>JAPCYP010000012.1:0-4800000 GCA_035048595.1 Echinosophora koreensis | reverse complement strand
CATTGTTAATGACTCCTTTTTGTTTTGCCTTTTTTTTTTTTTTTGCTACTTGACCCTCCCAGTAATAATGTAAGCAAAAATACAAATGAGAAACTACTTTCTAGTGAATCGAATGTTGGGATCTAATGACAAAAAAACAATACAACAAACAAAAACATAATTTGTCATCTTGTAAGAAAGTAATTTAATTACCAAAAACAATCCACTAAAAGTGGGGAAAAAAATTTTGCATGGCAGAAACACGATCGAAAAGTACAATTATGAAAACTCAGGAAAACAAAATCATGAAATTGACATATGTGACCCTCCTCCTGCCTCATCTTATTAACATTTTTCGGAAAGAATTGGGGGATATGACTGTCACCCAATAGCTACATTCCCATTTCCTATTGCCGACAAAAACCGAAAAAGAAAAAGCAAAAGACCACCGAACAAGCAAGTTAACTCACCAGTTCACATAATGCCGAGTCAAACCAGTGAGTTGAACCGGGAGGAAAACATAACGAGGCAGCTAAAATTGTTAAAAAAAAACAAAGAAAGAAAAAAAGAAAAAAAAAGTGTGATTCTAAGGAGAAGGGGGTTGAGTCTATTAAGAAAAACATACTATTGAGATCGGTCTAGCTTGGGCGTATGACATAACAGGAGATTAGTTTTATCTATAGAATGAGAGCAAATTCTAAAAACCAACATAGAAAGGGTTTGATTGCTATATAATCTCGGTATAAAAAATTTTTACATTATCAACCAATCAGAAATCATAGTATAAATGATTAAGTGTTTGTTTTGTAACATGGTGGTTTGAGTCCCATATCCAGTTGAAACAGTAACTGGAGGTATTTGGGTACCAATTTCAGTTCAAAATAATTGATTCCTGATGGTCAAAACTGAGTTTTGTGGAAGCAAAAATTTCTAGCTTTTCCGTTGAGAATAATTGATTATGGATATAGGACCCACAAAATTCTACATATTTACACATCAAAAGTGATTTTACTTTATCATCCAAACATAATCAATTTTTCTAAATTGACTTTTAAAATATCATTCCCAAACACAAATCAATTTTTTTAAACTCCATTTTCCAAAATCAATTTTTCCAAAATCAATTCTATCAAAATCTAAACCAAACGGACCCTAAGAGCATCTCCAACCATAGAACCCAATTTGGGTTCTTAACTCTTTTTTAGTGGGCTCTACAATACCATAAAGGATTTAAGAACACTCATTAGTTTTCACTCCAATGGTAGAACTCAACTTGGGTTCTTAACATATTTTTAGTAGGTCAATTTTCTCCTATTTTCTTTCCTCCTCTTTCTTTCTTTTCTTTTTTAATTATTTTTTAATGGCTAAAAACCAGTTCTTCTACAAAAACCGTTCTCCACCCTGATTGCCAAATCAGTCAAGTCCAATAACAGGAAATTTAAGAACCAATTCTTAACCATAAAAACCTCACAAAGAACCACCCTTGAAGATGGTCTAAGTGGTTAGAAGAAAAGTAAAAGATTTTTAATAATTTGTTAATTTCCATTGGTTTATAGTTAAAAAAATATATATATTTACATTCTCAGTACATATCAAAATAACAAACCTCGGTTCCGTGGTGACTCGGTGACGGTGCCGGAGAGGTTAGTTCCGGCGTGTGGCGGCCAGAGGAGGGGCTGCTTATGCTCTGAAGAACAAAACGGAAAGGGCTATCACAGAAGCCATTGATATCATGGCAACAACAACAAGCACACTCTATGTTGTGCTTCTGATTGGTTCCGAAACCAATCTGTTGTGCTTCAGAGTCATCCTCTTCGTCACAGTGGCTACTACAACTACTCGATGTTTCCATATCCAGAGATTTATCTTCATTGCTCTCTGACCAAACAGCACTACTAGACCTTCCATTGTAAGAACAGATAAACCCCACCTCACACACATTTTCATTATTGCCCATGTTGTTGTTGTTGGTAGAAAAATCCAATTTTTCTTGCTCTTTGATGCACCCATTGGAGAGTTTTCTACGCCCAACAGAAGAGTAGTCCCACCTCAAGATATCCTTCACAGACACCTTACCCTCAATTTCCCTCTTGCGATTCTGGTTTCGTTGTGTTAGTCTCTTGAATAAGGACCCCAATAGGCCAAAACTATTGCTTGTGGTTTGGGTTTTAGGTTTTGGTTTTGGAAGTAGATATTGAAGAAGAGTGTTTGTGTTTGTGTTTGTGAATCTTAAGAGCGGCTTCGAGGAGAAGAGGTGCGGTTCTAGAAGGGATATGGAGGAAGATTGCGTTTGGAGATTTGGTGGGGCTTTTGGCTATTGGGGATGCAAATTCGAAGAGTGGAGATTTTCTAAGGTCTGGGGTTGTTGTGTCTTGGAAGGAGAAAAGGCAAACGTTTTTGCAAAGATTCACAGGGAAGTTTGAGTTTTGATGATGATGATGATGGAGTGGTTTGTGTTTCTTCATCACTTGCAAACTTGGTCTTTTGATTTGGCTACGTTTATCTGAAATGTACTTGTTTAGAAGGAATGGTTCTTGATCCTCCTTCAGTAGTTCGTGTAAGTGCTTCTGAGTCATCATCAATCACAGGAATAAACCAGAAAGAAAAAAGAAGAAGAAAATGTTGGAACGAAAGAAGCAAACAAGAGTGGAACAAGGTTGAAGAGGTTTCAACTTTCCACTTTCAAAGTGGGTTCAAAAGAGAGAGAGTGAAGTACGAGAGTTTGGGTACAAATAATAATGCCTCCACTATTTAGCATCCAATCCCCTGCGGAGAAAAGGAATTGAAGGGAGGGATTGAGGAGACTTCCTGATTCAAATCTAGCTAGATGGGTTAAAATACCGAGGCAAGAGAAGATGAGGGAATGGTGGTGATAAACCAAATTTTTATAAAATAATAATGGGGGAGACAGAATAAATATTGAAATCTAGCTAGCAGCAATGCAAATTGTGGGTTTGTTGTGTCCTAGAGAGAGTCTCACCGTAGGACACTAGCAGGACGGTGTCTTTCTACCCACAGGTCTAACGGAGAATGCTCCCACAAGCACACTACTCAATACACTTAACGTGTACGATCCTGGTGGACCCTCCTCTATATTGCAATATTTGGGGGTGTAACGGATCGGTTTGGTTATATTTTAGATGAGAAAAAAATCCGAATCAATCAAAAATGATTCTGTTCTATTCGGTTCGGTTTTGACATTTTTTCCTACAAAATCCAAACCAAACCAAACCAATCAAGAACGGTTCGGTTCGGTTCGGTTCGAACCCGAAAATTATTTAATTTCAAAATATATATAAATATTAATATATATATATATATATAAAAATACATATAATAAATGTTAAGCTATTAAAATATATATAAATATTAGTATATAATAAATATTAAATATTAATATATATATCTAAATATTAAAATATTGTAATTGGTTCGGTTCGGTTCGGTTTCAAAATCCTTGAACCCGAGAACCGAACCAATCACCATCGGGTTTGGTTTGGTTTGGTTCGGTTCGGACCCGAACATCAAAAAAATCCGAACCAATTTAATTGGTTTGGTTTGGATTGTCGGGTTCATTGGGTCATTGGTTCGGATCTTACACCCCTAGCAATATTATTTGTTTATGGATCGTGCTAACGAGTGTTCTAAGCGCATTGGTTAAGGAACTTATAAAAGGAAAATTTGTGTTGAAAAATTAGGTATAACACTTTTCAAAACACCAAATACATCATTTTTTAAACAATACCCTAAGAACTAGGGGTGTAAGTGGACCGGGTAAACCCGACCAACCCGATCAACCCGAACCGAACCAACCCAAAAAAAACCGAAGGTCATTGGTTCGGGTAAAAAACCGAACCGAACCAATGAGAACCGATCTTCTTTGGTTCGGGTAGTGGTTTTTGTTTTTTAGAACCGATAACCCGATGACCCGACTCGACCATACATAATTCCCCAAAAATTGACCAACTTAACTTTCCTGACCTAAGTTTACTGCTTCTACCTCCCTCAGTTCATGGGACGATTTCTCCGCCCCCCTCACTTGCTCATTCTCATCTGACATAGCCAGCCACCAAGGGCTTCGCCGCTGCCGACCAGCCGCACACAGCCCGGCCATGACTCAGCAGCTCCTCTCTCTGTCGTCGTGCTCTCCGCCATTGTGCACACATATGACCCCTATTCGTGTTCGTGGCCACCTGATTCATGCTCTCTGCCATAGTGTTCGTGCCTACAGCTGAGTCCTCCATCAACGCGACTAGATCCGTCGTGACTAGCTCCGCCTGCTCCATCGTCGTTCACTGCTTCGTCCTCCATCGAGGCCGCGTCGAACACTGAGATGAAGATGAAGCAAAGAGCCAAAGACGAAGATGAAGATGATGCAGAGGCGAAGATGAAGGTGAAGCAGGGATGAAGATGGGACAGACATGAAGATAAAGCAGCAAGAAGTGGTAGCGGCACCGTCGAGGTTGAGGGAATGAACGGAGGACTTAGGGACCTAGGTCATTATTTACCGTATTTTAATTTATTTATTTTTTCATTTTTTAATAGGGGACCCGAACACCCGATCCGAACCAAACCGAATTTAATCGGTTTGATTTGGTTCGGGTTTTGCAATGAAAAACAAAGAAAACCAAACCAAACCAAACCGATCAACTTTGATTGGTTCGGATTTTTTTCCCGTCTAAAACCGAACCAAACCGACCCGTTACACCCCTACTAAGAACACTTATTAACATTCTTCTTTGTTTGTTACTACCCTCTTCCTCACTATGTTACAACTCATGTTACTAGATCATTACTCTATTTTACTCTAGCTAAAACCAAAAGCCTAAGACTATCTTTGGGGGGACGAAGTAGGGTGGTTAGTAATGGAATGAAATGGTAAAAAGAACTTAACGTATTGTTTAGAAGTTCCTTCATTAATAGAGTGAGATGATTCAGGGAACTCAAACCACTCCATACACCTCATTTCTTCAAAATAAAAATAAAATTTTTGATTAATCTTCAAAGCAACTCTAATGTAATGGTTCTTAAAGTGGTTCTTAAGTTGCTTTTTTGGGCCCCACGATGCCACATCAGATTTAAGAACCCCAACAAGATTTCACTCCAATGCTATGATTCTTAAAGTGGTTCTTAAGTTATTTTTGTGGGTCCTACATAGGCCCCACATCTTTATATTATTAATTTCTTTTTTTATTATTTTAAATTAATAAATTATTTTTTATTATAAACTTGAATTAATAAATAACGAAAAAAATAATAACAAAACTGCTATATCATTTATGGAACCTTCCCGTATTATTTTTATTTCAAAATTGCCATATCATTTCTGGGACCATCCCTTACTTTCATTTCTTTCATCTCTGAAAAATCCTTTTCTTTCTTTCAACTTCTCCCTCTCTGAATCGTTCTCTTCTTCCTTCCACTCTCTGAAATTCGTCCCTCAACTCCCCTTTCTCTGATTCACGATTCTCCTCTCCCACTCACCTTGAATATCGTTTCACTCGCTCTTCCTTCTGAATCGCGATTCCTTCTCCCTCTCGCACTGTGAACCGCGTTTCTCGTCTCCATCATTAACTACCAATGCAATCGCGTTTCCCTCTTCCCATATGCTTGAATCGCATCTCCTTCTACCATGGCTATGCTTGAATCGCGTCTCCTTCTACCCTCTGAATCGGATTTCCCTTGCATACGCGACTACCAAACAGGAACAGAGGAGAGGAGAGGTCGATTACCACCAAGAACATCAGGCGGCGATGTCGAACAGGAACAGTGGCGGTAAGCTCGTGCTGCATCGATCTAGTGCGGCGGTGACTTTGGGGGTTTCTACAGGTTGATCTTCTGGTTTGGGGTTTATTATGTTGTGTGTGGGTTTCTCTGTTCATGGGTTTGTGGGTTGTTCATATGATTTTTGATTCCTCCTTGTTGTTTTCTGATTTTTGGGTTTGGGATTATGATTTCTAGGTTTAGGGTTTTCTGATTTTCATTGTATTTTTTTTTTCAATTCATGTGATTTTTGTAAAATTTTCTGATTTCTATCTATACTTACTGGAGAATGCATTCTCCTGCTTGAGTTTTGATTTCCCATTTTCTGTTAAGCTTCATCTCCCTCACTGGCGGACCTTTATGAGGGCGGGAGGGAGCACCAGCTCCCCCCAAGTTTTCGTAACTAATTTTTTTTAATATAAGAATATTTTCATGGCATTTTAAAAAATAGTATTACCTAATCAACTTTAGGTACTTTAGGAGTGGTTTTATCATGAAAAGTCACAGTAGTTAAGCATAAAAAAATTGATGCAGTTTTACAGAATAAAACTTATGATAAACATGAAAATTGTATAACTTAAATATATGTACTTCAAAAACATTATTTATTTATGTATATTATTTTGAAACTTTGATTAAATTATAGAGTTTAGTTTTGATACATAATCAGTATAATTTTACATTGTCAACCAAGCACAAATAATCTTACATGTGTGTAACTTTTATGGCAGTCATGATAAAAAAAAATTAATGATACGACAATTTATGATTGGATGACAGTATAAAATATCTTTACACCGGCAATATATACTAATTAAATCCAAAACCATATGAATTTAATTAGTATGCACTGTCAGTGTTTAGTTTTTTTACCCTTTCAACCAATCATAAATTGTCATGTCATAAAAGTGTTCGACTTTTATAATAATTAAAAGTCATATATAAGATAATTTATTATTGGTTGATAGTATAAAAATTACTGTTAGTGTATCAAAATTAAACTCAAATTATATATAATTAATTATAATTTTTTATTAAACCAAATTCGTTAGTGCCTAGTATGGCTCCCCCAAAACTTTTCGTCAAGATCCGCCACTGATCTCCCTCCTTATTCAGTTACTAGACAAAGCTGAAAAAGCGACCAAAATAATGTATTTTAATTGTTAAGGACCCGTTCCTTCTATAGAGAACGACTCTTAATAAGAGCTGCCAACTAGGATGCATCCAATGCTTCAAAATATAAGGAACGACTCTTACAGAATAAAGTGAGTTTAAGAACCGTGTTGGAGTTGGTCTCATACACTTCAAATTTGGAGTTTAGAATCTCCCTCGAAACTTCCAAATAATGAATTTATATACTTTTACAGTTTTACCCTCCACTCTAAACCACTATATCCCCTTCAAACATAAGCTAAGGAAGCTCCTAGTCATTGTGGAGAGACCGCTCCCTCAACTTGAACGTGGATTTACTTCTAAGCGTGTGTTTGGATGAGCTTTTGACAAACGTGATTTTAGAATGAATTGATTTTATAGAATTAATTTTGGTTAAAAGTGAATTGAAAGTGAAGTGATTTGTGCTTGGATGTCTTCATGAAAAAAGTGATTTATTGACTCAACATTACTTGTCAAGTCACAAATTGTATAATCAATTTTCGGATCCAACGCGAAAACTACAAATTTTAGCTTAAAGATGGACGTGATTTTGAGGCTATAATCACATTCTGACCATGGGAGCCAAACATCAAAGATATTCGGTCAAACCTTCAATCAAAACACACACTAATTAGAGATAAATATGTGTGTAAATACATGTATATAACACTGTTGAATTCTAACTTTGGTTAAACAGACCTGCATGGAATAAATGTCCGTCTCAGATTTGTTTTCCATTGCCTGCCATTTGCATAGAAAGCCCTTTGTACAAGCCCGTTTAAAACGTTACTATAAGTATTGTTATAATATTAGTAACTATTCGTGTATTTTATGAGTATTTTTAAATTTATAAAATATTAATTAATAAATAAAATAAAATAAAATTTAAAAGATATTAAAAATCATAAATAATATATAGTTATTTTAATTTTTTTTTATAATTTTAAATTAAATAAGGAATATTTAAATCTAAAAAATATTCCTAGTTAAGTCTAAAATTTGAATTTAAATGGTAAAAAGGAGAAGTTAAAAATGATATTTATTATTTATAAATTAATTAATTTAAGAGATTTAACCATTTTTAAGAATATATATCAAAATTTAAAATATATATTGGAGTTGTGGGAATGTATAAGTTATGTTATTTTAACTTTAGAATGTGATATTTATAAGACATTTCCTCATGATATATTTATTTTACTTTTTTTTTTTTTGCCAAGATTTATTTTACTTTTATATGCAGTAAAGAACATTTTTTTAATAAGCAAGGCGTTAAAAGAACATTAGTTCTATATATGTTTAACCAGCACTGCATATTTGACTGGAGAAAACCAACCCAGCAAGTACGCATGTGGGGGCGGTCAATCTGCATTATTGTTAAGTCTTCTTTTCTGTTAAAAAATTCCCTTCTTTGCTACCATGTTTTCCCTATTCACCAACTCTTCTATAGTTCTATATATGAAACTCACATCAGCATCATGTTCTATTAATTTCATCCAGATTATTATTATTATTATTATTATTATTATTATTATTATTATTATATATGTAAGAAAAGACAACGTATCATTAAGGTCATTTTATAATTTCTTAGAAGTAGATATTTGAGCCACATGCAAACAATATTTGTATCAACCTTGCTATATTTGAAAAGAGAACTCTTTAAGGCCGGCCCAATATCTATTGAGACCTTAAGTGAATTTTGATGTGAGACTTTCTTAAATATTTTTTGCAGAAAAAAATAAGGTAAACCGACCAATGCTAGATATTTTTTATAGTGTAAATAGATTTTTTTAGACGTAAAGCTAGGGCTTTATTTGCTTAGCCCTTCGGCCGACCCTGATCTCTTTCTACTAAAAATTGTGACAAAAAGGGTTTCTGTTTAAATTCTAGTATATCGTTCATAGATAGCTTCTCATATTTACAATTAAAATTTACATAAGAAATGGACAGCTTTATCGTCATCTTTTGTGGTTATATGGTTATTTTCAAAATTGTCCACATTTTTTTTATAAGCAAAATTGTCTCCATTTAAAAATACGATTTTGCTATCTACTATTTTAAAAATAATGATTAGAAGAACAAAAAAGTATTTTTTATTAAAAAATAAATAATTTATTTAATGAATTAAATAATATTATAATTAACTTTGTAATTTCAATTGGGCTCACAAGATCAGGACAGGCCTCAAGGCTCAAAGAGCGCTTACAGAGATACTTAAAAATTACCCACCAACGAGGTCCTCACATCGATAGTGAGATTTGAACTCATGACCTTGTGGATTATAAATCAAATCCTTACCAACTGGACCAACCTTCGCTGTAGACATCTGAAATTTAATTAGAGCTAAAATTAATTTAAAATCTTCATAACTAATTCAAAGGGGTATGCAAATAATAATCAAATTACCATCATCTCTACCAAAAATAATAATCAAATTGATTTCTTTGTCAAATATTCTTTCTGATTCAAATTATAAGTGACAAAACACTAAATCACATATATCAAGAAATTTTTTTGAAATAAATTAGTTGTAATTAATACTTATATAAATTTTTAAAAATACTCCTAATTTTAATTAACACTCCAATGACATTAAAAATTGATATATCTTATAATATAAATCATATTATAAATAAATATAATATTAAAAGTAACTCATTTATTTACTGGAGGGAGTACTACTCAGCTGAAAGCTGGATAAATACATCCATGTATTAATTGCATACTCATCTGACCGACAAAGCTGCCAATAACGGGGTTTTGACCAAACTGACCCACTTTTAGAAATTATTTACCAAAATAACCTAGTTTTGAAACTATTTACCAAACTAACCTAGTTTTAATTAAAATCATATTTTTTTTAAAAAAAAAAAAAAAAAAAAAAAGCTGGCAGGCGCCACGTGGCACCTCCCGGTGCAGTGGCGCCACTGCCACATGCGCCACCAATGGCGCTGTTGGCAGTGGCGCCACTGCACCGGGAGGTGCCACGTGGCGCCTGCCAGCTTTTTTTTTTTTTTTTTTTAAATATTTGTGTTTTTTATTTCACCCCTTCTACCATCTCCCCCTTCCACCACACATATCTGTTAATTCCTTTTACACTCTGTTATAATAAATGTTAAATTTAATTAATTGGTTTATATTCATTTACTAACATTCTGCTACTTTTTTTTAACGTTGATCATTGTCATTTATTTTTATGCTAATGTTGAAGTTAATTCTTATAATATATTTTTTGACAGATCTGGTAATTTGTTTATCTGTATTTTTTTATTATGTCCTTTTTTTTTAATTCAGAATGTACCATTTTTTTGTTTATTATATTTATTTTGTTTTGTTTTCGCACTTATTATTTAAGTTGTTGTTATTTTTTTTATTTATTTATGTTATTGTTGTTATTTACTGCACACGTGAGAAGCGGGTAAGTGTCGGCATGATTTGTCAAAAAGGACATTCTAAAAAAATGGTACATTCTGAATTAAAAAAAAAGGACATAATAAAAAAATACAGATAAACAAATTACCAGATCTGTCAAAAAATATATTATAAGAATTAACTTCAACATTAGCATAAAAATAAATGACAATGATCAACGTTAAAAAAAAGTAGCAGAATGTTAGTAAATGAATATAAACCAATTAATTAAATTTAACATTTATTATAACAGAGTGTAAAAGGAATTAACAGATATGTGTGGTGGAAGGGGGAGATGTAGGAATGGCAACGGGCACGGATACCGCCCTACCCGACCCCGCCCGCCGCGGGCAAATCTAAGCCCGCCCCCGCCCGCCACCCGCGCGGGTATCTGGCGGGCGGGTATCTGACGGGTTTCGTGGGTATCTGCGGGCTTCGCGGGTACCCATGGATACTACCAATAACCTTTTTTTTTCTTCAAAAAATGTATTAATTCCTTAAAAAATTATAAAAAAATTGCAATAATTACAAAATATCAAATAAAATAAGCATTCTCAAGATATGACAGTATTTAACAAATCATAAAAATAAAATCACACTCAAATAATAAATGAGTATCATCATTCATCATTACATAGAATAATTTAATTTAACAAGTCACAAAAAACACAAGCACACAACTATCACATCACATTCGTCCCTCTATTACAATTAACAAAAATCAGTTACAAAAACATTATACAACAACTCCAAACAAGTGCACAGCAATAGCCCCAAGAAGTCCAACCATCCAATAGCATCACTGTTAAGATAGAACATAAATAAACTTAGAATGGACATAAGCTATATTTACAAAAAAGAATCATAAAGAATGTGACAATTTGATAATTATTTTCATAGGATATTGAATACTTACTTACCATTGATTGCTTTTCATCATTGAGTTGCAAATTGCAATAACCAGATTTACTCATGGAGCATTATTTTCACATTCCTGGAATAAAAGTAAATGTATCTCATAAAAAATGCAAACAATTGATATTATTGGGAAGGTTGAAATGAAATCTTAAAATTATTATTTACTAACAATGTCAACATCCATATCTTCCAATATCGTCATAAATTCATCACTGTCAACTTCCGATTTTGAAGAACCTGAAGAAAGAAAAATAATAAGTAAAAGATTTGTAATTATCAACCAATATAGATTTTAAATTAAAAGTAGTAAATTTGGTTACCTTTCACATCAGCCCATAGCCAATCTTGGAGACACATCAATGCCTCTAAAGTATTTGGACGCAATCTACTACGATGAGGAGTAAGAAATCGACCACTAGTGCTAAAAGAAGACTCGGAAGCAACAGTTGAGATAGGAATTGCCAAAAAATCTCTAGCAATCATTTGCATAATTGGGTATTTAGGCCCATTTTGCTTCCACCAACCCAAGACGTCAAACTGTTCAGTTGAATCAGGCAACACTGGCTCCTCCAAATATCGATCAAGTTCTGACCTCTGACCTCTTGTTGCAGTTTTTTGAGCATTAAGCTTCTTTTCATAATGTGACCTCCAACCTGCCACTTTTCTACCACCCACATCTTGACTTTGGGTTGTTCTTGAAGATGAAGAATCAGTATCCTTACCTTTTATTTTGGTCTCATACTCCCTAACCATTTCTTGACAAATAGACATCACATTTTCCATTTTCTCATCAGCGTTATCTCCATAAATTTCAGCGAAAAAATAATCAAACAAAGTGTCTTTATACCTGGGATCTAAAATAATGCCTACAGCCATCACCCCATTGATTACACTCCAATACTTGTCAAATTTGGTCATCATGGATGTAGCCATTTCATGAATGATAAAATCAGGAATGCAAACCCACTCCATCAAGGCCAATTTAATTTCACAAACCTTTGTAAAATAAACATTTGCAGTTGGATACAAAGTACCAGAAAACAACTTTGTAACATCATAAAACAATTCCAACTTCTTACAAATTTCTGTGGCCATCTTCCAATCATCTTCATCAGGCAAAGTTTTATACGAATTATCCCTTTGTGCCAGTCGTTCAAACACATCTTTGTATACTATGGCAACTTGAAGCATTAAAAATGTAGAATTCCACCTAGTTTTGCAATCAAGAACCAGTTTTCTACCATAGGTCATGTTCACCTGGCCACATGTATCTATAAATTTCTCCTCTCTCTTAGGGGTGGCTGTCCAAAAACTAACACTTTCCCTAATCTTTTCAATTGCATTGGAGATTATGGACAAACCATCTTTCACAATTAAGTTCACTATATGAGCACAACAACGCATATTGAACAATTTACCACCCAAAATAAGTGACCTAGGTGAAATCTTTTCTAAGATACGTTCAATCATAGCATCATTTGTAGAGCAATTATCAACTGTCAAAGTGGATAATTTTTTATCCAGATTCCAATCCATCATGCATTCAATTAAGACCTCAGCAAGAGTTTGACTACTATGAGGAGCAGGCACATAAATGAACCTAACATTGAATTTGATGTCTTAATGATAATATAATCAACAAAAAGAATCAATAATAACTAATATGCACATAAATGAACATAGTTTGATGTTATTACCTTACAAGTCGACTTTGCAGTGTCCATGAATCATCAACAAAATGAGCTGTGACTGTCATATAGCCTTTGTTTTGATGACTAGCAGTCCACATATCAGTTGTAATTGCAATTCGACTTTGATTCTTTGACAACAGTTTCATCAGTTTCTCTTTCTCAACACTATAAAATTTCATGATGTCACTCTTGATAGTGTTACGAGAAACCCCCGTAAATAATGGTTGCAACGAACTGCAGAATGATTTAAATCCTCTGTGATCAACTATAGACAATGGATACTCATGAAGGATTATCATCTTTGCCAACTCTTGCCTTGATACATCTTCATTATACGCACAAGAACCAACAAGTAATGTCTCATTCCCTTTTTTCTCAGTTTTGAGAAATGCTTGCCTTATATCCCGAGTTGTTCGTAGCTTGCAGCCTTTGAAGTGAGTTTGCAAGTGTGAAGTTCCCTGGTGTGTCTCCCCCAATAATTTTGCCTGACAATAATGACAAATAGCCTTCCACTTTCCATCTATATTCTTCCTCTCGAAATGATTCCAAACCCATGAAGTTAGTTTTCTTTTATTACCATCGGATTGACTTGGAATTGAGCTCTGAGTTTCATTTGGAGTTGAATCTTTATCAACATTCATAGAATCACCCACATTTGATTCACCCACATTTGATGTGAGCGGCAATTGCTCTTGCCCATCACCAATAGGAGCAGAAGTTTGATTAGTAGACATTGAGAAGACTGCACAACATGATGAAGCAACATATGTCAAAACTCAAAATGGAAGTAAGAATGATTCTATATGATAATGGAAACATGATTAGAAATAACAATTCTATTCTATATGATACTTGATACAACAAAAATGAACATTTTGATCTATTATTCCAACACAAACAACCATGGGCAAAAATACATCAATGAAGTAACACTCCTATTCCCTCAACAGAAATGGCCACCCCATCAAAAAGGTCATGTGCTTTACACTGTATAGAAGCCAAATGCATAATCTTATCACAAAGCAGATGCTTATCTAAAGAGATAATCTAAAAAATGCGATAGTTGTGTTCCACCCCAATGCACCAAAGTGTAGCAAACACTGCACATTGTCACAAAATGTGCAATACGGAACTGTAACTCTGTATGTAATGTTCAATACATGATTTCTTAGTTGATTCTTTCTCCCCAAATCCATCTTTTAAAACTTAGATTGGAACTGATATTGATATTTGAAAACAAGAAGAACAAAGCTCAAATTACAAGATAGGAAATATAAAATTGAAGGCTATGAGCTATCTGAACAGAGACGAACAAGGACGAACAGAGAGCCTCTTACAAGATTGGTGCGTGACTGCTGCAGGGACGAACAGGGACGAACAGGGCGCGACTCCCTTGGACAGAGATGAACAGAGACGAACAGGGTTTGAACGCAGGAGGCTGCGACTCCCTTCGATTGGTGCGCGAACAGGGACGAACAGGGATTGCAGCGCTGCTCCCTTGGATTCGTTCGCGAGTCGCGACTGCTGCTCCTTGGAGGAAGACCGGCGGCTTGAAGGTAGGGAGGAAGACCGGCGAGCGGCGACGCAGAAGGAAGGGAGGAAGACCAGCAGCAGCGACGCAGCTTTGGGGTTGGGCAAGAAGTCAAGATTCAAGAACGGCGCACTGAGCCAGAGACACAGACAAGTTTGCAAAGTTGCAAGTATAACTTGTTTATAACCTAGGGGTACTTAAGTAAATAGCTACTACCTAACGGGCACGGGTACCTCTATACCCGTCCCCGCCCGTGAATAAACGGGTAGTGTCAAAAATCCGTTTATTTAATCCGCGGATACCCATTTGTCCTCCCCGCCCGTACCCGTTGCGGGTATCACCCGCGGGTGCGGGTAAAATTGCCATCCCTAGGGAGATGGTAGAAGGGGTGAAATAAAAAACACAAATATTTAAAATAAAAAAAAAAAAAAAAAAAAAAAAAAGCTGGCAGGCGCCACGTGGCACCTCCCGGTGCAGTGGCGCCACTGCCAACAGCGCCATTGGTGGCGCATGTGGCAGTGGCGCCTGCCAGTTTTTTTTTTTTTTTTTTAAAAAAAAAATAAAAAAATATTATTTTAATTAAAACTAGGTTAGTTTGGTAAATAGTTTCAAAACTAGGTTATTTTGGTAAATAATTTCTAAAAGTGGGTCAGTTTGGTCAAAAGCCCGCCAATAACTGAAAGATATCGTTATTATTAACCAAATTCTCGGATTACCTTTTTTCTGCATGAAAACCATCGAGTTGAACAGTCATTATGGTAGCAATAATGGAACTGTAGAAGCAACGGAGTTAGCTAAGCAACGCACCAAAATGCGTTGACGGTAATTAATATGAGTCATTGTCAGTTCCTGTCCTAAGAATATTAATTAAAAAATACTTCCTCTGGGCATATATATAAGAGGCAAAATCCTAAAATACACGGACCAAGGAAATGCATTGAAATAAGCTATTTGTAATTAATATTCATATAAATTTACAAATTTAACCCTTCGATAATTAATGAACAAACCTATTTGTATTGAATGTTGCACTGTCTCGTAAATATAAATCCTATTATAAATAAGGGTAAAATTGGAAAGAGCATTTAATATTTGTCAAAATACACGTATATCTCTTATATTTTGAACAAAAAAAAAGTAGTCATTTACCTCTTATAATAAGGACCGGAGGGAATATATAAATTTACATAAAAAATAATTTTTCAACACAAATTAACTATTTAGAAGATAATGTTAATTAGTATCCTAAAGATATTAATACTTTTCATATTTTAAAGAGTATTAAATTTAGTTTTATAATAAATTGTTTTTTTTTTGTTATCCCTTAACTAGTGATCCTAAGATAGTGATTAACGTTGGCATTACCCTTAACTTTAACTCGAAGGGGTTGATCTAGTGAAGCATGATAGGATCTCGTATATGACAGATTACAGGTTCGAGCTCCACTAGTTTCCTTCGAGTGAAGTAAATGTAAATCTCTTTGTAAATACTCATATATCCAAATGTTTTCCCTATTTGGATCGAGGTACTATCCTCACAACCTATATTTTTGTACGAAAACGAAACCTTAACCTTAACTTTAATTTAAATTTGTCCAGCCTTTGTCAATTTATTGTAACGTCGATACGTAGTAATTAAATATCGCCACAAGAGATATTGGGAGACGAGACAGAGTGCACAAGAGGCAGTATCCACATAGAAAAACGACGAAATCAAGGAGTTCAGGGTGCCGGAGAGGGATACACAGTTCAACACGGCGGGGAACCGGATCTTGCAGTCACATTCATCTTTTCGAGAAGCACTTGAATGGTTACTATTTTTATTGGTCACAATGAATCAATTTTTTTTTGGGTTATTTACCATACGGTTGATACAAAGTATCCATTATTATTGCAAATTACTCCCTCCGATCCACAATATAAGTAAAAATTTCCAAATTTTTTGGTCTAAAATATAAACAAATTTTAACTACTTTCTTCTCATTTAATGAAGTTATTCTCAAAATATCCTTCATTTAATACAAATTTTGTTTTTCAATGACTCTTTTTATTCTCAATAACACAAGCTTAATAAATAAGAGGAAGGATAATTTAGGTAACAAACTTAATTTTTTATTCCCAATGACTCTTTTAAATGAGATCAACTAACTATCTTAATATGTGTGTCCCATTTAATTTTTGCTTACAATAGAGACCGGAGGGAGTATGTAATAAGCTCATTTTTAAATAAGCTAAAAATAACTTATTTTCACAAGCTTCTCTGATAAGTTTATAGAAATAAGCTAAAAAGAGTTTATGAAAAGATTATATACTATTTTAATAGATTATTTGCTTAAATTTATCTTGATAAGTTATTCTCATAAGTACTTTATAAACTCTTCCAAACACACTCTAACTTTAATAAGAAACCTGGATGACTTTTAAGAATTGTCCTCTTTCATTTTCTCCATATAAAAAAAGTAAGGAGTCGAACTTCTATTCATTTTGCTTAACGAACACGACTTCATTATCACCCGTATCAAGCACGTCAGTTTGAAAAGATAATAAAACTCTTATTAAAGTTGTTTATTTTCTTTAAAGAAAATTTGATTTATTATACCTAGTCAAATAAGATTTACTCCCATTTTCCTTTCTTATTACAGTACTATCTTTCCACATTTGATATCATTATTATCTTTTTGTTAGGTTCTAAGTTAAATCGTGGCTGGACCTGGATTGTTAACTTTTGAGAGTGTCCTGCGGATCTTGCAGCTGCACTATACATATGTCTTATATCCTTTTTTTCCAATATAGCTAGCCCGTTCGGTCCTTTTCCATTTCCACTTACTTCACCTTTAATTTAAATTTCAAAAAAATATATGCCCCAATTGGCTTATTTATATAGAAAATAATGGTAAATTCTTCAAACTTTGAGAATGGTCTAGTGTACCACACTTCTATATGTATGTTTTTGAACTGTTAAAACAAAAAAGACACATGTATTGTCTCGCCTTGGAAGGAGTGACGCATGACCCACTCGATATTACAGTTTCAGGATATTTGCTCACTTTTTGTGTAAAGGTGTATTGATTTCAACTTTCAAACTCTAGTTTTTATTTTTATTTGGAGGAGAAAAGAAGAATGTCTGGTCACTGGTGGGTGTTTGAGTTTTGACGTACGAGTCTCACCGCACGCTTGCACTAAATCCAAATCAAGTCAATTTCCGCTTTACCCAAACACTAGCAGTCAGCAGGTACCAGCAGCATGTGTATGTAACTATATTGGTGTCTCTCTTCATAGCTCTTTATTTCTTGTTCAAATCACAACAAGGAAAGGGATGGTTGAGGACAATATGAGAGGATTGAGGAGGGAAACAATTGGCCACGTCTTCACTGCCATTCAAAATCAAAATAACACGAAACAAATGAAACCTTTTAGAACAAGACTAAATGTATATTAACCCTTTGTTTAGATAGTGAGAGAAGTAGGAAAGAGAAAAGTAGAGAAGAGAGAAGTATGAGAGAAGGGAGAATGGGTAAAAAATGAATAGATTTTTAAGTTGTTTGGATTGAAAGAAGTAGGAGAGAATTAGAAGAGAAAGAAAAGTTATTTTTCTTAAAATGACATACTTGCCCGTAACAATTTATTTACACATTACAAGACAAAAGGGTATATTTGTCAAATGGAAAGTTTCACCCCTTTTTTCCTTGAACTCGGATTTGCTCCTGTTGGAAGTCCATCTAGCACCCCTCCAGCCTCCATCCAACGGCTGCTATGATGGAGATCAGGAGAATCCATCTAGCCCCCCTCCATCCACTCGAATCCAATGGTGGAAGCCTGCCGTTGGACAGTCCAGTAGCAGGAGCGAATCCAGTTCCTTTTTACTTGGTTCTCTAGTGAGTCTTGTCAAATGGGGAGAGAGTTTTTCTGCATGGGACCCACAACAATTTCTCTCTCTCTCTCTCTCTCCCCTTAAATTCCATTCAAACAAACAATGGAAGTTGAAAAGTTCCTTCCCCACTTCTCTCTTCTATGGTTCCCTCTCCCCAAAATAACCTAAAACAAACAGAGTGTAAGTGTTGTTGTCCAATGACAATATGGTATGTATAATACTCCCTCCGGTCCTTATTATAAGAGGCAAATGACTACTTTTTTTTTGTCCAAAATATAAGAGACATGCATGTATTTTGACAAATATTAAATGCTCATTTCCAATTTTATCCTTATTTATAATAGGGTTTATATTTAGGAGACAGTGTAACTTTCAATACAAATAGTTTTGTTCATTGATTATTGAATATTGAAACCATAAAAAATTATGTTTACATTATTAAAATAATGGATCAAACATATGGAAGGACTCGGCTGCGGCATATGTGAGCTTTCCAAGAGCATTGTTGCACAGTACGTACACTAAACAATAGCAATTCGCTAGTAACAGGGATCCCAACTCCAAAGGCGTCTGATTAATCTCCATGAATAAAAATCGTCCCTGCAATGCATATTAGGAGTAGTATAATGCACTGTTTACAAGTTCCAAACAATACATTAATTATATAGGCTATTAGAACATTTATTAAGATTAGAAGGGGTAATTTTGTAAATTTATATGAATATTAATTACAAATAGTTTATTTCAATGCATTTTCTTGGTGTGTGTGTTTTAGGGTTTTGCCTCTTGTATATAGGACCAGAGGGAGTAGCTCATCAATAAAATATAACATGTGTAACAGTTGTTACACATGTCCTACATGTCATTGAAAAACAATACCTAATATACCTACAGAATTGTACCTAAGTTTTGTCGAACCTTTTAATGCAAGTGTGGGAACTCGTTGCCACTTGCCAACGATCTATTTGATGTAGCCATTTAATTAACACTAATTGATCATTTGTTTTAACATTAAGGGTCTTACTAACGAGTGCTCTTAGGGTACTGGTTAAGTAATATAAAATAAGTAAGTTTTTGTTAGAAATCTAAGTTTCTCACTCTTCTAAATATCAAATGCACCACTTCTCAATAAATTTATACTTAAAGATATTAGATGGGATCATGGCAAGTGGGTAATGGGTACTTTTTTTTTGTTCAAAAAATAAAAAACATACATCAATTTTCACATATATTAAATGTTAACTTCCAATATTGACATTATTAATTACTGTCATTAATTATGGACCCTCGAATATTAATTAAGATTAGAAGGGATGTTTTTGAAAATTTATATGAATATTAATTACAATTAGCTCATTTCAATGCATTTCTTTGGTTTGTGTGTTTTAGGGTTTTGTTTCGTATATTAAGGACCGAAGGGAGTACTATTTTTGACTCCTTAACCAATGTCCTTAGACTACTGGTTAGCATTCTCCTAATATTAATTGCTCACTTAACTTCTTATTCATCTACTACTTGTCTCTGAAAGACACTAATGAAAAAAAGATTGTCATCTGCACTGCACTGCACTGCACTGCACCTATATATGGGATCGACGTGTGTGCAAAATGGTGTTAAACTAAGTACACTTGTTCCTTTATTTGTTAGAAAATACTGTTGAAATATTCAATAATTCAAATATATTTCCCTGAAGTTGTTCCTTTTTCCCCCCTTTACTAAATTTAAGTAAAAGACGACGTATAATTAACATTAATTTTCATTTTTGTTTGCACAGCATGTCGAGTTTTGGTTTCCGTGTGAACTTGTTTTTTTAATCTTAATATAAACTTGAACGTGCAGTTAAGTACTTCGCTTATATATGTAAACGAATAGGTTACAGCAAAAGATACAAAAGCATCGTTTAACCAAGAAATAACAAATCTCATGCACGCCGATTTTTCTCCCATGGCTCCAAAATACTGAAAAGACAAAAGAAGCTCGTAAACCCAAATTAAAATAAAAATAAGAATCTTGTTAACCAGTATCTTAAAGATATTAGTTAAGTAATCCAAAAATACAAAATATTTATTGAAAAATAATTTTGAATGTTCAATATCTTGAATACACCATTTTTTAAGACAAAATTCTCATCGTTGATTTCTTAATTAACTAGTATCTTAAAGTCAGTCATTAGAATTTGTCTAAAAACAATAATAGAATGAGTCTCACTAGTGTCCTTAAGGAATAAAAAAAGTAAGAGTTTATGAAGAAATTAAATATTCAACTTTTGAAATTAATAAATACTCCCTCCGATCCTATATATAAGAAACAAATGAGTCATTTCTTTGGTTCAAAATATAATAAATATACATCAATTTTCACACATATTAAATGCTAATTTCCAATATTAACCTTATTAATTACTGTCATTAATTATAGGTCATCAGAATATTAATTAAAATTAGAAGGGGTGTGTTTGGAATTTTATATGAGTATTAACTGCAATTAACTCTTTTCAATGCATTTCCTTGGTCTGTGTGTTTTAGGATTTTGTTTCTTATATTAAGAACCGGGGGAGTACATTAGTTTCCATGAAATCTTGTTATTCTTAATCAATATCTTTAAGACACTTAGGATCAACATTCTCCTAATAGACAAAGTTTTGTTCATCCTAAGTAAACGTATCGTGGTGCAGATCACCCCTCATTTTGTCTTTCTGACTTTCTATGACCTATATTAATTATGACTTTAATTCACACTCACTTCCATATGTCGGGCATAACCAAATTTAATAATCCACCCACGCGTCATGTATAATTACAACAAAATTAACATTGATTAATGAATCTAGCTTTCCCTGTGCAAGTTTCCTTATCCTCTCAACTAATTAATGCTAAAACTAAATGTGGTTAAACAAAAGGCAACGAGTCATGGTGAGAATCTTCGGCCATCTGTCTGTCTGTGTTGTCCTAATATGATTTGCTAATTAGGGGCTAATATAACCCCTCCACTTGTAAACGCATGCCAAAGTGGTTTAACACTTTATCAATTCCAATCATTTGCTTTATTTGTATTTTCATTTTTCCTGCACTGGAATTGGAGGGGAGAGGAATCCCTTTTGCCTGCCTCCAATATTCTTCAGCTTTCGTGCTGGAAAGTGGAAGAATAATTGCTTAAGATTAAATTTAGAGTATGATGATGATGACTCAAACCTCATCCACAGTGTTTGACCTCATAAATATATAACTGCTAACAAAATAAATAACTATGCACTAGAGTATATACAAGTTTTTGTTTTGGTAAAGCATAGATATAGAATACAGATTCTCCCATACTGTGTACACTGAAGCAATTATTTTGATGGCAAACGATTCTTGTCTTACAATTTAATATAAGTCATCTTCAAGAAAACGTGTCTATGTTAAATTTTTGATATCAAGTTATGACTTCTATATATGAACAAATTAATGAGTATATATAAGAGGATAATAACAGTGAAAAGAAGGACTTCGAGAGATCTAAAATGTGAAGTTTCGGATGTGAAGTTTTGGGTGCTTGGATTATGTAGAGTTAAGCACGGTGCACAAGAAAAGTCAAACCTTTTCTTCGCGTTGGATCCCATCTTTATAGGCTTAGTAAGGATGTTAAAAGTAAGTCCCACAATTGTCACTGGTACAAGGCGATCATTTTTACTTGTCCTGTAGTCCATTAGTACCAAAATTGTGTATGGATCAACGCAGGGAAAAAATTAATTGAGAATAAATGGAAGAATGTTCATATCACCTTTTTTTTTTTAGCTTTACCTTTTTAAATTTAAATCTATCATCTACTTATTGTGTGTTTGGTTTCAAGTTTAAAACCTCTAGAATTGATTTTGCCCCCTATCAAACGTGATTTTAGTAAAAATAGATATTTAGTTACTGTCAAATAAAATTTACATTGCCTCCAGAAGTGATTCTAACTAGAAACTACAAAAAGTAGCTTTTGACTTGAATTGAAAATTTTACACTAAGTTTTACATCAAACTTGCTTTCAAAATAAAAACATCCAAACATAAATCGCTTCAGTTCAAACTCAATTCTAACCAAATCAATTTTACAAGATCAATTATTTTCAAAATCGCTTTTATCAAACCCTAATCCAAACACACACTTATTAATTTGAAGGCAAAATGATTTGATTAATAATGATAAAGCAGGAAATGATATAAAAAAATGACGTGAGAATAAAGGCAATGATATTCGCAACTCTTTTGGCTACAGCCACTCTTACACCGAAAAAAATATGAAAAAAATTTATGAGAATTTTATTTTTCATATATATATATATATATATATATATATTGTTCCGGTCCAAAAATGATAAGGCCCAAAACCCTTCTCTCATTCTGCCCAAGAAGGGTTCGACCCGATAAAATCCCTGATAGATGGCTCGTCCACCCCCTCCTCTTCCACACGTAATTACCTACCGAAACTATCATTACGGACACCCCTTCTGGCAATATTAGAGAGGGAAAAACACACTACATAGCATGGGGTACCTAGAGTCACCATACTGAATCCAAGAGACAGGTATATAAAGGAACCTCCATCATAAGGAGAAGGTATGCATTTTATCATTACAAGAGCCCATATATATTATCTGCTAGACCATTGTTGACTTAAGCATCGGAGTGTCTTCGTAGGTTCTCCTATTCGATTCAACAAGAAGGAGAAGGAGAAAGGAGGATAAGCAACCATCGTATTGGGCGAAATCAGCACAAGCCCAATCCAGAAAGAAATACTTTATGATTTGGTGTTTTGGCTGGAAAACACACACATATGTGTGTGGGTGGGGGTGGGGTGGGGGGGTGGGGCAAGGGGGATTATTATGAACAGATTTGCCAATGCTAAATGATAGAAAAGGTTGAAGATTAATTTGTCTTCTATTTTGTTGCAAATAGATAATATTAGTTGTCTTTATTAATGACTCTTTTGATTTAAATAGTCCGATCGATTTGATTAAATTCATATGACGATCGTGGGTTAGTGTTAAGTTTCAAAAAGTTGTATTTTTCTTTTTTGGATTGGTCATATTGCCCTTAACATTTGTAATGATTACGAGTGGGGTACTCCTTATATTCATTTTTTTTTTAATCATGACATAGGTATGAAGTATCCATCACCTTTAACGGTGACTAATTTTTATTGGGGAGCTTGTTGAGCACACAAGGTAAGTTTTCCTCTTATATTCATATTAATATATGTATTTTGTCTATAAAAAAAAAAAAAAAGGAAGATAGAACTTTTAGGTGTTAACATAATCATGCCAATATCAATCTAAATTAAGATTGATATCCCCTGCATCCCACTTTCAACTGAATAAGCAAGCATATATGATCTAATCTATGCATGTTTCTTCGTGTTTATTATAAATAAAGGACAATTATTAATGATGGCAACCACTTACCCCCAAAACTTTCATGTAGCTAAACAACAAGATAAACTTATTAATTTGTGAATTATTGTTTTGATTTAACTTCAGATGGATTAGGTTTGAGATTCCTCTTTGTTATGACGTGAAAAGAGAGGATGGTGAAACTTCCAAGCCAGCAAGCAGCATATGGATGCCAGGCAAATGACGAGACATGTGTTCATCAGGAATGATATTTGAAGTGTGAACAACAAGATGGGACAACTTTTCGACAACTTTTTATCAATGGTTAATTTAGATCAAAATTGTGGTTAGTGATATGTTGAACTTGGTTAATGAGTAAACATAGTAAATAGGTAACTTATTAATCATCAACTAAACTGCATAACTATCCACTGATATACCCATTAATTATCAATGTAGTTCTGTGAATGATTAATGAGTTACTCATTTACTATATATGTATCCATTAATCAAGTTCAACACATCATTAACCACAATTTTAAACTCTATTAACCATTGAAAAAAAAAAATGTCCCAAAAGTTGTCACATTTGGTTGTTGTACAGATAACACAAGTGTGTGTATATACATCATAGCGTACCTTCCAAAAAAAATAGAGAGGGAACAGATTTAAGCCAAACTCATTTATTTGTTGTCGCAAATTCGAAAGTCAGAACGAAATTGTGAAATTTCCACACAATTTATAAATAAATTGAAGGAATTTGTTTTTAGCTTAAGAAATAATCAAACTCTACAACAATCACATGTTCTTTTGTACGTGGTACATTGATGCACCCCCTTCTTTGAAAACAATAGGTGCACAACTCAGCAACGCTGAAATTGGCAAAATCCACTAAACCACTAAGGTTTTCGAAATCGACAAAATAGAGAACAGTGTAAGTCACCGTCGTAGAGGGCAACTCCCACGTAATACAGCCAGCCAACCCGGAGAGTCCATTGCCACGTGTGCTTAATGGGTAGACCAGATCCATGTGTCAACCCGATCAGATATTAGATACTCCCTCCGGTCTATAATGTGAGCAAAAAATTCCAAATTTTTTGGTCCAAAATATAAGCAAATTTCAACTACTTTCTTCTCATTTAATGAAGTTATTCTCAAAATACCCTTCATTTAATACAAATTTTGTTTTCCAATGACTCCTTTTATTCTCAATAACACAAGCTTAATAAATAAGAGTAAGGTAATTTAGGTAACAAACTTAAATTTTTATTCCCAATGACCCTTTTAAATGAGATTAACTAACTATCTTAATATGTGTGTCCCATTTAATTTTTGCTTACAATAGAGACCGGAGGGAGTATTCTAGAAAAGTGAATTTTCTGAAACATTCCATAGTTTTTGGATAAATATTACTCCCTCCGGTCCATAATGTAAGCAAAAATTTCCAAATTTTTTGGTCCAAAATATAAGCAAATTTCAACTACTTTCTTCTCATTTAATGAAGTTATTCCCAAAATACCCTTCATTTAATATAAATTTTGTTTTCCAATGACTCCTTTTATTCTCAATAATATAAGCTTATTAAATAAGAGGACGGGTAATTTAGGTAACAAACTTAATTTTTTATTCCCAATGACTCTTTTAAATGAGATCAACTAACTATCTTAATATGTGTGTCCCATTTAATTTTTGCTTACAATAGAGACCGGAGGGAGTACACTTTTTAGGTGGTCTAATCAGATTGTACCAACTCATTTAATGAGGCCATCTCACCCCCATAAAGGACATACTTTAAGTTTTTTCAATTCTGACCCAGGAACCTTTATGCAAAATTAAAAGTTTCATCCCCCACCCCACCCCAAACTTTTCCATGCCAATCAAATACAGCAAACTTATCGTGTTCATTTCATTTAACATCAATTTACCTGCAAATCTAAAACATTAAACTGATTGAGGTAACCATTTTTTTATTAAAAAAAAAAAAACCTGGAGAACAATTTCATAAATTGGAACAAAACAACAGATTGAAACCGATAGTTTCTTTGTCACAAAAATACAGATGGAGACAATATCCTACATATTCACACATACACCGATTCTTGCTTTTTTGTCTATGATGCTATTTTTTTCTCTACTCAGAAAATTAAAGAGAAACTCATAATCCAATAAAAACTAAAAAAAAAAAAACGGAAGGGTCAGATTGGGGTTCAAGCATTCTATTGTTGTGGAGGAGGTTGGTAAAGGTCAAGATCGAAGAAGTCTCTTCCAGCAGGCTTAAGATCGAGTTCATGGTGGTTCAGATCGATCACAGTAGACGAGTCTGCTTTGGGTTCCTGAACTCACGTGGAACTCACCCGTCGCCACAGGTTTTTTATTATATAATTGATACACGAAGCCATCATATCGGTGTGTAACACCGTATCGAAGAACAATAGCTGGTTTGGGTGACGGCATCTGGAACTGGTGGTGGTGGAACTTTGAATTTTACATTATGGTCCCTATGGGTCAGCGTTGAAAGAACTTAAAAGTATGTCTTATGAAAATTAAATGAGATGGTGCAACTTGATTAGACTACCTAGAAAGCGTAACATTTAGCCAAAAAGTTATAAAGTATTTCAGAGAATTCATCTTTTAGAAATGAGTAACCTCTCGAAAGAATGTGTGTGAGAATAAAGTATGCTGAAGAGATCATATTGACTTGTGAGGACAGTCGACAATTCGAAAAGTAACTAAGTCGGGATAATTATACTTCTGGATCGTGACTAGGTTGGCCCAAGCAGAGAAGGGACAAATCAGGAAGCTCCTACTAGTGGGCTCAATACAAATAGGCCCAAACGAGCATCCAAGCCACCTAGCTGGTTTAAGGATTTCATTTAAGGAGAGAAATGGTTATTTTTATTAGTTATTTGCAATTTACATTCAAGAAGCATCCGTCACGTTTTGGGGAATGCCTTAGATTCATTTTCTGTTTTGCAAATCATCATTCGGTTAGCACCGAGTGCATGTGCACCTTTATTTGGGCTCGGTATGCGTAACATTAGGAATATTCAACCATTATATATAAGGCTGTGGTGAAAATGAAATTATTGAAGCAGAGGTTTAATCCATACATTTTTTTATCTTTTCCCTATCTTCCTCCTCAGCTTCTGGAGCCACTGCTGCTCGAAAGGAGTAACACAAATTGCAGCTGCATCATACAAGTTCATGTGGTCATTGAACCCAATTGACATTTCTAACCACGACTCTCCCACACCCCTCAACTCATCTAGCTAAGAAGTAAAGATGGTAATTCGCGCTATGGTTATGGCTCAATAGGGCTAATTATTGGAACTCGTCCACTAAATTAAGTACTTTTTTTGTTAATCCAAATATGATCTGCATTAATAATGGAAAAAGCTTTACACTTACATTTGGATAGACCATTAAATTTTTCTTGTGTATTATACCTTTTGCTAAAAATTATATATATTAATATTAATATACCATATAAATATCAAATAAAAATCATATGACAAGATAATTTTCAAATAACTTTATTATAAATTCATAGAAGATGTGAGTATTAGTTAAGGATGGTCTAAGCTAGTGTGTTTATTTAAATAATATGAAGCAAAACGCACATCACTGATTAGTATCCTCTATATAATTCAGTTGAAGCATAAATTTTACAGAACAGAGGTACCACCTAACAGAACTCTACAAATCAAAACTATTTTTAATATGTTAATATTAATTGTTTTATTTCTCTGTTTTTATGCTATTTCGGTAGTTCCTAGTTCCCACGGACCAAAATGCGCCACTAGTCGCACAATGAGAAAATTGTTGGACGGGTTTTGTCGTTTTCTAATTTTGTTTGTTTTCTTAAGGCCTGGTCGACACGTTTTTTTTCATCTGTATATGATATAGAAGAAAGTATATTAATCTCTTGCTTATAAAAAAAATATTGGTCTCTTTTAATATTTAATCTAATTATATCTGATATTATTCTTATCTCATAAATTAAATTAACTTTTTTCAAAAGTTATGTTATATTACAATTAACCTTTAAAGAGAGAGATTAAAACTACACTAACTTTTCCTAATAAATCATAAATATAACTTTTGAAATAAAAGAAACATTCAATGTAACTAAAACAAACCTATGTCAGTATAATTTTTTCATAATATTTCAAATATTAGAAGTTGCATAAGACAATCGTGTTATAATATATGACATAGGTCCCTCCCAGAGGAGACATGAAAATCTTTTCAACTTTTTTTAGAATCTCTTACGGAGACTGAAGAAGCACATAAAACCTTCTTCTAGGCTTTTTAATTTGGGAAAACGACGCGCAGCATCAATCTCTCCTCTCACACAAATTAGAGGTTCTCTTTATGTAGCCATGCAAATGGTGTGGATATAATTTTTTTTCTTTTTTGGCTTGGATCGAACATAAGATATGGAAACGGGTATATATAGATTTTCTACATTTACGTACAAATTGATATGTTATTTGATTTAGAATGTATGTATTGGGTCCTATTATTTGCTTGAGTGAGAGATTGAGCAATAATGAGGCATTGTCCCTTAGGAATGTTCCTCCATACTGCATCTGGCTGCATGGCTGTGACTATATACGGCAACACCGTCGTTCCGTTTCGTCTTTAACGAGCATAAAAAATAACTTATTCTAATGACTACCTTGTGATTTTTCTGTACAAAGATGAATATATAACTTGGTGTAGATCGAATCCAATGTTCGGCTTTGCGTAACGAATCTTGGTAGTAAAAAATGTTGTGGATTGCAAGCTCCTTCTCAAAAAATGATAAGCTCAAGATATCATTGTATGTTATTAGGAATTTTCTAACCTGCACAATATTGTACGTGTTAAGGAATCATAAAATAGAATTGTTATATTGGAAAGAGTAGCTTTTAAGTTTTCAAGGAATAGTCATAAAAAAAATGTTTTTAAGGAATTGACTACACAACTTTCAATATAACATTTTTATTTTTGATTTCTTAACATATGCAAAGTTGCAAATATTAGAAAAATGGATGTTATTAATTTCAGTTTGTCTGTCTTAATTCTTAAATGCTGTAATTTCTAGCATGCTTCGTCGCTTCGATGTTCCGGTTTATAGCAAGTCGTACACTCGTATCGCTGTAGAAAATACAATTGTACACTTTAATTTGTACACTTTAAAAATATCTGAATTAATTTGTACACTTTAATTTTACAGTCAGTACTATGTACTCTAGCTAGATACTTAGCAAGTTTGGTTAACAGTAAGTTTGTTAATAGTCGTTATTTTTCCCCTACGTTTCAGCAAAATTGCAAATTGAAACTCGTGCTCTAGAAATATCTTTGCCCATAACATAATAATGTTTTCCTGAGATAATACCTTTTTATCTTTTATCATTTAGAATTTGCTTATACAAGACTTGTTGGGCTTGACAAACCGGGCCGAATAGTATTTCCTTCTTCTTTCTTTTTTTTGGAATAGCATTCCTCTTACTTTAGTACTCACTGTAGGATGAATTCTCATTCATTTTTTTATTGACTGAATGAATTCTCATACGTTTATTACATGTTATTTATATTTATTCAATTTAAAAAATTGATGATAAAACCATCACCAACAATGACCAGTACAGTTGGTAAATAGCTGGATTCTTGAAATATATTGTCAGAGATTCAATCCCTATCTTGTGTGTAAAAAAAAACTTTGTTGAAAAATGCAAAACTCAATTAAGTGATTATCTCGAAAAGTATTAATCTCTAACTATTCGTTGGAAGATGCCATTGTGCACCCAAAAACCTCAACAAGTATTGATAGTAATTCATTCTGAATGCGGTCCCTTTATTGTCCCGGTCCATCCTATAATGGCATGTACAACCAGAGTCGAAGCCCATACCTCAAGACAATGGGCCGAAATAAATGGGCCGACCATCTTTGTATTAAAATTGAAGTATTCACAGTCAAAAAATTTTTTTTTTTTGAGGTATTCACATACAAGTATAAAGAATTTGAAGCCATCCGAAATTTGGTTAAATAAAAATGTTTATTGTTAAGAAGCTAAACGAAATTACAGAATGAATTAAATATTCAACATTTAAAAGATCAAGTGATTAATTATTGCGTCAAAAAAAGTGATTAATTATTATATTTTTATCATTGGATTGTTTTACCTCAGTCTTTAATTGTTTGAATTTTTTTTTTTTGGGTGAATCATTGTTTGAGTATTTTATATAGCTAGGAAATCACAATAAATATGCATGTTATAATTCTTATTATATAAAAAAGAATAATTAGGATGGGTGTTATAATATTCACACTATTCTTAAGAGAGTATTCTCTTCAAAAAAAAAAAAAGAGAGAGTATTTGGGTAACATTTAATCTTAACAAAACAACTGTTTATTTCATGATAAAAGTTATTTTTTAGTAGAAGTTGATATGTTCGGGTAATTTCGTTAAATTTCAAAACAATTGTTTTTATGAAAAAAAAAATATTTTTAAAGAAGTTTGAAGTTTGAAGCTCATTTAAAAAAACGTTGGATTATTTTGAAATAAAAAACATTCTTCTCGTTTCACCCCTAAAAAACTAACTATTAAATAAATATTATTAAGTTATACAAATAGTCTACACCCAATTTAGTAATTTACTATATATAAGTATTTTTTTTTTACATAACTCAAATAAAATGGATTATTTTATAATCGTTTTTCAACAAATACATCAAAACATAAAATTGATTCCATTATAATCAAAATTTAGTTGTTATTCCAAATACACACTTAGTATTTCGATTGCTAAATATTTGACATTGAATAGTATTATAGTAGGGATGACAATGAGGCAGAGCGAGCATGGATACTAAACCCTTACTATCCATCCTGCTGGATGAAAATTTTTCCCACCCCATACCCATTTGAGCATTCTTTGGTAACTACGGATATTCATGAATATTTATCAAGCTATAAAAACATCCCTAGATATTATAAAAAACACTTAAACTGAAAATCAATGACATAATCTAACAAATTCGAACCAAACTATTTGAAACATTACCTAGTTACATTTTTTTTTTTTATGAAATAATTTATGGGTCATGATAACTAATACCCTTAGGGCACTTTTTAAGAAACTAATAAAAGCAAGTTTTTATTGGAAAACTAACTATTTCACCTTTGCAAATATTGAATACAACAATTCTCGATGAAAACATTTTTTTTCTTAGTTCCTTAAAGAGTGTCCTCAGGGCACTCGTTAGCATTATCCATAATTTACCGTTGATTATTAAATAAATAAATCATAAAACTAATGATAATGATTTAGCAGTGTACTCTCTTCGGACTCAATTATAAGCAAAAAAAAAAAAAAGCGCTCCCTCGGGTCCATAACATAAGCAAAAATTTCTCAATGTTTTTAGTCCAAAATATAAGCAAATTTCAACTACTTCCATCATATTTAATGAAATTATATACCCTTCATTTAATACAAATTTTGTTTTCCAATGACTCAGTTTATTTTCAACAACACAAGCCTAATAAATAAGAGGAGGGGTAATTTAGATAACAAACTCAATTTTTTTATTCTCAATGACTCTTTTAAATGAGATTAACTAACTTCCATAATAAGTGTGAAATTAGTTACTTTTGCTTATAATATGGACCGGATGGAGTTTCTATATTTTGTTGACTTAAATATAAGTAAAATTCATCTAATTCAGCTCTATTTAATGTCAATGTTTAAAAAATCCAGGAAATTAACCAATCCAACAAATTCCCCTTTTACTTTTCCAAGAGCATTGTATACTCCCGAGGCAATTAAAGGATAGATTAGCAATTATAACTTTTTTTTTAACATAAATCAAGATAATTAAACTAAATTAACTAGCTTTCTTAATAAATATAAAATTAGTTAATTTTACTTATAATTGAGTTCAAAATGAGTACCACTTTTCATTATACCTCATCCTAATCCAACAATCCACCTCCAAATCCAAATTCAGTTTCGTAGGCTTTCTATGATTCTATTATATGTGTGTGTACTTCTTCTGGACTCAATTATAAGCAAAAAAATACTTATATTTTATAGACTCAAATATAAGCAAAAATCAACTAATTTAACCCTATTTAATGTTAGTGTTCCAAAAGTACAATCAACAATCCAACCAATTCTCATTTTACTTTTACAAGAGTATAGCACACTCCCGAGACAATTGAAGGGTCGTTAAGTAATTGTAACTCATTTTTTTTACATAAATCTATATAACTAAACTAAATTAACTAACTTTCTTAATAAATATATATAATTAGTTATTTTTTATTATAAATTGAGTTCGGAGGGACTATCTCAAAAGAAATGCCAAGAGTGCCGCCTCATCAAAAGTAATGGGATACCATCATTTCAAAATCAATCATTTAATAACGTCATTAATTGCGATACAATGGCAATCCTTATCCCTTACCCGTGCTGTGATTAGGGAGTTAATGGTGGCCTTGCTTACTGGCTTGTTTTCTTTTTCATTTTAGAATAGTGAATGGAGTATTCTTTTTAAAGATTATGTATTTCATTATTTAAATTTAAATTAAAGGAAAAATGAAATTTTAAAATATTTATTAATTTGGGAAAGGGGTGATTTTGGGCTATTTTTTGGCCTGGAATCATCCATTTACATCGTTTTTTCTCTCAATTTATCTAAAGAAGTGGTTTTTCCACATAGATCTGATTTTTCTTTCGTGTTTTTTCATGTTTTCATTGTCTGCGTGCGGCGGTGTTTTGTTCGTCATCTTGTTGCGGCATCGTTTGTTTTCCCGTCTTGTTACGGTGTTCATTTGGTTCAGATTGGCAGATCAGCTTCGATCCGTTACATATTCAATCAAGAATTGGGCATCAATGTTACAGATCCGGAGGCAGGTATTTCGGTCACTTTGATTTTGTCACATTTGTAGGTATTTTGCTGTGTTATGCTATTAACCTAGATGCTGTGAGTTTATTCGCAGATTCATCCTTTTCGGTTTTTAGCGATATTGAATTTATGTTGTTTTCGATGTATTTTAACAATTTGAATTAATGAATATCTTTTTTAGTAAAAAAAAAAAAATTATAATCGTTGACAAATAATATAAGGTGATTTATTTTTTTTCATACAGTATTTATAGAGTATCATATTTTTTATTTATTTTATTTTACACAATTACTTTTAAAAAATTCCTATAAATTTTAAAAATTAATCATTTAATCTAAATTTAACAAAATTATACCTACAAAATAGAACATGGAATTCCTTAATAAAAAAAAATTTAGAACATGGAAGTATTTATAAGTTTAGCAATTAATTATAAAATAGAACATTGAAGTCTTTTACAATATTCTCGTTTATAAAATGAGTTTTGTTAACTTGTGCAAGATTACATAGGTTAAGATGTATTTATTACTCACTTTTGTATAATAAACTCTCTCTCCTATTAATTATGAATTTTTGAAAAAAAGAAAAATCTCTCTCCTATTAATTATGAATTTTTGAATATATATATATATATCAGTCTTTTTTTTAATTTGAATAATATTTAGTTTGATATATTTAAATTTTTTAAGTTTTAATTATATTAATTATTTGGACCATTATTTTTTGAGGTTGTCTCTATTTTGTCAGTTTCTCCCTTTGGCTGAGGTGTTGATTTGTCAGGTTGCCACTTATAACCCTATCCTAACAAGTATCTTAAGAATATTAATTAAAAAGTCAATATTTTTAATATATTAAATATATTATTTTTAATATAAAATATATATTTATATTTTTCAAATAATATTCTAAGGACTTTGGTTACTGCCTCCTGGTTAGAATTCTTATATTATTATAATAAAACATAATTTACCGTATCAGGCTCTACCAAAAAAAAAAGATAGTGTCAGGCTCAGCTGCTGCTGTAACCAAGCAATACGGATACAAAATCTGTACGAATTCCCATACCCGTTACAGCACGTCTTTACTTAGGATGCCTTTTTTACAACACCAAAAGGCAAGCAGGTACACGACTGTTGCGCCGGTGCGCGTGGTTTCTTCCTTTGTGGTAAAACGAAATTTGGACACGGCTTACCAAATTAAATTCCTCTTGCGCCACTGTCCCTCTTGCGCCCCTCCTGCGGCAAATCTGGACCGTCCATCCTGCCCGCAAATTAAATTCCGGAGCTATAAAATGAAAATTCGTATGTTTTTACACTTCCGGAAATTAAGTTTCGGACGTATAAACGATTTACACGTTCGGAATTTAATTTCTAGAAGTACAAAAATGAAGGAGACATGAATCTGTACAAGTATGAAAAAAATTGTACCTCTGAAAATTAAATTCCAGAAGATCTAAGCATATATGACACTTTATTTTACACATCCGGAAATTAAACTCCGGATGAGTAACATTTTACACGTTCGAAATTTAATTTCCAAACATGGATTTGCCTGCAGGAGCGACACAGGAGGGACACTTTGCAGGAGCGAATCCGAGTCCATATACATGTACCCAACGAAAATTTATTGGGTAATTACTGATTTCATTGGTTTCTACTAAATGATTCAAGCAGTTGTTATATTTAAAAGGTTTTATTAACAAGTACCATAAGAATATTCGTTAAGATAACAATAGAAGAAAAATTTGCATTGGATATATAAGTCTAACATTTTTTTAATGTAATAAATTCACTAATTTCTCATATAAATTTTCCCCTTTTAATTTCTTAACTAGTGCCATAAGGACACTCATTAGGATTCTCTATTTAAAAATAAAATATTATTAAAATAAACTAAAGTTAAGAGACTACAAAATGCATAAATAAAACTATAGATGAGAAAATCCTAAAGAAATTAGTGATACTAGTCAATGAATTACAAAATGTAAACTTTTATTATAAAAATATTATATTCAATAGAATACTAGTCCCTGTGTAGCATTTCTTGTTTTAGAACCTTAAATGTCCTTAACACACCGATTAACGTTCTCCGTAAAGGAAGGGTGTGACATCTCTTTATCAAAAAAAAAAACACATGGCATCTACAATTCCATTAACATGCTCCGTGAGCTACGGAACTGCACTGTGGGACTGGGAAGTGCTTGATGTTACGCTCAAATTATACCGATAGAGCATTAAACTAACAAAACACAACAGGGCTATGTTGGAAGTTGGAACCATCCTTCGTGAGAACAAAATTCAAATTACATCAATAAATTAAATTAAATAAGGAGAACAAAGCAGATGAAAGTGAATTGGGATAAAAAAAAAAATTGACAACAAAATGCAAGTATTTAGTTACAAACCTGTTTGTAGGGTATAACCCTCCTAAATTAGCTAATGTCCCATGAAATGCTAGTTAAACACACATTAACACCACAAGCACAAGATAACCCCCATACATATAGATAAATATTACTATGTCATCTTTAATATACCACACAAGCCTAATCAGTTGGCTAAATCATTGCAAGGAATCTACGTTCTTACTCAGCTCCTCCAACTTCTTCATCCTCAATCTCTCACTTTCGCCAACCAGCTGTTCATATTAATAATTCAGAGGAAAGCATCAACAACATCAATTAAAGAAAATATTCTAAATATTAGAATAAAGAAAGTTATGTATTCAAATTCAAATTCAAATCATTCACATTTCACAATATCGATACTGAATGTGAGACTAACCTCCATTAACCTGGTGATTAGCTGTACTTTTTCCCTGTTCTTTTCATTAAAAGCTTCAAGGGCATCTTTGTATTCTTTCTCCTGTAACATATCGAAAAATCAATTTCAATAATGTCCCCAATAAAATGTCGTAGTCCCTTAAATATGACACTTACATGATTATTCAATAACGTGCATTAAAAACTTTCTATGAATTTCAATTAACCTCACCTTCTTCTGGCAGGTATGTCCTAGTGGCTTTAATTCCTTGTTTACGGAATCAATCCTTTTTCGGACAAGTGCAACTTCCTTCCTCATTGGATCTGCCAGGGCTTCAAGCTCCTGATATTTTCCAATAGAATAAAGTTTGGAATTACATATCAGGATGTGTATAAATAATAACAAAATTGGTCAATTATTTATTCAACAAAAATATTATTATTATTTTTTCCAAAAAAAAAAAAAAAACACCCAGTTCCATCCTTTGATTCTTTTCCAAAAGACATTAGCTATATATATATATATATATATGAAACTTGATATATGTGGCCTTCAAACAACAGGAATGGGAAACACTTGGGGACTAAAGAAATTCTAGAAACCAAATATATGAATTATTTGTTTCATAGCCTAATACTGCTCTCTAGCAAGAACATATCATTAAAAAGTTCAAATTTTGAATTCTATTTCCTTAAAAAAAAACAATGGTGGAATAAAAAGAGGAAAAAAAACGTTTTTATGGTGAAAATTCACGATATCTCGAGAACAAAATTACAGATCGGGGATTTCCAAGTGCTTTAGATGCTCCACAAACCTCCGTTGTTCTCCAAGTATATAAAAAAGTTTAATACATGGAAAAGGCTTGATAAACCAACACAGCTTAATTTGTTAAAACCCCAGCAAAATTTGTTTATTCAAAAGAAAAAGGACCATAATTTTCTTAAGAGAAAAAAAAAATGAAAAAAATTTATTTTCCATGCAAGGATTTAACAAATCCTTCCTGATCCAATTAAAATACCACAAATACTTTTTTTTGTCCTTATAATAAAGCAAATTTCATAGCATACAAAAAGACGTTATAAAAAGATTTGAGCAATTAAGTAAAAATGAAAATTGAGTGAGAAATAAACGTTAAATCTAGGAATTAAGGTGAACAATAATACCTCACGAATGGTAGCAAGACGTTTGGTTTCTTCCTCAACTCGACCCAATTGAAGCTGAACCTTCTCTCTAACTTCCATCTTCTTCCTCTCAATCTCTTCCTCCTTGGCTCTGAAGGTGGAAAGTGCAGACCTTGACATCTCCTCATCTTCCTTTGACAACTGGCTGCTGAAGCTTAAGCTCCCTGAATTCTGTACTACCAACTGGTTGTTCTGGTTTTCACTAGACATCATGTACAACCCAATCAACCAAACAACCCCTTCTTCTTTCTTTGATTTTCTTCTCTCTTTATTATCCTCTCTCTCTCTCTCTATCTCTATCTCTTTGTTCCCTCTTTTTCTTTTGTGCTTTACCTTTCTTTCTTTCTTTCTGCTTTGTTTGGCCTTGAAATGATGAGGCTGCAGCACTGCTCCTCTACTTGTTTCTTTCCCCTGTTGCTGTTATCTATCTGGGTTGCCCGTTTGTTTAAGGCCTTTCAAGCCTGACCTTACCCCTTTACCTTTATGGACCAAAAAAAATATTAAAAAGAATGAGGAGGGGTAAAAGATAAATAAATAAATAAAATCCCCTGGGATTAGAATTCCTATAAAAATAATAAATTATTATTAAAGAAATTGTGGGTGACCTGTTCCAACTTACCCATTCTTTTCTTCCCAGCTTGGCTTACCAGTTTATTACACGTCAAACAAAAATATGATATAGAAAATTTAAAAATTTAAAATAAGAGATAGACAATACAAAAGCACAAGCTGATACGGCCCAACCCAACTGCCAGGCAATCACTGTTGATAAAGAGGAAATGGTCTTCAACTTCAACTTTAGATCGTTGCCTTTCAATAAAATTAATCCCTCTGGAAATCACCTCAGATATTTGAATATCTATGATACGTTATTCAGATAATATTTTATTTATATTTGTATATGATATATTTAGTTGATTTAATTTATATATAATTTACAAACTTGTACAAGGATAATATGAAAAACACACTGGAACCCATTATTGCTTCCAATCATGAAAGTAAAAGCATGTACGCAACGGAGATTATTCGAACTGTGTTTGTCTCAAGTCAAATGTGATTTTAGTAAAAAATTTGACTAATGTCATACGAAATTGATGTTTTCTTCAAACATAAAGCATACTACTTCAATCAACCAAATCAATTTCATTGAAAATTATGTTTATCAAGTACTCCATTCAAACACAATTACTTCTTGATATTCATATGGGGGTTTGTAATAAAAAATAAGTTTGGTGTTGATTTCAAATAGAAATGTGATTTCATGAAATTTATTTAATTACAAATGAGTTTAAAGTGATGTAATTTATATATATTTAGATTTTTTATTTTTAAAGCAAATTGGTACACATTTTTTTTAACTATTTGTAGCTTACACTAAAATCAAATTTGAACGCAAAATTTATTTTGCCCCACTATGACCAAATACCTCTCCTCGCACAATGAAAATACCTTTCCTCACACAATGAAGATTCAAATAGAATATGAAAGGGAAAAGGTAACTCTACAAAGAGTATATAACTATATATTATATTTCAAGGGGTTGAGCTCTATTTGATTTTTTTTAAGAATTTCATTAATTGAATTGGTATTTATTAATTAGCTAACACAATAATTTGTTAATTTTGAGTTTTAAAAGGTAAACCGTTATAATTTTCCGAGAATATAGAATTGAATTGAGAATCTTTTCCTTTAAACATTAATATACGTTAGCTGCTATTGATTGTCATTTATGTTTCGTTACAATTTCGTGTTCCTCGAAAGTAATTTAAACTGTAACTGTTTGAGGGGTATGCTGCTTTCTCATTCGGCGGCTGTCTCAATTTTACTTTTACGATTATCCTTTGTTTTAGTTTTGCAAGACTACCTTTGGTAGATATCTAAAAGTGCTATCAATCATGTTTTCAGAGCTAATCTTGGCATCCTACTGTCCATGTTTGGAGGCTTATGCAAATGGAAGGGGCGAATTTGCAGAGATATGTGTCATTTATTTCGAGGATTTGAGCTCTGATACTATGTTAGAATAATTGGGCCTAACTCCAATCTAAAAAATAGCTCATAAAATAATGTATAGCCCAAGTTATTATGAATAGTTCTTCACTCATATACTCAATCTACGTTGTACATAGACACTAAATATATAAACTATAAAGCAATTTTCACCCAAAAAAAAAAAAAAACAACAACTATAAAGCAATTGTACATTCGCTTTACTTGGGCCGAGTTTGGATTTGGGTCATGGATGCACTGCGCATGGTAAGTGTTATGCCCCACAACCACAAAAAACAGATTCAGGAGATGTAGCCGTTGTGTTTGTCCCTAGCATTTTTGTTTTGCAATACAATAACTACTTTTGTAAATTTTAATACAGCCAGCCAGCCAGATTGCTTTCGAGTCTTTTCTCATTTTCTGATCTGGTTTGTGCTGTGCATAGTATGCATGTGAAAGGAGAATGACTTATCTTCATGGATAGGGCTCTTCTTTTATATATGGCTTATATCGTTATTCGTTTTATAAGTTGGTAGACTGAAATTCTCAACTAACTCTTCTTGATTTTAAACTCATTCACATGGCGTGTACAGGTACAGGAAAAAAAAACAGATTAATTGCATAACAAGAATATGTGTTGTATAAGCACGTGTGTGACAGGTAGCTCTAAACTTGGACACAATGCCAAGCAATCTTCCGGCAGGTTCACCATGCAATTTGTCTGTACGTATAGCCTCGGTTTGGTTACCGGACTTTGGGTAGTTGCAAATTGGTGAAATTGCATCATATGTTTAAATATAAAATAAAACACCATTATATTCATATTTTAAAGAAGGATTAAAGTGATATGCATTGTTAGTGTAAAATATTTTATACTGGCACCCACTAATGTTTTGACATTTGTGTTTTTATTTTAATATCTAAAAGAGAGAAATAATAATAATACTGATTTGTCAAAATATAATTGGATGTTAATGTAAAACTTGTTTATACTGATAGTATATAAAAATAAAAATTAAACTCTTCCAAAATTATGCATAAATTTAAAGTTGGTAATAATTTTTGTAAGCTTTATACTTGTTAAATAACCTTTGAGACGTACGAGTGTGTTTGGGAAAGCTGGAAAAAAAAAAAATTATGCTGATAATCTATTTTTAAATAATCGATTATTGTGATAATCGATTATAATTAGAATCTATTTTTGTTTGGGTATGTTTGCTGAAAAGCGATTTTAAGATAATCTATTTCGTTTGGGTGGTACAAAAATAATCACTTTTATATTAAAAAATTTATATATGAGCGAAAAGACTTGACTTTTGCCTCAGGAAAGGAAAACGCCGAAGGAAAGAAAAACGCTGGAATTAGAAACAGTCCATGCAACCCGCTGATCATAAAACGCTAGAATTGGATATATATCAGCTTTTTTGGATTTTAATCAATTGACCCAAACATAACTGCATTTTCATAAAATAGCTTTTTTCCCATAAAACAGCTGTTTACTATTGAAAAACCATGTTCCCAAACAAGCTCGTAATAGAAGATTTTAAATTGTTATAAGGGTGTAATATCATCTCAAAGTGATTTTGCATGGACAAATATCTATTGGACACAATCAATCAAAATTTTAAGATAAATTTAAAATATATCACTATAATAAGAGCTCATTGTTTATCGAAAAAAAATCACTATAATAAGAGCTTTATTGTTATCTTTTTAAAGTATTATTTAAATGACTGAGGGACATAACAACTAACTAATAACATTTTTCTATAAAAAAAATGACAAGGGGACATTTTATTGATTGTGTCTAGTAGACGATGTGCTCATGCGATTCATCATTACTAATATTGATGTATTCTCTTCACCGTTTAATCTATCAGTTTTAAGTGAGTTTAATGTATAATGTCATGTACAATTCTATAGATATGGAACTTGAATAAGGGCCTATTTGGATAAACAACATAAGTAAGTGTTTATATATAAGTATTTATATATGAGCTATTTCTATAATCGAAGAGAAAATATAGTCAAATTATTTTTATATAAGTTATAAGCTGTTTTCATAAGCTATCCTGTAAAACTTATCAAAATAAGCTAAAAACAACTTATGGACATGTTATGAGTTGTTTTCATAAGTTCTCTCAAACACTCTGGTATTTATGTCAGTAGATAAACCCAAATAAGTTGTTTATAAGTCAATCCAAACAGGCCCTAAATATCTCAGGTCCACAGATGGCATGAACAATTTTATGTGCAATTTAAATTATACTTTTTTTTAAAAACCATTTGTATTTATTTTTTATTTTTTTTTACAAAGAAACCATTTGTAATGTTAGAATGATCAAAATCACTATATATATCACTATTTTAGTATAACTGTTGAGCGCATATCATAATCTAGCAATTAATATATAGTGCTGTTATCAATCTCAGCATTTATTACGATAGCTAAGGTATAGTTAGAAAAAATAAAAAAATGTTATATACTTTCTAACGTTATTTAGAATTTAAAACTTAAAACGGAAGGGGCTGAGTCACGACTCAAGGTCGGGTAAAAATAGAAGATCATACTAATGATTGTCTTTAAGATACTCTTTAAGAAACTAAAAAAAAGGTTTCCATTTGAAAACTATGCATTTCATTTTTTTTAAATATTAAATATATCAATTTTTTATATAAACTTTCTTTTCTTGCCTTTCTTAATAAGTGTTCTGAGAACATTAGCTAGCATTTTTCAAAAAAAGAATAGACAGCTCATACTTGAGGTAAACGCTTTGTCATGAAATGGGCAGAAAGGGTACCCTGGGTGGACACTGGGACTAAAGAGCACACTAAGTATTAAGTATTACTATTTCTTTATTATTTAATGAAATTCTAGCTTATAAAAAAGATTCACCAAAACAAATCAAAAGGAATACGTGAGGTGTAAGGCAAAGTTGGAGTAGTGGCGGCAGCTTATCCAACCTGTTGACAAATATTACCCTCCTTTCTTCTTTCCGATTCTCAATATTCTCATATGTCATATGGGCCTTCAAAGACAGATTCTGATATATACTTTTTCCCTCCTTTTATTTTAAAAATACATATTTTTTTGTTTTATTACTAGTTGTTCGAAATTTTGGTAGATAGAACTTTACACGTTCTCAATCAATATTAATCACTGTTATTATAATCTCTCTTTTTCTCATCGGTGGTGTGGGGGACCATTGTCCCCCGAGGCAATGGACTCTTTCCAACATGAAATTCTTAAATGACAAAACAAAGAGGAGGTTTTGAACAAAACGGTGGTGATCATGGGTGATGGGAGGGAATCAGTGATTGCCCTAGAACAAGGAATCTTAAAGTAGGGGCCACTTCTCACGGTGGGTGCCCAAACAACGCATCACTCGCGTGGTGCATTCGTAATTTTCAGATAAACAAATTGATAATTTAATTAGCCACTAAAGTAGAAAATCTTAGCACCAACCCACCAAGATATTTGAAGGAAGCAACATATGGAGGCTATTAAATTAAAACAGCGAAAAAGCAAGTGTCTTTAGCTAATACTCCCTCTGGTCCTATATATAAGAAACAAAATCCTAAAATACATAGATCAAGAAAATGCATTGAAATAAGTTATTTGTAATTAATATTCATATAAATTTACAAATTTAACCCTTCAATAATTAATAAACAAACCTATTTGTATTGAAAGTTGTACTGTCTCGTAAATATAAACCCTATTATAAATAAGGGTAAAATTGAAAATGAGCATTTAATATTTGTTAAAATACATGCATGTCTCTTATATTTTGGACCAAAAAAAGTAATCATTTACCTTTTATAATAAGGACCGGAGGGAGTACCAACGTAAGCAGTATGGATATATTGAAAAGATCAATGTTAATTTGTGTGGAAGGGGGAATTAATTGATCATCATCAGGTAATATCTCTTGACCCATCAGGTGGAGGTGCGCTCACAGTTTTCAAAAATATCAAAGGAATTGGCAGTTTATATTAAGATTTCAAATTAAAATGATGAGTCTCTGATTCAGGTTTTACTTGAGCAACAGAACGAAACCAGATTTTGGCCGCTGTTTTTTATTATAAGTGCGTGTTTGATAATTTCAATAATCTAATTTATAATTTATTTGACTAATTTATAAATTTATTTGATAAAAATATGAATGTTTGGTAAACTAATTTATCTTATTAGCTTATAGATTTTTTTCATAAGCTATTGTTATTTTCTTTAACTTATAACTTACAATTTATTAATTTTTCTATCATTTTTACCCTTATTATTGTAACAAAATTTCTACTTTATCCGCCCCTATAACATAGAATAAAATTTATATAAATAAGATCATATAAATATGTCATTCCATTTATATTATTTAATGAAAATATATTAAATTAAAAAAAATATAAATGTTCTAATTTTTTAGATGCCAAATAATTTAATTAAATTAAAGTATTAAAATTATTAATAATTTTTATTCTACAAGTTAAATTTCATTATTTTGCATGTGTTAGATTAAAATGATTTTAAAATTAAACTACTCATTCTTTATGTTATAATTTTACAACATTTATATATATAAATAGATTACATACATGGGCATTTTAAAGATTTATTCATTTGCTTCATAAAAAAAAGATTTATTCATTTGCACACCACATTAGTGGTTATATATTAAACATAATTTCACATTTCTTAAATTTATATTGACCATAAGAATTTTTTTTGACAATAATTGACCATAAGATTTTAGTTCTTCACATTTATGAAAATTTATTAATGAAATATTTATATAAAATATTTCTTATTTCTCATCATTAAAAATCTTAAGTTATTAATGCTATATATCTAAAATTTTATAAAGCTTTAACTTGAATTTAAAAAAAATTATATAACAATCATATAAACATGTTTGCTTATGTCATTTTATATTTATAAGTTAGTTCAACAGTTAATTTTATCAAATATTACGAATATTAGTTGTACTGGTCGAGATCTTTAGATCGATCGCGGACCTTATTAATAGATTAGCACATATAACTTATGAATCAAGATGAATATCTTTAACCAATATAACCGATTTAACCATAGATCAATATAAACATATAATGATCAATATCATTAAAATATATAAGATAACACTTATTTAAACCTAACTAGTAACCTTATCTCAATATAAGAGATAAGTCTTATCAAATAAGTATCTAGTCAGTAAGTTATAAACATTATTATAAATAGAAGACAACCCCAAAGAGGGAAGATACCTAAGATTGAATAGAGAACTACATTAGCTTTGATTCCCTTCTGGGATACGTAGGACCAGAATATTACATTTTATCAAGCTACATTCTAAAATATCCACGAGAAAAAACCGAGGTCTAGCTTTGCTTCCTCGAGTAAAAACTGAGGTCAAGCTTTGCTTCATCCAGAAAAAACCAAGGTCAAGCTTTGCTTCATCGAGAAAAGAAAAAATCGAGGTCAAGCTTTGCTTCCTCGAGTAAAACCGAGGTCGAGCTTTGCTTCCTTGAGTAAAAACCGAGGTCAAGCTTTGCTTTATCCTGAAAAAACCAAGGTCAAGCTTTGTTTCCTCGAGAAAAAACCGACGTTGAAAAACACTCTCTTGCTGAGGTCAAGCACTGCTTCCTCGAGTAAAAATAGAGGTCGAGAAACACTCCCTCGTAGAGGTAACAAAACCGGTTTCCTACCGAGGTAACAAAGAAAATGAAACCTTTCACAAATTATCAAAGGCAAATTGAAATTCCCGGTACATTGACCTAGGACCCATGATTGATTAAAATATTTGCACGAAAATTGAAGATTTATATTAAAATAGAAGAAAGGAAGAATTATACTAATACCCAATTGCTTAGCTCTGATACTGAAATATGAATCAGCAAAAACTACAAACAAAGATTACATTAAAAAATAGCAAGGCCCTAAACCTAAGATGAGTCTTTAAATCTATTCGGCCTCAATGAGTTGAAATTCGGTTGAAGAATGAAAAATGGGACATGTTATCTCGGTGGAAAAGGAAGAAATTAAGCTCCCTTGCACCAATGAGCTGACGCCAAGTACTGCTTCCTCGCACTGAAATTCTGAGGTCAAACAAACCTCTCTTGCATTAAAAATCCAAGTCTGTGCTTAAGAATACAATCTCAAAGAGTCAAGTTTCCGAACCCGAATTATTGAACTGGCCACCTAAAATTCTTGAGTATATTAAATTCGATCTCCTGTATTTTAAGTTGAGTCCAAATCTAATAACCTTAGCAAGTTGTATAAATAGAAACAAAAGTCTTGCAAATCGCTTAGCCATCCTCGGCAAAAAGCATGTTAGGATAAACACGTTGACATTTAAGCTCTTTCGCTTATTTCAAACTCAGAGCTTGGGGGGACTTATGGGGATAAAGGAAGGATATTCTCTTAGCCTACACCAAGCTCGGCATTTACAGAGGAAGGATATCTCTTAGCCTACATCTCGGTAATTATACATTGGAGATCAGTGATTTCCTATCTCTTACGCTAGCTACTTAAGATAGTTGCTTGGCTTTTTCATCTTTTAGAATCGACAGACTGTTATTATGAAGGACTTGTATGACTACCATTTTCTCATACAAATTGGAAGAGCTATCAGGAAAGTTTATTCTGAGGCACACCTTGAATATCATATAAATAAAATTCTATGTTATTTCAAAGTTTTAATAGTATTAAGTGATTACTTGACTGAAAATCTAAGTGCTCTCGTTATGAAGAGTCCTAAAGACCAAGCTGCACTCAGAAAAAAGGTGAGCCGAGTTCGAATTCTCAAAATAAGCATTTCGAGTTCATCAATGCTTTCAGCTGAAACACAAGCCTTCTTGGTAAATTTCCAAATAGCCGAATTTGAGCTCGACTTTCCGAAGTCCGATTTGAGCCTGAATCATTGATAAGTCGAATTTCGGCTACTTGCATCTAAACTTGTCTTGAAGGCAAGTTTGAAGTATATTTTTGTATTCAGAACATGTTCTTATTACATCTATTACTATCCATGAGGTTATAGTAAAAATCAAGTTCTATTACGCTCTATTAAGTCCAAGTAAGAAAAACACAGTTTGAGAAACCCAAATGGACAGGTAAAAGAGTTTGGTGCCAAAGCATGATTAAGCTCGACAATATAAAAAAAATTGGATAAGCTCTTTCGCTTTTTCAAGCTCAGAGCTTGGGGGGCTTATGTACAGGTCGAGATCTTTAGATTGATCGTCGAGTTTGTTAATAGATTAACGCATATAACTTATGGATCAAGATGAATATCTTTAACCAGTATAACTGATTTAACCAGAGATTAATATAAACAGATAATTATCAATATCATTAAAATATATAAGATAACACTTATCTAAACCCAACTAGCAACCTTATCTCAATATAAGAGATAAGTCTTATCAAATAAATATCTAATCAGTAAGTTACAAACATTATTATAAATAGAAGACAAGACAACCGCAAAGGGGGAAGACACCTAAGATTGAATAGAGAACTACGTTAGTTTTGATTCTCTTATGGATACGTAGGATCAGAATATTTCATTATGTCAAACTACACTCTAAAATATCCTTAGTATTCATTCTTATAAACAACTTTCGGTCAGATTCCGATGAATGCAGATTTTAGCAGAACATCATCAGTTAATTTTTCAGCCAAAAGCTCAGAATTGAAGAATGTTCTAGTTCTGGCATTATAAATTTTCTACGTGGAGAAAAACTAGACAAATTAAATTAGGGCGTCACTGTCAAGTGCAATATTTCAACGGCGTGTTTTCGCAACTATTATTAGGAATGTAAAATGTAATTGTTATGGACCAGGTCGAGATAACCCATCATTACGACTTCGGAAAGGAAATGATTGAAAGATGGAATAACTGGAAGAGTTATTTAAATGAGTAATGATATTTTAACACAAAAATATATATTCAATATCGTATAAAAGTATTTATAAGCTCTGCGATGTCTATACATAATATCCAGATTGTGTATCTAAATATTTTTACTATATTTGAATAACTCTTATTTTGCAGGCGTTGGAGAACGTCTTTGCAAGCACTGTGTATATCAGACTTGGAAGACTAACATACTGTAACCAGATGCCTCTATCTCAGCCCTACATCAGTAACCCATGTTTACGACATCTTTTAATTTAATATCCTTGTGAAAAGAAAAGATAAAATGAGCATGCTATTTTGTCCAATGGATTCAACTCATTCAAGCTAAAGTCTATTTTATCATATTTTCTTCGTCAATGATAAGTCATAGGCGGTCTTGGGAAAGGAAAAGTCCACCTTAGAGGCTAACTAGGTAGGTTCTATATAATGCATAAATTGAACAGAAGGAAAAAGACTTCGGAAAAGAGGATAAGGGATAAATCGGTCTAGCTTTTGTTATATTATTACTGCTGAAAATTGTTCGCTTTTGTATTTTACTAGTGTATGGGCTCGTGCATGCACGGGAATATGCTAATTTTTTAAGATTTTATTTTTAAATATGCAATTATATTGATTTCACGTTTTGTGGTTTAAATTGTTTTTCTATGCCTTAATCGGCGATCACAAAGTTTAACGGATATTAACTTAATAATTATTATTAATATTACAATACAAATAATGACTCTTGAGTGTAAATAGTAAGTACATATTGTCTACTACATAATTTAAGTAAAAAATATTATATTTAAAAAAAAGACATGTATAAAGAATATATAAAAAAGCATAATATTTGAAAATAGATATTAAAGTTTTACTGTGAATTTATGTTTTTTCAAAACAAATTATAAATTAACACTAACCATTTCTTCTCTCACTACCTTAATATCGCATTTCTCTAATTAAACATTTCAAAGCAACAACTGCATTTTAAGTTGATTAAACATTTCTTAGTGTAATTTATTTAAACACTAATACTAAATACGTCCCGGAGATCTTCGTGATGATATGAATTTTTATATTTTTTATTATTATTTTTCTTCAATCTTAAAAAACTATTTGATTTAGTTGTCCTCTTTTCCCGTGCAAGTAAATCATTTTTCTAAAATATACTTATCCATCATCTTAATTTTTTATTTTTTCTTGAAAATATATTAGATTTATTTCTCATCTTTTTTTCCATGTAAATTAACCATTTCTAGAAAGTATAGATAATTATATATCATATTAGTCTTCTTCTTCTCTCTTGAAAATTTACTTGATTTATTACTTCTTTTTGCACGGTGCAAGTTAACATTTTTAGAAAATATATTTATCAATTATGTGTTATTATTTTCTTATCTCTTAAAAATCTATTTGATTTATTTCTTCTCATTTTTTCATGCAAGTTAACCATTTCTCAAAAAATATATTTATCTACCATATTATTTTTCTTCTTCTCTCTTGAAAATTTATTTGATTTATTTCTTCTATTTGCTAGGTAAGTTAACTATTTTTAGAAAACACATTTATTTATCATCTTTTCTTTGCTCTAAAAAATCTTTTTGATTTATTTCCTCTCTTTTCCCGTGCAAGCTAAGGGAATGGATTTTCTCATGTTGGATTTTCACTTGGATTTTCTCATGTTGAAATCTTCACCCTCAAAACATCTATCTCTCCCTTTTATATTTTGAAGTTCTTCTCTCTTTTTTACAATTGACAGCTCAAATTTAACTGGACTCTCATACATGAGAGAATACATTCCCACAAGCTAATTCTCTCTTAACAATTTATTTTGGTTAATTCTCTTCTTTTTTCCATGCAACTTAACCATTTTAAGAAAATATATTTATCTGCCATATTGTTAATTATTTTTTCTTCTTTCCTAAAAATTTATTTGATTTATTTCTCCTCTTTTCTCATATAATTTAACCATTTTTGGAAAATATATTTATCTATCATGTTATTTTTCTCTTCTCTCTTGAAAATATATATGATTTATTTCTCCAATTTTCCCGTGCAAGTTAACCATTTTTAGAAATTATATTTATCTATCATATTACTTTTTTTCTTCTCTCTTGAAAATCTGTTTGATTTATCTCCCATCTTTTTCCTGTGTAAGTTAACCATTTCAATTAATATTATATATCTAATTATATCTAGTTATATTTTTTAAATATTAATATCATGTTAGACTTAATTAATATAAAATTAAGTGTCAAGTAATCAATTACTAATTGATTTTTTTTTTTCAATTTTATCTATTAAATTTAGTAATTTTATAATAAAATATGATTCGATTGAAGTAAATATATGATATTTACTTATATTTTATCTAATAAGCACTTAATTTGAGTGAATGCTTGATATTATTAGAATCAAATTCTAATAAAAATGGAAGAGACCTCTTGTTATTATTTTTCAACTTATCGCCAAATTCTTTATAAAAGGAATTTAAAACCAAATCCCAAAATTCTTTTTTTTTCCCTTTTCTATTGTGTTTGATCGTGCTCTAAATGAAATCAAAACTAAAAGCAAAGAATAATTAAACATTGTGAGAAGAAAAAAAATGTATCAAATTGTAGAACCAAAATAATAACTAATGCATACCAATCGCCACCTTTCTAAGAGAATAACATGATTGGAATGAATAATATTTTCCTTTAATGGCCAATCTCCCTTAATTTCCTGTTAATCCTATGATGCAAATGGGCGTGAAACATGGATGGGTAAAGACATCCTTTCTCTTGTGGGCATCATGTGCGTCTTCCATTACCATATGTCTTAACAGTATTTGAGCTATTCCATGTAATGGATTTGAGAGGACATACTTTCCTGAGTCATGATAGATAGAGAAAAGGAAAAGCTAAGAACTTTGAAACAATTATAAACTATTTTTGCAATGCTATAGATGCACTTGCAAAAATTACAAAAAAAGCATTATACAAATATGATAGATATACAAAAAAAAAATCAGGTGTCAATTAGAACACACCATAGTTCATGTTAAAGATTTACACTCCCTAGCTTTGGCAGAACCACTGTGCTGAAAGTGGAATAGCCTTGTTCATCTGCTCAGAAGGGATAGAATATGTTGTTATCATAAAAAATGAAGCAATTTGACCATAATCATTCATTATTGAAGAAACACAAATCATTAGTACTAAACATGCAAAAAAAAATTCGATTAAGAAATAAGAGAGAGAGGAGGCCTCTTTAAAAAAAAAATTAGAGAGAGAATGAGCATCAGAACGAAAATAGATAGAGAAAACAAAGCACATGTGTGAAAAACCGAATTAGGTTATGGCAAATGAAAAAGTATCCTGCTTGTGATTTGATTAAAATATATTTATAGAAGTCGTGATTTAAAAAAAAATAGATTTGATTCATTTGTGATTTGATCCAAAATAATCCATTTGAATTAATGGCTAATATGTCCAGCAAATCAAATTAATGTTGATAGAGGTAATAAGTTTTATAATCAAAATCAAGATATGATCCATATAGAGGGTAATTAATGAGCCGAAATTCTGTGCATTGTGAGAGTGACACGTGTACTGTTTCACTTAAGACTCTAATTGACTGCCACGTGTAAAAACTTGTTCTATGTAGAACCATGAATTATTCCGGTTTGTAAATATTATATTTGTGTGTAGAAAATGGCATATTGATTGCAATATAGAGTTAAAAAATTGCTCCAGTTGTTCTATAATGAAAAACGAAATTGTCAATCTGGTTAATCCATGTTGATATGTTTTGTATTAAACTGGTTAATGAAATTATTGTAATTTTAAATTCCTCCTACATTTTTTATTTATATATTGATTTGTTTCCTTTACAAAATCGATTTGATTTTTTGTTCTGGTGTGTATATCATACAATCATTAATTTCATTGATGTAATGGATTTGAAAATTGAATTTGATTGATATAATCGATCCATCATTAATTAATGTGATTACATTTAATGTTATTAATGTCATTACATTTAATGTTATTGGGGGTGGAGATCTTTAACATTATCACCCAAGTACTTCCTTTCCAAGGCCTGCATCAAGTAGTAACACAAAGGAACCAAATTGCATTGGATATAAATAAGATATAAACTTCAATAGTAAAAAATTGTCATTCTTTCCCATGTTAAATATATCTGGTAGCATGTGACATACGAAGTACATGTTCTATGAAAGGTATTCTCACTTCCAAATATTATACAACATGTTGATACAATTATCAAGGTTCACCTCTTCAATTTTCGGATCGATTCCATATCATTACACCAGCAAGCCGATCGAAAATCATCACTGTCTTGAGTCAAGAAAGCAAGAAAACTATAAAACAGAATAAAATCAACAATTAACTCACTAAAAGAATGTGGTGTAATAGCCAACTTCTTCAAAATCGCTTATTAAAAAACTTCAAATAATGTTTAGCTTGAGTATTATTATCAATTTCAACAACCTATGCATGGTAATATAGTATTGTAATAAATAAAAAAAAGATAAAATAAAAGGCAATCAATTTCAATTAGAAAAATAATGAACAAATTATGAATAAGAGAGGAAAGAATAGTAGTTGATACCAAAAGTCATATTTTGGTTGTAGAACTGCTCCACCACCTTCTAGTGTTACTAAACCTCAAACCTCATGGAGCTTTTCGCAGATTTCATGTAAATCTAACAATAACGCAAATGAATGAATATTGAAAAAAAAAAGAACAAAAGAAAGAAAACACAACTACAAAGTTGCTTAGTTCAATGAGGGATGATCACACATACTACATATCTAAAAAAGACTCCAATAATGCAAAATAGATAAAATAGATCTAGCAAAAGAAAAAAAGAGATATCACAAACACATAAGTGACCAACTATTTTCTCTCTCACTCAGGTTGCACAGCACTCATAGTAAAAGGAAATGAATTATCACACTTTCTCTCAACTCACGGCACACACAAAGGAAGAGTATAGAGTAATGCCAACTTACAGAGTAATGCCATAGGCTAAAACATGACAATAAACAAATAATAGAAGTAAGCAAACTTAAAAATTAAGAAAGGCTTGGGCAGTGGCCTTCTGTCATACAACTTATTACTCATTGCAACTGTAGTGGATATGCACCTGGAGCAGTTTAGCTATAGCAGTCAGTAGTGCGACACCTCCTTTTTTAAGCTTTGTTGCATTCTCACCTGAAAGAAGATGAATTAGAAAGGGTTTTTTAAAATGAGAATAATGAAAGAATAAGAGAAAAGGAGAGAACATGATGTCTACATTTGAAACGATTTGATAAAATGCAGATATTAAAGTTCCATAAATTGACATTCATATATAAGGGAGATTATGATTTCAGATTGAGATAGCCAGATATGATTTAGTGATGGTTTGAAATCACGAATTATTAAGAATGAGAGCATCAAAATTCATTCATTTATAATTGGCAGGTTATAAATTCATTGATTTATTGGCAGGTTATAAATTTATCCATTTATTAGATTTCAAAATTAAAGTTATCATTTTTTTTAAACTGACCAATTTCTGACCATTTAATATAATTAGCCTCCAAATCAACTACAACGCGACACATAAGCAAAAAAGGGAGGGAAGCCTTGTGGTATTGCCACGTGTGAAAATCTGACTTGAGTGAAGGTTCCAATGAGTGACACATGGAGGTTGCCATTTTTAAGGATATTCGCAAATGTATTATATATAGAATATAGAATATAGAATATAGAATATAGATATAGATATATAGATATAGATATAGATTTAAAATATATACAAATAGAGAATGTATCTAAAGTGGTTTAAAATTGGGCAATAATGATTTCATTATTATGATTGTTTTGAATTATTTCCTTACAAAAAATGATTTCATTATTGACATTTAGTGGTAATCAAACGAAAGTCAATATTCTTCCATTTAAGACAATTAATGATATTTAACTATTATTTTGAATTGTTTCCTCTCAAAAGTTGATTCTGTATTCTGCATATGTTTAGTGTTATACTTTATAAAATTGTTTACTTTATTATAATTATTATGATTTTGCAATAATTATTATTATTATTTTGAAATTCGAAATTGATTCTAAAATTCGAATTTTTATTTTTATTTTTATTATTATTATTATTATGATTTTCGAAATTGATTCTGTGGTGTTTATACTTTCTAAAATTGTTTAATCTATTATTATTATTATTATTATTTTGAATTTTGAATTTTCCCACCCAACAAAAACTGATTTCATTAATGTCATTTATGGGAAGGTTTTAATTGTATTAATTGATTATATTATATTTTATAATTTAAATTATTAATTAATTTTTTAATACCTCAAATTCTAGCCATTATTATAATTGTCTGAAAATCAACCAGAGCGCGACACATAAGCAAAAAATGGAGGGAAGGCTTGTGGTTATGCCACATGTGAAAATTTGAGAAGGATGAAGGCTCATATGAAAGACATATGGAGGTTTCCACTTTTAAGATTATTTACAAATGTATTATATATAGATTGGTAATAATTGGTAATAATCAACCTTGTTATTAATTTTATTTTTCTGTGGCTATCAGTCAGAACCAGGTAATGACAGCATTTTACAAGTATTGCTGACTGGTTTAATCATAAAGTCAGATAAATTAGTGTTTTAGATCTATTTTTTTTTTTTATTTAATTTCGATTTTAAGCTTATGTATTCATTCGCTGAGCCGCCCCTAATAAATGGCAAAGTCCAGAAATCGCTCAATGATTAGTTTGACAAAATTTCATAAGCGCAGACCATGCTTGAGAAATTAAAAATTTATGACGTGGCTAGTTTTTGGTAATATGACAAATAATTAGACATGGGGTGCTTCATTTTTCAAATGAAAATTGTGTAGGACTGTACGTAACATAGGGTGTTGTTTGCTGAACAAACTCAATCCAATCTATCAGGGTATCTATCCAAGTCCTATGTTACCGCTTCATTACAATCGAACACCTGTGTCTTCTTTTGATTATAAGTTTGTCCTAAACACACCAAGACATAGTCACGATGGACATGCTGAGAGTGAGATAGTCCACGTTGCCGTCAATCCCCCTCTTGAGGCCTTTGTGCTTTGTCGTTTGTTCGATTCCCTTCGGCCCAACCCAAATCCAAATTCTTAATGGGAAAAGTGGACTTGCTGTTTCGATTGTAGAAGGGCATGTGCATCAAAAAATGTAGTCGGGGAAGAGAGAAACAGATAAGCTTTTGTAGATTTTTATTTATTTATATTTCCTGTTGGAGCTAATCGGAGGTAAAAGCTCCTCTAAAGTGAGTTATAAAGTAAGAAAGTAAGGATGTATCAACTCTTAATTAATTAAAGTAGGTTAAGATTTCAATATACTTTAATAAATAAAGAGTAGATACACTCTTACTTTCTTACTACTTTACAATCTTGCTCACTTTAAATGAGTCCCCAAAGTCCTGGTCACAATATCACTTCTTTTTTTATTTAAGAAATTTGAAAACAAACATGTTTATAAGGACCAACAGTGCCAATTCCGTAAGAAAGACATTATTTAATATATACTAGAGCTTAGACTATGCCCGATTCATTTTTCAGCCCAAGTTGGCTCAATTTTCTAAATGGCCTTCAAAGGCAATGTTAGAGCCCGATTAGAGCTTAGACTGGCTCAATTTTTTAAATGGCCTTCAAAGGCAATCATATATTAGAGCTTAGACTAAGCCCGATTAATATATGGACACTGTTTTTTTTTTTGGGGGGGGGGGGGGGGGGGGGGGGGGGGGGGGATTCTTAGGCATCTAACAACTATGCAACCCTTCCACGAACTATAGTTAAGTTGAAGTGTTGAATAGTTGACATAAAGACATTTTCTTGATTATATAACCTGTTGGAGTTGGATTTTCTCTTGATGTTATGATTACTTCACTTAAACAACATGGAAGATTGTAAAACCTAATTATTAGTGAAAAAAAAAACTAAGTACAGGTAATAAGGTCGCTGTTGTTTGGTGGAGTGGTGGTAAATAAGAATTACATGTAATTACTGAGACTTATTAACAAGAAAAATCATACGTAACTTTTTGGTACATTAAATCATATATCATATTAGTTAGCATACACATGATTCAGGAGCAGTTAAGCAAAGCAATAATTGAATTGTGCTTTGAGGGAGGATAAAAGGAAGACATTATTCATTTATTTGTTCATAAAACCTAACCATATTATTCTAAAGCAATTAAAGCAATGTTATTAAAACCGAACCGGTGATCGACTTGGTTAGGGCACTGGGTTAATGGGTCACTGGTTCAACCGGGTTCAATCGGGGGTCACTGGCTGACTCGGTTTGACCGGTATACATTAAAAAATTCTAAAATATTCATATATATGATAACATAATTCAGCATATCCATACTCCAAATTCAAAATCATTACCATAAAAAAGTATATAATTAAACAAATATCAATTAAGGTCACTGATTGAACCGGATGAACCAGTATATATTAAATATATAAATTATTATGATTGACTTATGTATATATATAGTATTTAGCAAGAGTTGACTCGGTATACATTAATTTTTTAAAAAATATTCATACATAGGCCAACATAATTTAACATGTTTAGATTTTGGTTCAGATTCAGTAGAAGACATCTCTGACTAAAAAACAATTCAATATTATGGAGAGTAATATTGAGTATAGTATAATGTCAGTATTATGTCAGTTCAAATCAGTATCAATATATTACTTGAATATTATCAGTATCAGAAATCAATATATCATTTTATCATTATAATATAAATACACTTCATAAAAATAAAAAAAAAAATTAAAAAAAAACCCGCGGGTCAACTGGTTTTTTCCGGTTGGGTCAATTGAGTTTCACAAAAAATCGGTCGGGTCAACTGGGTCAATCCGCGTCGATGTCTTAAACTGTCCGATGACTTAACCGGATCGGCTTTGTGACCGATTCCCAGTCTAACCGGTCGATCCGAGTCGGTTTTTATACACTGTTCTAAAGTTTTTATCTAAAGGTCCCTCACACACAAAAAGTGCAGGGACCTAACCATAAAATTTATATATAAAAACATGTAAAGGATATTTAAAAAAAACCTGGACACGTATTAGAAAGGGACATAAACATAGCGGGTCACTGGGCCAACTCAATGAAAGTCATTCAACTTGTACTCGAGAATCACCCATGATTTTGAATGTGATTATAAAAAGAAAAAAAAAAAAAAACCACCCGGTGCTGTAAAACTCTTATGCACAAAAATCCAGAAGGGTTATTTTTCATTTTCTTATGAAAAAGAACCATGGATGTGATGTGACTATGAGCCACAAACTGTGGTGGGCCTCTGCAACAAGTTTAGCCCAAAACACAAATAAACTTATGAAATTCTTCTCTTTCTTAAGAAACAAAATGTTGTAGTAAATACTAAGAAATGAAAAAAGAAAATTCCCCTCGAGAAAAGAAGTCACGTGAAGGCACGTGATGGGATCTTAAAGGCCTCGCGTGCTGCCGGCGTGCCTCGCTTTACCCAACAAAAAATGTTAAAAAACAGAGAGAGAGAGAGAGTGTTAAGGGTAGGAGGGACCCACGTGGGCAACAGTCTCATCTACTGACACTTGTGTCAGAATGACAGACATATTTCAGTCCTCAGTTCATAGACATGTGAATGTGATAACCTTTTTCTTTTCTTTACTTTGTTTTTTAGTATTTTTTTAACCTGTGTAATATTATACTATATGGTAAGAAATTAAATATAGAAATATTATATTCAAAATTGTGTAATCAGTTTTTTAAAAGTTTAAATGTCACTCTTTCCAATTAAATATTTTTATTTTTGATTTTTTAACATATACAATATTGCACAGGTTAGATAAATCGTGTTTTTATACGTGGTTTACTATTGGTGGACCCTATCTAGATCCGTACCATTGTTGATCCATTTTTTCCCGAATTTTTTATTATACTTTTTGCACATTTTACTGACATAATTTAGTATTTCTATGTTTCTATCAGTCTTGGGGCTATCAGCTATGGATATGATATTTTCCTTCACAAAAGCTATGAATATGATATTTGAGATAAAAATATCTTTTAGATATGAATAATGATATTTGGATATATAATTTGGATATTTTATATAGATATCGTAAAATTTATGAGTATTTTAGAAGCGATAAAATATATAGTAAGAGAGAAAAAAATCAATAAATAAATAAAAAAAAATACTTTTATATAATATTAAATATTATTTTTATGTCTAAATATTATTATTCTTCTGGTATGCCACCATAGTTGCAATTGACTGATTATTATTCTGCGTCCGACATATATAATATATATGTATTTGTAGTTGCCTGATTTGAAAATTTACATAAGTAGCACCATTTCATATAAACTTCATTACAAATATACACGGTTAATTAATTAATTAATCCATATTGTAGCATATTGGCTCATGTGCAGTTGTATACGACAGCCAGGGAGGAAAACTGTATTTTAAACAACTAATGAGTGGAGAATATCTCGGCAAATGTAAAATAAAATAACTACAAATTGATTTTTAATAATAAGATAAGATAATTAAAAATATATATTAACTTAATTTAAGATTTAATTTAAGATTTTAATTACATTCATCATATCAATAAAAGTTAATGTAATTTCTTTAATAGTTAACTTTATTTATGGAACATTTTTTATTTATTTCAAAACTAAAGTTGTCAAAGTCGAACCGGACACAAAACGAAAAAAGATTCCGGTTTAGGTGCAACCGGTTCAATCGGATGATCTGACCGGATGATGCCATACATACACCCACATGTATGTATATATAACATAAAATTTTCTTAAAATTATAATAACATGTAATATAAATAAAAAATTATCAAAAAAATACTAAACATGCCTATTAACAAAACTAAGTTTCTCTCTCCAAGTAAGTTTCGGACTTGATCTTCAATAACCGTGTAAGTTATAGCATTTCAGCTTTTCAATTTTTTCACCCCCCCCCCCCCCAAAAAAAAAAAAAAAAAAAAAAAAACCAGAGCTAATTGGTTCAACCCGGTTTAACCTCGGTTCAGTCTGGTTTTGATCGGTTTAAGCTGGTCTGATCGTGAGAACGACTTTGACCTCTATCCCAGAGCCGGAAAAGAGACCGGTTCACGGTCTGACCGGCCGGTCCGGCTTTCATAACACTATTTCAAACAATAATTTAAGGCTTTCCCCTGACACAAGAACTTAACAAGTTACTAGCATACCTTGAATTCTTCAAAGAAGGTCGAGAAACAAGTGTTGAGACTAGGATATGTTATATGTACGAAGGTACCAACTTCATTATCTCCTCGTCTAAATAATATCGAGGTAAGATAGGTTTATTAAATGTAACTTAACATACACTCTAACAAGTTTCTGGAAACGAGAGAGAGAGAGAGACTCTGCATTCTCTCTAACTCTCTTCCCCTATGAGCCGCAAAGCTCTATTAAGGTTCTGCTGCTTCAGCTGCCGTCTGGAGTCTTTCTCCTCCCTCTGTGGAGGCTCTTTCCCCCATCGATTGGGGTACGATCAAAGAAGTTCATCCCTACTCCCTTGCCTCCGACACGAGGAGGAGGTCGTCCCTGCACATCCATGGCCGCTCCTATTCTCTGCCTCTCTTCCCCATGCTGCCGCCAACAACCACCACGACCTCCTTCCCATATCGGTTCCACCATGTCCAAGTCAAGCAAATCATCGCAGATCCGGATCTCACCACTTCCACCAAACCATCGATCGCTTTTTTGTCATCTAGTGGGGTTTAGCTCCCTAGCAGGAAGCTTATTCCTCTCGCTACAACCCTGTTGCCATTTCCTCACAGCCCCCTACATACACGCAGTGCCCTTTCAAGCTTTCACCCACAACCGTCATGTTTCCTTCTCCGGCGGAGCGACCCCCAGGTGACAACTCTGAAGGGAGCAATCTATCTCGCAAGCTCAAGGTGCTCGTGTCCAAAGCATCCTCTGGCTGGCCTCCTTCAGTTAATCTGGGACCCAAACGTCCACCAAAGCCGCTGGACGTAGTTAACAATTTTAAATTTAGTAATGTTGTTGCTGTTGATGCCTATGTGTGAGCCTTTTTGTGCATGTTGGTCTTAAGGTTAGGTTGCGTCAGGTTTACACTTGTGGTGTTCGATGGAAAGCCCCAAAAGATCTGGGCATTTTGGAAAAACATAGTGCGTCTAAGACCATATTGCTTTTTCATTTGTTGTTTTTCCCCCTAGTAATACTTATTAGTTTGATTTTACGTAACTTTCTACTATTTAATGTCTCAAACATAAAAAAAATAGATGTTCTGGAATTGGATTATTTGATATTTATTTATTTTAGACATATTTAATGAAATGCTATTACATGAATGTATCAACAAGTATAGGATTTTGTTCAATTTAGCTTCTTATCTTGATTCTTTGAAGTAATATTGTTATGGACAGGCCGAGTAAATACTCGGATCCATGTTATACATGAGGAAAGCCGACTTGACTTAGAAACAGGAAGGCCGACTTGACTTGGAAACATGAAGGCCGACTTGACTTAGAAACAGGAAGGCCGACTTGACTTATGTTATGGAAGCCCGAGTTGTATACTCGAGGCCGACTTCATCAGCAACATGGATCCAACAGAGGTTTTGGGCCGAGAAGCAGAAGACTTGGCATTCGAGGATCAGCTCTTAACTAACTTAAGGCCCAAGAGCTAGATAAATCACATGGGGAAATCAGATAGTCAGAGGATAAAACATATAACGGCTGAACGGCCAACTCATGAATAAAAGATAATGGTAAGTATTAGTGTCTGCCGTCCGACTATGATTACCCAGGCCGGCGACAGTTATCCGAGAGTAAAGACCCTATTATGAGAAGTGATTACGGATCCTACTACAGGTATAGGCAGCAGGAATGGAGAAAAAGGGGGAGAGAACACATCCGAATACACTAAGCCGAGATACCAAATCTTTGGCAAAAACAAATATAAATATGTAATGATGTATCACTAAAAACATAATCAATCGATTAAATCCTAACCATATTTAATCGGATCAGATTAATATTTTTTAAGGAAACAATACAAACCGAAACGAATCATATGTTGTTTTAATCTTTAATTTGGATGGGATGACTTTTTGTCTCAAAATCGATCCAAACTGATCTACAAACACCCCTAATATTTATGACATGTAGGAGAGGTGTTTTGTGTTTTGATGGATTACTAATGTAATTAACGTTTTTGAACATATAATCATGAATACTTTATATGAATTTTGATGCATACATACTTGTTGGATGAACTTTAAGTTTTTAGTTGGCATGTCATCCAAGTCTGACTCCTTTCCTCCCCCACACACGTCATATAGTAAATTATCCTTTATTGCATAAGGTTTGTAATTAGCCTTTCATTTTCATGCTGCAAGATAAGGAACAAAGATTAATTACGGGCGCCCTCCTGTGAACGCAAACTCGTAACTAGGAGTCGATTCAATTTTATAAAGAAGATTTATTTCCAACATCTATCAGTTGAGTGACGCCACTATGAGCACAAGTCGGCTCCATTTTATGCTTTAATATTGCAAATCCAATCTTTTTTGTCCTAACTGTTTGATGATCAGTGCTTGCTTTCATGGTCTCCTCATTTTTCTTCGCCTCCGCGTGCATGCACATGGAAGTGTGAAAAGCTCCTCTCATCAATCTCAACACGAAAAGCTCCTCATAATTTGTATCACTATCATATGGCACTAGCACATTTACATAGTACTCATTTCTCATCCATTCACCATCTCATGCATCCAATTTTCTCTTTATATATAAGGGTTAAAAGACTCCGCAAAGAAATTTGTCCTACTTTCATGTACTTTTCTTGCTATGGTGTAGATGAGCCTCCCCCATTTACAACCCCTTACAGGACTATTGCTCATTAAAAGCTCTAATTAATATTAAAAGAGAGGATTTAATGATCAACAGATTTAGCTAAGAATTTTAAGATAAATAAATAAAATAAAAAGTAGCTCCAATAGTCATGCAAATAGCTATGATTTTTGTATTCAAACTTAAGGTCATGAACAGATCAATGAATAGAATGCGCAATACATTTACTTTAGTTTAGGGTGCTATTTTTATTGCTAATTAAGCAATACAAGTATATGCTATAACTTTTGAATTAAATTTATTTATATGCTTGACAACTTGGTTTATATATGTGATTAACATTTGATGTGGTTTTCTTACTAGGTTTTAAGGTGGCATTTGGTAACTGGAATGTTTTATTCCCAGATAAAATACATTCCTGGGAATCACATTCCCGATCATAAGAGTTTTCCCACCTTCACGCATGAGAATAGAGTTTTCTCAAGTTTCTAACTATCATTCACTAATTTTATTCCTGGGAATCTTTTATGCTTGGAAATAAATTTTTAATACTTGTACCAAACATGACAAACTTTTATTCCCATGCCAACATTCACGGGAATGTTTTTTTTAAAACTCGTAACAAATGCTACCTAAAAGAGTAAGTTATGCATCTAGTAAGGCGTTTGAAGGGGAAAATTCTAGAGTCCTCCAACGGGACAGTTGAGGACTATTCCTCTTGATAAATTTACCAGGTATAATCGGTTATACTCGTTTCGACTGGTAATATATATATATTATGTTGAGAGGAGGTTCGAGAAGGTGACGAGGAGGTCGGCAGTAAAGAAGGAGGTGGAGTTGTGGTCGAAATTTGTGTCATTTCTTTAAGGAACCAGATATTGGCATGGAGAGCAGATCCTCTCCAATCCTTAAAAAAAATGGAGAGTCCAATCCCTGCAATCCTGGACATACACGTGGCAAGGATATAAATCAATGGCTGAGATTCATTTTAATTTATTTTATTTTTAAATTAAAAAAACAAAAATGAAGATTGGGTTTTCAACTTTTCATCTCCCATTCCATCGACGGTTCCGCCCCCCTGTGTACGACATCTCCACCACCACCGGCCTCTATTTCGCTGCCCCGCCGCCCCATTGAACCTCGCCGCCATGCTTGGGGCTCGCCGCCGCGCCTGAACCTCGACGCCCACCCCTGGATCTCGCCACCACACTGGATCTCGCAGCCACAACGCCCACCCCTGGATCTCAACGCTTGAGATTCAACAGATTGGTTTAAAAGGAAAAAAAAGACAATAATTTAAAAACCAAAAAAAAAAAAAGATAATAGTTTTGAAGAAGAGAAGTATTGTATATGACAAATACCAGAGCTGTCTAATGGGTATGAATGGGACGTCTGAACAGAGGCACGGTGGCGGACGTTTAGGCATTGTGCGCGACCGGAGTGGCGTTTCGACGATGGTTCAATGGGGCGGCAGCGACATCCGGTCGTGGCGGCGAGCGGAGGGGCGGTAGGCTCAATGGCGGTGAGAATAAATTTTTTCAAATTTCTGATTTAATTTAAAAATAAAATAAATTAAAATGAATCCCATCCATTGATTTCTATCCTTGCCACGTGTATGTCCAGGATCGCAGGGACTGGACTCTCCATTTTTTTAAGGACTGGAGAGGATCTGCTGTTGCATGAGAATGTGCTCAAAGGAGTCTTTATTGATGGATTATTATTAAAACAGATTTCTTTACATTTTTTACCCTTGAAAAATTCAACACGACTCCTTTAAAGTACAAAAAAGCATTTACAACCTAAAAATTCATGTAAAAAAACCATTTATTTTGTTGGTGGAATTAAAAGGGTGGCTATTAGCTTATGAACTATAACGTCAAATAGAATTTGATTGTTGATGTGGTAGAATCCAGATTTCCAGGAACCCAGATGCAAGAGGCGCTTCTCATTCTCTCTTCTCACATACTTTTTTCTACTCCACTTCTTTCCTCCCAACTTCTTTTCTTGTCCAAACAAAGCAGAAGTGGCCGAGTGACTATGGCAGAGAATGGTTAACGAGGTATGATTATTCAACAAGTGTTGTGCTGGTGGGACCCTGTGTGGAGAGAGAGAAATTAGAGGTCAGATCCAGTGTGGAGCGTCCATCATTTTATCCGGTGAGACAGCAAGATCCAATGGTAAAAAACAAGTTCCACAGGTGCACCACTTTTTTAGTCCGGGATAGAACCCATGGTATCCCTACAACCGATAGCCGTATGACTAATCTCTCGATGTAAAAGTAAAACAGTAACTACTGTACAAAATCAACAAAACTTGTTTTATATATATGTTATTCATGTGATGACAAGTTGTCTGATTTTATCGTGGGGTTTATATATTTGTCAAGGTGAGTAACAAGATAAAGATCCCATGTCTTAATTTTCTGTATCAAATCCTCCCTTATTCAATTAAAATGTGATAAATACATATATTTTTTTAAAAATGTTATTTTATAAAAAAATGTTTGCATTGTTACTTGTATTTTTTTTTTCTTTTTTACATAATTTTGTGGTCCTCAAATCATATTATGTAGTAAAGTTACTTTTCTATTAGATTTTAGTGCATGTGGTTTCAACTAAGTTCTATGACAATTTTTTTTAAAAAACTCTCCCGACAAAATTGGAATTATAAATTTTCTAGAACAAAAAATAAACTAATTTAAACACTTACTTAAATTCTACAAATATAAAACGCATATAATTAACACCAAAACAGCTTGATGTCATATAATTATTATTATAATTGTATAATATAATATGTTAGAAATAATAGGAAAATCGATAAACTTCTTCGATTCTCATGTGGCTAATGAGTTCTTGTAGGATGAAAGCCTTCTTTTTATGCTTGAGGTTATTTCTGAAATCGCTCCAAAACACTTATGAGAAACTCAAGGTAGAAGGCTTTTATATTGTTATATATTTGTGTTGTTTCTTATCATGAAGTTTGCCCAAGTTCAAAGGTACAATACGTGTTGTGGGGTTTCAACCAAGCCCATTTAGTTCAAAAATAATTCACTTCTTGAATAAAGTCGTTGCTTCATTTTACTACGTGTTAATTCAAATCCTTAGGATATTAATACTTAAGCATCAATCATTTTCTTTGCCCAGATATTCTTTTACTTGTCATTAGTGGAGGATTATTGGAATAATGACAGCAATTAAAAAGGAAAATTAAATCCCTTTAATATTTTGAATAAAGTTTAAAACCTTTTTAAGTAGGTACTTAATTCTAACATATTAACCATAGCAGATGGATAAGAACAACAATATTCGTCTTGCACAAGTTGCAAATGTTAGTGCAAAAAGGGTATGTTAGGTCGGAAACATGCAAAGCTAAGTAACAAAAAACCTTGTCCTTGATCAGCGCTCCTAGGAGAAACCAGAAAGCGAATAACGAAAATGCTCTAATCAGCTGCAATAGAACTGCACATTGTCGGATCAAAACTCCATCTGTCAGTCTTCTTCTGCAATATGATCTGCCTTTGCATTGTTTCAGACTGGAGATTCATCAAGAACAAACAGAAACAACAAGTTAAATTCAATTATAAAAAAGGTGGAAAACAAATGAATATTTATAGCATTATACTATACTACTATTATTATTATACAGTACTCCCGAACTGTTATTTTTTATGTTTATAATCATTTACGTAAATTTAATTTGAAAATAATGATGGAGTAACTTTTTAAAATAATAAGTTTAGAATTTGAATATCTAATAGTACATTTATAAAAAAGAAATTATCTAATAGTACAACTCAAGTTAATATAAAATGAACAAGAAAAAAAAAGTTGATATAAAATGATATTTAATTCAACGGCAACCAAACGTCAACGGATATTCTCGATTTGAGGAATTGATTTTTTATGTGTTTTTTTTTTTTATGTAATTATATAAAAGAGAAAAATAAATACATTTTTTTATTAATATAATGAATAAAACTTATATTATTTTTTTGTATAATTTCATATCTAGTTTTTATTCTTATAATCATATAATGGGATGCAAATTTTATCCATACCCGTGGACATTTGTGGATAATATCCACAATGGGTAGAAAATTGATACCTTAATGAGTATCCACATATTAGTTAAATACATATTTTCTCTACCCGCTTATTAATAGAGCGGGTACGGGTATTGTAATATTTATACACGCAGGTATCCGCTGAGATGAAATTACTAAAATAACCCTTTACATAAACCAAATGTCCTATTTTTTCACTTTGTTTTTTTTTCTTTATGAAAATTGACAATCTTACATAGCACCCAAACCTTATTGTTCCCAAGTCGTATGGATCAATACGTTAAATATTATTGTTTTTGTTCAATTAATGCTAATGGATTAATGTTGTGGGAATGATGTTGAGATAGAGTGTTTGAATAAAAATTTAGTCTAATATTCAATAATTTTGTGAGGTGTTTGAATATCCACTGATACCTGCAAATATTGATATAAATTTGTTTAAAATCCGCAAGATGGATACTCATATAGATATGGGACGGGGATGGGTATAAAATTCATCTAATGTGGCGGGTAGTGGGGGACCTACTATCCGTACACACCTGCCCCATTTACATCCCTTGATATGATAATAAAAATGAGTCATGCAAATTAGTGCTCTAAGGCTATAATTAAAGAATTTAAAAATTTATTTTTTCATTAAAAAAATGAAGTATACCATTTACTCAAATGTTAGATCCATTGATACTCAAAAACGTAGAAAATATTTTCTTGATTCTTTAATCAATATTCCTGGGGCACCCATTAGATTCTATTAATAAAAAAAAAGACTCATTTGTGATTTTGAATCTAAAATAAGCAAGTAAATGTATATTTATCTTTTATTAGCTAAGATGTGTTAGATTTCAATCACTGTAACTAATCAATATAAATATAGGCAAATGCTTACAAGCATCCTTTATAACTAATACTAACTAATCAATATAATTAATATTGATATAAATATACAATTATCTTTGTTTGGGAGTTGAGAGAAGAATGGAGCAAAAGGGTTTGAGGAAGAAGGGAAAGGGATGAGAAATAGGATAGTCCTCCAAAGCCTTCTCCTAATTATTTATTTTAGCTCCCCAAATTAGAAGGTTTGATTCTTTTGTTAAAAAAGTAAACTCCCATACAAGGTGAGAGACTACCCTCTCCCTTAAGTCCCTTCCTCATCCTTTTTTCCTTTCTTTCTTCTCAAATTCTTTCGGTCTCAACTCCGAAGGAAACCCTAATACATTGACTAAGGAGTAAAAATGAAAAATTTATATTAAAAAGTGATATATTTAGCATATTAAAAATTCAAAAGTTACATTTTTCCATAAATTTTTTTATCTTTAAATTTCATAAGGACATAGTCAGGAAAAAACCATAAATATATTCTTTTTTACTCATTTAAAACTAAATAACACAGTTTAAAAAAGATTTTAAATAATAAATACATAAAAAAAAATCTTTTCCCCTGCAACTAATCATAGTTATATAATATGAGTTTTCTTTTTGCAACTTTCGCGTAGATTAAAAAAATCCAAAATAACAACTATTTAGTTTAAGAATAAGTATTTTAATTTTGAAAATATGAAATATATAAATTGTTATATAAATTTATTTTTTATATTCTTTTTTTAATATTCTTAATATATGTAAAATTATATATTATATAAAAACCAATATAACATAAAGTTAATTTTCCTCTTACAAATCCTATGCTGCTACTTTTGTCCTCAAGTGTTATTTCCAAAGCAAAGCTGTAAGACAAAGACCGCAGGTTCTTTCATCTCTCTCTAGCAATATTATTATATTATATTCTGAGACCCTCTTCTTTTTCCTCTCAACTGTCTTGTCTCACTGTCTTTTTCTCAAGTGCTCCAACCCTTCAAAACAAACTTTGCAGGCTTTGCTGTCAAAACTCAAAACCTCTCCCTCATACACACCCAGAGGTACCTGCCAAAGATATAAAGGAACCAACAGAGCTCTCTCTGCCAAAAAGCTTTTTACAAACTTGGTCTTTACACATCCAACACACCTAACCAAGTTAATTAACCCGACTTAACCAAAAGCAACCAAAAAACTTAATAGCATTGCTCACTCTCTTTACATGGGCTTCCATCTGAAGCAATGGAGAGACCAGCAGCATGAGTCAGAGGAACAACAACATTCTACAAAGATGCCAAAACTTCTCACTGGATCCCATCAACACCAGCAATCATCTGCATCTGCATCTGCTTCTGCTTCTGCTCTCCCTTTGTTTTTACCAGAACCCAACACCAAAGTCAGCACCCACTTGTCAGATTCTACATTAGCTACTGCTAACAGATTTCCCAGTAAGTTCTTTTCTTCTTTCCTTTTCTCTTTTGTGACAGAAAAAAAAACTCAGAAAGAAAGTTTCATTAGCTTCAGGCATGAAGCTTTCTTACTTTTCATGTTTGCTTATTCGAGCTTGCTTAGTTGCTTACCTTTCTTTCTTCTTTGGTTCTTACCACGTTTCTCTTTTTTCCCTTTTGTGGGGTGGAATCATCTTTTATGTATCATAGGGATGGGGAGTTATTTCAGCTTGGCACAGTGGCAGGAACTTGAGTTGCAGGCTTTGATATTCAGATACATGTTGGCTGGTGCTGCTGTTCCTTCTGAGCTCCTCCAACCAATCAAGAAAAGTCTTCTCCATTCTCCTCCATATTTCCTCCATCACCCTCTTCAACATTATCAACCTGCACCTTGTAAGCTTCTCACTCCAATCGTTACTGTTTGTTATACACGGTTCTCCATAATCATATGCTATATTAAAATAAAATAAAAATGTCCTTTTTTTATTTGTGTTTTGTGCTCATTTAATATGATTTTGGATAAACCATAAGAATGTTGATAATTTTAAATTTAAATGCAAGTAAAGATATGTATGAAGAATTTCTAATTTGAAAAGAACAAATCGAAAACTATATGAGTGGAGAAGATCCATAGAGTCATTGTCCTAATGTTTTGGGTAAGATATATAGTATCAAACTCACTTGTACGGCTTTTGAATCCCAACAAATAATGTATTTTTGGTCCATATAAGTAATGTTATTTAACAAGAAAAAGCTTTAGTTGTTATATATATTGTGATGATGTAATGATTAAATATCCTAAAAAACATTTCTTCCTTATTTTTATGGAAAAAAAAAAAACTAAAGTTTACATTTTTTGGGCATGCTTTGTAGTTGTTGCATCAGCATTGTAAAGGGTAGATTTTGATTTTGAGCATGTTGGTTTTGTTTGTTTGTGTTGTGTTGTTGCATCAGTGTTGCAATCGGGGTACTGGGGAAGAGCAGCCATGGATCCGGAGCCGGGCCGTTGCCGGAGGACGGACGGGAAGAAGTGGCGGTGCTCGAGGGACGTGGTGGCGGGTCAGAAGTACTGCGAACGACACATGCATCGTGGTCGAAACCGTTCAAGAAAGCCTGTGGAACTACCCACACCAGCCACTGCCGGTAGTGGTGGCGGCGGTGGCGGATCTCTCGGTGGTTCATCATCATCCATTTCATCACCGCCTCTGGCTACCGCTTCATTGAAATCCCCTTTCGATCTCCTCCAACTTAATGAACGGTAAACTTCCCTCTCCACCTCTCTGTACTGTACTCAACGAATAGTTAAGAAGATAGCAGGTTAAAGCATTAATTAGTTAATTAAGAGTATAAAGCTACTCATAAATATGAAGAATCCTAACATTACGGCACTATTTAAAGAAATTATACAAAATTTGGTTTGTTTAATATATTAAAAAGTATTGTATTTTAATTTCTCAGTATGGCACTACTTAGTAATATCATGCTTATCTATGCATATATTATTTCATCATTGATCTCAAACAAATTTACATAAATTTTAACTTATTAGTTTAAAATGAGTGATAGAGATTTATCATGAAGATTGCATTTATTATGTTTCAAAAGTATGCAATAGTCAGCATTATTTTTACTTTTGATTATAGTCGAGAGAAACTTTTAGATGCTGTCAGAGTAAGAAATATTTTGGAGTTTTGTTATATTCTCATTAAATTCTTCTTAATATTAAATAAAAAGTGAATATATTCAATATCTTTAAAAATAAAAAAAGCATCTAATATTTTTTATTTAATAGTTCTAAAGAATTTGTGAAAAGAAATTGTAAAACAATGTAGCATTTTTCAATATTTTGCTCTTAGGCCATTGAATAATTGCCATATACAAGTTTTGCAGGTGATTGTTCTCTTCCATTTTTAGCATATTATTTTTTAATATTATAACTAATAATTAATGAGACGTCTTGTATAGTTTGTCTTACCTATGTTTTACATATACATATTTGTATTCTAACTATGCCCCACACACACACACACAGCTCATAAGAGATGTGAGACACGATCTGCATACATTATTTTTCTAATTGATATTTTACTTTGAACTATAATGAGGACATCTAATAATTAGACAATCAGCGAGTCAGCTTTGATTTGGAAAAGGGTGACTTAACTGTTACTTCTATGTGAGCTTGATCTATACTCGGTGGGATAAGTTAGAATTTGGTTCACATTCCCAATTGAACAATTAATCAAAGGCGATAAAAATGCGATATTTTTTTTCTATAAATCTTCAATATTTCTCACTTAAAAATAGATTAAAATGCTAACAAGTCCAAAAAGAGTTTATACCATTTTTGCATTGGAGATATGTTCAATAACCTTGTGACTGACCGAAGCCTAACTAGTGTATGGAGTAGGGACCCCGACGGGGGCATGTCCATTGTCCACTATGTTTCATACTTGGGAAATTGGAAAACTTTATATTGTGTTAAATAATCCCCAACCGCTACTTTTTAAACTAAATTTAGAAATTCATGCTGTCCTTGTGTTCTACAACCACAATTTGTTTTTTGCCCCCTTTCATATAATTCCCCTACTTGATATTTATTGCTGTCTTTTTAATGGGCCCTGTGTAGCTCCTCTGGGACCAAGAGTGAAAAGAAGAGCTTGTTTGAAACCCAAGATCATGTGGGTGGGGATGGCAGATCAGGTGGCCATATGCTTAGGCATTTCTTTGATGATTGGCCACGGTCACTGCAACAGTCTGACAATGCTGAAAGCAATGCTGGCCGGGTGAACTCGGCAACATGCCTCTCTATTTCAATGCCTGAAAATGCTTCTTCCTCAGATGTATCTTTGAAATTGTCCACTGGCTATGGAGAAGATGCATGCCCAAGAAATGGGAATGTGGACCCAGAGGCAGAGCAACTGCAGTTGAATTGGGCTGGGGGATGGACTTCGGGTAACCAAGTGGCTTCAATGGGAGGACCACTTGCAGAGGCACTGAGATCATCTACCTCAACTTCATCACCCAACAGTGTGTTGCATCAGTTGCCTCGTAGTTCAGCCTCAAACCAGCTTCATTAGCACCTAGATTTAGTGAGGTGGTGCTCCAATTAGCTTTCTGTTTTTTGATTGGATTAGTTTCCACTTTTGGAGCATTCATGGTCATGTTTGTATCAATCTTATGGTCTGCTTTTGTAATTTCTAACTAGGTGAGAAAAGGGATATGGTTATATTACTTTGGTACGAGCTCGTATTCCATGTGATTAAGTGACCATAGGTTGTCCATTTAACATTTTGTTTTCTTGGAGCCATCATTTACATCTAGTTAAATTGCTTTATTTCCCAAATTTCGCAAATTCTCAGAAACGCTGGACTTACCATTTACTAGCTAGTCAATATTCACAAATATGGGATATTTCAACTCTGTCACCAAATCACCTGTGATACAATAGCTAAGCTTCCTCGAATACTCCCCAACGCTAATCACATGCAAACTGAGTGAAAAATGTTTTCGCTACTTGGCCACCTCAAAAGAGGAAACGAACATTCATGGATGAACAAGAAAAAGACAGTAGAGTAGGTAAGCCCTATTATTTTGGATCGTGTATAATTGATTTATTAGCACAGCATAAAAGCCTCCAGCAAAATTTCCCAGGGTAAAGCCCTTGGGAAGCTTCTAAATCTAAATACATGCATTATGAGCATACGTGCACACGTGCAGAGTGGACGTAGTTTGTTGATTCACATTCGCCAATAGGGATGCAGCTTGAATAGATCATACGTTAAACTTTAAACCCTAAAAGGTTAAAACAGAAAGGTTGGTGTACTATACATAACTTACTTAGCAAGACACATGTACAGGATTTTGACGCTAGTCTGCTGCCTCACATAGGTTAACTAGCACTCCACATGACTTATATGCAGCTTTAATTCAGCTTCTTTGCTGTTTCAGCGTCGGTTAAACCACTAGATATGATGGTTGGCTAGTTCGACTAGGTTACTGCATCCATGCCATTATGCAGAGTCACATTTATACCACGAACTTGCCATCAGGGTTCGACTGGCTCTGGTTCAACTTAATCAGCAAGGGCATACACCACTGCTGTTCTAGCAGGTGCATACACGAGAAAGGATCGAGGTCGGTCATCATACCATCCTTCCTGTAAAATCGTTCAAAAGAAATCAGAGTTGTTTATTTCATTGGGAGAGCCAAGACGGTAAAATCATGTCGACAAGAATGTAAAAACACGTGAACAGAAAAATACAAACACGACACAATGACATGCTTGTTTCTCCATGCTTGAGCATAATATACCCACACACACACACAAGTTTAGAGAAGTCCCATACAGCGGTGAAGTACTCAGCAGTATGATTGAGCCTATTGAAGCCACCAAACAAGGGATCATCTGAATCCAAGACAATCTGTAAAAAGAAAAGGCATATCCATTATACAAGATTAAACATATTCTCAAACATTGGAAAAAGGGGGGAAAATCAGTATTGGCCAGATTGTTGCAAGCACTAGCAAACAGTTCCAACAGTGGCCTTGTATCAAAAGCAGATGTGCTTTTATGGTGGACAAGTACACCGTCATTTCTGAGTTAATTAACAGATGTGGATACTGGATACAGATAATGGCACCTGAGCATACATAGATGAAATTGGAGAAATTAGGCTGAAATTTTGACTACTTTTATTTTGGGGATCTTCTGCTCATAGTTCTTTACTAAACTTTGCTAAAACAAGCTCCAATTTGCTGTCGGTTGAGCCGATTACTTCACTGATGATTTGAATTTTTCAGACAGGAAGGCACTTTTTCCCAAATAAAACTCAATAGGATGAGTAGTTACCCACAATAATAGGGTTGAATGCTGGTCACTTGGTAGTATCATTCGGGCCCTCCGTTGAAGAAATGATATTATTTAGACCAAATGATTTCATTAATAATATGCATTTCACCTTCACACTAACAAAGAAGAGTCAAACTTTGTTCAATAAAGGGTTTTAGGATTGGAATGACTTAATCATCATATCACGCTTTCCTGAATTGGGATCTGAGTGATGAGACTAACCAGACAAATGATGGAAAAGATGTTCCTTAGGATGAAATATCGGTGCCTTCTATGGTGCACCACCCTCCATAGTGGAGCAGTGGTGCACCACCCACATGTCATTCTCCCTGTCCAATTATTTTGCCACCTTTACCTGCTGACTTTTCAAATCATATTATACCATTATGTTAGGTCAAAATATACTGTATAGCTTTCGTATATCTTATCTTATGAATACTTTTTGTAAAGTCGAAAATTTAAAGAATAATGCTAATTGGTATGAATTCAATTTCGTCAAAAAATATGTATGGCAGCAATCTTCTTTACTTTCTCTTTTTTGGCTATTTTGTTTCTCCATGGCACCTTTCAATTTTCTTCTCCTCTTTTTTCTTCTATTGGATTCAGAACTACTAAATACAACTATCAATACGTGTGAGGGTTTGACTCTACTTGATCTGGGTGTGTTTAGATGGGGAGTCTTTGTTAAGAAAAAAAAAACACTTCTTCTAAACCTACTGGAAACTATTTGATCCTGAATAAAGCCTTCCATATCCTCTGTTGTACCGTGTAGGCCTGGAAGAAACGCTTGTGGTTCATTTTTCATCTAATGCGATGGTTGCCCTGATATTAGAAGAAGCAATTTGCCATCCACCCTTGTTGGATGTTGTTGTGCTATATGCTGGGAGAACAGAGTATCCCTGTAGAAAACCCAGATCTACAAATTAATTAAAACCTTCTAGTCCCCCTAAGACATTATTTACCAGATCTACAAAAAAAAAAAAAAAAATCCATTCATCATCGTCTTACTGGAGCTTGTCGACAACCTTCAGCTCGAGATCGCCGTTCAGGTTCGGGTCGCCGCCGCGTGACCCCCCCACCTCAAAATGCTACCGCCCACTACCCACCCGCCGCGAAAAAAACCTTTAAACACTAAACCCATCTAAACCGCCGCTTATGCCGCCTAAAGCCACTTTACCCGCGGTGTCCATGTGCCGGGATCAAGGGAATTTCAACGAACACAAAAACAAAAAAACACAAGATTTAATAATATTTTACTTCAAGGTATTTTGAAGGACGAATACTACTAATATACATTGTATTTCCATAGCAGATACTATTTATATACCAGTTTGGCTACAAGAAAACTTTGAATAGTCATACTGACAGGAACTTATACAGTTGGCACATTAATGCATAGCAGGACAGCTGGGTGGTGCACCACTGCTCCACTTAGGAGGGTGGTGCACCTAAGACGCCTCCTGAAATATCAGGTGCTAGCCTTGCATTGTTATAAAAGACTTCTAATGTTACCATGGGTGGTAGTCTTGCCAGAGTAATAATATACAGATCATACCTTATATTTCCCAGGGTTTAAGCAGCCAATTTTGTAATCTGAATAGCTGTTGGTCCAATGAAAATTGAAGACGAAGACAAGGTTGCCCCTTTCAAAGACTATCATTCTGTCACCATCATCTTTCCGTGAAATATATTGGTGCTCAGAGGTCATGAACTGCATCAAAGTTCAAAGATAAGTAAGATAAGTACAGTTATCTTTCCTTAAACTGCTACCCCTGATGGATAACTAACGTAGGTTAATCAGTACTCAACAAAGAATTACCAAATAATAATAGGTCATAACCATGCAGGTCAAGCCTGTATCAGTGGTAGAAAATAAAAAAATCTGCTTTCACAGTGTCTTTATTATTGTTATTATGAGGATGATGATATAGCTACTCCAAATTTTTTAAAAATTAAGTTTTTAACGTAAATTTTATTTTAACTTGGACTTCCCAAATAAAGTGTAGTCCTTCTTTAAGCCTCCTCAATGGAAATCTTTTAGCTTTACCCCCGAAACCAACTACCAAGAAGCTTTCATCAATGATGAGCAATAAACATCAAACCACAGCATGACAACTTTCCAATATTATGGGATTTGATTAGGGCAATTCCACAACATAGCCAATAGTAGAGGCATGGAAAAAATAAAAAAGAAGACGACTTACACCAAATCTTTCTTCTAGATGCTGCATGGCTTGATCAAATTCTTGCATCCCCTGATATCTTAGATAGTCTGCATCCCCCTGATTAAACAAGGTAGAAGATGAATTTTGTAGTTTTTAAACTATTGGCTCAGCAAATTATTCTATTTTTTCCCCTAGAAGCCTTGGCAATTTGGGTAGCTGATAACAAGTACAGGTACTATAATGTTGAAAGTCATAGATATATAGATAGTAAATAAAGCATATGTTTGAATAATTCCACCCACAAAACTGATAGATTCTATCAGACAACAATGTGTGATAACAAGTACAGGTACTATAATGTTGAAAGTCATAGATATATAGATAGTAAATAAAGCATATGTTTGAATAATTCCACCCACAAAACTGATAGATTCTATCAGACAACAATGTGTGATAATCATTTTTGGTTCTTTTTTTAAGTTCTACATATAAACATATTGTCCTACCTTCTGCTGTGTGCTAATTTCTTCTTTCTCACTCAATGTGTTTATCTATAGTAACTTCATTTGAATTTCATAACATGCAATGTCCAAGATACATGAACGCAAACTAAAAAGCATACCTAGTCATATATGCCAGGTTCTTCCTTACTCTGTTGTATTTAATCAGTTCAAATATATCATCTATTCATCTTACTGTAGCAACACCCACACTAAAAGCATATACTACACTTAAATGGAAGTGGCACCCACATCGGTTCTGTAATTTAGGTTTGTAAAGAAAACTAGAACAATCAACATTAGAAAAGAAGCTGCAGAAAGAGATCACAGTATTGCCATAACCACTGCTTATACTCCATATAGGAGACAATAAAAACAGAGCCAGACAATACAAAGCCCTATGTCCCACAGGAAGACTAGCTGAGTAGGCAGAGGAGGAATGGAACAGACTCCATCTATCTATCATCACCAAAGAAACTAAAAGTTCAAAGTCCTCCAAAGAATATTCAAAAGGCACAAGCATACTAATAATCTACATCATGAATTTAAATGCAAAATAAATCTAAATAGAAAGGCAGCCCTGCTCACATATGTAATTCCTTTTCTTGATATGGTCCTGAGATCGAACCCCAAACAGAATAATCTCATCAATCAAATTAGTTCAATCAGAAAGACAAAGGAGTGATGGACTATTGAGCAAAGAATCTTTACAGAAATTTATTTGAACAAAATTGTTTCTAATAATCCAAGGGCTTAGGGTACTAATCACAAGATCCATCACACGTGTGTAAGTTAATCGTCCAGGAATTTTAGAATATACCTATTCTACAACACATGGAACGGGAAAACTTATTACACATTATTTGGTTCTGTTCCTCCCAGAATTGGACAAATCCCAATTCATTGGAGGCTAAGCCAGATTGAGCCTCTATCTTCCTAAAAGCCCACCAAAGAAGATATATAAGAAGACTTTTAGCTCCTCATAAGGGGACTCACACTTCCACACACACACAAAAACCTAAAACTACGTTAGCCTTGATTCCCAACCGGGATATGTAGGAGCGGAATTCCACATTCCGTCATGCTCAATCCACGACTCCCCCACGGTCTCTACCCTGCCGAGCTTATTGTTTCTACTCGGATGAAACAGGTTCTTCTTTGAAGACTCATTTTTATGATTTCTCCTTCAAACATATATATAAATGATATCTTCAATAAGTTTTATAATTCATCAATAATAAGATAAATACATTTCATGACAAAGTAGTGCTTAACTAACTGAAACCCCAAAACATAAACAGTGGGAATATAAACTAGTAATTGCATGTTATGAATGAAATAACAAGGAACTTACCAAGTCAAATCTACGCCTGCATTTATCATAACTGAAATTATTCCCAGGAACTACCGATCCATTAGGAAGATGTTGATCACCCCTTGGAAAATCAATCCACTCTGAACAGGACAACGAATGAGCAACCTTAACATTTTCTTAACATCAATTCAAACAACTGCTCAAATCATCATTGAATCTTTACTTAAATAATGACAAGCAGCAAGCCAGATATGCTAACCAGGATGGCCGAATTCATTTCCCATAAAATTCAAATACCCTTCACCACCGAGGCCCATAGTAATCAGCCTAATCATTTTGTGTAATGCTATACCACGATCTATAAGAGGAGTAGATGGCCTGTCTAAAGCCATATAGTCATACATATCCTGAAGAAGCCAAAAGAATATAAGGTCAAATGACCACTGACATAAACTGCAGCAATAAACACTTGAAAAACGAAAACAAGCGTCCTTAATGATTTGACAGATGCAGAGTAAGAAGGAAGCAAAAGAATTCAAGAACCACTCAAAGAATTGGGGAATGCCAATGTTAGGTTCTTCTAAGCTACAACACTCATCTTCATAATCACAGGAGCTGATTGCAAATGCTTATGAGAAGTTTCCACAAGATTTATAACAGTCAAGCAGTTCTTTCTTTATGTATATGGTGCAAATATAAATATAAATAACTGCACTGCAGCAGGCAGTTTAAAATGGATGAAATCCAACTCCCAATCTCTTCAGAGCAACTAAAAGTGCATAGCTATATCGAGAATAAGCTCTTTTAACATAATTGAGTAACACAAGATATGCAAGAGCTAAACACCTTGTCCATCAACCAAAATGCAATTGTCTTGTCACCGACCAATGCTTGGTCATGACTTTCAGCATAAGCTATGCATTTTTCCAGCCACCTTCTGTTTGTGAGTGTGTGAACTACATCACCCATTCTCCAGTCTTCATCTTTCTTCCTACAAAAAAAGGACTTGGTTAAACCACATTTGGTTTGGTTTGCACACTACTAACAAACAGTAAGAATGAATGGCAATGGCACATGGACACAATTTGATGTTGGCTTTTATTGACAAATACAATGTTAAGACACAGAAAATGTTCAATCTTTCCAGATGCAAAGAATAGAGAACACTCTAACTAGCATAGAAAAAGTGAACGACTAACTTACATGTAGAAAATAAAACAAAGAATTATTCTTCATTTACACTTTCTTACATTCTGGAAGTCTTAGCATTTATTATGAGTTAAGAATACTCAGAATCTAGCATCCCTTGAAGTCAGGGACGGACCCAGAAATTTTACCTAGTGGGGGCAAAACTATAGTTATAAAAATTCATATTAAAAAATTTTCTTTTTGGTGAATATTATTAAAATATATATATATATGCACACACACACACACACACAAGCGATAAAATAATGACATTATTATTATTAAGCCAAAAATTGGAGATTACGTAACCAAATCTCTAATTATACCCAAATGACAATATCTCTCATACAAATCATATCATTGTATAGCAAAAAAATTGATGACATATCAACTTCTACAAATTATAATTGTTTTTTTTTTACCAAACAAATTATAATTGTTCTGTATGTGTCTTCATATTTTGTTTCCATCTCTAACTAATGATACTTCAATGAGGAAATAATGTCAATGAGGAAATAATAAAACAATGACACTTCAAGAAGGAAATAATGCCAACCATCATCTCTAATACTTTGCATTCTTTCCTTTGACACTCTAACTAATGTCATAGCATTTTACAATATCTTAATCACTTCTTTACAATGCATAAGAGTTAAGACAACTCATTAGTAATTCCCAATATATCTTTCATCAAATACAAGTTAAAAATAAATTCAAAAGTGTTATGTAGAGTAAGATTGTAACACAATGGAGGCAACATTATTTTTTTAATGGGGGCAACAAAAATTTATTCAAAACTTAAAAAGAAGAAATTTTTAGTTTGTGGGGGCAGCTGCCCCCATCCAGTCTAACCTAGGTCCGTCCCTGCGGCTTGAAGCTGCATCACGAACCCACCTTTCCAAGCGCTAACATGTTCTATATGCATGCTAATAACTAAGAAGAAGAAAACTTAGGCCGTATCATATGTGATTTGCTTATACCATTGAACACTAGATTGATACTAAATTCTTTGGGCCTATTCTCATTGCGTTTAACCTAAAGTCTAAAGTCTTGTTGGTAATCAAATGCTACAAAAGGGGTGCTCTGAGCGCATTTATAGCCTTTCTTTCAGGTTATTCTTTTTTATTTTTATCATTCTGCAGCAGCATGCCATTGCTCTTTCAGGATTTGATATACAGGCCTATAGGGTCAATATTGCATAGCAAGAAAGTCTGTTTTAAGCAAATGCCTCATAAATTTCATGTTTATGTATAACTATCCACAACCAGAACTATTTAAAAGGAAACTTAATATGTGGTGTTTGGGCTCCACAATAAAAACAGGTTACTTGAGAAGCTCAATCCACTTGTCTGCAATGGCCATCTGCAGGCGATAATCAAAGCCAACCCCACCATCTTGTGTAGGAAGGCAGAATGTCGGCATTCCACTGACCTGTAAATGGAAAAAAATTGTAATGTCAACTGCAAGTCTTCATTGTTCAAACACCATATTGTTGTTTAGTTCTTTAAGACAGTAGTTGGGCCATCTATATACTTGACCATGTAGAATTTTAAAGGTTGAAAGATGACATTGACAACTGTTCAACTCCTATCACAGTTTGAGTTAGGTGTAACAGAAGTAACATAATTTCAAACTTTTGAGATGATAGCATACATCTTCACCAACTGTAACAGCCTCAGGGAAGAGCCCATGAATGAGATCATTAACCAGCATCAGGTAAACCACAGCATCAACATCAGTTGCTAAGCCAAAGTACTCGCTGTAATTTCCAGTAAAAGCTACCTGCAGCAAGAAACAAACATGTTTTTATAATTGAAAAAAAAAAAAAAACAAAGGGGTGTGAGATTGAGGAAGAAGCCTATCTATGCTAGAATACCTTTCACCAGTTTTTAACACTGTTTCCTTTCCTTATTTTTTTTCTTTCTTTATTTATTCTCCACTTTCATATCTCATTGTCCGAAACAGATGTTAGTACCACCATCAGCAAATGGTTCCAGATAATTTCTTACGTAGTAAACTAGCTCTGGATGATATTATCATAAACAATGTGAAAATCAATTACAAGACAAAGAACAGTTTGGTTGAAAGCACATGACTAATCAGACCCAACTTCTGGTGTTGGTTGCAAACCAACGAAACAGAACTGAGAATTTGATAGAAACAAACAAATGAAATGAACACTTTTATAGTTTTATTGAACAACTGAGAATAGGAGAAAAATTCTCCTCCAAGGATGTCCCCTTCACAAAGGATTGCCCCTTTTTCCAACTGAGCCTTTGCTCGGTTATTACAAAGCTAAAATTCCGAATGATCATCTCTACTCTTATTCTCCCTTATTTATATCCTCTACCACTAACTAACTATCTAACTAACTACCCTTCTATCTTAACAGGAAAATGGTGAAGGAGCTGGCAGGTGAAAGTCCACAATGTTAAAACTCCATTTTCGAAAATCATGATGCATTGGATCATGTGGATCCACCACGTTGTAAAAGTTGCGTAGTTTATGTGCAGAGCGCAGTATGAAACCTGCCTTGGCAAGGGCACCAAATATAAGAGGAATGAGTTTGTCACAAACGAAATTACCCAGGAATAGTAATAGGGTGATACCACGTATCATATTTAAAGAATTTTAATATCAATCCGTTTTTGATACTTTCAGGTTGACCCTGCTATTGAGTTTTGACCCACATAACAAGTAACAAGATTAGCTCTAGGTTGAAGCATATGTAAATGAAAAGTTTCCCCTTCTACAGTTGATTTTTTATTTCATTTTCTTTAGAATCAGTTAAATTAGGACAAGAACCCGGAGACAGAATACAAAGAAAAAAACAATTAGCACAAACTTGGAACACAAGTACAAATTACAAAATGGCTTGATAATCCCCCGTGCATATGCACTCATGAATCCTGCCTCAGAAAACCATGAGGTAGAAAAAGTTGTAGGGCTAACTGGGTAATAAGACATGTCGATCTAAACCTTTAGCATTACACTCTTAATCAAATGAACCACAATCCATCAAATAAGGTTCATTTCAAGTTTTCAACAAAACAATTGAAAACCAACAAGAAGTAGAGAATAAAGGCATTGTTGGAGACCAGTCATTGTACAGGGTATCGTAAGTTGAACTGCCAACCAAGGAGCAACAAAAGAACAAAAATAAATTTAACTCAGTAATCACAAATTAGCTTAGGAGAGTGTAGAACCTCCTAATCAAACTGTCAGCATACATCATAGCGGGATGTTACCATGATCCAAAAAGGTACACGCTCCTTACTGAATTACACTAAAAAGGATTGAGATGCTCAACCAAGAGTAAAATGAAATTTCAGGAATCATGTAAACAGTTATTGTTCAGAATTAATTTTGGGCCAAGGAAGAAATTTTATATAGAGGAAAGAAGTACATGTGGAGGATAAGATCTTATCCTCCACAACAGAGGCAGCATAAGAAGCAGGCTCATCAAAACTATAAAACTCCAATTCTCTGCATTGTTCTGAGAAATACATTATGGTATTTAAAATTTCACCATTTTTTTCTTCACTTGGCAATCCAATAATCCTTGATGACTAAGTACAAATGTAGCCAAGTTATATTAAAATACCAAGAAACAACTTAAAGGCAAATCACAAAAAACAATTAGAATGTACCTCCAATCCATGATGAGTGTACATCATTGATGTGACACCATCAAATCTAAACCCATCAAACTTGTATTCATCCAGCCACCATCTTGCATTTGAAAGTAGATATCTTAGTACCTAAATTAAGAATTCAAAAAAGACACTATCAACCAGAGGGTATAGAAGAATCAGATGGAGAATATTGTCAGCACTATGTCAATGAATCCTATGAAGACATCACTTACTTCCCAGCTTCCATAGTTAAAAAGGCGAGAATCCCACATCCAATGATAACCTCGTGACCCAGGATGGAAGTAATGACTATCGGTTCCATCAAACAAGTTCAGCCCATCCAATGTATTATTTGATGCATGGCTACATTGATGAGATATTGCTAATCAGGACTAAGCAGTAGTTTAAAATAGCATTGATAAGAACTTACATGTAATATCATTCATGTAATATATATATATATATATATATATATATATATATATATATATATCCACAAAAGAGAATAATAATGTATGAAGTATAATAATTACCTATGTACAATATCCATCAGAACAAGCAGACCTAGTTCATGAGCTCTGTCTATTAGAGACTTAAGTTCGTCTGGAGTTCCAAACCTGCTGCTGGGGGCAAAAAAATTTGTAACATGGTACCTGCATTTTGCAGAATAATGTTTTGACAATTAGCCCATCAATTTAAGGACAAAAACACTAATTCACTGAGAAACAAGAAATATAGCACAAAACTTCCTATTATTGTTTGAATCACCCTGGAACCATCAACAATTAAGGAGAGCAAAACAAAAAAATTAATGACATAATTGGATAGGTGCTCAAGAAGAGTTTACCCAAAGCTAGCATAATAAGAATGTTCTTGGATAGCCATAATCTGGACAGCATTATAGCCAAGCTTTTTAATGCGAGGTAGTACATCATCTCTAAAATTGACGTATGTATTTATTTTTGGCTCCTGCACCACAAAGTTGGTGACAACATGGTCAATAGTATAAAAAGAAATAAAACTTCAAATCAGCATTTTCTTGAAGTCAGTAGATGTCTGAATACTTGAGTAATATCTCATAATATCTTTATTGTATATTACAATATTTTAGAGTATCTTAAAAGATATCTTAGCAATTATTTACCATTTATATTTCCTCATTTGTTTCCTTGTTTAATTAGGATTAGGATTCTCCTATTAGTAAAAATAGGACTATCCTCATTGTGCATCTGATCATACTGTTTTATACAGACATAATTCTCAGGGAAAATGCATTTATCTGGTTGTTTATGCAGGTGACATTGTTATAACTGGAAATGATCAGGATGACATTAATCAATTGAAACCGCACCTATGGTATCTCTTCCAAACCAGACACTTGGGTTTGCCCAAATACTTTCCGAGTGCAGAAATTGCTTAGTCTGACTCTGGTAATTTTGTTTCTCAATGGAAGTATGCATTGGACATTCTTGAAGAGGCAAATATGTTAGACTGCAAAGTAATAGACACTCCTATGGATCCTAATATAAAACGACTTCCATGACAGGGGACCCTCTTACTGATTCTTGAAGGTATCTAAGACTAGTTGGTAAGTTGAATTATCTTAGCATCAATTTGCCAGACATTACATTTGTTGTTTTTGTGGTGAGATAATTTCTCCAGTCTCCTTGTGATAGTTGTAACACCCCGTTTTTCGTAAAATGTTTTATAAAGTTAGTTTTTATTTATTTTAAAATGTTGGTTAAGGGCTAAGTGGGATTTTAGCCTAAAAGTCCCTTTCTGGTACATGAGCACGCTCGTGCTCATCAGCCAGCAAGCCCGTGCTTAAAGCCAGAAGCGTGTCTCTGATTTTAAGTTGAGCACGACCGTGCTCAATGCGTGGACCGCGTCTCGCTGACGCTAAGTGGAGCACGACCGTGCTCAATGCTAAGCACGACCGTGCTCAGGTCCGAACGTTATATACGTAAACAGACCCGAGGGTTTGACGTGAAACCCTGTTTTTGGTGCAGCTGCGACCAGAACTCCTTCTTGCGCCATTTCTCCTCCGTTCATCGCCGTAGTGGAGTTTTGAGGACCGTTTAGGAGATTAGATTGATCTGCATCATCGTTAATAGGTAATGGTTTCGTCCCTTTTAGTTTCCTTTCGTGTTTTGAGATTGGAGACTAACCGGTTGTATTCTTGTTTGCCCAAGGTTCATCATTGGAGTGAGCCGCTTGGGAACGGTACCAGTCTGCCAGTAGGATCAGTGTTAGAGCTACCTTCAATTCAGGTATGGGGAGAAGTGGATTGTTTCCATTAGGCAATGGGTTAGTGTAAGGTAACGGGGTTACCCATGACCCCGGTATTGTATGTCTATGAATTATGATGACTTGGTTGATAAATGATCGTTCTGGTTACATGTTCATAATATTTATTATATGTTCATATTGGTTGTTGAATGATAAAATGACATGCTGATTATTGTTGTAATATGATGTTGGTTGATTGATGACATTGCTGTTATGATGGGTTGAGGTTAATGAAACGATGTTAATTATTTATTTAGGTGTAAAACGTGTAAGTTATGGGGATTAAACCCTACCATAATTGGTTAGAATACGGTTTCTGTCCCTGCCCAGAACAGTGCAGTCGTGCATTGAGCACGACCGTGCTGAACAGGGAGCACGACCGTGCTCCCACTCAAATTCTGGAAAATGGCCGCGCTGCTCAGCACGGCCAAGCAGGTTAAACAGCACGATCGTGCTGCTGAGCACGACCGTGCTGAGTGTGAAGCACGACCGTGCTTCACTTAAAAGGGCAGCACGCCCTCACGTGTCCAAGAACGACCGTGCTAGGGTCTAAGCACGACCGTGCTGACCTCCTGGACAGTGATACAATTAAAGGACTTAAGGGGTTTTTAAACCCCATTCCCCCTATGATGATAAGTTGAGATAATTAATCAAAGATAAAGATTAGACAACTTGGTTATTAATTATATAAGATAATTAGATAATCAAATGCTAAGTCGGTATCCGTTGGGTTACCGCACGTTGATAAGTTGAAGTCTTGGGTGCTTATAGACCCAAGCACGTTGAGTTGAACCTTGGTGCTTATTGGCCAAGGGAGCCTTAACCCCACGGTTTGGGTCTAAGGTTACGTTGAGTTTGATGTTGAAAGTCTTGGGAGCTTCATGGCCCAAGCAAGGAGGTGGTTGATATTGTTTGTTGTTGTGCCATTTGCATAAAGCATTGGAGTAGTTGATGGGGGAGGTTCGACAAAGGGGAGATCGCCCGAGAGTACGGTGATCTGGCCATCCACGGTAGGTCACCCAAGGTTTGGTGACCGAGGCCCCCCGTGATGAGGCATCAACGGTTTGATGCGTTGGCTATCCATGGGGTTCACCCAAGGTTTGGTGAACTGCCGGTGTTGGTGCTTTTATGGCCAATACGGATATGTAACTCCAAAGTCGTTCATCCTGAGTTAGTTTGGATCCACATGCATAGTTGGAGTAGCGGAGTAGTTGATGCATTGCATAGAATAGCATACTTGGTTGTTATGATACTGTTGGATGTTGATGTATGCATATGTGTATGTTTGCCTTGCGTACTATTCCTCTGCTGTTTATATGATTACATGAATCTTACTCCCTGTATTGTTTGTGTTTGGCCTGATTGGCATTTGCAGAGGATGACGAGCAGCCCGGAGAGGAGTGACTCTGAGGAGCCGCCACTCATAGTAGGGTTGTTTAAGTTTAGATAGTTGTTTTCAGTTGTATTCCAAGGATTTATTTCCGGAACGGTTTATACCAGCTCTGAATTGTGACATCGGGGTTGGGTTATTTATTTGGTTATGTTTTTATTTGATTAAACTTATTTTGTTATTTCCGCGTTGTAAACGAGTTCATGTGGGACTTTTCTACCCATGGACAACTGTTTTATTTAATTCAGTTAAATGCATGTTTTTCTTATTAATTGTTTTATATTTAAATGCCTTATATCATGCGGGGTAGAAGGGTGTCACAATAGTCATTGGGATGCAACTATTCAAATTCTTAGGTATGTCAAGGGATCTCCAGGTCAAGGTTTATCACGAGACTTAAGGTCACATTCAAGTGATTGGTCATTCAAATGTTGATTGGGCTGGATCCCTTTCTGATAGGTGTTGTACCTCAGGATATTGTATCGTTGTTGGAGGTAATCTTGTCTCTTGAAAAAGTAAGAGGCAGGAGGCTGTGGCTTAGATCTAGTGTTGAGGCGGAATATCGAGCTTGGTCTTAGCTACATGTGAATTCATATGGATTAGGCAACTAATTCAAGAACTAATATTTGCAAAAATCTCTCAAATGAAGTTGTTATGTGATAATCAAGTTGCTCTCCATATTGCCTCTAATCCGGTTTTTTATGAATGGACCAAACACATTGAAACAAACTGTCATTTTATTACAGAAAACGTGCTTTCTGGTTGTATTGTCACAAACTACATCAACACCAATGACCAGCTAGTAGACATTCTCACTAAGCCCCTAAGGGGACCGGTTCATTAGTGACAAGCTGGATGCATATAATATGTATGCTCCAGCTTGAGGGGAGTGTTAATATGTAGAATGTAATAAAATAATTTACTTTATTCTTTATTCTATTCTAGTCAAGCCCAATAGGCCCTAGGTCATGACTACATGTATATATAGTCTTGTACTCCTTTTCATAGATGACTAATATGTAAACATTTTCCTCGACAATAACCATTATCTTGCTTTTTTAGAAGTTAGCTGCAGTGGTTTCTCAAGAGAGTAATCAAATATCCCCAGATTTCAGAAAAATAGTATAGCAGAAAACAGTTTAGTCCATGACAGTTTGCCGTTCGTGATAAAGAACCAAGCTTTACAATGTAATAGATCATTGCCTTCAAAATAAGGCAACCAGGAAGGGGAAAGGAACCATTGCATGATCAAATTGATATCTGATGCGGACATGAGGAGGCCCAAGAAGACCTTAGTGTATGAAAGAGGTAAATGGAAGCCCATTAAGTGGCTCCAAGGGTGCAATGCACCAGATCACTCCTAGGAGAGAGAAACTTGTAACTAACGCAGCAGCAGAGTGGGCTGGGGCGTGTGAAGAGTGATTTCTGTTAAGTGAGGTGGGAAATATAACTAGGAGGGAGGGAAAGAGTGAGGTAGGCTGGAATTGGACTAGAACCCTAGGAGACCACTAGACTTCTCGAATTGTCTAGAGTTCTTTTGTAGCCTCTCCTTTATTTCTGATTTCCCAGACTAGATACGTTAGTGAGTATGTATAAGTGTTAGTTAGATATAGTAGTGCTGAGTCAGCACAGTTGGTTAGAGGAGGTGGTTACACCTCTCATCTACTATAAATACATGAACTCTATGTACTTGGACTTTAATCAATACAATATACAGAATCTTCAGTTTACAGATTCTCTCTCTCTCTCTCTCTTCACACGATTCTCTGATTCTTACATGGTATCTAGAGCTTCAACGTTCTAGCCATGGCTTCCGCGACCGATCCTCCACCACCACCGCCACCGCCGCCACCACCGGCGGCGCAATCGGCACCGAGTTTCACCTCACTCGTCACGGTGAAGCTCACCGATAGTAATTTTCTGCATTGGCGCCAAGTGATTGAAGCTGTGATCCGCGCGAATCGTCTTGAGCGCTATGTCGTAAGTCCTCGGATTCCACCTCGCTACCTCAATGAAGAAGATCGTATAGCTGATCGAATGAATCCTGAGTTCCAAGCCTGGGAAGCTCAGGATCAACACATCTTCATTTGGCTATTGAATTCACTGTCCGATTCAATCCACGCTCGTGTGATTGGTTGTAGCCATGCTTGGGAGCTCTGGGATGAACTCCATAGCCATTTCAATTCGCTGACGAAGGCTCGTAGTGCGCAATTGCGGTCTGAATTGCGACATATCACAAAAGGAGATCGGAAGATCGATGAGTATCTGATGCGCATCAAAGCTTTGGTTGATACTCTGGCATCGATCGGGAATCCAATCACACTGCAAGAACATATTGATTCGATTCTGGAAGGTTTGCCTGAGGAATACCACATTCTCTTTCCGACGATCGAAAGCCGCATTGATCCGCACTTGGTAGCTGAGATAGAAGCGCTGCTTCTCTCTCACGAGTCGCGCCTTGAGCGCCTCAAGGCCAAGACAGCGGTTGATGCGTTCTCGGTTAATCTGGCACACACTGCCTCTTCGTCACAAAATCAGGTGCTAGCTTCTTTCCCTTCGTCCTCCTCCAATTCCTTTCACAATCAGTATCAAAACCCTAATTCATCTGGAAATGGCTTTCGAGGTGGACGCGGTGGTCGCTATGGCCATCGTGGCCGTGGAAGAGGCGGCAGGTACCACAATCGAGGTGGTGTGGAGTGCCAGATTTGCTTTCGGACCAATCACGATGCATCCTCTTGTTACTATCGTTTTGATCAGAATTATGTTCCTCCTCCACCAAGACCTCCTCAGTTTGACAATAGACCTCCTCCTAATCAGCAACATTTCTACAATTCCTCTCGATCTCAGTCATATGATCACTATTCTCCTCAGAGTGCACCTTATCAACGGCAACACTCTCATTCATTCAGCAACCAGCAGCCTCCACTTTCAGCCAATCAACCACCTCTGCTGCCTCTGCCTTGGCAGAATTCTGGTCCATGGTCCAATTCTAATTCCAGATCAGGCTCTCAAGCAATAGGTTCTCAAGGTACAAATCAAGGTGGTCCTATGGCTATGGTTGCAGCTGGTTCAGATCCTGTCAGTATGGTTGCATCAGGGTCTATGGCTGATCCTAATATGTGGTATGTGGATAGTGGTGCTACACATCATGTCACGTCTGACATTGGCAATCTCCATCAGCAAACTGGTTCTTGTGGCCTAGATCAGGTCTTTATGGGTAATGGTACTGGCCTCTCCATTCTCTCTGTAGGTTCTACTTGTGTTAGATCACCACATAAATCCACAATCACTCTTAAATTGAATGACATCCTATATGTGCCTAAAATTACAAAGAACCTTCTTAGTGTCAGTAAGTTTTCCTTTGATAACAAAGTCATTTTTGAATTTCATCCTCATGCTTGTTATGTCATCTGTCAGGTCAGTAGAGAGGTCCTTCTCACTGGACAAGTGAATTCCCAAGGACTCTATGTTTTCCCTCAACTTCTTGGTGCAGCTCAGTCTTCATCACCTCAGTGCCTTAGTGTATCAAGCTGTGATTCTACTGTTTCAAATTGTAACTCTAGGTCACCTAGACCATTAAGACATTCTGTCAACCCTTGTAATTCTGTTTCAAGTTGCAATGTTGCTAATAAAATGCCAGACAGCTACTATATTTGGCATTGTAGGCTAGGGCATGCAAATGATTTGGCTGTAAAAACTATATTTCAGCTGTGTAATATTCCCTCTATCAATAAAACTGTTACAGATTTCTGTCCAGCTTGTTGTTTTAGCAAATCTCATAGATTGCCCTCTAATGCCTCTACAACTGCTTATAACAAACCATTTGACCTTTTATTTCTTGATCTTTGGGGACCATCTCCCATTAAATCCACCACTGGATACTCATATTATTTCTCTATTGTTGATGCTCACTCCAAGTTCACTTGGATTTTCCTACTTAAACAAAAGTCAGAAACATTAACCATCTTCAAACAATTTCTTGAACTAGTTAAAGTGCAGTTCAACACTGTCATTAAATCTGTCCAGTCAGACTGGGGTGGTGAGTTTAGACCTTTTACCAAGTATCTCACTGAATTAGGGGTGCTCCATAGAGTCATTTGTCCTCACACTCACCACCAAAATGGGAGTGTTGAGAGAAAGCATAGACACATAGTTGAAACTGGTCTAGCTCTCCTTGCCCAAGCCTCTTTGCCAATGAGGTTTTGGGATCATGCCTTTACTACTGCCACCTATCTAATCAATAGAATGCCCACTCCCACACTCTCTCAAAAGTCACCCTTTACTGTCCTATACAACACTCAACCTGATTACAGTTTCCTAAGGGTATTTGGATGTGCTTGTTACCCTTGCCTTAGACCATACAACAAGAATAAGTTGGAATACAGATCTTGTGAGTGTACCTTTTTGGGCTATTCTTCTTCTCACAAAGGCTACAAATGCCTATCTAGAGATGGCAGACTTTACATCTCCAAAGATGTTCAGTTTGCTGAACATAAGTTTCCCTTTGCTGCTGCATCACAACAGTCTCCCTCACTTCATCCAGAACAGTCCAGTCCCATGTGCCCTGTCCGTCTTACTGTTCTGCCTCCATATCCTCACTGTCCTACTTCCAGTCCTCCTCCTGAGTCTGTTCCTGTGCCTTCTCCTTCACTGTCTCCTATTCAGTTCCCTAGTCCTGTTTCTCCTCAGTCCTCTCCTAGTTCTTCATCTTTACCTTCACTACAATGCCCATCAGGTTGTGAAGTGCTTGAACAAAGCAGGAGGAGATGGGAGTCATCAGAGGAAAAGGTGGCGGAAAACCGCCACGTTTCAAGAGGCTCGATCCATAAACCACCACCGAAATCGCCTGACCCATTAAGCTCAAAATCCTCCGTGAAACGGGATGGGTCATCAACAGTGACCAAGCTTGGAGTTCCACAACTTCCGGTCAAGCGTCCACCACCTGAGCCGCCGGATCTGGGCGTGCCCAAGGCGGATGTGGAGTCGTCATCTGCCGGGGAGGAGCCGCCGCCATCAGTACCACCACTGGAACCACCGGATCGGATCGTACCCGTGAATAAGGGAAGGACGTCGCCGACCTGTCGCTTACCGGCAATGGAACCGCCGGATTTGGGCGTGTTCGTGGAGAAGGGTGGGACGCCGCCGACCATTCGGTTACCGCCGTCGGAGCCGCCGTTTCAGAACACAGCCGTGGAGGAGGGTGGGATGTCCCACGGTATGGTCAAACCGCCATTGCTACCTGCGACTGAGAGGTTCAACACATATGGGAGAGAGAATCAAACTAGGGCAGAATGGGCATCAATGAAAGTGGGTCAGACTTTTGGCCAATTGGGCCAGGCCCACAGAGTTGAGATCAAGATGGCAAATGAGAGACTGATGAGGAAGGAGATGAAAGTACATAACAAAGGTCAGTTTTGTGATTTAATGGGCCCAACCCCATTAGATGGACAGAAACCATGCCTTCTCAATATGAGCCTCTATTTTCTAGACTCTAAGAATCAGGGCCAACACTGTGGAGACAGGAATGGGATCTATGAATTAGTCCCCACTCCAAGTGATGCAAATAGTGGGTTGCCGCTGGTAGATACTACAGGGAAAAAAATTAGCATCCATGAAATAGTTTTTGATAAACAACCTCGTGCATTCAGTGGTGCACCTGTAGCTCTAATTGTTATTCAAATTGATGAGCCCTGGGTAAGTCAATTTCCTTTTAGACAAGGGAACCAAAGGTCTCTTGAGATTGCCAAGACTGGAAAATTGAAGGATAGACCATTATTGATTGACAGAATGCTTTTATCTCGTGTCTTTGGAAGTGAAGAGGTTTGTGCCTATGCTGTTAGTGTTCGGGAAGGAGTTAGTCTTCAAGAGCATCTGTGTTATTTGCTTCAACCAGTTCAGGATCTTCGGCTTGAGCACTCCCACAAATCTGGCTTATCTTATCTCTTTGTCCAGTGTTCATTACACAAAATTGAAGTGGCCAATTTTCTTCACTGGTTTGTAGCTATTACATTTTATGAACCTACATGGGCCCAATGTTTTTACTGCAATTATGAGGCAATACCTAGGGTGGCTATGTGGTTGAGTTTTAATTGTCTTGGCTACACTTGCCTACCAAGAATGAAGATAGGCAAGACTATGCTTCCTGGGTTGGAGACATTTCGGGGTTGGATTAAGCTTGTGTATGATAGAGGAAAGAGTTGCAGTGGAATTGAGGAAGTGAACCAAGCCCAACTCAATGAAGAAAAGGGAAATTTTATCACTTGCCAACTTGCAGCAGGTGAAAAGTTGAAGGGTGGCCAACGGGAAAATGCTGCCATTGTCCCTGTGCATGACCAAGTGTTCTACTCCATTGATGAGGAGCTACGGAAGCTATGGGAGGAAGGGGAGATTGATCAATGGGACCCTGGTGGACATCATTCTTTGTTCCTGATAGCTGCAGCATTGTGTTTCAAACAGTGGGACCCCGGAAAGGTGTGCTCAAGAAGCCACTCACTTGTTCACCTTGAGGACAAGGTGAATTTTGAAGGGGAGGGTATTGATGCGGACATGAGGAGGCCCAAGAAGACCTTAGTGTATGAAAGAGGTAAATGGAAGCCCATTAAGTGGCTCCAAGGGTGCAATGCACCAGATCACTCCTAGGAGAGAGAAACTTGTAACTAACTGCTGCCTAGTGGCAGCAGCAGAGTGGGCTGGGGCGTGTGAGGAGTGATTTCTGTTAAGTGAGGTGGGAAATATAACTAGGAGGGAGGGAAAGAGTGAGGTAGGCTGGAATTGGACTAGAACCCTAGGAGACCACTAGACTTCTCGAATTGTCTAGAGTTCTTTTGTAGCCTCTCCTTTATTTCTGATTTCCCAGACTAGATATCACCTTGATACTAGCTGGTAGTGAAATAATACTACAGTTTCACACTCTAATTTCTATCTTCTCTGTTGATACCCATCAATATCACAATAGCGAAAATAAAAAGTGCTCACCGGGCTACTCATTCCAACATGTGACTCATATATTCTAAGTGATTTTGGTCTCTTTGGCTGTGGATGTTGAAAGACATATTTTTCCTGTAAAAAAGCAAAAAAGAAAACCATTTAACACAGTAATGCATGACAGAAAAATCAAGCACAATATGCAGAAGGCGATGATTGAGTAACCATCATGTGGTATATAATATTAACTTGTATCTAAGGTCTGTCCAGATAGCTGGGAATTACTGTTATCAATAAATAACTATTTTCATTTGATATAATAATATTTTAACATAACCACTTCCATACTATTCTGCATGCTGCTAGTTGCCAAACACGGTTAAATGTTGCAGTGTTGTCTCGCTTTATTTTTACAAGAATATAGTATTAGACTTTACATCTCTGGGGAAGGGGGGAGATAAGAAATATATATATAAGGGGAGAGAGGAGAATTTTTATATGAGAATGAGAGAAGCAAATCTGGGACATTAAACCATAGATGAATGGTCAGGATTAGTAGTTAGTAGTCATGTGATCACTTAAAAAAGTCACATGACTTTATGTTCTAATCTTGACCATTTATGTGTGATCCAAAGATTCAGATTTGCTCTTCCCACTCTCATATAAAAATACCCCTCTCACTTAATACATCTCCTAAGCCAAAGCGGCAGACTGGCAGTGGCTTTAAAATACTACAAAGCTGTCAATCTCTTTGCATATCAGTAATCAAAATTCCCTTGAAACCACCATGAGTGGATCCCCAAACAGAGAGCATAAATACAACTCTATAAATGAAAGGGGAAAAAAACATTTAGGTTTGTCATCTCCTATTTTATAAAGTGTATCCTAGATGGAATAAATGTACAATCATACCTCTTGTGGCGGATCATAGTATATTCCATTATATGGAATTTCACCAGGAGCCTGTACAGAGAACTTGATCCAAGCAGGAATTGAGTCCTTGATTCCAGAGGGAGTATCCATGCGGATCTAGAAATATATATTTCAGAGATTCAGTTCAAACATCACAGAGAATACCCACAGGCTTAGTTCAAGACATCTAAAAGCCTTTAACATGTATGATCCCAGCTAAAAAAATTGTCCTAACTTGCATTTTTCTTTTATAGAAGAAATTTTATGAGAAAGAAAGTAGCGAACTGCATCAGTCAAGGATGAGATATCCTCGTAAAAGAAACATTTTGACAATTAAAACCAGAGGAAAAGAGACACATCAACTAGCAAAGTTCGCCAGTCTTCTTGTTTGTGCAAAAACAGCCTGTGAATCACCAGTGGATTCTATTATGCAGCACTTTATTTTGGTGCATCCATGCACCTTGTAGGATGACTTGGTACAACAGGTTTTGTTAGGTACCTAGACTAAGATACTGAATATAGAGAGAGAAAAAGAAAAGAACAGAGAGGGAGTATTATTGAAGTTAGGAGAAGAATCTCCCCAAGGGTTTCCCCTACAACTGAACCCAAAATGACTAACTGCTTCCCTAATGCCATTTTCTCTCTATTTATTCAGCTAGCTAACTAACTTTCTAAACTAACTATTACAAATTACAATTATTCCTAATTGGGTTGGGTCCTAATGGGCTTGTATTTATAGAAGTGGCCCACATGACTTAGTATTTATAAATTTGTGTGAGGGGCATATTAGCAAATAATTATTGCACCAACCACAACCAACGTCCACCAGCAACCACTGCCAGGAAATCGTTACTGGCAACCTGCTGATCACCGTCGACGTCCGGCAACCGCCACCAGAAAAGGGTAGGTTCTTTGGAAAAAATTGATATCTTCTCTTTTATTGGGACAACAAATAACCGGTTTTCATCTGAATCGTTCAATCAAATTTACATCAAATATACGGTTCTTATAAGAAGGTACATGCAAGCACCACTTTTTACAGGGTGAATATTGGGCGACACCGTCAATCACCCACTTATACACTGACAGGTAGCAAAGTGTAATACTTTCCCTAGTGCACTGGAAAGGCACAGGAAGGCTTTTAAGGGGGAAGAGATTTCTATAGAAGATTTGAAGCATCCATTTTATTGAACTTGTATAACTTGGCTCCTCTCCAGGGCAGAGGACTTCCTATATACAATTTCTAAGGTGGTGTTTATTTGAAGTTATCAGTACACTAAAGCCCTCTGATCTCTCTGTGCATCAATAAGATAAATACCTTAATCTACTGCAATGAAGTTTTTAATCAGCCAAATAAAAAAAATCTTAAAAAAGAATCAATGAAACAAAAGAAAAACTATGGAACATACATGTTGATATGGTTTCAGAAGACATTCTAACCCAAGAATAATATTGAATAATATTCTGTATTAATTGAATTGTGTTACCCAAACACAATATAGAGAATAAATTAGAATTTGGTAAGAGAGAGAATTTTAGGGTTATTGAAGAAATCATATTGTAATATTCATTTCTCAAATGATTACAATGAGGCTTATCAGTATATATGCTGATAGCCAATTCTCTCTCTTCTAACAGAAAATACAGCTGTCACATTCTAGAACATTTCTATTTGCAGCCTACGTGTATTCTAGTCATAAGGGAATATCTCTAATATAAGGGAATATCTCTAACATTCCCCCATACAAACTCAGGGTGACTGACCAAGTGTGAGCTTGTCAAACACTCTGAGTTTGTCTCTAAGAACAGAAAACCGAGCTGCAGATAAAGGCTTTGTCAAAACATCTGCCCATTGGTCTTGTGCAGGGACATGTGAGACAATAAGACTTTTGTTCAGAACCTTTTCTCTAACAAAGAATGTATCCAGCTCCATATGCTTGGTGCGGGAGTCTAACACTGGATTATGAGCTAGAGAAACTGTACTGAGATTATCACATAGGATTTTTGGGGTTTGAACTTCAATTTTTAACTCTGCTAGCAGAGACTGCAGCCATAGAATTTCAGCAGATAGGTTGGCCATACTTCTGTATTCGGCCTCAGCACTTGACGTTGCCACTAGTGTCTGTTTCTTGGACCACCAGGAAACCAAGTTTGGGCCTAAGTACACACATGCACCCGAGGTTGATCTCCTGTCATCTGGGTCTGATGCCAAATCAGCATCACAAAACCCGATCAGATACAGAGGCTGATGTAGTGGTGCTGGTTGTATCAGGAGGCCATGATTAATGGTGCTTTTGAGATACTGAAGGATCCTCTTCAAAGCTTTCCAGTGATCTTCAAGAGGCTCTGAGAGAAATTGGCATACTTTGTTAACAGAAAATGATATCTCGGGTCTTGTCAGGGTTGCATACTGCAATGCCCCAACAGTAGACCGAAAAACAGGGATCGGGTAGATAATCTGCACCAAGTTTGCTCAGTTTAGAGTTGGCCACCATTGGAGTACTGATACCTTTAGTCGAGTCCATGTGAACTTTGGACAGCAGATCACGAATGTATTTGGACTGGGACAGCAAAATAGAACCATTTGGCAAGTGTGTAACCTCTATACCAAGGAAGTAATCCAAGTCACCGAGTTGTTTAAGTTCAAATTCAGTGTGCAGACCATTAACGAGACCTTGAATATGAGTTAAAGAGCTGCCTGTAACAAGGATATCATCCACATATACCAACACCAAGATGCAGTGAGTAGTGTGCTGTAAAATGAACAAGGAGGGATCACACTTGCTGGCAGCAAAACCTCTATGCAGTAATGCAGTTTTAAGGCGTTCAAACCAGGCTCTAGGAGCCTGCTTAAGCCCATATAGTGCCTTGTTGAGCTTACACTCAAGGGACTTGTCAACAGCCTCAAATCCTAGAGGTTGTTGCATATAAACCTCCTCTTGAAGATGGCCATTGAGGAAGGCATTATTAACATCAAGTTGCCTTATTGGCTATCTGTGAGAGAGAGCAATGGAGAGGATAGTACGGAAAGTGACAGGTTTGACCACTGGAGAGAAAGTTTCAGTGTAGTCATAGCCAGGCCTTGTATTTGTTGATGCTGTCATCCGTGTTTTCTTTGACCCTGAAAACCCATTTACAACCAATAGGGCTTCGATTGGGTGGTGGCTGGACTAAAGTCCAAGTGTTATTCCTCATTAAGGCATCATATTCCTCCTTCATAGCCGCAGCCCATTGAGGAGCAGCCAAGGCATGAGTGACAGTGGTTGGTTCAATGTGGGTAAAAAGGAGGGTGGGATGAAGCCTAGGAGTATATATACCAGATTTAGACCGAGTTTGCATGGGATGCAAGTTTTGTGTGACTGGAATGGAGGGAGGAATGAGTTGAGTTGGAGGAGACAAAGATTCAGAAGAGGATAAAGAGGAGTGTGAGGACTGCAGTGGGGAGTCCACGGGTTGGATAGGAGAGTTGGGTGAGGGGAGAGTGTTGATTGAGAAAAAGGTGAAGGAATTGTAGGAGAGGAAGGTGCAGGTATTATAGGAGACACAGGGATAGTTGGAGAAGGAGAGGGAGAGAGAGAAAACTGAGGTTGTGCAGGGACTTGAAGTAAAGGTGGAATTGAGGAAATTGGAGGTGATGAAGGTTGAGGAGGAGGACTGACTTTGGAAGAGGGAAAAAGATCAGAATAAGGGAACCTTAACTCATTAAATAAGACGTCTTTGGAGATGTAAACACGACCATATGAGCTTAGACATTTATAGCCTTTGTGAATAGAGGAGTAGCCCAGAAAAACACATTCCTTGGACCTAAAAGAGAGCTTATGGGACTGGTACGGTCGAAGGAAAGGGTAGCAAGCACACCCAAAAGTTTTTAGAAACTTAAGATCCGGATTTTTATGAAGAAGACAATAGTAAGGTGACTGATTTTGTAAGGTGGGAGAGGGAAGCCTATTGATGAGATAGGCAGCCGTGAGAAAGGCATAGTCCCAAAACTGAAAAGGAAGACTTGCTTGGGCCAACAGAGTGAGTCCAATTTCAACAATATGCCTATGCTTTCGTTCTACAAGCCCATTTTGATGATGAGTGTGTGGGCATGAAAGACGATGAGCAATACCAAGATCAGCTAGATACTTAGAAAATGGGCGAAACTCACCCCCCCCAATCACTTTGGATAGACCTGATTTTAGTATTAAAGTGAAGTTCAACCATGGACTTGAACTGGATGAACTGAGACAGTGTATCAAACTTACGTTTTAAAGGAAAAACCCATGTGTAACGAGAGTAGGCATCTACACAAGTGAGAAAATAGGTGCATCCACAAGAAGACTCTATTGGGGCAGGTCCCCATAAGTCACACACCACTAATACAAAGGGAAACTTGTAAGTGGTGGTGGAAGAGGGTGCTGGGAGGCGATGTGCCTTTCCCAAACAGCATGCAGAGCAGAAGTCAAGTGCTCCTTTTGTAGGAATATTAATATTACATGATTGAAGTGCTTTTCTGAGTGCATCATGGTGCGGGTGACCTAAGCGACAATGCCATAAACGATAAGTAGTAAAGGAAGGAGAATCAGAACTCGAATCAATAGAAATATTTTTCATTTCATTTGATGTAACGTTTACAATAGGATTTGTGGAAACTGAATTACAACTTGATAAACTTGCTACCGAATTACAACTTGCTAAAGAATTTCTATGATGATGATAACTATATGGCTGAGACACGACTGAAGGAGAACATGACCCAACACCGGACATATTCTCAAATTTGTAAAGACCATCAGCACCAACAGTACCTCGGAGCAACACTTCAGAAGAAGCCTGCGATTTGGCAAGACAAAAGGAAGGATGAAACTCAAAATAGACATGATTATCTCGTGCAAACTGACTAACACTGATAAGATTTTTGGTGATAGATGGGGCAAGTAAATTACGAAGAGTGAAAGTAGTGTGAGGTGGGGAAGGTGTAGTAAAGGACATTGAACCAACAGAGTTTATTGACAAACCTTGGCCGTTTCCCAAAAAGACTTGATCAGACCCAGGAATTGAGACAGTCTCAGTCAGGTTGGAAGGGTCAGGAGTTACATGATGTGAGGCACCGGAATCAGGGTACCAAGAGTTGGAGAGCTGAGATTCTGTGCCAGTAAGATAGGCTTGTGGCTGTTGTGGCCTAGGTATAGTAAAGGATTGACCAAATGAAGGTGGAGGTGGCCTGGCATATTGTGAATACATTGGTAGTAGAGGTTTCTGATGCAAGGGAGGTTGTGGCTGCCAATTGTTATAGGTGTTGTACTGAGGAGGCCCAGAATTATATTGGTCAGAAGTGGGTCCAGAATGTCTCCAGTAGCAGATACTTGCATCATGACCATACTTCTTGCAAATTTGGCACTGAACATTTGATCTGCCAGAGCGGCCACCACCACGGCCCCGATGACGACCACCACCATAGCGACCGCCACCACGATTGCCGCGAAAACCATCACCCCGATTATTGAAGTCACTGCCACCAGTTGTATGAGGCAATCCTTCAGGAAATTGGGGGTTCTAAGAGTTAGGAAAATTTCCAGAGTTAGGGACTTGGGAGTGATTTTGAGTGAGATTCACGGAGAATAAATCAGTCAGGGCGGTTTTCTTGTTCTTTTCAAGACGCAACTCATGCGCCAGTAGAAGGGATTCGAGTTCATCGAGGGAAAGAAAATCGGTTTTGGCGTTAACAGCAGCAACCACCGAGTCGAACTCCTCAGGTAGGGCTTCCAATGTAACTTCAAGGAGATGTCGAAAGGGAATATGGTCACCAATAGAGAGAAGAGAGTCCGATAGGGAGCGTACATGGGTAAGGAACTCTGTTATCATGCGATTCCCTTTCGACAGCGATCGCAGCTCAGATCGCAATTGTTGAGCCTTCGTTCTCATCAAAGTGTGAAAATACTTGTGAATCTCGTCCCATATCTGCCACGAATGCATACAGTCCACGACACGAGAGAGCAGCGAGTCGGAGATGGAGCCCAGAAGCCATGTAAAGATCAGCGCATCTTGTTCTTCCTATTCACTGTAGAGTGGATTCACTATTCCAGACTCTTGATCAGAATCTGTGAGAAAACGAGCTGGAATTCGGGGATCAGTGATGAATTTCTGAAGTTTGCACCTACGAATCACCCCTTCGATCTGCTGCTTCCATTGCCGAAAATTTTTCTCATCAAGTTTGAGAGAAATTGGGTGAGAGATTGTGAGCTGAGTTGAGGTAGGGGTGGCAAAGGGATTGCCGGAAGCTATGGTTCAGGAACTACAATGCTTTGGATACCAAATTAGAATTTGGTAAGAGAGAGAATTTTAGGGTTATTGAAGAAATCATATTGTAATATTCATTTCTCAAATGATTACAATGAGGCTCATCAGTATATATGCTGATAGCCAATTCTCTCTCTTTGCAGCCTATGTGTATTCTAGTCATAAAGGGAATATCTCTAATAAAAAGGGAATATCTCTAACAGAATATATCCAGGCATAGACAATATTATCATTCTTGAAACAAACTCAACACTCCACCATATATGAGCAGTTAAATGTTTCACAAACACTAGCACCGTATAAAATTGCAGAAAATATCTGTAAGCTTAGCAATGATAGGGGACGATTTCAGATATCCTTTCTCATTTATTATGTTATATCAGAGAGCTATAACATGCATGGATTTTTGTCTTCTTTCTTAGGATAAAAGATGAAAAAAGAAAAATATATTGGAAAGGATTATCTGAAACCAGATCACAATATTGGAAAAACCATCACTATTTGTTTTACATTGTTTATGATACAAGATTCATCACCTATACAAATACTCAGAGAAATAAAAGCAAAGTCTATATTCTGTTCAGGCAAAAAATTACCTTGACACGAGAACCATGAGGAATTGGTGGTGAACCATCCACATTGTTTGGCAAGAAGATCTCCCACACACCAAATTCATTCTGTTAAGACAACTAGAACATTTAAAGATAGCCAGTAGCATGACAGATGACATATAAACTCAAATAAGGATATCCAATATCCAGGATCAGGAGTTTAAGATATGTTACAAGCACATCAAACAGTAAAGGGTATAATTTCCATTTAAAAAATAAAACAGGAGATTCCATCCTTCTAGCAATATCAATATATCATTTTGGGAGAAAATCTTTTCAAGTGGCATCACTAACTTCATAGTTGGAATAATAAATCCCCTAAATCTAGCCAACAAACTTTCAGTATCACTTCCACCTGTTTATCTCGAACATATTCATATAATACTCCACCAGTATCCACATGATCCCCATAGAACCGGGAAAAAACACAGATCATTTTCTTTGGTTTGGAACATGCAGATCAAATTTGATCTGACACAAAGAATGAGTAGGAATAGAACAAGGGAGAGAGAAGAGGCATATAAGCTAAGATTCTAGGTCAAACAGATAGGGGAAAATTAGATATAAGATAAAACCACAAAATGATCAATCCATCCTAAATTTTATGTGTATAAACTTTAAAGGCCAATTAAAGATGACATACCCGAGTCATTACATCTGCATTTGGATTCCAATTGTTAAAGTCTCCTATTAAAGCTGCTGACTGAAAAGGCGACCAATGATATTCATAATGGTTTTCGGAGGAAATAAAAACCAACTATACAGATATTGATTAAGTAATTGTCTTAAAGTTCAAAGACACAAACTTACAGAATACAACTCCTGGAAAATAATTTGAATCCAAAAACTAGAACCAGTTTTAATACCAAATACCAAGAATTAAGATGAAGTATACCTTAGCCCCTGGCGCCCACTCTCTGTAAGTAATGCCTGTAGCACTGCAAACAAAAGTTTAAAGTTAATAAAGATCCAAGACAAAAGTTTGTATTAGAATGGTTTAACTATTCAGTTGGTCAGTTGGTCCCTGAACTATTTGAGAATTTTCAAATAGGTCCTGAACTAAAAAAAATTAATTGGATCCTTCAACTTATATAAAATTTTCAATTGGGTCCCCAAACTAAAAAAGTTTCTTGTTAGATCCTTAAACTTATATAAAATTTTCAATTAGGTCCTTGGGGTAGGGTTCCGTGAAGAGGTCATTAAACTTGCTGATATGGAACGTGACCTGGAATTTTTTCTCCCAAATTTGTATTTAGGGTTGCAGGAGACCAAAATGCTGAACCTGAAGACCAAAAAGTGACTCGCGGCTGCTTCTACTCTATTTGAACAAACAACTCATTCCTTCCTCAATCTCTGTTTTCATGGTTGCATATCCTTCCTTGGAAATAGCTTCATCCAAAATAGCACCCCCACTTGCAACTTACTACATTTCACTTCATCTTGTTACATCTTGTTGTGACGTCTCCATAGATGGCTGATATGGCCGTCCAGCTTGGATAGAATCGGTAATATTCCGCCTAATTCAACGGATCACTTACGGATTTTCTACTTTAGGGACCTAATTGAAAATTTTATATAAGTTCAGGAACCCAATTAGAAGTTTTTTTAGTTCAGGAACCTAGTTGAAAATTTTATATAATTTCGGAGATCTAATTAAAAAAAATTAGTTAAGTGACCCACTTGAAAATTCCCAAATAGTTTAGAACCAACTGAATAGTTAAATCAATTATAATCGATGATCACCGAGAAAATGTGAGAAGGTGAAGGAAAATGGGGAAAAAAGAGAAATAGAGAATATTAAAAGAAAGAAACCAGATCCGAAAATGGTAACTGTCATTAACTTAATGGAACCCAGTCAGGTTCTGATATCTATGACATGATCTAGGACACTGTAGAACAATGTAGAACCCTGGCACAAACTGTATGTTGACACATCAGCATTACACAGGCTGATGTATTGTTGCTACATACACTAACAGGTTGGGAGTTCAACATGATTAAAGACCATATCAATTAACTGGAAATCAGGGAATTCATTGTATGAAGTAAAAATAAGAGTAAATACCTGCGTGTGAAGCCAAATTTTTCATAACCACGAGAAAATGCATCCAGACCACCTTCATACTTGTCAATTTCCTCACGCAGTCTTTTGTATTGTGCATAACTGTGACATGAGAAATATGTATTTCAGCAACAAACAAAAAAAAGGTTATCGTTTTCATTTTTGAAAGGAAACAGGTAATCATTTTCGTTACAGTAAGTCAAGTAACATAAATGCAACCGTAAAGCAAGCAGAGTTTGGGAAACACAACAATACACTAGTACACTGGGTTAATCAACTACCTATAAGCAGAAAAATGAATTATTAATTTACTTTTGGGATTCAAGATTGGTAAAGTATACATCATGTTAAATTACTAGCAAGTATATCAGGCTTTCAGGCATTGCACAAATATTTGTACACTTAGATGGAATATAAATAAAATATAAATTAAAAGAAAAAATATTTAAAATTATAACATAGGTATGCATAATTTAAAGAAAAATATAAAGAATTTATACATAATTTATTTATATTGATCTAAAAAATATAAATTGAAAGAATGGGTTTAATTTAGGCCGGATTAATGGGTTTTAGAAATGAGATAAAATTATGGGTTGCACATTAGAAAAAAAATAAAAAATAAAATACTTAATGTGTCGAAGATTTACAAAAGTATACTTTTTATTTCTGTTTTTTATTTTTTTTAATAGGACACTCATTAGTAATTATATGGGTTTCACATTAGGAAAAAAAAAAGTAAATACTACTTCATATATTAAAAAATTTAAAAGCTTTAATTTTCATTATGAAGAAAAGGAGGATTGTGGAATATATTAAATTGATGTACGTGAAATCAAATGGCTTATTGAGGAGGAGAGTAGCTGAGAAGAGTATCTCACCAATTTCGATTCGAGTAAATGCCCTATTTGGTTCATGAAATTGTGGAGTAGTATCAATCTGGTCCCTGAAATTATCGAAATTCCAAATTAGTCTCTGAAGTTGTAAAACGGTAATCAACTTAGTCCCTCCGTTGAAAACCGTATGGACTAAGTTGATTTTAAGTTAGCAGTATCAGGGACTTAATTGATATTAAGTGAGCAAAATGAGGGACCAAGTCGATACTAACTTATTATTAAGGGACGCTTTTGGAATTTCGAAAATTTCAAGGATCAACTTGATACTACTTCACAATTTCAGGGACCAAATTGAGTGTTTACTCATTTGGATTCTCTCCATCACATTTCTCTCTATCTCTCTCCTCTTTCCTCCTTTTTTATTCATCATTATCCCTTCCCTCTCTTTTCTCTCTCCCCTCCTTTCTTTGTATTTGTTACTGCACACTGGAGAGGCAGGAGACAATCCAAGTCCGTATCTCACATTCAAGAGGGAGAACTCAAATTTAATATATTGAGATTGATTTTACAAATAATTGAGTAACGACAGTCATTGAAATACTTATACCAATGGCATGGGTTCCAGGTTTCCATGGCCAATTAATTACTTTAAACCATTTCTATTTCTATTCTAGTCAGCGCCAAACTCACCGTTCCCACAACAACAATACCAATCAAGTCTTATCAGTTACCCACAAGATGGAGTCAGCTACATGGATCAATAAGGTGATCGGGCCCTATCCAAGTACATAGCTCATGCAATGAATATGAACAGTTCTTCGAAAATATGATTAAATGGAACATCATCATTATGTTATTGTAGGGTGGAACTATTACACAAGACAAAGGAAACAATACACACATGAATATTGTAGAAAGCAGCCTGTTACCTTTTGGTGTGAAATCATTTTTGAAATATGAATCTATGGGCAAGATGTAATGAATTGAAAGAATCTCATTAAACATTGCACAATCTCGTAGCTAGACACCAACAGCACATTCGAGCAGCTAATTGTCAATTTTTTCTCCCCATATAAAAGCATGAAATATGAAATATTATCAATTATAATTTATATAGTAATGATAGCCCCATTATAAAAACCCTCCACAGATAATTGAGCATCTAATACTACTTTGGAATTCCTATTACATTTAGAAATTCAGGTACTTGTTTTACCTATATTTTAAGAAGCTGAAGTCAAGAAATTAGCTTACCGGAAGTCAAGATGCTCACGGTGAGCTTGCAAAAATGGATCAATCTCATATATTTTCTGCCCAGTGCCAGGTGGGGGGATGATCCGAGGTTTAACTTCATCACTTTCTATTTTTACATTTCTGCTTACAGATATTGATGTCTTCTCAGCTTGAACATCGGTGTTAACGTCTACTAGTGATGATATCACAGAACCTTGCACATCCTCATCCTCTCTGTAACTGCCAGCTGCTTCATCATCGTTGTACTTATTCTCATCTTTCAAGGTTAAATCCTCTAAGTTCTGAACAGACTAAAATATGCATTCAGCAAAGAACAATATCCTGAGATTATTAATAATGAATAAACAGAAATCGCAAACAAAATAAAAACCAAATGGAATTGTAGGGGTGCTACAGACGGAAATACAAAAAAATAAATTAAACAAAGAAAACTGGTAGTGCCTACACTCAGTGGCTAAGAAAACTAGATATGACTACCAGCAAATCAGTAATGACTTGGTCCAAAGAGCTCTATAGCATATAATATTTCAAATGATTAATGATAATATGCATAAATATTGTTACTTCACTATAATTCAAGACAAGCTTGGCTTATGCTCCACCTTAAACATCGTTCAGCTTGTTTCATTAATCCACAAAAACCACAGTATGACTATCGTGCTCAATCTGTTGATTGTTCCATTTTAATATTCCCCAAAATATAAAATGCTTACAAGAATCCACTTCATGCAAATACTTTCTATCTTACTTCCATTTTCTAAATTGAATTAATGTAATTCTGATGGGCCATTGACCCATGAATACGAGAATAGGAGAAAAGATGAGAAGGGTAAAGAGGGAAATATTGTGAAAGAAGAAAGTGAGGAAGTGGGGGGTCGGTTGGAAGAGAGATGGAAATGAATAACAAACTGGATCATGAGAGGAATGATGGGGAAAAGGATATAAGGGGAGAGCTGGAACGTGAAGGGGGCATATGAAAATTGGAATTGAAGTAAGTGAAGGCCAGCCTTGGCCTAGGGAGGATGGTTCACTAGCTCTAGTGGCCATTCCTATTTTTCCTTTCTCGTTTTCTGTTTTCCTATTTTTATGTGATGGTTTTCTGCACAATTTCTTGGTGGCAGTTGCTGTTTTTTCCTGCTATTTTTTAGAGGATTACCTCTTTGTAAGGAGCTGAGCTCCATTTTTCATAGCTCAATATTACTCACTATTTCAGTTCCTAACAAATTCTGGTCTGAGTTTCATGAGAAATTGATCCCTTTTGCCATCATGTTTATCCCCCTCCCCATAACATAACAGAATGCTATTCTCACTAAGACCTCTCTGCTGCCACTTGTACAGTTATATTGGAGACCCTACTGCCAATTTCCCTTACCAGCCCATTCTGGCTCTGTTGGGCCTTTAACCCATTGGCCATCCATTTAGCTCTTCTAAGGTAAACCTTGGTAACAGGGGGTATCTATCAAATAGTGACCTGGAAAAACAACATTTGTCAACACTTTCTTTGCTAGACACAGCAAGAAATGCTATGGTTTTGGTAGAAGTAAAGAGGTTAATATTTTGTGGCGATGTGCATTCGATGCTTCAATTTGGTGTATTTGGTTAGAGCAGAATTCTCGTATTTTAAGGAGGCTCTTCAGCTCATCACTTGATTTGGGATAAGATTAGGCAGTTGGTGTCTACTTGGTGCAAAGCTCGTGGCCTTTTTTATGGGGTTTCACTGACAGATATGTTGAGGGACTGGGAAGCTTTGTTACACTGATTCTCTCTGTTTCCATGTTTGTTTCTTGTTTTATTCTTTTGTTTAGGAGGATTCCTAGTCCTCCTAACTCTTTGTATTTCTTTTCTCTTCATCTTAATTAATTTAATCTTCTATTAAAAAAAAAACTGATGTACAAATATATTTTCCTTTTCTTTTTTCGTACATAGCACTGAAGTTTCTCTCTATCTGCTTTTCCCTCCATCCACCAAATTCTTTCTTGCTCATGTTTTTAATCAGCTAAAAATGCTAAGCTAAAACTAAACGAAAATGCACCACTTTTACAATAAAAATGTCACAAAAGTTTCATTGATTCTCCTTATTATATGACATGAAAACCACAAACCCGGTGCAAAGAAAGGCATGCAACAACAAGCATGAAAAATTAATTATGAAAATACGCTTCACGTAGAGGACAAAAGCACCTGTGGATCCTCAGAGGTTATGTCAGGAGTTTCAAGTTCATCTGTCGAGGATGAAGAGTCATCTTGATCTCGAGGAATAAGTACTTTATCAGATTCAGCAACTGTGAAAGATGAGGAGTCAGAATCATGGGAAAATTTTACAGCAAGGGTTTTCCCTGCAAGAAGCCATAAAAATATCAGCGAGGTGTTTTGAAGCATATAATGTAGAATTACTAGGTTAACATGCAAACTAGATTCAACTTTATGCCCATCCTAAGTTAAAATATATATGACATTCTTTACCTTTTCTATTTTCAATGTTATCGTGTTGATGTATTAGTAATTTTAACTGATCGTTCCTTAAACATTGACGGCCAGTTTCACAAGTCAACTGATGCTAGTTTAACATTGTTATAATGGTTTGTTCAATCAACGTCATTCTGATTATAGACTATTTTCCTTTCATCATCAGGATTCAATTTTATATTGTCAACAAACAATAACGAGTAAAGTAACTGCATTCAACTACAAATTTTACACAGAATCATGTGGTTTTTATTTCAAAAAATTTATGCCAAGGAAATTATTGCCAATACAAGTTTCCACTTTCCAAGCAGAAAACTACATGTAATACAGAAGAAACATATATGAAAGTTGGATTACTTTCCATTGCATTGCAATTTGCAACTACAACTCGAAGAAACAAATTGTCTACAATTAATCTAAAAGAATGATTTTCTTACAGTAGCTGATATTGTGTATTCCATTTCTGTTGATCATAAACTGCTGCATTCTGAATATTCACTTTACCAGTTGTCTTAACCTACAGTGGCTTCATTTATTATAAAATATACTATTCATATCAATACATACATAAATGATTTGAAAGAAAAAAGAAAATGAGACATCCGTGCAAGTTCCTACTCTTGTTGGTATAATTACTACACTGAAACCGCGGAATTTCACAGAGTAGCGCAAGTTCTGCAAATAATGGCTCTGATTGATAGGGTAAAGCGCAACCAACTTTTACATCCTTTAGTCTATCTGAATATACGACTTTTTAGATCCGAAAAAAGCATAATAAACCTTATATTCATTTCATCCAATCAAAGACACACAAACTCGCCATAAGAATCTTCGATCCAGACTCAAAAAAAATTCTAGTATCCGAATTCGTAAAATTTGTATCCAACAGCACAAAGCAGAGCTACTACAAAGTCGTTAATCTAAAAAATGCTCCGAAATTTTTAAATAAATAATAAATAAATTAAAGTCCTATCTACGAACATGGAATCAGAGCTACTACGTTACCGTTTGCTACTAACATGGAATCAGAAATTTCAGAATCAACTCAACAAGTGATGAATAGTGTAGCGATTAAATAAACAAAGCGTTTAACAAAGCAAGTTCAAAAATAGCAACAAGCACTACTAACGTAAGAATGGAACAGTAAAAGCGTTTAATGAGGGAGGTGTATTACGAGAGAATGAGTCCTTGTTGAGAAAGAAGGATAGAGATGCAGTCCTGGTGCGATCGCCATGGAAGCTCGGTTGCGAGGACTTATGCACCGAAGGAACAACGGGAAATCGAATTCCTGAGATGGTGTAAACCATCTTTCTCTGTCTCGGAGATTGAGATTCGTGAAGGAAGAGGAAGAACAAGAAGAAGTGTTCACTTCAAAGCAGTGGAAACAGATCCACAATGCGGTGCCGAGTGTTGAGTTCAAGGAAGCGAGACAAGCGTGACACTGGTACTCGAGATAATGAGTTTGAGACTGAGTTGTAGTATTATCATATTAATTATTAATATCTTATTTATTATTGTTATTAAAATTTTTATCTCTTTTAACCCCAAGGGGTTGGTCTAGTGAGGTATGACAGGATCTCGTATATGACAGGTTGCATATTCGAACCGCCACTAATCCCCATGAGATGAGGTAAATATAAATCTCTTTATAAATATTCATAGAACCCGAAGGTTTTTCTGCCTTATATTAGGACAACATCCCCTCACTCTAAATTTTTTATATAAAAAAAATATCTTTTGCCCAATCATATCTTAGCGATAATCTAAGGCTAATTTTTTTAAGGCATAAAGATGAAATGATTTTATCTCTTCTAACAATTTTTTTTTCATGCACACAACAAAAAATTTAACCTAACTTAGGAGTTGAGCTATTTATCAACTATACTTGATTTTTAATGAGATACTTATTAACTAAAAATTATATTGAATTCTGACTAATTCGAGTTGAATAAAAAAAAAACTGTTTTAAGAAATTAGATTTCTCTAAAATTTAAATATGCATTTTTTTTTCACTTATAAAACTTGAAGCTAAAATCTTTTTTAGAGAAAACAAATTCCTTACCATTTGAATCAAGCATGCATTTGCTATTTATTTACAAGTGTAATTTGGTAACATTAAACAATTTAAATTGAATAAATAAATGTTAAAAATGGGGAGATAGAATGGATTGTACGGTGAAGGGTGGCGCTATCTGGCTGGCAGTGGTGATGAAGCTACTGATACGTGTGTGTGCAACTGCAGGCAAGTGTGACAACCATGGTGGTGGGGATCTCCAAATGGGGACTATGGGGCCCACCAGATTCAGTCTCAAATTCTGATCGTCCATTTTTTCCCCAAACAAATAATAAGGCCCTGCTTCGGATGGCCTCCAGGATATGGAATGATTGGCTATGAATGTCTATTTTGTTTTTTCCCTAATGAAATTCCTTTTCTATATCTATTATAAAACATGAAATAGTTGGATTAAAGATTCTGAATACTAAGTTAATTTTTATAGTGTAAAATAGGATTTAACTGTAGTGCAATATCATTATATGATTAGTTAATGATATTAAAAAACTATGTTGACAGTATATTAAAATTAACCTCATAAAATTATAGTTTAATTATAAGATTTAATTACTATTAATATAAAAATTTTACATTGTTAGTTAATAATAAATTACTGTGTCATGAAAAAATATTGACTCTCTGTGTAAATAACTAAATACTTTAAAAGTCAAACAATAAATGATTCATAATTGATTCACAATGAAAAAATTTTCAAACTATCAATGTATCTTTATTTAACTATTAATAATATATTAAGATACTAAAATAATATTAAAAATATTTCTAAAACTAACTTAATATTATCTGTACTTTTACATGACCAATTTGAATATTTTTATTTTTAAATATTTCAACTGTTTTGGTTTCAACTAGTCCAACCATCTATTTGCTTAAATTGTGTTTGATTATTCACGACCTTCCTTTCTTGTCCATACCCATTGTGACTGTATGGTTCATTTTGTCATCCTTCTCTTTATATTTTTTGTAGTTTTGTTTTGTATTAGCAGTTAGCACCGCTGTCCAGCGCATATGAGGGTGCACTGGTGCAATTGAAAATATTAATGTAAAAAAAATCAATATAAAAGTTAATAAATTAAAATTTCTAGATTGCAAAAAATAAAATAAAATTACCCATGCGACTCCATGACCGGTTCCTTTTGTTAGAAATTTCAAGAATTTGAATTAAAAAAATAATATAATTTCAAAAAAAGTATTGTTTAAAAAAAATCAAATATTATTAAATTATCAATACCAAAACCAAAAGAACCAATACCAATATATATATACAAATAACTTCATGCCCTTTTTGGTAATTTACTCTATAAAAGTGATTATTTTTACATCATCTAAACGAAATAGATTATCTTACAATTGCTTTTCAGCAAACATACCTAAACAAAAACAGATTCTGATTATAATCACAATAATCGATTATTTGAAAACAGATTATCAGCATAATCTTTTTTTTTCCAGCTTTCCCAAACACACTCTTAATTAGTTTACAATTTTTGGACATTCAATTGGTACACACCTGGCCGTACACACCTCACGCTTTCCACCTGGGCGTTCATTACAATTTTTGGACATTCACTTAGTACTTTGCTCTAATTGTCATTTGTTGTTATGTGTTGACAATTCCTCCAAGGGATGCCTGAGTCTTCACGATTGTTATTGGAGGCACGAAAGGTTTGTGGAAATTAAAGAAGAAGAAGAATAAAGAGGTGGAGGAGGCAAAGTGAAGGCACGAACCAAAAATTTTGTGGAAGAGGTGGAAGATGAGAAGATGTAAACCCACGTAAAAAAGATAGATCTTTTTCTGATTTTTTTAAATGAAAATTTCAAAACAAAAATAAAAAATGAATGAATGATTGAGATTTAAGAAAAATGGATAGCTGAGATTAGATCACGGTTAGTAATTTAACAGAGGGTTAACAGAATGATCAATTTCACTAATTTGTACAGTTTAAGGGTTAATTAGGAAGAACCAATAGTTGAGGGTGGTTATTTGCAAACGAGCTATAGTTAGGGGGTTTATATACTCTTTTCCCTTTCTTTTATTTCCTATCATCATATGGAACAGACCAAATTTTTAAGAGTTTAATTATATGCATTATCAATATAAATTATCTTCTTCTTTTTTTATAATGGTAGGTTTATAGTAGTACACCTTACGCAGGGGAGGGGGGAGAGAGGAGAATGGAATGAGAAAAGGGCAAGGCATATTGCATGATTTAAATTTGTGCACTTGCAATTCATGTCTCATAATTTAACCAATTGAGCTTATTCTACATAATTGGTACGAGTGACTTTTAAGGTTATTAAAATAAAAGTCAAACATTTTTTAGATGTGACAATTTTTTATTGATTGATAGTGTAAAAAAAATTTATACTGAGAATGCATATTATTAAATCATGTTTAAAGGGATTATGCATTTTCATTTCTGTCAGAGATTATGATCATTTTATTGTTAAGATAATTAAATCATCAAATTTAGCAATGATTAACAATAGGATTATAAATTGTTTATCAATAAAAAAATTCTCAAAATAAACTTAATTATCAATGTTTTAAAAATCGGACCGGACGTTAAACCAACGAAGGCATTGGTTCAAAGTTCAATAGTTTAACCGTAATTGAACCATGGTCGAATCGATGATAATTCAATTATATTTGAATATTATATATTATATTAAATAATAAAATTAAAACAAATCAAATGTTAAATTAAAATGAAATAATCATAATATATATTTCATAAGATAAGATATCAACGAAGAATGATAAATAATAAAATCCATCTATATATGTTTTTATAACTTCTCATCGGACCTTTATTTGACTAAAAATATATCTTTATAATTTAAATATAAAATTTTGAGAAAAAAAAATGGTTGTTTCAATCTAGTTCTCATCACCGGTTTTGGACTGGTTTGATTTTGATCGGTTCTCGCTGATTCTGAGACCAGCCAGTTTTTTAGGTTGAATGGACTAGACACCTGATCGGCTCCCAATCCAACCGGTCGAGCCGGCCGGTTCGATCCAATTTTCAAAATTATGATAATTATTACAAAATTAAAAAATGACCAAGTAAGTTAGAAAAAGCTTCTCTAAGTTAAGTTTGTTTGCAAAACAAGACAATATAAATATAATTATATTTATTCATTCGATAAATTAAAATTGTCATATATTTAAACAAATTAATATTACATACACTCTTACTTTTTAATTTTAGAAGTACACGCACTTTTAAAAAAATCTTCCCCAACTGAAGGAAAAAAAAAAGGTTATTATTAGACCGCCATCTTCCTTCCTACATTACAATTTAATTGAAAAAAGTTAATTTTCTTTCACGGTTAATGTAAACCTTTTTCCGTAAAAAAAAATGTAAAATTTTTATATATTATTAACTAATCATATATTATCATATTATTAAAATTATTTTATTTTGATAATAACCATTTTAAAATACATTGTGAAATATTATTAATATAAATCTTTTTAAATTATTAACTAATCATGTATTATCATATTATTTAAAATATTTTACTCTTGAATAGTTATTTTAAAACTTATATATATAATAAATATAATTAATTGATGATACAAAAATGTTACCCCAACCATACATTAAAATTAAATTAAAAAATATGGGCCACATTGCCCCGATCTTTCATAATATTCAAATGCGACAAAGAAAATAGACCACCCTGTGTCCCTGTCCTTTCTAACAAGTTTCAACCAAACTTTCTGTGGGTACTTTTTGGTGAGTTGCATGTGAAAACCATCATACACCTTGGAAGCACATCCAATGGAGAAATATTGGGTGGAACTAGTTTTGCTAAACCCGTACCATGCACAGGACATGAATTATGATTACTATTAGTAGTATTAATATTATTAATAATTATGTTTGAAAAAAATATCATTAATAACTTTAATAATGTCTTTATATTTATCTAGCATATTTTCTGAAATTATCCAGAAATAAGGAGACAGTCAGGTTTTTTTTTTCTGTACTTAATTTATGCTTTAATTTTATATCATTGACAAATTTAGATTGGGTACATGTTCTTTGCAGGAATAGAGGGGTTTTAAATTGATATTTTTTAAATGTAATATATAGATAAAATTTCATGATAGATTAAAAAAAGGAATACATGAATTTTTAATGTAATTCTATGTTACCCTAATAGCAATAGTTTATTTCGATTAAGATAGTGTTTAAGATTTTTCAAATTTATATTACATTTATTTTTGGAAATGTATATATTGGTAACCTACATTTTTTACAATCTTTGTTTGTGAAATATTTTTTAAAATTTAAATTGGAGGGGTTTTAAATCGTTTTTTTTTAATGTAATGTATAGATAAAATTTCATGATAGATTAAAAAAAAGGAATACATGAATTTTTAATGTAATTCAATATTACCCTAATAGCAATAGTTTATTTAGATTAAGATAGTGTTTAAGATTTTTCAAATTTATATTACAATTATTTTTGGGAATGTATATATTAGTAACCTACATTTTCTGCAATCTTTATTTGTGAAATATTTTTTGTGATCGTCAATAATTTAACTTGTATTTTGATACCAAGAATGATTAGATTTCAATGAAATATATTTTGATAAATGTGTGATAATTCATGTTAGAATCCTCCGCTTGAAGATTAAAATATGGCATCAGTTATTTCATTAAAAAAAATTAAATTTGTATAGCTAAGTTTCTTTCGCATGCTATTAAATATTAAGTTTCATTCAGATAACCATTAAAATAAATTTAGATAATGAAGATTAAAAAAAAAGGCTAATAAACAGAAACATACATTAAAGTAAATTACCAAAATGATATGATGGTTAATAAAAAATTATTTATCATACAGAGGTCATCTAAATCAATGGAACATAAAATAAAAATAATCATAATAAAAATAAAATACATATTAAATGATACACTTTTGATAAACAGATATTTTTTATAGTACTAAGTATCTATTTTATTTTTATGTGATATAATCTAAACCACCTTTAAACACGATCACAAAATATTAATTATGAATGTAAAAATATTATAAAAATAATTTTATTTATAATAAATTTTCATAAAAATTATTTTAAAATAAGAATTTGGTTTTAAATCATATCTATAGAGAAAGAAATGTATGTGCTGATAGCTTAGCAGCTCATAGTTTTTCCATTCAGGATTTTTTTTTGTGGGACTCTGTCCAGTAGTTTTATTTTGGATGATTTTTACCATAATAGGCTAGGCTTGTCTTGTTTTAGATTTAGATAGTTATCATGGGTGAGGTTTGGCTCCCTCATGATCTTTTGTTTTTTTTTTTTTTTTTTTCCTTTCTTTTATTAACAATATTTAAAGGCACTCTTTTTCTTTCATGATATTTTTATCTCTAAGGAGGGTTTTGCATCATAAGGTTTTAATGAGGCCTTTTTGCTTAAAAAAATATTTTAATATATTTTCTGCCCCAACCTCTGTACCCGTCCTCCCTCCCCTACCTACCCCTCCCCCTTCCCTGTTAACTCCCGTCCCACGTAACCCCCTATAAAGATTTTAAAATCACAAAAAATATTAATTTTAAAAATTAAATAATAAAATAATTCCAAAAATTCAAGAAAATGACATGTAGGATCTATAGTAAATCTTACTATTCCATTTTTAAATTTGTATTGATTTCTTCTATGTAGTATATTCCCATAACTCACTTGGGTTGGTAGACTACGTTGGTGACATTCCACTCAACGTAACAAATCTAAATCTATTTTTTTATAAATAAATCATAAAATTAATAAATATAAACAAAGTATTCGAAGACAAAGTTAGTACATTCACATTACCCTTTTAAAAACATAATTAAATATTTGTAGCAAATCAATAATAAAACTTAAATATATGATCCCTAAAAACCAAGACCAATAATTTTTAGAAGTACACAATTAATAAAGGTTGTAAAAAATACTTAATAAATATTTTACATATTAAAAATTAAACTTTGTATACAAATAAAGTCCAAACAAAAATATATTAATTAATTATATACATATATATTTATTAAAACAAAACAATTCCACTTTGGAACCATTTTTATGTTTTCCTGACACCTCAAGCCAAACAATTGTGCTACAATGTTCAAAACATCGATTCATTCGTCCAAAGTCTATACAATCTAGAAAAAAGTTTAAAAAATCAGACGACATGTAAAAAATAAAAAAGTAGCAGAAATAAGTTAAATTAATAGATGTAAATAGACTTTGATTACTAAATAAATACCTTCACGTTCATCTTCAACAAATAAAGGCTTCTCTCCATCATGAACTTGAAAATTCATTTATTTAATATCAATAATAATGAACAAATTAAATAAAAAACAAAAATTCAAGTGGGAAAAACTTATACATTAATACAAATTAACAAAATAACAATTTCTATTGTCTTACCGGATTGTGAAATTAACATTCTTTTTTCAACGTAGCATATCCCCATAACTTACTTGGGTGGCTAGACTATATTGCTAGCATCCAACTCGACTTTAAAAAATCTAAATCTTTTTGTTTTTAAAAATAAAATAAAAATAAAATATATAAACAAAGTAATCAAAGACAAAGTTAATACATTCATATCACCCTTTCAAAAACTTAATAAAATATCGAATTAAAAAATAAATAATAAAACTTAAATAAATATCCTCTAAAATCTAAGACCAATAGTTTTTAGAACTACACAAATAATAAAAGTTGTAAAAAAATATTTAATAAATATTTTACATATTAAAAATTAAACATTGTATACGAATAAAGCTCAAACAAAATATATTAAATAGTTTTATTCATATCTATTTATTAAAACAAAACAATTCTATTTATTAAAACAAAACAATTCTACTCTGGAACCGTTTTTATTTTTTCCTGACTTCTTCTAAAATCAAACCATTGTGCCACAATATTCGCAATACTGGTTCATTCATTCAAAGTCTAGACATTTTTTTAATCGATTTTTAAAAAAAAAAAATGTCGATTTATTTTTTAAATAAAGAACATTTGTTAAAAAAAATTAAATTATTTTTTTAAAAAAAAAAATTCTAAAAAAAAATTTCGAACAAAAATTTCATTCAAAAATTTAAATAAAAGTTTTTTTTTAAATTTCAAAAAAATAGGAAAAAATAAAAAGAGTTTAACAAAAACATTTTAATTTTAAAAAAGTATTAACAAAAATTTCAAAAAATTTAAATAAAAACGATTTTTTTAAAAAAATTAAAAAAAGAAACAAAAATTAAAAAAAAGGAAAAAATTTAAAAATAATTTTTTTCAAAAAAACATAAAATAAAAATTAAAAAGCTTTTAAATAATTTTTTAAAAAATAATAAATTTTTTAAAAAAACTAAAGTTAAATTTTAAAAAAAGTATTTAAAAAATTTCAAAAATAATTAAATAAAAAACCGAAAATATTTTTTTTTAAAAAATTTAAGAAAGGGAATAAAAATTTAAAACGATTTTTTTTTTATAAACAAAACAAAAAAAGAAAAAAGAAATAACTAAAAAAAGAAAAACTTTTGAATAATTAAAAAAAAAAAGGAAAAACTGTACATCCAACACGTGGATGTACAGTAAAAGTGGCTATCCCACTTTTAAGTTAGTATATATATGCCTCTTCAAAATTCTAGAATCGGTGACAATACTTTACATATGGTTTAATTATTCTGTTGCTCAGTGAATTATTTAAGAATTTTTAAGTAGGTTTTTAAACTAGAAAAGTTTCTAATTGAGTCTCTAAACATATATAAAACTTTTAATTTGATCTCTGGGATATAATTCGATGAAGAGGCTATTAATCCTGCCAATTAATGTGGAACATGAAATGAATTTTTTTTCTCCGAAACTTGTATTTAGGGTTTCAGAAACCCAAATTCTGAATTAGATGCTCCTGTCTCATCCATATTTGTTTCTCCCAAGTATTGGGTTGTTTTCTCCCTTACCCAATCTCTGTTTCATGTATTACAACTCTCTCCTCGAAATAGTTTCTCTATTCCAGCCTTACATTTGACTACATCTTGTTATGACAATATCTCAAGATTCGTCCTTTACCATAAGGATGCTTAAAGAGCAAATGAGCCAACGGAAATGTACCGCACCAGCGAACGCAAACGTATATACACAATAATAAGGATTAGTCTGATATGGGTGTCCAGAAAAGATGGCACGTGACTTTTTATTTTTTTAAAATTTGTTAACCAAAATAATCCGAGCTGTTAGAATAATTAATTTCAACAATGTAGATTTCACTTACATCTATTGTCAGCAAATCTCCAGTTCTACAAAATATATATATAGATATATTATTTATCTTTCTTTTTATCTTTAGGTAACGATATATTACCAGGGGCGGATAAAGCCTTTTTAAGCATCAACGACGATCCTTCCTTGATTGAGTGCTTGCTATTCATGCGGGCACGAATAAATTATTGGCTTAATTACATTTTTAGTGCCTCAACTTTAGCTCATGAATAATTTTGGTCTCTATCATTTTTTTCGAGCACATTTAGTCCCCCAATTTTTTGAAAGTTGCAAAATTAGAGTCCCTCCATCCAATTTCCATCAATTTGTGTCCTACATGGCAGATCTAGTGTCATATGGCAAGTCCACCTAGATTTAATTATTATATTAAATAATAATAATTATATTTTAAATTAAAAAAATTAAAAAAAGAGTCTAACTCATCTTCTTCCTCCTTGATAGATAAACAAATAATAAATAATGCATACATAAAAATGAAAGAAAACCAAAGCAGATGAAAACCTTCTAAAGAAAAAAACCAGTTTGGTGGAGATGGAGGCTGCATTGGGCCTGACGCACGGCGACAAAGCAGAGGATGCGAGCGAGCGGCGACGATGTACGGCAGCGGTGGCTCCAAACTAACAACGGCGGCGAGGGACGACGTGGGGAAATGGATCTGGTGTGGTGGTTGGCTAACAATGACGGTGAGGCAGAGACTGGAGACGGCGGTCAATGGTGGTTGGCGTTGTGACGCAGATTGGAGGACATGATGGCGGAGATGGCGGTCAATGGAAGCTTGATCCCGCACCGCGTGCTCCGCCATCTTTAGATCTTCTTGAGCAAGGTTCAACTGGTTCTGCAAGGGTTACTAGAAATTTAATTTCCATTGATCAAGAATTATTTTGCTATACCAAATGTCGTGAATAATGGAGGAGGAAACATAGCAGATTTGCCATCTTTTGTTTGCTATGGCGGAGCACACGGTGGCCGGAACACCAGCAGCGACAATAGGTGCGCGCGGAGAAGGGGGAAGAGGGAGGGGCGGTTCTGGCGGAGGGTTACCGGAGGCGGCGGCGGTGACATGTGGTGGTAAGGTTGGAGAGGGAGTGAGTGAGGGGGTAGTTCGATTTGGGATTGATTGCTACAGTTAGGGATTTGGCTTTTAAAAAAAAAAATGTTTAAAGTTTTTTAAAAAATTAATTTTTAAATTTGTTGTTTTTAAAACTTTTAATTTAAAATATAATAATTATTATTTAATATAATAAATAAATCTAGGTGGACTTGCCATGAAGGATACAAATTGATGGAAATTGGATGGAGGGACTAATTTTGCAACTTTCAAAAAATTGGGAGACCAAATGTGCCCGAAAAAAACAATAGGGACCAAAATCGCACATAAGCCTATTTTTTTTTTTTAAACACGTGTATGGGGATAGATACTATAGTACCATACCTGGACCTTACGCATTGTCATACATAACAGAGAGGAACACATAAGAAAAACGAGGGAAGGGAAAGACATTGGAATAGTAGTTTTTCGAGAAATAGAGAAAACAGAGAGAATAATTTGAAATGATAGCTCATGGATTATATAAGGCACCTCGATCCTCCGTGGACTTAGTTCAAGACAATGTGTCATGAAAAAAAAATTGTTAAAATTGACAAACATTTGAGACTTGGAGAACAAAAACTAAACCTTTTAAAATTAGAGAGGATCAAATCAAAATAAAAAAATATAAGATAAAAGACTAAAAATATATTTTAATCTTTTATGGGGTACGTCATGATATATATGTTCGACTCTATATAAGATAAAGATCCAAAAAAGATTTCTATTATGATGGCAGACATTCTAGTTGGAAGGTTGCAAAAATTAATAGTTGTTCCTGCCCAAATTAGACCAAGGGCCTAAAGTAGGACAATCTCAACTATATTGGGAGAACGACCCAATAAGGATGAAGACCAACCAGGATGAGGGAAAAAGAAACTCGGTCAACCCAAGAGGCCAGCTCAGTACAAGAAGACAACTCGATTGATTGGGCCAAGCCCAATTCCTTAAATACTGAATTAGGTCAAGCCCACTAAGAATGCTATATAATAGGGCTTGGCCCAATCGACCAAATTGTCTTCTTGTACTGAGCTGGCCTCTTGGGTTGACCGAGTTGCTTTTTCTCCAATCTTGGTTGGTTTTCATCCTTATTGGGTCGTTCTCCCAATATAGTTGGGACTGTCATACATTAGGCCCTTGGTCTAATTTAGGCAGGAACAATAGTTAATTCTCTGCTCTAAATAGCCGACCGAGAATTAGTCTCATAGCCGGTCCAAAAGATCGAATCATGTGGAGATACCTCGGAATGTCATTAAAGAGTTGGAGATCCTAATTATGGTGGTTCATAAAAAAAAAGTCTTTTCATTTTGTTGAAATTTGATTTTTTTTTCTTTCATAAAGAGATTAAAGTTTTTATAAAACCGAGTTTTATTATATGAAACATACTCAATATTTGAGAAATAATAATGATTAACTTCCACAATTGCTTATCTACTTTATATCAATTATTACGTTATGATATGTTCACTTTGTATCCAACAAGTTCTTTGAGTCGTCATTGAGGGTTTGGTTCTTGTCATATATATGAAGAATATTTTGTTGGAAGAGGTCAAATCCACTTCAATAATCTCTAGACCTCAAAAAAGTTTAGTCTCTATCAATCAAATGATATATCCTTAATTGAAGCCCAAAAGAAAATATAGAAAACCAAGAAGGGTCCCCCAATTAATTTGATAAAATTTTATTTTATTTTATTAAAAAGAAAATAAATAATTTTCTTCTACAAAGTCAATTTTATTATATCAATCAAACTTTGAATAGTTTCTCTTTGAGGAGTTTAATTATTAATATCCTCAGTTAACTCTTTTATATATATATATATATATATATATATAGAACTAGATGGTGCATTTATTTATTTTATCATAATAGATGAATTGTTGATGGACTCAAACCATCCCCACCAATGACGATGATGCCATTGCTGCATTTAATTTTGAAAAAAAAAAAAATCTATCTATGCAATCTCGAATAAATTAAGAAACTCAAAAGAATAAATTCATATAGAAATTTGTGTATTTTATACTTTTAAAAATAAAATATTTAGTTTTTCAATAAATAGTCACTATTTTTTAGTTTATTAACTTGTGCAATGTTGTGAATGATAGAAAAACCTTCCAAAATAATCACACCAATTGATGATAACTACCTATTCAAATGAATATAGAAGTTAATTTGAGTACCTCAACGCCTTTTCATAGTAGCGCCAAGCAACCCAAAGCTTGCTTTGCTTGCAAGATATCATGACTCATGAGTGTAGACAAAGCAGATAAATTTTGGTGGTGATAAAAATAACTACTCTAGTTATTAAATTAAGAACGTTTTCTCTTACATAGTGTTTGGTTGGAGGGGTTTGGAGGGGAGAGGAGGGAAGAGATTTTTTTAAAACTTGTATGTTTGGTTCAATTTTTAGAGAGGAGGGGAGGGGAGGGGATCAAAATCCCTCCTTAAGTGAGTTTTGCCTCCCCTCCAATAATGGGGGGATTTGGAGGGGAGGAGAGGAGAGGGATTTTAAAACATAACCTATGTATTGACTAAAATATCCCCGCTTATGTATTTTAAAATAAATAATTATAAGGGTTTTAAGAGTAAATTTGTTTTAAAATCCCTCCACTCCCCTCCTGAACCAAACATGAAAGTGTTGTCTCCCCTCCCCTCCTCCCAACCAAACACAATAGCTAGTTAAAACCCATCCCCTCCCTTCCCCTCCCCTCCCTTCCATTAAAATCCCTCCCCTCCCCTCCCCTCCTTTGAACCAAACACACCCTTAGGGGGTTGGGTAGCTCAACTGATTTGAGCTAAAGGGTATAAGGAGTTGGAGGTGTGGGAGGTCCTGGGTTCAAATCCTGATAAAGGTGGAAAAAATTAACATAACGACTAACTACTAACATTTGCTTATTAAAAAAAAAAAGGTTTTCTCTTATTAAGGAAAGGTTCTCTCGATGTTTTAACACCGAGTATGAATCAAGCTGTCTTGTAACATTTTCAAATTGGCTCTTAGATAGTTTTAATAAGCAATACATCATTGAGTTTTCCCCATTTAAAATGACCTATTTTGGCCTCAACGTCTCCATGAGAATTGCATATGTCACTTAGTTTCCTAGAGACGCCAATTGCAACTCATTTGAATGCTTTTAGCTCGAGTTATGACCCAATAAGTCAAAGTTGCTTAGGTCCCAACGTTAACACCAGTATTTCTAACTTTCAGCTCAATTTTGATCCATTCAGCTCAATTTTGATCCATTAAATGTCCATCCAGGTCTTGGGTTCGGCATGAAAGTTGGAGATCTTTCTTTTAGATTTTTGATAATATAAATTTCACAATTTTTAGAATTTTTTTTTGACAGAACAATTTTTAGATATTTATAATTTAAAATAGGGCCATGCTAACGAGTGTCCTTAGGATACTTTTTAAGGAACCAAGAAAAACAAGTTTTTATTGGAAAACCAAACATTTCACTTTTTCAAATGTTATATTTACCAATTCCCTACGTAAACTTTCTTTTACACTCGTTAGCATTTTCCTTTAAGATATGTGTAAAATATAGCATTGAGCGCCTGAAGCCTAAAGCTTAAACACGAGCGTACTCAATGGAAAAATTTAGTATACTAAAATAAATGGAAAAATTAAAATTAAAATTAAAAATGATTAGAATATTTAAAAATATCTCGTAATATTATTTTCTAATTTATTTCGTTATTCAATTGAGAATACGATTTTATTATTTGTATAAATAAATATGACTATTGAATTTGTTTTTTACATCACAACATTTTTATTATTATTATTATTATTATTATATAACGTCACATCTTCAATAATATAATTAGTTTATGCCCCTTTCTTTTTCTTATTCCATATTCCAAAATCTAGTCTCTTTAACATAAATAAAAATAAAAATATTTCTTGTATTTAAAATATTATTTCATGTATTTAAAACAAAATTTGATCACATAAGATAAGAGGAGGGTGTGAAAAATTAAAGTCAATATAAAAAATAAAAATATTAATCAGTTTGAATTGAATTATATTAATTTTAAAAATAAAAATAAAAATAAAAACTGGATCTAATTTAATTTTTATTATTATTTTTTAAATAATAAATTTATTCCATCATAATCAAAATGCAGTTGTTATTATATTCTTACCTAATATAAAATAGAGAAAAAAATGTAACTAAAGATGTGGGGTAACTCATGAGACTTATTTGGTGAACTTTTTAGAGTGTATAATTTGAGTGAAGAGTTGCTTAAAGTGATATAATATAAACAAGTAAAAAATAATGATATGACATGATAGAACCCATAAAAAGGAAAATGGGTCCTCTACATCTAGATTTCGTCTCCATCCTCTCTCTAGTCTAGCCAAACATAAGAAGTTGGAATTTTCCGGCCACTAGATTAACCCAATGGCTAACATTTGGATGGAGAGAGGATGAAGGGGAGTCCAAAAGGAGGGAATACAAATCCCATAAAAAAAAAGTGAAATAGGTTTATTAGTCTCATATGTTTTTTTTTTCTTTTTCATATAGGTCCTATCAGTTTTTTTTTTTTTCCTTTTCAAATAGATCCTATTACTATGTTTTATTGACACATTAGCCATTTTCGTCAATCTTATGTGACAACGTCAATTTTAGGACTAACATGGAAGACGAAACATAATGTATAGGACTAAAATGAGGAGTAATGAAAGAGAACACATTTTTTTTTTCATGTTGTTCATATACGTTATGTTTCATTTTCCATATTAGTCATTTCCGTCAATTCTTTTTTAATATCATCAATTTTGAGTGAGGAAACATGACGTATAATATCAAAATGAAAAAAAAAATAAAGAATATAGGATCCAAGTGAAAAGAAATATAGGGCCGATCAACCTATTTGACCAAAATAAAAGTTAGAGTAAAGACATAAACTGGCTTTGACAAACAAGGAGACATATTTGGTCACTGAGAAATAGAAAATATCGATCCGACATATTTTGATTGGAGTAACGATATTCAAACACCAAAAGTTGACATCAACTTTTGACACCTTAGTTACCCATTAACCATATAATTAACTGAATTTACCAAAAATTTGTACGTAATTAACCAAGGTGTCACTAGAGGTGTTCAAATCAGGTGTTAGAATATCATTACTCTTCAGATCCCACGAGTTATACCGATTGAGATTATTATTATTATTTTTTTGAAATATAAATAAACGGATCTTATTTGTACCCGGCACCGGCAGTGAGCAAGTTGTTGCGACTACTAACAGTGTAACTGTAACAGTCAGACCCGTTACCATTGATTCGCCATTGTGCCGCTGCGACTGCATTTTCCATTCAGGTGTTGCATTAACGAAGAAACTAATCATTCATTTGCATTCCCTATTTCTCGAAAACAAACCGCTGTTCGTCCTTTTTTAATTTCCATTTATTTTTCGAATCATTCAAATTTCAATTGATAATTATACCATATCCCAAGAGGACAAAAAGTAGGGCACCTTTCCTCACTATTATAATTATTCGTTTCGTTTCGTGTGATTCTTTGATGAAAATTATTGCATACTGTCATTAGTTACAAGTTTAGCTTCCCAGAACTTGCTTTTCCTTTTGCTTCATTATTCATGAATTGAACTGAATTGACTATGTATAATTATTGCAACATAGAAGCAGAAAATAGTTTGAATTCATTTTTATGTATCTGAATTTATGTTAGGTTGCAGTGTTTTTATTTGGATTTAATTGTGCACCGTGAGTGTAAAGTTTTTTATATTGCCAAATAAGTTGTCACATAATTAAAAATATTTGACTCTTATCCTAATTACCTTAAAAGTCGCTCATACCATGATTTACGATTGTTTGTCGGTATAAAAAACTTTTCTCTTGATAGTGCATACCGATTGTATTTATTTTAATGATGAAATTTTGTAGTTTCTCAATACTTTAGGATAGGAAGATGCAGCTCTAAGTAAGACTAAGACCATAGGCTTGCTAAAATTGGAAATTGATAGAAGGTCCTTATTATGGCTGCATCAGAAGAGAATAGTGCCTTATTCCCAATCTTCATCCTCACTATGATGGCTCTGCCTTTGGTGCCATACACCCTGCATAAGTTATGTAGTTCCTTTTCTAAAGAGACAAAGAGCATCCACTGCCACTGTTCTGTATGCTCTCGTTCCGGCAAGTACCGAAAATCCATTTATAAGCAGGTGATACTCATTGATAATTTAATTCCTCTTTAATGTTATTGTCATGAACTGAAACCATGTCAAATTCCACTAATGTTATGGATCACATATAACTTTTTTTTTTTTTAACTTTTCAGATTATAAACTTTTCGACATATAGTAATCTTACCCTTGTGCTTCTTTGGGTCACCATGGCTGGCCTGATTTATCACATCAAGCACACTAATCATGTGGTACATATCACTGCTCTTAATATAGACTTCATAACTTATTTGAGAAACATGGATGTATGTAATTCAAGTTTAATCTAGAATGGTGTTTTCTTCTGCTTTTCTTACTCAGGTCAAAGTGTTTGATCCATTCAACATTCTAGGATTAGAATCCGGAGTTTCCGATTCAGACATAAAGAAGGCATACAGGAGGTTGTCTATTCAATACCATCCAGATAAAAATCCAGATCCAGGTTGGAGTTTTTCCTACTCTTGACTTATGCATTGTTTTGAACTCTGCATAGGCATGGTGAAAAGTGGGAAGCTTCTTAGCAAAAATTGTGATTAAACTTATATGTGTCTTTCAACTTCCTCTCAGAGGCCCACCAATATTTTGTGGAATACATATCAAAAGCCTATCAGGCCCTGACAGATCCAGTGTCTCGTGAGAACTATGAAAAGTATGGCCATCCGGATGGCAGGCAGGTATTGGTTGGAGTTTTTGAGCCATTTTCTTTTATTTCAAGGTAACAAAGTCAGATTAGGAAATGCTGTTGTTCTTATTAATGTTTTTATTTTTTATTCCTTTTTGTTTAGGGACTTCAAATGGGTATTGCCCTGCCTGAGTTTCTGTTAAGCATTGATGGAGCATCTGGGGGAATACTTTTGATTGGGATTGTTGGGGTCTGTATTCTTCTTCCACTGGTGGTGGCTGTTATATATCTTTCAAGATCATCAAAATATACCGGAAACTATGTCATGCATCAGACTATATCTTCCTATTATTATTTTATGAAACCTTCGTTGGCTCCAAGGTATGGATTTCCTCTAATATGAATTACTGGCTCTTATAAGCTTGGTAGCATTCCTACTACTAAAATTGATTATTAGATGTTGTCTTATCATATGCTCAATAGTTGTAAATTTGTAATGGCCTAATAGGTGACACATTTTTTACAACAAAAAGGGTTTAAAGTCTTCTTTAGAATTGATTACAAGGCAAAAAAAAATTTCTTAGGGAGCTCTGACCAAAAGTGCTTTTACTTCCATCAAAATGACATGTCAAAAGCCCTTAAGAGGTTTAATGTTTATGCTAAGTGCTTGGCAAAGAAATTATTTTCACTGAAACCATTAGGGTATTCTTCTCTTTTATTAAAAAAAAACTATTACGATATTCCAGTGATCAAGAACAATTCTGTTGTTTACTATCGACTTTTTGCATTAAAGAAATATAAGGAATTACAAAGAAAAAATTTATGCAAAAAATTCTTTATAGGAACAGTTAACCACTCAACTAATTATCCAAGTCAAAAGAGTGGCCAATGAGTAGCCACTTGTCGACTTAATTATCCATTTGAGTGGTTAATTGTTCCTAAACTCGAAATGTTTCTACTTGTAATTCCTTTTTATTTACTTTTCCTAGAAGCCTGTTGTCTTCCCTCTCCTTTTCTGCATCCTCTTCCATTTCTTCTAAAAAATAGGATTTGGTTTTATAGCAAGGTCATAGAAGTCTTCACCAAGGCTGCCGAATATTTGGAGCTTCCAGTTCGTCGTATTGATGAGGAGCACCTCCAGAGACTGTTCATATTAGTCAGGAGTGAGTTAAACCTGGACCTTAAGAATATCCGCCAAGAACAGGCAAAATTTTTGAAGCAGCATCCAGCTATAGTAAAGGTGACTTTTTCCCCTTCTGATTTTTTTTAATGATTCAACTGATCATCTGGAATTTAGTGTTTTTATAGGCTTCATATTAATTTGCACCATCCTTTCTACATACAGACAGAACTATTGATCCAAGCTCAATTAAATCGCGAGTTTGAAGTTCTCTCTCCAACTTTACAGCGTGATTTCAGGCATGTTGTTGAACTTTCACCACGTCTTCTAGAAGAATTGATGAAGGTGTGTAGTGTGTTTGATATAGATTTAGTTTATAATGCACTGTGATGCAGTTCCTATTTGTATATTTTTACTCCTGATAAACATTTGGTGTTTTTACAGTCTCTAAATATATGTGAACACTTTTTCTTTTCTTTTTTGGTAAGTAACCTAATTATCCTTAATATCTATCTATTACCAAGAGGGAAAAGGAACACAAAAAAAGTGTACCTAGGAATATGGTCATCGATAAATCGATTACACTGAATTCTGGGATTGTTTATAACACACCACTAATTACTTATGTTACATCCCTTGGTGTTACCTAATAAAACTACTTACAATAAAAGGAACAATTAAATGAATTTCAATTCCATCCCTATGAGAACTTACAAAAGAAAAAGAGATAATTTAATGAGGTTCAATTCAATCCATCGTTGTCTTTTAGTTTTACATAGACTTTCAAGTCTATCAAAACTTTGTGTAAATTTTTTCTCACAGAAAATGATTTTTTATACATGCATGTCAAATTGTAGTTCTATTCTGTTAATTATAATTTTCTAATAGTTATTTTGTTGGGCGCAGATGGCCCTTATACCACACCCTCCTCAGGGATATGGATGGTTGAGGCCTGCAATTGGGGTGGTTGAGCTCTCTCAGAATATCATTCAGGTACTAGTAATTAGCTTACACCTTACAGAGCTATATTACTGACTGATGTTCTTCCTTTCTCCCCCTTCCCCAGTCTTGTTCCCAAAAGATAAGGTCCTTCGAATGGCATGGGGCCAAACTTTAGAGACTTACCCTTATGTAAGTGCAAGTGTTCTTGATGTGACTTCTCCTATTCGCTGTCCCCACAGTACCATTTTTTTATTTCAAAATCGATACATGGTGTTTGGTTATTTCCTGCCATGCGTCTTGGTTTAATTAGTTTTAGGTCTTTGTCCACTTTACATTGAATCTTGAATATATTAGGCCTAAATCCTAATCAATGGTAATGCCATAAATATTTTAATTCTTTTGTTAATGTTATGATGCAGGCAGTTCCTCTTAGTGCAAGAAAGATAGCTGGTGGATTTAGTGAAGGAATTGCATCCTTTCTGCAGTTGCCTCACTTCAGTGAGGCCGTTGTCAAAAAGATTGCACGTAAGGTAATTTTGTATTTTGAATTTTGCATTAGAGGCTAGAGCTGTTGCATGGTGTCATCTTTTCCTGTTACACAGCAATATGTTGTGCCAAAGCTGCTTCTTCATGTCCAGGCCTGTTTTTCTTTAGATATTGTTTGAAAGAGAATTTTCTTCTTACACTGGTAGTGGAACAGATCAAACTAATTGTCTGAGAGGGAATTTTTGTTCTGCCTTTTAGGATCTATTATTTGGCTATCTAACTAGGAATAAAAAAGTTATCCTTGTTGTCAATAGTTACAGACTTTCAGTGTAAAAATCTATTCCATCTGTTATTTGCAGAAAGTGCGCACATTTGGAGAATTTCAGGACATGTCATCACAGGAACGAACTGACCTTCTGATTCAAGTTGCTGGGCTTTCTGCTGCTGAATCACAAGATGTGGAGATGGTTCTTGATATGATGCCTTCTATAATAATTGATGTAAATTGTGAAACTGAAGGTGAAGAGGGAATACAAGAGGGTGACATAGTTACCATGCATGCGTGGGTCACACTGAAACGTGGTAATGGCTTGGTTGGAGCCCTTCCACATGCTCCTTTCTTCCCCTTTCACAAGGAAGAGAATTTCTGGCTGTTGCTAGCTGACTCTGCACCAAACAATGTTTGGATCTCCCAGAAGGTAAATTTCATGGATGAGGCCGCAGCTATCAGAGCTGCATCCAAGGCAATACAAGAGTCACAGGAAGGTTTAGGGGCTACTGTGAAGGAGATCAATGCAGCAGTTAAAGAAGCTTTTGCAAAAGTGAGAAATGGGTCAAGACTAGTGATGCGTAAATTCCAGGCCCCTGCTGAGGGAAATTATAACCTGACTTGCTATTGTTTATGTGATTCATGGATTGGTTGTGACCAGAAAGCAACCTTGAAGCTGAAAGTTTTGAAAAGAAGCCGAGCAGGTACAAGGACAGCTGCCGTGGCTGAAGAAGGCTCTGTTGTGGAAGACAAACCTGAGGATGAAATTGAAAACGACTATGACGATGACTATGAAAGCGAATATAGTGACGATGCTGATGAACAAGAAAATGACAGTAAGAGGAATGAAGTTGCAGCAAATGGTAAGTCCCATATTGAAGGGAACAGTTCATACTCTGAAGACTCAGAATGAGTGAGAGTAAAGAGATTCATTTTTGTATTTGTTTCTTGATTATTTATTATTTTTCTTTGCGCACTTGGAACTCCTAACCAAATCTGCATGCTATGGTTGCCCCTCCAGTCCAGGAAATAAAACGACAGAATACTCATTTTTAAGAAGGGGCAATTAAATTCAAAACTTGAATTTAGCATTATTTATAGCACCGAAAATTCATGTGCCTTGTAGAAGTATTTCGATTATGCCATATGGAGAGAAAAAGGATGGAAGCTCTCCACTTAAGGGTTTTGTTGAGGGGCAGTGTGAGAGATTTTAGCATCTAGTTATGTTACTGGAACACCCAATTTGAATACCTAAAATATGACATGCTGATGACACTTCATTTATATTTTTCACATATAGTATATTGATTCAGTTTTACTTATGGTATATGGCAATATTTTCATGCAGTGTTGTATTTGAGGTGCCTTTGGCATCCTAACGGCCTACAGTCCCTACTCCCTATAGAAAGCAAATTTTGCATTTTGTGGTCATAACTCGATATATCATAATTCCAACGTCAACTTCATTAACGTTACATTTCTAATTAAAACTTTCAACCTATCCCAGTGTCAGTGATGAATAGTTTTTGTTGAGATTCTTCTTATTATATCCATCAGCCTCAAAGCAACCAATCTCTCCCCTCACTGGCTTCCGCCTCATTTCCATGCCAAGGAAGCAATATCATTTTCGGGAAGAGGCCAGAGGTTTTGGAGCTTCCTGAATGCAGCCCCATATTGTCCATTGCTCCCTAGTTTAATAAAATTACAATTTTTTTTTTATAGACAAATGTTAGTTTTTTTTTTTTTTTTTTTTTTGTGTGTTAGTTGTTAGATTATGGGGGAGGGGGGATTCGAACTCAGTACCTATCATTCCAAGAGGAGGCTCCTTGTGTCCCTTAGCTCAACCATGTGAGCTACCTAAGTGGGACAATAAAATTATATTAACATGCCCTGCTTTAAATATTACATGTGAATCAATTATTGTCTTCTAAAGTACTCAAACTCATCAATCATTAGGGAACAGGAATTATGATCTAGTGATATAATAAGGAATAGTTGTTGTGCAAGAGAGCAAGTTGACCATGGAGGCATAGTGCCCAATAGTGATGACAACATGTAGGATTGACAAATTTTTTTCCTCATATTAATTGTTATATTGCATAAATTAGATTGTTAATTTATTTTAATAAACTTACCCACGTCTGATATAAAATTTACACATTTTCAATGCAAAGCTTACATATTTTTTGGAACCACTTATTATTTAAGTTTTTTTTTTTGAAATATATACATTTTAACAACTTAAGTGAAAAAAGAACTTTATGCATAAAAATAACAAGTCCCTCGTATATGTTGGAGGAGTGCTCTACTGTATAAAATTTTCTTTGCACCAACAACTAATCGTACATAAAATAAGAAAAATATTTTGGGATACACAAATGGATCAGGGAAAAAATAATGAAAAAGGGATAACACTGAACACAGGAAGAAAGTGTGGGCTTATGGTTATGGTTGTGAGGGATATAACTATTTGTTTACGTATTTTTACACTGATATTTTCTATTGGTTGGACTCCTCAAAGTGGTTTAGCTAATGAACTCCTATATACCATAATACAAATAACACAAGGAAAAAAGAAGAAAAAAATTGGGCAAATAATCCTAAAACTGATATGGTTTTGCTGAGACTATCTTTTTTGGAAGTTGAGGAATTTGATGCCATAGGCAAACACAAACAAGAAGAGGAGAACCCAGCCTACATGAGCAGCAGCAACTTGTGGAAGGAAGTCATAGTCAAAACCAAAGTTCTGTTTAAGGAATTCCTTCATTCCCATGCTTCCAGCTCCTGGTATTTCCAGCTTTACAGTTTTGTCACCTAATTGAGAGGTAATAAGGCCATAAAGTGACCAAGCAACAGGAGATGCCCAATAGTACCATCTCCACCATACAGGGATTTGCTGTAACATTTAGGAGAAAAATTATAAGTTATGACATGACATGCAAAAGGAGTCTATCCAGGATCAAATTATGAATTCAACACTGATATGCAGTTATGCACACCATTTTATTGTCCACCATTTTTACATTGGTTAAAATGGTTTGTTTGCTTTATTTCCGGTTTCTTATTTCCATTTCCTGTTTTTTAGAAATTTGTATAGGAAACACCAAAAATAACTTTTTTCTGTTTTCACTGTTTCCTATTCAAATATTTGGAAACAAGAAAATGAATGAAAACAAGGTGATAGTTTTGTAATTATTTATAAAAACAGGAAACTGAAAACAAAGTAAATGGAAATAATTTTCTTGTAAACAATGTATATTATGTGGTTCACCACAATTTTAATTGATTAGCAACTATTGGTAATTGATTAATATCTCTGTTAACCAAATAATACACTGTTAATTGAGACATTTATATGGTGTATATTGATGTAAAAACTTAAAATGATGTACAAAAAATGGTGTGCCCATTATCTTCCTTATGGATTATATATCAAAATGGCAGATAACTTAACCGTCTTGGGAATGAGAAAGCCTGAGAACAAGTTCCAGAAGCTGAAGAAAAAGGACATACAAATGGCAGCAACTTGGTCACCCGGTGTTAGTGCAACAATCATCATCCCATACAACGTGAAGTATATAAAAGACATCACTATATAGTAATAGAACCAAAAGAAGTTCACAGCCTTCCATTCAAAACCCATCATTGGGTAAAGGATAAGAGTGTAAAGGGCTGCTTGAATTGCATTATAAATTGCCTCTATTGCCACCTGCAGAATCAATAAAGTGCTTTTATTTTGAATACATTTTCTCTTTGCCATGGAACGTGTCTAAGAAAGATTCATCATTTTAAAAACAACACATGCTTAGCTCCAATAAACAAATAAAAGGGTGTCTTTATTTAATAGTTTATATTATAACCGTGTGAGTCACTCTACATAGGGAAAATCGAATTAGATCACTCTTCCTTGCTTTTTACCTGGCCAAATGCATAAGGCAACGCAGAATACATCCCCGCTGCTCTTTCACGATAGAAGACGGTTCTTTCAATGGCAACAACCGGCAGCACCGATGAAATATTTGTGGCTCCAATAAAAATTATAGAAGCGTACATGGCTCCCAAAAGATTCATTAAATCTTGTTGTTTGTGGCTGCCAACAAAAAAATTGTTCATCAAATAGAGAATATTAAATTGAAATGCATAATTTAATGTGAAGGGTTATAACTTGCTAGAATACCAAACACAAAAAAAGTGGTAAGCAAAGCCTTATTTGTCTTTAAAATTATAAACAAGTTGAATGAATATGTAAAATGTTAAATAACTTACGTCTTTTTGGCTTTATCCCAAAATATTAGACCAAATGTTAGTCCAATGACTATAGTCATGAAGAACCTGACGGCATTATACTGAGGATGTCTCCAGTAGGACCAATGCTGTTTCCAGAAGCAGGCTTTGCACTGAATAAAAAATGATTGGGAATATTTGGTTGGAAAGTACAACTCCTTGGAACCTGGTGTTGGAGTACTGAGCTCCCCAATAAGTTCTTGATTCCTCCTAAAGAAAGTACAAAGAAAACAAGAGTTACAAAGCTAGAATTCTTGTTGCATATAAGCATGCAAAAATGTAACATAATCACAAAGCCACAAAGCTACCGGTGAAGGGTAGAGTTAGCGTAAATCTCTGCAAAATCCACACCCAATTTAGCCTCAATTGAAGGAGAGCTGATTTCAAGCATCCAAGTGGCAGGATTATAACCATCCTTGATTTTTGGAACCCCTGGGATAGCCTAAACCAAAATATGTACATTATATGAGGCTAAGGTCTAAGGACCCCAAAGACTACATCTACATATATAGAAAAGCTTCAACACTCACTTCAAAATATCCTACAAGCTTATGTGAGTGGCAACCAAGAGGTCCAGCATAGATAACTTGTCCCCCTCTTTTCATCAACAACAGCTGCAATGACAAAGAAACCAAAGTTGAAGATATGCAATAATCAATCAAAGAAGTAACACACAATCTCTACCCTCTATGAATTCTAGACTAGCCTCATCAAAAGCTTCGAAAATATCTATGCTTGGCTGGTGAATTGTGCACACAATGGTTCTTCCTGTGTCTACTGTATTTCTCACAGTTCGCATAACAATAGCAGCAGCTCTAGCATCAAGGCCAGATGTTGGTTCATCCATGAAGATGATCGAAGGGTTGGCAACCAGCTCTACAGCAATCGTAAGCCTTTTCCTTTGTTCCGTTGATAGACCATCCACACCTGGAAGGCCCACCAGAGCATCTCTAATTGGTTTAAGCTCAACCAATTCCATAATTTCTTCAACAAACATCTGCATCACATCATCGCCAATAAAATTAAAACTAAATCAAAATTCTGTTGAAAAATAATTGCATTAAAAACTGAGTTAATTGTTAATGGCCAGGATGACAAAGTTTGTTCCAACACACCTTTCGTGTTTGTATCTTTACATCTGAAGGAAGACGAAGCCATGCTGAAAATAACAATGATTCATAAACAGTAACATGTGGAGAGTGAATGTCATTCTGTTCACAGTAACCACTGATTCGAGCAAATGTTGCCTGGTTCTTTGGATAACCCGAGATACTAATACTCCCTTCAATGTATCCACCTGTTTTTCTTCCAGCTAATACATCCATGAGTGTCGTCTTCCCAGCACCACTAACACCCACAAGTGCTGTCAATATGCCTGGTCTGAAAGCACCACTTACATCTTGTAGTAGTTGAAGTCGATCTTTATTGATTCCTTGACTTTTCATTTCCTAATGTGATGAAACAAAACCAAAAGCTTTATGGTGAAGAATATGTAGGTCTCTGAAGTTCATTTTTCACATAAAAGCTCCAATGATTTTGATAACCATATAAAGGCATTGAATTCTTTAAGAACATGTTTAGATGACTCCAAGTGAAAAATAAACGATTTTATATTATATTATGAATTCTGGAAGCTAAGCTCCTAGTGAATTCAAAGTGGTGGTTAACATGGTTAAATGATGATACAACTTATAAACTGAGAAGGTAAGGACATCCGCGTGAAGGAAATATTTCATATTTATAAACACATCAACGTAAAGGTGCAAAGAATGCACTGTTTAGAATGGAGTTACTTACTGCAGGCATATCTACATAGTAGTTAATATGATTGAATGCAAGCGAAAGAGGTTGAAACGGTAGAACCATTCCTCTTCTCGGCTCTTGGTCTGAAGAACCAACAATTTCTGAAGAATTTCTAACTGTCATGTCTATACCTGTTCTTTATCAGAAAGGATAAGTAGCGTTAAATGAAATGGTTTCACTGAATTAATAAGAACTATATGCAACTAAACTTGTCTAACATAATTTTTGGTTGCAGAAAAATGAAGAAAAGAATCTTGCTAAAACACTTAAATCCATTCACCGTTGCAATTAAATTACTCGAAAGCATGTTTCCGAATCAAAATTAATGCCATACTTTTCTCTAAATAACAATGGGATGCACTTGGAATCACCAAGAAATAGGGAAAAAAATAAATAGGTAAGAAAACCTTCATGGATATGCTGTCTAGATGATGACTTTTTACTCTTCTGGTCATCTTCATCTATGACAACTGCTTTTGAATCACCCAAAGCTGAAATTTTGATTTGACATTATAAGGGTTTACCAATACTGAAAAATTCATTCAATTACAGACTTTGAAAATCAAGGTATAACTTACGATTCAAATAAGTCAATGCAACAACGAATAGAAGGTTGAAGAGAAGAGAAAACCCAAACAAGGCTCCAATGCAGATCCAAAACCAATAATCTTCTGTATAGAAGCCCCTAGATTTGAGAAGTACTTTTCCAACTGTAGGAGCATCAATTCTAGTGTCTGTATTTGGCTGCAAAACATAAAATATATATTTAATGCTTAAAGTTCATAGAAAAGAAGTACCAAAGGCTCAATACAAATTTGTCCTTGTTGTTTGCAACTTGCAAGTACGCAACAGACAGTGAGAAACAAGAATGAGAAAAATGATTTCTTACTTCACTCCATCTTTTATCTAAGAATTCATTGATTACTAGGGCATTCTGAGCATACATCATAGGAGATATATAATAGCCCCATATCATCCATGGCTTAATGTCATCTGGAAGCACAAAAGAAAATATGTTGCACTAAGTATTTGTTCCAACTTCCAACTATTGAAAAAAATCAAAGTTTCCTTAAACTGCAGGATCTATCCAAATTAAGAAGTGATCAATGACTTACCTTTGGCGATAATAAAACCTCCTAGCGCAAATACCACTTGCAAGGTTAAGGTACCTAGTGTATTGGAAACAACTAGTGTTCTACCAACTGCAGCAATGAACCGAAATAGAGAGAGGGCCATCTGATGAATGCCCAATAATGCCAAGAATTGTCTGAAAAATCTGATGAAATAGAGGGAACGTGTGAATTAAGAAACTATTATCATTATAGTCTCTAAAAGCTATTACCATCACTAAAGTCAGACAAAAGAAAAAGAAAAATTAAAGTAAACTTACATTACCTGTTAGCATCAGGAGCAAACCCAATTGTATAATATGTAAGGACAATCCATATAAATGATTCCATAAGGGAGAGTGGGATCCTAAGCACCCATATAGGTAACCCAAATGCCCATGCAGGGTAAAACAAGAAATCTCTTTGTTTGTAGAAGACAGGAAGCCTGGAAACAGTCATGGATAATTCTGCCATCCCATTAAACAACACACTTATTAGAGTAAAGAATAGTGCTCCAAGGAACTTTTGTCCATCTTGAACAGTCCCAACTCGCATTTCGGTTCTAAGGAACACAGTAGAGGTGATAATGGACAAGATTGTTATCTGTGCTGTCTTGAATATATAAACAAAAGAGCTACGCTTCATAAGTAGCCATTCTTTTGAAAAGCATGCCTTAAATAGTTCCCAATTTGATATACCATACTTGTCTTTCACTAAGGCAGCTGGGTGGGTTTGGCGCTTATCATAGGGAGCCTCCAACTCACTTGCAAGTTGCTCTCCTATGTTAAAACAACCGAAGGCATGCACAAATTCAGGAACTGAAACATATTTGTAAGGTTCATCTTTTCTAAACCAATATTGTTGCTGGTCTTTCATAGATGTTACTTCTTGTAAAAAATCAGCAACTCCTTTTCTCTCTGGACATTTGAAACCCATGTATTCAAAGAACTCTAGCACATTCTCGCGTGGACCTTGGTATACAATTTGGCCTTCTGAGAGTAGGATAATGTCGTCAAAGAGTTCAAATGTCTCTGGTGCTGGCTGTAGAAGAGAAATCACCATGGTTACATCCATGATATGAACCATTTGCCTCATGAACTTGCATATCTGAAATGTGGTGGAACTGTCCAATCCTGTTGATATTTCATCCATAAAGAGTGCCTTTGCCGGTCCTACTAGCATCTCCCCTACACCCAGTTACAACTGAAGCAGTTAGTACCTATCAATAGATAATGAAAGGCTTTATATACAAGCCAGTATTATAAGAAGAATAGCTCAAGTAGTATCTCATATAGAGAATAAATTAACCTGTCGTTACACGCTTCTTCTGTCCACCGGAGATACCCCTTCTCATTTGATCACCAACCATAATGTCAGCACAAATATCCAATCCAAGTATCTATCAAAATATGATAGAAATACAAAAAGTAAATAGAATAGAAGCAGAGGTAAGACTAATTATAATATGAAGTTGAGACGATAGAGACACAAACCTTGAGAACATAATCTGTTACCAAACTTGTCTTTTGGCCTGACATTGCTATAGCCTTCATGAATGCATCAATCTCTGGGTCTGGCTTAATTCCTGTGTGGCTCTCCCTTCTTGAAAGTTCCACCAACATTTCATATCTAGTGCCAGTACCTAGACAACATCCTGAAAAATCTAATGTCTCTCTCACTGTCATTTCTCCATAGTGAATGTCATGTTGACCAATGTAGGCACATGTTTTTTGGGCAACAAACTCATTTAGCTCATGACCACAGTAAGTGATTCTCCCAGAAGCCTGGTCACAACTCAACACATAACTCACTTTGTTGAACAAAAACACACACACACAAGTTTAATTAAGTAAGCTGATTGAAAACAGAGAAAATATAAGAAGAAAATGGAACAAACCCTTAAATTACTGTCAAGTTTCCCTGCAAGTGCAAGAAGCAATGTTGTCTTCCCAGCACCTGGAGGTCCCAGGAGGAGGGTCATCCTGAGATCACCACACCAAATAAAATAAGTTTAGGCTTTGTATAGGGACCAAACGGGTATTTTTTGTAGACATAAGGACCACTTTAATAATTTTTTATGTATAGAGAACAAATCGAGAATTCGTGTCGAGTATAGGGACCAAAATATTACTTTAACCTATTGAATATTAATGGGTAGTCAATTTTGTCCTTGAACATATCAAAGAACGTAAATTTATTTTTGATGTAACTTTACTTTCCACAAGCAACCGTGACAAGCAAGATACATCCCTCTTTGAAACTGCTAATAATATTTTATGTTAGGCTATTCTTGTGAGATTTTTTTCAAGACTACCTTGATGGTTTCACTATTCCACTAACATCTTTGAGAATCTGAATTTCTCTCTTCTTGGACGGTGCAAGGTGAAACAATCCCAGAAAACTCTGTCGTGCAAACAAATATGAATCAGATAAAGCATCACCAGTACAATATGTGGTGACTTATACATCTAATTCAACTAAAACGAAAAAGATATTTAAACATCTAAATTTTTACATCACTTTTCCATATAGATATAGTGGGAAAGGTAATACAGAAATCAACTCTTTTTATATCAAAATAATAAATAAATGAATAAGATTCTTCAACAGCTGGTTTAGATTTTAGAGAAACAAACGAAATAAGTACCTCAAAAGTGTTGAGAGTAGTATTAAGCAGTGTAGGAAGCGCTCTGCTCCCAACATACACATCTCCCTCTGCAGATAAATTCTCATAGCGGACTTCGATTTTTGGAATTTCAATCCCCACCCTTTATTGTAACAAACCAAACATTAATATTAATATTGGTCAATTAATAATGATAAAAATAAACCTATACTTCATCCGTTCTTTTCTTTGGTGTTTTAAGATTTCTGCACATAAATTAAGATTAATTTGTGTATATTTATATTGAAATACCCTTATTTCTACCATTAATTGTTTACAAGTTTCAATGTCATTTACCAATCTAAATAAATACTTCATATTCCACTAGGTCATTAATGGAAGGTTTTTTGTATTTTCAAGGCAAATCAACTTTGTTCTATATAATGGTATACATGGGAAAAAAATTGGTCAATTATATCTTGAGTTTATAAAATATCCATTGTTTTGGAACAAAAACAAGTAGCTAAAAATATCAAAGAAAAATGACGGAGGGAGTATAGTACCCCAAGAGTGTTTATGTTTCACAGGTCTCTTCCAATTTAACCAATAGTCTCGATTCTCTCGAGTTCGAATCAGAGCACTTATCTTTAGGAAGAGCTTTACTGCCCTTATGATCCTACCGACCTGAAAGATTACTCTCCACAGTCGGAGTATATATACCCATGGGAGGGAAACAAAAAATAAACATATATAGTGATACTGATATGCATACCTATCAATTCTTTGTCTAAGTCTGCGTAGGAACTCCTCGTTGTCTTCCTCCACAACTTTTAGTATGCTCTCCATTAGAAGCTTCTTGTCATGTAAACCAAGTTTGGTAACATCAACTTCATCATGCACAACCTTACCATTATCATGTACTTGCTTCAACAAACCTTTTCTCATGCGTTCAAAAGTTGGCAAGCGCTCTATGGCAGCCCATTTGAGATCTTCCTCATCATCCTCATGTGTGTAGCAGCCACTCCTGTTGAACACGTCCGGTGGCGCCGTCCACACCTCCCTGAAACTGGTGGAGGTGAAGCTCCGGCGACTGCTTGCTGATATGGCCAGATCATCCCCCGCCAATGCTGATGCCATTTAGTTTCTGAAATGAAACTCAGTATTAATGCTTCAAATTAATATGAAGTTGTTTATATGTCATATGTAACAATAACATGCACTTAGATTTAGCCTTAAATCATTCAACACTCATATTACTTGGGTTTTGAAAACAAAAATGTGTGCCTCCTCGGCTCCTTTCTGAAGTGCTCTAGGCAACTCTAGCTTGCAAGAAGAAGGACGAGAATGTGGGGATGATGGTGTAATTTTGGTGTGGTGATATATAGAAGATATATGTATTTTTTTTGTGTGTTTGTGCACAGCTAATCCTACGAATTTCAATGCACAAAAACTGTATACATAGTGGAATCACATATCGAGCTTTGACTATAAGTATAAATTTTATTTTTTATTTTTTTAATAGGCAAATGTTAGCCGTTATATTGATTTTTTCTCCTTTGTCGAGGTTTGAATATTGGACCTCATACTCCTCCAACTCCTTGTACCCTAAGGTAGCGTTTGGTACAAGTTTTATAAAAATATTCTCGGGAATATAGGCATGGGAATAAAAGTTTCTCATATTTAATACAAGTTTTAGAAAGTTATTCTCTGGCATAAAAGATTCCCGGGAATAAAATTAGTGAATGATAGTTATAAACTTAAGAAAACTCTATTCCCATATATGAAGGTGAGAAAACTTTATTCCCTGAAATCACATTCCTAGAAATATAGTTTGCCTGATAATAAAATATTCCAGATATCAAACGTCACCTTACGTCAAGCTACTTGTGCTGCTACCCAACCTCGACTAATGTATAGCAAAATTTCACAGTTAATGATACAAGTCTCTATGAAGATATATATGCCCAAACTAATAACTCGATTGAATATTTTGATATATTTTTTACATATTAAAAAGTTGTGTATTTTGGATTTTAGAGACCTCACAGCTCACGCATGATTTAGGACAGTTTTCCTTGATTTCCTTTTCTCCTCTTTGTCCTCCCTTACACTATAATTTTCTCAATCATAGCCCATCACCGTTCCTTTTTGTATCATTGACAACTTTGATCTTATTTTGTGTTGATTGAATAAAATTTAACAACTTGTTTTTTTTTTTCCTTTTTCTTTTTTAAAAAAGTCAAAATTTAACAACTTGTTCATTGTTATATAGAATAAATTGATTGTGGATTTGTGTTTATTCCATTTGGAGTTTGGACTAATGTGAATTCTTATGGTTGTTATGCATTATTGTTGTATTATATACTAACTTTAATTAATATCAATATTTATGTTACTAATTAGCTGTCAACTCAAACATAATATTTGTTTAATCTATACTTAAATTTTGTTATTTTTCTCTGTGAGAGATTGTACTTTTTATCATTTGTATAATTATTTATTTTTTCGTAACAAAAATTCATCATGACCCACCCAAACTAACCTAACCTGTCAATGTACGGAATATTGATTTATTTGAGTTTGATGTCTTGAAATTGACTAATCAGAACAATCATTCATTGTGATTAATTAGATGTTTTTACTCTTTTTAAACGTTGAAGCCAACCTTTTTTGATTAAAAAAATGCCGATCCCAACCTACCGTTAGATTCCAATCTAAAATCAATTGGAGTTATCTAACAGGTATTTAAACCGTATCCTAGGATTTGAGGCAGGAGATGTGGGACTTGCAACACCCCTCCTCCACAGATGCCTGCCTGAACAGGCGCTATACAGGAAGATTGCCATAACAGGCGATATGTAGGAAGATGAGCTCTGACTCTGATACTATGTTAGATTCCAACCTAAAACCAATTGACATTAAGTGGAGTTGCCCAACAGGTATTTAAACCGCACCCTAGGATTTGAGGCAGGAGATGTGAGACTTCCAACAATTACGCGCTTAACATACCTTATTCGGTGCCTTCCCCAAAAGAAATCGTTAAAATTTTGGATTTTGCTAACGAATGTCCTAAGGATATTGGTTAAGAAACCCATAAAGAAAAAAATTTGTATTGGAAAGCCAACTATTACACTTTTCAAAATGTTAAACACATCATTTCTCATACAAAATTTCCTTTTTTGGTTCCTTAAACAATACCCTAAGGACACTTGTTAGCATTCTCCAAGTTTTAAGTCAACTCACTAGTTCCCACGGCCTGTATTAGCTTAGCGTTATCAATAAATTATTAGTTAGATTAGATACTTTTGCTATATTATTGAATGACTCTTACTTATCACAAAGGTACTAGTTAAGAAATCCAACAAAGTTAAGTTTTCATTAAGAAATAAGAGATAACGCTTCTCAAGAATTTGAATGCATCACATTCTATAAAAATTTCTTTTTTCGATTTCTTAAGATGCTGGTTAGTATTTTTCTTATTTAATTAGTAACATGATAATGACAAGCATCGCACCTTTAGAAGATAGTATTTCCCTTTCTTGTCGTCTATAAACAAAAAGGCTCCCTATTATAATACGAGGTTATGATATTAATATATATAATTTGACCTCTGTTCCATGTGCCAACTGCTAACGCAATCTTGTCAGACAGATCCCATTAAAAACATGCAAATTGAGCCAACCCATAAATGAAGGGGCATAGTTTTTGCATGTTTCCCTTTTTCTCAAAATTGATGACTCTTTGGGTGTTTATGGGATGGATTTAGTATGATCCCAACCTGTTGCAAGGATATTTCAGAAAATCTGAGCATTTACCCGGTAATTAATGACACTAACGCTCAAATCAGTGACTAGAATTGAAATGCAAGAACGAGAGATGCAAAAGATTATTATCCTCTTGAGAGTAACTATGACAGGGTAGCATACTCATAGGATATGTTCGGATTGGTGGAAGGTGAAACGGAACATAATGAAGCGGAATGAAATGTGGAACGGAATGACAAACATACTAGATTATTTTGAAAACAGTTTTTTGGGATAAAACAGCTAAAATCTAAAAATTTAAGCTGTCCCAATCATATGCTCATTTTCTTTCTCATTTGTGCTATGTCACTTGTTATTCATTAAATACATTAATGATAGATGATTAATGTATTTAATGTATAAGCCTAACTTGATTCGCTTAGACTTTTCTAACTTGATTCGATTAGACTTTTGTACAAACTAATCCAAATGACTTTTGTGAATCATTCTCTATCAAGTACAACAAAAAAACAATAGTTGATTCGCTTAGACACTTCTACAAACCAATCCAAATAAGCACAATCAAATATTGGATTTTTTTTTAAAGGAAAAATTTAACTGCTCCCTATCTATCGGTGGGCGCATATCAGATCCAATTTCAATGAGGAATACGAAGAAAACATCAAATACGTTGCACACTAGAAGTTTCATTCAATATGGAATTTGTCTAATTTTATCAAATCTAATCCGCAACCAAGATCCCAACTGATGTAGATTGCGATGCAAAGCAAAAGCATTTTGAAGACACTTTGCTCAAAAGATAAAAAGCATGATACAAACAGGGATCATCATCATACAAAGAGCAATCGCTGAATTCTAAAGTAACCAAATATCGTTTTATTAGATGGGTTAAAGAGAAGGAACATTAGGGATTTTATTAATACAAACATTATTCAGAATTGTCAATCTGTAGCAGAAGCAAGAAGACCATCTTTCTTTTTCTTTGGTGGTACTACAAGAAAACCATCTGTCAGACCCTTGTACAAAGAATTTTACTTCCTGCCACCAAACCGCTAGTACTAACCCTTCATCTTGAGAGGAGGGTGATGTGACCCCAAATAATTATCAAATTAATGCTCAGACAACTGTGTACTAAAGCCTTTCCTTCACCACTGTTTTGATCAGATGTCTGCTGTTCCATGCAAGCACAAGCGTCTCCACATGCACAGATCTTCTGCGAGCCCCAGGGGCAGGGACTGGGAGATTAAATGCACATCTTTGAGATTTGCACCTTGCTATCTTCAAGGTACTCAAGAAGTATCTGTCTGCATACTGCAGCACGTACAAAAATATCAGAACATTTATAGCCTGTTGATGGTTTTGATGCAGAGTAACAGATACGAGATCAGAGTTCACCGTGTATTTCAGGACAAACCCTATAAAGATGAGTTATAATGTGCATGAACTAGCTTCATGCATGCTGTTGGCTGCTGTTGCAGCCTTGCGTTTCTCAATTGTAGAAAAATGAGACAAGGTAAGTTCAAGAGGATCTAAGATAAATGAGGGGGATGACACCCAACCACATATGTACCCTCATATTACACCTATCGGTTTTTTATGAGCAAATAAACTTACGCTCCACTTGATTTAAAATGTTCCTCACCCCCAATCTTTATCTTTTGAGGAAGTGTCAGCTGGTTAGATCCTAGGTACATTTGCTTCAGATGCCCTTGAAGAAGAGCTAATCCTTAAAGGATGACACTAGCTTAATTTACCACGTTAACAATTGTATCAAAAATCAAAGTACAAAAGGATAAAAAATGAGAATGATTCTTAGTCATTAGACTTGCATGGTAGGTTTGATAATTCATAGATTGGGATGACAACTCAAGAACTTCATTAAAAACCAATTACAGGAGAGGATGGTGCTATGCTGACTTACGTTTGGAATATCAAAATCGCCTTCCCTTGCATCACATATATCCAGTGACAAATTTCGAAGCAATGGCATCTGTTAGTTATAAGATATTAACTGCTGATGCGAAGTTTCTAACAATTCACAAAACCCAGAGAGACGGAGAGAGAGAGAGAAATGCAACCTCTGAAGCAGCATAAAAAATGAAGTTTCTCTGTAGCCCAGGGCCCTGCATGAGCATGATCAAAACAACAGTAAATTACATAATTTCAATATATGATTCGGAAATCCAGCAGGATCCACACAGCATAAGTTAGCTCCTCCTTTTAGAAAGGTAACGGGCAAAAACACAATTTAGATCATAAAGCTTCCCACGTAAGTTAACGTTATATTACAGTAAAAGACACAGAAGAATACCTCATACTTTAGAAAGAATACCGGAAATTGTCAAAATAGCTACACAAAACATGCCTCAGAGCAGAAAGAATGACATCTATTTGTTAAATTGTAATTATAAGTGACACAATTTGCGTGGCACAATCAAGAAACTCGCAAGGGGTTCAAATACCATGTCTTGCTCTTGAAATCATCATGTGATAATAAAATTATATCAAGGAGAGTCGTATTCATCTCAGATAACCTTCATGAATATCATCTGTGGTCATGGACTTTCAAATCCTGAATTATACAACCAAAATGCTACAACAATCTAAATGATGACTGGAATTTCAAGACAACCAGAAAATCAGTTATCAAGATGGAAGAAACCCAACTACATTCTGACAGAAATATGCAAACTCATCGTCTGACCACCATTCAGATGATTTAAATATACATGCAAGATACAATGAACGTATAAAAAAAAAAAAAAAAACTTATGGCAAGCTCACATTATGACGCAACAGGAGATCTTCAAGAGCTCTGCATTCAAGAAGACCAGAGACTCCGTTTGCTGTTACTTCTCCACACTCCTAAACAATAGGTGTCCTTGCAATTAAAAATTACATATGCAAACCCAAAGGATAATATGAAATAGCTTTAGAAGAAAAGAATCTCATTTTTTATAATAAAAGAAATTTTATTGGAAGAGAAGAGAAAGAAGAGAAGAGAGGACTACATAAGAAGAGGATAAGACATCCTGACAAAAAACAAGAAACAGCTAAAACTAGGTGATCGAGTCATGCATCAAAAGACACTTACATATTGCTTGGTTTCTGGGAAAAATCACTATATGTTGTCATGAACCAACTCCCCCGAGCCCCTAAGTGGTTAGGTGAAGGCACAAGAATAACTTTTATTATACCTCTAACATGCCTCACACGAGCCATTTGGCTTTAAATGTGGACAATGTAAAGGCTCATCTTTACCATGTGCTGAAATTCAACTTTTATCATAAGACACCAGATCATTTAGTCAAAGAAGCTCGGATACTATGTCATGAACCAACCCCCCCAAAAGCTTAAGTTGTAAGGTGAAGACACATTGATGGCTTTTATTATATCTCTAGCATATATCAATACGTTACAGTTACAGGCATGTATGGTAATTCTAATTGTTTCTAAGGAAAAAAACAGGTAACAAACCTCCATATGGATAGAGACCAAGCCCGGCCATCCACGTGAAATTATCTGTTGAGAATCTGCAATGATAAATAACAATATTGACAAACATATAAATCACTACCGGTTGATGGAAATAGCACTGTTTAATAACTGTAACAACCCCCCCGGTGTGCGCCTGTAGTTGTCTTTCTTGCTTTCTTGCTATTTTGCTACAAAGGAATTCTGTGTAGCAGCAAGACAAAACCATTATTGAATAGGCACAGACTGGCTGCTTAGTGCATATTAATATTTTTATTATTGTGAGGGCTCAGCTTGATTAAATTAGAGGCATGTGTCACAAAATCATGTCCAATGAATGAAGCCAAGGGCAGTTGATCATCTTTGAGGAGGTTTCTTTTGGTGGAGCAGCTCCTTCGGGATAAGATTAGGTGCTTGGCTTCTATTTAGAGGCATTTCTCTTAAGAAATGTTGAGATTTGGACAACTTTGCTTCATTGAATTTCCCCTCCCCCCCCCCCCCCCCCTCTTTTCCTTTGTACATCTCTTTTTTAAATTTGGGAGGAGAATCTCTTATCCTCCCAACTCGCTGTACTCTTCTTTCCATTCTGATGAATTTCTTCTCTTAAAATAAATAAATAAAGGTTAAAGTAATCTTTTAGTCCCTATACGTGACACTGATTTTCAATTTGGTCCCTGTACATAAAAAGTTATCAATTTGGTCCCTATACGTGACACTAGTTTTCAATTTGGTCCTCACCGCTAATTGGTCCCTATATAAGAGGGACCAAATTGCAAATTATTATCACATGTAAGGACCAAATTGAAAATAATCGTCACATGTAGGAACCGATTTCAATTTTTTTTTGTTGAATTGGTCCCTACATGTGACAATAATTTGCAATTTGGTCCTCTTATATAGGGACCAATTAGCGGTGAGGACCAAATTGAAAACCAGTGTCACGTATAGGGACCAAATTAATAATTTTTTACGTATAGGGACCAAATTGAAAATCAGTGTCATGTATAGGGACCAAAAGATTACTTTAACCATAAATAAATAATTGACTCTAACCTGAGTTAAGAAGAGGACATCCTAGCAACGAAAGCTCAACCAAATTTCTGAAGTTTTGAGTTAGAATAACCAAATCGTCATTGGTCATCCAAGGGGTTACTCTTTCAAGCCTCAACTTTCTTAGATTTTGCATGGGGAGCTTGAAGCTTGACATGGATATATCACCAAAACAATAGCACAGAGATAATGCTTGCAAGTTTATCAAGGATGCAACTATGTTCATTACAACAATATCAGATATCACCTATAAAAAACAAAAACAACAAAGAAAGCAACAATCAAAGTTTTAGAAATGTGTTACAACATCTGAGCACTTAAAACATAAACATACATAGAGCAAAGTAACAAATGGCCAAATAATATATAAAATAAGAAGCATTTCATACATATAGATACTCGAGAAGAGTTGGTGAGACTAATTCAAAGTAGAAGCTTTGACTTGTCTGGTTGAAAGAGGCAATGATGATGGAACAGCATGAATTGTAGAAGAGGAATTCCATCTCCATTAAATTAATTGAAGGTAAAAGTTTCACCACAAATTAATCTATGTAGTCAAATCCTAGATAGCGGCTGACCCCCAAAAGGCTATAGCGGAACAGCGGGTAGCGAGGTGGCCGCTACATTGAAGATTGGGGAGAGGGAAACAATACTTATATCATACACATAAATGCTCAAAAATAGAAAAGAACAAAAAATAAAAGACATTCATAATTAATAGTCAAAATTCATTGTTACGATGATTCAAATCCAATATAAATCAAATGTTTAAGGCTTAAAATAACTAATCTAAGCATTTAAAACAAATACAAGTGTGGTGGTAGAGAGGGGTGATGCCATGTTGAGTCTCAGTTGCAGTTGCAGTTGCAGTGGCAGAAGAAGGAAAAATCAAAACTTGAGTCTCAGTTGCAGTTGCAGAAGAAGGGAAAATCACAACTTGCAGTCGCAGTTGCAGTTGCAGACTTGCAGTTGCAGGAGGAGGAAAATTGCAAACTTGCAGTTGCAAAAAAAGGGAAAATTGCACAGAACGGTAGAGAGCAGTTGCAGTTACAGTTGAGTCACTGGAGAAGTGCCAGAAACGAGCACAATGAGCAGAGAGGGAGAAGTGTTTCGTTTTGGAGCAGAGGAGAAAATATACGTAGAATGAAGAGGAAGAGACACTAATACGTTTTGATTCAGTGTTGGGGTAGGGCATTAAGAAGAAAATGTCCGAAAAAAAGGGAGGAAACAGCCAAAAAATGGGGGCAACACGATCACTCCACAGAACTGCACCGCTACTGGGTATAACATCGCGGATGGTGGGCGTTCTGCCACTATAGCGCGCTATTGACTACATAGGAATTAATTGAAGGAAAAAGTTTCTCCATAATTTTTCTGTACTACGATCAATTGAAATAATTTTTCCATATTCTTCAGGGAGCAAGAAAGAACCTAAAATCCACAGCGAAAATAATTATTACCTGAAAATGAAGGATTATTGTTTCTAGCAAGGGACAGATTGCAGGTAATCGTCTCAATGCATCTTCACCTAACATTCCACCTAAACCTACGGTGATGGTCTTTAATGAGATCAGTGCAGGTTCCAGAGCCCTCAAAGAGAAGGTAGAGAAACCCCATCCAAATTCAATTTCTTCCAATCTACACATCTTTCCCAACTCAGCATGTAGTTCTTCATGCAAAGAGGAGAAGCTAGATTCTCTCTTTTCAATAGATCCGTCCTCTTGGACCAAATTTCTAGAGAAGCTAGATTCTCTCTTTTCAATAGGTCCGTCCTCTTGGACCAAATTTCTACAACCTCTTGCTTTCAGACATTTTAAACTTGGATTTCCATGAATAACATAAGCTAATGCAGCTCGTGAAATCTGAAATTTCACAAAAATAAAAGGGAATAAAGTAAACAAATAAATATCATAGAAGCAAATGACAATAAGGAAGAAAAATACTAGATATTTAAAGTCCATGGTGTCTCAATTAGCCAAAATGTCTCTTCATGATATAAAGGTAGATTCTTGTATTATATTGGGAAATTTTGTTGGGGAACTTTGTATTATAAAATGGTAGATGCTTGTACATTGGTATGTCTCAAATAGATAAATTAAGCAGACAGAAGATATTTGTACAAAAAGAAGAATTTGAACTAGAGACCATGAAATCGAACAACGTACTATGCAACCTTTACTTCACTTTTATAATTAAAGCAAGCATTAAGGTTTAATGTGAACTTTAACTAGTCAATGCATCTAAAACATCAGTTAAGATTTGATAAGAGAAGCATATAACTTGCTTATTAGCCAATCTTTACAAAATTAAAGGAGAGAATATACATCATGCTTGGAATTTTTAGGTGAAAACAAGCCATCTAAGTCTTAACTGTCAGATAATAATAAACTTGCAGTTGTATATTAGAATAAAAGCAAACATGCCAACCACGCTTCCTTAAACTTCAACTAACATTAGAGCTTCAAAAAAATAATAAGCCATCTACAACTTCTATTTAGTACCACTATGAACACATGCAAAGCAAAACATGCCAGTTTTCATGAATTTGACAACAAACCTTGGTATTTGAAACATCAAGCATCTCCAAGGAAGAACCTACGAAATTATACAGTGCCTGGTCAACCAAGTCAGTCCCTCTCAGGCATAAACTCTTCAAAACTTGTGTTTGAGACATAAGCTCTAGTAGAGATGACTCACAAATACCTACAAAACAACTAATTTATCATATTTTTCTCAATGTAGAGAACTAAAAGTTAATAAAATTGTAAAAAATATCCCTCTCAAATTAATTGTACTTGGTGTAGTACAAGCAGTTTTCAATCATAAACCATATGTTTTGGTCCTTTATTATGTTTAAATATTAATTAATTGGTCAGGTCAATATTCAATTGACTTCTTTCACCTCAAAAGTGAGGCAAAATCTTGGAGATAAAACATACAAAATTGGTGGGGCTAAGGAAAACATCTTGTTCTTCATTGCATAATGCAAGAATTTAAGGCCTTACATGTAAAGATGTCACAAGGTTAACTGAGAGCAATAGTAGCATCATTATTACTAGACTCAAGTATAAATTGTATCAAAAGCAAATAAATACAATATGGAAAATCTAGAACACAAAATTAGGCAAGCCGAACTATCTTCATTCATCAGTCCTTTGACTTTTTAAACTATCTCCACATACAAATCGATCTAAACGAGGTAAAGTATATCATGCTATGCCTCAATAACTTCTGGATGTTAAAAACATGCACCCAGTACAAGGTATTAAACACTCTATTGAAAAATTATACAAGGAGTAAATACATTTTCTTTTTGGCAATTCAACCAAATAAACTAATAGAAAGAAATACAACTTACCCCTGCAGTCACCCATATGCAGTGTTTGGAGATTAGATGCCACGGAATTCATATACTTATCTCCAGAATGCAGAGAGGAAAAGCTGCCACCATCAGAAGCTGAGGAAAGAGCTTGAACTGAATTTATCCCAAATGAAGTATCACAAGCCACGATTGAACTAAGTTTTTTACATCTGCGTATGAGATCTGATATTCCAATATCAGTTACTGAAATGCATCCTTTAATATTCAGGTGGCGCAATGAAACACAGAGTTTGGAGATATACTGGAGACCCAAATCTGGCATGGACCCCAAAAAAAAACTTCATTGACCATTAACAGAGAAAAAACTCCAAATAAAAATATAAAACTACGACAAAATTATTTAGGTCCAACATGAATATTATTCACCAGAGAACATCTTACCACAGACATCAGTTCTTCCTTCCAATGTGAGTTTCGTAACATGAGAAAGTGGAGGTCCGGATTTATTAAATAACATTATTTCCCCTGCTTTATATTCAACATTAGAGGTCTTCTCTGGTACAAGTGGTATCACGGCAGGACTAGAGGATAAAACAGTAACTAATGCTGGTATCACAGGGGTAATATCAACAGTCAAGTCAATTTCGAAGACCATAGGGCACTTCTCCAATAGTTGAAGGAAACCGGTTGTCCTGATGTTCAAAAGATAAGCTGCTTTCAATATTCTTAAAGAAGGAAAGGACTTGCAAAAGCAATCAACAGCATGTTCAATAAGTAAGCTTCGACACTTTGAGATATCCACTTCCTGGACTGCTTCAAAGGTCAAGGTTTGTAACTGTTTTTGTGATAATGCCCGTTTATCTCTTATAGGATGTCCAGAGTTAATAAAGAAATGTTCTATAATCTTCTTTCGTGTGGGATCTGTCAGATATGACAAAGGGATCAGTGACACAAGAAGAACTGCAGATGTTATTTGCGGACAATCGGAAAGGTCCACTTTCTGCATGCAAAGAAAAGTTTACATCACAATCATGATAGCATTTCCAATACATGATCATGAACTCCTTGCAAACAACTCAGACAAATTGCCTTAGACTTGTATAAAAATCACGTGCCTGAATAGCGCAGTTGCATATACTGAAACCAAATACCAAAAAGAACCAATAGATGTTTTCAACAAAATATTGAGTTAGTATGTGTCAAAATGCCAAAGACATGGAAGTTAAGCAGCTAGAAGAATCAAGAACCTTATCACCAGAATGTTTCATGAATATCTTGACTTTAGATAACAACAACAAAAGAACTTAAACCTATGCAATGCTTATCTGGTCAAATAAGAACTTCTCATAGGATTCTGGAAACACTCTAATTAGGAGTGGGAAACATGTAATGAGGGGGGGTTAGTTAGAAGAGAGAGAAACCAGGTCTGATGAGTTCGACTTAAGCCTATGCATTGCTCTTACGTTTGTGTCTTTTCTCAGCATTTCTGTATTTCTCTCCAATGTCGATCAATAATACAGACTTCTTCTAGATAGGAATTGAATCCTATACAGAGCTTTCTACTATGTCTTTCAGCTGCAAACAAGTAGTGCTTGTGGTGACGCTGACATTCCAGTGTTCGTCCGAGAGTCAAATGACTAGAGCACAGCTAGCCTGTGTGGGCGTGGAGGCTGGAAAGCGTGGTGGGATGTTAGGATCCAATTGCCAGGTGTGGGACTTGAGTACCACATTGGAAGTATGAGATTCCGATTGGGAGTTCATATGGCCTTGGGCTCTTCAACCACAGCAACTAGCTTTTGTGGTGTGATTCTCCCAAAGTCTATATCAGTCAGTACTAGAGCTTTCCACTATGCCTCTTAACCGCAAACGAGCGATGCGGGTGGTGAAGTCACCCATGCAGTGTTTGCCCGACACTAGTCAAAGGGCTAGTGCACAACCAGCTCATGTGGGCATGGGGGGATGCAGAGCACGATGGGAAGTTAGGATCCAAATGCCAATTCATTTGCTAATTCTACTTTAAAATGTAAATTAAAAAAATTATTGCCAATATTCTGAAACAATAAAGTAAAAATGATACAAAACATTAGTCCCTTCTTGTTTTTTACTTCATTTCTCCTTTCTGTATAAAGCAGTCAATACTGTAGATGCTAAGCAATAAAGGCTCCTTAGCTCAAGCAAATTAAACAACACCATAAACAAAACAAAAAAATTCCCAGTATTAAATGTACCTTTGAATATTCTGTCAGCCGAATCCTGAGATGTTGCAAGTCACTATACCCTAAAGTATCTTGTGAACCTATAGTGGGAATATTTAGTAGTCTGAAAATTGAATCAAGGCTTTCCTCAGCCAGATGCCTAAAATGAAAAGAGTTTCGTTTTCCTGTTAAACAAATATAAAAATTACCTTACATCATCATCTAGGAATATCTCCAAGAAGAATAAATACTTTTCAGTGCTTCAGGTAAAAGCTCAAGAAAATAGTATACCTGCAGCAAACCACAATGGCAAAAGACCCACACGAATCTGTTAAGAACCAAAAATTAAAGGTCATGTAACATTTTAAGTAGGCATGATATGGTAACATATATAGCAAACTTGTCATCAATGGCAAAGCCAGAAGATGAAGAAATATAAAATAAAAATTAGAGCTTGATTAATTCATAATTATTTCACGATAAATTAAAAATATAATAATGATTCCATTCACACCATGTAGATGAAAATTTAAATACAGGTGGAACTACAGATGAAGAAATATTTTATCTGCATAATTTTAAAAGTACAGACTTTCCAGATGTGTGAGGAAGGATCAATAAATGTTTCAGACAAACTTTAGAAGGAGGATGGAGGCTGTGAACATTGGGGAGTCATTTGGAGTCACCATTGGGCAAGGAATGGTCATAGGGGCCAATTGCCCCATTTGAACACCTGTGTCTGCCAATGCTTGTTATCATCTAGAATCAATAAATAATACTCTCTACATCTGCACATTCCTGAATGTATTTTTAGGCAAAGTTGTCAATATTTTTTGTGGTTAAATTATGCCAATCTTTCCTGATTTAGATTACATTGCACAGATCTCCCTTATATATTCTAAAAAACCATACAAGTACTAGGCAGTTGAATGGAATAACCATGTTGAACAACAGATAATGATATGAAATATGGTTCTTTCATAATAAAATGTGGTTGTTCTCTTACACTATTTCATTGGTCTTTTTGTAGGTTTACAAAATAAAAGAGAGATGTATGTAATTTTTATTAACCTGGTAATGATTGGAGTAGTTCGCTCTTTTTAGCAGAAGAGCCTATATGACATACCATGAACTGCATGACTGTCTACTGAACAAGCTGAACTAAGATTATATTTAAGAAGTTTCTTATTGCGACGATAAAGCACTATCAGGAGTGTAAGCTTAACTTAAGAAGTGGGGAAATTCCCTTCTACATCCAACCACATATGGCAACAAACCGAATATTCCATCAAAGTCTGGTGATGCCTGTCAGCATGTTAGAATATTAGGATTCTTAATGTTTTAGGAGTATAACAAGTTTATTGGGTTAAGCTTGTACTAGTTGTACTACACTATTATTTGACCTAGATTATTAGCACAAATAGGAGTATTAGGATTGTGTTTATCACATCACATCATCATAACATGTCATGGTTGTTTAGAGTGCTAGTTTTCTTCTTTCCATCCTTTCCCTATAATTTCAAAAGTAATTGTCATGAACCAACTGTCTCAAAAGTTGAAGTTATTAGGTGAAGCCAAGGTACTAGAATGGTTTTATATATATCTTATATCTAGCGCGCGCACACCCCTCATGCAAGAGCCTTTAGGTTGAAGCATGGACAATTCACAATCCCATCTACAACTCAACTTTTTATTAGAAGAACAGGGACAACAATGATTGAACTCTAGACCATTTGGTTGTAAAAGCTCTGATATTATGTCATGAACCAACTCTTACAAAAACTTGAGTTGGTAAATGTGTTAGATTTCATCCTAAAACCAATTAGTGTTAAGTGGAGTCACCAAACAAGTATATAAACCATATCCCAGGAACTGAGGTAGGTGATCTGAGACTTCCAACGCCCCCCTCCACAGATGCATGCTAAAACAGGTGATAAACAACAAAGATGGGCTCTAGTTATGATATTAAGTTAGATTTCATCCTAAAACCAATTGATGTTAAGTGGAGTTACCCAACAGGTATATAAACCGCACCCCAGTAATTGAGGCAGACGATATGAGACTTCCAACAAAGTGAAAACATGTGAATTGTTTCATATATCTAACAGTAAGCTTGACATAAAGAACATATCATTGATAACATTCAAGTTTCAACAATATGGTGAAGGGATATCCTATTGTTTAGCACATGGGAAAAAAAGATTTGTTAGGAATCTGCCTGCACTTTTCTCCTAAGACTGTTTCCATTAAAGAATGTATCCAAGGCCTCAAATCAATAATGAGGCATATGACTCACTTGTTTTAAAATTCCATTGCAGATGTCTTCAGCTTTGCTCGGGCTCTCCAAATTTTCCATGTTACTTCCAATCCAGAGAAGAAGTGCATTAGAAAGATGCATCTCACTGTCAAGAAACTATATCATTAGAATCATAAATTTATATAACAAATTACATAGGACTAAATGAAGCCATTTCAAAAATAATTAGTCAACCTGTCAACAGTCAAGTGATGGTGCTTTACTGAAGACAAGAGCATGTCATATGGGATTTTTCCAAAATACTTGCTATGCATTGCCCACATCTGCAAAACAAAAAAAAATAAAAGAAATACCATCCATCGTGTCATGTTTAAATTAACATAATTAAAAAAATTAAGTATCGTATTAAGCATAAAAGAAATATTACTACTAGGTTTCCTGAAAAGTAATCACCACACCGTTTTTCAAGCAAAAAACAAGCATCTAATGTGTTTCAGATGACATAAACAGAGAAAGAAAGAAACCCCACTGTATTGCCAATTTCAAAAATTGCAAAGTACTAAGAGAACATGCATTAAAATGAGAACTAGGGAAGTTGGAAACTGTTGAAAACAATATAAGTAATGTCTAGATTCATTGTATATGCTAACCAACCAAATCATTTGATGTTGGTAGTTCGGATAATTGTATATCCGTATTTATTACAATAACTTTATAAGGTCCAGCCTCCACTGTGTAGTAAATTAGACACATTGATTCCATTATTTGTCGCTTTTTCTTCCTTTACTTTCACCTGCTAATCAGTTTGGGAGCATGCCAAGGTTTTTTCACCTGCTAATCAGTTCCTACATCTACCACTACAGAATTTCACTCAATTTTGTTCATAAATGAGGTGTATCTGTATCTATCTAACTAGTAGCTTCCACGACTAACCATTGACTTTCGAAAGTTCCAAATGTAAGTGTATTGTGAATGTCATATGCAACTCCAGACTACTTGAAGTTCACATCTTATTACCAAACAAGTTAACAAAAGGAACATATCTAAGCTAGCTCACTGGAAATATAAAAAGGTAAGTGAGTCATTGTCTTTTTTTTTTATCTCCTTATGTCTTTTATCAATTTAAATTTAAACCAATAAAAGTATCATTGTATCAAAGGGTGAGTCTTGGCGTAATAGTAAGGCTGCTGCCTAGTGGCTTGGAGGTCACGGATTCAAATCTTGGAATCAATCTCTCCACTTGCAGGGGTAAGGCTATGTACAACTACCCTCCTAAGACCCCATTAGGTGGCAGCCTCATGCACTAGGCCAATGCACATTAGAAAACCGCAAGATAAAAGACACCGCAATGCTCAGTATATAAAGGGCATCGGTATTGGTACAATTTCCCTCTCGTATCATGTTTTTCGAATCCACATATCCTGAAAAAATAATTCTAACAAAATTCTCACGAAATGGATACCAATGTAATGATGTACGAACATACCTTCAGCAATAACATAAATCCAATCAATAGATATGTAAAAGCACATCATAAGATTTATTGTGTGAGGAAACATGGTTATGAATGATTAGCAATGGAAAAACCATTCGAACCAGGAAAAAATTTATAATTAAGGAGAAACATGAGATTACTGTTGGTTGCCCAAGCTCTAGGGAATAGAAGTAGAGTGCATACAAAGTTTCTTGCTAGGTAGCCCATACATAAGTCCAGGACAAAGTCACTAGCTGCAAAAGCAATTCATCAAAAATATGTTAGAATGAACCCCATGATATTAAAGCCAAAAAGTAATTGACATAAGTCCTGAAGTTTCAAGTTAATCATTTTTGCAACTAAAAAAAGTAAAATAACAAATTTTTATAAAAGAAGAAATTCATTAAGATGGAGAGAAGGTGATTACAAAGGGTTACGAGAATTAGAAATCCTCCTAACATTTGTTTAAGAGAGACAGAGAGAGAGGACAAATAAAGAAAGAAATCAAAGAAGCAAAACTGTTCAATCTCTCAACATTTTTATAAGGGGTTTACCCTTTAAAAAGACCACAGGCTTTACACCAAATAGAAACCAAACACCTATCTTTTCCCAAAGAAGCAGCTCATCCAAAGGAATCTCCTTGAAGATGCAGGGATCATGATCAAACCAAACACACCAAAGAGTGGCATAGATTGCACATTGCCACAAGAATTTGGCTCCTTTCCTTCTACCAGTAAAGGTAGTCAACATAAACTGGTCCAAGGACCTAGGGCAAACCCAGCACTAAGTACCTGCGCTCAGCGCCCCATGCTACAGAACAATGCAAGAAATTCGGAGCTCACACCACACATAACACACATATTAGGGGATATAGCCTTAGGTGGTCTACAACCCTGCAACATGTCATTGGTATCCGTACTATTAAGCACTGCTGTCCAAATAGCTTCGGATTCCCAAATAGGTTTATCAATGTGGAAAGAAGTTCTGTTCGACAAATGGGTTAGGAATTAAGTTGAAAGTAAGATTTACACGAAAACACCCTAGAAGGATCGAGAGACTAAATCCCTTTACCTGAGCTAGAGGACAAACGGATAGAATCAAGGAGACCTAAAAGAGTCTCCAATTCAAAGGACTTCATATAATTTAAATTATGAAAACAGTGGAAATCCCAAGAAAATGTGGAGTCTTTAACAATATAAAAATTGTGAATAGGAGAATTATGTAAAGAAGATAGGCGATAAAGTCATGGAAAAGTCAAAACTAAAAGAAGAATCTCCTACCCAATGGTCCTCCAGAAGTTGACACGAGAACCATTACTTAACTTGTAGGAAAACAAAGACTTAAAGATAGTATAACCTTCAGAAATAAAACTCAACAGGCTGAAATGAGAAGGCTGGACTGCTTGCATTGGTGTTCCACCCGTTCTGGTCTAAGCCATTCTTACTGTTGGAAGTGTCTACACAAATCATCTAGTGGTTTAAGTTAGTTAAATTAGTTTTTTCAGTTATAGTTAGTTACTGATCACAACTAACTTAGCCTTGAAGCAAAACTAATTTAACAAACTAATTGAATCTAGCTGATGCAGTGTGAGTGTCTATATATATATAGTGAAAGTCGACTCACTAGAGGTAATACAAGTGACAAAAAGCTTCTGGAATTCTATTCTGGTGATATTATTCAGTGAGTTTTAGAGAATCAAAGTGTTAGTTCAAGAGAGAGATAGAGGGTTGGTTTTCTTGAGAGGGAACTTGGTTGTAACAAGGGACTGAGGGTAGTAAAGATCAAGAGAGTGTGATACCTCTATTGTAAAGGATCTTGATCCTATCTTTGATTGATTCATAGTGGAACAACACTGCTGCACCTCACATGGACGTAGGCTATTCATAGCTGAACCATCAAATACTGGTGTCTTTCTTCCTTTACCTTCTTTACTGCATTTCAGTGTTTTACAGATTCTTGCACAACAAGTTTTGTTTGTTCTCTTATTTCTCTGTTCTGTGTTTCATTGATATCAGGAAGTTTGGCTTAAACTCTAACAATTGGCGCCGTCTGTGGGAACAACATTGAAAGAGGAAGCTGAATCATGGGATCAACCAAGGTTTGACATTGAAAAGTTCTCAGGCTCCAATGATTTTGGACTATGGCGAATCAAGATGCAAGCCATCTTGGTGCATCAAGGTTTGGCTGAGGCTTTAAAGGGAGAAGCTGCTCTTCCCAACACCATGCCTGACAGAGAAAAGAAAGAATTGATTGAAAAGGCTAGAAGTGCTATAATTCTATGCCTAGGAGACAAAGGCTTTGAGGGAGGTAGCCAGGGAGAAAACAGCTGCTGCATTATGCTGAAACTGGAATCCCTCTATATGACCAAATCAGTAGCCAATCGATTGTTCTTGAAGCAGCAACTATACTCATTCAAGATGACTGATGACTTGTGCTTGTCTGAGCAAATGTCTGAATATAACAAGATATTGGATGATCTAGAGAATCTTGAAGTGATATTGGATGATGAAGACAAGGCTCTTATACTGCTAAGTGCTCTACCTAACAGCTTTGAGCATTTTAAAAGATGCTATTCTGTTTGGCAGAGACAAGGATCAGACAATCACATTAGAAGAGGTTTCAGTCTTCAATAAGAAACCAAAGAACTACAAAGAAGGCAAGAAAAACAAGACTGAGAGCAATGCAGAAAGTCTGAATGTGACAAGGGGAAGGCCTGACAAAAGGAATGGAAAGGGATCAAAACACAGATCAAAGTCCAAAGGCCAAAGCAAGTTCAAATGCTTCCATTGTCATCAAAAGGGACACTTCAAGAAGAAACTGTCCAGAAAGGAGGAACAAAGGTTTCAAGAAACCTCAAGAATCAGGTGATGCAGCTATAGCTTCTGAAGGATATGAAACTGCAGAAAGCTTGGTGGTCTCTAACACTGAAACAGAGAAGGATTGGGTCATGGACTCAGGATGCACCTATCACATGTGTCCAAGAAAGGACTACTTTGAGTCCTTATGCATCAAAGAAGGTGGAGTGGTCCTACTTGGCAACAAACAAGCCATGCAAGGTTCAAGGTATTGGCTCTATTAGACTAAAAATGTTTAATGGACAAGAAACAGTGATGCAAGGTGTCAGGTATGTGCCAGAACTGAAAAGAAACCTTATATCTTTGAGCATGTTTGATTGTTTAGGTTATGTGACCAAAATTGAACAGGGTATAATGATAATCTCTAATGGAAAACAGTCTATTGCTAAGGGAAATCTAAGAAATGGATTATACATTCTAAATGGCTCAACAGTGATAGCTCAGGCAGCTGTGGCTAGCCAAATGCAACCTAGTAAAAACCAAACTTTGGCATATGAGGTTAGGACATGTCAGTGAGAAAGGATTAGTTCAGTTAGCTAAGCAAAATCTATTGAATGGTGATCAAATAGAGAAACTAGACATATGTGATCATTGTATAGCAGGAAAAGCAAAAAGGATCAAGTTTGGTCCTGCTTTCCATAGCACAAATAAACCTTTTGAGTATGCTCATTCTGATCTATGGGGGCCTGCTAGGACAATGACACATGGAGGAGGTCTCTATTTCCTCACTATAATAGATGACTATTCTAGGAAAGTGTGGATTTATATTCTTAAACAATAAGAGTGATACCTTTGATAAAATTCAAGGAATGGCACACACTAATTAGCAATCAGTTAGGAACTAATCTAAAGTACTTAAGAACTGACAATGGCCTGGAATTCGTTTCAGAGCAATTTAACAAATTTTGCAGGAAAGAGGGCATTTCAAGACACAGGACAGTAGCTGGAACACCTCAGCAAAATGGCATTGCTGAGAGGATGAATAGAACCATCCTTGAGAGAGTCAGATGCATGCTTCTTAGCTCAGGATTGCCAAAGAGCTTCTGGGGAGAAGCTGCAACCACAGCAGTCTACCTAATAAATAGATGTCCATCTTCTGCAGTAGGCTTTAAGACACCAATTGAACTTTGGAGTGGAAAGCCTGCAGACTATTCAAACCTCAGAGTTTTTGGTGCTTTGGCCTTTGCTCACATTAAGCAGGACAAGCTAGAAGCTAGAGCTATAAGATGTGCTTTCATTGGTTATCCTTATGGCATAAAAGGGTATAAACTTTGGAGGATGGAACAGGGAGAACCTAAATGCATAATCAGCAGAGATGTTATATTTGATGAAGCAAGAATGGCCAGCAAAGATACAAGCCAGACTCAGCAAATTAGGAACATTGATAATATGCAAATTGAGGTGGAGCTGCCACCTAATGAGGAAAATGGTGAAGGAGTTCAGCCAAATGATTACAGTTGATCTCACTTCTACTCAACATGCTGTCAATAATTACAATCTTGTTAGAGATAGAGCAAGGAGAGTTATTGTTCCACCAAAGAGATTTGGTTATGTTGACCTAATCTATTATGCTCTAACAGTTGCAGATGAACTCCAAGAAACTGAACCAAGTAGCTACAAGGAAGCCTTGAGCAGCACAAACAGCAAGGAATGGTTAGAAGCTATGACAGAAGAAATGAGATCATTGGAAAGGAACAAAACTTGGATACTTGTAGATCCACCTCAAAATCAGAAAAATAGTGGGATGCAAGTGGATCTATAAGAGAAAGGAAGGAGTTCCAGGTGTTGAAAAGGCAAGATTCAAGGGCTAGACTTGTAGCCAAAGGGTTTACACAAGTTGAAGGAGTGGACTTTCATGAGATCTTCTCACCAGTAGTCAAGCACTGTTCCATTAGAATTCTCCTTAGCATAGTAACTCAGTTTGATTTTGAATCTAGAACAATTAGATGTAAAAACAGCATTTCTTCATGGTGATCTTGAGGAAACTATCTATATGCATCAACCAGAGGGCTTTGTGGAAGACAGAAACAAGGTTTGTCTTCTTAAAAAATCTCTATATGGTCTTAAACAAAGCCCAAGACAATGGTATAAAAGGTTTGATGACTTCTTAATGAAACTAAGTTTTCAAAGGTGCAGCTATGATAGCTGTGTTTATACATTAAGAAGACATGGTGAACTCCTTTTGTACTTACTCCTTTATGTTGATGACATATTGATAGCCTGCTCAAGTGAAAGAAAGAAATGACAATCTTAAAGCAAGATTGGAATACAGAATTTGAAATGAAAAACCTGGGTGAAGCAAAGAGAATTCTGGGAAATGGACATTATTAGAAACAGATCAAGAGGGGGAATTGTTCCTACTCAAGAAGGTTACATGAAGAAAGTAGTCCAGAGGTTTAGAATGCATGAAGCTAAACCTGTTACTACACCTCTTGGACAGCATGATAAAACTATCAGTGCAGCAAAGTCCTAAGTCTGAAGAAGAAAGAGCAGAAATGGCATCAATTCCCTATGCTAGTGGTGTTGGCAGCATAATGTATGGCATGGTATGCAGTAGACCAGATTTTGGCTCATGCTGTAAGTGTCATTAGCAGGTTCATGGCAGATCCTGGTCAGTCCCATTGGAAAGCCTTGAAGTGGATTCTTAGATATCTAAATGGAACCTTAGCAAATGGTTTAAAGTTCAAAAGGAAACAACAATCTGAAGTAGCAGTAAAAGGCTATGTAGACTCAGATTATGCAGGGAATATGGACACAAGAAAATCCTTAACAGGATATGTGTTCACTCTATATGGCACTGCTGTAAGCTGGAAGTCAGTTCTACAATCTGTAGTAGCCTTGTCTACAACACAAGCAGAATACATAGCTCTTGCAGAAGCAGTCAAGGAAGCTATGTGGTTCAGAGGGATTATTTGGTGAACTTGGTATAAATCAGGACAGTATAACAATATACTGTGATAGTCAAAGTGCTATTCACTTATCAAAACATCAAGTCTATCATGAGAAGTCAAAACATATGATGTGAGACTGCATTTTATAAGAGATGTGATTGAAACTAAAGAGGTCAAGGTGGAGAAGATTGCTTCAGAGGAAAATCCAGCTGATGCTCTTACAAAGTCACTGTCTCTTGGAAAGTTCAAGCATTGCTTGGACTTGATTGGTTTTGAAGGTAAGTGAGGATAAAAGGGAGGTGAGCAGTGTGTAGTATGAATCAGTGGCTCTCTGATTTCTAATGAAGACAAGGTGGAGAATTGTTGGAAGTGTCTACACAAATCATCTAGTGGTTAAGTTAGTTAAATTAGTTTTTCAGTTATAGTTAGTTACTGATCACAACTAACTTAGCCTTGAAGCAAACTAATTTAACAAACTAATTGAATCTAGCTGATGCAGTGTGAGTGTCTATATATATATAGTGAAAGTCGACTCACTAGAGGTAATACAAGTGACAAAAGCTTCTGGGAATTCTATTCTGGTGAATATTATTCAGTGAGTTTTAGAGAATCAAAGTGTTAGTTCAAGAGAGAGATAGAGGGTTGGTTTTCTTGAGAGGGAACTTGGTTGTAACAAGGGACTGAGGGTAGTAAAGATCAAGAGAGTGTGATACCTCTATTGTAAAGGATCTTGATCCTATCTTTGATTGATTCATAGTGGAACAACACTGCTGCACCTCACATGGACGTAGGCTATTCATAGCTGAACCATCAAATACTGGTGTCTTTCTTCCTTTACCTTCTTTACTGCATTTCAGTGTTTTACAGATTCTTGCACAACAAGTTTTGTTTGTTCTCTTTATTTTCTCTGTTCTGTGTTTCATTGATATCAGGAAGTTTGGCTTAAACTCTAACACTTACTTTGGATAACCTGATGCTATAAGGAATGAGGTTCCAATGGAAAACGGCATAGCCATTTATTTACCTGCCAGAGCGTTATTTTTAGACACTAAATTCCCAAGACTCAAACCCCCTTCCTTCTTGGGACAAGGGCACACCTCCCAACTCACCAAACAACTCAATCAGTAGCCCCTAACCAAAGAAAACCCTTTATAACCTATAGTCCATCAACCACTCCCCCTGGAATATGGAATGAAGATAGATAGTAGAGAGGAATACAAGAGACTGGGTGAGGGTAATCCGACCCCTTAAAGAAAAATAAGCCCCTTTTCCAGCTATCAAGGCATTTAGAGACCTTAACAACTGGGTACCAAAAAATAGTGGCTCTTGGATTACAACCCAAGGGAAGAGACAGACTGACACAACGTGGAGTTGGGAATCTATATTAATTCCACACTGAGGACAGCTCAAAAATCTGAAAGAGAGAGAGAGAGAGATAGAGCATTTTGTATTAGTTAACCAAATTTTACCATGCTCCAAGCCAAATTTCCAAATTTGAATCAAATCCTCAATTTGTATTTGTGTTGATTGAAATCCTTTGGGTGAGGATACCTCAGAAAACCACATCTCACACTTTAAGAGAAGTGTCTCCACTCCAAAATAAAGCGCACCCTGAGACATACAAGAAAAATACCAATAGCATTAACCATTAGACTGTGAAAACGAGGAATGAATTACTGCTACAAATTTAAACCCCCGAACAAAATAATGAATCTGTTTTTTTTTTTAGTTTACAAAAGTTTAGATTAGGGAAGACACACCCCTTACAAGGACAGAAAACACTATCAACCTCAACGATGATTTATAATGGACTTTACTTATTGCCTACCAATAGAGAAAATCTGAGGATCAAACCAAAGCCATAGCCAGTGTGGGTGATGTGTCAACCCGTGTTGGTAACAAAATAAAGAATATGAACATTATAGTCATGGATTGCTTGATAAATGTAAGAAACCAATGTACCTCGTAAAGAGGGAGGAAAGTATCCGACGTAATATCCAATGGACAGTCACAGATATGCTTAAGAATTTGAAAAAACACACGCACATTCCACTTGATAGTGATAGAGCCCAAGCACGATTCACTACAAAAAATAAAGATGGTGTCATGCAATGCATTATGCAACCTCACAGAATGAGGAGAAACCGAAGTAACAAATTCTCTACCTGAAACTCCCGCTGAGGAGGCCCCGGAAATATGAAGATTGTTCAATGAGCCTGTTGAACACTCACAAGGTTAGTTAATTTCATTTTCTCCAGACACAAACAGAAAGTATAAAAAATAAAAATAAAAACATGAGTATGATTGAACCTATCGCGAAGTGCGTGAACTTTGATCGTATGGAAAGTGAGTATGGTTGGCAAATCCCATGTGAGAATATCTGTGGTTGATAAGAGAATCTCTTCGTTTGGGGAATCGGTTTCGGTTTGAATGGGATCAGGATTTGTGCAAACCAGGATAACGTGTTCATCATCATCTGACACTGAAACCGAGCTTGACTCCATGGCCTAATCGCTACACTAGCACCGAATCGGAACACCAATGTCGTTAAACGACGGTGCTGTTTACTCTTGTGGCGGAATCGGATATGCGATATTAAAACGACAGCGTATCACTTTGATTGGGTGACTTGTAGAGTTGTAGTCTACTAGTCTTGTATGTCGGCTAAAGCCAGTTGACTCTTTTTGGTTTTCAATCAGATATCAACGCGAAATTAGCTTCCTCTTCAGATATTGTCCAAGTAAAGACCGCATGCTGATTATTATTATTTTTTATCTAAACTCTCAATCTCCATATTTGGAAGTTAAATTGAATCGAACTGGATGAACCCCATATAAAAGGATAAGTTCTCTCCTTATTTATTTTTATTTTCACAAAACTCGAATTTAAGGGAAGTCAAGCTCTAGCCACTTAAACGAACATGCATCAATTTATGCTAATAATTATAACCACTCTCTCCTAAAGCCAATGATTCCTAGTATGAACTTTACCATCTATCAAAGTATAAGTTCTTAACTTCGGTATATTATCCAGTCAAAAAAAAAATTTAAAATTTCTGCATATTATATTAAATTAATTTACATGTTCTGGACTATTAAGAAATTTTCAAATATATCCCTATATTTTAAAAATTTATAAATAAATTTTTTGAGTCCTGAATTTTTTAAGAAAACTTCAAATAAAACTATATTTTTAAGAAAAATTCAAACAATACCCAGTAGTATACCCTCCTTTTTCTCCCTAAATCGATGACGACGGAGCTTTCTTGTGAGAAGGGCCAACTACCCTGCGGCCTGCAGCAAGAAGGCTACTTACCTCTTTTGAATTCGTTTTTCTTTTTTACAATCTCTTTTGAATTCCTTATTCATTGCCTTTTAACAACACCGAATAGTTATTACCACAGAAAATATACTTCGACTTTGATGGTCCCAACTCCCAAGCATATCAGGAATAATTTAATTTTTTTCAATTTTTTTTAATAGGAAATGGAGAGGCGCTGTTAATATGCCAGGAACTTGGTTTGCTCCTAGACATCGGCACGGGAAACAGAATTATTTTTTCCTTCATATTGCGATTATCAAACTTCAATTGCCATATGACCTGAACATCCTAGTTCCTAAACCTTTTCATGCACAAGTTACCGTGATAAATAATCAAAACAAATTTACAACATAGGCTTATATGTCAGTTACAGCTCCAAACATGGAGCATGGAGCCTTGAACATGGGAATCTATGAAAGGAAGCCCACTCTTGACAAAGAGCAGTGTCTTTAAAACAACTCAAATTCCACATGCTCTCCAGTTGCTTTATACTCTAAATACTTGCCACCAATTACCTGTGAGGTCATCTCAGAAACTCCAAAATCATATAACTCTGGAATTTCTGGTGGGACAGCACAACGTATTAAGGCCCAGTTAAGGCCCTCGAAGAAGGGATGCTGTTTAATCTCAGCGGCTCCTTTCTCTGAACCCAAACGGTTTTCAGGCTCTTTAGCCAACAATCCACTTATCAGATCCCTCGCTTGAAAACTCACAAATGGGATGTCAGGGAATCTAAGACTTTGCAACACCACGTTGGCCAATGTTTCTTCATTGCAAGAACCTTTAAAGGGTGTTCTACCATATAAAAGTTCATAAAGAAAAACACCAAATGTCCACCAGTCAACAGCAGCCCCATGTCCCTCTCCTTTGATAATCTCAGGCGCCAAGTATTCATGTGTACCAACAAATGAGTTTGATCTTGCATCAGTGGGCTCAGCCACGAGCTGTGGCAATGATCTGATCTGGGCAGCAAGATCGACTTTTAATTTTCTTGCTTTTGCGGCAGCAGGCAAGAATCTCGGGCTGAAGCATGGAACTTGACAGGATGGTTCGATGCAGAATGGCTCAATGCAACTTGACTGTGCACTAGGACCAGAAATTTTTGCAGGATCCGCATCAGAAGGTGATTTCAGAAGCGCTGGGCTAACAGCACACCTCAATGACAGATCAAAATCTGTGAGCATAATGTGGCCATCTTCTCGAACAAGAATGTTTTCAGGTTTCAAATCGCGGTAAACAACTCCAAGCATGTGCAAGTACTCCAAAGCAAGAAGGACTTCAGCAACATAAAACCTGCTTGTATAAAAGACAGATGATCGGTATTTGAGAATATCCCATGATAATAGCTTAAAGAAAATCATATTCCAATAATAGTATTAGTTGTCATGTTGAGAACAAGAGTGGGTTAAACTACACACAACTGCTGATGAGGAAGCCAATTCAATTATGCTAGCTATTGAAGCAAGTTGCACCACTAATAGCTTACGCTATTATTATACAGTATTAACAGTAACACGATACATTTGTTGACAAATTGCATCAATATTTAGGGGCAATTATCAATCAAGACAAATGGCATAGCTGTGCACTGCACACAATTTCATTAAATTTATTTTGATATATTTTATTCAGAAAAAGTTATTGTACAATTAATTTTTCTCTTTTAGTTAACTTAATCTTGTTCATGAAAGAGAACAACAACAGCAATATAATATATATATATATATATATATATATATATATATAGATAGAGAGAGAGAGAGAGAGAGAGAGAGAGAGAGAATTTTTATATGTACAGACAAAGAAAACTTCTAAATTAGAGATTTACATTTACATATGATACAAATTATATTTCATCAGAATATAAGATTCCTATGATCTTAAAGGAAGCAAACACTTATAATTAGCATTTCAATTTCTCCATTGCTTCTAAATAGCAAACAAAATTAATTATTAAGTGTAATTAATGCATTTTTTGTCATATATAAGATCTTTATATATAAATAGCATAGTTTTTAAACAAAATCCACTATCATTGAAAAAGAGAAGAAAAAGAAAAAGCAACTTCACTATTTTGAATGACATGCATTGCACTTCCCTTCATAAACTGTGCACACACTACTTTTCTCTTTTAATTACCAAATTTTAATCAATTCTTGTGACATTCTCTACTTTGTCAATGCTAAACAATGTGACAATCAAGAACAGAGGTCACACTAGTGAAGAATGCTGCTAGGTTTCAAAAAATTCAAGGCGGTGGCAGTGAGAGGCTGGTAGTAATTTAGTAGGTATAAGGGGAAGAGTGGGAAACTACATTCCTGGCTGAAGCATGGCCAAAGGGAATATGTGATAATGCGACACGCATTTCATAAGCAAGTTGCATGACAGCAGAATGAGATGGCAACAACGTGTTATCTTAAAAGGCCACATCAATCAGTAAGGCAGGATATTGTTTTCTAACTGTTTCAACTCTATCAAATTTATAAAATGAATAAAGTTTCTACTTTCTACACAGAAAGACTGGATAATTCCCAAGTAATCATAAAGCACAGTTAAAGTGAAACAAACTATGGACACTAATTCATAAGTAAGATTTAACACATCATACAGAAGAAAAACAAGTCAAAAAACCCATTGAATTTACTAAATATAACAGATGTGGAAGACAAAACATGAGAATGAGCACAAGCATATTCCGGCAAGAGCAATTATGCAAATTAAACATATTTGTTTCTCCCAGGAAATACTTAAGCTATCATATCATTTGACGCACACCTAAAATTTAGTAGGTAACTTCTCATCAAACAAAAAACAAATTTCTAATACATTACTGGACAATTATTCTTAGTATCCTACCTTGCAGCTGGCTCTGAGAAAATTCTGCCAAGCTGCTTCTGCCGTAGAACATGAAGATCTCCACCTGGACAATACTCCATGACCAGACATGATAGATTATCTGATGTAAATTGTGCATACAGTGTGGGAAGAAATGGGTGATCCAGCATTCTCAATATTTCTCTTTCAGTTTGAGCCCTAGGCATCTTCTTCCTTCTTGCCAAAAATTCATTGTCCATGACCTTAATAGCAAACAAGCAAGTTGTGCCAATTAGTTCAGCAAGATATACAGTCCCAATGTCTCCACCACCAAGTTTCTTCAAAAGGTTGAAGTGACTCAAACCCAAGACTCCATACTGCATTTGAGCATATCGTATAGCTTCCCACCTAATATCCTTTGACATGTGAGGCCTAGTGCCACAACTTGAGCCACTTGCATTACTCTCATCACTGGTACTTGTACTACTACTGTACTCACCTTGGCTACTCTTCGAACTATGTGAAAATTCAAGTTGCTCTTTCAACTTAGTGTTCTTTTTCACTTTTGCAACTACTCTGCTTTTATTACAGCTAGTTGATGCCAAGCCAGATTTATTTGAAGCAGAGTGCACATTACTTGAATGTACTCCATCTTCAGGACTCAGAGAGTCCGATGCTGTCATATCTTGGTTCTTTTCTTCACCTATATTTTCTAAAAGACATTGACATCTCTCACAAACCAATCGAGTTGTACCAGGAACTAGCTTATTGTTCACTTCATTGGATGAAGGGTCACATAAAGAAGAACCTGAATCCTCATTTAGTTTTTTCTTACTCAAATTCTTGTTCTTGATGACTGATTTGACTGTATGGGGGGCATGGTTTGACAGTTTGCTAACTCTGTTGCTATTTCCAGAAGTAGATGAAGAATATACTGTTTGCAACCTACCTTTCTGCCCAGTATTTGACACAAACACTTTATTTCCTAATTTTTGGAGGGAAGAAGTGTTTTCAGGCAACTCTAATTTGCTTCCAATCTTATAATGAAGAGGTGGAGAAGACATAGAAGTTTGTTTTTCTATTTGAGCAGGCACCAATTGCTGTGATTGAACCCGAACTTTACTTGATGAACATACCAAATCACTTTTCATCAAAGAAGTCCCAGAATCATGTTGAGGAGTTGCAATAGCAATTTTGCGAGAAGAATGAATATTTTGGCACGATGATGTGATTTCAGCAGTTTGATGAGATTGAGATGTTCTCTCCAAGGAAAGTGAGTTGCTTTCTTCTGTCCCTATGTCAATTCTGCTCCCTTTACTCTCAACAACAGAAGGCCCAGATCGACTAGTTTCAGCTACAACTGAATTGTGCAATGTCTGTATCTTCCTAACCTCCGGCATTCTTGGAGAAGCTGTTAACTTTGATAATCGTTTCATCGCAGCCATTTCTGATGCCTTAGATATACAAAGGTCTCTTAATGCCTGCTTCAAACTAACAGGCTCAGAAGTCCCAACTCGTGGGGACCGAGAAACTCCCACTGTGATTGGCCTTTTAGATGCATTTTTCATCTTAGGGCTTGCACCATCATGTAAAAGGCCCAAATCCCTTGATGAAGATTTAAGGGCAATTGATTCAAACAGTTTATTAATATCATCATCTAGATTATCCTTGTATCCCAGTTTCAGCACCGGAAGCTTCTGATTTTTCTCATCTGTGCTATACCCAGAATTTGACTGACAAACTCCAGCGGATTTCCCTGTCTTTAGCTCCGTCCTTACTTCAACTATTTCACAGGTGCCAGAAAAAGAACCCATTACAAGATAAATTGCTCTGCTAACTTAATGTTTTCATAGTAGAGGTAACACAAACATGCCAAGTCTATTGTAATTCATTTCTCATGCAATGAATCAGACACCACAAATCACAAATCAGAAAAAGAGAACGCAAAATCAAACTTCCAGAATCCAACCATTCTTTGGTGAAATCAAATTTGAAGTGTGAATGGTAGATCCACTCTTTTGATCAGCTATATGACATTCAAACCCTGATACAATGGCCAATAGCTGAAATGCATAGCAAACCAAAAAGAAAATATGAAAATTCTAAATTAAGAGGAAACAAATGAGCAAATGAGTTGACAAAAATAATATAAAGAAAGAAACTGACAACAAAAATATAGACCATAAAAACCATCAGAAAAACTCCAAAAAAATCAGTAATTCCAATATTAGCCCATTAGCCACTCATCTGCAGAAAAATGCCACTTACAATATTTTACATGTATGAAACTGCAAGTGCAATAGCCAGATACATAACAATATTTTTGTTACAATTCTAATAGTTTGACAATCTGAATTAGTGGATTTAATGGTAAGATGATACCATGGCCAAAAAAAAAAATCCATCTAAAAAAATACGTGAATTCGAGTGTTCAGCTATTTGGAGGATTTTGACGGATTTTAACATCCAAATTCTAAACAATGGTAAGGAAACTTGTTACTTAATCTCCAATAATCCTATCCTCTTCACCTTCATTTTCTTTTGATACCTTCCCCTCCCAAATCCCAAAACATACACTAAGAGGCAAGTTATTAGGACCAAATAACAGTATGTTCAAGTTGAGCTAAGCTTAACAACTTCTAGTTCATGCAAAGGCTGCGTTTTACATCACGCGTCACAACTTTCCTTGCTGCTGGTGTTAGTACATAATGCCATACTCAAGTAAAAAAAAAACTCAAATCGTGCTCTTTAAAGTGGGAACTATTCTCTTATCTTTCTAAAAGTGTTCACTAATATGTTCAATCAACAGATCATGAGAAATACGGCGCCAGATGAAGGTGTAATCCATTTCTTGCTAATATTTACTATGACATTATCCAATTAACAAAAGGAACGGGTAGCCATATCAATTCAGGATCGATTTGCTTCCGGGAAAATTCCCCAAGACAAAAAATTACCAAAATATAGAATTAAAAATTAAAAACAAAAAATATCTCTATATATAGACACATACACACATATGGGGATGGAATCAGAAATCCAGTTTCATCCATGATGTAGAATCAAATCCAACAACACCTGCTTCGTTTCATATAATTAGAATTACAATTACAGACAAGTTGCGAAACGACTCAAATCACAAAAGTAAAAGGTCGAAATATGAGATAACAGAATCATAGGATGCGTATAGTATAAATGAACACTGTTCATGTGAATACGTATCGATTCGATGAATTACGCATTGAAATAAAGCATAATAGACAGTGCGAAGGGAAACAGAAGCAGAAGCAGAAGAAGCGGTACCAGCATGTGGAAGCAATGGCATGGTGAAGAGAGATGAAGAGACACATTGACGCTGCAATTCGAAAATGAAGAAAAGAAAAACCCTAGGTGCGCATCGAGGCGATGAAGGGAGGAAAAGTAGATACATACACAATAGCAGAACGTATTGCTCTGTTCCGCTTTCAGCACAGGCACTGATTGTTTTGTACAGACAGGACCCACCGTATGTCACAGCACAGAGAATCATACAATACTACAAACAATCAAATTAAATTTCAAAATGAATAATGATATTTAGACAATAAAAATGGTATTCGATATCGTATAAAAATATTTTTCAATACTTAGTTGTTATCATTATATATTTTATCACTCATAAAATATCTCATCGGCTATATAGTATATGTATAAGATCAAAATTTGTGTTCAAATATGATTATTGATTCAAAATGTATAGTAACCACACTCTAGATAGAGACGAATCACTTTAGTTTAGTCGGTCACCTCTCCCATATTAGACAGTTGGACAGTTGAAGTTAGTTAGTCAGTTTCTAAATCAGTTATATTAGTTATGTAGCTGTTAAGTTGTTAACTTACTTAGTTGAGTAGATAAATGTCTATATATATAGATGAGAACTGATATCTTGTAATTCACTTTTGTATCATTTCTTCATTGAATGAAAGCATAATGAGCATATTGCTCCTTTCATCAATTCTCAGTTTCTAGACTCAATATGGTATCAGAAGTTTTTTAGCTTCTTGCTCCTTTCCGCACTCTTTCTTCATTCAATTCTTTCAAACCTTCTTTCTTCTCCTTCAGTCTTGCTTTCTTCCTGTATCTGGTTATCACCATGGAAGATCCTTATGCAAATCCTCTTTTTCTTCATCCCTCTGATGGTCCCGGTTTGACTCTGGTGTCTCAACCACTCACCGGAGACAATTTTAGTTCCTGGAAACGTGCCATAACCATGGCTCTCATTGGCAAGAATAAGCTTGGTTTTATCGATGGTAGTGTTCAGCCACCCCAAGAAGATGATCCTTTGTATCCTTTGTGGAGGCGCAACAACAATATTGTTGCCTCTTGGATCTTGAATTCCATTTCGAAGGAAATTATAGCCACTGTGATCTATTCCACCACTGTAGCAGATATATGGAAAGATTTGCACCAGCATTTTCATCAGAAGAATGGACCACGGGTGTTTCAGCTCAAGAGAAATTTGCACAGCTGCACTCAAGGTTCTCTTTCTGTCCCTCAATACTTCATCAAGGTGAAAGCTGCTTGGGAAGAGTTAGCTGAATACAAGCCTGCTCATACTTGCAATTGTGGCGGTGTTCAGCCTCTACTAGATCACTTGCAAGAGGAGTATCTCCACATTTTCCTTTCGGGTCTTAATGATTCCTACCAACATGTTAGGGGTCAAATCTTGCTTATGAAACCTCTTCCTTCTGTTAACCATGCATATTCTTTGGTTCTTCAAGAAGAAACACAGAGAGAAGTGTGCAATGGTAATTCAGAAGCTCCTATGGTGTTTGCTGTTCAGTCTGGACAGAATCAATATCAGAAGCCTTCAAATGTCAAGAAAGATCGCCCTTTGTGTGCACACTGTGGCCTTCTTGGTCATACCAAGGATAAGTGCTTCAAATTACATGGGTATCCCCCTGGTCACAAGAAGCATCGTGCTCCCCAAGTAGCCATGATCAATCAAGTTTCTGGTTCTGGTTCCTCTCAAGGCAACACTGCAGAATCTCCAACGACTCATCAACATTATCAACAATTGATAGGTTATTTGCAGTCACAAATGGCTCAAATGCCAACATATGATTCAGGTCCTATGCATAATGCAATGATTGGTATGAGTTTTTCCACTCTAGAGTCTTCCTTAGTTAGTTCTTTCAACACTTGGATTCTTGATTCTGGAGCAACCTCTCACATTGCTCATTCTTTAGAATTGTTTACTTCACATATTCCTTTGTCAAATAAATTCGTCATGCTTCCAAATGGTAGTAAAATTGCTGTAACTGCTATTGGAACAGCTTCTATTTCCCCTAAGTTGGTCTTGCAAAATGTTCTCTATATTCCCAGTTTTAGGGTAAATCTCATTTCTGTTAGTAGTCTATTAGACAATTCTGCATACTCTTTGTCATTTACTGATGATGCTTTCTTGATTCAGGACAAGAAACAACAGAAGGTGATTGGCAAGGGTAGGCTCAGTCAAGGGTTATATGTCTTGCACACTGCACCACAGCATACTGCTTGTAGTACAGCATCTGTTTGTAATCTTTTGAATTCTAAGTCAGTTTCAAATTCTTTAGTTCCTGAGTTTCCTTGTACTTCTTTGCCTTTTGAAACATATTGTAATGAATCAAAATGTAATGCAGTACAACACAATGATGCCACACTTTGGCACTCTAGGTTAGGACACCTATCTGATAAGATTCTCAAAATTGTAAGCAATAAAATTCCTTTCCAATTGTCTTCAACTTTTGATTCGAATTCTTGCAAAATATGTCCTTTATCAAAGTTTCACAGATTGCCATTTGTCTCTCATAACAATCATGCATCTACTGCATTTGATCTCATTCATTGTGACACTTGGGGACCTTTTGCACAGCCTACACATAATGGAAAACAGTATTTTCTAACAATTGTAGATGATTGCACAAGATATACATGGATACACTTGATGAGTAGGAAATCTGAAGCTACTTCTCTAATTCAGCATTTCTTTAAATTTGTTAAGACTCAATTTGACAAAACCATTAAGGCTATTCGAAGTGACAATGCAAAAGAACTGGCCTTAACCACTTTTTTACAGCAAGAAGGTGCTACACATCAATTTTCTTGTCCTCATAGACCACAACAAAATTCAGTGGTAGAGAGGAAACATCAGCATCTACTTAATGTAGCAAGGTCCTTACTGTTTCAATCTAAGGTGCCAGTAGCCTTTTGGGGTGAATGTGTGAGTACTGCTGCTTTCCTCATCAATCGTGTGCCTTCTACAAGCTTGAATAATTGTTCCCCTTTTGAGTTGTTACATGATAAACAACCTGATTATTCAGCACTTAAAGTGTTTGGCTGCTTATGTTATGTCTCCACTATACCATCAGAGAGGACAAAATTCAGTCCTAGAGCCATTGCTTGTGTTTTCTTGGGTTACCCACCTGGTGTAAAAGGCTATATGCTGTACAACCCCACAACAAACAAATTCCTCATATCCAGAGATGTTGTCTTTCATGAAGAAACATTTCCTTTTCATACCATCAATTCCTCTACAGCTTCACCAGGTGTGTGTGCTGATATAGTTGTACCAAGACCTCTGCCTGATACAGCAGTGTTTCCTATGCCTGCTCAACCTGCACCAACAGTGATGATTCCTCCTGAACAGGTTCCACATGAATCAGTAGCACAACCGGTTGATATTGTGCAGGAACAACCAGATCAGCAGCATGTTCCTTTGCAACCTGTAAGGAGATCAAATAGGTCACACAGACCTCCTTCATACCTACAGCAGTACCACTGTAACAGTGTTACCTATCCCATTCAGCACCATCTTTCCTATGATAACCTTTCCCTGCCTTACAAGCAATATGTTATGCAAGTAAATGAAATTTTTGAACCTCAGTTTTTTCATCAGGCTGTCCAATTTCCTGAGTGGAGACAGGCAATGGCAGAAGAATTAGCTGCTTTAGAGGCAAATAACACCTGGACAGTTCAGACCTTGCCTCCTGACAAGAGAAAGATTGGCTGCAAATGGGTCTATAAGGCAAAATTGAAGGCAGATGGTTCATTAGACAGGTACAAGGCACGACTAGTGGCACAAGGCTTTACTCAACAGGCAGGAATTGACTTTCAAGATACATTCTCACATGTGGCTAAGTTAACCACAGTGAGACTTCTGTTATCCATTGCTGCTCAGATGAAATGGCATTTCCTCCAACTAGACATTAATAATGCTTTCCTCAATGGAGAGCTCAATGAGGAGGTATACATGCAGTTGCCAAAAGGGTATCCTATCAAGGGTGAGAACTTAGTTTGTAAGCTAAACAAGTCTCTTTATGGTTTGAGACAGGCTTCCAGACAGTGGTTTCACAAGTTCAGCTCCACTATTCTCAAATTGGGATTTGTCCAATCTTCTGCAGATCACTCCCTCTTCTCTTTAGGATCAGGTTCTCAACTTGTTATCCTACTTGTCTATGTGGATGACATCATCCTAGCTGGACCTAATCCCTCTTTGATCAAGCAAGCTCAGTCTTGGTTAGCTGAGAATTTCAAGCTCAAGGTGCTAGGTGACTTGAAGTACTTCTTGGGACTTGAGATTGCAAAATCTGAAAAGGGAATCCACTTATGCCAAAGGAAGTATACAGTTCAGTTACTTCAAGACACTGGTTTCATCTCAGCAAAACCTTCTCCCATTCCCATGGACCCGAATATACACCTTAACTCTACAGATGGAGATCCACTCCCTGAAGCTTCTTTGTACAGAAGGCTCATTGGGAGACTAATGTACCTGACCATCTCCAGGCCAGATATCACTTTTGCAGTGAATAAATTGAGCCAATTTCTGGCTGCTCCTCGCACTACACATCTCCAAGCAGTGCATCACCTGTTGCAGTACCTTAAAGGTACTCCTGGACAAGGAATTCTATTTCCTGCTAACTCTTCCCTGCGCCTATCTGCTTATGTTGATGCAGATTGGGGTAGCTGTAAAGTAACCAGAAAGTCTACAACTGGTTTCTGCATATTCCTTGGGGACTCTCTTGTTGCTTGGAAATCTAAAAAACAGCCCACTGTGGCAAGATCTTCTGCTGAGGCAGAATACCGTGCACTAGCCTCTTTAACATCTGAGCTGCTGTGGATCAAGCAATTACTGCGGGTATTTGAAGTGCCTATCAACTCAGTTATGGTGTTTTGCGATAGTCAATCAGCCATTCAGCTAGCAAGCAACCCTTTGAGTCATGAGAGGTCCAAGCATGTGGATATAGATTGCCACTTCATTAGAGAATATGTGCAATCGGGGTTCTTAAAACTAATTCATGTTCGGACACACCAACAGCTAGCCGATCCACTTACAAAGGCTCTTCCTCGGGTGCAGTTTCAGGCTCTTATTCGCAAGTTAGGAGTCCTTAACATATACCTCCCAACTTGAGGGGGGGTATTAGACAGTTGGACAGTTGAAGTTAGTTAGTCAGTTTCTAAATCAGTTATATTGGTTATGTAGCTGTTAAGTTGTTAACTTACTTAGTTGAGTAGATAAATGTCTATATATATAGATGAGAACTGATATCTTGTAATTCACTTTTGTATCATTTCTTCATTGAATGAAAGCATAATGAGCATATTGCTCCTTTCATCAATTCTCAGTTTCTAGACTCAATATCCCATAATGTTTTTTGTTTTTTTCCTTTCATATTGACATGAATTTAACTATCGAATGTGTAGTAATATATAGGTTTTAATTTTCTTTTTATCCTTTAAATCATTGAAATAATAATTAACCTTGAGAGTAACATCCAAAATTATGCGAGCTTAATAAATTCAACATGCATGATTAATTAAGTTAATAATATTCATAATCATAAGCAAATTCCTCATGATACAAAATAGCATGTAGCACCCGAGCATACTATGGATTATTTTATTTTTAAAATTATTTTATATACTAAGGCAAATCTCAGATTGCTTTTTATTTTTTCCCCATGTGGAAGACATTATTTAAAGAAAGATCACACGTAGCTATCAGCCAAAATAAGCATGGAAACCATCAATCATCATCAAGAATAATCCTTATTATTTTAAATTACCACCATATACTTATATTATTATTATTATTATTATTATTAGTATTATTTTTATTATTATTATGGTCTTACTAACGAGTGCACGAACGACATTAGTTAAGACACCCGCAAAAGGAAAAAATTTATTGGGAAACTAGGTGTACTGTAAGTTATAAGGATTATACCTAACAGAAAAATAATTGAAAGAGTGAGATAAAATAAAAATACTCCTTCGAGAAGAGCAACCTCCTTAAGCAAATGTCTCCTTTAATATTCTTCTTCTTTTTATTCATTCCATAATTGGTTACATACTAGTTTTTAGCACCCATGCAATGCACGGGTAAAATTTCTATTAAATAAATTTCTTTCAAATTTTATAATATTGATAATTAAAAAAATTACATTATTATAAAAAATATATAGACAATATTATGTGTACATTAATTTTTTATGATAGTGTAGAAAAAAAATTATAGAATGACTATTTTTTAATAATGCATCACTATATAATTACCAAGTAATATAAAAATCATTAAACTAATAGAATGTAAAATTTAATTTAATTTTTTCTTAAAACACATAAGCTTAAAACTTTATTTTATAACAATATCGACATTATACTTATTACTCTAATTTACTTTACATTATTTTCATTTTCATAATAATTATTATTACTTACACAAATAAAATTATTTTCATTATTACTCCATGTATCAAACTCCAAAGCAAAGTTGGTGGCCTGGCCAAATATGGTAACTTCACATTTCCATTCATACAACATATTCAAAATTCTACTCCAGAATTATTTTTATGTTTTCCTACCGCTGCTCAAACTAAACCATTGCGCCACAATGTTCGCACCACCGGTTCATTCCTCCAAAGTCTAGACAATCTAGAATAAAATTTAACAAATCAGTCAACATGTAAAAATAAAAAAGTGGCAAAATAAATTAAATTAATACATGCAAATAGACATAGACAATAATTACTAAATAAATACCTTCACATTCATCTTCGACAAATAAAGGATTCTCCCAATAACAAACTTGAAAATCCATTTTTATTTTTATAATATCAACAACAATGAACCAAATAAATAAAAAACTGAAATGCAAGTGAGAAAAAGTTATATATAATAATACAAACAAAAAATATTTGAATATTACGTTGTTGGCATCCCACTCGACTTGAATATCTAAATCTATTTGTTTTTAAAAAATATAAAGCAAAAAAAATTAAATATAATCAATGTCTATTTGAAGACAAAGTTAGTACATTTACATTACTCTTTCAAAGACATAATTAAATATTGAAGTAAAAAATAAATAATAAAACTTAAATAAATGATCCCCTAAAAATCAAGACCAATAATTTTAAAACTACATAGTTAATAATGGTTGTAAAAATACTTCATAAATATTTTACATATTAAAAATTAAACATTGTATACAAATAAAGTCCAAACAAAATATATTAAATAATCATATTCTTATATATTTGTTAAAACAAAATAATTCTACTCCGGAACTATTTTTATGTTTTACCAGCAGCTCGACAAACCAAATCATTGCGCCATAATATTCACAACACCGGTTCATTCGTTAAAAGTCTACACAATATAGAAAAAAGTTTAACAAATCAGACGACATCTAAAAAATAACAAAAGTGACAAAATAAATTAAATTAATATTTTTAAATAGACATTGATTACTAAATAAATAACTTTACGTTCATCTTCAACAAATAAAGGATTATCTCCATCATGAACTTGAAAATTTATTTATATAATACCAATAACAATGAACAAATTAAATAAAAACTGAAATGCAAGTGGAAAAAATTTATACAATAATATAAATAAAATAAAAATTTCTATTACCTTGATGTAATGTGAAATTAACATTTTTTTCTACGTAGTATATCCCCATAACTCACTTGGGTTGGTAGATCATGTTGCTGGCATTTCACGTGACTTAAAAAATTTAAATCTATGTTTTTTTTTACAAATAAAGTAAAAATAATCAAATATAAACAAACTATTCAAAGACAAAGTTAGTACATTTATATTACCTTTTCAAAAAATATAATTAAATATTGAATTAAAAAATAAATAATAAAACATAAATAAACGACCCCCTAAAAACCAAGGCCAATAATTTTTTAGTTTAATTTCTATACACTGTCAGTGTAAAGATTTTTACACTGACAACCAATCAAAAATCATGAAATTGATGACTTTTAAGGTGGTTAGGATAAGAATCAAAGATTTGATATGGTGTGTCAATTTCTAACTGATTGACAGTGTAAAAAAACTTTACACTATCAGTATATACCAATTAAATCCTTTTAATATATAAAATATTTATTAATTATTTTTTACAACATTTATTAATCATGTTGTTCTAAAAAATATCGGTCTTGATTTTTAAGGAATCATTTATTTTAGTTGTATTATTTATTTTCTACTTCAATATTTAATTATGTTTTTGAAAGGGCAATATGAATGTACTAACTTTGTCTTCGAATAATTTGTTTATATTTAAATTTTTTTGCGTTACTTTAAAAAAAAATAGATTTAGTTTTTTTAAGTCGAGTATAATGCCAACAACATAGTCTACTAACCCAAGTGAGTTATGGGATATACTACATAGAAGGAAAAATGTTAATTTAACAATCCGTCAATGTAATAAAAATTGTTATTTTGTTTGTATTGTTGTATAACTTTTTCCCACTTGCATTTCAGATTTTTATTTAATTGGTTAATTGTTATTGATATTATAGAATTGCATTTTCAAGTTCATGATGGAGAAAATCCTTTATTTGTTGAAGATGATCGTGAAAGTTTTGATTTATAAATCAATGTTTATTTGAATATATTAATTTAATTTATTTTTGCTGCTTTTTTTTTAAAAAAATTTTATATGTCGACGGATTTGTTAAAATTTTTCTAGATTGTCTAGACTTTAGCCGAATGAACCGGTGTAGTGAACATTGTGGTGCAATGGTTGGTTTGAGGAGTGGTCAGGAAAAAATAAAAATGGTCCTAGAGTAGAATTGTTTTGTTTTAATAAATAGATATGAATATAATTATTTAATATATTTTGTTTTAACTTTATTTTTATACAATGTTTAATTTTTAATATGTAAAATATTTAGTAAGTATCTTTTACAACCTTTAATAATTGTGTAGTTCTAAAAATTATGAGTTTAATTGTTATATACTGTCAGTGTAAAGTTTTTTACACTGTCAACCAATCAGAAATCATGGTATGTGTGACTTTTAAGGTAGTTAGGATAAGAGTCAAACAATTTAGCTTATGTGGCAATTTCTGATTGGTTGACTGTGTAAAAAATCTTTACACTGACAGCGCATACCAATTAAATCCCTTTCAAAATGCTAAATACATCATTTCCCATTCAAATTTTCCTTTCTTGATTCCTTAAACAATGTCTCAATGGGGCACTCGTTAACATTCTCTTATTATTATTGTAAGAGAATGGCTAACAGTTAAAAGATTAACAACTAAAAGATTTTATTGGAAATTAATATATTTAATATTTAAAAATATGATATATTTAATTGTCCAATAAAAATTATTTTTCAATTATTTAACCAATTAATATGATCGTATATCATATGATACATGTTGTATGCATCTTTTCTTTTTATTTTCACACATGAAATACTATTTATAGAGTTTAATGTTAATATAATGTTGAGGTAAGTGTAAATTTTGTATATTATCAAACCACTTACAAATCATGTTATTCGTAGTTTTTAAGATAATTATGATAAGAGCCAAATATTTTTAATAATGTAACAGTTTATGATTGGTTGAGAATGCATAAAGAGTTTTTACATTAACAATATATATCAATTAAATTCTTTGTTTATATATTTGTTGAGTTTAATTTTAATGTAATGTTATTGTAAATATTTTAATGACGACAAAATAAATAATTAAAAATAAATTTTAATTAACAATTTCTTATTAAACTCAAATTAGTCAGAAACCAAAAAAAACAAAAAACAAAAATCAAATTAGTCAAGATCCAATGTGATTTCCAGATAACGAGCGTCTCATAAAAAATTAAAACCTATATATCACTACCCATTGAATATATATTTTTAGAATAAAAATACCACTTTCAATTAAGGATGGCAATGGGACGGGGCGGGTGCAAGTAGTGCTTCCCCCGCATCCATCCCCGTCAATATCCATGGATATTTATGCTAGTAGCGGGTATCCATGGATATCCGAAGGTATTAAAAAATCTAAAATAAAAGGAAAGGAAATAAAATTATACAATATAATATAGCAATACATTATATTAAGATTATATAATATACTATATGTATTTAAAAAAATTATAATCAAGGGTTTAACCACTAAAAAGTATCAAATAATAAAGAAAATAAAGTTTATTTCATCTCAAAATGATAGAAATTGTCATAAGATATATTATATATTTAATAAAAAATACTTACTATAATATGCGGGTATCCATGGGGCGGGTACTATGATCCTCATCCTTATTTAGTAGGTATCCATTTACTATCCATTGCGGGTAATTCGTATGGATATCCGTGGGTGATGGTAATTTTGTCATCCCTAGATGGAGGAAGGGAAGGGTACTCTCACACCTTGCATAGGTTTTTTTTTTTTTTTTTATCAAAGGGAAACACAAAGAGACAAGACAACCAGAACAACAAAAGCTAAAAACGGATGCTCTCTATCCCCAAGGCATCAGCAAGGACCACACTTGAAAGCTCAGGAGGACAAAGATTCCACATTCTAAGACCACAATCCAAGTTGGTACCAAACTTGGCAACCCGATCAGCATAACTATTACCCTCACGCGGAGTATGAACAAAGGACAGTTGCCAATCATTGATCCTGAAGGATCTTATAAAGTCCACAGTAGGAGCATAGGGATGATGTTGCTGGACACCCTCTTCAATAAGAGACAAAGCTAATTAAGAGTCAGATTCACATATGACATCCTTGAAGCCTTTATCCCAAGCTATGTTCAAACCATAAGCAATAGCTTGGAGCTCGGCATTAAGATTAGTAGTAAATCCACAATTACCAGAGAAACCAAGCAGCCATTCACCATAGGAGTTCCTAATAATACCTCCATAGCTAGAATTCTCGGGATTGCCCAAGGAACTGCCATCAATATTCAATTTAACAGTTTCACCTTGCATATGGTTTATTATTTAACAAAAGAATCAAAATACTCCAAAATCCTCAAATTTGGGGGAATTAAAAAAATGAACTAGAGGAGGATTTTGGAGGGTCATCTTCCCTTCCTTCATCCCTTTTCCCATTCTTTTTCCCAAAGCCTTCCCCTCCCAAACTCATAAACAAGCCCTTAGACTCTACGATGGGTAGCGGCACCACCACCACTACAAAACCCCATTACTCCTCCATCTCTGCAACATCTCACGACATCCGCACTAACTTATATTTTTTAGCTTCTTCTCTCGGAAGAAGGATGGAAAGAAACAATAGTTTATGTCCATTGCCCGAATGCTTGGTTTCTAATTTTTCTTAGATCCTGATCTATTTTCTCTTTGTAAACATTTTAAAAAAATTATGAATAAGAAATTTTAAAAATAAATGTTAGCCACCCAAGTGTGTTGTCGACATCGAAGAGTGGAGGGATAGGACAAAGAGTTGCCCTAATTCGTTGAAGCTCGCTCCTTATAATCGCGTCATTGATGGGCAGCACCATAGAGTGGAGTGGGATGATTAGTGCAACCTGCGGTGGTTGCCAACTCTTCGGACGACTAATATAGTGGCATAGGGATCAAGAAATGAGGTGGGAGAAATAAATGGTAAAAAAAAGTTATACGAAATTTGGTGTATTTAAAATATATACTAGCATTTTTACCCTTTGTAACTCATGGGGTATCAAAATTAATTTTTAAATAATTTAAAATTTGAAAATTGAACATAAGATTAATTTTCATATTTCTAACAACAAAATAAAATGAAATTATAACTGGTACATCAATATTGTCAAAAACATCAATTAATTAATTAGTTATCTATCCAGAAAATTTATACAAATATATATATATATATATATATATATATATATATATATATATATATAGCTAAGCAAGAGATGTATTAAATTGGGTACAGGGGATACCATAACCCAATACAAAGAAAGTAAAATACATGAACTGGGAGAAAGGCAAAACAACAGATATATGGACAACCAAAAGCAAACACAGGTTGCAAAAAGGTTGAGACATAGCTAAAATTCATAACCTACCCCAACAAGAACCCAAACCAACAAAGTTCCATCCGCACAGGCATGTACAAAATCTGTAAACAGGACAAAAAAAAAAAAAACCAAAACACCATCTCACATGTGATGCTCCACTCGATGAAGTGACCATTTACCCAAGAAATTGCTCCCCTGCTCCGATCCCAGCAAATCCACAAAAGCAATCATGAGCCCACCTTCAACCATTTCATGAAAGCAGAAACCAGCAGCAGAAGAAACAATACAGAGACTTGCATCAGCAAAAACTTCCAGCAGCAAACAGCAGTTACTGCAGAAACAGGACAGCAGCAAAGCAAACTCATCCAATCCTCCAATTAATCTGAGTGTGAAGGCATAGCAACGGGTTTATGGTTCAATCAGTACAAGAGAATCCACCTTTATCAACCAAAGCATTATACTAAGTCCAAGTTCTGGTTTTGATCATCCATGTCACCTTTTCAAAATTTACAGAATCATGCTTGAAGACCACCTCATTTCTGTGTAGCCAAAGTGACCAAATTACATAAATATAATCATTCACAAGTGCTTGTCTTCATCAAATTAGTATGTTTTTCGGTACACGTGTGTTATTTGTTCACCTAGTTTTGACACCAACACCGAATAAAACCACATGGCTCTGACATTAATCTAATATTTCTCTCATCTATAATCATTTTATTATGTAAAAAAGTCTCAAATATGGTATCCAAGACATACGGTGTCAACTTTTAATATTCGAAAATCATTACTGTATATATAAAGTCTACATTAAATGTAGTTTTTTTTTTTTAAAAAAAAAAAACCAACAACAACAACAACACAATATAATACAGAAGTTAAAATTAGGTAGATACCATACATCTAGAAGAAATAAAAATTTATATCTTTTTTTCTTGTAAAATTTTGGGTCATATTTAATGATAAAAAGAATAAAAGAAATAATAAAAAAAAACTAGTACTAGTACATTGCTAGGAAAGAAGAAGTAACATTGGCTCGATACGTGACCATGATTGCTCGCAAAGGAATTAAAAGAAAAACAATTATACAATATTTGACTAGTATAATAAGATTTACACAAAAAAGTATAGAATACTTGGACACAATAACTGAATGAATCTTTTTTTTATAAGCAATAACTGAATGAATCTGATTCTAAAAGACATGACTTGGTCAACATATAGAAAATGTATGACTTCCAAAAAAAAAAAAAAAAACTGCAATATATATGAATAGCAATACATACCCTATATATAAGAGGAATACTTGAAAAATTAAACACATGACCATTGTTGTGAAAATCGAGATCCTAGCGAGGATCGGGAGGGGGATGGAAGATCGTAACAAGGATCGTAAGATCCTAGCTAAAGTAGAAAAGTAGACTTGTAAAGTAGAAAACTATACTTATAGATGTACATATGCATGAAAAACAATGTAGATAAGGAAAATCCATAATCATAATTCATAAAAAACCAAATCCAATACATAACACAAACATAATAAGTTCATAATAAAATAAGACAAAAGCATAATAAGTTCATTATCAAAATCAAGTCAAGCTAACTCTAGCCATCTAATCTAAGAGTGAATTTAACGTAACCTCAGGATAGTCATCCTCATCCTCCATATCATCTTCATTCTCATTTATAGCATCATCTCCAAGTCCTCCAACTATCTTATCAACATCATCATCAATAGGAATATCTAGTCCCAGAAGCTTTCAGATTAGTCTTGCCACTCCCATTCCCACTAGCTTCGTTCCTATTAACACCACCACTAGCAGGGTTACTTGAAGCCACTGCTATCTCTTCAAGTAAGAACGCACAAAGAGAGGGCGAATGAACAAAAACAGAGACGAAGTGAGCTGTTTGGTTGAGTGAGCAAGGGCGCGAATGAGAGAGGAAGAGAAGGAAGGGGCGGCGCTAGCGGCGCGCCTGAGAGAGGAAGAAAACGATGGGTCTTCGAACGGCCAAGGGAAGATTTCTCGAAGAGGGGTCTTCAAACGGGGTTGCTATGTGGGGATGGGATTTAGGGTTTTTTACTTTAACCCGTTGAAAATATTAACTGGGTTGTAAAAACCCTTTTTTTTGGAAATGGGCCAGCAAAAAGCCCAACTCGAAAACGAAATGAACCGGCTCGTGAGACACGGAAAAATCGCCGTTCCTGCGATTTTTCGATCAAGCTCGACGATTCTAGACCGATCCTGCCAAGCGGCGATCCTAGGTGGGATTTAGCTCGCGGAAGTCACTGGAGATCGAGGAATCGCACGATCTTGCGATCTTCCTCGCGATCCTAACAACACTGCACATGACCTATTGAAGTACAAAAATAATCACGTAATATGATGATCGTGACAATGACGAAAGAAACTAACAGAGTTATTAAAACTCAAACAGTTAAATATATACATAAAATAAAATAAAGAAATTTGCAATTATTATTTGTCTCTTATTTTATTTCTGAACTTCCTATGAGAAAAAGAAGTAATCTTAAAACATAGGAAAATATTTGTAAGATCTATCATATTCACTACTCTTTCGTAACACCGCAGATAACTTTACATACTAATAGTCACCAGAATGGCCTAACATAATGTCTTTTATGATATAAGAAGATGAGTTTCTGTGGCTACAGAAATCATATGTGGGCCAGGCGTATAGCATTCAACATGCTTATGGTATTTGGAGGATAGAGATAAAATTTCCAAAGATGATAATGGGGTTAAGTCAGGTGTATTATGAAGATCCGTTCACTGAATATTAGGGGGCTGGGGGAGGACGAAAAAGGAGAAAGTGAGAGCTATAATCAGGGAGGAAAAGGTGGATTTCATGGTCATTCAAGAATCTAAACTATCTGAGGTTGACAGGGGCCTTTGTCAATTATTGTGGGGTGATCAGGATGTAAAGTGGGCTTTTACTCCAACAGAAGGAAATTCGGGGGGTATTATCAGTTTGTGGAGTGGCAAACGGTTTAATTTAAATTACACTTTTTGGGGGAAGGATTTTTAGGAGTATGTGGTGTGTGTGTGTGTGAAGAATAGCAGGCAGCGTATAGTGATCAATATTTACTCCCCTTCATAATCTCAGAAAAGAGGGTTATGTGGGAAAATATTGTTATGTCGAAGAAGGGATTCAGCGGTGATTTGTGGTGCATTGTAGGTGATTTTAACTCGGTCAAGAGCAACGCTGAAAGGAGGGGAGCAGCTTCACATTATATGGACTCTCAAAATATTGAGTTCTAGGCTTTTATTGATGATTGTGATCTTAAAGATTTGCCGGTGCTTGGGAAGCGATTTACTTGGTTCAAACCGGATGGCACAGATATGAGTAGATTGGACATATTTCTTGTATCTGAAGCTCGGGTGAATTAGTGGAATCTCTCCCCCCCAGTGGGTTGGTAAAAGGGATGTCTCTGATCATTGTCCGATTTGGCTATCTGGAGACTGTTTAAATTGGGGGCCTAGACCATTCAGGTTCAATAATTGTTCGCTGGAACACTCTGATTTCGCGGCCTTTGTTGAAAATTGTTGGAAAGAACTCTCGGTGGATGGTTGGAAGATTTATGCCTTCAAAGAAAAATTGAAATTACTAAAAGAAAAATTGAAGACTTTGAATTGGGAAGTGTTTGGAAACTTAGATTCAAGAATTACTAATTTGGTGGCTGCCCTTAATGATTTTGATGATCTGGCTAGCTCCAGAATATTGGATGAGGAGCAATGTGGACTGAGGAGAGATGTCACTAATAAGCTATATCAAGCTCGCTTACTGAAATCAAATCTTTCTTACCAAAAGTCACGAGTTAGGTGGTTAAATTTGGGTGATGCCAATTCAGCTTTCTTTCACTCCTGCATCAATTTTTGGAGGAGGCAGAACAACATTTCTGTTTGTGGGTGGAGGGTGTTGTGAATGTCAAAAAAGAGTTGAAGAATTATTTTCAGGAGATGCATACTAAGGTGGCTTGGCATAGGCCCACTTTGGAAGGTATTGCTTTCAAAAATCTCTCTTCTGTGGACAGCTTATCTTTAGAAGTTTCTTTCTCTATGGATGAAGTCAAGTAGGCGGTTTGGAGCTGCGAGGGAGACAAGAGCCCAGGTCTGGATGACTATAACTTCACGTTCATCAAGAAGTTCTGGGATTAATTAAAGGATGAAATTTTTCATCTTGTGAAGGAGTTTTTTCATAGATCAACTTTACTAAAGAGTGTTAGCTCATCTTTCATTGTCCTCATCCCAAAGAGGGACAATCCACAAAAGGTATCAGACTTTAGACCAATTTCCCTTATTGGTGTTATCCATAAGATCATTTCTAAGTTGCTTGCAGCTCGGCTAAAGAAAGTGATTGGTTCCTTGATTTCACCTAATCAATCGGGCTTCATTGTAAATAGGCAAATTCTGGATGGGGTCTTAGCAATAAGTGAGATTGTTGAGTTGGCAAGAAAAAGGGATGATGATTGTCTTATTTTTAAAGTTGACTTTGAACAGGCATACACTCGGTGGATTGCGGCTTTCTAGAGTATGTGTTGTGGAGGATGGGCTTTGGTGGCAAATGGATGAGTTGGATGGAAGCGTGTATCTTCAAAGGTGATGTTTCAATCCTTGTCAATGGTAGTACAACTAAGGAGGTTCGATTACAAAAAAGACTTGGACAAGGAGACCCTCTTGCTCCTTTCCTATTCCTTATTGAAGCAGAAGGTCTGAGTGGCTTGATGCGTAGTGTGGTGGAGTTCGGTTTTTACTCTGGTTATAGATTCCAACAGTCTCATTATCTCCCATCTTCAGTATACTGGTGACACTTTATTGGTTGGCAAAGCATCTTTTCAGAACCTGTGGTACTTAAAGGCAGTTCTTAGGAGCTTTGAATTGGTTTCAGGTCTCAAGGTCAATTTCCATAAAAGTTGTATCTATGGTATAAATATCGGGGGAGATTTTTTTATTGGCTGCGTCTAATTTTTTAAGTTGTAAGAATGGAGAACTTCCTTTTATGTACCTTGGCCTCCCAATTGGGTCCAATCTAAGGAAGGTCTCATCTTGGCAACCGGTGGTGGATGTTATGCGGAAGAGGTTATTGAGGTGGAAGGGTAAGCACTTGTCTTTGGGTGAAAGAATTGTTTTAATCAAATCTGTCCTCTCTAGTCTACCTCTATATTACTTCTCCTTTTTTAGAGCACCAAGGAAGGTTCTAAAGATGTTAACGAGTATACAGAGAGCTTTCTTGTTAGGGGGGTTATGGAGACAGAAAAAAGGTATATTGGGTTAGCTGGCGAAGGATATGCGCACCAAAAGTAATGGGAGGTATAGGAATAAAAAACTTAAACCTTTTCAACTTGAGTCTTTTAGGGAAGTGGCGTTGGAGGATTTTGGTGGAGGAAGGGGCATGTTGGCAGGATCTGATTCGCTTCAAGTATGGTGTGTCCAGAAGATTGGCTCATTTGGGTAGTTGGTCATCAAGAAATTCTTCTCAGTGGTGGAGAGACTTGATTAGGATTGATCAAGACCCTTCGTATGGCTTGAACTGGTTTTCGAAGGATATTGGAAGGAAGGTGGGGAATGGGTTGGGTACATCATTTTGGGATGAGATCTGGTTCGGTACCACTAGTTTGAGAGAGGTTTTTCTTAGGCTTTTTTCTTTATCAAACCAAAAAGAGGCTTCAGTGGTTGAAATGGGCTGGTGGGATGAGGAGGTGTGGAGATGGAGATGGGTATGAAGGATGCCCTTTTTTGTTTGGGAGGAGGAGGAATTGAGGATTTTTTATGACATTTTGTTAGGTGTGTATCTTAATAGGCTAGAAATGGATTCTTGGGTGTGGAAAGTGGATTCCTCAAAGATTTACATGACGAAATCAGCATATGCATCTCTTTTGTCCCAACAACAGATTGTTTTGCCTAACCAGGTACTAGAAACAAGTATTTAGAAATTTCTGGAATTGTAAAGCTCCCTCAAAGGTTCTAGCTTTCTCTTGGCAACTAATCATTGATCTCCTGCCAACAAGAAACAACCTTCTCCTTAGATCGGTGCTCGTTGATGCTTCACAAACTCTTTGTGTACTGTGCGGTTCACATGAGGAAACTGCAGCTCATCTTTTTACTGGTTGTTTAATTTATGTACAGATCTGGAAAAGTGTTTTCAGGTGGATAGGGTTCACATTTTTCACAAATATAGATATTGCAGACCACTACCTTAATTATAGGGACCTTTTTAGAAACAAAAAAATAAAAAGTATTGGCAATTGATTTGGCATGCTACGGTTTGGTCAATTTGGCTTATGCGGAATGATGTTATTTTTTCCAATGGAAAGGTTGATCTACTGGTAACATTTGAATTGATTAGATCAAGATCTTGGAGTTGGTTCAAGGCCAAAAAAGGACCGACTTTATATCAGTTTTCAGATTGGTACCAAAGTCCTTTGGGTTGTCTGCAATAAATTTTGTTGTTCTGGTTTTGCAGTTTAATTTCCAGATCTATTGTTTTTTCTTTCGTGCTGCTGCAGTGGTTTTTACTTTTGGAATTTTGTTCCTACTCAAGCTTGCTACAGGGTGGACGCTGTGTTTGCTGCACATTCACCAGTTTTTTTGGTACCCATGTGTGCTCTACTTTTGCTACTCGGCTTGTTCCCTGCTATTGGAGTTTCTTCTCTGGTTTGGACATAGGAATGCAGTGCGTTTTTCTTTGTTTCTGGATGGTTGGCAGATTTATATTACTTATAGGCAATGAAGCACCGACTCTAACACGGACACCGCGACACGACACGGATAGGGGGGAGCATGAACCAGTGACCCGACCTAAAACGATCAAACCGTTTTGAAATTTGGTGAAATGGGTGGGTTTGGTTGGGTCAACGGGTCAAACGGGTGAAAAAATGCGGTTAGCATGAATACCAATGGTCGGGTTCAATTCCGCTAAATTTCATCCGTCGGTAACCGAACCCGACCGATCAATACATTCTCTCAATCCAATTTACATATTTTCTGATTTATCTCTTCAGATTTCAAAATAATAAAAGCAAATCATTGATTCAAAAGTCACACCCCAGAGAAAAGCAAAACAGATCTGCTCCCGTACTCCTCCATCACGAACCAGAGAGTCTGACCAGTCGACCACCCTCCGCCGCCTCCTTATCCGGTCCTTCACCAGCACCTCAGATCTGACCCATGCGCCGACAAGTTCACCGCTCCGCCCTTTCTCTCTCAGGATAGCACCACCGTCGTCCGCCAAGTCCGGTCAGCTTGCCGTTCAGCACCACCGTCCATCTTTCTGCCAAATCATACCATGATCTACCGATCTGGGCGTTGCTGCTACAGAGATGGCTCGGTTTCGATAGGAGGCGGAGGCGGCGGCCTGAGAAGGTCTGGTTCGCCATTCGTTTCTGGCTCGCGGCGGCCTGAGGCGGACTCGTTCACCGTTCGCGTCTGGTTCTGGAAGGTTTGGAGGAGAGAAAGTGAAAGTGATATCTGAAAGGTGAAAGATGAGTGAACACTGGACTGTAGTTGGAACTTTGAAGAGTGAAGAAAGGAAAGATCGTGGTGGCCTTAGGCAGAGGAAGGGGAAAGGTGTGATGTTGGTGTTGGAGTGGGAGCATTGTAGAAGGAGGAGAAACGAAAATCTCTGCAATTTTTTCATACGGTGGTGGCTGTGAATGCTTGATGATACAAAAGAAAAGCTTATTTTGTTTATGATCCAGCCATCCAGAAGCTTCCAGGAAAAACGGATTGGGCTCTCTTTGTTTTACTTTTTTATTATATATATTTTTTGAAATAAAATTATAAAAAAATGTTAACCGCACCAACCCACCCGATCAACCCACCACCCGACCAACCTGTTGGCTAAATCGGACGGAAATGGGCCGCATTTTGTTGTGATCGGTTTCAATCAAGTTGGATGTTTTGAGCCCGAACCTGACCAATGATCACCCTTAGACACGGACGCCGCAACACGACTAATGTCCAAAACATAGGACACCATATATATAATTCAAAAAAATTGTATTAAATATTACGTGAGGTGTAATTGATTGATAGTATAAATTTTTTTATATTGATATTATATTAAAATTAAACCCTTTATTTTATTATTTTGAAATAATAATATCTCAACAATTTTAAATTTGCCTATAAAAGATGGCAAATGCTAACGAGTGCCCTAAGGACATTGTTTAATGATCTAAATAAGTATTTTTTTTATATAGGAAGTGGTGTAATAATCAATATATTGGAAAGAGATATATTTAGTTTTTCAATGAATATTTATCTTGTTTGGGTTCCTTAAACAATACCCTTGGAGCACTAGTTAACAAGACCCATAAAAGAAAACAACTAATGTAGGTGCAAATTACTTCGCAAAGCATGGTGTCAAAGAGTTTGGATCATACTAATCAGTGCCCTTAAGGATTCCTAAATAAGAAAGTTTTTATTGGAAATTAATATAACTATATCACTCTTCAAGATTTTAAATACAACAACTTTCAATACATTTTTTTCTATTCTTGATTCCTTAGCTAGTACCCTTAGTATTCTCCAAAGAATTTAGGATTTTTGAGATGATCAAGCCTCCTATTGATCTCCATTATCTACTATTTGGGGATCTCCAAGTGAGGCATTATTTCTTCTCTATGTTAGTGGTGTCTTGTTGCTTTTCCATCTTACCAAAAAAAAAAAACATTCTATTTATAACAAGATGTCATCTAATTATTATTATTTTTTGGTGTTAAAAATTTATTTGTTTTTTTTAAAAAGTGATTTTTTAATGATATAATATATTTTTGCCATCCTTGTGTAAATGCCAAAGTCAAATGTAATCCATTCATTAAAGTCAGATCTTTTTAATATTCATGGGTATGATATTGCATATGCCGCCAAGATGAGGGCATCATGCTATCAATTTTGCGTATCAATGATTTTCCATAATTAAAATGATTGATATTGTAATTAGTTATGAATTATTGTATTGATATATCAGTGCATTCAATTTTTTATTTTGTTTTTAGATGATTGTTTTACATTATTTGTGCTTTCCAAATCTAAACATTAAGGAATTTTTCCATTGGACAAAAGGCATTGAAAATGCATCGAAAGATTGAAAGAATGGTGGCATTATATGTTTAAGGTTTTTCTCTGAAAGTAGACTCAGATTGTATTTAATATTGTAAATAAATGAAAGTTTTACTATTTCAACTGTCATTCGAATAATTCGTTTTAAATTTTAAAATATTGAAGATTTGTTAATTTAAATATAAATTAAAATAACATACTATATTTTAAATTGATTTTATAATATATTGATTTTTATTTACAAATATCAATCAGTTTCTCAAAACAATGTGATTGAATTATAATTTTCATCCATCAATTGGAAAAAAATTTGAAGTTATATTTTTCGATGCTAAATTAATTTGATTGTTCAACATGAAATGAAATATTTTTTCACAAAAATCCAACTCTTTGATGGGCCATGGGATTTTAAGTACACACCAACTACAGTATTTTAAATTGAAATGGACTTAAATGTCTGTGTTTGAGTGAAATTTTTTTTTTTTTTTAATCATGAGTGAATGTTTTATGTCTCAAAAAAAGTATTTATACATTAAATATTTTTCAAACATAAATCCAATGTTATCAACACTAACCTCTATACCCTTTCAAAAAAAAAATAAAATAAATAAAAATAACCTCTATACCCTTAATTTTAACCCCTCAATCCTAATCAGTTAGTTGGCTGGCAAATCAAACTGATATTAACCAAAATTTTGGCAAGATGTTAATAACATTAAACTAATTATATTTGTGATTCCACTAACTCTGGTCTATTTTTAAGAAATAATACGTACGGGAACGGTAGAAAATGGAGCCTTAACACTGTATAGTAATCGTGTTTTTTTTTTTCACAGGTTATATAGTAATCGTGTCTAGTTAAAGAAGTTAACAAAGTTATTATATCCTTTAAAGAAAATTCAACAATGCTGCAAAATTTATAAATAAAAAAAATACATAAAAAAGAGAAGACAAGAAATTGCAATTATTCTTTCGTCTCATTTTATTTCCGAACCTCTCTTGTGACAAACATGTAATCTAAAAAAATTTGCTCTAAACAATCAAGTTAGGCAAATATTGATATGATATATCATATTCACTACTCTGTCTATTGATTCATCCCCGGGCCGCAGGGACCTTTATTACAAGAATTCATGCACCAGTCTTGAGAACGCTTCAGCTGAGTCATACAACGCATGACACATAATTGGTAGCATCTTGATCTCGGAGACTGTCCTGATGGTGGTCGAATGGCCTCTCCATACTCAACAGAAGCAAACATGATGATCATGGCAATGAAGATAACAACTGCAACTTTGTTGGAGGCCATTACAACTAAATAAAAGTTTACTACAACAATAGAACAAAGGGTTTCTTAATATTTGAGTTTTTGGGGTGTCCTTGGACGATCTTATTTATAAGCAAGAGAAGCATCATGACAACCGGATTTTTTTCTCAGAATTGGAATGCATTTATGTGATTGACATATAATATCCCAGGATTATCTTTTTCATAAATGTTATTGATGGATGTAATATATATTGGAGTTTATGCTAATTTTAATTTTAATAGTGGGTTTGAAGGTGAAAATGAGAATTCTTTGACCGTCATTATTTTTTGATACATTTTTATTTGGATTTAATTATAATTATAATATAATGCATAATCTTGTGATGGTGAAAAGATTTTTACACTATCAATCAAATGACTCAATCATATATTGTCATATCATTAAATAATTATTTGATTTTTATGATAAATACCTTAAAAGTTACATGTAGAGTGGTGTATGACTAATTGACAGTATAAATATTTTATACTTTTTTTTATATATAATAAAATGGTGGCAAGTGTGCAACTACCCCACACTCGGTGGGTCAATTAGGGATAAAGTGCTACATTGCATCGTCGTTCCATTCCCAAGGATTGAACACACAATCAATTGGTTAATGGATGAGGCGCCGAACCATAACGGCAGCAACATTGGGTTATAATTTTTTTTTTATAAATTAACCAACCGGATGACCCGTCAGTTTTCACCGATTTTCCCGGTTCATCACCGGTTTTTGAACGGTTGTTTGAATGAACGGTTTTTTTGGTTTATTGGGACCAGACTGAAGGTCGGTTCCCGGTCGAACCAGTTCAACTTACTGGTCCGATTTTAACAACCTTGGTTTTGAGAACAAAACTGATGAAAATCTCTGAATTATATGATTCTATTGATTCAACCGATTCAAGCAACAGTTGAACCATACAACTAATAAATAAATAATATTATATATATGTATATTGGATTTGCTAACGTTGACCCATCCATCATTTAGAAGAAGCATGTTGATAAGTTATAACTAAAATATTGTAAAATACACCCGAATGTCACCCAAACATTTATTTGAAATAAATATTACAAAATCAATTTCATTCAAATCAATTTTATAAAATAAAATTCATTTAAAATCACTTTTAGCAAATAATCACCCAAACACACAGTGAGTTATAATTTGCATCAATTAATTGACATGCATATATGCAGAATATTATGAAAGATTAATATTAAAGTATTCGTACATACAGTTGTAAGTATTTACAGAATCGTCATCCATATTCCATATAGATGTTATCCAGATTCTTCAATTAAAAAAAATAAAATTTAGGCCAGCAGTAGCCAGTACTAAGTAAGGTAGCTCTGTCCAACCAAAAGGATCTGAAGTCAATACTGGAATACAGAATATGTTAGATAGATTTATTACCGGTGCATATACAAAGTCATTTCAGGGGTTATAAGTTTGACATGATGGTCAACGAGGGAGGTAAGAAGTGGTAAGAAGTGGAGTGATAAGGAGGTTAAAAGTTCAAAACAAACCCCATACACTAACAACATATAGGATATACTAAGATTATTAATAACATTAGCCTATAAAAAAACAAATTTAATTAGTCATTCCAACTCTTCTTTTATTCATTTGTAAATTAAGCTCTTAACAAATAAAATAAAGACAATTCGTTTTCATTTTAAAAGAAAAATGGAGGAAAGATGGCGTCCCCGGCACCCTATATAGTAATCGTGTTTAGTTAAAGAAGTTAATAAAGTTATTAGGATTGAAAAAACTAACGTTGAAGGAAAAATAAATAATTAAAAAGGCAAAGAAACTTGGAATTATTGATTTATCTCTTATTTTATTTCTTAACTTCTCATCACAAAAACATGTAACAATCCTGGAACATTTGCACTAAAGTAAGAAGCTAGGCAAATATTTGTGAGATCTGTCATTGGTATTCACCCCTTGCACATGGGTAAACACAGGTCCCTGCATTCGTCATATGTATGGCGGGCTGAATTCAAACACCTGTCAATACATGCTTTCATGCAATCAACGTCAGGAACACCTGGCAGCAGCTGTCCGTCTGCAACAAAAGCAAACATGATGATGATGGCAATGAAGATAACAAGAGCAACTTTGTTGGAAGCCATTAGAACCAAATGTTACAGACGACAAGAACAAATGTTTTTTCTCAAAATATTTGTGTTTTGTTTGTAACCTTGGATATCATTTATATAAGCATAAGAGAGTGATTATGACAACGGGATATTTTCTCCTAGAGTTGGAATGCTTTATGGGAATTGACATATAGTAATATCAATTAAGGATTATCATTTCCGTAAATGTTATTGATGGAGGTGATATTGGAGTTTATGCTAATTTTAATGTTTGTGGTGGGTTTCAAGTTGAAAATGAGAATTCTTTGGCCGTTATTAATTTTGATTATGGCTCTGATAATGGGGTGCTTTGAATCTTCAGTGTGGAAAGGAATCGGTGCATACTATGACTTGGTTGTGCCTCGAACTTAACTTGCTGGGGTACCTTCCCAAGGCATGGGGGAAACGGGACTCTTTGATTTTTAAGTCCTGCTATGTTTTTTTTTTAAAAAAGAAAAAGAAAAGGAAAAGTCAAGTCCTGCTTTATTAAATACATTTTTTTTCCAACAAATATAAATACTTTTAGTTTTGGTCCCTATTTTTTTCTACAAATTGGTGTTTTTAACTTCTAAAATTTTGGTACGAATTATTGTCGTTAGGATAGGTCGTTAAGTGTTGATGGGACAAACTGATGGTCACGTCATCACTACCACATGAAATTAAATATTAGTTGTTTATTGCCACATGACATTTATAAAATAATAGTATTTTTTTGAGGTTTAGTGAAACTTTTTAATCACTGCAAAAGTGCAAAGTAGGAGAGCGTTAATTGTTGTTTATCCGTATACTTTTGTTTCCCTTGAGTTTTGGTCCGTGCAAATTCAAAAACATTAGAATTAATCTCTACCATCATATAATATCCATAATTATCTTTTCCATAAATGTTATTGATGAAGGTGATACTGGAGTTTATGTTAAGGGTCATGAATCATAAAAAATAAGTTTTTATTGGGAAACTAAGTATTTCACTTCTCCAAATATTAAATACATCATTTACCAATACAAACTTTCTTTTCTTGATTCCTTAACGAGTGCCCTAAGAGCACTCATTAACATTTCCCTTATGTTAATTATAATGTTTATGGCGGGTTTCAAGGTGAAAATGAGAATTCTATGGCCGTATTAATTTTGATGGCTTTGATATTGGGGTCTTGAATCTTCACAGTGGAAAGGGGTCGGTGGATGATTAAAATTAAAAGGTTTTTTTATCATGTGCAATTTTATATAAGTTAAAAAATCCAAAAATAACAATTACTTATTGGAAAAGTAAACATTTCAGTTTTGAAAGTATTAAATACACAGTTTCTATATAAATTTACTTCTTTAAAATCCTTAACCAATGCAAAATTGTACATGATAGAAAAACTCAAATTAAAATTAATGACCAGATTCATGGTTGTGCATTTGTTCCCTCTTCACTTGCTGGTAAACGGGACTCTCTTTGATTTTGTAAATATTGCTTTTTCAATACGATCATATCAATAATTTTTTTCAAAACAATGTGACTGAATTATGGCTTTCGTTATCAATTATTTGACGATAGCATCTTATTTTAAAGGAATTAATATCAAAATAATATGATTATTAAAAACATCTTCAATAGTAAAACTCATTAGAGTTGAACCAATAGGTAGGGATGTCCTTGGGTCTGGGTAGACCCACGAAACCAGTCAATCCGACCCAACCCAACCCAGATTTTGTGAGTTGGTTCGGGTGATCGGATTGGGTTGGGCAAAAAGACATATGACCCATCGAGTATGGGTTGGGCAATGGGTTTCAGAATTCCAAACCCACTGAACCCAACCGAACCCATAATACTTAGTTTTGTGTTGATGGTTGTTGAATGTTGATGACTTTTAATTTTTCATTGTAATAATTTAGACTTTTAGTTGCGGTTGTTGATGATTTTAGACTTTTAATTCATTGTTGTTAATGTTATTTAAAGTTTTAAACATGTTTATTCATCATTTTTGAGATTTTTCCATGTTTTCTACACTGACAGACTCGCAGACCCAACCCAAAATTGAACATTTGTGTGTTTCTTGTCAAACCCGACGACCCACCCAACCCAACCCATAAATGGTCGGGTTGGGTTGGTTTGGGTTTCATACTTTATTTTGACAAACCCAACCCAACCCACTCACCTTTGATTGGGTCGGGTGCCAAAACTCACTAAACCCAACCCAACCCGACCCATGGACACCCCTACCAATAGGGGTAAACCCATCTGGTCAAGTCTTCCGCTCATAATAGTTGTGGCTTAGGTTCAATTCATGGATCTCCCCTGTTGATAGATAATATGTAAATTCCATTATAAATCTTCACTGAGATTGGTGGTATTCACTGGCCTTACAAGGATACGTGTCTTCCCACAATCTAAGCTTTTACCTTATAAAAAAATAAAACTCATTAGAGTTGTTGAAATCCACTTATATGGAATCTACCATATCATCATCATTATTATTTTATTTTACATTATTTTTAGGAACTTTACATTATAATAATAGTATAACTCTTACTAGTTATTATTAGCTCACCAAATAGATTTCACAGGTTATTTCATATCTCTATTCTCGTTTATTTTTGTTTCAATTTTAAGATTCATTTATTTGTATTTTAATTTTAAAAAGTAAATACGTAAAAAATATAAAATGTATTTAAAATGTACCAAATTTATTTCACCTAATTTTTTTATATCATTTAATGATGATAAAAAATATTAGTATTCATTTAATATTATTATTTGAATTTTAAAACTAATTCCATAAATATTGACGGCTAGTTTCAAAAAATTTAAATTCTAATTTATTTTATTATAAAAATAAAATAAAATTTTATAATCAATAACGTTTTGTCAATTAACATTTTACTTCGACTTTATATTAAGGTCCATTAGTTTGCTCTTTCTTTTTTCTATTGGCGTTCTTAATTATATAAGAACTTGTTATTTATAGAAATAATCATCATTATATGTGATATCTACATCAACTTGCTCCAATTATACAATCTAACAAAAAACTTATCCTTAACTTTAAGAGCTACTTAACCAAGCTTCTTGGCCCAGCGGTTGTAAAGCCTGCCCTGTGACACTCTAGGGATCGACTTCATTCCTGGCAGCGTTAAAATAATGCTTGGCCAGTGGAAGCCACGCCGCACGAACAGTGATTAGTCCTCCGTTGACAACGCTGGGGTACACTGGATTTAGACTAAAATGGATACCTCAAAAATTGTCAATGACCAAAATGAACCTTTACTCTTTTTTTCTTTTTCTTTTTCTTTTTTTAAAAAAAAAAGAAAGAGAAAAAGTAGAGAGGCAAACCCGAAAACAACGAATTAATGAGCACTACTATACCTCTAATGGATAAAATTCTTCCACTTCCAATCAATTATAGAATTAATCAATTTTTCACTGTTAAATTGTTAATTAAAAAACACACTTCACCGAATATCTCGCAGCATCATACTTATTGGTTTTAATTAGATTTAATTAGTACGTACATATAGTACTACTTCATAGCTTTATTTTTGGTTTCAAAAGTAAAAAAGAATAGCAAAATCTTGAAAAGGAATCACTTGTTGGTACCTTTCATGCAAAGGAAATACTATTATCTATTCAACATACAGTTGTAAAGTATATACAGAATCGTCATGCACATTCTATATAGATGTTTTTATTATAAGCAAAAAAATATATTGAATAGAACATTAGGGTACTCAACCCAAATACAAGGATGAAAGTGGAAGTACATAAAATGGAAAACAAGATATATGTTCAACCAAGAGCTCAAAAAATACTACACGGTTGAACCAATAACTTCATCTCATACCCACCAAGAACTATGCTAGTGTGTATACTAGTGTGTATCCGAAAACCAACTAAATTCCCGACCAGCAGGTACCCACACTAGTAATAAACGAGGACGGATAGGGTTTTCACCCCACGGGGGTGGAGGGCGGGGGAGTGCTACCAGTGTCCGATCCGCCACCCTATTGCCATTCATATTTGGGATTCCACTAACTCTTGTCTGTTTGTAAGATACAATACTTTGGGTAGGGGAGAAAACGGAGACCGAAGACTATATACTTTATAGTAATCGTGTTTAGTTAAAGAAGTTAACAACGTTATTAGAATTGAAAAAATCGTCCTTAAAAGAAAAGAAATGCAGCAAAAGTAAAAAATATACCTAAAAAAAAAAGAAATTCACAATTATCTTTAGTATCTCGTTTTATTTTTGAACCACTCTTATGACAAACATGTAATCTAAAAAAAATTGCTCTAAACAATCAAGTTAGGCAAATATTGATATGATATATCATATTCACTACTCTGTCTATTGATTCATCTCCGGGCCGCAGGGACCTTTAATACAAGAATTCATGCACCAATCTTGAGAACGCTTCAGCTGAGTCATACAACGCATCACACATAATTGGTAGCATCTTGATCTCGGAGATTGTCCAGATGGTGGTCGAATGGCCTCTCCATATTCGACAGAAGCAAACATGATGATCATGGCAATGAAGATAACAAGTGCAACTTTGTTGGAGGCCATTACAACTAAATAAAAGTTTACGGCAACAATTGAACAAAGGGTTTCTTAATATGTTTGGAATATATTTTGGGGTGTCCTTGGATCTCATTTATAAGCAAGAGAAGGGTCGTGACAACCGGATTTTTTTTTCTCAGAATTGGAATGCATTTATCTGATTGACATATAATATCCAGGATTATCTTTTTTCATAAATGTCATCGATGGAGGTGATATTGGAGTTTAATATGCTAATTTTAATGCTTTTCGTGGGTTTGAACTTTGAAAGTGAAATGAGAATTCTTTGATAGCCATTAATTTGTTTTGATATATTATTATATGAATGTAATTATAATAATGTACAGGAATGATCGTGCAAAGATTTTTTTATACTATAAACTAATTATATGTTATCATATCATTAAAAATATTTGATTTTAATGATAAATACTTTAAAAGTCGCATTTTAGATAATATGTGATTGATTGATAATATATTTTTTTAATACTAATAATATATCAAAATTATTAAAAAAATTTAAATAACGATCTCAAAGAGTAAATCTTCCGTAGGACCTAGCAGGTGAGATTTAGGCACAGCCAATTAAAAAGCAACAATTCAATAATATTGGGCCCCACCAAAAGTTATTACTACTTATTTCTTAAAAATTAAAGAGTGAATGTCTAAATTGGTCCCTGAAAAATTTCGGGGACTCACTTTTAATCCACGTAAAAAAAATTTAAATATTTAATCCCTCAAATTTTCAAAGCGGGACATATTAGTCCCTGAATTTATTCTGACATCTATTTACTTGTCTATGTGTCTCATTAACCATCATATTTGGCCTGTTAGTGGTCCTGCGTGACTTTTGACGAATTTTGTAGGTGCAAAACAAATAAAAGTGAAAAATATGTACAATTTTAAAATTCAAATATCTGAAAATTATGTATTATTGTTCACTTTTCTTTAATTTTTCAAGTCAGAAATTCGTTATTGGCTACGCAGGACCACTAATAGGTCAAATAGAATGGTTAATGAGACACGTATACAAGTAAATAGATATCAAAATAAATCCATAGACTAATATATCCCGTTTTAAAAATTTGAGAATTAAATGATTAATTTATTTTTTTCAGTTAAAAGAAATGGGGTTCATGAAATTTTTCTGGGACGAATTTGGCAATTCACTCAAATTTAAAAAAACAATCAGAGGGGTGTATTGGATTGGGATTTCATAAGATTTTAATGGACTTTTTTATGACAAAAGAATCTTGTGGTATTCAATCAAGACTTTTATATAATATAAATAAATCCTGTAGTATTCAATCAGGATTTTTAGGATTTTTTTTTAAAAAATTCCAAATCCATTGGTATTCAATCAATACTTTTTATAAGTTACTAAAAATCTTATGGTATTCAAAAGTTTGCTGATTTCAGTGAATTCTTTTGTATGATAGATTTTGAGTGACTTTTTAGTGAAATATATAAATAGCAAACCCATTCCAAAATCCTACCCAAACCCTTCAGACTTTTTATTCCCTCATTCCTTCTCTTCCAGACTTTTCCCTCTCTCTCAGCCGTTCATTGTTCTTGTTTGAAGGTATGTACACTCTTCTTACAATTTGCACTCTCCCTATGCAACTCTTTTCTTTCAATTTTTTGCTTTGCTTTGTAATCATGTTTATGTACCAATTAATATAACCTGCACGTAGTGTTTTCATTCTATGTATGTAATTGATGCTCATTAGTAACATATCATTCTTTTTTCTTCTTCTGACAAATAGTAATATATATATAAAAAAAAAAATTACCATGCTTAAATTGAGATCATATGTAACGCGTCGATATATATATATATATATAATTAAGTAATGTAACCAAAAGAGGGGGAAACCAAACTTGCCACGTACTGTTCTTGGTTCTTGACTCTCCTGACTATGTATGAATTCTTGTTTCAGGGCTTATAGTGGCTACGTTTTGCTATTTGCAGTTTTTTCCTCCTTATCACTAGGAAGGTATGCTTTAGTTCATATTATATTAGATGATGATATATATATATATATATATTTAATCCAATTTGTATTTTTTTTTCTGGCACACTCATTCCAATTTGTAATTTTGTTGATTGGTATGATAGACATTCTTGTTAAATAACTAATAAGTCTTTTACACATGTAGTAGTAATTCAAATGGGAGATTCACAACAAGGAAAGAATAAAGGAAAGGGCAAAGAATACTATCAATCTTGGACCATGGAGGATACCAATGAGTTGTTGCACCTCCTGGTAGATGCCATAAATAGTGGATTACATGACGCTAATGGGTCGCTTAGCAAGCAAAATGTAGAAAGAGTGATACTTCCTCGTCTCAATGCAAAAACTATTCACCCTAAAACTTATAATCATTACCTGAGCCGAATGAAGTGGTTTAAGAATCAATATAACAAGATGTCAACACTTATGGGTAACAACTCTGGTTTTGGGTGGGACCCAATTACAAAGACATTCACTGCCAGTGATGAAGTATGGAAAGATTACTTGAAGGTGAGCATAATTCATAATCTTTTAAATAAATTAATAGGTTACAAATTTAGTACATTATGTTATTTGCAATATATTAACAATGAATAATTTGTTATTTGCTAGGTCACAAAATGTATTAGCAGCTTGTAACTTTGACTTGGAATTCATGTACGTTCTTAGCGGGTGGGAGGGTTCTGCTCATGATTCCAAATTACTAGGTGATGCTTTAACAAGGAGGAATGGACTTAAAGTGGCCCAAGGTATGAACTTAATTTTTAAATGATAAATATATTTATTTTATTTTACTTTTGATGATAATTTTATATATGTAATCAGGTAAATATTTCCTAGTGGATTGCGGATTTCCTAATCAGTGTCAGTTTTTAGCTCCATTTAGAGGTGTGCGATATCATTTACAAGATTTTGCAGGTAACGGTAATGACCCTCAAAATGGAAATGAATTATTCAATATTCGCCATGCATCCTTAAGGAATGTGATCGAGAGGATATTTAGGATTTTTAAATCACGATTCACAATTTTTAAGTCAGCGCCTCCATTTCTATTTAAGACACAAGCAGAGTTTGTGTTAGCATGTGTAGCACTACATAACTTCCTTCGCAAAGAATGTCGTTCTGATGAATTTCTAATTTCTAATTGAACTAATAGACGAATCTTTATCTTCAGTATCAGCTAATGAAGACAATAATTTTGAACTTATCGTTCAAACCCAAGAGCAGGAACGAGAAGATGCTAATGCTTGGAGGGCTAGCATGGCTTTAGATATGTGGAGAAATACAAATTAAGAAGACATGAAGCTACATCGATTTGACTATTAATTAAAAGATTAGAAAATTTGTATTGTGTTTTACTTTTTTTTAAAATTATATTATTCATTTCTTTATTATTTTTTTCATTGGCTCTTATAACTTTGAAAGTTTGCTAAAAATTCATGTTTTCCTTTCAAATCTTATAAATCCATATAGTCCATTCAAATCTTATAAAATCTTATGATATAAATCCTTTAAAATCCACACATGAGAATCTTGATTATAACAATCTTTAAAAAAAGGTCTTTTAAAATCTTATAAAATCTTTTAAAGTCATTACATTCCTATAAGGTTTTTTAAAATCCGCAAGACTTTGTAGGTCAAAACAATCTTATAAAATCCCAATCCAATACAACCCCTTTGCTCTTTCCAACTGCAGGAAACCAAACCGACGGCCACCATCCACTGAAACAAAACGCAAAACGGACTACTCCTACCACCTGAATGTGAGTCACAGCCCAGGAAAGTATGGAACTTCTCATGGGACATTAAAGTCTTCTTTATTATAAAAACCCTCAAAAGTAGAGAAGTCCAAAAAGATATTTAGGGGATTGAAGATTCTGTTCTTCTTGATCACCATGGTTGTATGTTTCTAATTTTCTCAACCCCTGTTCTCCTTGTTATCACTGATGCTTATTGTTCCTCTGCTCTCTACTCTTTCACTGGAAACTCTCTTTTCCCTTTTCCAGATCTACAATTTTGATACTCCCTCATTGATGTAACCCTTGTGTTCATCACCTACTGTAAGAGAAAAGAGTAAAGTTGCCATTTTTTAGTGAATTTCAAGGAACCTTTTGAATTCTAAGCAATACTATGCTTCCTTGATTTTTTTTTACGTAGGGGAACACAACAATGTGCTCTGTTTTATAGCTTAAAGCTGCGTTCGGTGATGGAAGAAGCAAATACTTGTACATAGGTTGAAGATGAAATAAATTGGAAAGAGAAAATGTGGGGTCCAGTAAAATTATGTTATGTGTTGCATATTTTAATTGGTTGTGCGTAAATGTGATGTGTTGGGTCTGTACCCATTCAAGTATTTCTCTTTCTCAAAACAATTTTAATCGATCCACTGGGCCATTTGGGCTTCAAAACCGACACTCCCCGATGCAGCAGCTTCAAAATCACGAGGCTCGGAAAGTACCAGAAAATAAAGAGGGCAAACATGCATGCACGAATCTGGTCGGTTATTAATTTGAATTATCAGAGTCTTCGAAATTAATGACGGTCGCTTAGCAAAAAATAAAAATAAAAATTAATGACGGTCAAAGAATTCTCAATTTCACCATGAATCTCACTACAAGTATTAAAATTAGCATAATAAACTCCAATATTACCTCCATCAGTTACATTTACGAGAATGTTAATCGTCGAAATCATATGTCGAATTTCATATGGCAGGGCCTACCCTATTCATACCTCTAATGTGTCTTGAGTTTGATCCGAATTCATGTATATGAAAAAAAAAATATATATGGATGAGTTTCCACTTAAGCGCCTTACTGTACTCAAGAGATTAGTTTCAGAATATTCTGGGAAACCAAATAAAATGTCAATTTCATAAACATAATTCAATTTTGGAGGAAAAATTGGGTTGTCATGAGCCTGTTTGTATAAGATTCTAGTAGTTCCATAATCAACTTTGACCAAAGCTCTCCCTAAGAAGTTTTGGTCAAAATTGATTCTCACCTACCCTGAATGATTTTAGTGTTAAACCAAACAGGCTAAAATAATCATTCTCTTGCTTTTATAAATGAGATCCAAGGTTACACCAAAAACTAAAATATTAAGAAAAACGTACCTTTGCTCTTGCCCGTTTGATACTTTCTGTTCTAATGGCCTCCAACAAAATGGCACCTGTTATTTTCATTGCCATCATCATCATGTTTGCTTCTGTTGAATACGGACATGCCATTCCGAACAAAGATGGAATCGTAGCAACGCATCCGGACGGACCGGATCCAAATTGTTTGAAAGAGTGTATTGATGATTGTGATAAAGACCATCATTCTGAATTAGACGCTTGTATTGCTTATTGTGTACCTAAATGTAGTGGCGGAATATGATATATAGATAATAGATCTTACAAATATTTGCCTACCTTGTTATTTTGGTGCAAATATTTTAAGATTACATGTTTGTCACAAGTGGTTCATGAATAAAATATGAGACCTTATTTTTTTTATCAAAATAAGAGACTAAATAGTAATTGTAAATTTCTTTCTTTTATTTCATGTGTATATTTTTCTTTTCGGCATTCCATTTCTTTTGACGATATTTTTTTGGTTTTAACAACTTTGTTAATTTCTTTAATTAAACATGATTATTATATAGAACATAGATTTGTTGTCTTTTAGTGCCTGTGGTTGGAAAGGAATGCTAGAGTTTTCGGAAGTATTTCATCTATAGATATAATTTGGGATAGGGGCATTTTCTTGACATGCATATGGTGTTTAGGCCAGAGTCTGCTCAACACCTTTTGAGACCTAAAGCCAAACTCTGAGGAGATGGCTTTTTAAAGTATATAAAGTAAAACTCGCATGTTTTTTTTTTTTTTTACTTAAAACTCAACTCAAGCAAAGATGATGTCAGCATGTCGGCACACGACACGGAGAGGTCGCATATAGTTAGTCAGACACGGAAAGGTTGTCACGTGGTCGTGTCTCATGGGGATGTCGGTGATTATAGAGTCACTGAGCCATAGAGAGGGCGCACAAAGCTAGACAAAGAGAGATTACAAGGGAGATGAAACGGTAACAGAGAAAAATCAAATGAGGCATAATAGAGCGGAGATAGAGAGGCTTTTTGAGAAAAAAATCGGTTAGTAATATTAACTTAATTATTTTTATTTAATAGGTGTATACCAAAAAACAAGTTTGAGGCCTAAAGCCCTAGCTTTGGTGGCTAAGTGCTTTGGCCGGCCATGGTTTAGGCAGTTCAGCCATGGTTTTCTTTGAGGTGTTGATTTTTAGGAAGATACGCATTGAGATAGGAAAAATTCTATGTAACATTACAAATTTAACTATTTTGGTATATTTATATTATGACAAATAGTTGAATAGAATTTCATTTATTGTAGTCATAACATCCTTTGACCCTTGAATAGGGGAAGTTTTAATTTTTACAATTTAGTCCCTGAGTAGGTAAATATATTTTTAACTTTTAAATTGTTAATAATGATTATTTAATAATTAAAAAATTGTTTACTAATTTTTTAAGCAAAAGTTGGGTGGGGTAGTGGAGTTTATGACTTTATGTTATGTAGTCCAAGCATGGAGGTAGTTGATAAGTGCGGGGGGTCCACACTCATGGTGATTGGCACAAAGTTGAAACCACAATGATGGTGAAGCAGGCATCGTGGATCGCGAATCCGGGCGGAGGGATGGTATCGCACGTCTGGTTACGTCGCAAGGAAAACGACAGTCTCATGCGTGAGGGAGGCGTCGAGCTCATGATTCATGGTCGGCAGCTGGATACAAAGGTATGGTGGAAGGCATGTTTGAGGTGGAGGGCGACGACGGTTTTAGTGGTGGTCTTGGGTAGGCATTTTCACATGATATTCTAGATTTATTTTTAAAGAATTCTCCAAATTTGTTATGGGTACAAAAATATCCTAAATCGCAAAAGGTTGAATGTTCAATCTAGTTCGGGTGGAAAAGATGTCAAAAAGGCAAAAAATGATTATGGTTGGAGCTGAGTATCGTAAATACCCGTTTTCAAAAAAACAAGTCTGATTGACCCGACTGGAGGTAAGGGATGAAGTTCAAGCATAACTTTCTTTTAACACTTTATATTCAAATAAATGACAACCACTAGCATCTCTTGTCTGCGTGGCACAGTGGTTCACGTCCAGGACAATACACCAAAGGTTGTTCGAGCCCATGGAGAGTCAAGACCCAACAACCTGGTTTCATTTTTAATAAAATAAGACAAGGTTTATTGCTGGAAAAACCGAAAAAGTGTCCCATGTTGGGATTCAAACTCAGCAACAAGCACAAAGAGAAAGAATCACCCATGTTTTAATAATACTTTACTTATATTTCAATGTTATACATTTATGATTTAAAACTTATATTTTAAATTTTCATAAAAAAAAAAACATATATTTTAAATTCATTGAGTCGCTGTCAATTAAAATAATAGGCATTTAATTGAGTCATTTTGGTCCACCGTTAAGTATGTGATGTGTCACGTTATTTGTCAAGGTGTACTGTTAGCATTTTCCAGTTTGGAATTGTTTTAGAAAAACCCAAATAATAGGCATTTAAGTGAGTCATTTTGGTCCTCAATAAATTTTAAGTGAGCCATTTTAATCCCTGACATTTTTGTCGTGACCCATTTTGGTCCCTGACAATATATGTCAAATGGCTACACAGCTACACAGCTAAAAAAGAGATACACATATATTGCTGTTGTTATCCTGTTTTTTATGGAATTTATAGATACATTCTTCCTTTGAGGGGATGCCTCATGAAGTAAAATGAAATTCTGGCTCATCTAGAGATATTCTGAGGGTGTTAGGGACTTAAGTGTTTTTTTTTTTTTTTTTTTTGGACATTAGAAAGGAAGGAACAACACCTTTCCCACATTCCTCAGTTGGTTTTTTCTCCCTCTATGGTTGGTTGGTTTTATAAACTGCTTTGGTTGATAAAAAGATAGCAGGTATATTTCTTGAGCTGAAATTTGGGTTGTTCCTTCATCTGTAAGTGATTCAAGTGGAATGATCTATGAGTCTTGGCATGTATGATTCAATGGCTGCAATTTTAGACTATTTGGAACAAAGGTGTCCTGTGAGGATGACAAATGAGTTGCTTTTTGCTGCTGGACGATAAATTGATTTTTATCATCTGTTCTCTCTCCTTTGATCCTCTACATGGTTATTCTTTGTGTTGTATAGCATCTGTGGCTATCTCAAGTCAATCCCTTTGCTCATTCACAGAAGGAAAGTTGGAAATTCTCTCTCACATCCCTTTTGATTTTGGCTTCTTTAATTACCTTTGGTGATGTTAGTTATATGGCATGAACTCACCAATCTGTTTCGGCGGGATGGTCCTCTGTAGCTTGGCTGTTAATTGTGTAATCAGCATTGGTTAGAGGTGGTCCAAGTTAACTATCAACCAAGTGTTACAATTGCCTTTCTCCTTGTAAATACTTATTGGTGCTTAGGTTTTATGTTGGTTGCCTTGGTTGAAAAATTAGCTTTGTATTTACCTAATTTTGTATCATTGGTTACTATGTATAGAGTTTAGGCTAGAGTATCCCTTGTACTCTCATAAATACACTTTTGCTTGTAAAAAAAAAAGTGTATCTGTTTTTTAGTTGTGTATTTGTGTAGCCATGTATCTGTGTTGACATGTGTTGTTGGGGACCAAAATGGGTCACGACAAAAATGTCAGGGATTAAAATGGCTCACTTAAAATTTATTAAGGACGAAAATGGCTCACTTAAATACCTATTATTTGGGTTTTTTTTTTTTATTTAAAAAAAAACAATTCCAAGCTGGAAAATGCTAACAGTACACATTGGCAAATAACGCGACACGTCACATACTTAATGGTGGTCAACGTGCTTTGACTGACGGAGGGACTAAAATATCTCGGAATAAAATTTGGGGGACTAACTGAAGAGTTTTTATTTTTCAGGGATTAAAATGGGATTCGCCAAAATTTTCAAGGACCAAAAAGGGTATTCACTCTTTTTAATTACTCAATAATTTTAAATTATATCGTGTGGTTGAATTGAAGCTATTTGTTATGAGACATTCATTAAATGTTTTAGGTACCTTAAATTAGTTAATATTAATTTTTTTGGAAAATGTAAATTATTTATTTTATGCGGAAAAAATGTTTATGTAATATCTACTAACTAGGAGTTAGATCTAAGTCTTTTAAAGTGACCAATCGAGTCCAAGTAAGACTTCGCTCATATAGGATGTGATCGAGTGATTAGGTGAACAGAAGATGGCCAATGAAGTCTAAGTAAAACTAACATTATCTAAGATATGGTCGAGCGATTAGGTGAACAGACCATATGTAATTACGTGTATCCAAAGTATGAACTCGAGAAGAAAAAGGCAAATAATATGATCAATTCGATTCAAATAAGTAGATACAATTATTTATAGTGTTATAATTATAAATTTAACATGCTAATTTATTTTTATCAACTTATTTGACAAGTTTATTAAAATAAGTAAAAAAAAAAAAAGCTTATAGGAAAATCGTAACTATTTTTATAAATTTTTTTTACAAATTTATTTTCATAAGTTATTCTAACAACCATAAATAAACTCTTTCAAACACATCAAAAAATATTTCTGGGTACTTTTGATTAGGCGTTGAAATGCTTAACAAAGGAAATTAATTATTTAATTAAAAAAAATATTCATTTTAATTTACTAAATATAGTAATAACTAATAAACCACTTTTGATGAAAACTTAAATCCCGTTTGAGTAAATAACTTATTTAAGCCTTGATATAAGAATAACTTATGTGAAAAACTTTTATGTCGTCAGCTCCTTTTAAATTAAGTTATTCAGTGTTTGGATACAAGCTCGAAAAATCGCTTTTAAAATCTAGAGTAAATTAAAGGTCTATTTGGGTCATTGACAATTTTCGTGGTACCCATTTTAGTCATTGACAAAAAAAATCTCATGTTAGTCATTGACAATTACAAACCAGGGACATGTTAGTCCCTCCATTGATCTTCGTAATGAATGCTTCTTTAGTTTGCCAATGTGGCTCGTTACCTCGTCCATCTGTCCGTTTAGTAGCCCATGTGAATTTTTATTTGTTTAGTAAAGACCCATTTTGGTCTCTGACAAATTTCGAGATGCTCATTTTAGTCCCCACGACCCCCCCTCTTCTCTCTCTCTCCTTTTCATCCTTTCCTCTTCCTCCATATACTAAAATCCTAATCAAAATCAACTCCATTTTTTGAATGAAAAAAAACCAGATAATATGTAGAAGTAAAAAAAGAACATGAACATCAGAGGAGAAAAGAAAGGACCAGGAAGAAGAAGAAGAAGGACAAGGCAGCACCGGGATGCGTGCCACGCGGCGGAGAGAGAGAAGACAAAGCTATGCTATTAGGCGGCGGGGAGGGAGAAGAACGAAGTCACGTTTCGTGGTTGTGAACGACAAAGGGGAGGTTACATGCGACACGGCGTCACGACGGTGTGGGCGGCGATGAGATCTGTCTCCCCCTTTTCCTTCATCTTCTTTCTGATCCTTTCTTTTCTCCTCTGATGCTTATGTTCCTTTTTTTTTTCACTTTCTAATGATTATCTAATTTTTCATTAAAAAATGAGTTGATTTTGATTGGGATTTTCGTATATGCAGTAGATGTGAGGACAGAGGATGAAGTTTAAACCAATATCACCATATGAAGTTTTTCATTCTCTTTTTTTACTTTTGTGATGTATCTAGTATAATGGTGCCCCCAAAATGTATCTTTTTAATCAAATTTATAGAGCTCAATTCCATAGCTCGACTTTGAATTCTCTGACTTTGATTGAGTTTATGGGTTTAGAGGAAGAAATTGAAAAAAATTGATGGAGGAAGAAGAAAGGATGAAGATAAAAAACAGATGAGTTTTTTTCATTGAGACTAAAATGGGCACCTCTAAAAGTGTCAAGGACCAAAATGAACCTTCACTCAAAAATAAACTCTACGTGGGCTACTTAACGGATAGGCGGACGAGATAACGGGTCACATCAACAATCTAATGGAGCCTTCATAATGGAGATCACTAGTGCAGAAAAAGGATTTCACATCGGTTTTTTTTGGCTTTTCACATCGGTTTTCAAACTGATGTTGAAAAGGCCGATGTGGTTTATTACCACTTTTCACATCGGTTTTAAAACCGATATAAAAAAGTCTGTTTCAGAAAGCCACATTTCCTTTTCAGCAATTTTCCACATCGGTTTTTCATAAAAACCGATGTGGTAACTCAACTTTCCACATCGGTTATGTTAAAAACCGATGTGGAAAACAAACTTTCAACATCGGTTTTTAACATAACCGATGTGGAAAGTTGGGTTACCACATCGGTTTTTATGAAAACTGATGTGGAAAATTGGGGTTACCACATCAGTTTTTATGAAAACCGATGTGAATTTTAGTTTTTTTTTTTAAAAATCATCCTTTTCAGTATTGACAGTCATTTCCCCTGTTTCAGTAATCCAGTAATCCAGATCAATACAGAATCTATATTGTCTACAGAATCATTTTTGTACAACCAAAACACACTAAATTAAAAGTCTACTAACAATAAATATATTCAATAACATTCAGACAACAAAGATAATTAGAAACCAAAAAGCTACATATGATATATTATAGATTTCATGTCAAAACATATATCAGTCAAAAGTACACTATAGCTATTACATGATGCGTTTATATACTAACTACATACAAACTAATGTTGGTACACTTCAAGAAAGAAATTTGTCCAACGTATCCTTATGTTTTTTATGTCGGCATCAGAGAGTGGAGTCGGATTGTTGAATATCTGCAAGTTTAATTGGACATAATTAGATTATATCTTTTAAGTAATAAACTAAAATTAAACATATAACGAATCTATATATAATTGTTACAACTAATTGTACCAATTAGCATTTACCTCCTGCCATCTTTCAGTGATACCGGAGGAGATAATTTCAACCATCCACTTCATCACATAGTATCCACATTCCCATGATCCACGTTGTCTATGAGACTACGTACAAATGAAACCCAGTTAGAATATGAGAAATTAAATAGAAATCAATAATTATACCCACTGCGCTTGAAGCGTTTGAACTAATAAATATCTTACGTTAGGAATAATCCATCTAATAGGCCGATGCCTTTCACCACACAGCATGCGGCTTGCATCAATAGACCTATCATAAGAAAATAAACATTAATTAAAGTATATCTAATAGATTTCAGATAATTAAAACAACTTCATTACTGATTCTAACTTATTTTAATGCTTACGTTTCCATGATGTTCTTCAGTTCATTCGCCGGCCTATGGCCCATCGAGCAGAAGAAGACCACGACATTCACACGAGGGCACAAGATCAACAACTGCCAATGTCGTCTGCATTTGCGGAACAATTAGTGACTAAGTCATATATAGTTATAATTAAATAATTGGTAACTTACTTATAGAGATAAGGCGCAAGGTAGAACTGATGATGGTCTCGGGCAACTATATCACGTATGGTGGCGACCGGGTCTTCTGATGCTAGGAGAACATCACCCTGAATGAGCATGGGGTCAATGAACCCATAAAGGGTGAGGTTGCCCTGATTACCTAGCATGCGATGCAGATACCTAATATATTGATAAAACATGTTAATTATGATAGTATTTAAAATTTAATTATTTAACTTATAAATAAAATATACTTACGTGCACCATAACGAGATGTGTGCAGCACTAGCCATTTCATGGTGGAGCGCCATCTCCATAAGTTCCTTCTTTGGGATATACAGATCGTCATCCGCCCTGCCATCATGTTCCAACCTTACCAAAGCTGCATCAACCTCTATGGTGACAAGCTTTATAGCAAGACGTTGAAAAACATCACCAGGATCCCCTTTGTCGTTCCCCTAAACAACAAAAAAGATATACATTAGTAATCACAGTTAAGTTATTTCATTCGTAATTAATTGAATGGTCAAATGAATACCTTGGCAGGAGCAGATTTCTCTGGTCTTCCTGGATCTGACCTTTTAGGCAGAATATCATGATGATCATCAACATTCAGCTCACACCTATCAGGGGCGTCATCATCATCATCATCATCGTCATTAGGCTGATGAGGAGGTTTACATGAGCCCTTAGTGCTCACATGGACAGAGGGTTGGACACTTGTGAATTGTTGGGACATAGCAGCCATTATTGCCATCTGTTGGTTAAACTGCTGGGTCATCCCCTGTCTAAGCTCAGCTGCAATCTCCTGTTTTAGCCGTTCTCTATCTGCAGCAACATCCCTGTGGCGTTGGTGTGAAGATGAACCATGGTATTGGCGAATGCCAACGCCCCATCCAACACCAATGACACGGCCCGGGTGGTCTGGTTTACCGATGGCAGCAGCTAAGATATCCTCGCGTCCTCTAGGAACAAAGGTTCCTTGAGTGGCCTGCTCGTCCAAGGCATCCTGCAACATATAAAATATTAGGTCACATTACAATTCAGTAACATTGTTAAAATCACAATTACAATTCAAACTACACATACAATCTTCTCAGCTACTTGGCGTGCCTCCTCAGATGTATGTTGTCCCGTTTTTCTTTGTCGGGCCCTCTTCCATTTACGATGGCGTGGGGGTGGAGGTGGATCAACAACTTTAGGATGATTTTCAGCATTAGGATCTGCCTGAGATGCTGCTTCCTGACATGCTTTCTTTTCCTCTTCCACCATGGTCTGAGCAAGCTTTTTATATCCCCCACGAGACAATACATGGGGGTAGACATTCTTGCTTTGGTTTTCCTGCCCCTTTTTCCTCTTCTCCTGTTATAAATAGAAGACAATTAAATTACATCAGTAAATTAATAAAATTAATGAAATTACATAAATTTAGAGACAACTCAAATAAGTTAACTTGAAAGCTGGGATCATGTCGGCTCTGAACAAAGCGATCCCACGTCGCCTGGTCAAGAAATGGGTACACCTCAAGTGGGTTCTTTTCACAGCGTGGATTGAATACATAGTATCTGCCCAGGTCCACCTTAAAACCCCTCCAACGCTCACCAGCATACTTTATCCAACGCTTCTTCATATCCGTCGTATCCGGCAGGTCAAAGGTGAGCTACAATAACAACAAAAGAATCAACGAATTACTGTATGATATTTATAAGATTAAAATAAAGTAGATACAAACACAGGACGGAAAAGTATAGATACCAGAATACTCTCCCATAGATGATCCTTCACACCCTGAGGTACATCTTTCCAACGGTCAATAAGTATGCTAGGCCTGCTTCGAGCAAGGATCGCCACAAAACTAATAAACTGCTCTGCCATTGGCCCAATAGGATTGAGGTTACAATCAAAGTCGATTGTTATCTTTTGATTTGAACCACGGGTGGCAGTCAAATTCCTCATTCGTGTGGCACGTCTACCCTTTCTACCCGAAGACGGGGTCTCCGACCCACTGCATGAAGGAGGGATATCCTCAGGATTAGTCATGTATACCTGTTAATTTAGACAAAAACAAAAAGTCAGTATGTCAGGATAAATATCAAACATAACTTATAAATATCAATCAACGTAAGCATAACTTATAAATATCAACGTAAACATATAATATGACTTTAAACATAACTCAACCTAAACTTACACTGTGGTCAAGTAGTAACGTTCTCCCATAACCCTTCTTGGTGATCATTACGAGTAGCATGTACATCGTCCACTTCATTTTCCTCATTGAAATTAGGCACCCGTGTTGAGAAAGAAGGAGTGTCAGAAATATCAAGAGTTGAATCTTGATTTCCCTCACTACCATTATACATGTTTTTTCCCTGGAGAACCACTGACCACCTTTTGTTAGAAGGATCACAGATATAAAACACTTGTTTTGCCTGGGATGCCATGATGAAAGGCTCATCTTTATTACCTACCTTATTAAGGTCCACCAATTTGAATCCTAACTCATCGGTTAGCACACCATTGTTACTGTCGACCCACTGACATTTAAAAACAGGCACTCTAAACTTCGTGTAATCAACCTCCCAGATCTCTTCAATGATCCCAAAGTATGAAACGGATGCCATAACAGGGTTTTTATCTTTCGAACTAGAGAAATGCATGGACTCAGCGACGACCATAACCCCACTGTTTTGCATAGTACTTTTGTCATCCTGGGACTTTGTATAGAAGGAAAACTTATTGATATCGTACCCACTCCAGCATATGACATCAAAGTTAGGTCCCTGTGCTAGCCATTTTAATGTTTCAGAAGCAGTACCATCCTTTGCAATTTTTTCTTTAAACCAGTTCAAGAAAGTCTTATTATGCTTGTTCAAACACCATTTTTCATTCATTCTAGGATAAGTTTCGTTGATGATGCTTTTGTGCTCACATAAGTATGGTTCAACCTCATCAGTGTTATTCAATATATACAAATGTGCTTGAAGCACTTCCTCCCGATCCATGCTCTTAACAGTGATACCTCGTGTACCCTTCCCATCATATCTTCCTTCATGACGAGACTTCGGAAGCCCTACAGGTTCCGCTTCTGACATGTAGTCTGTACAAAACTCAATAGCTTCTTCTGCAACATACCTTTCAACAATAGATGCTTCGGGACGGTGTGGATTCTTCATATATCCTTTCAAGATCTTCATGTATCACTCAACCGGGTACATCCACCTTAAATAAACGGGGCCACACAATCTAATCTCCCTCACAAGATGAACAATCAAATGAACCATGATGTCAAAAAATGAAGGTGGAAAATACATCTCCAATTGGCACAAGATAATGGCTGCCTCATTTTCCAAGTCATCCAACTTTTAGTGTCAATGACCTTGCTACATATAGCATTGAAGAATAAGCATAACCTAGTAATGGCATGTCTGACTTTATTAGGCAAGATGTCACGAATGGCCACCGGTAGTAGTTGTTGCATCAAGACATGGCAATCATGAGACTTTAAGCCAACTAATTTGAGATCTTTCATTGAGACAAGTCTCTTGATATTTGAAGAGTAACCCTGTGGCACTTTGACTCCCCGTAGACATTCACAGAAACTTCTTTTCTCTTTTTTTGATAAAGTATGGCATGCTGGGGGCAAATAAGTCTTCTTATCCCCCACTTTATGTGGAGCTAACTGCTATCGTATACCCATCGCAACTAGATCCAGACGAGCATTCACACCATCCTTTGTCTTGCCTTGAATGTTGAGAAGCGTTCCGATTAAACTGTCACACACATTTTTCTCCACATGCATCACATCAATACAATGTCTTACATCAAGCTTGCACCAATATGGAAGATCAAAGAAGATCGACCTCTTCTTTCATATATTCTTCTCAGTAGCCTTCTTTTGGGACTTCCCATAGATAACATTAGTGTTCTTCACCCGTTCATAAACTTGGTCTCCAGTCAAGGCCACCGGAGCAATTGCATTCTCCGGAAGTCCATTGAAAGCTTTTCTCAACCTACGATAAGGATGATTACGCTGGAGAAATCTCCGATGCCCAAGGTAGACTGTCTTCCTTCCATGTTGCAGTTGATGGTAACATGTGCCTTCTTCACATATTGGACATGTTTTATGCCCCTTAACACTATACCCGCACAAGTTCCCGTATGCTGGAAAGTCATTGATGGTGCAAAATAACATGGCACGCAATCTGAAAGTCTCACGGCAATACCCGTCGATCACATCAATGCCTTCATCCCACAACTTTCTCAAGTCTTCAATCAATGGACTCAGATAAACATCAATATCATTTCCTGGCTGTTTTGGACCCGAAATCATCATACTTAACATAATGTATTTGCGCTTCATGCACAACCAAGGAGATAGGTTGTAAATTAACAGGAGAACAGGCCATGAACTATGAATACTACTTAAGTTTCCATATGGATTCATTCCATCGGTAGCAAGTCCAAGCCTGAGGTTTCTGGGCTCATTGCCAAACTCCGGAAACAAACTATCAATTCTCTTCCACTGCAAAGAATCAGCCGGATGACGAAGCTGTCCATCACATTTCCTCTCATCTGCATGCCATCTAATATTCTTTGCATCCTTTTCATTAGCAAACAATCGCTTGAACCACGGAATTACTGGAAGATACCATAACACCTTCGCAGGAGGACCCTTGGTGACCGCATCACAACTAGAATCATCATCCTTCACTTTGTATCGTGATACCCCACACCTGGGGCACTCGTGCATCTCTTCAAACTCTATACTCCATACCCATCGGACACAATATCTTCTTCGCCTCATAGTTTCGGGATGGTAATGTGTTACCTTCTGGAAGCATGTCTTTCAACAACTCAAGCAATTCGGTAAAGCTTTTATCGCTCCACCCATTTCTCGCCTTCACATTGAACAATCTTAAGACCGCTGACAACCGTGTGAAATTAGTGCACCCCGGATACAAAGCCACTTCCGCATCACTGCACAAAGTATCATACACATGTGCTTGCCGAAAGGACTCTTGCCCAATATCACGGATCATGTCCTCTAGTCCATCGTCCATATCTACGTCATCAACTTCCTCTCTATCCGACACCCTTGGCCTGTCTAACGATTCACCATGACATATCCATATTGTATAACTCTTTCAAATCCCCTCACAAATAAGATGATCCCGTATCTCGTCAGCTTCTAGTCGTCTCTCATTCAAACAGTTAACACAAGGACAACAAAACCTTCCGTCACTACTATCAGGAGCATTTGTTTTTGCAAATTGTAGAAAATCTTCCACTCCATTCTCATACTCATCACTTGTCCGTCTAGCATTCATCCAACCGCGATCCATGACTAAAACATTAACTTCATACTTAGTCCAACATCTTCATCAACTACTTCTTATGATAGGGTATGGCCCTATCCCATTCGAGAAGAAACTTTTTCAACATTCGGTTAACAGTTAGTCCTTAACTCTCATGCTCATACCCGACGAAATTTCGGCAGCATTTCCCTTCGGTCTCCGACGTACACGACTTGAACGCGATGCCATCCACCACGATAAAGTATGCACCCGGAGAACGAAAAGAAATGTACCAATCCGAACTTTCATCAGGTATATAACATGAGAATCAACGAATAACTATTTTAACTGAATGAAGAAAAAGTTTTTTCCCAAACTGTCCAACTTGGACAATTCAAGATCCAATATAATGAGCTGTACAAGTACCTTAAGCAGGTACACGTGTGCTCATTAATATTGCATCTCAAACGGGAAACTAAGGCTTTAACAATATAGCATAATGTAATTTACTTCAGCATCCTAATAATACTTTAACAATTTTTTATGTACCAAATATAGTTAGCGGGTTTCGCGTGTATCCGCCGCTCACAGCAACAAATTCAATACATAACACTTGATTAATGTGAAACTAGAGCAACCCCTTTGGCTCTAACAGTAAATATAAAAAAATAACTTATTCGAACATCAAAATAAAATAAATAAAAATAAATCAATGACATAAGCTACTGCAGTCTCATTTCACATTGACACTGACTCATGTTTACATACATTACGCCTAACTGATACATACTGACACAACATATAAACAAGTTGTTGCAAACATCAGTGTACTGATCAAAACCCACACAACAACAATTTAGCAATTTGATAGAATAGAATATATGATAGCAGGGAAATGGAAGCAATAGATAATTTGGGGTTTAAGGTTTAGCAAATAAAAGAGAAATGGTTGCTTACCGATTGAAGCCACAATCAATTGCCAATATTGCAAAGAATGGAGTGCTAGCTGAAAACACAAACCAATTAAAGAAGTCAGAGAAAGGGAGAAAACCAGGGAGATGTGGAGGGGGTTGTGCACAATGGGGAGAGAAAGAGAGGGGGGGGGGTATAACTTACCTTGGTGGTGGCGTTGCGGCGGTGGCTTTGCCAACGCAAACAGTGAGCGCAGTGGAAAGGGAGGGGTGGCTACGGTGATGGGCGAAGGGGGAGAGAGGAGGCCAAATGGGGAGAGGCGAATGGAAAGGGTGGTGGCGTACGTTGCGGTGGTTGCGTTGCGGTGGTGGTGGGACGACCGGACTGCGACGGAGAGAGGTGGGTTTCCGAGAAGAAGAGAGGAAAGGAAGAGAGGAGAAATGGAGGGTTTTCTGGGAGGGAGACTGAGCGCAGCACGAAAAATGAAAAGGGACTGAGTAATAAAAATTGATAATACACATCGGTTATACAAATAACCGATGTTAAACACTTTTCCACATCGGTTATGGACAGAACCGATGTTAAATGTTGCGAATTTAAATTATTTTTTATCTTACCTTTTTGCACATCGGTTATGGACAGAACCGATGTTATACAGTTGTCCACATCGGTTATATTGAAACCGATGTTAAAAGGTTTCAATTCATTTAATCAAATTTTTTATTCGTTTTTTAACATCGATTATTAAACAACCGATGTTAAAACTTTAACCTTTACACATCGGTTAATTAAAAAACCGATGTGATAACTTATGAAATTTTTAATATTTTATTTTTGGTTCAATTTTTAACATCGGTTTTATAGAAACGGATGTAAAAACCATTATAACAGTGGTTAATTTTTGAACCGATGTGACAAGTTTTCAATTTAATTTCAAAAATGCCACCGCATCCTTTTTCACATCGGTTTTCTGGAAACCGATGTTAAAACCGCGATGTGAAATGCATATTTTGCACTAGTGGATCAATGGAGGAACTAACATGTCCCATGTTTGTAATTGTCAAAGACTAATAGAATATATGTGTGTGTGTGTATGTGTGTGTGTGTGTGTGTCAGAGACTGTGTGTGTGTCAGAGACTAAAATAGGCATCACGAAAATTGTGTTATTCAAAATGAATCTTTACTCTAAAATCTATAAAATATGCAACATAACATCTCATATAAATTTTGACATAATGTTTTTCAATAAGTAAAAAGTTGACTTGTTAAAGTATGCTAATGCTAAAAACAATTTTTTTAAGTTGATAAATTACTTGATTAAATTTATTCAAATATATATATATATATAATAAAAACACTTATCTGAGGCTGCTATAGAAATGAGGCCTTACTCTTTGTAGAAACGTTGGGATTAAGGAAGAGGCATGAGAGTGGCGAGGAAACCGACTTAAGGAAATGACAATGCGGCAAATCGCCTGCGTGGCTGCGTGGTTAAAATGGGGAAACGTGGCGAACGAAGATACATGGGTGCTTGCGACCCTTGTCTGACACGTGTCATTCATACACAGTTTGTGTCCTTCTTTCCGATAATACTCATCAAGTCATTATTCATACCCTTCTTCTCTCTCTCTTTCTTTCTCTGTCTGTTCGGTTCGCACTTCGCAGTTCGCACTACCTATAATATAACTCTTCTTCTCTTACCACCGTAATAGTTCTCTTGTTCTCTTATCATATGATATATCCTATGATGGGATTAATGGGATCAGAGAAAGGGTGTGGTTCGGTGGATAGGCTGGTGAAGACGGAGATTGAAGCCGCTGAGACTCTCGCTGACCTTGCTCACTTGGCCATGCGAGAGAGCACCTCACCCTTCACGCGCCACTCACCAACCCACCATCACTCTCGAGTTAGTTTTCTTTATCTATATATATATTCAGCTTTAATTTATTCCCACAATTTCACTCCTAATTTAATCCCCACCACAAATAGTTATATATAAATAAATAGGACTCAACAACAATGCTGGATTAGATTTATATATAATTATACATTTTATATATATCGATATATTATGGATAGTTTCCCCGAAGTTATCAAAACGTAACCAAAATAGTGATTCTTCCGCAGTTCTCAATCTTAACCAGCTTACGTGTGTTTTTGGTTCCATAGTAGTAGGGACTACAGGAATCAATTTTCTCTTGAGATTTTTTGTTACTGTGAGCTAAAATTGATTTTGTCTTCAAACCTTGATTTGACGATACAGTGCAAGTAGCTTTGCTTTCAATACAAAAACATCCAAATATAAATTATTGCACTTCAAATTTAATGGAATTAGAATCAAATTTACAAAATCAATTTTATTCAAAATCCCGATTATCAAAACACACACTTAGTATCTATAGAATAGAGACGGGTGAATTATATTTTCTCCTGGTCTTCAATTCTATTGGAGACTTGTTCATTTTCACGTTTCCTTATCCTTATCTGTAAACAAACAAACAAATTCCCGCGTTTTGTGTTCTCAGGATAAAACTCACACCATGGCCGTAATAACAATTTTTATCATATTGCTAGTCAATTTCAAATGAATGAAACAAGCTAAAAAACGTCTCAAATTTGTTGCTTGAATTTATTTATTTAGTGCAAAATAAAAATACTATATGCCTGAGTATATTTTCCTCATTTCCTTTTGGTTTTCTCATTTTGCTTATTATCGATTAGCATCCATATCCCTGCATCTTCTGGAGAAAATATTCAACTTCACTTAACATGGTCGTATAAATTTTTTTTTTTCCTTGGTATAAAAATAGTTAAGTCGATAAACTAAAGCACACATCCAATAATTAAGAGAGTATCACCAAGTTGTACCATTTTATGCAGGAATTTAGAAATAGTTTAATTTATGGCAGGCCCAAGCTGTTGCAGGTCAGCAGCTAGATGAAAATATATCTACTACTAATACTAAACCCATAGAAACAGAAAGGATTCAGCAGGATGACTGCTTAAGACACATGAAGGTGGAGCAGGATTTACCGAACACTACGGTTCGCTGCAGCAAGTCCAGGCACAATTTAACTGATGTATAAGAAGCTTGAAATTTCTTTCACTTTAATTTCTGGCTATCATTAATACTTGTAATGTACTGGGCATTCTGTAATTCTGTTCAGGAAGAAAAAGAAGTGCGGAGGATACGCAGGGTATTGGCAAATAGAGAGTCAGCTAGGCAGACAATTCGCCGTAGACAGGTATTTACAGGCAAATCCATTTTCCTATGTTAGATTTGCTAATGGACTTCTGAAATTCTAAGCCGAACACACACTTGGTCCATGCTTGGTGTGTTTTGTAGGACTGCCAGTTTTGACTTTATGTTTTGCACTTGACAACATGGTTTGTTTGTCTATCAACTTATATTATTTGTGCTTTTTAATCATCAGTTCCAATTTATTATTCATTCCCTCCCTCACACAATTGTTAATTGCACATTGTTCATTGTACTCATTAACTGGATACGAGCTATACTGTCCTCCTGGAAAATGAATGTATCCGTGATTTGAACAGCATATCTCATAACTTTTTTAACATCCTTCAAACATGTAGAAATTCTCCAGTCCCTGTGCGCTACAAACCACAGATGTTTTTATAAGTCCTCACTTCTCACAGGACAGGAACTTTAGAATTCAAATTTCTTGAAGCATCCTTGTCGGTAATGAACCTAAATGTGTGTGGTTATGTGACCTGAAGCTAATGTGGTTAAAAGCATGTACTTTTTCATAGTGATGAAAACAGTAACATGTACGGAGAGTCTGGCAGCAAGCATCGAAACTTAGTTTTAAAGCATTTGATGTCTCTTCCTTGTCCCATAATACAGAAGTTGACAAATCTAAAGGCTAAATTCCACTGTCTGTGACCCAAATGTGAGTAATGCATTGCTATGCTCATTTTGGAATAAATGCAATGCTTGGTTGTTTGTTATTTTCGAAAAAGCTTAATGTTTGTCATAGTTGATAGCCTCTCTGGCTATAGATGATACACTTTGTTGACTTACTAATTTAAGTAAATCACATACTATGTGAAGTAGATATCATATCTATCTTTTTCATTAGCAAGATCTTTGAAGCAAAACTTTCAATAAGAAGTTCCATTTCTATATTATTCAATTTAAAGACATTTTTTTGCAGGACCAAAAGACTCTCAAATATACTTTTTGATGTATATGCAAAGATCATTGCAGAGTTCATTCCCATATTACTGATGTAAATGAGTAAATTTGAAATAAACAACCACCAAATCCTTTTACCACTAGGTGGGTTTGGCTACATAGATCAAACGACATGTTTTGAAGTGTTTAAACTTCTATAAAAGGAAACAAAACCTTATATTCTTTTGAAGTGTCTAATTGTTCTGGCAAATTGGTTTCTCATTGAAATATTGAGCGGTTCTTTTTCTGTTTCTTTTGAAATTATTTCAGGCTCTATGCGAGGAATTAACCAGTAAAGCTGCTAATTTAGTGCTGGAGAATCAAAAGCTAAAGAGGGTATGGTACTATCGCCTAGTTGTTATTGTTAAGCCACCATTTATGACTTCCTTTCCCACTGCCTTCCTTTTTATTCTGTTGTGCTTATTTGGGCGAGGCATCTAATTAAGGCAGTATTGCTTCTCAATTCATTTTTCCTCTTTGATGTTTATCTGATGATCAACTCATATTTTGTGACATTTCTGGCGAAAAGGAGAAAGAGGTGGCTTTGAAAGAGTATCAGTCTTTGGAGACTACAAATAAGCACTTAAAGGCACAAGTAAGATGTTTTGAGATGGTAGAAATCTTTAAGCACAACACAATATACTCTTCTTGTTTGCAAAATAACCAAATAATTACGGGTAAAATAACATTTGCCTCCATTTGCAGATAGCCAAATCAATAAAGACTGAAGTGGAGAAAACTCCCGTTGAGCAAGAGACATCTGTTGCTGGGGTAACGGCTTTGTCTGGTAGCGGTCCATGGTTCCTTTATAACCGTTTTCCAGTTACTCAGTTATTTTGGCCTTCCATTATTCAGTCTTCTAATCCAGTTCAATTACAACATACACCATTTAATCCCATTGCCATTCCATCAAATGTTTCTGTGCCATGTTCTTCTGAGTCTGACTCATGTCACAAGCAAACTAATCCTATAAATGACAATCCGATACAAAATCCATTGTACATGTTTCCATGTCCTTGGTTATTCCCTCTTCCAGAGTTTGGAAGTGGACAACCACCACCTTCTATTGGCCTAAAAGATAAACAAGATGAAATTCCTTTAGGTAAACAATGTAGTCCAAGTTCATCTTTGAGTACAGTGGCAAATGTGGATCATCAAGGAGCTCTACCTCACAAACATAAAACAGAAGCGTCTGGACCTATTAATGACGCGGATCGTGCCACTACGAGATTTCCTTTGGATGAAGGTGAGCAGAAAACAGGATGTTACATTATACGAAACTTCAGTGGACCTTCGCTTGATTGTAATGGTCATACTTCTGCTGTCTAGCAAGAACAAGAGCTTCAATTACATTCTGCTTCTAACGCTAAGGTAAAATTGTAGATGCAGTCACTGCGGCAGAGGCAAGAAAGAGGAGAAAGGAACTTACAAAGCTAAGAAGTATCCATAACCGCCAGTCCCGGATGCACTGTTGACTTCTCAATCCACTTGGTTAAAAGTTCAAAAAGGAGCTGAAGTTCATCCATTACCAGCTTTTGGAAAAGAAGTTATTGGAAATTGGGGAGAGTACAGTGCATTCGGCTCCGAAGGAAGAGAAGTGAAGTCCAAATCATGGATAGCACTCCGACAGCATTAAAGGTTTGAGTTTTTCTCCAATCATTTTGCTTGCTTCTTTTTTATTTACTTCCTATTACTAGGATTTTTCACTTCTAAGGAAGCGAAGGGTGGGGGGAGTTGGTTTTGACAAGTGGTGAATGCTGACCAAATTTTTTGTTGGTAGTTCTTATGATCCGGATTCTCTAGCTTTTGACAATGTTTCTGAGCAGTTAATCCCAGGAACTATGTGCACAATATGTCCGACGAAGGAGAGAAATTAAACCTTGTGTATTTTATATCCTTACTTGAGAATTGAGATCCTCTTTCAGAGGAAGTAGAGATTGTTTAATAATGTTGATCTCAAAATGCAATCAACCAGGTTTTTTAGTGCATAATGTTGGCCTCAAAATGCTTTTAACCAGGTCTTTTAGTGCATGCGTTACATGAGTTTAATTGGTATGTACTGTTAGTCTAAAGTTGTTTATACTATCAACTATTTAGAAATCATAATATTGTAAAGTTGACATTTTTCATGATATGTCAATTTGTAATTAGTTGAAAGTAAATTTTTAATTTTTTTTTTAAATTTCGGTACATACCAATTAAATCCCTATTACACTATGTAGCCTAAATATCCACCTATCTGCATACTGTTTATTATATCCTTGCATAACCTTAACATTGATTATTTTTCATGTTTATTAGGATATTGGTTCAACCAGAAAAATCTAGTCGTAGTTTTTATCGTGGCCCCTGGGATGAATGAATTTTGAATGCAATTAGTGTTTCATATATCTAAGAATTTGACCTAATTTTAAATATACTTGGTTTGTTTGTTTTTTTTTTGAACTAGTTTATATTAAATATTTTCAACAATGGTTTGTTACATTGAAAGTGTATTGTGGCCTAAGAACTTTATTTGCAATGTTGGATGTTTGGAGTTGTAACATATTGTTAGCAAAGTTACTCCAAAGAGTAACTTTAAAAGTGTTACTCCCATGCCTGCTAACAGCCCCTGCTCTCTCATCCCCTGGACCACCAGCCCTTGCACTTTCACCCCCTGAACCAACAGCCCCTGCATCCTCGGCCCCTGCACCCTCAAACTCCGAATCTGAACCTATATCCTAGAAAACGTGGTTTCAATGTTAAATGCAAGAGGGTCAATCTGCAAATATAGAAAACTGATGGACTATTTTATAAACTTAAATACAATTAATAACAAGGTAAGTGGGATACAGGTGACAATATCTTATTTATCCACATCATTTGGTTACTAAACCCAAAACTTCTCTTAGGTACCGGAGTTGTCACCTTGTTAAAAAGGAGAAATATTACCAAGTCAGGATGTTGCATGGGTTTATGTTAAGTCATTAGCACTGAATGAATTGGTCATTCGTGCAGCAAAATTTCTTGTCATTAAGCTAAAGCAAATAACTAACTTGAATGTACACAAAAAGAATATAGAATGTTGAAACTCTTAATTAAAACTTAATTTCCTATATTATTAAAAGTGTTCAATGCAAGTTTTGGTTCAATTGGACTCGGGTTTAAGGACAAGTATAGGACTTCTGACACTATGTTTAGAGTCATCCCATTCAAGTGATGCAGATAATAGCAGTGTCTCTGCTGGCATTGGAGGTCCCTTCACGACAACCTTGAATGACAGGACTTGATGCAACCCACTAAACTGCAATGTATCTGGGGTGACCTGAATGGAAAGACCCTTTGGTGCTATGACTTTAGCTTTGTATGTTGAAGTTCCATATCCTACATGAGTCACAGTTCTATGAAAGACTGCAGAAATTCTTGAATCAGCAGCCTCAAGCTGAAGATGCATGGAAGGGTAGTTGATTCCATCAGTGCCTGGTGGAGGCTTAATGCTTTCACAATTGAAACCTTTGGTGCCTATTAGTATACCGATGTTAGTGCTGTTGTAACCTTGCTTGCATAGGAAGGCAAGGTAGGAGTTCATTGTAATGTCGTAAATTAGGCCTGGATGCAATGCTCTTACTGGGTTAATCTGTCCTGACCCAGATGCCAGCTCTGCCAAATTGTCACTGATGGGAGTGGCTGAATTGCAGAGACAAAAATGTTAGATCAGAATATGAAAATTTTATGATGATCCAAGAATTTCATTATTGTTGCATTAAAGAAGTTCTCACCAGTGGTCATGAGGGCAGATTTAATTGCAGCAGGACTCCAGTCAGGGTGGAAGGATTTGACATAGGCAGCAGCTGCAGTGGCATGTGGGCAGGCCATAGATGTTCCTGATAGTATATTGAAAACGTCGAAACGGGTGTCATCAGGGTACCCTGTTAGTGATACCAGTTTGGAATAGGCAGCTAGTATGTCCAGTCCTGGTGCAGCCAAGTCAGGCTTCACATAGAATGTATAATTTCAGAAAGCAAGCCAAATAGAGCAGAAGAGATATCTATAGATTGAGAGATCATGACCTTGAGGATGTTGGGGGTTATAAGTTGAGGGCCTCTAGATGAAAAAGAAGCAACAAATGGAGCAGGGATTCTTGTAGTTGTTGTCTTTTGTATAACTGCTTGAGCATTCCTGAAAATTAAATTTATCCAGAAGGTTTCTTCAGGTTAATTTACTTGAAAAAAGTTCTCACATTACTCATTTAAGCATGGCCAAAAGGAATGGAGGATCTGCTGTCTCATTTTGGTGTATCACACCCTATTCCCACCAATATTAACATTTCATGAAAGTTTAACTTATGTGGAGAGATTATTGACAAAGACAAGATATGATACATTAAAATGAGACAAAAGATCCTCATCCGGCCAAAAGGATAGTGAAAAAATGTACTTTGTGGAATTGATGTAGAGATCAATGGTTTTGCCTACAGTCTTGGCATCAACAAAAGTCCCTGGAATAACTGTGGTGTAGGCTGCATCTATTTCCTCTTCAAGGCCTATTATGATGCCTGCTCCCCCTAATTCTTTGATGGTCATGTCCTGACTGCCCATACCCCCAGCACAATACACTATCTTGCCTACCACCATGTCCTTGCTTAGAGTCCCGTAGTCACATGAACTGCATCATAATTTTTTTGTCTCAAACTACTGATTATAATCTTTTGGAGAAATACACAAGTTTTCAATGCACATCAGGGTTCAGTAAGAATTAATAAAAATACCTAGGATTGCCAAAGATTTCATCACCTCCACTGTTGTTTGCAGCAAGGACTCCATTAGTCAATGGATACATCTTTTTCTCGGGGGCAAATGTATTAATAGATAGTCCCTAACAATCAAACAACCAAATAAGGTGCTTGCAATGGGAATATGATTCTTGAGCACAAACTTCCTACAGTAGGCACGCAAAGTCATAATAAAAATTGTCACATGTTTTTAAAAAATGTTTTTATACATGTAAATTATGTTAGTTTGAGTTGTTTATGCAAGACGTTTTCTCCTTCCCTTGAAGAATAAAAAGGGAAATGATTTTTGTCAAAAATAATTTGATATTATTTTTAACTTCTGAAGAGAAGACTGGTTCTTACTATTTTGACTCATCTGAACATCTATCCTTGAATCCTAGTTTATTTTAGTGACGATTCATGCAAATAATTTAAATTCACGTCTCTAAAGAGTGCTTTTTAACATGTCAAAGTTTGATTTATAGTTGAAACACTCCCTTAAACATTGTAAAGAATTGTCCTCAACTATACTTATATGTACATTAGGGTTTTAAAATAAGGTCATACCTCAAGGTTTCGTAACTACATCACAGTTGTATTTATGATTGTATCAGCCACATTTTTTCACTCATAACTATAGTAAGCCGCAACTACTGTAACCACAATTTAAAACCTTCCTAGGAAGGATGGATGGAAATGGATGAGTGTGAGTAGTACTTACTGTAGCATTCTTGCCATCACCAAAGACTACCGCTGTGGTGAACTGCCTATCAATGGAGGAAGCCGCCACCGTCAAAATCCACGGAGCAACGTTCTCAACCGTCGTAGGTCGGGGACCATCATTTCCAGCTGAGCAAGAAGTGAGGACCCCTCTCCTCATAGCATGAAATGCTCCAATGGCTATTGGGTCAGTGAAGAAGTCACGTGATGGCCCTCCTATGGACACTGATATGAAGTTTACACCATCGGCAATGGCCTCATCGAACCCTGCAAGCATGTCCATGTCGCTGCACCCAGTGTTCCAGCAAACCTTGTACATGGCGATGCGGGCAGATGGCACGCCGCCACGTGCACTGCCTTTGCCAACGCCATATAGGCTTGCACCATTCACCACCACGCCGGCGGCTGTGGAGGCCGTGTGTGTGCCATGGCCTTGGTCGTCCACCGGACTAGGATTGTCGATGGGTCCGCTGCTATTGTCGAGGTTGAAGTATTTTGCTCCAATCACCTTGCTGCGCACATCATAGGATATATGAGTTATATCCCATGCAAAATTTATATATATACATTGGGCAATTTCATTAGGCTGGGGAGCCAGTTTATTCCATTTCAAGCAATGTTAATATTGTGTTTTTAAGGGAAATGATTGAATGCACATGACCAATTTATACCAGTAAACCATTGTGTTAATTTGCACATCCTTCTATATGTGAGTGTAGATATGATTCCTTTACCACCCTTTACATTATCTTCAATGCAGTGACTTTATTCTGCTGTGTTAGTTTTTGATATTTTGTATTTTGTACAGGCGTTAGATATCACCCTCAATTCATAATATGATTGTGATGTTACAAAATATGTGCATCGTGTATATATACTATAATATTTTTGTGATTTATCAAAAAAATTAAATCGTTTTGTGATGCTTGGATAAATCTCAGTAAACGCATAGAAAAATACTTGTTGCAGCGAGTGAAGTTAGCTCCTGTGACACATTTGCCCTTCCATCTGCGTGGTGGAGGTCCATACCCCTCATCATTGAAACTGGGGCAATCAATCCAAATTCCTGTTTAGAAGTTAAAGAAAATACAAACATAGATTAAATATCATAAGTATTTATTGGATGATCTTTTTTTTCCCCCCTAACTTCTTTCATATATGAGAGGGAAAGACACAAAAACAAATTTACTTATATTTGCATAATCCAATTAAAATTGCTTTTGTGTGTCTTTCGAAGAGAGAAAAACATAAATCCGAATTTAGTTTTACTTATTAATTGTAAAGAAATGTATTTTTTCTTTTACAGGAAATACCTTGTTTTTACCTGTATCTAATACCCCCACAATAATGTGACTCTCTATGTTGGGATGTCTCTTCACTTTTAGGGGCATTCCCAGAAAATCCCATGACCTTGTTGTGTGTAGTTTGCGGTATGTATTTGGAAACACGGAAACCACGTTGTCCTCCTCTGCAGAAAATTAAATACCAATGCAGAATAATGCATAAATATAAAAGACAACTTGTCTTAAATTCTTTATTAATTAAAGATCCTTTCCCCCCCCTAATAAAATTTAGGAGTACCTAGCAGTTTATCTGCTTCATGAGGCAAAAGTCGTGCAACGAATCCGTTAAAACTCTTTCCATAGCTATGTATTTTGGACTCTCTGGCAATCTGCTCGCTGTAAAAAAAAAAATTTAAAATAAATTAAAGAGCCATTAGTCATAACTAAGAAATGTTGGTGAATTATCATAAACTATGCAAGGTGCATTGTCTAGGACTGTATAATCAAATGCAATATTTCTATTTGAGAATTGAGATTATTACTTTCCAATCACAGTCGCCAGCATGTTGTGGTGGTGGGTTCCACGGCATAGGTTCTTGACATTGGTAATTCTCCCATGTATACAATGTACGGCTGTTTTTTAATCACAAAATTCAATTCATGTCAATCTATTGAGAAAGATATAAAAAGGAAAACGCCTGCAGTTAAGTTCCAATGCATTCACGCATTCAATAACCTTAATGTATTGGTAGATCAATTATCAAAATGTTTGAGAAAAATTGAGATTTACTCAATGGTGCATTAGTATATGAATTCGTGATGCGTCAAAAATTAAATGTAGGCAATCTGGATCCAAAAAGAAGAAGCATAGACACAAATTAATGTTATAAAAGAATCTTCTTCACTAATTAAGAGTAGTGACCAGTCACTTATAAACTCCCCAACTGGGTGTACCTTTCTTTCAAGTTGATTTCCATGGATCAGTATTGGCAAATAATAGAGACAGAAGACAAATAGTAGTGGCAACATACTATGTAACATCTTTATTGCATTACTCATTTTCTAACAGACAGTGTCTTTGTGTAAAAGAAAAAAAATATTAACGTTTTATACTATAAATAAATAGAGAGCAATTAGAGCTTATAAACTGATAATTTGTGTTGGCATAGTATTGTAACGGCACTAGGCGCAGATTATGAAGGAATGTGAATAATGCCATTTTGACTGATGAGCAAAATAGGGAAAAGAGACACAGTCCATGACTCAGGCCTTGGATTTTGGATCATTTAGTCAAGTCACGACCATTATCCAACATGCTTCTAAGTTCTAACAATCCACATAGTGTAATATATAGTGAATCAATCAAGCATGAGACTTGTTCACAAAAACAATTCCATACTTTACGACCTGCATGGTGCAAACGTAGTGGCTTAGGACTCTTCTTAGGTGGGCCACTGTTGTTTAATCCAAGCCTTATCTTTGGATGAGGACTAAATCAAAGCCTAAAAAAATGTATTGTTGCATATATATTTATATTTTTTCTATAAGTTATTATATAAATTTCCTCAAACTTATTATCTTCAAATGATTTAAATTATATTTTCTGTTTGCGTAAAGAGTAAAAAAATCCTCTTCATGTATATGGGCAAGCAAAACCAACATTAATAAACCTATTAAATGGGCCGGCCCAATAAATAAAAAACACAAAACATATTAAGCATCACTCTTTTTATCCCATACTTTGAATTTGGAGTTGATTTTTTTTATATAAGCAAATAAGTATTATAATAAGAAGAGTATAATGGGTACTCTAACCCATTAAACATTACTAACATACTACAACTCATTTTTTAGAAGGAGTATGTTAACAAGTTCCACACTTGTTTTTTAGAAGGGGTATGTTAGCAAGTTACATCTTTAGGTGTATTTTCAATTTTTTTAGTTATAATTTGCTAACGTGCTCCTTCGAAAAAAATTAGTGGGTATACGTAGGGGTGTTCATATCCAAATTGATCAAAAAAAAAAACCTAAAACTAATCCCAAAAAAACAAAAATCGAGCAAAATTGATATTAACTGGATTTTTTTACCTTGTTTTATGAAAACCGATAGGATCGGATTTCAGATCCTTCATTTAAAACCGAACCGAACCGTATATATAAAATTTAATATATATTTATCCTACTTTTTGTATTAATGATTTTTATTTATTGATTTTTTTCTAATAATTCTTATTAATTTGATGTAACGTAATTTTCACTACTTTTAATGTTCCAAACATGAAATTGATACTTGCTAGCTCGCAAAACTTAATTTTTAGTATGTTATATATTATATCTATTAATGGTATTTGGACTTATTTTTAATCATTATGTTGGTGAAAAAGCGAACATCAAATCCAATCCAAATCGTATTTAATAGGATCGGATCAGATTTAGAAGTAATTCGAACCGAAGCAAACCACATGTTGTTTTAATCTTTAGATCGGATGACTTTTTTCTTCAAAACCAATCCAAAATGACATGTGACCATCCCTAGGTATACGTTAGCATATATATTAATACCCCTTATTTAAAAAGTTATTTTATACATGCTTTTTGTAAGATTTAGATTCTCTCTATATTTTTTTCGCTCATATTAGAAAAAGAAAGATACAAAAACAAATTTACCTTTTGTGAGTAAAATGCATAAAACTTGTTCATGTATTTTCCTATTATGAAAGGAAAAAGAATAAAAAACAGGGAGAGGATCCAAATCCTTTATTTTTCCCCTATATGTCATGGAAATCCGACTTAAATTTTATATTCATGGTGTAATTTTACTCAACCAAACAGGTTCAAGTAATTTGAGATAATAATTAATAGTAAATTAAGATTGAGAAATTAAAAAAAAAAAATTGATCACTCAAATAATATTGTCAACGGGACCCGGTGCCGGTGGTGGCGCAGGTTGGCGCATGGGAATTGGGAGGAAATATATAAAATGCAAGAGCAGCCCTCGTGGGACTATGAAGCAAGGTAGAGGGGACATGCCCATGTGTTTGGGGTTGGGGGTGTGCCATGAGCACTCCAGTGAATTCCAATTCTGAGAACTAATTAAACAAAACAAATCAAGTATACTGTGAATCGTAATATGAAAACAAGTACACCCATGCACGTGAACGTGACGGTGATCACTATCTTTGTAGTTTTTGTTGTGAACTTGATTCTGTTTCCTGCCGGTGGCAGCTCTAACATTATTTGGTAGGCCCGGCAAAACAATTCATGGGCCATTTGCCCATTTTTTTTCTAAATCCATTGGATAAAAAAAAAAACATAGAGCTGGATCATTTTCAGTTAAAAAATCAATAAATATTTTTAAAATTAGTTACGGAAACATACATACTACGTAGACTGAAAAAAAAAATATCGGGTAAATGTACCAGTCCACGGTGGAATGTGTGTGTAAGAGAGAAGATGGAGAGGGGAGAAAGAGAGAGAGAGGAATGAGGCGCACTGGTTGGAATGTGAGTGAGAGAGAGAGATGTGAGTGAGTGAGAGAGAGAGAGAGAGATTGAGATTTTTTTTTTATTCTATTTCAAATCAGTAAGCATCGATGGCACATGTTTCATGAACGAATATATACCCATGAATTTTTATCCATTGGTACATCACTATATTAATATCATATATCTGTGCAGATGCTCCAACATTTCTAATTATTATTATAAACATATCAAAAAAAATATTATTATAAAGTAAAGTTCATGTATTTATTAAGGTCTTTAAAATTTTAGAGAGAGAAAACATTTACTATGTAAAAATTGTTAAAATAAAATTTTAGTGTAAAATGTATTTTTAAATGGATGGATTGGATATCCATCCATATATAAAAATGACTAATGGAAGTGTTGGATATTTTTTATTAAATGGGTCATGGATGTATTGGATTTTTTTAATACATTTTTAATGGATCTAAATTGATTGAATATATAATAAAAATATATTATATGGGCATGCCAACTATAGGTGAAAGACAATAAATATGTTTAGTTTAGCAAACAAGTTAAACATTTAAAAAAAATAAAAAAATTTATTGTACGTCGACGTCTGACTTATTATTTGTCAAATTAATTTAACAAAAAATAAAAAAATCGTTTTCAAGAGTTTTATTAAATAACTAGGTAAAACTTAGAATCAATCTTTGGGGTAAAATTAGAGATATATGACAGTAAAGTGTATCCTTGTAATTAGTCATCCCTTCCCTTTGTTTAATTTTCGGTCTAAGATATTAGTTTCACTTTGTCTCAATTCACTGTCTAGATTTATGCGCACGGACAACCATTAAGAAAATGAGAAAATATTCCACGGTCCAAGTTCCAATACAATCCAAGATTTGAAGTTATTATGAATGACGCATGCACTGTACGTGATTTGCATTTTTGCTCAAATAATTAAAATGCATAAAAATTTAAATAAAAATTGGATTTGAACTGTGGTAATAAACTATTTTTTCACTTTAATTAGACATTTGACACAATTATACCTATCTTTACATTTAAATTGTGGTATAAAATCATTTTTGTATGCTTTTTTTTTTTTTCTCCCCACATCAGAGTGATCAGAGACACTTAAGAAACACATCTATCTTTAATCACGTGGCAACTTTGGTGGCGCACTAATTATCTACTGTTGATTGTTGAACACCAAGCAAGCATTATCAACATGAACAGTAAAAACAACAACAGCTGCAGAGAGCTAATTCCACATTACTTTTGTAATCTTGCACTATAAAAAAACCCTCACCGAAACCATCTAATTCTGTAAGTGCAATGCCCTGCACCTGTAGGCTAATATTTCCCTCTTTAATCACCTACGTACTGCACCCTACAATATATAGCTAGTAGCAGTGCACAAAAAAACTGGCGCATCTCTTAATTTTCCCAACTAGCTATATATGCATCAGCTATTTCTTCTATTTTTGCAAGATCTTATGAACATACACGCTTTCAAACCATCTCAAGCTAAGGACCATATATAGCCCAAATGTATCAAAATCTTACAACCATGTAGGTATCTAGGTATTAGGTATATGTTCACACTTCATAAGAATGATTACAAGGGAAATTTTAATCTGCTGTCAGGGTCGCATTGCATTTTTTGTTAATGCAAATAATTATAGAAAAATATGGTCGATATGGCAGTAATTACGATCACGATATGGTTTCGGAGACTACTAAAATCGTAATTTACAGCTTTAATTACAGTTGCGGACCCAAATTTAAAACTCGTTTACGATTTACTTGGACATAGGTGTCCGGTCCCTCGTTCGCGTACCTTTACGGAAAGGCCGGAACTAAAGGTGGCTGTGAGGCCAGGAGAGAAACGTGGGGTATGATGACAAGGTGCCACCAAATGGATGTGAAACCTTCGAAGCAATGAAAGAGCCACACTTTTGAGCTCAAGCAGTGCCATTTCTTTACCTAAACACACCCTCAACCCTGCTTGAAAAACTGGGTATTTGAAAGGATTTTGAGGGTAAAACACTCCATCCTTCAACCACCTTTGGGGCTTGAACTCTAAACAATCTTGACCCCATATCTCTTCCAACCTACCCATGGCATATGGGTGGTAAGTAACCCTAGTTCCACTCTTCACTGATGTCCCATCAGGTAACACATCATCTTCTAAGCAGAACTTGGAATCAAATTGAATTGGAGGGTACAGTCTCATGCTCTCATATGCTGCTGCTTGTAGATAGTGCAGTTGCTGCAGCTGATCGAAACATGTGAGGTCCTTGTTTTGTCCAATTACCTGTCATTAATTATATTTGCACGTTAAAAAAATCATTAATATACACTATATTTTAAATAATAAAACTATTTTGATTTTCCTAAAAAAGTACAAGAGAGATATTTTAGTGTGTCGGGCTAAAAACAAAATTTTCTCTATCATTCAACATGTTTCACGTCAGATATAATATTAAAAATGTAATTAAATTACACACGTATTAAAAAGCACAAAGTAAGATGAATTTCTCGTTTTAAGTGCACTTGAAGATTTATCAAGTATAAAAAATAGGGATTTGGCTTCGACTGAAGGGAGGTTGTCTCTAAAATGAGAATGTACGATTCTATATAACCTTGATTTGATAAAATATATAAAGATTTCAACACATTAAATTAATGATTTAATGGTAATTATACTTTTATTTTCTCATTTTAGAAACAAACTCATTTTAGAGAAGCTAAATCAAAATCAGGAGGTGTGGCATAATGATAGATTGGTCACCATGATTATGTTAAAATTTGTAAAAGTCAAGTTTTTACAAATAATTTTTGTGGAAAAAGTATAACTTTTTTAGGAGTTTAATTTTGATAAATTGTTATAATTTTTACATTATCAATCAATCATAAATAATTTATTTGCGACTTTAAAGATAGTTATGATAAGATTCACATATTATTAATTAACAATGTAAAATTTATAATTGATTTACAATGTAAAAATAAAATAAAAAAATAAACCGACCATGTGTATCGATGGAATCCATTTTTTACATCCTCCATAAAATTCCTCTAACTTCACAAATGATAAAAATTAAATGATATAAGAATTTATAAAAGTAATATAAGAATTTAAAATGTGTTTGTGCGTTTGATTTATTTTATGTTCAATATTCATTACTGATTACAAAAATATCATATTATTTTTGTTTTCTATTTTTAAAGATTTGTACATGAAATAATAAATACAATTGTTTTTATTCTTTTTTTATACAAATATTTAAAAACAAGAAAAATAATATCAATAATGTAATTTTTTTTTTATAATTATTAATGAAATTATAACCGAATTAGTAAGAAACAAACCACTCCCATAATAGGTAGCGCTTACTAAAAGTTTTTAAAAAATATTATCGAAAATATTGGCATGGGAAATAATTAAAACTTTCTCATGTTTGTTATAAGTTTTAAAAAAATATTCTCAAATATAAAAGATATCCAGGAATAAAACAAGTGAAAGATAGTTAGAAACTTGGGAAAACATTATTTCTATACGTGAAAGTGAGAAATAATAAAGATTTTTGGGAATATAGTTTGTCAGGAATCACAGGAATAAAACAGCACCTTAGTGATATCAAAGTTCTTGTAAACAGTGACTTTCTTATTAAGGGGATATCACACCACATAAATTCTATCTAATAATAAGAAAACGTGAGTTAAAAAGAACTTTAAAAACAGTTCGTCAACGCTAGTTTTTATTTTTTTTACCTGATCTGCTTCTAGCCGAATCGCTGACTCCACTTCTGGGTGTTTTGCCAACAGCCAGAAGAAGCTAGTGAGTGCAGAAGCCACAGTGTCACGTCCAGCTAAGAGAAAACTTATAACAATGTCTCTCAAATACGTATCATCATTCACACTTCTCATAAACCGAGACAACAAGTCCTTATGATCAGAAAATCCCATTTTTCGTCTTTGTCTTATGACCTCTTTGGCTAAGATATTAATCCTTTTAACAGCTTCTTGTAACCTCTTCTCGCTTCCCACGTTGAACAACCTCTTCATCTTCCAAATGAGAGGTGACAAAGTCATGGCTCTCTCTGCTGATAACTTTGACGCTAAGTCAAATGAAACAGCAAAGTGTGATATGGGAAAAGACTGTTCCAAACACACAGGATCCAACCCGAACGAGAATCTACAAATGCTGTCGAACGAGAATCTTCTAAAAACACCTTGCAAATCCAACACATCATCATCATCATCTTGCTCCTTTGAAAGTAGAAGAGGGACAAGTCTATGTTGGATTTCATAGTTAACAATCTCAAAAGCAAAGGAAGTTATGGAACGCTTGTTGAGTTCCAAGCTTGCCATTTTCTTCTGGAAACTCCATGATTCACCGTCCACGTTGAAGATACCACGACCCAGAAAGTCACCTAAGATCATGGAGAAGTTTTTCCCTTTTGGGTAGTTCTCGAACCTTGTTTTCAACATGTACTCAACGTTGTCAGGGTTGGCTGTGATTGTGTTTCCAAGCACGTGTATGTGGATGGTTTTGGTTGGAGATTTTTTGAGAAGATGAGCGTACCAATCGCAAAGGTTGTCGAAATCTTTGGACCAGCTTGAAGTGAGATAAGCCTGACAAGTTTCACAGCTACAGAAGATGTTATTCATTCTGGGAAAGCAAAGAGAGAGAGATGAAAAAGTAGTGAGAATCACGATGACTACAATGGTGGTCATGATCAGTGAAAAAAAGATTGTGCTAAAGGAGACATCAGTGAAAAACTGCATCACTGAGCATATGGCTATAGGTTCAGGTTCCATTGATGGATAAAGATGAACCAGAGGATAGTGAAAGAAAGGTATAGATAGAGAGTAGAAAGATATATATAATAAAATGAGAGGGAGACATTAGGGATTGGCATTGGATGTAATAGTTATATACGCATGATTGAGTAATTTTTATGTATACATCACTTATATATAAATATTTATACAAAGTATAAATCTTAATGTACATATATGTGTAGATATAAATTTTTTTTTTGTTAAAGTAATGTTTTGGTCCCTATACGTGACACTGATTTTCAATTTGGTCCCTATACGTAAAAAGTTATCAATTTGGTCCCTATACGTGACACTGATTTTCAATTTGGTCCCTATACGTGACACTAATTATCAATTTGGTCCTCACCGCTAATTGGTCCTTATATAAGAGTGACCAAATTGTAAATTATTATCACATGTAGGGATCAAATTGAAAATAATTGTCACATGTAGGGATCGATTTCAATTTTTTTTTGTTGAATTGGTCCCTACATGTGACAATAATTTGTAATTTGGTCCTCTTATATCGGGACCAATTAGCGGTGATGACCAAATTGAAAACCAGTGTCACGTATAGGGACCAAATTGATAACTTTTTACGTATAGGGACCAAATTAAAAACCAGTATCACGTATAGGGACCAAAACATTACTTTAACCTTTTTTTTTGTGGTGATAATGTATGTATAGATATAATGGATGAAGATACTTGTCTTATCCTGTATCATATCATGTTCCCACCAATATCTTTTGTCACACTAATACCCACTAATAATATTATAGAATTTTAACTTATATAACAAAATAATATTGATGGAAATAGAGTATGGTAAAGAAAATGATATTGTAATTTTCCGCCCAGATAATAATATATGCGCAAATTTTATGGGAAGAGGGTGGTTTGTACTGTTTCATTCACTATTGGTCTGAAAGGAAGTTAGGTTTTCAGAATGGATCGTGCTTGTCGTGTTGTCCATAAAATATGTTGGTGATCGCCCCAAGTCTTTTTTTTTTTTTTTTTTTTTTTAAGTGAAGACTCAAAGTAGTCCCTCAAAGTATGACAGTTTGGTTCCTGAAAAAAATAAAGGACAATTTGGTCCCCCAAATTTTAAAATGGGGGACAATTTGGTCCCCAAATTTCATAACGGGGGACGTTCTGGTCACTCCGTAAAGATCAAATTGTCCCCCGTTTTGAAATTTGGGGGGACCAAATTGTCCTTTATTTCTTTCAGGGACCAAACTGTCTTACTTGAAAAATTTGAGGGAGCACTTTGAGTCTTTACCCTTTTTTTTAATATATATATAGAAAAATAGTAAATCAATATATAAATATATGGAGACACACTCCTGCTCAATTAAGGACACGAAGAACTCGTGCTCTTGCTAGGAAACAAAGTCAGTTATTTATACCAGAGGCATCTACTTGCTGGCATCACCCATGATGTAGGCATGTACTGTAGATTCATTAACTCACGTGTTCTATTTTTAGGTTATCAACACAATTATTTTATTAGTCAGTTGATATATTTGTACACTGTACTTGAATATAACAACTCATATTTATCAACTCAGTTATATTTGTACTCTGTATTTTTTGTGTATAAACTTTAATATTGCTTTAAACAAGCATCACTTGTGCTTAAGATTGGCTTTTATCATTAATTAACTATTAAACCCTTTTAGGCTTTTAGCTTATAAGAAAATCTTTGATATTCTGACTTCATTTTTCTTTACAATTTTTTTTTTTGTTTTGTTGGGTAAGAGCAAACCATACAAGTGATTTGGAAACCATATCTTTTAACCAAAACCTTAAGGCAATAAGTATATGAGTCCCCCCACTTATATGTTTACGTTGCTCAACATGTCCATTTCCATCCGACGTGGGACTTCTTACTCACACTTGACACACCAACATTTTTATATCTATTTTATAATCCTTTCTAAAATCATTTTGCTTTGGAAACAATAATGTACACATATAGATGATACACTAGTGCAAAATAGCCTTTCTACAACGGTTGAAAAAGGCTTTCTACATCGGTTGACCAACTGTTGTAGATAAGCTCGATGTAGAAAGTAGGGACTTCCAACCGTTGTAGAAAGTACCTTTCTACATCGGTTGGAAGACACGACCGTAGTAGAAAGTGTACCGTTTTGTAGAAGAGCAATGAGAGTAGCAAACAGAGGTTTCCCTGAAATGGAAACTGAAACTTTAGGAATCTGGCTCAACAATAACAACACCACCACCAACAACAACAATATTAATGAAAAGACGTAATAGAAAATTACTAATAATAAAGCTCTTAGTGCCATCAATTGGATCAAGAAATACAGAAAATGAGTGTGTTTGCAAATACTCAGCAATAAAAAAATATTGAAGAAAAAAAAAAGAGTGAAAGAACAAAGTAGTGTGAAAAAGTTACATAGCATGAGAAGGGAAATGATTTAGTATTGGTTGAAACCATAGCCTCTTCACAGATTGATCTGCAATTGTTACTGGACCTGCAACAAAGCTTGAGTTGAGTGAGAGTTCATTTACTTACTGAAATCATAAAAAGCAAATGCAGCAGAGAACATACTGAAATCATCTTTGTCGAGAATGTCGAATTTCTTCCTGAAATAATTGCATATTGTTCTTGCAAATTCTGGAGTTTTCTTATCACTTCTCCGGCGGCGTCGGCAACTTTGTTATCGATCTCTACTAAGCGATTGAGTTGAGTTTCGTTGAGGACAAAGAGTGGAGATTAAAACTATTGACATGCATATTTTTCTACAATACAGAACGAGCTAATCACATGACAAAGTCAAACTATCAAAGAGATCTCACTAGAACAATAGTAGAGAACAAACTATAACAGTTCAAAGAAGAAGAAGAAAAGGGCATTACCGATCGAGTCTCATAGAGCCTTAATTTTTGCATAGAGTCTCATCAGGCTTGGGGAAAGTATCAAAATGGCATGCAAACACTACCAAATTACCAAAATTCAGAATCACCAAAATGCAAAACACTCACAACCAAATAATACAAACCCATATCCTGCTTCAAATACAGCATTATCACCCAAAAATGATTCAAAATTATCGATCTTTCTTCATAATTTTAGCTCCACCACCACCTTCGCCAATCAGAACCACCACCACCATCACTGCCACCAATCTTCTCCTATAAACAACGGACTATGAGAAATTAAGGGATATGGTCGATGGAGATAGAAGAATCACGGTACCTTGCTTGGACGACATGGTTGCGCTAGGGTTCGGTCTGAAGAAATAGGAGAAGAATCACGCGAAGAGGATTAGTAAATTGATCCAACTAGAACAAAAGGGAGAAGAAATAGGGTTCGTATCGATGTACAATGGCAATGGAGGACATCATTCAGTCACGAGATGGAGGGGGAAGCACTCACCAGTCAGTCACGAGGCGGCGGCGAGATGGAGCGGCGGCTTAGAGGCAGGACACTGAGCGGCGGCCGTGAAGAAGGTGCGGTGAGTGAGGGAGAGATTGTGGTAACGTGAATGATGAAGGAGAGGCCAGAGTTCGAGGGAACAGTATAAGGGTTAGGGTTTTGCATTTCAAATTAGGCTTGCAACATCGGTTGCATAAGTAATTGGTGTAGAAAGTCATCTAGAATATTACAAAGGAGCCACCGCATTCTTTCTACAACAGTTCATAATATAACCGATGTAAAAAGTCAATCACAGATTTCATAACAATATTACAAAACTGCCACCGTGTCACTTTCTACAACGGTTCGTAATGTAACCGATGTAGAAAGTCATTCGCACATTACATTTTATTACAAAACTGCCACCGCGCTACTTTCTACAACGGTTGTAGAGCAACCGTTGTAGAATCCCTGATGTATAAAGCATATTTTCCACTAGTGATAGATGATTAGCTAAAATTTAGGAGTAAAAATATGTGTTTTTTGTTCTTCTTTGCATGAAGACACCTCTCATTTAGGCTATATAACTCAGTTATGTCTTCAGCAATTGCAAAGTACTACAGAGCCAAGTACTACAGGTTCAATAAAGCAGGTGAGAAGCCAACTTGAATAACACAGCAGCCCGAAAATCCAAAGCACCCACCTACCAAGGTTTTAAATGTAGGACAACATCGAAACAGAACCCCAAAAAAGCTGCAATGCCTCTATCAAGGTTGTAAATAAAGGTCCGCAACCGTAATTGGGACCGCAATATTTTAATTTTGGAGAGGAAAAAAGTGCCAAGTAATACAGTTTGCCAGGCCACCAAGTTTCCTTCTGCCTTGAGAATCTTCCACTCCCCTCTTTTTGCTCTTCACAGCATTAAGCCTAAACACCCGGTTGGATTGAAACACCAACTCGCCACTGGATATTTGAAAATTGAAACCCTCAACCTTAGCACTAATCCACCTCTACGATTGTTAGTTGGTCATATTGAATGCATAAAATAGTGTTGTTGGTTGGTTAGCCAAAGTAAAACATATGGAACACTTGTAATGTATATGGGATTGAGACATTGAGTATCCCTTGTACTCATTTTAGTATTGTTTGCCGGGTCCAAGTTTGAAACCCAAAACAAACATTTTTTAGCTCAATGTAAACTTTTTTATCAGTGTCATATGGACACTCATTGGTAAATTCTACAAAATAACTAACAATTAGTAAATACAAAAATAGGACACTTTAACATTTGAAGATAAAAATGAAATCAATAACTCGTCACATAAAGGCAAATCAGGGAAGCAAAAATAAGTAAATTCATTTGGTTCGCTATCACTGTTGCGGCTTACACTACAAGAATTATGGTAATTTGCGACGGCTTATTTGCGACGGCCACAGCACCGTCGGTAAATCACAACTTTGCGACGGCCAAAACTGTCGCTAACAAAGGCAGTTCGGTTTTCCAAATTTTGTGACGGCTTTTTAATTTAGCGTCGGAAAAGCCGTCACTAAATTTTGCGCCTTTTTCAGCCAAAATTTTGGCGCCAAAACGGTGACGGGTTTATTAAAATTTGCGACGGCTTGGACCGTCAGAAACACGATTTCCAATTTGCGACAGATAGGCCGTTGCTAATAGATGCACGGTTTTTAATGCTGCAGCATTTGCAATGGAAGGGTCGTCGCTAATAAATGCACGAGTTTTAATGCTGCAGCGTTTGCGACGGAAACGCCGTCACCAATAAATACAGTAGCATTTACGACGGATAGGCCGTCGCTAATTAATGCACAAATTTCCACAACTTCATTTGCGACGGACAAGCCGTCGCTAATTTTTTTTTTTTGCGACGGCATAGGCCGTCGCTATTCTCCGCTTTTTATTCCTTTACGGAACCCCCCTTCACTTTCACTACACACCTCCCCCTTCCCTGTTTTGTTTCAGGCACATCCCCCCCTCCCCCCTGGATTTTGTTTTCTTCCTTTCAGGGTATATATATATATATATATATATATATATATATATATATATATATATATATCCTTCAAAAATAAGCTTTCTTCAAGAGGGAAAGAGAAGGAGAAGATGGAGCACAACAGCATCAATGTGAAGCAGGGTGGAGAGGGGAATATGATGGGTCATGCTGCAGTTCATAGCCAAGTGATAAAGATAAAGCAAGAAATAGAGAAAATAAAGCTGTGTTCTTCTCAGAGATGTCACCCGTCTTCGCTCAAGGTGGTGATTGGTAGAGAGGGTTATCAAGTTTCCTCTTTTTTTCTTGTTTCGGCTTCAAACTTTTCCATACGCAAGTGTTTTTTTTATTTATTATTATTATTTATAAGAGACTCGTTTAATTTATAGTTGCCTTTTTTCTTCCCCTTATGCAGTAGGCATAGTTGAGAGTTAACACAGTCTCTTTTTTGTCTATGAGTTGGTTTGTTAGTTTTTGTTCTTAATTTATCGGTTGCAGGGAGATTAACTTGAAATGATTTGTTCATAATAATTTGTTCAAGTGTTTTTGGTTGCACAAGTTTTGGGCTTCTTGTATGTAACGAGGTCTGAAATTGAATACTGACAGAAGCGTTTCTGGCTCTGCTATTACACCCTACAACCTAAACAAATAATTAATAAAAAATTAATTAATTAAATTATTTTATTTTTAAAAAAATATGCATTGCAATTTGCGACGGCCAAGCCGTCGCTACTTTCTGGTGATTTGCGACGGTCAGGCCGTCACTAATGTATGCTGATTTGTGACGGCTTGGCCTTCACAAATTTGTGACGGCCATTTAAAAAAAAAACCGTCAGAAACAGTTTACGACGACCCTATATGTGACGGATTTTTGGCCGTCGCAAATCCATCAATAACACGTGTTTTACGATGGATTTATGCTATTTGCGACGTCCTTGCTAATACCCATTTTTCTTGTAGTGTTATAATTGCTTGCAGATCACAACATCTCGATCGTCCTATGCAGGCAAATTAATTATAGCTATTCCTTATTCGTCGGGAGAAATATGGTGCACATGGTTTTTAATTCTTGGATCGCCACTCGCTTTCATTTTATGAAAAAATAAGCTTTCAAATCAAATGGGTAAAGCAATTAAGCAAAAGCAAGGCGTGGGAGGAAGCACGATTCATGATCTAAACGGGTGGGTTGAGGTGAGAGGACCCCCATATATGCACCAATTATTGATTTGATGGTCAGCCTGCTGAGTACAACATTCTCTTTTTAGGATTGGTACATAGTTCATATAAAGTGTTTAGAATAGGTGTAACTAATGTACCAGTGTTTTTTTTTTTACTTTGTGGTTCAATGTTTTACTTGTATATGAGTTTTGAGTACCCCTAATACTCTCACTAATATACTTTTGCTTATTCGGAAAAAAAAAAACATTTAGTTTGACGTCAAATAGCAATGCGCCATGCAAGTGCCAGCCAGATTCGCAGTTGCATGATGGGTCACGACCCATGTCATTCTCCATATATACCCATATTTTAGGCCCCATCGGTTGAATTGGCTCGATCAATTGTCTGCTGGCCGGCCAGTTTCCGTCTCTAAACTCTCAATAAGAGGATTTTTTTGGGTATAAATTTGGAGTAATTAAAGTTGGACATATTAGATTATTATAATTGTTTATAATAATTAGTTGATGGGTTTTTTTTTTTTTTTGGGGTAAATATATTCAGTTTAGATGTTCCTAGTTGAATTTTCCAAGATGGAGCGAACCATGCCATTAATGGTTGTGAGATGCACGAATCTAGTATATTTAGTGAACTAGAATGGTACGTGCTATCGCACGGGTCTTGATTTTTTCTATAGATATTTCAAAACGATTGTTGTATCATATATGTAGTAATAAGTTAATATATACGAAATTTATCAATACAGTTTATGAACATAAGATGATATATAGAGATTCATGTTGAAAATAGTGGTTGAATCATTTCCATGTATCATATTCAGGAAATGCAATAATCACTTGATAATAACAATAAAAAATTGAAGGTACAAAAAATGAGTATTGAAAGCATACAAGCATCAGAATTTGCCATGAAAAACACAAAACCCTTTAGTTTTAACAATGTAATTTTGGTTCTTTGAAAATAAAAAACATTGTAATTTTGGTTTACATATAAATAAATGTGACTTTGGAACAATACATAATATTGACGTTATTATCTTTTATTGTCAATGAGTTGTTCAATATATTATATTTTTTAATAATAAAATTTCATATTATTTTGTATATACATCCACCTTTGCTACATTTAAAATCTGGTTTACTTATAAGTTTGATTGCATAAATTATCTTTGCTGCAGAGTAATCAAGACATTTTTTTTACTGAAGAGTAATCAAGGCATTACTTATAAAAGTTTTTTATACTTGTGAAATTTTTTTTTTTTGACAAATTTATACTTGTGATTTTGATTGCATAAATTTCTGTATTTTGTATAGCTCACATTGAAACATTTCAACATCTTAAATTGCATAAATATACTCTCAACTATCAAAAGCAATTTTTTATGCAACCAGTAAAAATTCACGTATTTGTTAACAAATGATTACAAATAATGGCTATACAATTTATTCAGCATAAAAGTAATAATATGACATATAAGAATAATTAGGATGTAGTTTTTAAGTTAATAACATTTTTGTTTTAAAATAAAAGTGAGACAACATGAGAATTAAATTTAAGGTTAAAAAAATAAAAAGGAATAATTCTAGCATAAAAATGTAAGGACTGGCTATTTATAATTTTACATTAACTCATATGAAATAAAATTATTAAAATAATTTTAACTGTTTGAGTTTTGTTGTTCATTTTCAAATGGATATCTCAAAATTGGATTTAATTGATATATAATGTCAATGTAAAGATTTTTTACACTAACAATTAATTTAAAACTAACACATCATAAAAAAAAATTTGTTTGATACTTATCCTTACTATCTTAAAAGTCATACATACCATGATATAAATTTTTGAATAGCATTTAAATTCTTTAAAATTTTATACTTCGAAATGATACATTGTACGGGTGTGATGTAAATATTTATCAATGTGATTTATATTTTAATATGCTTTCAAGTTTTAAGTTTCATGTAATTTATTGTAAAAAAATGTTTCATGTAATTTAAATATTTAATATTTTACATATAAGTAAACTATATAAAAAAAAATTGATTACTCAGAAATAAGTTAGAAATGCGATAGCAGAAAAAAAGCAAGAGATCTTTAAAAAGTTACTTTAGTTCATAATTTCTTCTCTATCACTAGTGCAAAAGAGCCTTTCTACAACGGTTAAAAAAGGCTTTCTACATCGGTTGCCCAACCGTTGTAGATACGCTCGATGTAGAAAGTATGGACTTTCTACATCGGTTGGAAGACACGATCGTTGTAGAAAGTGATTTCTACATCCAAATTGTGGACTCTGGTGGACTTTTCTACATCGGTTTTTTTTGACCAACCGTTGTAGAAAGTCTTGTATTTAAAAAAAAAAAAAAAAAATCTCTTTCCCTGTTTTTATTCAAATTTCATTACAGAGAAGATAGCACAAAATGGTAAAAAGAAAGTCCCAAAATATTCCAAAAAGAAAACACAAAAAGGAAAATGGAAAAGAAAGCAAAATATATACTTTGAGATTTATTCGTGGTAAGATTCCTGCTTCGTTACCTACAAGCAAACATTTGTAGCATTACTATTGACCTATACTATCAGAAAGATACAAATTACTGATAAATATGTTACATAATACTATGGGAAGTGGTGCTCGACACATTATCTCTGTTAGCATATACAATATAACTTCTATAATCATTTTTTGCTGCGCTCCATCTCATTTGCGCATAGTCTTAAGCCTCTCTGTAGCCTGGACAAATCCCACAATCACCTGCAACTCGTCCATTTGCTTCACAAGAAAAACATACAATTTCAGACTATAAATAATAGCCAAGTTCTATATCAAACTTCTATAATAAGAAGTGGTAAAGTTGATATACCTTTATTTTTAATAACACTATTAACTTAAGATTTATTTGGACCCAAATTACATACATGAGAGAAGGAATACAAGAGTACAGGGGCTAGAAAAGTTGAAACATTGAATGAATGTGTATTCTATAACTCTAGAGGATCCAACTTCAAAATTCACGTGTGATAGTTTGGCAAACATTTCATCGAAATCTGCATGTGTAAATCAAGTTGGCTCTTAATAAATATCATGAGACTTAAATTCACAAACCTGGTCACCATCGTGATGCCATAATCCCTAATATGATCCTTATCTGTTAGTAACTTGTGTCCCTCATAGCATAAGCAAAATTGCCCCCAAACAAGTGGCCTACACAAAGAAACGGGGGAAAAATATCAGCCCCAAGATTATGGCACTATAGGAACTGCAGAGTGCAGAATTACGTATATCCAACTTGAAATATTGAAAACCAATGTATACTTGTTCTAATTCCAATATCATCATGTATATTATAAAAATATGAATTCATAACAAAATATCCAATATTGCCTCCCAATTCTCCATAGTCAAAACAAAATTGTGAGAATAGAATGACGAAAACAAAAAGGATCCAATGGTTTCAATCTCAACAGAGTAAAAAAAAATGCAAAACTAACAAACAATAGGCTTATCAAAATCAAATAAAATCAATAAAATTACATATGACGCATGCTTCAATATCCAAGTTGTACATCATTCTAAGTTCCCTTTACCTTACTGCAGGGTATATACGAATCATCATTGATATAATTGCTTAAGTTTTAAAACTAACCTTGTGCTTTTGTCTGTCCATTCATCATCTGCATCTGCTTCATCACTAGAACTTCCAGCAAGGAAAAAATCATCTTCACTAAGATCCAAAAGGCCATCATGTCTCTGTTAGAGTAACAAAAGAAGAGATGAATCATACATAGACAACAACTCTTTGTGACATTTAATTGTGGAGGAGTGGGACATAAATACAAAAGCATATCTAAAAATCTGATGCAAAGCTTATTCTGAATTAGGCATGTCCATGCGAGTTGACCTAGCTTTCCCTATTTTTTGACAAACTACATAATGGATCCATACAATTTCAAATAGAGGTCGTACAATTAAAACCAGTTATTTGAAAATAAGAGCAGCAATTGAACTATTGTCAACATTCTAAACTCATATCTAAATTTAGAATACCATGATTGTACTCTAACTACATCTAAGAAGGGACATAAACAACTAAATGATGTTATGTTAAGTATAAAATAAACAATAAAGAAACCTTCTAAATCCTTGTTAAAGGAACATATACGCAAAAACAAAACAGATTACACAAGGCAACAGAGTAAACCAATTAAAGGAACTAAAATATAATATCAAGAATAGAAAAGAGCACATCCAATTTCAGCATCCCCACGATACCCAGGTTCAGATCCAGAGATCAATTCGCATCCCCGTTCCCGAACAGCTCCCACTCGAGTCGCTGCCCATCGCCACCGGAAAACGAAACAGGTCCCGTACGTTGCCAAGGCCGCAATGTGCTGCTCCAGATGACCTATAGGGGGACAGGGAGGAAAACGAATTAAACCTAACAGTGAGAGACTTTCTCAAGTATCTTACCATAGAAGCCGCCACACTTTCTGACTCTGTGAGACGCGACACCAAGATGTCGAAGGAGATTTTGAGTGAGAGTTTGGCGGCGAGTTCGTCCTGAGGTGGAAGGTGGCGGCGATAGGGTGGCGGTGGGAGTCGGGGAACGAGAACGAGCGGATTTGGAGAGGAAGAAGGGTGAACGAGCGGGTATGTGAAAATAGTAAATAGTAAATCATAAGACTTTTTACCTTGGTTGAAAAGGTAACCGTCGTAGAAAATCATTTTCAGAATCCATTTTATTATCAAAATGCCACCGTGTTACTTTCTACAACGGTTCCTTTTATAACCGATGTAAAAAGTCATTCTCAAAGTTCATTTTATTACAAAAATACCATCATACTACTTTCTACAACGGTTTTAATGTAATCAATGTAGAATCCATGATGTAAAAAGCATATTTTCTATTGGTTTATAAATAATATAAAGCCTAGCTCACAGAGAGCTTGTCGTTTAGTCCAATTTCCCGATATAATAAGGTATATATATTAATTTTGCTTTTTTTTTTCCCATGACAATATATGACCACTTATTGGTTGGTTCTATGTCATATTCTCTCAATCACTTATGTCTAAACCTAGGTGGCGTCTTACATGAGGCACTAAGTTAGGTTTTTTCTGAAGCATTTGGAGAAAAAAAATATTTAACTTACAACAATGGCCTATTTGTTTGATATTTGTATTTATATAATTAAAATTTATAATAATTACATAATTCGCTAATTATATATTAGTATAATATATTTATTTTTATATAGAATAAATAATTTTGGTAACGGTTATACTTTACCACAAGAAAAAATTATCATAGTAAAAGACTAGGGAAAATGCTAATTAGTACGAAAGTCATTTCGTAAAAAATTTACGAATGATGTGGCGTGCCCTCTACCAATCATCAAAATGTGGATCTATATCTCTCTCAACTCTTTCTTCTCCAAATTTTCTCTCAAACCCGATCTCTCATGCTGGAATGGTTGTCTTTTTGAAATGAGTGAATGTTATAAATGGACGCTGAGCGTTGGGGTGTTGGGACTGGTTTAACGAGGTGAACGGCGGTGGAACATAGCGATGCAAGAGGGAGAGGATGATTCGATGTTTGGGCTTGAAATAAGGAAACAAGAAAATGGAGATGAAGAAGGGGGGGAAAAGATTAACATGGATTCTCACTCATAGAAAGTTAAACGATACCCTTTTCTTGGTCTTTTTTTTTTTTACTTTCTCTTCCTTGTTATTACTTGGCTATAAGAATTGGTTTTCTATTGGCATTTTACATTAAGGCTTTGTTTGGTTGTGAGAAGAAAAGAAGAAGAGAGAAAGAGGTGAGAAAGAGTATGAGAAGAGAGAAAATGGTGAGAAATAGAGTTGATTTTATGTGTTGTTTGGTGTAAGAGAAATAGGAGAGAAATAGAGGAGAAAGAGGTGTTTTTTTTTCTCTCCCCTTTGTTTGGTTTGATAGAAAATAAGAAGAGAGAAAAGTAATTTTTTTTAAAAAGACAAAAATGTCCTTAACTAAAAAATCAATATAAAAATATTTAAATTTAATTGATTTAAGTAATTTTAACTAATCAAATAATTTAAATTAATTTAACTGATTTAAGTTATTTTAAATAAAATTTATTAGTTTAATATAATTATTTTATTTATTTCAATTTAATTTAATTAATTAAATGATTAATTTAATTCAATTTATTTAAATTTATTAAATAATTGAATGAGAACCCAAAAAGAATGGTATTAAAGTCATTTTATATGAAACACTCTCTCCCTCTTCCATTTTCTTCTCACTTGGGGAGAGAAAAAAATTTGAGGTGGGTCCCACCAATTTTCTTCTCTCTTCCCTATTTCTCTCCTCCACCAAACAAGAGAAAAATGTATTTTCTCCTCCTTTTCTCTCTTCTTGTTTTCTCTCTTGCCATTTTCTACTGCAACAAACAAAGCCAAAAGGAGGAGAAAATACATTTTTCTCTTGTTTGGTGGAGGAGAGAAATAGGGAAGAGAGAAGAAAATTGGTGGGATCCACCTCAAATTTTGTTCTCTCCCCAAGTGAGAAGAAAATGGAAGAGGGAGAGAGTGTTTCATATAAAATAAATTTTGTACCTTCTTTTTGGGTTCTCATTCAATTATTTAATAAATTTAAATAAATTGAATTAAATTAATCATTTAATTAATTAAATTAAATTGAAATAAATAAATAATTATATTAAACTAATAAATTTTATTTAAAATAACTTTAATCAGTTAAATTAATTTAAATTATTTGATTAGTTAAAATAATTTAAATCAATTAAATTTAAATATTTTTATATTGATTTTTTAGTTAAGGATATTTTTTTCTTTTTAAAAAAAATGACTTTTCTCTCTTCTTATTTTCTATCCAACCAAACAAATGGGAGAGAGAGAAAATATATCTTTCTCCTCTATTTCTCTTACGTCAAACACCACATAAAATCTACTTTATTTCTCACCATTCTCTCTCTTCTCATATTCTTTCCCACCTCTTTCTCTCTTCTCATTTTCTTCTCACAACCAAACAAAGCGGATTCAAGATTGTCCGAGGACGAAGACGATCCCCTTGGTTCGTTTGCTGGCTTGCGGATTGCTGCCTTTGGAATGCAAGTTCAACTTGTTGCTGTCTTGTGTTTGTACCAGAGGAGGAAGACGGCACAATCTGCAATGTAATGCTTTCCACTTTTTTTTAATGTTTTATTTTAATAATAATATAATCAAAATCAGTTTTCTACACAAAGAGACAAAAGATAATAAATGACAACTCTTCGTCATTTCATACCGCAAAAAATATCGTACTATATGATTTTCTTTTGTTGGATAAGCAAGAAAAATAGAGAAGAGAGAAAAAATTAGGTGAGACCCATCCAAAATTTTATTCTCTCCAAAGATGAGAAGAAAATAAAGAAGAACAGAGATTGACAAATTAAATTACTCATCTACCCTTTTTATTTGAATTAGATTAATAATTTAATTAAAATAAATTAATAAAGTAATTATATTAAACTAATAAAATTTAATTAGTTAAAATAATTTAAATCAATTAAATTAATTTAAATTATTTGATTTTTAAATTAACTTAATGAAATTAAAGTATTTGAATAAATTTTTTAGTTAACGGTATTTTTGTCTTTTTAAAAACAATTATATTTCTTTCTTCTCACTTTCTATCCAACCAAACAACGGGGATAGAGAGAATACACTTCTTTCTCCTCTATTTCTCTCATATTTCTCTTACACCAAACAACATATCAAATCTACTTTAATTCTCATATCCTTCTCTCTTCTCATGCTCTTTCTCATATCTTTTTTTTTTTCTTCTTTTCTTCTCACAACCAAACACAGCATAAGGGCTAATACGATCTCTTTATCGGTTGGTGTACAAGTCCAAGCAAGTCGTATCTTTTTATCAGTAAGATCCCTAGACTTTGATGTGTAACATCCCTGGCTGCTCTATGGATTGACGACTGACCCCACAGACCAACTCGGGTCTTTTCAGCGTGCTTTGTCCTCACTCACACGCTTCCTGGGATTTTTCCCAGGAGGTCACCCATCACATAATTGCTCCAAGTCAAGCACGCTTAACTGTGGAGTTCTTAAGTGATGGGCTACCGAAAAGAAGATGCATCTTGTTAGTATAGATAGTACCAATCAATTCATACAAGCCTTCCTCAACTGTATAGTCCCATACCTACACAGTCTCAGGATCCCTCTTATTCGGGTATGTAATCGGTTCATTCATGTGTCCCTCTGCCTAGAAGCCTGCCAGGAACCGCTCCTTGTCCGTGCCTTCTTGCACCGGCGACCACTCCCCGCCCTCGTCGGCACCCGGGTGTTACATGCCCACCAGCTTCCGCTTGGTTCGTGTGACACCCTTCTACCCCCCATGTTATAAGTCATTTAATATAAAAAACAATTAAATAGAAAACATGCATATTACTGAATAAAATAACACAATTGTCCATGGATAGAAAAGTCCCACATGAACCAGTTTCCAACGCGGAAAAAAATGAAATAAGTTTAAACGAATAAAACATAATAATAACGACCCAACCCCGATGTCACAACTCAGAGCTGGTATAACCGTTCCAGGAAATATATCCTCGGATTACAACTGAAAACAAACTATCTAAACTCAAGAACAACCCTACTATGAGTGGCGGCTCCTTAGAGTTGCTCCTCTCCGAGCTGCTCGTCATCCTCTGCAAATTGCCGGTCAGGCCAAACACAAACAAATAACAGGGAGTAAGATTTATGTAAACATATACAGCATGTGAATAATAAGCAAAGTAAACATACAACATAGGCATACATCAACATCCAACAGTATTATATCAACCAAGTATGCTATGTTGTGCAATGCATCAACTACTCCGCTACTCCAACTATGCATGTGGATCCAAACTAACTCAGGTTGAACGACTTTGGAGTTAAATTCAATATGGGTCTTAGGGAGTGGAAGCTCTCCCACCATGACCTCTGTCTCATCTCTACCTTTACCAGCATCTGTCATCTATATGCAAAAAATAACATAGTTTTTATTACTGCTAATAACTAAAACAACGACCTTCATGCATAAAAAAATAAAAAATAATAATCAGGTTTCATCAATCAAGACGCTAGCAACCAACGATAGACTTAATTCCCATCATCATCAAAGGGACGAGAAGCGCACTCAGATATATACTTAGGCACACAACATGTAAGTGGGCCAAACAACATTTTAACAATAATCTATTCTATGTCATTCTAGTATCAAACTTCAAACCTCTCAAAAAACAGTGGGACAACATCATTATTGTGGACACATCAATAAGCCAGAACCACAAGCTTATTGATCCATAATTGTTCATTATAAAACAAACCAAACTCGACTTCAATCAATGTCTAAAGAACCTAAGAGAAAGACAAGAGCTACCCTTCAGTGAGATAGACAAATGACTAAAGATATCATTATTCATACAAAGCATCAACAACATCAAGCCACTTGTCACCATGAAACCACTGTAATTATTTCCGGCAACAGAGACGAGGGCCACTGAGTAGCTGAGATCTGCGGTTGACAACACATTGTCTTAGGTATCGAAAACACTAGCACCAAAATTCACCACGTATTTCAAATACTGTGGGTTCAGTTTCCTCAGTTCGTAGGGTACCGGTTACTTGACCCCTAAATACGTTGTTGCACGTGTTAAATTCCAGTAATTAATCGTAAATTTTATATTAGTCTCCGAAATGCATAAGACAAATTTGTATTTGATTTTTCCTACCACAACAACGTCCACAGCGGGCCTGTGTACAATTTAATTCGGTCTTATGTGCGTACTATGTTTATTAACGGCTGGTCAGCTACATAAAAATCATAAACATGCAAGTGATTCAGTGAACGATATGTCTTTGAAGGCTGGGCGCGAAACTGAAGAGCACCTCAGCATAAAATTGTTTGCACCCCCACCGGAAAAAAAAAAGAAAAAAGAAAAAAAAAACTTAGAAGGGCATGGGCATGCCGCAGCCATTCTTAATAAAAGAATTTCATGCAAAAAATCAATACAATAAAATGAGAAATACTTGCATAAATTTTGTGTATCCGATAAATTGGTATTTTATTATTAGATCAATTTTTTTAGAAGAGGTATATTAGATCAGTTGTATCATTAATTAATTAGACCAACATATGGCTGGTATGAGTGATAATGGGTTCGGGTCCCTTAAACAAGTGATCAAGTAATGTTTGATCCCTGACTATTGTGTATAAAGAAAATCTAGTTGGGAGAGATCAACTCTTCACTATTGCCCAGTATCTCGTGGGATTACTATCTGCATTCGCACGCGGAGGATATCTGGGAAACCAAAAAAACAAATGTATGATTAATTATAGTAGTTAACTATTTAATTATAATAAATATTATTAACTAATAATGTGAGTGACGTAATACACTCAACTTAAAGGGTACTAACTTTTTCAACGAAAAATAAATTGAAAAACTTACCAACTTTATCAATTATCCATGTATGTCTCCAATATAATAAAAGGAGCGGGGACAAAGAATAATTGATATCAGGCTAAGCGAGCAAGAGTGAATACCTGAGAGAATTAGTGTTAGAAAAAGATAAAGGCGAGAAGATAAGTGCTAGTTAATTTGACACCATGATGAGTAATAGTTACTCCCTCCGGTCTCTATTGTAAGCAAAAATTAAATAGGACACACATATTAAGATAGTTAATTAATATCATTTAAAAGGGTCATTGGGAATAAAAAATTAAGTTTGTTACCTAAATTATCCTTCCTCTTATTTATTAAACTTGTGTTGTTGAGAATAAAAGAAGTCATTGGAAAACAAAATTTTTATTAAATGAAGGGTATTTTGAGAATAACTTCATTAAATAGGATGGAAGTAGTTAAAATTTGCTTATATTTTGGACCAAAAAATTTGAGATTTTTTGCTTATATTATAGACCGGAGGGAGTATCTAGAAGCAGTCATAGAGAAAACCTTTGAGTTCAGAAAACTATAAAAACAAAGACGGTGAGAAGATTTTTGTGGTAGTTGGATGGATACATATCAACTGGAGTCATTTCATTGACCAATAACTATATAGCGTATTCCTTGCGATCATGATCATGCTGGTGGGTGACCTCTACAGCTGGTTCAATCACTATATATTATATTCTCTGGTCGCTAAACTATTTGGTGAATCATTTGTTAAATATTTAGTGATCGATTTAACGACCAAATTTTCATGTTTAACAACTAATTAGGCATGGTCACTAAATTTGATGGTTAAAATACTTTTTTTTAGTATGGGAGGTGTTTATTAGAATAAAAATGTTAAAAACAAAAATTATTTTGCGAAACGACCGAGACATGAAGGCGTTGGGTGTAAGATCATAATTAATTTTAAAGGGGTTAATAATAATTTAGAAAGAAACAATGCTGACATAGGATCACCTCGCCTTTAAAAAAAATTGAAATATATCTCATTATTTATTTTATTTTATGTTTTCATATGTAATCTTAAAACATTTATTTTGGAGTGAATTATGTTAACTCATGTCCCCATGATATTTTTTTTGTTTTTCTTTTTTAATCAATAAAATATAGTGATATAAGATCACCTTGCATAAAAAAAAGTTTTTAAATTGCTCGCAGTTGTGGTTGCGTTTTTTGTCATTGTAGACCAATGTGGCCACAATTATCATTATGATACGACTTTGGAGACTACAAAAAATCACAACATGATCCCAATCACCGTCACATACCCTAATTTAAAGCCTTGTTTGTTAATGCTGAAGTAGATTTGCAGCTATCTTTATAGTTTGACTACGCAAAATGATGGCTTGAACTCTGAGCGTTATGGGTTGATGAATGGGTTCAGCTTCAGCACCGACATGAGTCGTAATGGTCAAGACAACAAACTGACAAATAAAGGTATAGTTATCCTAAACTTTTAGGTTCAACCATGTCCGAGTTTGGATTTATGATGCTGTTGTGAACTGCTTATATGTTGTTAGGGAAATCATTGTTGATTAATTGTCCTTTGCCCATTCCAAATTTGGAATGAGGACAGGGCTCTGGTCAAAGGATGGAAGCCCAGGCTGCAGACCAGTCAATGCATTAATTTTATTCGCTCTCAAAGGATGGACATGCCTTAGATATAGAGAAATAGAAATGTTATTGGTACAACACAACTTTTGGGACAACTTTTTTGTTAATGGGCAATTTAAAATGGTGGTTAATTATGCATTGAACTTGGTTAATGAATAAACATATGATAGATGATTACCTCATTAACCATCCAATCCAATGGGCTACATTAACCATCCACTGATATACTCATTAATGGTTAACACAGTTCAGTTGATGGTTAATAAGTTATCCATTTACTACATGTGTACCCATTAATCAAGTTCAACATATCATTAATCACAATTTTTAACTGCATTAACCATTAATAAAAAGTTGTCCCAAAAGTTATCCCATTTGGATGTATAAATAACACAATTGATAATATTATTGGTATGTTAAACCACCCATGCAATAAATGACAGCAACTCTCAATAGCAATGTAAGAAGGATAATATTCAAATAATCATGAAGACGTTATCTTTTCGGTTCACATAGGACACTGTAAATTTTGGACTGGCCTTGATCCTTCCCCACTTATGGGTTGATTCTCTAATGTTTCTTCCAACAACTACTATGGAATAAAAAAGTAGCATTAAATACTTAATTACACAGATTCAATGACTAAACATTTTCGTAACAAAAAAGAGAACATTCTATTTGCAGTTTTGCACATTACACCGATAGCATCAGAAGCAGTAGCAATTGAAATAATTGCAAACATAACACTATTTGAGGAACAAATAACAAATAAAAAGGCCCAACAAAGTGGACAGGTAAAAGCTTAGTTGACAACTAGCTAGCTAGCTAGCAAATAGCATGCACAAGGTTTTAGATTGTGGTTATGTTTCGAAAGCCTCCAAAATCAAAATGTTACTCCTCCGATTGCGATTTTGGACCTTTATTTGAAACCTTGAGCATGCACTTCATATTAGTACTATTTTTCTATTCAATATCTGAATTATTTCAATCTTATTTAAAAAAAAATCTAATTTAAAAAAAATATTATTCACTTTTCCACCAAGTATTATAAACAAATAACTTCATATCATTTTTCATAATTTATAATATAAAAATAAATTTTTTTGCACCACCCAAACGAAATAGATTATTTTAAAATCGTTTTTCAGCAAACATACCCAAACAAAAACATATTATGATTATAATCGATGATCACAATAATCGATTGTTTGAAAATAGATTATCAGCATAATCTTTTTTTTTTTCAGCTTTTCCAAATGCATTCATAGTTTGACTATGCAAAATGATGGCTTGAACTCTGAGCGTTATGGGTTGATGAATGGGTTCATCTACAGCACCGACATGAGTCTTAATGGTCTAGACTATAAACTGACAAATAAAGGTATAATTATCCTGAATTTTTAGGTTCAACCATGTCCCAGTTTGGTTTTATGATGCTGTTGTGAACTGCTTATAAGTTGTTAGGGAAATCATTGTTGATTAATTAATCATTCCAAATTTGGAATGAGGATAGGGCCGTCGTCAAAGGATGGAAGCCCATGCTGTAGACGAGTCAATACATTAATTTTATTCGCTCTCAAAGGATGGACATGCATTAGATTTAAAAAAATGTTATTTGTACAACCAATTTGGACAACTTTTGGGACAACTTTTTGAAAATGGTTAATGTAGTTTAAAATTATGGTTAATTATGTATGTATTGAACTTGGTTAATGGATAAACATCCAATAAACTGCATTAATCATCCATTGATATACTCATTAATGGTTAATGCAGTTCAGTAGATGGTTAATGAGTTATCCATTTACTACATGCATGTGTACCCATTAACTAAGTTCAACACATCATTAACTACAATTTTTAACTGTATTAATCATTGATAAAAATTTGTCCCAAAGATTATGTATAAATAACACAATTGATAATATTATTTGTATGATTAACCACCCATGCAACAAAAGACAGTGACCCTCAAAAGCAATGTAGGAAGGATAATATTCAAATAATTATAAGGACATTATCTTCCTGATTCATATAGGACACTCAAAATTTCAGGACCGGCCTTGATCCTTCCCCTGGTTGAATCTCTGATGTTTCTTCGAACAACTACTTATGGAATAAAAAAGAAAGAAAGAATAGCATTAAATACTTATTACACAGATTAAATGACTAAACATTTTCCTTACGAAAAAGAGAACATTCTATTTGCAGTTTTGCACATTACACCGATAGCACCAGAAGCAGTAACAGTTGAAATAATTGCAAACACGACGCTATTTCAAGAACAAATAACAAATAAAACGGCACAACAAATTAACTGGACAGGTTAAAGCTTACTTGACAACTAGCTAGCTAGCAAATAGCATGCACAAGTTTTGGAGACCTTCAAAACCAAAATGTTATGATCTTGATTGCGGTTTCAGACCTTTATTTAAAATCTTGAGCATGCACTTCATCTGAGCTACTAGTAGTTAATTTGTTGAAGAGCATTCATGGTTCGCAACTTGTTATACACGGCATGCCACCCTGCCTCCGTAGGGTGCACCAGATCCCAAAAGAAAGCAGATTTGGGATCATCACAAACCTTATATTTCTTCACGTTCTTCTCATCCACACTCCCACAAAAATACTCACTGCTAACCCCAACACAGCATGGCTTTAACTGGTTCTGAATATTGTTCGTTGAAGGGTGGTTCAGCACTGACATGAAGCTATCGTAAAGGTTAAGGAGTATGAAATCCGAATTATGATCCTTGGTTTGTTGGTTCAATGTGGTCACGGCCTGGGTCAATAAGGTGTTATGGAGAAGTACGACGTTGTTGGAGGTGGTGTTGCAATGCTGGAATGAGGATGTGGCTGTGATCTCAGGAAGGCATCCAAGGGGTTGAAGACCACCCACAATAATTTTCTTCACTCCCAAACCTTTTATGCGAATCAAATCAGTGGTTGTTTGATTAACCACTGAGGCCACGAAAGATGGTAAACCCTACATACACAACCATCATATAAAAAATTTAAAATAATGTGTTTCACCCATATTTACTCATATATCACGTTTTAAGTGCATAATTTTTATAAGGGAAATACTCGTTAGTACGAAACGAATTTCGTACCTCTATTGAGTCTATTCTATATACTTTCTCTCTCTTAAATCCTGCGTTTATCTCTCTAAATATATTGCTTTATTCTTATTTTAATTGGTTGAAAGTTGATTTGTTGAACTTCGTGGAAAACTATTTCGTACTATAATGCATTGCTCTTTTTATAAACAAATGCTAACTAGTGTTTAAGAATGCTGGTTAAGAAATCAGAAGTAAATTTTATTACAAAATGATGCATTCAATGTATTGAAAATTATCAAAAAAAATATATTGAAAATTAAGTCATACCCTTTTTATTATCTGATTACAGTTGATGAAACTACAATATTGTGCATCAAGCATTTTTTAAAATTAAATTGCCAAAGTTCTCTTGACTTAGCTCAGTTAATTACGCTAGGATATAAATTGTGAACGCACAGTTTTAAACTTATGTAACACCCCTTTTCCATCCCCTTCTGTAGTTTCTTTATAAGACTTACCATGAACCTCCTCTTGGACACAAAAAAGAAAAAAAGAATTGCTAAATTATTTATTTGTTGGTTGATGATGACAATGACCTGGTGCGTAAGTGAATGACCCAGCCCATGACCATTAGATTGGAATCCAATGTGCACGTTAAATTATTTTGCTTATCCCTTTGGGCTACAGTGAACAACTTCACAATCTATTTTTGTCCATTTCCTTGGAGATAGTGGACAAGTATCTACCTAACCCACCTACCAGTGATACTGGGCCTAAAGTTAAGCTAAGAAAAGATAATACTAATGAAAAAGTGAGGCACATTGGGCCTTGTGTCCCATTATATAATATAGAGTAAAGACCCATTTTGATCCCTGAAATTTTTCGGGGATGATCCACTTTTAGTCCCTGAAAAAAATAAACTACCCAACTAGTCCCTCATTTTTACAAACGTAGGACAAGTTAGCCCTTCCGTTAAGTTCCGTCCATTGAAATCTGTTAAGTCGCTGACGTGTCCCGTTATATGCCTATGTGTACTGTTAAGCAATTTCCAGCATGTAAATGTTTATTAAAAAAAGTCAAAACGACGTAGTTTTAATTTAAACAAGGAATCCACTTCGTCTTCTTCACACATCTTGTTCATTTCTCATATCAGAAAACGTTAACTCCATAACTCTATAGGCTGCTTTATAATTCTCCATCAATGACCCTCACACCCTTTCTTTCTCCTTCTGTTTCTTTTCTTCGTTTTTACCCCTTCCAAATCTATTTTCTTCGTGAACATCATTGACCCACACATTCCAGCTCCTTCGTGAATAGCCGGCCGTCGTCACCATCGTCGTCTTCTCCGTTGCCCAGTCACGCGACGACCACCACGTCCCTCCTCCAAGCAAGCGGCAGCATCGCGTCCCTCCACATAAGCCACTCGAACCGCTCCTTCCGCCGCCGCATAGCCACCACAGCTCGCCATTAACCGCCAAAGATCTTTCATTCTTCCTTACAGATCAACGGCGGAAATGGTGGCGGAGGCTACAGAGGATGTTGATCGTTCCGTGCTAAGCACCTCGCTGCTTCATGGAGGTGATGACTCTGTTGAACAAATCGACGTCGAGAACGACGAGCTCCTCAGTCTACCAGTTTTGCGGCGACCTTCTCGGGAAGGAATTATGTAACACAAGATTTATGTGACCCATACCTTCCTCAGTGTGAAAAGCCATTGCCACCGCCATGTCTCAATTACAGATCTCATGAGCATAATATTGATCCTGTAATTTTGTAAAATTGTGTTTATCCTTGTAGATTTATATTCCTATATTAGATTTCATTCCACTAGTTTTGAATTTCAGTTTTTCCTTTCCAGCTGCGTCAAAAACAACTCCGTATCAGCAGCTGTGAAGTTAGGGTTTTTCAGATGAGAAAGGAAGAAGATGTGTGAATAAGGCAAAATGGGTTCCTTATTTGCATCAAAACTAAGTCGTTTTGGTCATTTTAATTTTTTTTTTAAAAGATCTACATGCTGGAAATTGCTTAACAGTACGCATAGGCATCTAACGGGACACGTCAGTGACTTAACAGAGTTCAATGGACGGAACTTAACAGAAGGATTAACCTGTCCTACGTTTGTAAAAATGAGGGACTAGTTGGGTAGTTTATTTTTTTCAGGGACTAAAAGTGGATCCCCGAAAAATTTCAGGGACCAAGATAGGTCTTTACTCTATAATATACTGAATTTGGTCTATATATATATATATTATACTGAATATTATTAAGTTTTCAATGTGAGTTTTACTCATTAATCGTGAATAATAATAATAATATAGGCTTAAACTAAGTTTTTACTCTTCCACTTTTAGGCCGTATTATTATATATTTTAGCTTCAGATGTTTTATTTAAATATCTTTAAATTATTTATGTTATTTATAATTCCTACAAGTAATTGTCATCAAAATTAAACTCTTGCGAAACTAGAATAAAAAGAACCAGTCAGCAACTGTCAAATCTAGCTTCACAAAATTAACTCTCACTTGTAGAGTTGTAGTTAATTCTAACTAAAGAATGTATATGTAAGATGTTATGGGTTATCAATGAGGCTCATTTCTATTTTTCTGCTTAATCCAACACGTCATAATAATAAAAAAATTAGCTACAAGAGTATTTATAACATACACGCTACACTGAACATAATAATAAATTATTATTTTTTTATCATGATATAGGTACGAAGTATCCATTATAATAAGTAGTGACTAATCTCAGTCGGGAAACCTGTTGGACACATAAGGTGGGTTCTCCCCTCCCAACCAGGTTTTCTCCATACACAAGAACTAGGATTCGAGCCCCTGACCACTTGCTTGAGGTGCCCAAGTCCCTTACCAGTTGGATCAACCACATGTTGGTGAATTACGATTTAATCAAAAAATTGAAAAAAGAAAATAAAGTCTAATATGAACATATATAGTGTTAAGAATGTAGGAACAAAATTTTTAATTAAACCAATGATTTGTTATTTGAAGATTCTCTTGTTCTCAAAAGGAGAAACAAAAATATTGAAGTAAAGACCAAATGAAATAATTCCTTCGGGTAAAAATTAATAGAAAATAGTTCGAGTGAATTTACCTGAGCAGAGCCATTTGTGGCCAAGTAATGACTGTAGTCATTCCCAGCTACAGAAACGAGGGCCACAGAATTGTTGAGGTCTGAGACTCTGTATAAATTGTGTTTGATGACCTGCTGCAACAAATCAATCTGTGTTGTCATGTTAGGGCCTTCGGTCGAGGTGTCAAAGACCCCGGTGCCCCCAAAAGCAAAGTTCATCCCATATTTCAGGTGTTGAGGCATTAGTTTCCTCAATCTGTAGGGCACTGGCGATTTCACCTTCAAATACTTAGCTGCACCATCACATGTACATGTATCATACAGTTTTATATATTATTACATGATAAAGTAATAAGAGGTTATTAAACTGCCATTATGTCAACAAATTTTCTTTTTTATTAAACTGCATGTAATTCTGGGTTTATGTAATTAGTAATAAACAATTTATGAAGTAACATATTCTCTAACACTTTTTTTTTAACATACTTTATCTTATTAGTTGAAATTCATTTGGGTGATACTTGAATTAGAGGGTCCCATTTTCAAAATAGTATGACCCATGTAAATTTCAACGAATATGATAGAATATATCGAAAAGCAAGTGTTAGAAAATGTGTTGATAGCACTCATGTTGCTCTAATTTAGTATTTTAGCACCAGATGCTTTAAGATTCTACTAATTATTAACCAATGTCTAAGAAATCAAAAAAAAAAAAAAATTTGAAAAATTAAGTGTATTATTATTATTTTAGCCTATTAAACATGTCATTTCTAGGGGGAAAAATTAACATTCTTAAATCCTTAGTAAGTACACTCAAGACATTGATTAATTTACTATAATTAACAAAGCAAAGGACGACAATGCTTTAACTTTTTACTGACAAAGCTGCAGAGGTCAAGCTGAGAACCATTGGTGATAAAGGCAAGAGCTCTTGGAATAAGAAAAAGAAGGACATCCCAGAGCCAAAGGTTCTTTGATAATATATTTTTTGGTACAAGGTTCTTTGATTAATATGATTGTAGAAATTAATATGCAAGTTAATAAATTGAATTTTTAATGGTATGGCATTATTTGAATAACAATACACTACATAATTAGCCAACTATTATATATTGTAGTTATTAACCTGTTTAATTTGTTGGTCCAAACTTAAATTTAAATTTTTCTTTAAAAATATATTTGGCATCTCCAAAGCTAAGTTAGATATAACTGAATTTGGAACTCAAACTTGATTGAAGAAGTAAGAAATTTTTATTTTTTGTTCCTTAAAACTTAATCTGAATTTTCAGAAGACTACTCTTTGACCATAATACTCTTAGAGAAAATTTATTGTCGTTCCATACTTTTTCAACATTTATATCACAAATTTGATAATTACAAGTAATCAAACATATATCAATCAATATAAGTTTTAATCAAAATTTAACTTCATAAACCGTTTCCCAACACACCCTAGTGCAATTATTTGTTTCAAACATCATGGCAGCATAGGAAAAAATGGTAACGGGAAGAGTTATGATATTTTGACACCAAAATTTGATACCATGGATGGATATCCTACTCAAAACTAAGGTGTCCCCCATGATGTTAAATTTTAATGTCAAAATATCATAACTCTAATGAGAATAATGGGAAATACACAAACACTAGGTGGGAGCGCTGAGTGTTAAAGTAATGATCAGTAATAGAAATGATAAAGACAAAAGTGTGACAAGTAACAACACGCGAGCAAGTGGCTAATAATAATTCTATTTGATGAAAAGAGAGATAAAATAGAGAGAACGTGGTATACTGATAAATAAACAAAAAAGCGTAAAAAAGAAAGAAAAAAAAGGTGACACAAACACAATAATGCATCATCACCTTACAAGCAAAAGAGAGAACCGCACAACGTCAGAATAGTAGACAATTAGCACCAAAAAGGAAAAGTGGCAAGCCAGAAGAAAAATTAGTGAACCCCACCATACACAGACACCATTACAACTTCTATAATAATCGATGGACACTGACTAGTGAGCATGTAAAATATAATTATTTTATACTGTGTGAACCAAAGCTGGCCCAAAAGCAAAACTTTTGTTAAGGGCAAAAAAAGAAAAGAGCTAAAGCTAAAATAAAAATAATAAATAAACCAAAAAAGCAAGCACTTGAGAATGTTGTAATATTTGATTTGATTTGATTTACACATTGATAAATGATACATACCAATGTAGTCGGTGAGGACTCTGCCGTCGGAGAATCGACCGGCGGGCTTGCCGGGAAAGGTGATGCCATAAGGGTCTTTCCATGAATTAGAAACACCTTTCCTAATGTTTCCTGTGTCAGCATATGAGTCTCCAAAAACGAACAACTTTGTTATTGTACTGCGATCATTAAGCTTGCTAGCCTCACCTTGTAGCACCCTTTGTCCTACAATCAAAGTTTGAGGTTTTCATATAAATCAAGCAAGTGAGATAATTAATAGGAACATGAGGAACAAAAAGTAGTGTTTTTATTTATATTGATGGATACCTGAGAGATGTAGAATTAGGAAAAGGGAGAGAAGGGGAAAGAGTTGATTGTATGAGTAGTACATAATGAAGGGTAGAGGGAGTGTTTTGAAGTGAAGTTAAAAGGAAATGGGAAATAATATAAGATGAAAGAGGAAAGTTTTGAGGGGAAGGGGTGGCCAGAGAAGAGGGAAGAGGTGCTGCTTGCTAGTTAAGAGCATGTGTGAGTGACTATGTGAGCGAGTACGAGGGAAGAGAGAATATATGGAACTGCGTTTTATAGCGAGTGAGATGAGATGACACGTCACGAGAAGAGACTCGAGACTCAAGACTCAAGAGGTGAATTTGGCATCTAGTGTTTTTAATCAGGGATGATAATAGTAGGATCTAGGCATCCTCGTATCCATGATTGAAAAAATTACTCGTATCAGAACGTATACTCGCTTAGGTAGCAACTCTAGAACCATTACTCATATCTTCTAGGTATTTAAGTATCCGTACCCGTTACCTGTATTTTAATTGTGAAAAACAATAAATAATAAAAGAAATGTTATAACAGTTAAAAACTATTCAAAGGTCTTTTAAACCAACTCATAAAACATTACAAATCAAAATATTTAAATAAATAAAAATATCTAAAAGAGAGTTATAGATGCAACTAGGTTTAGAAAGTTAAAAATCTTTATATTAATTTTGGTTTTAATATATATATACACATATACACATGTGCGAGTGCGGGTGCGGGTGCCGGTGCGGGGTGGATATCAGAGTATCCGTACTCGCCGCACACATACTCATTGAAATTTGCGGGTAATTACATCCGGACCTTTACCCACTATGCGGGTTATTACCCTACTCATTATAGGTAATTTTTGTAGGTACCCAATGGATAGGATATAAATTGTAATCGCTATAGTTAATAAAACCTTTGAAATTGAGTTGGGGCAATTTTAAATTTGTCTAATATTAGATTCTTGTAGCCGTGCTACAGGGACTTAATAATTTATTTTATGTATTAAATAAATATAAATGAGATAAATCAATAAAATATATAATAATTATAAGTTTGAGTTATAAAAAAATTAATTTTACGATATTACCTTAATTAAAATAAAAATATAAAATGATGATTGCTTTAATTTTATTTCTTAAAATGATATTAGTTTTTTTTACAAAAAATATTAATTATTAATATTATATTTTAACAAACATAAAATTATAATCATATTATTAATAAAGTTAAACGATATCACTTAGGGGGTCTTATTCAAAAAATTTAGAAGTTTATCCATCTCCTTAAAACTATTCAGATATAAGTATATTTAAAAACTGAATGAAAAACCATAAGTACTTTTAAAATAATTTAATCTATCATTAATTCAAACTATAAATTTATCGATATGAAATATATTATTTGCAAAAATTTAATCAACTAGAAAACAATTATTTAAAATACTACACATAAAATAAAGTAAAAATGGAAGATAAATAAGTGAACAACATTTTAACATACTTACAAACAGCCGCTACTTAAAAATATTCTGATGAATAATATTTACCAAGTAAAGTGTTAAAATAATTAAGTTTAGAGTTTAAATTTTGGTTGAAAAGTTTTTAAAAAAAAATTAAAATTTTCATTTGCTAAAATCCAGTTTAATTCCTCATCTCATGAAGCATATACTAAATAATTAGTAGTTAAATTTCAATATTTTGTCATGTTAGGACTAATTAATGCAACACACATATTAAGGTGGTTAGTTAATCTCATTTAATTTGGTTAAAAAATTAAGGTTTTACCTAAATTACCCTTTATGGTAATGAGAAGTTGCTTATGTTGTTGAAAATAGAAGGAGTCATTGAAAAACAAAATTTGTATTAAATGAAGGGTATTTTAGGAATAATGTCATTAAATGAGTCATTGGAAAACTAAATTTACTTATATATTGGACCAAAAGATTTGAGTTTTTTTTGTTTATAATATGGACCGGAGGGAGTAATTTTTAACATTTAATTGGATTCTTTCTTTTGTCTAAAAAAAAACATTTAATTGATTCTTGGTAATTAAGCTAATTTAACCTTTTCTATTATTTATGTAATTTAAATTGTGATCTTTGTAGCACGACTGGTCAGTTTACTGCAAAAGTTATATTTCATTTAATTTTATAATTTTACTAGTTTTAAAAAAAATGTTACACTAGCATTTGTTTTAAAAGTTAATTTGATTAGTAAATTGATTGCTCATTTTAGTTCATTTAAAAGACATTTAAATTTTAATTAGAAGCTCATTTATGTGTGTGTGTGACTGAGATACCCCGATGTCCCATTAAAGAAAACCTAAATTAACTAAAACTAAATTATGATATTAACGTTATACGAATATACAGGAAATCATAAATAAACAAACTATAAAGAGGTAGAATATAAACATCGCACCATACATGTCTATGTGCTGATACACTGTAAAGGGTACCCCATCAGTTGGGTCCCATATTATACATACTAGTACAAACTGATATAAGCAACGAAAACTAAAATGTCTCAAAAAGACGCACTGGCCATAGACTCTAAACTCAACTGCTAGGGTCTACTGCTCGTCCTCCAGCATCTGGCTCATAAGGAGTCCTATCTAGCTCCTCTGTAGCTGGCTCCTCCGCAGGGTCTTCTCAAAACAATCACATAGAAGAAACATACATAGAAAAGAAGTAGGGAGATAAGAAACATGCTATCATCATAAGCGGAAAAGGTTACATAACATATTAACAATAATAGCACACAGACATGCATCACATAATGTCCACATATAGATATAACAAGCATCCTCGAAATAGATAATATTCCTCTACCCTTCGCACTCATGCAACTAATCATGTATGCTGACGTGGCCACCACCTAATTCTATCACACATCCCTCGTTTGATTAGGGATTTAGTCAGTCGTCCAAGCGGTGCATTTCCAAAGATCTCTGTGCGCTCCTGTTCCCTCATCTCTAGTAGGGAATAGTGCATAAGCACGGTGAGCCACTATTCCCCCATTGGGAATAGCGCTATAAGCACATAATGGTGTGCCCCTATTCTCCATAGACCTCAGCGCGTCCAAAAGACCTCAGTGCGTCCTTTGAAGGAATAGTGCATAAGCACTCAGAGCAGCTCGTCAAGGACTACAAGAGTACCACAGTAGTCTCCCCCAATTTCCGTTAGCGAACTGACCCATGATATCCGGTATCCGTAATCAGATACACTGACCTCGTGCGTCCGCCCACACGACTGTGAACAACACAATGCATCTATATGAGTTTCACTGACTCCCTCGGGTCACAACTTAATGCCTCAACCTTCCCTAACAATCTCAACTCATACCTCAGGTCACATCAATATAAAATAATATTTTATAAGGCTAGGCACTACAAAATCAAATATCACACTCTACCCAACATGCATATCTTTACAATATCATATCTCAACACCTAGGAACCAACTAAGCAAGTCATAGCAGCTAAAGCATATTATCATTCAATACATGTTATCAACCATAATCAAAATAAAATAATAATAAAATAATAAAAATAAAATCATAATAATAATAATAAAATAATAATAACATATTCATACAAACATAATAAACTATAATTAACATGTTAATGCAAACAGCACACAGCAAGTAGCTCAAATACGATAAAATCAGATAACCTCAAAATATCATAAATTAACCTAACGGCGATAAACCTACAATCTCCATATCATCGTTGGTACCACTAAGTAGTCACCAATGTGATATTGACATTGTCAATTATTCACCCACTAGTAGGGTTTAGGTCGCCCTACGCCATTATTGTAAAATATGTTACTTAGCCAGTTCTGATGATAGGAGGCTTCTTTCTCCCACCTGAAGTGTCGTAGGCTAGCTTTAACGCAATGAAACGAGTCCACTCCTATACTCCTCAAAACTGCCACGTACAGTTCTACACCCTCCGGGGATCCAAAAATTCACCTGAACACATCATTGTGAAGCACACGTTATGTGTAACCCAAATCTGAAGACGGAATTGGAAACCGATAAACGAATAAAAAGATAACCTCAATACCGTCGCCGACAACATTTCGGCATAAAAAGGATATAGGTTTACCTTAGCCTAATCAAGAAAAGAAAGATAGGGTAATGAAGTAGACGTCGTGAGGATCACAACCGTATAATCGGTTTCTCAATAGGACGAACGGATTGATCGGAATCGGCTCCGGAAGTTTCACTCTCTCTCACGGCCCCTCTCTCTCTATTTCTCACGCTGTCTCACTCACTCTCTGACTTATTTTTCTTTCACGTTAATAAGTAAAAAAACAAATTATTAACACAAACATAGAGTTTTTAGTTCTAATGAATTCCTAAGCACGTGTGTTCTATTAGGAAACTGAAAAGAATATATGCATACATTTATATACACATTATTCGATATTACATTTTTTTTAGTTGTTTTATAAAAATACATATTTTAGTTGATTATAGTTAATTTCACTTTGTTTTTAGATGTCCATACTTTAATCTTATTACATTATCTTAATGCAAGGAGACCTGATTCCAGAAAACATTTTTTTTTTTAAATGACATTATATATAAAGTAATTAAGTAAATATAATATATATATATAATATTATTAGTTGTAAAAATTAAATAAATTTTAGATTGAATCACAAGTGGATAAACTTTAATTTCTCACTTTATACACAAATTTACTTCTTCTTCTTTTTTTTTTAAATTCCCGTACATGTGAAACAAGCATTTCTCAAGTAAAAATTCTACTTTAAATTACGTGTCATGGCCCAACAAAACAAGTACGACACATCATTCACTCGATGGGCAAGGGTTACAATGACTCGAGCCCATCCCTGCCCGGCCATAGAGTTTGTCTAGCCCACTTAAAGCATGTTAAGAATTTTTTTGAGATATGATATTTATTTAATTAATTTTTAAGAGAGCTCTTGGTTATAAATTATTTTTAACATACGATAAGTTAATCTAAATACATTATTTAGTTCATGTTTGACTAAACTTAAATTTTTAAAATTAGTTATTTATTTTTCAATAGTTCTAATAAGAGTGTGTTTGGGAAAGCTTGAAAAAAAAGATTATGCTGATAATCGATTTTTGTTTGAGTCTATTAACTGAAAAGCGATTTAAAAATAATATATTTCGTTTAGGTGGTGCAAAAAAATCATTTTTATAAGGTAAATTACGAAAAAGGGTATGAAATTATTTGTTAATATTAATAAATTTATGCTTTTTTAACATTAAAACTTGTTAAATATTTTTTATTTTGTCATCAAATTATTTTTCTTATAAAAAATTGAGTAAAATCTATAACATTACTAGAGGTGGGTATATGGACTTGGGTCCGCGGACAGTCCATTTAACCCGCAGTCCGCGCGGACTTGGACACCCTAAAATACAAGTCCATTTAAATGCGGGCTTTTTAGGTCCGGTCCGTTTAACTCGCGGACTATGCGGACTTAGTCCGTGGACTCGTGGACCCGTCCGCGGACTGGTACAATTTTAGGGAAAAAAAAACAATTTACCTATGTTGAGCCAAAAAAAAAAGATCACTCAACAGCCAAAACAGATCACCCTATCCCTAAAAATCAGCGACTCATGTAGTCTAAAGACTAGGATGTGACCTCCACAAATTGCAAAGTAATAACCATTCCAATTTGTCCTGTAGCACTTGGATCTAAAATTACTATCTAGAAATCAAGGTCTGTACATACTGAACTGATCAATAAGCTTGTAAAAAGACTAAGGATTCGAAAGACTGTCTAGAATCTTCACTACTTTTCAAGATTTTAGATGAACTAAGCCATAGTGGACAAGAACAATCCATGTGTGCCATTGTTCTTGTGTGCCATTGTTCACTACTTGGTTAATCACGATAAGGTTGTACCCTCTGGGATTGATATGTTTGTTTTAAGTGGTTGATCAGAATCATTTCCTTAATAGTTTCAATTGTGCTTCAGGATGTGGGTAAGTCTGAATTGGATACTTATTTGGAGGAGCAAAACCTTTCCTCAACATACCATCCAAATCTTGATATCTTGCAATATTGGAAGGAGAACAAATATAGGTTTCCGAATCTTGCTTTGATGGCTAGTCATATCTTAAGCATTCAAATAACAACTGTGGCATCAGAATCGGCATTCAGTATTGGTTCTCGTGTTCTCAATAAATTTCGAAGTTCTTTCCTTCCCAAAAATGTGCAAGCCTTGATATGCACTAGAAATTGGTTGTTAGGGTTTGATGTGGAATATAAATATAGAAATCCTTTATGTATAGAAATAGAATGCTTTGCATTCAATTGTTTTGCTTTTTAAACACAATCTTACTTGTGAATTATGACTTGTGAATTGTAGGAAAACAAGAAGATGAAGATGATTTGATTGAGGCAAAGGAGGAGCTTGCTAAATCAAAGGGAAAGACTAAAGTTGTTATTGATGATTGATGTCAACATGATGTAGCTTTAATTTCAAACTTGTAATATTGTTGTTTTTGTTCCTTATTTTGCATTTCAATTTCGTTTGTATTTTGTATCAAACATGTGATTTGTGATCCTTATTTGTTACACTTTAATGGTCTCCGTTGTTGTTTGGATTTATTGTTTATTTGGTTTGTTTTTCTACGTAAGGCATTATTTGTTTTTTAGGCTTGGTATGTAAAAAAAAAAAAAAAAATGTGCAGAGTCCGCGGACAGTCCGTTTAGTCCGCGGACTATGCGGACCGGACGCGGACTCTGTTTTCCAGAGTCCATTTATCATGCGGACTATTAAGTCCGGTCCGTTTAAGTGCGGACTTATACAGACCGGACTTAAACGGACCGGACGGGTCCGCGTACCCACCTCTAAACATTACTATGAAAACTTGTCAAAAGAATATAATATTCCTATAAGATTGAAATGAGTGGACTCAATGTTGTTTCCACACATTTAAATAAAATTTTATCAATATAAATTATATAAAGAAATAATGAATATTAAATACCTAATTAAATATGTAAATTAAATTTGTTTCTACAACCTGCTATGTTAATCCATATATACGTTAGTCGATATATAAAGTCCATAATAATTCACATCTCATCTAAAAAAGTTAGTCCTTATATACGTGATTCGATAAAGTCGTTCAGGGTGGGGGGAGGGGTGGGGGTAACAACGGAAAGTGAGCGTAGATAGGAAAAATAATCACAATCTAATAATCATACAGTCCTCAAAATCTGATACCTGAAAATAGCTTTCTTCCCCCAAAATACAATTGTTTTAAAAAATTAAGCTAAATCCCAAAACATAATAGATGGATTATGAAACAGCTTTTTAAGAGGGAAACAGTTGAAATAGAAATAATCTATCTATCCCAAACACACTCTAAAAAGCCTTTGATTATAAACAATTTTTAATAACAAATAAACTAATTCGGACATACTTTAATAGGAAATTAAAGATAATGAATATTAACCGACAAGTAAAGTAACGCATTAGAGATTTAAAAAGTTTAATTTTCATTTAAAATTGAATAAATTACACTTTCCCTTCAAGTTTGAGGATGTGATACATAATTCAGTCAATAAATAATCTTTTCCATAACACAATTCTCAATGAAATTATCAATTGTTATGATTTAAGCCTATTAAAAGAGTCCATTTCAAAAAATGAGTTCATTTTTTTCTGCTAAGCCAAAAAAAAAAATGGTTAGTTCATTACGTGAGAGAGCCACATGACTTTATCAAGTTGAACTTGGATATTTATTCAATGTGAGATTCATATCAGTATTCTTCTGCAAAGTATCTCCATCGAGAACCATGTACTTACCATGTTGGTATTCCTCTACAGCATCTAAACCGTGAAATCACTTGAGCTTGATTCACGGTAGCATCAGTGCCCACAAACACAGCACACCCTGCCATTGCTGTTGAAGAACACTTACAACAAGCCATCATGCCCAAACTTGTTCAACAATTTATTACCCTCAATTTGCTTCTTGAATGTTTTGCTTTAGTGCATATTTTAAAACATATCATATGCCCATGACAACGATACAAGTGAGGCTGGCTGGTTGTTGGAGTGTTCGGGGGTGGAGATGGTTCCTATTGCGAAGTAGGTAACTGCAAAAGTGTGGCACTAAGCTATGTTTGGGGGCGCGGTACGTTGGCCTGGAATCGCATTTGACCGTGTTTGACCGTATTTTGTTAGAAGCTAATATTTATAGTTTTTGCATTTCCACCGCGCTTCTGAGGCTTGGACGCTGATATAAACATGAGCTGAAAATGGCTGCTTTATTAAACGAGATTCTTCTTTGTTCTTTATTAAATGGCCAAGCTTTTCCTTATCCTTTGTAGCGACTAGCGAGGGTTAGACCATCTCCATCGCAAGAGAGTTAAGAACCATAAATAGGTGGACCATATTCCTTGTTGTCACCGTTTTACTCAGAAAAATGTGTCATTTCTGTACTATGCTGACAGAAGTAGATGAGACACATATACAATAAGGTAAAAACCGTTCATACCAAGTTCTGTAGCAAGAACATGTTCTACACCTGACAAGACACATCATGTAAAATACTCAGTTTTTCAGTAAGGAAAATTGAAGAGTGTTAAAAGAAAAAGGCTCCTTTGGAGGGGAGCAACCTCCTAACATAAAGCAAAAGATTTCCCGAATATTTTTCTTCTTGTTCTCATTCATTGCATAGCTTGTTACATATACAGCACTTAGAGCAATAGGAATCCTAACAAACTAATGAGTCAACATAACTAAAAATATTCTAGACACTTCTAATCCTAGTGCATTGTCACACCTAAGAAGGCTCATAATACTTAGGCTTAGTGTGGATCTATTGACATATATTTTGAGCAATAGCACATCAGCTAACTCCAATATAAAAAAAAAACCATCATTATATTTAAAAACAATGCTAAGAACAGGCGATGAAGATGCTCTTAATTTCAAGTTTAGGCGATGAAGATGCTCTTAATTTCAAGTTTCAACCTGTACTTGTACTGCCTCTGTTCTTGTGTGAAAGACTATTTAATACCCACTCATTCATGATACTATGGAATATGGAGGGAGCAAAAAGAATGATGTTACCTATTTGGTCTGGTAGAATTTGGAATCTTATGAGCACTCTTGACTTTCGACGAAGCAGCTTTGCAGGCCGAAATGGCTGGTAAGGGCGTTGATGGCTACAAAAAACAATCATCTTGTCCTACAAATTTATACAAAAGGGAAATGTGCTTTTTTTTCTTTCTTCCATTTTATCATAAAAAGTAAATGTAAAAATAATAAGAGGTTAAAAATCAAGTATCAAAGTATAAGAAATAAGAATAACATTGCCGATATTATAATCGCTTCCAAGTAGAAAGTTTCAAATGATCTGCAAGACACAAACTTGTAGTACGAACGGGCATTTTGAAAATTGATAATTAATGGCTACCTTACGTCTATTTTAGTATCTTTTGGTTTCTGTTCATTTTGAAAATGTTGCATTCTAATCTTATTGTGATTTGCTAAGTTGTGAGGGGTTGGTTTTGGCGCTCATTTCATAGTTTAAGTTTAAAATTGAAGTTGCTCGAAATTGATACCTTCTGTATGTGCAAATGACTCTGCGTGACATTACATTTATCAGGAAAAAAAAAAAGAGTAAACAAACTAAAGGAATATATAACCAGAGTGAGAAGTCGCATACGAGACTGAAGATCCGAAGTAGGGGGAGGGGGATTGCTTACTTCTTAAAGAAAAGTGATGAAAATCAAACATAAATCATTTCGTGTATAGAGAATTTCAGTAGCACATGAACTTTTACATTAAATGGGGCAAGAATTCATCTGCTAAGAAAGATGAGAACCATTGTGAACCCTTGATACCCAATGTTCTTGTTGACAATGATTGGAATAAAGAAAATGACCTTATACATAATTTTTGCAATTAAGAAGCTACCATGCGATCACTTTCCAAAGCTTTGACATCTGTCAGAAATGTGGTACAAACAAATGCCTGAACTTCAGGGTTTCATCAACAGCTCCCTAATAAAATCAAGAACTCCCTCCACATTCACAGTCCATGCAACTGAAACAGGAGAATAACCTGTCCATGGGTTGCTAGTATTCCATCTGCATCAAATGAACCTCATTGTGTTGAGCATAAAATTAGAGCATAAAATAAAGTGAAGAGGTATATCATTTTCAAACCTGGACCTACTTTTTTAATCCTTGGTCCATAAGTGTATGCCCAACACAGATGCCTTGTGTCTCTACCCTCACAGCCCCCTTCTTGTATGTGAAAAGATCTGGACGCACAACTGCCACAAAACTGACAGGGTCGTGGAGGAAAATTCCTGAAATAAGAAATCAATACCATCATTCCATGCCAACTTTAATAGTTAAATGAAGATATAGACTTTAACAGCATAACTTGAAGTATCAGAGTAGTCTGTCAAATTACCATAGACACCATCAGATTTTACATGCCAATCCCTGTAGAATTTGCACATGTCACTTAAGAGAGGAGCATACTTTCCTTTGGATTCCTTTAGTTGGAGGAGATCCGCATCTGAAACAAAAAGAAAATGTTCACTTTCCCGTGTGTGACCAACAATGATACCAGATAGCAAAGATAGCCCAGAAATTGGAGCAAACTGGGGCAGTCCCACCTGTGAATTGGACTTGGGTTGTAATGTTTATTCCAACAGCAACAATATTTGCTCCAGAGGTAAACACAATATCCGCAGCTTCTGGGTCTCCATAGATCTGCAAGTTGAAGAATAAAGTCATTAGAACAAAGGCTCGGATAATAACTTCCTACAAAATAATTTCCATGTGATAATGTATGTATGGTCTTCAAGAAGCCAAAAAGAGGCTTTTCTTCTTAAAAGTGGATATTGTTTTTTGAATCACATCAAAGGCACTTATTCACCAAATATTAGCAACTAGTGTTTTTGCCCGTGCCCTGCACGGATTATAAGATGAATGATGTTGTGATGTTGTGCCGCAATATATTCTACATAGGAATTAGAGCATGATGCGGACATTAGGCCCAATGATGGGAATAGGGTCTATGAAAGAGGAAAGTGGAAGCCCAATAAGTGGGGGAAAGTAACAAAGCATACATGAGTGAGGGAATGTTGTAACTAACTACTGCCAGCTGGCAGTAGTGGTGAGGTAAGGAGTGCGTGTGTGCAATTCGGTTACTGAAGGAGGAGTGATATAGGAGTGAGGGTGGGGTAGAGGAGGTTAGGCTGGAATTGGACTTGGAACCTTGGGAGAGCACTAGACCTCTCGAATAGTCTAGCATCCATTGTAGCCTCTTTCTTTTTCTGCATTACAGACTCAGTATCACCTTGATACTAGCCTGTTCATACAAATAATACTACAGTTACTCAATATTGTTCCCTATTACTGATTGATACTCATCAATTGGTATCAAAGCTCACTTTCCTGGAGCTTATGGTTCATACGCGCTTTGGAATGGACACACGAGTGGATAATCTGGAGCGAGGGGTTGAGACCTTGCAGCAGGGAGTTGGCGAGCTGTCGCGAGCTATGGAGGAGATGAGGCAACTCCTGTTGAAGAAGGATCGGCGCCGCCGAGGGCGGGACCGGCGTCGGAGGACACCGGTGAGTGAGGAAGAGGAAGGAAACGGAGGAAGCAGATCCTCGGAGGCTCGCTCGCGCTCCCGCATCCGGGATGAAAGCCGAACTCCGTCGTACGATCACGGCGGACGGAAACTGGAAATCCCTTTGTTCAACGGAGACGAGGCGTACGGTTGGATTGTGAAGATCGAGCGTTATTTTAAAATGAATTCGATACGGGAGGAGGACAAGCTCAATGCGGTGGTGATAGCGATGGAGGATCGAGCACTGAACTGGTATCAGTGGTGGGAGGAGCAAGCCCCATCCTCCAACTGGGAGGAGTTCAAGGACGCGGTGCTACGCCGTTTCCAACCGGGGCTAGCCCAGAACCCATTTGGACCGTTGTTGAGTATTAAGCAAACCGGTACCGTAATGGATTTCAGGGATCAGTTCGAGCTGGTGTCAGCCCCATTGAAGGGGGCGGCGAGGGTGATGTTGAAGGGGATTTTCCTCAATGGGCTCAAGGAGGAGATACAAGCCGAGCTGAAGCTGCATGCCTCGGAGTCCCTTGATGAGTTGATGGATCGTGCACTGTTGTTGGAAGAGAAAAACACTGCTCTTAGGAAAGGTGGTCTTACGGTGGAGGAAAAGAAGGGGTGGAGGGATAAGGAGGGGCCAATGGGTCGAACACCGAGGGACTTCTTTAGGAGCAAAATAATCACTCCTAGAGTTGAACCGGCCGGGAAGGAGGTAGGGGATGGGAAACTGTTTGAAGGGAGTAATCAGGAGAAGAAAATGGTTGGGGGAGGAAGGCTAAGTCAGAATGAGCTCAGGGAGAGAAGCCGCAAGGGGCTGTGTTTTAAGTGTGGGGAGAAATGGGGGCCAGAACACATGTGCAAAATGAAACATTACCAGTTTGTTCTAGTGGAGGATTCAGGGGGTGAAGAGGAGGGACAAGGCAACGAAGAGGAAGAGGAGCAAGCAGACATGGAAGTGAAAACCCTGCAGTTGTCCTTATATAGCAAGGAGGGATTGACTTCAAATAGGTCCTTCAAGACGTGGGGGCAAATTGGGGGCAGGGAGGTATTGGTGTTGGTGGATTGTGGGGCCACTAGCAACTTTATTTCTAAGAAAATCGTGGAAGAGCTGAAATTGAAGTTGAGTGACACACCAGAGTTTGTGGTGGAAGTAGGGACAGGAGACGGGGTGAAAAATAGGGGAATTTGCAAGCATGTGGACCTAATGGTCCAAGGAGTGAGAATTCAACAACATTTTTTCTTGATGGAGTTGGGGGGAACAGAGGTAGTGTTGGGCATGGATTGGTTGGCCAGTTTGGGGAACATAGAGGCCAACTTTAGGAACCTTGTCTTGAAATGGGGAGAAAAGGGTGAGAAGAAAGAGCTAAGAGGGGATCCTTCCCTTTGTAAAGAGCAGGCATCTTGGAAGGCCATGTTTAAGGCCCTACAGGATGAAGGAGAAGGATATTATGTGACCTATCAAGAAGGAACAGAGCAGCTGGACAGGGTGAGGGACCCATTTCCGAGTGGGTTGGAGGAGATTTTGAGGAAGTTCGAAGATGTGTTCCAAGAGCCAAACGGGTTACCACCCCACAGGGAGCATGACCATGCTATCACTTTGAAGGAAGGAGCCTCTATCCCCAACATCAGACCCTATAGGTACCCATACTATCAAAAAAATGAGATAGAAAAGATAGTGAAGGAGATGCTCTTAGCTGGAATCATTAGGCCCAGTACCAGCCCATTTAGTAGCCCAGTTATATTGGTCAAAAAGAAGGATGGGGGTTGGAGGTTCTGTGTGGATTATAGGGCTCTGAACAAACTCACTGTACCAGATAAATTCCCTATTCCCATAATTGATGAGCTGCTGGATGAATTGGGGGGAGCTAGAATTTTCTCGAAATTGGACCTTAAATCGGGTTACCATCAAATTAGGATGAAAGACTCGGACATTCCCAAAACAGCCTTCCGAACACATGAGGGGCATTATGAATTCATAGTCATGCCTTTTGGACTGACTAATGCCCCTTCCACTTTTCAAGCCCTCATGAACCAAATTCTAAAGCCCTATCTAAGGAAGTTTGCTCTGGTTTTTTTTGATGACATTCTAATCTACAGTAGGAGTGTGGAGAGTCATGGAGAGCATTTGGGAAGGGTGCTTCAGGTATTGAGGCAGAATGGGTTGATGGTTAATAGAAAAAAATGCTCGTTTGGCCAAGAACAGTTAGAATACTTGGGGCATATTGTATCAGGTCTTGGAGTTGCTGCAGATCCCAACAAAATCAAGGATATGTTGGATTGGCCCATCCCCAAGGATGTGAAGGGGTTGAGAGGGTTCCTAGGCCTCACGGGGTATTATAGGAAATTTGTTAAGAACTATGGGAAAATAGCATGGCCTCTAACTCAACAGCTCAAGAAGGATCACTTCAAGTGGGATGAAGAAGCTCAATGTGCTTTTGAGCAACTCAAACATGCGATGACTTCTATTCCGGTGTTGGCTGTTCCAGACTTTGAGAAGACATTTGTGGTAGAGACAGATGCTTCTGGGAAAGGAATTGGTGCTGTGTTAATGCAGGAGGGACGACCAGTGGCATATATGAGTCAAACGATTTCAGACAGGGCTCAAAATAAGTCAGTTTATGAGAGGGAATTAATGGCAGTGGTGCTGGCCATTCAGAAATGGAGACATTATCTTCTAGGGAGACATTTTGTGGTCCATACTGATCAGAAGAGCCTCAGATTTTTGGCAGACCAGCGGATAATGGGTGAAGAACAGCAGAGATGGGTATCCAAATTGTTGGGGTTTGATTTTGAGATAAAGTACAAGCCTGGAACAGAGAATAAGGCAGCGGATGCCCTCTCCCGGAAGTTGCAGTTTTCAGCTTTATCCACAGTGCAATTTGTTGAGTGGGATGATTTGGAAGAGGAGATTTCAAAAGATGACAAGTTGAGGAAGATAGTACAGGGGCTTATGTTGGACAGTAATGCACACAAGGGATACACACTACGCAAGGGGAGATTGTACTACAGGGGCAGGTTGGTGGTTCCCAAAGAGTCTCCTAAAATCCCTTTGATACTTAAGGAATTTCATGATTCAGCCGTGGGAGGCCATTCTGGTTATTTCAGAACATGTAAAAGGATAGCTGGGCTGTTTTATTGGGAGGGAATGCGAGGAGGAATTCAGCAGTATGTCCAAGCATGTGAGGTCTGCCAGAGGAACAAATATGAAGCCTTAAATCCTGCAGGGCTGTTGCAACCTCTACCCATTCCGGTTCAGCAATGGTCAGATATCTCCATGGATTTTATTGGGGGATTGCCAAAATCAGGAGGGATGGACACCATCTTAGTTGTGGTGGATAGGCTCACTAAATATGCACACTTCATTGCATTAGCTCATCCATACACTGCTAAGGAGGTTGCAGAGGTATTCCTTAGAGAAGTGGTTCGGTTGCATGGTTTTCCAGCCTCAATTGTGTCAGACCGAGACAGAATCTTCATCAGCTCCTTCTGGACTGAACTCTTTAAGTTAGCAGGAACCAAACTGAAGTTTAGCTCGGCTTATCACCCTCAATCCGATGGCCAAACTGAGGTGGTTAACCGATGCTTGGAAACCTATTTGAGGTGTGTGACGGGGGTGAGGCCAAAACAGTGGCACAAATGGCTAAGTTGGGCAGAATTTTGGTATAACACCAACTACCATTCGGCCACCAAAATGTCACCTTTCAAGGCTCTATATGGAAGGGATCCACCGGCTGTGATTAGAGGAGATATGGGAGGTACAGCCCTAGAGGAAGTTGAAAGATTGACTACTGAACGCAATGAATTATTAGAGGAGTTGAGGAAGCAACTGGTGCAAGCACAAAATCGCATGAAACAACAAGCCAATAAACATAGGAGAGATGTGGAGCATCAGGTGGGGGACAAGGTTTATTTGAAGATTCAACCCTACAAATTAAGAAACCTCGCAAAGAGAGTGAATCAGAAGTTAAGCCCTCGGTTCTATGGCCCATATGAAATCATTGAAAGGGTTGGAGCAGTCGCATATAAACTGCTACTACCCGAAGGCAGCAGGGTGCATCCAGTTTTTCATGCATCCCTGTTGAAGAGAACTGTGACTGATGAAGTAGTGGTGCAGCCACTACCTCCTTTTGTGTCCGAAGAGTGGGAGCTTCAAGCCCAACCCGAAGAGGCCCTGGCTGTGAGAGGAACAAAGAGGGAAGACCTAGAAGTGTTAGTGAAGTGGAAGAATCTCCCTAGTTGTGAGAACTCGTGGGAGAAGGTGACTGACATGCAAGAATTATTTCCTGATTTGCACCTTGAGGACAAGGTGACTGTTGAAGGGGAGGGTATTGATGCGGACATTAGGCCCAATGATGGGAATAGGGTCTATGAAAGAGGAAAGTGGAAGCCCAATAAGTGGGGGAAAGTAACAAAGCATACATGAGTGAGGGAATGTTGTAACTAACTACTGCCAGCTGGCAGTAGTGGTGAGGTAAGGAGTGCGTGTGTGCAATTCGGTTACTGAAGGAGGAGTGATATAGGAGTGAGGGTGGGGTAGAGGAGGTTAGGCTGGAATTGGACTTGGAACCTTGGGAGAGCACTAGACCTCTCGAATAGTCTAGCATCCATTGTAGCCTCTTTCTTTTTCTGCATTACAGACTCAGTATCACCTTGATACTAGCCTGTTCATACAAATAATACTACAGTTACTCAATATTGTTCCCTATTACTGATTGATACTCATCAGAGCAATTACTATTTACTACCATTATGGCGACCCATCATGTGTAGGGGAAATGGTGTAAAATCAGGAAGCGTATAATTTCAGGAAACATTTAAGTGGAGGCTTAGTTTTAAACCAAACTATTACCGTTATACATAATTGCATTAGTTGATAACTAAATTACTGTTACACATATTTCTTAGGTCATCTTCGGGGATTTCAGAGGCAGAAGTAGAAAAGGAGATAGGAGTATAGGACACATGAAAAAACAATGAAGTAATTCCTTTTACCAATAAGCAAGTAAAGATCTTAATAATGCATTTGTAAAATTCTGCTGCATAATTTTTCGACCATATATGACTTACAAAATGTCAACGGAATATCCCAAAGCAAATTAGCCTTTTTTAACTCTTTTTTTTAAAAAAAAAAATCATTGCAGGAAACATAACAATCAGGAATCCATCACTTACATTTGCTTCTGCAGCAGGATTGACATTCCCCAAGGCAAAGAATGAACCACCAAGTATGATTATTCTCTTCACCTTGCTTGCAAAAGAAGAATCTCTTTTGATTGCCTGATAACGAAAGTTACACTATCAGATAAACAAATGTACTTAACCATAAAATTTGAAGTTATGAAGGTAAGGAACATAAAGTCATGAAGTACATAAAAACAATGTATGTATAACTTACTAAAGCTAAGTTTGTCAATGGTCCAAGTGCTAGCACAGATACTTCACCAGGATATTCGGAGACCTTGTCTACTAAAAACTCACTAGCACTCTTCTCAATTTTGTTAGCTTTAGGAGCGGGTAGGAATATATTCCCCAGTCCATCTTTACCGTGAACAAAATCAGCAACACGAGGCTTTCCACCCTTTTGCAGAATACAACATAATTAGTACTAGAAAAATGGAGTTAAAAGAAGAGGCATGTAGCCAGAAAGATGAGTAAAGGAAAAGTCCCAAAGCACACATTTAAATAATCTTAATTTAACTGAATTAAGAAGAACTCTGTTGAAACTTGAACACATGAAATGGGACACCCGTATAGATACTCATACTACTGCAAACTGATGTGGGCGTGAGTGTGAATGTGTATCGAAATATCTCTTATGCAAATGTGAGTGCGGACATGTCTGGAAACCGAATTTAGTTGTATTGTATTAATACTTGGCAAGCTGAAAAATGAAAAGTAGATGCTAAAATAGGTAGTTACCTTCAATGGCTCATGGCTTCCCTCTGCAACTGGAACATTTTGACAGCCTGCGATCTCACACTATCCTTTTTGCATATTAAAAACACAATCAAGAGCATATACCCAAGACATGGAATTCATTGGAATATAAATTCACCAGTAAAAAGGTAATGGGAATTATGAAAACAATCATACCAACAGCAAGGCATTGCGCGTGGCATCTTCAGTAGCAGCATTACCAAAAATTGATGTCAAACCCTGGATCTCAACCTCAGGACATTGAAATGCCATCAAGATTGCCATGCTATCATCTGCACAATTAAAAAAAAAATCCAATCCACATTATTTTCTTACTCATCAAACACACAAATAAGCTACAACTATTGGGAGGAAAAACCACTATCTGGAGGGTCACCTCTCAGAGGGTATCCCAGAGATTTGTCTGTCACCTATCGGGTGAGGTGAGAGGATATAAACCAAAAAAAAAAACTACAACTATTTCTCAATCACATAGACCCACATGTATAAAATGTAATTCCAGATATCAAAGTAAGGGATTTCTAAGAAACATTTTCATATCAAACAGCATACATAATAATTAATTAATTAATTAATTATCTCGTCTCTGATCAAAATGATTGCATAATCTGAGCTACTGCAACTAAATTAATTAAGAATCCAAATTCAGGAGTCGATTATTGTGAAACAAACCGTTTAGGAAAATGAAAATAATAAAGGGAGGAAATGAAACTCACCGATGCCAGGGTCGGTATCGATAATGAGCTTCTCAGGGTTCGAGGCGGTTCCGTGGAAATCGAGGCCGTTGGCGGCGGCGTGAGTGTTGTTGAGTGCAGAGGCCATAATCGGATTCTGCGATTAGCGAAGAAGCAAACAGCGGGAAGAATATTTATATGTGTGTGTATGTATGTATGTGTGTATGTGGAAGGGAAGCACATACACACATACAAATGGAGAAGAACGTAGGGAACTACGAAATGCGATGGAATATGCAGAGAGAGAATGAGAAGGGCTTTGTTGTTGGAGGACGAAAAAGTTGAAAACGATGATGATGCAGAAAGAGAAGGAGATAATATATATAATATAATATAATAATATAAATATGATGGTTGGTCTGTTACGGTACACGACACTTTCTCGTCTATGCAATTCTTACCAATCAACACAAGACACCTGCCGCTTCCATGTTCCCCGGGTGAATGCGCTTCCATGTTCTTGTTCTTGGTTGAAAAACGTTTTTTTTTTTTTTTTTTTTTTTTTTTTTAACTCAGGTCCTTATAACGTGACCGTCGGTAAAACATCCTTTCTTCATCACAAAAAAAAAAACTAATAATCTTTCCTTTCTTTAGTTACCTTTGTTTTTTTTTAATTTTGGGTATAGCTTACGAGTGTGATAAAAATATTGGTTAAAGAATCAAATAATAAAAACTTTGCACTGATAATTATAAAACTTTGAAAAAAATGAATACACTACTTTTTAATACGTAATTTTTAGGTTAAAGTAATGTTTTGGTCCCTATACGTGACACTGATTTTCAATTTGGTCCCTATACGTAAAAAGTTATCAATTTGGTCCCTATACGTGACACTGATTTTCAATTTGGTCCCTATACGTAAAAAGTTATCAATTTAGTCCCTATACGTGACACTGGTTTTCAATTTGGTCCTCACCGCTAATTGGTCCCGATATAAGAGGACCAAATTACAAATTATTGTCACATGTAGGGACCAATTCAACAAAAAAAAAATTGAAATCGATCCCTACATGTGACAATTATTTTCAATTTGATCCCTACATGTGATAATAATTTGCAATTTGGTCACTCTTATATAGGGACCAATTAGCGGTGAGGACCAAATTGAAAACCAGTGTCACGTATTGGGACCAAATTGATAATCAGTGTCATGTATAGGGACCAAATTGAAAATCAGTGTCACGTATAGGGACTAAATTGATAACTTTTTACGTATAGGGACCAAATTGAAAATCAATGTCACGTATAAGGACCAAATTGATAACTTTTTACGTATAGGGACCAAATTGAAAATCAGTGTCACGTATAGGGACCAAAAACATTACTTTAACCTAATTTTTATCTTTGTTTTATTAATCAATATCCTTAAGACACTATGTAGTATTTGTCTTTTACTTTTTGGTTGAAAATTGGTTTTTATATGTAAATATTTGAGTAAAGGGCCAAATTGATACCCCAAGAGAAATGTAGAGACATTTTTTTTAAGGAATGTGGAGATATTGGTCTTTAAAAATAAAAAATACAAATTTAGTCATCAAAAATTTCACATGTCACTTGCACAAAAAAATAAAAATTGTATGTTAGTTAAAATAGCCTGAAATAGGGATTAAAATATCTTTAAAATTCATTTTAATAAAAAATTAATTTGATAGGCATTTGAAACTTTTGAAAATCAAATTGATATTTTTTATTTTTCAAAAATCAAATATATTTCCATATTAGGGACAGTTGATGCTAACGTTGAGATATAGGTGGTGTTTGGAAGAGCTTATTTAAGCTCCTTTTAACTTATCTGATGATATAAGCTCTTATGCAGTGTGTTTGGCAGTGCTTATAAAAGTAACTTATACCATCCCATAAGGAGTTTTTGACTTATTTTCATAAGTCACTGGAACAAGCTTATGAAATTTTAATAAGTGCTTATGACCCCTCCGTGTTTTCCCCCTTCGAATCCTCTCTTGCCCCTTTCTTCATAAGCTCTTATGGCATAAGCTCTCATGCGATAAGGTCTTATGTAATAAGTTCTTAATTAAGTTGTTTACCCAAACACGGCCATAGTATATATTCCAAAAAGTCAAATAAATGGGCGAATATGACAGGGGTATCAATTGTGTTAAGAGATCTAGATGTTGATTGTTTTTTTTTTTTTTTTTTTTTGGAAACAATGGGATTCTTGCAGTGATAATATGAGTTTAATTTTAGGTTTAAATAAGTTTTTGGTCCCTGTAAAATATATCAATTTTGGTTTTAGTTGCTGCAAAAAATTTTCTTAAGATTTCGTTCCTATACTTTCAAAAATTTTGGAAATAGTCCCTACCGTCATCTCTCTCCGTTAACTGCTGACGTGGCAAACGGAATACCACGTCAGCAGGGACCATTTCCAAAATTTTTGAAAATACAGGGACGAAATCCTAAGACAAAATTTACAAGGACTAAAACCAAAATTTGTGAACTTTGCAGGATCGAAAACTTATTTAAACAAAAAAAAAATCTATTTTCTAACTAAACTTCAGAGCAAGTCATATAGGGACAGGAAACTTACAGATGAAGGGATTTGTCAATTTGTCAATCCAAAAAGTGGTTTGGATTGGTTTTCACTAGGAGATCCAAAATTCGATCCAATCCAATGTAAAAAAAAGCTGTTTTTTAGGTTTGGTTTTTCGGCTCGGTTTTTACGGATTGAATCGGTTGATGAATACCCCTATTTTATCTGTATATTCTAGCTAAATTTTACCGAGGTTAGAATTATCAAAGTCCTTAATCTTGTATGATTTTTAGTACTCAAGGGTATCGAGGTAATTTTCTTTTCCTGTCTGACTTGCTATGAAATTTGGCCAGAAAATAGAAACAAAATCATACATTATGGACCATATGGTTAAAATTTCTAAATTCTTTCATTTTGTTAGATATCTAGTATTTACGGTACCGATGTAATTTCTTGTTCATGTCCGACTTGCTCCAAAATTTGGCTACAAAATAGAAAGATATCATACATTAGAGCCACAAGTTTCAAATTGACAAATCCCTTCATCTGGAAGTTTCCTGTCCCTGTACGACTTGCTCTGAAGTTTGGCTAGAATATAGAATTTTTTTGTTTAAATAAGTTTTTGGTCCCTGCAAAGTTCACAAATTTTGGTTTTAGTCCCTGTAAATTTTGTCTTAGGATTTCGTTCCTGTATTTTCAAAAAATTTGGAAATGGTCCCTGCTGACATGGCATTCCGTTTGCCACATCAGCAGTTAACAAAGAGAGATGAAGGTAGGGACTATTTCCAAATTTTTTGAAAGTATAGGGACGAAATCCTAAGGAAAAATTTTGCAAAGACTAAAACCAAAATTGCTGTATTTTGCAGGGACCAAAAACTTATTTAAACCTTAATTTTATATTTTTTTAATAAAAAAATTATATTGTAAATTAATTACAAATTTTTATATATGAGATTTTTATTTTACGCTAACAGAATATCAAAATTACTCCTTTTTTTTTTTTGTCAGTAAAGGTAATAATTCATACGAAATATGTAATTAGCAGAAATTAACTGGCATACTAACAGAATATTCATCCCACCAGTTGATTATTTAGTTGCGTTATATATATCATTTGACATTTTAAGAACTTAATAATCATTTTTATGCTTTACTCTCAATTAAAAAAAAAAATCCCACACAAATAATTTATTTTTTTAATAACTTGTTTGAAATAATGTATTTTGAGACGTCTAAAGCTTACTTTTAACAAAAAAAATTGAACTTTTAATACACGCATTCTTCATATTCTTAAAAAATTAAAGGTTTAGCTATTGTGTAGGTCCTGAACTATTTGAGAATTTTTAAATAGGTCCCTTTATACTAAATAAATTTGTAATTGGGTCATCGAACTTTTATAAAGTTTTTAATTGGGTCCCTGAACCAAAATTTTTTTTAATTGGATCCCTGAACTTATATAAAATTTTCAGTGGGGTCCCTAAATTATAAAATTCGTTAGTGATATGTTGAATTGGAAGGAATATAACTAATTTCATCCAAGCTGGCCATTTATGAGTGGTTTGGCTGGAAGATGAACCTTGAGTCATTGTCACAACAAAATGTAGCAAAACGTAACAAAATGAAATAAGATTTACTAAGTGGCAAGTGAGGGAACTATTTTGAACGAAATTATTTAATGGAAGGGATATACAACCGTAAAACATAAATCGGGGGAGGAATGAACTATTTGATCAGATGGAGGAAAAGCAATCACAAGTCACGTTTAGGTTTTCAGACTCAACATTTTGGTCTCTTGCAACCCTAAATACAAATTAGGGGAATTCCGGGTCACGTTTCACATCAGCTGACTTAAAGACATATTCACAAAACCATATCCCAAGGACTCCATTGAAAAATTTATATAAGTTCAGGGACCAATTAGAAACTTTTTTAGTATGGGGACCCAATTTAAAACTTTATAAAAGTTCAAGAACTCAATTACAGATTTTTTTAGTATAGGGACCTATTTGAAAATACTCAAATAATTCAGGGACCTACTCAATAATTAAACCTAAATTAAAACATATCACGTTACTTTAATCACTTATACTTCTAATTAAGTAAGGAAAATACTAACGAGTGCTCTTAGGAAACTGATTAAGAAAGCAAAAAAACAAAGATCTCATTGGAAAGAGCTGCATTAAATGTTTTGAGAATTTAAACACTTGTTTTTCTAATGAAAAGTTTTTTTTTTTTGATTTCTTAACCAATACCTTAAGGATACTCGGTAGCAAGAATCATTAAGTAAAAAATAAATAAAGAATCCAAAGAGCAAAAGAACAACAAAATGAAGAGACAATCGCTTACTTTGTTTTTCTATGGAAAATAAATTCTCCCTGTTCCTAAGGATGACGTGGAGGATAAGAATCACAGCCAATGTGGGAACCGTGTAGTGTTTAAAATTGAAAAATAATTTCAAGACAACGTATAATGAAATCCCAAGCCAATGAGAAGGTCAAAATAAGCCCCCTATGTCACGTAAAGAAAAAAATTAATAAGCCTCCTATGGCTAATGGGCTAATGGCCACGTTTCTCACCAAAAAAATAATAATAAAATGGCCACGTTTTTAAAATTATATATATATATATATATATATAAGAAAAAATTAAACAAATCACTATGATAGCAGGCGATAGAGATTCTGTGATATTCTCCACAACATAAAAGAAACAAATGTTATGGATAATTAAAAAGTGATAATTAATATTACAAAAAAAATGATGATTAATTTAAAGAATAAAAACATACTAAAGCTATGATCAAAATATCTAATTTTATCTAATAATTAAAACTCTCCTAAATAAAATGTCCAATCCTGCATGTTTTGGCCTAATTTTTTTCACTCCTCCTCCTTTCCATTTCTCTGCCTATCCTCTAAATGATGCCTTATTCAAGCCAAAAAAAGTTCCAGTACAAGTTGCGAAATTGTACCAAAAACAGAAAACACAGACGCTAACATGTCAGCGTATGTATGAAGCACATGTAGGCATGTAGCATGTCTTCAGAAGAGAACAAACGTAGCTTTGAGGACATCTTATCATTCCATCATAATAATATTAATTCAGTGATCATCTTCATGTGCATTCACATGTCATAATTTTTAATTTCAACACACCAAATATGATATATAAACGGAATGTTTTTTTGATGTGCCATATATAAACGGAATTCTTACTTGTATATGTATATAATATATTTATTTTAATTTTAACTTGACATATGATATATGAGAACATTCAAATTCAATCACATTTACATGGAGATAACTGTTTCTACGAGTCTAATATTCCAAATGCATAGATTTAATTTACTTTTATTTATATATCTTTACTCTACTTATTCTTTTATTTTATGATATTAATTTTGATACATTGTTAATATAAAGTCTTTTACACCATTAAATAATCATAAATATTTAATGGATGACTTTTAAAGTATGACATTTTTAATCATATGATAATTTATGAATGAGCGACAATGTCAAAAATAATATATTCCTTATTTTATTTATTAATTTATTAAAGCATCGAGTATTTTAAACTTAAGGAGGCATGTTTCCCGCATATTTTTTTAAGTACAGCGGTGCATCATGTGATTATTAATTATTGAAAGAAAAAAAGCTGATTATTTTACTTGGATTATTAATATATACTGCATCATGTTCCTATTGGGTTATGAGCTCGTTTATTTAAGATTAAAAAATAAATGATTTTGTTATAAAATAATTTAGTGGTTATTTTTAGATATTTTAAAGAAAAGCAAAAACAAATTTGTGTTTGTTTATAATTATAAAAAATATTTTTTTTAAAGTAATTAGTTATAAAAAATGATTTTTTCCAAAAGCTAATGAAAGTTATTTTTCATTTTAATAAAAAAAATGTTTTTTTTCTGCTTTTATTTTCAAAAGCAAAAACAAACACACTAAAAAATTTTAAAAAATGATTTTTTTTTAATAAAATAAGCAACAACAAACGTACTCCGTATATGTCAATCAAGTCTTGCTTATTATTTTATTAAAGGAGGAAAATAATATGCAAATTCAATGATGCAGTTGGTATTGTTCTCCAATCAAAACACATCATATGAAATATTTAAATCATATTATATATTATCTTTCAATTATTTTTTGAGAAAGAGTCCACGTGATGTGTTATAAGTGGAGAACAACATCAACAATATCATTAGAACTTTACGTAAGTTTTTTCCTTTATGAAATGCAAATGTAACTTCCAGGGTGGGGCCGGGATAACCTAGTGATGGCAGTGATGAAACTTAGAAATTTTGATTAATGAAGTTAAGAAATAGTTTATAAATAATTTTACTAAAGAAAAACATTATAAATATGTATAAGTGCTAAAAATGGCACAAAATTGGTTAAAAAAAAAAGGGCATAAAATATAAAAAATATTATGTGGTTTCATCTTTATTTAAAAATTGCAAAATACTAAATTTTTAAAAGATTTAAATAAGTTTTTGGTCCCTATAAAGTCCAATAATTATGATTTTGTTTCTAGTGAAAAATTTCTTAGGAATTCATCCCAATAATCTCACAAATTTTGTAAATAGTCCATACCGTCATCTTTTTCCATTATCTAGTACACATGGGTACCGATGTAATTCCCCCTGTTTGATTTGCTATAAATTTGGCCAGAAAATAGAAACAAAATCATACATTCTGGACCGTAAGGTTAAAATTGTTAAATTCCTTCATTTTTTATGATATATCTAGTAGTATGGGGTATCGAGGTAATTTCTTGTTCTTGTCGTACTTGTGCCAAAATTCAGCTATAAAGTTGGGGGAAAAACATATATTAGGGCCACAGTATTAAAATTTACAAATTTTTTTATTTGATATGATTTATAGTACTTAGGGATAACGGTAGGAACTATTTACAAAATATTTTGAATTATAGAGATGAAATCCTAATTTATTTATTTTTAGGGAATAAAACCAAAATTGATAAACTTTACAGGGACTATAAAATTATTTAAACATCCCCGAACAATTAAAAGGCCGAAAGAGAAAATCATAAATTGTAAGTAAATGACGAGCAATGTATAAATTGAAGAAGATAATAAGTATAGAAAATATCTGAAAACGATTTTATTGAAAGGTGTTGTTTTTGACACAATATAAATTATTGATACACCACAAAAATTTAAAAACATTCTAATATTCCCGAAATACCCCCAATTATCTTAATATACCAATGACCTATATTTTGAAATCAGGGGTGTGCAAAACCCGGCCCATCCCTAAAACCTGTCCCGGGCTTTAGTGTTCGGGTCGGATCTAACCCTAACCCGCAAAAGAGAAATGACGAACTCATATCTCATTTAGTGACCTGGTGTCGGGTCGGGGATGGGTCCGGGTTGACCTTCGGGTTGCCCAACCCGTCCCATATAATAAAAATCTACTTTTATTTTCACCCCTCCCTGGCTTAAGTTTCATGGTTGATATATTTTATGGCTTTTGTAATATTGAAAGAATCCTGTTTGATGAAAGCATCTTATTTTTAACAATGTGAGTTTGGTAACACGAGTATCAAGGAAGCATCCAGCAAAAAGATCTATTTGTTGATATCTTGTAACATCCAGTTTTGGATCTATTTGATGACACCAAATCAATTAGTGACTTTTAGGTAGTATCTTTTGTCGATATTTTGACTTATAAAAAAATAACATTTTTCTCACTCACAGAAATTTAGTTTGCAAATAATCTATTTAACTTCGGGTCAACCCGGTCTTGTCCCATTTAGACCTGGTCTTAAACCAACTCACATATTGTGAGGGATTTCTAAAATACAAGTTGGAAGGTTGCGTAGCAGTTAATGTTATATACATTTACTAGTTGAAAGATAGCATCAAAAGATGCATTGGTCTAGCGATTGGGTAATGCCAATGTGCCCGTTCGTGACACGGTTTGAATCTCACTTGTGGGAAATTGAATGTTTGTTTTTATTTTGACCGTTTGAGAAAACAATTTAAAAACAAATGATGGCATCCAGTGGGAATCGATCCCAGTACCTATAGGTAAAGCACCGACCACCAGGCTATTGCATGAGATATGTTAATTGTTACCGTTTGATAATATTTACATATTATGGCCGGTCGCATTGCCTCATTAAAACTCTTAGAGAGTTGTTTCTCTTCACCAAAGGGCATGAGTTGGTCTATAAATAGAACCACTCTGCAGACAGGAAAAGTATCCGAATTTGGATTAGCCTTCTCCATTACAAATCACTTCCTTTCTTCCCTTAATGCGCAGAGAGATTTAAGGAAACTATTATTCTGTAAAATACCATTGACGATACGCTTGGTTTAAGGTGTGCAAACCAAACCAAGGTTCTCCGTTGTATCCTGAAGGGGATTCGCCGGTTACACCTGTTGCATCCAATCTACGAGGAGAGATTGGTGGGGGCGAATCGAACCTAAAGCCTAGTGTTCCTACACGTCTTGGAGGGTGCGCATGTCACTTTTTCTTCTCTTCTTTGTTGCAGGCCATACCCCATTTTCTAACAATCTTTAGGTTCGATTTTCGTTTTATAAAATGGTTGCAACAATGGAGGGAGATGACATTTGACATTGTCAAAGTGAAGAGGTTGAGGGTGGAAACTCTGTTCGTTGAGAGAAAGTGATGTATGATCTTTTTACAAGCAAGGAGAGATGACCATGGTGAAAGGTACACAATCACTTTCTATGGCTATGATATACTTGGTATTCTAAATTTACGTATGTTTAATCTTAAAGGCATTCTTTGTTTATGTTAGTTTTAACATGTGGTATTAGAGCCTTAGATGCATGATTTAGAATAAAATCAAGTATGTGAATTTTGATGAACATGAATATGTTTGGTTTATTATGCATGCAAGTTGTTGCCCTAATAGAAATGTCTTAGATATAAAGTATTATATCAAGTGCATGCATTAATGGATTTGATCCATGTAAGAACTAATTATTTTTAGAGTTGGCAATCTTATATTATAAGTGCATGATTTTGTGAATATAAGATGAAAATTGTTTCTTGATTCTTTAGAAATGTTTTGGATATGGTTTTGGGATTGTTCGAAGGTATTAAACATGAATGTTAATAGAGGAAAGTTAGAAAACTTGAATGATTTTAGATTATTGTGTTATTAGTTTTCATTATGATAAAACTTAGAGATGATGAAAATAAGTTTAAACTTGGGTAGAATGGCCAAAAATGGATGTGGTTCGTATGAACCCGGATCCAGTCAAATGGGTATCGTTGACCCGGTTAGTGGTAGGAGAAGACACTTAAAAGGAACGTTGTGTTTTGCGCAACATTTAAATATTTAAAATCGTTTATCGTGAGCGCCGATTAATACGTCGGCCTGGTGGTGGAACGCCGAATTGATTTCCTGAAGGGTACGAGTTCGATTCTTCTCAGTACATTTTGAATATTTTTGTTTTAAAACAAAATGGTTTAAAATGAAAAATTGCGTCCGCAGGATTTGAACCCGCGACGCATGGAGAGCTATACGGAGTGCTTACCACCAGGCCACGATTTAAAGTTTGGTTATTGGTTCAATAATAATGTATATGTATCTGAAACACTGGGTTAATATTTCCGGTTTGTATCTTGCATACATGATTTAAAAATTATTATGAATGCTTGCTATTAACAGTTAAGGAAATGAATTTTAGATTGTTATTATATAGTGTGGGTACATTGAAATTGTTTGTTATAGGACATTTATTAAATTCTTCAGGAGTTATAAGAATAAGAGAATTCTATAACCCTAGTTGCTTTAAGTCTACTAGGTTAGTTGACAAAACAACTATATCTTATTCCCCATAACAAATCGGTATCGCTGAAACGAAAAATAAGATATTAGGAAAAATGGTAAAAGCCATGGCATTCTATGATGGTCTAGCAAAATGATATTGGGAAGAAGACATGTTGAAGGCTCGTTAGATAGTAAATATAGTTCCAAACAAAAGGAACAAGATGCCCAATATGAACTCTGAAAAGTAGAAAGCCCAATCTCAAAATTTCAAAGTTTGAGGTTGTAGGATCGATAATAGTAAAAGTTCCTGAACCCAAAAGAAAGAAATTAGGTGAAAGGGGAATTGAATGTGTGCTCTTGGGCTATGCTAAAAATAGCAAAACATATAGATTCATGGATATGGAATCTAGTAACTCATCCTGTAAATACAGTAATTGAGTCTAAGGATGCAATATTTCAAGAAGATAGGTTTAACTCAATTCCAAGTCACTAGGATAATATTTATAGTAATGCACATGAACCAGAAAGCAATGTATCTAATAAAGATACTTTGATGGGTTTAGAACTAGGAGAAGTCAGAGAGCTAGAAAAGAGAAAACTTACATACCAAGGTTTTCATATTCCTTGTTGAAGGAATAATAGAGTCCATAGACAGGTATAGGTCAATCTGTTAAAATACAGAAAGTGATCCAGACACATTTAAAGAGGCAATAAGTCTCAAGATCCCACTTTACAAGAGGAAATGGACTCAGTAATGGGGAATAAAACGTGAAAACTAGTAGACCTCCCACCTGGTTCCAAACCAATAGGTTTGTAAAAGGATTTTCAAAAGGAAAAATGAAGGTAGATGGAACCATTGCTAAGTTTAAGGCAAGACTAGTTGCTAAGGAATTTACACAAAAGGAGGGTATTGACTATTTTGATACATATGCACCTGTGGCAATAATTGCCTCAATTAGAGTGTCAGTGGCACTTGGATCCAGATATAAATTTGTCATCCATCAATGGTATTCCTAAATGAGAATTAGATGAATAGGTGTATATGACACAGCATGAAGGGTTTGTGGTTAATAGTCAAGGAAAAAAAAAGTGTGTAAATTGAAGAAGTCGTTGTATGGACTAAAACAAGTTCCTAAGCAATGACATGAAAAGTTTGATCAAGTTGTGCTAGCTAATATAAAATAAATAAATCTGACAAGTGTATTTATAGTAAATTTCCATAGTGGAAAAGGGGTCATGATTTGTTTGTATGTTAATAGTATGCTGTTATTTGGTACTGGTCTAAATGAAGTAGAAGAAACTAAGAGTTTTCTTATCTAGAAATTTTGACATGAAAGGCCTAGGGGTAGCTGATGTGATTCTAAGAATTAGAATAATAAGAGATGGTGAGAATGTAGGTTTACCCCAATCTCACTATGTAGAAAAGGTATTAAAGAAGATTAATCATTTTGAATGTCAACCTATCACTACTCCCTATGATCATAGCATCAATTTAGTACCAAATAAAGGTAGTCTTGTAGCACAACTTGAATACTCAAAAAATAATTGGATGTTTAATGTATGCCATGACATGTACCTAGTCAAACATTGCATATGTTGTAAGGAGACTAAGTAGGTATACAAGTAATCCAAGCAAAGACTACTGGCATGTTGTCCAAAGAGTATTAACATACTTGTGGGGGACAATGAACTATAGTTTAAACTATAATAAGTATCCTTTGGTATTAAAAGGATACACGGATGCCAGTTGGGTGAATTATACAGAAGATCATGCTTCAACAAGCGGTTGGGTCTTCACATTTGGTGGGGGTGTTATTTCTTATGGATCCAAGAAACAAACTTGCATTGCAAATTCCACCATGGTTACAGAATTCATAGCATTGATACAAGGTAACAAAGAGATTGAATGGCTAAGAAACTTGTTGTATGAGATACCAATTTTAATGGCGCCAGTATCTATACAATGGGATAGTATTCAACACTATCAAGGGCAAATAGCCAGGTTTATAATGGAAGGTCCAGGAACATGGGCTGAGACATAGTTATGTCAAGGAACTAATTACAAATGGAGTAATATCCAGGGTCTTTATAAGACGGAAAGGAAATCTTGCATCCTTTGACGAAAGGACTGACAAGTGATATGATGTGGAAAAACATCATTAGGGATGAGACTCAGACCCATATCTACATGATCACCAATGGTGGAAACCCGACTCACATTTGAGTAGCATCAAGTCTTGAGTTCAATGGGCCAAAGTACACTATGAGAGTGATTGCAAGTACCTGACGAATAGAAACATCCCAAGGTTTAAAAGTACTTGGACACCATAAGGACATAAAGGAAAAGGGTGAGCTTTTGCTCTTAATGGACCTATAACATTTATGTGCTGAGGTGCCCAACTTATGGGGGTGCTTTTGGTAAAGTCCACCTATATGAGAGTGAAGTGGGGCCGCTTCTTAGAGTTGGGCTTGACTCTGTAAGCTCTCATGAAAAGGATACACGACATAAGGCCTTACCAAATGTGTCACACTACCACGTCGTTCAATGGTACCGAGATTTCATGTGTAAGACATGCACGCTTGTACTAATGAATATTTGGTTCAAAGCTTGTCTACCAAATTATTCAGGGATGAGTGAAACCCATGGCTTACTAAGCAAAGGTTCAAATCCACAAGATACCTTTGTCTGAAAGCATGCGATTTCCGGAATAATGGAATGTGGGTTTATTTTGAAAATGGTGGGGGATTGTGAGGGATTTCCAAAATACAAGTTGGAAGGTTGCGTAGCAGTTAATGTTATATACATTTAATGGTTGAAAGATAGCATCAAGAGATGCATTGGTCTAGCGGTTGGGTAATGCCAATGTGCCCGTTCGTGACACGGTTTGAATCTCACTTGTGGGAAATTGAATGTTTGTTTTTATTTTGACCGTTTGAGAAAATAATTTAAAACCAAATGATGGCATCCAGTGGGAATCGATCCCAGTACCTATAGGTAAAGCGCCAACCACCAGGCTATTGCATGAGATATGTTAATTGTTACCGTTTGATAATATTTACATATTATGGCCGGTCGCATTGCCTCATTAAAACCCATAGAGAGTTGTTTCTCTTCACCAAAGGGCATGAGTTGGTCTATAAATAGAACCACTCTGCAGACAGGAAAAGTATCCGAATTTGGATTAGCCTTCTCCATTCCAAATCACTTCCTTTCTTCCATTAATGCGCAGAGAGATTTAAGGAAACTATTATTCTGTAAAATGTCATTGACGATACGCTTAGTTTAGGGTGTGCAAACCAAACCAAGGTTCTCCATTGTATCCTGAAGGGGATTCGTCGGTTACACTTGTTGCATCCGATCTACGAGGAGAGATTGGTGGGGGCGAATCGAACCTAAAGCCTAGTGTTCCTACACGCCTTGGAGGGTGCGCATGTCACTTTTTATTCTCTTCTTTGTTGCAGGCCATACCCCATTTTCTAACACATATGATCGGGTTCCTTCGAGTCTAGGGATGGGTTCAGGTTCAAGGAATTGACCCTATTAATGTTTAGAGTCGGGTAAGGGACAAGCAAAACCCATCCCAATCTGTCCCACGCTCACCCCCGTATGAAATACATCACTTGCTTCCCCTCTTCAGACTCTTCTCCCTCCTCCCTCACCCATTCAGTAATTTCTCTTTAATATATTATTCATATTTATATGTTGTTTTTCTCTTTTCTCCATTTTTTTTTCATTCTGCGTTACATTCAAATTTATATTCATATACACTGTCTCCTTTCGATCTGTAATTTTCTATTTTAAAATAATTGGGGGTATTTCGGAAATATTAAAATGTTTTTAAAATTTCCGTGCTGTATTAAAAAAAAATTGGCACAAAAAGCAACAACCTTTATTGAATACGTAGTAGAAGAAATGACGAGCCCAAAAACTAATTGTACCCTGGCCCGAACATATGAAAGACGAGCATGGCACAAATTAATGGATGTTACACGAAAAGCCCAAATGTCTTCAGGCAGTGCATGACTGCATGTGGACTGGAAATTTTACAATATTCATTTGTTTTGGTTATAATGCTTGCACTGAATTGTTAAATTTGAGTGTTATTTATTGTAAAACATTTATTATATAATTATCATTCAATAAAAACTTAATGTTCGGATTGAATATGAACCAAACTAATTAAGATCCTATTGGTTTAGTTCTTAGATTCAAAGGTTTGTGACACCGAACCAAACCGATTACACACATAGTTCTTTTTTCTTTTTTTTTTAGATTCTTTTTTATTCTTTTATTCTCATATTTAAGAAATTTTCATATATTATATAGTTTGAAAATTCCCCCTTTTGATCATGCATTTCTTATGACAGGTTCATTCATTTTTTTATTTATTTTTTGTATTTTTTGAATCAGTTTTTTTAAGAACGGAATTGAACCAAAATAAAACCAACTCGCTGATCGGGTTGGTTTGATTTGGATTTCTTGACATTTTTGCGTAAATTCGAACCAAGCCAAAATAATTGATTTGGATTGTTTCGGATTATTATTTTTTCACATTTGAAACCCACTCAAAGCAACTTATAAACAACCCTACTTCTTAAAATGACTTTTAGGATGTCAAATGTGATACGTCAAGGCTCCATTTGGGTAAAACTCCATTTAAATTAAGTTATCTAATATTTGAATACATACTCAAAAAAGTGTTTTTAACATTTAAAACATCTTCTCGTATAAGCTTTAGCACAAGGTTTCCAAGAAGTTGAAAAAATTATTAATGAAATAAGTTCAAAACAACTTTTGGGTGATTATTGAATTGCTTATTTAAGATTATTCAAACCAATGTTATTAAAACCGAACCGGTGATCGACTCGGTCAGGGCACTGGGTTAATGGGTCACTGGTTCAATCGAGGGTCACTGGTTGACTCGGTTTAAGCCGTTATACATTAAAATATTCTAAAATATTTATATATATGGCAACATAGTTCAACATGTCCATACTCCAAATTTAAAATCATTACCATAAAAAAGTATCTAATTAAACAAATACCAATCAAGGTCACTGGTTGAACCAGATGAACCAGTATATATTAAATATATAAATTCTTACGATTGACTTATGTATATATATAGTATTTGGTAGGAGTTGACTCGATATACATTAATTTTTTTTAAAATATTCATACATAGGCCAAACATAATTTAACATGTTCAGCAGTTCAGATTGTGGTTTAGATTCAGTAGAAGACATCTCTGACTAAAAAACAATTCAATATTATGGAGAGTAATATTGAATATAGTATAGTGTCAGTATTATGTCAGTTCAAATAATTATCAATATATTACTTGAATATTATCAGTATCAGAAATCAATATATCATTATATCATTATAATATAAATACAGTTCATAAAAAAAAAAAAAAAACCGACCAAGTCAACCGGTTTTTTTCCGGTCGGGTCAATCGAGTTTCACAAAAACCCGGCCGGGTCAACTGGGTCAATCCGGGTCGATATGCTAAACGGTCTAACATCCTAGCCGAACTGGTCTGATGACCGGTTCCCGAGTAAACCGTCGAACCGGCCAGTCCGGTCCGAGTTTTATAACACTGATTCAAACAGTATTTTTAACATAAAAATTGTAATAGTTTTTTTTTTTTTTTTGAAAGGAGATCTTATTAAGAACACTTATTGCTGTCACAACTTGAACAACCCCACCATCCCACCATCGTCCCACTCCCCAGCTTGGTGCCACGCTTTCTCACCAAACACGCTTCCACTCGCCCCCAATCTTTATTTTTCCCCCGTTTTTATTATTGTTCGTATTTTGACCTATCAAGTATTGATTAACAACGAATATCTTGTGGTACGGTTGATAGATCACCAGATCTTTTAAGTATCTGATAAGAGGTTCGATTCCTGACTCATCTGTATAGAAAAGTATCTGTTAGGAGAGGTCAACCTCTTAAATGAATCTCAGTATCTCGAGGAATTAGGAGGATGTATTGGATTGAGATTTTAAAAGACTGTTTTAGCATAAAAAAATCTTGTGGATTTTAAAAGACTGTGTAGGAATGCAATGATTTATAAGACTTTTTTTAAAGATTATTATAATCAAGATTTTCATGTTTAGATTTTAAATGATTTAAATCATAAGACTTTATAGGATTTGAAAAGACTATATGGATTTATAGGATTTGAAAGAAACATATGAATTTTTATCAAACATTCAAAGTTACAAGAATCAATGAAAAAAATAACAAAAAAAAAAAAATATTCCTCTTAGACATTTGCTAAAAAAGGTAATCGCACATTGAGCTTGTATCCAGTTACCATGGAGTTCCTACTAACTATATTCCTCATATGCATTTGTTGAAACAATTGATCTGACAAATTGATTTTACCAGACTTCGTATACACATTAATCATGTCATCCCAAGAGACCAAAATCTTATTAGACATTTTATCAAACATGTCTCTTGCAACACCAACCTTGCCGCATTTTGAAAGCCCATCAACCAAACTGGTCCAAGTAAAACTATCTCTGCTTGGCATTTCATCAAACAATTTCAATGTAACTTCAACATCACCATTTTTTCTACACAAATTATCAGAACCAAACCCAATTTTCAAAATCAACCCATGAACTTGTTTTCCTTCATGAAGTGCATTCAAACATCACAACCCTTGATCATGCATGGCAAGGTGAAATGATCTGGGATGAAAAATGAAGAATTTCATGAAAAACAAGATGGTCATTGTTGGAACGGTGATTTTTGACATTGCATTTGATGATCAAGCTGCAAGAAATGAAGGTGGGTGAGTGCATGGTATCAACTTGCACTTGTTTAACGTACAGAGATGAGATTGGTATTTGGTAGGAAAAGAAAAGGAGACAAGAAAAGTCCGGGGAAGGGAAGAAAATTCAACGAATGTGAGGTAGCGTTTGGTATCTGGAATATTTTATTCCCAGGCAAACTACATCCCCGAGAATGTGATTCCCAGGAATAAAGTTTTCCCACCTTCACACTTGGGAATAGAGTTTTCCCAAGTTTATAACTATCATTTACTAATTCTATTCCCGGAATCTTTTGTGCCTGGGAATAAATTTTTAAAACTTGTAACAAACATGGGAAAACTTTATTCCCATGCCAACATTCCCGGGAATACTTTTTTAAAACTTATACCAAACGCTACCTCAGGGTTCTAGGTAGGATTTTGAGATGGGAGTGGTATTTATATATTTCATTGAAAAGTCCCACGAAATCCATCTTAAAAAACAATCCATGGAAATTGGGAGACTTTTGAATACCACAAGACTTTTTGTCACTTATAAAAAGTCTTGATTGAATACCACTGGATTTGGATATCCTCTTTAAAAAATTCTAATAGTCTTGATTGAATACCTCAAGACTATTTTAGATTACTTAAAAATCTTAATTGAATACCTCAAGACTTTTTTATCATAAAAATGTCTTTTAAAATCTTTCATAATCTTGATTGAATACACCCCCTTTAGTCTCTGACTCCCGATAGGAGGATACCCGGATTTGAAAAAAAAAATGAGTATATTGACTAACAGCACCAGAGGTCAAAAAGAAAAAAGAAATATTTCAATTCATGAAATCTCCGCGTCCTTCTCAAAACTTTATTTTAACCCAACAATAAAGTTTGAATATATGAATCTCCACAAAAATCCCTTGGGAATTAACTCAATTTGATTGGTGTCACGTCCTTCTCATTTATTTTAATCTAATATAAGTGGAAAAGAAATAAAATTAAATAAATAAATCGGATAATTATTAATACGTTGAACATTCATAGCCGCTGGTTTCTTCTTTACCTTTGCCGTCCCAGCCACCAGCCAGCCTGTCAGTTTTTCTCTCTCATATTAATATTAATTAATGATCCAAAAATTAATCAAGAAAATGATTAACAGTTGATTCTATTAATTAATTAATTAAATCCTTAATATAATGTTTAGTCAGAAAATGATTATATTGATTTGTCCCATTTCGCCGTTTCTTCCTCATATCCTTTCAACTCTGTTAAGATTCTTTCTTTCCTTCTCCTTCTTCCCATTCTTATCGCATCATCCCTCTCCCCAAATCGAATCCCTTCTTATCAACCAGGTATTATTCTCTAATCTCTTCTCATCCCAATTCCTTTTATTTTCCTTTCTTTTTTATTTTTTTTAAAAATAAAAAACAACTAAAATTATGCATATTCTTTCACGTAATTCCGCCTATTATTGCTTATTGGTTTTCCTTTGTTGAATTTGCAATCTGTCATTTTTTATTCATATATGCGATGTTGTTGTCTTGAATTTTCTCGGCTTTACAATTATTCGTTGAATTTTCTCGGAATCCAAACAGGTTTAAGATCTTTTTCATCTGGCAGCAATAAACAGATCGGGAAAAAAAAAATGGCGGAAGAGCACCGATGCGAAGCACCAGAAGGCCACAGACTCTGCGCCAACAACTGCGGCTTCTTCGGCAGCCCAGCCACCATGAATCTCTGCTCCAAATGCTACAGAGACGTTCTCTTGAACGAGCAAGAACAAGCCAAAACCAAATCCACAATCCAAACCGCTCTCTCCTCCGCCGCCGCAACCACCGACTTAACCGCCGCTGTTCCTCCGCCGATCGCCGTCGATTCCCTCCCTCAACAACCGCTGGTCCTGACTTCTCCGGATATCTCACCAGACTCATCGGGATCGGCATCTGCGTCCGTAGCAGCGGCTGGACCAGTTGTCTCTGCGGTTCAATCGAACCGGTGCGCGACGTGTAGGAAGCGGGTCGGGTTGACCGGGTTCAAGTGTAGGTGTGGGACCACGTTTTGCGGGGCCCACAGGTATCCGGAGAAACACGGATGCGCGTTTGATTTCAAGGCGGTGGGGAGAGAGGAAATAGCTCGAGCGAATCCTGTGATCAAAGCTGAGAAGCTAGAAAAGATTTAATGGATCTCTGCCGTTTATTTTGTTTGGTTGTTTGGATGATGTTTGATCAGGACCGTTCGTCGTGGAACTCAAGCGATGCTTGATGATCATGAGATGTGTATAAAAATCTATCTACTGTGTTTTGTGACGACATTGGAAAGGTTAAATTTGAATAAGTCATATTTATGTGCCTTTGCTTTGTATAAAAAATATTGGATTTTCTTTTGTTGGATGGAGTTGAAATTTTAAGGTGCACCTGCATTTAGAATCGAGGGGTGGCTGAAATGTTAACCACTAGAGTTTAATATTCACCTCGGGTAATTAATTATGGGAAATGTTAGTAAGTGTTTTAAGATTTGGTTAAAAAAAATTAAAAATGAAACTTTCTATATTAAAAATATGTATTCAATACATTAAAAAATTAATTTTTCAATCAATTTTTTTAGCAACATCTATTAATTATAATTATAGCAGGGTGGGTTTTCAGACTCATTTCTGATGCTTTCGATATGGGTGTAATTGTAAAAGTGAAGTTATAGTCTGAATTCGATTATAGTCTGCCTTACTCCAGTGTCGTTCTCATTTGTATTGTTGCGTGTGTGTGTTTGATTTCAGATTAGTTAGAAACCTTTAGAATTGATTTTATCATTTGTCAAATGTGATTTTTGTAAAAATGTTTGGTTACTATTAAGGAAAATTGATTTTGTTTTATAAGCAATTCTGACTAGAAGCTAAAAAAAATAGTTTTTGAGTTTAGTTGAGTTGAAAAATTTAAACTAACTTTTACATCAAACTTGCTTTCAAAATAAAAACTTTCAAACATAAATCATTTCACTTCAAACTCAATTATAACCAAATGAATGTTACAAAATTAATTATATTCAAAATCATTTTTATCAAACATTCATCCAAATACACGTTAATTGGTCTATAGAGTTACGTTTGAACTTTCAAGTGAACAACGGTTAAGTCAAAATTGACGCCTGCAATATAATAGGAGAATAACAACGTTATCTTTTCTTTTTTTTTTGTTGTTGTTGTTGTTGTTGGGGGTAACTAGCAACTTTTTAATAAACCAAATAAAATCGGATATTCCTACCCGGCTCAAGGGATTAATCTCTGCAGTTGTGCACGGAGGATACCTTGGGAAACCACTATTATTAGTTCTATATTCATTAAAATTAAAACGAGTTTATGTAATGACTCTATTCTGCAAAGATATATATCCCCATCTATTAAAAAAGGTCATCAAATAACTTTCTCTATAATAAGATGAAGTTATTTACACATTCCCACAAGACAAAATAAACTATAAAGACTAAAAATGGCCATGAACTAAAAAGACTAAGAGAGAAAAATAAAGAAGAAACGCATATAATCTTTCTGAAATACAGATGAAAAACATTGGAAAAGGTAGAAATTTTGTAGCAAACATCTTTTTTCAGTCCTCATCCTAGCTGAAGATACTAGCTAAGTTGCTGATTAATCAATATTCTCTTTCCCGGTGGGATTAAATATCGCTCTCCAACTTGAATTTTACAGTTCTTCGTGAGCATTTTGTTGTTCTGGTGTTTTCCCGCACGCTTTTGAGCTGCTTAAACTCTCGATCCAAACACCATCAGCTACAACTGCATTAGTGTCATTGTTGCGGTGCCATGACCAGTGTGCATGTGTTTCATTTAGTATTCGCAACCTTCCATGACCAAAACTTGGCTCTCTATACAATGAGAGTGGGCTTGGAGGATCCTTGAACCTATTCTCCACAATCAACATGCAGTAACATATAATTATCAAGGCTTCAAGAGAAAACAAAAATCAAATTGAAGAAAAACAAATTAAAGTTAATCATTAGCATTGAACAAAAATTTAAGAGAAATGTTAACAACACGCCTCATCGTACTTCCTTTATTACACTTTCTATTATTGAATAAATTTCATATAAGATTTAATTACTGAATAAAAAACGAACATATGTGATTAAATAGGTCTCATATGAAAGTCACATAGTGACGGGTTGCATTAAAAATGGGTCTTACTAACGGGTGTCCAAAGGGTATTGATAAAAGAACTAACAAAAGAAAAATTTATATTGGGAAGCTAAGTATAACACTTTTCAAAATACTAAGTATATTATTTTTCCATACTAATTTTCATTTCTTGATTTCTTAAATAATGTTTTAAGGTTTAGCATTCTCCTTAATATATATATATATATATATATATATATATATATATATATATATATATATATATATATTCTTAAAAGTCAATGATATAAAGTATCTCACTTTAATGCAAGTCCCTCGCGGTTTCCTCCATCCCCAATTGTCACGTATAATGGACCGCATGAATCAGCCTTGTTGTCATAAATTCGAGTCTGCAATGAAACCAAACAATTAAAAATAAAAACCATATCCACCAATAGAATATGTCCAATGAAATGATTAAATAAAAAAAATATTAAGAGACAACATACGAATCGTTCATAAGCATGAACATGACCAGCAAAAACCAAGTCAACACGTGCATTATAAAGCAACTCTTCCATGGCTTGTCTCATGTCTTCACCTTCACCTTGGTGTGCCTCATTAGTATTATACCAAGGTGCATGCAATAGAACAATCACCCAAGGTGTCCTCTTCCTATCAATATTTTCCAAATCATTTTGAAGCCACTTGTATTGATCTGACTCAGCATCAAAATCAGTGTAAGAACCTAGCATGATGATATGGGTGCCCGCAACCTCAAAAGAGTAATAAAGATTTGAGGTTGATCCACTCTCTTTGAAGGGCATTGGCCAACGAGCATTGTAGGCCTTGAAGCCATGTGGGTAGATAATGGGGAAAATCTCAATCTCGTGGTTGCCTTCGGTAACCATCCATGGCCTCTTGCTTGCATATGGCTCAACCAAACGGCCGAATGAGTCCCATAGTGGTTGTTGAGAGTCTGCATAGGATAGATCTCCAGGTAGCAAGAACACGTCGTAGTTGCTGCTATCAACGTGTTGAAGGGTTGATGCCGTCCATTCAGTTTGTCCCAAGTCCCCTGCATGTCACAGAAGTAATAACACTATTTATGAATGTCTGTCTAACAGCTTAACACGTAGTGTTTGATACAAGTTTTATTTTAATATTCTCGAAAATGTGAGTATGGGAATAAGAGTTTCTGATATTTGATACAAGTCTTAAAATAAATTATTTCCAGGCATAAAAGATGTTCATGAATAAAATTAGTGAATGAAAGCGGAAAACTTTATTCTCAAGTACAAAGGTGTGAAAAAAAATTCAAGAAATGAGATTCATAAAAAATATAATTTATTTGATAATAAAACATTCTATAAACCAAACATATTTTATTATTGAAACAAAGCAACACCCCATAATACAAACAATTTCTAATATTGCTTCTATTGAGTTTTGCTAATACAGTTGTCTTCTTCAGTAAAATAGGGCAGGAATCAAATGGAACCAAGCTCAGTTTTAAATTATACTAATTTTTTATGTTTCTAAATCCTCAGTGTAATTAAGTTTTTTGTAATCTATACTAAGGATTTAGCGTGATGAATAGTAGTTGTTCTGGGCCTCTCGCTATTATAAACCAAATTCAAATATAAATTAAGGCATGGCTAGTTCAAATATGGGCTTTTCTAGGTATGGCTAGGGGGTCCATGCTACTGACGCTAGCCCAAATATGCTTTGTATAGGTTTAGATATTAAAATTGAAGCAAGAGCCCAATGTTAAAATAAAAAGAAACTGAGCTTTATAGTACGAAAATGTTTTTTCCTTATTTATTTTTTTACTTTCAGAAGTTGACATTCTATGAGACACCGAATATTCTATATGTGATGTGATTTCTTGTTTTTATATATCATATATGTGGCTCTAAGATCTGCACCGTATATCATTAAAGGTATTGTATTAATTTTTAAGTGTTTATTAGATGATGAAACTCTTGTAATATGAAATAATTTGTTTAGTTTGTTTGGCAAATGCATAACGAGTGGTGTGCACTTCAACACCCACACTTCTGCCTTTGCTTGAGCACTCGTCAATCTTAACCGAAAGGGTCACAATAACACCAAAAAGGACAAACTTTATGACAAAATATTGAAACTACTTACACGAAACCAAAATCCAAAGATAAAGCAAATCAAATCGTGAAGCAAAAGAAATTAAACACAACAACATACCAACGATGACAAATTCAATAGGCAAGTTGGATGGAGGTGTCTTGAAGGAAAACTCGGGGCCCGACCCTCCACACCTGTAGAAGTAAGTGGTACTTGGCTCTAGAGGCCCAATCACTGCATTGTGGATCTTGCCGGAACTATAGAAGAAATATTGATACTTTGTATGTTCCCCGGTTGCTTTTGCACTGTATTCCCCTGACTTTGTTCCATACTCCACCACAGATTTTGCATGATGTTCTTCAGTTATCCATGACACTCTCATCTTGTCTTTCCCCACCAATGATATGTGGACCTATATACCATGTTGGAAAATAAAATAAGTCTCATGTCAAATAGAAATGAGATAATTAAAATAAATATAAATTTAGAGTCAATAAATTCAAACATTTTGAACAAAATAACAACTCTCAAGCATAATCACGCGCAAGCACCACTCTCCCACCCATATTGCAAGACTAGGACAAGACCCACTTATAAATTCCAACAACATAAATGAGTGTTTTTTTTTTTTGGGGTAAAAAAAAATGGCAGCTAGGAAATGCACTTTGAAACTATCGGATAGGATGCTAATGACATGTTGGGGCCGCCGGCTGATCGAGGACCCAACCCAGATGATTGTTAAAAGCTAAACATAAAATAGAATAAATTGATATGTGTGGAAATACATAGATGAAATGATTTGTATAAAGTGAATGGTACTATTTAACTCAGCTGTAAAAGTTCTATGCAGTTCATTGCAACCTTTTCTTAAATGATTCATTATCTACTGAAAAATAAAAAATAAACAAGATTTATATATTGAGAACCTGTTGAGGATCAGAATCAGAGCGGTGGTGTGGAGTAACGATGAGTGGACGAGAAGGGCCGCGAGTATAATCATTCTCCTGAGATAGTAAGGGCTGAGGGAACAAAAGGAAGCAAAGGGTATGAAGGATGAGAGGGAACGCAACAAGGGACTTGCAACATTTCTCCATCATGTTGTTATTGTTTTGGTTTACACTACTTGTTGATTGCTTCAATTTGTGGCTGCAAATGAAGGGTACATTTCTGAATATGAAGGACGACCAGTTATATAATGTTGGGGTCTTGGAAAGAAAGGATGAGATGGGATAATGATACATTTAAAATAGCAAACTTTCGAGTTGAATTTGAGAGAACGTGTGGAGTGTTGCAATGGCTTCAAGTTAGATCTGTGAGGAAATTAATTGGATTATCTTACAACAATGACCACAGGCACACGGAATCTTCTATCGTTCTTGCTTTGGCTCTCTTTAATTTTCTCGGACTTTTTAAATTCTGGCATTTTTAAACTCGTACGCATGCCAACCACGTTGTTATATTCTCTTTGATCTGAAAACCGTTGATATTATCCTTGTGGTTATGGAATCGTGTTGATTTATACATAAAAAATAAAATAAAAAGAAGAAGGCTAATTAGTGCCATTTCATGGGAAAAGTGATTCATTTGTTAGTTTGAGAAGGAAGCAATATATTTAGTTTTCCCATAACACTTGTTTTCTTTTTATCAAAAACTAAAATATAGGTTTAATTATTGAGTTGGTCCCTGAACTATCTGAGAATTTTCAAGTAAGTTCCTGAACTAAAAAATGTTCTAATTAGGTCATTGAACTTATATAATATTTTCAATAGGGTTCCTAAACTAATTTTTTTTTAATTAGGTCCTTGAACTTATATAAAATTTCAATTGCATCCCTGAATTAGAAAAGAGACTATATAAAATAAAAATAATAAAATGATAAGTGATGAAATTTCATTGTTAGCCCACATAGCATCAGTCTTTTTCTTCAAGAATCCAAATCCAATTTTCTTCCCTAACAACTTGATAATTAAGGTTCGTTTCCATGGACGTCGAAGATGCTTTTCCTCTTCTATGCTAGAAATTATGTTAAACCCCTTTATCGGATCCTCTTCCACCGTGTAACGAGGCATCTCCTCTCCGACCATGTCATCTTTCTGTACGTTACCTTCCTCAGCTTCGTCAGAATCCTCATCGTTGGAAGATACTATGATCTCTTTCCTGTCAAGGAGACAAGATACGACTTCTTCTTGCCCCCTGTTTCAGCAGCTTTCTCTGCCTCCTTCATCCAATCTTCCTCTCTTGGAAATCTGGAAGAAGTTCCAGAAAAACTATCCTTCTCATCACCACTTTTCCTGAATTTTTTCTTGTTCCGGTCGAGCAAGTCTAGCTCTTCCTGCGACGGTGGTCGATCAGGAGTCAACTTCCCTAGATTCCGAATGGAAACCATGCACGCTCATAGATAAGGGTGTTCATCAACCGACCCAAGCTGCAATTTTATGGATGATTGCCATATGAGGATTAAACTCTTCTTGCCATTAACGAGCCGTTAAGTAGTGATCAAAAAACGTCCACTATCCCTTTGTTAACACAAATTCATAATCTTCTTTGGCACTAAACTTGGCCAAAAAATAATCATTACCAAGATCTATAAGCTGCACGGGTCCATTGTTAGCCCACATAGCATCAGTCTTTTTCTTCAAGAATCCAAATCCAATTTTCTTCCCTAACAACTTGATAATTAAGGTTCGTTTCCATGGACGTCGAAGACGCTTTTCCTCTTCTATGCTAGGAATTATGTTAAACCCCTTTATCGGATCCTCTTCCACCGTGTAACGAGGCATCTCCTCTCCGACCATGTCATCTTTTTGTACGTTACCTTCCTCAGCTTCGTCAGAATCCTCATCGTTGGAAGATACTATGATCTCTTTCCCGTCAAGGAGACAGGATATGACTTCTTCTTGCCCCCTGTTTCAGCAGCTTTCTCTGCCTCCTTCATCCAATCTTCCTCTCTTGGAAATCTGGAAGAAGTTCCAGAAAAACTATCCTTCTCATCACCACTTTTCCTGAATTTTTTCTTGTTCCGGTCGAGCAAGTCTAGCTCTTCCTGCGACGGTGGTCGATCAGGAGCCGACTTCCCTAGATTCCGAATGGAAACCATGCACGCTCATAGATAAGGGTGTTCATCAACCGACCCAAGCTGCAATTTTATGGATGATTGCCATATGAGGATTAAACTCTTCTTGCCATTGACGAGCCGTTAAGTAGTGATCAAAAAACGTCCACTATCCCTTTGTTAACACAAATTCATAATCTTCTTTGGCACTAAACTTGGCCAAAAAATAATCATTACCAAGATCTATAAGCTGCACGGGTCCATTGTTAGCCCACATAGCATCAGTCTTTTTCTTCAAGAATCCAAATCCAATTTTCTTCCCTAACAACTTGATAATTAAGGTTCGTTTCCATGGACGTCGAAGACGCTTTTCCTCTTCTATGCTAGGAATTATGTTAAACCCCTTTATCGGATCCTCTTCCACCGTGTAACGAGGCATCTCCTCTTCGACCATGTCATCTTTCTGTACGTTACCTTCCTCAGCTTCGTCAGAATCCTCATCGTTGGAAGATACTATGATCTCTTTCCCGTCAAGGAGACAAGATACGACTTCTTCTTGCCCCCTGTTTCAGCAGCTTTCTCTGCCTCCTTCATCCAATCTTCCTCTCTTGGAAATCTGGAAGAAGTTCCAGAAAAACTATCCTTCTCATCACCACTTTTCCTGAATTTTTTCTTGTTCCGGTCGAGCAAGTCTAGCTCTTCCTGCGACGGTGGTCGATCAGGAGTCGACTTCCCTAGATTCCGAATGGAAACCATGCACGCTCATAGATAAGGGTGTTCATCAACCGACCCAAGCTGCAATTTTATGGATGATTGCCATATGAGGATTAAACTCTTCTTGCCATTGACGAGCCGTTAAGTAGTGATCAAAAAACGTCCACTATCCCTTTGTTAACACAAATTCATAATCTTCTTTGGCACTAAACTTGGCCAAAAAATAATCATTACCAAGATCTATAAGCTGCACGGGTCCATTGTTAGCCCACATAGCATCAGTCTTTTTCTTCAAGAATCCAAATCCAATTTTCTTCCCTAACAACTTGATAATTAAGGTTCGTTTCCATGGAAGTCGAAGACGCTTTTCCTCTTCTATGCTAGGAATTATGTTAAAACCCTTTATTGGATCCCTTTCCACCGTGTAACGAGGCATCTCCTCTCTGACCATGTCATCTTTCTGTACGTTACCTTCCTCAGCTTCGTCACAATCTTTTTCCAGTCAAGGAGACAAGATACGACTTCTTCTTGCCCCCGGTTTCAGCAGCTTTCTCTGCCTCATTCATCCAATCTTCCTCTCTTGGAAATATGGAAGAAGTTCTAGAAAAACTATCATTCTCATCACCACTTTTCTTGAATTTTTTCTTGTTCCGGTCGAGCAAGTCTAGCTCTTCCTGCGACGGTGGTCAACCAGGAGTCGACTTCCCTGGATTCCCAATGGAAACCATGCACGCTCACAGATAGGGGTGTTCATCAACCGATCCAAGCTGCAATTTTATGGATGATTGCCGTATTAGGATTAAACGCTTCTTGCCATTGACGAACCGTTAAGTAGTGATAAAAAAACGTCCATTATCCCCTTGTTAACACAAATTCATAATCTTCTTTGGCACTAAACTTGGCCAAAAAATAATCATTACCAAGATCTATAAGCTGCACGGGTCCATTGTTAGCCCACATAGCATCAGTCTTTTTCTTCAAGAATCCAAATCCAATTTTCTTCCCTAACAACTTGATAATTAAGGTTCGTTTCCATGGACGTCGAAGACGTTTTTCCTCTTCTATGCTAGGAATTATGTTAAACCCCTTTATCGGATCCTCTTCCACCGTGTAATTAGGCATCTCCTCTCTGACCATGTCATCTTTCTGTACGTTACCTTCCTCAGCTTTGTCAGAATCCTCATCGTTGGGAGATACTATGATCTCTTTCCCGTCAAGGAGACAAGATACGACTTCTTCTTGCCCCCTGTTTCAGCAACTTTCTCTGCCTCCTTCATCCAATCTTCCTCTCTTGGAAATCTGGAAGAAGTTCCAGAAAAACTATCCTTCTCATCACCACTTTTCCTGAATTTTTCTTGTTCCGGTCGAGCAAGTCTAGGTCTTCCTGCGACGGTGGTCGACCAGGAGTCGACTTCCCTGGATTCCCAATGGAAACCATGCATGGTCACAGATAGGGGTGTTCATCAACCGATCCAAGCCGATTTAAACAGCAAAATCCGAACCGAAAAACTAAAAATCGAACAAACCGAAAATCGAAAACTGAAAAAACCGCTTTTTTTCATTAGATTGGATCGGATATTGGATCCCCTAGTGAAATCTAATCCAATCCAATCTGATTTACTATAGACATATACTATTATTTTTGAAATTATAGTATTACTCATACTTAAACATTGTTTTTCATCCTTTTATGACCCTCATTCTCTTCAATATTTTTGTTGGAATGACATATATGATATTATTTAGAATAAATGTTAATGTCTTGAAGTTATATTTTGCTAAAAGTTTTGATGCATACTTGATTGAGTAAACACGAAAAATAGGAAATCAATTAAGTAATTTGAAAAATAATTAGCTGCAATTTATTTGTAGATTATTCAAGGAAAAAATAGGATGAGTGACAGCAGATATAGAGAATTAACATAAAAGAATATTCAACATAAAAGAATGTGTTAAGAAATATCAATAATTAAATTTTCTCAAACTCTCAATATTTTGTCAAGAATTATCTAAAATTTCCCTCACTCTTCATCAAATCAAATAACAGTTAATAAGGAACAAATAGTTGTTGACTTTCATTAAAGTTATACTGTTTTAGTATTGAGAGAGGTTAAAATAGGTATTTGGCACCCTAAACTAGCTCCCTTAAATGAAAATTATCTTTTGTCCACTATTAAATAAGTAGAAAGGACACTTGACATAAGAAAAAAATAAATATGACAAAAACTGAATTATCCAATCCAATCCAAACCGCATTTGATTGGATTGGATTGGATCGGATTTTTTTAAGAAAGCAAACCGAACCAATCCAAACCACATGTTGTTTTCTTCATTGGATCATATGACTTTTAACTCAAAATCGATCCAATCTAATTCACGAACATCCCTACTCACACAGTCTTGGGATTCTCGGAGAAAAATCTGAATAACTTTGTATCATAAAAAACTGAATAGCTTTTATCATAAAAAAAATGTTTGGATAAGAATAGTCACACGAAGTGTATAAAAAAAGTGTTAGTATTCATTTTCTTTGTTTTCGATTTTCACTTTCATATTTTCATTTTCTATTTTTATTAATAATTATAAAAAGGTCATTTTATATTTTCAATGAAATAAAAAAGGTTTAATTATTCAGTTGATCCCTGAATTATTGAGAGTTTTCAAGTAGGTCCGAATACTTAATCATCTAGTTTTTCCAATTGGATCCTTAATCATGGAAAAAAAAATTTCAACTGAGTCCTAAATCATCTAAAAAAGTTTTCAATTGAGTTCCTAGGGATGGAAATCAGTATGTGAATCGTTTTCTTGGATGGGATATTCCTGATATCTTTCTGGATGCCCATATTAGATTTCTTTTTCCATGTCATTATCCACGTGACATTCCAACCTAAATGCAAAGATATGCAGTACTGCTAATGTGCTCTCTTCCTGCAAATCTTGTTAACGTCAACACTTACTTATAACCTTCCTTTACTTATCTTTTCTCCCTATCTCTTGTAAGCTTAACCAAACCATATTGACGGCAAATGACATATTGACAGCAATTAACTCCAGGAATCTAATTGAAAAAAATTATTTAATTATGAATCCAATTAGAAACTATTTTTAATTTAGGGATCTGCTAAATTTTTTTCAAATAAATCAGGAGCTATATGAATAATTAAACATTAAACAATTAAAGAAAAGCAAGCACCCTTTATATAAAAATGGCAAAATATGTAGATTGATCATATAAGTTTTTTGTTTTTTGTTTTTTCTAATTTTCACATTGAATGTTTAAGTTTTTGTCTTTCAATTTGGTCATACATGTTATGTTCCGTTTCCATGTTGGTCATTTCCGTCAATTTCGACATAACACCGTCAGTTTTGACTTGACGTGGCTGTCGCGTTAGTCTGACACGTGGCTTTTTATCTGATTCCGTAAGGTCGAAATTTACGAAAATGACTAACGTGAAAGCGGAACGTAACATGTAGGATCAAATTGAAGAAAGAAAAAATTATAGGACCAATCTACATATTTTACTTATTAAAAAACTATTCTGACTCATTTAAAGTGAGAAAATCTCTAAATTTAATGAGAAAGTAAAGGTATATCTACTCTTATATCATTTTTAATCTGTTGAGATCTCTATATATTTATTAAATTAAGGGTTGATGCACCCTTATTTTCTCATTTTAGTGGTTTTTTTTCCTCTTTAGAGGAGGTAATTCCTAAAATGACATGCAAAATTAAGTTGGGCTTCTAATCGTAAAATTAATATATTTAAGGCATTCTATGTTATTATATTTTTGGGTCAGCATAAATGACACGTTAGCCTATTCTTGCCGACACGTTACTATCAGAATATCTTTCGAATATGCTTCTAAAAGAATATTGAGGCTACAGCCTACAGATACAGAGTCGTATCAATTTGTATTTATACAAAAAAATTGATATTTAAAGTGAAAAAAAATAAAACAAGTTTTTTTTTTCAAGAGGACAGTCCCCTAACTCCAAGTAAAAAAACATTTTTTTAAAGGAAAAAACTTAGAAAAAGTTCTTTAGCTACTATTCAGAAAATATATCATAATTATTGTAATCTATCTCAAAAAATATACCCATTTAATGAAAATTATTACATTTTTGTGTCTAGAACAGTATCAACTATATACAAAACATTGTATGTAAGTTTAGTCCTTTCTTAAAATATGGTGAAACAACTAACATGTAGTTAGTTTAAGTGGTAACTGGCCTGGACCTCTTAAGTAAGTGGTCAGGGGTTCGATCCCTAGCTCTTCGTATGGAGAAAACCTAGTTGGGAGAGGTCAACCCTTCGATACAGTCCAGTATCTCGAGGGATTAGTCTCCACAGTTGCGTGCGGGGATACTCCGGGAGAGAAAAAAAATATGGTGAAGCATTTAAAAGGCAATTCCGCTTAACAAGCTTAATACATAAATTTTAGCACCAAACTAAAAATTAAATGATCAAATATTTTTCACTTATATCGACCAAGATATTTTCAAAACATAAATTAATTAAAGAACCATGCTAACGAGTGCCCTTATGACATTCTTTAAGAAATCAAGAAAAGCAAATTTTCATTGAAAAACCAAGTATTTCACTTTTTCAATGATTAAATACACCAACACCCTTAGTAAACTTTCTTTTTTTGATTCATTAACAAGTGTCCCATTTTCCTTAATTAAATACAATCGCAAATAAAATACAATAAATTCACAATTACGTTCAATCTAAAAGTAAGTGAACAAAACTTAAGTACCAATTCTATAGGTATATTAGATGTTGTTTTTCAATAATAATGACATGTGTACTCATCAATAAAAATAATATATATATATATATATATATGTGTGTGTGTGCACGCGCGCGAGCGCGCGCGTGTGTGTCTTAATCCTATTGAAAAATAGCATCTAATATAAATATGAAAAACATTTGAAGTTTTGAACAAAACTAGAGAAGAAATCTATACAAAAATTTGTGTTTGTGTCTTTGTGAATGACTAATTTCCAAAGAAACAACTTTTATTTTGAAAAAAAAAAAGTTGTTTTTGTTTTTATGAGGAAAACTGTGATTTTCAAATAAGGCAGGAGTTTAAAGTCTATTTAAAAAAACTGTTATAATATTTTAAAACCAATAATACTTATACAAATTTGTCAAAAAGTAATAATAATACTTATATAAAAATAATCACTGAACAAATATTTTTAAATTATACAAATAACATGATACCCATTTTGTAATTTACTATATAAAACTGATATTTTACACAACCCAAAAAAAAATAGATTATTTTAAAATTACTTTTCAACAAATACATCAAAATATAAAATTGATTCTATTATAATCAATTATTGTTATAATAAATTATGCTTATATTTGGTTATTTAAATAATAAAATTTTCCAGATTAATCAATGTATTATATCTTGAATGTATAAAATTATTTTCTTTCTTATATTTTCCCAACAGATATACCCATTTCCGAATCATTTTTATCGGAGGGACCAATATGAGTTTTTGGCTTGGGCGTAACGGGACAAGGAGGTACAATTAGACGACAGAAATATGCTCCATTTTGGTATATGGTTTTTTGCAAAAATATAGGGGATTGGACAGTATAAAAAATTTTACCTCCTGTTTGATTTGAAAAGTGGTCAGGGGATATAATAAAAAAATGGGGTGAGAGACAAAATAAAAACCCAAAATTTTGTCCCTCACCAAACCATTGAATAACTTTTTGTCCCATGAACAGATTACAAAAAAAGACAAAATTATCCTTACCCCGCTCTCTCTCATCTCTCTCTCCCCTCTTTCTCTCTCTAATGTATATACTATATAGTATTATTATGGTAGTAATAATATATTATCATATAAATTATATTATCATATAAATTATATATTGCCTAATATCTACATATAATAATAATATTATATTAATATATAATAATATATATTATAAAGGATATCATAGTAAAATTAATATTATTTTATTTTGCTGTCCATTATCTATCAAATGATGTATAGGACAAAAAATTATCATATAATTCAAGAGATTATACTATACTATCATGTTTCTCCTGTGAATTAATGCGTATCAAATATTTCTCCTAACACTGCATAAGCAGTTCAAATTTTCTAACCACATGATATTTCTTCGTTGACACAAAAACCATATATATTAATAAAAGATTAGTTGTTCCAAAATTGGGAGCAAAGTCGGTTGACAATAACACATTATTTCTTTGTATAGTTTATTAGGGGTCTTCAAATTCATTTCATCCTATTTGACTCGGCCTAAAATTAATTATGACAAATTTAAAGTTTAAAATTTAAATTATTTTTTAATTAAGTTTTGATTATATTTTGAGTTGTCACAACTGACATGATGTCGCATATTTTTTTAAAAAACTTATATATTTTAAAATTAGATATAACTAATAATTTTTTTTATTTAAATTAATGATCTTTTGCGTAACATAATAATATATCTATATACCAATCCCACGAACGGCTTAACCCAGCTTTTTAAGACAAAGAAGAAAACATAACTTTCTGTGATACATTATACATTATTTTATCTATTTATTTATTTGTACCAAAAAAATCTATTTATTATTGGTGAAGTCTTTGGTCGACTCCCACTGAGCACTTTTTTCTGGCACGACTCACGTAACAATGAGTGTGTGTCAGGTATTACAAGGTGCAAGATTTATTAGGTTAGGTTAAAGATGTATTTGTATAAACAATTTAATTAAATATTTATTTAATAAGCATTTTTTTAAATAAATCAAAAATAAGCTAATAAACTTATATAAGTTCATCGTAATAAGCTAAAAAGAAATTATGGAGGATCATAAATTATTTTCATAAATATAGAATAAGCCTTGAAAATCAATCAACAATTCGTGCATTTATGTTGAACTAGCAAGCAAATCAGGTGATTAATTCACCATTATCTCAAGCCATATAACCAATGCCAAGCAGAATATTCATGCACTCAACCTCAACCTGTGCATGATTACTGTTGACTCCCTACTCGCTTCTTGTCGTTCAGATATTGATTAAGAAATTTTAAAATAATTTTTTTACTGACTTTTTTTTAAATGTTTAATGAATTTAATATATTATTTGTAATAAAAAAAATGTATTTTTAATTATTAAAAGATAATGATTAATATTTGGCTAAATATATATCCTCGTCGTCCGGACAAAGGATCAGTGGCCTCAATGCAATCAGATAGGTCCAAATCACGTCGCTTTCATCGTGACCAAAATTTCATCCCACACTATGCTTACTTGTTAGTTTTCATCTTTGTTTTCGTTCCTTGAACGATGCAAATTATTAATAAATCACTTACAGATACAGTATATTTGGAAGGTAAACAACATAGAAAATGATTTGATTTGTAAATAAAATCTTGTATTAATTAGATTTTTTCTAACAGATGTATTAATTATAAATTTTTTTTAGAAAATGTAATTAATTAGAATGTTAAATAATATAAAATAATTTCTTTATATCAAATAATAAGAACTAATTTGATTTCTAGAATATCATGAATTTATTTAGTCAGGAATTTCATCAAATTTAATATGAGTTGATTTAATTTTAAATAAATAAACTATTTTTCCTTTTCTAACTATCTATTACAAGATAAAAATGTAAAATAATCAAATAAAATAAAAATGTTTCTATTTTAAATAATTTCAAATAAGAAAATGATTTTCCAAATTCAATCAAATATAATTTTTTTATAATACTTTTCCTACATAAAACTTTTTTAAATGCCAAGAATATCACCTCATGCACAGGTGGAGTTCAAACGCATGTCCACGTTCAAGGCTTAATCATGAAGTATTTTAAAAATGAGATATTTTTTTATGGATTTAATGATATGCATTGTTAGTCTGTATATTGAAAATCATTCACAATTTGTTATATCATTAAAAATATTTGATTTTTATCCTAATTTTTCTAAAAGTCACTCGTATCGAGATTTATGTTTGATCCATAGTATAAAAACCTCTAGATTGATAATACATACTAATTAAACTCTTTATTATTATTATTATATATAATTTTATTTATAGCACATTGGTTTTATAATTTATTTGGGTTTAATTAGTATACACTATAAGCATAAAAAAATTTATATTATAAATCAATTATAAATTTTCATACCATTAAAAATATTCGATTCTTATAATAATTATCTTAAAAATCATGCTTATATTAGTTGGCAATGCAAACAACTCATAATAACAATGCATCAAATATCAACATTAAAATTAATTTATTATTATTTTATATTTTAACTTTATTTATTGAACCTATTCAAATAACGGGAGAAACCTGCATTCATATTATGAAGAGAGGTTATAATTTTTTAATATTATTTTTTTATAAATACATAAATTTTTGTAGGGCTAAAATCTCTTATAGCTATTTTATTGACCACAGTGAATCCAAATCTATTGTTTTTATAGCACATAGGATAACATTAACTACAAACCAAACACAGTTGTTTGTGAATGTATACAACGTTACTCTGATCCTGACATGACACCTCTTTAATTGTTTTCGTCGTCTTTCAACTTCAACCCTCCATTGTCGTTAATAGGCTTATATATATATATACCTTACTAATTTATAGTGTTGTAATTTACACTAACACCAAAAATTAAAACGATGGGTATTCGTATGCGTGTTCCATGCCTCATTCCCTCGCTCTTCCTCTTTCTAATTGCCGGATTCGATGGCGTTTGTTCCTACAGCCGGCCACCTCCTCGTAAAACCATCTTCACCCCACATTCCGATGATGACTCGTCGCCACAACAGGTATGTATATATAATGTATGCAAGTTATAAATTTATTTGCATATTAGTGAAATGGAAAAGATGGGGTTTCGAGTTTTGATATGCATGTATGGGGTGCTGGGTTATGAGATTTATTGTCATCATTATCGTTAGTTTTAATGGTGTTATCTTTGTATGTATGTGTGCATGTTTTGAAAGTGCATATGGGACGGTTTAGTGGTTAGGTGGAGAAGACAAGTAGTTGGATAACCTAAAGAAAATGAAAACCGTTGGCTCATAGGGTACGCAAACCAATATAGTGAAATTGGGATTGGAGGTTGGGAGTTGGGAGTGGTGAGTCATGAGTGCCTCCTATCTCCGAATGTCTCGCAGCAGATTCCTAAAATGTTTCATTAGACGACGGTGAACACTATTTTTAATCTCACGCACTTCCCACACATATTATTTTTTTTATATTTTTATAATTTTTATTATTTAATTATAACTAATTTCTCTTTATGTATGCAATTTTATGGTGTTGCATTATCAGTTGAAAATTTTACACAAATATTTATCTCTCATAATAACTATCTTAAAATTGATAATTATAATGACTAGCACAAAAGAAAAGACAGAACTGTATTTTTTTTTTTATTGTATGTAATTTTCTTTTGATATTTTCTTTTATATTTTGTACATCTTAAAATAAGACGTGTATATTTGATTGATTATTTTGACAAATTTTTTTTTGGTATACTATTTTGACAATTAATATCAGCTTGTAGCAGTTTATTTACATATTTGTCCCTATAGAAATATGCGAAAAAATATTAAAACAAATGGTACATGTGAATAAATAAAGTTAGATACGAAATGAGCTTATCGACTTTAAGTAGTATAGATGTATGATTAATTAATAATATCGCATACGGTTATACTGACAAATAACAATGGGCATTGTCAATGGAAATTTTTTTGAGACAATTAATCAATTATAAATTTTCATATCATTGAAATGTTTGATTCTTTTTATAATTACCTTAAAAATCATCGATAGAGTGAATTTTTATTGATTGATAGACTGATAGTGTAAATTTTTTTATACAATAATCTATCAAAATGAAACTCATTATTATTATTATTATTATTATTATTATTATTATTATTATTAATATATATATATATATATGTATATTTACATTCTAATTTTATCGTATAATGTCAAATATAAGTCATATCATATACACGATAATAACGTCAAAGTAGTATATTTCCTTTTAGGCAGCCCGCATACATTAGTTCACATAGTGTCAATCAACTTAGTTAAATGATATTTTTGCTATATGAAGTTAGGCAAATGTAGAGGATAAAACCACTGTTTCAGTCGGCGAAATTTGTAGGATTCTGTTTTTCTTTCGGTATCATCGTAGGGTCTATTCAATGTTTCCTTCTATGATAAAATCATGAGACTTGCAAGTAGATTGTTCTCCACAATTTTTTTCTTTGTTTTTTGGGTTGGGTTAATATCAAACGAATATTAAATGATTTTTTTGGGGTCTGAGCAAATCAGCAAATACTGAATGATGGAAAGTAAGCTTTATAAAATTATGGGCCAACTCAGCACAAACAAAAAAGAGAGAGTTTTGAGCCTTTCTCTGTTGAGAAAGTTTGAGAAGCCTAATGTTGGGCCTTTCAGGTACATATATCTCAAGTGGGCCAAGACAAGATGAGGATATCGTGGATCACTAGTAGCCCAACCTCTGCAAAAGTTGAATATGGTCCAACTCCTTCGGCTAACGGCTTTACTGCCACTGGAACTACCTCTTCCTATCATTACCTTCTCTACGAGTCTGGAGAAATTCACAATGTAGACATAGGTCCCCTCAAGCCCAATACTGTCTACTACTACTGTTTGGGTGACTCACCTTCCTCCCAAGCATACACTTTCAAGACTACACCCTCTCAATTTCCTATCAAGTTTGCAGTTGCTGGTAAGTCCTCAAAAACTAACTAAATAATTATACAGGTATATTTATCTGCCACTATGCGAGAAATTGTTCTTTATTTTAAAAGGTTTTAAATTGCTATTGTGATTTTGTTATGGTCACTATTGCATTGCAGCAGCATCACATGTATGTTTAAAATGTGTGTATGTTTGGATTTGTGTTGGAATAGACTCAAACGTCCGTTTGAGTGAAACGTTTTGTACTTAAAAAAGTATGTTTTTTCGTTGTATGCTCCGTCAAACGGAAATCAGACACAGCTGAAACTATATATTAACACTACTTCCAATCGTTTATCTATACTTTTAATTGACCAATCATAATTTCATATAAGAAATTATAAAATTATGTTTACTAAGAGAATTATGGACTTGCCCATTTGTTTGATTTTATTTTGACAATACACAAAATATCCCAAGTCCACAAACTTAAACACATCACAAGACACACTTCTGAACCATTTTTCACATAAGACATCTATGTTCTAAGAATTTCCAACTTGTGTCATATGCAGGAGATCTTGGACAAACAGACTGGACTAGATCGACATTGGATCATATAAGCCACTCAAGCTACGACATGCTGCTATTACCAGGTGACCTATCCTACGCAGACACCATTCAAAACCTATGGGACTCCTTTGGTCGTCTAGTTGATCCACTATCAAGCCAGCGACCATGGATGGTCACACAAGGCAACCATGAAGTCGAGAAGGTTCCACTCGTTCACAAGGAGCCATTCACAGCTTACAATGCAAGGTGGAGAATGCCATTCGAACAAAGTGGATCAGACTCTAACCTCTACTACTCTTTTGACGTGGCTGGTGGTGTGCATGTTATCATGCTGGGGTCTTATGCTGATTTTGAACCTGGTTCTTCACAGTACAAGTGGCTTCAAGGTGACTTGAAGAAGGTTGATAGGGGAAAGACTCCTTGGGTTGTGGTGCTGATTCATGCTCCTTGGTATAACTCTAACAGTGCTCACCAGGGTGAATCTGAATCCGTTGACATGAAGGAGGACATGGAAGATTTGCTCTATCAAGCTCGTGTTGATGTTGTTTTTGCAGGACATGTTCATGCCTATGAGCGCTTTGTGAGTATTTTATTTGAGCAAGAATATTCAGTTTAAGATTAGTATATATATAAGAAATTCTTAGGTGATTTTTCAAGAAAATTAAAAAAGGTTTTTGCTCTATACATTATATTTCATTATTGTATATATTAGATTTTGGGCCTAACTAAATCCAAAAAGCTGGCTCATAGGATGAAGATTGCCCACTACTTATAAGCTTTTATTAGATACCACATCTCTAGTCAATGTGAGACTTGGGTTTTTCTCAATATACACCCCCTCATGCTCAGCACTATTGGCCTTGGTGCGTGGATAACATGATGGGTGATTCAACAATGGATCTAGGATAGCTCTGATATCATATTAGATTTTGGGCCTTACTCAATCCAAAAACCTAGCTCATAGGATGAGGATTGCCCACTACTTATAAGTTCTTATTAGATACTATCTCTAGTCAACGTGAGACTTGGGTTTTTCCCAACCACATTAGATATAACATTCTAACTAAACGGGGGGACATAACTAAGGTGGTATACAATGGATAGTATAGAAAAAAAATCTTGTTCAAAGAGGAGCTAAAATTTTACTTATATATTATGCTTTTATTTCCACTATGGCCACTCATTCTGCTGCTTACTGTTTCAAGTTTTAAACTTCTGGTTGACTGTCTTGAAGGTGATAAAGAGATATGAGAAGGAGAATACTATATTTTTTTTATTTTTTTTTTATGAAATTCACTTTTATTTGATTTCTTGGCTTTGGTCTTTATCTAAAATTTTTCTTTCACTTTATCTTACTCTGGTTTACTCTTGTTTTCACTTGGCTTGTTTGCAAATGCGCTAATACATGAGTATTTATAGATGCTCAGAGCATCTTATGAAACATATGATTCAATTAATTTAAGCACATGCATTAAAACTACAATTTCTGAAAATTGTAAATTCTTGAATATATATAGAGACATATATGCACAGGAAAATACATAAATACTAATTGATTAAAAGCATGGAACAAGTTTAAATTTCTTAACACATCTGCTTTGTGTTCTCAATTTGCAGACCCGGGTTTATAAAGACAAAGGTGACAATTGTGGTCCGGTGCATATCACCATTGGGGATGGGGGTAACCGTGAAGGCCTCGCCACCGAGTAATTATCATTTGAATTGTTTTTCTGAGCATTCTTAAATTTTAGCCCTTAGCATATCACAAAAACTATGCTCTATGCAAGTTTAATTTGAACAAAATTAATGATTTTAAATTAATAATTCTCTGTTTTCTGTGCCTACAGGTGGCAAGACCCCCAGCCAGAGATATCAATATTCAGGGAGGCTAGCTTTGGACATGGGATATTAGAAGTGGTTAATGCATCACATGCACATTGGAGTTGGCATAGGAATGACGATGATGAAGCTGTTGTTAGTGACTCTGTTTGGTTGACAAGCCTCTCCTCAAATGCCGCTTGTAAAGTCTGATACTTTGGAAAATAATTCTCTTACCTGCCTGCATATGCATATAGGCAACATGGTAGTTAAAGACATTGTTTTCGTTTATTATATTGTTGATTACTTTGAATAAATAATATCATAATATTATAAACATTTCAACCTATAGGAGGGAGAGTGTTAGATAGTGTATTGTTAACACTCTTCATATATCTTTTGTTCTCTATCTTATTTTTTTTTTGTTTCAATTAATTGATCCTATATTTAATTACCATTTCAATCTAGTCCTTTAACTTATATAATTAACGATACACCATGTTAGTCACTAACCTTAATTTCCATCAAATTTGCATTAATGATATTAGATTTTCACAATTTGTCCCCGGATACCCTCTTGTCTCATCGGAATCTTGGTATCATAGCAATAATGTAGACATCATGCACTATATTATTCAAGTTCTCTAAAGTCTAAAGCCAAAGTCAACCCTTCTTCCATCACCAGACCAAATACACCAGCTTACCAACTTAAGCCACTTGAGGGCCAACCACAGTTTCACTTTGCCATCTAAAATTAATGTTTTTACTTTATCATCTGATAAATTTCGCGCCTCAAACTTTGCTGCTTTGCTCAGTTTTTCTGACTTGCAAAACATCTTTAGTGCTTCAATTTACTGCAACGATCATCCATTAGTGCCACATAATTGCAAGTAAAAGAATTATTTGTACATATTTCTGTTGTCATAAAAGGCTTGTTCCAGTATTTGGGGGTTGCTGTATTCTTCTAATTAACAATTAGATTTGCTTTTATTGCCTGACACTGGAAATTATTTTCTGCCGCTGATACCTGTCGAGCAGTCAAATACTGCCAGAAGGAGAAGGGTCTTGCAAACATTTATAAATTTTGTGATCTATACTATACCCAAACCGATAATAAAATAAGTACCAAGTTTCTTCACAAAAGTAAATACTAATAGTAATCCAAAATCAATGATCTTATTAAATGAGCAACTGAGGGGAGCTTCAAAAAATCACGAGAAAAAGAAGAATACACAAGTAGAAAGGAAAATGATGGAAGTAAAGGAGAAAAAGGCTAAAGTGAAATAGCGATTATTTATTAAAATATTGCAATGTCAAACTTTAAACTATCAATGTGTTTCTAATAGTAATCAAAGGCTATGATTGTGTTAACATGAGAGTGTGATGTTAACATGTGACGTGAGAGCATCTTAATTTAAACTAAGGGTATAATTATAATAATTTCATAATTGGAGACCTTCAGTCGAAGTTCTTTGCATTGTTGATTGGGGTGTGAACGAGTTAAGCCGTTAAGGTGGGAAAAAAAAATTATCATTCAAGTTTTTTTTTTTTATTATGTCATTAGTACGGAGTATCCATTATCGTAAACAGTATAAAGTTTGTCAAATAACTTAATCATATATTTAATAAATTAAACATAAATAGTTTATAATATGAATAACTCAACTCATTTATATTTATATTTGTCTCACGAACAGAGTCACAGCCATGTTGAGCTGAAATAAGTACTGAATGAAAATTCAGAGCCCTTCACTGAGTTTATCGTTGATGGCCAAGAATAAAGATGGATCATTACCACTCTGCATGATTGTAATTGTAATTATAGTACATATTTATGAATATGATGATGGGTATTCATGAGTGCCAGATATATATGTGGCCATGGAAAAAAGAAACTCTTGGGTACTGTCATACACATTTATGAAGGAAAATGTAAGCAAGTCTAAAAACCCCATTAAATCATGAAGGCGCAAGTTTTCATTAAGTTATTGAATGGGGAGTAACTCAATCTTGTTGCAGGGGGAAAGCAAAACGGCTATTTCAGAGTACTCGCATAGATTACTAAGGAAGAAAACCATTATTATTGGGGCTTTGCCATCATTGTTCCTTTCAGACGAGATTTTATATTCCCTTTTATTTTATTCACTCACTCATTCATTTACGCCAATTTACTGCCTATGCAGGGTGCTTATTATGGCTTTGCTTTGGGAGATACCCTTTTGCCTCCCTATGACCCTATGCTTTAGAGTCCTTGAGACATTGGTTAAGAAATGAAAAAGGAAAGTTTTCATTGGTAATGATGTATTCAAAATTTGATAACTATTATCTTTAGTTTTTCGATAAAAGCTTACTTTCATTGGAATTTGTTCTGGCAAGAAACAAGAAGTTTTGAGATGTTTGAGTAGATCTCGAGAGCTGAGGATTTGAATATATGATTATAGCTTGACAGAATGAGTGTATTCTGTTCCTACGTATCCCAAGTGAGAAACAAAACAAACGTAATTCTAAGTATGGGAAGAACAATGCCAAGTTACTATTCAATGCCTCTACCCGAGGATCACGACTGGTATATAGAGTGATGGTGATTATGAGCCATTATGAGTGATTATATGCATCATTGATGAGAGCGGTTATAGAGCCGTTATGGTGTCCATTTTCCTTAAATGGTGCTGCCTCTTAACAGTAACAACCTTAAATCAAAATCAATGACTCGTGGGCATTAAGCCCATTATATAAACGTGCTTGGCATATCCGAATATTTCATTATTAATTGGGCCTCTTGATAAGGATTCCAGCTCTGCTCCTCGGGCTCGGACCAAGTTAGGCCGATAACTCCCTGGTCCATATTAGGACAGTACGTCCAGCTCTACTCCTTAAGCTTAGAGTGAGTTGGCTGAGGACTTCCTGATCCATGCTAGAACACTAAGCCATCATTAACTCGGCCCCTTGGCTTCATCCCTTGGATTCAGAGTTAACTTGACCAAGTACTCCTCGATCCATATTGGAACAGACTCCTTTACCAATACCCTTATGATCAATGGTAAGCAAGATCCTTATACTTTCTCTGGCTTTACCGTTGTTATCTAAATTTGAATGACATATGACATATGGGTTGTTGACTAAGCACATGTTTAGGTTATTGAGCATGATGACTGAACATTTGATGGGATAGGAACTCATGAGGCTAGAACTTTGGTTGAGCAGAGCTTCTTGCCTTAGCCGCAGCTATGTGATGGGTTAGAAAATATGGGGCAAACAATCTAGTGCGGTGACTCAATTTCCAGAAAGCCAAACAAATTGAATAGACTAAACTTATTGGCCAAACTAAAGTGTCTGTGCAGACTGCAGAGCACGGGAAGTGGCTAGCTAAAGTATTGTTTTTATGGTTGGAAATAATTTTCGGTACTTCATAGTGGAGTCACAAATTTGGGAATGTATGTATTGAACTTTCTTATGGAAAGAATATATAAAGTATAAACAATGACAGTATGGATGAGAACTGAAAGTTGAAGTTTTATACATATATTTTTATTTTACTAGATTTCTCAAAATATGAAAGTAATTATAACAACATTTTGAAAATAAAGAAATATAAAATATATTTACTTTTTGAGCAGATGATAATATATTTATACTAATGTTATTTATTTTAAAATATATATTATAAAATATATATGCTTAATTTTTGTTCCATACTTTGATAATTTGGCAACTTTTTTTTTTTAAGCAATAAAAATGGCATGCAAAGGCATCACAATGCTAAACTGTCATCCCAACTAGGTTGGCACCACAACTCGCACCAATCATATGCAGCACCCAAAGAATTTATTAAAAAAGATAAAAGAGTACAAAAGTTCATGGGGGACATTTACCAAAACCCATGAAAAGAATTATTTAAACCTATAGCTTGGGAGTCCAATCCTATTACGGTTGAATTCCTCACAAATAAAATCAGGGACAGTATCCCACCAAAAAAAATCCAAAAATAGATGCTCCAAAAGCAGCAATTCTATCCGCACATTGATTGCCTTCACGAAAAATATGAGATGCAAAGAATCTCTTTTTTTTTTGTTTTGTTAAAAGCAAGCAATTATTCCACCTATTTCTAAGCTTCTGAGGGACAATGTCAATAGAAGAAAAGGCTTGAATTACAAGTTTGGAGTCACACTCCAACCAGAGATTATGCCAACCCTTCTTATATGTCACTTCAATAGCCAACATGACACCTATTAATTCAGCATGAAGAGCAAAAGAGACACCCAAGTTTGCAGCAAAACAACCCAAGGCAGCTGCATTGTGACCCCTAAAAATCCCTCAGCATGATGCTAAACTCGGAGCACCCTTTGCTGCTCCATTTGAATTGCATTTGGTCCAATAGCAAGGAGGAGAGAGCCGCTATACTTGTGTGATTAGAGGAGCTTTTCGAGGCTTGACTTCCACAGAGAAAAATTTAATTTTTTTGAAATCAGCTATGGAGTTAGACATAGTTCCAGAGCTGCTATTACCCGAAAGTGCCACATTTCCAGCTATCATGTTTATAGCAGACTCAGTATGGATAAGCTTATTCTCAAATCGAAGCTTATTTCTGCAATACCAAACAATCCAAATGATATTAACAATTCCAGCAAGAATCACATCCTTGGTTTAAGTTGCCCATTGTCCATCATAGAGAGAAAGAATATGCTGTAAAGAGGAGCAATCAATTCTGCAATTGATGGCTGCAGCAAACCAGTTCCACAGGGTCCTTGAGAAAGAACAATCACAAAACAAATGATGAGTTGTTTCCTCAGTACAACCACATAAGCTACACATGGATACCATGACACAACCTCTTCTCCAAAGGTTATCTTCTCCAAATATATGACCAAATAAGGGTTGAGTCAAACTGACTGCATCTCACCACATGTGAGTTTTTTTTTTTCTTTTCAAATAACCTTTTTTTTTTAAAAAAAATTATATACCAAAATACCCCATTTTTAGATTAAGTATCAAAATATACCTCTTTTTGTTTTTTTTAGTATGTTGAGAAGTCGGCTTTCCTAAAGCTGACTTCCCAACTTTTCATTTGTTATTTTTTTTTTTTTTTGCATTTTTTTAATAATTTAATTGTAAAAAATAAAAAACCACTGGGAAGTTGGCACTGGGGAACCCTACTCCCCGATTCAATAAAAAAACTGGGGCCTTGTAGCACATTATGTCAAAAGGAGGGTATTTATGTATTTTTTTTTTTATAAAGATTATATGGAAAAAAAAAACTCACCACATGTACACATCTAACAAGAATCATTTTCGTTTGAGAAACGGCCAGCAAATGGATTGAACCCCAAACTTAAGACAACATAAATTGATGGAAGCAAGGTCCTTAACGAGGGAGTGAAAGTGTGAAACGAATGAGCTCCACGAGGGTTGACAATTTCCCGGATGAAAATTAGGCACATCCAAAATCCAAAATAAAACTATCTGTCAACCATGATGTTTCACGTTATGCCACGCATAACCCATGAGAACTTGGCAACCCTTGATCCTGGATTTGGCAACAGAAATGAAAACTTTAATTATGATACCGGCTTCACCTATATATGATTACTATCTTCCTAATTATAATAACGTAAAAACAAAATACCATCAGCGGTTCAAAACGCTCATTAGCTCAAAGTCACATGATAAATGGTGAGAAAGATGGATCATTTGGATAACCAGTGAATGGAAATTCCACCAAAAATTAAGACCACATTCTAACAAGGAACTCGTACTAATTAAAAGAAGCTTGCTTTAATATAATGACGACAGTGCATAACACACCCTCCACATCGTTTCTTTTTGGTCCTTTTTGTGGAACCCTTTTAATGATTTCACATTCAGTTTGGTAACAAAAGGAAGAAAAAAAAAAAAAACTCCCCTAATCCTAAGCATACAAAAGGAATATAATCTACAAAAATATTTATTAAGTGTTGTTAATTAGTAATCTAAGAACACGAGTTAACGATTCGAAAGATATAAATTTTCATTAAAAATAACTTTTAAAATTTTAATATATTATGGATCTGTTTGTTATGGATTAAAAAAAAATGATTTTAACATTCAATAATTTAGAAATTATTTTTTTCGAGATTTTAAAGGAAAACATAAACTGTTTTGTGTTTATTTAAAATCATAAAAATCATTTTTTTTAAAGTAGTTAGTGATTTTAAGTGATTATTTTTCAAAAGCTAATGAAAATAGTTTTTTATTTTAATCATAAAAATGTAAAAAAAAAATTTATGAAAAGCCTTAAAAAAAAACACAATTAAACTCATTAAAAATGATTTTTACTTAAAAAAAAACTTTTTTACCAAATAATTTATAACAAACGCACTATAACACACTAATTTTCAATACAATTTTTTAATCTTTACCTTTTTAACTAATATCATATCATTTATCTCTTTTTAAACACTAATTATATGACACTTGCATACGAGTATATGACGACATTATTCAATATGTAAATGTGACTCATTATTCTTATACATTATACATAATATAATAATAAAGTAAATATATAATATATAATTAATATAAATGAAATATCACGTGAATGTGAATATTCAAATTACATGACTCTGGCTTACAGAAGAAAAAAATAACATGACTCTGTAATCAATATCCATGTGACCAATCATCAAGAAGCCCTGCAGTTCAACTTCAAGTTTTCAAGTAAGAGATTCTGGCACCCCACTCATCCTTACAAGAACAACATTTGGTATCACTCACATGTAAAAGGACAGATTCTATAACTATGAGATAGTGCCGTAGAGTACTGTTGACAAGTGAAGTCCACAAATCAACAAGTATCAATGCACAAAAACCGCCATTCTCAACAAAAGGAAGAAAAGAATAATATCATTGCAACGAGAATGATTATTGCCAACACATGAAAATTGCAATATTAAAGTGAGAATCATGAAGGCCTAAAAATAGAAGAAACGGGGCATAAATAAAAACAAAAGAGTAATTGATGATGGGGGGGGTCTAATGAAGGGTGCTGAATAATGCTGATGGTGGTTTCAGACCCAATCCAAATCATCATTGCAAATCTTGGGAGTGGCCTAGCCCACCATCATTTTACAAACCCTATAGGGATAAGCCCCATAATAATTGTCCCTCTCATGTCCATGATGCTTAATTTAATTTTATTCCCTTTATGCCCTTTTGCTTACACTGCACACACACACAGAAACAGAAGCAGCATCAGAAACAAACCAACCCCCTTAGAAACAATCATTCACATGACGCCACAAGCATCATTATAGAACCGAACACATGAAATCTTTGAGGCCCTTAGCCAGCCGCCTTCCATGCTTACACATGCATGATTGTTGTGTCAGACAGAGGAGGGACACATCCCCAACCCCATATGCCTCTCACCCTTTTCATCTTCTTTGGTTTTTTTCTCTATGGAATTTTTCTCTATAAATTAACAGCCACATTGTTCCTTTTGTCACTCACTCCCATTCACAAACTCACCCTTTTTCTCATACTGCTATACTGCTATTCTCTCCTTCCAGAGCCAGTGTTCTTTGTTGTCCACTGAGGTTTTCAGCTTATAATAACTTCCTTCAAAAGGTGATCTTTGTTTGAAAAGTTCAAGATAGAAAGACAAAGGCCCCCACCCCTTCATATCTCATGTTTTTTGTTTTGTTTTGTTTTCTTCCTTACTTTCACAAAGAAAGATAGATAGACAAGTATTGTAGAAGTAATTTGTTTTGTTTCAAGTTGGCTTCTTCTACCCTTTTAAGTGTTCACATTAGTTTTATATTTTCAGGTGTGTCTTGGTTTTGCACACAGCCTTATTTTGTGGAAGGAATGTTATGTTTAACTTTCATCAACTCTTTTCTTTGTGGATTCTATCACATTGCAATTATAATTATAATTATAATTTAATTTAATACAAAAAGACTCACTGAATGATTTCTTTGTCTTTCTCTAGCTCTAGATAGCCTCCCATTTTTATTTTTATTTTTATATATGAGTTTTAAGGTTATTTTTTTTCTCCATTTTATTATTACTTTAACAACTTTTGCTATGTTGACATTAAAAATTTGAATACCACTAATGCGGTTATGTGTGTGTGTGAGCAACAACTTTGTTTATTACCAATTACCAATACATACAATTACAAACACACAGAAGATCTTCATTTGAAGCTTGTCTCTTTTATGTGTGACCTTTATCCTTTTCTTCCCTCTTGGGACAGCCGAAAGAAACCATTTTTTTCTGCTTTCAAGTGAGTGTAGATTTGGACAACTGTTATTCCACCCTCTGTGTCTCCTTCTTTGATTGTTGAGACAAACCATATGCTCTATTTATTTGGCAGTGTGGTCCAAAAGACTCAATTTCCTCCACCCGCTATGCTTTTCCCTGTTGTCATTGGCTTCTTCATTTAGGTGTCATAATTATATCTACCAAAGCAATTCATAAAGCAACACATTCACAAGGAAGCTTGTATATACTTGTTTTTTCCCTTTTGGATTTCAATCAGATATTAAGGTGCTGCTTCATTTTAAACTTCTTAATGATGACATTTCCTCCTTTTTTATACATTCACATGCTCTCTTCTTTTGCATTTTTAAATCATATTCATGTCATTATGTTTTATTCGATGAAGTGGAGAATCATAAACTTATATATAGTAGTATATACACATTAGTTCTGATACTACTTTTTTTGTTCTTGTTTCAAGACAGGGCAGTGTGATAGTTTCATAGACATGGAAAGGCTGAACTCAGAGCTATACTACCAGAACTGTCACATAATGAAGGAGAATGAGAGGCTAAGGAAGAAAGCTCAAGTTCTTAATCAAGAGAATCAGGCACTGCTCTCTGAGCTCAAACAGAAACTCTCCAAGGGTAACTCAAAAGGCAATGCTCCAAATAACCATAGCTCAGGTTCTAGTCAAAATCCTTCCCATTCCAGCAATTAATCCTGATAGAGATAAGGAGCATCATGGTCATGATGACCCCACCACTAGCTAGGAGAGTTCTTTTGTTTTTGTGTAAAACCAAAGTTAGCACAAGCAGTGGTTGTAGTGTCTGTTCCATAGGACAATATTAGCATTCTCTATTGGGCTACTATTATTAATTTCCATTTCCATGTTTCATCATTTCTTCTCTATTTAGACATGATTTTGTGAACAACATGGATGTATGATGTATCAGCCTATCTGCTAGAACGCAATATAAAGTTAAAGTCATGTTTAGCACTCATTGCCTCTGCCTCTATGTGAATAATTATTACAAACTTAACAATTGTGTATGATTTGCTTATTCTGTTTCGAGTTGTGATTGGTGAAAAGATTTCTTATACTCCTAAGTTGAACTTGAAATGATGCAACTCCTTTATTAATGCTTGTGTTTTTATTTTTAAAACTAGCTAATATAAATGCTAAGCCAATTTGAATGCTCAAGAGAGAAAAAATGGTTCACAAGAGGATCACCATGTTCCTACGTTTACTACTACTAGTCTTGGTCTTGGATTTAACTTTCATGTCAATGAGTATCTGCAGACTGCAGATTCGGCCATCATAACCATATCAAATACTTCTTTCAGTATGGGTAACTAGGGAGTGTTTGATTTTGAAAACCAAAATAAAGCCATAAAGGATATTAAAAATGAGAGAAAATTACAGTTGGTTAGATGGTAATAAATGAAGATAAAATGCACCCCATTTTCAGACGTTCTTTATTTAGATTTAATCACATTTTTGTTTCTTTGATTTATTTATTTGTTTATATGCCAAAGATAGGCACACATCATTCTCAAAAGAAAAGCAACATAGCATACAACTTAACGGATCCGGATTCCCACCATTTACAAATTGCACGCATTCTTGCATTTACCTTTTTTTTGGTTTGGTACTCACCCTAATTAGTCGTTGGGATCGAGTGAGCCCTCGAAGTATCCCAACGACTTATATCCTTTGGACCCGCTATGTGGATTTCACGCATTTATCTTAATCAATGACCCGAATTTCATACACTAATCTTTATATTAATATATTTATCCTACACAAAATTTAATCAATGGTTAAGATCTCCCTACATTCACAAAGCGACGGCATGAGATTCATTTCCAATTTATCACTTCCACGATTACCAAAAAGACATAAAATTTTAGGGTGCGGGGATTCAGGGTTAATTTAGAAATTTTAGATACTTACAAATATTTTTATTTAAAATTATGAAGTTATTTATAAAATTACATTATATAAATGTGTTATATAAAGTAAGAATTTATAATTTATTATATTAAACAAATTAACTAACTCAATATACATCTTTCAAAGTTTTAGCTCGATTTGTTTAACTAATATGCTCTTTCAAAAGTTTTATCTCAGGGTTTATTTGACAAAAATAGCTCATAAATTAATTTTTAGTTGATAAGTTATTCTTTAGCAGAAAGCTTCTAATTGAAATTATAAGATGATGATAAATTGGTTTATCAAGTTAAGAAATAGACAAAAATGTCTATCAAATTGAAAAATATTCATCACGTAATGGTCCTTCAAATTGAAATATATTGTTAAAATGGACTAATGTGACCGACGTTTTTCAATTTGGTGATGCTTTTTCCTATTTATTAATGTGAGGGACCAATTTATCATCATTCTACAATTTTAGGTCCTGTTTGCGAGTTTTGAGGGGAAGGAAAGGGGAGGGAGGGAAGGAAGGAGAATGAGAGTATATCCCTCTCCTTATTTGGGAGTGAAATGAAAAAAATGGGTTGAGGAGAAGAATGGGGGATTAATTAAAATACCCCAAAACCTTTTCCCTCCAATTAATAGAACTCACAAACAAGATGGGGAGAAAATTAACCTCTCATTTTCTTTCATTCCCCTCCAAAAAACAACTCACAAACATAGCCTTAAGGATCAAAATGGTGATTCACTAAAAAATTAATGGTTAAATTGCAAAATAATATCTAAAAACTTTATAATAAATATGGAAATATCACATTCCCTCACACATCCCATGTTTACTCTTTCAAAAATAACTTATTATTTCTTGGAACTAAAATAGTGGGAAAAAATGGATGTAAATCTAACCAATTTAAGTTGGTTCAAATGGTTAGGAGTTAAAATATTGACGGTTTTGAATGGGAAAAAAAAAATCTGGTTGGAAAGGAATTACCCATCTTATATACCTTAAGGGTTTTTTTGTGGTCAGGATAAGAGAGACAGGATATGATAAGCTATCATATCCTGTCTGAAACTATTGTTTGGTGAGCCAGTATGATAGGATAAACCAATCCTGTTACCTATTATATCATGTCCATCTAGTTAAAATTCTATCCTGAGGGGGGAGCTGGGTTAGAACTCAACATGATAGAATAATGTGATTTAAAATATAATAAAGTATAAAAATATTTTATATATAAAATAATTAAAATATAATAAAATATAATATAATTACCAAAAAAAGGTATAATAAAACATAAAATAAAAAATATTAATAATTACTTTTAAATTTTTTTTATTTTGTCACAAGGCCAATTTTATTACTTTATATTATTTAAAAAACTGAAAAATTAATAAAAAAAATATTCTAATAATCTAACTATATGTAAAGTAAAAACAAAAAATTAATATTTAAAATCATAAAAAAATTAATTTAAGTTAAACAATATTTTAAAATTTTAAAATATTATATGTAATTTTATCATAAGGACAATTTTATCTTTTTTTTATAATCTTAAAAAAATAAAAATTTAAAAAAAAAACTAAATCTAATAAAATATGAAAACATTCAGAATAAAAATGAAAATTTTAAAATTTATACTAAAATTATAATGCTATCCAGTTGTTTAATCATAAGATTGGAAAAAAAAAAAAATGAATGTAAACTTTAAAAACCAAAACCTTAACCAAAATATCAAAGTAAACGTGACCGAAACCAAAAAAAAGGCTCACTGATCCAATATAGCTTTGTTTGCTGCCCCCTTCGTTCTCACCGAACAAAAAACCCCCAAATCTCAGGCATTGAATTGAATCTTCTCAAAACCCTAATTTCAGCACAGATCCCTCTCCCTTCAATCTCATGGCCAGAGAGTACAAAGTCCCGCCGGTGTCTTTCCCCTCCGCTGGAAACCCCTCCCCCGCCGCCCCCAACCTCCAGCAGCGCCGCGTCCCCACGCCGCCCTTCCAACCGAACTCCGGCATCCCCTTCATGTCCTTCGACATCGGTTCCGCCGCAGCCTCCACCTCCTCCGGTCCAATCTACACCGGCCCCGTCGTGGGCGGCGGCTCCGCCAACTTCGACGACGAGGAGCCTCTCCTCGACGAGCTCGGGATCCACCCGGAGCAAATCTGGAGCAAAATCAGATCCGTATTGAACCCGTTTCGGGTCAACCACACGGTCCACAAGGATTCGGATCTATCGGGCCCAATCCTTCTCTACATGTCGTTTTGTCTCTTCCAATTACTAGCCGGAAAAATCCAATTCGGCGTTATATTGGGTTGGATCGTGGTTTCTTCGATCTTCTTGTACGTGGTTTTCAACATGCTCGCCGGTCGAACCGGTAATTTGGATCTCCACACGTGCACCAGCGTGGTCGGTTACTGTATGTTGCCGGTGGTGATTTTCTCGGCTATGTCGCTGTTCTTGCCGCAGGGATCGGTCTTCGCTGTCGCGATCGCCGCGGTTTTCGTGTTGTGGGCGACGAGGGCTTCCACCGGTCTCATTGTCTCGCTCACTGATGGAGGGGATGAGCATCGTGGATTGGTAGCGTATGCGTGTTTCTTGATTTACTCTCTGTTTTCGTTGCTTGTTATATTCTAGGGAACTTAATTTTGGATCCAAGTGATTGTGTTTTTTAGGTTTAGTGAACAGTTTTTTTCTTGCATTTTGAACTTGCTGGTTTATTTTATAGCCATGCTATGATGTAGAAAATGGAGATAATATTTTGCCCTTATCCCATGTTTACTTGTTTTTGTATGTGTTAAATTGAATTGTAAAGACTACACAAAAATTGGATCATATGAGAAGTTATTAACTTGGGGACCTAATTGGTGTACTTATCTAAACTTTGCGAAGTTGAACAGTTTAGGCTCGAGTTTTTTTTTTTTTTTTTGTGTCTTCAGAATGAGTGCTTCATAATCCTAACTCTTAGCAATGTGGCTTCGCTAAGGGGATTTCAACTCGAGTAACATGCCAAGCCTGATTATGTGTACTAGAGTTGCAACTATTTAACTATGTAAAATCCTTTTACAAGGGTGGTAGGGGTATTAGGGTATAGTCTTGACAAAATACATATCCATATACTTATACTTGATCGACAGTTTTGGCCCCTCTTCACCTCCAAAAAATATACACATGATTTTAACAACGTGTTACAACTTTCAACATCATCTATATTTGGTTATGATGCATTATTCTTGCATAAGTAACATATCGAAAAGCTAGAGTGCACTGCTGTGTTTAGGTATTAGGAGTATTTAGGCTCAAGGAGCTTCAAGTTTGGACTTGCTGTTTGAGACTTGTGTAGCCTTAGTATTTTCAATATCGACGTCCTGCATGTGCAAATTGACCTTTAGGTATGAACTTTAAGTTCATGTGCCAGGTTGCTGAAACCTCTACTAATGGCTTGTTTGTTTGAGATGGTAGTGAATGCAAATGTGGGTTGAGTTGACGCCTTGACGGAGCTATATTGTTCCTTTTGTTAAATGAGTCTCAGGAAATGTGAAAATTCCCTTTGTGGTGCAAACAGGCTATAACTAAATCTTATTCTTATTGGATTGTAATTCCATAGCAAAGTTAGTCATGGTATTTTTATCTCTGAAACTTGAGTGGTTCAAGTGTAGATCTGATCTTTTTTAGTCCTTCCCCACTCCTCTTATTTTGAAGTGTGGATATGATCTAAATTCTAAAATACCGATTCTATAATATGAATTTAAATTGCCTAGGACAAACAAGACCAGAGCTTAAAATGTGTATAGATTAAATGATAATGTGAGCATAATATTTTAGATGTATTTGATAATCAGAGAAATTACCGAGTAGGATGACCTTTTTGCAGGTTCAATTGCAATTGAATTTAGTTCATTATACATAAAAAACGACATTTCTAGAATTTTAGATAAGACTATTGATTTGAAAGTATGCCTCTGCTTTCTTATAAAATGTTTTGGGGGATTTCATAAGCAAACAATCTTTCAGAAAGCTAGGTGGAAATATGGAAATGTTGTTGCTGATGAGTACGCAGCCTCTTTCCTATCATGTAAAATTTTGCTTAGCTTAATGAAAACTTACTGTGGTAAAATTTTTTGCGTCATTCTTATGATTGTATTTATATCCTTTATCCATCATGCATGCCCTTGTGCCTAGTGAAATTCATGTAGGCCTTCTACAACTCAAGATTCACTCCACCACTTCTTGTACAGTTTTTCATCAGATGCTTCATATTTTTAGGGCGCCTTTTGTTATGTGGGTGGATGTCCATCTTCATTACTTCAGTTTGATTATAATATTTATTTCAGAAAGGAATCCTTTCCCAACTAGGTATCTTGTAAAGCTGAGTAAAGGAATCCTTCAAGTACCTGTAGTGAGTAAAGTTATTCTTTATTTGGACTTTCATTCCATTAGATAATTACTAGTTAAGGGAGGAAGCTGTCAAGAGGTACGCACTACTCCAGGGCCTTTGGAAAAGCTTATTTGACTTATGAGAATAGCTGATGAAAATAAGTTTATGAAAATAGTTTACGACCTCATAAATTCTTTTAGTTTATTTCAATAAGCTTATCAGAGAAGCTTATGAAAATAAGTTCTTTTTGGCTTATTTAAAAAAAAAATACTTTGAATTAGCGTTTAATTAAATTGTTTATCCAAATACACATCTTATTTTTGAAAGGGTCATTAAAAGTTTAGGGAGAGGGGAGGCTATTCCATTTCAAGGACAGAGCATGCAACATGCCTCATTGAGGGCTTATATAGTGATACTTACAAATTACCTATCAATAAAAGACCACGAATTGAACCCAAGACCCTTTTGTTGATGCTATTTAATCCTACTAGTTGACCCAACCTTCATTAGTTTTCAACTCTAAATTCAACTTGTAGTGTGTTTAATATTTTCTTCAATTATCTTCAAGTTTTTAGTTGTATATGTGAATGGTTTTTGTTAAGGCCAAATGCATATTACTTTTTTTTTTCGTTGCATAATTGTAGGATTTCTCAGTTTTGTCGATTCTGAAAAAAAAAAAAAAAACTATTACTGTTGTTACTTTATTTTCTTATGAGATGTTGCAACTTGTTCTATTCTGCTGAGGTTGGTAGCTCTCCTGTTGACTATATAATGTTTCGATTTTGGTAGAAGTGATTCAACTGCTGCTTTTTCAGACTTGAGCCTTTCTCATTATATTATTATTATTATTATTATTATTATCTGTTAGGTCTTTGCTTATCGACTGTAATGCTTCTAAACTTTTTGTCAGTGGGCCTTCCTTCAGGTATATGATCTGGTGATTTTAGATGTTATAACCAAAAAGAGTTGTATCACAAGAAGATGTCAGATTTCCTGGTGGAATCCTGAATATCGAACTTGCATAAGCATTGATTCCCAATGTTTAGAAGAGAATGATATTTGATAATGGATGATAATTAATTAAGAGTATTAAAACAATTTTTGCAACTGTAGTCTTTATTAATTACTAAAATAGAAGTCATTAAATGTTACTTGTATTGTGACATTAAAGACGAGAATTAGGCTTGCACCTTCCTCCTCCACCACCACCACCATTTTCGCTAATTTGTTTAAGTGTTGTACTTGCCACCATCCACCTGAACATCCAAATTTCCTCCACTTCATATCTGCATTGCCTGTGATAATCAGCCACAACACGGGCCATGACTACTACTTCACTTAAAGGTTTAGGTTGTGTTGAGATAGAAGTCTCCGAAGACTTCTGAGTGTGTATTTGGTTTCACTTCTGGAGACTCCATAAGTGCTTTTGCATCTGTCAAACATGATTTTAATAATTAAAAAAAAGGTGTTTGGATGCACAATTGGTGAAGCAATTTTGATCCAGAACTGATTCTATTAGAAGTAGCTTGGAGTAGCTTTTGTTTTTAGATTGAAAAGTTACACTAAGTTTTACATCAAACTTGTTTTTAAAATAAAAAATCCAAACATAAATCACTTTACCTCAGAGTTGTATTGAAATCAGTTTTACAAAATCAATTCCATTTAAAATCACGTTTGTCAAACGCTTATATAAACACACACTAAGTCAGTTAGGGGAAATGAGGTGGCCTTCCTGTTCAGTGTATGGTGTTGGGCCCATCCTGGGCCAGGTTTGATCTTTAAGTCCAATCCATAACAAGTGTCTTGAAATGTATCCCAAGTGTAAAACTTACATCTTTAATTGAATAACTTTTCGATAAATGTTGTACTTAAAAAAGTTATAAATGTTATAAAAAAACTTACACGCATCATTAAATATTCGTTTTTTTTATTATAAATTTTGATTTTCATTATTCCAATCCAAGTTAAACATTTTTAAGGCTGACTAATTTCATAAAATTCTGTAAAATTTAAAATTAGTTGATACTTTTTTTTAATATTTTCATTTTAGTGTATAATACACTTCTAAAAATGAGAACATGTTAATTATTAAATTATATGTTATAAATATCTAATCTAATAAATGTCTATTTTATCTTAATTTTCTCTTTGATCTATTTCATAGAAATGGATATATGTAAGTGTTTATTTTATCTTAAGTATGTATCGTGCTAATATCACACGATTCACCAGCAAGGGTTAGGTGCGGTGATAAGTGAACTGCACTTTCAAGAGAGGACTAAAGTTTAAATCTCGGAGAATACAATTGCTGAGAGGACCTCTTAATTATGATAGTACCAAATTGGTAATTGCAGCCCCTTCTTCGAGTTTTTTAAAGAGGATTTTTCTAGTACCCATGACATTGGAAGGGTACTAGTGTCCATCCAATATGATCGAATTAGAGTGTGATAATTATACACATAACATTTCAGTCATCATCCTATGTGTTTTTATTGAGTCATTCACATAATTTTATTTCACACAATCACTTTCAAAGTTTTATTATTTGAATTTAAAAAAAATTATCATGTCAACTCAAGGTTATACTAAAAGAAAAACATTCTTTATAACCTGAACACTAAATCAATCTCAATGTAAAAATGAACTCTAAATCACGTAACCTTAAATTTCTTCCAATGTAATCACTAAATGAAGGTAAATAAGTCATTGAATAATGACAAACGAACAATGTCCCTGAAAACTATTTGAGATTCCACACCTTAGATCTCAAATCAAAAGCTCCATCTAACACAGGAAACCAACCAATACGTTTTAATTATTCAACAAAATTTGACGCCATGTGACTTGTTTGATAGGTTTGAACGGTTAATCATATCAAAAGCTCCATTTATTCGATGAATTATTTCTCATTACATTTTTTCTTTATACCTTTGATTATACTTACTTTATAATCATATCCAAAAGACTTTTATAGCAGACTTGCAGGGGCTGTTTGTGTTTTTTGCTGCCAGGAGCTGGAGACATCTCATCATTTATTTATTTTTCCTATGTTTAATTTATATGAGGTTTGGCATATTTGGAATATCTGGTTTTTATGGGCAGAAGGATGGACATTAGGTCTAGTTGGATCAATCATAAGATGCTGTTTGGAACTCTCGTTGGAGCAGTAGTAATAAGATGCTCCTGGTTGCTGTATTTGAGATTTGGTTTTGGAGACAATTTTATGGGACTCTCCTTTCTTTCTTGGCTGCTGTTTTGGTTCTATACTGTGATAGGTTTGGCTTTTCTTCTCCGGTTTATTGGTTCTAGGCTAGTGCAATAAGCATACTGCTTGTTGGAATTTTATAGTTGATAACAGAGGTGACAATAGTTGGGAGCATGAATCATGTGGTAAAGAAATATAATTTAGTAGATGTATGGAGGATGCTTGAGAGGAATAAACATAAGAAGCTTTCATTACATGTTCCTCTCCACTTTACAAATGAATGTCATTGCCTATTTATAGGCATAGATCACCATCAATGATGAGGTGGTTAGAAATTTCTAGAAAACTCATTATAGTTCTTTTACAACTTATAGTTACATGTTTAATTTGCTAAATGCTAGAACATTCTAGACAATTATCATCACTTGGTTTATGCTACATAGGTGTAGAACCCTCTAGAAATGGAATTCTAGGACATTCTAAACACTAGATTTTGCTACAAGGTTCTAGACTTTTATAGAAAATTTGCATCAATTTTAACACTGCTTAATTTCATCCGGTACTCTAATTACATTAGGCTTGGTTGTTGTAGGTCTTTTTGTATATGGGTTAAAGCATCCCTAGTATTCTTATTCAATATACTTTTGTTTATAAAAAAAAAGTTTGGAATTATCCGATGGTTGCGTTAATAGAGTTGTTTTCGATAATTGTAATTTTGATTTTATGTCTATAGATTTAATTATGGTCAGGTCTTGGTTCCGATTTGTTACATATTGTGGTGTTTCTAGTTTGAGTTTTTCTTATTGGTTTAGCTGTCCAGTTGTATCAGGTCCTTTTACTAATCCCTTTGCCACCTTGTACAGATATATGGGGTAACAATCCTAAAATATAGATGTTATGGGGTGGTGGGATCAAATCTAGCTTCTTCATTCCCTGTACATGACTGACTCATGAACCTAATGTAGTTTGCACAGTTATTTTATTTTTAAATGTACATGTCGTAAATGATCAAGCCTCATACGACTGAAATAACCTAAGAGATTTGGCATTATTCGAGTGGAGGAAAAATAATCAACAAGACGAAGCTAGGAATGCTTACAAGTTTCTTATCATATTGTCACAAATACAGGAAACAAGTGAACCCAAACCCTAAATTAGTTAAAGGAAATCACATGGTGTACCATTTATTTCTTTATATATATATATATATATATAATATATAAGGTCACCCATATAACCATAAGGTAATAATGATATACATACAAGAAGATGCAGTGTACACAGCATCTGATGGACAGTTAAACATATACCACATGGTTAATTCTAGGGTGTACTACCCAAAATTTATACCACTTATTGTACCACCCATGTGATAAGTGTTGAATCAATCATTTTGACACCTGGACATTTGACTTTTCAACTAATCAAGGTTTAAAAATTTGACCCACCCATGTGGCTATTAGATTGGCCCAAAATTTGCCACATGAGTGATGTAATGGGTGGTATAAATTTTGGGTAGTGTAACTTAGCCAAAGCCATAGCGCACACACATATATATAGTCAAAGAAGAAATGATTCTTTCTGCAGGTTGCTAACTTATTTCAACCACATTTTTCTAGGTATCTAGCACTGTAACTACTCTTACTCCAAAGGAAAATTATATTATTATTCAATCCATTTATTCAACACTATGTGCCTGCACTGGCTCCAATACCAGCTAGCTAGCTAGCGCCTTCTTGCAGCAGTTTCCCTCTGTGCATTGAAGTAGACAGCAGCAGCAGGGAGTCCAAGTTCATTCTCTTGTGCAAAAGTCCGGGTATTGAAGTGATCCCTTGAAGAAGGTGGAGTAACACATTGCCTACGTTTTTGCTTGAACAAGACAAACACAAACCTATGGATTCCAATATTAGGCTTTGGAATCTCATAGCTCACCAGTTCTTTGCCTACAAAGATATTTGTCAGTCTCCTATATATAATATCCATATCCAGGTATATACATTTTTTCTAAAAGATCCATCGTTAATTGAACCTACCAAATGTGGCATCTGTTGTGCCTGGAATATCTGTCACAATCCTGCAGAAAGAAATTTTTGAACCAAAAAGTTGACTGTTAGATACCTGTGAATAATGGTTATTAGCTTACCTGATTAAGGCTGTTCTTTGTACATGTTTACTGTTGAGACTTCAAGATCTTTTAGATTGTTTTGTTTTTCAGGTCATGGTAGAAAGAATTAACATGCGATTTAACAGAATACAAAAGGTATGTACTTTCTATTGGAAATTAGTTAAACTTGATCCATGCATTTAATTAATTAATAAGTATTCATGTATTTTTAGGTTCAAAGCATTTTTTCTATGCATGTATCTCTAAATTCAACAAGTTAATAGTTTCAAGGAGTTATAGCTTCAATGCATGTGGTTAAGTTCATTTTATCTTGCACTAAAACCTAAGTTTGATCGAATGAAATAACTGGTTTCTAGCTATCATCTTTAGAATAAGTACCAGTGCAAGTGTTCTCTCAGATAAGGATCACTAGGGCCAGGAACATCTGGGTCTGTCATTACCTGTAATGAAAAAGGGAGACATTTATTTAGCTTAATGATTCCGGTTTTGTAAATGGCATTTCAATAATAGAGGCAAGCTGTGTGACAGTGTGAGTATGATTATATATATATATATAGAAATTAGAAAACAACAAAGAAACAAACAGGAAAACTGCTCAAGTTTTTTTTTTTTTTTTTTTTAAAGAAAAAAGAATAAGATGAGAGGATGAAAGAGATCATGGGTGATTTTTAAGATATTTAAGATATATATTAATACCAGTGTAAAGAAGGACCTCATATCACCACCATCAATCTCAACCTTGGGCTTGGTGGTGACAGTGGAAGGGAAGAGCTCATGCCCATTGAAGACTTGCTTGTTGTTGTAACTCACACTCATTTTTATGCTAGTGATGAAAGAATCAAGAACATCTCCTATGACTCTCCCAACAACTAGAGGTTCTGATGGTGACCCTCTTGCCATTATAAATGATAAGAGGAACAAGGAAGAAGAGAGAAAGGAAGCTGAGTAGTGGAAATGGAAGAATACAACTCAATGAGAAATCCTGCTGGGAAAGGGGAGTATGTGCTCCATTTTATAATGCCTTAAAGGTATCTATCAATGTAGAGTTCTTTTTATTTTATTTTAAAAAATGTTGCAACTCATCATATTATATTATATATATATAATTTAGATCAAGAGAAAAATGAGTTATAAGGGGAAAAGGCCTCTAAATCAGGTGCTCACCACTCCTCATATATTGTCTCTTTGGCTCATTTCAATAAGTGCCTTAAGATGTTTATGATGAAATCATGTTAGGGTGTATTTGGTTCCATATCGTAGAAAAGCTAAAAATTGATTTTGTTCACCGTCAAATGTGATTTTAATAAAAGTGAGGTGTTTGATTATTATCGGACAAAATTGATTTTACTTTTAGAGGTGATTTTGACTAGAAGCTACAACAAGTAGCTTTTGTGTTGGGTTAAAAAAAATTACACTATTTAAGTTTTACATCAAACTTACTTCAGAATAAAAATATCCGAACATAAATCACTTCACTTAAATTCAGTTATAACCAAACCAATTTTATAAAATCACTTTCATTTAAAATCACGTTTATCACACATTTGTCTAAATGCACACTTCTGTGTTTTATGACTAATCCTTTCACTTTTCCCCTCTCTCTCTTCTGGGTCCCTTGGCATCGGTTCTTGATTGGCTGGACTCTTGATAAATGAATTTCTCGTCCAATAAAAGCTATTTTTCTTTCCAGCTCCAGGTCATAAAAAGCATCATGTGTAATGTTATATGTGGGTCCACTCTTTGCAAGTTGTCAAGCCCCTACCCTTCTATTAAACTAAAAAGCATAAAAGGCAAAATTCTAGGAATGGTTTTGCTTCTATGTGAACATCCACATTTACCATGCTCTTTAGCATATAAGGCAATAGTACCATGGAGTGGACGTGGAGAAATTTTTGTTGAATACCGTGCTTAGAGAACCTTCCTTAATTACATGCACGCAAAATGCAATTTTCTGCTTCTGGGTGTGTGATTCTCCTTTCGTCTTTTATTTAATTTTGTTGGAAGATTCTTGAGGTGCAGTGTATAATTAAAGGAACTCCACCATAAATGCTCAAGGCTATGCATATGCCTAGGACTATATATGAGTAGTGTATGTGAGTGCCCAATGTCATTTCAGAATAAATCTAACTCTCATATTCAAAACATGTTCCAAAATTGGAAAAAGGGGAAGGAGGTGGAGCTTCTTTAACTAGAAACCAATTTGCTCTTTTAGTCCCTTAGCTTCTGAAATTTATGTTCTTCTCCTTTTGTTTGTATTCTTTTGGTGGGGAAAGGGGTTGACGTGTGTGCACATGCGCATTATGTGCTTCAACGGTCACGAATTCTTGTTTCTAAAAACCCTAGTTTTTATAGCTAGTGGCATACTTTCACAATTATAATTATTTCAACAGTCATAGGCTACTATTCTTTTTATTATTTGTTTATTATGATTCGCAAGTGGAATATGGCCCTTTTATCGCATAAATAAATAGATGGTACATTTTCAACATAATACTAATTAAATTATCATTTATCTTATCATACACGATTCTAAATACCAACATGTGATTGATTTAAGTGGTAAGGGATTTGGGCACCTTTAACAAGTAGTTAGGTATTCAAATCCTGACTCTTGTGTATGGAAAAAAAACCTGATTGCGAGGGGAGAAACCACCTTCTGTGCCCAACAGGTTACTCGATGGAGATTAGTCACTGCTAACCCTGGTGGATACTTCGTACCTATGTTATGGTACCAAAAAAAAAATAAAAATACACGATTCTAAATTTGTTGCTCTGGAACCGTCAATTGCCTATTTTGGTATAAGTTGACACTCACTCTTCCTAATTTAGATGATGCAAATTTTAATTTTCTAAAGTTTCCATTTTTTTAAAAGAAAATGCTATAAGCTGCCCATGCATGTTTACCTTTTTAGTTCCTGTGCTTTTTGTTTAACTTGAGCAAAAGTTGTTGATGCCAATTAAGTATGGAATCTTTATATATTCATTTTCTTATTGAGTTTTGCAATATCCTCCTATTAATACTCTTAATACTAAAATAAATAAAATATTAAATAAAAATAATACATTCAATGTCTTAAATATATATATATATATATATATATATATATATAAATTCAATAATATTTTCTTGGTTAAATTAGTTTTTTGTTTCCTTAAGTTATTTTTTAGGTTCATTTTGGTCCCTTAATCTTAAAAGGATTTATTTTGGTCCCTGATGTATGAAACGATACACAATCTGGTCTCTTCCGTCTCACTCCCATCCATGACAACATTAACAACATCTTACATGGCCGTTAACAATAGCTGATATGGTTCTTTTATGTTTTAAGTAGATTCATTTTGGTCCTTCAAAGTTTTATAAGTAGATTCATTTTGGTTCCTCGACATTTTAAGTAAATTCATTTTGGTTTCTGAACGTAGAATATTGTTAACATCATCACAAAGGGGAGAGATGAAGTTAACGTCCCTCAACTATTTTTCATATTATATATAGTATTATGTTTTTAAGTTTTTTTTTTTATATTATATCGTGTGGATTAATTTGTTTACACCGATTAATTTAGTTCTTTGAAATTTTGAGTTAAGTCAAAATAATATTAAATATAGTCATGCTAAAATAATACTTTTAAAAAATAACAATTTTGAAGTTGTTAAATTGGATATCTACTATTGTTACGATATGACCCGAGTTGGAGCTCGGTCCCTAGCCGTCCTTAGACCGTGTGTCCAATAAGTCGATCATCTTCGATTAAGTTGTGACTGCTGAAATTCGTAACTAGTCTCAGACCTTGTAACTGTCCTCATCAATAACGTCCATAATCACTTATAATGACTCACTAATACTATGTAACGACCACCCTCACTTTATATATATCAGCCATAGCTTTCGGGTATGGGGAAATCTTACTCATACTCTATGTATGTACTCATAATACTTGAGTACCAACGGGCTTGGGCATCACCTCTTCCTGGTCATGGAGTCAGGCACTGACCGATCTCAACTCGGCTGCCGACCTCCGAAGTCCATGTCAGGACAACTACATATATTTAGCTTCAATTATCGTAAGAAGTTATGTCAAATAATATCATTGTAAGAAAAAGGGCAGCCATGCATATTTAAGATTTTATATTCCGCTTCTTTATATTTAAAAACCAAAACAAGTCCAGAAACCTTAGATCAAGTGGCACATTATTGCTTGATCGAAATTGAAGAATCATGAACTATATATCCACAACCTTATATTTATTGAATTGAGGTATTCTAGTTTGCAAAGTTCGAAAGTCAGTCTTTTTTCTAAGGAAACTGTGGAAGGAAGTCTTAAAAAAAATTATCTAGTTGATCACCTTTCTATTTTTATGAAGTAAAGTGGATTTCAGAAGGTTAGTTTTGACATAAAGCTGCTGACATACCTTGGTTGACATTAGTTAAGATTTATTTGCCACTTGTCGTGAGATTATAGTGGATCATATACCTTGGTAATCCCTTCTAACTGCAGAGCTAATAAGGGTTCAACACGATTTCATTTTGCAATTATTATCCTGATTTCTGAATCTGCTTATGTTTTCGTTATAGCGATGGATTTGGTGGCAGGCAATGCTTTATATGCGTCACAGTCAAGTCATTCAACTGAGGCTCCTCTTTGATTATCTCGGTTGCAAAGTGCAAAAGATTAGAATTTCGAACAGGTTCACACTGGAGATTGATGATGCTAATTCAAATATTGTTGCATTGTAGAAGCCTCTTATCCGTATTTTTTTTCTGTCCTTAACTAGGAGTATACCTCGTCGTCAGAAGCAGGGACTAATCTTCTGCTGGAGAATGAATGACACTTGAAGGCAGAAAACCTTCTTCCAACGGAAATTCGCTCCATACGCAAGAGTTGAGATTCGAACACTAGCCACTTGGTTAAGTACGGGTTGGCGTAGAAGCCTCTTATCTATGTCAGGTTTATATTTTTTTTTCAATTTCAAATTAATTATACAATTTATACTCTATAGTTTAAACGAGCAAATGAAGACCTCCATGTTTTTTATCCACCCGTATTATATAGTCTGCTAACTGATACTCTACCAGTGCTTGAAAGAAGAAACAGCCGGTTTATAATTTTGAAAAGTAGTAGTTCTGGTAAATGTCTTGAATATATAAGAAGTTAGCGTAAACCAAATATTTTATATACTAAGAGTACAAAGGGTACTCCAACCGAGTTACAGAACCAAACAAAAAGGCTAACATATGTAAATAAAATACTGTTACATGTGTATAACAGTATTAGCTTTACAAGTGTACATACCACCCACCCAACCAAAACTAAAACAAAGAAGAGCCATCCCTGCCCAGCCAGCCAAAAGGATCCGCCCACCAAAAGAACCATAGCAATCATCAAAAGAAGAAACCAAGGCCACAAATTTAACAAGAGTTGAAGGGGGAAAAAAAAAATCAGCCCAAACACTAGGCCAAACCCAAACGAAAACATCCAAACCACCACCACCAAAACAAAACCCAGACCCAAAGAACAAATCACCAAATAATAATTCTAATGCAGAAAAAGTCCCCTAACCAAGTCACCTATTGTCGATTTTGATCTCTTTTATACAATTAAAGTCTATCTTCTCTTTACCTATGGAACTATTCTTAAAACTCCCACCTATCCCTCTTAGGGGGGTGAAGGTTGTGATACAGACAGGATATATGCTCTCATTGGCATTTATCTGTTGTTTGTCATATTCCTTATCTCATGTCTGTATGCCATAATGCAAAGTTTTGGTTGGAGTTCTTCACCTTTTATTTTGTTTATATTAGTGATCTATCGATAAGAGACTTGAAGCTTCATCTGTTGCCCATTAGGCCAATCATTTATTTTGATATATTCTTATGCTTGAAGCATGGACTGGAATAAATTATTTTTGTTTATATTTTAATGTATGTTTTTCTATAAGTTTAGCATCATAATCTCTCTGGATTCAGCCTCCTTAATTCACAGTACAACCAGAGATACAAGACTTTTCACAAATATATCCATATACATATATGTCCATGGTTTTGTTAGAGATAAAAATCAATATTCTTGACCCGAAATTAACAATTTCGGCTCAGGATGTGATGAACCATAATGGTTTTGATTCTTTCAGGCATGATGTTTTCATTGCCAAAACCCCTATTTCCGGTAATTATCTATTTTACACTTTGAATATTTCATTTTATTATTTTATTTTGTATCAAGCACTCCTTGATATCCTTGGAGTTTGCTTTACGTGAATTTATTGTGGGATTTTCCAGCAAAGTTTCTGAAGATCTTCAAATTTGAAAACTGTATATCTTTTTGACTGAGTTGTTTATGGAGGAGAGGGCAAATCCTGATCCAGATCCAGATCCAATAGAACAGTGAAGAGCCAGGCGAGCGCACGTGTTTTTTTGTAGCTGCTGCCTTAAATGCATATATTAGCGTTCATATATGATTTATTTAGCTTATTATTAGTTCATTTGTTAGAATACTTCTATAAGTCTGTTAGGTAAAAATTAACGGATAGCGGATAAGCTAACTGATAGCGGATACGGATAAGTTAGCTGATAGCGGATAGCGATGATTAGATTTGAAGTGTTTGATAAAACTAGCGGTTGGACAAGCTGATAAATGTAAAATGCATATTACTTTTAACACTTTAATTTATTTTAAATTATTTATCATTTAAAAAAATAAAATATTATCATTTTTATTTTAGTTTTAATTATTTGTCATAGATAAAATGAAATAATAAAAATAAAATTATATACTGATATGATTTTTATATAATTTTTTTTACAGATAAAATATATATTCTATTTTTTATCTTAAATATAAATCTAAATAGTGAAATTAATTCTTATTTATATACTATATTAATTGATTAGTGTTTTATTTTATTAGCTAAGGATAAATGAGGAATTTAATTAAGATAGTAGAGATAGAAATGGAAGAAAAAATGATAAGCTATACGCTTTAAGCTCAAACGCTACTTCAAGTAACGTCTGGAAAAAACGTTATACGCTAGTAAAAAAAGTTATATGCTAATTTTAAAAACAGTTACTAAAAGGGGCTACTTTTCTATCCGTTATAAGCTATCCGCTATATGTTAGTAGATTCGGCAAACCAAACACACTCATAGATATATAACCTTACATGTTCATAGTTTTTATTATTTGATTATATCTAATTTTACTTCATTTTTATTTTTTACCATGCACACATTCTAATTCTAGATGTAATAATTTTTTATTTATTGTTTTCTTATTTCTCATCATATATTTCATCACTCCCAAGACACTCATAAGCTCTACGATGTCTATATAAGGTGTCCAAATTATATGTCCAAATATCTTTACTCCATCCAAAGTTAGACATGGGGTGTAATGAATAGTACCGAGTAACACGAGAAGACTCAATTGGTCTTGTGTTTTTGGATTGTAAAAGTTCACTAGTTGTGTTTAGGGAGATCTGGCCACCACTAGCTAGCAGTACAGCAACTTTCAATGGTACAAAATTTTCTTGGCAAGAAACTGAATAGAAGTCATGATTGATGACAAGTCTGTCTCATTCTCACATTAGTACCGGAAAGATTAACTTCAAAAAATAAAATAAAAAGATAAAGGTCTTGCTAAGTGCTAACTAATATCTTCAAGACATTGATTAATGAATATATAAAAAGAAACATTTTAATATTAAAAATAATAAATTTTTACTGTTTCATGTATTTTTTTTTTTTTTGACAAGTCAAGGTATATTGATATGAGTACTAGGGATACCCCAACCTATATACAAGAAAGTAGGAGCTACCTATGTAACAATGATACAAGACCACGACCAACATCAAAATTACAAAGGAGCATCACCTGAAAACCCAAAAGCCACATAGTAGTAGCCCAACATTAGAAACCAAAACAATGTAATACTAAATCTCACCAAATGAAAAAATACCCACAACCACACTAGAAGTCAAAATTTTTAACCCAACACCCACACATGCCCAACTACCAGCACCTACATTGATTAAATACATCTCTTTTCAAAAAAATATCTTTAATTCCCCGACAAGTATCCTAAGAAAACTGATTAACATTTCCCAAAAATTAAAGTTGTACAGACAGATTTACACATATACTAGTTTGATCCTCGTGCAACAATGTGGTCACATTTTATGTTGAAATCTTTTGGCTTAATTGCACTTTTGGTCCCCAAGTATCATGATTGTACGATTTTTGTTCCTCAAGTTTCAATTGCGACAATTTGGTCCCCCAGGTATTGCGATTGTGCTATTTTAGTTTCCAAGTTCCAATTGCCCCAATTAGGTCCCTCAGATATTATGATTGTGCAATTTTGGTCCCTAGATATCACAATTATGCAATTTTAAATGTCAGTGGCCTATGTAGCACATGTGAGACTGATTTGGTACTTAGTGAGGTCGGCTTGATAACTTACATGATATTCTTATATAGCATTATTGATACCACACATACTTTAATTGACACAAGGAATGTCATGTAAGCTATCAAGCAATAAATTTTTTTTTTCCTTTCAATACTAACATAATATATGCATGGATACGAAGATCATATGGTCAGATAATATATTGAAGAAAAATCAATGGCTGTGTTGCAATTTGTTTGCTGGATTATTCATTTCTCGATGGGTAGTAGGCTATTAGCTCGCGAATCAGGGAGGTCACGGGTGTCTAAGCATATATGCTTTTTAGCATGTGTTCTCAGGATGTTTTTTGGCTCTGAATTTTGGCTCCGCGTTTTGGACTTTATGCATTTTGGCTTTTGGCATAGTTTTCCAATCACGGTTTCGGGGGTTCCTTTGGGAGTGAAGATCCTCTCCAGTAGGTGGAGAAAATGGAGAGGCCAGTCCTGTGATCATAGTCGTACACGTGCCTTTAATAAAATCCAATGGCTGAGATTATTTTATTTTATTTTAAAATTAAAAAACCAATCTCTGAAACTGAAATCCCCTCCTCAATACCTTCTTCGTTCACGCCCTTCTCTCCCCTGCTGAGACGTTCAGCCTCGCCGCCTCTCCGCTCGCCGCCATGCCTGACGAATCCTCCGCCCCTCTGCAACGTTTGGACCTTCATGTATTGAGGCCGTTGAATGTATATATGAAGCTTCCAGATGCATATATAGCTTCAATGTCCAGACAAAAAATATGTGTTTTTTTTTTGTTTGTGAATTAAAAATATGTGCTTTATTAAAGTGTAAACCACCAAATAAAATATGCAAAAGTTAGGTGCTACAAAGGTTTGAAAAAATAGAAAAGAAATGTGCTATATGTTTCACCAAATTGATTTCAAAAAAAAGAAAGAAAGGACGCATCAGGCATGGCAGCGAGCTGAGCAGCTGAAGGTCTCAGTGGGGGTGATGGGCGTGAAAGAAGAAGGTATTGGGAAGGGGATTTCAATTTAATGGATTGGTTTTTTAATTTTAAAATAAAATAAAATAATTAATCTCAGCCATTGGATTTCATTAAAGCCACGTGTATGGCTATGATCACAGGGACTACTGGCCTCTCCATTTTCTCCACCTACTGGAGAGGATCTGCACTCTTTGTTTGGAAGGCATTTTATGCCTGTCTTTTGTTGCTCTGTGGCTGTGTGTTTGGACAATTGTCCTTCCTTTTGACTTTCTCTTTCCCTTGAACTAGGGTCGGAGTTTTTTTTTTTTTTTTTTTGTTTTCAAAGGGAATCCTCCACAGATATCTGTGAAGATTAATTCCTTAAATTTTGGACGATGTTGAATGACTAACCTCTCTTAATCAGATTTTTTTTTTTCATATACAAGAGTTAGGGAACAAACCCCTGACCACTCGGTTAAGGGATCTGAATTCATTACCATTCGGACCAACCACATGGTATTAGGGGTTGGAGTTTGAGAAAATGTTTTATTGTAGAGAGATAACTTTAATATGTAAATAAGATTAATTCCACTTTAAAGATGCAAAAATATGGGACAAGAACCAAAAATATGTTAACAGATACTCCCTCCGGTCCTTATTATAAGAGGCAAATGACTACTTTTTTTTGGTCCAAAATATAAGAGACATGCATGTATTTTGACAAATATTAAATACTCATTTCCAATTTTACCCTTATTTATAATAGGGTTTATATTTACGAGACAATGCAACTTTCAAAACAAGTAGGTTTGTTCATTAATTATTGAAGGGTTAAATTTGTAAATATATGAATATTAATTACAAATAGCTTATTTCAATGCATTTCCTTGGTTTGTGTGTTTTAGGGTTTTGCCTCTTATATATAGGACCAGAGAGAGTATGTGTTAAAATTCATCTCTTAAAAATTAGGAGTGTAACGGGTTGGTTTGGTTCGGTTTTTGACGAAAAAAATGTCCGAACCGATCAAATTTGATCGGTTCGGTTTGGTTCGGTTTTCTTCATTTTTTAGTACATGACCCGAACCAAACCAAACCGATGGAGTTCGGTTTGGTTCGGATCGGGTGATCGGGTTACCTAATTAAAATGCACCAGAAACACTTTTTTGGGTAGAAAATGCACTAGACTATTACCAAAACACAAAATAGTCCACAAAACCATAGAAATTAACAACAAATCAACTACAAAATATAAAATAATGTGATTGAAAAAAAAAACACAGATCAGTTTGGAGAGAACGAGGGAGACAGTACAAAGAGGAAAGGGGAAAAGCAGAAAAGGGGAAAGGGGAGAAGGGGGAAAAGGGAGAAGGGGAGAAGACCACTCATCACGCCGGAGGCGCGGCGGTGAAGCGGGCTCTGCTTCTGCTGCTCTTCGCAATCTCGACGTCACGGTGGTGGTGAGGGCGTGAGGCGGTGGTGAGGCGGCTTCCGCTGCTCTTCGCAAACTCGCGATCTGCTTCTGGTCACGAGTCACCACGGCGAAAGTGAAGCGGTGAAGAACGATTTGGATCTGCTGACGCTTTGCAAATCGCAAACTCGAACCAGTGAAGAAGCTCTGGTCACGACAACGGCTGAAGGAAGAAAGGAGGATATGGCGGGGTCGCGGCGACATGCTCTGGTAACGGACTCACGACGGCTCGGTAACGGCTGACGGCGGTGGTGAGGCTGCGCGAAAGTGAGATGAAGTGAGGAAGAGGAACTGGGACACTGGGTTAGGGTTTGGATTTAGGCAGTGAATGGGTCGAAACTTAGGTCAGGATAGATAAGTTTAGGTTAATCATACATAGTAATTATTTTTTTTTAAAAATGCACCATCGGTTCGGGTTGTCGGGTCATTGGATTTGGAAGACAAAATCCAATACCCGAATCAGTGATAATTGGTTTTCATTGGTTCGGTTCGGTTTTTTACCCGAACCAATCATTTTCAATTTTTTTTGGATTGGTTTGGTTCGGTTTGATCGGGTTGGTCGGGTTGACCCGGTCCACTTACACCCCTATTAAAAATCATGATTGACATCGCAACAACGTTTGTATTTTTTTTGTCCTTAATCAGGAGTATACCCCATCGGAAGTGGGGACTAATCTCCTGCGGGGGAATGAATGACACCTGAAGGCGGGAAACTCCCTTCCAGCTGAAATTCGCTCCATACGCAAGAGTTGGGATTCGAACCCCAACCACTTGGTTAAGGGGCACACAACGTTCGTATTTGAACATCTAAATTTTCAAATTTCAAGAAAGAAAGAGAATAATTAAAATAAGTAAATGAATAATCACGTAACATAATTACTCAAATTAAAATTTTTATAATAATAATAATAAAGGAAATGCTAAGGAAAGTCCAAGCATATATATGCTTCAAGAGTTCAAGAAGATAATATTTTGGTTTTGAGATTTTTTTGACCCTATATTCCAAACAACGTTGTTTATAGCTAATTAGACTGGGAATTACAAATATTTCAATCCCAACTAAAATACTTAATTCCAACTTAAAAAATATGAGAGCCAACTCACTAATTAACATGCTACATGGGCACACGGCACACCCATTAATCCAACAGAGAGGCAAAAGTGGCAAGTGATTGTCATGCTCAAGGATCCGGGCTCAGGTCGAGTTTTTATTTTATTTTTTGAAAAAAGATCAATTTTGGGCCCGAGAAAAAGGTCGGGTTTGTATTAGTCCCTGATAAAACTAAAGTACCAAATTAATCCCCACAATTTCAAACAAAGGGACACATTAGTCCTTTCATTTGATCCCGGTAGATATCATCCGTTATATATGTGGATTAGGGTTCCACAGTTGCTAATTTGGGACAGAAATTGAAGTGGCGTCGATTAAGTCTCAATTTGGATATTTAAGTGACGTTTTTGGTTGCTTAAATGACCAGTTTCTTTTTATCACGTGTGTCCAAAATGGTGTTGCTTTGGGTATTTTGGGTATTTAAGTAAATGTTTAATAATCAATCTACACAATAGAAATTGTAAATATCATATAACAGTATACCTAAGAAAGAAAACAAAACACGTCATCAACTTTGCGTACCCAAACTAATGTGGGGTTGATGGAGCGACTAACGTGTCCCTAGTTTAAAATTGCGAGGGATTAATTTGTACTTTAGTTTTGTCAGTGACTAGATCGGACCTCGATATTTTTCTCAAGAACCAAAATGGACCTTTTTTTTTCTGGTTATTAAAGTACAAAACAAATTAAATAATTAATATATAAATTTTTTATTGAAAATCACAATTTTTCAATTTTTAATATATTAAATACATAATTTTTTATATAATTAATTAAAGAATTAATTTATAATTTTTTAATTAAAAATCACAAATTTTCAATTTTTAATATATTAAATTCATAATTTTTAATATTTTTTATTGATTTCTTAATAAGTGATTTTAGGATACTAGTAATTAGTATTTGTTTTTTTTTTTTTTTTAAATTATGAACTAATATAGAGGGTGAAGTTTTTTAATGACAAGATTGAGTGTTTATAATAGGAGAATGCTAGGAATCAATAAAAGAAAGCTCTATTTTTTTTTTTTTTTGACGGACAAGAAAGAAAGTTCTAATTAGAAAGTGATATATCCAATTTTTATAAGTGTTATTTTAAGACATTGGACCATGGGTGACGTAAAAGAAAAAAAACAGAGACATTGGACCATTGGTTAACAGATTCTTATAATAATAATAATAATAATAATAATAATAATGTCCCCATAAAACGAGGACGTTTGGAATGTTATTATTTATTAAGTTATGATTATGCAAATTAAACAAAGATTAGATGGAAGTATGAGCAGAGACAGGTGGTAAGTGGTGTCACTGCGTGGAGTGGATCTAATCTATTACAACCTACGGCTGGTCCCAATCCCAGTCCCAGAGATAATAAGGAAGGAAGGTAAGGTTTTACTGTTAGACGAGATTTGTGTTGTGTTGTGTGTCTATAAATATATGTTTAAGATTTATGATTTATGATTCTTGTCTTTGTCTCAGAAAATGGCTACCGGAGTCAACAGAAAAATTTCTGCAGCTTCAGCTCGTGCTCATACCAGGAAGCCAAAGAAAAACACTTCATCTTCAGGTCCTTTCCTCTTTCCCTTATATTACCATCGCAAATCAAATTCGATGTTTCATACTTCAAATCCCAATTAATGTAAATCAAATTCATAAATTGGATTGTTAGAGTAAAGCTATGAAATTAACATTTCTGTATTCCACGCCTTTTATTTACTTTGTTTAACTTTAACATGCAAAACTAAAATAAGGACACTTTAGGAAACATTTGTTACAAAAAATAAAAATAAAAATAGAGAGCACTACCCAAGGTTTTCTGTATTAGCAGAGTTCTCTTTAGTAGTAATATAGATAGATGCAGACTATTGTTTTGGATATATAAAATTGCATGTTTCAATTCAGTTGTAAGGCTGGGAATGCACTGCACCTGGGAGTTCTTCACCTTTTATTTTGTTTATACTAGTTTGTTAGCAAAAGAAGTAAAGTTTTTCCTACATGTGTTGCAAAATAGGGTAACAATTAGTATGTATTGATGTTTTTATGTTGAAGTTTAGACTACAGAGTGCAAGAAGTTATTTCTCTTTGACATGTTATTTTTCTCAGGAATTCTTAGAACAGCACTAGCTGTGTTGTTCATTGGGTTTCTAGCATGGGCTTATCAGGCTATTCAACCTCCTCCTCCCAAGATATGTGGCTCTCCTGATGGACCACCTATAACAGCTCCGAGAATCAAACTAAGAGATGGGAGGAATTTAGCATACAAAGAGCATGGTGTTCCAAAAGATGCAGCCAAGTATAAAATCATCTTTGTTCATGGTTTTGATTCTTGCAGGCATGATGCAGTTGTTGCCAAAACCCTATCACCTGTAATTATTTGTGATACTTTTTTCTTTTTAAATTGCTTTTTGCTGTCATAACATTCTCTGATATCTCTGGACTTTGTACTATTTAAATTTATGGTAATTTTTTTTTTCCAGGATGTTGCTGAGGACTTGGGGGTGTACATTGTATCTTTTGATAGACCTGGTTATGGGGAAAGTGATCCTGATCCAAATCAAACTGTAAAGAGCCTGGCCCTGGATATAGAAGAACTTGCTGATAAACTGGGATTAGGGTCCAAATTCTACATAATTGGTTTCTCCCTGGGTGGGCAGGTTGTTTGGAGGTGCCTGAAGTACATCCCTCACAGGTATGTTTATTCAGGTTAAATGTAATTCTGTTGTTATTATTGTTTAATTTTTTTTGGTATTATGCAAAGTGCTGTTCTAGGCTGTGAACAGAAACTCCAGGTTTTCTTAGGAAATTAGGTTAGTCTAAGCAAAAATAGTTTAGTGTTGGGAAATTCTATAGGGTAATTGTGACTGTTTAAGATAACAAATCTACTTGGAAGTTGAATTGCAGAGAATAGAGTAGAATAGAAGAAGGAAAAGTAACCTAGGCTTCACATCTAGGGTCAGTTTGATATAGGGTGAAAAATTCATAGATCCCGAAATCAGCAAGTAAGGCAGATATTGAAGAAGCTTCTAGACTAACTATCAGCAAATTTCTATGAAGTACATGGTGGCAATAGTTAGAAGAAGCTAGAAGGACTATGTAGAAAATGAAAGAAAGTCAGAACATGCTAGAGACTTTTAGAGGCTACGGCAATGTAAGTCAGTCATGAAGCCTGTAAATATGATGAAAGGAGTGACTCATTGTGTGGTGAAGGAAGTGATGAAAAATGTCTCGTGCACTAAATACCCTTCAACCCCCACCAATCTATGTATCCTTCAGACTATAAATCTCAAACCCATTTCTAACTAGGACTACAAGCACCTATGTCTCTCCTTCAGTCCTTCTAAAATCCTACAGAACATTACATTATTCTGTTGCCGAGCTGGATATATCATATATATATTGTATAGGACTAGTCAAGTCTTGTTGCCCAAGTAGCTCATGGACCAAATTTATAACCAACCACTAATACAAAAATAACAGCCCACTAGCATAAACTCATAAACTAAGCTCATAAAAAGCTGAGACCCTAAACGGAAAATTACTAAAATGATCCTAATAATAATAGAAAGTACTTCTGTTTAGGTGAATTCAACTATAACATCCTGTGAAACTATGATATTAGCATAAGCATTTGAGTTTGGTTTTGCCCCTCTTCCTCATGTTATTTCCTAAATCTTCCCGGCATCGTATTTGCATCAGTGAGCAGAGTTGTCAATCACAATTTTCATCTCTTTCTACAGTAACAAAAAATTTAAATGCTGACAGGCTGGCAGGTGCAGTGCTCATAGCCCCAGTTGTCAACTACTGGTGGCCTGGTCTTCCTGCAAACTTAACTAGCGAAGTCTTCTACCAACAAAAACTTCAAGACCAATGGACATTACGTGTTGCTCACTATATACCATGGCTAACTTACTGGTGGAACACTCAACGGTGGTTCCCAGCATGTAGTTTAATTGCTGAAAGTACAGATGTTCTTTCCCTTCAAGACAAAGAACTTATGCCTAAGAGGTCTGATAGAAAGAGTTATGTGGTACGTATCTGGCCTTTAGGTGGTTACAAGAACAGTAGGTTTTTACCCCCTAAATACAATAGAATGGAAGTGATTTATCTTAGTTGTTTAAACTCATACAAATTGATTTTGATATTTGTCGGTGATTGTGGTGACTAAAGATCAGAACTAGCACCGACCATACAGACTCAGTCTGTGGAATGTATTCTCTAGGAGTTTAACCATTGAAAATGTGTTTCTCTACCTGTTTAGTGCTGCATGTGAATGTCCAAAACTGTTGAAGTCAGTCGTGCACAATTCTTACTACTCCTTATGCTTTAGTGTCTAATTTTTTGTAATCTTTTTTTTCTCTAAGACTGATCATAGCAATTCCAGTCGTAACTTTGAAGTTGATACCAACAACAGTTTGTCTCTAGTTCCCAATGACTATTAAAAGACATCTTATATGCAAAATACAACAACTGCAACCAAACCTTTTCCCACTGCATGGGCTCAGCTACACGGACTAATCAATACCATTGGGATATATCAATATCTGAAATTTCAGTAAAACTATAATAACCATTTAGACCAAGGTCTTATATCATAAGCACAACTCAAGTTTAGAATTTACTCTTTCTTTCAATTAATCAACTAGGACTCTCATCTGCAAATAGACTGGTGTATTTAAACTAGTATCATTCATGAATTTTGTCAGTATCAATTTAGGAGTAGGAGCAACATTTGAGGTCTAATATTGTAGTCAAACATTTGTAGTCAAATCTCGTGGGGAAAATATGCTTGAAAATTCATTGATCAAGATTTATAAACTCTCAGTTTGTGTCTGAGCATCAGTCTTTTGAATATGACAACTACAGCACAGGGTTTTTAGTCTTGTATGATTATTTCCTGTAGTATAAAGCATTTTGTAATCAATAAAATGTGATATATGCGGGAACACATAGCCTGCATCCATGAGAGCATAGAATATGGAGTGCCAGTTTATGGTTGAAATTGGTTGACAAGATTTCTCCATTTAGAAGCAGAATAAATAGATTACAAGACAAACATTGTGTAGTTAATGTTTTACATTTTATCAGAGGGGCTAAATGTTTATTAATGTTCTTGGCCTTTGGTGCATTGCTCCTGAGAATTCTTCATTTTCTCCTCTTTTTTTATCAATTTCCTTTCACCTATCCTTGGATAAACTGCCTGATATTTCTTGATTTTATGAATCCTATGTATTAAGAGTTGTTTCTCAACTTATGGTGGACCTGTCGGAAATAAATTGAAAATTTAAAGGTTCTTTTGAAATTAGGGATGTGAAAGTTATAAATTTTTATGCATACTATATTCTTGTTGGAGCAAGTGGACGTGGTACAGTACACATTGTTTTACTGGATAGTGTTTGGTTAGTTTGTCCTTTTGGTAGATGATTTTACAAGTATTTGACAAATGCAAAAGCAAATTTTCACTTGTATGAGCACCCTTCTTGTAAGGTAACTTCATCCGCTCATAAAGAAATAGTAGATGAGTTCATTTGAGTAGCGGTTGATTTTTAGTACCATCTAATTTCTGACTAGCCTCGTTTTAATCGAGTTTGCATAGAATTATGTAGTTGTTTATCTCCCACTGAACCATTTCTCTCATGATATCTAAAATGTTTTGTTTCTGTTCGAATATCGACACGAATTCTTTACCTCTTCCAGTCCCTAAAATTTTCTTACCTCAAGAACAGGGATTTATAATTCTTTTTTTCTTTTGTTTGTGTGTGTGCTTTCCATAGGCTCAGGTAAGACAGCAAGGAGAATATGAAACCGTCCACCGTGACTTAAATATTGGATTTGGTAGCTGGCAATTTAGCCCTCTGGATCTGGAAAATCCATTTCCAAGTAATGAAGGTTCAGTCCATCTTTGGCAAGGATATGATGATTTGATAGTGCCTGTTAAAATGCAACGCTACATTGCTCAAAAACTTCCATGGATTCACTATCATGAGCTTCAAGGTGCTGGTCACTTGTTCCCTCATGCTGACGGTATGAGTGATACTATCATTAAGTCACTTTTACATGGGAAGTAGAGTTCTATATTTCAGTGACTATCTCAGGTCAACATTTGGCATTTAATATTTCTTTTAAGGGGGGCTTCAAACATTGTTGATTATAGTGACATGTATGATTAACTTTGTGCCACTTTTTTGGACGCATACCAATTGTAGGGAGAATCTGGTTGCTATTTAATAATTAAATATGAACTTTGTTTTGTTTGAAAGATGATTTAACAGAAGCTGGAATATTCATATGTAGCCACACTAATTACACTCAAGCTGAATCGACTTGAAATATGAGCACACTGTCCTCTGGCAAATTTCTTTTAAGATGAATGTAATGTTCACGAGCTATTAAGGATAGGTACGGTAGTGTCACAACTAGTGTGACAACATAAGATAGGGCTGCAAAAGATTTTCCTACAATTATAGGATAGAACAAAGGGTCAACTTTGACCCTTACCTTTTTACCTTGGTATTGGATGTGCTTATTGAGCATATCCAAGAGTTGGTGTCACAATGTATGCTTTTTGTAAATGATATAGTCTTGGTTTGAGTGTCGATAGTGGAAAGAAATGAAGTTAGAGTTGTGGAGACAAACTCTAGAAGCACATGACTTTAGTTTAAGTAGAAGTAGGACAAAATTTATAGAATGTAAATAAGCAGGAGGTGCACTAATTCTAGTTTAGAGGTGAAAATTGAGAACCGTACTATACCATAAGTCACATAGTTTAAGTATCTAGGTCCATCATACAAAAGGATGGAGAACAGGAGAGATATAAATCATAGGATTCAAGCGAGGTGGATGAAATAGAGGAATGTTTTGGATGTTATGTGTGATAGAAAAGTACTGCTCAAGTTTAAGGGATAATTTTATTGCACAACTATAAGACTTGTGATGTTGCATGAGACTAAATTTTGGGTGGTAAAAAACCAAAAAGAGAATAAACTTAATATAGCAGAGATGATAATGTTGCGTTAGATGAGTGGACACACGAGATAATATAGTATTTGGAATGAATGTATTAGAGAGAAAGTTGGGATAACATCTATTGTAGAAAACACGGTAGAATCTCACCTTATGTGATATGAGCATGTTTGGAGAAGACTTCTAGAAGCACTAGTAAGGAGAGTAGATAGGTTAGAGGGTAGCTCAATCGCTAGAGGTAAAGGGAGATCAAAAAAAACTTTAAGCGAAATCAGATAGATAAGATTTATGGTAGAACATTAAGGCGTCGTTTGATTATGTAGTGACCCCACTTGAGAAGGGTTAGTTGTTGTTTGAAATTTGAATGTAATGGTCATTATTGGTAATTAGGTATTATCTGCCTGCATGCACTTCATCAAATGGCTGATAGCTAATAATTGCTAAATACATAGATGAGTTTGGTGGAAGATTGCTTATCTAGGTAAGGAATAAGGATTGATTTCGCTCTACACTCTTGAATCTGCAGCTTTGGCTGTCTGAATAATAATTTCATTTACTTTGTGCTATTAATTTTTATGTGATTGATTTGATATCCTCTATTGCGTTGGTGATCCTTTATACAGCTCATGTAAACAATACCTGTACCAAAATTTGTTAGGAATTTCTATGGTACCGTGATGGATATGATATTCATAATAAGTTTTCAAATATTTATTGAATGTTGATTTGATAATAAATATTAAAAAATACTACTAATATTGAAATATTGGACAACTCACACTGGATACCGTACACTAGAAAATAAAAGTAAAAATAGATAGCATAACATTTCCCAAATTTATTTTGTCTATATGACTCCAAAGCATGGACCCATTCAATCCATATGTGACTCCAAAATTTTGTTATTAACTTATTATTGCTCCTTGATGGTTGAGTCGTTTACCTCTTGGACTGGGAAAAGGCTACGGCGACTGAGGCTGTGTAGATTTGGGCCTTGTCTGGGTCTGATCGGCCCACCTCATGCCGAAGTCTAATGTTGAGCCTTAATCTGAGATCGAATTCGGCCCATGCAGGAAAGAAATGGGAGCTTACGTAAAAAATTATCATATATAATATAAAAAGTGAGCATGAGATTAATCTAAGAAATTTATAATTAATTGAAAAAAATTAGTTGAACTATCTCGTACTTTCATAAAGATTATTAATTGCGTTCTCTATTATTCATAGAAAAATAAGTGAACATTTTATAATAACAAATGGGATTCTTAATTTAAGAGTAATATAAAAGTTATATTTTTGTATACTAGTATACAAATTATATTTTAAATTTTAATAAATTTGATATATATATATATATTAAAAATAGTAGTAACAGAAATCATTGTCCCAACAAATATCTGCTGGAATGCTGGTAGTACTGAAAAAGATTCATGAATCACAACTACCGAGGTATTATTGTTTGTCGTGAAAATGTTTTCTATCACTAAAAGATGATATTTTGTAGGAATATATGGTCAGTGAATATTAAAATATATATATATATATATATATAAATATAATCTAAAATTTTGTATGCTAATTATATGAAAGAAATGAAATGACATGTTTGAGTAAATAGTTTAATCAAATATTTATTTAATAATTTTATGAATTTTTTTATAAACTTATTTGATACTTATTGACATAATTAAAAAGAGTTACTACAAAATTATAAATTATTTTTCATAAATTATTTAATAAGTTTATTTTCTGAAGTTTTTTATAAACTTTTACAAACTTCCTATAATTCTAATATCATTTTTTTGACATAATAATTCTAATATCTTAGGTATTTAAATAACATAACAATATTGATAAAAAAATATATTTCATCTTTATGGTTTGTTGTGCGTTCACACTTTTTTTTCCTCAAAATTAATTAAACTTCAAAATTCAAAACGTAGTGATGCATACGTGTTACGCTGAAAACACAGGCTGCATCCAAAGGAGGTCGCACATGCGACACCTGTCCTAGACGTGGCAAGTGGTGCGATCGAGCTCGGGAACTTGGCCTCTGAATTTTGCACTGTATATTGCGGCATTTTGACAATTCTTTTGTTTTTTTTTATTTCTTTGATGCCTTGTTTTGTGGGGTACCCTCCAAGCCGGAATGGACCATATAAAGGAAAATGGTCACTACTCTTTGTTCCTTATAGCGAGCTCTGTGAATTGGTGTTTGTTTTAAATTTGAACACACACACACTGTTTGGTGTGGTCACTCCTCAGACTCAACAGAAACTCTTCCTCTTCTTCATTCCCTCATCCTCACTATCCTAAACATTTTGAGACTGGCACTAAGGCATTTGAACTTGAATTTTCAGGTATTTATTTCTCTATATACACTTTGTTGTGTAAAGTGTAACTATCCATGCATGTCCATTATTGTGTGGTTAATTTCCACTTTGGTTCCATCGATCTCTTTGGTTGTTTGGTTTTGACTTTGTTTAGTTAAATTCCACTTGGGTTGGATGAGATAGATTTGACAAAGCACAGTGGATGTTTGAAGCTCAATATGAGAGTGTCAGCTATGTTTAAAGTTGGTAGCTGATTGTTTTGGTTTGATTTCATTGGATTGCTTAATAATTTGAACGTTAATTAGTGCTATTATAGGGTTTGGCTTTGATTTGTACTTTAGGAAATGCCTTCTTTTCTTTTCTGTTATGATTAGAAATGCTACTTTGTTATAAATTAGTTTATGTTATCTAATCCTTCTAATTAAATGTCATTATTTAAATTTTTTCTGTATGTTTATAACTGTAGCCAGCCACCAGGTGATTTCCAAAGGAGGAAAGATTCTTTTCTTTCAAAGTCAAACATTAAAAACTTTCTAACCCTCCAAGTACTCCCCAATAGGAAATGTATCTCGTCTTTAATGGATTAGACGTTTTGATCCCCAAATTTTAGATCTCATTTTTTTAAAGACACGTCAAGGCCCTCCATTTTTTAATTTAAAAAAACAATTTTGTAATGTAATTTTTTTAAAAGCAGAGAAAATAAGCGAACAAAAGCAGTAGCTCCTTCCATTTTCATGAACGAATGGGGTTAAGTTTCCAACTTCCCGTGGTGGTGCTGATCAGCTGATAAAATACTTTATTTTGTACGTGAATTTCAGTGGAATCAAGAATCAAGATATATATATATATATATATGTGTATAGCTTGATCTTGTTCCGGATAATATTAAATAATGTAAAAAGGTATAATATAATAAACATATTTAAACAATCATTATCAACAACTTATTCGTTATAAAAAAGACAAAATTGTTCTGAAGTTGTACAAATTACACCACCCCATGTTAAAATATTATTCACCAATATGCTGTATTGAAAATATAAAATGATCAAGTATATTGTATTAAATACATATTTTTTTCATATAAATCCTTTTTTATTTTCTTAATCAATATCTTAAGGACATTAATTAGCATTCTTCTTATATAATACTCCCTCCGATCCTTAATATAAGAAACAAAACCCTAAAACACAGATCAAGGAAGTGTATTGAAATGAGTTAATTATAATTAATATTCATATAAATGTCCAAAAATACCCATTCTAATTAATGAATAAACTCACTTGTATGAAAAATTGATATATCTCGTAAATATAAATCCTACTATAAATGAGGCTAATATTGGAAATTAACATTTAATATGTGTGAAAATTGATGCATGTTTTTTATATTTTGGACAAAAAAAAATTATTTAATTGTTTTTTATATTAAGGATCGGAGGAAGTATAATCAATTATGGTGATTATCCGATCATGACATCATACTCATCAATTATTTTCACACTGAAATATGTTAAGTCTTTTTTGGCTTTTTCTCTTTATAGTAGTAGTTTTGACAAATAGCATGTTGGGTTGTTGCGTTTTGGTGCAGCAGAATCAGAAGAATAAGAAGATGGTTGTAGGGGAGTGTGAGATGAATTCCCATGGAGAAGGTGAGGTTGAATCAGCTCTACAAATGGAACACGAAGCCAACAAGTCACTCTCATCACTGGGAAGACAATCATCAATATACTCTCTCACCTTGGACGAGTTCCAGAACACACTTGTCTCCGAGAGTGGCAAGAACTTCGGTTCCATGAACATGGACGAGTTTCTCACCAGCATTTGGAACGCCGAAGACAATAACAACAACAACCAACCCATCAACAACAACAACAACAACACTTCTCTATAACACAAACTTCCACAGAGAATAAAGAGATTGTAAACATAAGGAAGCAACCAAGTCTCCCTCGACAACCCTCACTATCCATTCCTGCACCTCTTTGTAGGAAAACAGTGGAACAAGTTTGGTCTGAGATACACAAACAACAACAACTACAACAGCATCAGAGTAACAATAACGACAACAACAACAACAATGGGAATGATAATGTTCAGAATACTGAATCTGCCCCTCGCCAACCAACTTTTGGAGAGATGACATTGGAGGATTTCTTGGTTAAAGCAGGGGTAGTTAGGGAAACATGTCAAGCAGTAGTGCAACCTGCAGCACCAGTACCCTCTCATCACCAGCAGCAGCAGCAGCAATATGGGGTGTACACAAATAACAATACTACAATGCCTCCTTCTTTTGTTATGGGTGGTGGTGGTGGTGGAGTAGCGAATGTGATTGCACCACCTTACGCCGCGGTGGCTCAGGGAGGAGGAGGAGGGGAGCCTTCTGGGTATGCAGGAAATGGTAAAAGGGGGGATGGGTATCATCCTCCGCCGCCGCCGCCTGGGGTTGTGTTTGGTGGAGGGAGGGTGGTGAATGGAGCTGCTGTGGGTGGGGGTAGTAGGTATGGGGTGGCAGTGGCACCCCCACCGAGTATAGGAATGGGTGCGCCGGTGAGCCCGGCTTCATCGAATGAGAACTCAGGTGGTCAATTTGGGATTGACATGAGAGGAAGGAAGAGGATTGTTGATGGTCCGGTGGAAAAGGTGGTGGAGAGAAGACAGAGAAGGATGATCAAGAACAGAGAGTCAGCAGCCAGATCTAGAGCCAGAAAACAGGTACGTACTGAATGCAATGCCTACATTACATGCTTAATTTAAATATTTCATCATCCCTCTTGTTTTCCTTATTGTCTTCTCCATAGTGATACAATTATACATTAGAATTTTGAGTTTGACTTGCCATTTTCTTGGAATAATGTTTATTTAGTACCCATTTTGACATTCGGTGACACATCTTGCTACAAAGCTGAAATATATTTGTCACATGGCACATCTATGGTGTATTTGGAAACTCATGTAAGTTGGGTAGCTAGAATTGATTTCCAAAGGTAGAAGCCACAAATAGCAGCTTCATTGCAAAAGTGTTTCGGAGCCACCATCTTGGATCTAAACATGTGGATAGTGTGAGCAGTGTTTTATACCGAAGAAAGGAGCAAATCTTGGTCATTAAATCATGTATTTATCAAAATTAAAAATTAGCTTAAGGTCGTGCAATCGTTTAAAAGAGTCAAATGACTATATTTTAGTTTTGATCATAAATTCAATGGTTTAGATTTGTTCTTGTCATTCTCACACTACCTTGATATGCCTCCTATCTCTTCTGGATATATGTAAATGCATGAATAAACTTTTTTACTTTAAAAAAAATCTCATTCTCAACCATTGATGAGAAATATGATGATAGATATATTACAATAAATACATGTACGTTTAACAAAACTATAGGTCATGAATCATGATCTCCTGATATTTTTTTCATTAAAGATCTCTTACTTTTAGCTATAAAGTGAACCCATTTGGCTAAATTTAGAGTATACGCACCTTGAGACTATGAAATTAGGATTGACTTGTCTTGATCCAGAAATTATAATTACGTAACGGGTTGACAGGTTGAACCCAGCAGCAGAAATGCTATGATCAAAATCAGCTACTAATAAAGGGCTGCATATGAGGCGCATTGTGTGTTTTCCCTTGGAGAGTTCTTGCATAGAGTTGGTGGTGATTTGGCGGAAGAATAAGATGGAAAAGAGGTTGAAAGGCTTTGCAGATTAAGCAACTAGGGTCTGATTAATAACCTAAACATATTGTCATATTGCTGAAGAAGAGATGATGATGATGATGATGATGATGGGGCAGCAGTTATTAATGGGGTGTAAGGTGGTGACTAATATATATAGTTTAAGCTAATATAAGATCTCACTTTCTATAGCTTTATATATATCTTGTTTTTTGAAAATTCCCGTGAATGTAGGCAAAGGAATGGAATTAAATTTTTAAGTTTTAATAAAGGATCTTACTACTATCTAATCCTTTCAAAAATTTGAAAAAACATTTTTTTATTAAGAAAATAATTACATCATTTTATAATATATGCATCACTTTCCAATAAAATTTTTTAAAAAAAAAATCTTTGAAATTTGTGTTTAATAAATTATTAGATTTTGTTGGAATATTTGAAGTACATATTTGACGAGATATTATTGATGAGCTTCCTTGGTGTAACATGTTTGTTTCTTGCTTTGGCAGGCATACACAGTTGAATTAGAAGCAGAACTGAACATATTAAGAGAAGAGAACTCCCAACTAAAACAGGCGCTGGTACTTCCAAATAACATTAAACTTTTGAAGTCTTTTTTTGAACTTATTATGTGTTACTAATTAATTCTTACTCACAAGGATCATGCTTTTTATTCTTCAGGCCGACCTCGAGAGGAGGAGAAAGCAACAGGTAACAAGTGATGATCTAATTGAAATTCTTCATTTAAAATTCACATGAAGGGTAGATAGAAAAGCATTATAAATGTAGGATTGGATTGTTCTTTCAAACTCCATCATCATTTATGTTATCATAAAATGAGAAATGCATTTTTAATGCTTTTTAACACATTCTTGATTATTGAGTGAATTTTATATAAATCCAACTAAATAAAGTGAGTCTCACGTAAAATTACGACCATGTATGAAATTCATCCAATGACAGAGTGTGTAGAAAGTGTTGAAAAGAATGCATTAGATAACATTTATCGAGTATAAATTCTTATGAAATAATTAAAAACCACATTTGAATTCTTATCTCTTCTGATCTCCAGCTGCAGTGTCTTGAGGAAGCAAACATGAGAGTTCAAACCAAAGCTCAGAAGGCAAAAGAGAAATTGAGAGCTTTGAGAAGGAACCTAAGTTGTCCTGTATGAAGAAACTACATAGTAAACAGAGGAATCCTTGGATTTTAGTACCCCAAAGGAGTTGGTTATGGTTCATCTTCTTGTAGAAAACAAGAAAAACTCAAACTAAAGTCAAAGCCTGCTAGATTGAGAGAGAGAAACAAAAGGGGAGAGATGGAATTTGAGAGCCAAGCTGGTAGAGTCCTCAAGGATGGGATTGTCCAATTTGGATGACTATTATCAAATGATAACTAGTTACTGAAATAATGTATAATATAGCTGTTTGTATTATTGACATCATTCTCAATGTTGTAAGCTTACCTTATTATATAGTGCTAGCTCATGCCGTCCACACCCTTGTTTAGCAGCTATGCATGCATTGATAAGTAATGGAAGATTATTTTCCTAATTGATTACCAGAATTCAGTAAATCTGTCAATTTTTTTACACTCTTGACGTGAGATGACTTGTAACAATGACCATGAATGACCAATTTTTTCAATTTGGGACATCTTTCCACAAGTTCAGCTACCCATAATGAGAAAGAAAATGGATTGATAATATATAAATGCGCGATTTTTTTTATTTTGGTTTAAAATGCGTACCAAGAAAACGCTTATGATTGCAGAGTTCATCCAAGTTCTAACATAACCACATTTGTCACAAGAGACAAACTCTCCAAGTCACAATGAAGCACTGTATCTGCTCCATTTATTAGATCATAATATAGGGATAAGTGCGTCAATAGAAGGCAAGAAAAAGAAATAGTCATAACATCTAGAATCTCATAATCATCAAAAACATCATCCCACCATCGAAGCATATTTAACTTTGATGCTTATGAGACAAAAGTTTGGCCACACCACAACATACCGAAATTACAGAAATCTACATTCTCAAGGCTTTCTATGCTTCCCCCAATATCAAGATAGTCAACACGTGAATCATTAATTTTCAACACTTTTAAAGTTTTCTTTCCAATTAATCCAAAATCCTCGAACACATAGTTTTTCAAGGGTAGATTCTCAAGCAAATTTGTTTCTAATAAAAACTTATTATCCTAACTAAGTACAAGAATATTCTTCAAATGTGGTAAATAGGGATGGAAATAGGTCAAGCCATTCATCGGTGACCTATGACTTAACCTAGCCTAAAAAAGGTATACTAGGTCTAACAGGCTTACCCATTTAACACACATACATTCACACACATACATGTACGCACTTATATGCATGTGTGCACACACACATATATAATGTAATTTAATATATTATAATAATATAATATATTATTTATAATATTATAATATTTGAAAGTACAAGCTTATTGGCCAATTTAAATGTAGATGTCTACTTACCTATTTATTTATGAAGTCCTTGTAGCCTATTTATCATATAGACCTACCGACCTCTTTATTATTAGAAGTTTATAACCCTACTTACAAGTGAAAGCCTATGACCTATTTATAAGTGGAGCAATATTTAAAGCTTTGTTAAAAAGTATGCCTTTAAATAGGCTTTCAGGCCAGACCGAACTTTGAAGTAGACCTGTAAATAGGCTTTCAAATCAGACAATACTTTAAAGTAGGCTTGTAAATAGGCTTCTAAGCCAGGTTAGGATTTGAAATAGGCTAGATCAAGCCTTAAAAATTGGCTTCTGGCCTAACCTATTTTCACCCCTAATGGTAAAGGGTCAATATCTAACTAAAGGTAGGGAACTGTCATGAAATGATCAAAGGTTGGCAATTGATCGATCCGGTGGCTTCTCATTGATGCTGGCCCATAAGAATATATATTCATATTCCGCATATTTATATTTAAAAATGATAATACTCAAAATTGAAATGTTATAACAATTATTTCGTTTATTAACCCAAGAACGTTTGGATGAAATGGCAATAATCTCTTTCAGGTTAACCAGAGGTCTGGAGTCGAATCATGGCTTTGGGAATGCAGCAGCGTTAAAACTCTTGAGGAAGAGCTTTACCGCCCTTGTGGTCCTACTCGGCTCTAGGGATTAGTCTCAACAGTTGCGCATGGAGGATATCCTGAGAAACCAAAAAATTATTTCGTTTATTAAATCATATGTTTTTAAAACAAAGATAAGAAAAGGTAATATGAACAAAGTAACATTAACTCATACCCTTTAATAATTACACATTTAAAAATGATCTTTACCTACACTGTCTGAACAACATTCATTTTGTTAAACGCATTTACAGAAACATAAATCACATCATTTTAAGAGTAAAGACTCAAAGTGGTCCCTGAAAATTTTCAGGAATGCACTTTTAGTCCCTAAAAAATTAATTACCTATTTAGTCCCTCAATTTTTTAAATGTGGGATACATTAGTCCCTAGATTTTGTTGCGACGTCCATTTTACTAGTCTATGTGTCCCATTAACCATCCTACTTATCCCGTTAGTGGTCCTAGGTGATCTATGATAAATTTCCATCGTGAAAAAAGGTACATAACTTTCAGGTAATTGAATTTTAAAATTGTACATGTTTTTCAATTTTTATTCGTTTTTCACATAAGAAATTCGTCATAAGCCAAACATGACCACTAACAGGCTAAGTAGGATGGTTAATAGAACATGTAGGCAAGCAAATGAACGTCAGAACTAAATCTAGGGACTAATTTGTCCCGCATTTGAAAATTTGAGGGACTAAATAGGTAATTTATTTTTTTAGGGACTAAAAGTTAGAGGTGTCAAAATGGGCTGGGCTGGCCCGGCCCATTCGGGCCAAGATACTTTCAGGCTGAACCAGGCTGGGCTAAAATCAAGTCGGGATGCTAATTTTCTAGCCCAGTCCAGCCCTATGTGGGCTGCGGGCCAAACGGGCTGGCCCATGGGCCGATAACGTTTTTTAAAAAATTATTGTTTTTGTTTTTAGAAAATCATTTCTTTAACTAGAAAATTCCATTACCATTCATATGGTTATGAATTAACATTTAATATGTTATTCACCAAAAATCTCCTTGGTTATAATAAACCTCCATGAGGATGAGGAATTGAGGATATGTACCATAGTTAATTGGTTATAATAAATCTCCATCGTCATAAAAAAGCATACATTTAAGTTTAATCATAACACGAAAGGCATACATTTAAGCTACACAGATAGAAAAATATATATTGAATGTTAAGTTACGCGTTTTCATCCAAGAGCCTTGGGAGGAAGGTTTTATTATTTGTTTAGTATCAAGATAAAACTCCCCGAGAAATGTATAATGAACGATACATCTTTTATTCTTTTAGACAGTAAGACAACATATTTTTTAAAATGTTACCTACTTAATTTTTTTGACAAATTTAACTAGTAAAAATATATTATTTAAAACATTTGAAGGTGGAATTACTATCTTATAAACAATAATGTATTATTTTTCTAAATAGTGAGAATGTGGAGAATAAAAATGTAATGCTTCAGTTCAATTTATATTTCTTTATATTTAAAGTTCGAGCCAACGGGCCAGCCCAACCCATCATAGGCCAGCCCACATTGGGCAAATGAATTTTCGAGCTGGGCTGGATTGGGCCAAAATTATTTTGATCATGCATTTTATCAACCCAGCCCATGCTTAATGTCGGGTTACTCGGGCCAGCCTATCGGGCCGGGCTCATTTTGACAGCTCTACTAAAAGTGGGTCCCCATGATTTTTCACGAATCAATTTGGGTCTTTACTCAAAGCCACCTCCAACCAAAACCAATTTACAGAATTAAACTCCAGTTTGTAACCCAATCACACACATGCACATATCTCCAGCGACCAAGTTTAAAGACAACCACCTATGTCGATCGACCTGACACGATAATCCGTAATAATTTAGTCAAAGCGTCATCTTCAATTTGGCAAAAGAATTTTAAAAGAAAATTTTGTTCAGCACTGAATCTACTGATTATTATGATAAACGAAATGGAATTATTTGAATGATTTTGTTGACCTACATAATATACATGTATAAAATTTTCATAATACAAAAAGTTGTACATTAGAAATCAGGATCATCAGATCAAATGACATGATAATACAAACTGTTGTCCTAAGCCTTAGCATCAGCTTCAGATAACTCCGTATACTGAAACCATGCCAATATTCAGTAATCCTCTGTTTTGAGCATCTAAAGTTTCATTTTCCTTGTTCTTGCAGGCAAAATTATAGAAATCCATTAGTTGTACCCGAATATTCATCAATTAAATTACGAAAGATCGACTTCATTGAATAGCAATCTCAACCATTTGATGGCTTAGCAGCTCCACTGCTGGTTGTGGTCATGAAAGATTCACCACAACCACACTGGCCTTTAGAGTTTGGATTGACAAAAATAAACTCAGATCTAACAGGAAAAACAAAAGAAAATCGTGATTAAAACAAAAGCACTTAAAAGACACCAGAAATTATTATATCACACGTTAAGAAAAAAAGCAGTAGAAGCAACAGAATCAAACACAACCTATGACTACAGACAAATTTTCGTGCCATTTTCATCATACTCTTCCTTTAGTGATGCAAGCTCATCCTAACAAGATATCTGGGTTTGGGAACATAACTGACTAACATAGAAATTAATGCATATTCAGGGTTAAGGAGGGGGAAATAGTTTATCACAAGCTTATCAATTCACTTCGTATGCTGTTCCTAAATGGAAGCAGGAAATTTGAGAACATATGGGCACCACGGTTCTAGTTTTACTGTATATGCATGGATAATTTAATAGAGATAAGCATGAGCACAATGGAGGTATTACCAGTGTGGAAGGGCTGGAGAGGAGAGGTGGCAAAAGTTGCAGTGTGATAATAGTGACAACATTAAAGGGAAGAATAAATTCAACAATGATTACTATAATTGAGAGTCTGAGACGCATTCTATGTTGAACTCAAAATCAGACATCATTTAGAAAACACAAGTATTTTCCAATTTTGGAACTTAGTGATAGGATGAATTTCTCCATCCAAAAATAACCAACAGGATGTGTTTAATTTATAAAGTTTCATGCGGTCAGAAAATTAATAAATTATCTTGGTCTAGATGGGAGCTGTTTTGAGACTTTTGACGTTTGGGACAATAATCTTAAGATGTCTACTTCCTGCTATATGCAATTGTTTATAAGATATTTCCTCATCCTATTCCCAATATACAATAAACAAAAACCGCAAACAAAACAAAAACACAATAGAAACATAAAGAAGTACTAACGAAAACATTTACCTCAGTTTATCATCTACAAAGTCCATCTTAGTTCCAATCACATGCATGAGAGCCTTTGGATCGATCAATATCTTGACACCCTTATCCTCAATCAACTCATCAAATTTTCCTTTTTCATCTGTCAAAACAGCAGGAAGCAAAGCTCAAGAAGAAATAATGTATCCATATCCAGCTCACCAGAAAGGCATAACCAGTACATGAAAATATTAAACACCCAACAGGATTAAACTTTTCCCAATGAAGCTGAGAGATTTGGGGCATGAAATTTTCATATAAAATAGATTTGCACCAAAGATCAACTTTGAGTCGTACTAGTTTACGTGAGTATTTGACGTGCTTAATGGGAAAATCGAAGAGTAAGTGCCTCGATGAATGCTTTTGGTTAATGATATAGTCTTAATTGATTCGTCGAGAGAAGGAGTAACTTTCAAACTTAAGTACAAGTAATACGACGGAGTATATGGAATGCAAGCTTAATAAGACACAAGTTAACAGTGTTTTGAACGTGAAATAAGACACAAATTAGAAAAATTTGGATAGAGCACAATGGTACTGGTCAATCCATGTAGCAGATTTCACCTACTGGAATAAGGCTTTCTTGTTTTTGTTGCATAGCTTCTGAAGGTCCATTAACTGTTTTATTACTTGTGTGCCACTTCCTCAATGACAAACTTGGAGGTACAATTTATTTCATCATCCTCAAATCTGTATTCCAATTTTTCTTGTAATTGTACTTTCTCGATTCAATCATCCAAAATTCTTAGCCCAAAACAAATTGAGCACTTTCATGCTGTTATGATATTGGAAGAAAGAATCCGATTCATTCATTGATTGATGAGTCCTTTCATTCAAGCAGCAACAGTGATGGTTGCTTAACCATAACGAAACAGAAAACAGAAACTAATTGCTAACTGTATTAACTACCATCTAGAACTAAGTCTGATTAAAATCAATAATATTTATATCTAACACATGCTATTGTGTGTCAAAATGATATGTATATGCAAATGCAACCAAAGACACAAGATGAATCAGCAAAAACATCCAAAAAATTGGAAAAGTGGCAAAAGCCAAATCATCCAATGATTATAGCATAGGGATTCGAAAACGATAAATTGCTAACTAATTCAGCTGAGTTAGGAACAACACAGATTAGTGATTATTTGAATTGAACACACACACACGAGCGCGGAGATACATGTGAATCAGACACAAATTTATTTGAGAAATTTTGATTCATAAGTCTGATATGGTAGAACAAAACCAAATCATCATTTTCCACATTCGATTGTAAATCAGTTAATCGAGAGAGAGAGAGAGAGAGAGAGAGACCTGCGTAATTGAGGGTGTAGGATAAGCCGTTACAACCGCGAGCCTTGACTCCGAGCTTCAAGAAGGGCCTCTGACGACGCTCTAGCAGCTGTCTTATTCGCGAAGCGGCGGAGTCAGTTATCGTCACCGCTTGACGCCGCGTCGCCGTCCCCACTTTCTCCGCTGCCACCGCCATCGCCTTTGACGCCATCGATCTCATTCCTTTCTTCAGCGATTTCTTCAACAATCGATATCGTTTTGTGTTAGGAGGGTAATTTCGTCGTTTTAAAAGAACGAATGGGATGGCTGTGAAAGTGGGACCATCACGGGTTAGCTAAAAAATGAGCCAACCCAAACCGGTGGTTCACTTAAAATAAAATAAAAAAAAATAGCAAAAATCTTTGGAAAATAAAATAATAAAAATTAAAAATTAAAAATGTTCCAACAACACGGAGATTAGAGAACGAAGAACAGGAGCACGGACAGAAACCACGAACGGCGTGGAACAGCAGCAACGGTGGAGATGACGGAAAGGCGAAAGCTGTGCGCGTCTCACGGCGGAGGATGGAGCTGCGGTAGTGAGTTGCGTTGCGATTTGGATTTGGTAATTTGACAAGGAGATTGCTAACCGGTGTTTTTCGCCAAGGAGAAGGGCAGCGGGCGTTAGCAATTCAGCATAACAAAGCCATCTCTGTTTTTTGGGCCTTTGCTTTACAGGATAAAAATATCAATAGCCCATACGATTTTTTTAAAAGAAAAAAGGTCCTAACCCGTTAGTCAACCCAAGTCTAACCCGTGCAATCTGCGGGTTAGGTAAGACGGATCAAGAGGAGCAAATGTAAGCCTTGTTTTTGTTAACCGAACCTACTGGTGAGCTGGATTGGCTCGTAGGTTGAAATCCATATTGATAGCTCTATGTTTTCTGTCATTTCATTTTTCCTTGTATAAGGTGTGTGGTTGACGCTATGGTAATGTTCCAGCTTCCAACGAATTAGATAAGTAGAATGTTTCGAAAGAAACCTATTTGCATATGTGGTCTAATCACGACGTCATGTGAGCCAGTCCGTTCATCACAGCCGATGTTATCCAGTAAAATAAAAAAAAGGTTTAAGTATCCAATTAGTCCCTGAATTATTTAAAAATTTTCAAGTAGATCACTGAATTAAAAAAATTTCTAATTGAATCCCAAATTTATTAAAAAAAATTAATTGGGTCCATGATCTTACAAAAAATTCAATTGGGTCCCTGGATTTATGTCAAAAAATCAACTGGGACCCTATGGGAGGGTTCCACAAAGAGGTTGTTAGGCTTATTGATGTAGAACTTGGGAATTTTTCCCAACTTAGTATTTGGGTTGAAGGAGACTTAATAGTTCATAGACCTACTTGAAAATTCTTAAATAGTTCGGGAATCAACTGAATAATTAAACCATAAATAAACTATTATTTTACTTTTTGAAAGAAGCACCTATTTATTTTTATTTTTATTTTAATTTCAATTGAACTTGCTCAAATGTCGGCTGAGTTGGGATTAAGTCACAGGTCCAACATATATATTAAAAACACAATTCTCCTAAAAAAAATCATTACACATAAAATCAAACATGAAGATTATGATTATGATTAAAATGTTTTTCTCTTACGGGTCCCTTAAATAGTCATTCTTATAAAAGCATAATAAGTAAGGGTGGCATAATAAGTAAGGGTTGCAAAAATATCCACCCCGTTAATAAAACCCATTCTGGGTTGAATTTGGGGGAATAATTATTTCTCTCTACAGGTATGTAAGGTGATTGTTTTTATATATGCTTATTAAACAAGGCAAGGATGAGTCTTAAAATATCAAGTTATCGTTCATGGCATTTTTTTTTCCCGGATTAAATATACTAAATTTAGCTCCGGAATCATAGACTTTTAATTTATGTGTTGATTTAACTATTAACTTTTTAGTTAGGTGCGCTAAATATTTTGAGAAAAATTTATGATGTTATTTTCATTCTAAGCATTTAAAGTTGGTAATTTTTTTTATTTATTTTTTTTGAATTTTTTATAATTTAATGAATATTCATGAATATCCGTAAGCACCCTTTAGATCCGCAAGGAAGTTAGAGACAAGTAGTGATACATATATGAGATAGGGACGGATACATAATATATCCGTAAAGACGAGGAGCTATTACTCGGCCCGCAACATTTCCATTGCTAATATTATGTCTCAAGTAAGCTTAATGAATCTAATAAGTTTTGATAAGTGAACACAAACTTAAAATAAACCAAAGCTAACAAACAAGTCCTAAATATCACGATACCACAAATAACAAACCGTATTGCAATTGTAAGATCACAATAGTTTCCATAATTTTTTTTATTTTTTTTGACAAAAATAAGCTTACTTCATTTCAATAGAAATAATGTCACCAATACCAAAAGGAAAAACAAAAAACATGAGGACTAGTAAAAGAGAAACCACCCTAGTTAGTTTATGGGCAACTGAATTAGTTTGTCTTATGATAAACTCAATTATAGAGTTAGATAAAGAAGAAAGAAGGTGCTTGCATTGCAAGATAATGGCTCCATACTCAATTTAGTCTTCAACATCCTGATACATGCTATCCACGACACTCTTCCAGTCCATTCCAAAAACAATGTTACCCAAATGCTGGTGAGAGATCCACCGGAGAGTGCTAAGTAAGGCTAAGGCTCCACCTTCCCGAACTTGATAAACAGGGGATATCCAAGCGGTAAGAGCGGCCATTTTTTTTTTTTATGACAATAGTAAGATACATCATGAGTTTATGATCTATATTTTCTTCTTATCACATTTTCATTGACAACAATGCTTGCGCAAAAAGTTTAGTTAACACGGTAGAAAGATATATGAAACAAGTTGAAATTGGGTAAGGTAAACAACTTTTTTGAAGAAAAAGACAAAAACAAGTTTTTTGGGTCATTGAATTTGTGTTGAATAATCCGTATCCCCGATCTGATTTAGCCCGCAAATCTGTAAGTGGAATCGAGTTAAATCCATAAATTTGCGTATTAACTTAATCCGCTTGCCTCAAGGAAAAAAAAAACAAAACTTAATCCGCTACACATCCCAATTTTTTGAGTTTATTTTTGTCGATATATAAATTAATTTTAATTATGAAAAATAAAAGGCTAAATTACAATTTTGATTCCCTAACTATTGGTCACGTGCAATTTTGGTCTCTAAACTATTTTTTGTGCACATTTGGTCCCATATTTTTTCAATGTTGCGAATTTGGTCCTTCTATCCAATGTCTGTCAATTTTTTCAATGATCAACATAGAAGAACCACTCCTCTAAGCACCCCAGAACCTCTGGTTGAGGTTCTCCCTCTTATGCGTCTCCGATTCAACATGATTCAGTGGTTCCTTTATGCTATTTTTTGGTTTTGTCCCTCCTTATTCAGGACTTTTTTTGGTTCCACCACATGATCTTTTGCCATAAAAGCTCAAGAAGAGATTCTATGTTCTTAGAACAATAGTTCTGTGTGCTTAGAGGAGTGGTTCATCTATGTTGATCATTAATAAAATTGACAAACATTAACTGAAGGACCAAATTTTCAACATTGAAAAAACAAGAGGACCAAATATGCACGAAAAAACGTTTAGAGACCAAATCGTACATGGTCAATAGTAAGAAGACCAAAACTATAATTAAACCAAAATAAAAAGAGAAAGAAATATAAAAAGAAAAAGAAAAAGCTGAAAACCCTGGCCGACAATTAGGGGGTTGGTTGTATACATGTAGTATATTGTACTGTATCCAATTCCAAAGTTGTTTGTATTTTCTGAATGCACACAAAAAAAATTAGCAGCATCAGCCATCAAGGTTGCGGACCATTTTCACTTCATTATCAACAACAACAAAAAAGACAGCTATGACCCAAAAATAAAGTGCTTATTCCTTAAATCACCGTTTCCGCCGTTCCGCTTCAGCTTCACCACTCAAATGCTCCTCACATCTTCGCTCTTTCTTTCCTCAGGTCCCTCTTCCTCTTACCTCGTTCCTGCAATTACAGTTACCATTTCCTCTTCTAATCTTACAAATTGACTTAGCTTTATTGTTTATTCATTACCATTTATTATTATTTGTTATTATTCTACCAGTGATAGCTCAGTGTAGTGTAGTGTAGTAGTTACTTAATTGTTTGGTTTTCACCCTAATTTTTCGAGGGTTCTTTTTATTTATTTTTTCTGCATGAACAGGAATTGGAACAAGGAATTGGGGGCGAATTGCAAGTTTCAAACTCTCGGGTCTCTGAATCGATTTTCATTTTAATTTTCCCCATCTATTAAAGTACTTATTATTGGGTACCATAAAAATGGCAACTTGTATGTCAACAAGTTTTGCACCTTCGAATGCTAGAAATTCAGCTGGGGTACTAGCTGTTCTTGGAGGAAGAACACTGACAGAGAATCACAATGGGAGATCATGTTTCATGAAAATGTATGAAAACAAGTATGGATTTTTGGGTGGGACCCGAAAATCGGGTTTGTTTCAAGTTAAGTGTTCAGCCAATTCCCACAGCGTCAGTCCCTATCATAGTAAAGACCCTTTTCTAGATTTACATCCTGAGGTTTCAATGCTTAGAGGAGAAGGCAGCAGTGCAGTTAACAACCCTAGAAAGGATATCACTGGTGGAAATGTTGCTGAAAGCTTAGAACCCACATCTAGTGTAAGTAATTACAATGAAGCAAAGATCAAGGTCATTGGTGTAGGTGGTGGCGGGTCAAATGCAGTCAATCGCATGATAGAGAGCGCGATGAATGGTGTAGAGTTTTGGATTGTTAATACCGATGTTCAAGCCATGAGAATGTCACCTGTCATTCCTGAGAACCGTTTGCAAATAGGTCATGAGCTTACCCGCGGTCTTGGTGCTGGTGGTAAGCCTGAGATTGGCATGAATGCTGCCAAAGAAAGCAAAGAATCTATAGAAGAGGCAGTTTATGGAGCTGATATGGTCTTTGTTACGGTAGGTCAAACAATTTTTCTTCAGTTATTGCTTCTGCAAAGTGCATTACAGTTTTGCATCATGAATTTTCTTGTTAGTACTCTTCTCAACATTATACCAGTAGACACGATTTTATGCTTCATTATAATACCAAAATATATTATTATAAAACCATAGCTCAAATTAGGATGGGATGATATATGTTTTGATAGGAAAAGAAAGGATATGGTGATATATTGTGCAAGGAGGAATAGGCATAGGCCCCAATATTCTACAAAGAGGTTACCAAGGGACTACATCATGGCTCTATCACATGCTTTTTCAATGTATGCTCTTAAATAATGTTGGACTGTTAGTTCTTTTTTATCGAGGAGGAGCATTCGTAGGGAATGAAACAGATGTTTGTACTACCAAAACAAAAGCATCAGTAATATGAGGTTATCTGTCACTCCGAACTCCCACACTTAAATGAAAAGAACACGGGCATATCCTTATAATCAGAACTAGAAATGTGTAAAAATGATAAAACTGCTTGCAATAAACAGCAACATCTCAGATAATATTATTGCTGTTTCTTATGTAAAAAACTGCCTTGTACATCAACCACCATAGAACTTGGCTGCTGGCATGTCCACTTCATTGGAAGCTATTATTTTATAGTGAAAAGCACTTTGTCATTCTTTTATTTCTTTGCCAAAAACTATATTTCATGATGGATTGCTACTTTTAGATTGTCAACATATCTGAAAATTGCTATGAAGATGTCATTTTCCTGGGATGTCACTCTGGAATTATAAAAGTTATGCATTTTTTAAAAGTAAGCAATTTACAATTCCAAATACTGTGATGCCTGAGCCTGACACTTCTAGGTAATAAAATTTCTCTTCGATTTTTTTCCCCCAAGTTTTAAGCTTTTAAATAATTTACCTGATAAATGCATGCCTCTTGTTTATTTATGGAAAAATATTGACCTTCAATATTTGTTAGAAAATATAAAATTGTTCTAAATTTAAATAAAATAATCAATAAAATGTTAGTGCGATATGTGACTGACAAATTTTTAGCCTTTTAAGGGAGAACTCTCAACAACAACAACCATTAGAGCCTTTTCCCACTAGGTGGGATTGGCTATATGGATCAAACATCACCACTTTGTCTCATCATAAACCAAATCTTCGGAGAGGCCATTTAGATCTGGATCCTTTGTAATGGTTTCACCTAGAGTTTTTCTTGCTCATCCTCTATCTCCAATTTTTTGACTATCATCCATTTGATAAACTCTTCAAATTACTAATTAGAGCTACTATCGGTCTTCTTCTCACATGTCCAATCCATCATAGGAGCGATTCTATCTTTTTTTTCTCATTAGGTGCCACTCCTACTTTCCTTCTGATATATTCATTCCCAATCTTATCTTTTCTTGTATGTCCACTCATCTAATGCATCACTCTCATTACTACCACACTTGCTTTATGTTCTTGTTGGCATTTTATTCTTCAATTCTTGTTGGCACTTTACTCTCCAACATTCAGTACCATAAAGCATCGTTGGTCGTATGTTTCTGTGGTAAAAATTTCCTTTTAGGTTGACATGTGCCTTTCAATTATTCAATCACAAATAAAACCTAAAACACTCCTCCATTTCGTCTACCCAGCTTGAATCATATGATTTGAATATCCCTATATTTCTCCATCACTTTGTATGATGGATTCAAGATACCTAAATTCTGTAACTTATGGTATGATGTGATTTCCAATGTTTACCTCTAGGCTCTAAGACAGCACTAACATGAGCCTTACTGAACTTGTATTCTATATACTTTGTTTTGCTTCTGCTTAACTGGAACCCATGTAATTCCAAAGCTTCCTTCCATAGCTCTAGTTTGCCATCTATTCCCTCTCTCAGCTAGGGGTGAATTCTCATATAAAATAATATGTATTTTATTTGAAACTTTACCATCAGTGAAGATATATGATGATAATACAAATGGAAACAATATTGCAAAACTTTGTTACTATTATGATTTTGAAGTTCAAAATTTGGCTTATTAGACTATATTGGAGGATAGCCCGATAAGTAGAGGTAGAGGAAGACCAAGAAAATTATAAGAGAAACCACTAAAACACTGTATCTAAATAGCCTCCCTGAAAACTTGGTTTTAATTTTGACACGATGTTGTTTGATCCATGTAGTTGATCCCATCTAATGGGAAATGGCTTCTATTGTTGTTGTAGACTGCAATATCAAATATTTGAAACCCATGCAATTGCAAATTACTTGTATATTAGTTTTAAATTTTCGGAGGAAATTTGTTAGAGCATGTATAAATCTCAAGTTTCTATTATTGTGAATTTTGATAATTAGATATTATTGACTATGAGATAAGGAAGCAGCAGTTGTTGTTCTTTGAAATCTTCAAATATGTTGATTTTTTAAAATTTGATAATAGTTGTGTTTGCAGTTCAGCTAAATTATTTATTGTTGGTATATTTTGATAAATTTGAAAATTATAAAATTCATTTGTGCAGGCTGGAATGGGTGGAGGAACTGGCACTGGTGGAGCTCCAATCATTGCTGGTGTTGCGAAGTCAATGGGTATACTGACTGTTGGTATTGTCACAACCCCTTTCTCATTTGAAGGACGAAGGAGGGCAGTTCAAGCACAAGAAGGAATTGCAGCCTTAAGAGATAATGTTGATACACTTATTGTTATTCCAAATGACAAGCTGCTGAATGCGGTTTCTCAATCTACCCCTGTAACTGAAGCGTTCAATCTGGCTGATGATATTCTCCGACAAGGTGTTCGTGGTATATCTGATATTATTACGGTATGGAGTTCTTAATGATTTTTTAATATGAACAGATACCTTATTGTTGTTGCTTTGTTCTTCCCCCCATCAAATTTTGATTGTAAAGGAATAAAAGGAAAGGGATGAATGAAAACGGAGCCTAAAGTGTTTTCTGTCTTTATTTGTACTTTAGCTAGTTGTCCCTAGTCCCTACCCGATACTCTTGTGGATGTAAAGTTGTTTGGTATGTTGGTTCAAATTGTTTGTTACCTTTTGTTTATTTGCTTGAATTCATATTTTTTTGTTATCGATTTTGGATACAACAACTACAATCAATCCTTTTCCCACTAGAGCATGTTTGGGAAAGATGGATTTTTCATCTTTCAGCTCTTTTTTTTTGTCCAAAAAGCTGTTTTGTAGATAATCTAGTATGTTTGGTATCTAGCTTAAATTTTTAAAAAAACCTTTTTTTTCTCCATCTAAAAACAACGACTAGGTGGGAATCAATTTTGGATGCACAAAGATAAAACATACTCGGACCATCCCACTAATAAGATGTCCCGATTTTACATAGCCCATGGTTTAAAGCTGGTGGTGTCTGTCTGTAAAATCATTAATGCTATTTTTTTAATTGATTGCAGATACCAGGATTGGTGAATGTAGATTTTGCCGATGTTCGAGCTATAATGGCCAATGCAGGTTCTTCGCTTATGGGGATAGGAACTGCAACTGGTATGTATGGAAACTGCAAATGGGGCTGCACTGCAGTTCCTGAATCCTGATCTTCTATTTGAATCAAATCGTCATCAACAATAAAAGTTTTCCTATCTAGACCACTTTCGGCTAAATTTTTAATTATTAAAGTACAATTGTATTATGACACACCTCTTTTTTCGGGGGATGGGGGTGGGGGCTGATAATTTATATGAGCACATTCTGATCCATGAATCACTGCGTTATTGAAACTTATCTTGTGGCTTTTTTCTTTCTGTGTTTTAAGGGAAAACAAGGGCAAGAGATGCTGCATTAAATGCCATCCAGTCACCTTTACTAGATATTGGTATAGAGAGGGCTACTGGAATTGTATGGAACATAACTGGTGGAAGTGATCTGACCTTGTTTGAGGTAGCTAGCTATCCCTCTGACACTTACAGGTTTCATATGTGCCCATATTATTAATGCTTCCATCTCTTTTTTTTTTTATTAAAAAAAAAAATTCCTTCCTTTTTCATATGTTCCTTTGGAATCTGGATCATCTAAGGACTATGGGAAGTTGCTATGTGCAACATTTACTGAATAAAATCAGGATTTTTCTTCCCCTTATTGCCATGTGCCAGATTCCAATGGGACGTTTTCTAATATGATTGAGATGATTGGAAGTTGTGTCTGTGTTCCATGAACATTATATTTAGGTGAGCATGAAAAATCTGAGGTTTATAAAAGTATTTGTAAAAAATATCCACCTCTGTCCCATTTGTTGCCCTAATTTTCTGATAAGTAATTTATAAACTCGGTTTTGAATTGAGCAAATGGTTGTTTGAGGCATACTTTGGCATTCATGCTGTGAGCAAATAAATAAAATGAACTAGCCTTCCAGTCGTTTTGAAATCTGAAATAGCTACACTTCCTGATCTGCCATCTAATATCTATTAAATTCACCAAACTCTTTCTGTTAGTTGGTCCTTTCGTATGCTATGGCTTTTAATATAACCATTTACAGGTAAATGCTGCAGCAGAGGTTATATATGACCTTGTGGACCCCACTGCTAATTTAATATTTGGAGCAGTAATAGATCCATCGCTCAGTGGTCAAGTAAGTTAAACTATATAATCCTTTATATTTATATGAACTTTGAGGGTGTTTGGGAACGCTTATTTTGCGAGTTTCATTTTTTTTTTTTTAAACAAAAAGCTGTTTTGTAGGAAGATAATCATGTTTGGGTCAATTGATTAAATTTTAAAAAAGCCTTTATTCCATCAAAAATGCTGTTTTAGAACAAGCTATGAAAGTGGACTGTTAACTGACATCTTTTTGCTTTGCCCCATGTGTCCTTGCTGCACACGTTTTTATTTTCCTTGCTTTCTTACGTTTTTATTTCTTCCTGCAGTGCAAACAATATTGCCGCATATGCTTTTATTTCTTACGCTTTCATTTTGTCTTTTTGTCTTTTTCTCTCTCTTTTTTTTCCTTATATTTTTTCTTCTTTCTTATTTTTTCTTCTTTTTCTATGTGTGTTGATTCTTTTAAATTGTGAGATTTTGGAAATACACCTTTATTTTGATGACAAGATATAAAATAAATATAATGTTAAAAAAATAATATTATAAACAAATATTTTCATACCATTTTTCGTAATTTATTATGTAAAAGTGATTATTTTTGTACCACCCAAACGAAATAGATTATCTTAAAATCTCTTTTCAGCAAACATATTCAAACAAAAACAGATTCTGATTATAATCGATTATCACAATAATCGACTATTTGAAAATAGATTATCAGTATAATCTTTTTTTTCCAACTTTCCCAAACATACTCCCACTTGTTATGCCATTGTTTCATCCAGAAATGAATTGGGCAATACATCCCCGCCCCAATGTGTTCCAAGACAAAAGCAGATATACTGCAATCATCCCTGGATATAAAAGTCATATTATGCAATTACATGTGCTAACAATAACCAGTTCATAAATAATTTTAAAATGGTTTCACTATAAGTTATCTTTATAAATGAGTAAATGACTGGTTAGCAACCAATTTGAAGTTCTAAATTCTTTAGCACACTCCTCTCATTTAGTTCTGTTATTTTTGTTAAACAATATAACTTCTAGAAGCTTAAAAAATCATTCAACGCAAGCCATCGTAATCATTAAGTCATCAAAAGACAATGTCCTACTATCACATTGTGTAACACAATTACAAAACTCGTGAGTAATTCTAAGGGAAACAACAGCCAAGTCTTCTTTCATTAGGTGGGGTCACTTACATGAATCAAATGATACCATAATGTTCTATCATAAATTATGTCTATAGATAAACCATTGATCTTTAAATCCTTCTTAATGGTTTCACCTATATAGTGTTTCTTGGTCTTCCTCTATCTGTAGTGATTGGGCTACTCTCCATATGTTCTTCTTTCCTTGTTGGGGCTTCTATAGGTCTTGTCCACACGTTCAAACCATCTAAGGCGAGATTCTACCATCTATTCTACAATAGTTGCTGCCTCAACTTTCTCTCTAATGCATTCATTCTTAATCCTATTTTGTCTGTCCGTTCATCCAACACAACATTCTTATCTTTGCTACATTCAGTTTATTCTCTAGCTTTTTACTGCCCAGCACTCAAGTCCCATGCAACATCATAGGCCTTATAGTTGTATGATAAAATTTTCCCTTAAGCTTGAGTGATACTTTTCTATCACATATAACATTAGAAACACCCTTCTATTTCATCCACATGCTTGAATGCTATGGTTTACATCCCTTTTTATTTCTCTGTCATTTTGTATAATGTATCCAAAATTCTTGAACAATGTGACTTGTGCTATGAAATAGTCTCCAATTATCATCCCTAAGCTAGAATTGATGCACCTCATGTTGAACTTACATTCCATATACTCTGTCTTGCTTCTCCTTAAACGAAAGTCATGTGCTTCCAAAGCATATCTCCACATCTCTAACTTTCAATTTTTTCCTCTCCCGTCTCTCCAACTAGGACTATATGTCTATATCATCTGCAAAAAGCATGCATCATGGCACTAGTTCTTGGATATGCTTAATAAGATAATTGAAAACCAAGTTTAAAAGATAGGGGCTCAAAGTTGACCCTTGGTGCAATTCTATAGTTATAGGAAATTCTTTCATGACCACATCTTGTGTTCTCACTCTCGTCATGACCCCCTCCTCGTACATATTCTTGATTGCTCGAATATAGGCAATACGAACTCCTTTCTTCTCTAAGGCCTTCAACAATACTTCTCTTGGCACCTTATTGTAGATCTTTTTCCAAATCAATGAAAATCATATGCAGGTCTTTTTTATTCCTCTAATATCATTCCATCAATCGTCGTAGCAAGTCATAGCAAGTACATCAGAGAAAAGAACAAAAAACTTCATAATTGGCTAATTTATATTTGATCAAGTTAAAATCACCATAACTAGAATGTTTTTGAATACATAATTTATGAATAGTAGCTAAAACCTTGTCTTTCTTTTATGTTGCTGGCATCTAGGGTTGAATACTCGTTAGACTACCACATCTCAGAATTAGTTTATGTGTATATACAATATGATCATCATTGTGAGCAATGTTATTCGGTTTAATATAGGTAAGCATAACATTGATTGCAACTGGATTCAAGCGTCAAGAGGAAAATGAAGGGAGGCCCTTACAGGTATGGCTTCATTCAACCCTACCCTCCCTATTCCCTATGATGCATAGCAATACCCATAATTCTGGTTTTTGTTCAAAATGCAGGCCAGTCAACTCACACAGGGAGATACCGTTGGTATCAATCGGCGATCTTCTTCTTTCACTGACGGTAATTTTGTTGAGATCCCTGAATTCTTAAAGAAGAAAGGGCGCTCACGCTATCCAAGAGCTTAATACTCTGTCCGCCAATTTCTTAATAACAAGAAAGGGTGCTCCTTGCATTTCTTCACCACTGCATCAACTCTTAGGGATACAGGTAATATTGGTCTAGGTATTAGGTCCCCGTTTTGCCCTGTTAGCATTTTTAGGTTGCATACGGTTTTTCATGAAAGCTGAGTACTTTCCATACTTATATGTTTAAAGTTGAGGCTTGTTGGCATATTTGAATAAGTGAATTAGCTTGTATTTTGTACAGAGAATATATCAGTTGGTTGGGGCTTGTTATAGATGTTTGGCTTGTTAGACCACTTCACATGAAGATTATGACAAACCGCAAACCGAGTTAACAAAGATATAGGCTTTAAAGTAAATCAACTGTTCGTGTGAATGACTATTTTTCTTGGTTTCAAAGGCATACCAGGAGGGTGTCAACTGTCAACATTCTCACCGCCACCTTCCTGCCACCATATCAACTCCAACACAAACCAAGCAACAGAGGCCAGAGCTTGAGGTAGAAACTGATCAATAGTGATCGAACAACAAAGTAAAATAAGCAAAATTAAAACAAAATTGAGCTAGTGGTTGAGATTCACTAAAATTAGAGCAAATCGGAAAAGAAAAAAAAAAAAAAAACATTGACCAATAACATAGATCTGGTAGCCTCTGTTGTGTTTGTCCTGCTTTGCAACCAAGCTCAAGACAACTTGTCAACCGTTACAACAAGTTGCTATAGGGTGGGTCGTGGTGGTTGTTCACTGAAATGGATGTTGGGTGTGGTGGTTCGATGGGGTCTGACGATGGTGGTGCAGGGTGGGGGCAATGATGGAGGTGGTGAGGGTGACCTTTGAGCATCAGATCCACGCCGTGTCACAACCAGTCCTAGACGTTCCTCTTCCAGGCGGTGTTTCAGAGGAATGGGGTGGAGGTGGAATTCGAGGTGGGGGTGGGCGAAGGTAAAAACATAAAATAGACTTGAAAACATGTTTGGTTGGATTTAGAAAATATTTCTTCAAACAAGCTTATGTACTAAATGAATATCATGTGCTTCAAACGTTGTTAATAAGCTATCCTTAATTATTGATATACTTAAATAGATGAGTGATGACCAACACAATTTAATAGAGTTATTAGATAATTTGGTTCCTTAAACATGTTATTGGGGGTTTGATTTGCGTCATGAATATGGAAAATACTTTATTTGAGAGGTAAAATTCATTTCGATGATTACTTTGCTTCCAAGAAAATTAGTCTTACTATTAGCTCAAGAATACCTTCGGTTGAGGAAAAAAAAAAACTGAGTGATGACACGAATATGTAGAACTCCAAGACGTCAAGCAAAAATTAGGGCACACATAATAATCACAGAAGTTTCAATACCTTAAGCTTCTTGTGACCCACGTCAATTTGATTCTCACGTAGGACCTAACAAAAACACGCCCATGTGATTGGAGAGCAAGGATATGGTCCACACCTTCATATAAAAAATCAAAGCTTCATTTCGGATTGACAATTAAGCAAGTTGATCTCCTCAGTCTCAGTTTCCACCATAAGAGACCAAGTAAATCTTAATTTATCGCATGAAGTTTACACAAAAAGTAAAGGATTTAATTGGTATATACTGATAGTGTAAAGTTTTTTTTACACTATTAACAAATCAGAAATTGACACATTATTAAAAGCGTTTGACTTTTATCCTATACCGATTCCATGATTTTGATTGGTTGTCAATGTAATGCATACAAATTAAACTCAAAAGTAAAAAAGCATTCCATTTTACTTGTTTTCTTTAACACTTTGTTTGTTGTAGGAAAGAAAATGAGAGGAAAGAAGGGGAAAAGAAAGAAAAAGAGTGAAATAAAAGGATTGTTTAATTGTTTGGTATGAGAGAAAGTGAAAGGAAAGAAAACTAAAATTTTTCTCTCATTTTGTTTGGTTGGGTAGAAAGTGAGAGGAAAGAAAAAAAAATATTTGTGAAATTACTTAAATACCCTCAATAATAATTTTTTTTAAAAAAATTGTCTTTTTTAAGTCAGTTTTCCTTCTACGTTGAAGCCTTTACCGTTTTTGAATAAAAGGCTGTCAGCTTGCATTGGTTTGCGTGTTTTCTCACCAAAATGGAGTGAAAAAAACTGTGGGCCCCACCCCCGTTGTTTTTTCCGTTTTTTCCGTTCTCTCCTCTTTAGATTGGAACCAAATGGTGGAACGCACTTAGGAAAAGGTGTTTTCTATCCTCAATCTTTCTTTCCTCTCTTTTTCCAGTGTACCAAACTTAGCGTAAATGCCTAAATTTATATATATATTTCTTATAGTTAGTACGGCAATTTTCATTGTTTTTAATTCATAAAATTATATAAATTCAATTGATAATTAATTCACAAACCCTGCACACACAAGGTAAATGGGTTAAGGTGAAATTTAACATCACGAACTTGCAATACATATATATAACTAATTATACAAAATATATTAAAGAGGGAATGATCAGCACCCATACTTGCAGCTCCCTAGATCTCTCCTTGCTCTCAGATCATATAACAGAAAAGCAGCGAAGAGATGAATTGTATCTAAAATCATATTATTGTTTTTTTGATACATTAATCCAAAAATCATATGAATTCTCATTTATGATTATAAATCCCCACATAAATTTTATTATATGAAAAATATTAATTTATCCTAGACTGTTTTATTTAATATTTTTAAATAAAAAAATTACAAAATATCTAAAACGATAAAGCCTCGAATAAACTACTTAGAATTTTCACTATTAACCTAGTTCATTCTGTTCGTTAATTGTTTTAGTTGGATACTACTTTTTGTATATAATAGACAACCATAATGAGCAAATTGACGAGAGAAATTAAACTTGATAGTTAAACATGTGGCCCTTAAAAGAAATCAATTTGAGATATTTTATGTTTATGAACTAATGGACAAAAGGATATACTTACAACCCAAGAACGCTTAGATTAGAAGACACAAGTCTCTTCTGACTTAATTATTGGTTTTGAGTTCGAATCTGAATCCTGAAAATATAAGATCATTAAAACTATTTAGGGAAAACTTTGTCGTCCTTGTGGTCTTACTGGCTCGAGGGACTAGTCTCCATTTTGTTTCATGTTGGGATAGAACAAGAAAAAGATATACTTACAAGATTCAGTGCAATGGTAAACGAATTATGTTCTTAAGTGATAATAATTGTTTGATCGATAAATTTGACACTTTTGAAGAGAGCTTCATTACCATATCTCTTGGCCTAAAAATAATAATTTAATTTCACACCTAAATAATGTGAAGATAGCATGGAAATAATAATAATAAAATGACTAGTTTAAGGCAACTATCTAAGGCTTCTAAGAAAACTCATATCATCAATAAATTTCACTCGTTGTTAATTTTCGTGATAAATTTTATCATGATAGTTTTTGTGGAGTTTAGTTTCTTATGTCACTTTCAAAAAAAGGTTTAACTATTGTGTTGGTCCCTGAATTATTTGAGAATTTTTAAATAGGTCCCTAAACTAAAAAATTACAATTGGGTCCCTGAACTGTTATAAAGTTTTCAATTGGGATTTTCGATAGTTTTTTTTTTACTAAAAAAATTTTCGATAGTTAAACCTTCAAAAAATTATTGTCAATGTAATAACTTCTATCAATTTTCAATCTTATCTCTAAATTATTTTTATAATTTTTACATATACATGGCTTATAAAATATTATTGATAATATAAATGATGAAAGATGTTTTTCAAGATTGAAATTACTTAAATCTTATTTGAGATTAACTATGTTACATGTAGAGATTGAACAACTTAATTATATTAGTTTTTGAGAATAAAATGTTAGAATTACTTAATTATAAATTTTTTATAAATGATTTTGTAACTTAAAAAGCTAAAAGAATGAAATGAGAATTGATAAGTTACATTAAACTAGAATATCCTTCAAAAAATTTATCTACAGCACCAAAATTTCCAGATATTTCAGATACAATATTGCTTTTTTTGACAGAACAGATACAATATTGCTGAGTAGAGGATACATTTGACTGATGGTGTAATAGCTAAAACAACCGCTTTGATTTCATGCATTAACTTTTTTGGGTAGACTTGAATATAATTGTAAGTTTTAATTTAAATTAAATTATTCCCTTGTTCTTTGTATTCCATGTACAAAAGACCTCATTTTTAAATGAGAACTTTACACTAAATTTCTACTCCTACATTTTAAAGTAAGAAATTCTCCTACATCATAGAAAATATTACAATAAATGTGACTTGTTGATATCTAACAAATTTATTAATTGATTCATCAAGGTTTTCAACCACAATTTTTATTTGAATTTTCAGCTACAAATTATTCATACCCTTGTCTAATCTTATACCTACAAACTAGAAGAGACACTTTTTCAAAAAAAAAAAAAAAAAACTAGAAGAGACACGTCCACCATATGTAAACGTTGTTCAAGCGCCTAATTGTTATTTCAAGAATATTTTTATTTTTAAAAGTGAACAAATTAAAACTGCAAAGTGAACAAGTAAAGCCGTATCCATCGTTAGATTAATTAGAGTGCATTGAAATTTCAACTTACTTTAACTAAATAAAGATAGATACACTCTTAAGAGCCTATTTGATTTATTTCCTGTTTCCTATTTTCATTTCTTGATTTCACAAAATAATCACAACAAAGATACTTACAAAAATATTACTTTGTTTTCATTCTATTTTCTGTTTTCATATATTTGTACAAAAAACAGTGAAACAAATAAAAAATTGTTTTTAATGTTTCCTTTGCAAATCCTTGGAAACATGAAACATAATGAAAATAAAGTAATAGTTTTATAATTATTTTTTTTGTAATTATTTCTAAAATTAGGAAATAAAAACAGGAAACAAGAAACAAACCAAACAGGCTCTAGGGCTCGCTTACTTTCTAAAATCATTTCCAATTTTCATTTTCTAAAATTTGTATTGATTTTAAATTGCTAACAAGATGATAGAGGCTCTACAATAAATAATCGTGACAAAGAGAAGATAAAATGCTAGTTAGGAAGAATGTATTTCCAGAAACAATGAAAACAAATATTTGACATTTTCAAAATTTCTAAAAATACTGGATGTGTCTTCAAAAAATGAAAAAGAAAATGATAAGGCAAATGCTAAAATCAATACAAATTTTAGAAAATGAAAACTGAAAATATTTTTTAAAAGTAAACTGTCCTTACTTTCTCATTTTATACTTTGTTCACTTTAAAGGAGCATAGTCTTTATTTAAAGACAAATACTAACAAATGCTCTAAGAGCATTGTTTAAGAAATCTAAAAAAATAAGTTTTTATGAGAGGTTGTGTATTTAATACATTGAGAAGAGATATATTTAGTTTTTCAATGAATAATTACCTTGTTTGAAATCCTTAAACAATACCCTTATGGCATCATTAGCAAGACCCTTATTTAAAAGGGAAAATAAGAGGGTGCGCCAATAGTTTAATGACCTCGCAAAAAAAAAAAAAAAATCTCAAAAACAAAGATCTTTTCGGGCATCTCAAAAGAGTCTCTATCTCATTAAAAATATAGCATAATACAAAGTATTGAAAATATTTTCAATTTTGTTTAAATAAAAGATGAATATAATAATACCTTGCTAAAAAAAAATCATATCATCCAACCTCGTGGTTGAAAGCCAAGAATCATATATTCATATACGCTGATCAACATCAACCTCACAAGTCACAATCCTCCAAAAATCAATCCAAGGAATCCCACAAACCTCACTTCCCTCCCACTTTCTTCTCCCACCGTGTCTTTTCTTTCCGTGTCTTTTCCGTTTTGGTATTTTTCATTTGAGCCTCATTATATGCACAGTTAAATTAAATATTAATATTAATATTTTTAAATTCTGGTATACTTTTTAATTATTATTTATTTCTTTTCTCATGTTATTTCAATATAGTCAGAGTTCGTTTCATAACTCGTGTATGAAAAAAAAAAAACCTGATCAAAAGGGAACAACCATTAAATGTCGTCCAGGTTTCCCGTCGGAGATTAGTCACTATTTATGATGGTGGATACTTTATATCAATGACATAATTATTAAAAAAAAATATTATAAATTATTATTTCGTATATATAGTATCCAATATGATGTCTTATTTCTTAGTGATATAAAAACATTACTCTTCTCATTTTCAGTACTAGGAAGTTGGAACTTAGCCACACACTGACTGACACACATTAACATCCCATCTCAAAAGAAACTCTTGCGGGCGACGTGTAATATAATTTCCCACCCATTCACATTGCTTTATTCCCCACACACTTCCATCAATCATCACCTTCCATTTTCAAATCTCCTTTGCACACAACAAACATTGCAACTTGCAACAACATATCAAGGAAAGTGCACTAACACCACACACAAACAACATCACTCATTCACTCATCAAGTCTTCTCTCTCTGCATGAAAGAAAACAACCCTTTCATGGCTCATCACCAATCCTCGGCTGAATCTGTTGACCATATTCCTTCTCACCCATTGGACTTAAACAACAATCCCCACCATGTCACCAACACGGAGAAGCAACAACAAGCAACAAGACCCTTTTTCTTGAGCACCCTCCTAAGCCATGATGATGATGATGATAGAGATGATAAAGATGTTACACAAAAGTACCCTTCTGCTTCAAAAACCAATCTCAACAAGAAGGAAGAAATAGCATTGCAAGAAGCAACTGTTGTAGAGGGTGAGGATAGTGGACGTGAGAGACTGAAAAGGCATAGAGTTGAAGTAGCTGGAAGTGTTTGGATTCCTGAGATATGGGGTCAAGAAGAACTGTTGAAGGATTGGATAGATTGCAGTGCATTTGATGCTCCTTTAGTCCCAAGCAGGATCAGCACAGCAAGAAAGGCTTTGGTTGAAGAGGGTAGAAGAGCAAATGCTGCTGGATTAAGCATAGAGAACAGGTGTTAGAATTTTTCCATTTCTGTAATTCAGTTTAAAGGCAACCGTATATTGATTGATGATGGATGCTTTATTGATCCTGATTTTTATATAATCCTTTCTTTTTCGTTAAGAATTTGATTTTGGACTTTGGTTTGTGGAATTAGCCAACATTTTGGAACTAGAAGTTTGTGATTCAAGTTGCTCGATTTATATTCACCATATACTTTCAACACCCTGTTAATAAAGCCATATATAATGTAAATAACTTTCAGCCACTGGACATACAATTCTCGTATAGTTTTAACTTTTGTGATTAATCAATTCAAATCCGCAACATACTCGATTTCAAACAATTGCCACCGATTTTAAAAAAAACCTGTTTTGCAAAAAATAAAAATAAAAAACAATTTTTTCTCTACATTCACTAACAATCTAAGAATACGTTATCAAGACTCACCAAGATTCCAACTCAAATGGACGAGCAGTTCATCCAATGTTAACTTCTTTTTTTTTATCAAAATTAAAATAAAAAAGTTTATTTGTTAGTGCCAAGGAATCATTCGCATTTTAACTTTAATACACATGTAACTTTACAGTGCTCGATATTATTATTTATGATGGTCATTTCTTATATACTAGTCCTCCATGTGTAGAAAAAGGTCCTCTAAAGGGAACTTATCTTGAATATTATATGAGAAAATAATAATACATTCACCCTTTTTTTTTTTTTTGATGAATATAATACATTCACCCTTGATTAGTTTAATGCATAATTTTACTGTCACATTTTGCATTCAAGCTCATCTTATAGGAGCTGCTATATTTAGAAATTTAGAAACAGGAAAAGGAATGAGTCATTATCATCAACTGTTATGAATATTCTAGAGAACTAGCTTGATGACCCATCAGGAGTGGGTGCGAGGTTGCTCAATTCAAGTAGCTGTTGCTCTAGTTATGGAAGCGCTTGTTTTGACAGCAAGTTGCCACACACTAATAAGTGATGTGTTTCCATTTCAAATTCATACCTATCGATAAGTAAGCATGCTTGTGGTACTAATTTGCTCTAGGGTAGGTAATTTTTGAGCAAAAACGGAAAATTTAGTTGACAGTAATTACAATTTACAGCCACTCTCCTAAAAAATAAAATATTCCATATCTGTTTTTTTTATTAATAATAAATATATTTAAGAGAAAATAAAAAGAACCATGAGGATGCCTGCACACCTAGCATTTATACTATTAGGCTCCACCAGTATAAATTTCTGCTACTGATACAGTAAATGTGCAAAACTTGTATCAGCACTGTGATGCCAGCTCCCACACCTTGATTGTCCCATCATCACTTGCAGAGGCAAGTAGCGGCTTCTCCTATTTAGTAAGCAACAGTAGACAGAGAAGTTTAATTGATGTCACGAATTGCAGAGATAGTCACAGAAATCAAAGACACTGCTGAGATGGGTGGTATGTCCATGGGGACAAAAAATTGCCCCATGGTTTGGTAAGGGACAAAATTTTGAGTTTTTGTCTAGTCCCTCACCTCCTTTTTTGTCCCGTCCCATGACTACTTTTCAAATAAAAAAGGAACAAAATTTTTATGCTATCCAGTCACTTGATTTTTTGCAAATCAAATGCACCCTAAGAGCATTACTCATATTAGCAGTGAGATCCACCATTCTACCCAATTGATGTTTGTGGAAAGAGAAGTTCACTACATCAATGTGATTCCATTGAAATGGTTCTGAGAATCTTACCCCAGGGCTCCACTGCACAGAATTTATATCCATGTCATGGGCCTTCTCCTTCCTCAGCAGCAAATTGAAGAAAGGACCACCATCCTATAAAGCAAGCAGTGAAGTTTGGTCAATTTTGATCTGTTTTCTTAATAGAGACAGACGCATCTACCTATAGTCTACAAAGATACAAAATTATTTGAAAGATCTTTTTGTTCATTTCGGTCATTATTTTCCTACATAATCACACAATCTTATAAGTTCGAATTTTTTCAGGGACTTGGATTTCAATGTACATATGGCTTTATCCTTTAATAACAATTTCACAAATTTTGAGGTTCGATACCCGGCAGGTTTTCGGACACCGAGAAGAGCACCTAAACGAAAGGGTCCAATGCAAGTTTCCACAAATATAGGGAGAAAATGAGAAGATGGATTATTATATTAAAAACATTGAAAACTGGCTCTCCCTCACAAGAAGATCATGCTAATCTCTTCAAAATAAAACAGTTCAAATAAAAATCTCATTGCAGATAAATAAAGTTGCAAAATACAATTAACAGTATATCTATTTGGATGAGTGTTATCTGTCCTTGAGTTGTAAATAAATAAACATCTGACATTAGTTTGTCAAGTCTTTTGCTACTCTTGTCCTTATGATAGCAAGTAGAAAGAGATCAAGAAATTCCAGGTTTATCCAAATGCGAAAATAACCAATAGAATCATGAAGGGTTCAAGATTTGAAGTGATTACTTCTAGACCAGCAAAAGGAAAATTGTAATGGGCATACAAAGAATCCGATGCTTCCCCTTTTTGAGAACTCTTCATGCACTTTAGACTAAAATGTATGAGGATAAAATATCAATATGCTCCCAGCAACATCATGAGTGAAGGAAAATAGCATACCATAGTAAAATAAAGGCAATTGTTCACCCCACCAGTATTCAAAAGGAAGAGAAAGGGGGAACTTGGGGCGAGGGACCAACAGCTTATGAATATTCAAGGTGACATTGTAAGCTGTAGTTTCTATTTTGGAATACTCGCACCAATCATAAATAGCCTAATATATGAGTAATTACACACTACGTCCTGACAAGAGAAATGTATCTATTAGGCAATAGACTCACAAATACATTAATTAATGACTATGAGAAAGCAGTTAAACTGCTTATGTTAGAGGATAAATGCAGTAAATGAAAAAAAAAAAAAAAAAACTGAAAAAATGACATACCTGACTTTCATTGTTATCCACAAAAAGCCGTATAGCATCATCAGCAGCTCCACTGGCAAGGATACCGTCTCTGTCATACCAGCACAAAATGCAGGATACAGAAAGATCAGATTTATATGTGAAAATTAGCAAGATAGGTAATATCTGTTATCTTGAATCTTGATGGCGACCATGAAATGCATGGGTCACTATCTCCATCTTGCTTTCAATTAAAAAAAGGTGTTGTCTATCTCCATCCATCTGCCAAGTGGTGCATGGTACCCAAGTGGCGAAATCTGGACCATCCAGATTGCCACTTGGGCAGTTTGACCATCCGGATTTATTATTATTTTATTATTGTTGAAAAGTCAAACTGCCAAGTGGCAGATGGTCCAGATTTCGCCACTTGGGTGGTGCACCCATGCACCATTTTAATGGGTGATGCACCATAGCCTTCACCTTAAAAAAATGAAAAGGAACTATTCAAAAAAAAGAATCCGCAGAATGCCGCACAAATGACATTTACATTTTTAAAAACTTCTTTGTGACATAGAATGAAACAGGGTAATCATTTAGAATGTAAGCAGAATTGTCAGCATATATTCCAAATTTGGAAATGAACTATTTAAAAAAAAGAATCCACAGAAAGCTGCACAAATGACATTTACATTTTTAAAAACTTCTTTGTGACATAGAATGAAACAGGGTAATTCATTTAGAATGTAGGCAGAATTGTCAGCATATATTCCAAATATGGAAATACGGCTGATTATCCCACCATGTATCTTACTTAATTTGACATCCTTAATAGCAGCAATGTGGCATAGATGGTACTGATACTGATGACAGCTGACTTCTAAAAGCCATACATATGAAATTGTGAGTGAGTACTGATTAAGGAAAGGATTAAATCTGCAAACCACTAAAGGATTTATATAAATGCCAAGAAGTGAGATGCAAATTTCATTTTAGTTATCCAAGATGCAACTACCTTGACCAATGAACTGAGAAAATTGTCCGATCATGATAACCTGTAAGTGTGCAAAGATGGTTCCTGAAATTCCCAAAAAGAAACAAGAAATAACTTTATATTGTACAGAAAGCAAAGGCATAATAATATAATCTGTCTTTGTCATTAAATGATCTAAATAAAAGATTACTAGCCGAAACATATCTAATTGATTTTAAAATCCTTGAAAGAAATCAGCCAGAGTGTCAAGCCATTCCAAACTATACTAAAAAAAACTGCAGAATTGACAGCTGGATGATGACTTGAAAGCCACGGTTAACCGAAATATCAAATGCTATCAAAGGATGCTATGACAGATCATTCAATATAAAGTTGAGGTTAAGAAAAGATGACATGGGAAATGCAAGACAGAAGGAAACAACCAAGGGTGTGATGCAGAGTATAGCCCACTCCTAAAAACAAGGATGTAAAGGTAGGTGAAAATTAAATTCTGCATCATATTCAAGAGAATACGAAAATCCAAACAAAATCTGGTTATATACTTGTATTGCTCCGCTCTAGATGGTTAAAATGCTATCCATTGCATAGTAGCATTCTACCATATGCACACTATCCTCCACCTGTTATATTACAAGGATACTCTTCATCTTAGCTTACAAGTCTCAGGATTATAAAGCAATAACCCGTAATAGATGTGCACAAAAGTACCCTTTAAATATCTGAAACATCGCAACTTAAGTGCAAATGCATATTCCAGTATTCTATCGCAGAGGGGTTAAACTAGAGGAGAGGAAGAACATTCCATGTTACTTACCAAGGTGCAAATCCACCACCAGATTGCATCCCTACGTTTTCTGTTTTCCATACCTTCAGGGTAAGATCATCACTGTAATAAGGGGTTGGAGTCAAAATGCTACAGAAGTTCAAGAAAATGCCAAAATGTTCCAGGCATGAACAAGAGAGATTTTTCACATACCTACAGGTAACCATTTTGTCTCCGCTAGCACTAAAGGAGAGGGCCCAAACAGTAGAAGTATGACCACTGACAAATAACAGTTACACGTGAACAAATTAACATTAATATTGGCTTGAAAAATTGGTCATCCTACATAGAATAGTGTAAAAGATATATGAAAAATCCATTTCCATACAATACAAGAAGAGTTATGCTGTGCATCACGACAAATTTTCATGAAAACCCTTACGAACATGGTGCGAAAAAGGAAAAAGCATCTGAACGGATTTTACGTATTCATAATATTTAAAAAAAATATAAAAAATTCATGTGATTCATCATTTCCCATAAAGAGTGAAAATCATGTCTGAAGCTGAAGACGACAAAGAAGTGATAAAATTGGAGGTGGCAAGAGAGGTTAACAAATAGTACTTATTGGGTTCTCCTAGAGTTTGAACACACTGCCAATCATCACTCTCACCTTCATCTGCCCAAACCTGGAAGAAAAATCGATTGCATTAAAACATTAGCACATGGCCGAATCACATCGACCCACAAAAGAAGCAAACGTAACTTACATAAGGCTAAAGGAACAACGGTGAAATTAAAACAGCAAAGCCATTATTATTTCGTTCGAAAAACAGTAGAAACCAGTACAATTTCATTAGCCAGACATAACAAAACAAGGAAAAGAAAAGAAAAAAAAAAGTTGCAGAATTTTCGTTGGTTGAAAGTTTTCATATTTGTGATTTGTGCAAAGTTTCAATAGCATATGGACAAGCATTTTCCTTTTAGCTTTGCATTACCTTAACAGTATTATCATAGCTACACGAAAACAAGATATCCATTGTGGGGTGCCACTTGACCATTTTAACATCCTGGGTATGACCTTGAAGCACAGAGACACACTCAACCTCATTGCCTTGCTGTACTTCCCATATCCAAACAGATTTATCTCTACTACACGTTGCAAGCAAAGTTCCAGAAGCATTCCAACACACACTCTTCACTTCATTTTCATGACCCTGTTCCACCCTCAAATTAATTCAAAGACATATAAATCCAAATAAAATGAAATGAAACTAAAGGTTAAGGTAATCATTTGGTCCCTATACATGAAAAATTTTGAAATCGGTCCCTGCATGTACACTTATTTTTAATTTTGTCCTTACCGTTTATTGGTATTATAATTTTTGGAGTTGAAGTATCGGAACCGAATTCAAAAAATAAAAACTAAAAAAAATTGGTCCCTATATGTGATAATTATTTTCATTTTGGTCTTTATACGTGATAATTATTTTGAATTTGGTTCCTACTTTTTTTTTAATACAAATTTGGTTCCTACTTTAACTCCAAGCAAACGGCGTAATAACATCAATAAACGGCAAAAACCAAATTAAAAAAAAATGTACATATATTATAGGGACCGATTTTAAATAGGAACCCGTGTCACATATAGGAACAAACGATTAGTTTAACCTAAATTAAATGAAATGAAATTAACTACCTCTAGAGTAGACACGCATTCAAAATCGCCCCCAACATTTTCCCATAGTGCAGTGGTGGCATCGAAGCTTGCAGTGGCTAAGAGCTTTCCAGAAGGTGACCAAGCACAAGATCGAACGGTTCGAGTGTGCGTTTCATCCAAAACGGCCTAATAATAATTTGAACAATAAATAATAAATAAATGAATGAAGAAATGAAAAATACGTTGTTGATGGGTTATTAAATACCTTGCAGGAGAAGAGGTTGGAGGAGAGGGAATTCTGTTCCCAGACACGAACGGTTTTATCGCCGCTGGAAGAAGCGAAGAGGAGGGGGATACCGGAGTGACCGGTGGCTGGGTTCCAATCCAAGCACCAAACCCTATCGCTGTGACCTTCTAGTCTCTGAATCTCTTTCAGTTCCACACCCTCCATCGCCATACATACACTAAAACACGATCCACGATCTCCTTCTTCTTCTTATTTCTTCTCAACTCAACCGAGTCTCTGTATTGTTTTGCCACTCACTGTACTAGCCTACTTTCTCATAAAGAGCGCCTAATTGTTTCACCACTTTTTCATTCCACGCGCACTGCACGCGCCACAAAAATGAAAACCAAAAGTGAAAATAGAAGCCGCCGCCGCCAATCAAGGAAACAAATATTTATAGTCGTAGCAATCACGGGTGAGTATAAACTCGGATGAGTTACGCCCGGAGCATCTCCAGTACCCTAAAGTATAAGTAACTCATTTTGGTTGTTTAAGTGGATCTTATTGTGGATCCCACAGTGTCACATTATATTTAAGCAACTTATAAGCAACCAGCAATGGAGATGTTCTGATAAGCTTGAGTTTGATCTGCGTTCCTGTCTCAAGAACTGAGACTGACCTATTATCCTGATGTGGACCAATTTTTAAGGCTCGAGCCTGGCTTACTTCAAAGTCTAGTCTGACCTGAAAGCCTATTTAAAAACTTACATATCAATAAGACTTTTGAATATGTCTTGACATGTAAATAAGTCATAAGGCTTTACTTGTGAATTGGCTCCAGGCCTCTAATGATAAAGAGGTCGTTAGACTTATATTGATAAATAGACAATTAGACCTTCATGAAGAAATAGGCAATTAGGTCACTACATTTAAATGGCTCAACAGGTATTTACTTTCAAATATTATAAATAATAATAAAAATATATTATAGTGTTATAATATTATTTATGTATGTAGGTATTTGTTAAATTGGCTGGTCTGATAGGCTTAATAGGTTTTTTTTAAAGTCTTAGACCTGACCTCTTTAATTATATAGGCTTTTAAAAAGCCTTGACCTGTCATTTTTACTAAATAGGCTAGGCCTTAAATAGGATAGGCCGTAGGCCCCTGACGAGCGGCATGGTCTATTCCCACCCCTAGTAGCGATGCACCCTTTTTAACACTCTTTCAGTTATTAGCTGAGTTTTATATGGGATCCATCAAATAGATTAGGTCTCACATAAAATTTATGGCACCACACGAAATTCAACCAATAATAAAATGTACGTTAAAGAAGGTGTTAAAAAAATGTGTTGGTAATATTATTCAAAAATATTTGTTAGACATATGTAAAATTTTTAATTAATTAATAGTATTCAAGTAGATGATTGTCAAATTATTCAATTATATTAAAATTTTGGTTAATGATATCCAAATTTTGAATGTACAAATAATATTATTGATCCAAAAAACGGGTGTGACAAGAGTGGTGTGAATGATCATAAACATCTTGAGATTGAGTAAAACTAGCGATTTACTAGTTTTGTCTATCATTTTCCAAAACTTTTTTGGGTTTCACCACAGTTTCCTTTACCTCATAAACTCAATCAGGGGTTCAGTGTGTTTAGAGACCTCTTTGTTAATCGTTGAAAATTTGACAGACACTGGACGGAATGACCTAATTTACAGTATTGAAAAAATAGGAGGACCAAATGTGCACAGAAAAACTTTAGGGATCAAAATCGCACATGACCAATAATAGGAGGACCAAAAGTGCAATTAAGCCTCAAGAAAATCATGCAATGAAATTTGCAATTAAGAGGCCAAGCAGGGGGTTTACATAAGTGTTTAAGGATTCAGAGTTGAATTTTCACTCTCCCCAGGGTGAGGGTTCAAATCCCTCTGACGTCACAAAAATTCCCCTTGATGAGCAACCCTCCCCAGGGAGATCCCCTGGAGCCTAAGGGCTAGTTGAGTAGCTACAAATGGGTGAGACAAGTTGTGACCTGGGTCTGTACAGTAATATTCCGGGATGGACCTTTGCTGACAGCCCTAACATGCCATTGACACCCACCCAATAGTGTTGGAAGTGCCTTCCTCTACTGACATTTTTACAAAAAAAAAAAAAAAATGCAATTAAGAATATCAATATGTGAACAACGGTGAGATTGGATTGTTTTAAAGATGACTTCAATTTTTATGCACTGTCAGCATAAATGATTTTTATATTGACATATAATAATATCTTAACAAATTAGCATTTTTATTACTTCTCTCTATTTAATAATTAAAAAAAAGTACACATATTAAAATATTAATGTAAAACTTTTTATAGCGAGTACATACTACTTAAGTTCTTTAAAAAGTCAGCTCATCATTTGCAAACAGCCAATTTGACTAGTCCATTATTAGGCGAGTAAACACTATATTTGGCCCCTGAAATTGTGAAGTAGTATCAACTTGATCTTTAAAATTATTAAAATTCTAAAAATGTCCCTGAATGATAAATTAGTATCAATTTGGTCCATTCTTTTACTCACTTAATATCAATTAAATCTCCGATACTGCTAACTTAAAATCAACTTAGTTCATACGATTTTCAACGGAATGACTAAGTTGATTACTATTTTACATCTTGATGGACTATTTTGAAATTTCGATGATTTCAGGAACCTGGTTGATATTACTTCACAATTTCATTAACCAAATAGGGTATTTTCTCATTATTCCGCAACACACAATGGTCCGGTCCGAGTGAACCGGTTTGGTTGGTTCTCATACGGTCCGTTTGAAATTCTTTTCCCCTTTACGTGTGTCATTTCTGTTTTCATTTGCGAAGGTGAGGACCCATTCATTGAAACCCTAGATCAGAGCATTGAGAAGAAAATCACAATGGATTCAGCATCACGAAGAAGAGGAGGAGGCGTATTCGAAGGGCTATACAAGGTGCTTATGCGGCGTAACTCTGTGTACGTCACCTTCGTCATCGTTGGCGCTTTCGTCGGAGAAAGAGCTGTTGATTATGGCGTTCACAAGCTCTGGGAATACAACAACGTTGGGGTACTAAATCTTCTTCACTCTGTTTTCTTTATAAATAATCATATAATTTATGCTTTTAGGGTTCATATTTCTAATTTTCTATTGCTTCGTTTTAATATGCATAATTGAATACCTCGTGATTTTACAAGATCTATGATTAAATTTGATGTATGTCATATCTGATTCGAATTTGGCTTCGTATAGCAGATCCTGAGTGGATAACACAACGGAGTATATAAATTGTTAGTTTTTTTTCTTATAGGAACTGGGGAAGCATAAGGAGGTGTAATTTTCATTTGTCTTGTTCATCATTGTTTCCTGCTTTATACTATATGTGCAAAGTTATAGTCGAAGAATTCTAAATTTTATAATCGGTCTATTGAATTTTGTGTACCGATTCTTTTGGAGATGCCTGGATTCATGTTTTCATAGGTTACCATTGCTACTTTATAATGCTGTCACCTTGCCATTGAATTCAATGTCTCAAGAGTGTGTGAATAATATTTAATTGCAGATAGTTTGACATCGTTATTGCATTTCAGTCACCTTGTTTGGGGATGATGCAATTTTGAGGCATCGATGTTTTGCCTGAACTGTCAAGTGTCACATTGTTCTATTCAACTTTTGTCAATGAAATTAATCGTTTTGCATTGTTTACAGTGCTTTGGTAGCCCCCTTCCCCAAAGGAAAAGCCATAAAATAAAATAATGTCCTTTTCTCTAACATGGGTGAACACACAGACAAGACACACACATGCGTGCTCGTGTGCACACACACAACGAACCCAGTCTATCTGAGGCAGCCCTTCCCCTTTCATTTTCTTTCTCCTGAGAACTAAGAAATTTATCATGGGGCATAAATTGCTCTTCGCTGCCAATTGTCATGTCTATCTCTACCTATTTTCTCACTCATCTTCTATGTCTTACATGTTTGTAGCCTTCCTTCCATGATTGACCTCTTAACAAAATGAAAAAGAAAGAGTTGGGCTATCCATTTATCATTCTTAGATTCTATTCTACTGTTTACTTTTATTTTTCAAATGATCAAATATAGTGTACAAATGCCATTCTTGATGAGGGTTGGAGGCCAGATTAAAATATGGCCTTAGTTTACATTCTGTTGATGACACTAGGGTGAATAGAATGATGAGGGAGGGAAAATTGTGTAGTGCATTTATTCTAGCTGGCTGACTCTTGGAGTTACATATTTAGGGCATGCTCCCATTCTGTATTTTCATTATTTAATATGAATACTTATTATATATGATTGCTTTTCTTTGCCCCTTTTATACTTTACAGAAGTTTAACCATAATTTCAAATTTCAACTACAAAATATCGATGGGAGCGACCCATGTGTTTAATTATGGGCATTTTTGCACTGTCAATCCCATCTATGCTAATAGACAAATAGTAAATCCAATTACCAAGGATTCTGGTTTTTATGATGCTATGATGATTACTGTACAGTATTTTACCCTTGAATTATAATTATATTTTCTTCTGCAGAAACGATATGAAGACATTCCTGTGCTAGGGCAAAGGCCATCAGAAGAGTGAATTGTCTGGCCATCTTGTTAGCCATTTTGAAGTTTTACTTATTTTCGTGGAAATTTGAAGTGAACCTTATGAACCGAAAGCAGTCTCCATTTTTTGCAATAAGTGTCATACGATTGTCTGTCAGTCCTTATTCTCATGTTTGGTTTCATTAACATGATAAAATATTGAACCAGTGTAAGATTCTGTATCTTTTAAATTGTTTTATGCTGAAACATTGGGTAATGCAATTCGCTGGGCTTTGAGTTAGCTTATTTTCTGGAAGTTTACACATGATAATTACTGTCTCACAAATCACAATACTTCCATTTAACATCAGATTCAGTGTAGCTGTGCGGGGAGTTTGTTGTGACCAATCCCATGAAAGTAGGGGAATAGTGTTGTCTCTTAAAAAATGAAGACATTGAAAAGTAATATGCAAAAGTTTAGACTCTACTACATACATAGTACCTTGTTTGAGGCAGCTGAAAGGGTGAAATGAAGTTGACTCTTTCTGGTTAGTCTCAGCCAACCGAGGCAATCCTGACCAACAAGCCAATGGGCCTATCGCTATATGATTACAGGACAGTTTTCCTCATAATCGCAGATGGTTGGTGAAATTTCAAGTGACAGCTTGGAAAATCAAACTAGATTTATCGTATAATTGTCAACATCTAAGTTGGCTCAACAAACTGCTGGAATTCAAATTGGCTATTGTCGAGCTGTGCTTAACTCCTTGTCTATGTAGACTTGAAATTGGTATCAGTAAAATTGCATTTTCCCCCCAAAATGTTTAGGTCAGGTCTAATCTAACTCCTCTGTTTAGTCAAAAGATTTAACGAGAACAATCATCTTTTACGGCAAGCTCCAAAGTTGAGGATCTACTTATGTTACTACGACTAGTAATGTCTTAAAAAATCGATAAACGCTGGTCCCACATTTAGATTTTCATGTTTTGCTCTCACATCCTTACATAGGTGAAAAAATTAGAACACAGATGAACAAATATTTAAGGCTGAACCCTTATTTTGGTTCCTTATTTTTATTTTAGTTTTCATTTTGGTTCCTTATCTTTTTTATTTTTCGTTTTGGTCCCTTATCTTTTTTTTAGTTTTTATTTTGGTCCCTTCCGTTAGTTTTGTACTGACGGCGTTAGGTTTTCGCCGTGAGTCACCGACGGTTCCGACGACTGACTGCGGCGGTTTCCGACGACCTATGGCGGTGGACTGATGGAAGGGACCAAAATAGGCTAACGGTTGAAAGATAAAGGATCAAAACGGAAGCAAAAAAAGGTAAGGGACCAAAATAAAAACTAAAGTAAAAATAAGGGATCAAAATACTAATTTAGCCAATATTTAAATAAAATCCACTTGCTGTCAAAAAATAAAATAAAAAATCCACTAGAATCTGATAACAAAAATGCTACTAATATAAGTTCGAACCGTCATGTTTCTCTCTAGTCTAAACAACCATAACCATTGATTCCATGATGCGTTGAAAACGAATGATACCTTCTTTCTTCTCTCGCAATTCCCATTGCGTTTTTTATTTGGATTTTGCTTTCACCCAATTATTCCTGTTACAGTAATTCACGATCCGGATTTCGCCACTTCATCAAATAAATGATCCGACGATTCAGAATTTGGCAATTTGCCAATCCATCATAAAAAGGGGTTAGGGTAAAAATTGAAGAGTACCTTTGGAATAAGCAGAAGACCAACATAATTTGCAGCTGTGCCTTGTTCATCCTCGACTGTTACGGCAAGAACCTTAATTTTTCCGAATCTCTGTTTCATTACGTATTGTTTTATTTTCATTTTCTAATCTGGGTTGGGAAAAAATTTCGTATCAATTTTACAATGCTACTGTTACGTGTACATAAATCATTGTTCTCAATTCCTTGGTTCCTTAACATTTCTTGTAAAACATAATTTGGTAAAAAATTTCTTAATAAAGACTGTAAACTGATACATTGATATCTTTGATTGTTGATTTCAATGGATGATGTTTGCAGTCAATCACTTTGCACCTGAGAAAATGCAACACACTCACAGTGAAAAACAAGAGTTTAGAGTACGAAGATTAGAGATCTCAGACAAGGGCAAAGGTTTTATAGAGTTACTGCAACAACTTAGTGTTTGTGATTCTGTCTCTGACGAGGAATTTAAGCTTAGATTTCAAGAACTCAGTTCCCTTGGAGATGACCATGTTATCTGTGTTATTGAAGATGAGGTTTCTGCAAAGATAGTTGCAACAGGGAGCGTGTTCATTGAGAAGAAATTTTTAAGAAACTGTGGCAAGGTTGGTCATATTGAGGATGTTGTTGTGGATTCCACCACTCGTGGGAAGCAACTGGGAAAGAAAATAATCGACTTCCTCACAGATCATGCTCGTTCAATGGGGTGCTATAAGGTTATTCTTGATTGCAGCCTTGACAACAAGGTGTTCTATGAGAAATGTGGCTTCAAGCAGAAAGAAATTCAGATGGTTATGTATTTTGTTTGAACACTAGTTTTTCTAGTTTCCCCATAAGAGGTGTGTTGCAGTTAACACACTCTTTCCAGCATACTCATTCTTATTGGTTGAAATTCATGTGGATCCCATTATTTTGAAAATAGGTCCCACTACCACTAATTTATGTTAGTTTTACTTGAGTTAGGTATGACCTACACAAATTTCAACCGATAAGAATGAGTGTATTGGAAGGAGAGTGTTAGAGAATATGTTGCTAGCGTTTCTCTTCCCGATAATGTGGCTTCAAGCAAAAACATGATCAGATGATTATGTATATTTGAAGACTAGTTTTTATACTTTCCCCATTTTCTCTTTTGGGGTGCAAATTTATTTCTCATATATGACTGAAAATTTGTTTCCCTTTCGTTATGCAATTTTTCCAAATCATTGTTCATTTTTCAGCTTTCACTCTAACTGTCAGATAGACAAGGAAATGTTACAAATGCGGCAGCCAAAAACAACTGATGCACGCCCATTTCTTGTTCAAATTATGGGAACTTTTCTATCACTTAGCTATTTGATTGAACTTGTTAGTTCTTTTTTTTTTTTGGTTGGAAGAATTGAGCTGGATAATTCATATGTCCGAGTATTGCTAACATTCTCAATCATAATAACTTGCATTTCTCTGTTTTATTCCTTAAAATAAAGCATAACAGTATTTGCAGCACAAAACAAACTTCAAATGGTCTGTATAATTATACATACCAGAACCTTGTTTATAACAATGGATCTGTTTTTAACTCCTAATCCATTTGTAAATCACAAATAATACTACTTTACACAAACTGCAGCTACTGCATCTTAACAAATGAACTTCTAGAAGCATACATGGTATGCGGTAGTTTCAAAATTGGAGCCCAACTTTGTGATGAGCATATTTGCTATATTAGCCGGAATCCTATTGAGGAGATTGCAGAACCTAGCTCCATTTTTAGTTTTTCACCACAGTCACACTCACATCTAATGCATCTAAAGAAGGTAGCATGGAGGCTGCACTACAGGTGGTGGTAATACACAGGCGGCAAATAATGAGCTTAAACCCCTGAGATTCCAAAACCATCACATTAAATATTGACAAAATGCCTTTTTATTCGCCAACAAATCTCATTATTTATTGAAATAAAAAATATACAACTCTTTGATATGATATCAACACATGCCAAAATGTGGCAAGGAGAAAAAAACTACTGAGAACTATCCAATATTTCATGAAACAATGCCTTCAAAATTTGACACAGAAGCCAATCAAGCCATTATATTGATCACACCAAAGAATAAAATATAAATCACAAATGTGGACTCCTTCAGCCTCAGTAAATGTACATCAATTATCCAAGTCCACAATACTGCCGCATACCTTGGTTTGTCTTCTCAACTTCAGCAATCCTTTTACAAGTAAAAGAACCAGTGGAGCATAGCTCATATGGTATCTTCCCTGGTCTTTATCAGGGGACTGTGGCTATGTGGTGGGGGGTTCAGTCCCCCACATCCTCATTTCGTAACACCTCTTAGGTTATCACTGAAGATGTGGATAATAGCAAATTTAAATCAGTATGAAATAGTGAAAGCACAGAAACAATGCCTTGTAACTCGTGAAGAGGATGCTTTATCTTGTACATCCCACTCTATCCTGAACAAAATTTACTTGTATCAGGAAAATATAATCCATAACTATACAACTTAAAAGGATAAGAGCACCAATCATCATCTGCAAAGTGAACTTGCACTGTTGCACATCACCTTCGTCTTCGTACAAATCAAATAATCAGACTCCAGCTGACTTCATAGCAATATGAAGTCTCGAAGTAATCATCTGCGTTTTTTACCAGTTCACTTCTCAATCATTCCATAATCACCTCAACCCATGCTTATGTTGTAATTACCAGTTAAATCTTAAATGTTTGTATTTTCAGCAGCCAAATTTGTTGGCTTGATGAGATGTAGTAGAGCGCCGGCAAGTAGATAGCCCATTCATCAATTTATTATATGAAGCAAGATCAGGTATGAATCCCCTATCCAACATTTCATTTACCACTAATTCCCCCTCTTTTTGATTGCCCTCTCCTGTATACCCAGCTACCAAAATTTTATATGTCATGCCATCAGGTGCCAAACCCTTGCTTGAAGCAAGTAATCTCAATTTATTTGCTTCTTCTGTTCTTCCCACATTGCAAATATCTTGAAGGACACAACTGAAAGTCACAATATCCAGTACCATACCCTCTTTAAGCATCTTTTCCACCAATCTCCAAGCTTCTTTAGTCTTCCCCAATCTCCTTAAACCATCAATCATCATAGTACAAGCAATCAAGCTCGGAACACATCCTTTGTCCCATAACTCATAAATAAGCTCCAAAGCTCTAACAGCATTTCCTTTCTCACACAGAACTTCCACCAAACCAAAATAATCATACCCTTCTGGCAAAACACCCCTTCTGGATAACTCCACTAACATCTCACACGCCTGCGAAACCCGACCCTCCTTACAAAGTCCATTCACCAAAATCTCACAAGTCACATTCGAAATCCGGTACCCCAATTCAATCATCTCATGAACCATCCCAATCCCTTCTTCGACCTTCCCCTCTCTAAACAACCCTTTGATCAATGTATTAAAAGTAACCACATTTGGATGGCACCCCATTTTCCCCATCTCCTTAAACATCTCCAAAGCCAATTCAAACCGTGAATTCCGACAAAAACTACTAATCAAAATGTTAAAAGTAAACACATCAGGCCTAACCCTATCCCTAACCATCTCATCATAATAAAACTCCAAAGCTCTATCATGCCAACCACATTTCACAAACCCATGAAGCAAAACATTACAAACCGCGACATCAGGCCTCCCGTCGATCAACCCGCGCATCGTCCGAAAGGCGAAGAGGGCATCATCCAATTTCCCAGCTTTACAGAACCCATGAATGGCGAACCGGAAAATGGGTTCTGTCTGTGGGCAGGAGAAGATGGCGTCGGAGCAAGGGCAAGGGTTGGCGGCGATGAAGCGGAGGAGGGTGCGGAGCTGTGAGAAGCGGTGAGAGATTGAGAGGGTTTGGACCATCCAATGGAAAGTGAGGTGGGTGTGGCGGAAGGAGTCGATGGTGGAGGCCCAGGAGAAGATGTGGAAGTCGTAGTGGGTGAAGGAAGGGTGGTGGTGGAGGTTGGATTTGAGGAAGTGGAGGAGGGTGTGTGGGGTGAAGGGAGGGGAGAGGTGGGTCTTCAGGAAGTGGAGGAGGCGATGGTAATCGGAGGAGGGGATTGGGGAGAGGGTGAGAGTGGGGAGGGATGGTGTTTGTGGTGGTGGTGGCGGCGGTGGGAGTGGAGGGTTTGGGATTGGGGAGAGTGGTGGCGACGGAGACTCTAGTAGCGATGGTTTTGCTATTGGTTTCAGGAACTTCTTCAACCCCATTTTCTCAGGGAGATCGATGTATGTTCTCGCCGGTCTTGTAAGCTTTGTTAAGGCTTGGTTAAAAGACTGGGCAGTGGTCCGGGACCAATATTAATATTACTTTTCAATGAGCGAAACCGGGCTTGGATTCCTTGATTAAAATATTGAGTTCGAATGATGTGGATAAAAAAAAAAAGGGAGACTCTGCTAAAGATGGTCAACTAAATTTTTTGATGGAGATTAGTCATCCGTGAATATTATGCACATATATCATGATAATAATAATTAAAAAAAAAAAAGGATTAGTCAGGGGTATGATGTCAAGGACATTTTTCATTAGCAATTAATGACTTCTTTTTTCTTCAAATATATTCTCGGCAAATTGAGATAATGAGTGTGTTTGAGAAAGTTTGAAAAAAAGATTCTACTGAAAATCGATTTTTGTATAACTGATTGTTGCGATAATCGATTATAATCAGAATCTGTTTTTGTCTGTGTCTGTTTGTTGAAAAGCGATTTTAAGATAATCTATTTCGTTTGGGTGGTGCAAAAAAATCATTATTATATAGTAAATTACGAAAATGGATGAAAAATTATTTGTATAATTTAATAATATTTATATAAAAGTTAGTTTTGTAGGGATAAACATGGAAGATAGTTTTGAGAATAAAAATAATCAAATCATAACAATTTTGAGCTAAAACAAACTAAATGATATAAAACATTTTTTTCCTCAAAAAAAATATTTTTTTATAAATTTAAGTAAAGTGTCAAACATGTTAGATTATTTTGAAAACAACTTTTTAGGGATAAAACAACTAAAATCTAAAATTTTAAACTTTCCCAAACCTACTCAATCATGAAGTGAATCTTATTTTTCCTAATTTCTAACAAAGTTTTTCTTATATATTTTATGACATATTTTTAAGTTTAATTACTCTACATATCCTTGAATTATTTAAACAAAAAATTAAATAGATCTATAATTTATAAAAATTTGTAATTTGTTTTCTAATTTGTAAATAATTTATAATTGACTCTCAATTTATAATTGGATCTCTGACCTTGTAAGTACTTTGTAATTAGATCTCTGGGGTAGTAATCCATCAAACTTCACGATAAAAAAATCTTATCCCAAAGAATTAATTACAAATTATTTATAAGTTTAGAGATTTAATTATAAAAAAATATTTATAAATTTATGAAATAAATTACAATTTTTTTAAATACGAGAACTTATTTTTTTCCGCTCAGATTGAACCTATTTTTAAATAAAAATAAATGACACATTGTTAATTAATTGAAAAGAAATCAAAAAAATAAAATCTAAAGGGAGGTTATACGTGTATTTTAGCTGTGCCGGGAAAAAATCATAAAAACCGGTGGACCAAAAAATCACAAGAGTTGTGCACTCAGCAACAGAAATTCAAAAAGCAGAAGAAGCTGCTGTGGTGTGGTGAATCAAATAAACATGCTTCTTCTTTGCAACCCTTCTGTTTCTCTGCAATCGAGAATCGCGATTCCAAGAAGAAAACCTAAAAAGCACTCCTCGATCATAACCAACTCCGTTTCTTCACCCAGCGACAGAAGAAGAAGATCCATGTCCGCCTTTGATGCCAGAATCTCACTTGTTTTCGCCCTTGCTTCTCAAGCCACCTCTCTCTCCCAGAGACGTAAATGTTATAACAGTTCACTTCGTATTTTCGTTTTCTTCACTTCACAATCTTCCTGTTTTTTTGGGTGAATTATTTATTTATTTTATATGTGACACAGTTGTAGCTGACGTAGCTACCGAGACTGCAAAATACTTGTTTCCGAAGCGATTTGAAAGTAACACTCTCGAGGAGGCGTTGATGACAGGTAAATATTCAAATTACATTGCAATTCATTTATTCCTTTTTTTTTTCTCATTGTATGTTAATTAATTAATTATTTCGGTGCTTGAACTTGGCTATGTTGTATTGTAGTTCCGGACCTTGAGACTGTGAAATTCAAAGTTCTGAGTAGAAGGGACCAGTATGAGATCAGGGAAGTTGAGGTATATATATGTTTGTTCCCTTTTCTTTCTCTGGTTTATAATTTTTAGGGCTCAATTAAGTTTTTCTTTATTTATTTTTTAAAAGAATACCACTAAAATTGGTCCTCTAAAGATGATGGTGCCACCATATTAGTACCAAATAAATCCCTTGAAGATATAAAATGTCACCTCTTTCCTCTTATGGAGGACTAATGTGATGTAGTTTTAAATCTCTGGGGACTTATCTGGTGGGAAAAAAATGGTCCGGAGGATTGATATGGTGACACGGTAATCTCTAGAGGATCAGTTTAGGGGTTCCCCCCCCCCCACCCCCTTCTTAAAGAATAGTGTTGATTTCTCCATGTTCTGCAGTCTGCACGTGTACATGTGCACATATAGGTGCTTTCTTTATCTAAATTAGTGCACTCGGAAGCATAGTATATGATATATTATGCTTCCTGCATTTGATTAGTTGCAGCTAAAAGCTGGGGGACTGTGGGTGGGTTGGTAATGTCAGTTTATTTGATTTTTTTAGGCAGATGATATGCTGTTACATAACTCTCTATATGCCAAATACTTGCAAAGTGGTTTCCTTCACACTTCCATGCAATGCTAAGTGCTTTGCCATCACTGACTATCTTTGCAGTCTTACTTTGTAGCAGAGACCACAATGCCTGGGAAGACTGGGTTTGATTTCAATGGTGCTTCTCAGTCCTTTAATGTCCTAGCTGAATACCTTTTTGGTAAGGTATTTATATATTTTAGAACTGAACTTCGTTTGTGGTGCATTTCAAAATTTACTGGATTGCTTTTGGTCACTACACCTCTTTGTTTTCCATTCCTATTTTGAGGGAAGCAAGAAGTTATAGATGTGTGTTGTTGTTCTGATGGCAGAATACAATGAAGGAGAAAATGGAGATGACTACACCAGTTTTCACAAGTAAGACCCAATCTAAGGGGGTTAAAATGGATATGACAACTCCTGTGTTAACAACAAAGGTATGATTCTTACTTCTCTGATTTTATGATATATTTGATTTACAGACTATCTTATTTATATCATGCATTGCCAACAAGGTTAGTATAATTAATTTCTTTGTTTAATATGAATTTGTGTCAACTAAGATAACTATAAAACATGCCTACCATAATTCATAATTTCAAGGATTTCTGGTTTAATTGAATTAAAGCTCTGTAATGATTCGAAAATGATTAGACTACCCTAGCATATTTTTTCAGTCTGATATTTATGACTATCAAAATACATATTTAAGACCTGAAAATTCTGTTGAATTCATAGGTTCTTTAACATATGATCTAATTAATATGTAAAGTTCATGCTCAAAATGCCAGAGACTGGTTTTCAGTTTAGACAAGTCGGTCCTTTCTTTACCTTATGAATAAACAATTTCTATCCCAAGTGGATGTCATTATATCTTAGTATCTTCCATTTTAGATCATGGATTCATTTTTGGTTATCTCTTTTCCTTTTGTTTCCTATTTTATGATATATCCAGTGTATTGGTGTTACTTTGCACTAAGAATGGATTTTGTGATATCTTCTGGAAGTTATATGTTTATACTGGTATCTTCAATATATTTTGTCTTATGATGCTCTAATTTCTTAACGCTATTTTAGATGGAAGATCAAGATGAGTGGAAAATGTCCTTTGTAATTCCGTCAAAATATGGTGCTAACTTGCCACTGCCTAAAGACTCCTCTGTGAGGATTAGAGAGATCCCGGGGAAAATAGTTGCTGTAGTTTCCTTTTCAGGTTTTCTCTCGCCTTAATGTTTTTAATAAGTAATTTTGTGCAAATTTATTTACTTTTTCTGTCGTTCATTATTTGGATTTTAGAAGCAGAAAAGCTATTAGTGCACTAAATATTTAACTACTGGAGGAAGCACAAAAAATACACAATTTAGTTTATCACAACCACGTGTATATTTGTATGCATTATGTAAATATGTTCATCTGGACACGTTCCATTTTTATTTAAGTAGAATGTTAGTATGGTTGACATTGACTCTTAGTTGACTCACCATAAAGTTACAAATGAGTAAATTGGACTCCTCTAAATGAATCCCATTTAAAGTCCTCAACAGAGTATAAAATTTTCTTTCCTTTGTTCTCAATCAGGTTTTGTGAATGATGAAGAAGTTAAGCAGCGGGAACTGAAATTACGAGAAGCTTTGAAAAGTGACAGACAGTTTAAAATTAAAGATGGAACTCCAGTAGAAGTTGCGCAAGTGAGATCTTTAATGCAATCTTTGGGTTTAAGGTCTCTAATTTGGCTTACTTGTTGACCCATTTCTTCTTCAAATATCATTTACTCTTTCATTTGGTTGCAGTATAATCCACCATTTACTCTTCCATTTCAACGCCGTAACGAGATTGCATTGGAGGTGGAACGGAAAAATGAGCAGGAACATTATTAGCCAAATTACAATCTTGAGGTATATTTGAATTTTCTTCATTCCTGTTGTGAAGTGTAAAAATTAACCTGTTAAATATCGTATGAGTCAGACTCCAATACAAGATATTTTGTACTCAAAATTGATGCTTGTCTTTTTTATAAATATAGCGAGATTGGTAATTTTACAGTCAAATAGATGAAGGATATACTAATTTAATGTATGTTTAAATCTGGTGCAGTAAAAGTGTGACATGGTATGATAGTTACATTTGAATTCTTCAGAGAAGTTATTTATGAATAGCAGGACCTAAACAGTTGTAAGATTTCCTCCATCTTGCTTTTTTCAGTTATATACATACATCTTTTTCTATTGTTTTTCCTCTATATACTTCTTCATTGGTGTTGAAAAGGGGCAGCTTGGCTGATGTTTTGACACATTTTCCCACCTTTTTGTGTTTGTTACAGTGCTTTTGAACTTGAGTCAAGTGGTGGTTCGTCCTCCAATAGAATATAGTCGCCACAATAATATTACTTATCAGATATTAAGAGGTGCATATCAGATAGAATTTATCCTTCATGTTCTTTATTTACTTTCTTAAGTCCTTTCTGAAGGCATTAATGTTCCTTGCTCTGTAAATATAGCTCAATCATATGTGTATAGACAAGCACACAATGAAAAGAGATATAGTGTTATGTTTAAATAATTAAGAAACTAGACTATGGACCCGTGCGATGCACGGGTGAAACAGAGTTTGTGAGAATAACTCTGCATTTTTTATTTGGAAATCTATTTTTTGTTTCTTAAAAATAGCAAGATTATAAAATATTATGGATAAATAAATATTAAGGTAATATGGATACAATCCTCTTAATTAAGGTAACACGAATAAACGCTCGTATATCAATGCGATGCATGGAAAAAGTATTTGTTGGAATAATTTATTATTTAAATTAAAAATGATAAGATAAACAAAAGTTATTGACAAATTAATATTAACATGATATAATGAGATATAAAGGTTTTCTGCTTAGAATAAGACTGGATATCTGTGCAAGAAAACAACAATTATTATACTTCAACATTCCTTTGCTATACTTTCTTCATGTGCCCATTATACTCAATTCAATCAATGTTTATAGTATATATCATATATCATATATAATGTAATGAAATTTCACTTCAAAACAACTTTTAAAAAAAGGAGTTTTAAGAAATTTAATAAATATTATGACATGTAATAGATTAAACTGATTGCATTTATGTTATCTCTCTATTGAAGCAAACATAGGAAGCAACTTTCAAAACCCAAAATTGGCCTCAAATTCGCCTTGTTTACACAAAATTGCACACTAAAAATAAATCACAAAACACAATTTTTAAAAAAAGAGTCCTAAGAAATTTTAAAATATAATGATATGTATTAGATTAAACTTCTTGCAGTTATGTTATCTTCCCATCGAAGCAAACATGGAAAGCAGCTCCTTAGAATCCAAATATATAATCAAGTTGACATCATCTGCACATTTTTCACATACATTTTCTATCACTTCGTTTTTTGATTATGGTGGGCCAACCTGCCAATCTATCATAAAAAAGGTAGGAAATAAATTTTTTTTTTATAGTGATAAAACTTTGTAAAATTAAATACAATAACAATTTAAAAAAATCACAAAAAAATGTATAGAATTTAGAATTGCTTAAAGGAAAATCTTGATAGAGAAATATAATCATTTATGTTAAAATTATTATAGCAATGATTTAAAAAAAAAAGTACTTAAATTATGATAAATTATAATTTTCCTCTAAACATCTAAATTATTGACGTATTTTCCTCTAATAATTTTTCGTATTTCCTCTAAATTATAGAAATGTCTTGCACCAACTACACTACACACAGAAGTTAAAGTTATAATAAAGCAACACCAATTCCCAAATGAAAGCACAAACCAAAGTTCAATTATTAATCATATGGTCTGTCCATCGCTCATAATAAATTCTATCCTATGCGTTTCATGTCATTATAATATGCTCCAATTATTTGGCCTTTGGATAGCTCACGGTTCAATAAAAGTGTGAGAAGGAGATACTCTTATTATGATTTCATCATCGCATTCATATGACAATTTTACCACTAATGTTCTATATTGTTAACTTATACCTTTATAATACGATTTGGTAATCAAAAAATAAATAAAAGTGTGAGAAGGAAAAGTATCCTCTTGGACTTTATAATTTCACAATAGTCTCAGTTGTTTCCTTTTTATCAACTGCAAATCCTTAGCTTCCCTTCTTGCTTGCTTTCACAACATTGACTATTCTTTTGGACTTTCTCCTGCAAGTTAATTACTGCAGCTAACAATTAACAATAAAATGGACTACCTTTGTTTAAGTTTGTGCACAACATGATGGTTGTAATAACCACACAATTGCAATTGTAAATAGTATCAAAACAGTGATAAATATAATTTTCTGAATGTAGCACTTGGGGTAGAACTCTTGACAATCATTAACAATTAACAAACTCAGTTTCATAGAAACTATCATGGTAGAAAAGTAAAGAAATACAGAGAAAAAGGGTTCAGCAACTGATCTAATTAACCCAATAATAAATAATAAATAATAAAAAAACAGAGATGTGTACCATTAACTTGTATATGTGTAATACTCAATGAATAGAGAGAAAGGGAAAACAAAGCACTGAAAGGAATCTCTCAATCTTTATTCTTGCTCAAACGGAGACAAATAACTAAACCAAGCTTAGAACAATAATGCACATAGCTCGTATAACTGCAATGATGATAAGAAAAGAAATTAGAGTAATAAATCAACTCAAATAGTTGAAGTACCAATTTTTCACGGCCTTAATGTTCTCTTCTCAAGAGTCATTGACAAACTTCAAAATCATTTTGCTATGCAAGATTAATCATGATGAATCTGGCAGATTAATTACCCCACATCCTTTTGCAAGAGCCGTTGTATCAATGATGATAGGAGGTGATGAAGGAATGAATTCTTTCAAGGAAACTGCAATAGCTCTGCGAGAATCACATTTTGATGCAAAATGTGGGAAACCAATCAGGCATTAATAGTCATATATGGTCGTAATAAGAAGATGATAAGTAATAGTACAAAGTATAATTATAAAGAAATACAAAGTATAATTATAAAGAACTTGTGCAAAAGGTATCACACATACTTGACCTCCTTTGCAATGTGCTGGATGTGATGTCTGATGCAGATATCTTTCCCTGCATTGACCTCAAATATTGAAAATCAAGAAGTAGAAATGATGTATAGCAATATGAAGCCATAAACGACAGTGAGCAACAACTAAAAATATAAATTTCAAATAACCCAATGTGAGAAGTTTACCGAAGCAATTATATTTTTCATATTTTCAATGCATTGAAACAATGCATGCATCCTGCACCAAATGCATCTTGAAAAAAGCTTGCATCGAAAACAACTACAATTTGAAATTTGAAAGAGGTGCAGGAACTCTGATCCATGGCCAATCACGTGTACAGATTTACACTTTCAAAGCAACTAAATTTATTGACCCAAACCACAATCAATATAATTAATGATTGTGAAAATATATTAAATTAAATCTTCAAGCAAAATTACCAAAAAAAGGCTGCTTCTTGGAGGGAAAATTTGACCCCGCCTCTACTACTTTTGGAGGGAAAATTTAATGACCCAGCCTCTGCTACTTTCTAAGCAACTAAATTTATTGACCCAAACCACAATCAATATAATTAATGATTGTGAAAATATATTAAATTAAATCTTCAAGCAAAATTACCAAAAAGAGCTGCTTTTTGGAGGGAAAATTTGACCCAGCCTCTGCTACTTTTATATATATAAAGATAAAGATATGGTGTTATATTTAAATAATTAAGAAATGTTCCTTAATGTTCTTGAGCACAAAATGTAAGATCAGTGTAAATAAGACTAAATAGGTCATGCTTTTATTTCTGAATAAAACATGTTGTTTAGAGATTGGAAAAGAGAGTTGGGACTAAATCCAAGACATTGAAGACAATGCCTAAAACAAATCAAACCCCACCCAATACTTGGCTTTATAGTTCGTTGGTGTCTTTTCTGTAACCGAACATGTCAATTTTCTTATTTTATTATTGTTCTGTTTTGGGTGTTATGAAATAATGAGTGGAAATGTGTATGCAACGTCCAACTCTTGTCCACCTGTGTATAGATGGTGGCATGTTGATGATATTTATGTTTCTGCATTCTTGTTTTGGTTCTTTCTACAGTGTTGACATATATATCAGGAAACCAATCGTCTATGTTGTTAATAACAGTAATAATGAATGGCAGCTTACAGGAGGCCAGGTTTTAGTGCACTTGGAAATTGTGTGCTATAGTTATGTGCTAATTGGTAATGGCAGTTGAAAGATGTTACTATCACAGAAGAAATTATCTCTGGCTCTTGGTTTCCATTTGTAATTTGAGGAGCCTCGCAGGCTTCCATGGTTGTTAACTTGTTATTTAATCTGACAATTTTTTTTTTTTTAAGAGTTTGGCTTGTTTCCCAGGAAAATAGTTAGATTAAAATCCAATTTGGAATTTAATAAAAAATAAGTTTAGATTGTCAGATGTCATTTTTTTAGTATACATGTTAATTTTTTTTTGGATAAGAATTGAATTACAAACTAAGGCACTTTCGAATCAGTATCCTCTAATTTAACATGCAGAGGTGAATTATTGCAATAACAGTGAGAACAATGTGGCAACAACCACCACCATTATAATCACATTTCTTCCATTAACTTAAGTGTGTATGGCAAACATTGTTTCAAAAAAAAAAAAGTGTGTATGGCAAACATAATCATATTTTCGCCATTAATTATTCTTTTTCATGGGAGAAGTTATATTAGCATTTGAAAATTTCTACCAAATGCACTTTCCCTTCCGTGCTGGTTGGTATCAATTAATGAAACAACATTAAAATAGTGATTTCTGATAAAAATAAAAATGCGTTCATATGAATGTATTTTATGAAAATCTAAACTACTCCCTCCGATCCACGATATAAGCAAAAATTTTCAAATTTTTTGGTTCAAAATATGAGCAAATTTCAACTACTTTCTTCTTATTTAATGAAGTTATTCTCAAAATACTCTTCATTTAATACAAATTTTGTTTTCCAATGACTCCTTTTATTCTCAATAACACAAGCTTAATAAATAAGAGAAAGGGTAATTTAGGTAACAAACTTAATTTTTTATTCCCAATGACTTTTTTAAATAAGATTAACTAACTATCTTAATATGTGTGTCATATTTAATTTTTGCTTACAATAGAGATCGGAGGGAGTAGTAAATTTAAATTAATAATAATTACCAAGCAATGCACTTTCTCGATACAAATCCTTGCACCTTTCCAAACTCTTTCTTTTTTTACTGTTGCTCCCTTTTTATTTTACTTTTTTTAATTTAAAATGACCTGCTGTCCCAAAAAAAAAAAAAAGTAACCAATCATGGTTTTCACATGTGGATCGCAACAGCATCATTCTGTAATTACTGTATGGTTATTTGGAAACATGTTGGTGACCCTCGAAATAGCGTTTGAAAACCAGAAGCTATTACTCAGTGTGTGCGTGTGTTTGGATGAATTTTTTATAAATATGATTATGGAAAGAATTGATTTTGGTTAAAAATAAGTTAAAAATAAAATGATTTATGTTTGGATATTCTCATAAAAAAAATGATTTTTATCAATTCTTATTGTTTGGATATTTTGGATCAAAATTGCTTTTGAGCGTGAATTTACCAAAATGGGTTTTCAACCCAAAACATAAATTTCATTACTGGTAGGTGAAAGCATTTATTGAAGAGTAATAGTAAAAAATTATTCAAGGCAGCTATTCCAAGACCACAAATCTCACAATCAATTATAAAATCCAAAAGCAAAAACTACAAATTATAGCTTCTCCCGAAATCAATTTTGAAGATAAAATTGCTTCCACCAAAAGAAGGCCAAACATCTTCATATTGAGTCAAACCCAAGTTTGATCGTCCCAAACCCACGTCCAAGGCCTCCCACCGTATTCCCAAACACGCACTCAGGAGATTTGCAACAAACGCGCTACAAGCTGAAACTGTGGCGTTTTCAAACAGGGGCTAGGGGAGGGCTCCAACTTATAAGAAAGTATCACAACGAGATAGTTAAGTTATGTGCTCGCATCGAAATAGCTTTGTGGGTGCAATAGTAAACGACAGGTCCTAATAGACCGTAACACATCTTAAAGATCAATCTTAAAAAAATTAAAAGTTTCACACTGCAGCGTTTACAATCTACTACATCCCAACAATGGGGCTGCAGTTGTACCGACCGCAATTGGGTCCACAACTGCAATAAACATGTGACCAATAGTTGGGGTTGGAGGTTGAAGGGCTCACTTGCGGGGTATGGGTCATGGGAGATTGTCATTTGTCCCTGTCTCCCATAGAATGTCACAAAACTACAATGAAACAGTACAAATACAGGACAACCGGCAAAGGTTGTTGGATCTTAGTTCAACCAAACCTCAATGAAAGTACATTTATTTTACTGTCTCACATATAACGTCTCCATTGCTATTTTTTTGGAGTTCTGTTGTTTGGACCCGGACTCCCTGTAGTTATGGAATCCACACATTCACGGCTTTTATGCAGTGAACCAATCTGTCATTATTGGATTTGCTTATCTCACAATCCTAACCCTTGATTTGTTTTGTTCAAAAAAATAATAAAAATAAATATAAGTAGGGAGATAGAGATATGTGATTGCAGAGAATCTACATCCTGTTGTTTGAACATCAAAGTTTGGACATCATATATATTTTGACATCATATGTATTTTATCTTTAACTCTCACTTACTTCTTATGATTTTATATGCACATATTTCAAAATATATCAAAAAAATATGGTGTCCATATTTTGATGTTAAATCATTTATCTTTTTGTTGCATGTAGTGTTAGGCACCCTTCCTCTTGATCAACAAGGATTATATTTACAGGGGGGGGAAACAGAGAAGGTTATTAACTGATATAGACCATAATCTTTTTGTTTATTGATCAATATCTCTTATTTTTGGTATTGTCAATTAAACATGATACAATTTTCCAACGGATGGCTACCATGCTAGTCTGGGCTACTTCCATATGTATTTTGGCTGGATTTAATGAGAATATGAAGTTAGCCTCGAGGAGAAGATGCTGAAGACTGAAGTATCTTTTTTTCTCTCTATCTATGTTTATATATGTAAGTATATGGTTACACTGTAAGCAGGGAGAAAGAAACACTATTTATATATTGCTATTTGCTAGTTTACTTCAGGTATGCTTTCTAATGCTGGTTTCCACTCTTGAGAGCCATCAACATTTTTTGCAGACAAATCTTCATCACCATCACCATCTATTGATTCTATTCCCTTTTCACCATGAACTAGAGATAACATCTTTTCAATCCCACCCTTTTGCAGCATATCATGCAGTTCTTGCTTACTAATAACAAGCTTAATCCTAACCACGCTACTAATTTGGTGGACACCTTGGATTTCTGGATTCGCAAACCTCACCTTCTTGCTAGCTTTCGGTGACGGCGGCAGAGGTACTAGGTAGTATAACTGGCCGCAGAGCAATTTGGTGTTTGGCTGAAGATGCTTGAGGACCGGTAGTGAGTCAGATACTGCATGGCCACAAAACTGTATCAACACCTGCTCAACTTTGATGGGTGTTTTGTATTCAAGAACTTTCCCATCTGTTTTCATGATCTTGACAACGTTTTCTTGCTGCACCAAGCAATTCCCCATGGCTTGCTTTCCTTTTAGTGTTTGCTTAAAAGCTAGGCAAGATGATAGTTTAGTATATTGAAGTTCTATGAATGTAAGAGGAGCTATGGAGCGTGCAATATTTAAACCAAGGGGTTGTGTAAAATACCCTCATGGTGTTGAGGATATTACGATAAGACCCCTTTTATTTTGTCTTTTTGGAGCGTGGAACTTTGGGTTCATGATCAGTTAGTTGATCACGATTCACCACTCATAAGGAGTCCCCTCCCCCACTTGTCATTTGGTACAATATCCAACTAATCAAGCATTTGTTTTAGGACAAAACTTATATGCAATTATATACTCCCTCCTGTCTCTATTATAAGCAAAAATTAAATGGGACACACATATTAAGATAGTTAGTTAATCTCATTTAAAAGAGTCATTAGAAATAAAAAATTAAGTTTGTTACCTAAATTACCCTTCCTCTTATTTATTAAACTTGTGTTGTTGAGAATAAAAGGAGTCATTGAAAAACTAAATTTGTATTAAATGAAGGGTATTTTGAGAATAACTTCATTAAATAGGATGGAAGTAGTTGAAATTTGCTTATATTTTGGACCAAAAAATTTGGAAATTTTTGCTTACATTGTGGACCGGAGGGAGTAGGTATATTAGATGTTTTTTAATGACAATAAGACATATTCCCTCCTGTCCACAATGTAAGCAAAAATTTTCAAATTTTTTGGTTCAAAATATAAGCAAATTTCAACTACTTTCTTCTCATTTAATGAAGTTATTCTTAAAATACCCTTCATTTAATACAAATTTTGTTTTCCAATGACTCCTTTTATTCTTAATAACACAAGCTTAATAAATAAAAGGAAGGGTAATTTAGGTAACAAATTTAATTTTTTATTCTCAATGACTCTTTTAAATGAGATCAACTAACTATCTTAATATGTGTGTCCCATTTAATTTTTGCTTACAATAGAGACCGGAGGGAGTATATAATAGCTGTTATATATATTATATTTTTATTTTTATTGATGAATTATTATACATATTCTATTGTAATTGATAAATAATGTCTAAAGTATTTATGAAATTGTATTTAAATCTTTTGCTTTTCTTTAATCTTAATGTAACTCGCCCGAACACCGAGTAATGGAATATTGGAGTGAGTAGAGTTGCTGAATTCAAGTCAATGACTCACTGAGTTGGCTGTTGTAGAGCGAGTGGCTTCTGACCGGCCGGACTATATAGGGCCCACTGCATCATCAAAAGGAAGGGCATGTTGGATCAGTCGGGGCCCTTGAAAGCCCAAGTGGTTGACCACTTGTGCACTATGGATTTTGTTGTGTTGACTAAATCATATGCTACATTGACTATCTGCTCTTGCTCCATCATCTGCTGTTACATCACAACATGCTAATTATGGTCGGCAAAAGATTGAAAGCATGTTGCACATTTTACTCTGTTTTTGTACCGTATGAAATACGAGCATATTGTTTGCAAAAGAGATCACATGCATCTGTATAAATCTAAAGAGCTGTGTTATTTGAATATCAAGTTTAAAATATGGTATTTGATATGGTGTACATTTATTTTTGTCTCTTACTTTATTGGAGTGCCACATTGGATAATGATATGATCTGAAGAGTATTTATAAGTAAGCGGCAACCCTCATCCTACAAGCTAGTTTTTGAGGTTAAGTTAGGCCCAAACCCGAATTCTAAGATGGTATTAGAGCTATCTTAGATTCGTTGGGCCATCCGCAGATGTCATAGAGTGAAGGGTTAATAATAGAGTAATATGTTCTTATCTTATCATTCCACTTTATTACTAATACTAACCAGTGGCGGATCTAGGACCCTAAGCCACGAGGGCAATTTATTTCCAAAAAACAATTTTCACTTCAAAAATCTTTCCATTATATCATCCAATTAAGAAAAAAGTTAATACATTTAATTTCAGGTATAATCAATCATTTTGGTGAAATAACACAGTTATAACAAAATACCTAAATTTAGGCATATTAAAACTCTAACCTATCAATATTTGCAATTACCCATCATCAAGAGAAAATTTCATAAAATTGACTTCACAAACATGTTACTCATGATTAGAGCTGGGTATATGGACCTGAGTCCGCGGACTGTCCATTTAACCCACAGTCCGCGCAGACTTGGACACCCTAAAATGCGAGTCCATTTAAATGCGGGCTTTTTGGGTCCGGTTCGTTTCAGTGTGAACCCAAAGCGGACCGGACCTATCCGCATAGCCAGCTCTACTCATGATCCTAATTGTATAATTAATCAACCAATTTGACAGAAATAAACTTACATACAAAAATCTTAAATTTCAAGTTTTTACAAACCCTAACGATGAAGGTCCCTAATGGAATGGATGCAATTATTTTAAATATGGGGAGCAAAGTATCAACATATAAGGTATTAAATTTTTTTTAAATATGTTCAGTGTGGGGAGGTGCACACCCTAAATGCAACTTGGGTCCGCCACTGATACTAACTACTCTATTCCATCTCCTTCTAAACTCCAAAACATAGTCTTACGTATTTAAATTCAAGAACTGGTTGATGTTGAATTATGATTGAACTGTCTGAACTCTTAACATAAAAAGAAATTCAAACAAAGAATACAATCTCTCTTCATCTTCTTTTATGATAATGGCTTTTCTTTCGTGTGGTGCATGTTCTTATACTGCACCTTTTAAAAATAGCCGGTGTATACTATTGAAGTGTTGCTTTATAGTTTTTACTTCTTTTGGTTTGGATGGAATTAGGAATTTAAGACCACTTGGGATGATTTGATGCAGGGCGTCTTTGTCACCAACTGATGGTTTGGCCTGTGTCATTTTAGACAAGCAATAAGTGGTGGTCCAGCTGAGAAATCTTTTTAGGAGATTGGTCATAGCTAAGCTTTAACACGATCGATGGAGCTTGCAAATGGAGCCCAAGTGAGATCCAAAAGGTGTCAAGTTTGACACTTTTGGTTTGGTGGCAGAGTAGCAATTGTGGAGCAGACATGATCTGTTCAAAGAACCTAGAATGAAACTTCTGCATTGGGTGAAATAAAGAGCAGCACCATGATAAATTTGATAGGGATTGGATGAGTACTTGCAGAAAAGAATGGCTTAGTGCTGGCTGATGTTGTCAACACGCATGCTTGGAATAATGAAACTTCTCACAGGTTATTTTTTTGCTAGTGGAGGTAGGAAATAGGACTATTCAGTTGAAAATCTAAGGAATAGGCAATGGCTTTCTTGTAAGTTACTATAACACTTTAGTGGACGGACCATTTATCCCTCATAAATTCATATATGTCATAGAATAAAGTATACTCCCTAATTGGAGATAGATTTCAGGATGTAGCAGGAGTGAGAATTTTTTAGTAGTAGTTTTTTTTTTAGTATAATAGTTTGGGATAAGGGGATGTCTAGAATAATAGGATATATCGCCTATCAATAAAATAATCTATCTATCCGGAGCAAAAAGTTGATTAACCTATTGGTTGTGTTTCTTTCGTACGTTAATTAAAGTAGCATTTGAACTTATATATAACTTATAGATTATTATTTTTTTCTCACATTTTCATCCTTATTATTTTAATCAAATTTCTCTTTTATCCCCACTCAAATAAAATATAAAATATTAATTCTAATATTTTCTAATACTTAATTCATGTCTATAGTAATTTAAGATAAAAAATAGAGAATATACTTTTGTCTATAAAAAATATATATATAAATCATATCAGCGTGTCATTTTATTTTTATTATCTCAATTTATTTATTAAAAATAATTAGAATTAAAATTAAAATTTTAGTTTTTTTAGATGATAAGTAATTTAAATTAAAGTATAGTATTAAAAGTGATAATTATTTAAAATAAATAATATATATATAGAAATATAATTTATATTAAAAAAATATAAACATATCATTTTATGTCATTTTATATTTATCAGCTAGTTCAACCATTAATTTTACCAAACACTTCAAATCCAATCCGCTAGCTTATCCAATATCTGCTATCAGTCAATTTATTCGTTATCCGTTATAATTAAGCTCACCTACTATCAGCTAGTTTATCCATTAACCCCTAATTTTTACTAAATAGAGCCAATGTATGATCAATGATTAGAGTCAGAGGGGTGTCTTCATGTAAAATTAAGATGAGCGAGTATTGATCATTAGATTGTGCATTAGATTGTGCATGTATATTGGTTGAAAAAAAAAAAATTATGCATGTATGATCTATATTAAAACATTATTTGCTTTACAAATGCAGCTTAAAGTGAAAGAGGCTTTGATTGAAAGCAAACCAAGATATTTTATGTTTCTGTTGGAAATATCATCAAAATCAACTCCGGGAATGGATTTACTTGGCAAACAACCACTGGCCTCAGCTGGATACACCACTTCAAGCATGTTGAGACCAATACCATTAAAGATATATGAATCTATCCTTTTAAAGAAAGATATTTTAGGTGACACAAATCAATATCTGGGAGATATTTCCTAAGATGCTCAAGCTTAAGTTATTTGTTACGATATATATTGATTTTGAATTCTGATAAAAATTAGGGTACATGAGACTGTGTAATTAGTTACGTCAGCCTGATGAATGCCCCCACTCTTCTCATTAAAATAATGGCAAAGCTTTTAACAAAAAAAAAATTATAAACCTGATTATGATTATATATGCGCCATGATGGCAGTAAGCAATTAATTAGAAAGTGAGCAAGCAACATTTTTCAAAGAAAAAAAAATCAGCAACTTGCGTGGGTTATTCTCTCGCATAAGTTGCATATCACTTTAGTGCATGTCTATACTCCTGCTCCCTCTGAACTCAAATATAACAAAAAAAATACATATATTTTGTGAACTTAAATATAAACAAAATCCAACCAACTTTATTTAATGTTAATATTAAAAAAAGAAAGAAAATTAACCAATCTAATTAATTCTCCTTTTTTTTCAAAGAACATTACAAACTCTCGAGATAATTAAAAGATAGTTTAGTAATTATAACTCATTTTTTTTCTTTTACATAAATCAAGATATTAAACTAAATTAACTAACTTTCTTAATAAATATGAAATTAATTAATTTTTCTTATAATTGAATCCAAATAAAGTATATCCTTTCAAAATAAATTTTGATCTAGATGACTAAATGTCACTTTTTGGGTTTTCAATAATAATAATAATATAATAATATTACTACAGAAGGCTGGTTGCACTCCTTACCCCGGCCCATGAGGAACACATGGCTCCATGGACCATGGTGCGCTTCATGGGACATGCGTTCATAACCCTCTTCCTCTATAGTTTGTTTGGTTTAGAAAAGAAAATGGAAGGAAGAAAGGAGAAATAAAGAAAAGCAATAAAATGATGAGATGGTTATTTAGTTGTTTAATAGAAAAAAAAATTTAAAAGAGCAGAAAACTAAAAAATTTCTCACCTCTTGTTTTTTTTTTTTTTTTTTTTATATCAGCTTCTCACCTCTTATTTGAATGAGTGGAAAATGGGTGGGAAAAAAAAACATATTTATAAAATGACATAAATATTCTTAGGTAGAAATGAGATATAATAAATAGAATAAAAATGTAAGAGATACTCTCACTTTAATATAATCACCTTTAAATATTTATTTAATTTTTAATTTATTTGATTAATTTTAGGGAAAATTTTTATTTAATTAACAAAAATTATTAACTTAAAAATATAATTTAATGCTTCTTTTTCCTCCTTGCTTTTTTTCTCCAAGTAACGTGCACGTTTTCTTGTAACCATGCGTAAGGGTGGGAGTGCAGCAGTCCTGCTGTTTTCTTTCCAATATGGGAGGAAACCAATTTTGAGGTGGAATTCACCAAAATAATTCTTTCTTTCCTTCCTTTTTTTTTTTTGGAAAATCAAACAAGAGAAAATATGTTTTCCTTTCCTTTTTCTTTTCGCTCATTTTCTTTCATTCTCTTTTTATCAAAACCAAACACTGTGCTAATCTAACTCTCCCCTTCCTCATACAATTTGAACTATCACCCTTGGAACAAAATGCTACAAATACACTCTTAATATTGTGATCAGAGCTGTCAATTTGGGCTGATCAAACCATTCGAATCAATCTGTGATGAGTCAACATATTTAGAAATTGGGTTGGATTGAACCAATTTTTAGTCCACCCCAACATGTACGAGCTAAACGAGCTGAGTCATAAGCTCATTTCTTAACAATATAAATAATTTAATGAAAGATTAAAACAAATTATGTTTTATTTTCATTTTTTGACAATGTAAATAAACTATTTGATTTAACTATGTTGAAGATTAAAATAATTATTTGAGCTCATAATAACTATTTGATAGATATTAATTACTATAGTCAGTTACAGCATGATGAAGTCCGTCATGAATTTTTTTCCTTGGTAATATATATCAATTAAATTTTTAAAAAATAGATAATTTATGAAATTAAAATATAATTAAAATGATATGACTGAACAGTTGAATGAGGCTTTTTCTTTAGAGGTTGCAAAGTTGGACTGTGCAACAAAAGATTTGCTGGTTCTCCTTGTAACTATCCTTCTAAAAGGATAAAAATTCTACATTTTCTTTTCTCTTTATTCACGTTGGACTTGAAGAACTCAAATCGAAATAGTGAACTTCACTATCAATTCAGAAACTAGGAACTATTCCTTTCTCACCCAGAAAGTCATGATTAAAAGCTCCACTATTTTGCTACACATAAGAAACTACGCATTTTTGTTAAATTAGGATAGGACAATGGTTAAGGATGAAAACAGGAATGATTTCTGTACATCTAAATGGGACACCGTTTGGTATTCCCTTTGTTTTTTGGGTGTATTTTAGAGAAACGTGTATACAAAAAAGATAAAAAGTAAGTGAGGGATAAAAATAAATATATACAATATCATATATGATGTCCAAAATTTATGTTCAAATATCATAACTCTCGGATGAAAAAGGACCAAGTTCGCATGACATGGCGCAGACACTTGCCTCTCAATGGTTTGACGGCACCGCTAAACAGCATGAGCCATGAATCCTTCTAATACGCTATTTTCTTCTTCTCATTTTGTTGAATTTAGAACTCATTCACCACTGCCACTTATTTTGTCGTTTCACAGTTTACAAGTATAATAATAATAATAATAATAATAATCTGTTAAATCCTAATACGAATGGTGCCACGTGTCTTGCACACACCGTGGTGTACTCTATTTATTTTATTCCACATTCAAATAGTCGGGGGTAGACTTCTTCTTCCAAATGATTTTTATGAGCTTCTTTGGGAAAGATTTAATCATTCCCATTCAGCTATTTTTAGATTAAAAAACCGTTACTATCAATAATTATTTTGTTTGGGTAAAAAGCTTAAATCTTGAAAAAGCTTTTTTATGCCACTTTAAGCTGTTTTGGAACAGCTGCATGACCCAACTATTTGATTATAATTTTTCCGATATTCACAACTTCCCTGTCTTGCCCCCTCTCCAGCAACACTTTACGTTTTGCATTTTGAGTATAACACCATCAGGTACTCATGTTGGAGCAATGCAACAGACTTAATTGACTATTTAATTATTTATTTAATTAATATTAATTAATTATTTATATTATTTTTTTGTATTTCTTTTGTGTTAAAAAATTAAATATTTAAACAAGTTTTAATATTAAAAACACATACATATTATTAATATACACAAATAACTTCGTACCCTTTTTCGTAATTTATTATATAAAAGTGATTTTTTTGTACCATCCAAGCAAAATAGATTATCTTAAAATCGCTTTTCAGCAAACAGACCCAAACAAAAACAGATTCTGATTATAATCGATTATCACAATAATCGATTATACAAAAATCGATTATCAGCATAATCTTTTTTTTCCAGCTTTCCCAAACACACTCCATTTGATTGTTCGACTGTAAAAAAGGTTTTTTTTTTTTTTGTATTTTAAAATTTGACATCCCTCAAAAGGTATTGGTTAAGAAAAAAAAATATATTAAAAATTGGTGTATTTAATATATTAAAAACTGATTCATTTTGAATTCCCCTCTCTTTCCCTCAATCCTTGATGATAGAGCTATATGGGGTCATTCAAACAATGGTATTTACACGGTTAGGTCTGGTTACTATATATGTGGTTACCACTAAGCTTATCAATATTGATCATTTGAAGGAGGATGGTGAGTAGAATCTTATTTGGAATCTAAGGTCAAAATGTTTTCCTTTGGAGAGCATGTCGCCCATGTCTTCCATCAAGGGATCATCACCAAAAGAGAGGTATAGCTTGTTTTAGCCTTTGTGTTTTCTGTGATAGCAATTTAATTTGTTTTAAAGTAAAAAATCATCTTATTTAAAGAAAAATTGGATTTGATTGGATTTATTTCATTTTTTTAAATTGAATCAATACAAGCTAATCTTAATCGGTTTGGATTAGAATGAATTATTTAATTTTTGACCGACAAAATAATTAAATTGTAGTGTAAAATGACAACAAAAAGACAACACTATCCAAACTTCAAACCATTAGTAAGATCATACAAACATTTCAAAACATTTGATAGTTATCTGAACTTGACAGAACTTAATATCTCATCAAACTAACAAGAAATAATTGAAAAGAAAAAAAAAACCATACGATAAAGAGAGGGATGGAGAAGAAGCTTACTAATATGTTCAGGGATGGAGCTACCTTGTCACTGGGAAGGACGCTGGCCCTCCCTGGCATTTTTCTTTCTATTAGCATCTATGTATATAAATAAAACGGTCCATTGCGAGTTATTGGGATATATTGAAAACGAAATTATTTAAAAGTTTAGTGTAGATTCAATTATAGATTATTATTTTTATAAACACAATTATAGATTATTTAATTTTTATGACATGCAAGACATTTTGTGATTTGATAAATTAGTAATGTAATCAACATTTTGAAACATATAATTATGAATATTTTGTATAAAATATGATGTATATATATTTGTTTAAAAAACTTTAATTTTATTAGTTGGCCCTCCCTATAGTCGAAGTCTGGCTCCGTCCCTGAATATGTTTGTGTGCCGTTTAGATATTTGTATAAATTCAAGGATAAAAATATATATATTTCATCAACCGTTGAATTGAAAGTTATCATTAAATAGATCAAGTTTACAAAATTTAAGCATTATTTAATACTCCATTACATAAATTCATTATAACACTTGGTCACACCATTTTCTAAGCTCCTAACAAAACTAACCCGGAAGTTTGAAGAAAGGGACAAGAGTTCGGCACAATCATGGATCAAATGACCAAAGTCCAAAACATCCAACTTAGGGAAACTTATAGAGTCCATTACAGGCTTACAATCCACTTCAAAAATAACATTTTGAACACAAAGGCTCCGAACCCAGTAGCCTCTAGTAGACCAGCTGCTGGAAGACAGAAAGGAAGACTAGCCACTCTAGCCATAACAAAAGCACCTCTTTAAGGGATGCACATGCCAAACGTAGTATTACCAATATCCTGGAAAAAGCCAGCATCAACGTTGCATTTGAGAAAACCATGAGGAGCGTGAAGGATGGTCAACACATGAGACACACGGTCCACTTCAACATGAGTTTCCCGGGCCTGTAACCAATCTGCATGAAAGCTGGATGCTCTGAAGGAGACACTAGCAACCGAGGCAGCAGTACCTTCCCGGAACTTCTCATTCCTGCTGCGCCACAAACTCTTCATAACCATAGCAAATTTGTCCCTAGCATGGATGTCCAGAGACGCAACAATGCTGAAGCACAAATTTGTCCCTAGCACGGACCATGTATGGCATTAAAAGTGTGCCACAAGTTCTAAAACTAATTCAAATAGAAACTGATTTGCAAAGAACTGCAAATCTTTAATGAACTAGAAAGGAACCCAAAACTAATGATGGGACTTATAATTTGGAAAAGATCATTAATGGAGAAGTCCATTATTATGCTTTTGAAGAAATAAATGATACTCTTCACTATGTGTGTATCATCTTCATTTTATTTATTTTTTTCGAAAGTATGATAATGGACCTCATGAGAAATGCAAAGGATTTTTTTCTCCTCATAATCTACTGATTCTACTCTTTGTTGGACGAATTTGGGTTATAGAGCCCGTTTATAAAAAGCAAAAGAGGCCCAAACGACCCAATATTTTGCTCACACATGAGTGGGTAGTAAACAACGGTGTTACATTAGACGGGCTTTTACCCAAAATAAACCCCTCGTTACAAGAGGATCATTCGAATTTTCCGACCGTTGGGGCCCGTTGCAGACAAGGTGATAACGGTTAGGAAAAACTTCCATAGCCGTTGTTGTCTTCACCTTTTCATTTCTCCAAAAAACCTTTTAACCTTAAAACAAACAAAACAGAACACACACACACACAGAGTGAGAGAGAGAACCCCACTCATTCATCTTCCATGGGTTGCGTCTCATCAAAACTCGTCAAGAAAGAACTCAAACAAGAACAACAAGAAGAAGTCACTTTCAACAATGGCGGCGGAAGTTGTTACTTGAACCATGTGGTTTCTCTCACTTCCTCTACCTACGGGGCACTCAACTTGGACAATGAACAACAACCCACACTCACAACAACAGAGTGCATTGCAATTGCAGAATCGAAGAGTGTTCAGAAATCATCACCCACTCGCCAAGACCCAGAAGTGATCAATGCTTGGGAACTCATGGAGGGTCTCGAAGAAGGAGTACCCATTTCAAATCAACCCAAGAAAAGCCCAAAGTCGAGTCCTTTTCTTCGTGGGTTCATCAACAACACTGCTGACACGAAAAGCCCCTTGAAATTCTTCAATCAATTTGGGTCTCCCAGGACACTGAAGAAGCTTTCAGGAAAAGAGAACAAGGTTCAAGTTAATGGAGTCAGAGGAATGAGACGCTTGGATTATAGTCCCAAAGGGGTTCTGAAATCGAGCAATTCTTGTCCAAGTACTTGTAAGTCAGTGTTGAATTCGGGTTTTCAAGTTAAAGGGTCTCCAAGGAACAGTGTTGATTGTGATTCTGGATATTCATCGAAGAAGAAGAGTCATAGTCCTTTGTTTGATCCAGAGCTTGTTGCATCCTATGAAAAGGAACTATCTGTAGAGGAAGAACAGATCAAGAGAATGGTTTGGGCTACACCAAAAGCAAGAAGAGTACAAAAATCTTTGGATTCACAATCACTTCTTCTTCACATGTTTGAGATGAAGTGTCCTCCTGGAGGGGAAAATTCTGTTGTTATTTACACCACCACTTTAAGAGGTATAAGAAAGACGTTTGAGGATTGCAATAAAGTTCGATCAATTGTTGAATCGTATTGTGTGCATGTGTTGGAGCGTGATGTGTCTATGCATTCAGGGTATAGGGAGGAGTTGAGGAAGCTAATGGGGTCCAAAGAAGTGAAAGTTCCTCTTGTGTTTGTGAAGGGAAGGTTTATTGGAGGAGCAGATGAAGTTGTGAAGTTGGAAGAAGAGGAGAAATTAGGTGTTCTGTTTGAGGGGATTCCGAGGGCATTGGGTGGGTGTGAAGGGTGTGGTGGTGTGAGGTTTGTGATGTGCATGGAATGTAATGGAAGCTGTAAGGTTTTGGATGAGGATAACAAGAAAACTCTGAGGTGTGGTCAGTGTAATGAGAATGGAATAATTCAATGTCCTATATGTTCTTGAGGTTAGTGGAAATGGACCTGTGTGGTGTGTTGGTTTGGATTTTGCTTCTTGGGATGGTTTTTTCTGTCCTCAGTTTCTTGGAAGAGACAGAAAAAAAGAATGATCTTTGGTCTGTTTTCCATGTTTCTAGAGTAGGGTTCTAAAGCTTATTTTAGTCCCCAATTTGGTTTTATTTATTTTATAGGCTTGTATTTAAGAATATGGTTGTTCTTGCACTAATCTAATTCAAATTTACACGCATGAAGCATCATTAGTTTCCTTCTTCACTTATTACTGAATGCTTGATTTATGCTCAGTGGCTTGGTGGACTCTGCTGTTTGCTTTATTATCACTGTTTTTCCTTCATTATTACAAATATATCTTTCTTATGGAAGATCTTTATCATTATGTTTGCTGTTATCAAATATTATATATGTAATCTGATTATGAGAAACCTATTTAAATCGTGTGAGAAATCATCAAATCTCTTTCCAAAGTTCAAACCATAGAAGAGAAGTAGAGAACCATCTACACCTTCCTGGCCACACATTCAGTGACTGCTGGAGAGTAATTCCTTAAGCGCATTTCATGTCTTTATTTTATTATATTTTTTGGACTCTTCTTCATCCCACATCCAGTATTAATATAAACCATTAAGCTTATCATCGTTAATTGTGTTGATATTTGGAATTAAGTATTAAGTAAGAACTTATAGGATGAGAATGAAATAAAAATATATGACTTTTTCAAGTGATCATGACATTTAAGTAAGTTGTAATCTGAACCATATTAGTATACTAACAAGTAACAACACTGGGAGAGATCCCACAATTAGTTTTTGGAAACATTACTTATCATGGCATCAATGATTTGTGAAGTTATTAAACTGCTTTCACAGCCTGTCTTTTATACAGTAATCAGATTAATAGATATATTTTCTTATATGCATATTAATATTTAATAATTAATATACGTTAGTTACCCTGTTGTATCGTATACTTTTACTTTATTATTAAGAAAACACTAAAACCAATGGCAGAAAGACATTTTAAAACTAAAAAAGCTCTTTCTCCAAGTTTTTTTTTTTTTTTTTAAAAGGGAGAATGTTGAATCTCTTTTTGCACATGTTTGTCCATTTTGTTCTATAAATTTTTTTCATCTCATCATTTTTTTTATCACATCACCTTTTCACATCTAAATTCTAATCATTTATCATCTATCTATTATTATACTTGACCCAATTTTTTTTTTTTAATATATAGCTATTATTCTCAAAACAGAAGTAATTTGTTGAATGATTGTAAAATAGGGAGGAAAAAAAAAAAGGACATAAAATGTAAGAGACTATCATGATTATTTATTGTAGGTTGGATGGAATATATCATGATAGAGGAGATCTGAAAAAGACTTCTATAAAGTGAATTTACTTTAAAGTGATTAAATAAGAGTGTATGATCCTTATATCACCCTAGGAATCTCCTAACTATCGAGCTGAGGTTGGGACCTCAAGCCAATTTGGCTGTGGTAATTTCATATGAATTGACGGGTTTTGAAGTGGGCCACTATTTAGACGGGCCCAATTCATTTAACATCGGGCCTAATTTTCGACCACCCAGATCGATTCTGCAGACCTGACTTTGTCCCTGTATGATCCAAATCTCAAGATGATGCATTTGTTGATTAACTTTCAAAATACATTTCTTTTTTAACGGTAAACCATCTCAAGATGATGCATACTGTATAAAGTCTTTTTACATAGACATCTGTTTGGTATAATGTAGCTACCATTCACTAATCTTTCTAGCTTAACTACGCTAAATTAGTTGCAGCCCATCAACCAAGTTTCTATTTTGGTTCGCTTAACCAAATAAGAAAACAGAATATGTCAAAGGATATAAAATCCACTTGATTTTATTAGTTGTATAACTTGTAACAACTTGTTACTTAGTAGTTAGTTGCAACTGTTTTTCAGTTACACCTCTCGTCTCCTTGTGTTGTGCATAAATACTTCAACTTCAATCAATGAAACTGGGAAAAATTTCACTCTCCAAATCAGACTTCTAACATGGTATCAGTTTTCTTCTAGTTGTGCCTCAATCTTCTACAGTCACATCCACTACTCCGTGCAAACCCACCATCATCGTTTCATTGGAGAGTGACATAAAACCACAGAAGTGGGGTTGTGCACCCAGTCAAAGCTCTTCATGACTGCTGCTATTCATAGAATCATAGTAAAGTCTTCAATTATGCAAGCCGTGGCAGATCTTGAACCAAAAATTTGGGGGAGTCTGAATAAATTTTAATGTATAATTCAAATATATAATATCACATTATGTTTCTAAAATTTAAGTTGTAATGTGAACTCAAAGTTAATAAAAAAAATATATTAGAGTAAATGACTAGGAATATAAGGTGAGGGGTATTTTCTATTTGGGGTTGGACTTTTTAGTATTTTTCACAAGGGGTTGGGCTTTTTTAGTATTTTTATATGTAGGTAAAAAAAAAAAAAAAAAAACCACTGTGTGCAAGTTTAGTTGAAGCCTGTAAATATTGTTTCTATTTCTAAAATTAAAATTGAAAATCATGAAGCAAATATTTTTTTTTATATATTTTCTACTTTTGTAAAAATAAAAAAAATAAAAACAATGAAACCAATTAAAAATATTCTAGAAATTAAAAAAAAAACTAAACAAACATGTTTTTCCACATTCGGTTTTTTATGTAAATTAAAAATGTTTAATTTTGATACATTATCAGTGTAAATTTTTTTTACACTGTCAATCAATCACAAACTATCTTATTTGTGACTTTTAATATAATAATGATGTAATAATTTATAATTGATTAACAATATAGATATTTAATTATGAGTGCATGGATTCCAATTCTCATAATATACTCCTTTTTTTTTCTCTTCTTCCTATCATGATTCTCCTTATATAAATAAATAAATAAACAAATAAATAAACAAAGGATTTAAATAGTATATATTGTCAGTATAAAAAGTTTTACATTGATATCTATTAATATTTAGACATGTGTGTTTTTATTTTGATAACTAATAAGAGAGAGAAATAACAATAAGGTTGATTTGTCAAGATATTATTTAATGTCAGTGTAAAATTTTTTTATACTGACAGTGCATAAAAAATAAGCTCATAAACAAATAATTGAAAATAATATAAAACAAAACACGCATCATTTATGAAAGGGGGTTTTTTTAACATGGGAAGTGTAATTTATTTTGCAAATTACCAAAATAGTATAAATTAAAAAGATTTTACCTGATTAGAGTAAGTCGTACATGACATATATGACTTCAAAGTCTTATATATCTTGTAAGACTTCACTTTTTATCTTTTATTATAAAACAATGGAAGTCGCACTTGGTATGTACGACTTCTATTTTTTTTAAACTACTTTTCACACAAAAGTCGTATATACCAAATACGATTTCTATTATTTTATAATAAAAATTAAAAAGTAAAGCCTTATACAGTATACATGACTTCAAAGTTATATATACCAAATATAATTTACCCCAATTAAATAAAATCTTTTTAATTTACATCATTTTAATAATTCGCAAAATAAATTGTACGGTTCAATAAGTTGCTTTCGATGATTCCTGAAGGACAACGGAGCCATTTTCTTTTGAGGTGACGGGCCATGGCACCCTTGTAGTCCATATTATATAGGTCAATTGGAAGTGATGGTCTCTCTTGATGTGATATCCACCTTATAGGCTTATACCTTGTAATCTGGTCATTCTAGCATAAAAAATTATAGGTCACGACTTGAGGGGAAAATAATTTCTACAGAGTGATCTGACGTGTTGTGAAATATTTCGATAATAAAAATATATAAATATATAAATAAATATTATTTAAATATCAAATCAAGTAATTCAAATAATGAGTGTGATACGAATATTTCTAGCTTAGACTTCTTCGTACAAGCTTTTCAAGTCGCATGAAATATATAAACCAGTGGACGATGATGCAACCTTTGACGCCTTTGATTTCAAACCAAAATCACGGAATAAGTGTCTTAAAAAATCTCACATTCTCGGTGCAAACTTGTGCCAGAGAAATATAGAATAGTCAAGTCTCAAATATTTATCTATACTTTTTATTAACTAGTGATATTTTTAAGATAAAATAGATAAATTGGTCCTATATGTATTTTTTACTTTTTATATTGGTCCTATAAGTTTTATTTTTTTTTCAAATTGGTCTTATATGTGACGTTCCCTTTTCACATTAGTCATTTTCGTCAATTTCGACCTAACATCGTCAGATCAAAAGCCACGTGTCAGACATACGTGGTAGCCACGTCAAGTCAAAACTGACGGTGTTAGGTCAAAATTGACTGAAAGGAATAACATGAAAACGGAACGTAACATATAGGACCAATTTGAAAAAAATAAAACTTTTAGGAACAATGTGAAAAATAAAAAAAACTTATATAACCAATCTACCTATTTCATATTTTTTGTGATTGGTTAGTGGTTAATCTTAATTGTTTGTTTACATTTCATACTAACCAATGATAATTTTAATTTAAGATTTCACAAAATTATGATTGATTATAAATTAATGAGGAGTGTGCAAGCATTGCCTTTTGGATCAAGTTTTGTGGTGTCATTTCTAAGGTCAACCCAAGGGAGGCCTTATTATATTTGAGCTTTATATGTAAAGTGGTAACATTGTTGATGGGCCTCGCCTGATTTTGCACTTTCAAATAATTGCATGTTTTGCAACACTTGTATGCGTCGATACCTGCTCAAACTTTATTAGCTAGCTTAACATACCAAAGCTTCTCACCAATATTAATATTGGAAGTCAATAATGCAATTTCAACAACAATAACATCAATCAATCATAAAAAATATCAAGTAAATCTTTAAAGTTATGAACCTCAGTTGAAAAAAGGGTACCGGCTAAGGGCAAAACTAGTAGCAGAGAAGTGCACACTACTAGCTGATTTTGTGGGATTTAAAAGGAGCACAAACAAAAGAGGGACAATTCGCATTATTATGGAATCTGAAACTGATGATACAAGAAAATTATAGAAGAAAAAACACTCATAACTCGTGTATATTCACATATAACTTTGTCGCTAAAAGTAGACTAGAAAAACATCAAAAAAGGATTCACCTTCCAAGTTCCAACAGTAAATAACAACATTCGCATGGACGAATGTTCAACGTGCCACGTCACCCCTCCAACGACTCACGAGATCACGTTTATCAGTTTACTTACACACAAGGGCAAAGAAGGACCCACTTCGCAGTAACCATCGCCGAACGGTTCGCTTAGCTCAATACTATCGCGACACGTGGATTTCGGAATCACCAACTCCCCACGACTCAGACCGTCTCCCAGACGCGAACCGCATCATCCCACCCAAACCGGGCGGTTCACCCTCCGATACGCTATTTCTCCCGGTCGACTCCTCAAACGACGCGTCGTCCACGCTATCCCGCGCTTTCGACTCATTCACTCTCTTCACCGGAGGACCGGTTTTCTTATCCACCTTCTCCTTGCGACCGGAACGGAAAAAAGAACGAAAGCTCTCCAAGAAACCGGGTTTTCTTCCGGTTCGAGCCGGTTTCTCTTCTGCAGCGGCGGCGGTGTCGTCGGTGGTGGATCTTCGGGAATTTCTCAACCTGCGATTTCGATCGCGCTTGGATCTGACTTTCCCCATGCAAGAAACCTTCGGCGACGAAGGTTCTTTCAGAGACGACACCGATTTCCCAACGGTGGCGCTCCGTTTCGGGAACAACCTGGTGTTATGGTTGCGGCGGTTCTTGGCGTCAACGAAGGAAGGTTTCTGAGGCTTAGGCAAGCCAATGATCGATGCCTTGGACTTGAAATTCAGAGAAAATCGCTGAGAATTGGAATTGGAGCTAGGGTTAGGGTTCAGGTTCGTGGAATTGGGAACGGAATTTGAGTTTCCCTTGGTGGATTCTTTGCGCTCGTAGACAGCGTTCCGGTCCCACCAGTCGTATTCTTCATCCCTCGAGAGCCAAATCGACTCCGGCGGAGATTCGGGGCGATTTTCCGGTGGATCCGTGACGTGGTCGTCGGCGAGGGTCTCGCAAGCGATTTTCCGATCAGTGGATCCGCCGGCGCAAGCTGAAACAAGAGTTTCCAAATCGACTTGTGGCATGGCAGTGGTGAAACCCCAAAATGGAAAGTAAAATAGAAAGTTAGAAATATGAAGGTTGGAAAGAGAGAAGGTTTTGTAAACAGAGAGTAGTGAGAAAGAGACAACTGGTTTGAACTTTGAGGATTGTGGTGTGCTGTGAAGTCGTGAGACGTGTGAGGAAGAAGGAAAGAGAGATAATATATAAATAATATTTGGAGGGAGGGGTTTCAACTTTCAACTTGCTTACTTTGTGTGATACATCGGTGGTTTTGTTTTTTTCTTTCATTTTGAATTTGATATATGCCAACTGGTCATATTCAATAATTATACTAATAGAGTGTTAAATAGGATTAGGTCTTTCTTTTTTTTTTTGTGTGTGATAAAAGGGTCTTTATTTTTAATATTTTATAATGAGTTTAATTTTGATATCCTACCATCAATTATAAATCATCTTATGTTTGACTTTTAAGATAATTATAATAAGAATATATTTGGGTTTTTTTTTAAATGAAGAATATATTTGGTTAACAGTGTATTTTTTATACGTTAATTATATATATAACAATTAAATACTTTTATAAACGAAGACAAACACTGGTCACATTTTGTTCATACGCTTTTGAATACCGTATGTGACATCATATATATTTATTTTTATCTCTCACTTATTATTCATCTCCATATGTACACGTATTCTAAGAATACATAAAAAAAACAAAGAAATACCATATAATGTCCATATTTTTGTATTAAAAAAACATTTGCCTTTTGTTACACTGATCCGTATATCACACCCTTTCTTTCCAATTTTTTTTCAAAGCATATTTTAATTAGTGGCAACGCAACATTTAATGAGTAAAAATTGATAAGTTTTCACCGGAAAATTGTGTTTTTAATATCTCTTGTATATATATTCAATTTACCAATTAAAAAAAATTATCACTTCTTGTTTATTAAAAAAAATATCATTTTTTTATCACTTAATTGCACTGATTAGCAACATCCTTTTTCGTAATTATACTTTTTAAAAAGGTAAATGTTAATGCATTGGTTAAGTAATAAAAGATAATAAGTATTTGTTGAAAATATGTGCTATTGAATTTTCCAATCGTGCTTTTGAATCATATCACTTTCCAACAAATACTTACTATGGTTGATTCCTTAATCGGTGCTTTTAGCCGGACCTTTAATATGAGATATGCTATATTGAAAAGGCATATTTAAAAATAGAATAAAGGTACAAAATTGATTCCTAAAAAAATTTCAAAGAAACATTCGGTCCCTAAAATATGAAAAATCCTAACTTTGATTCTAAAAAACCTCAATATCAATGAAATATTTAAAATTTTCGTAAAACTTATCCTAAAAAAATTAACGTAGTCAACATTCAAAAATTTTGAGGATTTAAGTTAGGATTTTTTTCTTTCACAGTCCAAGTATGTCTCCATATTCTTTTAAGAACAAATTTTGGCCTCCATATCCTTGATTCAACTTTTATTGTTTCTAGAGAGAGAGAATGAGGAAGAAAAGCATATTTTTTTCCCTCGTCAAAAGTATACTAAAGATATGGCGAAACGCATAGTATACTTGTCCTTAGTTTGCAATTTGCATTTTTCAAAACAATGGGTCCAAAATTGTAACTTCCAAGTGTTCTAATTTCTTATCCCTTCTCATGAAAGAAAGAGGAAAAAACTTCTATTCCCTTCTTGCTTCTTTGCTTTTTACAAAACTACTGTCTTCTACTCTTCTTTGTGATGGCTCACCCAATGGCTTGGCTCTTAATGCCTTCCTACTTTATTAATGTCGTCGAACACAATGTTCCATTTTTAATGACGCTAACAACGTACTTACCATTAACTAGGCGGAATAGACAGTGCATATATAACATGGGTGACCTAAAAATGTGCATATAATAATATAATGAGGTCCGTCATATGATGGTTGAAGTTACATACAAGTGTTGTTTGCAATTAGAATATGAATTTGAGTATAGCTATTACATAATAAAACTTCTATATTTATTATTCAAAAATTTACTATTAATTTGAATCCAATAAAGGGTATGGTCTCTTAACATAGATGGCAAAGCATTTTTTTTTTCTAGTGGATAAAAGGGGATCAAATTCAAACCCCAAACAACAAAGAAACTAAAAACCATGTGGAAAGGAGCTAGAAGAAGCATCCCCCAAAACAGGCAAATACGAAAAATAAGAACACTATCAAAAATCCTGCTCTAGTCATCCAGAGCTAAACCATGTTTAGCCAATGTGTCCGCAACCTGATTAGCTATACGAAGAACATTAGACCAAGAGGGCAAAGCACATGGAAATGTATACACAATAACATTTCATTTTATATCACATGATATTTGTTTCTCTCTCCCCTCTGATGCAGACTAATTATAAGTAGCCTATGAATTTTACCTTTCTCTTCACATAAGGGAAAATATGGAATATATATAAGAATAAGATATATAAGAATAAGAAATTGAAAGCATTACTTCAAGTGTTTATTACGATTCTCCTAAATTTAATTGCATCAAGAAACGATAAGATACCGATCGAGTTTATCTGATCAAATAGGATGATGCCTGTACTAATTTGAGACATCTGATATTGGTGGAGAGTGGTCCAAAATCGGATGATTCTGATTCATAGCAAAGAAAAATCATAGATGAAGATAAAAATTAAAAATTGCCTTCAATATGTATGTCCTGTCAGCTCGTTTAAGAAATGATTAATTTAATTTGTAACCGGGTAACCTATTGTGTCACCGGTAAAAAAGCAAGAGGGGCTGATCCTCCAAGACTTTACGGGAGGATGTTAAAATTTGCCAATGTGTACAATAAGTTTCAATAATTCAGCATCTTAAAACAATTAATCACTATTGTAAAAGAAAACAATTAATTACTAAGTTAGATGTATGCTATAGAAGTCAAGGTTAGGTGCAACAGACCATAATTCATTTACCACAGCATCCACAGCTCTGCGTGTAACAGAGTAGAACTTCGAAGGTGTATATAATTATATATGTATTCACAGGCTTAAGTTCAATGGTCTTAAAGAAATTTTGTCCCTTGCTCGTCTGAAAGACTGGAGCGTCGAGATTAATCATATAGGTAGAACAGCAAATTTATGTGCTGATTTTTTTAGCTCATAGAGACTATTCAGGGTCTTTTTTCTTAAATATTGTTGATAGTCCTTATTCTATGTTTGGACTTTTGTTAGAAGATGATGTAAGGGACTATGTCCCCTCTTTTATTAGTTAATATATCTTCGTTTTCATCACACAATTTTTTTTTTACTTTATTTGGTAATCTCATACTTTAAATTTATTTATAATTTTTTTAAATAAAACATAAACATTCAAAATAAATAACAAAACAAAACCTGAATTATGATGGATTTTACTTTTATGTTTTTGGCTTAGCCGATAGGTTAATTAGCTGTAATTACTTGTCAATAAATCGTTCCACCATAAAATCCCAAGGGCCTCAAATTAATTAAGGATGACACCATCAAATAGTTAAATAGGAAATTATGTTCTTCCCCCATTTCCATGCGTTTAGTTAGTGTCCTTGTAATTCTTACTTTCAATATCAATAATGATAGTTATTATTAGGGCAATAGCATGTGTCATGTCTCATAACAAAATGTATAATTTGCAAACATCCGGCAAACTCAGAATAATTGCCTATAATAATTAATTGTACATATACTAGTGACACCCACGACATTTAAGAGAAATACAAGCCTTATTCAAGTTGTGTTTCTTTAAAAAAAATTTCCCTTTGAAAACTTATTTTGTTTTTATGCCTTGTTAAAAAATGCATAAATTAGATTATTGTGAGAATTTAATTGATATTCACTATCAATTTAAAGATTTTTTACATGATTAACTAAATCATAAGTTGTTACATAATTGTTCACAAAAAAAAACCTAAATTGTTACATAATTAAAAATGAATGTCTCTTATTATAACTACCTTAAAAATCACATGTACATGTATGATGATTTATGTTTAATTCATTAGTTCACAGTATAAAAAAATTTACAAAGACAGTGAATCAAAATTAAATTCTTATTATTAGTATAAGCTAAAAAAAATAATTATAATGCAATATAAAATTTTAGAGTAAAGATTCAATTTGGTCCCCGATAAAAAACAAGGAGACATATTTGGTCCATAATAAATGAAAAATACCAAATTGATCCTTAAATTAATGTTGGTCAAAATAGTCCTTGATAGGGATCAAAATGTCCCTAAAAATCATATTAAAAATGACTAATTCGACCTATATTTAAGATTCTTGAGTACCAAATTGATATTTTTCATTTCTCATGGGCCAAATATGTCACTATTTTTTTTTTTTTTTGTCAGGGACCAGTTTGTGTCTTTATTCAAAATTTTATGTACAAAAATATCCTTTTCTTCTTTTAATGTTTTAGATTTCATTTCCATCCCACAATTATGTTTTGTTTCATGTTCATCTTAAGACAATATATCAAATTCATCGATCGTAACTGGTAACACTATGAGAAATGTTAATGGAAATAGTTGGCACTGTCCAACCAAGTGTTAAGATTACAGAATTAGATGACATTAAGAGTGCTGGAAATGCATCTATCTCTTTATTATAGAATTAGATTAGATGACATTAAGAATGCTGTCCAATAGACCAACAAAGGCTATTAGTGCATGACTAAAGATAGCAAGTGCAGAACAATTAGAGAAGAAAGAGAGAGAAAAATAATCACACAATATTAAATAACTTTTGTCCTCGCTCTCATAAGGATGTATTCCTCTTTGTGTAACGCAAAATTTCCCATTGTGGAATTTGGTGCTCTCAAGTTGAAGCTCTTTCTCCTTTAAAAAAAAAAAAAAAAAGTTGAAGCTCTTTCTCGCTTCCTAAAATCTCATATTTATATTTATTTAAAAAAATATGTAGAATTTATTTGAATTTATGAGAATAAGTTATAAAAATATAGTTATACAAATAGTTTGTGAGAATATTTTTGATATTCATGTAAGCTCATTTTAATAAATTTATTAGAGAAGTTTATGAAAATGAATTTTTTTAGCTTATTTAAAAAATAATATCTTTGCTTACTTTCCTTAACTAACATAGATTCAACCTGAATGTCAACGTGTGCATATTAATTTACTTTTCATTGGTATAGTGTTGATTTCCATAATAACACAAACGATAGAAACATTTTAGTTAGTAGTTGTGTCATAATCCCTCTAATAGGAGAGGAGGAAAGAAACATCACACAATTCTTGAATATGTGAAATTGTCGATTATTGTTTAACTAATGCATATTTAAAAAATAACTAAACTTAGGTGCAATACTATATATGCAGTTGGTACTATTCTAGACACAAGAAGGTAGTTATTTTCATTAAATAAGTGTATTTTTTGAGATAAATTATAATAATTATGTTATGTTTTGAGTGAGAAACAGTAGGAACAGTACGGAAGGAATTGTTTATAAGTTTTTTCCTTTAAAAAATTCAAGCAATTTTTTTTTTTTGACGCAATTTAAGCAGTCAAATATGCATTAGTTAAGCTAACAAATATTTCGATATAAACAATTATCGACATATTCAATAATTGTGTATTTTGTCTTCTTATAAATAGTTAAAATTCCTATTAATCTCTTTCTTTCTTTCTCTATCTTTTTTTATTTCTTCTCTTACCTAATCACGTGACTTTAAGATGGTGTTTGGAAGAGCTTATTTAAGCTCCTTTTGACTTATCTGATGATGTAAGCTCTTATGCAGTATGTTTGGCAGAGGCACAGATCTTATAAAAGTAACTTATATCATCCCATAAGGAGTTTTTGACTTATTTTCATAAGTCACTGAAACAAGCTTATGGAATTTTAACAAGTGCTTATGACCCCTCCGTGTTTTCCCCCTTCGAATCCTCTCCTGCCCCTTTCTTCATAAGCTCTTATGGCATAAGCTCTCATGTGATAAGGTCTTATGTGATAAGTTCTTAATTAAGTTGTTTACCCAAACACGACCTAAAATGCATACCGCGTTTGCTTTGTGAAATTAGGGGAATTAATTCTCCTAAATATATATTTCAACCCAAAAGTAATTAAATTAAGGAATACGCCTCGTCAATCCATCAAGTCAATCTCCTTAAATTGCTCAGGCTTAGACTTAAGATTAAAGAAAACTATCCAAAAATTAATTTAACATGATTAAGCAAGTATTAATTAACACCAGAGACACAGTTGTTTATCAAAAAAAAAACACACACACACACGAGAGACACAGTTAATTCGCTATCACCGCAATTGATGTCCCACATTGATATTAAATTAACTCAAAACAATTAAAAAAGACAAAGTAATTAAACAATTAAGGTTTACTATTTTGAGTACTTGGTGGATGATGATGCTCTTAATCCTTAAAATCGAAATATAATCATTATTATCAATGTCAATGAGTATTCCGAGTCACGCTGAGCTAAATAGCTAGGGCAAGCAGGGTAATTTTCTTTCTAGAAGTTATCGTGAAGAAACTTCCTAGATAAAAAACGAAAATAAGTTTGACTCGCTGGGAGTCATCGAAGTCAAACCACGTTGAGATATATGATACTTTAAATATCAGAGATTTATCTAACCCCAATGTTGAAAGATGCCATTGTCTCTGGCTCATAGTAGAAGGGAAGCTTCATCATTGTCTTCATGATCAATTGGCTTCTAGAAGCGTTTATAATTGATAATAAATAATTCTGCTTTCACTTTTCTACTTAAACACGAAGGATGTGTCATGTATCTCCTCTCAATTAAACATCTTTATACTGTTTTTTATTTTCAATTTCCCCTAAAAAGTGATTACTAGTTGTTAATTAATAGATACTCTTCAAACCTGAAATTATTCTATATATATCTCTAGACCGATCTTTTAAAAAGGCAATAATATTTCGTGCTTCTATTAATAAGGCATGGTTGATTGTTGATTCACCTCCATTGAGATTCTTTTGGATAGTGTTTGGAGCTAGTCTTTGTTTTTCTTCACTTCATTAAATTAAAAAAGAAAATCTAACATGGCTAAAGTGTATGGAATGACCAAAACGAGGCAAAATAAAACAATGATACGCAAGTGGTACGTACGTGCAGTAGTAAACATGAGAGAAGAGTGATTTGAGGGATGATGACAGAAAAACTAAAGATTTGCATTGTTTAAAGAGAAGTATGACAATCATGCTGATGCTGCATTAAATCAAATGAAAATTTAAAAAACATTAGAGTAAGCCTTGTTAATATGTTAGCGTTCTTTTTGGTTTTAGCTAAAAATTGGCAGCCATTTTGTTTGTTTGTCTTTTTTCTGGGTGGTTCTGCAATGTGCAAGTGTCATAACTTTATTAAGAGTGAATTTGTGAATTGAATATTCTTATTGATTGATTCAACTGTACAAGAGTGCAATATGTAGCACTTGAATAATTTTTATAACTCAATAGAGAGTAACTAACATAACAGTCTAACTAATTAACTGATATAACTGATTCTAACTAACTATTTAACTTAACCAAGCTGATGTCTAATGCTTAATAAACTTTGCTTGATTTTTCGTTGGCGACATTTGTGAGCTTTCATTGTTCATGCCCTGCTTCCAACAAGAAGTTAATACTCTCTTTTTTTTCTGTTTCCTTTTTTATTTTCTTCAAAATAATGGAAGGAAGATCATTTTGGGCCGACATTCATAACTATTTTACCCATTCAACATTATATTGGACCAGGCCTGCTTCTCTATCCATGTGACTTTGCTTATTGCCATTTGCCAACCCAAAAAGGATGGTGATTCCTGAACAAAAATAATATTGGGCCTTGTCATCTGTCCGTTGACACCATTCTCTTAGCAAATTTTGCTGATTATCCGGGCATAGCATGCTGTATTGTATTGTATTGTGTTATAAGCAAAGACGTTTTATTTGTTATCCGAGGATTAGAATTCACAAACTTATATTGTATAATGTACTTTTGTTCCGGTTAGCCAAGGGTAACTCGTTTAAGTAACTGTTGAATAACTTAATCATATGAACCTAAATTGTATGTTTTTATAAAAGTTGACAAACATGTAAATGGTCGACGAATGATATACTTAATAATTTATAGTTTCTTTAGAAAATCGGTAACCAAACCAATCCAAATAAAAATAAATTGGATCCGTTTGGATTTTATTTTATTTTAAAATCAAATCGAGGAAGACGAATTCTCATCCAACAAGACATGGTGGGAGATTACTATCGGTACCCAAGTCCATGCATTCATTAGAGGACAATGTAGCGCTAGATATGTGCCACAGCATGCACGCAGGATCACGTGATGGTTGGTTCATGCCTCAGATTCGTATAATTGCAGCTCGCTCACACGTGTTCTTCACGTGCCATCCGTAACCTCTCTTTCTTGTGTGCTTGTGTTGCAACTTCACCTTCTCTCTCTCTCTCTGAAACCGAAACGCAACTTCCTTAACCAATTTGCTTCGCATAATGTCGGGAAAAAGGAGGAGGAAGTTGAAATCGTACGTTCTCTTAATCCTTAACCCTAAATTGAAGTTTGCATCTCTATATTTTTTCATATATTTTCTTTTAATTGCATAGTTGTAAACAGTTTCATGCTGGATCAGTGTGGATTTTTAGGGTGAGAAGGTTTTTCTTTGGTTCCATTTTTTATAATGACTATGAATTTTTCTAGAGAAAAAAGGTTGTACGGCTAATTGTTTCGAAATGGATGTAGTTTGTGATTCTGTATGCCCTCGGGTTTATAGATCAGATCAGTCTCAAATTTTGCCAATTTTGTTTAAGAATGGGTTACTTTAGCTTGAATTATTGAAAATCAGAGTGTTGTAACTTGTAAATATGCTGTATTTGATTTCAATTATCTACTACTTTTGTTATTTCTTTTAACTAAGAATTAATACATGTGTGCTTTGAAGTTTGATTTTGATATATTGTCCTTTGTCTTGGAGCTGTACTTGGTACATCATGACTAACTCTACTAGTAACCATTTTTAGGATTGAGGTTTGTAGAATGCTCATGTAAACCCATATCATAGTATTTATACAGTTTTCAATGATGGTGGTATGGTATGGTATACATGTCATGATATAACCTCCAATTTTATATACCTTGAGAAATTTATAAGTTTTTGAGAAGAGATATGACTGTCTAGGCCATTGTTCTGTTTAGTTTTTTCTGTTCTTCATTTTAGCTTTTCCTTGCATGCTAGAAGTTAGATTACCATAGGTCTTTGTTGGGATGGAGAACTGTTCAAGTTACGAAGTTCTAATTCTTTTACCCTTGTTTTCAAATCATAATTAATTGGGTGAATTTTTGTCACTTTTATCTTACACAATCTCTTACACTTATTATTTAGGTTAAGTGATGCAATCAACGACAACAGAAGAGCCGCTGCTGAGGTGAAAAATGAAAATTTGGAGCTTCAAACCTGGGCTGAACTCCCCGCTGAACTCTTAGAATTGATCTTATCTCATTTGACCCTAGCAGATAATATCCGTGCTTCTGCTGTTTGCAAGAGATGGCATTCTGTTGCCAGTGCTGTACGTGTAGTAAACCAATCACCGTGGCTCATGTATTTTCCAAAATTTGGTGACTGTTATGAATTCTATGACCCCGTTCAGCGTAAGATCTATTCCCTTGAGTTGCCAGAGTTAAATGGCTCTAGAGTTTGTTATACAAAAGATGGTTGGTTATTGCTATACCGACCCAAATCTCACCAAGTGTTCTTCTTTAATCCCTTTACTCGGGAGCTTATCAAACTACCAAGGTTTGAGATGACATACCAGATCGTTGCCTTCTCTTGTGCTCCAACATCACCTGGATGTGTTCTGTTTACTGTTAAGCATGTTAGTCCTACAGTTGTAGCTATTAGCACATGTTACCCCGGGGCCACGGAATGGACCACTGTTAATTACCAAAACCGCTTGCCCTTTGTCAGTAGCATATGGAATAAGCTTGTGTTTTGTAATGGGCTCTTTTATTGTCTGAGTCTCACAGGCTGGCTCGGGGTGTTTGACCCAGTTGAACGTACGTGGAGTGTTCTGGTAGTACCTCCACCCAAACGTCCGGAGAATTTTTTTGCCAAAAATTGGTGGAAGGGCAAATTTATGACAGAGCATGAAGGAGATATATTAGTAATTTATACATGTTGTAGTGAAAACCCCATTATTTTTAAGTTAAATCAGATTTTAATGGAATGGGAAGAGACGAGAACACTGGATGGAGTAACTCTTTTTACTAGTTTTTTGTCTTCTCATTCAAGGACTGACTTATCTGGAATAATGAGAAACAGTGTCTACTTCTCCAAAGTCCGTTTCTATGGAAAGCGTTGCATATCATTTTCTCTTGATGACTTAAGATACTATCCCCGTAACCAGTGTCATGACTGGGGTGAACAAGACCCTTTTGAGAACATATGGATTGAGCCACCAAAGGACTTCTCTCCATACATGTGATGAATTTTAATGAAACAAGTAAGCATTTCCAAAATCAGTATTGTATACGGCTATTTCTATCACTGAAGCTTTTAACTATGTATTATTATCTGATAGATACATGCTTTCAAAGCTAGCATCAGATATTCATGTACACATAAGTTTTAGGTTTTTGCTAAGTAATTATGTATACTTGAACTTTTTGTAAATGTTATTAATTATATATTTGATTATCAGTTCTTGCTACATGCAAATTAATCTTGGCGGCATGCATTCTTATCATTCTTCAGTCATATACAAATCTTTACAGGATTTTTCCATTGGTTAGTGGGCATTAATAACATCTCCATTGTCAGTTTCAGTCATAAACATACATGTTATTTTACATTTACTGTCTCTTATACATAGGATTGTTGCGATTACAATTTAGTATGTGTTTCTAATACTGTACATGTTGTCAAGTCTTCAATGTTTATGGTATGATTACAGTCAAATGTTTTTGAAATGTTAGTGATGATTGGCTTTGGAAATGAGAGAGGACCAAAGTTAGAGGTTAAACTGCAAAGCATGATTGTGTGCATGCATGTATTTTATATACATGCATGATACATTAGTTACATCAAGTGAGATCACTAGATTAGTATGAGAATAGAGGAGAGACCATTGTGTATTGACTGAGTAATATTTGCGTGATAGAACTTATAATTTTGATTAAATGTATTAATGTATTTTTGAAAAAGTCCAGTACTAATTTAAACAAATTCATTTATTGCTTTAGGCATCAACATTTGTGAATTTTTCTTAAAAGTTGGGAACTAAAAATTGTAAGCTTAATATTGCCTTGTTGCCTTCTCAGCTATATAGAGCTAACTTATAATTGAATTTGACTGGCTTAGATAGCCTGTTAGTAAGTGCACCATTTTGACTTAGACCGTCCCTCCTTATTTTATTATTGAAAACAGCTCTCATGTAAAATGATGTAAACATTCACCGGCATCCCTGAGAAGTTTAAGAACCTACTTGGCAAACCTTGTCTGAGCCAATATGTCCTGAACCCGTCTGTGGTGAGTAAATGGTAGGTTTGCTGTTTGTTGTTTGTCAAAGTGTTGTCTGTGCCAATCTTATGACTGTTTCCCTTTTTGGATAGAAGATTGAACTGGTTTGACCCATTTGTTGGTTGATCATATTTTTCTTTTCCAAATAAGGATAGGGGAAACCAATCTCTGTGAACTCTAGTCTCATGACATATTTCAATTTTGTTATACTCTTCTCTACCATACCATGTGTGGTCCTTTTTTGTGGACTTTATTGTTTGTTCCTTAAGGAGACCAAAGAAGAAAAATACTTTATTTAGGGTTCCAAGTTGTATACTTTATATATTTTCCCCCAAAAAATTACATGTAAAAACTGAACTTTTAAGATTTTATTTTTATTTTTATTTTTATTTTTATTTTTTATGGATGAACTTTTTAAGATTTTTTCTTTTGATGGATGAACATTTAAGAATTTTGAAATAGTCATAGCAACCTCATCAATATGAATTTTGAAATAGTCATAGCAACCTCATCAATATACTTCCGGTCGCCCCTAGTTCCTTATGCATGCAATGCTGGAAAAATATTGCCCAACATGATATCTATGGTTGAATGCAGCATTTTGATTCAGCCCGAGTTTTTTCATAATTTCATTCGATTCCTAATGCAGAGCATGTAATTTTCACCCCGCCTATCAAAGTTCCCGCTTGTTGTTGCCAGATATTGGCTCTTTGGCTGTTGTGCATTAGAAATACTTATTTGGAAGCATGCTATCTTTGCAGGCCGTATTTGGAGGCTAATATATATGCATAAAACTGAAGTTATATGTAAAGGAATCAACATCTGTATGGGGAAGCAATAAACTTACCCGCTTGGTTAATTTGTCTCTGCAGATCCTGAAATTATTTCCCCCACACAGTAGTGTTTATGTAGTTTTTACTAGAATAACGTAGAGATTTATTAATTACATCAGGCATGATCCATAGATTAAGCTTGTTCGGGTTTAATTATTTTGGGAGAAACAATCATTTATATTTTTCCCAGTAAAATCTCGATTATAATATAAAAGAAGCTATTTTAAAGACATTTATTATCGCAATTGCAACTAATCTTTAGGAATAGTTTGTATGCTAGTACAATTTTAGCTACGTTAGGTACGTTTCTGTCCTGCCCATACATTACATTTTATTAGAAATTAGGAATGTGTTGATCGTTGAATGCTTTTGACCAAAAAAGGAGTGTGTTTGAGTGTACGTTTTGCCGATTTGGTCTTAAGCTCATTTGGTTGCATCCTCCACTAGATGGGAAATTGTATCTTGACATAATTCAACAATTTCAAATATTGTAGAGCAATATTAGAAAGATATTGGAAGCATGAAAAAAATACATCGCTAGCTCAACCTCAGAAAACCCTACTTCATAATTTTTAATTAACATTTTCGGATTTATCTAATTTCCTGAAGATTAAGGTGTTTCCCTTTAAAAATTTAAGAACGAAAATTTGAAGGACAGGATTATATAAAAATATCTCGGAGAAACTAAACTGAATTTTGTCCCTAAATTGAAGTAGATATATGTTAATCTTACAAGAATCATAACTTCATTCACAGCAATCCATATGTGTTAACCGGTTGAGCTCCGTGCCTTGAGCCTTCGACATAACTTGGAAATTGCTGATGGATATAAGATTGCACATCAGATAATCTCGTTTCATAAATTGGTTCAAATGGAAACGAAAAAGGAAATGAAAGGCACAACCAATTAAGTATGAATTCAACAAATATACATGTATTGAACCGTATCATTTCCCTCGGATTTGTTCTCCGGATATTTTTTTTATCGGTACGGTCGCTGAAGTTTAATTTTCCTGCATTGAGAGGTAACCAGCAGGAACAAACCTTGATTTCCTAGCTTCTTTAAGTCCACACAGCCAATTACATTAGTAGGGATGATATCGGCCACGCCCTTGGTTCCGGTTATTATCATTACTGCGCTTCCCACCACTTGAGCTACCACCACCACCCCTGCCATGTCGGGGTACTGGTGGAGGAGTATGCTGTTGCAACCCTGGCTGTTGCCTACAGCAAAAAAAATAAAAAAAAAATCAGAAAGGAAAATAAACTCAACTATAGATGTAACCAATTGTTTTACTAATGTGGGCTGTGGAGCAAGCTAACACATCCTACTATGCACGAGAAAGATGACAGGTAAAATATATCCTAGATGACACTCACATTACATATCCAATCCTTCCATCGGGTAAAAGCATCGGCATCATTGCCATGCCAGCATGGGCCGCTCCTGTACCATACATCAGTGGCTGCAAATTTAAGGACATCTATATCAGCAAGAGACATTCAGAGTCATACAAGAAATACACCAAGTATTTACTGTATTACTTAAAAAGAGCAAAGAGAGGAGAGCGTTTCATTTCTTTAAGTACAACTCTTAACTAAAAGCTCAAATCATATGATATCACATAAACAATCAGACAACTGTGATTCACTATATTACCTCAGATAATATAATTAACATAGATAGCAATATATTTGTCAACATGTCAAGAGACACTGAGTCCACATGTTAACCTGTTACTCCATTAATTGAGAGCCACATAAGCCCATCAACAACAGAATCAAAGAAGCAACCAATTAAAAGTTGGGAAACATTTACAGCCAGTAAAATCATGAGACTGTTCAAAACGTAAATCATCCAACTTGATTAAATTTTCCATGTCTTGCAATTAGTCAAGTGTAACTGACTTCCAGACCTCCTTTCAGGGTGAGACAACATTCTCACTGCGGCGTGTTTATGGGAAGCATATTCCTTCACCCAGTCTCCAACCCTCAACATCTTGAGAATATAAGACAAAAAATATAAAAGAATGAAACTCAAGCAGGGCAAAGAGCAACTTACTTGTGCGAAGCCAGCAGCACCGTATCCTGCACCAACAGCACCATAGGCACCTCCAACCATACCATAACCAAGATGAGGTGGATAAGTGGGAAATACAGCTGATTTTTGTGCATTTGAAGCCCCGGATGACTTCTGATCCGCTTGGGGCTTTGCAAGGGAACACTCCAAAGCTTGGCCTGTTCAGCCCAGAAAATTTAACACTTACATTATTTAACAGTTCTGTTGTTAAAGAAAATAGAGATACCAAAAAAAAAAAAAGGAATTCAGAGAGGGAAAGAAAAATTACCATCAATTTCATACTTCTCAGTATTCTTCAAAGCCTTCATGGCACTTGACCTTTCAGCAAAGTGCACAAAACCAAATCTGCTCTTCTCTTGTCCTGCTTTTGCAGGAGGGAGAACCACTTTTGTGATCTTTCCATGATGTTCAAACAGCTCCTTGAGACGATCCTGAGTAATGTTTTCAGGAAGGTTCTTTACGTACACTGCTTTTACCTGCACCAAGCACCAGCTCTCAGTTAACGAATAACTCAATCCAAAGCAGTATACTAAAAATTCAACTGGCATTCCATTAGGAAGAACACAGAAAAATTAATCCAATAATTAAAGTTATCCAAGTTGTAAATAGACAATACAAAACAAAATACAACCACCAAAGAGCTGCTTCTTCAAAAAACATGCAGGAAGCAAATATCATCACCGGCCGAAAAATAAAGAGGGTACATGTGTTGTAGACACATTTCCTGAGCCAGTAAGAGGGACACCTCCAACTAACACACTACATAAAAAATAGAGCATAAAAGAATGGGATAATACATGCCAAAGAAAATCATCCAACATAGCATTCTAGGTCAAAATTGTAAATAGTGGGATAGCAAGCACTACAGCATTTAGCAGTGAGCTAGCCCATCCTGCACTGTGGTAAATACTTTGCTTGGATTTTTTGAAATGGAGTGCCGTTGCATTCCATCGCTATTTATTGCTAAGGCAAAATAGCATCCACCATAAAATCTAAATAAAAAAAAGGCACAACCCATCCAATTTCTGTTTCGAATATACCTTAAATTAAATAAAAAGATGCCTTGGTTGGGTAATTTGGGCTCTCCTTTTCATGTCTCACTTGTCTTCTTGATGCAATACTACTTTCTACATCTCTGCTTAATGCTCTGGGCTATACTACATTCTTCTCTATTAATGTACCATAGGCATAGCCAGGTTCGATATTCTTCTGAGATGTTTTTAGAAGATGGACCATAGATATAATTTTCCTTCTGTAATTATGCTAAGAAGCCCGAGGCAGTATGCTAAGAGGCCATAGATGAGTTTAGTTTTTCATATATATTAGCTTTTTTTTGTTTCTATATTGTCATTTTGAATGGCATTTGCTATATCATATCTTGTATATATAATGAGCCGTTTTTCAAATAGCTGCATTATGCTAATGTGCTATACACAATAGCTGACAAGCCTATTAACAACTATTATTTATTATTTATAATTGATATATAAGCACAGAAGTAAGTCATATATAACAACCAACATAGAATCTTCTCTTGAAATTTTTAAGGTAAGCTATTGATATAATTTTATTTAAAATATAAAGCAAAGAATAGATCACCTGGGAGGCTGCAGATGAATCGGAATTTCTTGGGTCAGCCCAGCTCACTGTTGGAGCATTATTGTCAAGTTTAAACTTTGAGTCTGACATCTTCTGCCTTGAATATTCTGCACAAGCATGATTGTAATACTCAATAAAAGCAAATCCCCTATTACGACCAGAATTCTGTGGGTCCTGTAACAGTAAAACAGTTTGCTGGGTCAAGGCAAAAACTAGTAAACTACTAATCATACCATATTTCACACTTTTGATAACAAGAGGCAACTTGAAAAAGTATTGAATAGCATACATATAAAATCAAACCATATGACAAATGATAGAAAAAAATGTCAACAAACCTTCAACAGTTCCACAGAAATGACTCCAGGCCCAATCCCAGCAACAACCTTTTTCATATCTTCTACTGTCCAACTTCTAGGAACATTACCAATGAACAACCTATGCTTAGCTTGAGATGTTGAGCACCTTATTTTTTTCCCCTGGAAACTCAGAAAAAGTGACTTAATTCAGAAAAAGCGATGGGATAGTAAAATATTTAAAAATGAAAAAGATAAAGAAATCAAAAAGAGAGACACAGGAGCCCCTTACTTAATAATCAGTGAAGGAGATAACCTCCAGATTACATAAAATGACAATAAACAAGTTTACCAATTTACCTTAAATTCAGAGTTGTTCAGCTTCTCCATAGCCTCAGAAGCTAATTCCTTTGTCTTGAAGGTCACAAAAGCATAACCTTTTGCTTCACCTGATTCTTTTCCCTTCATGATCCTAACCTGGACTAAATTTAATCAGTTTAGACAGTCATGCAAAGGGGGAAAATAGAAGAATTTTATGTATCTTACCTCTGACACTTCTCCAACAGATTGACAAAAGACCTTCAAATCTTCTTCAGAAACATTGTGAGGAATGCCACCAACGTAGACCTCTGACCCATGCGGTGGAAGCGCAAGAAGCTCGGCATGTTTCTTTTTCTCAATTTCATCCTTAGTATCAGCCACTCTCATCTCCTCTTCACCATCTGAGCACTTGGTCTCTTCATCTTCCTCCTCCTCTTCCTCCTCTTCCACTTCTTCCTCTTCCACTTCTTCCTCCTCCTCTACTTCTTCATACTCAACTTCTTCCTCTTGATCATTGTCCCCATCAAGGTCTACCTGCTCATCAGAATCTGTAGGTTTCTCAGGCTCACTGTTCCCCTCTGGTGACTCTGGATTCTGGCTCTGTCTTGTCCCAGGCATTTTATGCATCTATAAAAGCAAGCTTGCAAGGCAACTGTGAAGGAAGCACAGAAGCCAGAAGCATTCATAGAAGAGAGATTGCAAATATGGAAAGGTGGAAACAATATGAGAGGACAGATGGAATTTGATTGAAACTGTGTCATGAGGTATGGACCAAGGAGTAGCAACGTGATTGATTCTAAATCCAGGGTCATCATAAAATAGCAACAAAAGTAACAGAGACAGGCAAGAGAGAATTCTGAACGAAAATCAAGAGATGCTCAAAAGGCTAATCAACGGCAAAAAATCCAAGAAGAAATGAATTTCAGAATTTCTCGAAATTTAGATGGGGAAAGTTGCCCAGAATACAGTGGCCAGTTTAATTGTTGTTTAACTATTTGTCAGGGGACAATGCACACAGAGAAAGAGGGGGAAAAGGAACAAAGTAAGAAATAAGAATTTGAACTGATGATTATAAAATATATAAAAAGAACATTTTACATATTTTACGGAGACTAATAATAATAAAAGACAAGTAAAGAGCAATATATCCAACTCCGAAGTCTTCTTCACATAACAATACGAAATAAAACAAAAGAAAGAGAACTGAAAGCCAAATTGGGTTTTAATTAGAGACTAAAATATGTCATATCATATTATCATCACCATGGTTTTGAGATATGAAAACAATTTCACTGTCCTCTGAGGGCATGTTTGCTTTGTTTCCAAAGCAAACAGACCCAAGAAATCTAGAGCCCTTCACTATGAAATTTCATATTAGAATGTTCTTTTTCCAAGTCCTACACCTCCACCAAAAGGTTCGCATTCAACAATACAATACCCTAACTAAGCTCATCGCATATAAATGAACTAACTAAACATGATTGATCCTTAACACATCTACTCGATATTACTTTCCCTACATAATAATTATAACATACAAACAACAAACTAAAGCGATTAGTGGGAAAAATAATGTGCATTATTAACAGCAACGGCATAAGTTAGGTGATGGCATGAAAAGCGAAAGTACCTGACTGAGAGCGAAATCGAAATCGAAATGGAAATGGAAGCTCTAAGTGTTATTGCTTTCGTTCGAAACCCTAAATCCCAATTCCTGTAGGTATAAGGTGTTAGGAGAAAAGCTCGTGTCGCACTGTGGTTAATGGGTGCTTATGGTGGTCGAGGTTCACTATTACCCGGCGGTGCCCAGGGGGATTAATCGCATTGGGCTTTTGGACTGGGCCCTTTACAGTAACCTCCGCTTATCACGGCCCAAAAAAATAAATACCTCGTCTATTATTTATGATTTCAAAACTACTCACGAGGGGTAGATAACAAAGCAAATAGAGATATTAATACAATTTATATTTATTAAACCTTGAACAAAAAGAATAGTACCTAGCGGTTAAACGATCTCTATATCAGCTAACCTTTCGCTCACACTAGCTGTGACTTGAATTCGATTCTTAGATCTCTCATCTAGGTAGGTAATATATAAATTTCACTATAAATCCTCGCTGAGATTAAGGATGACAATGGGTAGAATCTGGGTAGGGTACTATAGTACCCATCCCCATAGGGGTGTAATCAGGTTGGTTTGGATCGGATCTGGGGAGTTTCATCATCCGAACCGATCAAATTTGATCGGTTCGGATCTGGCCAGTTTTTAACTACGGATCCGAACCAAACCGACTACAATCGGATCGGTTCGGATCCTCGGATTACCCATTATTATTTTTTATTTAAGCTTCAAAAATTAATAAAAAATACAAAAATAAATTAAAAATAAATAAAATATACATATTTAATTATTAATTATATTAAATAAATATATAATAATATATTAACATTATATATATGTATATAAAATAATTTAAAAATTAAATATTTATAGGGTTCGTTTGGGTTCGGATTAGATTTGTAGGATCCGAGACCCGAACCGATCTTGTTCGGATCAGTGTTTTCGAATCAGATCCGATCTGATGATCCAAACCAATCCGCCAAAATCGGTTCGGATCGATTCGGATCCACCGGATTTGTGGATAGGATCGGATCCGCTTACACCCCTACATCCCCATACTCGCATATCGTCATCCCACATCTGTTACAATTTCCAGTATACTTACTATTGGGCGTTACATATTATCATCCCCGGTGTATAATCTTTTTCAATATAATCGTCATCCTTGATGCATAACCATTCCATAAAATAGAAAAATATTTTTTTAACATGTTTTCAACACCTCATACAGATACCTTGGATTGATGTGAGCACGAATATGTATCCAAATATATTAAATTTCAAAATAAAGTAAATATCATAAATGAGAATATGAAATAGGTGTCAAAAGGTTGTACTAAAATGTCTTCACCGTAAACACGAAGTTGGGCTGTTGGCTTGGCATTATAAGGCGGGGGGGTGTGAATAATCTGATGTATGTTTCACAATTTTCAGTGCACATGAGCTGCTCGACCATACGAGTACAAACTGCTCTCGTGGCATGGAATGCCTGAACCTGATGTGCAGTGCTAATTGCTGCAGCGCAAGGGCTGGAAGATAGCCTTGAGATCTTGATACCGGTCTCATAGATTCACAAACAAGGATGTAAAATATAAACCAAGAAATCTATTTCTCAATGATCAATATATCTTCTGAAAGACATCAATCATGCATGGGGCTAACCACAAAAATTAAACATGACATACAAGTGCTTCAAAAACCAGAATATGATCTCTAAATTTCAATTATAATCAGTAAATTATTCACCAAGAGAACCCAAAGCAAATAATACTCCTAAAGGTATCAGACGCTGTTGCTAACACAACGATAATGTCTCCTCTGGTCTTCCATATGATAGAGAAAGAGAGGCCTTCGTATCATCATATAAGCTTATTATATCTCACAGGAACAAGTGTTTAAATTCTCCATTTGCAAGCTGACAAAGCTTATTGTAGCTGAACATATCTGCCAACGGGAAAAAATAAAACAGATGTTACAACCATATCTCATAAAAACTATTTCATAGATGTAACTATTTCATATGGTTCAAATCCATATCTCGAAACCAATATTACAACCAATTTTTGGAATGGGAAGGAAAAGCAATACCAATTGTATCACCAAAATTGGTCCATATCTCAGCACGAATGGATTTATCATTGTCCACAATACCAATAACTTCTACAAAATTTGTAAGGGGAGCAGGTGGGGATGATCCTTTTACAACTAGCTGCTTATCATCTGTTGATTTTCCAATGACAGCTCCGCCGTCAGATCGCACAACCTGCATCACTGCCCGAACCCTCCTTCCAACATAATAGTGTAACTGTTCTGCATTGACAAAGACTGCAGGATTTGATGTATCCATATTCTGCAGAAGACAAAGAAAAACGATCTGATTGAAAGACAGAAAAAGCAAGTATTGATGGTACGAAAATGCTGTCTTCTTTAATTTATTTGACATTCAAATGAAACAACCGGCATTCATTCACGCAAATCCTCTCATAATTTACTCTTTGCTCAAATTTCAAGTATCTCTTAACTGAGTAAAACTACATTGAGAACTTCTAATTCCTTTGGAAGTGTTAGCAATATATACCGTTGTTGTTCACTAAATAACAAGCCATGCTGCAAAAGGTGCATCCCGATACCTCTAACTTCAAGTTATCCATATTGACTGGGTCTGGGTCACCTTTACTAGATAGATCGTTTGACCAAGTGACCAACCCATAAAGTTAAGTTTACCTGGACTTTCTATTGTTTCATTATTCTGTTACATTTTCTCCTTTACTTGGGCGGTAGGATGGAGGGAGGATTGCATTAATTTTTGCCTGTCTATGGGAAAGAGGAAAAAAGGGAAAGCAAAATGATCCAAACCCATGTGACAAATCCTCAAAGTACCCATCAATATTAAGGATGATTCTAACCACATACACTTATGCTCACTCTGTATCAGAGTATAATGTATATATGTATATGATTGTATAATTGTACTCACAGTATTTGTACTCACAGCATAAGGCTGAGGCTTAGGCAATAACAGAATTAGTTAGTGACAGCTGTTTGTTAGCTATGACAGTTAGGAATGGTTACTCAATCTAGCAGAGTATAAATACTCTATCACAATGTAGTGATGTACACAACAATTCATTTTACACTATTCAATACAATGAGTTCCACACTTTCTCTCTGTGTTAGTTCTCTATTACTCTGTCACTCATATTAGTTTTCACCATCCAATTATATTTGGTCCTACCTTATTTTATGCACACTTCCATTGCAAATGTGACATACATGTCACCTAGCTCTTTCCCATTAGTAATGAATTGTGAAAAATGTGATTTGAACAACGGATTTGGACAACGTCTCATGACACCAGATAGTTTTTTGCACAAAGTACACATACTTTGTGCAAAAAACTATCAGGTTTCACGAGACGTTCTTCGTATCAGTTGTTCAAATAATAATGCTCAATCAAGGCTCATCATGGACACATAATTCTAAAGTTTAGAAGCATCCCTAAGATAAGCAGGAACTGTTCAGTACTAAAACTAGGGTTTTATTTATGTGAGCAATGCTAATCACACAAAAAAGATCACATCCACACGGGACATTACTGAATGAGGGCTTTCCCATTTACGAATGCAACAATTGTTCAATTGATCTGGAATTATTCATCAAAACGACACTGCAATCATTCAATTGCAAGATTACGATTCACGACACGCAAGAAAAGCCACAGGGCGAAGAGAAATAGAAACTTGTAAAGAAGCATTGGATTTGGATGGAATGTTAGTTACCTTGAATTGCTTGTTGCAAAACAAAACGGCAACGTACGCAGTATAAGGGGAAGAAGGGGAGGAGGAGCGTTCCTTTCCTTCAGAATCAGGCGGCACAACAAAAAGAGCGCGCGCGGGTTCTTCAATCTCTTTGCCCTTGCCCCTTGGCGGCGGATTTCATGAGTTTTTTGGGTTTGCTTTTTAAAAAAAAAAAAAAAAAAATTGGAATTAAATATTGGCAAACGCTTCCTGAATTAAAAGATGATTTTTTTTTTTACTTGAAATTATAATTTCTGAATCTTTAATGATTTTAATATACTATTTTTACATAAAATGTATTTTTAATTCTTTAAGGATAGTAGTTAACAAGCAGTCAAAAATAAAATAAAATGGGATAGTAGTTAACAAGATTCTTAAATATTTAATATGTTGTTTAGTTTAATTTCTATGTATTGTCAGTGTAAAGTTTTTTACACTAACAACCAATCAGAAATCATGGTATGAGTAACTTTTGAGATAGTTAAGATAAGAGTCAAATATTTTAACTTATATAGTAATTTCTGACTGATCAACTGTGTAAAAATTATTTACACTGACAGTATATATCAACTAGTTTACTTAAAAGTTAAAACTTTTATATAATTTTGTTTAAAAAAAAAAATCTTTTATGCCTTAAACAATAATGGCTGATTTTAGTGTATGCAAGGTTTCCTTCTTTTCCCTTTCTTTTTTCTTATCTTTGGCCTCAGCTTGTTCCTTCAAACAAACAAGAAAGTAAGAAAAAAGTTTCAATATTCCAATGGCAATCTTGTTTATCATGCTGTAAATGAGAAAATAAAAGGATAAAACTCATCTAAAGTGAGAAAGTAAAAATGTATTCACCTTGATTTGTTAAAATAACTTGAGATCCAAATGTACTTTAACAAATTAAGAGTGTATACATTCATATTTTCATACTTCACACTCAAAATCACTTTAGAGAGCAACCTCATCCGAAATAAAAATACGTAGACTAGGTACCTTGGAGGCAGTCACCTCAGATGATATAGGATCAAGTTGAACATGAGTATTATTCTCAGGATTCAGTTCCCCAGCAACGTCTGCTGGTGGGAACGTTGGGTCTGAATTATTAGTTGGGCTTCCCATTTTCTTCGAGGCTTCAGATGTAAGAATGTTCTATAACCTTGTTATTCAATTCAGTAGTAGGAGAGAAGAGTGAGGAGAAAAGAATAACAAAATAGTGATCAAGATTTCATTGCCAATTCAATGGCAAAATGTAGGTCAAAACTCAACTGACACGTGCCAACCCTGACCTATTGAATTCCTGTTCTCAAACGTATCGAGATACTTGTTCAGACTTTGCTAAATGATCTAAGACCCACTAAAAACTGAGGGGGGCAAGGTTTCAGGGTTGAAGAATCAGAATGATGTTTAATATTTATAATTGGTTACTAGCCAAAATGATGTTCATGACTAATAAGATACGCATCACTGGTATCTTCACCAATCACCATTCAAGATTATTAAACCAATTTTTCCACGTTTACATGCATTTCTTTCCTTTTTCTTAGCCATCCATTAAATCAAAAGGACAAAGCCAAGCTTGCAAGTTAGAAAAACAAATGATTACAAAAGATTTCAAAATACAAAGTTGAGATTGTACAAGAATGGCACAGAAAAATTTCTTTGATTTGCACATCCCTCATAATAACTCATTTCTGCTTAAATTAAATCAAACTCCCAGGCAAAGCTCATTGCTATATGAATTTGATCTAATGATGGGGAACATAATAGTTTTAGCTGAAGGGAGCTAAATCAACAAGTTGATCACTAGGGACCCTTTGAAGTTTGAACCAAACTTCCCATTAATATTGTTGAGTGTCGACCACCTTTAGAAAATTTCAATTTTTGCTCCCGAAACCGCGAGGAGCTGGCCTTGCTGATGTTGAGTCCGCAAATTGCCTCCTTGATTCTGATCTCTTCCTCCTCCTTGCAGTACCAGGTGGAGCCTGACAAGAATGGAGAAAAAAGAATGTATCAAATGTGTTCCGCTTCATAACACATGCACAAATCGAAGCATAAAATTCACAATAATTTTTGTACTTTGTTCCTCTCTTTTTTCTTTAGACAGTCCAGAACTGCAGATGGTTTCATAACTTCAATAGGATTTTTTCAGGTAAAAAGATATGGAAGGATCCAAAAAGATGCAAACGACTACATAGCTTCATTGCGTCTTAATACATAGCGCACCTATGATCAAGTTAAAAAATGCAAGGAAATTATGTCATTAAAATCCACTTCAAAATCATCTCAGCATAGATTAATGCATGGTGTAGTCACACATTTTAAGCATCACACAACTTCTTGCAACTGCATTTAATTAGTGAATCGCCTGCCCAAAGAATACCTATATATGAGGGTTTTGCATACATGAACTGCTTGATTCTCATATACCACTCCTCAGTATTATTTACACAAACATGCTCAGTTAATTAAAAATGAAAAAATTGAAAATTGCTAAATCTCATAGTAGTAGAAATATGAAATCACCTTTTCCTCTGTTTTAAGTGCTTCCTCAAGATTACTAAGGGTTGGAATTGATCCACCTTCCATTACACCCATCAAATTCTTCATACGAACACGCATTTGGAAGAGTTGAGCTACAAGTTGGCTTACCTGACAGTGTAGTACATTTCTCAAAGTTAGGATAGCACTGGAAGAGAAACGACAGCTTTGAAGGTCACTAAGACAAAAAAGGTTAGATTGAAAAAGAAAATTCATTCTACATACCTGCTGCTCTGTTTTCCCTGAATCCTGAGCAACTCTTTTCCTCCTCACAGGTGATTCTGCCAACAGTTCTGGCTTTTCCCTCTCCTCTGGAAATAAACAAGAAACCCTAGTTTAGCAAAACCACTTAATCCGGATTCAACAAATTGTTAGGCAAAATAGCAAAGTAAGTTCTTCTCACAATGACAAAAAAGCATAAAATTAGCATATTTATCATGTAAAAACAAAAGGGATCTTGAGTGTTTCTTTAAATATTGTTATGACAAATTTATCTAATGATGAGAGACAACCATTTTTTCATTGATGATGTGCTTACCCGTAGGTCATAGCACAGCATCTGTTAGCACATGCCCTAAATAAATATAGTAGAAGATAGCAAACAATACCATCATTGAAGCCTGTAAATGAGAAAAGCACCTGTCTTATTCTAGCTGAATTCTAAATGGAAAACAACAGCTGACCAGGAGAAGCACAGGGGAGAATGGATCAAGTATTATTTGCAAAACTGGCAAAAATAACTTAAGAATAAAGACAACTCTCAGGGATCAACTTCATGTCTCCATGAAAACAGGAAACTACAAAATTGTGTTAAGAAATTCGCAAAACACTCTCAACAACTGAGTTTAAAAAAGACACAAAAGATTATTATCAATATTAAACTGAACTGGTAGCAAAAGAGAAAGTGGTGGACTGAAGGACAGAAGTCAACCAGTTCTGCAAGTCATCAACATATGCTGCAAGTTACCTCATTCATTGCCAAGGCAAGTTTCTTATATATTCAAGATACTCCCATGTTAAGAAACAAAATTAGATAGATGAAGATGATAGAGCAATTATTTTTTAATAAGTATGACATCATTGATCAGTAGAAAGAAAGGACCTGGGGTCATTGCTTCTATCATTGCTTCCATTATCTTCAAATTCTTCTCAGCTTCTCGAATTTGAGCAGGAGTAACCTGAATGCATGCAAATGAGATCACATTAATATCTGCTAAAAAACTGTAAATATACTCCAGAAAAGTTTGCAAATGCTAGCAATGCTCAATTTTAAGGTTGATAAACCAAAACCAAGGGTTTGTCATCAGATAACTGCCTCCTCTCTTCCCAATTACTACGGGGCATCACATGCATAAAACCGTCAAAAATAGAAATTTATAAGAGAATTCATGTACAGGATCTCATACCTTCCCCATACCAGGAATCATTCCGATGACACGAGACACAGAACCCATTCGTGCAACAGCACGAGTTTGCTTTAGAAAATCATTAAAGTCAAACTTTGCACTCATGATCTTCTTTTGCAGTTCTTCGGCATCTTCTTGACGCATCTATAATAAATGTGGTCAATGACAGTTTTATTTCGTTTTGTAACAACAAATATCTAGAAATTTAGCACAACTTACAACTTCTTGTGCCTTCTCTACAAATGAAAGAACATCTCCCATTCCTAATATGCGTCCAGCCATTCGATCAGGGTAGAAAGGTTCAAGATCTTCCATGCGTTCTCCCCGTCCAACCAGCTTAATTGGCTTTCCAGATACCTGGCATCATTGAACTCTCCGATCAAACATAATATAAGAGGAAAAAGGGAGAGATTTCACAATGGTGGATCATATTAATCACTTTACAAAACCAAATACACTTCACTTCAAAAAGTCAACAAAAAATAACAAAATCTCCCATGACTGAGGGCATGCCAAAATCTATATATTCACAAATTAAATGCAGTATCAGTCCATTTTGAGTCTTGACTTTGAAATCAAGGAGCTTCATAAATCAGGTCTAGATACATGCCATTCAAAACATGATTCCAAATAGAATGTACTTATAGTGAATTTAAGTAAACATACATTTCAAATGCAGATCTTCCAATAAACAATTAGTTCTTAGTGGAAAGCTATAGGGGTTATTGGGTATATTATCCCTATGAGAAAATTTGCAAGTAACATTTCCCTTAGAACATACTTTACTAGATGAGAAGCAGGATGCAGCTGACACAATTTGTTTACCCTAGAAGATTTTGTTATCATTCCATTGTTAATCGTTAAATTATGGAATACATTTCAAGGACCCACGAGATTAACACACAACAGGATATCATCAAAAAGATGCTAGGATGATATGATCTATGCTCCTCATGCATCAATTTATCACATTTAATAAATTACCAGAACTAACTTTCAAGAACTTGTAATGTTAAAAGTTCTGGTGGTATGGAATAGTAAACATTAAGAGAACAAATGCAAGGTAGCAGCAATATGTGAAAATAAAATTCAAAATAAAACACCTTATGAAAGCTAAGATAAAGAGAAACAAACCTCTTTGACACTCAAAGCTGCCCCACCTCTCGAATCACCATCTAGCTTTGTCAAGATGGCACCTGTTATTCCAATCTCAAGATTGAAAGTTGTCACCAAAGCTGTTCACAGAAAATAGTAAAGTCAGAATTTTGGAATGGCTATAACTGTCATAGTATAATAAGCTATATCACACAAAAAATTATACCAAAGCCAAAAAAAAATTGATCAATAATATTATAACAATTAATTTAGAATCATTTCATAAATATGGACAATTTCTTTTCATTTTATTTTTTACAGGAAAAATATTTTCTATTCAGGTAAAGGAGTAAAAATTCATTTTGAAACACCTGCTGCTTCTTGTCCTGTCATTGCATCCACAACTAGCAAAACTTCTGTTGGATTCAATGCCTGCTTCACTTCTTTTAACTCATCCATCATTGATTTGTCTATCTGTTTCATAAGAAATAACAAACTTGAACAACAGCATAAAAATGATTCAAATAACAAACAAATATCATGAAATAATTATTTGTTATAACATTACAATCCTATAAATAATTACCTGCAGCCTACCAGCAGTGTCAACAATAACCACATCAATTTTCTTCTTTTTTGCCTCCTCTAAACCTTGTTTAGCAATGTCAGAAGGTTTAACATCAGTACCTGCTGTGTAGACAGGCACATCCACCTGAGACAAGCTATAACTATTTATTAATATGAAATTAGATATAACAATGAGAGAAGAAAAAACAAGAGATAAGACAAATAATGCTAATTAGATATCCAATGTGTAAGTTCACTTCTTTTAGAAAATCAGAGCCTGTGAGATCATTAAATACACTGAAAATGCCTAGTAGGTGAAAATATGGCAAAATGCTAAAGCAACACCTATCTGGAAACACATAATTCTTGTAGCTCAAAACACACATCAAGTTTTACTAGGATACACTTTCTTCATCAGTTTCATACTAATAACAACAAAATTCCTAGGCTCCATACAAAAATGTGCATTTAATTGAAAATTTAAAATGACATTGCTGACTATATTAAAAAAGGTGCAATTCTCAAGAAATTGCAACTGTCAACTTCAAGGAAACAAGATTCAAGTACCTGTTTACCCAAAATAGCAAGTTGGTCAATAGCAGCAGGTCTGTAAACATCCCCGGCGACAAGCATGCAACTCTTCCCCTGAGGTCAAGTTAACATGATTTGTTTCAATAAAGTGAAGGAACTAACTAACTATCTGAAAAAGAGATAAAGTAAGAGGGAGGAGGGAGAATAGAAATATACCTGTTTCTTGAGATAATTTGCCAACTTTGCACAAACAGTTGTCTTCCCAACTCCCTGAAGTCCAGCCAATAAAATGACAGTGGGCCCAGATTTGGCAAAAACCAGTTCAGAGACCTCTCCCCCCATCAATTTTACTAGTTCATCATGTACAATCTGAAAAAACATAATGATCAACAACCATTTAGTTCTTGTAAAGAATACTCAAATATAGCTCTTGTTGATTTGCCATGTATCATACTATCATTAAATTATGATTATTAGATAAATATCATATCCAAACAAGTTCTCTCATCAGTGATAAGTCAATAAATTTACTTTAACCAATTGCTGATCCGGTTTGACTCCTCGAATGAGGCCAACACCCACAGCCTGATCACTGACAGCTTGCACAAACCTTCTGACAACAGGAAGGCTAACCTGCCAACACAATATGCATTATCTTACCTAGTAGTTAACTTAATGTACATAAATTATATCCAAGTTTCAAACCTCTTTTACATACATCTGCTTCCAAAAGAGCTCTCCTAATATCTCTCATAGGCTCCACGATATTCTCTTTGGTCAAAACCTCTGCACAGCACAAGCAATTAATTACTCCATATTGTTTGGAATTTGAAGAGTGGTAAATAGACTTTTTTTTTACGGGGGCTCATAGGAGACCTTAAATAGGAAAGAGGAAGAGGAAATTAGGGTGTGTTTGGGTAAACAGCTTAATTAAGCACTTATTCAATAATTTTTTTTAGGTTAGAGTAATCTTTTGGTCCCTATACGTGACACTGATTTTCAATTTGGTCCCTATACATAAAAAAGTTATCAATTTGATCCCTATACGTGACACTGGTTTTCAATTTGGTTCTCACCACAAATTGGTCCCTATATAAGAGGGACCAAATTGCAAATTATTATTACATGTAGGGATCAAATTGAAAATAATTGTCACATGTAGGGACCGATTTCATTTTTTTTTTTTTTGAATTGGTCCCTACATGTGACAATAATTTGCAATTTGGTCCTCTTATATAGGGATCAATTAGCGGTGAGAACCAAATTGAAAACCAGTGTCACGTATAGGGACCAAATTGATAATTTTTTACGTATAGGGACCAAATGAAAATCAGTGTTACGTATAGATACCAAAAGATTACTTTAACTTTTTTTTTAAATAAGCTAAAAACAACTTATTTTGACAGGTGTATCTGACAAGCTAAAAAAGCTTTTTATTAGCTCTTCCAAACACACTAAGGAAATAGGAAAGGGGTGAAATGCATTGCATGAATTTGAACCGTACACTCACAATTCATTCATAAATAAGATTAAAATGCAATAAGAAATGGGAAGGCAACCTTCTCCTTTGAGCTTGTTCCAGGCAGCCTCAAGGCCAGTGGTCAATTGCCCGAACATTTCTGCCCTAACCACTCCGGGCAGAATCTCCCTTCTCACAGACACGCTTTTGGACTTCACCCAACCCCATATCTCATTCTGCGACCGACCCATTTCGTCAAATTCATTATCATTATAAATTTACTTAGTTGTTCGCTTAAAAGTCCTAAACTTGAAAATTACTAGACATAGGTGTTGAGTGTTACCGTGAACAAGTTTCTGGAAGAAAGAGAAGAAGCGGTCCAAGGAGATGAAAGCTTGGTTGGTTTGGCATGAGAAGAGGAGAAGCTTCGGTTCTGAGAGAGGGAAGGGGAAGCAGTGGAGAAATGGCGGGAGGCAATGGCAGAGAAGTGTACGGCCTCCATGTCCACTGCACAAGCTCAAGCAGAAGACTTGTTGCTTTCTATCTCTTATCCACAACTCCAATATCTACCTACGTGCCATGCACGAGACTATGAAATTATATTAATTTAATGAAACTTATATTCAATTTTCAATATGTAAAACATTTATGGATTGAGCTTGATGGATTGGATATTATTACCTGCATGACAAATGTTAACGAGTTGCATCTTTTCTTTTTCTTTTTTTGATACAATAATAACGAGTTGCATCTTTATTATGTGGTAGAAAGAATTAGAATATACTTTACATGGAAAAAAGAGGTGACAGTAATTATAATTAGATGATAAAATTTGTATTTGAATTAAATATATTTATAGGTTAATTTTAATGAAATGTTAATTTAAAGTTTTTTTTACTATTAATTAATCACAATTTGTATTTTATGTATTTTTAAAATAGTTATTATTGTTTCAAAAAAAATATTATAAAAATCAAACATATTCAATGATATAAAAATTCATGATTGGTCAATAGTTAAAAAAAAAAAAAAAACTTTATAGTGACTATAACAATTAAAATGACGCGCGTGAACTTGGGACTATTTATGAGGTAGCCAACTATTCATATAGTACCATTTGATTTAGTTTCTAATTCTAATCGATGGAACTTAAGAGGAAGATCTTACAGATAGAATATTGAATTTGTAAAATTTTATAAAATAACAAGTTAAAATTTATCAATTGGCTATGGATAATATTTGGTAGTCAATTAATAAAGTACTAATTAATTGTAGAATATGGACATTATTAAATTTTTTTAACCAAGAAAAATGATTTTAGAGTAGTTATTATGAAGTGAATTTTTCGGTGTAATTATGTACCATATCTTGTATACATTATGTCATGTTTATGGAACATTTAAAATTTATTAGTTCGCTATGGATAATATTTGGTACTCAATTAATAAAGTACTAATTAATTGTAGAATATGGACATTATTAAAAAATTTTAACCAAGAAAAATGATTTTAGAGTCGTTATTATGAAGTGAATTTTTCGATGTAATTATGTACCATATCTTGTATACATTATGTCATGTTTATGGAACATTTAAAATTTGTCAGTTCACTATGGATAATATTTGGTACTCAATTAATAAAGTAGTAATTAATTGTAGAATATGGACATTATTAAAAAAAAATTTAATAAAAAAAAATTGATTTTAGAGCCGTTATTATGAAGTGAATTTTTCAGTGTAATTATGTACCATGACCTTGTATACATTATGTCATGTTTATGGAACGTTTCATCTAAGGTTATCAAAATCGGACCAGACCGAACGATCAGAACGATTGAGTCGTGAACCAATCTCTTGTCTGATCCTGATCAGGGGTTAAAACCATTTCTTCAGTCAGACCACTTCAAACCGGTCAAAAACCTGGTTGAACCAAATTGGACCGAGTTAAATCGGATCTTAATAGGTTTTCTAGAGAGAGAAAACAAAATTTTAAAACTGAAAAAAATGAAAAGAGACTATTCAATCCTTGCAAAGATAAAAATTATAAACTTTATGATAATATTATTACATTATAGAGATGGTAAGTTCAATTTTTAATTACTTATTTTAACTTTTAATTATTATAATATTTTTATGGTACTGCATGTTTAACTTAAGGGAAAATTTTATGTTGTACATTATCCGGTTAGACCATCCGGTTGAACCTAAATTGGAACATTTTCCGATTTGCCGTCTGGTCCGGCTTTAACAACATTGATTTCATCGCAATCTTGTAGCAACATAACTGCCGTAAAAGGATAAGCATGCGACTCCATAGTAAAGCCCATGCAGTCTTCGATACTCAAAATGTATTGGACCAAATAGGAGAATGTAGCAAATCTGAATTCGTAAAATTCTATAGTACAGAAAAAGTGTTAGAAGTCTGCATGGTCAATGAAATAGAATGAAGAAAAAAACACGGTTAAGAAACTCACCCAGAAACAACAGCAGAAAAACTAAAACACTCATGAAATCTAAGCATATGCAAACGTGGAAACACATAAAACTCTTTACACGTTGTTATCCCATCCATTCCATTGCCATAGGGAGCTTAGATGATTGCTGCCACAACATCAATGCTCCTCTCAATTATGACATCTTGCTATGCAGCTCACAACTCACAAGGGGTCCATAGTTACTGAGATCACAACTGCAAAAATATCATGGAATCACAACCATAATTGTCTTCTGTCATCCCATCCCAAAGGCAGCAAGATAAAAAACATAAGATGCCTTTCAACGCCAAGCTTCAGCCAACTCTGATCTAGAATTTATAAGCCCAATAATTGCAGTTCCCTTGTTCTTTTCTGCAGGTCCTGCAACTGGAAGCTCAATCAACTTTTTGGGACACTTGACTGTATTATAAGTATTTAATTGAAGGCTTTTGCTCTTGCAAATATTTGCTTGATCCCCCTTTGCCAGACTGTTAGTAAGGCTACAGTCTTGAAGTCCAATTGTCAGAGAGCAAACTTGAGAGACAACATTGCAAGGACAACTGTCAACCAGTAACCTATTTCCTCTAGAAATAAAATTTTCAGTAGAAGTTGACACACTTTTGGATCCGGTTTCAGTTTCGCAGCTATCTTCAATATGATGACTCGGGCTTTGTTGAGAAGGTTCTTCAGTAACAAATGCTGTATCCTCTTCACTGCTGTCATTTCCATTTTCACTGCCATCCTTGAGAATCAGTTGTGAAGGGCTCTGGTGCCCATCGTCATCAAAAGAATTTAGGTATGAAATGGGATCTGATTTTCCCCTAGACTCCTCTCTTTCTCTCAGTGTCTTCACGACAAGAGTCTTGAGAAAATTCATGACTTGTACTGCATACATCAAAGCAGTCAAAGGATCTGCCATCTGTGGTAGATAATGTCAGAAATGCCGTCACTGCAGCATAGATAAAACATAACCCAAGACTATCTATAACTATGCAAAACATACTAGAAACAAGGTTAAAGGAAGAAAAGAAAGCAAACCAAGTTTTAGGAATACAAGAAACCCCAAAATTTATAGCACCGAAGGAGAATAACTTATAAATATTCACCAGAATTAACTAAATAATAATAAATTTCCCAGCTTAATAAACACTTCTCATTTTTTTTTTTTTGGGTAGGTAAATGTTAGTAATTAGTATGTTATGTTAGTGGGCGGAGTTGAACCCATGACCTCCTTATCACTCCAATCCCTATGTCCCTCCCCCAAACCACCTTGACCACCTTATAACTCCCTTAATAAACACTTCTCTAGTTTGAATATATCATGCTCATGCAATACCTAATAAATATTCAATTTTCTAAAGGATTGTGCATTGTTCCAGAACCAGTATGTTTTCCTATCTCTTTCAAATGTCTCCAAAACCCTTGTAAGGTTAAAAATATCTAATAATGTAAATCTTGTTCACCAAAAATGATTACTTAAATGGAAGACAGTTGAACTAATCACATGGAAGAAAGGATATAAAAACATAACGAAATGTCTGTTCCACTCGTTGAAGCAATATCCGTTAACATGAAGTTGGCTTGTAAAATTCAATCACAAAAACAAAAGCTGAGAGCAGAAACGCATACTAAATATACAAGGGAACATGATTTTGACTTACGTGAGTCATGTTTGGTGCAAAAACCATTGCAACATTGCGTGCATTCATCTTGTTCAAATGTTCCAGTTGAGCAACATCAGCCATCAGGTTTATTGCCCAATCTAGAAGAGCAGCTTCTGTCGGAGGAAGAAGCCTCACAAGTTGAGCACATTCTTCTTCTGACTGAGACTGCATCACCTGCTCTGGTGAAAGAGGGTCCAATACCCCGGTTGGAAGTTCTCTGAACCAAGCCTGCAAAGGAGAACAGGTAATATCAAATTTAATGAAATAATCCTTTTAATATAGTTACCTTAATAAGTTAGTGGTCTCTTTAATGTATCCACCATGGTAGAAAAAGGAAAACACTTAACATCGGTCCATCTACTAAATTTGCCAAGAAAACTTTCAAATAGAATATAGGGAAAAAAACTCAACAATCCAAGAGCCTAATTCCAAATAAATCTGTAAACATTAAGTGGTTCTGAGAAGAAAAGATTCTATTAATACCTTTATAAGACCGCCCAAGCAGTGCACATCAATGCCATCTGGTACTACTCCTCTGTTTAATTGTTCCCTCACAAACTCCTCTTGACTATTGTCAGCATTAATTCTGAAGATTCCTTCAGCCTAGATGTTTAATACACTTAAAATTTCAACTTCGAGTATATTGAAATGAAACAACAAATCATATAAAAAAGCTTCTGTGAGGATCAAAAGCAGGCTGAAAATAAAAACGTAGACATTGCTCGTTGATTAACTCATATTATTTATTCAAGTAATGTAATTCAAATCACCTTTAGAGTCTCACCAAGAAGGCAGGGAAGGACATAGGAGCTAAGTTAAATACCTGTAGGCCTCCTTGTGCATATAAATGTCTTTGCATTAACAGCAGTATTGTAGGAACACTATTCCCTCTAGCATCAAAAGAAAGCTGCATAGACTCTGTTGAAACCCCAAACACACTTGCACTGTCGATAATAAATGAATACATCAATGGTCAAGAAGATAATATAATCTAGGATGCGTTCATCCGACATTTAATGAGTCAGGTATAGAAGAGATGAGAAGATCATCAAAAGGTATACAAACAAATAGATAGGTTGTGAACTAAGTGCAAATGGCTTGTATGTGTCAAAGAGAGCTATACAGACAAACGTAAAAATAACATCATTGGTGTTTATTTTAATGTGCCATTTCAGTTTTGCATGAAATAATCGATTCTCCTAAGATGACAAATCCAACAACATCAATGAAGCGCACTATAACTTCAATGAAAAAACTGACCACAGAAGCAACAAGGAAAAAAATAAAAGGTATGTGTGGCATAATCAGCAAAGATGGAAGAAACCGCCTGGAGATCCTTCCCTGCCACTCATTTTTCTCATACTGATTACTTCTTACAATTAACCAAACTCACTCCAGAAGACTAATTTGCAAGATAGACAAGTACCATGGTATCAGCATAATAGCTGTAGAGTATAAGTGGATAATTTGACAGAGCATAAGGATGGAAGTTGCACCGTTAACAGAAAATTTGGAATTAAGTTTGGTAGAGAGCCTTTCCTGGACCCAGATTACCTGCCGTCGAAATTTCCTGCATTCAATAGGTAGAAATCATTGGATGAAGATCAGACGGTTCATATTTTAAGCTCGGTAAATCAGATTTAAAAAGTAAACTCGGAATATGAGTGGTCCAATCTTCATCCAACGGTTCCGACTTATTGAAAGGAGTAAATGCTCCGCTCAGGAAATTTTGACATTAGCAAATCCATTTTCAGCCTTTCAATAGTAGCTAGAACCACAAATAGTATATATTTAGTATATATTAAGTTTCAAATCTAAATAGAAATCAAACAGCTACACCAACAACATAACCTAACCTCATAGAAACCATGAATTTGAATGAAATGAAATGAAATAACATGCAGAATAAAGAAAATAATTAGAATAAAAAGTGTGAGAGTGAGAAGCATGAATTGAAGAGTAGGGAGAGTGAGCTACCTTGCGCTGGGAGGCCTTCTGGGAACTTCAGGTTCGAATTCAACAGGCAAACCAAGAAAGCCATGGAAGCGATCAAAGGTGACATGGGCCACGTGTCTCACATTGGAAGGCCACCCGATCTCCATTGAAGAAGAAGAGAAGTCTGCAGTGTTGGTGTTACTGCAACCAATCAAAGATTTCCTAAAAGTAGCAATCAGGAGGGTTAAAATGGGAATTTGATCTCCCTCTCTGTCCCTTTCTTCTTGTTGTTGTTGAATCTCAACTGTGGGGGTGGTGGTGGCGGTGTTAATAAGGGTAGAAGCAGCATCATGGGCACAGGAACAGCTTGAGGGTGAAGGAAACTGCTGCAACACTTCCGTCATATTAATTTCTTGAAATCTCACTTTATTACTTTTAATAATAAAGGATAAAGGATAATAATATTTCTTTCTTGAGGAGGAGAAGCAAGGATGAAAAGGGTGATTGAGTAGAGTTTGGTTCAAGAAAAGAGGATTGGAAGGTGAGACGTGACCATCATCACGCCGAGATGCGAGACGGGCCCTGCTTCCTCAGGACTCTTCTAGCCGAGCGTGGGAGAGAGAGAGAGAGAGAGATGGTTGTTGGTTGGGGTGAATTCAAGATCAACAAAAGTCACTCCAATTTAAAATACACAATTATCATCTTTCTATTATTAAAAAAATTGTTTTATATTCTCCCCTCCTATTATATGTCAAGATGCATACACAAAAATAAAGTTGAAAATTATATTTATCAAATCAATATAATTTGATTTCTTAATCAGTATTTTAAAGATATTAAATTTCGCTAATTTTCGTTTCATTTTTTCCCCTTCCAAACCCACTTTCCTGGCAACACACGATGCCCCTAACCCGGAATATACCATTTCAATGTGCATCATTTTGGCTGAGGCTAATAGTAGTAGGCTAGCACTTATTTTTTTTTTCCCGGGATGGAGCCTAGCACTTATTAATCATGAGTTTTACTATAGAATTAAAGATAAGAAGTGTTTACTAATTAAAAACTTTACTTTCCGGTGAAAATTGATAATTATCCATCTTGGATACCAACAAGGCCCATTAATTATCAGTCTCTGAAATTGTGTCCGTTTCAAAGGGACTGACAAGGAATTCACAAGAGACGAATCTACGTCCAAAATCCATGACGACGACAGATGAGAATGAGACATCACAGGTGTACACTAACCATTCGCCATTCGCTCCGCTGCCCTATCCATCCCCAACCTTTTCAGTGACTAAGTTGACCCTTTTTCCCCCTTCATTTTCGACCTATTCTATCATTCTGTGATAGAGTTTTATTACTACTTACTACTTATTTATACAATAAACTTAAAACTTTTTTCAGAGTCATTTCACTGTACATGCTTAAGGTCTCCAGTGCATAGACTTTTTTCTTACAAAACTGAACTACTGCAAGTCTGCAACAAATAATGTATTGCTAGTGTGGGCAACTGGCCCATATTGCTCCCCACCATATAACATTATTAGGAGTTAAATCAGCTCAACACTCTATAATGCTGTCTCCACGTGTCCTTAACTTCGTTATCATTGTTACGAGTGTTAGGGCCCTTGTTAGCGGATCAAAAATGAAAAAAGAAAATTGTTTATGGACTTCATATAATAATAGTGGATTTATCTCCACTAAAATGAATGAAGCTCTAAAATCATAAAATAAGGGGTTATCTTCCCTTAGATCATTTAATAGGTTGAGATATCTACGTACTTAATCAAATCAATGGTGGATAGCTACTTACTTTCTCTAAAGTGAGAGGAGCTTTAAAGTGAGAATGTAAGGGGTTATCCACCCATAATTAGATCATTTAGCGTGTGTTTGTATAAATGTTTGATAAAAATAATTTAGAATGGAATTGATTTTATAAAATTGATTTGATTAAAATTGAGTTTGAAGTGAAATGTTTTATGTTTAGATGTTTTCATTTTGAAAACAAGTTTGATATAAAAATTAGTATCAAATTCTTAACCCAACGCAAAAGCTACCTTTTGTAGCTTCTAGTCAACATCGCTTCTGAAGGCAAAATCAATTCTACTTAACAGTAACCAAACACCATAGTTTTACCAAAATTATATTTGATAGGAGGCAGAATCAATTTTAGATATTTCTAATGCGAAACCAAACACATACTTAGTGGGTTGAGATTTTTATATACTTAATCAAATCAATGGTAAATAGCTACTTACTTTCTCACTTTAAAACTACACTCATTTTAGATGAGTGAAACCCAATAATAGTATGGTTATTTCAGCCTCGAAAAAGGAACATTCAAGTAGTTTATAACCATCAAAAGAATACAACTAATAATTTTCTAATAACTTAAAAAAGTGTGGTGTGTTACTATGTTTAAATAATAATTTCTTAATATATGTTTGGCAACATGATTTATTAAATACAAGTTTATTATTGCTTTTTTAAATATGTTATACCCTTTTTTCTTTCCAATATTCACTGAAAGAGAGAGAATTATTGTCAAATAAAAGATTGGAATTCGGAATTGAACTTCTTTTAAGTTGCTTCATTCTCCTCTCTCTTATGAATGCAAAACACTTGTCATTATATATATGAATTAGAAACATTGTTTCATACTTTAGTATAAGAAAGGACAACAAGCAATGTGCCTGATGGAGTTGCTTGAGAAAAGTAGCACTGCAGCTGTCAATGATAAACTGTATTTGCTATTAGTTTGAAGGTATAATTCTCACCAAACACGTGCTACAATTTAATCCATACAAGAAAGCACAGCAACTCAGATTTGAGGGGGAAACATTGAAAGACAAGCATCTTCTTTCTTGGTGACTGATAGGCTATCACTTGTATTTCATACCTGAAATCTTGTACACTACTTTTAGATTGTTAATTAAAGTGAATTATACGATAATTTATGTTTCAGATCGTATAATATACATTATTCAACAATTGTTTGCACGTTACGTTAATCATCAGTGTAAAAGTTATTTGCAGCCTGTTGCACGAGGTCAAGAACTAGGAAGAGAAAAGGTGAAAAGGAGAGCTTTTGTGCTGGCTGAGAACACCAATTTTAAGGAAGATAAACCCGTTGTGATTCCTTGGAAAAAAAATTATTCCATGTTCAAATTCAAAATGACTGGCACAAAAATGCTTTACAAGTAGTTCTCCATGTGCGAACGGACTCCACAAACATGGCTTAACTCCTTTTGATGTGGTTTTGACACGACTTTGTGTTTTATTCAAGCAAGGATACTGATATGAATGCAAGCCACTAACACATAATGTAGAGACATATCAAAATCTTAAAAATGTATAATAGAAAAAATTAAGGAAAAAAAAAATCATAATTCCAGAGTAAGAGCTTGTTTGGGAACATCAATTTAAGCTGTTTTGAGCTAAAAAAAGCTATTTTATAAAAAATTATTATGTTTGGATTTTTTGCTTAAATTTTGAAAAAGCTTTTTTTTTTTTTTGGGAAAAAAAGCTGTTTTGAATGCTTTTATTCCATCTTTTTTTTGAGCTGTTTGATTATTTCTTGTACAGATTATTCCATCTCCTACCCATTATTGACCTCGTGACGATGGGACTTCTCGGTGTTGTGCGCTCTAACGAGACTTCCCTGTCCTCAATCATTGTTGCGCACACACCTGACTTTCCAATTGTTGCTGTGCATTATATATATATATATATATATATATTACACACACACCTCACTTGTATAATTACAAAAATGAATTTTATCAAAAAAAAAAAAATAACGATTAAAATAATAAAATAAAATAAACTAAAATTATACTAGAAAGATCACGGTTGATAATATAAAAAAATAAGTGATTAAAATGAGTAAAAAATATATTATTTAAAATAATAATAAAATTTTTTTGAAAACAAAGACATTATTCAAGTTATAATGTTTAAAAAAATCGAAATTACTAATAAAAAATTAACTTCATACCATTTTTCATAATTTACTATGTAAAAATGATTATTTTTACATCACCCAAACGAAATAGATTATCTTAAAATCGCTTTTCAACAAACATACCAAAACAAGAACAGATTCTGATTATATATTCGATTATTACAATAATCGATTATACAAAAAAAGATTATCAGCATAATCTTTTTTCAGCTTTCACAAACACACTCTAAGTTGAAAAAGGCTCAAGTTCATTATTCATTCTAATAACATCTAAAGGCTCACAGGAACCGCGCCGTTCATGATTTTACAATATCATTTTATGTTTGTGTCAATATTTGCTACTTGGATTTTCACTCATTCAAATGAACCAGCCAAAATTATGTCACTAACAATGAATATGATACCTTGCACGAAAAACATGTAGTTTAAACTCTAATAGCTCCAACAATGACCCCAAGTTGTGTTCATGCACAAAACAATAGAAAAAGCTTCTGGAAAATTCAACTAAAACGGGTATATAAACATCATTTAAACAGAGTCGGGTCATTTGCCATCCCCCTATAACCCTAGAGGTATGCTGCACTGACAAATGGACCCGAAAGAGAACCCAAATTAGTGTCTAACATGAGACTCTTAAGATCCACAATTACATGTTACTTTCAGCAACTACTTCAAATACACACAGGATTGAAACCTGGAATTGGAAATATAATTATAAATGTTTGCAAGAAACACAAGTCATGCCCTGTTCACAGGTTCGAGTGCCTCAACAGTGACCACGCTGTTTCCTCTGATTACCTGCAGAAAGGTGGGTGACATTATAACTTAACGATGTTCATACTCTATTAGATGGTGTTTGGTTTATTATCTATTTTCATTTTTAATTGGAATGCTTGTTTTGTCCATTTTCTTGACAAAATCTTGAAGAAAGGTAAAAGAATGGGGGAAAAACAAACAAACAAACCAAACACCCTCTTTGATGCTATACCATGAGCATAGAAATAAAGATGATGCAACGAATTAGGACTCACCACCATGCCTATTTCATTTTTCTCATTGCCATTCACTTCAACAGTGTTGTCAACAACTAAATTCATAAACTGGTCAAAGCCCCGGAGAGTACCAACAATCATCCGATTTGCATTCAGCTTAACTGAAAGACATAGTCACATACCAACTATTATTTCAATATAATTTCTCCCCTAATGCTTGTTTCAAAGATAAAGCCCTATGAGCTGTAGATTTAACCAATACGTGCATAGACAGACACAGTCAAGCAGACTGAAGCAGAATTCAAAGATAATGATTAAAAAATCAGGCACGTAAACAAGAACATAATTAAAAACCCAATAGATTAAAAATAACAGGCTAAAGGTTAAGGCCCCATAATCAATAACTGACTCAATGATAAGTGTAATGATACTCACCCACACTCTCAAGTCTCAACTCACTCCTTTTTTTCAGTAGGACCAAATATTCAAATTGTTCACAGCTCTCACGCAATGTGAGATAACCATTAACCAATAAAGAACATAGAAACTTGAGCTAGCAAAGACAAAGAATGAAAACCAAAGATAAAAATACCGGTTACTACAATATTTTCAGTTCCATATAACATAATCTTCAGCTGTAAAATAAATAAAATCAGACTCCTTAACACAGACCCTCTTCACCATAAGCCACTGATACAGCCACTAAAGTAAATATATTTATGATATGGCCCTAAAAATACACTGTCCTACACTTTAGCTCACAAATTTTAATAGATGTAAATAAAAGCAGCACGGTATGTTCTCAGATTCAGTTTTGGTGAAAATGAAAAGGAAAAAAAAAAGGCTTATTAAACAAAACATGAACAACATCATTCCAGGTTACATTGGCATAGAAGGAAAATAATAATAATAACGAAACTTACTCTGAAGCTTCTTGTCCATGTACCTGCAGCATCCCAAAAATAAAAATGCATATTGATACATATCAAGTGTAGCAGAAATTTAAAAATAGAAAAATAAAGATAATCAAAGTAAAAAGGGGGAAGCGATTCTTACTTCTTCAAATCTGGAGGCTGCCCTGAGCGACTCATGGTGAAGAGATGAGACGAGACAACACAGAACGACGAAGAAGAATAAGAAGACGATGATTTGGGAGTGTACAAAAACCTCGACTTCAACTGAAACCCTAACTATGGTTCTCGTTTGTTGTAAGGCACCTAGCTCATAAATTGGGCCCGAGTCCATGAAACTTTAATTTTATCAAAGGCCCATTAGAACCAAAGCTCGTAGTCAAGTAAAGGCTGCAAAATGGGCCAGCCAAATAGAGCTTACTCGAACATATCCAATAAAATGTATGGGTCACAAATATTAAATTTTTTTTTTGACCGGAATATTAAAAATAGGATTACAATAGTATATACTATCATATCTACTAACATATGTATTTTTATTTTAATAACTAAGAGAGGAAAGTAACAATGATGATGGTTTGTCAATATATTATTGGATGTCCGTGTAAAAATCCTTTATATGACATTGCATAGAAGACTTTTAAAAAATAGTAATACATATATGTAAATATAGAATTTATTTTAATTAGTTTTTTTATCAAACAAAAGTGCAGTTTCAGCTATAATTGCAAAATGATGGTATATGTGATGACTATGATATTTAGTAATTATGCAATCATGGTTTTTTGTTTTTTGTTTTTATAAGAAATTATGCAATTGAACAAGTTCACTTGAAAATGATATGAGTTGGTTTTGTTAAAAAGAAAAAAGAAAAATAAATTATGCAATTATGTTTAAATATTAGTGAAAAAAATATAAAATATATGTTGGCCTTGCACAAACAATGGAGAGCACAGAGCGGGACCTCGATACCATTTTTTATAGATGGAATTGAATCTATATTTTTTTCACTCAACCAGATATAGAGTGTGTTTGGGAAAGTTGAAAAAAAAAAGATTATGCTGATAATCGATTTTTGATAATCAATTATAATCAGAATCTGTTTTTGTTTGGGTCGTTTGTTGAAAAGCAATTTTAAAATAATCTATTCTGTTTGAGTGGTTAAAAAAATCATTTTTATATAATAAATTACGAAAAGAGTATGAAGTTATTTTTTTATATTAATACTATTTAATGCATTTTTTAAACATTATAACTTTTTATTTTCGATTTTTCTCATATACAAAATTGAATAACATTTATAACATTTTTTCATGACTATAGAAAACATGTTAAAATATATTATTTTTAGAATAGTTAAATAAAAACAATATATATTCTAATTTAATAATATAAAGGATTTAACACAAAAAAAATATACATTTATTTGAATAATATTGAGGAAGCCGTATATAGTCATGCACCGGGTCATTTGAATATTTGTTGGTTTTTGGTCATGCACATTGCTGGTCATTTGAATAGTAACAATTTGGGGTAACATGGAAATTTCTATTTGTCATTTCAGCACAATCAAAATAAACTATTTAACAGTCCTCTCTATTAGATGGTAGCAAAATATTTTAAAAATAAAATAAAATTTAAAAATAAGCTTGACACCCAAGCATAACAGATTTTTTATAAAACAACTTTTTACAAGAAAAACGGCTGAAAATAAAATAATCAACCATTCCCAAACACACTCGGAGCATGTTTGGGAGAGCTGAAATTTTTCAATTTCAGCTGTTTTGAGATAAATAAGTTGTTTTGTGATTAATTTGTTATGGTTGGATACATAATTTATTCTTCTAAAAAGCTTTTTTAACCAAATTTCATCTGTTTCAAACCATCAAATATGTTGGACTGTTTGCTGAAATGCTTTTAGATTATTTATGGCCAATTCGTCACTTTCCGATCTTGCCCCTATCTCCAACGACTTTACCCTCCCTTTTTTTGTTGCTTTAAATGCAATCTGGAACCTCTCCAGCCAAAGTCCCCTGCAACGCCCCTCGTGCAACAATCAATGGCCCGGATTGTTCTCTCCCACAATCATACATTTTTCATAGGGTCCCACACGCTTGAATTGGGAAAAAAAAAACACTGCTGCTGCAGCAGCAGGAGAGGATCCAAATTGCTTTAAATGAAGCTAGCAAGATCAAGATTCATCGGCAAGTCCATATTTAATATTTATTTAATTAATATTCATTATTTATTTATATTATTTTTTATATTAATTCTTTTGTTAAAAATTTAAATAATTTAACAAGTTTTAATATTAAAATCTAAAAGAGGCATAATTATTATTAATATAAATAAATAAATTCATACCATTTTTTGTAATTTACTATGTAAAAGTGATTATTTTTGTACCACCTAAACGAAAAAGATTATCTTCAAATCGCTTTTCAGTAAACATACCCAAACAAAAACAGATTCTGATTATAATCGATTATTTGAAAACAGATTATCAGCATAATCTTTTTTTTCAGCTTTCCTAAACACACACTCGTAATCCGTGTCCTGAATCGGGCCTGCATGAAACAGGTCGATTTGTCCATTTTGTCACTTCTATTAGGGCTGGACAAAAAACCGAGACCCGACCCGAACCCGATAAAACCGGAAAAAAAATATTAAGTGTGTGGGTGGGTTGGGTCGGGTCAACGGGTCAAACGGATGAAAGATTCGATTTCGTATGAGTGCAAACGGTCGGGTGCGGGTCTGGAAATTTTTCTCCGTCGGTACCCAAACCGACCGAACATGCATACAGATACATGCATTTTATTTCCCATTTCATTGCCCAAGGCCAAGGCTGGTCAGTCCCATTTAATTAATTAAAGTGATAACACATTTTACAAGAAACATACACACTGCACAAGAAGCTCATCCCATACCCCAATACCCTTTGTGTACGACACACACTATCCTAGAGGCCCACCGTCCAGACACTTCAATTCACACCACAATGCACAATAACACAAGAAAGAAAAAAAACTTTCCTTCTTCACTTCTCCAGTGAAGTCTTAAAAGTTAGAAGTCAGACTCACACTCTTCCTTCTCTCAAAAAAAACAAAACAGACTCACTCTCTTCCTCATATCTCCTTCTCCGGCAAGCAAAGTCCCCGCCATCACTGTCCGTGACCGGCGCATCACCATCCACCATCACGACCGCCGCTCTGGACTTGTCCTCTCCGCCTTGCGACAACACAGATCTGCATCAGTCCAGATCCACCGCCAGCCGCTGTGAAATTCACCTCTGCAAGTTTTCGCCGTCGCAGCTCCTCCTCGCCACTGCATCTCTCTCTCGTCTAGCCTCGCGTTTCCCTCAGTCGCCGTCGAAGCTCCCACGCCATGCCGTCGAAGCTCGGGCTTAGATCTATATTTTGTTGAATATTTTTATGTTTTTTCTTCTGAGTTTGTGATTTTGTCTCTGATCTGTATGAGCAATTTGTTGTAGCCCGCACTCAGATCTTTCATATTTATGATTTTTTTTCTTCTGGATTTGTTGTTGTTTGCATGTTTTATCTTCAACTCGTCTTCTTCTCAATTTTTTTTATTCAAACCGTGAAAACCCGACCGTGCACCCGACGACCCGCTGCCCAACCGACCCGAGTAATCCGATGCTTCAAATGGTCGGGAATGGGTTAGATAGTTAGGGCTTCGGTTTTCCTCGGGTTGGATTTTTTCGGCCCGAAACCGTCCGATGTCCACCCCTAACTTCTATAACCGAAGTCGATATATGAAGAAGTAAGAAACTAACAAAAAAAAAAACAAGAAAGAGTAATACTGTATAGTTTTAAAAATTGGATCGGACCTTTGGTCGAAATGGAATAATCGATTCATCTACTAATTTGATTAAAACATGTAGGTTTTTTTTATTCTGTGTAATTTTGCATAGGTTAAGAAACTTAAAAGAGTAAATTTATATGAGAACTCGTGTATTTCATACTTTCAAAACTGGAATGCTTAGTTTTCCAGTAAATTATTATTATTTTTTGGGTTTCTTAACTTGTACAAAGTTGTACATGATAGAAAATCAAACATGTAAACTAATGGGGATTTGAGGGCCAGTTTTAAAGCACCAAATCTCATGTGAATAAGTCAGACCAATGTTATTAAAACCGAACCGGTGATCGACTCGGTCAGGGCACTGGGTTAATGGGTCACTGGTTCAACCGGGTTCAACCGGGGGTCACTGATTGACTCGGTTTAAACCGGTATACATTAAAAAAATTTAAAATATTCATATATATGATAGTATAATTCAACATATCCATACTCCAAATTTAAAATCATTACCTTAAAAAAGTATCTAATTAAACAAATACCAATTAAGGTCACTGGTTAAACCAGATGAACCGGTATATATTAAATATATAAATTCTTATGATTGACTTATGTAAATATATAATATTTGGCAGGAGTTGACTTGATATACATTATTTTTTTTTTAAATATTCATACATAGGCCAAACATAATTTATCATGTTCAGTAGTTCAGATTGTGGTTCAGATTCAGTAGAAGACATATATGACTAAAAAACAATTCAATATTATGGAGAGTAATATTGAGTATAGTATAGTGTCAGTATTATGTCAGTTCAAATAATTATCAATATATTACTTGAATATTATCAGTATCAGAAATCAATATATCATTGTATCATTATAATATAAATACAATTCAAAAAAAAAAAAAAACCGGGTCAACCGAGTTTCACAAAAACCCGACCGAGTCAACCAGGTCAATCCGGGTCGATGTGCTAAACGGTCCAACATCCTAACCGGACCGGCCTGGTGACCGATTCCCGGGTTAACCGGTCAAACCGGTCGGTCCGATCCGAGTTTTATAACACTGAGTCAGACCATGCAAACAAATCATGATTTAAACCGCTTCATTCCAAGTATCTCGATTTTTTTATTAAAAAAAGTGGAGATTGGTAACAAAAAAGAGGTAAGAGATGGGAAAGAACATGACAACAATTTATATTTTAGAAAAGTAGAAATAATAAATCTTGATAATTTTATATTTTCTTGATAATTTATATATGATCATATATTCAAAGCTAATTGTTTTTAGCTTATTAAAATGTAAAATATTCTCAATATCAAATATTAAAGGCGACCGTTTAGCAGCGTACGACAAAGCTAGGTTGTACGGAATTACTCTATTTTTCTTTTTAAATATAGCATTAGAAATTGCTTCATCAATCATGGGCCACAATGACAGCCATCGCCTCAACGTGTAACATGCCCGAATGGCTGTCCCTTTCTTAGTCAATCGTTTATATTTTTAGTAAAGGCCCAAATCGGACACAAAAAAAAAATTGAAGCGAATCCATTGGAAGTGGAAGGAAGAATATACTAAATGAATAATTTATTTTTCAGGGACAAAAAATGAGTCCTCAAAATTTTTCAACGACGGACTTAGGCCTTTATTCTTATTTTTTTCATGAGAGATTATTATCCTAGAGTTCTAGAAAGGCGTCCCTTGCAGTTTTCATTCCATTTTTTTCTTCGAACTTTCATCAATTCATCTCTCCTCATTTTTCATTACTCCGTTTATATTGTGGCGTTCGTGATAGAGCATAGTGGTAGGTAAGGGTGGGAATGAATTGGCCAATTAGGATAAGATAAACTTTGTCTAAAGATGCTTAATTTTGTTTTACAACATGTTGATTGATGTGAGTTTGACATTTGTTATAGGTTTTTATACCTCGGTAACTCTATTCGTTTGTCCAAAAAAAAAAATAAATCTAAAATGATCAATATATATATATATATATATATATATATATATATATATATATATATATATATATATATATATATATATTAACATATTATTGATATGAAGTATTTGTTGTATAAACAGCTACTAACCTCCATCGGGGGATCAGAACGACATTTAAGGATTACTCCTTTCCAACCAATTTTTTTTTTCATACATAAGAGTCAGGATTAGTCGACCTGCAATTATATTAGTGTTGTAACATTGTTAATGAATAAATATTAGATATTTAATTAGGCTCGTAAAAATCAAATTATTGATTAACCAAACCTTGGTTTGCGCCACTTCATGGACATGTCTTCCCTGAGAATAAGTAAGGACGTATTTACCTTTAAAGTACACAGTGGATTGAAATCTGATACATTTTATCGAAGTAAGAGTCAACACATCATTATTTACTCACTTTAAAAATAATCTTATTTTAAAATAAGAAGAATACCAACTAGTGTTCTAAAAGCATTGAGTAATGAATTGGGAAAATAAATATTTCGTTGGAAACTGATGTATTTAATAATACACTTATTTTTCCAATAACTTTTTATTTTTTTGCATTCCTTATCTAGGACACGGGTTAGCATAACTCATAAAATGCGGGAGAGAGAAGTGAGAGTTAGGTTGTTTGGACTTTGGAAGCGAGAGAAAATAGAAAATAGAGAAACTAAGCCCACTTAAAAATTAATCTCTCTCCCACCCCTCCGAGATTTTGGAAAGAACGAGGAAAAAGTTGAAATACAATTTTACAATATTGGTCTTTACAACAAACTCAACTTTTCCAACTCTTCTAATTTTCTTATATTTCTTTTAAATCTAAACAATTTAACAAATTATCAATTTTCTATTCATTATCTATTCTTTCCTGCATATTAGTAGCTATGACTTAGCCATTGGTCACTTCAAGACAAGTTAAAGTTGCAATAAAAAAATTGATTTCATGTTGGAAACATTCAACATTCAAAGATTTCTAACATTTAAAAGGAAGTATGCAAATCACATGAAACTGCCGTTCTAATTTAAATCACCACTATAAATTTTAAAATTATTCTAACCTGTTTTTAAACTTTATTTAATGTCCTAATAAATTCTTTGTTTAATATATTAATTTACTTCAATTTATGAACAGTTTACTAAATTATTTAATAAAAATTAATTTTAATCATATTTTTTATTTATTTATTAAGAAATAAAATATACTTCAAAAACATTTTAATAATTAAATTAAATTAAATTAAATTCAGAATTACTGTTAATACAGATAAGATGTGGCTGTATACATTTGTTCTTAGTGAATTAATTAACTTAAATAAAGCAAAAGAAATTATTGAGACATTAATTAAATTTTAGACTCTAATTAAGAAAATTTTAAAGTTTTGGTAATGCTTTGCAAAAGAGTTAGAATTTGAGATTCGTTGTATTATCATTAAAAAAATTACTTATATCCCCCTATTCCTCCAAATAGTCCATTATCTTGCCTAAATATAATCCTAAATCATCCCTTCAATTTTGCACACTAGCCTGTTCCTCTACATAGCTATCCCTCATATCTATATCCCCTTATTTTCCTCAAAGTTCCAGTGGCACGAAATGCTAGGGACAAACATGGAATCGTTCAAGAAACTAGCCAAAAAGGTGAAGGGTGCAGGTGATCAAGTTGACCCTGATCACCGTGAGAGTTTGCTCAAGGAATATAACGAAGAATCAGAATCTCCCACCAACACAATCCAACCTGGGTTCTTGGCACTTTATGTGGGTGAGGAACATAGGAGATATGTAGTTCCAACCAGCTACCTTTCTCACCCGTTATTCAAGATGTTGTTGGAGAAGGCATACAATGAATTTGGGTTTGATCAGAGGAATGGCCTTGTAATTCCATGCAGTGTTTCCACATTTCAGGAGGTGGTTAATGTTATAGAATGCAACAATGGCAAGTTTGACTTGGCAAAAATTTTTGTGGAATTTGTTGAAAGTGCATGAAAATAAGCTCTCTTCATATTTTTTTTCCGTTCGTTCGCAACAATAACCTCTTTTGTTGGGGTTATATATATTTAGCGGATACGTTTCTAGCTATAATTAGAAACACACATTGTCAAAAAAGAAAAAGAAAAAAAGAAACACACACCTATATGTAGAGCATAGCTCTCCAATAGTTAATTTTTTTTGTTGTAAAAAAAAATAGTTAGCTTTTTTTTTTGATGTACCTCCAATAGTTAGCTTTAACTTTATTTGAAACTGTTTCAACAAACAGAGTTTCCGGTTAGAATTATCTAAGCTGTAAATCAGTGGTTTAATGAACTTTCAATATTTGTTTATCATAGGCTTTTGCCTTTAACTTGCTTTTCTATATGTTTTCCCTTATACTTTAAAGTTTAAACGAACATGCCTCTTTCCTTTGCAACTATCATCCAGGAAGCATGTGGTCAGAGGTTCGATTTCTGGATCATACGTATGAAAGAGCATTTGTTGAGAGAGGTCAACCCCTTAAATGGATCTCAGTACCTCGAAGGATTAGTCTCTGACTCCCAACCGAGGATACCCGAGTTCACCAAATAAAGTGGAGAAATTATTGTGTCATATGAGATTAATACAATATGAGATTTCATCTCATTTTCTAATGTTCAAATAACAAAATTCTTCTCAGACCACTCGTGAAATGGATGATGACAATTATGCTTTGCTTGTTTTGGTGGATTTTGGAGAGAAACAAGTGGAAAAAAAAATGATGTGAGAGCTGCTGCCTATTTAGAAAGGGAGAGAAGTGAGGGAGAGAAAATTGTGGGGAAGTTAAAATTAAGGCTTAATTGCACTTTTAGTCCCCCAGGTTTGACAATTAAGGCTTAATTGTGATTTTAGTCCTTCTGTCCATTTTTTAATGATTTGACCGCGTTGACCGTCTTTTCTGACTACTTTTTATTAAAATATTAATTTATTTAATAAAAGATAAATTTAAAAAAAAAATGTTAGCTTATTCCTTCCTGCAACACCATCTTCATCTTCTACCTCCAACTCCTTCCCTCACCCAAGCCGTATCCTATCCATCATCTTATATTTTCTCTTCTTCTCTTACAGCAGAGCACCCAAACCCACACATACCATTTCTCTTTCAAAACCTCAAACCCATTTTTCTCTCCTCCTCCTCTCATCATCCAGCAGCGCGCCGCCACCCTAGGGAGCTCCGGTCGCCGCCCGCTCAACGCAGAGAGAGGAGACCTCGTCGCTTCAGTTGCGCCGCCACCCACCTCCGTTCGACGCAGTCCTCAGCCGCAGTAAGTTCGACCTGCTGCCATTTATGGTGGTTTCGAACTCAACTTTGTTAGTTAAGCTTCCTTTGTTGGAACCAAAGTAATTTGGATTAAATAATCTCTAAGTTTTGATGTTTACAAAAAGGTTAAAATTTATTTGGCAAAGTGTTAGAGGAAATCTAACCAGTGCCTTCACCCTTGAAAAATCTCTGAAAATATATAAGTTAAAATGTTAGGTCTATTTACAATGCAAAACGCGTCCATATGTAACTTAATTCTTTAATTGAAAGATTCCCTGAGTGGACGAGTCCATTCTACCATCGGAAGGATTTCTCTTAACTCAAGTGCCACATCAGTGGACGAGCACTTGAATGCATCCTAGTAGACGGCGAAGTCCCTTTTAGTAGACGCGAGTTGCTCTCCAAGAAAAAACATTAATTACTAAGTGCCACGTCACTGGACGGAGATCTTAAGCAACTCAAGTTTTGGCAAGACCAATGAATTAAGTAGACGTAGAGTTTTTGCCACGTCAGTGGACGTAGCCTTAAAAGATTTCTTACTGACCTTGCCTTACAAGTGTTTTTTATGGACGAAGAATTTGAGCATTGATATCTTATTTAATGCAATCTGGACCATATTGAATTTATTTCAAATGATTGATATTTATTTCAATGGAATATATGTTCTTTACAATTGTTTTATCTGGTTAATTCCTTGATCCTTTGTGAGAAAAGTCATAGTACTATCAAGGAAATACAAAAGCAAATAGTACAATTGGAATAGCAAAACGACCTGTACGATGAAAACTTTATTGCTGGACAAAAGCTGGGTTATACACAAAGGAGGAAAGAAAGTTTTTAAGGTACGATTGCTCAGGACAGTGAGCCTCCATTTTGTGCTTTCCTGATAACCAAGGATGCTTTTCAACATGGCCAAAATCAAGTTATCAGTCTCAACGGATATCATGCATTTAATGTTATCTCTAAACGGGACTATTCAAATAACCGTTGAAGATTTGCAAGAGAAGTTGAAGACCACTATATATAGAAGGTCTCAAGCTCTGAAGAACAACTTTTGCCATTTGAACATTTGCAAGTTATTAAAAGCTCATATTTCCTTTGTAAAGCAAAAGTCTGTAATTCTTAAGGTTGAATATTTGTAAAAATATTCAGTAGATCTTAAACCTTCATACCCTCACATATAGTGAGTTAGAAAGATCTTGGAAAAATCTCTGTGATTGATTTAGAGCCTGAAGAGGCTTGATAAGAAAGCAATACTTGTAGCCTGGAGAGGCGTAGAATACTTGTTGTAAAACTATTTGGAAATAGTGGAGAAAATCCTTCAAGTAGAAGGGACTGGACGTAGCTTTTAGTTGGAAGAGAGTGAATCAGGATAAAATACCTGAGTGTATCTTCTATCCCTTATCTTTTACAGCTTTAGATTATTCATACTAACTGTGGGATTTGAATATGTTTCTGTTAGTCTTTAAAAAGTTTTTATTGTGTGCTTTCTTTCAGCTTTCTACTTCTTGTGTGAGAAAATATTTTTGAAAAATGTTTTTTTCGAAAAACAATTAACAAACACAATTCAACCCCCCTCTCTTGTGTTTGCCTGTGCCAACTTCATCCTTCTCCTCCTTCTATGCTCCCTTTCATCTCTTTTGTCCATGGGTGTTGTAGAACCATCGCGCTACCACCGTCCTCAGCCACTGCCTCCGCGTCGGACCACCTTGCTGCCACCATCTTGGTTTCTCTTTGATTGGGTGAGTTGGATGTCATCTTCTCTTGTTCAGAATTCAAAATCCCCAATTTCTTCAAACCCTAACCCCTTCTTTATTTTATTTCAGTTTTTAATTGTGAGATGGGTTCATGGTTGCTTCTGTATGATGAGCTTAACACAGATCTAACGATGGTGAAGCTCATAGGTGGTTTGATGTGTTTGCCATGGGTGATTTTGTGGATGTTGGTGGTGGTGTGTTTGCCATGGAGGAAAAAAATCTGATCTATTCTTGTGTCTGTATTTGTTTTTTTATCTTTGATTGAGGTGGAGAAAATGATAGGGAGGTGTTGGAGGTAGAAGATGAAGAAGGTAACAATTTTTTTAAAAAAAGTATCTTTTATTAAATAAATTATTATTTTAATAAAAACAGCCAGAAAAGACGGTCAACGCGGTCAAACCGTTAAAAAATGGACAGAAGGACCTAATTGTAAATTTTTAGAAACATGGGGGACCCAATTCGTGCAATCGAAACTTTGGGGGCCAAAATCGCGCAATTGTCAAACCTGGGGGACTAAAAGTATAATTAAGCCTAAAATTAATCTATTCCCATTTGCACAGAAAACAAGAAAGAGAAAGTATAATGATTAATTGTGTGTTTGGACGAGGGTGTGACAAAAGTGATTTGAATGTAATTCATTTTATAAAATTGATTTTGTTAGAATTGAGTTTGGAGTGAAGTGATTTATGTTTGGATTTTTTATTCTGAAAGCAAGTTTGATGTAAAATTTAGTAAGAATCGCTTCTGGAGGCAAAATCAATTTTACCTGCCTGTAACCAAACATCTCATTTTTATTAAAATCACGTTTGACAGGGAACATAATCAATTCTTGAGGTTTCCAACGTGAAACCAAACACACGCTAAAATGACATATCTATCATTTTGTTTTTGAATGTGCAAGTATGTTATGTTGGGCAATTATGTTTTTTACAAGAAAATTCAACTTTTTTTTTTAATAGTTTTCTCGTACTTATTTCAATTTAAATAATCTAAAAATCTACTTATTCTCTCTTCTCTCATACTTTTTTTTGTCGCTTCTTTTAATCCCTAATTCAAACATTGGCTAAGGGGAAAAACTATTGTGTGTTTAAATTAATTTATTTTGTGTTAAATAATATTATTAAATAATTGAGAGAAACTTTGAAAAAAGGGTGATTATTCTCCTAAATTAAGTTCCACCAACTCGACATATTAGTTAATATAATTAAATATTGAAAGTTGTGCTTTTCTTTCTACAAAATTTCTGTACTTTTATTTTTAAAAATTTGAAGATTTTTTTGGGTGAACCCGGGTATCCCCGATTCCCTGGCCGGGAGGCAGTGACTAATTTCTCGAGGTACTGAGATCCATTTAAGGGGTTGACATCTCCCAACAGATGTTTTTCCGTACACATGAGACAGGAATCGAACATCTGATCACATGCTTAAAGCTTCCGGTTATCTACCAACCGTGCCACACCATGTTTTCATGAGCCTAATTTTTATATATTATTAGTGTAAATATTTTTCCTCAATTAATCGCATATCACACATGTAAAACTTCTGAAGTAATTGTTTCATTTTTTTTCAATAACATGAAAATACATAATTAGTTGGTATGGACGGTGTAAAAAGAATCTTTATACTAACAAGCATTACAATTAAATCTTTCTTATATGTCATTTTCATATGTAAAATCATTTTAAAAAAAATTATTTAATATAAATTATAAAACTGACTTAAACAATCTAAGTAATGACAGGTATGTTGTCATCACATGATTATAACATAACTTCAATTATTAGAAAAAATATACAACGTCCGGATAATTGATCTCATGCATAAGCGAGTCATACGTTTGATATACGCTCGTGAAATGTCTTTAATTTTTTGGTCATTAAGCTTTGAGCTGCATAAAGAAGGGTATAGAGCTCGTGAAGTGTATATGTTATGTGTGTATTAAATTAAATGGGCTAACCATCTTTTGAGAGCGAACAAGACAAGTGCAGTTTAATTTCAATGGAAAATACTAACGAGTGTCCTTAGGGCACTGGTTAAGAAATCAAAACAAGAAAGTTTGGATGAGAAAATAGCTTATTCAATATATTAAAAAATGTTACACTTAGTTTTTCAATATAAAATTTTCTTTTATTGTTTTCCTAACCAATACCCTTAGGACACTAGTTAGCAAGACCCTTTTTCAAAATATATGAAATAGTCGAGTTTTTTTATATGGAGATACAGTCTGTCCCCAAAAGACTGAACGATCGATATAGATTTACTTTGACATACAAAAATAAATTAGGTTGATTACTTTGTTTGAGATGGTTAGTTGATGATTTTTTTTTTCTTCTTCAAAAAGAGACGGCTAGACTAACAAACAATAGAGTTTTACAAATGGATTGACTTAATTTTGTTTGAATTATCAACCAACTACTTTAGGGGTCCAGTCCATTTATAGATTAAACGGCAAATATTTTTTTGTTGACACAAAAACCAATACCCATAGGACACTCGTTAGCAAGATCCTTTTTCAAAATATATGAAATAGTCCAGTTTTTTATACGAAGATACAGCCTGCCCCCAAAAGACTGAACGATCGATATAGATTTACTTTGACATACAAAAATAAATTAGGTTGATTACTTTGTTTGAGATGGTTAGTTGGTGATTTTTTTTCTTCTTCTTCAAAAAGAGACGGCTAGATTAACAAACAATAGAGTTTTACAAATGGATTGACTTAATTTTGTTTGAATTATCAACAAACTACTTTAGGGGTCCAGTCCATTTACTTTTAGAAAAGTGCTAGATTAAACGACAAATATTTTTTTGTTGACACAAAAACGACAATTTTCTAAGAAATAGTTTATGAATGATATTTTTTTTTTGTAATAGTTTATGAATGATATGTGTCCTGTTTATAGGAAAATGTTTCATTAAAGATATGAATCAGTTTGCGAATGATGCGTGACCTGCTCTTTATTTTTGTGGATCTTACTAAGAGAGTGTCATTAGGATAATGGTTAAAAAAAGTACGTTTTTATTGAAAAGCTAATAATAATACTTATCAAAATATTGAGGGGACTAATAGAGCGATATGGATCCTCAGTCTCAAAATTTCTATCCCATTCCCTGTCTCTCCAATCAGATTTTGACAATTAGAAAATAATAAACATCATGTTAATTTAATTTAAATTTCATTTAACATCGTTAATCTAAACCAGTGGCACTCCACACCAATCGCTGTTCAAAACGATAGCAGTCTGCAGATCCGTGAACTACCATCTCCTACCTTAGGCCATCATCACCAGCCGCCTCAAGCTTCAACGAACCAGAAACGCCAGGAACACTCATCATCACAAACTGCCTGTGCGCCAGTCACCTCAAAACAAAAATGCAGCAGAGTTAGCCGTCGTCACCTATACCAGAAGCTTTACACGAACCATTAGCCCAGAACCACCACACCGGCATGAATAAAATTGAATCTGGAAAAAAAAATAGTTTAAAATGTTGTCAGATTAGTGTTATTTTGTTGAAAATGTAATGATTAATATAGTCCATGGAAGAGAGATAATGTGGGTTTCGACCCTTTGCCATATCCATCTAATCGCTATGAAAGCATAGGAGAAGAACATGTTGGATTAATGAAAAGAGCATCAGCAACAAAAAAAAAACAAAAAACAAAAATTAATGCCATGTCCCAATTGAATCTGCAAAGGGATGCCATGACTACAAAAAAAATGTTTGGCCTGAGCAACTAGAAGAGTTCGAAAGCTTCAATTTGGAAGGAGATTAAGAGCCATCAGGAGGAGATCAGAAAAAACGATGCAACAGTAACGACGTTAAATGAAATTTAAATTAAATTAAAATGATGTATATTATTTTCCACTTGTCAAAATCTTATTGGAGAGACAGGAAATGGGATAAGAATTTGGAGACAGAGGATCCTTATCCCTGCTAGAGTACCCATGAAAGTACAAGGGCTTTTGGCAGTTTTTTCATGGGTCAATGGTTAGCTTCATTTCATTTGATAATGCTATCTCTTCCTTTTTATTAGTTAGTAGTCAAAGTTTTTGATTTTGCAATTTAGTCATTCAAATTAAACTTATTTTACTTTTGGTAAATTTAAATAAACATTAAATTTTGGTTTAATTTTATTTTACCCATGTAACCGACTACTTCCATCATCAACCTCTTTTTCATCTTCTCTTTCATTTCCCTGTCTCACAATTTGCATACATTCCCTTTTTCTTCTTTTTCTTCTTCATACACTCAATCTCCACACTGATTCGATAGTCACCGTCTTGTTCTATCATCTATTATCTATCAATATTATAACTACATATGAAATGAATTACACTTTCCTTTAGCAACCCATCTCTCTCTCTCTCTCTCTCTGATAATTTTGCAACCCAGTGGCACAACTCAAATGCACTCCACAAAGTTCTTGACTTTGATAGGCACTAATTAATTATTATTGCTTCACATGTCTGATTGCGATGATTGATTCTGAAACCCCTCTCCTTTTGTTCTTAATTGTCTGCCTGGGTGTGATGACCGGGAGAATTAGGGTTCAACAAGAGATGGAGAAGAGAGGGAAGGGGATTTGTTTTTCACGGAAAAAAATAGTCATTTATCTTGATTTATTAAAATTAAAATAATTAGAATTTTAAATTTTAAATTGAAAAAATATTTAATTAGTTAAGGACTCAACTGCAATAAGTAAATGTTTCTATGTTAAGTAAAAAATATTTGACCATAATTCATTAAATTGAAGATCATTCACCTATTGGTTCAAAATTAACTGTTTTAAAACCCATTGAATTAGTGTGGGTATGGTAGAATTTGGCAAATATTAAATGCATCCTTTGAAAAAAATACATCGCCTCCCAATAAAAACTTTCTTTTATTAATTCTTTAATATCCTTAGAACATTGGTTGACACTCACCTATTTTATATTATTTTATTTTATTTTTACTTACCTACTCATGATTTCTTTCTCCTCCCATGATTAGTTTTCCCATCCCCCACGATAATCGTGAAGGATTTTGTTCAAGCTATGACCTAGACCAGGGAAGACCAAACAATTCAAGTGATAAAGTTTATCTAAAGTGAATTTGACTATAAAAATAAACGAGAAACTAAAACTGTATTAGAGCCTCGCAATAATAAGGTAAAATAGGCATTTAGGCTTAAGATGAACATAATTAGTTGAAAGTGACCGAAGGGTTTTCATATTCCTTCGAGGCTAGCCTACACATTCATTGTCAAGGGAACATCAAGGGATTCCAGGAACAAACCTAGATGGGACCTCTTGTGTGTGAGATGAACGTGGCATGATCCCATAATCTCATCACAGTTGTTACACGTTGCCATCGAATTTATGTCGTTTATTCCATCTGTAGCATCATGTGGTGTAATTCCTCCGAATAATAATGCGAAAAAAGCCCATTTGTGGTCGACCAAAATCATAGTGGCGTGTTTCGTGACTGGTTCGGCCGCGAGCTGGGCCAACCTAATAGTGGAATGGTATGGCCCAATTTCAGGAAAGTCATTCGTGAGAAATGGAAACATTTTTTCTTTTAAATGTCATTGTGATGTTTAGGTTTTTGTTTGGGATAAGGTGAGATACATCAAGGTAGGACAACAGATCTTCATCCTTTGTTTAGATATATTATCACATTCTATAGCCTTATATTTGTTGGTTCAAATGATAAGTTGATTTCGAATATTGCGAATGAAAAAAATAGAGGGACTTAAATAGGTCTTTCCAACTCGACTTGGTCAATTTGGATGAGTCAGAGTTCAATATAATTTTCGAATTTTGTGGGTCGCATATCAAAAAAAAATTATGTGGCCTATTGTGTTCTACTTTGGTAGGGCGGTTAGTTGTTGCGTTTTACTTATTTTTCATCTGTCGGTGCTTTCTAATTTACTTAAATCTTCTTATTCTGTCAAAAGAAACAAATTCAATTGTTATGAAAGAGGGTCTTTTTTGTGGGACCTCTCTGTTAAAAAAGAAAAGAAGAATAGACACATGTTTTGCTGAATGTAAAAAGGAAGGGTGATATATACAGATCCTTTATAGATATGTGGGATGTTTGTAGTACTGATACTACTCAAACGGAGGGCTGTATGTGGATTGGGTGTTTTCTTTTAGCTAAGCTTCAAAGGGAGAATGTTGTAAAACAGGGAATATGGGTGTTTTTGGTGAAACTTTGTACTTATCTTCATATCTAGCCCTAAGCAAATGATAGATTGATATTCTTCAACCCTTCCTAGAAGGTAGGGGATGTCCATGGTGATGTTGTGGCTAGATACTTCTTGAATAAAATCTCAAATTATCGAGAGAAAAAATGAAAGAGGGTCTTTTTACCAAATTCTATTTTCTAGGGTCTCAAGACAGGACATAAACCAATCGGATTATGGTTAATAGTAACCTAGTAAGAAACGAATTCGTACTATCTCATTCCTTGATTTTCATTAGATCATAATTACATGATTTTTGTTGTATTCTTGGTATTTTTCTCCTTTTAATGGGATTCTTGCTCTTTTGTCCGATTTCGTATGAATATAGTTCGTACTATATAGTAGCTCCCAATTCAATGTGGGCGTGGCACTATCCTTGATATCACAAAACAGAATAAAGAATAAACTAGTAACCTAGTAACCTAGTAAGAAACGAATTCGTACTATCTCATTCCTTGATTTTCATTAGATCATAATTACATGATTTTTGTTGTATTCTTGGTATTTTTCTCCTTTTAATGGGATTCTTGCTCTTTTGTCCGATTTCGTATGAATATAGTTCGTACTATATAGTAGCTCCCAATTCAATGTGGGCGTGGCACTATCCTTGATATCACAAAACAGAATAAAGAATAAACTCACCAAACTCATTTAATTTTTTCTCTGACACCCTTTAAGAACTCACCCAGCAAGGAAATTAAGGAAGAGAACTCAAATTGATTCCACTTTGAATTGCTTGATGATACTATAAAACACGATACAGATACTATAAGCCTTTTATATATAGGCTAAACATGATGAGAAAATAATGAAAACTTATTCATGAAGAAACTTATCCTATGCATGATGATATAGCTAACTGTGGGCAGCAATTGTCACAATTCCATAGGCTTTTAAGGTGTTGTCTAAGGTGTACTATCCACCAAAATAATGCAGTGTACACCACATACATGGTAGATTGTGGATCAATCATTTTGTCTTTTGATCATTTGACTTTTCAATCATTTTGTCACATTGCAAAATAATTGGCCCACAAATCAGTTATGTGGGTAGTGCACCATAGTCTTTACCGGCTTTTTATTTATAAATAGTGCAATCAAGTATACACGACAACTTGCAGTAAAATTATGATTATGATTATTTCTTTGAGTTGGTTTAATATCTAATTAACCATCCTCATTCCTCATATGTTTTTCCACCTTCAATAAGGATAACCTTCATCTTATTAACAAGCTCTTGCATCTGTTCCCTTGAGTGCAATGGTGTTGGATACACGCATACACAATCCAACCTCCCATCTCGTATGGTATCAAAAATAGCGACAGATGGGCCCACACCATGAACCGAAGCACACCCCATGTAGTCCTCTAACCCAACCTCTCGTTGCATCTCGCTCCCATGATCATCGATCACCGTGTCCTCAAACACCGACATCATGGAGGTTCTTAAGGAAGATGATGAGGTCAAGCCAGGGTTATCTATGGCCTTGCACATGAGAAAGTTCATGTCAGCCATGTCTGAAAAGTGCTTGTTGTTGTTCTTATAGTTTGCAAATGCTCCATAAGTCCTCTTGGCTAGCTCCCAAAGCCTTTCGCCTCCTTTGATCACGTGACTGTTGAGAATGGCAGAGTGATAGAACCCTGTACATTGAGACACATTTTTTTTGGTGAAATGAAATTATAAAGTCATATTATAAAAGAAATACTATTGATTAATAAGAGAAATACTTCATAAATATTATGTTCAATGCATTGTGGTAGTTACTTAATTGGATTAATGTTTTGTTCAACTCGAGAAAGAATTTGGAATCTATAAGAGAAGAGTGAAAAAAAAAAATGTGAGTAGAAAAAGTGGTGCTGAAAAAAAAAGGAATTCAAGGGCTATTTGATACGAGAAAAAAATGAAAAGAAATAATATAAATGTTTTTTAAATATACAATTATGTCTCTATTAAACGAGGAGGCTGTTGATAAATAAGAGATATTGACATTTCACTCTTCTTTTCAATTTGTTATCACAATTGGAAAAAAAATGGTGTAGGTCTCAACTTTTTTTCCTCCCGTTTCTTTCTTTTGTCAATCAAACAGCATAAAAGTGAAGAAAAAAAAAAGTTTGTACAGATAAGTTATGTATTTACACAAAAAAATTTAAACTTATATTCTCATTCATTAACCAATACCTTTACTCGTTATCAATAGTCTTTGCATTCATAGATACGATCTTGCTAACGAGTACCCTGAATATATTGGTTAAAAAATCTATAAAAAATGTTTATATTAAAAAACTAAATATAACACTTTTAAAATATTGAATATACCATTTTCTCATACAATTTATTTTCTTAATTCCTTAAAAAATACCCTAAGGATATTTGTTAACATTCTCCATACAGACATGCTATAATTTTAATTTTAGTACATTTGTGATAAATGCTTGGAGGATTTTTTTCCTGTTCTTTTCTGTTTTTTTTTTTCTTTCTCTCTTCATAGCAAGCTTAGCTTTTCAATTGGTCTTCGCAATTCAAGTATTCAATGAAGCCATCGTAGGGGGGCCAACGTACGGTGCAAAGTTTTTAATGCAGCATTTATAATTGTGCATGGTTTCGAGTGCAGCCAACGGCACCTCGTCAATTCTCTCAGAAATGTATTAATGGTCCGCTATTATACTAAGTTTTTTATACACCTTAAATATAATATTTACGTGAGACATTTTTTTTCGTGAGACATTATGTACAATATATAATATATATGGTAAAATAATATATAAATTAACATAAGCAGATATAATGAAATATTATATTTTAAATATTTAAATAACAAATGTGAATGTCATTAAGTTAGACCTCTTAATTAATGATAGTGAAAGTCAAGTATTTGTTAATAAAAATTGATTAGTGTTGATCGATTTTAAATAATTTATTTATTTATTTGACAAAAAAACTAACTGATTAGTTTATGGTCAAATCATTCAGACGATCCAATTTGGCCCGATTGTTAGAAATAAAACTTCAAAAATTATGCACAAAAAATAACTTCAAAAAATTATTATAACTTCAAACATAATTTTAAAATAAAATATATTGCATAAAAAATCACAATACAGTACTTCTAATTACTGATTACAACGATCAGAAAAAGCTATTACTATAAGATTCATATGCTTATCAAAAAGAAAAACTATGAGATTCATATAATATTTGTGAAATTAAATTTACGCTATTTTAATTTTGTATAGATCTAATCTTTTACACGAAAAATTTTACTACGTAGTAAGTGGTTATATTTAGAAATCAGAATTTATACATAGGCTAATTCACGAAACAAATAAACGAAAGATGCTAGTAGCCTAGTATCAAGGGAATGAATATTATTTCGGTTAATTACATGAATATATGAGAGATAACCATGATTATAAAGAGAGACTCCAATTTAAAAAAGCATATGAACAAATTTATAGCCCTATAATTAGTGTATTATAAACCTTAAATTGGCACACTTACCAAAATTGTTAAGAGAGAGAGGTGGTTCGAGACTGGATCTGCAGTCAGTGAGGGTTACGATCCCATATTTCCTGGAACTATTCTTGGAGCTGTGGGCAGCCATCAACCCCGCAGCAGTTAATGCCCCGCATAGCTTAATCCTGCTGTGCTTGCAACCCTGACAAAGTTCACATAACCAAATTAATCATCAAGGGAACGCTCAGGGCAGCTTCAAATAAATTAAAACCATGAGTTTATCAAAAAGAAATTTACATCACTTTGAGCAAAGGTCACATAGATTTAAGTTGGAAATAGCAATCAATTATGTCAATAAAAAAATTTGCTTAAAGTATATATATATATATATAGGACATATCAAGTGAGAGGACCTTATTTATATGAGAGTGAGAGACAGCAATTGAGACAGCAACATTTTTATTGCAGCAACACTATATATATATATATATTTTAAATCTAGGGTTTAGGGTTTAGGGTTTAGGGTTTAGTTTAAAACTGCAATTGAGACAGCAACATTTTTATTTTGACAATCTCCGAATTGCAATACAATCGTAATTATAGCTGCATCGACTATATTTATTTACAGTTGTCCGCAACAATAAAAACACAACACAGCCGCGACCGCAAATTTAAAAGCTTGATATATCTAGTAATAATAGTCAAATGGTTCAGTATGCTTACAGCTAAAACCCTCTTGGTGTCATTGTGGCTGAGTTGCAATCTCACCACTTGTGAAAACCTTGTGGTTTTTGTGTCATGAAATTTCAAATTTGTTAACCTGAGAGAGTTCACAGAGTAACTAAGCACGTCAAGCCCACGTGCCCAAATGGCTTTCTTAGCCTTTCCATCAGGCACAAGATCTTCAATGGCCAAACCAACTTCACCATTCTCTGTTACCGCAATATCCCCCTCTTTCTCGTTCATCAGTACAAGCAACTCCCTCAAGAGCGACACCGCCGTTGTACGGTCACATGCGGCCACGTGAAGCCGCATCACCACCACCCACGTTGCGTTTGGCAGCGCGTAAACACTCGCCAAGAACATGTCAGATCCTGTGGTAGCGGTGGAGTGTGATGAACGGTGAGGGTGGTGCCACGTGTTCAGGTTCAGCTCGTGTTCTAGGATTTGATGGAATGGAGAAACGGTGTCGTTTCCGTTTCTTCCGAGGATGTTGGAAGTGGTGGAGAGGTTGTGGTGTTCGATTTTGACGAAGGGAGAAGGAAAGGTGACAAAGGAGAAAGTACCGTCCGAGGTTGTTGTGTTGGAGTGGAGCTTGGATTTGAGGATAGGATGGGAATTTTGTAGTTTGTGGAGTGCAGTTTGGAAAAGGGAAATATCTAAGGGTTTTGAGGTTAGCAATGCCAGCACGGCGATGCCGGTGCCGCCGCGAACCGCTCTGCACCAGCTGCACTCTGTGCCACCAACGGTTCGCCATTTAGCATCGGACATGATCTGAGTTGATGACATTGCTAGCTTCTAAGGGTTTTGGCGTGTTGAAGGCTAAGGTAGCTCTAGGGTGCAGCTGAAATGCCTTGGGGGTGTGGTGTACTTATGGGAAGTGAACAAGGTGATTGCTTCGAGGAATGGATATTCTCATTGAGTTTTCCTTGTCGAATATATGAATGCAAAGATAAATATAGAGATTTTAGACTAACAAGAAGATAAATGTCAAGATTTGTAGGTTAGCTTTAAAACTTTTGTGTTTATAGATGTTTAGATATGTTAATCGGTGTTCTAAAAGCATAAAGTAAGAAATTAGAAGCCAAAATTTTATATAAGAAAAATGATACATTTAATAGATTAGGATAAAAAATTTTAAAGTGAGAAAAATGTAAAGTGTGAAAGTAATGATGTCATGATTAATTGAAGTGTATTGAAATTCTAACATATTTCAATTAATCAAAGGTTAACACACTCTTACTTTATCACTTTACACTTTTTCAATAGATTAAAAGATATAATATTTAGTTTTCCAATACAATATTTCCTTCCATGATACGAGCTAATATTGTATATCTCTTTTGGCCAGACAACTATTTAGGGGTGTTTGATTCAGGAATTACCTTTTATTTTTACATTTTTTAAAACCTTAAGATGAGTAGTTTGGTTCTCATGTGTGGTAAAAAAAAAATCTAAAAGAAAAATATGCTTCAATCGTGGTGATTTTCATGGAAATCATGATTTTTCCACCTACGTACTAGCTATAAATAACTACTATATAGAGTTATTTTTAAAGTAGAATAATCATACTCAGTGGCGGACCTTGATCAAATTCTTTGGGGGAGCCATAAATTATTAATTAAAATAATATAATTAAAATTTATATGAGGACACTTTTCAAAAAGTCTCAATTAGGAGCAAAATCTCAATTAAATTTTAGCAAGAAATCCCGGAGACTTCTCTTTAATTTAAGTCCCTTTTTAAGGTAGCATTTGGTCCAGCTTTTTTTTAGACTTAAAAGCTACTTTAAAGCTAAAATAAAAAATAAGAGCTGTAAAAATAAAGTTAAAAGATGTTTGGCAGTGTTCAATTATTTTTATCTTTAAAGCTACTTTTAAATCTATCAATAAAATTATTTTTGGTTAAAGTAATCTTTTGGTCCCTATACGTGACACTGATTTTCAATTTGGTCCCTATACGTCAAAAGTTATTAATTTCGTCCCTATACGTGACACTGGTTTTCAATTTGGTTCTCATCACTAATTGGTCCCTATATAAGAGGGATCAAATTGTAAATTATTATCACATATAGGGACCCAATTGAAAATAATTGTTACATGTAGGGATCAATTTCAAATTTTTTTTTGTTGAATTGATCCCTACATGTGACAATAATTTGCAATTTGGTCCTCTTATATAGGGATCAATTAGCGGTGAGGACCAAATTGAAAATTAATGTCACATATAGGGACCAAATTAATAACTTTTTACGTATCGGGACTTTATCAAATCTTTCTCCATCTCCAATTCATCCCATTTGCAACATATCTATTTTTCATTTTGCAACCTTTGGCATTTCTAAAAACAAATATAAACTTGCTGCTGCAGCTTTGCTTGGAAGCTCCTTCAACACGATGCCAGACCCACCATAGCTTGGGTGCTTTTAGTGGGAGTGGCAATCAAGTTCGGTCCCTTTTCTAAGGTTAAGTAGTGAGAGGAAGAGTGATGAAGGAAGGGCAACAACACAGAGCAAGTGTGAGAGGGAGAGTGAGGGGTGCCATAACAAAAAAATTAACTTTTTAAAAAATAAAAAATCAAATTCTGGGGGGAGCCGTTGCTCCCCCCCGCCACTATAAAGGTCCGCCAGTGATCATACTCTTACCTATTCTTCTGGAATTCTTAATTCAGAATAAAGAAATTAACCAAACATAACTTTAAGATTCTTAATATATATACCATTTTTTAAAAGTCTTAATTATTTTCTATATAAGAAAACAACTCTTGAATTAAATAATACCCTTAAAATTTACGAGTAAATTTACATGAAATATGGAGACTCTCTGAAAATACATCATATTCTTATGTGTTTTATTAATATTTCGAATTAAATTTATAATCTTTTTATAATTTTTATATTTGTACATGAAAAAAATGTAAAAGGGTCAATTCCTCCCCATCCCCGATAGTGTTGGTATTTGGTAGGCATTGTGAGGTAGAAGAGTCTTTAATAACATTAACTCCGCTTTTCGGCCCTGATCTGCTGATGGACAAAGCTATTCACTCCCATCTCTCAGTTAATGTATCTATCAACCAACCACATGCAGGGATGCACTTAATTTCTCTCACCAAATTTATTTTTGAATTCAATTTATCCTTTAAATTGCATCGTTGATTCGTTGCTGAGCACCAGGTTAACTGTATTCTCATAATGCGTACATGAACAACATTGTCCCAAGTTTTAATTGAATACTCTTTGTTGGCAAGTTGTAAGCTTCTGATATGATAATATGCTGTATTGGGACGAGGAAAAATTTATTCTAAAATTAGTTGCCTTTTTTTTTTTTAAAACCAAATTGTATTGAAACAAGTACGAGGGGTACTCGATCCTGTATATTCTATCCGATCTCTATTATAAGCAAAATTAAATAAAACACACATATTAAGGTGATTAGTTAATCTCATTGAATCTTGTACAAAATTAGATTTGTTACCTAAATTACCCTTAATCTAAAACTTCAATCTTCATTAAATGAGTCATTGGAATTTGTATTAAATGAAGGATATTTTGAGAATAATGTCATTAAATGAGTCATTGGGAAACAAAATTTGATATATATATTCAACAAAAAACTTTGGAACTTTTTTGTTTATAATAGAGAATAGATAGAGTACACTGAAGCAAAAATTACCACCAGCAGAGGGGCAACTAAAGATATTAAGTCAACCTAAAGCAAATGAGTAAGCTTTTGAAGTGAGAAATAAAAGTCATCCTTACAATATTTTTTTTAGTAGGTTAATATTATTTTTTTACAATTAATAAAATTAAGGATAAACAAACTTGTATTTATTCATTTTAAAGATAAATTTTCTTAACAAAAAAAAAAAAAACTTATTCATACATATTGAATTACTATATACTTATGTTTATCTGGAAGTTATTGTAAGATGAAAGCGTGGCATTGCCAACTATTGTTCGAACTTACGTTTGATCATAACCTTATTATTATTTCGACTAAAACTGAACTATCAATCCATGTGCAGTTTATTTACGTTCATAATTCTAGCCCATAGTAAGTAGTAACGCATGATGGACATGGACAGGGACCCAGCATTATGTATTTTTTAGACAAACTTTATTATTTGTTCTGCTAAAATGGACAACTCAAATTATTATTTTGACTAAAAATTGAACTATCAATCCATGTGCAGTTTATTTACTTTCAAAATTCTAGCCCATACTTAAACAAAAATAAAATTAATATATAGCCCATACTAACGGCATGGTGGAGGGACAGGGGACCCCGCATTATGTATTTTCACACAAACATTACTATTTTTTCAGCAAAAATCGAACACTCAAATTATATCTATATTTGTTTTAATTATATTATATGTTTATTTCGTTTAAATATGTGATATTTCAATAATCACCTACATTTACATCAATTTATAAAATCTATATAAATATTTAATTCAAGTACTCTTCAAAAAATAAAAAATAAAAAATCAAGTATTAAAAACTATTTTCTACAATAAATTTCACGAAGCTCAGCTGCTCAGGCATGCTAGCTTGTTGATGTAACAAAAAATTGTCCTACGAACGCTCGAGCTTGCAATCAACAATTTGCATTCAAGAGTTTAAATTTTTTTTTTATCTGCTACCAGTTGTATTATCATCGGACGGTCCGGATTGTCTACCGCTTCCATGAAAGTTCTGCATACAAATGATACAATCTCAGCCGAAAACATTATTTATTTTATGGTCAAAGAAAAAACTAAAAACAAAACTCAAAAGTATGAATCGGTCGATTCAGAACTGTTACTTTTTCCAACTGCAGGTGATCCCACTTTTCTGACAATGGCTATTATTATATCATAAAATAAAAGAATATAATTTTCACGCATTTTCTTTTCATGACAAGTTTTTTTTTACGCCACTATGAAATATATATATATATATATTGCTATATAATTTAAAATATTATATTTTTAAAATACTTAATTAAAAGTTATATATATGATAATATTTAATTGATTGACGGTCTTTAAAAAATTATATTAATAATATATTAAAATAAAATTAAAATAAAATTCACAGTAAAAATACCACATAAAAGGTCTACCCCTTTTAATAATATATCAGCATATAATTAAATCATAATTGTAAAAGTGAGATTTTATAATTACTGTAAAACCATCTCTTCAAATGTGTAGTCGCAATTGATAAACTAACAAATATTTTTAGTTCTTGCTAAGAATATTATTAAGAAATCAATAAAAAAATTATATCACAAAATTAAGTAATACTATTAAATACATTACTTTTATACAAATTTTTTTTGTTTAACTTGATTCCTTTATCGGATTGATTAACATTCTTCAATACTTTTTAAGGTTTTAAACATGGCCCACTTTTTTTAATATAGCTCTTTTTTAACACCATTCTCAACCCCTATTCATGCAAAATAAGAAGAGATATGATTCTAAAAATTCATATTAAATAAAAAATGATAAATCATGAAACAACACAAAAACTCTTTTGTACATATAAAAGGAATAGCTGATATTGTTTGCATAAAGTATTGATTTATTGGCAATATATAGCTTTCAGCCAAATATACATTTGACTATTTGAGTGACTCCATAGTCCATAGGCACTTAATTGCGACTAAGCTCAAAGTTACATCCGCAAGTTACAGTTGAAAGTTAGTAGTTGATAATATTAAAAGCCAGTACCGATAAAAGATACCAGTCCAAAAGAGATGAAAGTTACATTTTCCTCAACTACATTATATCACATCCTGACAAGTAATAATGTAACCACATTTTTCCTCTAATTCACGAGCACATTTACATAATTTAAGCAATTCCCGAAGAGTAATATTATTTGTACATCTGGATTCTGGACACCTAGACGATACATACGATATCTAGTTAATACAGTTCAAATATGTGGTTAATTACGTTCAGTGGATGGTTAATGAGTTGCGGTGCCTTGTTACATTCATTAACCATTCACTGAACGTAATTAATCATATATTTGAACCGCATTAACCAGATATCGCAGGTATTGTCCAGATATCCAAAATCCAGGTGTACAAATAACATTATTCATTCTGTTATTGAATATGACTAATTCCATATAGATAGTTCAAACATTAACAAAACAATCAATAGATGTTGGTTATTACTAGATATTTTAAAAAACATGCATGTTTTGTTATCATTTATAAGTTTTATAAAAATTTCCTGAAGTAGCTGAAGATAATTCCCTTATAATTACCGGAAAGCACATAGATAGGGTTTTCACTTTCGATAAGGTCCTTCTTTCTATTCATTTCCTTATGTTTCTAAAATTTTCAATCCTTATCATAGAAATTAATAATAAGTAATAAAGTGCCAAATTATTGTTTTCTGTTATAATAGGATCGATGTGAAATAAATCAAATAATAATAATATATTTATAGTGTATTGTGTAGTTTTTGGTCCTTCTGCACAGCAAAAAGATCTTTATGAACAAGCTGATACTCCTATTGTAAATGAAGCTCTAGAGGGATTTGATTGTACCATACTTGTACAGGAAAAACTTACACAATGGAAGGTGAATGCAAAAAGTCAATGGTATGTTTTTGTGTATGTATATACTTCAGTGAATGATGTGATCAAGTGGCGTTTGGTATCAAGTATATTTTGACTTTCCTAGGAAAGTGAGGTGGGATCATGGAAATGAAATTTCCCCATGTTTAGTACAATAGATAAAAGAATAATTATCAATCATAAATGATGCACAACACTAAATTTTGTGAATAAAACTAATTAAGAATTCTATTCCCAGGTAGTTTACTTGAGAATAAACCATTACCTGAACCAAACGCCATCTCCCATCTAAGCGCAACATAAACAGTTGCACACGAATAATCAGTGTTCGCAATTACTTTATTTGATTATTGAACTACAGAGTCGGCCCAATGGAGAGTTGCCTTCAAGAGCAAGAGTCATTCCAAGGGCTGTTAAGCATAATATTGTTGACACACTTGAGAGTGAGAATGCTGAATATAGTATCATAGTCACTTTTTTAGAATTGTACGATGAAGAGATAACTGATTTGCTTGCCCCAGAGGAACTTTCAAAAGTTTCTTTGGAGGAGAAGCAAAAAAAGCAGCTGCCTCTTATGGAGTATGGTAAAGGTGGAGTTCTTGTAAGAGGTTAATTTGGAAGGTAAATTGTGGCTTAATGAGATTTCAATAATTACTTTATCCTCTTTTTAATTTGTTTTATTTATTTATTGTATGATTACATGGAAAGTTGGTATTTAGGGATAGCATAGCAAGTTGACGCGATTACTACGTGATTCACTTGGGGGAAGAACCAAGACATGCATCATAACATCAGTGTCTCCTGCTGTTCATTGCTTAGAGGAGACTTTGAGCACACTGGATTATGCACACGAGGCAAAGAACATTAAAAATAAGCCTGAGGTCTGTTATTAATTGAGTGACTTAAGAGTTGAGATTTTTTTATTAAACCATGCATCTTTATTAATAGTAATACATCTTTCAAAAATTTCATGCGAATGTGTGATTAGTCAAGGATTGCATGAGTCATGTTTTTTATTGCTTTTCTATTATTGTACATTCATAATCCACAACTAAGAGTGTGTTTGGGAAAGCTGGAAAAAAAAGATTATGCTGATAATCTGTTTTCAAATAATCGATTATTATCAGAATCTGTTTTTGTTTGGGTATGTTTGCTGAAAATCGATTTTAAGATAATTTATTTCGTTTGGGTGATACAAAAATAATCATTTTTATATAGTAAATTATAAAAAAAATGTATGAAAATATTTGTTTATAGTTTTTCATTTTAATATCACTTTTACATGCTTGTGCGATGTAATGAAGAATTGTATTGGTCAAATAGAATTGTGTTGGTCAACTGCAGGACACAACAGGAATAGTGCTCGTCAACTTGTGTGGCGCAGGGAAGGAAAAAAGCTTTTTCAGTAGACAGTCCTCCGTATCAGCTTGTATCAAAACAGTGTTTTTTAACAAAGAAAATCTTTTTTTTAAAGATTAAGCTATTGACCCAAACAAAACAGTTTTTTTATCAAAATAATTTTTTATAAAAAAACAGCTGAAACTCCCAAAAAGAATCTTTTCCAAACATCCTCTTAATATATGGTAAAACCGTTTAAAATTAAAATATTGAACAAAGGGACTAATTTGATTACTCTATCTGATTCATTAATAGGATAAAATAATTTTTTATGTTAATTCAAAATCTTATGATCATTGGTTCTTTCCGTTCATTTTGTTCAAGCGTGCAACGACTAGTTGAGTGCTTTTAGGGACATTTTTTTATGGTTTAATTATTCTGCAGGTCCCTATACTTTTTAGGAATTTTTAAATAGGTTCTTATATTTTTAAAATTTATAATTAGGTCCCTGAACTATTATTTCATTTGTAATTAGGTCCCTATACTAAAAAAAATTGTAATTGGGTCCTCGAACTTTTATAAAGTTTTCAATTGGGTCCCTGAACTAAAAATGTGTTTAATTGGGTCCCTGAACTTATATAAAATTTTCAATGGAGTCCTGGGTAGGGTTCCGTGAAGAGGTCTTAAAGTCTGCTGATGTTAAACGTGACCTGGAATTCCCCCAAATTTGTATTTAGGGTTGCAGGAGACCAAAATGTTGAGTCAGAAAACCAAAACTTGACCTATGATTGCTTTTCCTCCATCTGAACAAATAGTTCATTCCTTCCCCGATTTATGTTTTACGCTTGTATATCCCTTCCTTTAAATAATTTCGTCCAAAATAGTTTCTTCACTTGCTACTTACTACATCTCACTTCATTTTGTTATATCTTACTACATTTTATTGTGACAATATCTCAAGGTTCATCTTCCACCCAAACTACTCTTACATAGCCAGCTTGGATGAAATCGGTTATATTCCATCCAATTCAACATATCACTAACGAATTTTATAATTTAGGGACCCCATTGAAAATTTTATATAAGTTCATGGACCCAATTAAAAACCTTTTTAGTTCAGGGACCCAATTGAAAACTTTATAAAAGTTTGAGGACCCAATGACAAATTTTTTTAGTATAGGGACCTAATTACAAATGAAATAATAGTTCAGGGACCTAATTACAAATTTTAAAAGTATAGGGACCTATTTAAAAATTTCCAAAAAATATAGGGACCTACAGAGTAATTAAACCTTTTTTTTATTTTAGAAACTTGAAAGGAGCTGTTACGAACAAGTTAGTTCTGGGGATGCATTTGCTTTGATGTGATTGTGTTGCCATGCCTTAAGCATTTATTTTTCTCCTTTTTCCTTTCTGACTTTTTTAGGTTAACCAAAAAATGATGAAAACAACTCTTATCAAGGATCTTTATGGTGAAATCGAACGCCTTAAGGCTGATGAGTTGCTTTATTGTCATGTGGTTGCTAATGAAATGTTTAGTTGTTAATGAAATTTGTGACTTTGACCAGAGGTTTATGCTACACGTGAGAAAGATGGGGTTTATATACCAAAGGAAATATACAATCAGGAGGAGAATGAAAAAAAATGTTATTTTTTCTGTCTTCCTTTTTGTCTTTTACCTTTCTGTTGCAGTATTGATAATTCTACATATATTCATCAAGAGCAGAACTTTTGTTCCATGTAACTTTCAGCTGATGAGATCACAGCAACACTTTTTATTTCGTGCAACTTGGACATTACTAGTTTCCTAGCATTTTTTCCTTTGTTCATTTATAGGTATAATTTTTTTTTTTTGTATTTTTTTATTCAGGGACTTGTTTGTTAAAATCAATCTTCTAAGACTCTTCATTTAATGCATGTTTTTCTTCTTCTTTTTTTGACTGTTGCATCTGCTTGTTGTTCCTGTTATGCATGACTTGTTTTATATGTTTTGACCAGCAACTTGAGGATATGAATGGCAAATACAATGACCAAGTTCGGTAGTGCTCTAATCTGAGCAACAAACTTGATACTACTGAGGTGAGTTGTCTATTTTTTGCCCTTTAGATATTCTACTTGCATGCTCATGAGGAAAAGACGCAAAACCACACATAAAAACCTGAAGAACACCAGCAAGGTGCTTGCCAACACAAAGGAGGAATTAAAGAATTGTCAGTATACCCTGAACGAGAAAGACTTCATTTCTGAGCAGAGAAAAGTAGGTATGCATGGTTGTGTTTGTATCATTGTTTCTTCTGTAAGTTCCCTTTGGGATAATGTTAACTAATTATGTGCAACAGAAAATGCTCTAGCTCATCAGGCATGTGTTCTACGAGCTGATTGGGAGAAAGCTCTTCAGGATAATGCTTCATTATTTGATTGACCAAAAACCTAAGACGTATTGAGTAAGTTATTTATATCTTTGGTATGTATAGGTAGAGAAGACAAATTTAAGTCAGAAAAACAGAGTTGTGGTAAACAATTTTCAAGTAGAGCTTGCAGAGCAGGTTGGTTTCTTTGCAACACTGTTGCAACATCATTGTCTGAACATAATCCTACAATGTGTGGAGAAGCTCTATCATTCTTTTTTGTCTTTTGGACAATTTTTCATCTTACTCAACACTAATAGAAAATTATTTTATTTTGGTGAATTAGTTTCTTGCATCTGAGGCCACTGAAGCTGGTTCAATATTTGATGATCTTCAGAATTCTCTTTCAACTTAGCAGGGCAAAGCAGCAATTTTTGCAAGGGAACTACGCGATGTACTCAAGTTTTTCTTTGGTCTATCTTATAATAACTTTTAACAAATCAGTCATCTCTGTGTTTTTCGTTTCACTGTTCTGTATATTTTCCTACAGTTCTTTGATTTTCTTATTTTTGACTGATGTTTTTGTCTACTTTTAGTTGTGTTTTGTTCTGTGTATTGTGAATGTAAGAGATTTAATCTCAGTTTTGAAACAACAAAGGATATATTCGAGCGCTCTCAAGAATTTGTGGATAAGCTTTTGGAAGAATCCAAAAAGCTTGAAGACTTCGCATTGTTGACTTTAAGAAAGCTTATGAGGTATCATGTATTATTAACATATATGTTTGAAGGATGGTTTATGGTTGTTGACATCTGATGTGCACATCTTATTCTATTCTATGCAGGAGCAGTCAAGATCTGATACAGAGAAACTTATTGCCGATATGACTAGTTTAGTTTCTAATCACATTCGCCGTCAAATGGATCTGGTCTGTCTCGAGTGTTCTTTTCATATATTTTTCTATTTTTTTGGGCTCGTATGGATGGGAATTCGTCGTCATGGGTCGATGATTGAAATTGCAGGTGGACACACAGCCTGTTGTTGATCTTAGGGAGAGTGGCATTAAGAACAAATCATTCTTGGATGGACATGTTTCTTCAGTTGGAGATGTTGTGACCCACGCAAAAAGGAAATGGCAGGCCTTTTGCGTTCAAGCTGAAAAAGATGTCAAAGACAAAGCTGATTATTCTGCCGTCAAGCATTGTCGTTAAGGGTGGGAATAGGCCGGGTCAGGCTATGCTTTACTTACATAGGCCTGACCTGTTTTAAAATTTAAAAGCCTAAGCCTGACCTGTTATCTGTCAAAAGCTTTATTTTGAGTCTGGCCTGGCCTTTTTAAGAGTTTGGCTTGACCTATTAGCTTTTTTAAAAGCCTATTTCGCATGCTGATAAAAATAAAGCCTATTTCGTATTAAGGCCTTCAAATAGGCCATTTGGCCTATCTCTAAATAAGCTAATAGGCCATTAAATAAGTCAAGTTCTTCATTTGAACTATTTCACTGCTCTTAGGTGAACTAGTATGATGAACTCAATAAATGAAACAGAGCACTAGAAATAGGCTAAACATAGTGAACTGAAACCAGTATGTCATACTAAACATAACAAATACGAACTGGTATGATGACTAAACAGAGCCAATAGTGAACTGAAAAAACTATGATGACCAAACAGAACAATAGATGAAAGAAACCATTTTATCAAATAAAAAAAAATAAAGAAACCATTTTATCAAATAAAAATGTAGAAAGCAGGCAATGGTATCACAATAAAAAATGAAGATGAGAACATGGTATCACAAAGTGGTCTAGACCATGGTATGACAAAATAGAACTTCTATGGTTGTATTAGGGGTGATCATCGATCGGTTTCGGGCGGGTTCGGGTCCAAAATACTCAACCCAAATGAAACCGATTGGAGTAAAATATAATCCACTTCCACCCATTTTGGTCATCGGGTTGGGCGGGTGGTGGGTTGGGCTTGTAGAGAGGAAGGAAAGGACGAGATCTGGAAGAGAGGAATGGGTGGTGGTCGCAGAAGAGAAGAAAGGCCGAACGGGTGGTGGTTGCATCGTCGCGGTAGCTGAGAGGGAACTCAGGGAAGAACGATTGATGGTGGAGAACCATAAACATATTGACTGTGTCGTTGGGTTTCATAAGAACTCTGGGAACATATTAACGTCGTTGGGCTTCATGACTCAAGTGCATAAAAAGAAAATAAATAAAATAATATAGTAAGGGAATTCGGTCGGGTTCGGTTATCGATGGATTGAAATATGCAAAACCGAACCCGCCCGCTCTTATCCATATTAAACCATCTTTTTAACCCATTTGAACCCGACCGCTTCACCCAATTCCAAAACGGATAGTTCTGGTTCGGGTGGGTCGTCGGTTTATGATCACCCCTAATATTTCTGATGAACCACACAAAAATAGCTTGCTGAATTCTTCTCGGACAACAGCAAGCACCACGGCGAGTGGCGCAAAGCCAGAGGCGAGAGAACCATGGTGAGCAGCGAGCAGAGGATGACGAATAGCGAGCGGAGGATGACGAGCAACGAGCAAATCGCGACGAGCGACGAGCGATGGAGTCCACGGCGTAAAGGAGCGGCGGCTGCAACGTGAGAATGAGAAAATGGGAATTAGGGCTAGAGTCTCACCTTTTTCAGAAAGAGATATGGACTTTTTTTTTTTTTTTGAAAGGAGAAAGAGATAGGAACTTAGGGTTTCTAAAATGAGAGAATGGGAGACAGAGAGTCAAACTTTTAAATTTCATTTTATTTTAATATTAATATATAAAAAAAATAAAACTCTGTATATATATAGTATGTTTCTCTTTTGATCAAAAAGTATATGTTTCTGGACGCAGATCTTCTGTCCCGAGAAGCCTGTGCCATTCCCTGTCCCTCCGATGAGCATTTGCCACATCAATTAATGAAAAAATAACTTTTAATTTTTTATTTATAAAGTTAACACAGTAACACCCATTAACTCTGTTAATCCTAAATGTAACCCGTTTGCAAATTTTTTTTACTCTCCACCTGCTGCATTCTCTCAAATGTCCCACTACCTCCATTGACTACAGTTTCCAAGGACGCAATTAAAAAGACGTAATCAAAATCATTTGCGCTTTTTCTTTAGACGCAAAGACACAATCAAACCAGTTAAAGGCAATTATTATTATTTTATTGGATGCAAAGACTGCACTTTTTCAAAAGGTATTGTACGCTCTTTTATCACTAAAACAAGCTCAACTAAAATAATCGAGGATACACATAAATTTCTCTTGCATTTGATCATAGTTAATGACAATATATTATGAAGATAATTCCTTGACCAAACATTTTGCAAGTTACAATGGAGACCTTCTCATTTTTTCGCCTTTTATTTTGTCTTCACTCCCCTGTCTTCTACCCACTATACGTATGAAATTGCCAACCATGGGAGCAGAAAGACATAGAAGTGATTGAACTATCACTAACAATGTGAAAAAGCACAAGAGAGCTAGCTCTCTCATAAAAGCCTCTTAGTTCTCCAACATCAATCACCACTTCCTCTGGTTGAAGTAGTTTCTGTCTGTTTTTCTACCAAATTCTATAGACTTCTCAATACCCATCACAACATTCTTAAAATTAATGGCTTCCTGAATATGTGTGAACAAGACCTCTGCATTCTTGCCCCTCTTAAACTACTCTTAGCCTCCAATCATGGATCTTCGTGCTTGAGTTTGAAACCTATGTGCTTCATTCTTTTTGCTCGTGAGGCCACGAGATTTCTGAGACCCAACTGTTGCTTGAGCTCTAATAAGAGCCTGCATGCTATGACGGGTTGTTGTTCCTGGTTTCGCAGAGATTCTATATCACTCGTGCACAACACATTTTTTTTTTATTACAGTGCACAACACATTCTATTATGCAGCAAACATCTATAGAGCTCATCGTGAGAATTAATGGAAGGAGGCATTTCATCAAACACGTAAGAGGTTTCTGAGATCGCCAAACGGGTGTTACGGTGAGCAATGTTTTTAAAACCTGCATATAATTGAACTGCCTCCTTCTACGTGATGTTATAGAGTTAACGACTGTTACAGTGTTAACTTTATAAATTAAAAGATATTTTTTTTCATTAATTGACCTGGCAAATGTTCATTGGAGGGGCAGGAAATGGCACAGACTTCTTGGTACAGAGCATCTGCATCCTATGTTTCTTATTTTATTACAAAGATATCATTAACTAATGTATCTTGAAAGTACCTTTTACGAAAGCAAATGCTCCTGCTATGATACATGTTTTGCAGCACAAATTTGATGGCATATACGAACTATACTTAAACTAAATTTTTTTTTTTTGAATGTATCATCATCATCATCGTCATCATAACAATGTTTGATAGTATCATTTAATTATGCATTATAATTTTTAATATGAATTTTAAAATTTTCGTTTTTTTTATTCTAAATGATATTTTATTAGATTTTAGTTTTTTTTTATAATAAACATTTTTTAAATTATATTAAAAGACAAAATTATCCTTGTGATAAAATTACATATAACTTTTAAATTTTGTGAATATTTTTTAACTAAATTTTTTTTATAATTTGAAATATCCATTTTTAGTTTTTAATTTACATATAGGTAAATTATTAGTATAATATTTTATATTTTTCAGTTTTTTAAAATAGTATAAAATAAAAAAATTAGCCTTGTGACAAAATAAAAATAATTATTAATATTTTTATTGTTTCAAATATTTTATATTTTATATACTTTTTTTGGCAATCATATTATATTTTATTATACTTTAATTATTTGATATATAAAATATTTTATATTTTATTATATCTTAAGTCATCCTATCCTATCCAGATGAGTTCTAACACGGCCCTCCCCTCAGGATATAATTTTAACTAGATGGACATTATATGATAGGTGACAAGATTGATTTATCATATCATGCTGGCTCACTAAACAATAGTTTCGAACAAGATATGATAGATTATCATACTGAGTTCTAATAGTATATCAAAATTTAACTCAAAATATATTATGGCTTTTATCGCTTTTATCCTCAGTGGTTATGGCCTTTGAATGTCGCGAGTTCTGACTGCAATACGGGTACGTGGTGCTTGGTTCTTTATTTTCTCATCTGAACTAGCGGTATACCTGTGCATTCGCACGGGTCGTGCCGTGTTGGTTGCTATAATTTTTTTTAAAAGCAAAATTCATATAGTAAACAATTTTTTGTATGTAGGAAATAATTGAATAAAGTAAATTATATATCAATATTGACATAGTTATGAAGAACATAAACTGATACCGAATTTATGTAATGAGTAGATTCAATAATGTTAAAGCTTTTAAATTTTAGTCAATTGAATACCTCTTTCTTTTTTTCTTTTTTTTTTTACTGGTAAAGTCATTGTTAACCGAATTTAGTAAAGTCAATAATAGTTAAATTACAAAATCTAAATTGCAAAATATCTTAATAAACTAAAGGAAAGCCATTAATAGAAACAAAACACGTGTATTATAAGTCAGAGACTATTTATAATATTCATATAAGTCAGTTTAAAAAAACATGTATAGAATAATGACAGAGACAAAAATATGTAAGTAGCCGAAGGTAATAATCCAATGCTTATGCTGCAAGTAGATAAGAGTAACACAAAATTAAATGGCTTATCTTGCAATAAGTAATTTGTAGTGTTACTATAGTCTACTATTTTTTTTTTTTTATATTTTTTTTTTACAAATGGACTTTTTTTATATAAAAAAATCATTTCTAAAAAAAACTCATTAACTAGATAATGAACTGAATTAATCAGATATTTGTACGTGATTAACCATATATTTGCACATACTTAACCTAAATTTTATTTCTAAAAAAAGCGATTAACTAGATAATGAACCAAATTAACCAAATATTTGTACCTGATTAACCAGATATTTATATATACTTAACCAAAATTTTATTTCTCAAAAAAAGCCATTAACCAGATAATGAATTTAATTAACCAGATATTTGTACCTGATTAACCAGGTATTTGCATATACTTAACCAAAATTTATTTCTCAAAAAAACCCATTAACCAGATAATGAACTGAATTAACCAGAAATTTATACCTGATTAACCAGATATTTACACATACTTAACCAAAAAATTATTTCTCAGAAAAACCTATTAACCAGATAATAAACTGAACTAATCAGATATTTGTACCGGATTAACCAGATATTTGCACATACTTAACCAAAAAATTTATTTCTCAAAAAAATAAATATTTTTTAAAAGCAAAATTTGTAAAAACAAAAACAAAAATATATCACTACAATAACATTACATTGTTCAACTATACGGATTGTCTTGTATAGTTCTCACGTTTGATTGTTAGAAAAACATTTCTCACAAGAACTTGCCATGTCTTCCAACCTTTTATGAATGCGAATTGACACGCACAGCATACGATAGATACCCAAATATGTGATGGAATATAATATGTTGCAACAAAGTCTATTATTAATTTATTATTATTATTAGGATTAAAATGCTATGCACCGTGACTTTAAAAAGTTTTATACAAATATCTACTGTCCACGGACCATGCTTCTGCCTTGCTCAATTTATGATTATCTCATTAAGAACTCGTTTGTTTAAGATTAAAAAATAAATGATTTTGTTATAAATTAATTTAGTGGTTATGTTTAGAGATTTTAAAGAAAAGTAGAAGCAGATTTGTGTTTGTTTACAATTATAAAAATAATTTAAAAAAAATACTAGTTAGTTATAAAAAATAATTTTTTTTTCCAAAAGCTAATGAAAGTCATTTTTCATTTTAACCCTAAAATTTTTTTTCCCCTATTTTTCATTATTTTTAAAAGCAAAAACAAATACACTAAGAGTTTTAAAAAATGATTATTTAATTAAAAAATGATTTTTTTTAAAACCAAATAAACACTAACAAAACGCACTCTAAGTTGATTGTGTTGAAAATGGATTTCTATTGATGTGTCGGTCAAATAATTGAATAAAATGTGTTGACATTGTTAGTAAAATTAAGGTTTGAAATCACTTTGAACCAATTAGGCTGGTTTTATTTTGGCCCGATGCGAGCCAGATTTGGCAAGTTTAGGTCGTTTTGATGGTTTGATGTTTAGTTATTTAATTAATTATTTTATGATGTGTGAAGAGATTTTTCTTTTATTTTTTTCATAATATAAATAAATGCTTGTGTAACAAAAATAATTTTATTTGATGTTTGTTGAAATTTAAAGCAGGTAAAAATTATAATAATGAGATATAAGGATAATTATTATTATTTTTTTCTGCGGGGGAATGAATGGCACCTGAAGGCGGGAAACCCCCTCTCAACGGAAATTTGCTCCATACGCAAGAGCTATGATTCGAACCCCAGTTACTTGGTTAAGGGGCACAAGTCCACCACCACTTTGGCCAACCTTCTTTGGTATTCTTAACCCTAAACCCTATACTTTAAACCAAAAAAAATAAAATTGCTTACTGAATTAAAGTATTTATACCAATTTAAAAACTGAATTTACTTATTACAACAAAAACTGCATATCATTTTTTTATTAATTTCTTTTTTTAAGGTTTATTCAAATATAATAAATAAAAGTTGTTACTATCTAGTTTGTTGGTCCTTAACAGTGCGTTTGGGAAAGCTGAAAAAATTAGATTATGCTGATAATAGTTTATTGTGATAACTGATTATAATCAGAATATGTTTTTGTTTGGATATGTTTTCTAAAAAGCCCTTTTAAGATAATCTATTTCGTTTAGATGATGCAAAAAATATCATTTTTATACATTAAATTACGAAAAAGGGTATGATGTTATTTGTTTATAATATTTGATGGGAAACTGAATAATATTTTATGTTTCTTAACATTTTTTATATCTTGTCATCAATTTTTTTTTCTATTTATAAAAAATTTGAATAAAACTTCTAACATTTTTCACGATTATGGAAAACATGTGAAAATATATTATTTTTTACAATAGTTAAATAAAAACAATATATATTTTCTTTAAATAAAAATAATATATTATTTCAATACATGCATCCCTTATGTGCAGGAAACAGCATCATGTAGTGTCAAAATTGTAACATTTAAATTTAAATTGAGAATGCAATGTATGTAGGGTTTATACGGGAATCTTTTCCCAGTAAAGCATAATCAAAAACAATCTATCTAAATGCTGTCTCTCCCGATTGGTTCAAAACATCATTTAAAAGTTTTTTTTTGAAAATTAAGCTAGTGACCCAAACATGACAATATTCTTATAAAATAGCTTTATTTCCACACACCAAAAAAAAAAAAAAAATCTAAAAATCAATCATTCCCAAACAAGCTTTTTGTCTTTGATTGGATCCCCACAACCAAAGTTGTGAGATTAATTCTCGACCCAGAAGCGATGGTTGGGTTAAAGCTTTCCCAAAAGTGATGACCCCAGGATTTGAACATTTTGACCTTGTAGTTAAATTTCACTTGGGTCATAGTCCACTGCCACTACGACCAACTACTTTTGGGTCGCTAGCCATTAATTCATTTCTATATAGGCTAATTGCATTTAGTCTCTCTACTTTTGCTCATGCACAATTTTGGTCTCTATATATATTTTTTTTACCAAGGATATCCTCAAGCTGATTGCTAGAGACTAATCGCTTTTAAGACGTAGAATATCACCGAAGTGAGTTTTGTCTCTCCCAACAAAGCCTTTTTTCATACACACAACGAGAGTCGAACCCTTGACATCATAGCTAACGAACTCAACTATCTACCAACCGTATCGGGTCTACTAGTGGCCCCTATAATTTTTTTTAAGCACATTTTGTTCTCTAATTTTTAAAAAGTTACAATTTTAGTCCTTCTATCAATTGACCGTCTTACGTGGCTAACACTTCGCCACATGTCCTCCACGTGGCATGTCTCACTAGAATTTATTTTATTAAAATAATAAAATCAAATAAAAATATCAAAATTGACATTTATTATATTGAAATAATAATTTAAAAAAGAAAAAGAAAAAAAAGACCCATTTTGGTTCCTGAGAAAAACATCGAGGTCCGTTTTAGTCTCTGAGAAAACTAGAGTACCAAATTGGTCGCTCACAATTTTAAACTAGAGACATGTTATTCCCTCTGTTTGATCTAGTTAGACATCATATGTTATCTCTGTGGATTAGGGTTCCATAGTTGCTAATTTGGGGCAGAAATTGGAGTGGCGTCGATCAGGTATCATTTTGGACATTTAAAAGGCATTTATGGTTTCTTAAGGGGTCTGTTTCTTTTTACTGTGTGTGTTCAAAATGGTGTTGTTTTGGGGATTTTAGACATTTAAGTGAATGCTTAATAACCAATTTACATTGTAGAATTTGTAAATATCATATAACAGTACACCTAAGCAAGAAAACATAATGCGTCATCGACTTAACAAACCCAAACTAACGGGAGGTTTACAGAGGGACTGAAGTGTCGCTAGTTTAAAATTATGAGGGACTAATGTGGTACTTTAGTTTTGTCAGGGATTAAAACGAACCCAGATATTTTTCTCAGTGACCAAAATGGATCTTTATTTAAAAAAAAAAAAATTACCTCTCCTTTCCTTCTCTACATACTTTCGCCTCTTCCCCACTACCTAGGAGCACCTTCATGCTCCCTTCAACAGCCACCCCTTCATTTTCATAATAATAATTATTCTACATGTCAAAATAACGCAAAATTAAGGGGAAATAAGAAGATAAGTTTTTATCCAGTAAAAAAAAAAAAAGGATAAGTTTTATAGGGCAAAATAATCATGTTACATATGTTTCTTCATTTTCCTGTTTCATTTTTCAAACAAGAGAAAATGCAGCTATATTCCACTCCTTTCCTTCCCTTTTTGGCCCATCACTATATATATCACTATTTATTTTTTCAGGTTCTATAAATTAAAAAAATCCAAACAGTGTTTATAAAAAAAATCAATATTTTAGTCTAAATATAAATCACTAAAGATAAATGCAGACACCAAATGACCAAAGTCACCAAACCACGTTTTGCTTTCCCTTATTTATCAACTATCCTTAAAAAACTAACAGAATAAGAGATCAGGAGAAATTCTAGATCAGATTTTTTTTCCAAAGTATTTATAGATTTTTTTCTTTAAGGAAAAGTATTTATAGTTAAAACTAAAATTATTAACAACCCTTCCAAGAGAATCGCGCAAACAATGAAAGGAAAACTACTTTTGGTGTTATCCATAATTGTATATTTTAACCATAGCCACGTCCCTCCCCTTGAGTTTCTTTCACTCTATAAATAATGGCAATGGATACCTCTTTTTCTTCATAGTTTCTATTTCCCCCTTTTTTTCTTCTTTCCCTTGCTAAGACTAGCTCACGCAAATCCTGTTTGTTTTATTTCATATTGTTTATTGGTTTATTCTAATGGGTTTCTCAAAGTGTTACACCATCTTTGTAGCGGTTTTCACCCTTAGTGTGATACTGATAAACAATGGAGTTGAAGGGTTTCATAAAATATACCCACATCTTCAATCAGTTTCAGCGATTTCCGTGAGCGAAAAACACAGGACTGGATACCATTTTCAACCTCCTAAGAACTGGATCAACGGTTCGTAACGTTCTTATTCTCTTCTTTATACTATCTTTACCCTTGCTATTATATATTTATAGCATTTTTTTAGTACAATTTATATTTTCAATGTGTTTGTTATCTTGAGTCAAAAAAAAAATGTGTTTGTTATCTTTTAACTTTTGTAGCAGTTTGCCTTCAACTTATTAACAACACTAGAATATTTTTGTTTATGGCTTTATTTCATAAAAAAAAAATATGCGCATTTGGGAACCCAATTTTGAAAATATATATTATGATGGCCAATTAAAAACTAATTTTAATAAAAATGTTAATTCTATGCTAAAAATTCCTAAAATCATGTAGGTATCCATACTGAAATTTTTTAATATCTTGAAAAAAGGAGATGGGGTATGGATTATGGTGGAATCAACCCCTACACAGTACATCTTTTAGAGTGTATAGTTGTATCTAATATTCACATATGGGTACATGTGTCCTTTGTAATTTGAATCTTTATCATAGTCTTTCAAATTTAGATCTCACATAAAAATCTCTTCTACTTTTATTTCTCAAAATAACTGTTATAACATTATAAAAGTTTTCCTCAAAATAATAAGAAAATATAATAAAAAGGAAATATATATTAAATTAACTTATAGTTGTAATGTATACTAAAATATTTTTTAAAACCCTAAAGCACAGGTTAATGCATACTAATGCTTTTCAACCTCATGTTCTTGTTCTACCCAAAAAAAAAAAAACCCCATGTTCTTGATTTGATACCGATTAGGCTTTGGTAGTCTGATGCCAGTCCGTAAAGAGGGTCTAACCCAATATTAGGTGAAAATAAAGGGTACTAATTTGGATAATTTTCCTCCTTATTTTTTCCCTTCCATTTTTGATTTGGTCACGACCAGCATTTTTAATCTCACTTTGGTAATTAATAAAGAGAGGGCAGTGGAGATCAATTTTATGTTTTTGAACTAGGCGCCTTTCAGTTTCAGTAATGTATTAAATGAGTTTGATACAACGCTACGTGGAATGTTCCCACAAAATAAAGGGTCGTTTATACAGTTAGGTGTAAAGGTATTTGGTTTTGCCTTTTGCATGGCCTTCTAATAAAAGTTCAACAATCATGCATGCGGAACTCTTCTATTGGACATCAAGCTGGGATATATAAAAATCACTTGTGTTAGTGTTGTATAGATTTGAGTATGTGGGAATGATCTCTTTATTTTTTCATGGAATAGTTTTTCCTATGTACTCTCTTTGTAAGGACTAGGAATATAGGAGATAGTGAGTGACACTAAAATGATATTTTGAAGTTTTGACACCTAGTCAGGTGCTTTGACGATCTTTTTTAGTGATGGGGAAAAAGTGACTCCTGTTAACTTATGTAATCTGTAAAAGATTGCATTTTTGTGCGGATATATAACCTTTTTCTACCTTTTACATTTTTATACTAACAAATGAAATAAAAGTACATGTAACTATGAAATGGCATGAAAATGACTAGTGATCATGCTTTTTCTTCGGTTTTTTCTGTTTTCTTAACCATAATCAATTCAAAACCAATGCTTAGTTATCTCAGCATTAACACTTACAATTAAGAGCTTTGTTTTCTGCCCTATTATTTATATTCATTATTTTTTAAGAGAGAAATTGGAAGGAGATTTAATCTTTCAACATAGTGAAAGGGGAAACTTTTCTTTTGTCAGCATCAAACATGAGACTCCTACATTTCGATAACATCATATAGCGAATTTAACAGTGGAAATTATAATTCTTTAAAAAAAATGTAATTTCTACCATTGATGTTACATTAAAATGTGTGCTATTTCTATACATGTTTCCGTATGACATTTCATTGCCAATGAATTCTAACTTTCTTTCCATTTTTCATGATGCTTAAATATGTTGTAATGGATGCATCAACCACATGCAGATCCAAATGGTGAGCGGAATTAAACTTTCATGCTTTTCTTTTCATTTTTCAATGGTATTCACATAAATATTTGTATAGTAACATCTTATGTTCATTAATATCAACAAAACAGGACCTATGTACTACAACGGAGTCTACCATCTATTTTACCAATACAACCCAAATGGGTCGGTTTGGGGTAACATTGTGTGGGCCCATTCAGTATCAAAGGACCTTGTCAATTGGAAAGCACTTGAACCCGCCATTTACCCGTCCAAATCCTTTGACAAATTTGGGTGCTGGTCCGGGTCGGCCACCATAGTTCCGGGTAAAGGACCCGTGATACTATACACCGGAATTGTTGATGACAAAAATACCCAAGTACAGTGTTATGCAGTACCTGAAGATCCATCCGACCCACTTCTCAGAAAATGGGTCAAACCTGATGCCATCAACCCGGTTGTGATTGCCGATCCGGGTGTGAACGGTAGCGCGTTCCGTGACCCGACAACAGCGTGGTGGAGCAAAGATGGACATTGGAGGATCTTGGTTGGTAGTAGAAGGAAGCATAGAGGGATTGCATACTTGTATAGAAGCAAGGATTTTGTGAAATGGGTTCGTGCCAAACACCCGATCCATTCAAAATCAACCACGGGTATGTGGGAGTGCCCCGACTTTTTCCCGGTTTTTTTGAAAGGGGAAGAAGGGTTGGACGTGGGTGAAAATGGAGATCATGTTAAGCACGTTTTGAAGAATAGCCTTGATATGACTAGATTTGAATATTATACATTAGGTACTTATTTTTCTAACAAGGATAAGTATGTACCTGACAATTCTTCAGAGGATGGTTGGGGTGGCTTAAGATATGACTATGGTAACTTTTATGCTTCGAAGTCATTCTTTGATCCTAGCAGGAATCGAAGGATCTTGTGGGGTTGGGCAAACGAGTCTGATTCCCAAAAAGATGATGTTAAAAAAGGATGGGCAGGAATTCAGGTAGGTTATATACATACCTTTAAATTAAACTTTAGTAGAATCATGAATTAACTATGTCTTTATTCAAATAATATCCATTCCCTATAAATCTTTTTAACATCCTCTAACATAATAACAAGTTGGTGCTAGATAACACATTAATTGTTTATATAGGAGGCACATATGTGTATGGAACATGTCCAGATATGTTTTGTGAATAAAAGGGACCAGTTATTTGGGTCCTATCTATGTAGAGCATAAATAATATTTAGTCTATGCATGTGCACATGATTTTTTTTTCCTTTTTCCTTTCTTAGTTTCAATTGATGCTCCAGCTAGAGTCAAAAAAAAATTTTTCTGTCAAAAAACTACTTAAGCAGATTACAGGAACTTAAATGTGTATATTTATGTGTATGTTAAAATCTTCAGGCAATTCCAAGAACCGTGTGGCTTGATCCATCTGGGAGACAATTGGTACAATGGCCTATTGAAGAATTAAATAGTCTTAGAGGGAAAGAAGTTAAAATGAGCAATCAAAATCTCAAAAAGGGAGATTATGTAGAAGTACAAGGAATTACTGGTGCCCAGGTAAGCTTCGTAATTATGAGTTAATAAATTAATAAATATATTATATATCATGATCTAATTCAAATTGCTAGTGACAATATGATATAAAATCACTGCAGGCAGATGTCGAAGTTACCTTCTCATTTTCAAGCTTGGACAAGGCAGAGGCATTTGATCCAAGCTGGGTGAATGCGCAGGACCTCTGTGCCCAAAAGGGTTCAAAGGTTCAAGGTGGGGTTGGACCCTTTGGGCTTCTGACTTTGGCTTCACAAAATCTAGAGGAGTTCACTCCTGTGTTCTTCAGAATTTTCAAAGCTCCAAACAAGCACGTGGTTCTCATGTGCTCCGATGCAAGCAGGTTTGTCTAATTATTTCAAATGGGATCGACAAATTCAACAAATTTTCTCATAAGTACAAGTGAATCTTATTCAATTGGACTCATTCACACCCACATGGGGTTGGATCACATAATGAGCATGTTTAAGATACACTTGTATCTAAAAGGATTTTTCAAGGACTTTTGTATTTCTCTCATGACTTCTCCTAACTAAACTTTCTTGGTTGTTTTCCTTTTGAATTTATGAACAGTTCCTCTTTGAAGAGTCACTATTATAAGCCATCATTTGCTGGCTTTGTAGATGTGGATTTATCCACTGGGAAACTTCCTCTTAGGAGTTTGGTATGTGCACATGCAAATGCAACCCCTCCCTCATTCAGTGTTTACAATATAATTTTTTTTAGATCCGAGAGTGAAAACAATATATACTAATTGATTAATGTTCTTTTGTCAATTGAATATGACAGATTGATCATTCAGTAGTGGAGAGTTTTGGAGCAGGAGGAAAAACAAACATCTTGTCTAGGGTTTATCCAGAGCTAGCTGTACTAAATCAAGCTCACTTGTTTGTGTTCAACAACGGTACTGAGCCAATCACTGTGGTGAACCTTCAAGCGTGGAGCATGAAATCTGCTGATATACAATGAACAACACAAACATTCTATGTTGGAGAAAAATAATTTCTGTAAAAAGTACAAAGCTAACTAGCTTGGCTTTTGTTTTATTTATTTTAACATAGGCGAAGGGAAGCTGTTTTTTTCCGCTTATGAATTCTGCATAGATTGCGGGAGCGAACCGATGCTACCTTTTGTTTATGTCTACTGGTATGAGAAGAATGGTGTACAAATAATAATGTTATTAGCATATTTTGCTTTTTGGCATTCTCTCTCTATCTACAGATGTCTGAAAATTTATCTAATGTGATATTTTCACCTGAAAGTGTTATATGAAAAGAAATATTGACATTAAAAACATATATAATATACAATCCCACTTGTATTTTTTTTTAGCAATCTCACGTATTTTAAAAGGGTTATGTTAGTTAGGATTTTTTTTTAAATATTTTTTCTTCACGGGTTATATGAAAATTTCATTTTCATAAAATATCTACATAGACTTCTTCCCCATATTTTAGATTTCGGTTATGTTTATTTGTACCTCAAATTTCTGCATCACCACTTACAACTATCTTGATTTGGAGAAAAAAGATATAGAGATGTTGTGTGTGGCGATGTATATTTTTTGCTTTATCATCAAGATAGAAAATGTTGTAAGAATGATAGAGTGCATTGAAATTAAACTTTTCTTATTGATCATATCCATCCTTAGTCCTTACATCCTTCCCATCTTATGTTGAGAATGATAGAGTGCATTGAAATTAAACTTTTCTTATTGATCATATATTTAACATGCCAAACATTTTTCTCAACATAAGGTGGGAAGGATGTAAGGACTAAGGATGGAACTATAAACATCCTTTTTGTTTAGGATTTAATCGGTATGTACTGTTGATATAAAGAATTTTCACACTGTCAACTAATCATAAATTATCAGATCACTAAAAATATTTGATTGTTGTCTTAACTACAAACAGTTACCAAAATTAAACTTTTATTTAACCATCGTTCTTCATAATTATTTAGTTTTTTATTTCTTTAATTGCACTTAAGTGTTTTCAAATTTTAGCTTGCTTTTTTTTATACTTTTTGTATTAGTCTATTCATAAAAAAAAAATTTATAAAGTTCTAATTTCTTTTCTTATACAATTTTTTAGAGTAAGAGATGACAATATTTTTTTAAAAATATTAGTACGTGATAATATCATTTTCATCGTTCCAGGAATTTTTTTCCTTAAAACCCCTTTATATAATTATATAATTGAATTAATTCAAATACTATAAAAATTAGTTTCTACTAAATAAAATGTGCATTATTAAATAAAATTTACTCTCCAAACAGAACATGCTTGATTAAAATAAATTGATACAAAATTAACTATTAAATCAATTGATTAAAATAAAGTAATACAAAATTAACTATTAAATCAATTATTGTTAGCTTATTACATGCAACCAAACGAATTCAATGCCGAGTACCTCAAGCGAGATGACAATTGACAAACAGGCAAGGTTCCTTATGCAACAATGTGTTACGACTTATGTATGTGTTGGAGAATGTCGTTCAAAACAGCAAAATCATAAACCTAGCAAAATCTCGTGAAGGAAAAGTGTAAATGGACTGTTTTAACTTTCAACATTGTAAAGTTCATTTCTCGCTACACTTGTCCCTTTAGCCAAGACAAATGAATAACTACGTATGAAACATTGTATACAATGAAAAAACTTGATTTGCTTCGCATTAGCACAATCATGCCAATAAAACCAATATTGAGCCCATTTGTTATTGATTTTAAAAAAAAAAAAAGTGATATTGTTATTCAATAATTTAGAGATTATTTTGTTATAGATTTTTAAAAAAAGGAGAAGCTATTTTGTATTTGTTTATAAACATAAAAATCATTTTTTTAAAAATAGTTTTTTCATAAGCTAATGAAAATAGAAGAAAATTTCAGATGAGAATTTGTTATGAAGGTTCAACCTTAATTTCGTGCCTAGCTTCTAGTGTTCACAAGTCTCCATTCTAACTGCTCAGGCGCCTAAGTCCAAGAGGACAATGCAAGATCAAGTACCGATTAATGGATGTTCAGGTGTTTAAGTTCCAGAATTTGCAGAGTTGTGACCTTTCAAGTGCCCAAATTTGGATGCTTAAGCACTCGATACACGAAGGACAAAGCACAACAAAATGCAACCACTACTTAAGTGTTCATAATAATAATTATTCTACATGTCAAAATAACGCAAAATTAAGGGGAAATAAGAAGATAAGTTTTTATCCAGTCAAAAAAAAAAAAAGATAAGTTTTTATAGGGCAAAATAATCATGTTACATATGTTTCATTTTCCTTTTTCATTTTTCAAACAAGAGAAAATGCAGCTATATTCCACTCCTTTCCTTCCCTTTTTGGCCCATCACTATATATATCACTATTTATTTTTTCAGGTTCTATAAATTAAAAAAAAAATCCAAACAGTGTTTATACAAAAATCAATATTTTAGTCTAAATATAAATCACTAAAGATAAATGCAGACACCAAATGACCAAAGTCACCAAACCACGTTTTGCTTTCCCTTATTTATCAACTATCCTTAAAAAATTAACAGAATAAGAGATCAGGAGAAATTCTAGATCAGATTTTTTTTTCCAAAGTATTTATAGATTTTTTTCTTTAAGGAAAAGTATTTATAGTTAAAACTAAAATTATTAACAACCCTTCCGAGAGAATCGCGCAAACAATGAACGGAAAACTACTTTTGGTGTTATCCATAATTGTATATTTTAACCATAGCCACGTCCTTCCCCTTGAGTTTCTTTCACTCTATAAATAATGGCAATGGATACCTCTTTTTCTTCATAGTTTCTATTTCCCCCTTTTTTTCTTCTTTCCCTTGCTAAGACCAGCTCACGCAAATCCTGTTTGTTTTATTTCATATTGTTTATTGGTTCATTCTAATGGGTTTCTCAATGTGTTACACCATCTTTGTAGCGGTTTTCACCCTTAGTGTGATACTGATAAACAATGGAGTTGAAGGGTTTCATAAAATATATCCACATCTTCAATCAATTTCAGCGATTTCCGTGAGCGAAAAACACAGGACCGGATACCATTTTCAACCTCCTAAGAACTGGATCAACGGTTCGTAACATTCTTATTCTCTTCTTTATACCATCTTTACCCTTGCTATTATTTTATAGCATTTTTTTAGTACACTTTATATTTTCAATGTGTTTGTTATCTTTTAACTTTTGTAGTAGTTTGCGTTCAACTTATTAACAACACTAGAATATTTTTGTTTATGGCTTTATTTCATAAAAAAAAAAATATGTGCATTTGGGAACCCAATTTTGAAAATATTTATTATGATGGCCAATTAAAAACTAATTTTAACAAAAATGTTAATTCTATGCTAAAAATTCCTAAAATCATGTATGAGGTATCCATACTGAAATTTTTGAATATCTTGAAAAAAGGAGATGGGGTATGGATTATGGTGGAATCAACCCCTACACAGTACATCTTTTAGAGTGTATAATTGTATCTAATATTCACATATGGGTACATGTGTCCTTTGTAATTTGAATCTTTATCATAATCTTTCAAATTTAGATCTCACATAAAAATCTCTTCTACTTTTATTTCTCAAAATAACTGTTATAACATTATAAGTTTTCCTCAAAATAATAAGAAAATATAATAAAAAGGAAATGTATATTAAATTAACTTATAGTTGTAATGCATACTAAAATATTTTTTTAAACCCTAATGCACAGGTTAATCCATACTAATGCTTTTCAACCTCATGTTCTTGTTCTACCAAAAAAAAAAACCCCCATGTTCTTGATTTGATAACGAATAGGCTTTGGTAGTCTGATGCCAGTCCGTAAAGAGGTCTAACCCAATATTAGGTGAAAATAAAGGGTACTAATTAGGATAAGTATCCTTTTTTTTTTTTCCTTCCATTTTTGATGTGGTCATGATCAGCATTTTTAATCTCACTTTGGTAATTAATAAAGAGAGGGTAGCGGAGATCAATTTTGTGTTTTTGAACTAGGCCCCTTTTTGCCTTTTGCATGGCCTTCTAATAATAGTTCAGCAATCATGCATGCGGAACTCTTCTATTGGACATCAAGCTGGGATATATAAATCACTTGTGTTAGTGCTGTATAGATTTGAGCATGTGGGAATGATCTCTTTATTTTTGCATGGAATAGTTTTTCCTATGTACTCTCTTTGTAAGGACTAGGAATATAGGAGATAGTGAGTGACACTAAAATGATATTTTGAAGTTTTGACACCTAGTCAGGTGCTTGACGATCTTTTTTAGTGATGGGGAAAAAAGTGACTCCCGTTAACTTGTGTAATCTATAAAAGATTGCATTCACTTTGTACGGATATATAACCTTTTTCTACCTTTTACATTTTTATACTAACAAATGAAATAAAAGTATATGTAACTATGAATCCCACATACTTTACTATATATTTTAAGAGGGTGGAATGGCATAAAAATGACTAGTGATCATTCTTTTTCTTCGGTTTTTTCTGTTTTCTTAACCATAATCAATTCAAAACCAATGCTTAGTTATCTCACCATAACTTACAATTAAGAGCTTTGTTTTCTGCCCTATTAGTTATATTCATTATTTTTTAAGAGAGAAATTGGAAGGAGATTTAGGAGGAGGTATTGGATTGAGATTTTAAAAGATTTTAAAGGACTTTTTCATGACAAAAAAATCTTGTGATATTCAATCAGGACTTTTATATAATATAAATAAGTCTTGTGGTATTCAATCAGGATTATTAGGATTTTTTTTAGAGGGAGTCCAAATCTAGTGGTATTCAATCCAGATTTTTTATAAGTTACAAAAAGTCTTCTGGTATTCAAAAGTTTGCTGATTTCGGTGGATTGTCTTCTATAATGGATTTTGTGAGACTTTTTAGTGAGAAATATAAATACCAAACTCTTCCCAAAATCCCACCCAAACCCATGAGACTTTTTTATTCCCTAATTCCCTCTCCCTCAGCCGTTCCAGACTTTTTTTCTTCTCTTGCCGTCGTCTCTTGTTCTGAAACACAACACGGTTGCTGACTGCTTCGGTGATGCAGTTTCTTTCTCTTTTTTCTCTAGAGATCATAGTGCGTGTTAGAAAAAAAAAATCAATGAAAAATACCTTTTGTTGAAACTTGAAACCACTTAACCATGCCTCCCTGATTGTATATGAATACGTGATCATGATAGGTTGAATCCATATCATGGTAATAGGATTAGCTTGAATATTATAGGTATTAGGTTGTTGAAGGAGGCGAGAGGATCAATGGTGCTTTATATATTTTTTTTTTTTGAAAAGGCAAAAAGTATATTAAATCGAGTACAAGGGGTACTCTAAACCCATATACAAAGACCTATAGAACCACAAAGTAAAATAAGCAAATGTTAATTACACTCGCTCACAACACTTTTTAGGATCTATACACCATTCTGAAAAAGTAGATGATACATTATATCCTTTACCTATGAACCATCTCCATGAAGTCACTTTTATCCTATCCAAAATAAAAATCATATCCGGTATCTTTTATTTCTCATCTCCCATAAGCACCAAACAACTACATGCCATACCATTACCCAGTGTTTTTGCTGCCCCTTCTTCTGTACAACCTCGGCAAAGTTAACCAAAAAATTCTGAATATGAGCATCAGTGTTACAATTTGTCCCAAGCCAACCTAGAACCAATGACCATAATTTTGCAGTAAATGGACATGTCACAAAAAGGTGCTCCGCACTTTCTAAAATTTCATCACAAAACACACAAGATAAAGCAGTACTATCATGCAACACCTGCCTTAGGAACAAATTCTTCCTTGTTGGAATTCTATCTAATACCAACTGCCAAGCAAACACAATTACCTTCAGTGGTGCGCTGCTGTTCCACAATGTCTTAAACGCCCTTTTCTCAATATCCTGCAAAGAACCAACTTGTGAGACACGCCCAAGTAACATGTCGTAGGCTGACCTTACATTATAAGCCCCTGACGGGTGCAACATCCAGCACCACCGATCTTCATTCAAGTTCAAAGAAACTCCAAGCAACAGGTTATGGAATTCCAACCACACTCTTTCTTCCCAAACGAAAAAAGCCCGCCTCCATTTGAAATCCCATACCCACACCTCATTTACCCAACTCCCAAATTCTGAAATCTGATTTTGTTGTAGAGCTGAAATAGCAAACAACCGAGGGAAAGTTTTTTTTAAAGACTCCCTGCCTAACCATACATCATTCCAGAATGATACAGTACTTCCACATCCTAGTTTTTTCCTACACCCTTCCTCCAACCAATCTCCTTCGACCCCCCCACATTTACCTACTAAACAAAGGTCTTTCCACCACATTGAAGCAAGTCTACTAAAGCCTACATCACCCTGATTTGACCTTGAAAACGCACCCACTCCATACTTCTCTTTTACCACCGAGACCCACAAAGAAGCCTATTTCTCTACCAGACCCCTCCAATACCATTTCCCTAATAAACTTAAGTTAAAGAGCTCTAAGTTTTTTACTCCTAAACCTCCCTCTTCCTTTGGTTTACATACATCAACCCACCTCACCCAAGCAATTTTCCTACCTCCCATAGTCCCCCCCCCACAAAAACCTCCTCTGCAACCCCACTACAACCTTTCTAACGCACACTGGCATCCTCATGAATGACAAATAATAAATCGGTATACTATTCAAAACAGAATTAAGTAACACCAATCTACCTCCCATTGACAAGAACTTATTCCTCCAAGAACCCAGCCTCTTCGCTATGGAGTCTACTAATGGCTTCCAAGTCGATGCTCTCCTTGGACTTGCACCAACCGGCAAGCCCAGATACCGAAAAGGCACCTTACCCACCTTACAATTTAGGAATTCAGCCCCCGACAGTAAGAATGAATCACTTACATTTACACCCAGCAGTCTACTTTTAAAGAAATTTACTTTCAGCCCGGAAACCAACTCGAAGCTCCTCAGGACAGTCTTCATGGCCCATAAGTTCTCGGTAGTTGCTTCCCCAACTAGTAAAGTATCATCCGCGTACTGCAAATGTGAGATAACCACTTCAGATTGTTCCACCCTGAAACCCTTAAAAATTCCAATATCTACTGCTTTCCTCACCATTCCTCCCAGACCCTCTGCCACTAAGAGAAACAAGAACGGTGCCAAAGGATCCCCTTGCTTTAACCCTCTCTGAATATTTACTTGTTCTGTCGGACTCCCATTTACCAAAACAGACAGCTGCCCTGAAAATACACAACCTCGAATCCATTTTACCCACCTTGTTGCAAACCCAAACCTCATTAACATATATTCCAAAAAACTCCAACTCACTGAATCATATGCCTTCTCAAAGTCCACCTTAAAGATGAGACACTGTGACCCCCTCTTCTTTGCCAAATCCAAAACCTCATTCATCACCACCACCCCATCCGCAATGTACCTATTTTTTACAAAAGCCGATTGATTCACTGCAACAATTGACTCCATCACACAACTCAGTCGAGCTGCCAACACCTTAGCTATTATCTTATACACCCAACCAAGCAAGGAGATAGGCCTGAAGTCCCCTATTACTTGTGGACTATTTACCTTAGGCAGCAGAGCAAGAAAATAAGATGAAACTGCCTTTGGAAGACTCGCATTATCATAAAATTCCCCAAACAACTTGAGTACATCTTCTTTTAATGTCTCCCAGCATGACTTAACGAACACGAAATTAAATCCATCCGGCCCCGGACTCTTATCACCTTCACACCCGCTTAGAACTGATTCAATCTCCTCTAAAACAAAATGCTCAATTAGCCTTTCATTTTGTTGTCCTGTTACTTAAGGGAACTCCAGACCATCTAATCTAGGCCTTATTTTCTCATTTTCGGCAAACTGATGTGAAAAGTAACTCACCACTTCATTCTTAACCCCCACAACATCCTGAACCCAACCATTCACTCCATGCAAAGCTGAAATCTGATTCCTTACCCTTCTTGATTTAATACATTCATGAAAATATTTGGAATTAGCATCCCCTTCCTTCAACCATCTAACTCTAGCTCTTTGGTGATTAAGGCTCTGCCTATTATCCAGCAGATCCCAAAGTTCCACAGCCAAAGACTTCCTTAGCGCCACCTGCCCCTCTGCCAAACCTGTTTCTTCATTTTCCAGATCTAAATTTTCAATGCTTTCCGTCACCTGTTTTATTCTAGAATCCATTACCCCAAAAACCTGTGAACTCCAATTTTTTAACTCCACTTTCAGTTTTTTCAGCTTCTGTGACATCACAAAACCCCTCCACCCCTGAATAGAAGTGTCTGTCCAAGTATTCTTCACTAACTGACCACACTCCACATGCTTCCAAAATTTTTTAAATTTAAAAGGCTTAGGACCCCAATCATATATCATCATACCTGAGCACTACCGGACAGTGGTCGGATACATCTCTTTTGATTGCCCACTGTGATATACTTCCCCATTGAACCAACCAGCTTTGTGAAAGTAGAAACCGATCCAGACGACTCATCGCAGTCCCATTTGATCTGTACCATGTAAATTTGCGTCCCAGAAGAGGTGAGTCAACCAGATCCATCTCCTCAATGAATCGATTAAAACCTGCAGTCTGCTGTCTTGCTTCCGACACCACCCCATCTGTTACCCCTTTCCTCTCCTCTGAACATGTTACAACATTAAAATCCCCAGCCACACACCATAGACCTTCCCCAAAACCCCTATATGACATCACTATATTCTCCCACAATTTCCTTTTTTCTTCTGCATTTCCTTGAGATTATACATTAATAACATATACTCTTCTCTCCACCCCTTCCCACTCCAAACAAACTCCCACAAAACCCCTACCTGAGAAAGAGAACACCATCCTCCCCAATTCTGAATTCAAAATGGATATTATCCCCCCACTACTCCCCTCTGCCGGCAAAAAACAGTAACCAAAATTATTACCCCCCCACAAAGATAAACACAAATTAACAGAGACATCTTGCACCTTTGTTTCCTGTAACGCCAAGAACTCTAACTTCTCTTCTCGTATCAATCTCGTTATCCTATTTTTCTTCACCTCACCCCCCAAACCCCTTACATTAAAAGAGGCTATCTTCATTGAGCAACCTCTTCATTCCCTCTATTACTCTTAACCAGTCGATCTCTTTTTTCCAGATCCACCAGTTTTTCGATGACCTCCTCTTCACTACCCTGTAACGTCAGCCCCATCTCCATTCCCATTCTTAAGATTTTTTTGCGCCAATTTCCTACCCCCATTTTCGCACAGAACATTATTACAGTGACGTATATTTGAATCTGAAATTGACACACCTGATAGGGACTTCTTGTTGTTGACACTCGCCACCTTTCTTCTTCCCCCAAGCAGCCCCTTTTGTTTTTTATTCTTCTTGCCTTTCACCCTTTTAGTTCTTCTTTTCCTACCACCGGACTCTATTTCCTCTTCAATTGTTTCCACAACCTCCACTGAAGCATATGGTTCTTCCTCTTGCACAGCCTCTTCATTTCGATTTTTAGGATGTCTTAACACACTAAATTGGTTATACCCTGGATAAAGCTTGTACACCGACGCCAACCGTTTCAAACGAGAACTTACATCAGACCCTTTTTTTTTTGTTTTTTCCTTCCAAATTCCCTTTTTTTCCAAAAACTTTATTCAGACACTCCAGATCCTCCCTCAACGGCCTGTTACTGTCCCTTTCCTGACTTCTGGATTGGACATACTCTCCCGCATTATTTGGCTCATGAAGAGGCCTTTTACCTTTTTTAATTTCATGCCTTTTCCTTCTTTGGGCCACCGAAATAGCTAAGCCCAGTGTTTCCTCTATGCTGTCACTATTAAGCTTGCCTGCTTGGACCCCACCCTCCTCCTCCAAACTATCTGGTACGCACTCAATTGAAATAGGCCCAATTATTTCATTTCCAGGCTTAATGCTGTCCTGACCCAGCCCATTATGTATACCACTCACTGAACCGCTCAACGATTCACCAACCACCTGCACTTCCTCATACCCACTCCTATGTGATTGACTGTAGCTTCCCCTTGTAGCTCCCTTCGACCCTATACACCTCCTACCTGCAACTCCCAGACTTTCCTTTTCCTTACTTAGATTTATCACTTTCACACACTGGTCATTAGCATTGTCCACCTCGGGTCCCTCAACGTCCGCCGCCTTCAGTAGCCTACTTTCTGCCATTGACTGGATGACACTGACATGACCCCCATTTTTTGAATTTGAAACTTCACCCTCTTCACTAACATTAGCTGCCACGTCAGACCCCATCACCGACCCCGAATCCTGCACCTCCACATTGCCTTCCCCCTGACAACCCCACCCATCTGAAGACCCCTCGTATAATGATGATAGTACCTTCCTATCCACACTTAGTAGATTAGCAGCGAACACCTCTTCCACCATTGTTATAGAGAAGACAAAATTATTTATTTTGATCTTAACTATTTTATTGATTGGCTCTGGAGCTGTAATAGAAACCTGCATCCTCCCAATATCTAACCTTGACCTGCTCAATGTCGGTTCATCTAACTTCTCAAATCTTCCAACAAGCTGCGAAATGTACCTGAAGAAATTTTCGGACCAAGCTTGAGGTGGCACACCCAACACCCTGACCCATATCGTCCTTTCTCTTGGTACCTCATCCTCCTTCCAAGGTTTAATATCAGAGAACTACCTCTCTAAGCTAGGACAAAAATCCTTTAGTAAGGAATGCATATCATCGTTATTCTCAGAAGATAATAGGACCATCTTTCCCCCCATAGAAGTTGCAGTTATTGAAAACTGCCCCTCCTCATCCAGTTTCTTCTGAAACAATCTTAGATCATTGTATTCATGCAAAGTACCCACAAAACACCCTTGTAGCCATCTCAACTCCTCTTGTGGAACTATAAATGAGGGGCCCCTCCATTCATTTCCTTCGTCTACCACACCCCCATCCTTTACTCTTGGATTAACTTTTCTGACATGTTTCTGCAAGTTCACATTCACCCCACCTACCACTCTTGCAAAACTTTCCCCATTCTTAATCATAGCAGGTTCAAAAATTCTTCTTTGACCGAGCATTCCACCCTTACTCCCTACTCCTGTTTGGCCAGCTTCACCCCTTCCGTACTTTGGAACATTTACTCTCATTTTCATATTCCTTAACCATATATTACCCAAGTTTCCTTCCAGTCTTGCTAGATTTTCCACCCCCTTAAACCTTACAAACCCGAACCTATTTCCGATTTTGTCTCTCTTTGGTGGTATAACAACCTCTCTCACTGAGCCCCACTGTTGAAAAATTCTCCAGAGCTCCATCTCTGTAATGTCTTCAGGGAAGTTTGTGAAAAAGAAAGACGTTGTTTCCTTCATAAGATTGTTCCATGCTCTTCTATCGTCTTCGCCAGACCACCCTGTTCTAAAGTTTTCTTTACGAAAAGATGGCTTCGGTGGTGGTCTTCCATCCCTTCTTGATAGCGTTCCTTTTCCTCCCCAATTTCTCTCTCTCTCTCTAAACATTCTCTCTCTAGGATTAATGGTGCTTTATATATAGTCTTTCAAACATAGTGAAAGGGGAAACTTTTCTTTTGTCAGCATCAAACAAGAGGCTCTTACATTTCGATAACATCATATATCGAATTTAACAGCAGAAATTATAATTCTTTAAAAAAAAATGTAATTTCTACCATTGGTGTTACATTAAAAATGTGTGCTATTTCTATACATGTTTCCCTATTACATTTCATTGCCAATGAATTCTAACTTTCTTTCCATTTTTCATGATGCTTAAATATGTTGTAATGGACGCATCAACCACATGCAGATCCAAATGGTGAGCGGAATTAAACTTTCATGCTTTTCTTTCCATTTTTCAATGGTATTCACATAAATATTTGTATAGTAACATCTTATGTTCATTAATATCAACAAAACAGGACCTATGTACTACAACGGAGTCTACCATCTATTTTACCAATACAACCCAAATGGGTCGGTTTGGGGTAACATTGTGTGGGCCCATTCAGTATCAAAGGACCTTGTCAATTGGAAAGCACTTGAACCCGCCATTTACCCGTCCAAATCCTTTGACAAATTTGGGTGCTGGTCCGGGTCGGCCACCATAGTTCCGGGTAAAGGACCCGTAATACTATACACCGGAATTGTTGATGACAAAAATACCCAAGTACAGTGCTATGCAGTACCTGAAGATCCATCCGACCCACTTCTCAGAAAATGGGTCAAACCTGATGCCATCAACCCGATTGTGATTGCCGATTCGGGCGTGTAACGGTAGCGCGTTCCGTGACCCGACAACAGCCTGGTGGAGCAAAGATGGGCATTGGAGGATCTTGGTTGGTAGTAGAAGGAAGCATAGAGGGATTGCATACTTGTATAGAAGCAAGGATTTTGTGAAATGGGTTCGTGCCAAACACCCGATCCATTCAAAATCAACCACGGGTATGTGGGAGTGCCCCGACTTTTTCCCGGTTTCTTTGAAAGGGGAAGAAGGGTTGGACGTGGGTGAAAATGGAGATCATGTTAAACACGTTTTGAAGAATAGCCTTGATATGACTAGATTTGAATATTATACATTAGGTACATATTTTTCTAACAAGGATAAGTATGTACCTGACAATTCTTCAGAGGATGGTTGGGGTGGCTTAAGATATGACTATGGTAACTTTTATGCTTCGAAGTCATTCTTTGATCCTAGCAGGAATCGGAGGATCTTGTGGGGTTGGGCAAACGAGTCTGATTCCCAAAAAGATGATGTTAAAAAAGGATGGGCAGGAATTCAGGTAGGTTATATGCATACCTTTAAATTAAACTTTAGTAGAATCATGAATTAACTACTATGTCTTTATTCAAATAATATCCATTCCCTATTAATTTTTTTAACATCCTCTAACATAATAACAAGTTGGTGCTAGATAACACATTAATTGTTTATATAGGAGGCACATATGTGTATGGAACATGTCCAGATATGTTTTGTGAATAAAAGGGACTGATTATTTGGGTCCTATCTATGTAGAGCATAAATAATATTTAGTCTATGCATATGCATAGGATTTTTTTTCCTTTTTTCTTTCTTAGTTTCAATTGATGCTCCAGCTAGAGTCAAAAAAAAAAAATCTGTCAAAAAACTATTTAAGCATTTTATAGGAACTTAAATGTGTATATTTATGCGTATGTTAAAATCTTCAGGCAATTCCAAGAACCGTGTGGCTTGATCCATCTGGGAGACAATTGGTACAATGGCCTATTGAAGAATTAAATAGTCTTAGAGGGAAAGAAGTTAAAATGAGCAATCAAAATCTCAAAAAGGGAGATTATGTAGAAGTACAAGGAATTACTGGTGCCCAGGTAAGCTTCATAATTATGAGTTAATAAATTAATAAATATATTATATATCATGATCTAATTCAAATTGCTAGTGACAATATGATATAAAATCACTGTAGGCAGATGTCGAAGTTACCTTCTCATTTTCAAGCTTGGACAAGGCAGAGACATTTGATCCAAGCTGGGTGAACGCGCAGGACCTCTGTGCCCAAAAGGGTTCAAAGGTTCAAGGTGGGGTTGGACCCTTTGGGCTTCTGACTTTGGCTTCACAAAATCTAGAGGAGTTCACTCCTGTGTTCTTCAGAATTTTCAAGGCTCCAAACAAGCACGTGGTTCTCATGTGCTCCGATGCAAGCAGGTTTGTCTAATTATTTCAAATGGGATCGACAAATGCAACATATTTTCTCATAAGTACAAGTGAATCTTATTCAATTGGACTCATTCACACCCACATGGGGTTGGATCACATAATGAGCATGTTTAAGATACACTTGTATCTAAAAGGATTTTTCAAGGACTTTTGTATTTCTCTCATGACTTCTCCTAACTAAACTTTCTTGGTTGTTTTCCTTTTGAATTTATGAACAGTTCCTCTTTGAAGAGTCACTATTACAAGCCATCATTTGCTGGCTTTGTAGATGTGGATTTATCCACTGGGAAACTTCCTCTTAGGAGTTTGGTATGTGCACATGCAAATGCAACCCCTCCCTCATTCAGTGTTTACATATAATATAAATTTTTTTTAGATCCGAGAGTGAAAACAATATATACTAATTGATTAATGTTCTTTTGTCAATTGAATATGACAGATTGATCACTCAGTAGTGGAGAGTTTTGGAGCAGGAGGGAAAACAAACATCTTGTCTAGGGTTTATCCAGAGCTAGCTGTACTAAATCAAGCTCACTTGTTTGTGTTCAACAACGGTACTGAGCCAATCACTGTGGTGAACCTTCAAGCGTGGAGCATGAAATCTGCCGATATACAATGAACAACACAAACATTCTATGTTGGAGAAAAATAATTTCTGTAAAAAGTACAAAGCTAACTAGCTTGGCTTTGTTTTCTTTATTTTAACATAGGCGAAGGGAAGCTGTTTTTTTCCGCTTATGAATTCTGCATAGATTGCGGGAGCGAACCGATGCTACCTTTTGTTTATGTCTACTGGTATGAGAAGAATGGTGTACAAATAATAATGTTATTAGCATATTTTGCTTTTTGGCATTCTCTCTCTATCTACAAATGTCTGAAAATTTATCTAATGTGATATTTTCACCTGAAAGTGTTATATGAAAAGAAAGATTGACATTAAAAACATATATATTATACAATCTCACGTATTTTAAAAGGGTTATGTTAGTTAGGATTTTTTTTTAGGACCGGCCCAAGAGTGAAGCTGGTGAAGCTAGGGTTTTAGGACTCCAAATTTTTTTTTTACTGCCTATTTTAAAAATATTTTTTTACAACGTATATATACCATATTTTCTTCATCTACTAAAAGATGGAACATTTTACAAGATCATATCCCTAGCCTAACTCTTAAATCATTGTCACAAACACGTTGGGAAAGTCGTATTGAAAGTGTAAAAGCTTTAAGATTTCAAACTTCACAAATAAGAGATGCTTTATTGAAATTAGGTGAAGTTAATGACGAATCTAAAATAAAAAGTGAAGCTGATTGTTTAGTAACTTATGAGCTTGAAAATTTTGAGTTTTTATTAGACATGACTATTTGGTATGAGATATTGTTTACGGTAAACTCAATTAGTTAAAATATGCAATCAAAGGATATGTGTATCGATGTTGCTATACAACAATTGAAAGGTCTTATTTCATTTTTTGAAAAATATAGGGAAGACTGATTTGAAAATGCTTTAATTTCTGCCAAAGAAATTGCTATAAAAATGAATATAGAACCAAAATTCCGTGAAAAACGTATTATTAGTAGAAAGAAACAATTTGATGAGATTCTTGACAGTGAAGTTGTAAAATCTCCCGAAGAATCATTTAAAGTTGATTATTTCTTGTACATAATAGATAAAGCAATCACCTCATTTCAAAGTAGATTTGAACAATTTAAAATGTATCAAGATATTTTTGGTTTTCTATTTAGTATTGAGAAATTAAGGTCATTGGATGATGAAAATTTAAAAGAAAATTGTTTTAACCTTGAACGTTCATTAAAACATAATGACAACACTGATATTGATGGATTAGATTTATTTACAGAATTAAAAATTTTAAGAGAAATTATACAAGTGGAAAATGATACACCAATTGACATATTTAATTATATAATAAGGCTTGATTCTTTTCCAAATGCATATATCGCTTATAGAATAATGTTAACGATTCCCGTAAGCATTGCTTGGCAGAAAGAAGTTTTTCAAAACTAAAATTAATAAAATCTTATCTAAGATCGACAATGTCTCAACAAAGATTAAATGGACTAGCTTTATTATCGATTGAAAAGGATTTGTTAAATGAAATTGATTACAATAATTTAATAAATGATTTTGCATCCCAAAAAGCACGAAAGATAAACTTGAAATAAAAATATAATAATTTTTATAATTTTTTATTATTTTCTTTAAAAGGCCTCACTTTGGAGTTCGCTTTAGGCCTTCAAAAGTATTGGGCCGGCCCTTTTTTTTTAGAATAATTTTTCTTCACAGGTTATATGAAAATTTCATTTTCATAAAATATCTACATAGACTTCTTCCCCATGTTTTAGATTTCGGTTATGTTTATTTGTACATCAAATTTCTGCATCACAACTTACAAATATCTTGATTTGGAGAAAAAAAGATAGAGATGTTGTGTGTGGCGATGTATATTTTTTGCTTTATCATCAAAATAGAAAATATTGTAAGAATGATAGAGTGCATTGAAAATAAACTTTTCTTATTGATCATATATTTAACATGCCAAACATTTTTCTCAACATAAGGTGGGAAGGATGTAAGGACTACGGATGGAACTATAAACATCCCTTTTGTTTAGGATTTAATTGGTATGTACTCTTGATATAATGAATTTTTACACTGTCAACTAATCATAAATTATCACATCACTAAAAATATTTGATTGTTATCTTAATTAACTACAAACAGTTACCAAAATTAAACTTTTATTTAACCATAGTCCTTCATAATTATTTAGTTTTTTATTTCTTTAATTGCACTTAAGTGTTTTCAAATTTTAACTTGCTTTTTTTATACTTTTTGTATTAGTCTATTCATATTTTTTTTCATAAAGTTCTAATTTCTTTTCTTATATAATTTTTTAGAGTAAGAGATGACAATATTTTTTTAAAAATATTAGTACGTGATAATATCATTTTCATCGTACCACGATTTTTTTTCCTTAAATCCCCTTGATATAATTATATAATTGAATTAATTCAAATACTATACAAATTTGTTTCTACTAAATAAAATGTGCATTATGAAACAATAATGTTTGGTTCATTGGAGGGGAGGGGAGGGAAGGGATTTTAATGGAGGGGAGGGGAGGGGAAGGGAGGGAGGGATTTTAGTTAGACATTGTGTTTGGTTGAGGGGATGGGATGGGAAATAGTACTTTCATGTTTGGTTCAGGAGGGGAGGGGAGAAATTTTAAAACAACTTTACTTTTAAACCTTATAATTATTTATTTAAAAATAGAAAAATTGTGATATTTTAGTCAATACACATGAAAAGTTTTAAAATCCTTCCCCTCCCCTCCAAATCCCTCCAATATTGGAGGGGAGCTAAAATGGACGCAGGAGGGATTTTGCTCCCTTCCCCTCCCCTTCCCTCCTAAAATTTGAACCAAACACAAAAGATTTAAAATATCCCCTGCCCTCCCCTCCAACCGGGTCGTAGGGTGAGTGGCTACTAAGGATTCATTGGCCATGCAAAACAACTCGCTTGCTGAGCTTCATGCGATTCTCTGTGAATCTAACGTGCTTGAATTTTTTATCACAGCCTACGACAAAGGCAATTTATTTGTTTTCTTCTAGTTATAAGATATCAAGCATTTTACATTAAACGGGAGGGGTTGGTTAGTTTATAAGAATAAAAAGACTGATATTTATGAGGATATAACTTCTCCTCTTAAACATTTTGTGAAAATAATAATAATAATTTAGACATAAAATACCAAAAGTCCTTCACATAAATGTCTTATACTCATGCTTTAATTTTATTATTTTGATTCTTCAATTTTTTTTTATTTTTTTTTTATTGTAGTTTTAGTCCAAAGTCGCAACTACTAGGCCCAAGGTAGTGAATTTTCTCAGTTAATGTTTCCTTTAGGGGAGAAAAAGCAGACCAACCCGCCCCGCCGTCAACCCTCCTAAAACGGGGCGGGGCCGGTAGAATTTTGGAAGTGGGTTGAAAATCTACCCTCGCCCCACCCCGTGATGGGTTGGCCCGCCAATTTTTTTTTTTTTGAAACCAAAAAATAAAATAAAAAACAAATTAAATAATTAATTATTTAAATTATCTTTAAAATAACCATGTTTCCAGATTTAAATTAATGACAAATTATCAATACAAAGACTTACTTGTTTAATTATAAGAACCTAAATTGTACAATCTTAATGCATACACCAAGAAAAATCAATCTTTGTATTTGTTTTCCTATTGTTTAACACATACATAAGATATTACTACATCTCACTTAGTAATTGTTGTGATCTTGTAGCCGTTTTCTTCTATTGAAATTTCTCTACCTTAGTTATCTTGTCTTCAAAATCAACTTTGACGAAAGAATAGGAGGTATACACACTAGAATGCAAATACTAAGATATCCAACATATGCATGGTTGTGAATCTTTATATGCACAAAACTGGACTTTCACATGATAAATATAAATATTTTAGTATATTTATGGTAGTATAGCATTTTGATTGGTAGTATAGCATTTTGAACCTTTTTTAATGAATAAAAATATACATGACACCATTTTTCTAACAATCACCATGTACTCATGTAGTAACTATTAAAATCTTGACTAACATTAAAACTTAAAAGGCTAAAAAAAATGAGAACTTAAAAAAAAAAAAACAGTTTTAAAAAAAAAGCCAACCCAACGGGCCAACCCACCCCCGCCCCATTTTCATGGTGGGTTGTGGCAAGGCTGGTTGTGGTGGGTCGAAATCCCTACCCCACCCTGCCAAAAATGGCAGGTTGGCCGGTTGAGCTCAACACCGTTTTGCCATCCCTAGTTTCCTTGGATTTGTCACGCAATCGGGAGGGTGTGTACTGTGTAGAAATTGCTTTTTAAAAATAGTTTTTTCATAAGCTAATGAAAATAAAAGAAAATTTCAGATGATAATTTGTTATGAAAGTTCAACCTTTCGTGCCTAGCTTCAAGTGTTCACAAATCTCAATTCTAACTGCTCAGGCGACTAAGTCCAAGAGGGCAATGCACGATCAAGCACCGTTTAATGGATGTTCAGGTGTTTAAGTTCCAGAATTTGCAGAGTTGTGACCTTTCAAGTGCAAAAATTTGGATGCTTAAGCCCTCGATACACAAAGGACAAAGCACAACAAAATGCAACCACTGCTTAAGTGTTGATCCCAGAGTGATTGAAGGCTACAAAGTTGACATTTTAATTTTCAATATTTTCGAAATATTCTCATGCAATTTTCCTTTTCTCTGAAGCGAGTAAAGAAAGAATATATGCCAGAAATAGGTCTGCATGAGTTTTATGCGAGGGATAGACCATTTTTCCTTTTCTCTGCATTTTGATATAAATCAGCATACCCATAACATTCCATGAGGATACATCCCCAATCATTCTTAAATCTTAATACGTTAGTGCAATATAAAAGGTGTGACGTTGCATAGCTAGGGGGGAAAGCGAGGCACATGTCCAACACAAACTGGAACATTCAAAGACATCACAAAGTCATCATAACAATATAATTACTACCGAAATGTATTCCAAAACAAACTAAACATTAATCAAAACCAGAGATAGCAATAATGATCTGAATTGCAACATCAAAAAGAGACGAACCATAACAGCTAGAATCTACTTGATCTTCTTCTTTGGCCTCAACTGCAAATGACATGAACAATGTTCAGTGCCACTCAGCTTTTTTAACACTTAAGCATGGATATAAGAATAACTGATAAAATTTAGAGGTGGCACCACAGTCAAAACAGACCTGATTACTGTGACCACACTTCTTTTTGCGGCAGTTCACAGCCCTAGGATGTAGACGAGCGTAGCATCTAAACAAACCAAAAGCATGGCAATGGTAGAGCAAGGCAATTAAACATTTGCAAGGCAAAAATACAAGTATAGCACAAGATAAAGAAACCAGCAAAGGCATTATTCATTGAAAAACTATCATTTGTCAGTGTATTATTAAAGACACTACTACACATAAAAATTTGATGGAGAATGCTAACAAGTGCCAAAATTTGTATGAAAAATGATGTATTTAACATTTCAAAAAGTGTAACACTTAGTTTTCCAATACAAATTTTCCTTTTTGTGTTCTTTAACCAATACACTTTCGGCACGTGTTGGCAAGACCCTATAAAAATTATGCTCCTAATGACAAATGGATGTAGCAATTAACATAGGAACTAGGTTGTCAAAGAGAACTCAAGTGCTTAGGAAAGGGATAAAAGCATAAAAATTAGAATGTACCAACTAAGAAAATCAACTGTAAAATAAATAAATCCAGTTGACAAAGTTAGAGATGGGCATCAATATAGGGAACAAGTATAACCCATTTAGCACTTAAATAGCTAAAGGGGCTAAGTAATTGTCCCAAAAATCATAAAAATGAACAGTGAATAAAAATCAAACAAATGAAAGTAAAAATATATACTTGCGGCAGATCATTTTGTCTTGGTTGTATTTACGAGCCAAAGCCATCAAAGAAGGCTCAATGATTCCACCACGAAGCCTGAGAACAAGATGAAGAGTCGATTCCTTCTGAATGTTGTAATCAGCTAATGTTCTTCCATCCTCAAGCTGCTTCCCAGCGAATATCAAACGCTGTTGATCCGGTGGAATGCCTGAGAATTTAGATTCATTTTGTTTCTTTTTAGATTTAGGATTTAAATAAATAGAATTGAGGGAATTGAAATGAGATTGTGACGAATGATAATAATACCTTCCTTGTCTTGAATCTTAGCTTTGACATTGTCGATGGTGTCGCTGCTTTCAACCTCGAGGGTAATGGTCTTCCCAGTTAGGGTTTTCACGAATATCTGCATCTTTGCTGATTCTTCTCTACTCTCTGCGCCGTGAAAGGTTACAGGCAAGTGGTTTTATACTTCCATTTCTACTTCTAGGGTTTCATGTTCAATTTGGGACACAATCATCCGATTCGGGCCCAAAACCTGATACCTACTATCGGGCCATTATTGGGCTTTCTTTTCAACAAACTGCTTGGTCAAAAACAGATGTAATGTTTTGGGAAATTGCTCCACATGTGAATAATTTGTAATGTTTTGCAAGATTTATTTTTAATTGCACTAATTTACACACCGAATGCTGTGAATAACTTGTAACCTTTGGTAAAAAAAAAACTTGTAACCTTTGTATAAAAAACATTTGTAGCCTTTCTATACATTTTACTAACGCTAATGTATTTTTTTTTTTCTGCTATGAATAATTTTTTGCATCCAAAATAACAGGTCGGGAATAAATTTTGCAGACATTTATACTAAAAACTTTGGGATTTTACTTGCTATTCCTATTTGATAATGTTTTGTTATTAGATACCCTATAAAAAAGAGTTGATTAAAATTTGGAAAATTACATTGATTGATCTTTTATAAGTGTTGGCTTATTTATACCAACCTTCCTTAAAATTTAAGTATCATCATTCATCACATTTATCTCTTCTGAATGAGATTGAATTATATTGATAACAACTAAAAATTAGTTATCACAAATTCACTTAAAAAAAAATTGCATAACTCGATTAATCAAAATGCAAATTTATAAATATGTTGCCTGAGAACTCAATTTTATAATATATATCTCACAAATGTAAGTTATCAATCATTATATTTTTTATGCCTAACAGCATTAGATAAAACTTTTTGTAAAAAAAAAAACAAAACATTGGATAAAACTATTCAGGTATTGACTTTGTTATCAAATATCAAGAAATACTAATTATTTTTCAATATTAATTTCAGTTCAATAGAAGGTATGCAAACATATTAACTATATGTATTTAGTTGGTTATTCAGTTAAATTAGTTCCAACTGATTTAGTTGTGAGAAGTTAGTTAGTTAACTTGTAGTTAGCTTGTAGGAACTTTATATAAAAGAGTAGCTTGTATATTGTAAAACTCAGTTGTAATGAATGCAATTCATTCTTACACAATTCTCTATTATCACATCTAATATGGTATCAGGAGAATATTCTTCTTCTTCTTCCGCACTCTGATCTTCTAAATGCTTCTTTTTTTCCTTTTCTTCTCTACCAGAAATCGTCCATTTCTGTGTTCTTTCACCGTTTTCAAATCCAGAAATTCCTCATTTATGTGCTTTCGATTTTCTCATCAATGGCAAATCAAGATGATTTTACAAATCCTTTGTTCCTTCAACCCTCAGATCATCCAGGTTTACAGCTTGTATCTCAGCCTTTCACTGGAGATAACTACAATTCTTGGTGCAGATCAATGCAATTGGCTTTGGATGGCAAGAACAAACTTGGATACGTTGATGGTTCCTTTCCTTGTCCTCACTCCTCAGGATGCTGATGATCGTCTTAGAGCCATTTGGAAACGTAATGATGACATTGTGTGTTCTTGGTTGTTAAACTCAGTATCCATAGACCTCATTTCTAGCATCATTTATGGTGGATCTTCTGCAGCTGTTTGGCAAGATCTGAAGAATCATTTCCAGCAAACAAATGGACCTAGAACTTATCAACTTCGCAAGAATTTGGTGAGTCTTTCTCAAGGTTCATTATCTGTTAATCAATACTACACGCAATTGAAATCCATTTGGGAAGAATTGCAGCAATTGAAACCTCGATGTAACTGTGTTTGTGGAGGAATTCGACCACTCCTTGAGTATATTCAGCTGGAATATGTGTTGGTGTTTCTAATGGGACTCAATGATGGTTTTTCTCATATTAGGGGTCAAATTTTTGCTATGGGTCCAATTCCCCAAATTGATAAGGTCTTTTCTTTGGTGGTTCAAGATGAGAAGCATCGAGAGATAGGTGCTTCTTCTGTGAACAATGATACACAAGCTGCTTTTGCAGTGAGAGCTCCACCAAATAAGCAACATGGCAAGAAAGATTGCCCAGTATGCACTCATTGTGGCCTCATTGGACATACTATGGATAGGTTCTACAAGATTCATGGATATCCACCAGGCTATAAGTCTAAATCCATGAATTCTGCTCATCAAGTTTCTGGACCAGCAGAACCTAGTTCTTAAAGCATGCCTATAACTGCTGATCAATGCAAGATGTTACTTTCACTGCTCTCATCACAGTTAGCTCAGGCTGCTATCCCTTGCACTAATGAAATCCTTCACAATGAGTCTCCCTCAGGTCTTGTTCTCTCTGCTGTTTCTAACACACGCTCTCATTTTCACAGTAATTATTGGATTCTTGATTCAGGAGTTACTAGTCATATTGCTTGTAGTCTTGACAATTTCATTTCCAGTACTACTGCAATTAATTCCTTTGTTACTTTGCCAAACAAATCTTTAGTTTCTGTACATTCTATTGGTTCTGTTAGGTTGAGTCCTGATCTTGTATTACATAATGTCCTTTACATACCTAGCTTTCATGTCAATTTACTGTCAGTTAGTGCCTTGTTATCTTCCTCAAATGTTTCTGTCATTTTTCAGTCTAACACTTTCCTTATGCAGGACCTCAGTCACTTGAAGATGATTGGCAAGGGTGAACTCATTCAAGGACTTTATGTCTTCAAGGCTCACCCTTCCTCACTTCATGTGGTTGCTGTCATTGCTAAAAGACAGTGTAAACCATTTGATTCTTGTAATTCTGTTTCCAATAAAGCTGCACATGATTTGTGGCATGCAAGATTAGGACACCTATCAAATAAATGTTTACTCTTTCTCAATAAAGAACTTGATTTGTCTGTTTCTAGTTCACATTCTTGTTCCATTTGTCCATTATCAAAACAGAAAAGATTACCTTTTCAATCTTTTAATCATATGTCAGATTCATTTTTTGATTTAGTACATTGTGATATATGGGGACCTTATCATGTTCCTAGCCATGACAATAAGAGGTATTTCCTCACATTAGTTGATGTTCATACACGCTTTACATGGATATACATGTTACAATATAAATCTGAAGCAAAATCATGCATTCAGCAGTTCTTTGCCTTAGTGGAAACTCAATTCCACATCACAATTAAACAATTTCGTCCAGATAAAAACTTTGAAGTGTTTGGTTATATATTTATATATTAAAAAGCATTCCTAGGCTAGCACCAAAAAAAAAAAAAAAATCATTCCTGGACTAACGTCATTCAATGAGAAGTTTCTTTTTCAATCATTTTTTTTTTTTGGAATTCCTAGACTAATGTCAATCTTTTGGAATATGGATGAGAAAAACCTTGAAACTTCGAACTGCATCGAGAAGTTTGATGATGAGCAAGTTCAAAGACGATGAAAAGTTTTAAGGTTAATATTTCAAGTGTCTTCTGGATTACGTAAGGTAAGATATGGAATAAAATAAAGGCTCAAAACCGTTTTAATTCATTTTCACAACTGAAAGGGTTTTGCAAAATTTCTTCAAAGGTTACAAATACCTATTAAAAGCTTGATTGATTGGCAAAAAATTCCAAGTGGTTGACTTGGGGGCCACAAAAGGTTGAAGGTCAAACCAAGATAAATCTTGATTTGCAAGCTCTTCTTCCTTACATCTCTTTGTTAGACTTTGGTGACGTTTGGAAGAGTTTATTTAAGCTCCTTTTGACTTATCTGATGACATAAGCTCTTATGCAGTGTGTTTGGCAGAGTTTATAAAAGTAACTTATGCCATCCCATAAGGAGTTTTTGACTTATTTTCATAAGTCACTGGAACAAGCTCATGGAATTTTAACAAGTGTTTATGACCCCTCCGTGTTTTCCCCCTTCGAATCCTCTCCTGCCCCTTTCTTCATATGCTCTTATGGCATAAGCTCTCATGTGATAAGGTCTTATGTGATAAGCTTCTAATTAAGTTGTTTACCCCAGCGCAACATTTTTTGCTGCATTTATTGCTTTCATTTTTGAAAAATGCTTAATTTCATAAATAAATAAAAATTAGAAATTATAATCACCTAATTCACCCCTTTTAGACAATGGTTGCCATAGAGTATTGATAGTATTTTCATGTTATCATCGTTTTGAAATTGTAGGCGTACAACTTTTAATTACTTTTTTTTTTGTGTACAACAACTTTTTAATTACTTTGTATTTGTAATTACTAGTTTATTATATGAATTAGCATATGTAGATTAGTATTTATTTATTTTCATATGAAAAAAATTGTTACTAAAGTAATTAAAATAAAGAGTAGCCCATGCAATGGGTGGCGTCTAGGATGTAGTACGTGGAGAAGTCCCACACCGGTGTAGGAGTTTCTGAACCTACAATAATAAGTTTCTAGGTTTTTTATTTTTATTTTTTAAATTCTTTTATTTTTGAAAGTTCATTTTTACCCTCATCCCCATCCCCTTCCCGTCCTTCACTCCCATCCCTGCCCCCACCCTTCTGCCACCACCGTCAGCCACCCACCCACAACCACCACTGGCTGGAAGATCGCGCCGTCGCTCGTCAACCTCACAGGAGGGAGAGAAGAGGAAGAAGACGTCGCGGAGATGATTCGGCTGTATGGCATGGTGGACGGCGCGGTGACCCTGGGCTGAGAACAGCGGCGCTTCGCAGATCTGAGCAACGTGCAGCGGCGGACGACGGCTACGCTGCGAACGGCGCTGCTTCCGGCGCGGCTGATGCTTCCGACGCGTTTCCTGGTGGTTCCGCACGCATGCTCCCTCGTCTGCAACCGGTGGCTCCGCCTTGACCGCCTCACCCGAACCACCCTCAAAACCGGCGCCACCGACCTCGTCATCCACCTCCTCTCCGCCCGATTCATCCACCTCAGCTCTACCCGATTCTCTTTGTTTGTCCGATTTTGAGATCTCTGGCAGTGGTGGCTCGCGGTTGGGCAGTGGTGGCTTACCGTTAGACGGTGGTGGCTTGTGCTTAGACGTTGGGTGGGTTCTACTGGCCACCATAAGTTGGTTAGAATAAGACCCTATAGGCAGTGAGCGGTGGTTGGAGGCGGCAGACGGTTCTGGCCGCGCCGTATGGTGGTCTTGCAGCAGAGCAGTGGTGGTGTGACGGCAGTTCTGTAACATACCAAAATGGATGGTGGGGTGGAGCCGTGGAGGATGGAGGAGAGTTTGGAGGGTTAGGGATAAAATTGTCTTTCTAATTTTTTTTGTTACCTATGTTACCAGTTGAAGGTAACCAATTTTTTTTTGAAGTATCAAATCTGGGCCGTTGAATATTAAATTATTAAATCCAATGATAAAAACTGGTCCTACACCGGTGTGGGACTTCTCCACATACTACATCCTAGACGCCACCCATGCAATGACAAAAGTTCTTCTGGATAATTATAAAAAAAAAAAAAAAAAAAAGTTTTTCTTCTGCACCCATATTCCAGTCCTAGATCCAACATGTGTGTTCCAACATTAAAATAATTGTTTCTGTAATAGGAAGTTACTAATATCATAACAAAAACTCTCTTAATGAGAATATTTACAAAAATGTCTCGCTCATACACATTAATCCTAGTTACAAGAACATCATATCTTCTCAGATATTATTTCCCTAGCCATCAATTTCACACAATAAATACAAGATAAAACCCTCGTGTAAGACACCTTTTACTTTATACTTCCAAACTTGGTGCCAACTTTAACTTGAGATGGGGAATGTCTCTTGCAAGTACCCTCTTCTCAACTCTCCACCACTCCCATGTAAGGAAGAGCTATCACCCATGATTCCCCTGTGCATTACTTTACTCCCTGTAGCAGGAGAGAGAATGCAACATAGAAATGAAAGAAAAACTAATTTACATTTAAAATATTATAAAACTTGTTAACAACATTATGCAAGGCTCAAGCACTAAAGAAGGAACAATAACTATATTCTATCAAGATTTTTTTTTTTTTTCATTCAAAAGAATTCTACAAGACTTTGATATCAATGGAGTTTTCATTCCAGAGCAACCCAATGGGACTGACCAACATTGTTAAGAATTTCGACTCTGGATGCAACAAATTTTCAACTGTGGAAGATTAATACCCCGTAGTCCAACTAAAACGGGAACTAAAGGGATGCTATCTTGGGAGCCACAATCTCAAGAAGCCCCTTTGGGTTGTCCACATGAACCCAATGACCAGCATTTGGAAGAACACAAAGTGAAACCTTTCCAAGAGAATCAGTTCCACCCAGACTGGCAAGTTTTGGGAGCCGCTGAATGGTATCTTCGTCCCATCTGTCACTTTTTTCGGCACGCACAATGACTATTTCCATATCTTTGGGAGGGTTCTCCAATAGATTCCAATAGGATTTTTCCCTTCAGGATTTTAACATTCAAGATTGTTACTTTTGTGTCATGGAGGAAGATCACCGGAAAAATGTAAGGAAAAAACAAAGAACAAATGTAAACAAAAATATTTATACTTTTTATCATAATTCATACATTCATCTTTTTTCAACAGAAGTTAATTTGCTTCATTTACCCGTAAGAATCGAACATCTCCTTTGCAGCCTGAAGATCAAAGACCCATGTCTCATGATCACCTTCTTTCTTCAGGTTGGTGCCTATCCAGTCCGACAATGCCTTAGAGTAACCGAGACCCATCAGATGACTCACAAGCCACCTGAAACGAGGTGCAAAATACATTTAAGTATAATTAGAGAAGATTCATATAATTTGTGATAGTGCTAAATCATGATTGAGAACAGTAACAAGGTAAATGCACTCACTTTCCAAAAGACATCAATTGTTTAGAAATTCATTACATACATTAGACGACCAATCAGATCATGGCATCATCAAAAGAACATGAAGAAAGAATCTATAATGTCCCTTATCTTTCGTGATATTACAACTTTAGTTTTTACTTCAAAATTCAAATATCTAGCAATCATTTATACTCTAGACTTCCATGGTGACCAGACCAATGTCAAGACTTCAACATGAGTCTCTTTTGATCAAGCAAATCATACATATTGTTTACCGTGTAGTGGCGCGTACCTATATTTCTTGCCCTCAAAAATGCTACCGGAGGAAACAACATATACCCTAAAAATGATTACTGTCCTATTGACAAGCTTACTGCAAATGTGGAAGAGAATAAGTTCAGGGAAAGAGAGTCTCACTTGCGAGATGGGATTTCTGATGGTAAACTTTGCAAGGTCCCCAAAACATCCCGGACTTCATCATTTTCACGGTTCACTTCCCCCAGGACAGAATCCAATACCCAGATCTGTTCTTCAGCAGGGAAAGGAGAAAATTCTTATAAGTAATGAATTGATACTGTAGTACCGAGAACTGAAAACCTAAGCACCTAATAAGTGAATAAATGCAGTCCACCTGATAGTTGTAGCAAGCAACATACAAAAGGACATCAGGCCTAAGCAAAAAATGATTATATTTAAAATCTATAGTAATAAATGATACTTGAAAATCAAACTACTAAAGCACAGAAAACCTGAGAAGTGGAAAGAAAATGGAAAGTATACTCCGGATATTGTATCTTTCTTATAACTTAATGTGAATAATTCACAAGCCTATCAATTGATTTCATTTCCATTCATGCAAGATTCTCATAATTTCTTTTACTTTGGTTTGGTCAAAATATGTTAAAATATGTTAAGCTGTCTCCATCTTCAGAAAGTCCTTGGAGATACTAACAAATCAGTGGAAGCCAATAATAAAATCATGTAGTTCGTTACATTAAACTTAATTTCAAAAAAAGATCAATTTGTTTTCCATTTGAAGAGTTAATGTGCTTGGGCTACTGTGCACAACTATAAGCCTAGGAAGCAAAGAATTATTTGGACTAAAATAAATAAATTTGCAAAAATGGATAAACTAATGATACCTATAGAATAAAATGTATTTTCTTTGCATGAGTTATACACTCTGAAACTTGCAGACCAATAACTAATGGATGATGACCTTGTTCGTTCTGTTACTTCATTTGTATTTGTATTAGACATTTAGGGTTCAATAAAAGTCAACAATAGTTACTCAAGAATTTCATTGAGGATCAGACATTGTGGGGCATGGTCAGTCAAGGCACATAGTAATCCAGCTAGTGAAACCAATAACAATGTTCTCTTTTCTTTTATTCACCAGGTAAATATCATGTGAAGTAGGTTTAATTTAGGAAGTCTGCTGGCTAGCATCTACTAAAGAAAAAGTGCCAACTAAAAGGTACAAGAATTAGGCTATTCTATGTTCACAGGAATTAGTTCACAGCATTTTAACAACCTTAAGACCATAAGGCATTGCAAACATGATATCACCCAAATTTTTAATCATTGCAAGCAATGCGACAATACGAACACAGGACCTGCGAGTTGCAACTGGCAGCGCTGAGCATCTTGAGTTTGGAAATAGAGTTGTGAAACTTTTCAATTTGGATGCCAGACTTGCCAGCTCATAGCCACTTTCAGAAAACAGGAAAAGCAACTAAAACTCACTTCATTCACCCAACATGTTGTCGCACTCAACACAGTATAAGTAACCCAGACTATCTATTTAATAAATTGCTCTTAGCTAGTGAGAGGTAGGGAAGTAGATCAAAACCTTCTAATCCTTAACATAAGAAAAATTACTGCTTGAAGTTTCAGAAGAAGTGCACAAAATACAGGGAAATTTCAAAATGCAAAATTCTAACAGAGTGAGAATCCAAAGCAGGCCGACATATCTCGTTACGTGCATAGCCATCATTTCACATACGTAAAAAGTTATGCGTTAGTCTTACAACCAGCACATCACAAGGCTGCTGTATGCATCTGTTAAACTACACTTTTTTAGGATTAAGATCCTCTCGTGTTAACTCGTGTTAACTAACATGTTAACATGAGAGAAGTCATTATGTTACGAGAGAAAAGGACACAACCGAAATTGATAAACCCTATATAAATCATTGTAGCTCCTAAAATAATTTTTTTTGAGTCTTCCTCTCTTGTAACACGATTCTCTTATGATAGTAAGTAACATGAAATAGGATCTCTCTCTCAAACACACACATGCCTATATGATCAATAATTCAATATTGATGAGTATCAATTTAAACCAATGTAAAACTTGAAACACTTATACCACCTAATATTTTTTTATAAACTAGAACAAAATTGTTTTTGCATAATTAAACTGTTGAATTTAAAACTAATAATTAAAGTAGAGCAGGAGAGAAAAGTGTGATTGTGAAGAAGAAAAACCTGTTTAGGACATAGAGCAGAATCTCCATATTCACCTCTGCTACAGCTATGAGCAAATTGAAGAGCAACCTTTCCACCCATGGAGTGCCCTATAACAACCTCAGGCCAAGGCCATCTTTCAGCCTTCACCAAATCAGCCAAATCTTTGGCCGTATTATCCAAATCATGAGGCGGATTCAATTTCCTCTCCGCTGAGTTACCATGATTCCTCATATCCAACATCACCGTCCTCCAATCTAACACACAAAATTAACGATTCATTTTCAAGAATTTGCAAAATCAAAAGAAGGAACGAGAGAAGATAGAGAGAGAGAATGGAAATATACTAGAAGATGGAGAGGAATTGGAGAGTGTGGCGAGGAGGTTGCGAGAGAAGGATCTCCAATTTCTAGCGGATCCGAGAAAGCCATGGATGATGACGGCTGTTGATGTGTAAGGTTTGTCAGGATGAGATCGGAGTTCTTCGTATGCGATGGTTTCGAGCCACCTGGTGGTGGTTGCGCCACCGAGTTGGCGAGTGGGATTAGGTGAGTTAAGGAAGCGAGTTAGGAGGTTGAAGCTGGTTTTTCTGTTTTTGAGAGTAAGAGCTGCCGCCATTTTCTGTTTTATTTTTTTCTTTTGACGGGTTCCCCTGTCTAACAGTGAACAGTCTAACACCTTGGCCCGATGGAATGGAACCAAGCAAGCGCGGGGTACTTCCGTACTTGCCTCTTGGGATCAACGGATGATAATGGCACAAAATAAAAGTTTCATATTCACTCAATAATTCACATGAGAATTAATTACGCGTTCAAAAACAATATTACAAAATGAATTAAGGGCAAAAAAAAAATTAAATTAGACAAAAACTTGACAGCTGTGGGATTTGAACCCACGCCCTTTCGGACCAGAGCCTAAATCTGGCGCCTTAGACCACTCGGCCAAACTGTCTGATTGTTAATTCTAGCACAAGAAAATATTAGCACAATTAATATGGAGTAATATGGTTAACCGTCCCTAGCAGATCTACATATTGTGTATAGTTTGGCATCCAAGTATCCAACGATATAAGGATTAAGGAGTGATTCATATAGCAAAGAAATGCATCATCCTGTCCTTGATGCAAATCCGATGGTGGTGGTGAATAAATGCCATGCCCAAAGCCAAGTGTGTGATATAAAAGCATGTGATTTTGTAGGTCTTATATCAACTTCAGCCAAAATCAATAGCGACATTCAGCCAATTGGACCTTTAATCGAAAGGTTCTCCTAGATATCGTAGCCTATACCCACTCCCATTGACGTTTATGATGAATCTCATACTCTTATTGGATAGTGGATACTATAGTTTGAGAAAGCCCAAGTTAAGCAAATGACTCCATTCACCACGCACCTCACCCGTCATTTTCAGTCCAATCCTTCAAGGACATACGGGACCCACATTTTTCTTCATTGTTTTACCTTACCTACGACACTACGCCACATCACCATGTTTCAGCGTGTGTGTTAGTGTCTTAGTGGTTAATTATCCACTTTTTTTTTTCTTCTTCTTCTTCTCCTCTTATTCACTCACTCACTCTTTCGCAGTTTCGCCACCACACTCCACCAACCAAACAAAACATAAATGGACCCCACAACAGGATCCCTCCACCGCCGATCATCCTCCGACCGCCTCCTCCAACCCTTCACCGTCAATCATCCTTTCACCGCTGACATCGCCGCCGATGAGCTCAACGAAGCCGAGCTTTTCTGGTCCGCCGACATCTCCGATTCGGAAAATCAACAACGCCACCACACCACCACGCCGGAGCCCAAAACTCACACCCGCAATTTCGATCGCCTCGGCATCCTCGCCGTGTTAACCGAACCCGATCGCTCACCGGTGCTGCGCCGGAAATCCTCTCTCTCCTCGTCGTCCTCGAGGACGATTCCTTCGCTGCCGAGACCTCCGGCTCCTCCTCAAGGTTCCGATAATTACCTGGCTCAGTCCGTGGGTTCTAGAAAGTTCCAGCAATCGGCTCCGATGAGAGTCCCGATTCTGATGGCTCGCGGCGTAGCGAAGCCGAGGAATAACGGCGATGAGCTTGCTCTTGTGGATGATGATGGTGTCGACGATGACGATGAAGAGATGTTGCCGCCGCACGAAATCGTGGCTAGGGGTTCTGGAGTTTCGCCGAAAACGACGTTTTCGGTGTTGGAAGGAGTGGGAAGAACACTCAAAGGGAGAGATCTCCGTCAGGTGAGAAACGCTATTTGGCGTCAAACTGGTTTTCTCGATTAATCAACCATTTCTATGATTTTAATTAGTATTATTGTTGTTATTATATATAACTATGTGACTGTGTGAGGGAAGTTCAATTTTGATAGCTTCTCTTCCCCGTGGATGATGATGATTAAGTTCATGAATCATGAGAATGTTTTAGTCTCTTTTATGTAACTTGATTTTCGGATACTCTTTGTGTTCCGTTCCATGTGATCTACATAGAATCTATAAGTTGATTATTGGCTTTTATTTGTTGTTCGTCGTATATATTTTCTACCCTGAAATGAAACATCTAATTTGATGAGTGAATTCGAGTTTTCATGGTAAAAGATGAGTACTTTATGATTGTCCGTTCCGTTTGATTCATTTTTTGGACAGGAGAAATGGACAATCATGATAATTTGAGGGAATTCTTAAATGGCTAAGCCTCAAACTTTCTGAGTATTTTTTACTTCAGATACACTGTTTGTATGATAATGAATAAATGAAAAAATGTTATTTGCACGCGACATAATGTGCACAATACTTCAGGTATTAACAACGTAGTGTAAAAGTAACATTTTTGATAAATGAGAAGGGCTGAAGTAACATTCATGCGTCCTAACAAGTTACCTCATAACTTTTTACTTTTTACTTCCTTAAACAACTCAACACCCCCAATGATAAAATTCTAATAGGTTTACCAAATTTGAACTTGTTTGGGAAAGCAGCAAAAAAAGATTATGCTGATAATATATTTTTGTATAATTGATTATTATGATAATTGGTTATTATCAGAATCTTTTTTTTTTTTTTTGTGGTATGTTTGCTGAATAACGACTTTAAGATAATATATTCTATTTGGGTGGTGCAAAAATAATCACTTTTACATAATAAGTGATTAAAAAAGCTAGAAGCAAAACATTGGGTATCCACGTTTTTTCATCAAACAGTTCACTTCCCTAAATGGAAGCAAAATAGCTCAAAGGGGTTAAAAAAAGCTTTTTAGAAAAATAAGCTATATATCCAATCATAATAAATTTTTCATAAAATAACTTATCACTTCAAAAACAGCTGAAAGGGAAAGATTAAATCTTTCCCAAACAAGCTCTTTGCCTCATAAATTATTGGCTAAAATACCATTTTGGTCCCTTAACTTATTTTTTAGATTCAGTTTGGTCCCTTAACTTTTAAAATGTTCAATTTGGTCCCTTAACTTAGTTTTTAGATTCAATTTGGTCCCTTCACTTTTAAAATGTTCAATTTGGTCCCTTAATTTATGTCTGTTGACCTAAGTTAGTCATCTCCGTCAACGAGTCATTAACAGTGTTAATTTTTTAGGATCCGGTTGAAATTCGCTAACAATTTAAAGGACCAGTTTGAATCTCGTTAACAATTTAAATGACTAATTTGAAACAAGTTAATAATTTAAAGGACTAATTTGAAACTCATTTAACACTATTACTGACATTATTAATGGGAGAGGACTAACTTGAGTCAACATAGACAAATTAAGGAACCAAACTGAACCTTTTAAAAGTTAACGGACCAGACTGAATCTAAAAAATAAGTTAAGGGGTCAAATTGAACATTTTAAAAATTAAGGGACCAAATTGAATCTAAAAAATAAATTAAGGGACCAAAATGATATTTTAGCCTAAATTATTCTATCTTTATTTATATTTATGTTTGATTCAATTCCTGAAGTAGCTAGATGTAATTCTCTATTAATTTTCTCTTTCCATTTTTATTGGTGGTTTTTATATAAGAATCGATTGCTTATGGAAGCAATCACTCTCACCAGTGTGTGGATGTCACACCATCTTATTCCAATGGTGCAACTTGTTCTTATTTTTAAGAACCAATCAACTAATTAAGCATAACTTTTCAATGATAAGCATAGCTAAGTATAACTAGCTATTTGAATGTCATGCCATCCTATTCCAATGATGCAATTCAGTAATTCTCTTACGGTCTTTCTTATCCTTAGGACAATGATTAAATATTAAATAATCTAATAAAAGTAAGTATTTATTGGAAAGCAAGATAAAACACTATTCAAATATTAAATGTATAACTTTTCAATGATTCCATAAAAAAACTTTTCAATGATAATTTCTTTTTTATTCTATTTTCTTAAGCCGTGCCCAGCACTGGTTAACATTTTCCAAAATATTATATTAGTTTCATGCAAACGAAAATAGGAGAGACTATTGTTGTATTCATGTTTTTTTTACAAGAGAAAATTACTGCATTTCATTAAAAATCAAAGGAGCAATACATGTTGGGATATCAGAAAACATTTGAGAACGAGCATTAGAAATGGCCACTCTTGCTAAGCTATGAGCAACCATGTTAGCTTGTCTCCTAGAGAACTCCACATGAGAGTTTTGGAAAAATAAACTAAGAAGATCCTTACAAGAATAAATAATGGAACCAACTTCAGTTAGATCAACACTAAACAAATTTAAACCATCAACAACCAACTTAGAATCAAGCTCAAAGATCACCTTCTCCACTCTAATCTCCCGCATCCAATTAATAACAAAATATAGACCAGGGCTTCGCCCATTTGCACATCAACCACGGGGGAGAAAGAGACTGTTTTAACTCCCATAAAAGTACCATCTTCATCTCTCAGGCACATACCAATACCCACCTTATTCAAGTCAACCGAAAACGAGGCATCCACATTGCACTTCACAAAACCCACAGGTGGTTTAGTCCAACAAATACTATTGGAAGCCAAGACCGAAGATGTTTGAGGCTGCACAGAAGCATTTTTTGCTTTGGACCATTCCTCTAATAGATTAACACCTCGACAAACAATACTACTAGGGGACTCATCCACACCATCCCAAACCATACAATTCCGACTCCTCCATAGGCTCCAAAGCGTCATAGACCACAACACCCTGTCATTATCTGTGAGTAGGTCAATCATAGCAAAAAATAGCTCCTTAAAATCATGTTGTTGATATGGGTTTAGTAATGAATATTATGTCAAGAATTAGATTATAATTAAAATTAGATTAAAAACCTTAGTCATTTTTTTAACCGGACTTTAGTATTTTATTTTTATTTTTTTTTGGAAAAGATTAAAAAACCTTAGTTAATAAGTACTAATAATATTAAATAAACATTACAAAAAGTTTCAAAACTACAATATCAAATTTTTTCCATGTATTTTCTAGCAATATGTGGTGAGGTCTTTATCCATCCCAAATGTCCATGTCCCTCTTTCCATTGCCTACAAATAAACACATAATCATCATCATCTCTTCATAAGAATATATTTCAAAAAAATTTAAAAAGTATATATTCATTACCTCATTATCATCATCCATATGATCATATCCTCACCAACGGATTCAAGTTGAGGCATTAAGTTCCAAGAACTCCACTATTTAATCATATATAATGTAGCAGAAGCACAAATAAACATATATGCTAGTGTATTGGATACAAAAGATATGTGAAGTCAAGCAAATGATAATAGTAACAGTAAATAGAAAGACAGTTACAACTCAAAAATATTAGTAGCTATAATATAATAATATTTATAATAAGGATAATTAAGTAATATATACGGGGTGGGGACCCCGCGGGGCGGGGGGCATGATCCCCGTCCCCGTCCCCGAATCAACCACAGGGGGATTTTCTCCCCCATCCCCGTCCCCGCGGTGAAAAATTCCCCGCCTGCGGGGCCCCATTCGGGGCATTCCCCGCGGGGATCATGGGTAGAAATTGCCACCCCTAATGCAGGGGAATAATGTAGGCGGCTGAATGTGAAATAGATAGCTAGGGTTCCTTCGTTTTATTCAAACAAGCCCAAAGTCCTTCTTTTGTTGTTTCAAATGCTAAATGGGCCTAAATCAGCTCAACTTTAATTTTGTTTTTTTATTTTTTTCTGACAGTTGGATTAAAAAGGAACTTTGGGCCTATAAAACTGGTTTATTTTTTACACTCATGAGAGTAAATACAGAGTTATTTTTGTAATCCCATAAAAAAAAGTTATTTTTGTAAATTTATTAATATAAAATTTAAAAGATATGACAATTTTAAAATTTATGTTAATATTACTTAATATATTATATTGAAATTTAAAAATAATTGAACCTTGAACCAGTGCCTTCACCGGTTCAATGTCTGGTCCGGTTTTGAAAACCTTGACTATTTCTAACTTCTCAATAGGATTCCTATTTCAAGCTCTTATATTGACAGATTTTTAGTACAACAACCTAATGGGTACTATGTTAATTTTGTAGCTTCTAGGGTGAGGGAACAACTCCCATGAGGGAGCATTTATGATCGTTAGATTTAATAGTTAAATAAGCGTGATGATTTTAGGGTGGCTCAATCTCTAGGTTCTTCTGTTGTCTAGTGTTGTTGATAAATATGAGGTTGTTGCAAGTCCCAAGTTGTGGGTTTTAAGGTCTGTCTTTTGGGTAATGCATAACAAAACAAGCTGTAAAAAACATATGAAGAGCATGTTTGGGAATCCATATTTCATCTGTTTTGTATCATTTTCAGCTATTTTGTAAACATCTATTATGTTTGGCAACCAAATTATTTTTTAAAAAAAGCTTTTTCTTTGATTAAAAGCTGTTTTTGAAACATCTCATACATAGGACTGTTGGCTTTTTTTCCTTCTGATTATAATCACAAGTGCATACTATGAGTGTGTTTGGGAAAGCTGGAAAAAAAAAGATTATGCTGATAATCTGTTTTCAAATAATTGATTATTGTGATAATTGATTATAATCAGAATATATTTTTGTTTGGGTATATTTGCTGAAAAATGATTTTAAGATAATCTATTTCGTTTGGATGGAACAAAAATAATCACTTTTGCATAATAAATTACGAAAAAGGGCATGTTTTTTATTTATTTTAACATTGTAACTTATTTATTTTTTGTTGTCTTGTCTTTTTTATATAAAAAATTGAATAAAATGTCTAACATTTTTTTATGACTATGAAAAACATGTGACAATATATTATTTTTTACAATAGTTAAGATTAACTTGAATAGAATTAAAAAAAGCAAAAAAGAAAAAAAAGAAAAAAGAAAAACTTGAATATAAGTATGTTAAAAACTTGAATATAATTACGATAAAAAAAGTAAAACAAAAACTTGAAGAAAGATGGACTTTCAATCAGATGCCTCGGTCGAGAGTGATGGACCGCGGGGGACATACGAAAATGAACAGTAATAATCAAAATTATTTAATCAAAACAGTTCAAAGTGGGAGATGGTAAATTATCACCTATTTCAGCTTTTTTTCCCCAAAAAAAGCTTTTTCAAAATTTAAGCTAAACACCCAAACAAAATAATTTTGTGTGAAAAAGCTTTTTTAAGTGTAAGACAACTGATTTGGGTGTTCCCAAACAAGCTCTATAGCTCTCCATCTTTTTGACAAATCACACATTGTGTACTGTGCTGTGTTACCAGAATAATTATTTTTGCACCACCCAAACGAAATAAGTTATCTTAAAATCACCTTTTAGCAAACATACCCAAACACAAACAGATTCTGATTATAATCGATTATCAGCATAATCTTTTTTTTTTTCCAGTTTTTCCAAACAAGCTAGGAAAAACATATCAAGTAGCAATGGTCAATTTTATTAGGAACAGTAAATCTCCCATTTGCAAAAGGGATATATTTTAACACTTTTTAAAATATAAAATACATCAAATCCCAATGTAAAATTCCATGTTTTAGATCCTTAACCAGTATCCTAAAGACACTCGTTAACATTCTCCTTTGCAAAATTATAAAGGTGTGTAAGTTGATCCCTAAATTTTAAAAAATTCCAAATTAATTCTCAAAGTTGCCTCAAGAAAACTTCAGAACAGAATAGTGAGTGAAACAATTTCTGACATATGATCCCTCCGACAACGGTCAGAATAGAAGAGTTATTAGGCGAATAAAATAAAATAAAAATTCAATTTATGAAAATTTTACTCAAAACCAATACTATACAAAGGAATATCTACTAATCTCTATCATAAGAAAATATGTTTATATACTATTGGCTTTATGTAAAATTTTCTTAAATTATTTTTTCTTTCCATTTCATTCATCTAGTACATGATAGTTGAGATAATAGAAATTTTTCAAACAAAATTCTTCACAATTGACGAGAGAGATCATATGTCCTGACTAAAAAAACTTTGGGATGAAAGTACACACAAGATCAAGGACCAACTCACTTCTATGCCCCAAAGTTGTCAAACGTGACAATCGGAGACTAATTTGAAATTTATTTAGTTAAATTTAGAAACAAAATTGACACACGATTTCATATGCCAAATGAGGGATCAACTCAATGTATGGCAAGCGCAAGATCACCAGTAGCATCCCGGTTTTGTGATATGATAAGCACAAGTAGGTTATTTAAACACAGCTTGTCGTAGATTTTATTCTGTTTATTTACAAACCAGGAAAAATAAGAACACGGACAGATTTATCTTTATCGGATTTTAAAAAAAAGTGTACACAATACAGAGATAGGTTCATATTTCCATAAATTTCACTTAGGACGTGTTTAAATTGTATAAATCAGAAAGAAAACGCAGCAAGTCAGATATATGAATGGATATGCCTCAAAATGTTGAGTTCAAAAAGGAATTCTCCTTTCACACATCTAATTGATTCATCATCCTTGCCTTCTGTTTTACTTCGACAACAAAAATTGAACAAAAAAATATGCATAATACCAAATCAGAAATCTGGCTATAAACCAGCTAAAATGGAAAACCCAAAAAATAAAATTGCTGAAAAAAGGTTCTTTTTGGAAAACAATTGTTTCCCACCTGACACAGAGGCATCGATAGAGTATCTAACCCAAAGAGCTGAGTTCCCGTTTGTTGAAAATCTAAAGAGGGCAAAATGGGTATCACACCATTAACCGTAGAGACCAACAAACATGACAGAAACTACAGAACCAAAGGGAAGGGTACCTATGCCTCATGAATAGAAAAACAAGGTGGGAGAAAAGATGAACCAGAAGGAAAACCCTAAAGAGAAACATCAATGGATGTTAATGTGGCGCAGCTATGACTCGACACGCTTCCATTCACAATAAGGAAGGCGATCTTAAGGGCTGCGCTTATTGTTACAGATCTACAATAACAGACATAAAAGAAATAATATTGAAACAACAAATCTTGAAAAGTTGTAGAGAAAGATAAACCCTAGAATGATGATGAGAATAGCCGCTAGGGTATAAGCAATAAGCAGAGTGGGAAGAGAAGAATATATAATCTCATGGGTGTGCTGAAAGACCAATCTACCCTCAGCGTGCAAGAGCTCTTTCCAAACCATGGTTAGGCTTACACACTATAATTCACAACGGGCTTTGAGGTTTAACTTAAAAATGGTCTTTAATCTTTAGTTCGCGACTGAGGATTTTAGGCTTTTAGCCCATGAGCCATAATTTACCCTCCAGGCCCAAAAGAAAAAAGAAAAAAGAAAAAAAAAAAGAAAAAGAAAAAGAGTGGAGTTATGTTGAAAGGTTTAGTCTGAGGCTTTGTTTGAATTTTTTTGGTAAAAGATTACTTGAGATGAAATAGAAAGGAACGAAATGATAAATAGTTCTATTTTTTTATGTAAAATTTCACAAGATGTATACTAGAATTTAAAAACTTCAAAATTATTAATTTAAATCATATATATTTTGAACATATAGTGACAAAACTGATGTCACCGGTTATTTAAGTAAAAGTGCTTATATTTCCTTTATAAAAAAAACTGCTTATACAAACGTATACTTCAAAAGTAGAAACTTTCACTTGAATTCCTTCTTGATGACAACTATCACATTAATGAAGAAATCCACAATCTTTGGGGTGGAGTCAACTTGGGATCCTACTCTCTTAATAAAGTGTAAGTCCAATGCCCATTGTGAATATTAGTGCCACCAGACTACACACTATAATTCATTGTAATCCACCTTACCTAGCATTGGAATAACATTCATGTCCAACAAATAAAAAAAAAATATATATATATATATAGTGGCTTTTGAACTCATACTGAGTCACATAAGTATATGAGCCTTCACAAAAATATCATGATATCTGTTCGAATAATACACCAATCAATATAAGTTGAAAAAATATTATAATATTAATATATGATTCTATTGTGCTTAATAATCTTTGTCTATTTATTTTATGTCTTGTATTAAGTCCAAATCTTCTTGTAGTACAATAAAAAGTTATACAGAAATGCTAATCGAGTATACTGGTTAAGAAAATGAAATAACAAATTTCCATAAGAAAATAATGTAATCAATGTATCGAGAAGTGTGAATGTATAAAGAGTGTTTGTTTTTCAATAAAATCGTACATCTTTTTATATTTCTTAACTGATGTCCAAAGGACACCGGTTAACAAGACCCAAAATGATATATTATGATTCTATTTTAAAACATTGAAATTTGAAAACAACAACCTAATCAAAGTCAAACGTCCTAATTAAAGTAACGTTGAAAAACAAAGAAACCAAGTCAAATAGTCTTATCTGCTGCTTCAATGTTTAAAGAAACGATTATGGTTCTTATTTTAGTCTACTAATGGTATAACTTGCCTAAGAAGATAGATTTTTTTTTTCCTTACAAAAAATGATTGTTAGGGAAGAAACTTCCAAGGTTGCCGGGTATGGTACCAACGACATGTTGGGGTTGTCAGCAGAGGCTCGACCCAAAGATTACGGCACAGGTTTAGATCGCAAGCAGTCTTACCCACTTGTAGCTTCCCAACTAGCCTCTAGATGTAACATCCCTGTTTTTACATATATGCTTAATTGTTTTATTAAGGGTGATTAATTTTCTAAATGGTTATTTCTGTTTATTTTAATGTTGCTTGGCTTGAGTAATTTTAGTTACTCATTTAGAAGATTTTACTGAGTGTGTTAACACTGTGTTGTTACAGGATGTGCACGCCTAGACAGTAGCATTAAGCTATTATTCTTTGTTTCGAAAAATACCATCTAAAATTATTTTGGTTAAGAAAAAATTATTCTCATAGTCCCTAAAAGAAATTTTAGTATCAGAAAAATAAAAAGGGTTCAGTTTTAAGTCTTTTCTTTACTTGACTTAGGTTCAGCCACGTTTCCAACTTCTCTTCCTTTCATTTTTTTCATCTTCTCTCTCTTCCTTCTTTTTTTCCCACGATAGCTTCCTTCTTCATCAGTATCACACCACTTCATTTTTCTTTCTTCTTCTTCTTTCTCGTCTCTCTTCCACTTCACTTCAAATTTCTCCTCCCTCCTTCCACCTTCATCAGCCACCATGGAGCGCCGTCGGACCGTCGCTGGAACAAGAAGATGACGTGCGCTCGGTTCTCCTCCATGTCACGTCAGCCACTGCGAGCTCCACCGCCGGACGCACACTGCGAGAGTCCGACCACCGCACAGGAGTAGACGACCTCGCACCGCCGTCCAGCTCGTCGCCCGGTCGCCGCTCAGAGTGGGAGACACGATCGCGTATTCTGGCCTCTGTTCTCCTCCGATCGCTGCTGCGTCTGGTTCGAGCTCCGCCGCACGCCGCCACTGCAGGAGTTCATCCGACCATCACGCTCTGCCTTGAGAGAAAGAAACGTCGACCACGCGTTCTGATCTCGTGCTTCGCTGCTGCGACTTAGTCCTCCGCCGTGGGTAAGTTCCAGCCACCTTGTGAGCCGCCACAAGCCACCGTTCACCGCCGCGTCAACCACCTCAGCACCACCACAAGTTTATCTTCTTCCATGGGTGAGTGGTTTTCTCACTTCCTTTGTTCAATTTCTAGAAACCCCAATTCTTCCTAAGAACCCTAACTCTAGGTTTTGATTTTAGTTCTCAAAATCTGAAATTAAGTGGTGTTTTATGAACTTGAGATCATGATTAAGTGTTCCCTTAAACCAATTTTATCGATTTCTTGTTAAATTGATTTTTTTGCCCAAATTTTCATCCTGAGCCTAAAAGCCTCAACCTGTTTTGATTTGAATTAATGTGATTTTTGAGAAATTAAGCATATTAGTAAGTTATATTTATAGTGTTGATGATGAGTAATTAATTTTGGGAATTGTTTGATTGTTGTACATGCTTGGGTCGTCTATCTGGGTTGTCGTTCATGTTCGTGCTTGCCTTGGGGAAGCAGAAATTGCTCTTGAGAACTAATTGGAGCTGACTGCATAGTTGTGAAGTTTCAGAAAACCCTCCGAACGCCTTACCAGGTGGGGGAAGATTATATGTTAGGTGTAGTTTGGGGTATATGCGGGTTAGTATAACTGCTTAGGAATATTGAGAATTATGTTAGCATGCTTGCTTAATATTTTAATGTTGTGATTATCTGTATGATTTTAGGATCTTATATCTTGTTATGTCTGTTTAGATTCAATTTAGCGTTAAGCTAAACTGGATCTTGTTGATTTGGCTTGAGGTTCTAATTCGAGAACCTTACTTATTTGTTTGGGAACTCGCGTACGTTAAGCGTTGGATATAATTCCAGGTAATTGGGCTCTAAGTATAAGCCTTATGTCCGATCGTTAAGTCGCTTAGGGACTTGTTGTGATGTGCATTTGTTTCCGAACTTGATTCGGGAGGTGTTGGAATATTACTATCAGCTGGTATCAATTTCTTATTTATTGAATCTCTGAATTCAATCTTAAGGTTTATCCTTGTTTATGTTTTGTTAAGTTGGGCTCGAAATATTTTATTATACGGAGTTGAGGAATTGTTGGAAAGAATAGGCCAAATTATCGAATAATTGAGAAATTTCAAATTATTGTCCTTAAATGTTTTTCACATTTTATGAAGGTATCTCATTTTAAACATCAAATATCAATTGTAACTATTATTATACATTTTTATCCAAAATGAGTCAAAATGACAATTTGTCGAGTTAAATCGTTTTATCGATACTTGTACTCTAAAATAATTAATTTAGCTTAAGTAAGCTTTAAGTTTAAATATTCAAATGAATCTGAGTCGAAAAGGGTAATTTTGGCCAATGGTTCTTTTGAGCCCAACTCTTATCAATAACTGTTTTTATATTGATACCGGCGCTTTGGAACTTTTAGTTCCTGCTTTATTTGCCTTCGGGCAATATTCCAACCTAATCATAGTCGTTGTCGTTCTGGAGGCATAGACACCTTTTATAGGATATTTGGGGACTGTGTGGGGGCCACGGAGACCTCGGGGATAGTCAGGCGTGGATCCTGCCAATGGTCCGGTGTATGCATCACCGGTACCGGTGGAGACCTAGACAGCAGGACTATCTTGAAACTCCACTGAACTAAATATTATTCAGATGTTAAGTACTCTCGTGTGAAAGGACCGCGGAGATGGCTGTTAGCGTACTCCAATCGGGACTTGTGCACCGAGTTGTTTACGCATATTACCTGAATGCTATCTCGACAGAACACTATGACAACAATAGTCTCCATGGAGCAAAGTTAGGTCGATGTCTTAGGCATGCATTCGAGTCTCATCTTTTTCTGAAATAGTATATATGTATTTTATAAAATTTCCTTAATTATATGTATCCACTTGATTGTTTGTTTGTTGTCGCATACCCATATCTACATATGAGCTTGGCATAGAATCTTACCTCCATATGCATTTCTTCTTTCTTCTTATGTATGTGAGTAGCTGATTCTGCTGGTCGTATGGTACGTGGGACCGAGATGACGGATGATTGATGATACATCGTGTGGGCATTTGCTTCTTTTGGAGGATTCCGTGTTGGAGAGATATTCTTGAGAATCCTCTTTTCTTTGGTGTTGTATATATATATTAAGGGAAACTTTAATGTATCAGCCGTGATGGCAGTTTCCTGTTTTTATAACTTTATGTTTATTTTATTTTACTAATGAAAACTTCCGCGTACATATGAAAATCAATTTCGGATTACTGTATCTATAATTTTCTAAGTCTTTACTTATGAATGAAGTCTTTTTATTTTTTTTTTTTGCCCCTGGTAGTTGATGTAAGACCAGAGACCAAGAAATTGGTTCGAATTATGTTTTGACGTTATAAATTGTTTATCAGGTTTTCCGATTCAAACAAATCTTCGTTTTTCAGAGGGGACATCTCGAAAATGATTTGTAAAAATCCCTATTTTAATCATTATAATTAGTGTTAATTAAAACTAGGCGTCACACTAGACGTTAGGGGATCTCCCTAAAAAGAGTTACATCAAGGGAAATTTTAGTGGCGTAAGGGGAATTCAAACCCGTATCCATGAGAAGAGTGAGGATTCAACTCTGGATCCTTAGGGAGGAAAGAAACAAAGAGAGAGATGAAAAGTCAAAACCCAATTGCCGCTTTTTTGTGCACAGAAACGGAGAGGATGGTTGATTTTTGGAAGCTGAAGAAATGGAGTGAGAGAGGGTGCAAAATGGTGCCGTGAAGAATTAGAGCAACATAACCTTATCATGCACCAGCAGCAATTACATTGTAGGATAAGAAATCTACCTTATAGGAATCGGAACCTGCTCCCAATATGAGCAATTGACCCTTTTGATATGCATCCTCAAAATTGGGGAAAGGGATTAGGGATTAGTGAGTGACATTGAGGAAAGAAAACCGTTGAGGGTGGCGACGTTGATGGACACCAACGACAGTGACGATCATGAAGCAGGGGTAGGATATAGTGTTGGTTGCCCAATAATGTTAAGCCGACGATGGCGACGGTAACATGGTTAGATAGGAGGTTGCCGATAGTTTCTTTTGTTGTAGGTTGGAGGGCAACCCATGCATTCGTAGGCGTGTGTACAACAAGCAGCCGATAGTTCAGCTTCAAGTTGTGTTTACAATAGGCTGAAAGCAAAGATAGACACGTCAGCTTTTAGAAGAAAAGAAGAGATATCAGAGGTGCTGAGGTGGTGACGCGAGAGTTCGCATTTCAGGATTTATATAATATAAATAAATTTGATGTAAATTGTAAGTTTAATTTAATTTAGGTAGCCAAATTCATAAGAGAAATGATTCTTGATCTTTAACTCCAGTGAATTTGTATGATCCTCCCCTTTTACAAGGTTATCAGGTTCTAAAGATATAAACATGCAGTAAAAATATTTATTATAAGATACTTTTATAAATAAATAAAAAACAATATGCAAATAACTAATTTTACAAGCTATTGTAAGGGAGGGGCATGGGCCATCCTACATACAGGCTTGTTTGAGTTAGAGGAAATTCCTCCCCTTATTGTGCCTTCTTAATTTCAATCTATCTTGAAAATCATCTTTCTGCTGAGCAAATTGATTCCCTATATCTAATCAGATTTTAATATATGAAATAATTATTGAGTGAAGATCCAAATTGGTCCCCGAAAAAATTTGGGGACCCACTTTTAGTCCTTGGAATTTTTTTTTTACCTATTTAGTCCCTCCGATTTTCAAACTCGAGACACATTAGTACCTAGATTTAGTTTCGATATCTATTTACTTGTCTATGTGTCCCATTAACCATCCTACTTGACCAGTTAGTGTTCCTGCGTGACCTATAAGAATTTCTATCATGAAAAATTAATGAAAAATGAAAAAGTGCATAATTTTCAGGTATGAAAAATTTAAAATTGTACAAGTTTTTCACTTTTCATTTGTTTCCCACCGAGGAAATTCGGACCACTAACCAACCAAGTACGATTGTTAATGGAATATGTAGGCAAATAAATGAATGTTGAAACTAAATCTAGGGACTAATTTATCCCGCAATTAAAACTTTGAGGGATTAAATATTTATTTTATTTTTTTCAGGGACTAAAAAGTGGTTCATCGAAATTTTTAAAGCAAAGCGTAAATCCAAAGCCCTTTTATTTCAGCGCGGGTAAATATTAAGCGGTCATTACTCCAGCGTAAATATTACGAACGAGGCATAGGAGCCCTTCCTTACTCTAGCGTAAATATTAAGCAGTCATTTTCTTTTCCTATTTTTTCTTTATATCTCACAAATGCCACAATTAATCTTTACACCAAAACCATGGTGGATTCTAACATGAAGTAGGTTGTTTATGGGTATATCAATATACCCCAAAAAAATTTCATCAGGGATGATTTTCAACCATTGGATATTTTAATTAAATAATGAATGATCCAGATTTTTTGATCCAAAAAAATTTTGAAATCCAATTTTTTTTGAAAAATACTGATTTGCCCTTCACCCTCCCTACCATCCTCAACCGCCGATTTTCCAACCAGCCACCACCACTTTCATCCCTACCCCCACCTTTCTTGCCACCTGCCTGCAACAACCACCCCCACCTCTCCGCCACCCACCATCCTCTCATCACTAAAAAACAGAAAATCCAGAAACAGGGACAAGCAAGATGATGAGAGGGTTTCGAATACCACAGTTCAAGATCTGGGTTTTATGTTTTTTCCTCTTTGGGTTCAGATCTGGCTTTTGCTTCACCTTCTTCATCTCCAAAGAACCATTTTGAACCAATCCTCGTTCTGCATCGCTGCCATCGTCGTTAGAATGCTGCATTGATCTGCCCGGAGCGAAATCCTCGGATGTAGCCGCGGCGCAGCAATCCGAGCCTCCACTAGCAGGTGGCGACGCTCCTCAGAATGTTGCTCGACGGAGCGGAAGACGTCGGCGAAGGAGGAGGAAGGATCGCCGTCGTTGATGTTTGAATGGCCCTTCTCCTTCTTCTATAATTGCTCCGCCGTTCTCGAATCTGACATTGAAGAAAGGCAACGTGTTTGGAGGTGGGGGAAGAGAGAGAGAGGCAGCAGAGGGAGGTGGGGAAGAGAGAAGGGAGGCGGCAGATGGAAGAGAGAAGGGAGAGTTGGTAGTTGGAGAGGTTGAGGGCAATGGTAGGGTGGCAGGTGACGGTGGTGGTTGGATTGAAGGAGGTGGATAAGGCCATAAGGGTAGAAATGAGTTTTTCGATATATTTTTTATTTTTAAAAAAAGAGGTTATTTAGTGGCATATACCCATAAAACATAGTCTTCATGCTAGAACCCACCCAAAACCACCGTTTTCTTCTTCCTTTTGCTTTTACTCTCCTTCTTTTCCTTTCTTTAATTTCTTTTCTCTTTCAAAATACAAGGATGCCGTAGTTACATTACATGTTTTATTCCCCTTTTGTTAGTCTTGTTGTTTTTTATTTGATCTCAAGAAAACAAACAAGAAAGAAATAAAATATTACTGCTGAGTTCCACAAATGAGTATTCCTTTCATTCATCACTCTTACTATTCTTAAATGCAGCGTGGAGCACATTGACAGCATAGGAATTCATTACTACCAAACGCTAAGATGATACTGGAGAAAGAACTTCATGGAAAGCAAAGGTATGTTATTAATTTGGTTGAAACTTACCTTTCTATAATAAATTGAAGTTACTACTTAAACTAACTATTGAAAATTTTACTTTTTGTGATGCCAGTGAAATTATGGCTCTTGGATTTTAATGAAAAAATTTTCATCCGGACATGCGAATATGGAATTATCAGGTATAGTATACAGTTACTATTACAATCTTGGAGCAATTTTTTTACCACCAATTTTTTCGAAATAGGAAAAAGTTTTTCATTGAACCCCTACCCCGGATCATCTATCAATTATTTAATAGCAACTCTATTTAATCAATTGCATCTTCGAAATGCTAAAAAGATTACTTTTTTATTTTTAATAATATAATACCGGGATTGGTTTGGTATTGCAAAATAATAATAAATTAATAAACTCGAAGCGAAAGAATAAGAGGTGTTTTTTGATTATTTCAGTGGAACCAGTACAAATCAAATGGATGAAACGAAGAACAAAAAATTGGGACACTATTATGTACATTACATATATGGCATATAGACTCCCTATATATGAATACGAGGATATATATTCTAGATTAATCTATATTAAATCTCTATTATATATATATATATATATATAAAGAATAAGATTTGATACACTGCAATAATAGAAAGTAAAGTATGGTAGAAAGAAATAGATTTGATTTCTTTCTACCATACTATCAAGGATTTCTTTCATAGAATTCTGCTGATTCTATTCTAGTCCGACCATTTTATTTAAGACTAAGAATTGAAATCCCTTTTTTTTTATTCAATCATTGCATTGATAAGAATTAAATAAGAATTAAGAAGTTTTACCGTGAGCAGATTGTATCCATTGGGCAAATATAGGGTTATGAACTTATAATCTATAATCTGATGATCGAGTCGATTCCATGATTATAAGTTCATTCCATACCAGACCAGATCGGAATAGGGTTATATACATTCTGCCTATGCTTCGAGCGTATCTAAATAGATACTATGTTTACAATATATTTCATGTTTTTTGTCATGTTATGAGAAATAATAATTTATGGGGTCCATTCAAATTTGTTTTTGTCCCTCTCTTTCATAATTTGAATGAATTTGTTATCAAATAATGTTGAACTAATAACTCTTATCATATTGACAAGACACAAATAGAATGGTGCCCTGCCATTGCTAGCCTGCAAGATGAATTTACTACTGTCCAGAATTTTGTACTCCATAATGGCCAATGCTACCTTGCTGTGAATTTGGAGGAATGAAGAACCCTTAATTTGATGAATATTTTAGACGCCTCGTGCAACCGTCTAGGATAAGAAGAAGATTCTCCTATCCAAAATATGGTGTTTCGGTGTCCCATACTAGTTAAATGTTAGGGATGTATATTTTTTTTTATCAGTAAGAAAATAAAGACAACAAAGAAGCTAGAAAGAACTAATCACGGGTTCTAAGAACACCCGTAGCATCTGCAAGCAGAGTAAGAGATAGTTGGGGAGGACAAGATGGCCAAATCTTCATAGAGTCCCCTAAGGTAGCACCTTGCTTGGCTAGCCAATCAGCACAAGCATGCCCTTCCCTAAGAGTATGGCAAAAGGACAAGTTCCAAGAGAAGGAATTATAACTTCTAATGTGATCCACCAGTGGAGCATAAGGGTGTACTCTAGAAACACCATTCTGAACAAGAGTAACTGTTGTCTTTGAGTCAGATTCACATATGACCTCTCTATATCCTGCATTCCAGGCTAGCTTCAACCCGTTAGCAATATGGCTAAGAGCTCAGCATTCATACTAGTTGATATGCCACAAAAACCAGAAAAGCCAATGATCCACTCTCCCAAATTATTTCTAATTAGACCCCCAAATCCAGCATTACTAGGATTACCAAAAGAGCTCTCATCAACAAGTTATGATTTTATTTTATTAAGTAACAGATTGTCATTGATGGGAGACAAAAAATATGATAGAAAAGTGAGATAGAGGATCTTCATCTCTCCAGTAGTGATATGTTTGGGGCATCTATACCACTATACCCCATGTCTTTTCTTGTTAGTTTTAGTTTATGTGTTTTGGGCCTAGGCCCTCTTTCTACCAAAAAGAGTATAAGAATTTTTAATTCGACATGGAAATTGAAGTTGTGGTCCTGTTGATGACATGCGTGCCGGAGATGGATGATACACTAAGGGTGTAAGCAGATCTAATCTGATCTGTGTATCGGTAGATCTGAATAAATCCGAACTGATTTTGATGATTTGGGTCAGTTCATCATATCAAACTGAATTTTAAATGATAAATCTGAAGATAATTCATTCGGATAATCTTGAACCCGACCGATCCGAATTGAACCAATCACTTAAAAATTAATATATTATTAATTTCATTATAATAATTATGTTTTTAGCAAAATTAATATATTAAATAAAACTTTTTACCTTTTTATTCAAACTGTACTTCTACTCACGACCATTGATCCCAATTTTTTATTACTTTTTTTCTGATTTTTTTTAACTTTTAAGTATTTTTTGAAATTAAAATCTAATTAAATTTAAAATAGGATAATTTGATGATGAAATCCAAAATAACTCAACTTTAATCAAATTGATTTGAGTTGGATTTATATTTTTTTTCTTTTGAAAATTCAATTCAATCCAATTCGATCAAATTAAACCTAAACTGATAGTAAATTATCTCAAATTTTATATACACCGATCAGATTAGATTTAGTGTGTTTAGTTTCACGTTGTAAACTTCCAGAATTGATTCTAACCCCTGTCATATATGATTTTAGTAAAAATAAGGTGTTTGGTTACTATCAATTAAAATTGATTCTATCTTTAGAAACGATTTTGACTAGAAGTTACAAAAAGTAGCTTTTGCGTTAAGTTAAAAAATTTAAACTAAGTTTTACATCAAAATTGCTCTCAAAATAAAAACATCCAAAAATACATTAATTCACTTCAAACTTAATTATAACTAAATCAATTTAAAAAAAAAAACAAATTTATTCGAAATCACTTTTAGTAAACATTTATCCAAACGTGCACTTGCGTAATGGAATCAATTCAGCGTGATGAAGGCAAAGGGCACCCACAAATCGCAATCGGCGTGAGTTGTCTTCTATTATGGACATGCAAGCATCTGTGGATGACTATACATGACTTGGAAGAAGGTCAGGTATCTGTTGACTCTCTTGACTTCTATTCCTTCTCTAGTCAGTCAATTCTCAATTTTTCTAACGTGAAAAGTTAACACACTGATCTTGTACATTACTTTTCAGTTTTTTTTAAAAAAAAAAAAATTATTTTTCATTGTATTTATTTATTTTTTTGGGTGACATTCAATGTTTTTCTTTTGTACACACCATGTAGTTAGTCTTCAAATTCAAGTTCAACAATGTACAACGTCTAATCATCGCATTGAAATGCTATTTTTTTTATATGCAAATTGAAGCAAAATTAAACCATTCCGTTTTTGTTTTTTTTTTTAACACGGCTTGTAGTAGGTGATTCAAATTGAACAATGTAGAAGTGATGATTGTATTGAAGCTTTTTCTATTTTAATATGAAATTGAAAGATAAATCCTAAATCAAGCCATCCCGTTTTCACATTGAAATTTGAAAGTTGAAACTTATTCGCATTCACTAATAAATTTTTCCCCCTCTCTCAAGTCTCAACGATATCCCACTTGTTCGTGTGACACGGGGTGAATATGGTAATTGACAATCAATTAAAGAAATTGTGTATAAAATCCAAGGATTAAAATATTAAGTTTTTCACCAACTGGGGTTGGCACAGCTGGTCAAGCCTTCCGCTCACACTAATTGTAACTGGAGTTCGATTCCTAGATCTTCCCTATTGGTAGACAATATATAAATTCCACTATAAATCCTCGTTGGGGTCGGTGGTATTCACTGACCTTGCAAAGGGGCGTGCCTTCCCCCAATCTAAACTTTTTGTAACAACATATATATATATATATATACTCTCTCTCAATGATATCATGTTTGAGCTTTGTTGGATAAGTCCAATAAGAGAAAGACTTACCTAGGCACATACCTAACACATCATTATTGGGCACAATCAATGATAATGTGACATATCATTAAAAAAATTAAAACATAAAAAAAAAGTAAGAAAACTCTTTCACTCCCTCACTGTTGCAGTTCCACCGTTCCCATCTCTTTTTGGACCCCTTTCTCTGTCTTCAATGAGCACATTCTAGATTGGTAGAGGTTGCAACTGTTGTGTGCTCATTGAAGATAGAGAAAGGGGTCCAAAAAGATATGGGAACGGTGGAACTGGAATGGTGAGGGAGTGAAAGAGTTTTCTTACTTTTTATTTATTTTATTTATTTTAGTGTTTTAATTTTTTTAATGATATGTCACATTATCATTGGTTGTGCCCAATGATGATGTGTTAGGTATGTGCCTAGGTAAGTCTTTCTCGTCCAATAAACTAACTTATAACTTATTTGACTAAAATAAAGATATTCAGTAAACAAGCTTATCTTATTAGCTTATAGCTTTTTTCATAAGCTAATTTATTTAGCTTATAACTTATAATTTATTAATTTTTCTCTCATTTTTACCCTTATTAATTAAATGAAATTCCTACTCTACCCGACATCTCATGAAATAAAATTTACACAAAAAAATCATATAAACATGTCGTTTTAATTATATTATTTAATTAAAAATATTTAAAAATAAATTAGAAAATTATTATTCTAATTATGAAGCTTTGATTATGATTTGAAATGATTTTGTATAAAATTATATAAATATATACTTTTTTTATCATTTTTATATTTACAAGCAAATTCAAGCACTTGTTAAGCAAAGGAGTCCCAAAAACATGTTGCAGTTGTTTTGGTTCTCAATAATTCGGTCCTTGTGGATCTGCATGAACGAGATCATTTTTAACTAAGGGAAGCTTGATTTTCACAAAGTGATTGATTTAATTAGGCTATGCTTGGAGTTGGTGTATCATATCAAATCCCAATGTCTGTTTCTCATATGTAGATTGGTGCACAGATCCTATTTGTTGTTTGGAAGCTTGCTATAGGAAGTAGACTCTGTTTCTACACAAAATAGGTAAGTGACCGGATGTAATGGGTTAGACTACACATTTGTACTCGGCTTATCATAATACTTGTTTGCTTATAGAAAAAACGTGAGTTTTGCTAAACGTTTCAAACTCAATTATTTAGCTTTTCAACTAGCTATATATAAATCTAGCTTATAGCTATTAGCTAGCTTATTGGATATTTTGTCAAACAAAGTCTTGCTCGAGAGATGCGGGATTAATTAAAATTTAAATATAAATAATTATACATAAAAGTAATTTTATTAAATAAGATGCATGAAATAAACTTATGTAAAAATATAAGTATTAGAAGTTCAGTACCAAAAAAATAAAAATTAGAAGTTTCATGCTTTGCCAATTCTTTTTATGGATGACATGTGTGTTTTGATAATGAGTTTTCTCTCGGAAAGATAGTTAACTATTTCAATCTGGGGTAAGTTCTACGGTGGACCACTATGATAGGTGGTACCACCGTGCACAAGTTTTATTTTGAATCTCGGCCATTTGATCGCAAAGGTTTATAGGATCTATAATAATAGATTTTCTACACATAATCCCCCCTTTTCTCCCTTCCTCCGCCCCCTCACTGGCAACCAGCTCCCCTCCAGCACCCAATCTGCCGCCATGCAAGCCATATGGTGGTCTTCTTTAGCCAAGCGCTGTCTGTTTCCCTACTCACTGTGCCGGCTAAGGCACTTTTGGAACCATGTGCCACGGCCGCTGGCACCCGAAATTCATTAGACTGACCGAACCATATTCTCTGATCGGGTTGGATTCGAGTGTAGGGAAGTTCTTTACACTGGAAATCGTTGCCGAGGATCTTTCCCTTGTGGTCATGAACGCGTCGAGTTTTGTACATCTTGAGGCTGCGAGCGGTGGCGGCGGAAAGCGACTCCTTCTCACTTGAATCATTTCTTTGATCGACGTCGAGCGAGTGCTTCGGTTTTCCAGATAAGATCACTTTCTTCTCCTTCTTCTTCATCATTGTTTTTTTTTTTTTTGGCTATGCAGGGAGAATGCACAGAGATTGAAGGGGCCTCTAATCGTGTACGGAACCGAAGCAAATAGAAGTTGAGAAGAATTGTTATTACTTGTTAGATTTGCATAGATGCTCCTTTCTGCTTCATCTGTAAAGAATGACAACGTAAAATCTGGAAGTCATCTTCTCCGTTCTAGAACATTCCTAGCATCAAGGTGGCGAATGTGGAGGACGACGGAAAACAGAGGAGGCACATCAGGCAGAGGTAAGGGAAGACTGAGGAAGAGGGGGGAAAATCCAGCGCTGGACGGTGCACCATATTATTGTGGTCCCACATACATCTAATGATTTAAATTACCTGCGCACCGTAGAATCACCTATCAAAGTGGTCCACGGTAGAATTTGCCTCCAATTCCTTGACAATGAAAAATGGCATCAAAATCGTACTTTTTTTTTTTTTTTTACTGATAATCGTACTTTTATTTATTACACGATTGTGAAACTAACTTTATGTTATGTTTTTTATCATTGAGTAAATAAATGAAGCCAAATTTGTATAAAAGGATTAAATTGACGTCAATTTGTTCACAAGACTAAATTGATATTTTGTTTATATGGTTGAGAGACTAATTAAATTGATATCAAGCATCTTTTAAAGACCAAACTAACGTTAACTATATTTTTAAAGATAAAAACGGTAGACAGAAGAAGAATGTCGATTTATAATGGATTAGCCATGTTTTAATTCACCGTATTCAACGTTCTTTTATTTGGGGCGGATGAAAAAAAGAATTAAATAAGTTTGGGAGATTATTAAAATATAATCTCCATGAAATGTAAATTTTAAATTGATCTCTGATAAAAAATATGATGACATTTTGAAACATAAGAAATGAAAAATACTAACTTGATCTTCAAGAATTTCAAATGTCAGCCAAAATAGTTCTTGATAGAGACCAAAATATCCCTGAAAATAATCTTAAAAAAGACTAATTTGACTCATATTTGAGATTCTTGAGGACCAAATTTATATTTTTCATTTCTTAGGAATCAAATATGTCTCCGTTTTTTTGTCAAGGATAGATTTAGGTCTTTATTCTAAAATATATATATATATATATGTGACAAGTAAATAAAAATATAAATTAAAAGAGCGTTTTTTTTCTAGTGAATGGAAAAATAGCCCCATTTGATAATTGTTTTTCTAACTAGTTCATAGAGTTTTTTCACTAACTTATAATGTTTCTTCCAGAAGCTAATTGGAGTAGCGTTTGATTTAATAGCTTATAACTTATCACTTTTTCTTTCATTTATATCCCTATTATTTTAATTAAATTCATCATTTATCCTCGGTTAAATAAAATAGAAAATACTAATCTAATATTTTCTAATCCTTAACTAAAAATTAATATTTTAATTTTCAAAATGACAAATAATTTAAAATAATTTAAAGTATTAAAAATGATAATTATTTTAAAATAAATAACATATATATACATAAATAAAATTTATTTAAAAAAAGTATATCAACATGTCATTTTATGTTATTTTACATTTATCAGCTAGTTAGTTCAATCGCTAATTTTATCGAACACTTTAAATTCGATCCGTTAGTTTATCTGATATCTACTATTAGCTAGCTCATCCTATATCTACTATAAGCTCATATGCTGTTAAATTTTTTTATTTTTGAACCAATTATATGTTGTTAATTAATTTATTTGTAATCCTTTAGATTTTATCAAACAAAACTTGATGCGGAAGAATGGTGGATTAAAAAACGAGGCATGATGGCAAGTGGTTCATGATGAACCATCAGTTTAGGTAAAACAGCCTATTACTATTTTATTTTCTTTTTGTAAAATTACATTTTTGCCCCCACAAGCAATCTGAACCACTACCCGAGTGAGTGAGCATAAAATGATGATTCTGCATAGTTCCATTTCCACTGTGCTGCTTTTGAATCCCTCTTCCTTATTCAGTTATGGCCTCTTTTGCTCTTCCCACGCTCGGAGCGGTGACAACCAGTCAGTTACGGATCCAAATCTGGCTTTGTGAAACCTAATCTTGTGGGAGAAGAGGGTTAGCCGCAGAGAGAGGTTCGTGCTTCCTCCGGCGCCGTCGTGGTGGTTGTGTAAAGTTCCGGATCGAAAAATCAGTTTTCAAGAATCAACCTTTTTTTTTAATCAAAAATTTCAAGAATCAACCTTAATAGAAAATACTAAATCAATTGATATAATAAAGAAACTAGATTTTAATAAATAAAAAAAGAATCATTTTTCTTTAGTTAACAAAATATTGGAGGAAGGGACTGGTTGCGTTTCGGTGATGGTGTGGGGTGGGATTGGGCTGCAGCAGGTTTTTTTTTTTTTATCGTGGGCAAAATAGTCACTTTAATAATTTGTGTTAAGCTGTTGAACTTGAACCAATAACCAATTTCAATTTTAACCGTTTAATTATTTTATTATTATATAAAAAATAGATCATCATGAACCACTTGCCATCATGTCTCATTATAAAATCCACCCGGAAGAATGCGCTTACGCGGAGTCAGAAGTACTCAGCTATGTGTCAACACTCAACGCTGAAATTCCAACAGTAGAGTGGCATCAATTTTGGAATCTTAGTCTATTAAATGTAAAGGAAGCAACCTAATTAATTTTCACATCATGTACGACTTTGCTATTAAGCCCCACACACACCATATTTACCAATCAGACTCAAATCGAATGAACTCTAGATTACATAACAATGTGAGCTCCCGGAAAAAATATCGAATTATTTGTTTGACTATTTTTATAAAACTAATTATGCACAAAAAAATTAAAATAAAAATTGAAACCTATAAAAATACAAGTACAACTTATGGTAAAAGATGCAAAATATCATATTGCCTTGTATTTTTTTTTTAAAATTAAACCCTTGTACGTAGCTGTTTGTTAAATAAATGCTTTAAAAGAGTGATATTAGTATATGAGTACGTTTGGATGAGCTTATTTTTAGGAAAAAATATATATATTTAAAATAAAAGTATTTTTCCAAAAAAATTATGAGTGTTTGGATGCTTTTTTGAGGAAAAAAGAAATTTTTTTTTTTCTTTCTAAAATATAATTTCTAGCTTCTAAAAAAAAAGATATTAGAGATGGATCATATTTTATTGAACAATAGTCCCAGTAACAAATCTCATAAAAAGTTCATTATTTTAAAGATCATCCAAATGTAAAATAAATTCTTCTCCTTCTTCTACTTTTACATCATAAAAGCCCCCTTTTTTAAAACCTCACCCAAACTACTAGGCTACTGTAGCCAGGGACGATTGTTTATTCAAAATTATAATATAGTCTTTAAGGTTTATATACTTGTTTCTTCAAAGTTATAATGTAGATTTTGTGGCATTATTATATATAAAAAATAATAGCGAATTAAGCAGCTATGTTGATTGAGATTTCGAAATTAATAAAGAAGGCACATTTGTTGGAATACCATTGCCTATTCAAAATTGTCAACATTTTAGGTGGATATAGTATGACCTTTAAGTTCTTCTTAACGACTGCATGGTTTAAGGTTTCCCATAGGATGGTTCAAACGTCAAATTAACAAGGCAATCAATGGGGCAGGACCTTGATCAGAGTCACCTTTCAACATTTCAACCCTAAATGATCTTGATAATCAATCCATGGACAAAATACCATTGTCCACCACAATGGCCAAGCCACGACGCCAAGTATATATTACGTACCATGTTTGTACTCCTTCTTCGTTTAATCATCCATCACTAGATTTAATTTAAGAATATTATATTTTAACATCAAGGATCATGTTAACCAGTATTATTAGGTCATTGGGACACTGATTAATGAATGGAAAAAATAATTTTATTAAAAAGTTAAGTATATGACTCTTCAAATTTAAATACATTTGTTCTGATGAGAATTTTTTTTTATTTCTTAATCAATACCGACACTAGTTAGCATGCTTCTTAAATTAATGATATAATAACATTCTCTCCATCCCCAAACACCAAGGATTATTTTACCACCATCGGATGGTTGCTTGCTCATGTTACAAAATTAACACGGATACTTCAAAATATCTGTCCAACATGTATTCAAATCAGACACAATACGAAGACACTTTTAGATACTTATAACTGTATTTTATAAATTTTATTTATTTGAATCTTTATGTTATTATAGATAGAGATGTCACGATGTTACCAAAAAGATAGAGATGTCACGATAATTAAATAAGTGTTGACATTTAAGCATTTTTATAATGATTCATACTAAATTTTAAAATATGTTCATTTTTCAATATAAATTTTATACTTTTATATTAATTTTATATTTTATATCATAGCCCCCATATCATGTAATATTTTTTAAAAAAAAATTCACATCCCTATATTCACATCTTATATCCTACTACGCGTGCCTGTATTTGCTACTTGCCACTTGCATGTCTAATAGCCATAGGCCCATGTGAAAGATGTGTGGTAGCTAAAAAAAAAAAAAAAAGTCTAAATGCTCGTCCGTGAAAAAATTATGGGGGACACTTTTGATTCTTAAAAAATAAATAAATTATTTAGTTTTTCAAACTTATAAATACGGGACATGTTAGTTTTCCGTATCAATTCCAACGTTCATTTACTTGCCTATATGTCCTGACAATCCCGCTAACCATCTTGTCTGGCTCGTCGATAGTCCAGTGTGACCTGTGATGAATTTCGACCTTGAAAAACGAATGAAAAATATGAAGAAAAAAAAAATGCACAATTTTAAAACCTAAATCCCTGGAAATTGAGCATGCCTTTTCCTTTTCTTCATTTTAGTTGACGAGGCTGGATGAATATTAACAGGCAACATAGACAAATAAATCAACATTGAAAATAGAGAAAAAAATACCTAACGTATCATACATTTATAAATTTGAGAAATTAAGTTATTAATAAATCTTTTTAAAGGATCAAAAGAGTTCCCAAATTGGGCATTTACCCAAACAAAAATAAATAATAGTGCATCGAGCAACATTTGAATTTTCAAAAGGCATTGTACGGACATTGAAAATGACAATGACTTGGAAGCGCGTGGATAATAGGAATGGAAATTTCCAGGTAAACCCAGAAGGATTCTGATGCCATTTTTTCTCATTTCACTCGGATGTTCAATGCTGTTTGCCAAACTTTCTCAGTCATTCATTCGGCGAAACCGCTAGTGGATCTATATATCACACTACGAGGATGTGCATGAGAATTGAACCACGCAAAAATAACAAAGAAAAAGTAACTATATATATTTTCTCCTTCTTTAATTAATAACTTGCTAATTGTATCAAGAGATAGCTGCCTAGAACGAAGAAGATGGAAAATATGCCACCAGGTTATCGTTTCTACCCTACAGAAGAGGAGCTGATTTCATTCTATCTTCACAACAAGCTTGAAGGAGGAAGAGAGGACATGCACCGGGTTATTCCAGTCATTGATATATATGACTACAACCCATCGGAACTCCCACGTAAAATTCTTTTGATCCCTCAATTCCCACATTTATATAGACTTCAAAGCTATATGGTTGAAGTTATTTTAATTCTGCATAGATTTCTAACTTTGGAAATAGACATTATATGATACTTTTTTATTTCATGTTTAGTTGTAATATAAGCTATAATTAGTGTTGCTTTTCTTCTTTTCAAAAGGATCGTCCATTAATTTGATATCAATGATAGAAATATATTATATACTTCAAATTTAATTTGCATAATTTGCAAGTCTGTAACTCATACTTAATTTGATTAATTCACTGAAACAAGATGCAGGTCAAGGAAGAGAATAGTGTTGGAAATAAACAGATACTTATGATTTTGAGCTTCCTTCAATATTATCATTATTTGCATTCTACAATCTACATACTTGTCATTAATTTTAACTTTCAGTGTAATATTGTATATAATGGAGCTGCACAATATTTTCTTTTTTTCCCGATCAAATATACAAATATTGTTTCCACGTAAGGATTAGTCTCACAACTTTATCTAACATTCTTCTTCTCTTCCTTTTGGTTTCAGAAATTTCAGGAGAGGCGAGTCTGAGAGACACTGAGCAATGGTTCTTTTTCATTCCGAGGCAAGAAAGTGAAGCCCGAGGAGGGAGGCCAAAGAGGCTTACAACTACTGGGTACTGGAAGGCTACTGGCTCCCCTAATCATGTTTATTCTTCTGATAATCACATCATCGGAATGAAAAGAACCATGGTTTTCTATAGTGGAAGAGCTCCAAATGGAAAGAAAACCGATTGGAAGATGAATGAGTATAAGGCCATCAAAGGACAAGCATCCTCTTCAAATAATAAGGCAGTTCCCGTGGTACGTAATATATATATGGATTTGCTAACGTACCTCCACTCATCTTTAGAAGGAATATGATGTTAAGTTATATTGTAGTTTTATAATTTGTTGGATAGCTGCACTTTTGTACATATAACTAATTATTTTGTTCATCTTACTATATTGATCATGTGTGGCAGTTAAGGCAGGAATTCAGTTTATGCCGAGTGTACAAGAAATCAAAGTGCTTGAGGGCATTTGATAGAAGGCCACCACCAAGGAGGGACATATCTAGGTATCCTAATGTTCAAAATGCTCAAGAGCAACAAAAGGGTTCAACATCTTACGCTCATCATGATCATCATAACCCTCCTCGAATGATGGAGACTGAGAGAGGTGCGGCAAGCTCACCAGAGAGTTCATCAACTGGAGACCATGATCAACTACCCTCCCACGGTGGCGAAACTAGTACTCAAATGGAGGTTGATAAAAACGAGCCCTTGTTAGATTGGGAGCAAGTGGAATATTGGTTTTTGGGATCGGAATGAAACTTCTTACTTTTAACATACAAATAAGTTTTAACATGACTTATGTACGTATATATTTATAATTTATGTATGAATGTTAAAGGTAGAGTTGCACTAATATGTTTAATTAATAATTTGATGGCACTTTAGGCATCACAAATAGGATATGATGTTGGACAGTTTTTTCCTCACGAAGATGTTGTCAGGTTGCTGGATGTTTGGGGGGTCTCTTATTCGATGATCGATAGTAGCGTTTTCTTTTATAGTTTTTGCTCTTTCATTGTTGTTTTCTTCTTTTGGATTAGACTTGTTTCTGGGTTGAGTATTACTTATACTCTTCTACTTTAATAAATTTTGATTATCAAAAAAAAGTTTCTGCTAAATTAAATAAACCACAAGGCATACCATCTTGCAATGTTTTAAATTGTAGTTGTATTGAAGACAATTACGAGAAAATCCGATAACAACTGCGGTCGCGATGCGATTTTGAAAACCATCAAAATCGTAACATCGCGACCTTCATCACGGTTTTGGATCCAAATTTAAAATCCTGCCACTTTGTTTAACCGAAATAGTTTGCTCAAGATTTTAGATTGTGGTTGCGATCATGGTTGCATGCGACCGCGTTGCGTTTTTGCAGACAGTTACAGGAAAATACGATTGATGCGATTTCAAAGACTATCAAAATCATAACGTCGTGACCTCTATTGTTGTTTTGGGCCCATATTTAAAACCCCGAGTCTCCTATAACGAGGATATGAAGTGAGCAATAGTGAATATACCTTTAAAGGAGCCAATCTATTAAATCAAATGTAATAATATTACAAATTACACATATGAATTTTGAGGTTTAGATATATAGCTATCTGCCAAAAATATTGTTTGTTTGCTTTTTAGCTCCTTTTTGTTGAAATTTATTAGTGGAGTCTCTTAAGTGTGAAAAAGTCGATCATATCAAGTCTTGCAATGCGATTGTGATTTAGAGTTGCTACTTTTATCCAAAATGCCTAAGGCAATTTGGACTTGTACATTCCAAGTTTAATATTTACTTTACTTGTCTTGTTTCCAACTTACATGGGGCTTCTTCTTCTTTAATTCCCAACACATTTAGACCATGTATTTAGTAATACATAGAATTCAACAATTACCAATATTAGTAACTTTTAATCACTACCTTGTTAATTGTTACAAAGATTAAAGCGATCATATTGATTCACTTGCAGATTTCCAATCAAAAGTCTTCTATTAATGATATTTGAGACTGGCTTGAATGTTCAGCGAAAGTTGAGGCAGATGCAGATAAAATGCAGAGAAGTTGCAGAAATTTAGGGGGGGAGAGAATATTCCATATGAATAGAATGTGATTTTCATTAACTAATTGAACAATGTTTACAACAAGTCTTCTCGTATTTATAGTCACATATATATGATGATATATATGATGATATGAAGCTTTCAGAACAAGTGAACTTGTGTTTCTAAAAACATTTTCAATTTTTCATTTTCTAAAATCTGTATTGATTTTAAATTGCTAATAAAAAGATGGAAGACTATCGCAATAAACAATTATGACGAAGAGAAGATGGGAGACTAATTAAGGAGAATGCATTTCCGGAAACAATAAAAACAATTTTTTGACATTTTCAAAATTTATGAAAATGAATAAAGATTTTAGAAAATGAAAACTGAAAATGTTTTTAAAAATTAAAGGGGCCCTAATAATCCGAACAATTCTAATAAAACTTTGATGATTTGTCAAACCAGCATTCACATCTTCAGCATACTCTAATATGCATGTAGCAACCAAAATTTCACAGTTGATAATTGGAAACAATATATAAAGGCTAATTTACTAGCTAGTTTTGTTTTAGCTAAAACAAACATACTCTTCTGTTACACCAGTATAATTTTCCTTGTTTGGGTAGGACTATAGTAGAGGGACTACAATAGAACACGACATCCTTACATTAACGCGTTGCTTTTGAGATAACTGACGAACTGTTTACATCATAATAATTAGGTATCGGATTCTATAATTCGAAGCCATGTGCTATGATCCCTTTTTTTGAAAGAATTTCTGAGTAGTTACTACACAGTCTCTACATAGATGGTGTTGACTAAAAGACTTAGTTCGCGCCCTAGATCGTGGAGGCCCCAGCTATATATTATATTGGAAGGATCTTCGATCAATCAGTTTCTGATCAGTTTCTCTATTTAATTTATTTGTAATTTGATAGGTACAGTACGAGGACGATGACTCATAGTGAACCTTGAAGAGTATCTAAGAAAGTAACAACTTCTCCTACAAGTAACTACTACACTCACAGATGGATGAATTATTCTTTAAAATGATATGCACCTTATATAATTAGCTTATTATACATATGTATTAATTAAGGTCCTTCCAAATTTGCAGATCGTTGTGATTATTATGTTTAGGATAACTAACTCATACTGAAAGAAATTTTTATCTGGTCGGCGGTATTGAATTTCCTACATTCACATATTCACGAAGTTACGAGATAATGAGAAATACCATTGAATTAGTCTTTTTTTTTTCCTTCTAATACACTCAAATCACCTGATGATTATACCAATGAATGTGAGAATGCGTGAAAATAATGAGTATAGGGAGCCCAAATCCGTGGCTGACCACACCATTAGTAGTTACAATTAAATTTCCAAAAAAAAAATATTATTATTATTAAGATAATTTGGTATTGATATATACATATATTAGTAAAATGGTAATACAATAATGGGAAGAAAAGTAATGGAGGAAGTAAAAGAATACTCCAGACAGATGTCTCATTTCGTGAAGAAAGAGAATCAAAATCATAGATTATACTTTTTTAATTCAAAATAAACATATTTATTAATTTAATAAAACTATTAAAATATTAAGTTAACAATTATTGAAACAAAATCATGCATAAATATATGCTTTTAAAATGAATATGAAACAATAATAAGTGGATTATACAAAATTTCATGTATAATAATTTGGATTACATATATACAAAACATCCATAATAATTGGATTTATATAGAAAATTTCCACCAATAGTTTTACGTAATAATTTTATATATTCTCTTTAAAGCACATAAGATTCAATTATCGTTTCATATTCATTTTAAAAGCATATATTTATGCATGATTTTTGTTTCAATAATTATTAACTTAATATTTTAATAATTATATTAAATTAATAAATATGTTTCTTTTGTATTAAAAAGTGTAATCAATGATTTTTTTCTCTTTCTTTATTATATATAAACGTCTCTGCTTACTAATATATCCTTAAATTAAATTTGTTATAAAATAAGAGATTGTGGGTGTTCCAGTCCAAAAAAGTTGGTTGCTAACACATTCTTTCTTCTGTCACAAAAAAAAAAAAAAAAACACATAAACCAAGAGGAAGTATGATGGCAAGCCCCTTATATATCTAAAATTTAGTTTTTATTTGTATATATACTATACTATATACTATATATTATTTGAACCATAAATAATGGTTTGAATAAAATTAAATTATTAATAATGAAATAAATAAATGCTTCTTAAATGACTCCATAAAATGTAAATTGGAGCTCAAATCAGCTTCCATATTTGTGGTTGAACTTGATAGAGCTATTGCTATATTTTTATTTCCTTCTAGATATATATATAGTATACATCATAAATTATGAAAACTAAAGAGTAAAGAAACTAAGAGAGTATACTATAAGCTTATATAAATATAAAATTAACTATATGGTTGGGTACTTGGGTGTATTACTAGTTGAGAATAACTACAGTTCAATTTGTAGTTACTAGTTAGTCAGAGAGGCTTAATTATTGAAAGAGTTCAATTGGATTGAAGATTTGAAGCTTAACTTGGAATCAAATCATAATATGAACAAATTAATTAATCGGATCAGTTGCAGCTTTTGGAAACTGCAAGGAAGTCCACCCCAGTGCTACCACCTGGCTAAGTTGATTCTTGGAAACAATAGAGAAAATGCAGACTAGTTTATTAATAATAAAAGTTGAGTGTAATTTTTTAGCAGGTTTGTGGTGTATTTTTCAATAAAAATAAGATATGTATAATAGTTTATCAGTGAATTTTGGTTTACACAAATTTATCAATGAAAATATAAAATATGTAACCATTATACACATATCATGATATTTTTATTAAAAAAAAAAGTATCATAAGTTCCTAAATAATTTATCCAATTTATAATTCGATTTCTTGACTGACCGGGCACATGATGAATTGATAGTTGAGTTTGGACTTACTAGTCATGCGCGTCGAAGTCATCACATTGTTGGACAATTCCGTGTCGGAAAAGATCTGCAACGGAACCATATTATAAGTCATCACTTGTTAAATGAAAAAAAAAAAAAAATATTAAAATTTAATTTTGATGCACTGTTAGTATATATATTTTCTTTTGTCCGGATGGAATTCATAGTATCCCCATAGCCGATAATCATATGACTAATCATCTGAGGATATAGATTACCAGTTAAGAGGCAACTTCTCTACTCACAGATGCAGCTTTATTCTCATCACCAGGATTCGAACCCCTGGACAGATGGTTAAAGGGCCCAAACTACTAGCCACTTGGACCATACCTTGTGCGTACTATTAATATAACTTTGTTATACTATCAATCAATTACAAATTATCATATGTATGATTTTACCCAAGAGCGCTTGGATGAGATGACACGAATCTCTTCCAGCTTAACTAGAGGTCTTGAGTTCGAATCATGGCCCTGAGAATGCAGCAGCATTAAAACTCTTGAGAGAAAGCTTTGCCGCCTTTACAGTCCTACCCGACTCAAGGGATTAGTCTCCACAGTTATGCATGGAGAATACCCTAGTGAACCAAAAAAAAGAAAATCATATATATGATTTTTAAGGTAATTAATTATAAAAGTAGTTAAATATTTTTATTGATGTTAAAATTTATGAATGGTTGATAATTTACAAAATATTCACATTGAAAATACATACTAGTTAAATTGTATTTGTTATATCTTCTGGATCATACATACTTTAGAATTCATTTCATAATAATTATAGTTGTTTGGTCAACGTTTTTAAAATTAGTTGACTTGATCTAACCACAAAGTATTAGGGAATTTCGAAATCCTACCAAACTAAACAAAGTGAGAGAGGCTTTACACTTTTTTTATACACATACCCGATCTTTGTTTCACTCACTTTTTACCAAGAAAATATTTTTAACTTTTTTTAAAGAAACCAATTATGGCTGAATATTTTATTCATCATTACAAATCACACTTTTATAGAAGTGTTACAGAACAGGATCCTAACATTATGCCTATACACATGTATACTAAATAGGAAATTAGTAGTACTCTATCAATTACAATAAGTACTCTATCAATTACAATAATTAACAAATTATTTGGCATGATTCTTTCCTTTAACACTCCCCCTCAAGTTGGAGTGTATGTTAATGACACCCAACTTGCTGAGTAGCATTTCAAACTGTGTTGAACTCAATGGTTTGGTGAATAAGTCAGCTGGTTGGCTTGTGGTCCGAATATAAGCTGTTTGCACTAGCCCTCTTTGAATCTTCTCACGTACCAAATGACAATCAATCTCTATGTGCTTCGTTCGTTCATGAAATACTGGATTTGAAGCAATATGCATAGCAGCTTGGTTGTCACAAAACAATGTAACTGGTTGTGTGTGAGTCACCTTCAAGTCTTTCAGTATAGTTTTCAACCAAGTAATCTCACAACAAGTAGTGGCCATGGAACGATATTCTGCCTCTGCGCTAGAACGAGACACAGTATTTTGCTTCTTAGTTTTCCAAGAGATTGGAGCTTGACCTAGCAAAATACAATAACCAGTTACCGACCTTCTTGTATCCTTGCACCGAGCCCAATCGGCATCACAAAAGGCACGTAGTTCTAATGAACCTGTGGATGGTAGCAAAATTCCCTGACTCGGTGCTTGTTTGATATACCTCAGAACCTTGTGAGCAGCTTCAAGATGAGGTTGTCTAGGCTTGTCCATGAATTGACTCAATACATGGACAGCATAAACAAGATCTGGCCTTGTGATGGTGAGGTAAATTAGTCGACCCACAAGACGCCTGTATGGACTTGGATCAACTAGCAACTCCCCGCTTGTTTGTGTGAGTGAAAGGTTATGTTCGACGGGAAACCGTGAAGGCTTGGCACCTAAAAGCCCTGCATCTTCTAGAATTTCTAGAGCATATTTTCTTTGACACAATGTGATTCCTTGTCTTGATCGTGCAACTTCTATCCCCAAGAAATATTTAAGTGGCCCCATGTCTTTCAACTTAAAATGATTTGAGAGGAAATGTTTGGTGCTTGCAATGTCCTGCAGGTTATTTCCCGCTAATATCACATCATCAACATAAACTAATAATGCAATAAAACTACCTGCATGGTTTCGAACAAACAATGAGTAGTCTGACCATGATTGTTGAAATCCAGCCTTCTTAAGGGCACTCGACAGTTTTAAGAACCATTGTCGCGATGCCTGTTTTAAACCATAAATTGACTTGTGTAGCTTGCAGACACGGTTCTCCCCCTTTCGTTCGAAACCGGGCGGGATGGACATGTAGACTTCTTCATAGAGATCTCCGTGTAGGAAGGCGTTGTTAACGTCAAGTTGGTGCAAGTGCCATCCTCGTACGACTGCGACACTAAGGAGTACTCGGACTGTTGTGAGTTTAGCAACGGGAGCAAAGGTCTCTCGGTAATCAATACCTTCAATTTGACTATAGCCTTTTGCAACCAAGCGAGCTTTGTAACGCTCAACAGTTCCGTCGGGGTTGAGTTTGATTTTGTAAACCCATTTGCAACCGATAGGCTTTTTGTGAGATGGCAGAGGGATAAGACTCCAAGTTTTGTTGGCTTGGAGGGCTTGGATTTCATGATGCATGGCGTCACGCCACCTTGGATCTCGATTAGCCTGTTGAAAATTCTTGGGTTCTTTGTGAAGGGTTAGTTGAGTGGTAAATGCTTTATGACTTGGGGAAAGGCAATCATAAGATAAAAATTGTGAAAGAGGATGAGAAGTACCTTGGGAGGTGACCACGTTCGTTGAAGATGAAGGGACGGTCCTGGATAGGAGGGCTGCCTCAACATGAAAGTCCTGTAAAAATGTTGGTATTTTGGTAGATCTAGTGGAGTGTCTCGGTGGTGGTGGCGGTGTGATTTCCATTGGATTGTGAGTGGTGTTCTCGGGTGGGATATTTTCAATGGCAGGTTGGTGCATTATTTCAAGGGATGGCATATTTATGGAAGGTGATGAAGAGTCTTGGTGCATTATTTCAGAATTGGGAGGTTGTGGGATTTGAGGGTTGTCGGTGCTGTGAGGAGTGTTTGGGTCTATAGTGTTTGTGGTATTCTTGGGAAGAAAAGGATAAGGTGAAATAGAGTGAGGCATTGATGGTGTGGCAGCGGAAGTTTTTGTTGTTTTGAGTGGAAATAGGTCCTCATAGAAAAGAACATCACGTGAAACAAAGACCTTGTGAAGCTGAAGGTCAAATACACGATATCCTTTTTGGGCATAAGGGTAGCCAAGGAAAAGACAACGGGTGGAACGAGGGTCAAATTTAGTGGGCTTGGTGGGGTGTGTAGATGCGAAACACAAACAACCAAAGACTCTTAGTTGAGAGTAATTGGGTGGTTTATTTAGTAATTTTTCATATGGTGTTTTACCTTGAAGGAGTGGTGTAGGTGTGCGATTTATGAGGTATGTTGAAGTGAGGATAGCATCCCCCCAAAATTGTTTTGGAAGACCACTTTGAAAAAGTAAAGCACGAGCAACATTTAGCAAATGTCTATGTTTGCGTTCAGCAACACCATTTTGTTGGGGTGTGTTGACACAACTAGATTGATGGATGATTCCTTTCATGGCATAAAAATTGTCTATTTTGAATTTTGGACCATTATCACTACGAACAATTTTGACATTGGCATTGAATTGGTTTTCAACCATGTTAATAAACTTGACCAAGAGGTTACGTGTTTCTGATTTTTGTTTCATCAAATAAACTCATGTGCTCCTTGTGTAATCATCAACAATAGTGAGAAAATATTTTGCTCCTGAAAGTGAAGGAACATGATAGCCACCCCAAATGTCAACATGTATTAAATCAAAACAAGATTGGCTAGCAATAAAACTCTTTGGAAAAGGTAGTCGAGTTTGTTTGGTCAATGGGCAAATTAAACATTTGTCTTGTTCACAAGATTTGTTATTGGAAAAAGGAAATAACATGGATATTCTGTGAGAAGGATGTCCAAGGCGTTGATGCCAAAGACCAGGAGCTATGGCTTGAACAGAATTACAGGATCCTTTCTCTGCTTGATTGAGATAGTAGAGTCCCCCCCGCTCAATTCCCGTCCCAATCATCTTCCCCGATCGTAAGTCCTGTATAACACAAAATTGTCTGAGAAAAATTGTAATATAAAATGAATCCAAGGCTAGTTTGCTAATGGAAATTAAATTTAACTGAAAAAGTGGTACACACAAGACATTGTCAAGAATAAAATTGGGAGAGAAAATAATCTTGCCAACATGTGTGACTTGTGCCAATGAGCTATTTGGTAACTCAACAGTATGATTTTCAACAGGTTTTGAAGAGGTGAGGAGATGAGGGCTACAAACAATGTGGTCAGTGGCACCACTATCGAGGATCCAAATATTTTTCTTTCCATTTTGAGTAAATGAAAAGGCTTTACCTGAGAATTCATCATGATTTGAATTTTTACCAACTTGATTGGCTATGGAGATCTTGTCCTTATTTTTGTTCAACATGTTCAGAATCTGCCTACATTCTTCTTGAGAGAAAGGGAAATCTGATGCCATGTCCCTTTTGTCTGGTGCAAAAGCTGTGACTTGATTACCTTTGGAGCGGCTAGAATCCCCTTCTGCAGCTTTTCTTTTCCGGCAGAATTCATACAGGTGTCCTTTCCAACCACAGTAAGTACATTTCTGATGGGCTCTACAATTTTCAGTGATGTGGTTGGTTCTGTTGCACTTCTTGCATTTGAGACCACCCTTTTCTGAATCTGATTCACGGCCTGCATTCTTCACAGCAAAAACAGCAGCCTCGGTTGGTGTTGTGACCTTGCCATTTGAGACCTCCATCTGTTTTTCATTGCGCAAGACCAGTGCGTAGGCTTTGTTTACCGTTGGCAATGGGTCTAATAGCAAGGTGTTGCTGCGAACTGTAGTGAAAGAATCATTCAATCCCATGAGAAACTTCATGGTTTTCTGGGTATCCAGGTATGAGTTGAGTCCCTTTGTTGCTCCACAATTGCAGGCAGGGATGGAACAAAGTTTGTCTCTTGCATCCCAAAGTCCTTTCAATTTTGTGAAGTAAGAACTCACAGTCATGCTATCTTGTACACAGTCGTGAATCTCATTTTCCACATGAAAGAGTTGAACAATGTTCACATGGGAAAAACGCTCCTGCAACTCAAGCCACATGCTACGTGCATCTTCGCAGCTGATAACGCTTCCAGCAATTTCTTTTGACATAGATCCCAATAGCCATGTCTTGACCAAATTATTACAGCGGGTCCATTGCAAAAGTGCATCGGGGTTGTCCTTCTTCGGCTTCGAGATCGATCCATCAACGAGACCGATTTTGTTTTTTGACCGTCAAGGCCATGCTCATGGATTGAACCCATGTATTGTAGTTGTCTTCCACCAGAGGCTGTGGCACAAGAATTGCGCCTGGTTGGTCTGAATGGTGGAGGTAAAGGGGATGGTTGGGTTGTTCCCATTTGGGAATGGTAGCCATGCCAGATTTTGTTGCTTCAGCGTCACCAGGTATGGTTGTTTCTTTGCCTCCATCCATGGCTACCTAGGCTAGGATTTGTGTTTCGTTGATTTTCCCAGATCAATGCTCTGGTACCATAAAGAAACCAATTATGGCTGAATATTTTATTCATCATTACAAATCACACTTTTATAGAAGTGGTACAGAACAGGATCCTAACATTATGCCTATACACATGTATACTAAATAGGAAATTAGTAGTACTCTATCAATTACAATAAGTACTCTATCAATTACAATAATTAACAAATTATTTGGCATGATTCTTTCCTTTAACATTTTTGTTTGTTACAAAAAGTATGCTTTTTATACTATTGATAAAAAACACATAAGACACTTGTGTGGCGATGTGAGTATGGATAAATATCAAAAGATATTGTATCCTAGTCAAATAAATATGACATGAGCTGAGTAAAAGACAGATATTTTCATTGATAATAGGCTTGCACAACGACCACCTCAAAAATAATATTGAAATAAAACAAGACACGTTTTAGCTTAAAAATAGAGTAAAACTAGTTAAGAGACTCGTACTGTCCACACAGGTTGAGTTGTTCAATATCGTGTACTATACTTTTTAATATATATATATATATATATATAATAATAATAATAATAATAATAATAATAATAATAATAATAATAATAATAATAATAATAATAATTCATATTGTTTTTTGTATTACTCCTTGTTATATTTGAAATTTGAAAATTGTTTTACTTATGAGTTTGTCTGCATACCAAGAGAGAGTTTAATTAGTCCCTATTGAAGCATCTCAACGGATTTCAACATCCTGGATTGCATAAATATGTTCTCAACTATCAAAATCTCGCACTTTTAAACTCACTATGCTATTGTAAACCAACCTTCAATTATAATTGATAAAATCCCCGGTTGTCTTTTTTTATTTATTTTTTGATAAGCAAAAGTATATTAAGATGAGTACAAGGGATACTGTTACGCTAAAACTACACTTAAGGGCAAGTGCACCCTATCGCAAAAGTAATATGGGAGTATTTGAGATTCCAAGTATCGAACCTACAGATTTTGTTGACAAGTACTAGATTAATTACTTCCTTATGTTATTTAGACAATCGAATTAGTTGAAAACAAAGAAATAGAAAATAACAAGATTATGAAAGCCAAGAAAAGCAAAGAATTGCAAGCAAATATTCAATTATGGAAAGCCTAGAGTGCCTGGTTTCACTTATGTTACTACCTATGATATTACCCAATCCCTCAATGATATGTGTTTCTTATTGATTGCCAATCACTCACTTTAAAGCTATTAATACCCAATGGTCATGCAATATTAATATTCTTTCTCCTAATCAGTTACCCTCAATGATCATGCAAGATAAGCAGTTAAAAAAAGCATAAAGAATTGGCAAGTTTTATTAATTCAATAACTGATTGAAAACAAGAGATTGTGTTTGGTCCACGCACCCCCAAATCCTGTTAATCCTAGAGTTCCGTTGACTAATTGTGGTACGGTTGCCAGTCAATTAACTAACTTATTAAAGGATGATCAAACCTCATAGAAATTCAAACACAAGGATTAAACCAATCAATTAACAGAAACATTGAATCACATTAAAATTAGGTAAACATCAAAAATATCAAAACATAAGATCCACCACACCCTAGGAATAAGTTTAGTTACTCATAATAACAAAACTCACTATACAAATCAAAGACATGTAACAATCCATAAAAAAGAAAAAGAAAACTAAAACTCGAACATCTTTTTAACGCAAAACAGTCTTCAAATCAATTGAGAGACGATCTTTCATTCCAACACTCGATCTTCTCTTTGCGATTAGTTCACAACGGTGCAAAATGGCTCCTATCAAGAGCTATGAGGCGCTGCCGGCCTATGTTTCGTTCTCCCCCTCGCTGACGCTGCTGTCCCTTTTATATCTTTTCCCAATCCCCAACTAGATACCTATTCGGCTCTTCCCTTATGGCCCAACAAGTTTTTCTTTTTATTTTCACTGTGCAACTCACGTGACTTTACATCCAAATTGAAAGTCAATTGCAAAAATTCACCAAAGTGCGCCATGTTGCATTCTTGTTTCACGTCAACTTCAAGTTTGGCCTAATAGTCCTTTCTTCCTTTTGCAACACAATTCACGCGGGCCCTGTTTAAAATGAACCACTTTGCAATTTCCCACCAAAATATTGATCACTTTGCTGCTCCAAGGACTTTCTTCTCCGATTTCAATTTGACACCCAAAAGTCCAAAAGTCCAAAACCCTCACGTGGGCTAACCTTTAGTTTGTAGCAATTCACATTTGTTTCAATTTGGATAAGTCAGATTTCCTACTTCCACCTTCCAACTAAAGTCCCACTTCCTGGATGCAATTAAATTTGTGATGGCATGGGCTCACATCATAGTACAATTACAATCTTTAGTTTTGGCCTCAATTTGCTTTCATCACTTTAATATTTAAATTCATCTACAAATAAGATAATTATATAATGAGATGAAATCAAATAAAATAATTATGAAAATGAATTTATTTATTAAATTTTAATGGACACATCAAAACTCATCAATTCTACAACAAATAAAGGAAATTGGGTGACAATTCAACATTAAACACTCAAATATATATATAAAACGCACCCAAATTCACTCAAATAAATAGACAGAATGACGGTTTATCAGATACTCAAACCCATATACAAAGAGTAACCAAAGAACAAAAAGGTACAAGTAATGAAGTAGGTAATTGTTCAACCCCAAGCCAAAACTACTACAGATTGAGCAACTAGCTGAACCCTAGATCAAAAAAATAAACAGCAGAACCCCAATAACACCCATAGTAGGTTGTAGAAATGCCTAATAGAATACTCAAAGTTGTTAGTCTATGCATAAGTACAAGTGCAATAAGTAACATTAATTAATAATCTGTACAAGTGATTAACAAAGATTTCTCAATTGGCAGAACTCAGCTATAATCAAACAAAGAAATATGTGATGCATTAGTTAATATTCATTAGGTTAAAATACATTTTTGGTCCTTTATCTTTTGATGAAGATTCGTTTTGGTCCTTTATCTTTTAAAAGATTTATTTTGGTCCTTTATCTTTTAAATATTACTCAAAATGGTCCTTCTGTCAGATTTGTCACTAACGTCCGTTAATATTCGCCGGAATCTGGGCAACCCTTCGCCGAAATCTGGGGACGAAAAAGATCTATCCTTGAACAATAATCCAAGCATCTGTTGTAATTCGGTGCTGTTGTAATGTTTTTTGCAGGTGCAGTCTGTATTTGTTCTGTGGGCGTTTGATTTGTTTGTTGGGGGGTTGGATAATTTGGTTTAATGCTAATGGGAGTTCTTATACACAAACAGGGTTAGTGAGGCTTAGCTTTTTTGGGCTGTTACGTCTTATGCAGGGGGTATTATCTAGCCTTTTTTTTAGGATGCTAGTACCCCTTGGGTGTTTTACTGGGTTTTCTCCATTCAGGAGAGATTTTGTATCTATGGGTTTGATGTAAATTCATGAGTACATCAGGTGTTCTTTTATATATAAATTGTTTTGTTTATCAAAAATAAAAAAATAAAAAAATCCAAGCATCTATCCTTGAACAATACATATTCTTGCAGCATGTGGAAGCTCTACTTCCTCTCCCTTCATCTTCACCAATTTGGGTGTACAGTACCACTGTCATAGAGACCTCAAAAGGAGATTCTTTTACGGTGAATTACCTCATCAACAATTGTGGGTTTTTCCCCATATTCCTCTTTATCTGCATTTAAGTCCATTCTTCTTCGCACCTCATAAAACCTAAAACCCCAATTCAGTTCTCACACTGTTCCACAACTTAGGTTTCTCAGATTCCCATTTGCGCCTCATCACTGATTTTTGGGAAGAAGAGGCTAGGGTTTGTGAGTGAATGAGAGTGAAGATGGGTGAGGTTCATGATGGGGTAAAACAAAGAAAATTAGAGAGAAGTCTGAGTGCATTATCATGTTTTTTCGTCCCCAGATTCCAGCGAAGGGCTGCCCAGATTCTAGTGGATATTAACGAACTTTAGTGACAAATCTGACGGAAGGACCATTTTTTAGTAACATTTAACATATAAAGGACCAAAATGAATCTTTTAAAAGATAAAGGACCAAAACAAATTTTCATCAAAAGATAAAGGACCAAAAAGGTATTTTAGCCTATTCATTAAATATGGGGCATCTTGTTTAAACGATGTAACAACTCATCCATTTCTTAAAATTATTTTCACCATCCAGAAAATTTTGTACAGGATAAATGACGTAATTAAAAGTGGGGCAGGACCCTGACTTTAGTTCTTTAAACAATAATGATATTTGGACACAAATTTTGACACCATGTATAGACACCTAGCTGATGTGGTATTTTGAGAGTGATGAAATAAATGATAAGAGAAAAGAAAATAATAAATAATTATTGAAGAGTATTTTTATATGGTGTTGAATATCATTTTTATGTTCAAATATCATTACTTTTCTTTAATCGAGAAATCAACATTTTTTTGCTTTACCTCCCACGACTCTTACACAATGTTTGTATAGATTTTGGGGAGAATTTGGCAAAGACCTCAGAGGTGAAAGTCCAACAACAAGTCCAAAGACGGATAACAATTGGTACAAAATTGGAAAGATTGTGCCTGTTAGTGTTAGTAAAACCGGATCGGACCGACCGGTCGCGGATCGATTCAACCGAAAACCGGACCTATGACCGTTCCGGTCAACATGTCAGAGCGGATATGCCTATGAATTGGTGATGACATCATCAAACCGATGTTGAACCGATGACTCGATTTGCGGATGGACAGGTCCGGTTTTCCATGCTGCCCAAGATCCATACCTTCGCCACACACGCCCCGTCCACACGCCTCACCACGCGCGCGTCCACACGTCCTCCAGCTGTCCACGTCGCGCTCTCCAAGCGCAATTCAGAAATGATGCCAAAATGGTAGGCGTCCAGAACTCTCATCCAATGTGTCCCAGCTATGTGATCTCAGAGGAGAAAGGCCAACAAGTCCAAAGACGGATATTAATTGGTACAAAATTGGAAAGATTGTGCCTGTTAGTGTTAGTAAAACTGGATCGGACCGACTCAGCCGGTTCGGCCGGAAACCGGACCTATGGCTGGTCCTGTCAACATATCAGAGCGGATATGCCTATGAACCGGTGATGATGTCATCAAACCGTTGTTGAACCGAAGACTCGATTTGCAGATGGACCGGTCCGGTTTTCCACGTTGCCCAAGATCCAGACCTTCGCCACGCACGCATCGTCCACACGTCCTCCAGTTTTTCACACCGCGCTCTACAAGCGTAATTCAGAAATAATGTCAAAATGGGGCGTGCAAGCTCGAACTCTCAACCAATGTGTCCCAGCCATGTGACGCTACCGTTAAACTACAATCCTCTGTTGGTATCAAGTTTACAAGTATATTATATATACACACATCCTTATTATATTTTTATGAATTTAATATATACCGGTTCATTCAATTCTACCAGTGACTCACTGATTCGACCATTGACCCATCAACCCAATGTCTCAATCGAGTCGATGACCGTTCGGTTTTAACAACACTGTGTTTGTTTTGTTTCCGTTTTCATTTTCTGTTTTAAAAAATAATTACAAAATTATCATCTTGTTTTTCATTTTGTTTCCTGTTTTAAAAAATTTGTACAGGAAACACTAAAGATATTTTTTTTCTCATTTTCACTATTTTCTGTACAAATATTTGGAAACAAGAAATAGAATAAAAAAAAGATGATAATTTTATAATTATTTTTGAAAAACAAGAAATAAAAACAGAAATTTGAAATAAAAACCCCCCTTTGTATTCCCCATCCCACAATGATGGATACATCCACGTGTACATGAGCATTTATGCTCACGTGTGTCGAGTAGTTTATTGTACGAGGATATATTATACAAAAACTACATTATGGACACCTCATGGAATTCTGTTATTTAGACACCCACAGTGCAATAAGCAACCAATATCTCATTCACATTTACACACAACATATTCATTTCAACTTGGCATTCAATATACAACACCCCCAACTACACTCTCGCCAACATTTATATGTGCACTCCACGATTGAAAATTATCACAAATATCTTACTACAACAAGAATGCAAATTAACGAAAAAGCAATGACAGGCAGATCAGATGCATATTAGATATACAATAAACAACTTTTACAGAAGTTCGATCATACATTTCTTTTCCCACGGTTCTCATAATTTTCACTATTTGGCTTTCCTTTTCATAGGTAATTAACCCAAATGACTAGCAGGATATCAGAACTTGGTGGAATTTGTTACTACCAATCATCATCAAGGCTCGCTTGGTGGAAACACAAAACAGTACATATAAATATGAAGAAAGATACAAGCTCAATGAGCATCGCTCCTGTCTCAATCATATGAGCATGCTTAAGGATTATAGGAATCGCTATGCTCCCCACGGCTGATGCTCCAGTTAAAAATTTTGCAGCATCTATCCAACTGCAACATGATACCAGACATTAATATACAAATTGAAAATTGCCCCTGCACTCATATTGAATTGAAAAGGTCATATAAACAGGTATAACACCCACTGCACAAGGCAGTGAAAACTGAAAAATTACAGAATGGCAGATAACCCAAAAGCTAATTGCATAGAAAATGTCATATATAAAAACCAGAGAACTTTTCTGGGCGCACAGAGATACTTACCCACCACCATCACGGCTCATCAGAAATTGAGTGGATCCACCTCCAAAGAATAAGCAAGGCATAGGTACCACAACATACATGAGAGCTGCAGGTGTAATGTTCTGACAATTAAAATTTCAAACTAATAAACACGACTTCCAGCTTATAAGACTCTAACTCACCTGATAACATAGGCCACCAATTGTTGTATATTGCGCATGCCTGCCACAGGAAATAGAAAAAAGATAAGAGTCATACGTGCCACTGCAGCATTCCATAATCAATATCATTCATCACCCACATCATCATAAAAAAGAAAAAAGAAACAAAGCCCTATGTGCATACTGTTGGAACCAAAATAATTTGGAGTAAATAATCTCTAGGTTTTGATGTTAACAATGAGAATTAAATTTGTGTAGCAAAGTGTTAATGCTTTGAATCTAACAAGTGCCTTTAGTCTTAAAGAATCTCTGTTCTTATAAGTTAAAATGTTAAATCTATTCTCTTTGCAAATCCGCGTCCATATACTTTATATTGAATATTTTATATTGAAAGAGTGGTCGAGTCCACTCTATCAAGGATCTCCTTTAAACTCAAGTGCCACGTCAGTGGACGAGCGCTTGAATGTTTTTAGTGGACGGAGAATTTCTTTTAATGTAGACGTGAGCTTCTCTCATATAATAACCTTAGTTTTCTATTGCCACGTCACTGGACGGAGATTTCAAATGTCTCGAGTACTGGCAAGACCGATGTTTTAAGTAGACGAAGTTTTGGTTGCCACGTCAGTGGACGGAGCCTTAAAACTCTCCTTACTTACCTTGCCTTTGCTTTCGTTTGTTGGACGAAGAATTTTAAGCATTTATACCAATCTGAACCAAAGTGAATTTATTTCTTATGATTGATATTCATTTCACTTCATTTATAATGGTTCTTCTCATTTTCTATTAACGGTTCTTGTTGCCTTGTTTCAATGAGAGAGACATAGTACGAATAAAGAATTGCAAAAAGCAGAATAGTACAATGCAAAACGTTGTGTACCCTGTCACCTTTTACGCTGAAACAACTGGAACTTATACAAGGAAGGCAAAACTGTTTTTCAAGCTGCTTTTGCTCAGAGGTGTGCCATTACATGCAAGAATTTGTCAAATAGTACAAAGGCCACGAGCAAGCTGAGTCTCAACGGATATTTACTTAGTTGATTCTATTACTAAACGGAAAATTCAAAAACAACCGTTGAAGATGCTGAAGAGAAGATCAAGGACCCTATAAATAGAAGACTAAAGCTTTTGAAGAAACAACTTTTGCGTATACAAAGAAATCTCAAGAAATCTCTTGCGAGCAAATACTCTCTTATTCATTCAAAAAGCAAAAGTCTGTAATATCATAGTTTGAATATTGCTATAATATTCATCTGATCTTAAACTTTCACATTCTCACACATAGTGAGTTAGAAGATCAAAGAAATCAAAACTCTTTATTAGAGGTAGAGCCTGAAGAGGCTTGGTAAGAAAGAAATACTTGTGAGCCTGGAGAGGTGTTGAATACTTGGTGTAATCTATTTGGAAAATAGTGGAGAAATCCTTCAAGTAGAAGGGACTGGACGTAGCTCTTGGTTGGAAGAGAGTGAACCAGGATAAAACATCTTGTGTGAATCTTCTAATCCCTTATCTCTTTGGTTTTACGTGTTTATACTAACTGTGGGGATTTGAACTTGAATTTGTTATTCTTTCAAAAGACTGTTTCTCTGTGTGCTTTATTCTGCTTCTCTATCTTTGTGTGAGAAAATCTATTTTGAAAAGGCTGTTTTCGAAAAATATTAACAAACACAATTCAACCCCTCCTTCTTGTGTTTGCCTGTGTCAACTTCAGTTGGTATCAGAGCTCAGCCTCGAAAGGGTTGAGCATCTAACAAGTGCTGAGGAAGTACGATCCTATCACCATGGATGCAGAAGGACAAGCTATCAACAGACCTCCACTCTTTGATGGAACTGATTACGACTATTGGAAGAAGAGAATGATGGCCTTCCTAGATGCACAGAACCTAGACATCTGGGAACTGATAGAGAATGGCTATTCTGAGCCAAGAGGTGAAAATCAAGCAGTATTGGCTAGAGCAGATTGGAGTGTTGATAAAAAAGCCAAACATCAACTAAATCTCAAAGCCAAACACTACTTGATGTGTGCTATTACCAGATCAGAACATGATTAAGGTCACAGCTGCAACACAGCAAAAGAAATCTGGGATACACTGGCTCTCGCTCATGAAGGCTCATCACAAGTGAAGGAGTCAAAGATAAGCATGCTGGTTCACCAGTATGAACTCTTCAAGATGACTGATCATGAGTCTATAGATCAGATGTTTGGAAGATTTCAAACAATAACAAACAGTCTCAGATCTCTGGGAAAAGTATATGAGAATAGAGATCATATCAGAAAGATTCTGAGAAGTCTCTCCAAGCAGTGGAGACCGAAGGTCACTGCTATTCAAGAAGCTAAGAATCTGAATACTCTCTCTCTGGAAGAACTTCTAGGATCATTAAAAGTTCATGAACTTGAACTAAATGAGGAAGACAATTCCAGAAAGGGAAAGTCCATTGCTTTAAAGGCAAAGAAAGCAAGTTCTTCAAAAGTCCTCAAAGCTGCTGAGTCTTCAGATGATGCTGAACCTTCAGACAGTGATGAAGGATCAGATGAAGATGAACTATCTTTCATCTCCAGAAAGATACAACATATGTGGAGAAGAAAAAGTAATTTCAAGAGAAAGCCATTCAACAAGAAATTTTCTAAGGAGAAATCAGACTCCAAAGAAAAAGGTCCACCTTTGTGCTTTGAGTGCAAAAAGCCAGGACATTTCAAAGCTGACTGTCCTGACCTAAAAGAAAAGAAGAAGTTCTTCAAGAAAAAGAAGGGCTTAATGGCTACATGGGAGGACTTGGACTTATCCTCATCAGATGAGGAAGAGGAAGCAGAGGAAGAGGCAAACATTTGCCTCATGGCTGACACATCATCAGAAAATGAGTACACTGATGATGATGAGGTAACAGATTCTGAACCTTCAACTCTCAAAAATGCCTTTGATGAATTACTGCATGACTCATCCATATTGTCTCATGAATACAAAAGTCTTAAAAAGAAGTTTGCAAAATTAACCAAAGAATATGATAGAGTCTGCATGGAAAAACAAAGTTTGTTTCAAGAAAATGATAAGCTGAAATCAGAGAATGTCAGTCTAACTGACAAATCTGAATGTGAGCCTGACAATTCTTGTGAAGTTGCAAAACTAAAACAAGATGTAAAATACTTGACAGACTCTCTGTCAAAATTGGTAGGAGGCTCAGATAAGCTTAGTCTTATCCTAAGGTATTCTAGGTCACCCTTTGATAAATCTGGCCTTGGTTATGACAATAAGAAGCATGAGGCATCTTACATTAAGTCAAAACCACCTATGCAACAAAGAGCTTCAAAAGCTCCAGCTAGGTATGCGAAAACCAAATCAGGCCCGTCCAACACCTTTTGTAAAGTGTGTGGAAAAAGTGGGCACTCTACATCTAGATGCATACATAATAGGCATGCCAAACATTCTCGTCCAAAGAAAACTAACATGAAAGGACCCAAGTCAGTTTGGGTACCTAAGGACAAGATAATACCTGTTACAGATCTGCTTAACAACAGGAAAGAAACAAACATCCTGGTACTTGGACAGTGGATGCTCACGTCACATGACGGGAGAAAAGTATATGTTCCAAGACCTTAAACATAAGGATGGTGGCTGGGTGACATTTGGAGGAAATCAGAAAGGAAAGATCACTGGTATAGGTAAAATCGGTAAACATCCTTTTCCCTCCATTGATAATGTTCTTTTAGTGAATGGTTTAAAACATAATCTACTGAGCATAAGTCAATTATGTTACAGTGGATATGATGTTTCTTTTAATAAGAACATGTGTTATGTCAAGAAAAATGATGGATCAATCTTATTCACTGCTAAGAGGCAAAACAATTTATACAAAATTGACTTGGAGGACCTCTCAAATCAAAGTGTCTCATGTTTAGTGTCCATTGAAGATAAACGTTGGATTTGGCATAAAAGGCTAGGTCATGCAAGCTTGAGATTAATCTCAAAGCTAAATAAGCATAACCTCGTGAGAGGATTACCAAACCTTAAATACAAATCTGATGCTCTCTGTGATGCATGTCAGAAGGGAAAACAAGTCAAAGGTTCTTTTGAATCTAAGAATATTGTAAGTACCAAGAGACCACTAGAACTGCTACACCTTGATCTTTTTGGTCCAACAAGGACTGCTTCTATCAGTGGTAAGAAATATGGTCTAGTCATTGTAGATGACTATACTAGATGGACATGGGTTATGTTCCTTGCTCACAAGGATGAGTCTTTCAAGGTCTTTTCTGTATTCTGCAAACGTGTACAGAATGAAAAAGGCATGTGTATAGCTTCAATTAGAAGTGACCATGGGGGAGAATTTGTCAATGAGCTATTCAATGAGTTTTGTGAAGAAAATGGAATTCAACACAACTTCTCAATACCAAAAACACCACAGCAAAATGGTGTGGTAGAGAGAAAGAACAGATCTCTTCAAGAGATGGCTAGGACTATGCTCAATGACGATTCTGTCCCTAAGCACTTCTGGGCTGAAGCTGTGAACACTGCCTGCTACATTCAGAACAGAATATACATTAGACCTATTCTGAGTAAGACTCCCTATGAATTGTGGAAAGGCAGAAAACCCAACATATCTTATTTTCATCCTTTTGGATGTAAATGTTATATTTTAAATACAAAAGATCAACTTGGTAAGTTTGATGCAAAGGTAGACAATGGAATTCTACTAGGATTTTCTGAAACCTCAAAAGGATTTAGAGTGTATAACAACTCAAGAACTTTAATAGTAGAAGAATCTATACATGTTAGATTTGATGACAAACAGCCTGATAAGAAACTATCAGAGCTAGATGAAAGTTTTGCAGATCTTGACTTAAACATCTCAGGAGAAACAAAAGAAGTTAAAACTAATGATCCAGTTGAAGACCCTTCTCATCAACCAGAAGCATCCACCTCTCAACAAGGCAATGCTCAGAGAACTTGGCATTTCAAGAATTATCATCCACCGGATCAAATCATAGGAAATCCAAGCGATAAGCTAAGAACCAGATCAACCTTCAGAGAGCAAGAAGACTCTGCATTGGTCTCTGAATTGGAACCAAAGACTGTAGACGAGGCTCTGCTGGACAATGGTTGGATTTTAGCAATGCAAGAAGAGCTAAATCAGTTTGAGAGGAATGAAGTTTGGACTCTGGTAACCCTACCTAAGAATAAATCTGTTATAGGAACAAAATGGGTTTACAGAAACAAGCTTGACGAAAATGGTAAGGTTATAAGAAATAAAGCAAGATTGGTTGCACAAGGTTATTCTCAAGAAGAAGGTATAGACTATACTGAAACCTTTGCACCTGTTGCAAGATTGGAAGCAATCAGAATTTTACTCTCATTTGCTGCACATCATAATATTATGCTTTTTCAAATGGATGTAAAAAGTGCTTTTTTAAATGGTTTTATCAATGAAGAAGTTTATGTTATGCAACCTCCGGGTTTTGAGAGTGAAACCCAACCTGAACATGTATACAAGCTTAAGAAAGCTTTATACGGCCTAAAACAAGCCCTAAGAGCTTGGTATGATAGGCTAAGTTCTTTTCTAATGGATAATGGTTTTGTCAGAGGAAAGGTTGATACAACCTTGTTTAGAAAATCAATAAATTCCAACTTCATAGTAGTACAGATCTATGTAGATGATATTATATTTGGTGCTACTAATGAATCTTTGTGCAAAGAATTCTCAAAGCTAATGCAGAAAGAGTTTGAAATGAGCATGATGGGAGAACTCAAATTCTTCCTTGGACTTCAAGTCAAACAATCTATGGACGGGGTGTACATCCATCAAACTAAGTACACAAAGGAACTTCTCAAAAAGTTTAAGATGGATGATTGCAAACCTATGAACACACCTATGCATCCCACGTCCATACTGAACAAAGATGATAAAGAGAAAAAGGTAGATCAGAAGGTATACAGAGGTATGATTGGATCTCTCTTATATCTAACTGCTTCTAGGCCTGATATAATGTTCAGTGTTTGCTTATGTGCTCGATTTCAATCTGATCCTAGAGAATCTCATTTATCAGCAGTTAAAAGAATTTTTAGATATTTAAAAGGTACTACTAATCTTGGTCTGTGCTTTAAGAAAGATGAAGATTACAGATTAGTTGGCTTTTGTGATGCTGATTATGCTGGAGATAGAATTGAAAGAAAAAGCACCAGTGGGGGATGTCACTTCATTGGAGCTAATCTAGTGTCATGGTCAAGCAAAAGACAGAGTACCATTGCTCTATCAACTGCTGAAGCAGAATATATATCAGCTGCAAACTGCTGCTCACAACTTCTCTGGATCAAACACCAATCGGAGGACTACAATGTGTTTGTAAGTAGTATTCCACTAATGTGTGATAATACTGCTGCAATTAATCTGTCTAAGAATCCAATTCTTCATTCTAGGGCTAAGCATATAGAAATCAAACATCATTTTATCAGAGACTATGTGCAAAAGGGTGTTTTTGATGTTCAATTTGTAGATACTGACCATCAATGGGCAGATATCTTTACTAAACCTCTTGCTGAGGACAGATTTATTTTTATCAGAAAACATCTTAACATGTTGTATGTGGTTTAATATGGTATATGTTTTGATTGCATGTTTTATCTGCGCGTCCACTGGTTTTGGCGTCCAGAGCACGTGTAGTCTACGCGTCCACTACTGTTGGTGTGCCGCGTCCACTACATATGTTTTTATGCGTCCACCCTCAATCCTTTGTGGACCCAATCTTACATACATTTGTTTTTAACATATTTGCATCTTTATTTATCTGAACTCCGTTATCTTAAAACGTTTGATTTTAATCATTTCCTTGCTGAGTCAGCTACTTCCATCAATCCCATCGTAACTTTTTACGGTCCCAATAAATCAACGCCGTTTTTTCACTAAAGTCTTGTCTAATCAATCTTTTCTTTTTGAATTTTCCTTGAAAACTGTTGGTATTCGGAAACTCTTTAACGGTAACTCCTTTCCCTCTGAAAAACCTTTCGCTACTCTTCATCTTTGATAACTTCTCTCTGAAAGTTTTCGAACTCTCCTTCTTCAAACCTAAACCTGTACTCAAGAACTCAACAATGGCTTCAACCTCAACTCCCGAGCCTGCCTATGTTACTGACATCATTAATATCGCTGCTGAACATCATTTTAACTTTGAAATTTTGTGTGAGTACAACTTGGATGTAAGCAAGTTCATCAACGCTGCTGGTTGGGATGGTTTGTTTCTGGAAAAGGTCTCGATTTATCCAGACTTAATAAGGGATTTCTGGAGGAAACCAACGATTTCTAACACTGAGGTAGTAGGGTTTGTTCAAGGCAAGAAGATAACTGTCTCTGAGAAGACCATCTCTGATGCAATCGTTTGTGCCCAAGAGGGTTTAATCATGACAGAAAACTGGGAAGAAGATCTTGGTGGTATAGAAACCATCGCGGTTACACTGATGCGAGAAGATACAGTGAGGACTCACTCATGGAAGTCATCTGAAATGAAGGATCACATCAGGATTCTTCATCAGATTCTGAACAAGGCAGTGCTTCACAAGGCAGGGTCTAAGGACAACGTTTCTGCCCTTCACAAGTTCTGTCTCTGCAACTTGGTCTATGAGACTAAAATAAACCTATCATGGATCCTGTTTCATCGCTTCAAGGATGCCATTGCAAACAGAGAAACCGCCTCCCACATCACCTTCTCTCATCTTCTGTCAAAAGTCTTCAAGCAGCAAGGCTTGTATGATTACCTAGATGCAAAGCCTCAAGAAGAACAAGACAAGATCTTTCGTTCGAAGGGGATGCAAGCTGCCATTTTTGGAAAGAGCAACCTAAGTAGCATGCATCTTGACACATGCAAACTTGTTGAAATGTCAAAGCAAGAAGAGAAAATGAAGATTAAGGAAGAAGCAGTTGAGGCCAACAATGCAGCTATTCTTGGTCTCAAGAGAGGAACTAAAAGGAAAACTGTGGCTGTCAGGAAGCCTGCTCCTAGAAGGCCTACCAGAGGCATTGTTATCAATGAGCCTGGGAATGAGGCCCCTCAACCTGTTCCTCGACCTGCTCCCAAGAGAGCTAGAAAGCTGGTTCTGCCTCAAGATGATGATGAAGATGACAATATTCCTCTGGGAACAGTTTTAAAGAGGAAAGCAGCTGCTGTTGTTGATACTGCTGCTGATGCTGTTGTGCCTACCAAGAGGAGGCAACCTGCAAGGAAAGCAAGAACTTTTGCAGCCTCTGAGGTAAACACCTCTTCTGATGTTCCTACCAATACTGTGAGTGATGATGCCCCTACTCTGGGAGTAGGATTTTTTGATAATGTATATAGACCTTCTTTACCCACACCCCAACCCTCACCACAAAGAGAACAACCTGACCAAACCTCAAATCCATCTTCACCACAAAATAGCCCAACTCAATTAACCACACCTCAACCTACACCACTCAAAACCCTCTTTCCACCCATAATTCCTGACTCAGATCCTTGGTTTCATCAAGAGGATGATGGAATTTGCAGAGGTGCCCCCTTTCCTAAACCCCTAAGAAAACTCTTTCCACCAATCATACCCTCATCCACTTTTTTTGCAAATAAGTCTGAGAACTGGGCTCAGGTCAAGAGAAATTGGAGAATTCTGTTCCATACTCACCAACCTGACCCTGAAATTAACCTTGAAATTCCTCTGACAAGGTGGTACTCCCATCCTGATTATGACTATGAACCTTATGAGGAATACCCCTGGACCACCAAATACCCAAACTCTCAGCCCCCCAAAGGTCCCTTTCCATCCGAAATGAACAACCACCATGGCCCTCTCCTCACCCATCTACCCCTCAACCGTTTTCCTCAAAGAAAAATTTACCCCAACCTACAAAAAACCCCACCATTGATTCCTCACACTGAAGGAGTAGCAAGGCACATCATTCCTGTATGGGAAACTGATCCTAAGAGGAACAGACTGCCTTCCTTACCTGAGAAGAGAGCTAGATCATCTGCGCACGTTCCAATTATTTTGGATGCAAACACAAAATGGATGAAATTTGAGCATCCCAGCATCTATGGAAGTGCTTCAGACCCCTTCGCAGATCAACTGATTTATAACATTCTGAAGTGGGAGTTCAGCTACTTCCAGATTGAAAGAGCTGCACGTTGGGTTCCTATCACATGGCTGAGACACAATAAGGAAACACGTGTAGGCATTGCTCCCTACCCCATCTGTCCAAGGCTTGGCATGATAGACCTCAACAAAGACAAAGACATGAGGCGCAAAAGAAATAAGGGAGCCATGCCTGAAGCTCACACTGCTATGCTGGATTTGTCTCAGGAATTCTTTGATCCCTCCGAGCTTGACTTCTATCTGTATATGGAGGATGTGCAGAATATTGGAGAAATGAAGGCTGCAGATTTCTGGTTGTCTCACATCATCCACTGCACCAGGGAAGCTTCTTCTTCTGGCTTGACTCAAGAAGAGAAGAAAGAAATTCCTAAGTGGGCACTTCCTATTACCAGCAGGGATGTGGAGGAAATTATTCCTATCCACTGGGCAAAGGATTTACCTCAGAAATCTGTTACAGTTGCCACTGCACCTCCAGCAACATCTTCCTCTGATCAGGTAGCCCAAGAGTTGATTGTAGAAGGCCCTGAACTTGATGAGCAACTGTCTTCTCAGCCTACTTCAGTTGAACCTCCATCTGCACAAGCTAAGCAGTCTGCTGAGACTGGTGTCTCTAAGCAAGGAGCTGAGTCTGCTAAGACTTCTTCTCAACCATTAGCTCTTGCTATGGTCAGATCAGCAGCCCAGGCTCAAGACACTGTCTCTGACACTGCTGAGAGCTCAAGACAACTTACCTTGCCACCCAATCTTGAAGACATCATTGGGAAAATTGTTGATGATAAGGTTGGCAAGATAGTTGAGGAAAAGACTGAGCAGATGGCTCAACAGATTGAAGAAAGGGAGCAGAAGCAAGTTCAAGACTCTCTGGCCCCTACAAATGCAGTGATGAATCAGATGCTGGCTCTAATCTTGGAGTTTCAGAGGAATCAAAACCCACACCCTAACCAACCACCTCCTCCACCACCTCCTTCCACCTAAAAACTTTTTCTTCTCTGTTTTTACTCTTTTGTTGTTTGCTGACAATGATGGTCCACTCCCTTTTACCTTTTTGTCTGATGACAAAATAGGGGGAGAAAGGAAAGATTACATTTTATTATACAGAGATTTTTAAAAAGTACATAGTTGTCTGCATATGCATAAATATATATATTCATCTTGCTGATACTATGCCTTGACATTCTTTTTTTTCATGACTTTGCTTCGATAATGCTTTGAATTCTAAATGTTTAATAGGCTGCTATCTTGATCTGTTAACCAATATTATATTGCAAATAAGACTTAGCTTATTTTTGCCTTAACTGTTTTTATCTGATGTCTGCTTTGTCTTAGGGGGAGCCTTGTAAGCTCTCTTAAACTTTGCAAAATAAATTTAATTAGTTTTTGTCATCATCAAAAAGGGGGAGATTGTTGGAACCAAAATAATTTGGAGTAAATAATCTCTAGGTTTTGATGTTAACAATGAGAATTAAATTTGTGTAGCAAAGTGTTAATGCTTTGAATCTAACAAGTGCCTTTAGTCTTAAAGAATCTCTGTTCTTATAAGTTAAAATGTTAAATCTATTCTCTTTGCAAATCCGCGTCCATATACTTTATATTGAATATTTTATATTGAAAGAGTGGTCGAGTCCACTCTATCAAGGATCTCCTTTAAACTCAAGTGCCACGTCAGTGGACGAGCGCTTGAATGTTTTTAGTGGACGGAGAATTTCTTTTAATGTAGACGTGAGCTTCTCTCATATAATAACCTTAGTTTTCTATTGCCACGTCACTGGATGGAGATTTCAAATGTCTCGAGTACTGGCAAGACCGATGTTTTAAGTAGACGAAGTTTTGGTTGCCACGTCAGTGGACGGAGCCTTAAAACTCTCCTTACTTACCTTGCCTTTGCTTTCGTTTGTTGGACGAAGAATTTTAAGCATTTATACCAATCTGAACCAAAGCGAATTTATTTCTTATGATTGATATTCATTTCACTTCATTTATAATGGTTCTTCTCATTTTCTATTAACGGTTCTTGTTGCCTTGTTTCAATGAGAGAGACATAGTACGAATAAAGAATTGCAAAAAGCAGAATAGTACAATGCAAAACGTTGTGTACCCTGTCACCTTCTACGCTGAAACAACTGGAACTTATACAAGGAAGGCAAAACTGTTTTTCAAGCTGCTTTTGCTCAGAGGTGTGCCATTACATGCAAGAATTTGTCAAATAGTACAAAGGCCACGAGCAAGCTGAGTCTCAACGGATATTTACTTAGTTGATTCTATTACTAAACGGAAAATTCAAAAACAACCGTTGAAGATGCTGAAGAGAAGATCAAGGACCCTATAAATAGAAGACTAAAGCTTTTGAAGAAACAACTTTTGCGTATACAAAGAAATCTCAAGAAATCTCTTGCGAGCAAATACTCTCTTATTCATTCAAAAAGTAAAAGTCTGTAATATCATAGTTTGAATATTGCTATAATATTCATCTGATCTTAAACTTTCACATTCTCACACATAGTGAGTTAGAAGATCAAAGAAATCAAAACTCTTTATTAGAGATAGAGCCTGAAGAGGCTTGGTAAGAAAGAAATACTTGTGAGCCTGGAGAGGTGTTGAATACTTGGTGTAATCTATTTAGAAAATAGTGGAGAAATCCTTCAAGTAGAAGGGACTGGACGTAGCTCTTGGTTGGAAGAGAGTGAACCAGGATAAAACATCTTGTGTGAATCTTCTAATCCCTTATCTCTTTGGTTTTACGTGTTTATACTAACTGTGGGGATTTGAACTTGAATTTGTTATTCTTTCAAAAGACTGTTTCTCTGTGTGCTTTATTCTGCTTCTCTATCTTTGTGTGAGAAAATCTATTTTGAAAAGGCTGTTTTCGAAAAATATTAACAAACACAATTCAACCCCCCCTTCTTGTGTTTGCCTGTGTCAACTTCACATACATCTTCAACTTTTTTTTCTGTTCAACTAGAATTCGAACCATAGAATATGACTTGGCCCACTCACATCCCATAAAATCCCACCCTACCCATTCCCAATGGGTTTTGAGCCTGAGATCTCCACGTTTGAGTACTCAGTGCTCAAAAATTAATTTCAACAGTGTTGTCGGATGGATCTGAAACTTATCCCACGTAAATTATGCTGAGGCAATAATATGTTCTCATATTCCATGCATATTTGATAATTATACAATCCAAGACGTAAAGCACAGAAAAACCACCACCAGCAGTGGTTGAATTTTAATAAAGCCAGTATGTGATCACGGTCTCACTAGACTCAATAGAGTGCCAGTTCTTGTAAATTTGGTTTTGTAAACTTTATCCTCTCCATTTCACCTTCATCCTCTATTCATGAAAGCCGTCTTAGATTTTAAAAATTCAACTCTTCTCATTCCATCTCTTGCCTTGTCAAACATGCAAATAATATAAATATTCTTCCCTCTACTTCCCACCCTATTCGTTTCTGAACCGTTCCTTTTTTTCCTTCTAAAAATGCCAAACATATTATAGGCAAAGTCAAGTATTGCTTTGACATCTTTAAGAATATAAAAAAACTTGCTTCTGAATGAAACCATGATTCATATATTTAAACATAATAAAACCAAGAAAATCTCGGCAGTTTTGACAGGAATCCTGAAGGGTTGATCAACATGGTTTTATGGCTCACCTGAAATATTTTTCAGGAAGATAATATGCTTTTACTGTTTCACTTGGTGGCTGCAACACATAATTTTCATCGAACATTTCAACTGTTTGTGTGGTTAGAAATATCATATGATACCTAGGAGGGTATTTTTCTTTATGTAGTTACAAATAGCAATATCTCTTGATTTAATTTAAAAACAATCAAGATCAAATTTAGAATAATCTAAAAACAAATAGAATACCTTAAGAGTTGTTCAAACCTAACTTGGAGGTAACACAATTGTGAAAATAGAAAAAACATCAGCAAACAGACATTACTCAGTTCATTTCAAGCAATTATGACCAGCACAATTAATAAGTTAGAGTTGAATTACATACCAGAATCTGTAGCAAAATGCTAGCCGAAAACATAAAAGCCAACCCAGCAAGGCTGCATCTCCAGAAGATAATAAGTTAAGTTGATTTGAATTATTTTGCAAGGTAATCATAATAAAAAGCTCAGAGTTTGGTTTTCAACTTACACTGTAAAGACAAGAACATTCCCAGAACACCGAGTTGTTACATGAGATAAAGGACAGAATCAGTAACATAAGATAAACAAAAGCATAAGATAAACGAACAATATCATAGTAGAAACAAGACAGCATGAAAAATTTGGCCACAGCAGTAATGCAGTATAATGTCCAAAAGTACACATGAAAGGATAATAAACAAAATATGTGAGGCCTGCCACTAAAGTTAAGAATTTAAGATCTATGCCTCTACATTATAAAACAATTTAATTCTATATACTACTCCTTTTCTCAAGCCTCTACTAAAATTAAACGGGGGACATGAGAAACCCTGCAGACTGTGTTTTATGTTCTTGTATATGTGTGGATTCTACATGCATCACCCAACCAACCCAAGTGCCTCTGACAAAATTTACAGCCGGAACTAACTAGAGCTACTAAATTTATGAACAAATTTAGTTGAATTATATACTCCTCGAGCAATTTCATTAGTCCCCAACAGAAAGAACACTCTAATACTTCAACTAATCGCCAGAGGAATTTTGCGAAAACCCGAAAGGATTGCTGCGTAGAAAATTACTATGCAAACCCCTAACCTAATTGTGACCCATTCTTTGGTTAGCCCAATTGTTGTGGAGAAATTGGCAGCAGGAATTGAAAGGGGAAGTGGTGGTGGGAGTGACAGTAATTGTGACCTAATTGGACCAATAGAGAGGAGTGATAGATAGTTAATTTGAGTATTTGGTAGTTAAAATCGAGAGAACATACCGTGTACTGTCATCGCCATGATTGAGAAATGAGAATTGAGATGCAATCGAAGGAAGAAGGGTTTCTATGGCGTCAACCAAACAGAAAAAAGGGTGCAGCGATGAGTTTTTTCTTTTCCTCCTAAATTTAACCCGACCCACCTTTTCTTTTTCCCTTCCCATTTCTATCATTTTCCCTTCAAACATCACACTAATTTTTTTGACTGGCATCACACTATTTTTTTTTATGTAACATCACACTGATGGTATAAAAATTTCAATTCTTTCTTCATAATATAATATTGCAATGATTTCGAAAAAAAATAAAGTAACATTACATTATCATATTTCTGGAAAAAATAACAACCAATACTATATTTTTTCTTCAATTACTGTTTGGTTTTTTTTTTTTTAGAGATTCAATTACTGTTTGGTTAAAAATAGGTAAATGGACACAACAAAATAAAAAATAAAAATTTGAGGGGTCACCTTTTTTTTTAATCAGATTTGAGGGGTCATTTATAGGATGTGTTTTAAGGATTTTGTCTGAACATGAGATTAATCTTTTTAGGTGTAATTGGAATCCATTCTCCCCATTTTCAGGATTCAAATATATATCCTCTCATATTACATTAGAGATTTAGATGTTCTCCAATTTTCTGAAAACATGATCCAATCCTATTAGAAAGAGGAAGAAATGAAAATTTTAAAATGTTATTAGTGAGCTCTATAATCAATCATGAGATACATAATGAAATTCATATCTATATCTCTCTAACATGACCTACAAAAGATGTCATATTTCCTTACATTAGCGACTAATAGTGAAGGAGAAAAGTGAGTTCACACTTTTCCTTTGTTGTTTTCCTTCAATTTGTCCTTTTTTCTTCATTCGCGACGGGGGTGCAATAATTGGAATTTATAGTTGTATGTATTTTCTTAAAAAATTAGAGTATTTGATAAATTTTCAATTTATGTAAAAAAATCTTAAACGACAAATATTATAGTACGGATAAAATAACTAATAGTTTGTTTGTACTGCCGTACACATATCATTGGACGTGACTCTGTTATCACGAAAGCTAAATGCAATTCAGCCCCAGTCCCTACACGTAAATAAACATACGTTAAATTACTGTCGAATTTTTAGAGAAAACAAACGAGAAATGATCATTTTATATATTATTTTTAGAGTTTAATTTCAATGCACTGCCAGTATAAAGATTTTTACACTGATAACCAATCAGAAATAATGACTTTTAATGTGGTTAGGATAAAAATCAAGCATTTATAATGGTATATCAATTTCTGATTGGTTGACAGTGTAAAAAAAATTATACTATCAATGTAAAAAACTTTACACTGTCAGTGTATATAAATAAAATCCTTATTTTTATATTAAATCATCGAAATCCCTTTGCATTGGATTGTTTAGAATCATGCAACCTACAAGTACTTAAATATATCATCTCACTTTGAATATTTTTTTTTTTTGTATATCTATACTATATCTAATTGTGACACATATACCTCAATGTTAGAGACATAATACATGAGTTGTGCAATTATCATTTTTTATTTGCTTAATGGAGGCGTCTATGGTGCACCAACCTTAAAAGTGGAGCAGTGGTGCACCACCTGCATGTCACTATGCCCACCAATGGAATTGCCAGTCGTGTTAGTTGCTGTCAGTTTGACTTTTCAAACAGAAGTGTAGTCAAACATGTTTTATGCATGAAAATACATGTATATGAAATGTATTCTTCCATGAAAATATTGTAATAATTTAATAAAATATAAAATATTGTTTCTTTACATGCCTTTTTCTTTTAAATTTTATTTTATGGAGATAAAATGTGGTGGATCCATGCTTGTTTCATTTAGGTGGCTATACGGTGGCAGCTCGGTAGATCGGTGATGGTTGGCTTAAGGCGAAAGATGACGGTTGGCGTAAGCCGGCAACAGCAGCAACGGTTCGTATGTGTTTCACAAAGGAAGGTTTTCATTTGCATTTGCCGCACCAAATGTTGGTTTTATCGCGGCGGTACAGCCACCATAGCTTCTTCTTTGTCATTTCTGGTTTTAGAAAGTGAAGATTGGGAAGGGAACGTGGAAGCTGCAGTATACATGGAACAATCAATCCATGATTTCTTCCTAGTAAACGAGACATATCTTTGTTGAGGGCAGGTTTTGGAGCAAATGTCTTTCAAGTTGTGCAATACACAGCCACAATTTTTATGGTGTGGCCTCCGCTCAACCTCCATGTCATTCATCAAATGAGATGCTCTGGTGGCCATGATTCCCTGATTCCTTCTTCCTTCCTCACAATTGTAGCGTGTACAATATGTTGGTGATGATGAGATCTTTCTCTGATACACAATACATATAGTGTGTAGAACTAATAGTAATGTGGGATAGGATCAAGATATCGAGAGGATAAAAGTAAATTTGGATTTATTCTTTCCCGTGAATTTCGAGACATTTAGTCTTGAGGGTTCCAGCTAAAGTGGCCGGTTAACAAGGCATACATCACTAGGTTGAGGTTTGTTTTGGATCCGGAATACGCGTTGGTGTTGAACTGAAGGTTGGTTTGTGCGGCGGCGGATTGTTGCTACTGTGACTCCGAAATGATTCAGTTCGGTGGGGACACCATAGTAGATAAATCGGGTGTTGAAGTAGGTTCTCAGGTCGGGTAGGGTTCAATAGTTTATGTTTGCGAGGCTCCTTTTGGTGATGCTAATTTCCATATGTGTATTTGCATTTTACCGGTAATAAATTCAACTGGAAACCAAGATATACGAAAGTTCCATTCAGTATTATTTTCATATTTGAATACTTAAAGCTTGGTTGAAAAGTTAAATGCACACATGGATAGATGATTGGACTAGAAACTGCCATATGGGTGGTGCACCACTGCACCATTATGGTGGGTGGTGCACCATAGACTCCACCGAGCTTAATACACTTTATTCCATCTTGGCCTGCATGTCATGATGTACTTATACCATTGGGAAGGGTCAGGGGCATGATTTTGTTACCAATTGTGGGCCTCACAATTTTTTAGCGAAATATGTGAGCGCGCTTTCCCTTTTCCATTGCATCACTCTTTGCACATGCCTTTCCCCTGTATTTTTTTACGTGGCATCCTCCATTCTAGAATGTTTTCACCTTTCTTTGTTCATGAGCTATTAGGAGGAAAACGACTCTCATGGACCTCAATTGGGTTATAATGCCCAAGTTGTGCACGTAGACTTAGGCCGAAGAGCTCGAGATTTCAATGGTTCATGGACCTTGATGTTTGTGGGCCACAAGGCTGTCGTGTAGAAGGTCATCGGGCTTTGTCGTATTTGGGCCCAATCTTGAAAGGAACACTACATATATTTATACTACGAATGTGTTTGGAAGAACATATAGAGAGCTTATGTGAATTTATGATAACAACTAATAAAAATAAACTTGTGCATATAATTTATAAAAATAGTTTATAATATTCATATAAGCTCATTTTAGCTTATTACAGGAAGTTTGTTAGAAAAACTTATAAAAATAACACACTTTTAGCTTATTTGAAAAGAAAAGCTTATAAAAAATAAGCGTATAGTTAAGTTGTTTGCCCAAACGACACATTTATACATTTTTTTTGTCCAAAATATTAGAAACATGTATTAATTTTCACATATATTAAATGCTAATTTCCAATATATTTACGAGATATATCAATTTTTCATGCAAGTGAGTTGGTTCATCAATATCGAATATTGAAACTAATAAAATTAGAAGGGATATTTTTAGAAATCTATATGAGTATTAATTATAATTAACTCATTTAAGAACTTTTCCTTAGTTTCCATGGTTTAGGGTTTTGTATCTTATAACATGGATACGAGGGACTATTAGAGGAACATGTGTATATCATGTGCAAGTGATGTTTTTAGAGTAAACACTCAATTTGGTCCCTAAAATTATGAAGTAGTATTAACTTAGTCCCTAAAATCATCGATATTTCAAATTAGTCCCTGAAATTGTAAAACTTTAATCAACTTAGTCCCTCTATTGAAAATTATATAGACTAAGTTGATTTTAAGTTTGTATTTTCAGGGACTTTATTGATATTAAGTGAGTTAAATGAAGGATCAAATTGATATTAACTTATCATTCATGAAAGATTTTGAAATTTTGATAATTTTAAGAATTAAATTGATACTACTTCACAGTTTCAGGATGAATATGGATATTTAGTCGACGTGTTTAATAACGAAACAAAAGCTTGTAGTTGTAGCTATGACTATGCGAGCAATGTTGTTATAATGAAGGAAGGTGTACGAGGGGGAAGTGGGTTTGGCAAACATCCCATCTGTGTCGGAGCCTGCCAACACCCATTGACTCCCCCACACTTCTTTCCCTCTCACACACTTCTCTCTGCTATTTCAGTTCCTATTCCTATTTCTCTCTTCAAATGTAACTCCCCCTCTGCCCTAATTCCTATTTCAACCTTCTTCCCTCACCCTTCCCATCCCCAATTTCACTTCTGGGGTTTGTTCTATCACCGTCCACTAATTCTGATTGAATTATATTTGATATTCTTTGTTTTGTGTTCAGGAAATTGAGCTGGTAGTTGTGTCCAAAGAATAATGGCAGGTATAGAAAATAATAGGTGTGAAAAGGAATCAGTGAGAGATAATGGTTTTGTGCAAGTTTCAGAGCCTTCTATTAGTGCTACTACTGGCTCTGCTGGTGGGGATGTTGATGAAGGGGTGAAGAAAGATAGTCTTTCTTATGCCAACATATTGCGTTCTAGGAACAAGTTTGTTGATGCTCTTGCACTCTATGAGCGTGTCCTAGAGAATGATAGTGCAAATGTAGAGGCTCTCATTGGAAAAGGGATATGCTTGCATATGCAGAATATGGGAAGGCTTGCTTTTGACACTTTTTCTGAGGCTATCAACTTGGATCCTCAGAATGCTTGTGCCCTCACACATCGCGGTATTCTGTTCAAAGAAGAGGGTCGCCTGGTGGAGGCAGCTGAGGTATGTTTACTGCAGTTAAACTAGCCCCATTGTGAAAATTGCATGACAGTGCTACTTATAGTGGATTCAGTGTGCCACATAGTACATGTCTATGTTTATTGTTCATGGCCAGACCCTGATAGTGTATTGCATATGTGCTTGTTAGCAAAGTTTGCAAAGTTAGTTCTATTAGATATTTAGATGTAAGTATAAAGAGATGGTAGTGTTTGTTGAAATTTTATGTTTGCGTCTGTTTGTGCTAACATGACCAAATTATTGGTCTGCTGCAACTTGTTTTGACTATGCTATCAAATTTCACCTCACAAAGGTTGATCCAGGAGTTACATATATAAAAAAAAAGAATAAAATAATGTTTTGGTCCTTTATCTTATTTTTATGTTTCAACTTTGTCCTCTAAGTAATAAAAGTTTCGTTTGCGGCTTTGGGTCCTCTAACTTTGCCCTTTCCGTTAAATATGTTATAATGGTGTTAGATTTTCCTACCACTAATGGTAAATCTAACACCAGTACACCACTATAACAAATTTGGCGGAAAAGACAAATGTTGAGTAACATTTGAAAGTTAGAGGACGCAAATGAAACATTTATTACTTAGAGGACCAAGTTTGAAACCTAAAAATGAGATAAAGGATCAAAAGAGTATTTTAGCCTGAAAATAATTATTTAAAGCACCATTAAAAATACTTCCAATGATTTATGTTGCTGATTCCTGCCCACTTGGCTTCAAATGGGAAGATTGTACATAGCCTATGTGAATGTATCATCATTGTTCTTGATTGCCTGAGTTCAATAAGTTTGTGGCTAAGCTTGTTGACACCGAACTTAAGTACTTAAAGTGACCCAAAGTTAAGATATTAAGGCTGCTAGCATATTTTACTTAAATAGCTTTGGTACATAAAGGGAAGAAATTTTCCCTTAATTATTAAAGTCTGGTTGCTCCAATTATGGATTTGACAAGTATGAGACTAAACACATCATTACCTTAGAGATTAGGTATACCGTATATGGCTCCAATTGGTTTATTTTTCTGAGCTACGCCTAGTTTTAGGTATTATGAGTTGTTAGCTTAATCTAGGTATCCTTTGTGTTACATTCTGTCCTTGCCCATATAACAAATTTTAGCTGGCATTCACTTCTCATTGCTTGATATCTTTACCATTTAGTGTTTAAAGAAGTTAGTTTAAAATTTATCCGGAATGCATCACTGTTAATCAATTGACTTACTTGGAACAGTCATATCAGAAGGCTTTACAAGTGGATCCTTCATACAAAGCAGCTGCTGAATGCCTTGCTATTGTTTTAACAGATATTGGTACCAACATAAAGCTTGCAGGAAACACTCAGGAGGGAATTCAAAAATATTTTGAAGCCCTCAAAATAGATCCGCACTATGCTGTAATTCTCTTTTATTCCAAACATTTCACTTTTATCATCAAACCCCATTAAAATTTATTTAATTTTCTGTTTGCATGATATATATTTGATTTTTCCTTTTTACATGTGCTTGCAGCCAGCATATTATAACCTTGGCGTGGTCTATTCTGAAATGATGCAATTTGACACGGCCCTTAGTTTCTATGAAAAGGCTGCATCAGAGAGGCCTATGTATGCTGAAGCATATTGCAATATGGGTGTGATTTTTAAAAATCGTGGTGATTTGGGATCAGCTATTGCTTGTTATGAGAGGTACTCTCCATATTTAGAGCTTGGCCTTCTTTTTCTAAGCCAAGTTTTGCACGTCATTGATATTTGTTGTTCAATGACTTCTATTGGTTCTCATGATCAGTTGATGTTTTATGGCAGGTGTTTAGCTGTTTCACCTAACTTTGAGATTGCAAAGAACAATATGGCTATAGCTTTGACAGATTTAGGAACAAAGGTGACAGTTGACACATCCGAAATTCCACATACCGCCTATTGTTTTTCTGTAACATTATTGCCATTTTATTTTTCTTTTTGTTTCATTCATTTCCTTTTTCATTTTTAATTAAAAGGTGATATACTTTAATAATCACCATTTTATCATAAAACTTCCCAAGGGGTGTTTTTTCTTGATATAGTGATGCAATAGTGATAAAATTTAAACCATGTTAAAGGTATACATGGAGCTTGTCTTTTTTTTTTTTAAAAAATAAAATAAATAAAGTAATGTGAAGGTGTGTGCTTGATAGGTATGGAAACAAGGCTTGCTGCTTAAAAACTGACACTTCTAACTTATTTCAACTTAATTGTAAAGTCTCCTTGTTCATTGTGAATTGAGAAGCAATTTCAGTAAAATTTTAAGTTTCTGATTTGAGACGTAGTTATTTACTTCTTGCCAATTTATGCTTTTAATCTTCCCTTGCCAATTAGAGGGCGAGCCTGGCACCACGGTAAGTTGCTGCCTTGTGACCTAGTGGTCATGGATTTTAGTCATGGAAACAGCCTCTTCGATTACGAGGGTGAGGGTTAGGCTACAATGCATGCATTTGACCTCCCAGACCTCACAATGATGGTAGTCTCGTGCACTGGGCACTGGGTATCCCTGTAAAGTTGATCTATTGAAGCACCATTATGTCATTCTCTTTCCATGTTAATGATATACCTTGACAACTTTGGATAATTTCTATCTTACTCACTGAGATAATATTTTGGTGTACAGGTTAAATTGGAGGGGGACATCAACCAAGGTGTGGCTTTGTATAAGAAAGCTTTGTATTATAACTGGCATTATGCTGATGCTATGTATAATCTTGGGGTTGCTTATGGTGAGATGCTTAAGTTTGATATGGTACGTCTCGGTTACACTCGTGCCTCATCTGCATGTATTATAATAAGATATACCACACATGCACATATTATTATGTACTAATGGCATTTATGGAAATTCATCTACTATTTAGGCTATTGTATTCTATGAACTTGCATTTCACTTCAATCCACATTGTGCGGAGGCTTGCAACAATCTGGGTGTTATATATAAAGATCGGGACAACCTTGACAAAGCTGTAGAATGTTACCAGGTCACAGTTATGATCATGTCAATTTGCTTTCACACTTCTGGATTGCATAGGATTATAATCACAACCTGTTGTTTTTGTTATGCAGCTTGCTTTGTCAATCAAACCTAACTTTTCACAGTCATTAAATAACCTTGGTGTTGTATACACGGTCCAGGTAAAGTATTGCACAATTCCTGAATGTTGTAGTTATCAAATATCTTCCGTTAATGATATCCTCTCTTCCTTCTCCAGGGTAAAATGGATGCTGCTGCAAGTATGATTGAGAAAGCTATCATTGCAAATCCAACATATGCGGAAGCATACAATAACCTAGGTCTTTTTATCTCTTCTCTAATTATTTATTTGTTCAGTCATTGTGCTTTTATTACACTTTGAAGTGATTGTGTTAGTCAAGGTTGTGCTGCTTCATGTTTGACATCTCACAGCATAATTTTAGATTAGGTTATGTTGCAAAGAATCAGTTTAACCACCTGATTTCTCATTAATGTAACTTGAAAGCATTTAGTGATTGATAACATTCTAGACCTATCAGCATGGTCAGAAAAGGTGAGGAACAAAGAATGCTCAAATATAAGTCATGTATGGATTCTCGTTGGTTAGGTCTTTTTTTAGTGGTAGTTGTATAGTTATATAATTGTAAGCGTTCCAATAGATCAACCAAATAGTTAGTTGTAAAGCTTATTTTGAAATGATTCTAGTACTGATGAACCAAGGATAGGATAGCTAATATTGCTGTTAAACTTCATTTTGAGCTATAAAATGTTCATTATTGGAGTTCAGAAATTGCAACTGATTTTTTTTGTATTCTTTGCATGGAGTACTCTGCAAGTTGTCATTCCCTTCCCAAAGGGTTTTATGGATTTTCTTTTCATTTTATTTCGTATTTAATTACAATCTATGATTTATTGCAACGGCACAGGGCAGTGAAACTCTTAGCATATCTTTCGTCGTATGCTTATCTTTTGTATTCTTGTTGAGAGCAGGAGTTCTTTATAGGGATGCTGGTGATATCACTCAAGCAATTAAAGCATATGAGCAATGCCTTAAGATTGATCCTGATTCTCGGAATGCTGGCCAGGTGTTGTCCATCATCAGTGATTGTTTCATCTTTGTTGAGTTCTATAAATTCTTCAGATATATACACTTTGAATATATATATGAAGCACAGACACTTCAAAATAGTTGTTGTGCCCGTGTCGGGCATGTATCCATATTGGAAACTTCAAGAACACTTTTGGATATTTATAATTATATTATATTTTTTAAATTTTTAAGCTATTATAGATGGAAATTTAACAATAATTAGATAAATGTTAGCATTTTATTATGTTTACAATGTTAATCATACTAATTTTAGTAATTTATAAGATATTATTTCTCTCTTTTAATTTAAGATCTGTAAATCTTATACTAATTGATATCTTGTATCATAGCCGTGTTGTGTCCTATAATTTTTAAAATTTTCCGTATCCTTGTGCTCGTGTCGTATTATATCTGTGTCCAGTGTGGTATCTATGCTTCCTATATGTATACAGTAATACCTTACAGGCCTGCGTCTTCTGTTTAGGGAATGGTATATATATGAATCGGGATTTCACATGAAACTAGATGCATGTCTTTAAATTATGAGGGATGGTGTCCATAATAGGAGCATATTATGGTCCTCATGATTTAGATTTCAAGTTTTCTTTCAGGAGAGTGAACTTGCTGTTTTGCATCTGGGTTATAGGGGATAGGATAAGATTGGGGTTTAGAAGGTGAAGAAGTGGCTGGTATAAAAGTATAAGTTCCTAAAATTTTGGGGTAGCATCAAAGACAAAGTTAAGGATTTTGGATGGCTTGGGTGAGGCTTTTTTGAGACAAAGGCAGGGGAGTATTGAATTCTAAAAGGAAAAAGTAGTGGAATGATTACTTATAAGTGTTGTAACTATATGAACGGAGAAAGTTTAAACTTTGTCAGTGGAAAGTATGATTTTGTTTACTGTTTCATCTTTATTTTCTTTCACGTCATGACATCTATGACCAGCTATCCATTATGGACCTCCAAGATTCTCCACCCTTTAAGAATTACTTGCTAAGTCTGTGAAGGGGAATGACCATTTTTGGCATTCATGAAAGATGTGTACGAAAATACCTTTTTGGAATTTAAATTGTAATGAATTCCCCTACTGCTTAGTAAATGCCAGCCTTTTCTTTTCAATCAAGTAAGATTAAATGCTCCAACTTCTTTAAATCCACTCCCACATGTTTTTTTGTGAGAAACCGTTTTCCAACTAATCCTATGTATCTTTTTTTATTTTCACTCTTTACCCCCGCCAGAATTTTGCCTCCAATCTATTTAAATCTTGACAGAGTTTTTTTTTTGGAGCTTAAAGCAGGACATTGTAAATACTGATATTGCAGAAGCAACTAAAAAGTTTTGGCTTCTAATCAATGAACTTGCAAGCTTTACTCTGCTTTACTTCTGCTAATGTTTCTTGGATTATAGTAAGCGATCAATCCCCCTAATCCTAGCTAAGGTTGGTGGTTTGCATTGGCCTTTAAATGGGGAGAGCCTCCCCTCACCCTAAAATTTTTTTCACCCAAGAAAAAAGGATAGGAAGTCTAGATACTTATTTTGGGGAGTGGGGACCCACATAAGTATGCTTTAAGGCAGAAGATTCTCCCAACCCCACTCCCCCTTTCCCTCCACGTCTCTGGTTATATTTCTTCATGGCTTTTATATAGTAAAGAGGGGAGAAGTTCAAGTTGACATGGTAACAAAAGGTAGTTCAGCAGCTTCAGGTGGGTGTTAGTGGTACTGACAGTAAAATTTTTCACTTAAAATTCAAATATCTTGCTCATATTTTGAATATTTGTTTTTGTCATTCACATTGGTTGTGATACAAAGGTTGGATGAATGGATTTTGTTCTTCACAAGTATTATCTGTCTTTTGATTGTTAGAGCTTTTTTCCTCAATACTTGACGTCTTTAATCCACCTTAATGTGCAGAACCGCTTACTTGCAATGAATTACATAGATGAAGGAAATGATGACCATCTTTTTGAGGCTCACAGGTTGCTGCTATCTCCTATCAACTTCACTGATTTTTCATACATGTTCTATGACATGTAATTTCCTGGGGTGTTGAAAAAGTTGTACTTTAAAATTTATTTCCTGAAAGATATATACTTTCTGCATTATGCTGGTGGAGATAAAGTGATAGTTTGTACCATTTTTTAGCTGTGGTCCTGTGGATATAATAATAATGGAAAAGAAAAAGAAAAATGAAAGCGTAATGACAACATGTTTTTCTGGGTAGCTGCCTATTAGGAAAGAAAAGCAAGAATGTGAAGGCATAAACAAATGAATTCTCGTTTTAAATATAGGGATGAATTGTATGACATGATTTGGTAAGATGAAATATTTGCTGGCTATCAACTTCTAAGCTAAAAAAATACCTTCTTTTTCAATTTTAAAAAATAAAAAATACTCTTGTGCTTTCTGAACTTGAATGCATTGTTTTCGATGTTTGTTGAGATCTCTTACACTAGTCACTATGTGTAAACTGTATCCTGAAGCTCTCAAATGTCTATTTGCACCAAAGGAAGCTGCTAGTATGATATTGGGAGTAGTTGAATAAAACTTTGGGATAGTAATTTTCCATTTTATGTAGAATATGTCCGTTTTAACATTTAATAATATATGTTACTTATGTTGACTATGCAAGTCATGTTTCTTATGTGATCTATGCTTTGCATGGTTTTGATGAATGATAGTTTCATTTTCCAAATTGTCATTCATAATATTTTACATTTCATGTGTAGCAATTTACTTTATTTGCAAAACTATGATAATTGATATGTATCCTGGAGACATAAAGAACGAAACGTTTCCATGCAGGGACTGGGGTAAGCGGTTTATGAGATTATATCCACAGTACACATCATGGGACAACACAAAAGATCCTGAACGCCCTCTTGTGATAGGATATGTATCTCCTGATTATTTTACTCATTCGGTGTCATATTTCATAGAAGCTCCCCTTGTCTATCATAACTACACCAATTATAAAGTGATTGTTTATTCAGCAGTTGTCAAGGTATTATTACTCTACAACATTGACATAACATAATTCCTCATGTTCTTTTAAATTTAGAATTTTAATTCATCTCTTTTCCCAGCTAAGAACTGAAAAGATTATAGTTGATTGGCTCTCAAAGGTGTATATTGTGTTTTCATTTTCTTTAGTAGTAGAATGCCCAACAAATATTGGAATTTGGAAGAGCTAGAGGTTGTTTTTTTCTTCACGGGACCCACAATTTTTTGTGGCTGGGTGACCTAAGAGTACAAGGGGACACCCTTGGGGAGATTCTTCTCCTAGTTCAGGAATACTCTCTCTCTCTCTTTTCTTTCTACATTTAGAATTTCAGTCTAGGTTCCTAACAGAAACAAATTGGACACTTTCCAAGGATTTTTTTTTTGTTCAGTTAGTTTCATGGGCATTATTGGTCTTGTTTTCTAACAGTTCAAACTGATGGAGCAATAGATACTTAAACATAATATTGAAATACTAATAGATAAAATATTTGGTTTACTTTTGGTTCCCCATACTGGTTTCTTGTTCTATTTTCAGTCATAGTTGATCTGTTAGGTTATACAGTGTTAAAATATTCTGATTTTTACCTGACCAAATATTCATTAAGCAACATAAGAGGCTGGTATATTGGCTGCCTGCAAAACAAAAAAAGTTTGGAAGGGAAGCAAGAAACTTACTCCTGGATGCTATGGGTACAGCTTTTGGCACACAGATTTTTAGCTTGGTTTATCTAGTTTGACCAAAGGTTCATCATGCTTAGTTGATATTGATTATTTGTTTTTGAAAGGAATAGGATTCTTTGGAAATGGTTGTTACAACAGTTTACCGAACTATCAGTTGTTTAGAAATTCTTTAAATTGGCTTGGAACCAGTGACTAATTTTGACTTCGATTTTGTTAACAGAACTTACATTTTTATAGAAATTGTCTTGGCATACATTTCTTTATTGTTAACATTTTGACTTTTGATTCCCTAACTTGTCATTGGCTGTTTTGTTTTTGACTCTTTCCATATAATATGCAATTGATTTTCATTTGATGTTGCAGGCAGATGCAAAAACCATTCGGTTTAGAGAGAAAGTCATAAAGAAGGGTGGGATCTGGAAAGATATTTACGGGATTGATGAAAAGAATGTTGCCAACATGGTTAGAGAAGATCAAATTGATATTTTGGTAGAACTTACTGGTCATACTGCAAACAATAAGTTGGGAATGATGGCATGTCGACCTGCACCAGTTCAGGTGTCTTTTAAACTTCAACATATTTATATGTAGATTTGATCCCTTTGTTTTTCAGATTTTAACTCTTCTTACCCTTGGTTAGTATATTATTTTTGTCCCTGATTATCTTCCAACCTCTAGTAGTATTTGTGAAGCTGAAAATTTGGATGCTGCAGTGTGATTGTTAACATTTTATTTCTCATTTCTCTGTGTATTGAAGAGCTGGTTGATTAGGAACTTTGCTTAGTTTAAACTAGCTACCAGCCGGTATTTACTCTTCCTCATATGTCATAATATTTAACTTATTCATGAGCTACAATGCCAGAATCCAGAAGCAAGGTGCCCTTATATATAATATTTTCTTTTAAAAATAAAAATAAAAATTCACGTGTAGTAAATCAATTTTTAACTTCTTTGAGGTATATTCTTTCATCTTTGCTTCTGTTTTGATGTTACATATAGTGATCTCAATATATGTAAGACGATAGGAACTGAAAAATGGTAACTGATATTCCACTGGGAAAACTGGAGCTCATATCCTAACAATAGATGAAGTTCCACTGTTAATCCTTAAACAGCAACAACAACCAATTGTGTAGTTAGCACGCTTGTGATATGAAGGGGCATGTATCTTTCATAAATCATAACATGCGTTATGCTATCATTATATATGTAATATATTTATTAACCTAATTTATGCAAAATTGAGACTTGTATTGCTTGACATTCAGGTAACTTGGATTGGTTATCCCAATACAACAGGATTGCCTGCAATTGATTATAGAATCACTGATTCACTGACTGACCCTCCTGAAACAAAGCAGAAGTAGATCCCTTCAAGAACTTCTGTACTTTCTTGTCATTGATCTGTACTAGAGCTCTTCTCTATAACAATTATTGTAGTTTATTTGCTCATGGTACTTTTTTCCTAAATTACAGGCATGTTGAGGAGTTAGTTAGATTGCCGGAGTGCTTTCTTTGTTACACTCCTTCCCCTGAGGCTGGTCCTATTTGTCCAACTCCTGCACTTTCTAATGGCTTCATCACGTTTGGTAGTTTTAACAATCTTGCCAAGGTATTGATTGTGTTAAAAGTGTTATGTGTATCTCTGTTTTTGTTTGGCGAGAACAAATTGTGAAAGATAAGTCATGCATCCCCTGACTAGTGTGTTCTTTTATTCCATCAGATTACACCTAAAGTATTGCAGGTTTGGGCGAGGATACTATGTGCAATTCCAAATTCTCGTCTCGTGGTAAAATGTAAACCATTTTGCTGTGATAGTGTGAAACAGAGATTCCTTTCAACACTAGAGCAGTTAGGTTTGGAACCGCTACGTGTTGATCTTCTGCCCCTTATTCTTCTTAACCATGATCATATGCAAGCGTATTCTCTGATGGACATCAGGTAATACCTCTTTTTGCAATTTATATTCCCTAAGGTTTTTATGGTCCTGCTAAAGCTCACATTATGTTTTTCATTCGTATTTTCATTCGTATTATGGTTGTGTTGACTGCAAGTCTTGTTTTTATGAGTGGCACTTTCTGTTTCACTGATGTTCTTAGTCTTTTTTTTAACCTTTTTATTCTCCCTTTTCTTTTTTCCATCTTTTGTGCTCCTTCTAATTCTTGTTGCTGGTAGTGGCTTGAATCGATTTATCTATAATTTGTCTGTGAATTAGATAGGGCTGCAATAGAACATATATACATTTCTTGGAAACCTGAAAGAATGACTCAATTAAGCATGAGGAATCATTTAACTCAAGAACTTTATCCAATAAAATTTGTTTGCATCCTAATTCAGAAATTATTTTAAATTTAATGATGTTTGTTTCTCATGCTAATTACTGTATACCTTGGGCACTTAAATTGTTATACACTCGCACATTAGGAATGGTTTTTTGAAATTTAATTCAGCATTTTCCTTTCCTTGTCATAGTTTATCTTTGTAATTATGTTGTGTGGCTGTGCCTTGATTAGCATCATATGAATAGCACTAGTAAAGATTCTGTTTACAAATGCAGATTACAAGGTTATCTGTTGGTTACGTGATTGTTCTATAAGTCTATTTAATTTGCACTACTATAAGCTGTTTAATATTTTAAACAGGTAATTAAAAACTACTTGCAATTTTATGTAGCTTATGCTTTTGACTTTTTTATTATAGGTTGTCTACATGCAGTGGTTTTAATCTTCATGAATCATGATCGAAGTTTTATCATTCATTGTTGATTATTTGTATTTCTAGAAAAATGGATGCCATAGCTACATATATCTTAGAAATCCAATAAAAGGATTTATGCACATTGTGTGTGGTCGTTTGGCTTATCTTATGCCCCTTCTAAACTATTATGTCTTGTTTGGTGTAGTTTGGACACATTTCCATATGCTGGAACAACCACAACATGTGAATCTTTATACATGGGAGTTCCATGTATCACTATGGCTGGTTCGGTACATGCGCACAATGTTGGTGTTAGTCTCCTCAGCAAAGTTGGTAAGAAACCCGTCAGAATATTTGTTTGTTATCAATTTACTCAGTCTTCTGCATCTTTTCCCAATAAATAAGTAGTTGAGTTGTTTCATGTGCTACCTTCTGATTTTGTGGAATGCCTCTAGCCAAGTAGGGCTTGGACTGTTATGAGTCCTACATTGAGTAAAGATGGAAGCTCGATGTGGTACTTAAGCCATGAGGCTCTCACACCTAATGAACTAGTCTTTTGGGTTGGGCTTTCCTCATGGGGCTTAAGTCATAACAGTTGATGCTTTCGTTGAGAGTTGGGCTATGGAAAAAGCAACCTATAGGTTGGATTAAGGTGCAAATCACTTAATACTGATAGGTGAGTGGAGTCGCCAAAGGGGAAAGGGCTACCATCGTGTCAGTGCCGATAGAGTGAAGTCGCCTCATAACATTGCCACCCTTTTTAAGAGCCGACATCCACGGCGGCTTCACTCTATCGGCACTGGCCCAATGGTAGCCCTTTCCCCTTTGGCGGCTCTACTCACCTATCAGTATTGAGTGATTTGCACCTTAATCCAACCTATAGGTTGCTTTTTCCATAGCCCAACTCTCAACGAAAGCATCAATTGTTATGACTTAAGCCCCATGAGGAGAGCCCAACCCAAAATACTAGTTCATTAGGAGTGAGAGCCTCATGGCTTAAGTACCACATTGAACTTCCATCTTTACTCAACTAGTCTGTGTAAGCATATACTCTCATTAGATCTTGTCAGGTGTGCTATAAGCTTTAGAGTTCGAATTTTTTTTCTATTACCTTAAGTGGACTTGTTTTTGCTTCTCTTGGTGCCTGCATGATTGTGTTTTTTCATCATTTTTTCCTTGGGAGAGGCTTGTTGGATATGCAGTCAGTTTGCTAATTAGTTTGTGGAGCATCATATATTTTTTCATCTTTGGTTTTGCCATTGAATACTTACTGCAATTCAGGACTGAAGCGTTTGATTGCCAGAAATGAAGATGAATATGTTAAATTGGCCGTGCAGTTGGCCTCTGACATTTCAGCACTACAAAATTTGAGAATGAGTCTGCGAGATCTCATGTCCAAGTCCCCCCTCTGTGATGGTGCAAATTTTATCAGAGGTCTAGAGTCAACATACAGAAGTATGTGGCGCAGGTATTGTAAAGGAGATGTTCCATCTTTGAAACGCATGGAATTGTTGGAACAATCAGTTGCTACTGGTGATCCATCCAATAAGAATTCTGAGCCAACAAGGATAGTAAACTCAAGGGATGACAGTCCTGGATCTGTCAAGACCAATGGATTTAATTCAACGCAGTCCTCTAAGCTTAATATACACAGTTGTGAAGAAAATGGCGAGTCATTGAATCACAGCAGTACACAAGGAAGTTCAAGTTGAATTTCATCTGAGAATCCTTCTGTGGTGATTCAAGGAAGTTGAACTTTATTACATTAGGTGCAGTATTAAGTTGCATGATGTATTTTGTGGTAGCTGCTGGAAGAGGCTGGCAGCAACCAAAGCATCACTAAAAGTTTTAACTTGCTGAGTGTCAATTTTTTGGGGGAAAGAAGTATAGGCAACAGATATGAAATCAATGTCATCTCAAAGTGCAGTGGATAAGCAGAATAGGGGATACAGCTTTGAGCAGGATCTTTTGATAAATTGTAGCCTCCCCCACCCACCCAAGGCACCTGTTGAATTGTAGTAGTTATGTGTGTAAATTATGTATAATATTTGTTTAACTTGGCATTTCGGTCGAATCATAGCTTAGTAGTTTAGCTGTAGTAGTATAAGATTACTTTGTTAAAAGAAATAAAACCACTGATATGGGGCCACTTTTACTATGAGTTTTGAGTTCGATTCAAAATCACTGCTGTGTACGATAAGTGGTTTGACCAAAATAAATTTAAACTGCAACCACTGATATTATGAAAGACTATCAAGCAATCCAAATGACAAGGAACATAATCCCTCTTTAAACATGGGAAAGCTTTATCCCTCGGATAAATTAGAATCCAATATAATTTTTAAATATCGAGAGTTTTAATAAAAAATATTATGAAAGACTAGCTCCTGCTCATTTGCATAGTTGAGGCTAAAAGCTGTATGAACTGTGTTCTCTATATAAGTAAAACAGTAACAAGTCCTCAACCACATTTATATAAAATAACATTCAAGCTTTCTCTTGGGAAATTGACCAAAGTGGTGTCGTTTTAGAAACTATTTATCAGTTTGGGGTCCTTTTGAAACTATTTACCAAAGAGGGGTCGTTTTTGACATGTGGCAAAAAAAATAAATTTTTTTTCTGACACAGGGAAGGCGCTACTCGGACTGGTGCCTCCCACTTAAAAAAAAAAAAAAAAAAACTCAAAGGTGCCACTGCCAGTGGCGCCTCTTTAAAAAAAAAAAAAAAAAAGTGAAAGGTGCCACTTGCAGTGGCGCCTCCCCCCTCCCCATTTATGTTGTCTTCTTTTTTTTTTTTTTTTTAACCATCTTTTTAAATATAGGTTAAAGTAATCTTTTGATCCCTATACGTGACACTGATTTTCAATTTGGTCCCTTTAAGTGAAAATTTTTTAATTTGGTCCCTATACATGACACTGGTTTTCAATTTGGTCCTCACCGCTAATTGGTCCCTATATAAGAGGACCAAATTGCAAATTATTGTCACATGTAGGGACCAATTCAAAAAAAAAAAAATTGAAATCGATCCCCGCATGTGACAATTATTTTTAATTTGGTACCTACATGTAATAATAATTTACAATTTGGTCCCTCTTATATAGGGACCAATTAGCGGTGAGGACCAAATTGAAAATCAGTGTCACGTATGGGGACCAAATTGAGAACTTTTTACATATAAGGACCAAATTGAAAATCAATGTCATATGTAGGGATCAAAAAATTACTTTAACCTTAAATATATAAGATATACATATTAATAATAATAATAATAATTTATAATAATAAAACCTATTATATTTTTTTATTTTCTATGCTAATAATTTTAATTTTATATTAAACCAACTGAGGTTGGCGTGAGTGGTTAAATGTCTTTCTCGTCCCTTAATCAAGGTCTCGGGTCCGAGCCTTGGGTATGAAAAAGAACCTCAGCTGGGAGGGATGTCACCCTTAGAGGTGCCGAACAAACTCCCGCGAAAGATTAGCCCCCGTCTCATGTTGCCGGTGTGATAAACCTCGAGAAAGCATTTTTTTCAATAACCATTTATTATAATTATCTTTTTTATTATCTAGATTTAATTTAATATTTTTTCGATCTATTTCGAGATTTATCCCACCGGCAATATGAGACGGGGGCTAATTTTCCGCAGATACATCACCATTTATATGATTAAGCCTATTTTATCTATTATAAATTTATTTTTGTCAAAAAGATAATGAGATAAGATCTATTGCTACCGGTTACTTTTTGGGAGCACGTTTGGTAGACCTCGACTAACCGGTGCACCTTTCACTTTTTTTTGGTTAAAAAAAAAAAAAAGAAGACAAAACGTAAATGGGGAGGGGGGAGGCGCCACTGCAAGTGGCACCTTTCGCTTTTTTTTTTTTTAAAAAAAAAGAGGCGCCACTGGCAATGGCGCCTGAGTTTTTTTTTTTTTTTTTAAGTGGGAGGCGCCAGTCCGAGTGGCGCCTTCCCTGTGTCAAAAAAAAAAAAAAAATTTCTTGCCACATGTCAAAAACGACCCCTCTTTGGTAAATAGTTTCAAAAGGACTCCAAACTGGTAAATAGTTTCTAAAACGACACCACTTTGGTCAATTTCCCCTTTCTCTCCATGTAAGAAATATTGAGGCAAAAAAGATGGTCTTCGGAAACAAAAATGTCTTCAGTGTGTAGGTCAATGACTGCTTAATCATTAAGCCAAATAGCCAACGACATATCCTGCCATGCCTCTCCCAGGAATGGATAATAAAACCACAAATTTCTTAACATCACGGGTACCAAGCAACTCATCTCAATCCTTGACTGACGTCCGTAGTATCTTCACGTCATGGATGGGCCTAAATAAACAGAAAATGGAAATTAGAAATGCTTGAAATTTTTTTCAACAAGTTCACAAAGGAAGATCAAAGAAAGTCCTTGATTTAGTTTAGCATGTGGATCAAATAATGTTTTCAATGAAATTCTGTTTAATGGATGCTGCATTATGACATAATCTGATTCTAAAAAATCAGTGTAGTCTGTATCTTTCCTTTGTTTCCATATATTTACAATTCGGAGAACATAATAGGCGTTCATTGGCCATAAATTTTTCTAGTAATAATGTATTTACAGAAAAAGAAAAAAAATGAAAACAACTTGTGAAATGCATGAGGCAATACTTATAGCTAATACCCAGATGACAAAAAGATAAATTGTAAATAGTATCATTCTCCAATAAATCTAGCATAGGGCGAAGCTTTATGATCCCCAATGTCAAGTTGTTTTTGTTGTTTATTATATTGCTGCTAATTCAGTGTCATTATTTGAATAACTGAATAAGAAACTCTAGCCAAGAATTTTGGTTTATGTATAGTGTCTATATTTTAAATGGTTATGTTGAAAGATCTTTGACATACCTATCGTTGTTATCTGTTTGGACACTGCCAAGTCTTTTGATAATTTCCATTCCCTGACATATTCTTCCAAATATTGTGTGTTTTCCTGGTGAAACAGAAAAGGAAATTGAGAATTGTTGGGCATTCCAGAACTAATATGATATGAATTAGAATGATTAAGCATAACGTAACCAACCAAACTTGATCAATTAACCATTCTGATGTCAAGGTTATGACCAAAAACTTCCTTGAGTCAACTCAGAAATTAATGAAGACGTAATAAGTAGAACTGCAGGTTTACTGTCAGTTTTATTGGTAGATTGATGGTACTGAAGTTTGAACCTATAACCTCAAACAAACTACGCAAGCCCCTCACACTATCCCACTAAGCGGCTTAGGTTTACTATTAATCTTTAATTAATGCAGATATTGTATTAGAGAACTCGTGCAAACGACTTTTAAAAGAGAAATTTAGGAGGCATTTGGTTTGCTTTCTGTTTCCCTTTCCAATTAATATGTTTTCATTAATATTTACAACAATGATACATCGTTTTCATTTTGTTAACTTTTTTGAAGTTTTGTTAATGGTGAGAAAAAAAAAGTTGTTTCCATCATTTCCTTGACAAAACTTTGAAAGGAAACAAAGTAAAAACAATGTGACATTTTTCTAATTAATAATGAAAACATATTGACTAAAAATGAAAACAAAAAACAAACCAAACGCCCCCTAAGAGTCACTATGTCTTCATACCAATTAAGTCAAGAACTAATGCAACAAGAGGAACTAAGGATAGGGGGAAAATAGATGGATGAGAAAATGCGCTAAGAAATTATGCATGCAACTGTATCAAACTAGAAAACGAGAAAGTAAAAGAAACATAAGCAAGAAGCTGTATCATATAAGTTGGTCATTTCTTTTGGCATATCCATGCATCATTGTTCTTTTGAGAGGTAAGTTACAGAACACAAACAAGGAGATTCTAATCCTTTATAAATCCACCACGTATAGACGGGGCCATATGATGTTATATAACTTTGATAAATACTAGTACCCTCTGCCTATTAGTATCATCATTTGACCATCTGTACCAGTGTTATCAGTATCTTACTATTCATACAATTCGCATTTCGATTCGAAACGAAATTGAATGCAATCGATACATATCTTAGTGCGAATCTTTTTCGGACTTGAATTTCAGCATGAATCTCGATTTAGTCTACTGAATCCCATGAATCTCAATTCGTAGCTGAATCGCACGATACGAATTTCATCGTTGGTGCAACTCAAAGACAGGCTAAGCCGAGCAACTTAGTTTCTAAAAGGCTTGCTAGGGTTGTTTTTTGCTATTTGTTTCCTTAGACGAAACCAAACCTTCCAAATAACCCATTAGAATAACAAACAAGCAGCCCTAGCACGCTGCATTTTTGTTTTCCACTCCTTCCTATAGTGCATTTTTTTATTCTTCCTACCTACACAATGCTTTGTGTCCACCCTTCTCCTTCATTCTTCTATGTCTTTTGGTCCTCCTTTGGTCCCCTTGTCTCGTTCCCATTCTCTATTTTTTTTTATTTGAATCTTGCATTATTTTGAAGTTTATATATGATATATCAGTTGACTTTTTTTGCTTATTCACTTGTTTTTACTTAAAACTGTCATATTTTTATTGACCATGAATCTTACGATTCATGATAAGATTCGATTCACGATTCGGAAGTTAGGTCTTCCGATTCACGATTCGAATCTCGATTTGATAACCTTGATCTATACTTCATACTTGAACGCAACTACTTATTATTGCAATATGAAGCTCAGAATCCTCAGTCCTTACAATGCAATTAGTAATACAATGCAGAACAAAAAGTATCAATTTTACCACGCGAATATTGATATTATTATAGGGTAAACAAATCATAAGCAATAATATATTTTGGAAGTAGTTGGGTACTATTTCTAAAGGTAAGTAGAAAGAAGCACAATATTACCATCAAGAGATGGGCACGGTGCCAGAGTAATAAAGAACTGACTACTATTAGTGTTTGGGCCAGAATTTGCCATAGATAAGATACCAGCTCCAGTGTGCTTCAACTCTTGTCTAATCTCATCTTCAAATTTTGGACTGTGATAAACAATAAGAGCAGTGTGATAAATCATCAAGTGACCAAAAGAGATAGGTTAAGAAAAAAAAAAGTTAATGATATGACAAAGCCATTACATTACACAAATATTGGTACGTTTGAAAGAGCTTCTTATAAAAAGCTAATTTGGGCTTATGAGAATAGCTTATGAAAATAAACTTATGCAAATAATTTACAGAAATAGTTTATAATATTCTCATAAGCTCTTTTTAGTTTATTTTAATAAGGTTATGAAAATAAGCTGTTTTTAGCTTATTTAAAAAAAAAACTTATTGAATAAAATCTTAATTAAGTTGTTCACCAAATGCACCCATAATCAAGATGGGAAATGAAAAAAGCTTAAGCACAATACCCATATATGGACTCTCCACCCCTTCCTGTCCCAGTGGGATCCCCACCTTGTACTATGAAGTCCTACTCAACAAAACAGACCCAAATGAAACTATTATTATTATCCAACAAAAGGGGTTAATAGCCACACACACACACACACAAAAACGAGGTAAATGGAGATGCCTTGATGATTCTGTGGAATTTAACGTTGTCGTAATAACCTCTTCGAGACAGTTCATTGAAGTTCCTGCAAGTTCTAGGAGCATGCTTGTAATACAGCTAAACCCCAAAAAAAAAAAAAAAAACAATTTTTAGATCGAAGCAATAAGAATGTTGATAGAGTGTTCAAAAAGTGAAAGTACCTCGACGGTAAAGGAACCCATAGAAGTTTCTAGAGTAACCTCCGGAGCACCACCTTCGGCGCTTGCCCACATGATGCTACTTCGTCAGTCGTCTCACACCAAACACCAACCACTTTCAGCTAAAAAAAAATCGTGACTCTGCACTTTTCACTGTCTCATCACTCTCATGTTGGGCCGGGTCTTCATAAAATAGCTTATATTATAAGCTTTGAACTTGAAAAAAAAGCTTATCTCATTCATCCGATCCAATAATTTGTTTTATAATTTATTTTATTGAACCTAGATCCTATTAAATATTGTCTCATTTTTATTTTTATTATTTTAATAAAATTCATACTTTACTCATTTTTTAATTAATATTTTAATTATAATTTTTTAATTAGAATTGAAAAAATATAAAAGTATATAAATATGTCATTTTATACTATTTTATATTTAATTTTGTTTTCAAGAGGAGACTTATAGTAGATCTTATATGAAGGGATGAGAATGAGACAATAAAATGAGAAAAGGCGGAGCACATTGTGCGATTTTGAACTCACACAATCATAATTTATGTCTCATAGTTTAACCAACTAAGTTAAGTCGATGACTATGTCAGTTTATATTTATAACCGATTTACCAGAATCAACTAGTCCTTCATGTATCAATTTCGAGATAAAACCATGCTACCTATAGGTGTAAATCAGCTTATCAACTATTTGAGCAAGGCTAATAATACTCTTTATCATATTTCACTCAACACATTTTTTATTATTAGATAAATTTCATATAAGATATATTAAATGAAGAGTAAACCCATATAATTTAGTAGGCCGTATGAATTATATGGATTAAGATTGTGTTAAAGGACGTTTAGTTCCAGTAATATTTTATTCCCAAACAAAAATCATATTTTCAGGAATCTTTATTTCTCGACTTCATATATGATAATATAGTTTTCCCAGGTTTTTACCAAACATAAAACGTTTATTCTCGTCCAAACGTTTCCATGAATATATTTTTTTTATTACAAACACTTACCCTTTTTTTTTTGACTAAAAAGGTATTCATTTATTCAAATTGGTAAAATACATCGAAAACAACACAAATCCAATATCGCTAAAAATCGAAAAGGATGAATCTGCGAACAAACTCACAGCACCCAGGTTAATAGCATAACACGGCAAAATCAAAATGCCTACAAAAGCAACAAAATCAAAGTCACCGGAATACCCATGTCTCTGGATCTGTAGCATTGACTCCCAATTCTTGAACAAATATGTGATGGATCGAAACAGATCTGCCAATTTGAACCAAATGAACACGGCACTAAGACGGGAAACCAAACAACGCCTCACCAAGACGACAAACAACAATATCGCCGCACACAGATGACAAAAAACGCGAAAAAACACGAAGGAAAAAAAAATAGATCTATGTAAAAAACCAATTATTTAAATAAAAGGGTAGAAAAATAAAGTAAAACGGTGATTTCAGGCCAAAAAATAATCTAAAACCATCTCCTCTAGTGATGACACGCGGCTGAGTGGGGAGAGAGAGAGAGAGAGGGGAATTACAAACGCTTACCTTTTCTTGATAGCATTTCCCCACTTTTTTTTTTTTTTTTGTGCCCCCCTCCGGTCTGGTCGAGTTTCTTCTTCTCCTCAAATTTCACCCTTTTACCCTTCCTATTTGAAAATTCGTTTCCAAGTGATGAGACCCTTCAAGCTTCCCGAACCGCCTGAGATCTTCGACGGTGCAATCCGGAGAGCCGTCGTCATCGGAAACGGCTTCGCCGGCGCTGAAAATCAATGCATTGGCTTAGTCCGTGCTCTCGGTTTCTCCAATCGCCACTCCTTATTCGTAAGCTCTATTTTTCTTTTCTCTCTCGTTCCTTTCACATAACATAGCCATTGAAATTAAATGTAATCAATAAAAAAAAAAAGGTTTCTTCATTGATTATGTTTGGTTTCTCCGAACAAATAACGTTTTTTTTTATGCAGCGCGTGACGAGGCCCCGAGGAGGAATCAATAGGTGGCTTCATTGGCTTCCCGTTTCTATTCATAAAAAGTTAGAGTCTGTTATAAGAAGGTTCTGTGGCTTTCAAATATCGAATAAAGTGTCTCCCTTTTCGACTGAGAAGATTGGTAACATGTTCATAATCACTCTTTCAATGTGTCTGTAACTGTTGATGATGATTGGTGACTGAGCTAATTGTGTGTGATAAAAAAAATTATTTGATGGTAGTTCAGGCATATCTAATGTTTTAGAAGCTGATGCTCACCACATTGCAACAATGGCCCGTGAAACGTTTCACAAGTATGTAGTGATGTGGATGTGATTGTTGTTTTCTCATTATGCTTTTGTAGGGAATTCTATGGTACCTATCTTTCTTTTAGGGGCATGGTACCAAGGGTGAGTTGTAAACATTTCTTTCATTCATGGTTATTTTTAAACATAATCATGTTATTTGGACATCACAAATTTGATGGCAATTGACACTTGATTAATGACACGTTAATGGCTTATTGGATTTGGTAAACGGGTGCATCAAGATTGGTAACTCATTAACTATCCATTGAGCTTTATTAATCAAGATTTTATATATCATTAATTAAGTTGTTCGTTAACGAACTATTCATCTATCACAGGTGTATCCATTAACCAAACTCAACACATCATTAATCATGTTTTTGAACGCCATTAACCAGATATCAATTGTTGTCAAATTTGTGATGTACAAATATCATTTTTTTTTTTGATAAGCCAAATGTATATTGCAAAGAGTACAAGGGGTACCCTGAACCCATATACAAAGAGATCAAATAGAAAATATAAGAACCTAACTAGAGTTTCACAGAGAGAAAGAAAGAGAGAGAAGAGGAGAGAACTAGCTTAGATCTGAAATTTTAATTTCTGATTTTCATTCATGAATTGACACGGTTACAGTGAGATATTTATAGAAGCCAGAGGAGGCTAGAGAGCTAACTGCATAACTAACTGACAGCTAACTGACAGCTGTCACAGCTTGGATCAGCTGTGAGCAGCCCTACCATATACTCTAACACACCCCCTTATAATCCAAGGGTGGGTTTACAAGATTCCTAGCTGATGGAGTGTTTATCTAAAACACCCAAATGCTTTCTAAGTTCTTCAAACCTTGACTGACTAAGAGGTTTGGTCAGTATGTCTGCAACTTGGTCAATGCCAGGAATGTGACAGACTTTGAGGGTCTTGTTAACAACCTTTTCTCTGACAAAGAATAAGTCTAGCTCCATGTGCTTAGTTCTAGAGTGTAGAACTGGATTGTGTGATAGAGACACAGTGGACAAGTTGTCACAGTGAATGACAGGAAGTTCTGTAGCAACCTGTAACTCTTGTAGTAATGACTGAATCCACATAACCTCAGCAACTGTAGCTGCTAGACTTCGATATTCTGCCTCTGTGCTAGATCTGGCTACCAAAGTCTGCTTCCTTGCCCACCAAGAAATCAGATTCTGCCCCAAGTACACACAAGACCCTGACATGGATCTTCTGTCATCTAGGTCTGCCCCCCAATCAGCATCACTGAAAGCCTGCAGGAGAAATGGCTTTGTTGCCAAAGCTGGTTTTAGGAGTAGACCATGTGAGATTGTTCCCTGCAAGTATCTGAGAATTCTCTTCACTGCCTTCCAATGTTCTTCCAAGGGCTGAGCCAAAAACTGACACACTTTGCTCACACTGAAAGAGATTTCAGGTCGAGTAATTGTGGCATACTGGAGTGCCCCAACTACTGACCTGTATAGTGTAGGAGTGTCCAAATAATTGGCCCCATACTTAGTGAGTTTACTGTTGCTTATCATGGGAGTGGGAAGGCTCTTAGCATCTGACATGTTAGCTTTGGAGAGAAGATCTTTAATGTATTTGGACTGTGATAACAGTAGGCCACCAGAAGGTACCTTCTTAATTTCTATGCCAAGAAAATAGTCCAAATCACCTAGTTGTTTCAGTGTAAACTCTGCATTCATCTTTTTGATTAAGGCTTCAACTCTTTGAGAGGAGGATCCAGTGACTATGATGTCATCTACATAGATTAGAACATAGGTTTTGTGACCTTCTCTTGAGTGAATGAGAAGTGAAGGGTCACATCTGCTTGCTTTAAACCCAAACTGAATCAGGGTTTTGGTAAGTCTCTCAAACCATGCTCGAGGAGCCTGTTTTAGGCCATAGATGGCTCTGTTGAGACGACAGACTTGAGAAGGCTGACTGCTAACAAAGCCACATGGTTGATCCATATACACCTCCTCCTCAAGAAACCCATTAAGGAAAGCATTATTTACATCTAACTGTTGAATAGGCCAGTGATGAGTTACAGCCAGTGTAAGAAGGATCCGGATGGTGACAGGTTTCACCACTGGGGAAAAGGTTTCTGTGTAGTCTCGGCCAAGTGCTTGATGGAACCCTTTAGCAACTAAGCGTGCCTTGTACTTGTTTATAGTACCATCCGGATTTTCCTTGATTCGGAATACCCATTTGCAACCAATGGATTGGCTGCCAGGAGGCAAGTCCACCAAGGTCCAAGTTCCATTGGCAATAAGTGCATCATACTCACTCTGCATGGCCTGTTTCCATTGAGGAATGGCCATGGCTTGCTTAGGACTTGTGGGCTCTGCTAGAGTTAATAAGACAGTAGGCTGAGACTGAGTGAGATTCCTAGATTTGGACCTAGTTAGCATGGGGTGAACATTAGGAGGACTAGGTGAAGGTGAGGGAGAGTAGGACACTGAAGTTCCTGAAGAAGGGGTAAGACCTGAATGTAGAGAGGGTAGAAGGGGAGACTCAGGGGATAGAGGAATGGGACTGTGAGCAGTATGTGGAGTGGAAGGGTGACCTGACAGAGAGTGAGGACTGTCACTAGACTCCTGAGGCACAGTAGGAGCAGAAGTAGAAGGTTGTAGAACAGTGAGGGGCATAGAGCATGTGGAGTTGGTGGATACAGGAAGGGAACTGGGAGAAGTTGATGTTGTGGTAGAAGTGGCAAAGGGAAATTTGAACTCATTAAACAGAACATCTTTAGATATGTATAGTCTACCATCTTTAGAGAGGCACTTGTAACCCTTATGAGAGGGAGAGTAGCCAAGAAAGGTGCACTCACAAGATCTAAAATTCAGCTTGTGCTTGGTGTAGGGTCTCAAGCAAGGGTAGCATGCACACCCAAAGACACGTAAAAAGTGATAATCAGGTTCAGTTTTATAGAGAAGAGTGAAAGGTGACTGATTATGCAAAACAGGGGTAGGGAGTCTGTTAATTATATAGACAACAGTGGAAAAGGCATGGTCCCAATACTGCATAGGAAGGGAGGCTTGGGCTAACAAGGTGAGGCCCGTTTCAACTATGTGTCTATGTTTTCGTTCAACAGTACCATTTTGATGATGTGTATGTGGGCAAATGACTCTATGTACAACCCCCAAATCAGTGAGAAACTTAGTGAAAGGTCTGAATTCACCCCCCCAGTCAGTTTGAACAGCAAGGATGTCAGACTGAAACTGTACTTTGATGAGTTCTTTAAATTGCTTGAAAACAGTAAGGGTTTCTGACTTTTGTTTAAGGAAAAACAGCCAAGTGAATTTAGAGCAAGCATCAACAATAGATAAGTAGTAAGAGTATCCACCAGTTGAGTTTAAGGGAGCTGGACCCCACAAGTCTAAGAATAGCAATTGGAAAGGTTTAGTGTAGACAGTAGTAGAAAGATGAGAGGGTAATCTATGAGACTTGCCATAGCAACAGGGAACACAGAAATCCAACAGACTTTTATTAACATTTGGAATATTACAATGTGTAAGTATGTGTTTAACAACCACATCATTGGCATGCCCTAGTCTACAGTGCCATATATGATAGTTATGAGGCACTTTATTACATTGATCAGTGGAAACAGAGACTTGTTCCCTAGAGTTAGAGACATCATTACAAACTGACACACTTAGGCAAGCTGGAACTTGAAGCGTGGAGGAGGAAATGACTTGTCTTGGATCTACAAAAAAATTGGAAAAGACATAGAGACCTTCAGGAGTTACAGTTCCCTCTAACAACACTCTGCTATCAACCTGAGATTTGACAAAGAAACTATGAGATAAGAATTCAAAGTAGACATGGTTATCCTTAGAGAAACGACTGACACTTATAAGATTTTTAGTGATTGAGGGAACAAATAAGAGGTGAGACAGTGTGAAGGTGACAGTGCTATCAATGGGAGAATTAACAGAAGCAGAGCCAATAGATGCAATATTCAAGCCACAACCATTACCCATGTAAATTTGTGCAGAGCCATGAGGATCATTCTGTAGGGTCAGATTGGCCATGCTGGAAGTGACATGGTGAGTGGCTCCACTGTCAGGGTACCAAGGTCCACTGAAATCAGTACCAGAATTTGAGGCAACCATAGCCATGGGACCATGAAGAGGCTGATTGCCCACACTTGAGTCAGAAGCAGGCGAAGTTTGAGAGGCATTGTGCCAGGGCAGAGGCTGGATAGGAGCTGACTGAAGTGGCACATGCTGTTGAAAGGCATGTTGCTGGTTGAAACCAGCAGCAGGTTGCTGAGAGTAAGCAGCAAAGTGCAACTGTGAATTCTGACTAGGAGCTGGATGTCCAATATTGGACTGAGGCTGTGTACCACCATAGCCAGCTTGAGATTGGTTGCCACTATACTGTTGCTGCTGATTACCACCATAGCCAGCCTGATAAGGAGCTCTATCAGTGTATGTATTATCATACCGATACCAGCAATTGAGAGCCTCATGACCATTGCGGTGACAGATCTGACAATAAATTCCTGAACCACCACGATTGCCATAACGGCCACCTCTGCCTCTGCCTCTGCCTCGATAGCCTGACCTACCTCCTCTTCCTCCTCGAAAGCCAGGGCCAAAATTGGCATTAGTGGACTGAAATGTAGGTTCAAATTGATGGTGCGAGGAGGAGGAAGGGTTCGAGTTATGCACCTGATTTGGATTGGAGTTCTGAGAAGTGGAATGAGCGAGATTCACAGAGAATGCATCGTGACTTTGCTTTAGTTTTGTTCTCTCCAGTCGCGACTCATGTGACAAGAGTAAGGACTCAAGTTCAGCGACAGAATAGGGTTCAATCCTACTCTCAATTGTTGGAAAGAGGATATGGTATTCCTCAGGGAGACCTTCGAGGATAGCATCAACATGCTCTTGGAAGGTAATCGGACTCCCAACAGAGATGAGAGAATCCACAATTGACTTGATCCTCAACATGTATTCCGAAATCTTGCGATCTCCTTTCACCATATGTCTGAGTTCCGATCAAAGTTGCATGCTCCGAGCCTTCGTTTGCGAATTGAAGTAGCTATGGATAGGGGTGTAATCGGGTTGGGTTGGTTCGGTTTTGAGCATTAATAGCACCCGAACCAATAAAAAATATTCGGGTTGGGTTGGTTCGGTTTTTTACGTTTTCAGGTGGCAGACCCGAACCGTCGGTTCGGTTCGGGTCATCGGGTTCCCGCCTTTTTTTTAACAGAACTGAAAAATACATTTTCCTGGTCCTCCTCTTATTTATTCCTGTTCCACCTATTTCAATTTCCATTTCTCCTGGATGCAAATTACATATCCCACATCAAACCAAATAACCAATTGCAAATTCTTGTGCACAACTTTATAATATTGAAAGCCATAAACATCACCATAATACTCTCAATAGTGAAAGATGATCAAACCAAGGAAAGATAATCAAACCAAGGAACTAAACATTGAAAGCCACAAACAAGAACTAAATATCACAGATGCTAGTCTTTTTAAACATAAAACCAAGGAATTAGGAAAGATAATCTGTCGGTCATGCACCATAATACTCTCAATAGTGTCCAAACATGAAAGCAAGGAAATGCCATACTAAAATCAAAGTGTTCACCAAAATACATAAAAAAAAGACACAAAATACATCCAAAAGATCATATTTGTCTTTCATCTCATTTCAGTCATTTGAGTCTTTTGAGTGGTCCTGTTGTAACTCCTGCAATATATGAAAAAAAAATGAGGGAAATAATAAAGCAAAAAATACAAGTACTAGAATAAACAATCACAATCCCATAACAATGAATGAAGTGTAAAACAATCAAAAAATAAGTTACCTTAATCCAAGGCCATAAATTGACTGCCAGTGTTCCCAATATCCTGCTGCAATGCATTTATCTCTTGAAGCTCTAATAATATAATAATACAAAAAAATATATAAGAGAGTTTAAAAGATATCAAATTCAATGATAAAATAATTAATCAGCTTTTTACCTGAATCATCTTCAGTCATATGACTTCGTAGATTATCAACTTTTTCAGGTTTACTCCTCAACCAATTTTGAGTACAAATCAAAGCCTCTACTGTGGAGGGATGCAATGAACTACGATATGGGTCAAGAACACGACCCCCGGTACTAAATGCGGACTCAGATGACACAGTAGACACCGGGATAGCTAATATGTCTCTAGCCATACGAGAAAGAACATGATACTTCACTGTCTTGCCTCTTCACCATTTGAGAATATCAAAATCATCACAATAGTCTTCAACATCATCTTCAATATATCTTTCCAACTCATTTCTCTTCAGCTCACCTTGCTTCCTCTTTACCTTTCGTATGAACGCACCTTTCATTGATATTTCACTCTCGTCGTTTTGACCACCTTGTGCTTGAAGAGTACTATCCGAGGGTTGGGCAGTAGAATCACGAGTATCATTGGGAATAGGATACCAAACAACATACTGAGCAAATATTTTTTTTATAAGATCTTTCAATTTTTGTAATACCTCCATCACAATAACCATATCCGAATTGAATACCTGATCCAAACAGCACTCAAAATACTCCAATTTATATCTAGGATCAAGGAAAATAGCCACCAACAATAGATAATTCAAATGCTCAATGTCCCAATATTTATCAAATTTTATCTTCATATTTGATGACATCCTATACAGCACCTCATCATCACTTTGCATCCACTTATTCAATGTAGCTTGGATTTCACACCACTTATCAAAGAAGCCATGAGAAGTGACATGCAATGATGCAGAAAAAGTAAGGGTAGCATCATAGAAAATCTTTAAAAATTTAGCAAAAACACGGGCACGATTCCAATCATCAATAAGAGGAGCACCCCCTTCACTATCAACAAATGCTACATAAGAGTGGTCATCAAATTGTAAACGAACAAACGCCTTTTCATACTTTTCAGCTATGTCCAACATCAAATAAGTGGAATTCCACCTAGTTGGCACATCAAGCACAAGCATTTGACCCATGGTTATGTGTGCCTCCTCGACACACCTCTTAAAGGAGGCCAATCTTTGTGGAGATGACCTCACATACTTGCAAGAAGCCCTTATCTTTGCAATAGAACGATCTAGTTCCTTCAACCCATCACTCACAATTAAGTTCAAGATGTGAGCACTACATCTCATATGCAAATACTCCCCTTTCAATATAGTAGTACCTTTCCAATCATCCATACCTCTAACCAAATATGACATGGCTGTGGTGTTAGCACTAGCATTATCTACGGTTACAGTGCAAATCTTGGTAATTCCCCAATCTTTTATGCATTTCTCTAAAGCTTTTCCTATGGTTTTCCCCCCTATGGTCTGCAATCAAACCAAAACTCACTATCTTCTTTTGCAATTCCCACCCCTCATCAATAAAATGGGCAGTCACACACATATAATTCATGTTTTGAATGGAAGTCCAAGTATCAGTTGTAAGGGAAACCATTTGATAGTTTTGTTGCAACAAAGATTTCAAAAGTACTTTCTCAACCATAAAGAGTTGCATGCAATCCTTTGCCATGGTCACACGACTAGGGATTTTAAATCGAGGTTGAGCCACACTCATGAAAGCTCTAAACCCGGGGTTATCGACAAACTTAAAAGGGAGCTCATCCATTATTAGCAACTTAGCCAAAGCATCTCTACAGTCATCTTGCTTAAACTCAACAAGCCTCATTGACACAGTGTTATCATTCTCACTTTGTTTTCCTAAGGCAATCGTTTTTTGCTTCTTGTCAGTGTTACTTGGGTTTTTAGGACACTTATTCATATGTTTGTTGAGGTTGGTAGTCCCATGATTAGTACTACTACAAGCATACGGTTTGCCACAATAGATACAGATAGCCTTATCACCCTCTTTCTTAAAATGATTCCAAGCCATAGATGGAGGTCTACTGGGTTTTTGTTTGACACGTACCTCTGGTGCAGGCGGTGCAGATTGACCTTCAACCTGAGGTATCTCACTGGAAGGTGTTTCTGTTGGTGGAGTAGGTGCACTAGAAATTTGAGTCCCAGTTGTGTCTTGATTCTCAGTCATTTTGCAGCAAACCTAAGGAAATAAGAAATGCAGCTTGGATGAATAAATCAGAAAGAAACAATCAATGAATCAAAATTTGTCAAAATCAAAAATCTCAAAATCAAAAAACCCTAAAATCAAAAATCCCAAAATCAGAAATCAGAAAACCTAAAATGCATAAATCGTGTACGGTGTACCTAGCTGGGAGGGTGTCGCGTGATGGGGTCTGCCGGTCTGGTGGAGAGGTGGAGGCCGGAGCGAGGTCTCGGCGTCTCGCGAAGGGATGAACGGACCTGCTTGCTTGCTGCCTTGCTCGTTCTGTCTTCGAGTGTGAGGTGTCGTGAAGGTGAAGAGGTGGACGGTGACGCCGTGATGCTGCTGCCGCCGCCGCTGGAGCCGTGGATGAGAGGTGAAGTAGGGTAAGGGATGAACCGAAAGTCCGAAACCTCCTTGCTCAGCTTTCTGTCTTCGTGAGTTCGTGTGTTGCTGTGTTGGTCTGTTGGAAATTCGATTTCGAGGGGCTGGGGCTGCCGAGTGCCGGGCTGGGCCTAAGTGCAAGTGGTAAGTGCCTAACTGGCTAACTTACATAAGTAAAAAAAAAAAAAATTGAGGGTTCGGTTCGGTTCGACCGGGTTCAATTTTCCTGGACCCGAGAACCGAACCAAACCATGATCGGGTCAATTGATTTTTACCCGAACCGAACCAATGATCCGATCCAAACCACCAAAACGGATCGGTTCGGTTCGGGTCCGTCGGTTTCGCGGGTCGGATCAGATCCGCTTACACCCCTAGCTATGGAGCTCATCCCAGAGCTCCCAAGCACGCGAGCAACCTACTACTCTTGCGTGAATAGAATCGGAAATCGAATTCAACATCCAGATAAACAAATGTTGATCCTGTGCTTCCCAGTCCAGAAACATCGGATTCACAGTATCACTGAGCCGATCCGCATCAGTAAGGAACCGTGGTGGTAATTGAGGAGAAGAAACGTAGCGTTCTAGGTGATTTGCACGAAGAACTGCTTCAACGATTTGCTTCCAGTGCAAAAAATTCTTATCGGTGAGTTTGGAGGTAATGACCGAAGAGAGGTTAGGGAAGCTCGAGGCCGCCGGAGGCGGCGGCGGTGGCGGAGGATCACTCTCGTTGTTCGTCGCGGAAGCCATGGATGAACGTGAAGCTCTATGATACCATATAAGAAACCTAACTAGAGTTTCACAGAGAGAAAGAAAGAGAGAGAAGAGGAGAGAACTAGCTTAGATCTGAAATTTTAATTTCTGATTTTCATTCATGAATTGACACGGTTACAGTGAGATATTTATAGAAGCCAGAGGAGGCTAGAGAGCTAACTGCATAACTAACTGACAGCTAACTGACAGCTGTCACAGCTTGGATCAGCTGTGAGCAGCCCTACCATATACTCTAACAGAAAAGAATACAAATAGTGACCACCCAACTATATATTCCCCACCTGCCATAGACCAAGAACACGACTATTTCAGCCTAGTTTTTACAGGATATTGCAAGATCTTCCATCTAAGCATATCCAACCAAAAATATAAAAACTAAGCTACACAAAAACAGAGCAAATAGCACCAAACAGATCTGATTCATAGTGCAGCTTCCATACAGTACAATGGGTTAATTGACCAGTCTAAGAAAGTGAAGCTGGCCTTTCCTACCAAAGCATTACACCAAGACCAAACTCTAACCTTAATCAGTTCTGTTACCTTATCAAAGTCCACAATATCTTCCTTGAAGATAATTTCATTTCGGTGTAACCAAATGGACCAAATACCTGCAAACCAAAATAACCTCCAAATCTTCTTTGAACCCTTACCAAATTGTAATCCAGCATGCTGTGAGAGAAAATCCAGGGGACTACCTGCAATCACTGTAATCACACCTAGCTAATGATATATGTACATCCATATAGCATAGGAGAAACTACAAGATATGAACAAGTGAGAAGCAGACTCTTCATATGCCTTACAAAACCAACATAATGAGGACCCATTTGAGAAAACCATTCCTCTCTTGGTACCAATATCATTATTGTTTTAAACATTTGTTATAAATTCAGCATACGTGACAACTCACTTGGTACCCATCAACGTGGTGGTACCATAGAAATTCCTTGAGTTTGTACATGCCATTTGGAGTAATGGTAGATTGGGTGAGAAATATTAATGAAATGTGGATCTTTCTCTCTAGGGATGGCCCTCTATTGGTGGTTGCATCTGGACGAGACACCATTTCCGTTGCCGCCTCTATTAAACGGTTAGCTCCAGAAAATGTTTTTGTTGTTCAGGTTAAACTTTGCACTTATTCTTCTCAATACATTTGATTTCCTCTGTATCTCATGAGATTTTGAGGGCTCAGTTTTAGTATGCTTGGCTTGGGGTGAACTGGCAATTAAGCTCTTCTTGGGAGGTGGCGATGGCAAAAGATATTGGATATTGTTTGCTTTTGAGATACTGTGATTGGAAACGTTATTCATAAATACTAAATGACTCACCTGTGACTCTGATGCCTATTTCAGATACAACATCCAAGATTTCACCTGAATAGGTTTGATCTTGTGATTACTCCACGCCATGATTATTATCCGCTGACTCCTCATGCCCAACAGCAAATTCCTTGGTATCTTCGGAGGTGGGTCACTCCAAGGGAACCTCCTGGTCGCAATGTGGTAGGTAATATGGATGCCTGATGGTTGTTGGCGTCTCTGCCTAAGAAAAACATTCATGGTTGTTATGCTGAAATATTTTACCTTTTGTCCCATGTTCAAGGTCACTGATTTACATTATTATAGGTCCTTACTGTGGGAGCACTTCATCAAGCTGATTCCACTGCTCTTAGGGTTGCTGCTTCTGCTTGGCATGATGAATTGGCAACTCTGCCAAAGCCGTTGCTTGTGGTTAATATTGGAGGACCTACAGGTATTTTATTTTGCATTGAGGAACTTGTAATGCTTGCCTATTGTACTTTCTAAAATGTTGTCAACTTATCATGTTCAGATTTACTTTTGTTTATATATGTAGAACGACTTGTTGAACATGCTTGTGCATCTGCTGATTGTATATCCTTGCATCCTAGACTGGTGAAAAGGTGCATTAAGTTAGGCCCAAAACTCTCCTACTTGCTGGTTTTTATGTGTGTATAATTGAGAATGTTGTCAATATCTGTAGGAGAAATCTGGTCAATCATATTTCAATAATTCCATTTATATATTTTTGTATTATTGGAAGGTCCTCTTTTCTTCCCTCTGATTTTATGATCCTTTGCAAATTGGAGACTCTTTTAAATGACTCTACAAACTAAATTCTAACGAAAGGAGTTGCATTCCCTGCATCAAACGTGAGGTCTTTTCAAACTTCCAATCTGAGTTGGCCAAGTTTGCATATATTAATGGCTTAGTGCTCATTTTTTGAAACTTGAAACCTTAAAGAAGCTGAGTTGAAAAAATAGAACTTTAAAATGTTTGTATGGCTGACACCCAATATGTTTTCTTTTAAGTTTTTATTACACACATTACCTTTGTTTACATGTGTGATACTTCAGATGCAAAGTTTCTTTTCCAAGTCACACTTTTGTCATGCCTTGTATACCTTCTGTCTTGATCTTAAATAAATTTTTTTTTCCATCAGGCAATTGTCCCTATGGTGTGGATCTTGTAAAGCAGTTAGTGGTTATGCTTCAGAATGTTCTATGGAGCTGTGGGACTATTAGAATATCTTTCTCTAGAAGAACTCCTGCGAAGGTATAAAAGATTATACAATTAGTAAAAATCCTTTCCCTTTTAATTCCATAGGTTGTGGTTATAATCAGTTTTGCCTTTTACCATAAGCAAGCCAATTGTTTGTGGTTTGTCCGGAAACCTTGAAAGCTGATCTGGTATCGGACAGATAACTTTCTTTGTCTGTTTAACAGTATCAATTTTGCTATTCTTATTGCAGATCTCCAAAATTTTAATCAAAGAATTTGCCACAAATCCTAAGGTCCAAATATGGGATGGTGAAGGTACTTGGTTAGTTATCATATTTTTAGAGAAAGAATTCATACTTACCTATCCTGATACTAGATATCACTTGATTTTTTTTTCTTTAATATTACATTTAGGTCCAAATCCACATATGGGACATCTAGCCTGGGCTGGTGCCTTTGTTATCACAGCTGATTCAGTTAGTATGTTGAGTGAGGCTTGCAGTACCGGGTATGTATGATCAATAATGATGAGCATCTATCCCATTAAAAAATACCTGTTGAATCTTGCCCTTAAAATGAAATCCATAATTTCATGATTCCATATTTTTTACTACAGGAAGCCTGTGTATGTAATTGGAGCAGAACTATGTACATGGAAGTTTGCTGACTTCCAAGACTCTTTGCAGAAGCAAGGCGTTGCTCGACCATTCACTGGGAAGGAGAATGTGAGTTCCCACCACCTATGACTCTTCTGCTCTTCTTTTACCGTTCAATATAAATAGATAGAATTGAGCTGACAGCTTGTAAATTGTCTTTTAGCATGTTTACTTTCACGGTTCTCACAACTGCAAACGGGGACTTGACCAAAATAAAATAAAATAATAATGCCAGGTTGCATTGATGTGAATCTAAAGATCATCCCTAGTTTTTGCTTGATTTTGACTAAGTGGAGCTCATTGGGAAAGCTTTTGATAAAAAGTGACTATTTTCGCCAAAATAACCAAAACCAATCTTGCTTTAACAATTACAATAGCCTACGATCTCATCATTAGAGTGCATAGCTGGGTATGCAAATTGGGTTTCTTATATAGTAAAGCTTTTTCAATTCTCAATATGTTGAATGCTTTACTTTTCATTTAAACCTGTTTATTTTTTATTCGCTAAGGCACTCATTACCAAAACCTTGTTTTATATATATAGACACGGTATTAGAGATAGGCTTTAGACTTGTTAGAGTTGGCGCCAATTAGTTGTTAGAGCCAACTGTTTCAGTTAGTTTGTTAAGCCCTTGCCCTTTGCAATAGAGCAGTATAAATACTGCTACTATAAAATGAAATCAGATTTCACTCTAGCTTAATTTCTCTCTATTTCTCTCTCGTTTCTGGTTTCTAATACACGGCATGCGGGTGCACAAGATGATAAATGTCACAAGAATTTTCCAAACAGCCTTTCCACTTATCAGAATTTTTTGTGTGGTCTGTTTTTAGATGGGAGCCCTCTTCTGTTTTGTTGAATAAATATTGCTTTTTACTGATTTGTATTTTGAAAATACAGATAACTGAGAGCTGGAGTTATCCTCCACTGAATGACACTGCAGAAGCTGCCAGTCAAGTGATTGCTGCACTTGCTCAGCGAGGATGGACTATTGATGCATAATCTTAGATCCACTGCCATCAGGTTGTGTTAATGATCAGGTGGCTTTTCTTCAGAGTGCTGACTAGCCTTTGTAGTTTCCTTCTCCTGAAAAAGTCACTATAAATAGTTCTAACGGAGTGGGCAATGTGTGGTCTCAGTGTCTCACCAATTTTTGCTTGTATAAGAATTTTGTAGTGTTTTCCTCCCCCCACAATATTCTTTGGATTCCTTGTTCTAATTTATTTTAGTTGCGAGAGCTATAGAATAATATGAATAGCACTTTGACATGTAACATTCAGTTCACACTTCCCAATTTTTATTTTATATTTTTGTCAACCAAGGAACTGTATTATAGTAAAAACATGAACTGCATTGAATGAGATATTTTCCACCCTACTTTTTCATTTTATTCTTTTCTTCATAATCTAGTCTCCTTGTTATTCATTTATATATCCTATGATGGTGCAGTTAATTAAAACATAAATTATGAACCTTGGTGCAACAATAAGATGGTTTCCTTGTGACCTGAAATATAGCTGATATAAATTTTGGAAATAGTCTTTCCGCTTGTGGGAAAGGTCAAATAAATCATTAATCCCTGGCTATCGAAGAATGTTATTATCTCTGCAAATGAATACCTTGTTCCAATTGATCTCGAAACTTTATTGCCTCTTAGAGTATTCACATCACAGTACCCTACTTTAGAGTTCTTAAATGGGTCTCATCATTATACATCACCCATTTTTACTTTTTATAACTTAAGTATCTCATCTCTCCAACCCAACAACTTCTAAAAAGTTCTTAAATGGATTCTATCAATGACCCTCATCCTTACTCAATGCAATATTTCCCATGATGTAATATTGCAATTCAATATGTTTTAATAAAAAACAAAAGTAAGAAGAAAAAGCACAAGCAACGAGCACAAGCACTTTACAATTTTGAGGTACTTAACTAGCACCTGTTGCATCACCTAAAAAAAATAAGCACCGCATCTTAACGTTTTAAGCACCATGCTTTTTGCACCGATGCAACTGCTCTTTAGAGCATCCACATTGGAGTTCTTAAATGGGTCCCACCATTATATATTACTCATTTTTACTTTTTATAATTTAGGCACCTCATCTCTCCAACCCAGCAACTTCTAAAAAGTTCTTAAATGAACCATACCAATAACCCCACATCCTTACATTTCATTAATAATTTATTTATCATGTCCTACATACAATGCAATTCAATATGTTTTAATACCACGAAAAAAAAAGCAAAAGTCAAAAGAAAAAATACAAGCACAGAGTGCCTGTGGAAACACTCTGACACTCATCAATTTTGAGGTGCTAGTTAAGTACCTACTGCATCGGTGAAGGAAAAAAAAAGCACCCCTCCTTAACGAGCAATGATTTTGTGCCTTTGGATTTGGTACCTTTGGTGTCTTTCTCTTTATCTCTCTCATCTCTTATTTTCTCTATCATCTCTTCCCTCCATTTTTTTCTATCTCTCTTATCTCATTTTTAACTAAAGTCACCAAACACCAAAGTCACCGAATCCATTTTCCTCCTTAACCGTTTAACCGGTGAATTCTAGCATGAAGTAGGGTGTTTATGGGTATACCAATATACCCCAAAAAATTTTTTATCAGGGATATTTCCAACCATTGGATATAATAATTAAATAATAGATGGTCTAGATTTGTTAATCTAACAAAAATTAAAATGAAAAATAAATTGCAGAAATACCTTTTTACCCTTCACCCTTTCACCTTCCTGACTTCATCCCACCACTATTCACGCTGTTCCACCGTCCTCCCCAGCCATCAGGGGGATCAAGATTCAAGCAAAGAAAATAATCCATAATTAAAATTCGATGCCTACTTGCTAAAAGAAAAAATCACTGGAATCAAGAACAAACAATTGAAGGGGGGGAATCGAACAAAAACTACAGATCGAGAACAAACCAAAAAAACTGGAGAAAGATTTATGAAGATTCAAAAACCACAAAAAAAAATTGAACAAAAACCACATTTGCAGAGAACAAACAAACTCGATAAACAGCACCATTGATCCTTACAAAACTTCATCTAAGTGTAGTCTGGGTAGTTAAAGCAGTATTTAATAGAGTGATGAGTAGAAGATTGACAAGGTCATAAGGGCTTCATGAACATTAGTTTCACTGTTAATTTGTTTTTTTCCATTGAAAAATGACGGTGTTGAGCAGTGTTGTGCACCGACTACCCAAGGTGTGCATAGATTAATCTTAAAAGAGAAAGGCGATGACATTGGAAGAGAGAGGGATAGAGAGAGAATATGTTGATGAAGAGGGTAAAAAAGGATTTTCGCATTAAAATTTGGGGTACACCGGTATACCCATAAACAAGCTACTTCATGCTAGAATCCACCCGTTTAACCACCCTGCAAAAGCCACCGAAGCAGGTGCTCTTATACCTCCAAATTTGGAAGTTGTAGACTTATTTGATGCATATTTGATCATGATTGAACATGTAAGGGAGAAGGCATATATAACATTTTATTATCTAAGGCGGTGCAGATTTATTCATGTGCAAACTACTCATTTCATACTTCATACCTTTTGAAGCTTGAGAAGCAAGGGATGACATTGTCGCCAAGAATGCATAGCACTTGAAGGAAAAATTAAAATTAAAAACAATAATATAATGAACAGCTTAGATTTGAAAAATCGGGAATAGGTAGATCAGTAGCAGTTAGTAAATTAAGTAGGAGTTAATAAAATGATTAATTGTATTAATAATGAGTGATTAATAATTACTTGGGATGAGCCTAAAGTTAAAAGATGTTTTTATTTGGAAAAAAAAATTTAGTTTAAGAAGCCTCTAAAATATTAATTTAAGATCAAAATACATTTCTCCATAAAAAAAAAACAAATGCTAAAATATACTTTTGATCATTTATCTTGTGGTCATAATTCATTTGATCTTTTATATATCTCTTTCTTTTTTTTTTATAAGATAAAGTTTATGTGAGTTGGGTCCCGGGAGCTCACTAGGGTCAGGGCATGCCTCAAGGTTCAAAGAACGCTTACAGAGGTACTTACATATTACCCACCAATGAGGTCCTCACATTGGTAGTGGGATTCGAACTCACGACCTTGTGGGTTATGAGCCTTATCTTTACCAACTGGACCAACCTTCATTGGTAATCTTTTATATATCTTTTAAAAGATTCATTTTAATCTCTTATCTTTCTAACAACATACAAATTCGTCATTTCCGTCGTCTTCGCCATTGCATAGTTCCTTGCTTTTAAGGCCTTGGACTTTGAAATACCAGAATTCCACTTGTCATGACATCTATCTCATATTTGCAACCTATCTTGGTGTTCTCTTTGATACCACATAATAACCTCTTGCTTAACTAATTGGATTTCAATAATCTAACTTTGTATTTTCTACTACAAGAGTGTTCATCCACCAAAGTCCTTAACTGTCATGTCTCCTCATTTGATAGCTTTGCACAATATGCTAAGAAGGGAGAGTTAACGACCATGTCAGCTGATACTAACAACGTCATTTATAAGAAAGATGACGAAAAGGACGATTTTGTATAATGTTAGACAGATAAAGAATCAAAATAAATCTTTTAAAATATAAATGACCAAAATTAGTTATAAGCAACAACAAAAAAAGGATCAAGAATAGGGATGACAATTTGTACCCTACCCATTGGGTACCCGGAAAAATTACCCACGATGGGTAGGGTAATTACCCACACAATGGATAAGGGTCCGGGTACGGGTAATTACCCGTAAATTTGAATGGGTACGGGTGCGGGTACGGGTGCAGGTACCCACCCCGCCCCATACCCGCACATATGTAATGTATATATAATTATTTATTTATATTACTAATATATATAATTTTAACTATAATACAAAATTTAAAACCAAAATTAATCTAAAGATTCTTAACTTTCTAAGCATAGTTGCATCTATAATTCATTTTTAGATGTTTTTATTTATTTAAAATATTTTGATTTGTAATATTTATTAGTTGATTTAAAAGGCCTTTAAATTGTTTTTAATTGTTATAACTTAAAGTGCGGGTAATGGGTGTGGGTACGGGTACTTAGGTACCCAGAGGGTACGGGTAAGGGTACTAAAGTTGCTACCCACAAGGGTACGGGTCCGGTTACGGGTAATTTTCTCAAATACGGGTATGGGGATGGGTACTATAGTACCCTACCCAAACCCTACCCATTGCCATCCGTAATCAAGAGTATATTTTACCAAAAAATAAAAAATAAAAAACAAAATCTTTTACTATTTTTATTTTTTGGTGTGTGAAAAAAGCTTGTACTATCTATTTCTTTGATTTTCTCTTTTAGAAAGGAAAAAAAAAAAAATTTGCCGTCATGTTGTGATGTTCCTCGTTTATAGTCGGAGCAGATTCAACTTTGAACTGTGACTGTGAGGTCAGTTAGGTTGATTGAGTGAGACTCAATTCAGTTCTGGTGCTGAAATCGGAACACTCTTTTTTCGGTTCAAGCCAAACATAGCATCTCAAAATCAAATCTCGAGTCTGAGGGTTTGTTAGAAAAATGTCTCAGCAGAGTAAGAAATTGACGCCGAATCTCGATGAACAGACCACAAAAGTATTGAATCTCACAGTGCTCCAGCGAATGGATCCATTCATCGACCAGATTCTCTTCACTGCTGCTCACGTCTCTTTCTACGACTTCAACCTCCAAACCAACCAGTGGGTTCGTTCTTCTCACTGTTCCTTCTCTCTTCTTCTAACACTCACTACTTCCATTCTTAACTTCACACTTTTCATCTCTTCTTATCTATCAGAGTCGCAAGGATGTTGAAGGATCTCTCTTTGTTGTCAAAAGGTAATCGATCCAGAACTCTGTTTTTTTCTTCTTTTGTTTATTTTCTAGATTAACTTCGTTTATCGCTTTTCTTGTTTTTTTGTTCAGGAATTCTCAACCTCGCTTTCAGTTTATCGTAATGAATCGACGAAATACAGGTTCAGATTTGTATTTTTTGTATAACATCGTAGTTTTGCGTTGTAAATTATTCATAATCGCGATCTGTGTAACACTGAGAGATACGGACGTATTGCTATGATCTGCGCTAATTTTATGTGTATGTGTGAATCTGTGCTCTGTGTTGCTTACCTAACAGATAACCTAGTGGAGAATCTATTGGATTTTGAGTATGAACTTAAAAAGCCATACCTATTATATCGAAATGCGGCACAAGAAGTTAATGGTATATGGTTTTACAATCCAGATGAGTGTGAAGAAGTTGCAAATCTCTTTAATCGGTATAATACTTTTCTCCATTCAAATTATTTATGTTGTGTTTTCCCTTGCATAAATCTGCTCAAAATTTTGGATACAATATGATAATTCATGCCCAATCTGGATTTTTTACTGTGCTTTTTTTAACTTTAACAGTGTAACTCTAGCATGAGATGCAGGATACTTAACTGCTAGTATTTTTTATTTTTTATTTTCAAAATTCAATTTACAGGATACTTAGTGCATACCCGAAGGCACCTCTAAATACAACAATGCCTTCTATCAAAAGGTAAGGATTTTTAGAAAGCTTAAAGAATCTTAAGTTGTTTCTTTAGCTATCTCTTTGAAGTGTGAATATCTTTCAGGATAATTTCTATTTGTAAATGTTACTTTTATTGCAATATGCTGCCTATATGTTAATAATTCCAAACAACATTGTCTTTATTATTCCATTTGTGGAGATACTTTGTGATTTCAAACTGGGAAATAACTTTCTTTAATAGTTTGTTTAATGAGAAAGTCAATAATTCAATATAAGTATTAGCTGCACCTGGTGTTTCTTGTCCATTGAACGCGCTTGCTCAAAATTCAAACTTGATTTATTTATCTACTCCATTCTAATTGCCTATCCTCGTTGAATTTATAAGTGGTTATAGTTGCATGGCTTATGCCTGATGTTGTGTATATACTGTAGTGAGTTCGAGGAACTTGAGCCAGTGCCAGTTATGACGGAAACCCCTCTAGACTTGTCTTCAGCTGCTACTGCTGTGAATGATGCTCTTGAAGATCCTGTATTTACGAACTTCTTCAGTGTATGTAATCTAGTTGCATGCCAATTTTATCTGCCTTTTGATGAATACTTCTGCTATGTCAATTTTAAGTTTTTTTTTTTTATTTATTTATTTATTTATTATTATTTATTGTATTATGCCTGTGGCTTTAGAATTTTTTTGATTCAATTGTTGCAGACATCTAAGGCTACTGGAAATTATGCTTCAAATGTAGAAAATTTTAGACAGCCCTACCATTCTGCAACTATCACTCCTACTGCTCCCAGTGGTTTGATGCCTCCTGCACCCGCTGTGCAAATACCATCTGCTTCTCGTTCATCTTCATCTATATCAGGTTTCCCCCTTGACTCTCTTGAAACAATTAACAGTGGCAATCAAGTTGCTAATCTTGTTAAGCCTTCTACTTTTTTTCCATCCACCTCTTCATCTTCACTGCTAATTCCACCTATATCTTCACCGTCGCCTCCTACTGCTGCACTTAATTCCATGAATCTGCCACGCCAATATGGCACTCCGATGCTTCAACCCTTCCCACCACCTAATCCACCTCCTTCTCTCGCCCCTGTTACTAGCTCCACTCCAAATAGACCTGTTATCAGCAGGGATAAAGTTCGTGATGCACTTTTATCATTGGTTCAGGTATTTAATGGTTTTACCATATTTGCTTTGGTCCCTTGTATTTCTTGACTATTGATAATAACAATAATTTGAACTGTATTTTTAGGTTGGCATTTGATTTTTTTTTTTGGGCTAAAATAAAGGGAAAGTAATGTGGGGGGGCAGGGGGTACTTGTGTTGCATCTCTTCTTTGGGGTTTACCATAGGACAAGAGTACTTCCACGCTGCAGAATATCCAGTTTGAGCCATAGCTACTTCCCACAGGGGTTGTCAATTGCTTCAATAGAAGTCTGATATACATAATTTAGTATGGACACTACATAAGAGCCTGGATTTTTTTTGTTGACAGTATAAGCAGTCCCAACCAGGCGTATCTTAACATGTGGAAAATGATATAGTTATTGAATATTTAGCTTTACTGTTAGACCGAAAGTACCCTTCATAATCAATTATCCAAATTACTAGTATTAAGATTTTGAATCACAGAGAGAGATTTGCAATTTTGAGAAATAAGAGGATAACACTCTATAATTAGCTTGTCTCTAAAGTGGGTATGATTACCCACTATAGACCCACATAGTGGGTCCAACCCTTCCCTGGACCCGGTGTATAGCAGGAACTTTGTAGTACTAGGTTGCCCTTTATATGGTTACATTAAGTGTGGATATACTCTTACTTACTCACCTTAAAGACAAACTCACTTTAGAGGAGCTTTTCTGGAATAAGATTGAGAATAATTGGAAAAGGGGGACTGTATAGTAAAGAATTTATGAACTTGACGTCTGAACATGCCAATTTTTTTTTTGATAAGCCATGCCATTTTATTGTTACTAGTTTGACATTAGGTTTTTGCCTTTTTGGTATGCAATTTAACTTTTCTTGAGTTCACTTTTTTATGTTTATAATTTCAATCTAAAATGAGTCTTTCTTCACTTTACAAGAGAATTAAAGTAACAAAATATAACATAGATGCTGAAATGGTGAATATGTGCTGTTCTTTTACCCTTTCTGTCAAAGGCTTACTATCCTTTTGTGCCTCTTGCTTATGAACATTTTAAAATAGTTACCCCGCTGATGGATTTTTCCTGTGCCAGGATGATCAATTTATTGACATGATGTTCCAAGCATTACTGAAGCTGAATCATTCATGAGTTGTTCGAACTTCGAAGGTTGGGTGAAATCTGCGTATAAAATTAGTTGTATATAGTAGTTACACTTCTACACACCTAACAGGAGCATGACATCTCTTGGTGTAACTTAGTATAAGATAATCCTTCATTTTTGAGCTTTGCCCACCACTTTGTAAAATGTCTGTTAATGGCTAACTCCACAACATACTAGAATTATAGTGTATTAGTACACAATATTATCTTGACCGTTGAATTTGTGTTTGCATACATGGACAATTAGAACAGTGATAAAAACAAAATAATTGTAGTTTACTAAATGGATATAATCATTAACGTCCATATGTATGTACACGTGAAATCCAACGGTGACAATTTTATTGTGTATTTGTACACTGTAACTCTTATTGTGTATTGTAGAAGCAGCCATATATAATGGTTGAATGATGTCCAATAATTTGGTGGTTTGAAATCTTCACCTTACACTTTGTGGTACTTGTGTTCTTTGTACAAACACGGAGCTTCTATGATTGTGTTTTTGTAGCAAATCCTCTAAATTGGTATTGACAGTTGAAGCTATCCGTAGGGTGTTTAGAACTTGTCCCCACCCGAAATCCATCCAACCCGAAGCTTATTGGGTTGGGTGGACCCGGTTCTTAAATTTTGACCCGTTGTATTTAAGGGTCAGATTCGGAGTCACACTTTGGGTTAGCATGACTTAATCCAGTGTAACTTGATGCTTGAAAATTTGTAGTCTTAATATATAAGGTTACTTTGCATGTCTTAATATATTCGGTTTTAATCTGGTCATTAACTGGCTATAATGGTCAAGTTTTGGTCCGGAGATATGTCCTGCAGTCTATATTAGATCGAGATTGGGTCATGTTAAATTATTCACAACATGTATGAGCCCACTGGACTAGAAACTTCTCAAGTTCAAACATTTATTTTGCAGTTAGAGAGCAATATCTTTGCTCGGGGACTTGTCGATTTTAGTAAATATTTAATGTCTTCCCCGACGTTAAAAGTTATATTTGGGAAAAAATTATGCATTTTTGGAATCTGTGGTTTTTTTTTATTAAAAACCTTTTAAGAAGTCCCAATGGTTTGGACTTGAGTAGGCTAAAAGAATATCAGAGTCTTACTAACAAGTATCTTAAGAGTATATTGGTCAAGGAATCTAAAAGAAAGCAATTTTGTATGAGAAAACTAAATATACAACCTTTTAAAATAATAAATATATCACTTTTTATATAAACTTGTTTCTTTTTATTCATTTACTGAGGTAAGGACAATTCTTAGCATTCTCCAAAAGGATATACAACCTTGACAAGTATGAACATTGAGCTATCATCGTGCATAAAACTCTCAGTTAGCATGCATCAGCATCAAGATATAAATAAAGGGCGATTTCCTTTCACCAAAATAATAAATGGCTTATTCCTTTGCTTCTTAGCTTAACACATGTCTCACATAGATGGGAAGGGATTATAAAGAATCAACCACATTTATATATTTTTCTCACGTTCCAATGGGATAGAAATTTTCTGTCCCTCTGTCATGTCTCACTTCTTGTCCCATTAATAAAGAAATTATAATATAAATTTTTTTTAGAAAAAAATTAAATGAAATATAATGTATAACTTCTCTCTTACTTGTCATATTTTAATTGGAAGAGGCAAAAATTGGCACAAAAAATTGACACACAAGACTTTTCTCACGTTCCAACGATATTTGATAGTAGCATCATATATTGATTTAGATTCGTATGGGCTGAGCTGAAGGTGTGGCAAGGCAGCGCGGAGCGCACATAAGGGTAGGCCCTTTGGTCTCTGTTGAACCCGTTTTCACTATATGTATGAACGAGCCCTATGTTGATATAATTTCCGCGACACTCTAACTCTTCCATGGCGGCATTCAGAAGATTCATTCCCTCCAATCGTACCTTGTTTCCTCCATCTCTTCTCATTTCTCACAGGGGAATCTCCTTCAGACTTTTCGTCGGAGGTACTCTCTCTCTCTCTCCATTTTTCTTACCTGTGATAGTGAAGAGATGTCGCAATTGTTCACTAATCTGTACAGTTTAACGAATGATCTTTGTTCTTGTTGATGGATGTTATATAACTTGTTTGTAGAATTCTTCTACCATAGTTAGTTACTTATTGTCGTTAATTGCCTTCCTCAACCCTCATATGAATGATGAACTTCTTCAGACTATGTGAGGAATCAGTGTTGAATGTATATTCCCACTAAATTAATGACACTTCAATATTGGAGTCTTTCATTTTTCATCCCTTGGAAAACTGGACACCTGATTTTTCTTTTAATTTCAAGTTTTGGTGAAGCTTGTGAAACCTGCTCTTCCCATTTCACTTCCTTATAGGGGACAAGAAAGTATATCAATTCATTACTCATTTAAAAAAAGAAAATTTGTATGTTTGTGATCATTGAATATAGTTTCCAACCCAGCATTTAGTGGCTCTTTGGCTAAAATTTTGGCGACCTCAAAATTGCTTTTGAAATCTCAAAAGTCATTTCAACCGCAAGTGAACCTGTTTGTTTTCAAAAGTATGTCCAATAAAATTCATTTTTGGAGGGTAGGATTGATTTTAGGAGAAGTGAGAATTTAGTAGAATTGATTCTAGTTGTAGTTGGAGGACATCTTATTTTATTATACAAACATAATCAATTCTTCTAAACTTGCTTTTAAAATAACATTACCAAACATAAATTAATTATTTTAGCCTCATTTTTTTTAAAATCAATTCTTTCAATTCAAAATCTAAAACAAACGGATAGGTTTGCTCTTTAGCCTTGCCCATGGCGAACCTAGTTTGCCTTTCTGCGCACTGCTTACTAGGTTCACCAGGCTTGTAATAATAATGTAAAAAGTGATGAACTTTGTACCCCAAATGAACTGTGTATCCGTGCTTGTACTGTGTTCCTAGGAACTCTGTTTCAACTCTCTCTGTGGAAAAACAAGATGTGAACATGAAGATGGAAGATAAGAAATTGAAAAATTCTTCTGAACTAAACTACTCCTAAGGTTTTGTTTGTTGTACTTTAAAATGTCGTCCTTGTTCACTTTGTTGCTCTATGGACTCTGGCCTGCATCATCATTTATGGTCCTCAATGGAAGATCACATATCCAATCAACATCAGTGATTTGTGTGGATGTCAAAAGTTTGCCCTTAGTTGTTGTTTTAACTCCTAACTAGTTTGTATGCATGAATCTTTATTTAAGTATTAACCTTTGAAAAGGGTCATTTATTGTAGTGACTGTGTTCCTCATTTTTTCTTTGCAGGAATATCCTACTACACGACAGAGAAAGGATTGTTAGATGCATTCTCTAATTATGGACAAGTTGTTGAAGGTATCTTCTGCTTCAAAATAAAAAATACACTAACATTAAGCTACTCTCTCAATGCTATATCATCATTATATGGTTTTCTGGCATTTAACAATTTTACTTTTCCAGCTAAAATCATAACAGATAGGGTGTCAGACAAATCTAAAGGGTTTGGGTTTGTCACCTTTGCTTCACAGGATGAGGCTGAGAATGCCATAACAGGGATGAACGGAAAGGTGATTCATCAAACTTGCCACTCTCGTATCCTTTTTCTTTTAATGCATTTATTGTACTCCAGGAGTATTCAATAATTTCATGTGAAGTGAGAACTGATAGAAGTCTCTGCAGGCACTAAATGGGCGTGTAGTCTTTGTTGATTATGCTAAACTCACGACCAAGACTGGTGGTGGAATGCCAATTGCCAGAGGACCTCCTGAACCAACAGCAGACAGTTGATTTGCCATGTGACTGGAATATAATGTTTGATATACTTGAGCAAGCGGTGTGCTAAAAGTAGCCAGAATTGTTATTTCATCAGCTCATGCTAGCATATATAGAACTGAGTATTGAGGATCGTAGATGCATACAAGTGATACAAGTATTAGAAGCACTGCTAAGAACAACAAAGTGATAGCTAAAGGATCTATGTACTAGAATAATCAATAATGGCATGTGGTGGATTTTTGTGGCTGTTAGCAGAAGTATATGGACGGTCTTACTAGTCTGTTTGGTGCTAAAGGGTCATTTGACACCCTATGTTTTACCTAAAAAAGTGAAAGAGTTATGTTTGATGCAATTTTACCACTATCAAAAGTATATTTAGATAAAAATTTAATAAACTATCAGTTTAAAGAATTATTTTGCACTATTGTTCCATTTACAGTATTACTTTTGAAAAAAGTTTTTAAGAAATATTGTGTGTAACGCGTAGCATTATATTCCAATTTTATGAAACTAGTTGATTTCCGAGTTTTGCAAAGTTAGAGATAGACTGTAAACCTGAAAACGTTTATTTGTAAAGAAAGAAGAGTTTGAAAATGGCAAGTGGGAGAGTTAAAGAAAGTATAAGGATTGAGAGTTTGACTGCAAACTTGTAAATGTTTATTAGTAAATGTTTGTTAGTAAGAAATGAAGCATCAAGTGGAAGAGTTAATAAAAGTATAAGAAATGAGTTAACGAAAGTACAATAAGAATTGGTTGAAATTTATCTATAGAATAAGACTCACACGGTTGTGAAAAAGAAGTGAGGTCACCTAAAAATTGTTCAATTTCGCCGTCTGTGGGGATCGAACCCACGACCACGTGGTTAAAAGCCACGCGCTCTACCACTGAGCTAAGACGGCTGTCATGCATATATGACCTATACGTATATATTAGTTTATTTTAGACTAACTTTTCTACGCCTTTGACAGTAATGAACGAAATCTTCGCGATTGATAGTGTATTTAATTACAGACGGAAAAAAGACGAGTATTTAATTACAACATCTTTTTTTTTTTCCTTCTTATTTTGTAGTCTCCGCATAGATGATTTATTTATCAATTCCCAGGTATATTAAATTAGAGTTCTTACGTGAGTTCTCATTGTTGCATACCTGCATATATCCTTTGCAATAATTCTTAACAAGAAATTATCTTATCTTTTTACTAAAAAAATCTTAATTATTCATATATTTAAGCATTATTACATGGTAGGAAAGAAATCTTAGTCTTAATTACTATAAGGGTATATGCAAAATGAAATAAAGTTGATAGCTAAGAGAAATATCAAATTAAGATTGTGCATAATAGTGGCATTATTTGATCAAAGAATTTTTTTTGTAAATTTAATAATTTTCGACATAAATTTTTAAATAGTAAATATTAACAAATCAAATGACTTAAATTTATAACATGTGCACCATGCTAAATTATAATTTAAACAAATAAAACTACATTTAGTTAATGAACAATGATAAAATTAATAGAAAAAATCATGCATTGCAAGAGCTATTAACCACTTTAAATCTTTAATAGAAATATGAGTTCTTAGTCTCCACATAAAAATGGAATTACACAAACTTGCTATGTGGATTGCCTGACTTACTTTTGAAGGGTGCATTTGGTTCTGTTAGAGGCCGGGAATATGAAGGAATGGGTGGGAAAGTGGAGGGAAAGGGTGAGAAAGAAATGCAGATAGAAATTTTATAGAAACTGAGTTATGTATTCAATTATAATGAAATGGATACAAAATTGTTTAAATAATATGTACATGCATAATCAGACAACTCTAACTGTCTCTGTGTCTAACTCTCAAACCATTTGACATATAGCTTAACTAACTAATCATGCAACATAGGATTTTGAGTAACTATTCTCTAATTAAGCATGCTAAGATCTCTAACTTGGAGTTTGTCTTTTAAAAATGTAAATATTGAAATGGAGAGTGATTTAGTAATTAGATCTGCAGGTTGTTCCAATGATGGAATGTGAGTAGACTACAGTGCTTCTATAGGACATTTTCTGTAACAAAGAAGAGATCCAAATTCCATATGCTTGGTTCTAGCATATAGTACATGATTGTGACATGGAATTATTGTACATAAGTTATCACAGTAAATGTAGGTATTGAAGAAGGAATGTGAAGCTCCTTGAGAACTGAGAAGGGATTACAGCCAAGTGATACTTAGCTCCTCAAAAGTGAAATCATCTTTAAAGAAAGAAAGTAAAGATAGATCTACCATTTGATCATTTAGTGGGTTGAGATCTTTATGCATTTTATCATAAGGGTAGATAAACACCTTACTTTCTCACTTTAGAGACAAACTTACTTCATAGAAATCAAATCCATGCAACAGTACTAGCTAAACCTCTCTGTTCTGCTTTTGTACTAGGCCTTGCTACAAGCAGATTGCTTCTTCCTAAGAAGATACATGAACCTGAAACATATTCCAGACAGCAGCATAGTGCCCCCCTCAGAATTAGATATTGAGACTTTGTAAGATGTAAGCCAAAAGTCAGTGTTCCAACGTGATATATAAAATCCCCTTGACTGCTTTTAAGCAGAGATCCTCCAAAGGATCATACATAAATTGACATACTTTACAGACACTAAGAAATTCTTTGTCTAGTAATGGTTGCATACTACAAAGCACCAACAATGGACCTTCATAGGCGAGTATCTAACATCAAATTGAAGCCTTGTTTAGATAATTTCAAGCTTGACACCATAAGAGTGCTGATACTTTTAGCAGCCTACATTTTGGTCTTGGACAATATATCTCAAATATACTTGCATTGAGATAGATATGTGCAACCATCCTGTAAATAATTTCTACACTTCAATTCCCAAAAAACAGTCTATAGCTTCCCAAATCCTTTAAAGCAATTGGATGAATTTTGGTGAGGACCCAGTGATAAGGATATCATCTATAGTCTACACTCTTCTACTTGAAGAAAGGCATTTGTGACCTAAACTAATAGCAACTATGGTATTTGAATTTGAAGCATAGAAAAGGGCTTTTTGACCAAACTGACCCACTTTTAGAAACTATTTACCAAAATAACTTACTTTTGAAACTATTTATCAAACTAACCTACTTTTAAATAAAATAATTTTTTTTTTTTTGACTTTTAGTGGCGCCGGTTTGACCGGCGCCATTGACTTTGACCCGCCACATGGCGGGTCTCGATTGGCCCGAAAAAAAAAAACGAAAAAAAAGGGTACCATCACGTTCAAAACAGCGCCACTCATATATATATATATATATATAAATTTTTGTTATATATATATATATATATTATAATATAATAATTATATATATATATAAATAATTAAATAATTAAATATATATATATATAATTTAATAATTTAATATAATTATTATATATAAATAATTTAATAATATTAATATAATTATATTAATTAGTAATTAATTAATAAATATTTATTTCCTCGTGGACTGTAAGTTGTTAAGAACTATCGGTGACCTTTTTCTTGTGTTGCATCAAATATGCCAATCACAATCTCATGCGGGGTTGCTGTCATCCTTATAATTAACAGAAAATTCTCACTAATCGAAACATGTAAAAGGCCAAATAGCCAAACTTTTTGCTGTTTCAGTTATGTAAGAAAACTAATCTTACCTACCATCATCTCCAACTAACTCCACAAAATTCCTCGCTTGTAAATCACGTCATTGGTTCTTTACACGACGAAAACCAGCGTCAATTTGCAGCTCATGTTTCAACTTTTAATAGCCAAAAAACCCCTTTAAGATGAGTATGTTTTAAGTGATTAAGTAAAGGATATTTTTAGATCATTTTTAATACATAAGTCTTTGTCTCTGGTCATTTTAACTTTGATTCTCAAATTTTTCTTGTTAATAGACGAAATATAAATTTCATTATAAATCTTCACCAAACCTACAGTTTTCTCTTCTTATAAATGGGCGTACCTTCTCTAATCTTATCTTTTTTATTAAAAAAACAATGGATTGAGACTTAGTTAACCCTATATCTATATAAAATATATAAGAATTAGAAGTTATACATAATTACATAGTAAAATTGTATAGGGGCGGATAGGATCATGGCACGACACTACTATTTTCAACTTCACTACTATCTAATAAAAAACATTTCAAGAAAATAAAAAGTATAATAAAAAAGCAAATGGCAAGCGCTGCTGGATTGTGCTAATGTGCTCTGCGAGACTGCGACTTCATAACAGAAGCTCCTACCATGCTTATATAATGAATTATAATCTTATAAAATACAAATTTACAATTATAAATTTATAATCGACAAGTAAAATATGTAAAATAAATAGTTTGGAGTAATAACAAGTCTACTTGATTGATCCAAAAAAAAAAAGTGATATTTATACGATGGTATTCTGAACCTATATACAAAGAGATATAGATACAAAAAGGTATAAACAAAGCTAATTTATCTATCAAAGCAACCATTAAGACACCTAAGTAACCATTAATTATGCACAAGAAGCAAAGTTATAACGCTTATACTCTCTATATTTTTCTTGTTTATGTTATCATGCATTTTTACTCTTGTTTTAATCTTTTTCTATTATAGTCTAGTTCATATTGAACTCAGAAGAGACAGAAACAAGAAAGACCAAGAAACGACACCGTCGCGAAAACCACGCAGAACATATCCAACCTCTTCTCAATCCTCACCTTCCTCTCTTTCCTCTCTACCTTCCTCTTCAAGAATTCCTCATACTCCTCCCTTCCTTCATTCCTCAACTTTCCCCTTTTACCCTCCAACGCCCTCTGCAACATTCCCAAACTGTCCCTCCCGTTCAAACGCTTCCCATCCATGTCCTCCATCTCCATGCTCACCTCCCTCACCTGCAATCCTCCGCCCGCCGCCCCGCCGCACCTCACCTTCATCCTGCACATCGCCGCCTCTCCGACCACCGTCGCGAACAGCACCTCCGTCTCCCCCGTCAGCCAGTGCCGCGTCACGCTCACCGGCCTCCGGCTAGACACGTTCACCGCTCGCCGCCCGTTCGGCTCGATCACAATCCAGCTCAGCCTCATCTCCTCGCCGATTCTCACACACTCGTCGTCGCCTCTCGGATAATCAATCGCCATCTGAACCTTTTCTTTCGTTGCGAGCAGGTCGAGCCGGAACGGCGAGTACAGGAACCACCGTGTCACGGTTTCGGTCTCCACCACCTTGGAGAGTAACACGTTCTGGCGGTGGAAAAGATCAACGGCGGAGATCAGTTCATACGTGCGGTCAGGATTCGAGCAACGATTTTCGTCGGTGGCGGAGGGGAAAGAGTCGGAGAAGAACGAGCGGTAACCGTCAGGGAAGGTGGAGATTAGTTTGGTGACACGTGGCGTGTCGGTGGATGGCCACGTGGAGTGGGTGAGGTTGGCCCAGAGATGGTCGTTAGATGAGAGCGCGTGGAGTTGGGAACATGTGGCGGCGGCGGAGGCGAGGGAGGGGCCGTCGAGGCGCGTGAGGATGTGGATTTGGATTATGTCTGGGTGGAGGGCGGAGATGGTGGTGGAGCTATTGGTTTCACCGGAACTATCGGTTTCACAGAAAGTGCATGCCATTTTGCCAATAGTGTGTGGTTATAGATATGTAATTTACATTTGGAGTATAAAAGAAGCAAAGAAATGGTTTCAAAGTTGCATATAAATATTGTAGAGGTAAGGAGTGGGTATTTGCATTTGTTCAAATGCCCTTTTATTTCGTGTTAATCACAAGACTAACATTTATCTCTTGGTTGACTCCAACTTGATCACTACTCCTCCAAGTTGAGCTGACACGTTTCGTATTTTAAACATGCATACAAAGCGTGATGCGAGAATGGATAGATATGACATATAAAAAAATATTTTACATATATATAATACTCTCAATTCACGACTCAATAGTTAGAGAGGTTATTGAAAGTTTATGTTACCAATTAAGTTGTTAGAAGATTAAAAATAGTGTTAAATTGAAAATTTTAATTGATGACTTACTTGCCTAATTTCCTTCACATAAACCACGGATTTTTTTGCACAATTCAACTTTTTCTTCGCAAAATGTTAATAGTATGGACAAGATCGCACGAGAATGAGTCGGTGTGTACCCATCCGGAGCTAGGGGCATTGTAGAAGATTCACAATCCAGGTTGTTGAAAGACCTTTATCCCAAATAATGAGCACAATTCTGTTTTTTCTTCGCAAAATGTTAATAGTATGGACAATATCACACGAGAAGTACCCATCCGGAGCTAGGGGAATTGTAGAAGAAGATTCATAATAAAGACCTTTATCCCAAGTAATGAGCAACACACTCAAGATCCACATGATACTACCGTCATTTACTCTTTGAGTACTCCAGATTACGTGCAAATCCTAAAATTTAGTTGCCCAGAACATCCTTTAACACACCAATGCAACATATATGTGATCAATCCCCCTGATGAATAGATACATCCACATTGATTTTGAGCCACCCTTAAAGAGGAAAACAATTGCCAAATGATTGTCACATATATGATGATTATGGCACTTGGTTTAGCCAACCAAAGGAGATTTCGTTTGCCCCACATGCATAATTTCATGAGTCTTACGACGCTCCACCGACTACTGAGCTTGAATAACATGCCCTTGAAAAACGACCAATTTAGTTAAGTCGTTTTATTTGCATGTAATTTATTATTATTTTTATATTAAATCTGATCTTCTACAAAAGAACAATATTTTGAATCAACATTTTAAAAACTGAACTAGAGATTAACACAAAGATTCAATTTATTTTTTATACAACATTTTGATTATTTTGTTTTGGTTTAATTACTCTGTAGGTCCCTATACTTTTTGAGAATTTTCAAATAGGTCCCTGGACTATTGTTTCATTTGTAATTAGGTCCCTATATTAAAAAAATTTGTAATTGGGTCCTCGAACTTTTATAAAGTTTTTAATTGGGTCCCTGAACTAAAAAAGTTTTTAATTGGGTCCCTGAACTTATATAAAATTTTCAATGGAGTCCCTAGGGTAGGGTTCCGTGAAGAGAACTTTAAGTCTGCTGATGTTAAACGTGATCCGGAATTCCCACAAATTTGTATTTAGGGTTGCAGGATACCAAAATGTTGATTCAGACAACCAAAACTTGACCTGTGATTGCTTTTCCTCCATCTGAACAAATAGTTCATTCCTTCCCTGATTTATGTTTTACGATTGTATATCCCTACCTTGAAATAATTTCGTCCAAAATAGTTTTTTCACTTGCAACTTACTACATCTCACTTCATCTTGCTACATCTTGCTACATTTTATTGTGACAATATCTCAAGGTTCATCTTCCACCCAAACTACTCTTAAATAGCTAGCTTGGATGAAATCAGTTATATTCTATCCAATTCAACATATCACTAACGAATTTTATAATTTAGGGACCTCATTGAAAATTTTATATAAGTTCAGGGACTCAATTAAAAAAAAATTTAGTTCAGGGACCTAATTGAAAACTTTATAAAAGTTTGAGGACCCAATTACAAATTTTTTTAGTATAGGGACCTAATTACAAATGAAATAATAGTTCAGGGACCTAATTACAAATTTTAAAAGTATAGGGACCTATTTGAAAATTCCCCAAAAAGTATAGGGACCTACGGAGTAATTAAACTTTTTGTTTTCTAAATCATCCGTTTAGTTAATGCAAATACCCATTTATTTTACTAACTAACTAACACGCTACGGTAATGGGGTATTTTGGTTACAGACCGTGAGTACCTTTCAGTCTTTCACAGGATGGCCAAGAATACAAGCAACCAATGGAGAAGCTGATAGGGAAAGTTCATGTGTTTCCATTTTGCCACACTATTTTAATGTTTAATATGTTATCGTTTTGAATTAAATTTGTATGGTGGAAAGTGGACCTAACAAGAATACGTAATTATCCCCATGTAGAGCCATTCCACATCGTTTTCAATTAGCAAATAATTGTAATAGTGTCAGTAATGTTAGACAATCTTTAAGAGTAGTTCTTCGTGAGGTTCTTATAGCTAAGAACTGGTTCTTAAATTTTTTGTCATTAGAGTTGGCTGATTTGACAGTTAGGATGGAGAACGGTTCTTGTAGAAAAACTGGTTTTTAACCATTAAAAAATAATTAAAAAAAAAGAAAAGAAAAGAGGGCCAAAAAAGAAGAAGAGAAAATGGACCCACTAAAAATATGTTAAGAACTCAAGTTGAGTTTTATCATTGGAGTGAAAACTAATGAATGTTCTTAAATCCTTTGTAGTATTATAGAACCCATTAAAAAAGAGTTAAGAACCCAAATTGAGTTCTATACTTAGAGATGCTGTTACAAGCATTGCCGTCCGAACAAGTTTCATCAATGCTAGGCTAATAGGCTGTTTATTGTGCCACTTTAGTTATTGGTGGTTTTTTTTGGGTTTATTGCGTTCTGATTTCTTATTTAATATAATGATTAAAACTAAAAGCCCAAGGTAGGTAACGCATCTCTGTTACCATATTAATGTCATGGTCCTTTAGCATTACCTGCCTTAATCAGAGTCGTTATAAAAGCATCAATATAAAATAATTCTACTTCTTCCACTTCAGAAGTTACATCATCGTAAGTTCTAGTATAACTATCATCTTTTTTGGTACATAGTGTCACCTGACTGTCATTTGAACAGCTAGGGCTGTTTAATTTATTTTCAGGAATTTCCTGATTTTAAAGATGATTTAAATAATTACGAAAGTGTCACATTATTTTTATTTTATTTATTGTTTTCAAAGATTTGTATAAGAAACACTGAAAATAACTTTTTATTTGTTTTCACGATTTTTTGTATAAATCTTTAAAAATAAGAAACAAGATGAATATAAGGTGATACTTTTGTAATTATTTTAGTCGAAATTGTCTTAAAAATTAAGAAATAAAAACAGGAAACTATAAACAAACCAAACAGTCCCTAAATTTTTAATAAGAAATCGCTCCATAATTAGATTGCTTAATAAGCGTGAATCTGCCAGCACAACTAAGCAAATTACGATGTGAATTTATTCGACCAATAGTTTAGTGGTGTGTTTGGACGAGGGAAGTCAAGAGGGTAATGTATTTTCAGAGGGTAATTAAAATGCATCATTGTAAAATATATTGTATTCTTACATTGATGAATTATAGTTACCCTCTAAAAATACATTACCCTCTTAAATTCCCTCATCCAAACATAAGGTAAGGGTCTTGCTAACGAGTGCCCTTATCGCATTGGTTAAGCAACCCAAAAATAACATCATTTTCCAATAATTTTTTTTCTTTTCTTGCTAAAGGCACTCGCTAACATTCTCCATAGTTTAGTTTTCCTTAAGAGCAATGATAGCATCACACTCTTTCTCACACTCCTCTTAACACACCCTTTATTATTGGGTGAATTTCATGTGGGACCATGTGTTTTGGTGGGTCTCACATGAAATCCATCAAATAATAGAGAGCATGTAGTGTGATAAAGAGTATACTCCTAAGTCCTAACATTTTTCTTTACATTATAATTTTTAGAGTTGAATTTTGATACATTATTAATATAATATTTTTATATTATTAATTAATCATATATCACCTCTTATATAATATTCAAAGTGCATTATAATCAATTGTTTTTAGTAATTTTTTATATTTATTTTATATTATTGATCAAATCACTTTTATGTTAAAAATAACAATGAGTAGATAATAAATAATTAAGATTTTTGCTTCTAAAAAAAAAAGATTTAAAGGTATAAAGTAGTATAAGATCATTTCCAATCAAGATTTTCCAAATTCAATTTCATAAACTTCATTTACCAAATCTTAAATAAAAAAAAATTGCTTCTCCACTTTTTAGTTTTTATTTTTGAGGCCTCTGGCGTACGGGCCCCGCCAAAACTCACCGTTGATCCAACGAAGTTCGCGGGTTGAATTAGTATCAGCGATGTCATTTCTCACTTTGACTTCATTCTTTTTGCACACTTTTTTTTTTTACTGGTTTTTGCACACTTCAAACAGAGCCGTAGTAACATAATGCTTTGAGCCTTTGATTTTAATAAATAAAATCATTGATTTTTAGATTACTCCCGTGGAATAATAACAAGTTGCGGATGGACCTGGATTCGCTGAGGTGCATTCGCACATCACTTAATTTATTTATAATCAGAATTTCATATAACCATCTTAGTCAATGCATTTCTTGTCAAAAAAATCTTAGTCAATGCATTTAAATTGTTATAAATCCCTTATTTTTCCCTCTAAATCCATTCAATATTATAGGAGAGCCAAAATCGAGTAAGGATCAATTTTGCTTCTCTTCGTTCCTCTTCCTTCTCTCCCAAAAATTGAATAAACACAAAATATTTAAAATGGTTTAAAATGGATGAATTTTGCAATTGATCGATGATATAAAAAACTTTACATTAATTATATATTAAAATTAAACTTAAATAATTATGTAGACTCAATGATATTTTTTATATTTACTGCGTGTTGTGGAGAAGGAAAACTATATGTTAAAATGGTATTCAAACTCGCGAATTTAAATTGTAGAATAAATCCTTCAAAAAAAAATGTGGAATAAAAAATAAATTTCCATAACAATATATAGGTAGCACTTAGTAGTCAAACTATAAGTAGTTCTTCTACCCGTTTTGGGCTTTGGCGTAGTCATGATACGCTCACTCATTATTATTTTGATTATTTTGTGCACGAGGCACACGATTTGTGCGATATACACGCAAACAAAAAAACAATAAAAATAAGAGGAAGGAGTTAATGTAACATGCTGACTTGAGTTGAGTGCCACAGAGCAGTCAAAGTGAGCCGAGTCGGCTTATCACCAGTTGAGTATAAAGTGAGTCGAGTTGGATTGATTTACTTTTTCAGTGAGTTAAGAAATAATTAATTCGGCTCAACCCAATATGGGTTGTTGGGTTAATCGGATTGACTTACTTAGAATTTTAAAAAAATAAAAAATAAAAAATAAAATAACAATTGAATTGAACACTGAGAGTTTTGTGTTATTCAATACGATTTACCTATGGTCATAAGCAATTGGGTACTCTTTTTTTGTACAAAAAAAATTAGGGTGAAGGGATGGTGTCCCAATCCAAGACAGGGAGCAATTACGAACTCTATTCCATAATTACAAGCATATGCTAAACGCAGGAAACTTGCTCGAACTTGATGATGTAAAGCTCTATTCTGAATCACGTAACTAATTTTCTACAACAGCAGTGAATTATTGACTACGATGGTTTTATCCATTCACGGGTATTACCTTGTAAAGATCTAAAACCAATACTAAAACGTAAAAGCAAGTGATGTAACAACAATCATGTAACAGCCCCGAAACATGATCATTCAAGTCATGAATAAAAGACTGAAATCGTGAATGTTCTAAAGGGGCAAAGGGCTGAAGCCTAAGTGAGTGAGCGTTGGATGGCCTAGGGAAAGTGGGCTAGGCTTGGTGATCAGTTAGAAAGGAAAAAAAAAGAGAGAGAGAACTTGCGAGCCAACCCGACTCACCACGGGTTGAACCCACCCAACTCGTGGGTTAAATGAGCCGGTCAAAATAACCTAGAATCAAAATGAGCCTTTTTTTATCAACCCAACCCACTAATGAGCTGGGTTGGCTAGCAGGCTCTAATCCATATTGACAGCTCTAAGTGCCAATGAAGATTCCCTCGAAAGCGTCAGATTTGTAGGAGTTTTTATATTTTTGTACAAAATTTGAGTATTAATTTTTTTACTGTTAAATAAAAAATAAGTATCATCAATTTGCAGTCAAACCTATTGGTTTATTAATGTTTTATTCCCAACAATTTTAATTTTAATCCTTCGTTCCCCTCAAAATTGCCATCTTCTTCCAACAAGTTCCGCCGTAAAATGAACCTCTGCCACCGCCTCACTGTCACCTGTTGGAGCCACCACAGCAGCCTCATGAAGTTCTCAAGCAGGACACTGAATCTGAAGGTTAGAAACACATAATTGAGGTTGTATTGTATTTGAAAGACTAATCAATTTTTACGTTTTGCATTTAGGAATACATTGATTACACTTGAAATTTATGATAGTTTCAGTATATGTCATAGATATTTTTAATATTATTTCTTTAAAAAAATTATACAAGTTTTCTTTGTAACTTTTGCTTTTGCTTTTGCTAATAATTTGAACAGAGAAACCACACCTCCCTCATTTGGATTTCGTTGCAAATACTTATGCACAATTATCTTTTTGTTTATGGACTATTTGACAATATTAAACTTTCCGAAATTGCCTATTCAACAACAAAAATGTTATTTACACACCTATTTGGGACACCTTGGTTAATCATATATAAAATTTGGTTAATTCAGTTCATTATATAGTTAATCACGTGCAAATATTTGGTTAATTCATAATGATCCATTAATCATATAAAGAACTGAATTAACCAGATATTTGCATGTGATTAACCAAGTATTTATATAGTTATGAAAAATAAGTCCATTAACCATATAATGAACTGAATTAACTAAATATTTATACGTTAACCAAGATGTTTCAAATGGGTGTCCCATTTGGGTGTGCAAATAACATAACTTATTCAACAAGTAGCAATTCATAAATCTTAGTCATTATCTCGTTTAAAGTATATCCAATGGCAGCAACATAAACGAGCAAAAACTAGGAGGAGATGGATCTAAATAAACCTTTCGATGGTATTTTTAGTTTATATGTTACCGAGTGAGTCACAACTTAATCACTTGGGAGCAAAGACCTTGAATCCTTCAATTGCTTACTTGTATTTTACTTCTCAATGTAAAGTAAAGAATGAAAGGAAATGTGAGCCAACAGACACAGAACGAAATTATTTGAAAAGCTAGAAGGAGAAAGACAAACAGATAGCAAGCACAAAAATAAGAAATGGAGAGAGTTTTAGGGTAAAGTGTAATCATGGTTATGCGGTGCTTAGCAATGATGGGAGACATGGCTCTCCCAAAAGTTTTAAAATTAGGGGTGTAAACGAGCCGAGTCGAGTACTTAAAGCTTCAACTTGGCTTGTGAAAAAAATGAGAAGCTCAAGCTTGGCTCATTTATTTAAACGAGCCTAACTAAAAGCTTGAGCTTGACTTGTTACAAAAAAGTAAGGCTTGAGCTTGGTTTGTGTAGCTCATTTATAACTTAATTATTTTAGTATATATGAATATTTTTCTTAACAAAAAACCATGCATAGTTTCATAATATGAAAATTTTGCACTTAAAATTTAATTAAAATTTTAACAAAAATGAAACATCAAATGGTGCTCGTTCAATTCCTCTTATTTTTGTGCGTTTTTTTTTCTTGTAGCCGTATGTTAGTAACTTAGTAATATAGTAAGATACAAATGATTTTCTTTATATTAGATATTACGGGTAGACAGTGGAAAGACATTTCATTAGGATAATTACAAAAAAGTATTGAAAGTGGGTTTAACTATTGGGCCCAAAAGATATTTGGACTATAATCCGGTTGATTGGGACCCAACCATTAATTTTCAAAGTTTTTAGTTGTATGAAAGAGGAGTCTATCCATCAGCAATTCGTCAAGAAAGAGGAAGCAAATAAAAAATGTGGTAGTATTAGTATATATAATATATTATTATATATAAACTTTTTTGGTCATATTATTATATATAACTTAAAACACACACATATATATATATATATATATATATATATATATATATATATACACGAGCTATTCGCGAGCCCTTAATGTCGAGCTTATAGGGCTTGGGCTTGGGCTTGGCTCATTTAAATAATTGAGCCCACTCTCAAGCTTGAGTTTGTTTATTTAATTAAACAAACGAGCTTCATCGAGCATTTAACAAGCCGAGCCCGGGTAGTTCATGAATAGCTCAGCTCATTTACACCCCTATTTAAAATCCTTAATTATTATTATTTTTTTTTAGCAAAATAGACCCATGGCCAAACCCTAACAAAGACACACTAGGACTGATTTGGTGGTAATGATGAGATAAAGACAAATAAAATAAAAGAGTTGGACAATTCATAAGATAAAATATGGATATTATAAACTCTTATCTTATCCTAGCTAGTCACTTTATCTTTCATTACTCTATCTAGAATGAGATAAAGACACAAAACAACGTCACTAGATCACTTTTCTCATCATGTTCCATGGTATCCATTATATATATTTTTTTCTCTGCTTGTTTTCTTTGCTTTCCTCATTTTTTATTTGTATAAAATGTTCTTTTCTTTGTTTGTCTTATTTTATGAATTATTGGGCTCCTGAAAATTTAGTTCAAGATCCTCCATCTATCATAATATATGGCAGCCAACATTCCTCCTGGTGAACTGTTAACCAGATATGAACACTCACACACTTGTGCACCAAAAAGTAGGTTAATTTATCTCGGTTATTCCAATATATGTTTATTTTAATTTTAACTTATAAAATTATTAATTACATCTTATATTATGTCTATAACAATATTTTATCTGATTCATTTTATTAAATGATATATATCAAACTAGAGTAACTGACCCGTGCCATGCACGGGGAATATGCTAATTTTTTATAATTTTATCGAAAAATATGATAATCTATTTGATTTATTTCTCCTCTTTCCCCGTATAAGTTAATCATTTTTATAAAATTATATTTATCTATCTTATTATTTTTATTCTCTCTTGAAAATCTATTTAATTTATTTCTGTTTTTTTCCCGTGCAAGTTAACCATTCTTAGAAAATATATTTATCTATCACATTGTTTTTAACATTTGACATTGCTCTCGATACGTTGCTATTCTACTTATCTCAACATTCAATTTTACAATGAATTTGAATACAAATTATTGAAGTTAATGCTAAAATCATTGACCCATAGGGAATTCGCATGATTGCACTAATTAGAAGCTGGACATAAAAACCTTTCATAATTATGCAAAACAAATCGTCTGGTGAACAAATGCTTTCTACGAAATAATGTATTAAATATAAAATGTCTGAGGAGATGACACTTGGAAGAGCATTAAACGAGTTTTATTCGTAAATGTATATAGTATAGATTATTATTGATTTAATAATTTTTAATTTAAAACAATGTAACAATTGATCATTTAATTAATAGGAACAATCAAATAAAATATTTTCATTTAATAAATAGAATCATTTAACTGAAATATTTATTTTGAATTTCATTGTGATCATCTGTAAGTATTTATTTAAGTCCTTGTTGATGCTTGCATTGTATGTTCTATGTTCTATGTGAATTCATCACAAAAAACCCCATTCAAAGGTGGGTTAGGGTTCTAAAATATTTGCTACTTTAAATGCAAGCCATCGTTTTTTATTTTATCATGTATTTATCTTTAAAAAATATTTTATTATTTTTTGTTTAGCCCATTCCACCCTTACACAAACCCAATCACCCCTCTGCCCCTGGATGGGGACATGTTTAGCCCACCAAACCTAAAGATTGGGCTTCGCGATGTAGTGGCCCAACCAAGTTCCTCCAAGGCCCAACCCTTGTTGAGCTAGAATAACTTGGAGCTCAACTTATTATGAGGGGAAAAAAAATCTTATCTGAATTCTGAAAACTAATTGTAATTGTAATTGTAATCTTTAACATTTTTGGAGTTGATGTTGATTCATTACTCATTAGTCTTTTGACCATTGAGTTGGACTTCGATTCAGGAGGTGCGAAATGAAAGTGAGGGTTGTGTGCAGGAAAATTTACGATTACGTTCGTTATGATCTCAAGGAAATTGCATTCCCTTCCTCTTTGCCCGATCCTCCTCATATCAAAAAGCGCCCCAAATTGACCTGGGAGCAGCGTATCTGGGTATACCCAATTTTCAATTTTGTTTCTCACTTTCAGTGTTACTGCTAGCTCACTCATGATGATGTGTTTTTTATTCTGGGTTTTCAGTCGTTACTTGTTTTCCATGTAAAGTTTTCTGCTTTATCTCAATTTAGTTTTGTGTGTCTGGAGTGAAGAATGAGTATTCTTGAAGCGGGCATTTGTTAATTTTCTCTATTTACTTGTTGAGGTTTACAAATGTTTTAATTTTATAGTTTATTTTGTTCATGTTGTTAGTAGATAAAGATGCAATTTTGGAAATGATGGATCATAGTTTATGATAGAATAGATGACACCCACTTAGCTGTTGTTAATTTACATTGTATTTGTACTGAAATGCTCACTCTTCAGGTTTTGAAGAGAGCTGCTAAGCTTTATGCTGCAAGCTGGGTTCGCGACATTGGTCCTGATCTTCGGCCAGAATATTATAAGAAGGATGAAATGACTGAAGAACCTAATGGTGAAAAGAAAACAACAAAAGAAAAAGAACCCTCAACACTGGAGGATCTTGGTACCACCTCTTTTTTCTAGTTTATGATTGGTATCATTATGCTGTTAGGAATTAATGCCCTATCAAAATATAGATTATTGCGAATGAAAATATAATGATGCTTATCACTGTGTATTTGTTTAAGCGCAGTTATGATTACATACTCTATGTCTATCTTGTGTGAATTATTTACTCAAACTATATATAATCTGATCAAGCTGGTAAACTAATGACTTACTCACTCCGGTCCACAATGTAAGCAAAGATTTCCAAATTTTTTGATCCAAAATATAAGCAAATTTCGACTATTTTCTTCTCATTTAATGAAGTTATTCTCAAAATACCTTTCATTTAATATAAATTTTGTTTTCCAGTGACTCCTTTTATTCTCAATAACACAAGCTTAAAAAATAAGAGGAAGGGTAATTTAGGTAACAAACTTAATTTTTTATTCTCAATGACTCTTTTAAATGAGATCAACTAACTATCTTGATATGTGTGTCCCATTTAATTTTTGCTTACAATAGAGACCGGAGGGAGTACATCACAAAGCAAAACTGCTTTAAGCTTTGGGGCTCGAAATACTAAAAGAGGCTAGGTACTTATGCCTATCTGCAATAGAAAGGAATTAAGATGCTGCAGAAAAGTCAAAAGTGTTCTGAAAGAGAAAAAAAAACTTCAGTGAACATATTCGCTAGTCATAGAGTTCTACACAAACTAGTTTGTCATTCCTTGCTTATTCAACATTGAGTAGAACTCTCTGTTCTTGCTATTATTGCAACTCCAAACACTGTTTTCAGATTTTTATCATTTGATTCATGCGGGTTAAAACATCACTCTTCTTTCCTTTTTGTTTTAGTTTTCCTTCCACTGCTTTGAATAATGAGTTTGTGATGGTGATTTTGACCAAGCATATGTATCTTTACTGGGAAATACACAGCTGTAGCTGCCAGAGGGGGGATGGAGACTCTCAGACCTGCTTTGCAGCGTGTCTACATGACTAGAGCTTCTGCATACAGGGATGCTCTTAAAAGTTTTATAGAGGGGTACCAAGAGGGTGTTCAACAAGTAATGGAGAAGAAGGAAGATTCCAAAACTCAAGAAGTTGATGTACCGAAAAAATCATCTTGAACTTTCTTGTGGGAGGCAATGTGTTATTTCTTCTCCTGGAAACCCACCGGTCATTTAGACCCAGGCACTTAGCTTTGCAGAAATTAGTGACAGTCCCCTTGAATCCCAGCGTTTTAATGTACATTGCCCTGAAGAGGCATATTATTGGATATTCCAAAGTACTTAGTGTATTTGAGGTACTAAACCTCCAGTGTTAGTCCTGAATTGCTTTTGCAAATTATATTACCAAGTTTAAAATTTCATGTGCCTATTTATGATGTAAATGTTATGTTTGTTCAGCAAATGGTAGCATTAGCATGGTTTGAATAGTTGCTATACCACACACTTCTTTAACAGATATAGCAAATGGCCTATTGACTATTATCTATCATTATTTGGATTTATTTTTTATTTTTTATTTTTTGTTATAAAGATCCAAGGTTTGAATAATTGCTGACCATACAAGATTTTTATTAGTTCCACAATCTCTACAGACTAAATAATGAATTTCATGTCAGTCTGAGGTATGCAAGTGACACCAAAGTTTTTTGCTATTTGAATTATTCTATGTAGGGATTCAACTATTTGCATGTAATGACGTTTTCAAAATATTGTTTCGATCTTCTTGTAACTTGTGGTTGCTGAGCTTGGTCATCTATCATGTGAAAGTCTGAAAAAAAAAAAAAAGATTCTTTGATCTAATGCTTCCCTTATTTGCTCATGCATGCATAGAAAAATAATCACTGTAAGAATTTTATTCATTAAAATGTCACCATTGCATTTTCTTTTGTTTTCTTAGAGGAGATTCGAGAATGCACCTGCTTGAAGATGATATAACTTATAAGGTGAGCTTCTTTTGTGACTGTTTCTGGAATGGGTTGTGTGGTATCCTGGGCAATTGCTAATTACCATAGATTGTCTTTCCATTTCTTCTAGGTATAATTATTTTGGCATTCTACAAGATTTTCTGGCTACAGGTGGGCTTAATTATCAGCATGAAGCTATGAGGTAGCACCTTCTACAACAGGATGCTATCTTTTGGTTTGAAAACGTGTATGTGGCAGACATAATGGGTCATGAGATGCCAGGATGAATAGTTTTAATTTCTTCGCGGAGGCTGAGATGACTGAATGTGACTTGCATAATGTGAAAGATCAGACACAAATAAAAGGCACACTACAAATATTATCTACTCCAGCTTTTGGGTGATGAGCCTGCTATATTGGCCCATTTCCTTATGAAGCCTGCATCTACAGTCCTGACCTAAATTATTGGGGAATATCTCTTACTATTTTAGGTAAGTGTCAAATTACTTCAAAACTGTTTTGATAGCCTTAGATGTAATGTAACATTGTAAGTGGGGTATATATTTCCACTATTGCCTCACAGCTAAGTTGCTGTGAGAAGTGCGAATATCTCAAAGCACAAGTTTTGGACCATTAGTACCATGACATTGAGGGCATAATCTACATGATTGATATCTCAAATAATCAATTGAGCAGGAAGCACCTGATGAACTTTGGACTTCTGGTCTGGAGAACATTTTCCATTTGAAAGGATGCAGGAATGAGTGTTAGCTGGTGATTAATCTGTTTAATTTTCTTTTTCAGCAGTACATATGCTGAATGCTATTGCTGTGCTTAAACTTGAGGACTCTGGTTTCTAAGATTTAATGGGAGATTATGTTGGTTTTGATGCTGATATCAATATGTTGCTTTATTCATCTAGAAGAAATTCAATTCCCAATTTGGTACTCTTTATGAATTCTACAGCAGGTCCTAAAGGAGGCTCAGGGAGTGGAGTGAAGAGATACACTCACATGGTATTTCTCTCCTACTTTTCCCTTTTTATGTCACTTGTCTTAGGCATATGCATAATTGTATCACTCCAACAGGGTCATATCCTTTCATATTTTTTATTGGCCTTTATGTGGAGGCCAATGATAAATACCACATATATCTGGGGCCCTCCAACTTGCTGAGCCACTGAGAGACATTGGACGCCTTCTCAAGCAGAGGTCAATGGGCCTCTTGTTTGAATGTGTATGGGCCCCTAACAATCACATAACACAGTATTTGATTACACATAAAGGGATTCAGCACTCCTGTCCTTCTTTTGCATAATTATTTAGCATAGTATAGATCACGTTGATTGAAGCTAAAAGCTTTGATGAAACCACTGTTTAAACACAGTGATAAAGTTAAGTTCTTCTCTCTGGGTCCTCAAAAATTGGATTTTTTTTTTCCCTTCTTTTTCCTCTGTGGGGGATGGCAGAGGCAAGGACTTGTACTAGTTGCAGTTTTGGTAATTCAGTGCGGTGAATCATTTGATCAAAACCACTTCTGACTTGTCACATCCTCATTTGTGCAACCCTTAGTTGTCGTTTATACAAGCATTTGGTTGTACGGTAGCCAAAACTTCTCAGTCAGTGAAAGTGTCCTTCCTCACCTGATAAAACCTCGGGGTTGTACCTTAAATTTGGACATATATTTTTTTCACCTTAAATAAAACCATGTCACTTTGGAGGGAGGGAGAGAGGGGATGGAATTAAAGAAATAAAAAGCATGCACAGCATGTGCAGAGTTTTAGACTTAGGAGAGAGGTTCAGTGGTAGAAATCTCAATCAATCAAGTGTTCTCTCTTTTCTTTATAATTAGTTGGAATGGCTCACTCAAGTTAAGTGGACCATCCTGTTAATCAGCCAATAAAGAAACACTGAGGTTGCTACAAATGCTGGATGTGACTTATAGTTTTGAGCCTGAGTTGTTTGAGGAAGTTTCCGGGAACTTCTAAGCTGTGAACCACACAACCACACCGTTTAGAAGTAGATAAGATCAAAAAGACCATTCAATGTAACATTACTGCAATACCTATTTACCTTGAGTGATATGCTGTATTGCTTGCTTACCCTTTTAAGGATATCTTTGTCTCCTTTATGGTTTTTGGCCTTATTTCCATTTTACCATGTTTGTTTAAACATTTCACCCGAGTAAGTAAATTTGTGAACGTTTTTCTGTCTCACTTTTTCTCTCATTGCGTGTTGTTTATGATTTGCAAACACATACAATTGCACAAAACAGACCATATAAAACATATCTGGCAACTGCAGAGTGGGGGACCATGGCCTGTTGGCTTGCCCAAAATTTAATTTTGTCTCGAGATTTCCCCTCTCTTACTTGATTTTCATCCACATGTTTAAATGCTGATGAGTGATGACAAATGAAGATAAGTAGCAGTTAACACCCCTTATCATTTTTTTATTCGATATGTTTTCACAATTCCATTTGTATAAGTTGAAATCATGAAACAAGATAAAAGCTAAAGTATTACTTTTGTAATGATAAATAAAAAATAAACCAAACACCCCCTTTGAAATTATCACACAAACCTGCAGGCTATAGCAGCAAATATATATAAATATATATAGTAATGTATATTGTAATACTTGAGGTACTGGGAGGTGGAAGCAACTAGCAAGCAGCATGTGATTTTGTGTAGCTTAATTAGAGGAAGAGAGAGTGGGCTTGGCACGTCTTGGGTTGTGTTATCTATCTATCTATCAAGTCAAGTCCTCCCACCCACCTCACCCACCATTGCCAAATAGCAGCACACCATGACTGGCACCATACCTTCCCATGTATATATTATGATGAGCCCTTGTGAAAAATCTTCAGGCAGAATCCCAACAGTGGCAAATAGATTCCACATTTCTGATTTCCAATGACCTAAATTCTCCATTTAGCACTGGGATGACATCATGCTGCTATCTTAGTGGGGCCTATGCTACCTCTCCATGCCTTACCTTCTGTCCCTGGCTGCAGTCCCTTCTTTTTCCACCACTACTCTCCACCTTCCTTTGGGTTTACTTATTGCTACTCAGCTCTTTTGGTGTGAAAGTTTGGTATGAAAATCAGGGATTTTTTCTACTCCCCCTTTATTTCGCTTTCCCTTTTAGGCAGGGTTTGAGGGGGGAGAACCTGACAGGTGGTAATTTTGGTCAATTCTTGGATGTCCCATCCACCTATCTTTATCCTTGGCAATTTCTCATCTGGTTGACATCCTCATCCTGTTGCAATCACACATCCACACACACACTTTGTATTAATTCCTGCTACTTTAACTTTCACAACACATATAGAACATTTATTTTCATCTCTTTTGGACGTCTCCTTCATTTTTGTTTTCTTGAGATTTTCCTATACCCTTTAATTATTAAACCAAGGAGAATGAGGAACACTCGTTAAGGAATTGAGAAAAATAAATTTTTATTGGGAATTAGTGTATTTAATATTTAAATGAGTGAAATACTTAGTTTTTTAATACAAATTTGCTTTTTATGAATTCCTTAAAGAGAACCCCAAAGGTATTCGCTGGCATGATCCTTTAACTAATCATTACTTGAAATATTGAGATAGCTTCTCTCTACCAGTATTTTTCCCAAGACTTCCTTATGCATTTTTAAAAGAGGGTTAACTTAGTGTCATTTAAAAAAATTTAGGTAAGAGAAACATAGGTAGTACGAATTGATTTATGTGAAAAAAATATTTTAGGATGACACATGCACGATTTAGAAAAGATTTTTACCATTCATTTTAAACAAACCTGTCTGATTTTGAAGTTATTAATTTAAGCTTACCAAAATCAGGCAACGGAAAAGTAATCCTTGAAATTCAGGAAAACCATGTATAGTGTCGGGATTCTGAAGAGGGATAAAATACATGTGACTTGAGAGTGACCTGAAGAGACACTAATTATAATAGTTCCTCACTCAGTGGAAAGCTAACCTAGTTAGTTGACTTCGATATCCTACATGTGACTTTAGGGTTTTTTGCTTATAATATTAACCGGAGGGAGTATACTTCAGGAAAGTTTTGGATCGAGTTCAACCATAAGTTGGAAACGGTAGCCTTTAAACATGTCATTCATTATGTTTAATGATGAAATTTTGTTAAGAATATCTTAAGGATATTGTTTAAGGAATTTAAATAAGGTAAGGCGAATGCTGACCAATGTCCTAAATTCATTGGTTAAGACTTAAGACACCAAAGATAGAAATTGTGTTGGAAGTCGTGTATTTAATAAATAAAAAAATTGTGTCATGAATGTATATTCAATAAGTTTAAAAGTTACTCTATCCGGACTCAATTATGAGTAAAATTAATTAATTTCATATTTATTAAGGAAGTTAGTTAATTTAGTTTAATTATCTTGATTTATGTAAAAAAAAAAAGAGTTACAATTACTAAACTACCATTTAATTATCTCGGGAGTGTGCAATGTTTTTTGAAAAGTAAAAGAAGAATTGGTTGGATTGGTTGATTGTCTTGACTTTTGGAGCACCGACATTAAATAGAGTTGAATTAGTTGGTTTTTACTTATATTTGAGTCCACAAAATATAAGTATTTTTTTACTTACAATTGAGTCCAGATGTAATATTATTTTCAATACAAAGTTATTATTCCTGGCTTCCTTAACCAATGCTCTTAAAGCACTGGTTAGCAAGACACATAAGGTAATTATTCATTAAAAAATTAAGTATATTCATTCCCAATGTATTGAGTATTGACTACACAACTTTTCAAACATTTTTTAGAATCGTTAAACAATGCCGCTCAATCTTGTCACCCCTTCACATGCTTCCAATTACATATCGATTGGTTGGCAGACCACAAAGACAACATGCAAAATGAGCCCAAGAGAAATGAGATTACACTATATTCTGTTTCGAGGTGAAAGAAACTTCATCTAATCTTAGGGGGAAAATGAATATGTATTCTCAGCCTAGAGAGAGAACGGTGTTTTCATATTCAAGAGAGTGGGAGAATGAAGCTAATTTTATCGGGGTAAAATGAAACCAAATAGTTTTCCATCCTTATTAATCAAAGAAGCTGAAACAATTTAATGAAATATTGAAGACAATAGTTGATTAAACCTCACATGACCCGAAGTAAGCGGTGATGCTCGAAGTTCCAATACAAGAATGAACGACCTTCCCGAAGTCTACTAATTTATACATATATATGTATGTACTCCCTCCGGTCCTTATTATAAGAGGCAAATGACTACTTTTTTTTGGTCCAAAATATAAGAGACATGCATGTATTTTGACAAATATTAAATGCTCATTTCCAATTTTACCCTTATTTATAATTGGGTTTATATTTACGAGACAGTGCAACTTTCAATACAAGTAGGTTTGTTCATTAATTATTGAAGGGGTTAAATTTGTAAATTTATATGAATATTAATTACAAATAGCTTATTTCAATGCATTTCCTTGGTCTGTGTGTTTTAGGGTTTTGCCTCTTATATATAGGACCAGAGGGAGTATTTACATAGTTTTACTTAATTCACTTATATTTATATTAATTTTGGTATCTCCTCTTAATGCTTAATTAATAAAAAATAATAAAATAAAAATATTAAACCAAAAAGGGTATATTTTCAAACTTTTCATTATGTACTGATAATTAGAAAGATCAAATAGAAGATTGATTAAGAGAATTCACAATTATTCTATTTATATATATCCCTTTCAGTCTGTGACTTTTCTTATAAAATACTAAGTCCAAATTCATTGGGAATATGTCCCTTCTTGCATTCACACCTTAATCAGTTGATAATCAATATGCCTTAATGACAGGGAACATGAAGATCCCGTAAAACAAAATAAATTAGCTACTTGCATTTCCATGCATCTCTCGAATTCAAGACAGGAAGGATCCTCTATAATCCTCAACGTCAACCCAATAATGCTTATAATAAAGAACAATATTCCTTTCATCATCATTTCATGTTAATGACATAATCACTAACTATAATTAATTAAACTATTAAAGGGATACCTTACACCTGAAGCTGGGAGCTAGAGAAAAATAAAATAAAATAAAATAAAAAAGAAAGAAAGAGGAGAGAATCTAATGAAGAGGGATGGCATATCTATCCCCAGGATTTCATGTCCCATTTTGATGTATCATATCATGTTCCAACTAATAATATCTTGTCATGTAAGTTAAAATTTAATATAATATTGAACAAGTAGAATATATGGTAAGATATTATTGATTGAGACATAATGTGATCTATCAAAATAAGACATGAGATCCCCGTCCTATCTATCTGGTAGAAGGTAGCTAGTGTGGTTGTTGAGGTACCATGTGATGGTGAGGGTTGGAAGAAGAAGAAGAAGGGTGATGGTGGTAGAAATGGCGGGTAGGTGTACCCTGGTTGAAGGAGCATTCGGTTCTTAAGGTTTCGGAATCATTTTCATCAGGTTGGCATTCCATGTTCACCCCGAACAGCCTCAACACCCTGGAACTGGAAACGTTCCCCACTGCTGTCGTTTCCTTCTGACCTTGGGACCCTCCACCTGAAACCATTACATCACGTGCATAAGCCCCATGCTTTTATTTAATCACAATATTTTCATATTTATCCTTTTTTTTTTTAAAAAAAAATTTGAACCAAAAAATACATGTAAGAGCATTCAGATTTCAATTGATGAAGACATCATGTGAAAGAAACAAATTACACGAAACTTTTGTTAAAAGTGTGAATTTTATTGACGCGCGTGTGGTTCACGCAACGCACGTTACTGCTAGACTTTTTTTGAGCAATCTGAATTCTGAACAGATAAATCGTAAGACCCAAACTACACTCCTTCCTGCAAAAAACATATCCCACATTTCCCCTGATTAATAGGAAGCTTCCCTCTGCATACTACCACCATGAGTATAATTATTAATTAAACCCTCTGCTTCTTGGAACAATTTATTAATCCAAAAATGTTACTAACAACTACATTTTTTAACATAGGAAAATACACTGAATAACTATATTATATATTATAAACATATTAAACATAAAGTCATAAATAAAAGAAAAAGGGAAAAACAATGATAGAAAATAAGACTATGTTCAATTTGGTTTACCGTTACAAATATAAATACATTTGCTCCAAAGGATCATATAGATATTTTGCCCCAAACTTACCTTTGCATGTACTGAGTTGATTTTTACTGCCAACCATAATAGTGCAAATGGGGTTGAATTTGATAGAATAGTAGAATGAATTTAATTAGATGAGATGAGATTAAGATTAAGGTACCTGCATGAAGAGAGTCGTGTTGGTATGGAAAAGGGTGATGCATAGGATATGGATGCGCAGGATAGTACCCTCTGGTCCACCCCATAGGAACACCAAAACCAGCACCACCATTCCCATTATTCCCCTCACCACCACCGCTAGTACCACTGCTCCTGCTAATGTGCGCCTGCGCGGTGGTGGGCCCGGTTCCAGGATGGCGGCGCCTCCACCTGATGAAGAGCCTGTTGGGATGAGAACGGTGCCTCTGGAACAAAACGACATCACCAGCATCGAGGCGCTTGTCCTTAACGTAGCGGCTCCATCCTTTGGTCAAAACGTAACTCTGGCTACTGTTCCAATACGAGTAACGGAACCTCCAGCACTTCCCCGACTCGTCCTCGAAACTCAGTAACAGCCCTTTATTGCTCTCCACCGAGTCGTCACCACCTCCACCGAGTGGGAAGTACTTCTCAGCATGCTGCTTCGGGATCACCAGCCTGTTCAGCTTCCCCACGTCGCTCGGTGTCAATGCCTTCTCAAACATAGCTTCCTTCTCTTCTTCTTCTTCTTCTTCTCCTCCTTCTGCTGCTGCTACTTCTTCTTCTGGGGTGGCCTCATGATGCTGTGTGTTTTCATCATCTTCTTCTACTTGGCTGTTGAGGTTGAAGGTGGTGTGAGGATGGAGGAAGGTGGGTTGTTGTTGTTGCTGAGTCCACCATAGAGATGCTTGTGGTGCCTCGGATGAGAAGTGGTTTATGGACATTTTTTCTCTGTGAAGTTTGAGGTTAAAGTGAGGCACAGAAACTGTGGTGGTGGAATGAATGAGATAAAGAAGAAGAAGAAGAAGGGAAGCGTTTCTTTTGAAAAAGAAGAGTGAGAGAGAGTTGTGAGTGAGTACAAGAGTACTGCGAAGTGTGTGTTAATGTGTCACTTAATATATGACGAAGGAACAAAAAGTGTATATTATTTTATTATTTAAAAATGAGTTTTTTTTTTAAAATAAAAAAAAATTTGGTCTGCATTAAATAATTCCAATTACTTAAAATGAAAGTAATGAAATTTTTTCTCTCCAGTTTTTAATGTATGAATATTTGCGTTTTTGGTTCAATGTTTATTATTTTTAATTTATTGACGAGTATGTTCAAAGTATTTGTTGACAAATTCTTTTAAAAGGAATAATTTTAAACCAACTTGATTATTTTTTTTACTAACTTTCTTAATTGTTAAATAGTTTTATGTTTTAAATAGATTTTTTTGACACATGTTTTAAATAGATTAAGAAAATAATATATTTACATTTTTGTATAAATTTTAAATGTATTCTATGTAATATTTTCTTTATTAAGTATCAGGAAAACTAAAATGTAAAACTAATTTGACACTCATGTTATGTGCGTTCATGGGAATTTGCAATTAATGCGTTTAAAGGTTATGTACAATGCACATGAAAATATTGATGAGCATTAGCATATTTGTTTTATGGAGAAACCACGTTGATAAAAAGCTCATACTTTGAGCTTTCTAGAAAAATGTCTTGAGATACTATATTTTGTCGTTTGCGTGCGAATTAATCCAAACCAAATAACGGTTAAAATAAATAATAGTTAAAAGAGGGTTGATGTATTGGCGACCATTGGTGACAATGTGTTGATAATGGTTTAGTTATCGATGTGCGTTCTTTTGTATCTCTAGCTCAGGCACCATGTTACGGGAGTTTCTGCTCATCGTCTTATTGCTTTGTAATTTCTTTTCTTGGGTTTAGATCCTGAATGTTACCCAAAAAAAAAAGGATTTTTTTTAAGGGTAAAAAAAGGATGTTAAAAAAAATAAATTGCTGTAAATTTAATTTTATAATTTTTGAATTATTATCTTACTTTTATCTTTTCAGCTTATGTATGTTATCATTTCAGCATGTAACGTACGGCAGCATATTCTAGAAGCATTTATTATTGCACTTTCTCTTTTTGTAATTTATAGATAAATATAATTTAAATATACATTTTTCGTAAGATTATAAAATAATTTAAATTCAATTTTGAATTCGTATTATGAGACATTATGAGACATTGGTAGCATAATCCAGTAATAATACTTGCTAGAATTCTATAAACAAGGTTTTCATTTTATATGTTATATTAATTCTTAATTGATTATTAAATAATACGATGCTTTTGTTTTTAGAAACTCACCGTAATTAGGGCATTTGGCTCCTTAGTTGGTCTATAGAGTATACCCGCAAGCTTAGATAATTTGAACCCGTTATGAGACTAATCTCCGCTCGGGTGCTTGATTACAGTTAAGGTTCTTCGTTCATTCCCAGAGATGTGTTTTACGAATCTATGGGATTTGAACTCGGGTCCCCTCACGAGCTAATACATGCTTTACAAAGATAGAACATAATTATATGAAAAAGTTATTATATATTAGTCTCTGTGTAAACTTGATAGTAGTACACTCCTGTTTTTTGTATTTAACCAATTGTATATATAATTTTGCATGGATTAAAAATGTAGTAATTTCAAAATTCAAATGACTGACATTGCTATTAAAAGTACACTATTTCATGTTGCTTACTCTCTCCGGTCTCTATTATAAGCAAAAATTAAATAAAACACACATATTAAGATGGTTAGTTGATCTCATTTAAAAGAGTCATTGGGAATAAAAAAATAAGTTTGTTACCTAAATTACCATTCCTCTTATTTATTAAGCTTGTGTTGTTGAGAATAAAAGGAGTAATTGGAAAACAAAATTTGTATTAAATGAAGGGTATTTTGATAATAACTTCATTAAATAGGATGGAAGTAGTTGGAATTTGCTTATATTTTGGACCAAAAAATGTGGAAATTTTTGCTTATATTGTGGAACAAAGGGAGTATCTGTTAATTATATTTAGTGGAATAGTAATAATGGTAGTTTGATGATTCACAAAAGGTGTACACTTGTATAACTTCTAGGTGAGACATACTAAGATTAAAAAAGGTGAATTATTACTGAATTGGGCCGAACATGTATGTTTATGAATCTTGAGAAAGAAAGAGAGATTCTACAGGTGAAAATTTTCGTGTAATTAGGTACATACCATGTTACTAAATTGACTAACAAATCATTCCCAATCCCGTCCAAAGGCCGGCCTACCTATATATAAGTACCACTTTATCTGTACACCGAATTCCATTTTTCATTTTCCGACAAAATATTACTCCCTCCGGTCCTTATTATAAGAGGTAAATGACTACTTTTTTTTGGTCCAAAATATAAGAGACATGCATGTATTTTGACAAATATTAAATGTTCATTTCCAATTTTACCCTTATTTATAATAGGGTTTATATTTACGAGACAGTGCAACTTTCAATACAAGTAGGTTTGTTCATTAATTATTGAAGGGTTAAATTTGTAAATTTATATGAATATTAATTACAAATAGCTTATTTCAATGCATTTCCTTGGTCTGTGTGTTTTAGGGTTTTGCCTCTTATATATAGGACCAGAGGTAGTATTTGTCATGCTTTTATCAAATCAATTCCATAATTCCACCCTTTTTTTGGTTAAAATATAATGCAGTATTGTATAATGAGATGGGTAAAAAGGTAAAATAAGACCATATTTTAATTTACAGTTTCCAATCTCTTAGTTTTTGTTTTTGTTTTTTTGTTTTTTTTGTCATGCGTCGTTTGTCTCTGTTCGTATAAGTTGTGCTTTGGATCGAGGAGGGTTCGTCCTTAATAATTTTAAGAAAATTAATAGAGCCAAATCGGTGGTCCAGGTATCCTTTGTTCTTTATCTGTATGATGGACGTGTATATGTACGTATATATATGTTTGATTCATTCAAATCTCCCCAAATTAAATGTGTTATCTTCAGGATGAGAGAATAGTATTTGTGTCACGTGCATAACTGCATTATTGGTGTTTGGCTTCGTAGTTTTCAAATAAGTGTTTGGCTTCGTAGTTTTCAAATAAGCCAAGTTATCAGGTTCTTTATCGTGATCTAGTTTATTCATCGTATACATATCATTCAATCATATATCACTTATATCGTTTTATTACTCTTATTCATGAGAATGAGAAGACAAATCAAACAATAGGAGTAATATGAGATGATATATATCCTAAGACTCCCCTTGTACTCTTCGTTAATATAATTGTTGCTTATAAAAAAAAATATAAAAAATCTTAAGACTAAGTTTGATACGATAAAATTGTAAATTCCAAATGAAAGTAAGTGATCAGTTATTTTTTTGAAGGACTAAAAATATATATCCTAATGTTTTTTTTTTCTTTTCATGGGCCTATTTGAACCTTTAATCTGAAAGAAAACATAAATATCCCAGCCTAGTTGAGTATGAATCCCTTCCTCACTGTCACACCTACACGCTCTCGCTGTCTGTTTTCTTATCTGGTCCTATGGATCCATATGCTTTATATTTTATATGGTTGTATTAAATATTTAATAGTTTCTTTAGTTAGATTATGTCTTTTCTATGACTCGGAGACAAAAACCTCCTCAGTTTCCAGGTAGATTCAGACACCCCTTTTCAGCCCTACAAAAGGTTGAACTGATTTGTTTTAATTTAAGTACATGTTTGAGGCAGAACCGTAATTAATAATCATAGAGGTTGTTGGGCATTTTTTATTATTTCCATTCTCTAATACAAACAACTCTCCTTGTGTCATCTTACTACTGCAGGTATATATAATTATATAATATGCTTTCCATCATCATCATCATCATGTCATGAACCTTTGGATCGACATAGATATAAAACCAGAAACACATGGTGTGCAATTAATTCCCAGAAGAAAACTTCAAATTACAGGTTCTGCAAAATGATGATACTAGCTTACATATGTAAATGCCGAAATCTGAAATTTTCTATTACTCGCTAAAGGTGTTGCTTGTCCAAGAGCAGGAATCCTTGACCATGAAGAAAGACACAGGCTGGTCACGCTAAGGAATCTGCCATGCTAATCCGTTGCCTATGGAAAAATATCTCAATAGTATATTTCAGAGGGGACACGCCCATGAGATATTTAAGGGAATTGTAGGGGTCTAGAGAACCAAAGAGAGGGACAATTAATTAACATGAGCAATGCTATTTATACGTGCTTACTCACATATTACTTAACATCAAATTGTTTAATTACAGCTCATTTGACATTATTTTTTCTATAAATTCAGCACATGTGAGAAATTAATGTGAGATAATCAGAATTTTAAAATGAGGTCCGCGAGTATAATTAAGGTCGCAATGTTGGAGCTTTCGTAGTCTCCACAGTCCCATCATGACTATAATTGCGGCTACATATTGATCACATTCTTTCGAAATTGTCTATAATGATGTAAACACAACGTATAACCGCAATGGTAATAACAACCATAATTTAAAATGTTGTTTAAAAAGGTGTTAGAAGACTTGTTGTTGATGAGTGACAATTTGTCTATCATTAATCAGCTGAATAACAATCGTGATTTGTGTTCCAGAGATCCTAAGTCGCTTGAGTTGATTTGACTTAAGTTTTTTTTTATAATTAACAATAGATTTCATTAAAATTATCTAGTTATATCATCGTAGTGGCTGCTCTCCCCATAAAACGAGATTGTGGGAGGTTGTCTTCCTTTACAATATGAGAGAAGGCAATGCGTATGTAAATTGGCTTGCTTCTTGAAGCATGGAGCAACTGCATGTCACAAAATTGCATGATACCCCGATGGGATTAAGTCACCTTATTAATTGGTGGTGATGTGTCTTAGGTTTCCTTACCCGTTTGATGTTTAGTTGTTGGTTGTTTGTGTGCTTTTGGGCTTTATGAAAAAAAAATGCTGGAGGTAACATATGACGTGAGAAAAGCATTATTCAATTAATACACATACATAAACAATGAGGGAAACACAAATTTATATTTTCCAATTGTAGGTATTCCTCATTCCCTAAGTAATATCCCATGGCCATATATACCAACTGGGTTTTGCAAGATCTATGCTGGCCCTGTGAGAATTGAGAAGATGAGAAGAGTCCATGTCTTTCTTTTAGCAATAAATTAAATGGGGACATATATTGGTAACTTAGCCTAGCTAGCAAAGCAAGTGTTTTTATATATACAGGGCTGGAATTTCTGTCTTTTGTTTTTATTTGTTAATTAATTTGGGTAAACAACGAGCATGGTTTCGTCAGAGAAATGCTATGATTGGTATAACTAAATATATTGTCTCATGTAAGCGAGCGATCAGGAGAGATTGTTCCAGATTGCAAGTTCATTAATTGTAAGCAACTTGTTAACAAAAGTCCAAAAACGGTGTATGCAATCTATTATCTTGATGCGCATCCTGCACCCGGTTTTATTGTACGGAGACTAATAAACAATAGCTTATATTTTTTTCATAAGTAAATTTTATTTTATCAAATAGAGTACAAGGATAGTCCCACTCATCATATACAAAACACAAACTCAAAATGAAGCTATACAATACTCCCCCCAGTCGTTATTATAAAAAGCAAATGACTATTTTTTTTTATCCAAAATATAAGAGACATACATGTATTTTGACAAATATTAAATGCTCATTTCAAATTTTACCCTTATTTATAATAGGGTTTATATTTGCGAGACAGTGCAACTTTCAATACAAGTAGGTTTGTTCATTAATTATTGAAGGGTTAAATTTGTAAATTTATATGAATATTAATTACAAATAGCTTATTTTAATGCATTTCCTTGGTCTATGTGTTTTAGGATTTTGCCTCTTATATATAGGACCAGTGGGAATACTTAATATACTGTAAAGGACAGCAACACCAATCAATAAACTGCAACCCAATTCCTCCAAATATATATATGAGTAATGATATTTGAACACCTGAGTTTGACACCCAAAGTTGACACCTTGGTTAATCATGTGTAAATCTTTGGTTAATTCAATTCATTATATGGTTAATGGGTTATATGAAGCTTATTTTCCATAATCATGTAAATATTTGGTTAATCACATGCAAATATTTGGTTAATTCAGTTTTTTATATGATTAATAGGTCATCATGAATTAACCAAATATTTACACGTGATTAACCATATAATGAACTGAATTAACCAAATATTTGTACCGATTAACCAAGGTGTCAACTTTGGGTGTGCAAATATCATTACTCTATATATATGGTGTTTATCCGTTGTACGGAGTTAGTCCATTATAATATATTTTATATAATATATTTAATAAATGAAAATTAAAATAGAAGTATTATATTTAAGTTTATGTATGAAAAAATTGAAAAGAAATGGCAAAGTAAGAAGAATTGGCTACAGCTGAACGGAGTTTAATGAATGTATGGATTTAATATTTGATTTATGAATAATAATATTAAAAATCATTTATTTTATTTTTTAATTTTAGCTAAGTCAATTTGGTAATTTTTTATTTTATAAAGCAACGTAACTAAAAAAACATTGGGTTTAAATAAATCTTTGATTCTTAAAAATATAACAATTTTTGAAAGCATACTATTTTTTTTTTGGGTAAACTATACTATTTTTATTACATAATAGGAGATTGGAAATGAATAAATTTTAATAGGTTTTAAATCCAAAATTATCATATTCAGATTAGATAAAAAAAATTATTTAAGTCAAAACATTATTATGAATTACTTAAGTAAAAAACATAAAGAATTCAATAAACCTCTAAGTTCATGCCAGAATTCAATAAACTTTGCCTCATGCAATTCAAAGTTTATTTATTTGTTCCTTCAAGTGGTGAGAGAGGTTCCCGCAAATAGGTGGTGAAATAGTTTAAATCAATATGTCAACAATTTGTGACATGGGTGGAATCTCCTCCAGCAAGGAAGAAATTAGGATGTTTGGTTTTGAATGCTCCAACCTATGAAATGATTAAAACCCATTGCTTATACTGCTCTGCCAGTGAATCGGTTTTTTTTATAAAAAAAAAAATTGTTTATTTGGCGGTTTTACCATGCAAATTCATGTATCAAGTTGCTTAACAAGAAAGAGTGTGTTAGCATAGATTGAAGGGATTATTTGTAGTAGAATGTGTGGATTGTGGTGTACTATTTTCTCCTTTTTTTGGAGATATTTCTAACTAGGAGTATATGATTGTGTGATTGATTTTCAACCCTTCCTAGAAAGTGGGGAAAGTTAAGTACTATGATGCTTAAGTTAGAATTGCATAAACAAAATTACAATTATCGAGAGAAAAAAAATTGTTGCTTCAAGTATATTACTAGAAGTTTGTCGTACATAGAGCTATAGACCAATAGAGCACAAAAATAGTGACATATCAATACACTCTTTAATAATTTTTTTAACACACTATTCTATTGGTTAAAATTTATGTGGTCCCACTATTTTGAAAATGTATCTCATAAGTCTCAAACCCATTGATATGAGTTAACAGCATATTACCAATAGAATTAGTTATGTAAATAATTTGATAGGTTTATCTAAGTTGAAAGAAGATTTAAAATGTTTATTGGTTGAAGGATAAAATTAAATATAAGGTTGAGGAAAGTAAAATTTTCATTAAAAAAAGCCTTGAAAAGGTTACATTTTCTCTAATGTCAGTGGTATGCCCGCCATATGCATCATACGACACTAGAAAAAGAAAGCTATTCATGTGAGGGAAGGGGAAATACAGTATGTATGACGAAAATATTATAAGTTTCAAGAATTTGCATCAACTTGAACTAGTTAAATAATCACTACGTTATAAGACCCAGGCCAAAATATCAAACATGACAGACAAAAAATTATTTCTCCCGAGAGAATATTGATTTCGTAGCAGCCCCATGAGAATTTTAAATATTAGGAACCAAACATGAAAGATCAGGGTTCCCCGTTTTTCTCCCTAATAAGGTGGGCTACTATACTTTATAATATGAACTATTTCATGAATCCAAACCACAATATCTGGCATGTTGGAATCACCGGGCTAAACTCTTATGCAAGCATAGACTAACCAACATAGGCTATACATATATAGCTACCGCAAAGGACCAACTTAAATAAATATATAATATAATATATTGACTAAGTAAACGACCAAATAACAATTTCCTAAGGCACCAAAAAAAAAAAAAAAAAAAACAATTTCCTAAGGCACAAGTGTATCAGAAGCAACCTCTCAAAGCTCAAAGAAAGCACACGAGTTTTCCAGACATGTGGAAAGTCCACAGTCAGAATATTTCATAAATTCTGGCAGTAACAGCACTTGAGATTAAAAATTAATCTATCCACTTAATACATCACACTAATCAAATAAATGGTGATATAGAAGATAATATATAAATAAAACTGTTAAATTGATATAAGTACACCATTTTAACTTTTGCTTAATGGAATGGATATTTAAAATTTTAAAACGAAGGAAAAAAAAGAAGAGAACTTGTTTTTCTATCATGACACATCACATTTACTTAAGATCTGTCACTGCTTGTGTTGCTATTATCCAATAAAAATATAACATATTATTATCTTTAAAAACTTATTGATAAAATATTATATATATATATATATATATATATATATATATATATGTGTGTGTGTGTGTGTGTGTGTGTGTGTGTGTGTGTGTGTGTGTGTGATGTTTTATGAAAAAAAAAAAATATCATACGTAATAAAAATAAATTCATCTAATTTTGGTTTGATTATTAATTTAGTGCACTAGTGAGCCAAAAACTTTGGGTGCCCAAATAACACATAAGAGGCTACAAATCTATTTGATAAAAAATAACTGATAAGTTAATTTATAACTGAAAGTTGATGATTGAAAAGTTGGCTTATTAAATTTAAAGCATTTGATAAAATTGAATGTAGAACTAACTTAAAAATAAAAGAGGAAATAAAAGACATGTTTATATGATTTGTAACCTATTTTCTTTTTTCGGCCGTCCGTCCGGCCTGTCTGAATTTAATTTCTCGCCTGTCAGGGAAGGCATGCGTGTTGGGCCGAACTAGCAATGGTCCACAATATGAATCTCTATTATTTCATTTTTTGGGGCTGTGGGCCCACACTGCTATTCTACTTCTATTTTCCTTCGCTTAATTTTGTCAAACTTTGTTCTTTACTGTTCTGTTGCTGCCTAGGCGCATTTCTTTCTCTGCCTGTGTGCTTTGCAAACTGCTACAAAAGTGTTGCAGAGTTTTCTAATGGAATAAGGTAAAACGGCACGTGCCACGTGATGGGTGGATCTAGACATGGGACCAATAGAATGGTCCACTAGGCCCCAACCCTCCAATTCCTTACTTGTATCATTTTTCATTTTACTCCCTGAGAGAGGGATACAAAGTGGGAAATAGCTATATGTATATTTCACATATGCTGTCTATATAATATATATTAGAATATAAGTAGGTAAGAAAATAATAAATATTATATAGATTCAAGATGATATAAATTAAAGGTGTATCCGGTTAGAATTACTCTAAAAAGAGAGACATGACACCTCTTGGTTGTTACTTGTTACTAAGAGCATCAAATTTGACTTGCCTTTTAAAGGAATGGTAAAAGCATGCGTATTATATATGGTCTTAGAGGACATCAATAAATGAATATGTACCATACGTAAAACAAATAAAATAAGACATCGATGTCATCATCTATAAATGAGATAGATGGAATTGTGAAGGCTATATTATGATAAGCACTTCTTTTGATTAGTTTTCTTTCTCTGCAGTGACAGTGAAGTCAGATGTGGTAGGTCTTAACTCCTTACATAGAGGCATGCAAAGTCTGTTAAAATAATTAAGAATATGAACAAATTAATCCATGTTGGCTCATGACGAACGTCTTTACTCTGCTGATCAGCTAAGAAGATAAGATTATAAGTGGTTGATTAAGGCCATGTTTGGGTAAATAACTTAATTAAGAGCTTATCACATAAGACCTTATTGCATGAGAGCTTATGAAGAAAGGGGCAAGAGAGGATTCGAAGGGGAAAAACACGGAGGGGTCATAAGCACTTATTAAAATTCCATAAGCTTGTTCAAGTGACTTATGAAAATAAGTCAAAAACTCCTTATGGGATGTCATAAGTTACTTTTATAAGCTCTGCCAAACACACTGCATAAGAGCTTATGTCATCAGATAAGTCAAAAGGAGCTTAAATAAGCTCTTCCAAACGCCACCTAAGACATTTATAATTAAGACATGTACACGTAATGTAACTTCCACGAAATAAAATATAAAGATAAGACACATGGACTATAATGATGCCTATCCACATAAGAATCTATATTAGCATTTTCACATTTCATCTATACATAATGAATTATACACCTACTTAAGTTAAATTACGATACATTAGCCTTAATAATTCTTATCATATTTTCACTCGCGTACGTATAATCTTAAGCTGTTCACAAAAAGTATCAAAATACTAGATAATTTTTTATATCAAAATAAATTGTTTAAACATGTTCCAAGTTTCAACAAGTACTAAATAAACTTTTCTGAAAACTGGTTTGGGTAAAAGAAATTATTATTTTAAAGAAAGTTTACTTAATTTGGCACTTAGTCTTTGATTGAATTCATAGATTTGCCTCTAAATAAACCAAGCCACACGTTAATCTCAGCGTCAAGCATTAGTATTATGATGAAATTGACATATGTATATATGTAGCTAAAAAGAGAACTTTAGATATATGCTATTGGTATCTTAATAGATCATGTTGGACCCGAGTAGCTTATTATCATTGTCATTCATATGCCTCCACGTGTAGATATTGCCGCAGACACTTGCAAGAAGACAAAAAAATGTGAAAAATGGAACCACCGACCTGTCTTAATTAATCTTGGCCTAACTTTTTGGACGATGAAGTCAATAGATTCGAGACTCATGAGAAGACCGCGTGTCTTGTTCATTTTTTCATCTATAATCATCGCATTTAAGCATGCCAATTCTAGTATGCGAAGTGACAAATTTGACTTCTTTTTACGCGTTCTTCTTCTTTTATAATTTGTCTCAGCTAAACGAAGCTTTTAGTTGCATATTAATTTATCCATCTTTATTAATTTAGTAGCTGCAATTATCGTTTTAATCAGCGTACAGTTTTGTATTAATGTAAAAAGGAGACGTGTAAATGACGCTTCTGGTATATAAATATTTCATCATGCTTTATTGCTGCTACAATGAATAGGACTAAATTATAAAACGACGTTCAGTGAGCTTTAAAAGAAACTCAAAAGCTACAATCTTAGGGGCAAAAAATATATAATATTAACTCGTGGTAAACTGTAGTTTTTTTTTATTTTTCCACACATGGTAAACTGTGTAGTTAACACTTTGAATTCCAGAGTTATATTAATGTCTTTTTTGAGTGTCAAGAGGCGAAGACATGTGTCATATTGAGAGACATCTTGATATGTTACATTTTTTTTATTAAAAAAAAAACACTATATATATATATATAAGTCGACAAAATGATCTGCTGCTTTGCTTGGAAGCAAATAGGATAACAGGGGGATTAATTAAAGCAAGGAGACAAATTCAAAAAAGGGATGATAATATCAAAATGCAATAAGAGCAAGTACTGTATAAATTTAAAATACGTACTGATTTAGCATTATCTAATTCATCTGACCACGTGGTATATAAAAAACACAAAACATAATAATTTTGTCATAATTAATTATCCATATATACAAGATATCTAACGTGTCTCAACTGACTCACACACATGCCACACTTAGTATGATTCACATCAACCATTGCTCATATGTGAAGAATGTGTAGTCATGTTTTGATCCTAAAATCTCACAATCAATCGTAAAAGTCTTTACTAATAATTGAGCTAAATGAAAACACACACAGCATAAATGAAAAGTAATTAGTTTTCACTGGTTTGACACTTTATATATTATGAATATTCTTTTAAAGTATATAAAATAATCAAAATGGTGAATTAATTTTTTATTTTAATATTAATTATTGTATAATTTTATGTTAAATATTCATAAATATGAAACTTGATAGGTAAGCTGTCAATTTCAAAATTTTCTTACAGGAAGAGTTCTCATTTCCAAAATTCGTAAGCTGAGTAAGGTTGGGTTGAGTATTATTTGGAACCTGGAGTCAGATAGGACAAAAGATCTCAAGTTAGATACATCCTTGCTTTTTTCACTTTAAGTACAAACTCATTTTAGATAATTGAGCTAAATCTTTAAAAAAAAAAAAAAAAAATTAAAAGGAGAGTTTATAATTGAGGATCAGCTATGCATGCCTTGCCAGCTAAAGGCTTCGACGTGTGTGTATATATATAGAAAGATAGAGAGAAAACAGTTTAGGCTAACCGTCCAAACTGTTTGGATTAAGCAGATAGCCCATATATTTAGTAAATAATTGATAACCAAATATAATATTTAGACTAAAGTCCAAATGATAATGGCCCAGGAGCTAACATGCATTGTTTAGAATTGGGCTTTTTCCACTTCTGGAGAAAGGAGGTAGCCCATACGAGGGTCTGCCTCCATCATAATATAGCCTTCCTTACAGGATACTATATGAAAGGTCCCAATCCAATTTCAGCAAAAGCTTAACAAATGCATGTTCTATGTAAAAAGCTCAGGTATTATTGTCTCACACTATTATTGTGTAAGTTTCTTTACTTTGTTCTATGTAAAAAACATCATACTAGCAAAAGTAACATATATATTATCTTTTAAAAAAACAAAAAACATATCATCTTTTAAATAACATTATCGAAATATTTAACAATCCCTTTTGAGAGCGAAGCTATGGAGTGTGCTAAAATGGTACCTGGGGTATACAGGTGAAGTGTCTCTTTCTTTCTCATTGTGTATACTTCTAGGGTTGGATTAAGTCCAATTATCTTCAATTTTAATATGATATCAAATCCTATTTCAATTCGAGTGCCGAACCACTTGCAAATGTCAAATATTGGACGAGAGAGGACGTGTTAAGTTTTCATATAGACAATGTGTCTCTCATAATGACTCCAACCATGTATAATGACAAAATATTACTTATATGCAATCATCTTCTAACTAGCTTGTAAGATTGAGTTAAATCTTGCTTCAAAAAAAGATTGAGTTAAATCTAGTCCATTCTCAACTCTAATGTTGGGACGACATAATGCAAAAATTACTTTGTGTACAACATGAGCAAAATTGTCAATAACCAGCACATATATAGATTATTTTCGGCATCTTTCATTATTGTTTCATTTGACAACAATCTACCGAGCCTTAGCCAAATAATGAGAACAATTACTTATTGGATTATTGGTTTTGATGGTATTGCTCAATCCAACTTGCTATGATTTCTACCTCTTGTTTCCTTATATCTTTAAGCCACTTTGGATCTTCCTTTGTTGAGAACCTTAGGTCTACATGATGAGCTCCTGCTCACAAAACGCCAATAATAAATAGAGAAACAGGGAAATGGAAAGTGGGAAGGAAAAAAAAAGGAAAACAGATATTATATATTAATTTGGTTAAAAACTGACCTTCTTCTGCAACTATAGCAACTATAGTTTTTGATATATTCTTCAATACCCTGCATCCAAACCCATAGCATGGTTGTAAAATGGGATTGCAATAATCGCTTTTTGTTGAGTCTCTTGATTAGTTTTGTTAGTTATTGTTTGTTAGTCTTTGACTTTGACTGTAACTGAATTAGTTAGGTTAGTTTCTATTCTTAGCAATTGATTCCTCTTGTAAACAAGGCTTATAAATAAGCCATATCCAGTTAATGAAGTAGTTCAGTTTTGCATTACACTTTCTCTTGTTTACCAATTCCCAACAGCTGGTATCAGAGCTCCTCACGAGGCCTGATCCACAAAACTGCAGTTTCGTGTATTTGAGAGAGCAAAAGTGTGATTGAAAGAGCAAAAGAGAGGTTGAGTTGTGCTAAAGAAAATCATGGCGGAAGGAAACTTTGTTCAGGCAGTAATCCCTAAGTTCGATGGTCACTATGACCATTGGGCAATGCTGATGGAGAATCTCCTTAGATCAAAGGAATATTGGAGCTTGGTGGAAAATGGGGTTACTGTTGCACCACCAGCAGGTGCTACCCAAGAACAATCGAAAGCAGCTGAAGAAAGCAAGTTAAAAGACTTGAAAGCCAAGAACTACCTCTTCCAAGCAATTGATAGAGGCATCATGGAGACAATTCTTGATAAAGACTCGGCAAAAGCTATTTGGGACTCTATGAAGCAAAAGTATCAGGGTTCCACAAAGGTGAAGAGGGCTCAATTGCAGGCTCTAAGAAGGGAATTTGAGGTTCTTAGTATGAAAGAGGGTGAAACTGTAGATGAGTATTTTGCAAGAACCTTGGCAATTGCAAACAAGATGAAGATTCAAGGTGAAAGAATGGAGCAGCTCACTATTGTGGAAAAGATCTTGAGATCAATGACAGCAAGGTTTGATTATGTGGTATGCTCCATAGAAGAATCAAACAATGTTAATACCATGACTATTGATGAATTGCAGAGTAGTCTTTTGGTTCATGAGCAACGGATGAGAGGACATAAAGAAGAGGAGCAGGCCCTAAAAATTACAAATACTGGAAGATCAGGAGGTAGAGGAAGGGGTCGTGGCAGAGGTGGTAGAGGAAGAGGAAGACAGTTCTTTGATAAAGAACTGGTTGAGTGCTTCAAATGTCACAAGTTGGGGCATTTGAAATATGAGTGCCCTAATTGGGAGGCTAATGCCAACTATGCAGAATTTGATGAAGAAGAGGAGATGCTACTTATGTCTTTTGGTGATAATCAGTTCTTGGAATCAAACAAAGTCTGGTTTCTTGACTCAGGATGCAGTAACCATATGTGTGGGTGCAAGGACTGGTTCTTTGAACTAGATGACCAATTCAGAGAATCAGTGAAACTAGGTGACAATTCAAGAATGGCTGTAAAGGGAAAAGGAAGTGTCAAATTGAAGATTGATGGGATTACTCAAATAATCTCAGATGTGTTCTTTATCCCTGAGTTAAAGAACAACCTATTGAGTATAGGTCAGCTCCAGCAGAGAAATCTCACTGTTGTGTTTCAGAAAGACATGTGTAAGGTCTTTCACAATGAAAAGGGTCTTATCATGTCAAGCAAGATGTCTGCTAATCGGATGTTTGCTGTTGCTGCATATGTAGTCTTTCCTTCCTGCTTGCAAATGAAGAATGATGATGATACACACCTATGGCACTGCAGATATGATCATCTCGGCATCAAAGAGCTGAGAGTTCTTGCTCAGAAAGAAATGGTTAAAGGCTTGCCTAAGCTTGAGGAGTCATCTGCAGTGTGCAATGGCTGCATGATAGGGAAGCAGCACAGAGAGGTGATTCCAAAGGAAAGTTCTTGGAGAGCTTCTAAGAAACTAGAGTTGATTCACTCAGACATCTGTGGACCAATAAAACCAGAATCAAAGAGTAACAAGAGGCATTTCATAACCTTTATTGATGACTACAGTATGAAAGCCTGGGTTTATTTTCTGTCTGAAAAATCTACTGCTTTTGAAACCTTTAAAAGGTTCAAGATCATGGTTGAGAAGGAGTCTGGACATTCTATTTGCTGCCTAAGAACTGACAGAGGTGGAGAGTTCAAATCAACTGAATTTGACAGTTTCTGTCGCAGTAATGGCATTAGAAGACAACTCACTGCAGCATACACTCCTCAACAAAATGGAGTGGCAGAGAGGAAAAATAGAACAATCATGAACATGGTTAGAAGCATGCTATTAGATAAGGATGTTCCTAAAGAATTCTGGCCGGAAGTTGTAAATTGGTCAGTGTATGTGTTGAATAGAAGTCCTACACTAGCTGTAAAGAATGCTACACCTGAGGAGACATGGAGTGGTATTAAAACCCTCAGTAAAACACTTTAGGGTGTTTGGATGTGTTGCCTATGCCCATGTGCCAGATGCTCAGAGGAAAAAGTTAGATGATAAAAGCACCAAATGTGTTCTCTTAGGTGTGAGTGATGAGTCCAAAGCATATAGACTCTATGATCCTGCCACAAACAGAGTTATTGTAAGCAGAGATGTGAAGTTTGCAGAACTAGAGAAGTGGAACTGGAAAAAGGAAGAAGGGAGAACAGAAAAGACATTAGCAGAAAGTGAAGATGATGATGTCAGAAGCACAAATTCAGAAGCTGATGCAAATACTGAAGGTGCCAATAATACTGATCCTGGTGGATTAGAACAGTCTCAGTCTGATGCACCAGTTGGAACCTCACCAATTGCAGCTCAAGGGAGGACTAGAAGACAACCATCTTGGTTGGAAGACTTTGTTACAAATGAAGAGGAGCTGCACAATTTGGCAATCTTCAGAGAAGTTGAAGATCCTGAAACTTATGAGGAGGAATTTCAGTACAGTACTTGGAGGAAAGCCATGAATGCTGAGATTGGAGCCATTGAAAGAAATAACACTTGGGAATTAGCAACTCTTCCTCCTGGTGCTAAGTCAATATGAGTGAAGTGGATTTATAAAACCAAATGCAATGAAGATGGAAAGGTGGAAAAACACAAGGCTAGGCTTGTGGCAAAAGGATACTCACAGCAACATGGAATAGACTACAATGAAGTGTTTGCCCCAATTGCAAGATGGGACACAATCAGAACTTTGTTGGCTATAGCAGCATTTAAAGGATGGAGTGTCTTCCAGCTAGATGTAAAGAGTGCTTTCCTTCATGGTGAGCTAAATGAAGAGGTTTACATTGATCAACCTCTAGGGTATCAGAAAAAGGGTGAGGAGAATAAGGTCTACAAGCTAAAAAAGGCTTTGTATGGCCTTAAACAAGCTCCTCGAGCTTGGTATAGTAAAATTGAGTCCTATTTTTGCAAACAAGGTTTTGTAAAGTGTCCTCATGAGCACACTTTGTTTGTTAAAACAGGACCAACAGGAAACTTGTTGTTAGTAAGTCTCTATGTGGATGACCTGATTTTCACAGGAAATGACAAAGAAATGTTTGATGAATTCAAAGCATCCATGAAGAGAGAATTTGATATGACAGATCTTGGCAAGATGAAATATTTCCTTGGTATAGAAGTCACTCAAAATGCAGAAGGAATATTCATTTGCCAAAGAAAATATGCCAAGGAGGTTGTAGAAAGGTTTGGCATGGAGAAGAGTAACAGTGCAACTATTCCTATTGTGCCTGGATCCAAGTTGTCCAAGGATGAAACTGGAAAAACAGTAGATTCTACAAACTTCAAGCAGATGGTTGGAAGCTTGATGTATCTCACTGCTACCAGGCCAGATTTGATGTTTTCTGTGTGCCTGATTAGTAGATATATGGAGAAGCCTACATAGCTGCACCTAACTGCTGCAAAACGATTGCTGAGATATCTGAAAGGTACTTTGGAGTTTGGCATCATGTACAGAAGAGGCAAAGAGGGCAATTTAATTGCATACTCTGACAGTAACTATGCTGGAGATTTAGATGATAGAAAGAGCACTTCAGGTTATGTTTTCATGCTTGGCTCGGGTGCAGTATCTTGGTCATCCAAGAAGCAACCTGTGGTGACTCTATCAACCACAGAAGCTAAGTTTATTGCTGCTGCTTCCTGTGCTTGCCAAGGTGTATGGGTAAAGAGAATCTTGGAGACTCTCGGGCATGCTCAGCAGAAGCCTATTACTGTCTTTTGTGACAATAGTTCAGCAATTAAACTATCAAAGAACCCAGTACTTCATGGAAGAAGCAAGCATATTGATGTTAGGTTCCATTTTCTAAGGGATCTAAGTAAAGATGGAGTTATTGATCTGGTTTTTTGCAAGTCAGAGGATCAGCTTGCTGACATCATGACAAAACCCTTGAAATTGGAGTCTTTCTCTAACCTTAGGAGTAGATTGGGAATGGTTAAACTGTGTGGATAAACTGAACTGCAATGTGCAAGTTCAGTGTAAGGGAGGATTTGTTGAGTCTCTTGATTAGTTTTGTTAGTTATTGTTTGTTAGTCTTTGACTTTGACTGTAACTGAATTAGTTAGGTTAGTTTCTATTCTTAGCAATTGATTCCTCTTGTAAACAAGGCTTATAAATAAGCCATATCCAGTTAATGAAGTAGTTCAGTTTTGCATTACACTTTCTCTTGTTTACCAGTTCCCAACACTTTTAGCATTCATGGACATTATAAAAAGAAGAGAAGATGTGATGTACCCTCCACCACTCCAAGGGTCTCTTAAACCATTAAAAAAGATAATGTTGCTTGTGGACCTTTTCAGGACTCTCTCAATATCCTGCAGAAAACATAATCGATCAATGTTAATTAATGACATCGAACCCGCTTAAATCATTAAGTATGCATGGAAATGCTTGACAATTTTGTATCCAAATGGAAAAATTATCATATCGATCTAATATTTCAATTTAATAGTTAATACCCACATGGCCGCCAAATTCAGTTGTAATCCAATGGGGTCTTGGCGTAACGTTGTATGCAAATTGGCAGTAGTCGGATCTGTCTTCGTATGACCACTCAGATTCCGGGAAAATGCTCTCCTTATTGTTCCCATTTAAGGGCATTATCATCTCTGTACACGCCTGCATGCACATAACTTCATCTCATCATTGGTTCTTTACCCATTTACAAGATTGTAATTCGGTGTGTAATACTATATTCACACTCATTTTTGTAATTCAAAAGTAAAACATAATTCATTCATTTGATGACTCAGATTAAGGGGGGTAAGGTTTTTTATTTCCTTTGCATTCTATATGCTATTTTTCATTGTTGGGTTGTCCTTCGTTGAATCCCATTAATTAGAGAAGCAAAGTAAAAATTAACTATAATAAACAAATTAGGGTGAGGATTTTTAGTCATAACAAGGGAAATAGATCATTTGCAGTCAATTTCCCATGCATTCACTACATCTAATGCATGTTTGTTTTTAAAGTTGACAGAAGGCAAATCAGCGTTCAAACCTGTGTTAGCCAAAAGCTACAACATGGAGCTTTCATTAAAATTGTCTCGGGATGGTGAACTTAGCCGTTGGTGTTAAAAGCAATCTTAACCTTAGAAATTCAGAACCGTTGAAAGAAGATTGAATGACTCACATACTAAGTTTTCTTTACTTTATCGAATTTAAAATATGAATTGTCTTTGTCTGATCTATTGAACCTAAATTGAATGATTCCGACTTACTGAATGCAGAAAATGTAAAAATAAAATAAAATTGACCGCATGAAATTCGGATTGCATAACCATCAAGGTTTTTTGTTTTTTGATCACCACTATTACTAGTAAGGTTAGAAAGTGGTTTTCTCATTGCTTTTTTCCTTCTTAGGTCCTATTTGGGCCCCAATTTAAAGCCCAACGTATAGGAGCTTGCATGATAGGCCCCAATTTAAACAAAATGAATATTTAAGGTAAATAAATAAATAAAAGTGATGGGAAGAAATAATAATAATAATAATAATAATAATAATAGGATAATATGGTACCTGCCACTGCCATTCTCCGAGACCATGTGGATCTGAATCATCATCGAAATCGAAACACTTGAGGTTGCCAGTATAGTTGTAATAGATATTCGCTGCGGCATACAACTTGGCAAATGTATCATTCCCCGTGACTGAGCTGTCAATCGCCTCGCACATCTAAATTCCCCACAAGTCAAAGTCAAAGATTCTTTCCCATAAACAATACGATGATGCTAAACAGTGCCCTAATACCACTACTGGTTAAGGATATCAAAAACAGAAAATTTTCATTAAAAATATAAGTATATAACTCTATAAAGTCTTAAATACAACAATTTCTAATAAATTTTTTCTATTTTTGGTTCCTTAACCAGTGCTCTTGAGGCACTGGTTAACATTTTCCTAAACAATATTTGTCAGGTATAATCCAACGATTTTTTTAACCTGGGCAACTTTGCGCATAATAAAAAATCCAAAAAAAGAAATGATGTATTGAAAGTTGTGTATTTAAATCCTTGAAACTTAAAAGCTACTCTTTCCAATATTATATCTCTATTTTAAGAGTTCTTAACATTTACAAAATTGCACACATGTTAGAAAAATCCATAATCCAATAGGTATATTAGGTGTTGTTTTTCGATAGTAATAAAATATGTGTAACAACTTATTAATGAAAACATGACATGTATAACAACTATTATACATAAGATTTATTTGGTATACACTGAGAGTATAAATTTTTTGTACACTGTCAGCCAATCAGAAATTGACACATCGTCGTAAATGTTTGATTCTCATCCCAACCTCCTTAAAATTCATAAATTCAATGATTTTTGATTGGTTATTATTGTAAAAAAACTTTACACTAAGGCTTTGTTTGTTGGAGTAGAAAATGGCAAGAGAGAAAATAAGAAGAGAGAAAATGAGGAGAAAATATATTTTTTTCTTGTTTCGTGGAGGAGATAAATAGGGAAGAGAGAAGAAAATTGGTGGGACCCACCTCAATTTTTTTTTCTCTCCCCAAGTGAGAAGAAAATGGAAGAGGGAGAGAGTGCTCCATATAAAATGACTTTTGTACCCTTCTTTTTGGATTCTCATTCAATTATTTAATAAATTGAATTAAATTAATCATTTAATTAATTAAATTAAATTAAATTAAATAAAATAATTATATTAAACTAATAAATTTTATTTAAAATAACTTAAATCAGTTAAATTAATTTAAAGTATTTGATAAGTTAAAATAACTTAAATCAATTAAATTTAAATATTTTTATATTGATTTTTTAGTTAAGGATATTTTTATCATTTTAAAAAAGAATTACTTTTCTCTCTTCTTATTTTCTATCCAACCAAACAAGGGAGAGAGAGAGAAAACACCTATTTCTCCTCTATTTCTCTCTTATTTCTTACATCAAATAACACATAAAATCTACTATATTTCTCATCATTTTCTCTCTTCTCATACTCTTTCTCACCTCTTTTTCTCTTCTCATTTTTTTCTCACAACTAAACAAAACCTAAAAAAATAGCATGTAATATAGTACTTATTAAATTCTACCTAAGTTTTGTCTTATTTCAAAACTTCTACCGCCATTTTTTTTTTTTAAATATGGGAAGTTATACGTGAATAGCCAAAGTGGATTAAGGAAGACTGGTTGAAGAGGGTAGATAATATTCTCCCTGTCCTTTTTTTTTTATTATTGCCAAATGCTAATGAGTTTCTTGAGAATATTATTTAAAGAATATAAGAAAAATAAGTTTTTATGTGAAGTGATATCATTAATTCATTGAGAATATATATACTAATTTTTTTAATAAATAATTTTTTTATTTAAATCTCTTAAATAATATCCTTAAGACACTTCTTAACATATCCTTTTTTATTTACAATATTTTTATCAGAGGTTTTATATAAAAATATCAAGTTCATTATCAATTGGATCAACTCTTTGTTTTTTTTTTTTTTGTCCACAAGTCTTTGTACTTTTATTTCTGTACTTTATAACAATAAAATAAGAGTTGAGTTTAATTTTAGTATATGGTTATTTTTTATTTATATTTTCAATCAATTATAATTCATTGTATATATAATGATACAGTAATTCATAATTGGTTGATACATTGATTGTATAGCAATTAAATTCACCAAATAAAAAAAATGCTACACAAAATAATCAATAAAAATATAAAATTATTACATTTTTTATTATGTTTGTATAATTACTTTTTAAAGACATAGTTTTAAAGTATTGATAATATAAATAGTATTTATATATTATGATCAATCAATAATATTTTAATTTCAACAGTAATATGTTCCTTTTGTTTCAATCATATATAAAATAATATGTTGATATTCTATTTCTTTGTCAATATTATCAAAAGTTGGAATTTATTCCATCACACATAAATAATGATTGCAAAAACGAACTTTAAAGATTAAAGTGACATGAAATCAATCACTAAAATAAAAGGATACGACTCCTTTAAACTTGATGGATTATAAAGTGTAAAGTGAGAAAATAAGAGTATATCTATCATTAAGCTTATAATTTTTTTAACCCACTTTAATTAAAGAAGGGTGAATAGATAGTTACTTTCTCACTTTACAATTTAGAGCCCGTTTGTTTAAGATTAAAAAATAATTGATTTTGTTACAAAATAATTTAGTGATTATTTTTAGAGATTTTAAAAAAAAGCAGAAGTAGATTTATGTTTATTTACAATCATAAAAATCAATTTTTTTTAAAGTAGTTAGTTATAAAAACTGATTTTTTTTCCAGAAGCAACTCAAAGCTGTTTTTCATTTTAACCCCAAAAATGATTTTTTTTTTTTCTGTTTCTGATTATTTTCAGAAGCAAAAACAAACACACTAAAAACATAAAAAAATCATTTTATAGTTAATTCACTTTAGAGGAGCTTCTTTCAAAATAAAATAATTTATATATTAGTACCTTTCTCACGGGATAAGCTGGCAATGGATTCAGGAAACTGGATGGTGTTGGATAATCTGTCATGGCCGTATAAACCAAAGCCGTTTGAAGCCAATTTTCCAGAGAACCTGGGCCGAAATCATTCCTGCAAGAAAACAATAATAAATTAAGATCCAACGTGAAATTCAACTTAACTGCTTATTAAACGTGATTAATAATGCTCTTATTACTTGCATATTCTGAATGATTTCTGCAATAATTCAACTCCTCCGTGTTTCCCGGCCGTGTCGTCTATTAGTTGCCACGATCCTTTTATCACTTTGTAACAATTCTCACTCACGCTCTGTCACATATGCAACACAAAACGCAAACGTTACGATGTGCATCTGAGTTATATACTGTATTCTAAGAAGTTAATAATTAACAAGTGGGAATTGATGCTTTCATGTTGAAATTGCGAAGAAAAAAAAGTAAAAGTAACCATACATAAATAATTAATTGATCATAAATTATCATGTCATTTAAAAAAACTCCACACTAATAATATATCAAAATTAAACTCAAATGTCATTGTTGTTTCTATTTCTTTCTTCACAAGATCTCATTATATAAATTTTTTATATTAAAAAGATTTATTCCCTAAACGAGGGCACCACCCTGCATCGCTGAGTGGATAAAATTAAGTAAAAAATGAGTTTACATTAATTTTTTAACATTACTTTATACAATGATTAATTATGTGCTGATCCACTCACGTGGATATCTTTTATACAGGACAATTTCATTAGAATAAGGAAAAAAAAACATTTTCAGCTAGAGAGAGAGAGAAAAGAAACCCTGAAGTCTTGTGTGATAATGTTGTCAAAGACATATGGTGAAACCAAATCCATAAAATGGAGGATTGGAGCAGAGGATGCTAAGGCTCCAATGGCAACATGTGGATACTTCAACCTGAACCAGGCAGCTAGCACTGCAAAACCCAATAAAATTTTAGATTAATCTCAATTAGGAGAAATAGGATTTAACTTTTGAAAACAACTTTTAATTTTGTTTCCTGTTTCCAATAAAATTGAACTAATCTTAAAAGTTATTTCCAATGTTTCCTGTAAAAATCTTTGAAAACAGGAAATACAATGAAAGTAAAGTAACAATTTTATAATTATTTTTATTGTAATTATTCTTAAAATCAGGAAATGCAATCAGCAAACAGAAAATGAACTAAACATGCCCAAAACTTGAAAAGAAACAAATGAAATTTTTATCATATGATATGGCCTTAAATATATAGAATTTAATGATTATACTTCCTCCATAGGATCCTCCAAACACCACAACAGGGGAGTCAGATGCTGACAAATTCTTCTTCAGATCAACAATGAGAGTGGCATAATCAGCCAAAGCCTGTGTGGAACTCAAATATCCAAGTGTGCTGCTATTTGCATATGCAACCTTCTTGTCTCCCCCAAATGGTATTGATTTTCCATAGAATCTATGCTGCAGTTCAATTTATGATGCATGAAATTAGAGTATTAATTTCAACACTTAAAAGAAAGTAGACAAAGTTACATTTCAGGATAGTACAAGGTTTTGTTTCAAAAAAGAAAAAAGAAAAAGGATAGTACGATGTTTTTTTAAGACAAGTGAAGTAGGCTTACCTCAATAAAAACCAAAAGGGCTTGGAAATAAGGTGCTTTTTCGAACATAAAGCCAGTGTTCTGTGTGAACCATTCAATATCACCCTCATTTCCAGTGTATACAAAGATTGGAGCCTTCTTCTTGGCACCACCCCAATAGGTATCATTGATGAGATACCTTTGTTGGAAAGTTTGGTAGCTTTGGGGGTTGTAATTGAAGTGATCTAGTATTTGAGTGAAAAAGTTGGTTCTGTAAAGAGCTTTTTCAGCAGAAGCAGAGAGTAGTTGTAGGTCTGGATGAACCAATGAGGAAGGAAATCTTGGTAATGGTATGACATGTGCAAAAGTGAAGGTGAGGCCTATGACAGAAAATAAAGAGAACAGTGTAACTGTAAAATGGAAGCAAATTGCCATTATCCTTTGTGTTGTGATGGGGGTACAATTACAAATGAAATGAGTCTTTTGAGAGAGAGTGAGAAGAGAATCTCACAAGTTTACAACTTCCGCGGAAAAAGTCATGGAGGTTGGGCTGCTTATACCCAGGCAATCAGGTGGGTAATTGACGATTGCATATTATTATTATTATTAAAGTAGTATACACCATCAACGTGAATATAAAAAGTTTTACATTGGTATCAACTATTATTTTGATATGTATGCTTTTATTTTAATAACTAAAAGAAAAAAATAACAATGATTTCATGTATATTTGAACACTATAATGGATGTAACAAGGTATCACAACCAACTAACCAATTATTAAATGTAATTAACCACGTATTTGAACCGCAATAAGCAGATATCACATTTGTCGTCCAAGTTGTTAAAATCCAGTTATACAAATAACATTACTCTTAGGTGGCATTTGATAATTGAAATGTTTTATTTTCAAGCAAACTACATTACTGAGAATCACATTCCCGGGTATAAAGTTTTTCCACCTTCACATATGGGAATAGAGTTTTCCCATGTTTCTAATTATTATTTACTAATTTTATTCTCGAAAATCTTTTATACCTAAGAATAAATTTTTAAAACTTATACCAAACATGAGAATTTTTTATTTTCATACCAATATTTCCAAGAATATTTTTTTAAAACGTGTAACAAATGCAGCCTTAATAATAAGTCAAAAAAAATTAATAATAAGTTAAGGATTAAATTCTATTGTACTGAGTATAAAGAAAATAAAATTCAATACGGTCATTGAAGATATGTTATTCGAATATTTAACTCTTAAAAGTTAATGAATAAAAACGCAGCATTTATTAATGGAAATAAAAGAATAGAAAAGAAGAACAAAGTGGAATATAAAAGAAATCCATTAATGTACCAAAACAATGGTGACAAATCATAATCCTCTGGAATTCACAAAATAGTTAAATATTCAGAAATTGCTGTCTCTCACATACTTACTTCAATAAAATCAAATTATTATTAATTTTTTGTGGGAAGAGATATTGGGTAATTAATTTTTGGTGGCGAAGAGATTTTTTTTTTTTGGTTCAGTGGTGGAGAAGAGATATTGATATAAGAAGGTGAATCATAAAAATAAATAGGAGATAGATTTATGATTTTTTCAAAAAAAAATATAATTAATGAGCTTGACATAATTAATTAACAATAGGTTAATAAGGGGGTAATTAATGACTCTTATCCTATGCAATATTGCATATGTTAGAAAAACCGTTATTAATTAACCATGTAAAGATACTAGTATTTTTGCACCCGTACGATGCATGAGTCATCAATTACTATTATTATTGATAGCATTGTTATCATTAATAACTTGAATTGTGCCTCTATATCTACCAAACTTTTTCTTTACTTATTTCACACTTTGCCTTCAATCTTTCCTTCGCGCCCATAATGGTGGTACTCATTCATCTCCAAGGCTTTTTATTTATAGACAAAAGCGATTAGCAAAAACCTTGAAACAATCTTATATATAATTTGAGTGTAAAAATTGAATATTTTTTTATTTTAAAATGATATTACAATACGTAATGTAACACTATGTGTTAATTGTTCTTCTTTGATTATTACTAATGATCAACTAATTATCTTATATAATGTGGTGCTGACACTTGTCCCTTCATTATAAAATCAGTAATTCCCCTTATTAATTAGTATAGATATAGATTTATTATTTAAAATAGAAGAAACAAAGACAAGGATGTAGTCAAAAAATATATTAGAAAATATGAATAGCCCTGCCTCTATTTATGTCAATTCAAAAAATTGACATGTTTGACTCCCAAAACATTGTACCTTTACCGGTTTGTAAATATTTTAAAACAAAAAATATATAAATTTTAGAAAATAAAAAAATAAAAAAAATTCCATAACTTGACATGTGGCATGCACTATTGTACTACACTAAAATCAGAATTTCCTCTTATTAATCAGTATAGATATAAATTTGTTATTTAAAATAGAAAAAACAAAGACAAGGATGTAGCAAAAAAATAAGTATTAACAAAAAAAAAATTAAGAAAAAAAGTAGAGAAAAAATATTTTAAAAAAAAATTAGGAAAAAAAATTACAAAAATTAGGAAAAAAAGTTTTCAGAAAAAAATTATTTAAAAAAAATTTAGGAAACAAAGTAATTCTAAAAAATATTTAAAAAAATTTAAAAAAATATATTTAAAAATAAGGGGAAAATATATTTAACAAAAATTAGAAAAATAAAATTATATTTTTTCTCTAATTTAAATTTTTTAAATATTTATTTTTATAATTATTTTTTTAAAATATTTTTTTTCATTATTTTAAAAATAATAATAAAAAAGTTCGATAACTTGACATATGACTTGCACTATTGTGCTACACTAAAATTAGAATTTCCCCTTATAATATAGATATAGATTTATTATTTAAAATAAAAAAAAAAAACAAAGGCAAGGATATAGCAAAAAAAAACTTTAACAAAAAAAAAGGAAAAAAAGTAGAAATATATATATATATATATATATATATATATATATATATATATTTTACATAAATTAGGGAAAATAATGATTAGAAAAAAATATTTAAAAATAATTAGGAAAAAAAGTAATTATAAAAAAATATTTAAAATAATTAGAAAAAAGTATATTTAAAAAATAAAAAATAATCAGGAAAAAATAATTAGAAACAATTATAAAAATATAATTAATAAATTTTTTTATAATTTATTTTTTTTAAATATTTATTTTTATAATTAAATTTTAGAATATATTTTTTCTAATTATTTTAAATATTTTTTATGATTATTTTTTAAATTTTTTTTAATTAGGAAAAAATTTGAAAAAAATTTAATTATAAAAAATATTTTAAAAGGAAAAAGAAAAAATTAAATTAGAAAAAAAATAATTAGGAAAAAATAATTACAAAAAGTAGGAAAAAATAGATTTAAAAAAAATTAGAAAATTAAAATTGATTATAAACAAATTATTTAAAATAATTAGAAATTAACAAAAAATTAAACAATAATTAGGAAAAAATGTATTTTAAAAATTAGAAAAATAAAATGAATTATAAAAAAAGTTGTACAAAAAAGAAAAAAAAAATTAGAGAAAAAATAATTCGAAAACAAAAGTTTAAAAAATTAGAAAAAATATAATAAGGAAAAAATATTTAAAAAAAACTAAAAGATTAGAAAAATAAAATTAATTAAACAAAATTATATGTAAAAAAATTTTAATAGGTTAAATTATTAAAAATAATTTACTTGTGTGGCTTCCGAGTATGTGGTACCAAATTCAATAATAGGGTTCATGTGTATGAAAAAAGTTATTAAAAATTATTAAAACTAGAGGGTATTGAACTGAAAATTCATTTTCATTGATAAGAAGTGAGTAATTACAAGCTAAGCTATGCTATATATACAAGTGAGGTGAAGCTCTTACCAACTAATAACAAACTACCAACAGTATTAACTAACATTTAAGTTAAAGAGAAACTAATTAACTATACAGGCTAACCGCATTTATAATTCTAATAGAAATGAGTTTCTATTAGGAAGCTCATATTAATACCCCGGAAAACCAGTCACTCGTCTATCAAGTGCAGGGATAGTCTAAAAAAAGAATTAGAAATTGAAGATTTTACCCTATATAGTGCACTCTAGCTAGTTTTTTTTGTTTTTGTTTTTGTTTTTGTTTTTGTGGTTACGCCCTTCTTATACAAAAAAAGAAATTGGAGATTCTACACAAAGTAAACGTGCGTGTCTGAAAATAATATATTATTACTATTTGTTTCGATAAACAACTATTTTGAGATGAAATTGATGTATTTGGATAAAAGTTATTGAAGTGATAAAAACTTTTTAAGATGGTAAAATGGTTAAAAAAAAATTCCCTGAAAAATCAAGGTCAAGGGAGAAGGGGTAAAAAAAAGTATATTTAATTAGGATTTGGGAATTTTTTTCCAAAAGGTTTTTTAAGCACTTGTATGTTTCGCAGTCATAAGAGATAAATACTATTTTACCTTCAAAACTATTATTTTTATCTTCTTTTTTTTTATTGGTGGTTCTTCTAAAAAAACTAGTTGCTTGTATAAGCGACTGACCTTACATGTGACATCTACGTAAACTTGCTCCAACAAGAATATTTTGTTATTAACTTTAAGAATCTGTTAAGTAACTCCCATTTTATTTGGTAGGATATTCTCCGTGCGCAATTACGAAGATTAATCCCCCAAGGTACTTGATGATAATAAAGGATTGACTTCTCCTAACTAGGTTTTCTCCATACGAAATAGTCGGGTATCGAACTTCTGATTACTTGCTTAAGGGGCCCGAGCTTATTACCACTCGAACCAACCACGTGTTGGTGTTAAGCAACTTCCATTAGATATGCTTTAATTCATCTTTAGCATCTAAATATATCAAAAATAATAAAACATTTCGTGTTTTGTAAAATGAGGGATAGAAAATAATAAAATTTAAATAGAGACTAAACCCAAAAATAGGGATAAAAAATTATTTAAGTGAATGAAATTTGATATTTTTTATTTTATTTTTAAGTGTATAAAATTGTACTTAATATTCTTTACTTGAATTTTACTTACAAGATTATTAAAGAATTACCAAGAAAATTTTAAACAACGAGTAATACATTTATTGCATTGGCAAATGAAAAAGCTCTATCTTTTCATTAGCATTTTTTTTTTTTGTTTCCTAATGTGTGATCCAACCCTTATTTTTTTTTATTTAAAATTTAATATTTCATTGCTCAGATTTTCATCCACGTACATAGTTTTTTTTTTGGGTGAATCATTTGATCATTTGTGTCTTTCATATCAATAAATAGGAATTTATTTTAGTCCTAGCAAATAGAAACTTTAATATTATGAAGAAAATATTAAAATTAACATTATTTTACTCGAATGGATAGATATATAAAATTGAGAATTCAATAAAAGTTGCATAGTTATCCAAAATAGAATTTTACTCTTAAAAATTTATTAGTATTTGATTTTATCTGAAATGCTTAAATTTTGTTAAATAATTAATATGTAATTAATGATTAACAACCCCCGTTAGGCTACCCCTCTAAAAAAAAGTTACAATAACTCCGTGAACAAATTCATGTATCTTGTGAATCTTTATTTATAAAAGTAAGGTGGCTGGGGCAAATTTGTAAAATCATTTGCGACCCAACCACCAAGAAGAGGACCATTGCATTTGCTGGCCGTCGCACCAGACGCGAAGCCATCCCGCCACTCCTCTGCGACCTCCACAACACCTAGCCACCACGAGTTTCGGTTGAACCAGGCATCACTGCGCCCCACTGATCGCGTATGGCATGTGCCACCAACTTCTATGTGTCACTGTCCACACACCCACAGGTATCGCCGTCACCACCATCGGATATCCATGAGAGGTCAAGAGAGGAGAAGAGATATGCGAAGCTGTGAAGAAGAATGAAAAAAAAAAAATATGAAGATGAGAAAGATGAATTCATAATTAGGACATAGATAATTGTTATTTTAAAAAAAAAATTTGATTAATTAGCATTCATGATTATGAGATAGCTAATTGTTATTTTCAAAATATTATGATTGATTAGCTAATCAAATAATGCAAAATGAGTAATTAATGATTCTTAACCTATAAACCTACTCAGGATAGAAAAACCCAAATTAAAATTAACATTATTAAGCTCAAATGGACAAATGTAAATAAATGAAGAATTCAAAATTTTAAGCATTAGATCAATAAAATTTAATTTTAAAGAACGAAATTAATAAAAGTTGCATACGTATCAAAATTGGATCTTACTCTTAATTTTTTTTTTTTTGACAAAACTCTTAAAAAATTATTAGTTATTGATTTTATCGGAAATGCTTAAATTTTAGGATGAAATAAGTATATGCTGACAGTGTATTGTCAATCAATCAAAAAATGACACACCATTAAAATGGTTGACTCTTATTTAACTACCATAAAAGTCATTAATTCCATTTTTTTATTAGTTGTCAGTATTAAAATCTTTATACAGACAATGCATACAAATTAAACTCTAAATTTTATTAAATAATTAATAAGTAATTAATGATTAACAAGTTACAATAACTCCATCAACAAATTCATGTATCTTGCGTATGAGTTTGAAAATATAGTCTTTTATCTCTCATAGTAAACAAATTATAACAAAATAACATTAATTTTTTTTATAATGAAAATAACATTAATGAAAAATACACTTTCAATTTGAGCTACACAATTATATCGAAATATCTTAAAATAAATTAAATACACCAACGTAACATATATACCGAGTCCTCGTTTGACTTCAATATTGCTCAAGTCTATCCATCAAAATTTGTAAAATCAATTTAATATATATTAATTATTTAAGAATAAGCTCTTTTTTTTTTTTTACTGATATTTAAAAATAAGCTAACCAACGAGTTTCTTGCAATATCACTATCATTTCTCCCAAAACTAAAAGCGACATTTTATCTTTAGAAAAAGAAGGCCACCCAACTTTTAAAAATCGAGCAATTTTATGGATGGATATCCAAATTGAGAATCAATTCTCGTGTCCCCTACGTCCAAATTCCGGAGTTATGTCATTTTTGTTTCATTTATCTATCTTGACAATCTCTGGTTGAAGACGTATTCCACTTTCCTTCCTCATCTCCTCGAATGGCATTATAGATTATAGAGGATATAGCTTATCAAAAAAAAAAAAATTTATAGAGGATATAAAATTTCCAGAATGACCTAAATACCTAATGGCATATAGACGGATATTTTTATATTGTACTTATAATTTATTTTTTAAGAGATTATATTCTTAATTTATTATATAATAATAAATAGTTTTTTAATATTTTTCTATCCGATAAATAGAAACTAATGTTCCAAAATACTAACGGATATCTTAATTACAACTTTATAATTTACATCATTTTAAAGAGACTATATTTTTTGGTAAAAAAAAAAAAGAGAATATATTTTAATTTATTATATAATGATGAATGTTTTTTTTAATTTTCTTTAGTTTTCAGAATACTTTTTATCCCATAAGTAAAAAAATATTGTCTCGAAATAATATTCAATGCCTAACAGGAATGTCTTCCAATTATATTTCTGGTATACATAAATTTCGAGATTGTAAGGGTGGATAGTTTGAGAAATAATTGAAACAAAATTTAAAATTCATCATGGCTGTTTACAAATAGACCACAATTTAAAGATTTTGTATGCTATTTTCTCTAGGAAATTCTTTCTCTTTGGACTTTAGCAGTTTAGCTCCGTTCGGAATTTTTTTTTAAAGTATAAATTTCCAAATATATTATTTTCCTTTCAAATCAGTGTCACTTTTTTAATCGAGAACTCTTTGGGCTTGCCCTCTACTATTTGTCTGCCAGTATACACTAGCTTTCCGCTTTAGACAATTAGCCCTTTCCGACGATGAATCATTGCTTTCATTGCAATGTTGCCAACTGCTAAAAATACAATACAAATTTTATATAATATGATAAAAAACAATTAAGAACTAAATACGAGTATTAAAAAAATTGTCAAAAAAAACATGAGTATTAAAAAAAATTACGACTTTATAGCATGATGCTGTCTTAATGGCATGGCTTTGTTTTTTTGAATTGATATTGTTAATTTTTTTATTATAAAAGATCACTTTAATTTATTTATTCTTTATACATCGAGCCGATAATCCGAAATCAAACTTTTCAAGACATAAAGATCATAGATCATCGAAATAAATTTGAACTCTTCAAATAAAACCTTTTTCATATGCACAAAAAAATAAATAGAGACAACTCTACTTTTAATTTATATTAACCGCATGATATTCACCTCAACATACCATATTCGCTTATATCCTATATTGACAAATAATTTGTAGTCCTTTCAAAACATTTTTTTTTTTTTTGTAGTTTTACTATAATTTTTTAATGAAATTAGCAATCTGACTTGATCTTAAAATAAGAAGAGCCCTGAAGTCTAATTTAACTTAAAAGAAAAAAACAAAATTCTAATATGAAAAAGATTATGTTCACAAATTGTTTTTCAGTGGAACAAGTCCTACATGACACACGACAGGTCATCCCCGATAAATGTCACTTTTCTATAAATCTTATCCCCAGCTTCACGTTGATGAAATTACATCACATTTCAACAGTATTGTTTTTTTTTTTTTTGAATTAAAGGAGTATGTATGGTAAGAGTATGTATGGTAAGTGTAAAACATTTTACACTGACATTCAGTAACATTTTAACATGTGTGTTTTTATTTTAATAACTAAAACAGATAAATAATAATAATGTTGATAAATCAAGATATTGTTGTATGTCTGAGTAAAATTTATTTACACTGACAATACATAGAAATTAAACTTTTTATTATTATTTGACGAATTGTTGACACAACCAATCAAGGGATATACAAATTATGCAGTACTGTACTGATAATTTTAAATTTAAATTTATATGAAATTTTAAATAAATTGTCCTTATCAAGGGATATACGCAAATTGATAAACTTGTCAAAGAATTCTGGAACATTATACTTACAGTAAATAATACAAATTTTTAAGAAAAAAGCATCACAAGACCCTTAACTAAGCTCAAAGGAAGGGAGGAGAGGGTCCTCGTTCGGATTGTAAGGGAAGTGGAGGGAAAATATATGTAATTTAATATTATACCCTTTCTTATACATCTTCCATTTACTTAAAAAGAAGGCTACAGAACGGTACTCATTAAGTCCACGTCAAGTTTAAAACATGGTACAAATAAAATGTTCAAATTAACAGCATAATATCCATTAAGCTCAGTCTTCAAACTCCATAAGCATGACACGTCATTAAGCTTAAGTTTAAAGCAGGGTATAACGTACCAACAAAAATGATAAAAGCTTGGAGCATAGTACAAAATATTAACAAAATGCTCTAGTTTACAACATGATATCCATTAAACTCAAGTCTTCAAATGAGTGAGACCAAATGCATCAATAGGAAGGCGAATTTGAGGAACCAAATACCATTTGCATGATCACTGCCTTGCGTTCTTCAACTGGACATTCAAGAACTGCTCTGAGTTTGTTAAAATCATTCATGAGAAAGCAATATATCTTAGGCAGTGAGTTTATGTCACATCCACATTCTTTGATTAAATTCCAAGTTTCTTCCCCTGAAATTGGAGGCTGCTTAGTGTTGACTAAGTTGAGGTACTCTCTCATTATAGCATTTCCCTCTCTTAGTGCATCTGCTATCTCATACATTGCCCCTGTAATCTCACTAAATTCTTTCGCTCTCTTTTTAGCCACTTTGTTTCTCTTTTTATTGCTACAACTGACTTTTCTCTTACGAGACATCCGAATGAGATAGTAATAGACAACAATACATATGACTTGAGCTACAGCTCTTTGGCGCAAATGAAACCATCTAATCATTGTCTCTCTTATTCCATCTTGATTTTCCATCTAACACAACAAAACAGAAAATTTTACACAGGTTTAATAGCATCACATACATGTATATTAACATAAACAGGGGAACAAGACCATCACATACATGTAAATCCAAATCATGAAATTACTCAACAACAAGGAATCCATCGTTTATACACACATACGCGAGGAAGTAATTTGATAAGATCATTCAAACTTTCAAAGAATCGTGCTGCAAGGGATTAGGCTAGGATATTTGAAGTGAAGAATACGTCAAGAAAGAAAAAGAACTCTACACCAAATGGGGGAAAAACCTATAATAAAATAATTTGAATGATACACACATAATAATACACACTTTCAAATAACAAAATGAGGTAAACACTTGGAAGGGTACCAGATAATAAGCAAATATAAAATGGCCAAAGATTTATGAAAAGTTGAAAACCCTTTATTATGCATTTTAAGACTGTACCTCGGAGACTGAAATGTGTTTCTCTGGTCGAAATCTTGACCTGAATGCAGGTAAGAGAATGAATTATTAGGTAGCAGGCGATGCTCTTCTGAAGCTCCTATCCTAAATGAGAAAATGGGAAACACCGTATTAACAATTAATACTCATTACTTACAATAATAACCTTCTCAGAAACCATATTACAAATGAATGTTCCATTTAAATTCATCTTATTAAGAATTGAAATCACTTCAGCAGGAAAATGGAAAAGCCTTGGTACATCTTCAACAAACAAAAATCTTGATTAATGTGACATTAGAATGAAGATAAAGGTTCAATCACCACAAAATATGTGGATAATTAAATCGAAAACAACAATAAATGACCTATAAAATAAAGCCTGTAGTAACAGCTTCCCAAAAATATCCACATTCCCGCTGAACAAGTCCAGATGATTCTCACACAAGCTAGAGCTAAATTTCAATAACTAGTAGCTTTCATCACTTCTTTCATTGTTTTCTATTTTGGAAACAAAAAATATGTTGCATATAATTTGTCCCACTATGAATCTTCCTTCAAAACCAGAACAGAAAAGTTTCTGACCAGCATATTGGACCCATGTCTGCATGTAGCAAACAGGAAAAAGGCAAATAATACATGAATCAATGAATAAAATATAATAGCCGTGACACTTACGCGAGATACATGGCAACATTGGCAAGACTAACTATATCACACAACATTGATGTTCATGACAATGTTTGATTGTTTGCAAATAACTTGGCCTTTCAACAAACAATACAGCTTGTCCAAAAAACAAACAAACAATACAGATGTAATTTGCTCCAACAGATACCATATTGAATATTGAATTCCTGAATGAATTCTTTATTGAAGTGAAGTTGAATTGAAGAATTTACAATGCAGTAGATATCTATTTACGCAAGTGTTAGTGTAGGAGTAAAGTAACCAAGTAACTAACATAACAACTTTCAGCTAACTATAACAAACTTAACAGAATATGATTGTAATAAACATCATCCTTCCTGGCTATTGAAAATAGAGCAGAGATAAGGCTAGGGTTCATACATAATATACATATGAAACATGAATTCATCAGGTTCTAATTCAAACATTTCTTCAAACACCTAGTGTGCTTCACATATATACACAACTTGATGCAGATAACAGCATGCTTGAGATCTTATCTAGATACAATATACTAATAAATTAAACACATATCAGTAGCTCAAGAGAAAACGCATATAAAGAGAGAGCTTACACGGAGTGGTTGTGTCAGATCGATGGCAGTTTTCCTGCGAGATTGTTCTCGTTTCACTGGAAGAGGGAAGTTTGAACTTTGAAGTATCTGTACTGTGTTCTCCAAATGACTTGGGAGAATATGGAAGGGCCCAAGAGATTTGTTTTTTTTCTCCTGAACCTTTGCATCCTAAAGTCATATTGGATTTCTACTAATCCAAGTTGAGCCCAAATGATCCATGTAAGGGGCAAAATAGCGCAAGAGATGTGCAAGGACAGTTTTGAAAAAATAAAATAAAATAAAGGACAATTTATTTTTTTGTTTTTTTGTGAACCCAAGTATCCTCCGGTTGGGAGCCACAGACTAATCCATCGAGGTACTGGGATCCATTTAAGGGGCTGACCTCTCCCAACAGATACTTTTCCATACGCATGAGCCAGAAATCGAACCTATTACCAAGTATGTCACATCATGTTGGTAAATAATGGACAATTTAATTAGTATAATCTAAATCTTTAATTTTTAAGTTACATTTTTCCGCTAAAAAATCCTTCAAATTTGGACAGAAGTAAACATTGGGACAAGAGACCTTGATCTTTTTCTTCATTTCTCTCCAAAGTTTTGAATCACAGAAGTAATTCTATTTTATTTCTTTATCAAAATTCCTTGGCTCTACTCTCTAATGTCCCTACAAGACAACGATACATTAGAAATTTGCGAGAGGATATGGCCTTGTGTGCAGTTGTGCTTATGCAGGGATCAGCAGCTGCCAAACATCATGAACTCACATTGCCAAATATATTTAGATCAACCAATGCAAAAATATTCGTTATGAGCTTTTAATTTTTTATGAGAAAGGGCCATCAAAAGTTTCTCTTGGGCTCAATAAGTTGTTGCCCAAAGGCCCCAAACTAAGGGTCCGTATGAATCGCAATGCTATTGGGAGGGAACTATTGGTAGAAATTTTTTATATACCATAAGGAATTATAAATCGTAATATTATTAAAAAAAAGATTGAGTTTTATCATTAAAAGTTGTATATTTAAATTTGTGATTAGTTAAAATAAAATAAAATAAAATAAAAAATAAAAAAAAATGTAAAGAATTTTACTATGATAATATATTAAAATTAAACTATTAAAGAATATGGAAATAGCTAAAGGGCGTATTTTTATTTATTTTTTTGACTGTAAAGGGCGTATAATTAAAGTGAAGGATCGGGAATCAAAAGTCAAAACGCATTGCATGTGACATTAAGATGAACCGCTATTTGCTTTAAATCAAATCTACCCTTTTCTCCTTGAATTTCTCCCTGTATAAAGCTTCCACAATGAATATGGATCAAATCATTGCGATAGAGTACTGATAAGTTGTTGACATGAGTCCAGATTCAGTTTGCATTCCTTTCATGATAGCTGAGTGAGGCGGGATCCACCTCGCCAGCTAAAATGAGAAGACTAGTTTTTATTTTTTATTTTTTATTTTTTTCCCTTGAAAAATAGTTATATGATAAAATAATAAGTGTCCAAAGGAAAAAAAAAAAAAAACTAGTCTCGTAGAAAGTATATTATAAGACAAATTTTTTATATTAAAAAAAATTATCATTACCATTTAAATTTAAAATATCCGTTCAAGTTTTTAATTATCATAACTACACTAAAGATTTAAGTATCACATTGATATTAATGAAAAACAAACATGGTATTAAATATTAATGAGAGAAACAGGAGAATTCACAAACGAAGATAGTATTGAATGATAAAAATAGGCACAACAAATTAATAATAAATAGGGGTAGATTAGCGTTAGGCTGGATTTTGCCTAAACAATCTATATCTGTTTTGTAATTTGTTGGTCCAAGCATTTCATGTTACCTGTAACACCAATGCCTGTTTTATAGATTGACGATTGTCCCTACAAACCAACACGGGTCTCATCAGCATGTTTTATCCCAGAAGATCACTCATCTTATAACTGCTTCAAGTCTTCAAGTCAAGCATGCTTGGTGATGGTCTCCCGAAAGAAGATGCATGTTGTTTTGTTTTATTAGGTAATATCAATCAATTCTTATAAGTCATCATTAATTGTATAGTTACATACTTACAAAGTCTCAGAATCCCTCTCGTTCGTTCCGATGTATAATCGGTTCATTCATGTGTCCCTCCGCCTATCAGCCTGCCAGGAGCCCCTGCCTTCTTGCACCAGTGACCACTTCCCGCCCTTATCAGCCCCGACAACATGGAAAATTCATAATAAGATTTGAATACATGCGCACAAGCTAAGGCAAACAACAAAGTAATCAATGAGAGAGAAGAAAGGGAGTTATGGTGGCTAACATACGAGCAGGGTGGGGCACAAGAAGGGAGTTACGGTGGGAGGTTGGTTGCCTCGGTTGCCTTATGGTCAAAAGTATTTATCTTGATCATCCACTTTTTCTTTTCCAATATCTAACGATTGTTAATTGTGTTGCACCGTGAGCAACTTCCTCAGGTCGCCCACGGTAGAAGCCACCAGCAAACTAATCTATCTACTAACTACGTCAACCACACTCTAACAGTCTAACTATGAGCGCTGACTATTTTTTCGATACATATGATAAGAAAGCAAAAAAGACAAGAAGAAAACGACAGTGGAGGCTCATAGAAACACAAGCCCCAATTCATCACTAAGAAGCAGGAAACCAATGTTTGGGGGAGGGGCATCCCAGTAAATTCAACCTGAGCATCTTCTACCTTCACGTTTTGCAACAATATCAGCACATAAATTAGCTTCTCTATAAGTATGGATGATCTTGACACTCCAATCTCTGAGAAGCATAACAATACTCTCGCATCAAAGTATGCTTTAGGCTTAAATAGATATTGGACCGAACCCGAAAAGAAGCTCAAACTATATTCTGACTATGGTAACAAGTATTTTATAGGTTTAATTATTGAGTTGGTCCCTGAATTATTTGGGAATTTTCAATTAGGTCCCTAAACTAAAAAAATTTCTAATTAGGTCCCTAAACTTGTTTAAAATTTTCAATTGGGTCGCTAAACCTAAAAATTTTCTAATTGAATCTCTGAAATTATATAAAATCTTCAATTTGGTCCCTAAAGTAAAAAGGTTAATATATAAAATAAAAAATAATAAAATGATAGATGATGAAATTTAAAAAAATAATATTTTTTGACATAATAATAAATAATAAATAACTCAAAATACAACATAACATAATAAATAAATAAAAAAATTAAATAACTCAAAATGAAATCGATAATCAAACTAAGATGTGATATTTACTTAATTAAATTCTTTATTTTATTTATTATTTCAAACAATAACTTTGTTGTTAATTGAGGTTTATTTTATTTTATTTATATTTTTTTAATTGAGGTTAATCAGTTTAATCTCTTAATATTTTGTTATAAAACATGGATTTTCTAGCACAATTTCATATTTCATTATTATTTTTTTATCATTTCAAAAACTAAATCTTGTCTCTCAAATTTATCTATTTTTATTTAATTATTATGCTAAACAATAATTTTTCTCACTAAGTTTTATCTTACATTTTATTATCATTATATTTTAAATATTGAGTTTATTCTCTCGTATTATCATCTTTTGTCATTTAATTATTATGTCAAACAATATTCTTTTCTAAATTTCATCATCTATCATTTTTATTACTTTTTATTTTATATAGTCACCTTTTTATGTTAGAGACCCAATTGAAAATTTTATATAAGTTCAGGGACCCAATTAGAAACTTTTTAGTTTAGGGACTCAATTGAAAATTTTATATACGTTCGAGACTTAATTAGAAAATTCTTTTGTTGAGGGACCTAATTGAAAATTCTCAAATAGTTCAGGGACCAACTCAATAATTAAACCTATTTTATACAAGTGCAATTTAATAGCCAAAAATGGTTTCTCTTATTATTTATTTTAATTTTGGAAAAAAGGTAGAAAATTTATTAAAATTTGACCGTTTTGCAAAATTAGGACCACAGGCTTTCAAACCTTCACAGCCAGTCCATAAACTTGAACTAACATTCCAACAAATCCTCACATTTATGATTCATTATAACTCATTAAACTTGATATTACGTGGATTTACATTGAATACGGATTCTTTGTTAATCAATTTATTACATTAAAACTTGATGTTCAATACATATTTTATTCCTTAAAATAAATAAAGACAATTATTTTACAACATATATTTGTTTTTATATTTATTCTGTAAGAAAAAATATATTAAAAATAAAGTTTTAATGAATAAACTAATAAACAGTCCAAAATCAATGTTCCAAATAGATAAAAGATGCTATCATGTGGTCAAACTATTAGTCAAGTGAAAATTTTTAATAGACGGATCAATTGGGACAATATTAGTTAAAGTTTAAAGACTAGTTTAGAAAGATTTTAAATTTTGTGGCAGGAAGAATCAACTTGTAAGTGCTACAATTTTTTTTTTTTTCGTGAATGGAAAAGATTTAGTGATGTACCTCTTGAAAAGGATTAAACATCAGTCAGGGTTTTAGTTACCTAATCACATCCCAAATATTGTTGCCCTTATTTAGGTTATTGAGAAATCTTTTCGCTCTTGCATGCATCCCCTACATGTCAGGATTATTACTTTTTTGGTTCAGGGGTCTTTGACCTATCCCGGTGTCCAGAGTCTTTAACCCTGACTAATTCGAGGTGCGGCCGAAAGGTAAGTAAAGCCTGGCCAAGAGCTATTGCTGCCAATGATCGAACTCGTACAAAACACGAACCATTCATCCTTGACAGCAGCACATTAACCACTTGTGCCCAACTGCTTGGTTCCTACGTATCAGGATTATGATATTTGGTCAGAATTTTCTTTATCAAATTTTCATGAAAAAGAAATACAATCCCTATGACACTCTACCCAAGTGGTTGACGCACTGTTACTTAAGGACGAATCGTTCGAGCTTTACCCAAGTTCGATTCTTGAGTATGCAACAACCCTTGACCAGGCTTTACTAACCGTAGTCCCATAACCGGTCCTAAGAATCTAAGCCACGAGGATATTTCGAGGCATTCGGTCCCAATGACTAATTAGGGTGAATACCAAAAAAAAAAAAAAAAAATTCAGGTTACTCTACTTAGGTCAAAGTCAAAGTTGTCGCCATTTGGGATTGAGATTTGTTTGTGGCATTGCCAAATGCCAACTGCCAAAAGCAACATTACATAGTGTCGCTATAATAACTATCCACCCAATTTTCGCTAATACTAGTACCATCCAAATCCCTTTCTCTACTCGTCTTTCATACACAATCGCCCACAATTCGAAACCCAACCTCCGCCAATCACCGTCATAGGATTCCAAACTTTGCCGCATCCGACCACTGAAAATACGACACGTGTTAACTCTCCATAGGGCAGGTCGCGTACGATCGCCCTTTTGCTATGTGTGTGTAGTCATCAAATCTAGCACACTGAGAGTGAGAGTGTTAGTTCGTTGTTTGTGTGTTGTGATGCTGAGGCAAAACCGAAACATGGACATGATTCCTGGGAAGATCAGAAAACGAGGTTGTTCCTCGTCAGCATCGTCTTCCTCCTCCGTGATTCACAACTACAGGTTCAAGAGGGCTATTCTGGTCGGTAAGAGGTGCGGATCCACTACACCCGTGCCTACGTGGAAACTCATGAGAGCCTTGGACTCCCCAAAATACCCTCCATCATCCCACACCGCTGCTGCTGGTGGTGGTAACAACAAGCCCAAGCAGCACCAAGCTCCGGTTTCGGCGAGGAAGCTCGCTGCGACGCTGTGGGAGATGAATGAGATTCCTTCGCCTAGCGTGAAGGAAGCGCGTGAAGAAGGTTCGAGGTTGAAGAAGGAGATCAGAGCAAAGGAAAGGGTCGCAAGGTCCATGCGTTCTGGTTCTTTGCCTCGACATTTGTCCGATCCATCACATAGTCCTGTTTCCGAGGTCCCTTTTTCTTTTATTTTATGCAAATCCTATTTTTTTTTTAAATTAGTTATTGTTATTTTTGTTAAGTAAATAGAAATCTTATTTGTTCATGAGTTCTTAATGAATTGCATGTATGTTATGTTAAGACCATGTAATTTGAAAACGGACATAATTTAGATGCAGTATCATAGGTACTTTAGGTGTTCTTATTTATTGAGAATAAGACATATGTAACTAGTGTTTTAAAAATTGGTCCAACCGGACCGGACCGGACCGGTCCAATCGGTTGGACGGTCGACCAGTCACTCCTCCGATGTGATCAAATCATAGAATTGGAAAAGCAGTCAGACCACTAAAAACATCAAAAACCCAAACCAGAACTAGTCGAATCGGTCGATTCTTTTCAAAAAACAAATAAATGAAATATTTGGTTTTTTTTTAAAGAAAAAAGGGAAGGTTTTACATTTTTGGCAAGTCTCACACTCTCAACTATCTCAGGATAAGGATATTTTTACTTTTGTTTACTTTGTGTTGCGATTGCTAGTAAGAGGATTGAGCTTCATGTTAATTCTTATGGATTTGGATCTTTTGCTTAGAAATCCATTAAATTTTAACTTTGTTACTTGGATTTGTTGTTGTGTGCTTATTTCGTTATTGAACAATTTGGACTTGGTATAGAAACTTGGATTGAAATTTGATTGATCTCTTTATTGATGTGTAATTACCCAAAGTACCTATTTAACTGTACCTAAGTATTGCTCTTTCAAAATTTCAAGTATTGAACTAGAACTTATAACAGCAATAATGATGACATTTAAGGATTTGGATCATCTCATTTTCTCTCTTGACAAGCAAAGTTGCTTTTGTGTGTAAGGTTCATTAAAGTTTACTTGTCTCTTTCTCTATCACATTACGAGTATGAGAGAAAACATGATAGAAGAAAAGAAGGGGATCCGATTCCGATATTTAATCATTATATATATATGACAAAGTAATGTGACTTTGTTTGTGTAGAGAGTGGATCGATCTGGAACTGGTAGTCGCCATAGAAGAACTCCATCTATTTCTCAAAGGCCGAGGCTCACAGAACTCCATGTTGGTCCTTTAGATTCTCTTAGCAATGCCAGTCTTATGGAGGTATCTGATGCAAAGGTTTATTTTGTTCTGGAGAATACATGCATATTTTTCTTGCTGTCCTTTTATCTTCATTTCTAGGCATTTCATACTAAACATTCCAATACGCCTTGTTCTTGTTTAAATACTGTGGAATTGGATGCCCTCACTCATTAAGTAACTATAAAATTTGATACATCCGCTAATATTTCTGTGGGGTTGCTGAAGTGAAAGGTTAATACTTAATACAATTGCTTCATGATATGAAAATACAATATTTATGCTGAGACAACTTGTATGTTGTAACATGCGGATGCTTTCCCTTTTGGAATCGGAAGGGCTAAATTACATATTAAAATTAAGGAGAATGCTAACAAGTGCTCTTAGGGCATTGTTTAAGGAACCAAAAAAGGAAAATTTGTATGGTAAATTGTGTATTTAACATTTCGAAAAGTGTAACACTTAGTTTTGCAATACAAATTTCCCTTGTGTGGGTTCCTTAACCAATACCCTTGGGGCACTCGTTAGCAAGACCCTAAAATTATTTTATTTTGGATAGAGTTTCTAATTTTGTTTTTTCGTTGTTTTTATGTTTTGAAATTTGACCATAAAATACCCTGTCATGCATTTCATTCCTCTATTTTTTGGACAAATTAGGAGCTTTTCTTACAAGTTGCAGTTAATATACTGTCTGTGTGGGTGCCAATTATTACGGATTAGCTTAACTTAATCAGTTTTGTTAGCTGTAACCGTTTACAGTTAGATCAGTTAGTTGGTAACCAGCTATCTATATACTTTCTCTGTACACAGATCAATTTCAATTTCAATTTCATCCCATTCTCTAACTCTGTTTAGTCTCAACAACAACTGCCAAGGATTTGTATGTACATAGTCCCTTGTTGATGCCCTCACCAGTAACTGTATTTTTTAATACCTCTGCTATAGTTTGATGGCTTGCTGACTGATTAATACAATTTCTTCATGATATGCTAATAGAATATTTATACTGCAACGGATTATAACATGCTAACGGGATCTCTATTCATATCAAAATGGCCAAACTACATTCCGAAGTTAATTTGTACTATTTTTTTGTTACTTTGAATGGAGGGCTCTGCTTGTTTTTGTTGTTTCTATATAATTTGAAATGTACTTTGGCCCAAACCATCTGTCATGGACATGCATATTTCAACACCCAGTTGCATGCATAATCCTAACTCCGCTTTCTGGAGAATTTTGAATTTCAGTAGAATAATATGTGATGTGCATGTCTCCTTATAGTTGCATCTTGGTTTTCTTGCAGATTGAAACCAGATCTCGAGCACAGACTCCTGCTTCATCTACTTTTGGAGTTAAAACGCGTTTGAAAGATGCTAGTAATGCTTTAACAACTTCCAAAGAGCTACTTAAAATTATAAACCGCATGTGGGGTCATGAAGATCGTCCTTCTTCTAGTATGTCCCTAATCTCAGCTTTACATACTGAGCTGGAGCGGGCTCGCCTGCAGGTCAATCAGCTTATACAGGAACAGCGCTCTGATCAGAATGAGATAAATTATTTGATGAAGTGCTTTGCTGAAGAAAAGGCTGCTTGGAAAAGCAAGGAGCAAGAAATTGTTGAGGCCGCGATTGAATCTGTTGCTGGAGAACTAGACGTAGAGAGGAAACTTAGGAGACGTCTTGAAAGCTTGAACAAAAAGCTTGGGAGAGAGCTGGCTGAGACCAAAGCATCCCTTCTTAAGGTGGTGAAAGAACTTGAAAGTGAGAAGAGAGCAAGAGAAATCATTGAACAAGTATGTGATGAGTTAGCAGGCGATGTTGGTGAAGATAAATCTGAGATAGAGAAACAAAAGAGAATGTCTGCAAAAGTTTGTGAAGAGTTAGAGAAAGAAAAAGAAATGATGCAGTTAACTGATATGTTATGTGAGGAGAGAGCTCAAAAGAAACTCTCTGAGGCAAAATATCAGATTGAGGAAAAGAATGCAGCTGTTGATAAGCTTAGGAGTCAACTTGAAGCTTTTCTAGGAAGCAAACAAATTAGAGAAAAAGGACGGAGCTCCACTCACTTGAATGATGAAGAAATTGCCGCATATTTAGGCAGAAGCCGATTTGTTTCCCATCATAATGAAGATAAAGAAGATGATGAAGGGGAGGTTGACAATGGAGTAGAATGTGAAGAGGAATCTGCTGAAAGTGATATGCATTCTATAGAGTTGAATATGGACAACAACAACAAGAGCTATAAGTGGACCTACCCTTCTGAAAGCAGATTTGATACCAGAAGATATCCAATTGAAGAAGAAGTTAGAGACAGGAGGTCTACCTCTGTAAGAGTTCCAAGGAAAGGCACATCTCTGCAAAGGAGTATATCAGAAGGAATGGAGTGGGGAGTCCAGGCTGAGAAGCTTCAAAATTCAGGAGATGGAATAAATTGGGAAAGCATTTATGAAATGGAGAAGCAAGCTCAAGGAAAAGGTTACGGCGACGAAATGCAAGGCTATAAATCAGTGAAAGGTCTGAGGGACCAGATCTTGGCTGGTTCCAGGCTTGGATCTTCTAGAGGTTATGGCAGTCCAACTAGACAATTTTCTCAGCCTCGGCCGTCACGCGATCTCGCGAATACTTTCCAGGAGAGGCCTCCTACAGTGCAGGGCAATGGTCTAAAGTCAAGGTTAGGGGAAGCCAGGGGGGATGGCCAGAATGTAAGGAAGTCCAAAAGGTGAGAAGTTACACATATCTTTTGACACACCCTGCCTTGCTTGCCAAGCCAATACCCAAAAGCTGTAATGATGCCTGGTGAAAATGCAGGATGGCAGATCCTAGCTGCTAGGTAGAAGCCAAAAGAAAGCCTTTCTCCTTCTATGTTTATTTTGTTGATAGCCCATGGGTGCTATAGTTGCAGCACTCAGCTGCTTAAATTTTCAATTGACCATTCTCTGGTATGGTAGTGGTTGTAGAGTTGAGTAACGTCTTATATAAATATAAATGGCGAGTTTTTATTTTTTTCCTGTAATATATGCTGAAGGTGATTGAGAATATTTTGTTTTTTTTCTCTTCCTTCTGTATTCATAGAGACCACTTTGTCTCCCACGAGTGGTGTTCAATGAGTAAGGAACCGATGGGTTTGAACCGATGGGTTTGATTTTGACATTTATAAGGATGAAAAACGAGTTAAAATTATTGAAGAGAGTGTCTTTTCTCTCTCTCTCTCTCTCTCTCTCTCTCTCTCTCTGTGTTTTTTTTTTAATTTTTTTAATTTTTTTTTAGAATTGAAGTAGGGAGGTTGGAACAAAGATTCGCAATTTGATTATTATCTGGTGAAGTTTGAAAATTGCGGAACTATAACAATTGCGGGGACTTCTATAGTTCTATTATACACATGAAATGAACACAGCTAATTAAGGGGTCAAAGCCTTTCCACTTGTATCAATATGTGTTGGTTGTTAATATCAAAATTGGCCTAAGCTATTTCTTTGATAAAAATGTTCTTCAAAATGGGAGTGAAAATTTAATGAAAAAAATATTAATTAGTATACATTACCGGTTAAACATTTTTTACACTATCAATTAATCATAAAATATCACATCATTAGCAATGTTTTACTCTTATAACAAATATCTTATGTCAAACATATAATCATTTGTGATTAATTGATAATGTAAAAAAAATTAATGTAACATTGTCAAAAAAATTGATAATGTAAAAAAAAATTGTACTGACTAAATATGAAACACCCTTTATCTGGAAATTAATGTAGGAAATTTATCTCTAAATATTTTCCTTTATACTTTGAAATTTTTTTAAAAAAAATTTTAAACTATTAACTAATGGTTGGTTGAGTGGTAAGCATCTTGACCTATAAGGCACAGAACACAAATTTGAATTCTAATAACAGATACTCTAATCAGTTGATCGATGATTAGTCTCCTAACCGATCGTCCGATCCAAGGGGCAAAATTTACAGGAATACCACAGAATGTCACTAGGAGCCAAAAAAGAAAATAAAACTGACTGAATTTTTTGCATGAAAACTCATAAAAGGGCGAAGTGATGATTAGGATTTAGGAGAGATCTATAAGCATAAACAGAGTAGGGAAAGCATAGTGCGCAAATGCGGGCGTTTGCCTCCAATTCCCATGCGTTCAATCTATCAACATTGGCCCTTCTCTCCTCCTCGTTCATCAGCGACCATCTTAACCCTCCTCAAAGCCTGCAAGAGCATCGAACATCTCCACCAAGTCCACGCTTCCATCATCCACAGAGGCCTCGAGCAAGACCACTTCCTCATTTCCCACTTCATCTCCCTCTCCAACTCCTTCTCCGCCACTCTCTCGTCCTATTCCACCACCGTCTTCGACCGCGTTCTCACCCCTTCCACCTTCCTCTGGAACACTCTCATCAGAACCCATTGCCAAAAGACTCGTTTTTTGGACACCCTTTCTGCTTTTATTCGCATGAAGGCAAATGGGTCTCTTCCAGATAGCTACACCTACCCTTCTGTCATCAAGGCCTGTTCTTCCACGTGCAAGGTTCGGGAAGGAAAATCGGTTCATGGGTCGGCGTTGAGGTCTGGGGTGGAAGGGGATGTGTTTGTGGGGACCAGTTTGATCGACATGTATGGGAAATGTGGGGAGATTGGTGATGCTGCTAAGGTGTTCGATGGAATGTCTGAGAGAAATGTGGTTTCTTGGACAGCTATGATTGTTGGGTATGTGACTGCTGGGGATGTGGTGGAGGCGAAGAAGCTGTTTGATGAGATGCCGCAGAGGAATGTGGTTGCATGGAACGCGATGATGCGTGGTTTTGTGAAGGTGGGAGACTTGAGAAGTGCTTGGGGCGTGTTTGATGCTATGCCTGAGAAGAATGTGGTTTCTTTCACCACCTTGATTGATGGCTATGCCAAGGCTGGTGATATGGCAGCCTCGAGGTTCTTGTTTGAACAGGCTAAGGAAAAGGATATCGTTGCGTGGTCTGCTTTGATATCAGGGTATGTTCAGAATGGTCAGCCTAATCAGGCATTGAAAGTCTTTCTTGAGATGGAATCGGAGAATGTGAAACCTGATGAGTTCGTATTGGTTAGCCTGATGTCGGCTTGTTCTCAGTTGGGTAGTTTAGAATTGGCTCAATGGGTTGATTCTTATGTAAGCAAGAGCTCTGTTGATCTTCAACAAGACCATATAATTGCAGCACTTTTGGATATGAATGCAAAGTGCGGAAACATGGAAAGGGCGTTAAAATTGTTTGAAGAAATGCCTAAACGAGATCTAATATCGTATTGTTCGATGATACAAGGGTTGTCGATTCATGGGTGTGGGGAAGAGGCTGTGAATCTCTTTAAGAGGATGCTGATGGAAGGGCTAACTCCAGATGAGGCAGCCTTCACAATCATCCTCACAGCTTGTAGCCATGCTGGGCTTGTTGTTGAGGGTTGGAACTACTTCCAATCCATGAAGCAAAAATACTGCATTAATCCTTCATCTGATCACTATGCATGCATGGTTGATCTTCTAAGCCGGTCTGGGCAATTAAGGGATGCTTATGAACTTATAAAATCAATGCATGTGGAGCCTCATGCTGGTGCCTGGGGTGCACTTCTTGGGGCATGTAAACTATATGGTGATTCAGAGTTAGGAGAGATTGTCGCTAATCGTCTTTTTGAGCTTGAGCCTCAAAATGCAGCTAACTATGTGCTTCTGTCTAACATCTATGCAGCAGCAGACCGATGGATAGATGTTTCCCTTGTGAGAAGTAAGATGAAGGAAAGGAGAGTGCGGAAGATTCCTGGTTGCAGTCAAATTTAGTCCAGAGCTGAGTTCTTTTGGTATTTTAAGCTTTCTCAATGCCATGTATGAAGTTCTCAGTTGGGTAATTTGGTTGAAGGACATGAAAAGCGATGTGAATTCTTTTTCAGTTTGTCTGGAAGCTGAGCAGTTGCTCCATGGTTGTTAAATTGGAAATGGAGTTGACGGCATTGAAATTTATTCGGGGTTTCACTTACATGCTGCCATGTATGAACCAGGCTTTGAGTCTTAATTTTGAGACAAAGTTGTTTATACAATGACTTCATTGTGGCTCCCTTTTTTTGGAAACTAGAAGGACCAAAACAATTTAAGTTGGTTTGCAATTCTGGTTGATGGATTATAATTAAGGGTTAGATTTTAAACTGCAGTCATCTGCATGGAAGAAAAGGAGATTATTGTCAAGGCCAGGATTTAAATTGCAGTAATCTGCAAGGCAGAAAACTAGTTTATAATTGATTTGGTTGAAATCTGTGGCCAGAAACTGTAACTTCTATGTTTTTATTCAACAAGATAGATGTTGTTGCTACCGTTTTTTAATCAAATGAGATCAGATTAATATTTTGTGCACCTCTTCCTCTTCACCTGTAAGCATCCCTTCTTCTTCATCCTCTGTTTGTGCACCTTTTGTGTTTCTGATAATTTTGATTCAAAGTGATTTTTGTTGTACAGATTTTGCACTTGTGCACGTACTGTTCATAACCTTAAAAGATAATAAAGAAGCATCTGGTTGCTAATATGTCTTGTAATTTTGTTTTAAAATATATACGTTGATAGGTGCTTTCTGTAAACTATACTGTTTCATATTAACTTTGCCCTTGCTTAATTTGTCTTAAACATAATGTGCATTTCTTGCTTTAATCTATCAGATGTTGAATGTCATAGTAGGGAACCGTGTGGAAATTGGTGCAAATACAAGCATTGACCGGGGCAGGTTAGTGGTTTGATGACTTCTATTGCTTTCTTTTCAGCTTAATCATGTTTTAAAATGGGTTCTTGTGTGATTTTTACTTTTTTTTTTTATAGGCAAATGTTAGTATTAATATTAGTATTTTGTTAAGGGGTGGGGTTTGAACTCTCAACCTCTTTATCACTCCATTTCTTAACTCCCCCGCTCCCAACCACCAAGCCAACCTTATAACACCTAGTTTGATTTTCACTTGGAACCGGTGTGAGGTTTATTACTAATTTTACTTTTTCTTATACAGCTGAAGAGATACAGTTATTGAGGACAATACAAAGATAGATAACTTGGTTCAGGTTAACATTCAGCTTTTTCATAATTGATAAAAGAATTTGAGGTTTGTTCTCTTGTTCTGATTGGTTCCGCAGATTGGTCATAATGTATTAAGAGCAGCCTAGGTAATCTTGGCAATACATGTTCACTAGAGCCTGAACACCTATTTACCATATTCTCTAGCTAACAACATAAGTATCGAAGGGTTCTTGACGCCATAAGTATCTGGCAAAGCTCTCTTATCACCTCAGGTTCAGGCCTTGCCTTTAGGACAAAACACGTATGAAACTAAACACTTCTATGAGATTCCAACTTCATTTTTCTGTCTATAATAACTGGATCCAACTTTGTCGTATTTACCAACTTTTGTTCCTCATATGAGTGATGAGGCCTATGGTAATTTCGTATGATATCTTAGATGATAGGAATAGTGTAGCCATTAAATTCCATAATAAATAAAACCCGAGTTTTAGTTTACTTATCAGGTAAGAGAGCGTTTTCTGTTGTCCTTTTTTTTAATAAGTAGGTAAGAGAGCTCTAAACATGTTCCTTCTCCTTTTAAAGAAGTTAAGGTTTTTTTTTTTCTTTTTTTAAAAAATTTATTAATGGTATAACTACAAAATACTTAACAAATTGGTGAAAGGTAAAATTTAGTTTTAGGTCGTGGCAATTAACTAGAAAATACTTTACTAACAAACTCAACTAGCACTTTCAGTCATGATCAAATAACTTGTGATGTTCCTAACCTTATGTTAAATTTGATATGTTGAATTCGTGATGTTCTTAAATTTAGATAATGAGTATGAGTATTATGACAATACGGATTTGTTTAATTGAAGGAGATGGAAAATATAGTAAGGTTGGTTAGAGCTTGTAAAGTTTTTATGCATCCCACACATATCAAAGGATTCAATGGGTGCACTACAAGCTTTCAATCGTAAATTTCATTCAATCAAGTTTGCTTTTTATTTTATTTTTTATTCTAACTTCAGATCTTTCTTGTAATTTTTTTTTTACATGATTTTTCTTTGCTTGTCTTCAATAATTGCTCATATTTTTGTTACATATTCGAGGATAAGATTCCAACTCTGTTATTCTTTGTTGGCAAGGACGGCCAATTGTGGCATTACCTGGTTTGTGAACTTGTGACATGTGATTTGTGGCAGACAATCCAAAGAGGATGCTGTTTAGTCAATCAATAATCAAAACAAAATCCAAAGATTATTTATTGTTTATTAAAAATATCGATACCCTAATAAAAACAAAGAATATAAAAAAATTAATAATAAAATATGAGTGACTTATTACCTACCTAACGTTGCTATTATAAGCGTGTCCCTGATTTCTTATTCTAACAGAGTACTAGTTTGCTCCTCGTGGACCTCCCTTTCTCTGCTTTTCTCATAGCAATGGCAGGTTCAACCTCTGCAGTGAACAAAAGGTATGTACCGAGTAAAAGTGCTTCAGTTCTGAGTTATTTGATATGCGCAACCAAGTAGGATATGAAATTACTTCCAAGTAATTACAACTTTTGCGTTGTACCACATATATATGTATTAATAGTCTAATATAAATTAAACCGTTCCATTCTTATTCATATATAGTTATATTATGAATATCACGAACATATGATTCATCCGAGTGGTAAGGGATTCGAGCACCTTAAACAAGTGGTCAGGGGTTTGAATCTTGACTCTTGTGTATGAAAAAGAATCTGATTGGGAGGGGAGAACCCCACCTTGTATGCCTAATGGGTTCTCGATGGAAATTAGTCACTATTAACGGTGAATGATATTGATACCTTTATCATGGTTACCAAAAAAATACAACGAATTTGAATCTTTTGTTGCATGCAGGCTAGAAGGAAAGGTGGCACTGATAACCGGAGGAGCTAGTGGCATAGGGAAACGCACTGCAGAAGTATTCGCTGAGCATGGAGCGAAGGTAGTGATCGCAGACATCCAAGATGACCTAGGACATTCTGTTGTCAAATCCATAGGGCCATCGATATGTTCCTATGTCCACTGCGATGTCACCGATGAGAAGCAAGTCAAAAATGCGGTGGACAAAGCCGTAGAAACATATGGGAAGCTAGACATCATGTTCAACAACGCTGGCATAGCTGATCCCAACAAGCCCCGAATCATTGACAATGATAAGGCAGATTTCGAGCGCGTGCTCAGCGTCAATGTCACAGGTTGTTGAAAAGCACGGTAAATATGGTAAATATTAGACAAAGTATAAATGTTTTAAAAGTCGAATTTTTCTTTTGAGAAAAGGAAAGTAGATATTAAATAAGTATAAAGGTTATTCCAACCCATATTTTTTTTTATATAGATAAATAAATGTTAATGTTAATATTAGCTCAACAATGTAATGAAGCTCAGTCTTTCCCTCTTTAAAAATATTTTTATTGCGACGAGTCCAAGTAGACCAAATGCTAGAAAACCAAGGAACCACCCAAACAAATTTAAGATTTAATCTAGTAGTTCAATCTTTTGATAAACTCGGCATCCGGAAGTCAATTGGATCTCGACTAATTTGAGTTGAGTTGGTGGACTCATATAAGATGAGAAAGCTATCTCAGCGTTTATTTTTTCCATTCACTGGATTCGAATCTGAAATCTTGTTTAAGGAGAACCAAGCTTGAGCTACTTGGATCAACATGCATTGATACCTAGTAGTCCAATCTAATGTTTAAAACGTTAGTTCAAAGAATTAAATCATAGCTGGAAGTAAATAAAAAAAATGGTGTACCTAACTAGTAATTAATTGCTGAGAAAGCAATTTAACCTATTTAATCTCAATTTTTATTTTAATACAGGTGTTTTCCTTGGCATGAAATACGCATCGCAGGCCATGATCCCTGCTCGCAGCGGCAGCATTATATCTACTGCTAGCATAAGCTCGTACGTTGGTGGTGCTGCTTCACATGCCTACTGTTGTGCTAAGCATGCAATAGTGGGTCTCACTAAGAATGCAGCGGTTGAGCTTGGCCAATTCGGGATCAAGGTTAATTGCTTGTCCCCTTACGCTCTTGCCACTCCCTTGGCTACCAACTTCGTTGGAGTCAATGATGTTGAGCTTGAGAATGTTATGAACTCGCTCGCTAATCTCAAGGGTGTGACCCTTAATGTTGATGATGTGGCTAATGCGGCACTTTATTTTGCTAGTGATGATTCGAGGTATGTGAGTGGACATAATTTGCTCATTGATGGGGGCTTCAGCATTGTTAATCCCTCCTTCCACATGTTTCAGTACCCAGACTCTTGATTTTTGTTTCACTACTATGAAGAAACAATAAGGGCAAATGCGGGATTGGGATAATTGTTATCTTGAAATGTTCCTACTTAAGTCTATGTAATAAATCAAAAAAAAATATGATTGAATTTGAATGTTTTTCTTTCTTCTAAAATTTTAAATTAGACGCCGTACGTGTAAGCATAGTTCTAAATTGCAATATGTCGCATGTCTTATTTATTCGCAATTGCGACCATAACTATAACAAATATAATGTAATTGCAATTGCGACCTCAACCATAATTTGAAAACCACGAGTGTAAGGTTCGGTGCTTCTTCGCAACTCGCAAGCCTGTCTAGTGGTTCTTCTGCAGCAGGCTGAAGATCGAACGTAGAGAGGGAGAACAAAAATGTTGATGAGAAATTTTATATATATATAATATTCAGATAATATTTGTTTTATGTAAGTGAACATTAAGGTTAGCTAATCTTTTCCCCAGCCGCCTAAAAAAAAAACAATTTGTTTATTAAGTTTCTTAAAAAAAATTGCTACTATTTTAAAAAACTAAATATATCCCTTTCAATTAAAATAAGTGAATGAAATATTAAATTTACTTTCTGTAAATTTAACCCAATGTTCTTTAGCTCACTTAACCCACTTCAAAAAATATTAAAAAGTTCAATAGTCATAGCCCCTAATTCTATGTTTCTTTTCTGGTCAATTATATTTAGAGGCATGCTATTTAGTGCGAATAGTATAATACGAATTGTGATGAAATTAGTAAAGACCAATCAAATGAAAAGTTTAACAAAAATCACGATGGACATAGGATAAAAATGACATCAAAAGTATATTATAACAACACCGTTAGCATGGAAAGTACGAAATATTGTTCGTCCTTATATTTATACCTTACCTAATACTCCATAGAACAGAGATTAATTTCTATCAACTGTTGGCATGACATATGTACGAAATATTCACCACCGTTAGCAGTGGCGTGACTATCTTCATCGGGGAACCTGTTGGGCACACAAGATGGGTTCTCCCCTCCCAACCCAGTTTTTTCTGTGTACATAAGAGCTAGGATTCGAACATCTGACCACTTGTTTAAGGTGCCCAAGTCCCTTACCACCTGGACCAACCACATGTTGGTCAGTGAAAATGAATTTTATATAGACATCCAATAAAATCTTGACAAATCAATATTATTGTTATTTCTCTCTCTTAATTATTATAATAAAAGTATATATGTCAAAATATTAATGGATGTCAATATAAAACTTTTTATATTCACGGTATATACTTCTTTAATCCTATATATATAAAAAAAAAAAAAAATTCTTTCTTGTCGTGCACTACTATTTTCCCTTCTTCTCTTTCTTTGCCGCCCACTTGTCTCTTCTTTGCTTGTCTCTTTCAAACGAAACTCGTATTTTATAATCAACCTACTTTTTTAATAGCTAAAACATTATATTATTTATTGTTGCGCGCGGGCATATATATATATATATATATATTAAATTTTTACACTGACATCAAATAATATCTTAACAATTTTATTATTTTTCTCACTTTGTTATTAAAATAAAAACACAAATATCAAAATATTAGTGGATGCCAGTATAAATTTTTTTATATTAAGTTATTGACAATACATATTACTTTAATTCATATATATAATAATTTTGTTTCCGTTTATATTCAATGAATTGGTTCAAGTTTTTCTTATAGCAAAAGAATGAAGAAGAGTCTTTGATAAGAAGAAATGGAGGCTCTCTTGCTCTTGCCATGTGAAATATTCTCTCAATTTTATTTTTCGATTGTTGATTGCCGTTATATTTTGAAATTCATATATCCTGATCTCCAAGATAAGCTTGAATAACTTATTTCAAATTATTTTTTAGGTTTTGTTTGCTTTGATTAGGGCACATGTAATGAGTTGAAATATCAATTTGCTAATGAAAGGAGCATCCTATATAACTTGTAAGTGTTTCCCATAATTTCATGAATATGATACATACTAGCGGCTAATAAATTATGGTTGTTTGAATTATCTAAATCATTTTCAGGTATCCCGAAATAATATAATGGTAAAGAGTAAGAAAAATGATGTATTTTTTAAGATAAAAGTAGTGATAAAGAGGAAAGTAACAAAACTTCTGCATGTTCAACCCATGAAAAAATTGTCATGATAATGCTCCAACAATGTAAGGAACAAGTTTCTAAGATTTTGAAGGTTTTTTTTTTATAAATAAAAAATGAATTAATTAGAGCACTAAGGAAACTCTAACCCAATTACAAAGACCCACAAAAAGGAGCCACCAAAACAGTTATATACACAAAAGCAGTACCTGCCCCAAAAGAAATAGAAACATGATCCAGTAATGCTGTTAGGCCTCAAAACATAGTCCCCCAACACATTACAGGATCCTAGTAAAAAGAAGACCAGCTTTCGAGAAATAGATGCTGCCACAACATCTCACCCAAAAAAAAAAAAAAAAGATGCTGCCACAACAGCACACAGATAACAGCATCCGTGTATTAGCTTCCAAAACATATACCTTCAAACAAAAGAAGAACAGCAGCATTTGAAGGTTACTTCTAATGAAATTGTATTAATTCTTTGGTGTGTGACCCTGTCCAATGTTGTCAAAATTCAAATGTGATCTACATCTACCACGAATCAAGGTTAATATATATTTCTGGTGATAAGGTTAATATACATTTTATCTTATGCAATACAACTATTTACTTTTGTCAAAATAACGTTTTAATATATTAGGTAGCTCAAGTGGTTTGAGCTAGGGGTATAAGAAATTGGAAAAATAGGAGGTCCAAGATTCAAATCTCGGTAAAGATTAAAAAATTAATATAAAAATTAATTACTAACATTTACATATATAAAAAAAATCATGTATCGTGCCAGCTATGCTTTACATTGAAAGATTTTTTTTCTTTCCTTTTTTTGCTATTTTTGTTCTTCCTGTTTATGCCATGCACATTCTATTCTGGGTTCTCAACAAAAAAAGCCCAACCCCACCTTCACTCCCCTCTCCTACCGTCTTGCCTCCTTTCCCTTCTTAATCAAACTACTGCTGTGTCGGTCTTGAAAATCGAGGCACAAAGGAGTGGGTGATACCTAAAATAAAGAAAAAATGGATTTGGATCTGAAAGCACTGACAGTTAGCTGAGGACTTAGCATCCACATCCCAGCACCCCACTTTAGAGTTTTTAAATGGGTCACATCATTATCATTTATTTTTACTTTTTACAACTTAAACACATCATCTCTCTAACTCAGCAACTTCTAAAATGTTCTTAAAATGAACCCCACCAGTGACCTCATATCCTTACATTTCATCAGTGATTTATTTGTCACAGCAACTTCAATTTGTTTTTTGTTTTTTAAAAAAGGAAATGTCACAAGATACGGGTGCTTGACTGCTTGTACCAGTACTCCCCACTTTTGGGGTGCTTCAAGCACTGGTTCTTAAATCATAAACATCCCGCAATTTCAACCGATGCGGGTGCTCTTAGGTTCTAATTTCAAACCAGATTTCAATTGTTAATAATTTTTTTTGCCAATTGTTAATAATTAATATATAAAACGTGGAGAGGGACTTATTAGGTTTTAATTTCAACCAACACCTTCAATTGTTAATAACAATAAAAATATATATATATATATATATTGTCATCAAGCAGTCATGCAGTATCATCCATTGGGGAAACAATTATTTCTTTTGATTGTTATTAATTTTTATGATTTAGAGTTTGACTTTTTCATTTTTTATTGCAGTTTGTTTTAATGTTATTAAAATTGAACCGGTGATCGACTCGGTCAGGGCACTGGGTTAATGGGCCACTGGTTTAACCGGGGGTCACTGGTTGACTCGGTTTAAACCGGTATACATTAAAATATTCTAAAATATTCATATATATGACAATATAGTTCAACATGTCCATACTCCAAATTTAAAATCATTACCATAAAAATGTATCCAATTAAATAAATACCAATCAAGGTCACTGGTTGAACCAGATGAACCAGTATATATTAAATATATAAATTCTTATGATTGACTTATGTATATATATAGTATTTTGCAGGAGTTGACTAGATATACATTAAATTTTTTTAAAAATATTCATACATAGGCCAAACATAATTTAACATGTTCAGCAGTTCAGATTGTGGTTCAGATTCAGTAGAAGATATCTCTGACTAAAAAACAATTCAATATTATGGAGAGTAATATTGAATATAATATAGTGTCAGTATTATATCAGTTCAAATAATTATCAATATATTACTTGAATATTATCAGTATCAGAAATCAATATATCATTGTATCATTATAATATAAATACAGTTCATTTAAAAAAAAAAAAACCCGGCCGAGTCAACCGGTTTTTTTCCGGCCGAGTCAACCGAGTTTCACAAAAACCCGGTCGGGTCAACCGGGTCAATCCGGCTCGATGTGCTAAACGGTCCAACATCCTAACCGGACCGGCCTGGTGACCGGTTTCCGAGCTAACCGGTCGAACCGGCCGGTCCAGTCCGAGTTTTATAACACTGGTTTGTTTACCCCTATATCAAACCTATTTTGTTTTGCTTGTTTTTAAGTTTATTTTATAAAAAAGTAACAAATTATTAAGTAACTTTATTAAAAATAAAATTATTATATTGTAGTGAATTACTTATTAAAATACTTAAATATTATTAATTAATATGTTATTAATATTTTTCAATAATAAAGTTAAAAATAAATACTTGATGAACTTTGTAAAATGTTATAAATAAAATAAACAAAATTCTTTTTAAGAAATAGGAAAAAGGTTATGGTGAGTTCCTTTTGGGGTTTTGACCAAACTAACCCACTTTTAGAAACTATTTACCAAAATAACCTACTTTTGAAACTATTTACCAAACTAACCTACTTTTGAATAAAATAATATTTTTTTTGGTTGACTTTTAGTGGCGCCGGTCCTACCGACGCCATTGACTTTGACCCGCCACGTGGCGGGTCTCTATTGGCCAGAAAAAAAAACGAAAAAGAAAAAGAAAAAAAAAAAAGGAGTGGCGCCGTTAGGAATGGCGCCACTTATATATATATAATTATTATATTATAATATATATAATTATTATATTATAATATATATATATATATATATTATAATATAATAATTATATATATATAAATAATTTAATATATATATATATAATTTAATATAATTATTATATATAAATAATTTAATAATATTAATATATTTATATTAATTAGTAATTAATTAATATAATGATAATATTTATTAGTAGAATTTAATTAATTAATTAATTAATATTTATTATTAATTAATAGTTAATAATATAAATTTGTGTTGTCTTGTGTCTGTAATGTAATTTGTTAAGCTCGTTTTCTTTGACCGATGACTTGGTTGCTCGTCACATTCACATCACATGCATGTTCACTGATCACAATACTATCACACTAGTGAACTGTTTGACAATTTCACAATTCTTGCTCCACAAAAACCAACTCCAACAAATTTGTTTATAATAATTAATTATTATATAAATAAATGATAATATTAATTATTATATATATAAATGATAATATTAATTTATAATTTTAATTATCTTCTTATAAAAGTATTTTTCCTTATATTTTTTCTTGCTAGTTACGCTTCTAACCTCAATTGATTGTTTCTTTTCTCACATGACAGTATTTGTTTACAATAATAAAGGGTTCGGTTTGCGGTTTTTTTATAAAAGTGTTCGGTTTGTGGTTTTTTTTATCTGTAATGTAATTTGTTAAGCTCGTTTCCTTTGACCGATGACTTGGTTGCTCGTCACATTCACATCACATGCATGTTCACTGATCACAATACTATCATTTATATATATAATAATTAATATTATCATTTATTTATATAATAATTAATTATTATAAACAAATTTGTTGGAGTTGGTTTTTGTGGAGCAAGAATTGTGAAATTGTCAAACAGTCCACTAGTGTGATAGTATTGTGATCAGTGAACATGCATGTGATGTGAATGTGACGAGCAACCAAGTCATCGGTCAAATGAAACGAGCTTAACAAATTACATTACAGACACAAGACAACACAAATTTATATTATTAACTATTAATTAATAATAAATATTAATTAATTAATTAAATTCTACTAATAAATGTTATCATTATATTAATTAATTACTAATTAATATAAATATATTAATATTATTAAATTATTTATATATAATAATTATATTAAATTATTAATTTATATATATATATATATATTAAATTATTTATATATATATATATATATATATATATATATATATAATTATTATATTATAATTATATATATATAAGTGGCGCCATTCCTAATGGCGCCACTCCTTTCTTTTTTTTCTTTTTTGTTTTTTTTTTTTTCTGGCCAATAGAGACCCGCCACGTGGTCGGTCAAAGTCAATGGCGCCGGTCCACTAAAAGTCAACAAAAAAAATATATTATTTTATTCAAAAGTAGGTTAGTTTGGTAAATAGTTTCAAAAGTAGGTTATTTTGGTAAATAGTTTCTAAAAGTGGGTTAGTTTGGTCAAAACCCCGTTCCTTTTTGCTCGTACAGTAGTTGACTTGACTGCATTCTTTAATTGGAGTTAGTCGTTGGATCAATTTGGTTAGTGGCTCTCATTTATCTATTGTTTAATTATCTATCTGTATTAATTTTGCGACATGATCGTGACATTTACTCGTAGAATTGTATCCTTATATATTATAAAGTTTCATTACATTAAGAATCTGAGCATTCAAATTTTCATCCATTAATTAGTTGCTCTAGTGTGCTAGCTAGTCCTACCTAGATGAGCAAATCCTCCTCCATGGCTTCAATTTCAATTGCCAAAAGGTATTAGTTTCGCGAACTGAGATTTCTTTAATCTGTCTTCATGAATCAAATATGAGATGGTTAATAAGAAGATGGGGATCTGCTGTCTCATCTTGTTGTAGCACATCTGTTTCCACTAATAATATATAATATATTGCTGTCTCATTTTGATAAAATATTATTAATGGGGATAGAATATATTACACTGAAATGGAACAACCACAGATCTTCATCCTAATAAAAAATCTCTCATGCATATTTTTCTTGCAGGCTAGAAGGTAAAGTGGCAATAATCACAGGAGGTGCCAGCGGCATTGGTGCCGCTACTGCTAAACTATTTGTACAACATGGTGCTAAAGTCATTGTTGCGGATGTCCAAGACGAACTAGGCCAATCCCTTTGCAAAAATCTTGGCACAAATGTCACCATTTTCTACGTTCACTGTGATGTCACTTGTGATTCAGATGTGAAAAATGTGGTTGACATAGCAGTATCCAAATACGGTAAGCTAGATATCATGTACAACAACGCCGGCATCCCAGGAGAGTTGAATCAATCAATATTGGGTTCTAATAACGAAGACTTCAAAAGGGTTTTTGAAGTTAACGTTTATGGAGCTTTCTTGGGTGCCAAGCATGCTGCTAGGTTCATGATCCCAGCGAAGAAAGGGGTCATTCTTTTCACTTCAAGTTCTGCTTCAGTGATTGGTGGTGAAGCAACACATGCTTACACTGCTTCAAAGCATGCAGTGGTGGGGCTTATGAAGAACCTGTGCGTGGAACTTGGGCAGCATGGGATTAGAGTCAATGCTATCTCTCCAGGAGCTATTCCAACCCCATTGCTAAACAATACTTTGAAAATGAATAAGAATGAAGTACAAGAATTGCTATACTCAGTTGGAGTGTTGAAAGAAGCAGTTCTTGATGCTGAGGACATAGCTGAGGCAGCACTTTATCTGAGTAGCGATGAGTCCAAGTTTGTGAGTGGTGTCAACTTTGTATTGGATGGGGGTTATAGCACAACCAATTTGTCATTCACTTCAGCACTGAAAGGTCTTATGAACCAAAACAACAACCACATGCATGCACAGTAGGCTTGGCTGCACTTATTAATTGTAGTGGTCTGTACGTGCAAGTCTATATGTTCTCTATGTTGTGTGTGTGTGTGTGTTCGATTAACTGATGAGGATGGAATGGTTGCTATACATGGTCTCCTCTCTGAACAATATAGTAGTGTAAAAATGTGTGGGGTATTGTTCAACCATAAAATAACAATAATGTTTGATGTAGAACATTATTTGACAACATTTTGTATTTCCTTTTTCCTTTTTTTTTTAAAGCTTTGTCATAGGAAGTAAAAAATTAGAGAGAAGTTGAATTCCTATTGAATAAGAAAGCCTAGAGATAGAGAGAGACTTTGATCAATTTTCTTCTTACTTTCATTCATATCACTATTGGTTTATATAACCAATTTACAAATAACAAACTCAATACAATTTACCCTACTATTAAGGATTTAGGGACACATTGCACAACAAACTACTAATAATAAATTATAAAAAAACAAACTATATTATTTTAGAATATTCCATAAGTGAAGGGGCCTTTGAGGTGTTGCTGAATTTGACTCTATAACTTGTAGGTGGATTGACCTTGTTATCATGTATATCCATATCATTACCGACCCCTTCAAATTGATCTTGTCCTCAAGATCATAGTGTGGTATTAACCATTTTTCACTAACCCATGTCTTGTTTTCCATTAAATGGGCCTGACTTGTTGAGTTTGAAAAATACCATGTTTTAAAATTGGCCCAATAAATGAGGAGACCCAAGCCAGTAACTAAGTTCCTGTTAGCCCACTTTCCTTTTAGCAGTAATGAGACCCAATCTAAGACAAGGCCCAAAATGATGAGGCCCACTTCCATAACAAAGCCAATCAAGCAGCACATGCCCATTGAAACCCTAAGAATATTTTGCTTTCTGTTGCTCCAAGGCACCCATGGAACCCAAGGCCAGCAGGAGGCGGTGCCAAGTGATGGCGCTGTCGCCGGAAAAAGAACCGTCGCCGGCGATGACCCTGATCGGACTGAAGGAGGCGGAGCCGGAGACGTGCATGACGGAGGCTCACTCGACAGAGATGGAGATGGCGGGTTCGAGATCCTTCGAACGTGAAGACGGTGGCACATGACGGAGGGGTATACATCCGGCAGAGGGCCGCCGGGATCAAAGCAGAAGCAGATAGGCAACAGAAACGGAGAGGACGAAACGGAGATCAAAATGCAACGTGTTACCGGAAATGGAAGGGCAATAGGAGGATGATGCCTCTGAAACCTCCGATGAAGATAGCGGGGCGTGACAGATCCGCCTGGGTAGAAGCAGAAGAACAAGAAGGTACAGACGGCGGGGGGTTGAAGTACCCACTGGAGATCATAACGGGAGACGCGGCCTTGCCCAGAATAGAAGACGTTGGGGTCGATGCCGTCGTGCAGGCGAAACCATTGCCAGAGACACGCGTCCATGGGCAAGCAAGCAGACTCGGTTGCTTCGTTGCCCCCAATTCATTCCCGAAACTCTTCTGGTGCAGCCCCACCGCAAAAATATGGTTAAAGATCATCGCCGCCGTCAGATTTTTCTTACACAGTTGTTTTTCTTCACTCGAATTGTTCTCTAACCCATTCTGAGGTAACTCCAAAAGTGCAACCACGAAGGTTGGGTTGAAGGTTGACTCCGCTGTCAGATTGGTCACGGTTACAGCAAGGACATCCGTCACAAAGTTTGGTTCGGCCATGGTGGCTGACCCACAAATCTTGAGGTGGTCGGGTTCTAGAGTGATTGAATTTGTCGGGTTCTCAACATCTTTCTCTTCGCCATTTTCAGTTTCAGGGGAGGAGAACTTGTCCGTGATGGTGATGTAAGTCTCAGCGGCTATGGTAGAGCTGGTCACTGGCTTAGGTGGGTGTTGTTGATGCTTGCCTAGTAGGAAGGGTTTTGCAATGGGGTTTTCTGCCATAGATGACGCAACAAGGTTTGGTTTGGTCATGGCGGCGGGGATGTGGTTTGGGCGTTGTAGGGAGTGGATTTTCTAGGCAGTGATGGTGGAGCCTGTAGTTGAGTGGTACGATTGTGGAAGTGAAGAGGATTGTTGTTGAATCTAGGTGTTTAGTAGGGGTGTCAATGGGTAGGGTACCATAGTACCCGTCCCTATACCCGTATTTGAAAAAATTATCTGTACCCGGACCAGTACCCGCATGGGTAGCAACTTTGATACCCTTACCCGTACCCTCTGGGTACCTAATTACCCTTATCCGCATCTGTTACCCGCACTTTAAATATTAAAAAGCAGTAAATAACAAAAGAAACATTATAACAATTTAAAAACGATTCAAAGGTCTTTTAATTATATATACATATACATACGTGCGGGTGCGGGGTTGGGCGGGTACCATAGTACCCGTACCCATACCCATTCAAATTTACGGGTAATTACCCGTATCCGGATCCTTACCCATTGTGGGTAATTTGTGAGGGTACCCAATGGGTAGAGTCTGGGTAGGGTACTATAGTACCCCTCCCCACACCCGTGTTTGAAAAAATTACCCGTACCCGCGTGGGTAGCAACTTTAGTACCCTTACAGTACCCTATGGGTACCTAATTACCCGTACCCGCACCTGTTACCCGTACTTTAAGTGTAAAAAAATAGTAAATAAAAAAAAATTATAACAATTAAAAAATGATTCAAAGGTCTTTTAAATATGCTCATAAAATATTACAAAATATTAAAATAAATAAAAACATCCAAAAAAGAATTATAGATGCAAGTATGCAACTAGGTTTAGGAAGTTAAGAATCTTTAGATTAATTTTGACTTTTAAATGTGTATTATAGTTAAAACTATATATGTTAATAATATATATAAATAAATAATTAATTATATATACATATACATACGTGCGGGTGCGGGGCGGGGTGGGTACCATAGTACCCGTACCCTGCACCCATACTCATTCAAATTTGCGGGTAATTACCTGTACCCAGACCCTTACCCATTGTGCGATTAATTACCCTACCCATCATGGGTAATTTGCGGGTACCCAATGGGTAGGGTACAAATTGACATCCCTAGTGTTTAGGGAAGGGAAGGAATTGAGAAAAGCTTGATGTTTAAGTTTCTCTAAAAGGGTGTAGTCCCTAATTGATTTAGTGAGGGCATTGATGGAGTGTAGGAGTTAGGTGAGGTCTGATTGTACAGTATGTATTTTGTTTTTGTGTGTGATGATGATTGAGGGTGAGTTTCAGGAATGAAAGCACCAATGATAGGAAGTAAAAAATTAGAGAGAAGTTGAATTCCTATTGAATAGGAAAGCCTAGAGATAGAGAGAGATGTTGATCAATTTTCTTCTTACTTTCATTCATATCACTATTGGTTTATATAACCAATTTACAAATAACAAACTCAATACAATTTACCCTACTATTAAGGATCTAGGGACACATTGCATAACAAACTACTAATAATAAATTGTAAAAGAACAAACTATATTATTCTAGAATATTCCATAAGTGAAGGGGCCTTTGAGGTGTTGCTAAATTGGGCTCTATAACTTGTAGGTGGAGTGGCCTTGTTATCATGTATATCCATATCACTTTGTTTCCTGATTTCTCTCATTATTTTCTCTCCCTCCAACTCTTCTTTGTCATCCTTCTTTTTCTTGGTTCGTATTACGCTTGCCAGCGGGTGATGGGTCACCGTGGGAGGAGGTCATGGTTCGCTGTGGGCCACAATGACTGATGATGGTTAAATAAATATGGTGTATGTTGTCTTATATATATAAGACATCTTTTGCGTTATCATATGTTATTGTTACGAAATATCCAAGCGTTGTAAATAATAACTAATTTTCGTTGGGGGACTTGAACGACATTTAAAGGTTGTCCCCTCCCAACCATGTTTTATCTATATATAAGAGACACTAGTCGAGTCTAACCACTTGCTGCTTAAGGGATATGAGTTCGTTACTAGTCAGACCAAATCTTAATCATATGTTGATGGTTAAAGATAAAAAATGACTTAAAGAATAATCAAAGAATAATTACTACTGCATATAACCATCAATCAGCGCTCTAGTAATTAAGTCTTATGAGTGATCATTTTGATGTTAATGGACACAAAGGGATTAGCCAATTATGTCAAATAAGACTATACAAAAAATACTATTGAACAACAAATATGTAAAAATATTTTTTAAACACGCCTAAAATATGATACCTGTCCGAGATATTATATTGCATGTAAATATGATTCATTATTCTTATTTACTATATACTAAGCTAAAAAGAATTTGCCATATTTAATATAAATGTAATATGGTCAAAATCTCATAAAAATAACAGCACAAAAAAAAAATGTACACCTCCACTGGTGTATATAAGTCTCGTTGTTTGAATATATTTTGACACAATATATGAAATGCCGTATTTAATACAATAGTTCTATATTTTCTTCATATTTTTGTCACCTTACGTTGTTCAAGCATCAAATATCAAAGAAAACATTACTCGTGTATATAATCTCCTGTATTAATGAATCTTGGTTAGTTGTATTAATGAATCTATTGATTGCGCCCTTCTTTTGTAGGTGGACATACATAATATGCATAATCTTTGCTCCAAATCTATTGAAGCATTTTGTAAGTTGGACCGCTTCTTCTTTTTCTTCTTTTGTCACTGTATGGAGTTATTGCTAGAAATCTTCTTATTACCTATAGATTTTCATGCGGATTTTGCTCAAAAATTCGCAGGAAACAGATTTCATGCGGATTTTCCTACGAATTTCACCTATAGGTAATATCTTCGTGGGTAATTTTTTTCCTGCGAATTTTAAAATCTGTAGGAAATTTCCTGCAGATTTTCTTACGAAAAATTTAAATCCGCAGGAAATGCCAAAATTTCCTACGAATTTAAATCTATAGGAAAAAACCTTATTTCTAAAACAAATTGCAGCAAAATTCGCAGGAAATTCCTTCGAAAAAAATCCACAAGAAAATCCGCAAGTAATCCATGAATTTCCAGTAGTGGGTAGAACTTCAGATATCAAATTCCAGTAAAAAAAAACTTCAGATATGAAACAACATTATTATTCTGGTATATAAAGATTTTTTTTTTATCTCAACACTTTTATCCTACATCATTTCCTGATATATAAATTCTAATTACATATCATTATGTATTAAATCTCAAAAAAAAAAAAAATTGGTTAATAATTATAAGATAAATGTAAAAAATTAATAATACAGTATCCCGTAATAATCGCCCTTGTTTTCTTGGTGGACATAATATGTATGATGGTTAAAATCTACTGAAGCATTCTTCTCACCAAAAAATATATTGAAGCATTCTGTAAAGAAAGAGTAAGAGTGCGTTTGTTTAAGAGTTTTTTGAGGATAAACTTTTTTAAAGTAAAAAAAAAATCATTTTTAAGAGTTTTGTTGTGTTTATTTCAGCATTTTTTTAAAACTGATTTTAAAAAAAAACTTTTTTAAGGTTAAAATAAAAAACTATTTTCATTAGTTTTTGGAAAAAATCATTTTTCTATCACTACACATCTTTTAAAAAAGTGATTCTTATGATTGTAAACAAAATCAAAATAGCTTCTGCTTTTTTTAAAAATCTATAAAAATAATCTCTAAATCATTCATTATCAGAATCACTTAATTTTTAATCTATAATAACAAACAGGTCCAAAAAAGACAAATGAGCGGGACCGATATAACTATTATCAGTTTGACATTTGGTCTGCGGTTATCTGAAATATGATTGACGTTTGTCAAGCCCTCTAATTAAGTGGGGATCAATATTTTTGGATGTTACATCAAATTTACGAGCTTCAATTACCCTTTTCAACTAACATTTGAAAGATAATTTATTGTGCTTTGGTACAACATTGTTGTGTTTGTTTTAAGATAAAAAAAAAAAAAAAAGATAAAGAAAGAAAAGACAAGAGAAAGACATTTTTCCTTGTTTGATTGAAGTAAAAGGGAAGGGGAGAAAAAAATTTATGGGTCTCAAATCAAAAAAGTTTTCTTCCAAAAGTGCTCAGAAAATGGGAGATTTGAGAAAAGTTTGAAAAGGTTTAAAAATATTCAGGAAAAATTACATCTTATTTTTATTTAAGAATATTTATCTCATTTCATAAATATGTTTTTTCTTTCTTATTTTTTACACATTGTTGCTTTGAAAGTGTATTTTCACGTTTTGCTACATATAAGATAATTTCTCATTGTATATCAACAATAATTAAAACGCCAATCCAGGAGATAAAGAAAAGTGAATTAGTGGAGTACATTACACAAATATGCATTTGTTTTTACTTTACTCGCTGGAATTTGCTAGTCCTACCATATTTAGCATGTTCCTATCTTCCTTGAACCTCTCAAGTACAGTGGCCTTGACAGCATCATTTTTGCCTTGTGCTGCTGCTGCTTGAGTCACTCCCCAGCACTCTATCACTTCTGGCAATATACGGTTAGTCTTAGAGAGGCAAGGGCTACCAAATGTAGAGCAAGAGAATGTGTGCCCTTGATCAAAGTTTGCTGATAGAAATAAACCAAAGTGATTAACTCGTCCCCCAAAACCAATGCCATTTGGAATGTCCTCTGAAGTGAAGTTCACAGCACACTACAAAATATGTACATTCAAGAGGAAAGGTTTACAATTTGTACAACTTGGAACAAACAGCAAAGTTACAAAATGAAAGAAGAGTTCAACAATTACAGTTCAGCATAGAAGAAGGGAATGTATAAAAGACAGGAATTTAGAATCGTATAGAGATCGCCTATCAAAAAAAAAAGAAAAAAGAATCGAATAGAGATCATCTGTCCCATTTTGGTGTACCATATCTTGTCTCCACCAATAATATTTTGCCACATAAGTTTAAATTTTATGTAATATTGAGAAGGTAAAATATGTGGCAAGATATTATTGATAGGGAGAAAGTGTGGTACACCAAGACAGGACAAGTGATCAATATCATTTAGAATCATGGAAACAAGTAAATAGTTACCCATTGTAGATTAGTGTTTGCTCCTGTAGGCCTGAATATAGATGCCACTGGATTTAGTTGAAAAAGGTAACATTTCATGTCTCCATAAAATTCAGCATGCCGCTCCCATGGTTGAGAAGCATATCCTCCATATATATAACCTTCTCTATCCTTAATAATTAACACAGTTGGGCCTTCATGATTTCTGCAGTTAAAAGAAAGAATTGTTTATGCATTCCAAATTTCCAATCCTACTTATATTTTGGTTGGAGTGGCCCAGCAACTGAAATAACCAATTGCTAGATGAAAAGAAACTGAAATTAATTTAACTAGCATTTAGCATTTACAACCTCAGAAAACAAGAGAAATTGATAAATGGACAAATTATGTCTCTTTCTCTATCAATGTTATCATAATGGTAAAAATAAATGAATTGCATGTTACTTCCAACTTTTACAACTATGATAGATAAGCCCTTTAGGCTTTAACTTAAAGATTATAACAAAAAATGCTCCTAATGTTACAGTTTATGACCAATAACATACCAGTTGGCTTGTAAACCTTACCAACAAGCAACAAACCCAATGGAAGGCCATGTGAAACACCAAAAACTTGCTTAGTTTTAGAAAACACAATGGTACACACTTAAGTATCAAACATACTGGAGATATTGTTAAAGCAAAAGGAACATGTCTGTCCTGCAAGTCATCATGTGTTTCTCAATCACAGCAACCACGAAAGTTCACATAGAAGTCATGTATACTGTTTCTTCTAGATTTAACCTCATTGATTAATTAAAAGGTCCAGCCATTCACAAACTCCTCTAGGGCTAATTTCTTCAACTTTGTCTTTATGTGAGAAGCTGCCAGAAATCCACTAATTCAAAGGAAAAGGATGCTTTGAAGGCAAGAAAATGTACTTACGAAATGTTGCCCAAGAATGTACTAAAACTAAGACCATTAACAGCACTGTGATACAAAAGCTTCCAATCTTGCAGCTCATGCTGAGAAAGTGCTCCTCCTATATGCCAAGCATATTCCTTTCTCAAAAGTATAATGTTAGAATCAATACCCTTAGAGGCCAATAAGTTAGGAATTTGAGAACCTGGTCGTCCTAGCAAAAGGCATAACATTGGAATAAGAAAATATGCCAATCAATACCCTGAAATTTCCTCAAAACTAATCCAGTAGCATTTTATAAAAAAGATGGTACTAAAATGAATATGATAAAAAAGTGAAGCATATGGTATTATGGTTCAATGAAATTCCATGTCTGTGTAACAGTCTGACAGACCACATGAGTTCTAGGCAAAAATAATTAGAATAAAAAACAACATAGGCTTACAATTTACAAAAAAATGTATTTGATGATTACTAGAAATTTACGAAGTCAGTTTCGGGCAAAGATTTGTTCTTTAGTTGCCGATATGCACTTGGTCAAGTAGCTACTAGCTAGTGTGTATTATGCAGATCATCACCAGCAGTTGCTATTATTTAAGCCAAAACATTCACAGAAAAATATTATTTTTGACCACTCATAATACACACCTACCCATAATTTTTCCTGTAAACAATTAAGTTTCCGATTCAAAATACAATTACGGAAGCACCCTAACTAGTGATGCAAATTCTAGAGCAGGACAGCAAGCAAGAAACAACCTTTTCATTGACGACGACGACGACGACAACAACCAAGCCTTATCCTGCTAGGTGGGGTTGATTACATAGATCAATTGATGTCATTAGGCTCTATCGAATATCAAAATTTCAGTAAAACCAATTATAATAAAGTCTCTTTCTGTGGTTTCTCCTTTTGACATAGCCATATTATTCTGTCAAGTTTAAATCACTTAATCCACAATAACACCAGCCCATTTCTTCTTCTAACTTTACCCATGCACCAGGGAAGTTTAAATCCCGAAGTGTCTCATTCCTTAGCATTTTTCTTCAAGCCACTTGGTTTTTTGAAGGCACATGAAGTTAATCATCCTTCTAAATTCTAATCATGGTGTCAACTGCTTCAATAGATTTACGTACAAGTGTTCCAATAGTTCAAGTGCCAAAACAAATTGTACTCTCAAGATCCATCCAGGAAAGTCATACTACTTAGCAATTCATCCAAGCACTAATGAAGTAGCTATATAGATCATTCGATCCTGAAATCGAGCCATATAGCACATTAAAGGTAACAACCCAGCATTAGCATAATTGCATCATTGATCCATGTTATCAAATTCACCAAAAGTTTTATATTGGCCATTGATTTCTTAACACAGCCTTACTGTTGTGATTTTATATTGTTGCTTTCACCCAACGGAAAAGCAACATTTGTTCACTTCCACTCAAACCATGGTTTGAGACCAAAAATCATGTTCAAACACAACCCAACCATGATTTTGATAAACATGTTATTTGTCGATGACTGATTAGTGGAAATAAAACAGAAGTCTAAGCACAAATGTGGTTCAGTTTAGAGCCTATGTTTACATGCAAGGACGACATATATATTCTATAAGGAAATATGATGGAGAATACAAAAGAGTTATCACACTTCACTCAAACCCAAATTCCAACACTTAACTCTCAAAAAATAAACAGAGAAGATATAAGAAACTATTCCTCCTATGTGAGAGATGATGCTTTTGATGGGATGCTGCAGATGATATATTTTCTAAGAAATTAAAGAACTTCCAATTTATAGGCCATAATTTCCTACATTGACCGTCCATCAAGGTACTGAGGAAATGATTTTTCTCCATACCATCAAGTCTTAGCTACCTAAAATAAAGGAGTGACTTTTGTGCTTTGACTTTTTGAAAAAAGCCAAATAAAAGGAAAGCCACATATTAACAAAATTCATTTTGCCTTGAGTTTGGGGTTTGCAAACTACAATCAAAACATGCTACATAATAACATAAGTCGATAACAAAAATATTGGATATTAAGTGCAGAATACCTGAATCAGGTGGCATCAATAAGCTTCCAAGAAGCTTCCTCACAGATGGGACATGACTACACCATGTTTTGAAATCTTCAAAAGACATAGTCTCCTCGGTGCATCCTTCATCGTGCATTGAGAAATTTGCAGCATTCAGAAATATGTTGACAATGTCCTGATGTGAACTTGATCCAACTTCCGTACACAATATATCATTCAAAATGGAAATCATAACAGATTCCAAATCAGACCTGCATCTCCAATGTAATATGCATTAACATAAATATAAAAGGGGAAAAAGAAAGCAAAACAATTTTCAACATAGCATTATAACTAGAAAATATATATCCATAAAATAAAAATTTAAAATCACATGTCCTTTATAAACATAAACAGGATATCAATCAGGCAGACAACACTATTTCTAAAGAAGTATCAGCTTTAGAACTGAATCACAAATTTCAGGTTATTCACTCTAATTCAAACAAAATTGTTTATAAACCTAAGGAACGAAATTCCACTGCTTGAGAAAGTACCCAAAGATAGAACTTAGAAATATCTAGATAAGTAAACTAGCTTCACTGCTTAATTATTTTGTACAATAAGAAGCCATGTGTATGATCAGACCCGCATTTAACTTTTAAAATGTACAATAACAGAACTAGAGGTTGTAATGAGTATGGCTCTACCTCCCTACAAAATTGTCTCCAGATACATCTAATAAGCGGAAAATGAATTCTTCAATTTCATCTTTTGTGCCTTTCTCATAAGTAGCCTGCAACATGGAAAATTAAATCCAACAGAAATTACACATATATTGCACACATGACTTCATGTTATTGTTAGATAAATCCAAATTTTGGGGCACTAAGATAACAACTAAAAAATGATGATAATAATAAAGAACAAGACTCACTTTAGCAACAACGAGGTCTTCAAAGGTTAAATTTTGATCCTTGCGCTCCTGAGTAACTAAATCAAACATCCTCTCCCCAATAGGGCCATGGAGTCTAAAATATGACTATAAACTCAAAAATAAAAAAATTATAAAAATTGGATTTTGATAGGATTTAGAGAATAATAATAAGTTAATAACACATGGGTGTTGAAGGAAATTATTCATTGGATTGGAGATCAACGAGAAACAAAAAAAAGAAAAAGAAAGAAAGAAAGAGAAACCTGAAAGACAGAGGCAGAGATGTAATTGCCATTGGTGTTGGATTGAGCTGCGAGAGAATTGAAGAGTGATCTCAAGTCTTCAAGTTCCTTATGAGTAAAAGCTCTGCAGTAGTAACTTTGTATATATTACTCTAATGGAAATGGAAATTGATTTTCTGAGTGTTTGTGTGGAGAAAGAAAGAAAGGAAGGAACCTGGATGCTGAAACATAACGAGGATCACTGGGAGGTGATTGAGCGTTGCCCATTGCCTATGTTAATTAATGTTCAGGTGATTTCTGTCCAGAATTTGTAGGTTTTGCAAAGTTTTGTTGTACGTCCTTCGTTTTCTCGGTATTTATTTGACTGTAACCCCTCAAGTTTCTAAAATTTCTGAAAATATTAAGAAAGTCGTATACATATGCATTGGTCCAAAGACCAAAGTGGAAAAGATTTGAATTCTTAAACGTGATCTCAATCCATAGATTTATGTATATGAAAAAAAAAAATTATTGGGAGGAATCACCATTTAAACATTCTATTCTATATCCGAAAAATCAATATTTCACCTAATTGACTGGAGGATATTTTAAAAAATTAATAATTAAAAAAAGCTATGCTTATGAAAGATGTATCAATTTTGGCCTCTCAACTCTTTTGCAGTATCTATTCAACATTTTTATACATTAGAATCATAATAAAATTACCCACAAAAGGCTTAATAATATCTCTGTAGAAAGTTGGGTCGTATTTTTTTGCCTTCAATCGGATATTTTTTTTTTTTTTATGATAAGCGTTTTTTATTTGGATATTCTTACGGGCAAAGTTATGAAACTAACCCCTTTACGAGGGATGATGGTAGTTGGGTCATGTTTAGATGCTCGCTAGAGTCAAATGAGCACTGATATTCTCTAAATTAATTCTCATCATTGATTATCAACTGAAAATAATTAACTACTGATATTAATGACTTGGAAGTTGGGACTGATTGAGTTGGCAATTGTAGGCATTGAGATTTTGCATATTGGTCCTTGAAAATAAGTCTCCAAAATTTTTTGTTTTGCATTTTGTCCTCTCCTTCATTTGATGCTTTGGTCTATTTTGCTTCTCTCCTTATCGGCAAGCCAACACTGCAATGTGACACTGTCCTCCCCTGAGAGCATTTGCTCCTTTCGGCTATTTGTTTTTGGTATTTTCAATTTGTATTTGCCAATCCTTCAATTTGCATTTTCTAGCATTATTACAATCCAACTGATAGGCATTGATCTGCTCTTCCTCACCACCTATCTTAATTTGTTAGTTATGGCTCTATATATTCTCAGTTGACAGTTGTTTTGATTTTTGCGTCCAGTGTTTGTAGTTGGGTGGTTCACTGTGTTGTGATGGTGGAGATTTCATGAGTTCTTATGGTGAAGTGCAGTAACTATTTCGATGTGCTATGGTGCCTTTGTGATGGTGAAACTTGGCGTGTACAACTTTATAATGCATGTATGAGTTTCACCTTCTAGATGAACTCCGAGATTAGTTATGTGATAACCTCCTAAAAATTTATGATAGCAAGTAACAATAAATGAATATTCGTAACCTTAGATGACCCAGATAAGTAAAGTTAGTTTAGACAAAAAAAAAAACTATCATTCTTTCTTATGGGATGTATTTATTTTTGGATGTTAATTCAAGTTATTATTTAACAACTTAGGGATGTCAAATGGGCTATAATTTAAATGGGTTGGGCTACAATGAACTATACTAAATAAGTAACTCGACTCACTTCATATAAACTTGTGGGCCTAATTGAACTGGCCTGTAACCTTTTCTTTTATTAATTAACCGTGACTTAACTGCTGATTTTTTCTCAAGGAACAAACACAAATAGGGTTTAATTTCTTCTGTTTGTTAGTTTTATTCTTGTGTACGTAGTTTCTACATCATATTGTGTTTTCATACTTACGTGTAAACCTTGAACCTGTAAGCTTTTCTCATTGAAATTCTCAACCTCCAACAGATTTGCTTATTGATGTGAAATGCAATTTATTTATTTATTTATTTTATTTTATTTTATTTTTTTTAGCAAAAGAATGTGCAATTTCAAATCCAAGATACCTTTCAAAACCAAGTGGAATACTCGTTGAAAGCTCCTTTCCTCCACTTCTCAAGTCCCCCTTAATGCATATTGTGATCAAGCCCACTTACCTATTAATTTCCATCATTTTCACATCAATGTGTTGTCATTATTCATTAATGACTCCCTCTACCTTCTCATTCTTCTACACTCAAAATTTAAGAGAACTGTCACAACATCGTTCCACTTCATTGGCTCAATTTGACCTATCTTCAGCAATCAGCAGCAGCACAATATGAGATTTAAAGTGCAAATTAAATCATTATCATAAAAAACTAATCCATCGCTATATTTAAATTATTTACTCTTAATTTCAATAATTGAACTTTTCATATCATATCTCCATGGACTTAACTATCAGGCTAATCTAAGTCGTGAACGACTCCAGGATTCAAAATCCCTAACATATAGGTAAAGTTCGTTTGAAATGACAGTTCAATTTAACTGCAACCAGCTCCATTCAAGCATGAAGCTACATAGATAGGTCCTTCCCACAACTAACGTTTAAATGGCTAGAATCTCTGTCTTTGCTTAGCAAAGCAGTTTGTTTACTTTTGTGCCTATTTCCTGTGAGTTGCATGATATGATATACTTATTGGGATTTGATATTTTTTTATAAAAAAAGTTGAGTTTGTATACAAAATAAGGTCTTACTAACCAGTACACTAAGAACATTGCTTGATGATTTAAGAAATAGTAAGTTTTCATTAGAAATCCAAGCATTATCATTTTTCGATAGCTTAAGTACACAATTTTTCAATAAAAACTTACCTCTTTTGACTCCTTAATTAATGTCCTTAGGACACTGGTTAATATTTGTCATAAAGTAAATATTTAGAGATCTATCCATCCTTAATCTAATCTAAAGTATATTGAGATGTTTAGAGACTGAAATAATAGATCCTAAATACAACTTTAAAGATTTTTTTTATGCAAGGTGATCCTATATCACCATAATTTATTGATAAAAAGAAGAAAAACAAAATCACGGGAAGACATAAACCAAAACTAATGCAAAGGAAACAGAGTAATTTAAATCTAACATTACGTTTTCTATTCTTCCTCATATTATACTTCTGAGATTTAAACATAACTACCGTCAAATCATAATCAACTTCAGCAGTTTTATCGATATTTAACTGCTCTGCTGAGAGAGTCATTCTCTAGATTATCCTCATCCCTATTTCCCAAAATCTTAGTAAGTATCTTCATATTATGAACAACATTATGATGCATTTTTTTTTTTGGGGGGTTCCTCAAAATTCTTACCATTACCACTAATTGTTAAATCACAAGTAGTCCTGGAATCTTGCATTGGAGTCGGGGTATTCTTGGCTATCGAGTCAGAATTAGTTACAACAGAAGTTGAGATATGTGGAATGAAATTTGAGACATGATCAGGAGACTCATCATAGATGGTCTCAACCGAATCATTGTCATTTAAATTTTCACCCATAGATGTATCATTCTATTCACCATCTTCATCTGATTTTTGCCTTGAAATCTTAACCGAAACATTGTCATTCAAATTTCTATCCGATGATGTATCAATCTGGCCATCAACTAGTTTACGCTCTTGAACCTTATAAACATATGCTTGCTTAGTCTTCAGCACCAAATACAGATCATTATGCACCACGTTCTCCTTGCCAAATTTACAAGTGAAAGCCAATTTTACTGTTTCAATTTTGAGAGAAACTTATTTTATATTAATATTTTCCACTAATTATTGAATATACACAACGCACGGAACAACATTAATTCAATGTACTCAGAACACTTGGAAGCAACCTCAAATCATAGTTAATTTCGTAGCCTAAGTTGTCTTTAATAATATCTTCAAGGTAGGGAATCTACTGTCATGTGAAATGATGGATCTTAAAGTCTGTCAAATCTTTTGGTGCTTACAGTGTTTAATGCGAGCATTGAAGGATTTCTTATTGAAAACTGCAACTTGTATTAAAGTCCATGTTAATGTAGTTTCCTCGCACAACTGAAATCACATTAATTCTCAAATGTATACTAAGAAGATATTGGTACCTTAATTTACATAGCGGAGACATTTGATTTTGCTGAGGAGTGTCTGGTGAGTTTGGTTGGCACATGAAATGGATCCGTTAATGGCGTTTGAATGTTGCACTCTGCTCCGTAAGAGCAATCAAAGCAAAAGCAACAGAATCCTCTCTCTCTTCCCCCATATTTAGAGGCTAATCTGTAGGCATGCTACTAAATGCTTTGCATGCATTTCAACGAGGGGGTTGAGAATTCAATTCAAAGTTGCATCTTGCTGACGGGTGTTCTAAAGGTACTCCCTCCGGTCCATAATGTAAGCAAAAATTTCCAGATTTTTTGGTCCAAAATATAAGCAAATTCCAACTACTTTCTTCTCATTTAATGAAGTTATTCTCAAAATACCCTTCATTTAATATAAATTTTGTTTTCCAATGACTCCTTTTATTCTCAATAATACAAGCTTAATAAATAAAAGGAAGGGTAATTTAGGTAACAAACTTAATTTTTTATTCCCAATGACTCTTTTAAATGAGATCAACTAACTATCTTAATATGTGTGTCCCATTTAATTTTTGCTTACAATAGAGACCGGAGGGAGTATTGATTAAGGAACTCACAAAAAAAGTAAAGTTTGTATTGAAAAACTAAGTATTACACTTTTCAAAATGTTAAATACATAATTTCCCATACAAATTTTCATTTCTTGATTTATTAAATAATGTTCTAAGGACGTAGTACTTGTTAGCATTATTCTTTTTTTTTTTTTTTTGGGTGAAATTGTTAGCATTATTCTTTCATCAATAGGGTATTGAAATTTAGAACTTTCAGCTTAACGCCCGCGTGTTTGATTTTCGGTGATCCAACTTAAGGTTTTGGCATCGTTAAATGTCTCGATCAATTTTTATAGTTAAGCACTTAAGATAACGTTTGGTATAAGTTTTACTAAAATATTCTTAAGAATATTGGCATGAAAATAAAAGTTTCTCATTTTGATACAAGTTTTAAAAAGCTATTCCCAGATATAAAAGATTGTAGGGAATAAAATTAGTAAATGATAATTATAAACTTTGAAAAACTCTATTTTTATATGTAAAGATGAGAAAGAAAGATTTTGAGAATGTGATTCCTAGGAATCTAATTTGCCTAGAAATAAAAATTTTCAGATATCATACAACATCTAAGTAAAATGTTACCAAGGAGAATACAAAAAAAAAACAAGTTACCAAGGAATTTTTTTTTTGCCACTACTTCCGATGTGATTTGATAAAGGACAAAACTTATATGGATTTTTTAAATTTGTACAACTTTATACATGTTAAATAATCTTAAACTAGAAATATTGTATTGGAAAGAGTAGCTTTTAAGTTTTTAAGGAGTTCAATACACAACACTCAACACAATATTTTTTTTTTGGATTCGTTAACATATGCAAGGTTGTATAGATTAGAAAAATCGAACTTATATACAGTATTGTCCTATTGCCCTATAATAATGTGACACGTGTAAATAATTTCCAACTTAGTAACCTGTCCCTTAACGGCGTTAGATTACCCACTTGAATATTACTGTTCATACTATAGAATTGTAGTTTCTTCATTATTTGTTTGTATTCAAGTAAATTCTGTATAGAAGAGATTAGGTGTGAGAAAGTTAGAATAAGAGAAGGTTCAAAGAGACACACAAAAAAAAAAAAAAAAAAATTATGAAAAAAAGAAGACAAGCACGCACTGGTCACTCACGAGGAAGTAGTCTGAGATTTTTCTCTTCTTTTCGTTGATCAGAAAAGTTTCTAACAGAGGTTAGTGGGGTTACGGGAAGAGAATGTGAAGTGGTGTTGATGTGTTAAAAATAATACCCATATTATATTTTAATCGGAGAACTGTACAAACAACACCTATGAAACTTTATGTATGTTTTGTCCTTTGATAAATTCATGAGCATACGTGCAAGGAGGAAAAGTAAAGGGTTAATAAAGAGCGGATTTTGGGTTAAAAAAAATTATAGAGCGAATTTGCTTGACCACGTATGCAATACTTTTAAAAAAGTAAAAGGAGAATTGATTGGATTGATTAATTTTCTTGATTTTTGGAATATTGACATTAAATAGAGTTGAGTTTGTTGAATTTTGCTTATATTTGAGTTCACAAAATATAGATATTTTTTTCTTATACTCGAGTCCTGATAGATTACATTATTTTTTCATTACACCTACCAGGTTGTGCACTAAAGGTAACGGTGAGCGAATTTGTTGTGTATCTATTTTACCTTTTTTTTTTGGTTGGTACATATTTATGAGTAGTGTGATACTTGAATATATATAGGTACATTAGACTATAAGCGAATTCGATCCGATTCGTGAATTTGGTAGATCCAAATTGATTTTAATAATTTGGATCTATCTATTTCCGGTTGGATTGATTTTGGATTGCTGAAGCTAAACACTATCGGTTGGAATCTCGAGTCAAGAATTTTGAACTTGTATAATTCATATTGAACTCATTATTACTAAATTAATAAATCTCGAGTCAATAATTTATATATATATATATATATATATATATATATATATATATATATATTACATTATTTTACAATATATCACTTACCCATTTCAGATATGTCATTTCGTGACAAAAGAAAAATCACAGTCCCTAAAATTCTCTTTCACCCCATAAAATCCTTTTTTTAATTTTCTTTCTTTCTGATTTTTCTAATTTTGTAAAAAAATTACTATTTTTATTAATTAAAATTAAAATAATTAGTAAATGGTGAACCAATAAACCAATCTAAATTTAATAAGATTGATTCGGTTTCAGTTCCATAAAAAAAATTGCAAAATCAGATTCAATTCGAATTAATGTTAATTTGTTTAAATGTTGAATTATCCCAAATTTGATTCTAACCAATCCTTTTGAAGCCAACTTTATAATTTATTATAGGAAAAATACATAGACACTCCCATGACTAGAGATGGATACATGAACCCGGGTCCGCGGACTGTCCGTTTAACCCGCAGTCCGCGCGGACTTGGACACCCTAAAATATGAGCCCATTTAAATGCGGGCTTTTTGAGTCTGGTCAGTTTAACCCGCGGGTTAAACAGACTCAGTCCGCGGATTCGAGGACCCGTCCGCGGACTGGTGCAGTTTTTTTAATAAAAATAAATAAATAAGTTTTTGGCCAAAAAAAGGAATAGCCCAGAACAGCCCAAAAAATGGAACAGCCCAAGTGTGCCTAATACCCTAACCCTAAATTCCACTCACCCTCCTCAGCCGCACTCCACTCACCCTTCAGCCTCACCATTCTTGGCTCGCCATTGCAGAGGGTTTCCCGCGGTCACGTCGCCATCACAGGCTCTCAACTCGACGGTTTCCTCCTTGCTCTGGTCGATGGTTTCCTCCTTGCTCTGCTCGACGGTTTCCACCTTGCTCGGGTCGCTGGTTTCTGCCTCTCAAGTCAAAAGTCGCAGGTCGCAGGTTCATCATTTTCTCAGTACGTTCCAACTCTATATGTTCCAACGCTTCATCATCTTCAACATTGTCAGGTTCATTAACATTAGGCAGATAGCAAAGAGTGACACGAATTTTGTAATGGTTTCCATTTTGGGTCTCTCTTTTTTTTTGCCTTGGAGTTGTATTAGTTTTATGAAACAAATTACAAATGGTTCTAATTATAACACTAGTGCCTGGAACAGTAGTTCAAGACTTCAAGTTTTACCTAACGAAATGAACTATCAATCGCATTATGCAATAGTGGACTTGCTTTGATCATTTGTGGCTTTTCTATTTTCGGTTGATAAGAAAAGAAAAAAAAAATGCAAAGTCCGCGGACAGTCCGTTTATAATGCGGACTATTAGACCCGGTCCGTTTAAGTACGGATTTATGCGGACCGGATTTAAACGGACTAGACGGGTCTGCATACCCACCTCTACCCATGACAGCCTTCAATTTGTCCGTACTATTTTTTGAAAAATAAATTTTTATCAATTTTATTTATTCTTCATTCCTATAAAATAGAAAATATCAAATACTTTTGAAAGAAATTAAATTAAAGTTGAAAAAATTATTTTCTTTTTTTAAAATAATATATGGAAACAAATTAGATATATATATATATATATGGGATGTATCTAGTGAGAGGGCCTTTTTTATACGAGAGTAAGAGGAGTAAATCTGGACCATACATGGATGATCACTACTAGAAAAATGTCATTTAGCGACCGAATTTAGCGACCGAAAAAATTAGTCGCAATTAGAGACCGAAATAGCGACCAAAAAGCTATTTTTTAAAATGGGTTGCCAAAATGTATTTAGCGACCGAATTTGTTGGTCGCAAAATTATCGGTCGCTAAATCGGTCACTAAATTATAAAATATGAAAAATAATTAAGTGAATCATTTAGTGACCGATTTAGCGACTGATTTGTGTGATCGCAATCCAATCGGTCGCTAATTCGGTCGCTAAAAATTTAAGTGTATTAAATGAATCATTTAGCAACCGAATTAAAGATAAAATATTTCGGTCGCTAAATGTTAAAAACCTTAAAGCACCCGATCCTCTTCCTTCGTCGTCTCTATTCTCCCCTCTCATTTCTCAGCATACACTATCTCCCTCGTCTCTGTCTCCCCCTTTTCCCTCTTCTTCCTCATCTCTCTGGACCACCGCGCGCCTCCCCCCATGTAACTCGCGTCGCCATCGTTCGCCTTGTGTGTGACGAAGCTCTCTCCAGAACCGGCCTTGTGTGTGACGAAGCTCTCTCCAGAACCACCTTGATGCGCCGCACCACCATACTGTTGCAGTCGTACCATCGCCTTGCTGCCGCCGCGCCGATCCACGATCGCGTCTAGGCTCTGCCTTCCCTGCGCTGCTCCACCATCTCCGCCAGGCTCCCTTCCATGCACGCCATCACCTCCATAGGACAACACCACCGTCACCTCCACTTGTGTTCGCATTTAGGTATGTCACCTCCTCCTCCACCGTTAGTCATGAACCTCGATTATGCTCTTGAAGGCTTGGGTTATGCTATTCAATTTAGGGATTGGGGATGCTTGTCATGAACCCTAGAATTTGGGGATTCTTCCTTGTTGATGAGATTCTGGGAAATTGTTTCTAAAATGGTAAAATTGTGTAGTATATTAAAAAGAATGCTAGTAGGGTATGATTCTAATTTTTGGTTGCTGCAATAGCATCATGAGGCCAGTAGAGTATGATTCTAATTTTATTTCTAATCTGTTGGTAATTGCTATTGCTAAAATTCTAGAAGTAAAATGGGAAATGATATTGATTGCTGGCTCCAAATGACTTTCTGTTATTCAAGTGAGGCTAGAATAACATATATGGAGTTCTGCATTTGTTGAGTTGAATATTTGGATTTGATATATGGGTTATTATTTCTATTATATGGAAGTATATTTGGACTGTTATGTTATATGAAAGTGTGTGCTAATGTTATGGGCAGTGGTTATTATCTTTGGGATGCATATTTTATAATAAAAAAAATACAAATTTCTATGGTTCTATCACTGAAACTTTTTTAAGTTTCCAGCCAGACAATTTTCTTCTCTTTTATTATGTGGAGGGGGAGGGAGGGTGCAGGTTTATTTTACTCCTGTTGTTAACATATCTAGAGCTTTTCACTCCTGTTCTATTTAAGGTATATATGATTGATTTATTGTACAACTTTGACACTCTTTTAACTTCCTCTTGCTCTGCCTATGTTACTCAATTACATGTCATTGTGTTACTCAAAAATACTAAAGTTAATTACTTTCACACACACTTGGGTTGATAGTTGATACTTGCAAATACATAAATCACTAACTAAGAAGGAATCCAGGTTAAGTTTGATCTTTGTCAATTATATGACAGAAAGGGGATGAGACATAACTCTATTTCATTTTATATCCTTAAAAAGGGTTACTTTTCTTGATGCCTGAATGGTAGATTGTGTGACCAATATGGAATACAATTCATGAGTCAGTTCTTTGACTGAGACAAGACAACCTTATCCAGCTCTAGGCATAAGCTTGTAACGTTTATTTCCTATTTTTGTGCCTAGTGTGTATGACTGACTTATGTGACTCCAAAGTACTCAAACTGTCGTTTTGTCAAAAACATAGGTAAAATACCAAGCAATGAACCTATCCACCATTCAGTGTTTCACTTGGCAATGACTATGGAAGGTGAATGGAAGGTGTCCTGTGGAATTTATAGCAGTATAGTATGCTTTATCTTTTAGAAAAGTAATAAAGTGCATAGTATTCACTTTGACCTTATATATGCATAGTGTATTGAGTTTTAGTCACTTAGAATTGCCATGTCCACTTCAAAGAGCACAAGCAGCTCTAATGAAGATGATGATGAACTTAGAAGAGGACCATGGACTCTTGAAGAGGATAATCTGCTTGTTCAGTACATTGCTAATCACGGCGAAGGGCGATGGAATTTGCTGGCTAAACGTCCAGGTAACTTAGGAACAAGCCAAAATTATAAAGGAATATTACTTGGTTGATGATACAAGACTGTGTACTTTTTTTAGACCAATTTCTTATGCTAATTCTGATTAGTTTCATTTCTCTTTTCTGAGCCAGGTTTAAGGAGAAAAGGAAAAAGTTGTAGATTAAGGTGGCTAAATTATCTAAAACCAGAAGTTAAGAGAGGAAATTTAACCTTAGAAGAGCAGCTTTTAATTCTTGAACTCCACTCAAAGTGGGGAAACAGGTATTTCTTCCATAATAGAGCACTAAGAGCTTTATTACTGGTAATTCTCTATTATCAGTCTTGTCATATGGAACAGTGGAAGTGTTTTTTTTTTTTACTGAATCACAGTGGAAGTGTTTAAACACTTTAGAACATTTCAAACATAGCAGAACTATTATATTGAAAACATTTTTTTCAAAACATTATAAACATTTTAGAGAACTGTCTACTATGATTTTAGAAACATTTTGGATGTTGGACATGAAACCATGATGTGTGTGATTGCAGATGAGGAGGGATCGGCATCTGATGGCCTTTCTGTGTCAGACTCTAGTGAAGAGTAGCGTTCCAATCACCATTTGCTAATGACACCTAATGGCGATGTCGTCTTTATACATGAAAAGCCAATGACTCTAGCGTTTGGTTATTATTTTAAAATGGTTTCCTTTCATTGTGTAACTCAGGAACCGTCAGCTTCTCTATCACTGATAATCAAGCATATTATTCATACTAGTGGTGACTTTTACATATTGGTTAGTATATTTAATAACTATGTGTATTTAATAACTATGTATATTTACATATTGGTTAGTATATTTAATAACTATGTGTTGTGTTGTGACTTAACAGGCTAAACCAATATTGAACAAAGGGTAGATAGAAAAACTGGTAGATCCAAGGCTTGATAAAGTGTAGATCTTGGAGCTGGATCAATAGTACAGTTGATGGATGTTTTTTGTTCTCAGATTGGTGTAATAGTCCAATGGACTGCTCTATATTGAAACTGGGAACTGGGAAGTAATTACAGGGAATTATGTATTTGGTTGGGGTGTTCTTTGATAGTGTGCAGGTGCGGCTTTTTGTACAGGTGCCGTTCTCAAGGCTTGCGCTGGTTAGTGGCCTTAAAAGTAGGAAGGTTATGGTTATGTTTTTTGTTTTTTTGGAAATTACCTGATAAGTATCTAGGGGGAAAGTTTATATGCAGAGACTGAATTTTGGTATTTCTGGTTTTTTTTCACCAGCTGGAACTTTAAATGGGTTGGGAATGTAATTAGAGAAACACTTGTGTTGTAAATGCTTGAGTACATTTTATACTCCATTTTATAAATATATACATACTTGATAAAAAAAATAATTAAAATTGTGACGGCTTAAAAGAAGTTATCTTTCAATTATTTTAAAACATTTGGTTTGTTATATGTTTTTTAAATAAATCAGTCACTAAATTGGTCCCTAGAACAAGTTCTGGGACCAATTTAGTGACTGATTTTTTTTTATTTAGTGACCAATTTAGCGACCGAATTAGCGACCGAATTTTCGGTCGCTAAAATTGGTCACATAACTGGTGTTGGTGACCAATTTAGCGACCGACTTTTATAAATTAGCGACTGAATAATTCGGTCGCTAATAGAGACCGATTGCAAATTCGGTCGCTAAATCGTTTTGCGACTAGGGTTTTAGCAACCGTCATTGTTTGGTCGCTAACCTATTTAGCGACCGAATTTTAGTGAATAGCGACCGATTTCTTCGGTCGCTAAACACTCTTTTTTTTTGTAGTGGATTAAGATTAAAAGTTATTTCATGGTTTTAAAATGTCACATGACTACTTAAAAAAGTCACATGACTTTGTAGTTTAATCTTGACCGTTTAAAGTTTGATCCAATAGCTATTATCTAATCCTCTCACTCTTACATAAAAAAGGTAATCTCACTTGATATGTCCCCAATGTATTGATTAATCCATAGAAATCATTTGGTGAGTGATTTTTGTCAAAGTTATATATAAAAGGATTTACTTATAACATAAAAATGTTTAGGCATTTCATCCAAAATTAAAAACACATGGTAGCCAATGAGATAAAATTGAGTGTTTGTTATTTTTTCCCCTTTATTTTATGTGAAATAAAGTTGGGAGTAGTACATCACTAAATTGTAAGAAGAATTCACTTTTGAATATTTGTTTGATTCAGAGATTAATTCCGAATAAGTTTTTGAGGAGAGGCTAATCTAACTTAAGACATGTTGGTAAATCCATTTCTACAAAGAGGCAAGAAGCAATTGATGATATTCTCATAGTTTTGGTTAGGAAATCGCTATCCTAAACTTTATTTGTTGTTGTTTTTCTTCTCTTATTTTTATTGTTATTATTATTATTGTTTTGAAAATTTTAAAGGCAGTCGTTAAGAAAGTAAGAAAAGAAAGTTTTCATTTAATTTAAGGCTTATTGCACTTTTGGTCCCCCAAGTATCACTATTGTGCGATTTTGGTCCATTGGGTTTCAATTACGACAATTGGGTCCCCCAGATATCGTGATTGTGCAATTTTAGTCCCTCAGGTTCCAACTGCGCTAATTGGGTCCCTTAGGTATTACGATTATGCAATTTTGATCCCCCAACTATAACAATTATATACAATTTTAAATGTCAGTAGCCTATGTGACATACTTTGGACTGATTTGGCATTTAGTGAGGTCGGCTTAACAACTTACATGTCATTCCTATATAGCATTATCGACACATCACATACTTTAATTGATACATTGGAATGCCATGTAAGCTATAAAGCTGGTCCCACTAAGTGCCAAATTAGTCTCACGTGTGCCACGTAGGTTACTGACATTTAAAATTGCATAATTGTGATATATGAGGGGACCAAAATTGCACAATCATAATACTCGAGGGACTCAATTGGCGCAAGTGAAACTCGGGGGACTAAAATTGCACAATCGCGATACTTGATGGACCCAATTGTCGCAATTGAAACCTGATAGACCAAAATAGCACAAACGTAATACTTGGAGATGAAAAATGCAATTAAGCCTAAAATTAATGTCTTTAATATTTGAAGAAGTGAAATAATTAGTTTTTCAATTCAGACATATTTTTTATGGATTTATTAATGAGTGCTTTAACATGGCCCTAAATTATATTTTTTTAGGAAGATTTGACACAGATTAAGATCCTCTTCCTTTATTATCTCTTTTTTCCTCTCATGTTATTAGATAGAAAGACACAAACACAAATTTTAATGGACCTATACATAAAAACAAATTTAATTTTGTGTCTTTTCTCTCTAATATAAAAGAAAAAAAATAAAAGGAGTGGATTAAAATTCGATTTGACACAACAGTTCAATTGTTACGACTTACGAAGACGATAAAAATGCAGACAACGATCTTGTCCCTCTTATTTTCTCTCATTGACTTTATAATAGTGATACTGCCTTATATAGCAAAGCCGCAAATAATGTAACTTTAACATGGGCTCGTCCTCACGAGGTGTCATATAAATGTGAAGTTGATTTTTTATAATTTATTCATTAGAGCAGCTTCGATTGGAGATGAGACTGATGAGTAATATTGTATGTATTTGGATTAGCGTTTAACAAACGTGATTTTGAATGTAATTAATTTAATAGAATTGATTTCAATACAATTGAGTTTAAAGTAGAGTGACTTATGTTTGAATGATTTTATTTTAATAACTAGTCTGATATAAAACTTATTGTAATTTTTCAATCCAGAAGCAGAAGCCACTTCAAGCTGCTTCTGGTAGAATTGATTCTAGAATCTAAAATTGCTTTTGCATCCAAGAGAAGAAAAAAAACAACAACTTAAAAATAGTCAAATCCACATTTGATCACTATAAAAGTGAGTTTGGTTCTTCTCATCGTGGAACCAAACATGTACATAGTGGACGTTTCATGTGATTCATGTTCTTTACGGCTCCGCTTCTTTGCTTGTTCTGTTATTTAGGAAACCCTTGCATTCTTTTCCTAATCTTTTTTTTTTTCCAACCATCATGCATTAGACTTAGTAGCTTGTGTGAAGGGGAAGTCACAAGATTTCACAATTCTAGTATTTTCTTTGTATGTTTTTATTATATTTAGTTCCTGCTTTCATAGTTTTGCTTTACTGATATTTAAGATTTAAGCACGTGTAATATTTTTTTACTGAAGACTTTTAAGCATTATAGTTATAACTATTTAGATTAATTGATAAAATAATATGAAGGTAATTGTAATTTTTAAATATGGTATGATGATATATAGATAAATGTTTTAATATAAAATTAATTTGTTCTGATGAACATCAAAATTTCTCTCAATTGAAGTAGTTAAGACAAACTGAAAAAAATAAAAAAATTCTTATGGAGAATTTTGAATTACATCTGAAAATTTCAAATAGTCCTTCAAATGGTAGAACCATAAAAATATCTGAACAGAATACTAGACTAGTGCGGGGTTTTTACCAAACTAACCCACTTTTAGAAACTATTTACCAAAATAACCTACTTTTGAAACTATTTACCAAACTAACCTACTTTTAAATAAAATAATATTTTTTTTTGTTGACTTTGAGTGGCGCTGGTCCTACCAGCACCATTGACTTTGACCCGCCACGTGGCGGGTCTTTATTGGGCAAAAAGAAAACGAAAAAAAAAAAAAGAAGAAGGGCAGTGGCGCCAGTCCTAACGGCGCCACTGCTTTATATATATATATATATTATATTATTATTATATATATATATATATATATTATAATATAATAATTATATATATATAAATAATTAAATATATATATAATTTAATATAATTATTATATATAAATAATTTAATAATATTAATATAATTATATTAATTATTAACTAATTAATAAATATTTATTATTAATATTAATAATTAATAATATATGTTAATATAACTTTATATATATATAAAATTAATAATTTAATATAATTATTATATATAAATAATTTAATAATATTAATATATTTATATTAATTAGTAATTAATTAATATAATTCTTATATAATGATAATATTTATTAGTATAATTTAATTAATTAATTATGATAATATTTATTATTAATTAATAGTTAATAATATAAATTTGTGTTGTCTTGTGTCTGTAATGTAATTTGTTAAGCTCGTTTCCTTTGACCGATGACTTGGTTGCTCGTCACATTCACATCACATGCATGTTCACTGATCACAATACTATCACACTGGTGGACTGTTTGACAATTTCACAATTCTTGCTCCACAAAAACCAACTCCAACAAATTTGTTTATAATAATTAATTATTATATAAATAAATGATATAGTAATTAATTATTATATAAATAAATGATATAGTAATTAATTATTATCATTTATTTATATAGTAATTAATTATTATAAACAAATTTGTTGGAGTTGGTTTTTGTGGAGCAAGAATTGTGAAATTGTCAAACAGTCCACCAGTGTGATAGTATTGTGATCAGTGAACATGCATGTGATGTGAATGTGACGAGCAACCAAGTCATCGGTCAAAGGAAACGAGCTTAACAAATTACATTACAGACACAAGACAACACAAATTTATATTATTAACTATTAATTAATAATAAATATTATCATAATTAATTAATTAAATTATACTAATAAATATTATCATTATATAAGAATTATATTAATTAATTACTAATTAATATAAATATATTAATATTATTAAATTATTTATATATAATAATTATATTAAATTATTAATTTTTATATATATATAAAGTTATATTAACATATATTATTAATTATTAATATTAATAATAAATATTTATTAATTAGTTAATAATTAATATAATTATATTAATATTATTAAATTATTTATATATAATAATTATATTAAATTATATATATATTTAATTATTATTATAATAATATATATATATATATATAATAATATAATATATATATATATATATAAAGCAGTGGCGCCGTTAGGACTGGCGCCACTGCCCTTCTTTTTTTTTTTTTTTATTTATTTTTCGTTTTCTTTTTGCCCAATAAAGACCCGCCACGTGGCGGGTCAAAGTCAATGGCGCTGGTAGGACCAGCGCCACTCAAAGTCAACAAAAAAAAAATATTATTTTATTTAAAAGTAGGTTAGTTTGGTAAATAGTTTCAAAAGTAGGTTATTTTGGTAAATAGTTTCTAAAAGTGGGTTAGTTTGGTAAAAACCCCAGACTAGTGCTCCTCCTAATCTCGGTCGTGGCTTCGCCACTTGACTTATTTCATCCATCTTTAATTTTAAAATCTACATTTTAGAAAGATGCCTCTCTACAGGAAAGAAAAATTCCTCTAAATTGATATTGTGTAAAAAATAAGTAAGTAAGAATATATTCATCAATAATTTAATTTAAATTGCATTGTAATTTTAAGCTATTAATAATTTAAGGAAGAATACACTCTTAATTCTTACTTTATACATAAACTTTCTTTAAAAGAGTCTTATTCCTGTCAACCTTATGTCCTTATTCGCTTTTCTGTAATAACATAAATTGAGGATTCAAACCCTATATACTAACAAAAATACTAACATACACATACTAACATTTTTCCACCCACTCATTTCTCTCTTCCCTTTTGGACTTTTCGAATTATTATTATTATTATTATTATTTTGATTCTTCGACTTTCCAAGTTACTTCAATATTATTATTCAGACACCGATACAAAGATAATAACAGAAAAAATAAGATTTTAATTTTATCAATCGAGATTGATAGGTCCACGAAACTTGGGTCAACACTTAATTATATAGGAGAATGTTAACGAGTGCCCTTAGGATATTATTTAAGAAATCAAGAAAGTAAAATTTGTATGGGAAATGATGTATTTAGTATTTTGAAAAATGTTATACTTACTTTCCCAATACAACCTTTCCTTTTATGAGTTCCTTAACTAATGCCTTAGGCCATCTCTAACGGTGCTTATAATGAGGTTCTTGCTTACCAAGAATCAGTGCTTACTAAGCAAGCACCTATGATTGGAGCAAGTTTCAGCAAAGGTGCTAATCTAAAGTTGGTGCTTGTAGAAGCATCGCTTCTTAAAATGCTGTGTGGGCCATTTACAATTTTTTTAAATAAAAAAATACATAATTGATGGTAATAAATAAATTATTGATGAAATGTAAGGATGTAGGGTTACTGAATGAAACTCATTTAAGAACTTTTTTGAAGTTTCTAGTTGAAGGGATGAAGTGCTTAAGTTATAAAAAATAAAAATAAGTGATGTGTCAATATGAGACCCATTTAAGAACCCAAAAAAGTAAAAACATGGGATGCTGGGATGGAGGCCTTAGGGCACTCGCCAGCAAGACCCAATTATATATACCCAATTCAAACCTGTGGCGTCAAGAAACCAGACTCTTTCCTATCTCTATTACTGTTACCCTAAAGTTCACTTTGTATCATTTTGGTTCACAAAGAATTGGTGGCTTGTTGGTTGCATCTTGCAAGATAATGTTTAATAACAATTAATAGAGACATTCACAGAGACAATGCCTTCTTAATTTAAAGGCATTGTACATTCACAGAGACAATGGCTTTTTGCATTTTTTTTTTGTTTTTCCTTTTTTTAATAAAATGTAAGGTATGCTAGGAAAAAAAAAGAAGGCAAAATGAATTCACAATTCGATTAGGCCACCCCACCTAGTCCATCTTCAGCGTACGGCATATTGGTTGCAAGTTCATGCCAAATTTAAAGCCCACGATTTGCAATAACTACACATTATTGCCTCTCGCCAGCCTCATATTGTGATTTGTGTTGTTGTGCATACATATGCCCTCTTTTTTTTGACTGACATACATATGCCCTTGATCTACAATTAATTGAAGATATATTTGATGTGCATTGAAAGGTGTTGTCTAAGGTGTACCACCACCAAAGTACTACAGTGGTGTATCATCCAAGTGGCACAATCTGGACCGTTCAGATTGCCACTAGATTAGTTGGACTTTGACCAGAAATAATATGTGTCAATATAGACGATCCAGATTGTGTCACTTGGGTGGTGCACCACTACACCACTTTGATAGATGGTGCACCATATCCTTTACCGCATTGAAAATATATGTCTGACTTTTTTTCTTCTTTGGCTGAAACGGTTAATCGGTGCTTTACATATACACTACGAATTTTGAAAGTAAAGCTTTTGAATTTTCATATGTACTCTTAGGGTGCGTTTGATTCGTATTGAGGTAGAGGATAAGGAGAACAACACAGGATAAATCTGTAAGTTATTAGACAACTTTTTGTCTTGTATGATGTTTGATAAATAATGAACAAAACAAACAAAGTAATGTTAAATTTACTGCAATACCATTTATGATAATATATATATATATATATATAATTTATAATATTATAATTAATAACATTACATTACACTATGATAATACATAAAATAATTTTATAATTATATATATAATACTTATTTTATATATATATATATATATATTAACATTTGATAATATATAACATAAGGGAAGGGGGAGAGATGTAAGGATAATTTTGTCTTTTTGGGTAGTATGTCCATGTTCACAAGGTGTGGTCCAAGTGACTAGTAGCTTGAGCCCTTTAACCATATGTCCAGGGTTCGAATCCTGGTGATAGGAATAGAGCTGCATCTATGGGTAGAGGAGTTGCCCCTTAACTGGTACTCTACATCCTCGAGAGATTAGTCATACGGCTATCAGCTGTGGGGATACCCTGGGTTCCATCCCGGAAAAAAAAAGTTATCCCATAGTTTGGTAATGGACAAAATTTTGGGGTTTTGTCTATACTCCCTCACCCCCTTTTTTTGTCATGTTTCATTACCATTTTTCGAATCAAACATGGAACAAAATTTTTGTGTTGTCCAGCCCCTTGAGCTTTTGAAAATCTAACGCACCCTTAGGCTCTGATTGGTAAAAATTACCGGATAGCGGATAAGCTAGCTGATAACGGATAAGCTAACAGATTGAATTTGAAGTGTTTGGTAAAACTAGCGGTTAAACTTGTTGATAAATGTAAAATGGCAAAAAAGGACATGTTTATATTTTTTTATATAAATTATATATTTTTTTATTTTAAATTAATTATCATTTTTAATACTTTCATTTATTTATTATTTTAAAAATAAAAATATTATTTTTAATATTAATATTAATTTAATTTTGATTATTTTTAATAAATAAAATTAGATAATAAAAACAAAATGATATATTGATGTGATTTTTAATATAATTTTTATATTTTAGATAAAAATATATTTTCTATTTTTTATCTTAAATATAAATCTAAATAGTAAAATTAATTCTTATTTATATACTTTGTTAAAAACAGTCTTATCTTTTTTATATGAAAATTTATTGTACGGATTAAAATGAAAGAAAAAATGATAATCTATAAGTTACAAGCTCAAACGCTACTTCAAGAAGCTTATGAAAAAACGCACTATAAGCTAATAAAAAAATACTGTAAACTAATTTTAAAAACGATTATCAAACGTGCTATTTTTTCGTCCGCTATAAGTTAGTGGATTTTGCAAGCCTAAGTTGCAAGTTTTTTTTTTAAGGGAGAAACACACAAGGAATCCAATGCTTGGATCTTTCAACTACGTTGCCCCCCAATTGAATTATCGATTAATTGTAATATCATTTGTTAGAATTGGACAATCCATTCATGTAAAAAAAAATATTGATATATTATTAGTGTAAGTTTTTTTATACTATCAATTAATTATATATCATTAAATATATTACTTTTAAAGCAGTTATTTCAAGAATAAAAAAAATACTTTTAATTATATAACAATATATAATTAATTGATAATATAAAAAATAAAATAGTTAACACGAAGAACATGGACCTAACGAGGGTAGTATCCACATAATTTATGTTCATCACAAATACAGTATTTGATATTCCATCAACATCACAAGCTACTTTCTCTTTATAAACTAACAAGAATTAGTCTTGATCCACTTTATTGTAAATTTTTTATAATTGGCTTGGTCATTTCCAACTTCCCTTAACAGTTTTTAAAAAATAAGCAGATGGAAAGTCGGCTTTAGCATGATCAACTTCCCAAAAAGAATAGTAAACATAAGCATTCCGAGAAAAAATTTCTCCATATGCTCATTCGGGGAATTATATCTTTTTAGTGTGATTATTATAATATTTTTGCCTCACATCATTTAGGGTGCATTTGGATTAGTTATGAAAATTAAATTATCTTAATAATCAATAATATGTAATCTGATTTTTTTCTAACCAATTGACAACTTAAACCATCTACATTCTCTCCTCATCACCAAACACCAACACCATTACAACTTATAAAGAACCCACGGTTAGTTCATAAAAACCCTCCGATTATTAATTAGATGGTTTTTTTAGTGCAATTTTTTTTTTTTTGGTTTCATTAGACCATGGCTTTTCTCCTCAGTTAGGTTCTTGTTTGGTCTGTTTTAGTTACGGGTGATCATCGGTCGGGTTTGGACGGGTTCGGTCCCAAAACACCCAACCCGAGCGAAACCGATAAGAGAAACATGTGGCCCCTTGTCCGTTCGATTTGTCTAGCGAGTTGATCGAGTGACGGGTTGGTCGTGTGGCGGGTTCATCGGGTGGGTTGTTGTGGGTCTATGATTTTTATTATTTTATTTTATTTGTATATAAATAGATGAAGAAAACAGAAAAAAAAATTTATTCAAAAAAAATGGATGAGTTTGGGCCAGAAATGGATGACCCAATCCCACACCCACATCTGCATGAAACTGAAAGGACCGATAACCAGAAATGCTTGTTACTCTACTGAAACCCTAGCCGCCGTCGGACCTACCTTCGCCACCGTCGGATCCACCTCACCGACCGCATCTCTCCTCTTCATCATGTCACGATCTTCTTTGACATGGACGACACTTCTTCAAAATCTTCTTCGAAGTTGCGGCCTTAAAGGCAGAGAGATGAGACGAGGTGGCTGGCGGCGGCGTGACCTCCTCCTCCGTAACTCACGGTTGATGGAAGAAACGGAACAGTGAGGATCACAGTCTCGCAGATGACCGAGATGAGATGAAGAAAAGAAGGAACTGAGGATGAGCGGAGCGGTGCCACTGCAGGGAAGGAGATTTGATGGCTGGCTGGTGCTTGGCGCCGCTGTGTTAGGGAGGACCAGAGGAAGAGGAGAGGACAATCTGGACTCTTGCACGGGGTTAGAAGTTGGAAAGAAATTGAAGGAGGAGAATTGCAGAAGATGAAGTGAATTGAAATCATGTGAAGAAGAAAAGGAGTCTCTGGCCTCACAAGTTTGGTGGGACGAGAATAAGATGCAGAAGAGGGGGAAGGATTCTGATTCAAAGCATGAGGAGAATGAATCAGATGAGATGGGAATGGGAAGCATGAACATAAAAAACAAAATAAAAAATTAGGGTCGGTCGGGTTCGGTTATCTATGGGTTGAATTATGCAAAACCGAACCCGCCCGCCCTTATCCATATTAAACCATATTTTTAATCTGCCTGAACCCGTAATCTGTTTGAACCCGCCCGTCTTACTAAATTTCAAAATAGTTTGTTTGGTTTCGGTCGGGTGGCGAGTTCATGATCACCCCTAGTTTTAGTTGGTTTGCAATTCTGATTTTGGTTTCGTGGGGCCAAGTTAGATTTTCAACCTTGTAGTTTACGGTTATTTACTCTGGGTTGAACGTTTAGCTTGGGCTTTTACTTGTACACTCAGTTCTCTCTTTGTATATGGGTTTGACCCCTTGTACTTATTTCAATATACCTTTTACTTATAAAAAAAATAAAGAACCTTCCATCACCATCATGTAGGGATGGCAATTTAGACCCAACCATATGGGTTGTAACATCCCTGACTGCTCTATAGATTTGACGATTGTCCCCACGAAGGTCCCCCATCTCAGGATTGCTCCAAGTCAATCACACTTAATTGTGGAGTTCTTAAGTTATGGATCTCCAAAAGAAGATGCATCTTGTTAGTATAGGTAATACCAATCAATTCATATAAGTCATCCTCAACTATATAATCTCATACCTACACAGTCTCAGGATCCCTCTCATTGTGGTGTGTAATTGGTTCATTCATGTGTCCCTCCGCCTAGAAGCATGCCAGGAGCCGCTCCTTGTCCGTGCCTTCTTGTACCAGCGACCACTCCCCGCCCTCGTCAGCCTCGGGTGTCACATGCCCACCAGCTTCCTCTTAGTTCGTCCCCGAACACACCGTACTGGGAGATGTGCATCTTCTTTTCGGTAGCCCATCACTTCACTTAAGAACTCTATAGTTAAGCATGCTTGGCTTGGAGTAAATCTGGGATGGGTGACCTCCTAGGAAGTTTTTCCAGGAAGCGTGTGAGTGAGGACAAATCACGCTGAAAAGACCCGTGTTGGGTAGGGTAATTACATATTTTATGGGTATGGTACTCGCAAAAAATACTCACAATGGGTAGGGTAATTACCCATTTTATGGGTATGGGTAATTACCCGCGAACAAAAGAGGGCATGGGCGCGGGTACGGGTACTTTAGTACCCACCCCACCCTACACCCGCATATGTAAAAGTTCTAAATCTATGGTTCATTAGTATTTTTTTCCTTTCCGGACTTATAAGTTCATGAGTTTATTATTTTGGATGTTTATTGTGATATTTTCTCGTTTTGGATGTTTTAGATATTTTTATTTAGTTTAATACTTTAGTTTGTAATGTTTCATGAGCAAATTTGAAAGATCTTTGGATGGTTTTTAATTGAGTTATAATGTTCTTTATGTTATTTATTGTTTTTTTTTAGTTAAAGTGCGGGTAACGAGTGTGGGTATAGGTACTTAGGTACCCAGAGAGTATGGGTAAGAGTCACCACAAGTGTCATATCACGCTCGCACTGCTGTTTTGGATCTCCCCCGATGTGCCACTGTGTTTCCACCGAGTACGCCTCCCCTCACAAGAATTCCACCATCCACCAACCACGACCTTCCACATTGCACTACCACCATCCATTTCCATCTCCAACTGGAAGCCATTTCCTTGGAGCTACTATTCTGTGTTAGGTCAATTTAATGTTTGGAGAATAGAAGCATGTATTTTATTTTTTGTGGCTGAACATAATTTTAAATCCTAATCGTGAATTTGTTTTAATATACATTGACCCACTATGATTGGTTATAGGTTCCACTAGTTACAATTTTAAAATTTTGTTTCTTTTTCTTTCCAACAGGAGAGAATCCTATTTTATTTAAGCATGAGAGAATCCAAATCCATTTTGTAATTCAAAAGAATTGTTATATGAAATTATGAATTTTTTTTTTGGGGTAAAATATATGAAATTATGATTCTAATTATAAAATGTTTCCAAATTTTAAAATTAGAATTCCAATGAATTCAAATTTCGAAGCTCCAATTTTATACTCAATTCTATAGGCCAAATACAGAGACTAATCTGGGAGTCTTTGCATTTCCCATAAAAGTCATTGCCATCTCAATCATCTAACTCCTTAAGCACTTTTTGGGAAAATCCATTTGTCTAAGTACTAGAAAGACGACTCTATTTTTTGGGTTACCATATTATTAGTACGGAATATTCACCATCATAAATAGTGATTAATTACGTCAAGAGACCCGGACGATATTTAATGGTTTCCAAACCAGATTTTTTCTATATACAAGAGTTAGGAATCGAGACAACTCTACTTTATCATAAAGCTTCGGCCATGTTTAATTTTATTGCCACATAACCTTTCTTTTTTCTGCATGTAATCAAAAGTTTCAAATGCAACAAATGCATTATAAATGAGGTGCCTTCTATGGTATACCACCCTCCAAAGTGGAGCAGTGGTGCACCACCCACATGTCATTCTCTTAGCCACTTATTTTGTCATGCTGTATCTCTTGACTTTTCAACACATATTGTACCATTTAGCTGGTCAAAGAGATACAGTATTTTCATCCATTTATTTTCATATTTCATGTTACCCAAATACATTGTATATCCTTAAAAAATTAAAACAGTACTCCCTCACACCACTTTTTCTTCCATCTACTACAACGTCTTCAACCTGAGCCACAAAGCTAAATCCCAAAATGGCGCAAAATTGGTTTCCCCCAAAATCCCCAAATGTAGTCGGTTCAGTATCGTTCGTGGCTTTAATTCACGACTTTGTAGCCCATTTTAGTAATCGATTGAGTGGGCATGATGTGCATGGAAAATGGGTTGTAGAACACAGGAACAGGGAAATGGGCCAACCGCAAACGACCGGCAGGGAGGCTCAGGGTCCTGGGCGGCACGACGGCGGTGGTGCGTGGAGAGCGACAGATCTAGATGGTGGACGACGGTGGCGACGGTTCTGGTGAAGCGTGCGACTGTTCCGAACGGTAGCGCGATGGTGACTGGTCGGAGTGTTTCTGCCGCCATCGTCAGCTTCGGGAACTAACCAAAAAGGCTCCGCCTTTAACGCCGCCTACCTACGGTCTGCAACGAAGCCATAAAACCAGCCAACTGGCAATGGTGCCGTGGTAGGGAGAATGAAATCGTCACCTTTCTTTGCTAACCACAATGCATCCGCCGCCGCCTCCGCCTACCTACGATTTACAACTTTCAAACGAAACAAATGAGTGATTGAGCGAATGAACCAGCTGACTATTGATTTTTTTCTTTTTTTTAAATTGATCTTCAAATATATGTCTACTGTATTTTGTATTTCAATGTAAAATTAAAAATACAGTTAAAATACACATGTAACTGCACTTACCTTTGAAAAGTCAGATTCATTTGTACTAATCTATGTGGCAAAATAATTGGCCCATATTTTACCATGTGGGTGGTGGTGCACCTTAGATGGAACCTATAAATGATAGGTCTGATTGGCACAAAAGCACTTTGATAACGGATTTGGATTCTCTACGTTTAAAATTTATTACATTCACTGCATTTGCTCACATCCGCTATTGGATTATTGTTATTTCATCTATTTAATGACACTCAAATACATCTAATGGTGTATATGAATGAATGTAGTGAATTTTGAATGCAGAGAACCCAAATCATTTGATAATGTCGATGCTATATGATACGAAGGATTTTTTAACAAATTGAATGAAATAGTTAAAAAATAGCATTTTACTCATTTGCTAAAATCATCCAAAATCATCGAAATTGACAATTTCTATAACTTGCAAGTTGCAACATTTTGCACGCATTGTACGAAATATTTTTCATATATATCTAGAAGCATTATTGCTTTGATAAATACCCATAATAGATGGTAGAATCAATTTTCATCTACTTGCTGGTATTCCATTTGGTCTTGGCGCTCTAGTTGGGTGCATTTGCTTCAATAGCTGGACAACTTCTTCTCGGGAAAAATTCAGATTTAAGAGTTCATACAGTTCTGGAGTTATATCCGGCCTTTCACATTTATATGGGTATCAAATTCCCGTAAAAAAGTAGTGAATGGTAGATCGAATAATTCAACAGAACCGAAAGTGACAAGTGAGTTTTATTTCAATGAGTTGCTGATTTTTCAAATTTGATGAAGGGTGTGACTGTTTATTAAGTGACTCAAGTGGAGATAGATATCATTCTTATCCGTATGTCATCGATGAGAAGTGAATTCTCAACAAGAATGGGATTGTCTATTTATAGCAAGCACAAGCACATCATTTAAAGCATGTTTCATGAACCTATGCCACGTTGACTAGAAACTTCCACAAAAGGAAAATCAAACTGCTCCTCCACAGTTGATTTTTGATTTCTCATTCACTAGATTTCATCATTTCCTTGACCCAGGGTTTTCTTTAGTTTTCAAATATTAATAAATGACCTGTTTGTGCAACAGAAAATTGTTTCTTTTTTATTATTTATTTTTTTTGATAAACAAAAAGGTGTTTCTTAATTAACATGCTTCGGGTCACAATTTTTTTTATTTCTGTTTAACATAGCTGGCTCTAAACAAATGATGCGATGACAGTGGCAACAGTTCACCGTTGTGTTGCCCTTCACATTTTTTTTAAGGTAAAAAAAATGACGGGTACTTAATTTGATTCCTTGAGGATAATTTTAATTGTGTCTTAAAACAAAACTATTTTGACACAAATACGATTATTGTTCAAAGTGTGTACTTAATTTGATTTGGATTTTGTCATGTTAGTAAATAAAGCCAATAACTACTTAAAATCTTAAAACACAAGTAACATAGGTTTAACTTTTTTTTTTTTATCTAAAAAAAAAAAAGGAAGTTATACTCATTTCTCCTCAAGGGAGTTAATGTAATTTCAAACATTATCCTTTTGAACTTTGAAGTGTGTAAATATAACCAACCATAGAAATTGATGTAATTTTAAAACAATAATAGATGTCAAATGTAATTAAATCAAATTTCAGACTAGACGTAATTTTTTTAGCTTTGACCGGTATCCTTATAGGCATCCCTAACTTTATAGATAAACTTCATTGGAGGATATAGTTCACTTCAATCACAACCACATATATATATATATATATATATATATATATATATATATATATATATATATATATATATATATATATATATATATATATTTTCGATCTACTTCAAGGAGTATCTCACCGCCAACTTGAGACAGGGACCAATCTCCTGCGGGAGTTTGTTCGGCACCTCGATGGGTGGCATCCCTCCCAGCTGAGGTTTTTTCCATACCCAAGACTCGAATCCGAGACCTTGATTAAGGGGGAGAGGCCTTTAACTATTAACGCCAATCTCAGTTGGTAATCACAACCAATTACTTTTGGTTAACTAGACGTTATTCTTCTAGTATATTTTAAAAACAAAAAATTTAGAAATTAGTAAATTTCATAATTTAGTACTTGCCTTGCATGCAGGGGACCCATAGGAAAGCTAAAAATTACAAAACAAATTTTCACAAAGCAAAACAAGGCTAAAGGCAGCTATTTGCAGGAAAAAATGAAGGCCGAGTATAGTAAATGTTCCGTAGCTCTCACTGCCTTTGTTGTTGCATTGTCAAATCATGAATCAAATTCAGGACAGAAAGCATTCTAATGGCGATAATAATGTCTTCAAAGGAATCTATGGTCCCGTAATAAAAAATAAAAAAAAACACAACGAAATCCTGTAATGTCCGTTGAACGATGGACATCTGTTGTACTTCCCAAAGCAAGTTAGAATCCACGAAAATGCAACATGAGAAATCTTATTCTCTATTATGTTCAACATTAGTTCTGGCAACCCACAAGGTTTAGCATTAGGAGGATCAAATTCAAAAGGAGGGGATACTGCTCCTGCTATATGCTGCACTAGCAAAATGGATTTGAATTCTCTCCGGCGGTGCAGCCAAATTTTTTGCATAGATACCGCATGCGACAGCCCATGAGCATCAAAAGTGTAATTATATATAACGGTTCAGATAAATTAATGCATGTATCCAACGGTTCACAATATTGCTAGAGATAGGCTAAAGAAAATTTGACAGCAGAAGATCCAAAGTTCAGAAAAGATCTGATGGGAGCCAACTATATTTTCATTACTATTTGCAAAATAAAATTTATTTTAAACATAAAACAATATTCAAACTTACGCTTACATCATTTTATTAATGTTTATTAATGAGGGTGTTCTCATCATGCTCCCTCCCATTGACCATTTTCATTTAATTTAATTTGCTTTCATTTTCTTCGGGCATTTTTTAATATTTAAATTAAATTTAAGGCTTGGCTATTACACATTTACACTTGGTTTTCCATTGTATCAATTTTCGAAAAACAAATAAGAAAATTGATGCTTATTACATGCCATTAAATTTTGTTGGTGGGGTTGGATTTTTAAATATGGGGTTTAGCTTTAAAAGCCGTTGGGTATTTTCTCTTGTGCTATGTTGCTCTGAGACCCTCCTCTTAAACACCGACTCTTCCCTAAGCAATGAATGAAACAAAGGCCCTCCCTCCTGCACTTTGTAATTGCAATATTTACTACAAATTTCCACTTCCTGCATACTTCTTGGGATTTTTCCAAACAATTAATACATTTCCTGGCCTCAATTTACACTCTTCTACCCAATACTTCAATTCAATTCAATTGAATTGAATTCTCAATTCAATTCAATTCAATTCAATACCATCACCCTCTCTCTCTCTCTCTCTACACCCTATACCCTCCACCACCTCTCTCCCACAATTAAATTAAGCTTTAAATTACTCCCTTCATTTTTCCTTATATAAAATGGTCTTCATGGTCCATTCTCACAACACAGATCACTTTCCTGGTGTTGCCGGAGCTTCTTATGCTTCCAACCATGTCACTCTCCTTCTAATCATTCCCCTTTTTCTCTTCCATATTAGCCTCATCCTCCTCAACCCCACAAAACCTTTCACTCAGTGAGTGATCACCCTTTTTCTCTTCTCTTTTAATTTCAATTTTCTATATGGTAACCTAACCACATGTCTTGTTTTCTATGGTGCTATTAGATTACTTTTTGCTCACGGAATTGGACCCTTTTATTTTCTTCTTTATATTTCCCTATTGTGGTTAGTTAATTTTTCTACTTTGTATCAAAAACAGGTAAGTAATTTGCACAAAAGAAGAGAAGAAGAAGCCATGAGTCGCAGAAATGGGAACGGTCCAAAGCTTGACCTGAAACTGAACCTATCACCACCAAGGGTTGACCGTAGAATAGAGTCATCACCATCACGCTCAGCGACGGTGTCACCAACGTCGCCACCAAGCTCTTGTGTCTCCTCTGAGCTCAACCACGAGGACGACAACAACAACAACATGAGATACTCTAACAGCCCTGAAGCCACTTCCATGGTCCTCGTAGGTTGCCCTCGCTGCCTCATGTATGTTATGCTCTCTGAAGATGACCCCAAATGCCCCAAATGCAAAAGCACCGTTTTGCTTGATTTCCTCCATGACGAGGACAACAACAACAAAAACAACAAAAGGGTCTAATGTTTTAGATTCCTCTGTTTCATGTTCTGTTTTTTTCTATGTTGTTTTTAGTAGTAGTAGTAGGATATGTTATTAGTTTTAATCCTAGGAATCTCCTTTTATTAAAAAAACGAAAGAAATAAGTACTATTTAAGCAATTTTCCCCTTTGTATGAATAGTGCTACGTGGGCTCCACTTTTACTTTCTTTGTTCCTCTAGTTTCATTGAGGGAATCCCAACAATTTTGTCGAAGCAGGGGATGCAGAGACAGAGAAAGTATAGTGGAGCGTAAATAGCACTATTATAATTATTATATACATAGGAAAAAAAAGTGAATGGGAAAATTCGGAATGGTAGGATATCTATATGGGAGCTGAGGGGTGGGTTCAGATTTTCTGCTTTTTTGCAGCAAAAGTGTAATATCAAATATGGCTTAACCTCAAGTGTCCTCGTAGTTTGCTTATTGAAATTTTAGGGTAAATTAATCAACCTTTGTTTATTTTCCATTGACCCTCTCCTTTCTCTTTAATCAATGATATATTAATATTGTTACTGTTTCATCCAACCAGGCATGCATACAGTTTAATGGAAAGTTGTACTCCTTGTTAATGTTAGCTGCCATAAAAAGTAAAGATACTACAGTAATAAAATAGCACCAATAAAAGTTTACTTCGTATGACAGTATGTAGATTCGATGTACTTGGGTAACAGTTAAAATGGTTTGAAAGTTAAGAGGGCCCACCTGACTGATATTTACAGCTTATCAAGCGCATGTTTTGATAAAATTATAATTCATATAAACAGCTTTTATTTTAAAAAAAATTGTTGAGTCTAATTTAATATGTTTGAGAAACAGGATTAAAGTACATTTGAGAAACAGGATTAATTTAATATGTTTACACTTTACAGTTTAAACGTGATTTTTTCACATAGCATAGACTGAATATATTATCTTAAGTCGCTTTACAAAAATATAATCGAGTTATATAATCAATTATGTATATAATCATTATTTAAATAATTAATCTTTTGCAACTAATTCAAATACAAATTTGATCTATAGCAGTGACAACTTGCCAAACCTAAGCATGCTTGATATATCACTTTTTTTTCAAGGGAAAAACAGAAAGAAGAAGAAGGTGTGTGATTAAGTTGAAATCTATTGAAATGTGCTAGTTGACTTTCTTGTAGATTGCCTGCTAGCAATTTGGTATAGAATCTAATAACTGATAGCTAGTGTTTTATATCATCGTAGCAAGATTGATTTTCTAATTTCATTCAGATCCCTTGAGTCCTTGACATGATCCAAGGTAGTCAATGGAAACTTTTCTAATTTCCAACTCCTATGTTACAAGTTTCAAGGATCCACGAGTATAATGAGAGCAATGGCGTGAAAGTTGTATGTCGTGTAGTATCAGAAAATTTTATCGTGGGTTATGAAGAGATAGATGAGTGAATTAAGGGATAGTACATGGTGGGTTGGGTAGTTCCGAGCATTGAAAAAAAATGGACATTCTATTAAGACCATTTAAATCACATAAATGCAAGAGTAATTGAGACGGTTGAGAATAATGAGGGAGATATAAGATATTGCGTCAGATGATAAATGCCTACCTCTTAAATTTACATCCATTTTTTTTTTTCTCCTCTCCTTCGCAATTTGCTTACATGTCCTTCATCTTTTTATATTTGCATTTCGCCTTCTTTTACCTATTTCTCAACCAAAATGCATCGTTCACTCACACCCATCGCCATTTGTGTTTACCTAACAATCATTTCTCCTTTTTCTTGCTGTCCCCTTTTCCCGTTGATCTGTTTAATTTGATTAAATTTGCTTTCACTCTTTTCCTTGTTTAGATAGTTAGATACATGCAAACACCATAATTGCACCAACTAAGGCTCTCGTGTTGTCAGTTTCATACTAAATTGACATTTTGAGGAAATATAACCATTTGATTGTAAACTTTGAAAAAAAAATTCAGAATATTTTAAAAATATCTCATATATTTTCATTATATATGCTTTAGGATATTTCAAATTAGTCAAATTTTAAAATATATTTTTAAATCAATTAGTTATTTAAATCTAAATACTTTTTTTGACAAAAAGGAATTACTGCATTTCATTAATAATAAAAGAGTCAATACATGCAGGGATGATATTAGAGAAGAAGTTAGGACTAACATAGGAAATAGCCACTCGAGCTAAAATATGAGCAACCACATATATTAGCTTGCTTAGTGAATTCAATATGAGAGTTTTGACAACAAAACAAAAGTAAATCCTTACAGGAAGAAATAATATCACCATATTCAGTTATGTCATTACCAGAGGAATGCATACTATCCACTACCAACTTAGGATCCAGCTCAAAAATCCCTTTCTCAAACTAAAGATCTTTCATCCAATTGATAGCAAAGTATAGACCAACAGCTTCTCCTATATGAACATCAATAATAGGTTTTAACTGCTGAGTTTTGGACAAAAAAATTACCCTGCTCTTCCCTTGGGCATATTCCAATACCCACTTGATTACTCTCCGCAAAGAAAGAGGTGTCACTAAGTAATTTTTTTAATCTCATTATGTTCCTTAATTTGTATACTTTCTTATTTGATTAAAGATCAAGTCTAGTATAAATGTTAAGATACTTGCAAGCGTACTAATCGGAACAAGTAATAAAGAGTCAGAATAATGAATTTTGATCATACAACCATACATAAATGATCAATATTAAAAGTTACATAATGTTTACATGACAATTTAAAAAAGTTGCATGCATTCATTTTCTAATATATCCATTCAGATAAAATATGGATTAAAGTAGTATATAATGTCAGTGTAAAAAGTTTCACACTGACATCCACTAATATTTTAACATGTATGCTTTTACACCGATAATACTGCTAAGAAATAACAATGCATAGAAATTAAACTCATAAAATATAATGGTCAAAATTCATTATTCTCGCTCTTTATTCATTCATTTTAGGATGTATAGAGGATATTTGGACACCATCTAATGTCACATTATCATGTTTATACACCCCTACAATTATAGTAATGGGGAGGGAAAATGAAGAAACTCCTCATCCATTTATTAGGGGTACTCTAGTTTTATCTTTTGAGGTAATATATAGGTCTTTTTTTTTAGCAAATAAATTAGGTTTAGGTTTTTTGAAATATCTATGTAATGATTAACACTTAAGTTTTTGAAAAATCTATTTGGTCTACTTATTTAGTAGGAAAAATTACACTGACATCCCTTGAGATTTGATTTAATTACAATCAATATTTTCTTTGTTTCAAAAGCTGGTCTCTCCTTAGGGGAGGTCGATACAATCTCAATCATCATCTTTCTTTTCATGGGAGGTAAGTTAATGGTAGCATAAACCTCAAGAGAAATTGATGTAATTTCTAGAATAAGAGTGGTGTCGAGTATAATTAACTAAACCTCAAGGGAAGCTAGTGTAGTTGCCTATATTTATTACTTATATAAATAATTAAGAATTTATAATAATTATATAATTTAGTAATTATATATTTGTATAATATGTTTATTTTATACCAAATATAATAATTTTGTTTAATGTTATACAATTTTTCTTTAAAAAAATTGAAGTTTCCCGACTTAATGAGGACATTCTTGGATATAAGCCTTTAAATCAGCTATTAAGCCGGACCAAATCATAATAGATTAGACTAATGGTAATGATTGATGAAAATAATGATAAGTAACAACATAAATTTGGCCCGGCATTTTATAAAACAAGTTGGCTTAATGATCCTTTTGGTTCTTGCAAAATGGGCAACTTTTGATTTTAGTCCATGTAATTTTTTTTGTTGGTTTTAGTCCCTGTAAGTTTAAAACTGTTGGTTTTAAATTATAACATAATATTATATTTAAAGTCAGGTCAGTACTTAACCGTCAGTCACTAACGATAGGGACTAAAACAATTTTTTTAAAACTTACAGGGACCAAAACTAAAAAAAAAAATTATATAGGAACTAAAACCAAAACTCACCCATTTTACAGGGATGGAAAAGCTCATTAGCCCAAACAAGTTTACACTTTAGACAAAACTTTGCCTAGACTAACTTCCAGCCCAATTCACGAGTAATATTATTCATAGACACATCACCTCACTCCACTACAACAGAAAATACCTTTAATAGCATTTCTATGTGGCTTTTAGTAGTGCTTAAAACCACTATCTATTCTCCCGTTATTAAAATTATTTGTAACTAAAGGTAGTGTTTCTGAAGCGCTATCTTAAAGGCTTAAGATAATACTTCTTCAAAGAAATGCTATCTATTTTTATTTTTTTCAAGCAATAGAGCGCAAACAATGTTCTCCTTAGAGGCTTCCGGTGGTGTTCTCCTGAGAGGCTTCCGACGCCGGCGACGACAATCGTCTCGCGCAACCTTTTGATGGCGAATCATCTTTATTTAAGTATGCACAACCTAAAAATATAGCTCAATAACACTAACTCAAATCCCATAAGAAACCCTAACATTGCACAACAGAAGAAAAATGGAGAGAACTTACTTCACTGATCGAGGGAGAGAGGTTTCGAGTTTCTGAAACAGACCTTGAAAAATATGAATAGATAGGTTCAGTCCAATTTTCACAATCAAGGCCAAGCTTTTCAAAAGCTGCAAGTCACAAGAGGACAAGTATGTTACATTACAATGAGCACAACACAACACAACACAACAATGAGTCAATCCGAAACAGTTAATGATACCTTTATTGAAGGCTTGGCGATACCCAAACAATATGCATAAAAAAGAACCCTAAAATATATAAAAAAAACAACAAATAAAGAGTTAAATGTGTATGAAGAAGATGATAGAGGGAAAGTGAAAGAAGAATGAATCACCCATCAAGGAGAGTGAGGTATTGAAACAGAATAGTTGTTTAGGCTCTTAAATGTTTTACATTTCTGTAGGTGATGTTTGGTTCATGGATTGTTTTATTACTAGGCAAACTACATTCTTTAGAATCTCATTCCCAGGAATATTTCGTTCCCACATCCACAATTGGAAATAAAGTTTTCCACTCTCATTTACTAATTTTATTTCTGGGCATCTTTATTGTCTGGGAATATTTTTTTAACTGGTACCAAACATTGGAAACTTTTATTCCAGTGCTCACATTCCTGGGAATATTAAAATAAAATATGTACCAAAAGCTACCTTAGACTCATAAAACAGCAGAGTTTGGTTATTGATATATGAAATAGCACCCAAGGCTGGCCTAAAGCCCAAGCTGCTAAAGCTAGGGCTTTAGGCCTCAAAAAAAAAAGTTAATATTACTTACCTAACTTTCGTTTTAGAATTAAAAAATTTAAGAGAAATTATGCAAGTAAACAATGATACACCAATTGAAATACTTAATTATATAAGAAGATTTGATTTTTTTTTCAAATGCATATATTGGTTATATAATAATATTAATGATTTTCATAACTATTAGTTTTTTTTCCCCAATTTTTTTTTTCAAAACTAAAACTAATAAAATCTTATCCAAGATCATTAATGTCTCACCAAAGATTAAATGAATTGGCTTTATTATTGATTGAAAAAGAAATGCTAGAAGAAATGGATTATAATAATTTAATAAATGATTTTGAATCTCAAAAAGCCTGAAAGATAAAATTTAATAAAAATATAATAATTTTAATAAAAAGGTATCGTCTCAAAATTTGCTTTAGGCCTCAATAGGTGTTGGGCCGGCTCTGATAGCACCTTCCATTAATGACAAATACGCATGTTGTTCATCATACATACTCTATGCATAAAGTGAGGATCCGTATGAATCATGAGTATGCTTTGTATTTACCATTTATGCTTGTCACACATTCCTTTACACATTGTTTGTTTAGGGTGGTTTTGGAGAGAAAGAAGTAGGAGAGAGTGAAGTGTGAGGGAGAATGGACTTTTTATTTGTTTGGGAAGGGAGAGAAGTAGGAGAAGAGAGAAAAGTTTGGTGAGGCCCACAATAAAAAGAAATCTCTCCTAAAGTGAGGAGATTTTGCTGGGAGAAGTGAAAAAATTGGTGGGGCCCATTAAATTTTTTGAAATGATGTATTAACCCTTCTATTTTGGACTACACAAATATGTAATTAGTAGGGGTGTGCAAAACCCGGGTTGGCCCTAAAATCCGTCGCAACCTGTAGTGTTCGGGCGGGTCTGACCCTAACCTGCAGAAGAGAAAGGATGAACCCGCGTTCTATTTAGTGACCCAGTGTTGGGTTAGGGACGGGTCTGGGTTGACTTTCGGGTTATCCAACTCGTCTCATATAATAAAATTCTACTTTTATTTTTAGCCCTGCCTATCTTACGTTTCATGTTTGATATATTTTGTAGCTTTTGTAACATTGAAAGAATCATGTTTGATGAAAGTATCATGTTTTTAACAATGTGACCTTGGTAACACAAGCATCAAGGAAACGTCCATCAAAATGATTTATTTGTTGATATTTTGTAATATCTAGTCTTGGATCTATTTGGTGATACGAGATCAATTGGTGGATTTTAGGTAGCATCTTTTGCCAATATTTTGGCTTATAACAAAAATGTCATTTTTTCCCGTTCACAGAAATTTAGTTTACAAAGAATCTATTTAACTTCGGGTCAACCCGGTCTCGTCCCATTTAGACCCGGTCTTAAACCAACCCGGGTATGATCGGGTTGCTTCAGGTCTAGGGACGGGTTCAGGTTCAAAGAATTGACCCTATCAATGTTTAGGGTCGGGTAAGGGACAAGCAAAAACCGTCCCAACCCGTCTCACGCTCACTCCTAGTAATTAGGGGTAAATACGTCTTTTTAGGACAACTCAACTTTTCTTTCTCTTCTACTTCTCTCAATCCAAACAATCTAAAAATCTACCCATTTTCTACTCATTCTCTCTTCTCTTCTACTTCTTTCTACCCTATTTCTTTCCTCCCAAACTCTTTCATCATCCAAACATAGCAATTGTAACACTAGTCAGGATGTGTTTGTTTTGGCATTCAGAAATCACGTCTACCATCCAAATCACGTTCACAATGACAAATTAAGTTGTAATTTTTTAACAACAAACGTGAAAGCTACTTTAAACAATGTTCACTTCGCGTCCAAGGAGACGCATAAACAAACACGCACTCACTGCCAATCTGCATGTCCATGCGCGTCTCATGTCGTGCATACTGTGCATAGTATCCGGTTGATTAAAACAACCAATTAACCCTCATGTATTTTCCTTTACTATTCCTATTCCCCCCTAGAGTTTTCCATAAAGACCTATGCGTTTCAAATTTCAATCCAACCCCCAGCCCCCTCAAAAATTTAAATTAAATAAAAGAAAAAGAACAGATATATTAATTTACATTCTTCAAATCTTCAAATCAATCGGATAACATAGGATGATCAGCAATACCTTTTTCTGAATGACAGCCAACCTGCAACCAAAACAGAAGCTCACTAAATGTTCCTTCATTTTTTTCATAAATGCATAAGCATATTTTGCTACAACATCAACAAGGCTTCACTTCATCGATCAGTATATCTGAGTACAGCATATTTATTGAGCATGAAAACAGATTAAATAACAAATTTTCATTATGTACTTAAGGCATATCCATTAAATGCGTAGACAATTAATAGACCATCTTTGACACTATTCTGATGGAAAACAATCTCTTTTCTCATAAAAGTCATGGTGAAAAATAACATATACTTTTCAAGAAGCAAGCACGGCCTTGGACCCTAATTTTGAAGCCTCACATGATGCAATCACAATTGTCAATAGCAGTATCGAACAATGATTTGAAAGATATATTTTGTCAAAAAAAAAAAAAAAATTTGAAAGATATATCCATGAAAAATATTTAAAAAGTATAAAGTAAGATATCGAATACTGGTACGACGACCACTTTGAAATATTATCTCTATATGAAATTTGATATACAATGTAAAAAATAGGTAAAAGAATATCGTATTTTGGTTGATATATGTGACACCTGTGGCTGACAAAGGTGGGGAGTGATCACCGGTGCAAAGAGAGCACAGATAAGGAGCGGTTCCTGACAGGCTTCTAGGAGGAGGGACACATGAATAAACCGATTACATACTCGAATGAGAAGGATCCTGAGACTGTGTAGGTATGAGACTATACAACTGAGAATGACTTATATGAATTGGTTGGTACTACCCATAACAACAAGATACATCTTCTTTTCGGAAGCTCATCACTTAAGAACTCCACAGTTAAGTATGATTGACTTAGAACAATTCTGGGAATGGGTGACTTCCTAGGAAGTTTTTTCGGGAAGCGTGTGAATGAGGACAAAGCATGCTGAAAAGACTCGTGTTGGTCTGTGGAGTCAGTCGTTAATCCATAGAGCAGCCAGAGATGTTACAAAATACTTGTCAGGTGGTTAAAGTATTGAGTGACATACTTCCTTTATTTCATAATACTTGTCATTTTATAAATAAATAAAAAAAATTCATTCGTTTTATATTGTTACTTTATAATACCAAGAAGGAATTTAATTATTTTATTCAACTTTTTTCTATCTCTCCCTAATATGGACCGAAAAGAACATTAATGAAGAGAGAATGCATTTTTTTTTTTTTGTTCTAAACCCAGTATATCCCAACACTGTCAATGAAAAATTAATCACTGTTCGCGGGACCTGGCTTCCACTGGCCAAGCATTATTTTAACACCACCAAGAATCAAACCCGGGAGCAAACTGAGTTGACTCCTACAATGTTCTAGTGTAGGCCTTACAATTACTGGGCCAAGAGGCTTAGTTGGAGAGAATGTAATTTAATCAAGTAAAGTTATACTTTTCTAAATTTAAAAAATGTTATTAAATTTTTTAATTTTCTTAATAAAAACCCATAATGGTATTTTTTTTTTCCTAGGTGAATAACCATAATCGATAAATATTATATATGAAAACGAAGGAAATACCTTAAAAGCTGGTTGCTACGCTCGCAACGGGCCAACGAACTATCCATAATTCCGTACAAACAGCCTTCTACTTTCGCTTTGGGCTTAGACCCCGCCAGTTGGAAGAAAAAAAAAGAGATAACACGCACTCAAATTTGCTATGTATTTGGGTGACTACATAATCGATAACTTCAAATCAAGGAGTGAATTGAAGAATCCGGTTGTTCAAGAAATAAAAAGGTTTCAAATTGTTAAGAACCAATTAATAATTTTTGGCCATGAAAACGGGACGCTAACGAAGCACGGGTAATGCCAAGAAAATTCTTCTATTGATTATTTCTTCTGCCAAGTGTTTGTTAAATTGTTCGATTAGAAATATCAAAAATATTTTGTTTTTTTTTTTTTTGTTGATACAATCAAAAATATTTTGTTTGCTTTCCTTTGTTTTGTCAAATCTGTCTCTCCATCGCATCATGGCCGATCCAATATTTTTGGAGGCCCAAAACGAACTCTAAAGTGAGACCTTTTGAAACAAATAGTAAAATTTTATTAAAATTATTATATTGTTATTTAAAGTTTATTTTTGATACTTTTTGAGATGCAAAATCATTTATTTTTGTGAAACAAAATAGCAAATAGTATTATGTGTTGAGCGAAAAGAGTTTGTGAAATTGTCAAATTGATGAGAGTGAGTATGAGAGTATGAGAAAATGACGTGATTGAAAGGCCAAAGTAGGAGAAAGATGAGTGAGACACAAGGATAGAGATGAGTCATGAGTGAAGATCATTTCATTTTTTTATAACAAACTAAAAAATATCAACGTTATTTTATTAATGAGCCATTATATGGGTGAGATAGAAATACGTGAGATGAGCCATGATTAAGGAAAATGAAGAGTCTCTTGTACAGTTGCTCACTCAAACTTTTGTATAACTGACTCTTAACATTTTTTAAAAAATATATATATATTAAAATAGGTAGTACAATTTTTTTTTTTTTTTGAGGCTTAAAGCCCTAACTTTACCATCTTCCCTCTTGGGCTGGCCCGCATCACATTGGCTTAAGAGAATATGGTTTTCATTGTTGTCTTTCAGGTGATTCAATTTCCTCTCCACAAGCCCATTCTCTGATGTCTATCAGTTTCCTCTGCTACAGGTGAGGATTCTATTACTGAATAACTTCTTTGTATATTGAATTGAATAGAAATTGAATATACAATAGTTGAGATGCTGCTGCTATATATAGAGCACATCTTATATGGAAGGATAACAGAAATAGACTACTAATAACTAACAAAACTGAGTCTACAACTAACTGAACTAACTTGGATATAGCATATCCTTCTAACTTTATTATAACAAACTACGATTTTCTAATAGACTCATTTCTTGATGACATCTGATAATGTCGTGAACTAGACAACCTCTGCATATACCAACATGGTGTGGCACGGTTGGTAGATAATCGTGTCTCTTAAGCATGTGGTCAGGGTTTGATTCCTGCTGGCTAATGTGTATGGAAGAACATCTGTTGTAGAGGTCAATCTCTTAAATGGATCTTAATACTTCGAGGGATTAGTCTCCGGCTTCCAGCCTGGAGGATAGCCACATTCTCCCAAAAAACACAACCTCTGCTCATTTCTCTAGTTCCTCTCCAATATATTATCCTCACTTGACGGAGTTTCAACCCGGAACCAGAACCAAATTCATCCTCATAACCAATTCCATGCTTTCTATCCATTTTATCATCCTGCTCCACATCAAACCTATTATATTTTTTGCCGTGAGGAATGTTCATGGTTCATAACGATCAAATTCTATAGCATTTTCATTCCCATTGTCAACTGATGGATCATGAATTGGCTCACCCTATTGATCATTGCCCTCCAGGTAAAGAATGACTCCACCACCATCATCTCATAAATTTCCCGCATAATCTTTTTCTTCCCCAGCATTATCTGTAAAATCGTCTTGATGACATCCCCCCTCTTAACCAAGCATGTGAACAGAGCTAATTCTCTTTTCAGCTGAAGAATACAATGTCCAAATCTAAAGAATACATGCTCAAGTTCATCTTTGTGAGTGTGCTCGGATAGGTTAAAAAGATAAAGTGACATCTGCAAGATTACCCAAAGAGAAATATGAATATTATAAACTAAAAACTGTTTGATACCCGAATAAAGAAGTCAAAGAACATTCCCAAAAGATAACCATTCAACGAAATTTTCAAAGTGCCAGCAGATATGAACTTAAGGAATACATCCATTCTTAAAAATGACAAAAAAAGGTTCGACAGTTTCCTAGGTGGTCAATAATAATATACCATGCAGCACATCACATGCAAACTGATCAGGTTTGCTACACACGCAATAACCTTTTGATTCTATTACCATCCTGAGAAATAAAATTATTCCTCATCGAATTAAAATCCATTAGTAATTTACTTCCTTGCCACTTACCACGCCGTGGCACAAAGAAATATGCTTATCAAATTGTGTCCACAATAGCAGCACCGTGGACTGTAATTAACAGAAAATGAACAAAGTCCACAAGCAGCTGCTCTGTACAAGTGAAACAAGATGATTAAAATGAGTCAACAAAGCATGAATTCTTGTTCAACAAAACCAACAATTGCGCATTTAGAACCTAATTGAACTAGAGCTAACCATGTAATACTCATTTACACAAATATCTTATCTCAGCTCCAAAACGAAAAGTTGTTTTCTAGGTTCTCTTCTTCAACCTGGTAGTGACAAAAATAAATTAGGCACGCAACAGTGACATGGGATGGGAGAGAATAGAAAGAAAAATTGAGAATATCCTAGTGTCTTTCTTTTCTTATTTATTGAAACTGGAATTATGTCACACATGGAATGCGCATGAAGAAATAGAGCCAATAATCAAATAAGAAACCGTAATTAGATGGCATAAACAGGAGTTAAAAAAGGTGCATCAGTGGAATGCAGAGACTACCAGGCTGCGCTGCTCTATTCCTCTTCCAATTCCTGAGCTCCAAGTTTTTTTTTTTTTTTTTTTGGTAAACAAAAATTTTATTAAGTGGAGTATTGGGGTACCCCAACCTATATACAAGAGAGCCATTATCTAATGTAAATGAAAGATATCCTAAAAGGAGGATATATTATCTTTACACAAGTTTAAGCCCCAACCATAACAAAGATGCAGTTAAACAAAAGAACCATCCAAAAACTCTGATAAGTGTAAATGTCAAACCAGACCCCACCAACAAAAAAGCCACAAGGCTAAAGGCACCAAACTGCAAAAAGCAGAGACCAAAATCAACACTGGAAACACCAATTCCACTGAATTGCAGTTATCGGATTCTTTCATTAATCTTGCATACCGCACATTCACCAGTATAAATATCACATATCAAGTTCACCTTAGAAAAAATTATATAATAATAGTAATAATAATAATAATAATAATAATAATAATGTAAAAAGTGACGAACTACATGTAAAATGATGCGGACTGGGGAATGCATATCCCTCTATATTTCTGTTTGGCAGCGAGGATGGGACTCCAGAGGGATAATTTGATTCATTTCCTATGATGATGGAGTTGGAAATAAACAAGGTCCCCCCCATCTTTTAATTCTGTTGGAATAATGTTATGTTAATATGCCAATCAAAATACTAGCATATGCTACACCAAGGTCCCCTCCCCATTCATCACACACTAGATTTTAAAATAAGGTCTACAATGTTGCACTGCAACCTCATCACGATTCCGTAATTATCTACAACAACAGCAAATATAATATAACTGTGATCACAATTTAAATTAAAACCATGTTCACACGTTCACTTGTCCACAGAAATGTACTAGTACCAACTACCAAACCCATGTTCTGTCCGATTAAGGATTGGAATGCAATTGTTAGCAGATACAACTTCAACTATTCTGAATGTGACCAACGTTAGGTACCAAAATTTAAATTAAGTGTGGGACTATGATCGAAATAAAGAAGATAAAGGGAGGGGGAAAGGAGTTGAATACCACTCAGTTAGTCTATTCTTAATCTTGTGTGTCTCTCTCAAGGGTCTCTGTCTACACTCTGGACCCTTTCTCATGAGGCACGTGAAGAGCTCTATCTTAACAAGTTACACATGAATTTGCATCCCCACATACCCCGTGTTTTGCTTATTATCATATTATACGAACCAGCTACCTTAAGATTGGTTTAGCTGCCTTCAAAACTTAACTCTCACCACCGATAATAAGTAATACTCCCTCTGGTCCTATATATAAGAGGTAAAATCCTAAAACACACAGACCAAGGAAATGCATAGAAATAAGTTATTTGTAATTAATATTCATATAAATTTACAAATTTATCCCTTCAATAATTAATGAACAAACCTACTTGTATTGAAAGTTGCACTGTCTCGTAAATATAAACCCTATTATAAATAAGGGTAAAATTGGAAATGAGCATTTAATATTTGTCAAAATACATACATGTCTCTTATATTTTGGACCAAAAAGAAGTAGTCATTTATCTCTTATAATAAGGACCAGAGGGAGTAATATTTTTCTTGTCGAGGAGAAATAACTTAATTGATTTGAACTCGTGTCCATTACTTAATGATTGACTTTTCTTTGAATGGGATTACAGACAAAATTTGTATTTAAATAATGTGAGAAAAATGAACTTTGAGCATGAAATTTTATTTTGAATGGTTAAAATTAAAAGATAAATGCATGTGTGTTTTGTAAATAATTGTATAATTACTAAATAACTTTTAATTGATTTTAATTATTCATGTATAATTTCATGATCAAAATTTATTGTTCTTATATTTTTAAAATACAAACTGTTGTATAGATCCCTCTTTGAAAACACATCAACTCATCACCCAAGTTTTGCAAAACATGGTACACTTGACACTCCTCTCCATTGATTAATCTTGACCACATGAGATATCCAAAATGCATCACGTGCCTAACAAGCGTGTGTTTTTTTTAAGCTTTTGGTATTATGGGCTGGCGTACTTACGTCCGTTTTTTATGGGCCAGACAAATAATATATAACAACTTAATGTTATAAAAGAATAAACACTCTAAATAAGATTTAAACCATGAACCAACTACTAACAACATGTTTGAGAACAAGTTGAACAATGCAAAACCTACATAGAATAGGTTTTGCTTTGCAAAAGCATTACAACCTTATATTAAAGTGGTTTCAAACATACAATAAAATAAAGACTCACAACCATTGTACCACGAGATAGTTTTTGCAATGTATCCCCAATATATTATATATAATTATTTAATATATATCGGTTCATGCAATTCTACCAATGACTCACTTATTCGGCCAACAATCCTTTGACTTGATACCTTGATCTAGTAGATGATGGATTCGAGAACACTGCTTTTAACCAATATTTTTTTTTAGGTTTGGGATGGAACTCAGTGCATCCCCACAGCCAATAGTTATAAGACTAATTCCCCCGAGGACATGAAGTATCAGTTAAGGAGCAACTCTTCTACCCACAGATGCAACTTTATTCTAACCACCATGATTCAAACCCTGAACACATGATTAAAAAGATCAAGCTACTAACCACTCGGCAGAGGGAGTGGATCGTCTCCATTGGGATTTCCATTTGATATATCTGTAGTTTAAATCTCCACCATTAAACCCCTTTTTCTCCCTTTCTTAATACTTAAACTCATGCTTTCTTACTTATCCAATGAAGGGAACAGATTCAACTGAACAAAAATTAATGGGAGAGAATCACTTCCCCTCGACGAACCACATCTCGTGGTTGCTTTTAACCAATATGATATAAAGAGAATTGAAATATCATTCATGGTGTAATAAATTAGACTGAATTGCATTTATTTCTAAAGCCTGTAAAAATTTAATTGGAAGATATAGCTGGTTGACCCCAGCAGCCCGTCCAACTTTCCAAAATCCACGATATTATTACATGCGTACACAAGTGTCCCAACATTATTTTAGGGTTCTAATTTCAATATATTATTAACATAATTTTTTTTACTTGTCAATCGAACTCAAATCATTAATTTATTAAGCAAGTGGTTGAGTGCAACTGATTAATACTCCCTCCGGTCCTTATTATAAGAGGCAAATGACTACTTTTTTTTGGTCCAAAATATAAGAGACATGCATGTATTTTGACAAATATTAAATGCTCATTTCCAATTTTACCCTTATTTATAATATGGTTTATATTTACGAGACAGTGCAACTTTCAATACAAGTAGGTTTGTTCATTAATTATTGAAGGGGTTAAATTTGTAAATTTATATGAATATTAATTACAAATAGCTTATTTCAATGCATTTCCTTGGTCTGTGTGTTTTAGGGTTTTGCCTCTTATATATAGGACCAGAGGGAGTATATTGCTACTTAAAGATGAATTGTTCAGATTCTGCTCGAGTTCAATTCTTAGGTATAACCTTTGGTCAGATTTTACTAACTGCACGGCCGACTTGAAGATTAGTCCCATAACAGGTTCAAAGGATCTAAGCCGTGGGATGCTTTGAGAGCTCACTCGATCCCGAGAACTAATTAGGGTGAGTACAAAAAAAAATCATTAATTTATTTTATATATGACTTTAAAAGTAACTAAAATTAAAATCATGCACTTTCGATGATATAACAATATATCATTATTAGTTATTAATATAAAACACTTCTCCACGCAGACAAATGTTAATTAGTGTTCTAAGAATATTGATTAAGGTTTCACAAATAAAAAATTTGTATTGGGATTTAGTATCTCAAAAGTTTAAAAGTTGTTGTTTTTTTTTTTCAATACTAAATTTCTATTTTTTGCTTCTTTAACTAATATCCTTAGGATACTAGTTAGCAACACCATTATAATTATTATAATTGTCCCAGTCCCACCACTCCTTTAAAATCTTCCCCCCACTGGCCACAGCCATATCTGACTTGTCATTAATGCAGCCAATGGAGTTAGCTCACATTTCTAAAGCTCCAAAGTTCATTTGAACTCAGATTTCCCATTTTCCATCTCCTTACAAAGAAAAACAACAGATGGGCAAGAAAATGAAGCTCCCCTCTCTTCTTAAGAACACAGAAGTGAAGTCTTCTTCTTCTCCTTCCCCTTCATCTTCTTCTTGGCCTTGGCTCACTTGTCACCAACCCAGAACCCTCTCTTTCAGAGCCAACAACAATAACAATATATTCAAAACCATTAACTCAGCCTACTTGGATGCCACCATGGACGTTCTTGAGAGCTCTGAATCCTTCTTCACCGTCTCTCCTGACTCTGCCAGCTTCTCAACTACTTCTGAGGATTCAAGAAGAGGTGATTCATCAATGGAGACCGTGATCCGTGGCTCGCGTTCTGACCGTTTGTTCTTCGAGCCTGACCAGACAAGCTCTATATTAGAGGCCAAAACAGGTCAACAAGGAAAGTTGCCGTTCAAAGATAGCGTGGTGTTGTCCATGGATTCTCAAGACCCTTACGTGGATTTTCAAAAGTCCATGGAGGAGATGGTGGAGGCTCATGGTGTGAAGGACTGGGAGAGTCTTGAAGAGCTTTTGGGTTGGTATTTGAGGGTTAATGGAAAAAGCAACCATGGTTATATTGTTGGTGCTTTTGTTGATTTATTGGTTGGTCTTGCATTTGTTTCTACTTCTTCATCTTCTTCTTCTTGTAGCACTACTCCTTGTGTTTCTTGTTCTGAAGCTGAGGAGGAGGTTGATGATACTAGTACTCCTAGTTCATCTTTGTTGTTAGAACAAGTCAAGGAGGAGATTAAACATGAAGATGAAGCTTCATCTTCGTCTTCAAATGCTTGATTTTAAGGTTGAGGCAATTGTATTTATATCTGCTATTGTATGAGTAACCTATATATTTTTTTTTGCTGAAAAAAACCTTGTTAAGCCTTCTCAAATCTTATCCATTGTATTGAGTGGTATAATTAGATTGAAGCTATAAAAAAACGAGTTTAATTTCTATACACTATATAGAGTTTTTAACACAGTCAACAATCATTTTATATGTGATATTTAAAGTTGTTATAATAAGAGATAAATATTTTTTATGATCTAACAAGTTTATGATTGGTTGATAATATAAAATTTCTTTATACTGAAAATACATACCAGTTAATTAAATCCTAAAAATATATTTTTGCAATGAGATGCTTAAGCTTAACACTGAATAGATATAAAGTGGCATGCATATATAAGAAGAACAAGATTCTGCTATCATAAAAATGGTGTCTCGGTGTTCCCTACCAATTAAAAGCTATAAATATACATAAATATTAATGAGTCATAATTTTATTTTAATAGATGACAAATTGTCATCGGTGGAGGACATGAAATTTGACAGAAAAAGTAGGACAGTAGGTCTCCATCCGATAAAAATGTGTATATATTGTTAATCCTTTTTTTCATGACTTGCATAGTCCTCTTTTACATGATTTGATTTCGTTTGTGTTTATGGAAGTCGTCACACGTATGTAGGAAATGCAACCGTTCGAGGGGAAATCGAGATTGTCACTTTCTATTTGCTTTATTGCATGGGAAGACATAGAGTAGTGGAAATTCCTATTTTTGTGCTAATTATATTATGCTTACCAATCCTGTAAAGTCATTATCTCTTATGAATCCATATATATGTGGCCAAATGAAAGCAAATCTTCTATTGCTTTCACTGCGATAGACTGTCACTCTTCTTTCTCAATCTGAACATTGTTTTTCTCAGCAAACATGATGTTTTTTTATAGTAATTAATAAATGAACAATTTGTTAGGTTAGTACTTTGCTTCAACGGCATTGTATTATTCTAGTTTTTTATATAAAGTCATTGAATTTTGTTAAGTAAAGAAGTAAAGAACTATTGATTTAATGTCTTTAATATGACTCAAAGAACTATGATCCGGTGCAATCCATATACACGTGTAGCAAGATATCCACCGTTAGATACGTTACACTTGGATTCATCAAATCTGATATGGTGAAGGAATCACAGCCCTTAGTTTTGAATTGGGTAGTCATTATCAAATGATGGGTACAAATCCAGCGCAGAATTTTGGCGTGGTCCAGCTGAACTCATATCCTGTGCACCTGCTGCAAGCAGAATTATCATGGTCTTGGGCCAGAGAAAGGAACTGAGAAAATGAATACATATAAGCTTATTTGTGTGGCATATATATCATATATATGCTTGCGTGTTGGAAAACATTGTCTCTATATGGCTCTTGTATTTTATGTGTACATTTTGGAATATAATTCATGTTTTCGAGAATCTAATATTTGGCTGCCTGCAAGATAGAGGAAGAGTACATAAAACTGCCATTCAGCTTTGCAATTGGCAAAATTATTGTTCAGATATTTCAAGCAGCGTACGTATTTGAAAATATATATATCATGTTCTCACAACTATATATATTATATTATCCTTTTCTCTATAACTTTGGTAGGACACACCTGATCCCCAATAGCACGAAAGAAATTAAATCGTTGTCACTCACTTTCAAGGATACTAGTGGTTGTTGGATAAAACAAGAGAGGCGACATGTTATGTTGTTAAGAGGATGAAGAGAATGTCAAGAATGCACTTGCTCAATCTATGGTCCCTAAGGAATTAATAGTAACAATGAAGTAATCCAAATCCGGCCCCTACGAGTCCCTCTCCATCCTCCCGCAAAATTGCTTGAAGTTGATTTTAGAGTTGGACCTCATCATAATGGCGTAACTTGCAGTGAAATAATAAAATATTCTCTTGAGATGGCTTGAATGCTGTTAATGGACCATTCCGGTCTATAACTTGTCTTGATATTTTTTGGAGCTCAAAAATAAAGGAGAAAAAATTATGGGATATCTGCATAGGAAGCGGATAGGTACGAGCCTTTTTGCTTATTTTCTTTGTAAGTTGGACTGAAAATGGGATGTGAATTAAGGTAAAAAAACATGTGGTTGTTGTTCACTGTATCATATTACCGTTGTATCTCTTGTCTCTATTCTTCATTGTTGAATAAAAAAAAAAAAATCTGACTGCCTATATATGTAAATCACATGATTAGTCGAACCACGTTATGTTCTTGTGTGTTTCCTATTTTTCTTTTATTTTTCTTTTCAACAAAACTCTGTTTTCTAGCTAGTTTGATTGAGATTATTTTCAAGACAAACGTGAAAATATGTGAAAAGTTGTTTGATTGAGATTATTTTCAAGACAAACGTGAAAATAATATTTTTTTGAGACAATATTTTGGAAGTTATATAAAAAAACTTTTCCTCAACGTAATTTGTAAACATAATTTTGTTTTTACAAAATCTAAAACAAACATATTCCAAACTGTGCAACTCCATCTTGTTATCCATATTATAGAATTCATGTAATAATCTAATTAAAATTGCTCCCTAGCTATTTTCTTCCGTCACCATTTATTAGACAAATAAACAGACACACTGCAGGTTTTTACATGCCCGAGAGCTTGGGAGATACCAATCCGGGATGTAAACTTCAAGGCCATAATAATAATCAATGTTTGTTTACGTAACAATGAGATCCTCATTTTCCGAGAAATTTAATTCCCACGAGAAGTGTGACCTAAGAGAAATTATGGCATAGATTTAATTTCATAATGGCATCAATGCCACTCCTTATGCAACTACTCCCTTTGGACTCATTATAGGAGGAAAAAAAACACATACTCCCTCCGGTCTCTATTGTAAGCAAAAATTAAATGGGACACACATATTAAGATAGTTAGTTGATCTCATTTAAAAGAGTCATTGGAAATAAAAAATTAAGTTTGTTACCTAAATTACCCTTCCTCTTATTTATTAAGCTTGTGTTATTGAGAATAAAAAGAGTCATTGGAAAACAAAATTTGTATTAAATGAAGGGTATTTTGATAATAACTTCATTAAATGAGAAGAAAGTAATTGAAATTTGCTTATATTTTGGAAAAAAAAATATTTGGAAATTTTTGCTTATATTGTGGACCGGAGGGAGTATATTTTGTGGACTCAAATATAAGCAAAATACAACTAATTCAACTCTATTTAATGTTAGTGTTTCAAAAATTAAGAAAATTGACCAATCCAACAAATTCTCCTTTTACTTTTCCAATAGCATTGCACACTCCCAATACAATAAAAGGATAGATTAGTAATTGTAACATATTTTTTCACATAAATCAAAACAATTAAATTAAATTAACTAACTTCCCTAATAAGTATGAGGTTAGTTAATTTTGCTTATAATTGAATCGGGAGGGAGTACTATTTATCTTGGCCCCACTAAAAAAAGACAGAATACTGAATCCACCTGAATGGGTACTGAGAATAGAGGCGCTTGCTCAATTTGGGTGATATATATGATCCTGTGGTGGAAGTTGGGAGCGATGCCCTGTTTCTGGGCTGGGTGTTGGAGTGTTTTGCAGCGTTGAAGGGAAGCATTGATCAAGAAGGTGGGGTTTGCTGTGGCAATGGCAGACCATAGAGCGTTGTTGAGGTAATAAATCCTCCAATGTGATTTTGTCACACGATTATGATTTTATGTTGTAATACAGTTTTGGCTTAAATAAGCTTTTAGTCCCTGGAAAGTTTACCAATTTTGGTTTTAGTCCTTGTAAAAAAAATTCTTAGGATTTCGTCCCTGTATTTTCGAAAATTTTGTAAATAGTCCCTATTGTTACCCCTAAGTACTGGAAATCATACTAGATGAATAATTTTGTCAATTTTAACCCTACGGCCCTAATGTATGATTTTATTTCTACTTTCTAGCCAAATTTTGGAGCAAGTCGGACAAGAACGAGAAATTACTTCGGTACCCCCTGAGTACTAGATATCATACAAAATGAAGGAATTTAGCAATTTTAACCTTATGTCCCTAATATATGATTTTGTTTCTATTTTATTGCCAAATTTTACAGCAACTCAGACAGTAAAATAAAATTACCTCGATACCCATGAGTACTAGATAACGGAAAAAGATGACGGTAGGGACTATTTGCAAAATTTGTGAGATTACAGGGACAAAAACCTAAGAAAAATTTTCACAGGGACCAAAACCAAAGTTGATAAATTTTGTAGGGACCAAAAACTTATTTAAACCTAAAGTTTTTATAAGATGAGTTTTATCTTTAATTTGAGTAAGTAAAAATGTATATATCGTTAATTTAATAAAATGCATGAATATTGTAACCAGCTAAATTAATCTAAGCTAAATTAATCTAAGCTATAGGATGTGTTTAGAAGATTATTTTTTAGAGAGCTTACTTGAGTTTATGAAAATAATTTATAATAATAAGCTTTTACAAATAGTTAAAACGACTTTTTATAAGTTTTTTTTTTACTTATTTTAATATAATTTATTGAATAAGTATTTAATTGATTTGTTTATCCAATTACTTTAATTATTCACGTTAAGCACAAAATCACTTTTCACTTGAGAGGAGTTTTTTTATGACAGAGTTGAGAATATATTAGTTAATTAGTATTCTAAAAGCAATGCTTAAGGGTGAATTCTAATGTGAAGTACCAGTTTTACTAGCATACTGGTATATCCCAAAATTTCATCTGAAAACTCTTTTTTACCCTTATCTTCAACAAACCCTCCTCATCCTTCACCACCACCTCACCAACCACCCTCCACCACCTCAACAGTGAAACACAACAGCGGTTGTTGACTCCACTGCCACCAGCCCATTGTCCCCACCTCGGTCCAACCTCCACCGCCGCCACCGTCACCCTACCACCGCCCTCAACCTCCAACCACCAACACTCCTTTCTCGCTTCCCTCTGCCGCCTCCCTCTCTCTTCCCCCACCTCCAGGCGCGCAACTCCACACCACCGCACTGCATCCATCCCTGCCGCATCGCCACATCGCCACATCGGTCCTTCGCCGCCGTCGAGAACTGTAGATCTTAGACCCGGATCCTCGCACGAATCAAACCTCTGCTTCGCCGTGCACAGCTCAGCTGCCACACGCCCACCGCGAGTCCAGCCGCATTCACCGCCGCCGTCGCGTCATGCCTCCTCTGCTATAACGTAGATCTAGAGTCCAGACGCCTCACCGCGAGCTCCTTCCAGTTCACCGTTCACACTGCCATCACGCATCCAAGCCACCGCACCTTGCCCCAGCAACCGCCGCACGAACCGGCCGTCCACTCGAGTCTCCACCGTGACGTTGCTTTCAGCCTCCCCTGCTTTGTCGTTTGTGGAAATTTTTAGGGTTTGAACGGTAGGTGATAGGGGTGAAGGACAAAAGAGTCTTTTCATTTTCTTATTATTTTTTTGGACAAAAAAATCTGGACCATTCATTATTATAATAATATATCTAAGGGTTGAAAGTCATTTCATGATGAAAAAATGAGTGCCTCACCAGTATCCCAGTAAAACTGGTACTTTACACTAAAATTCACCATGCTTAAGATTGCAACAATCCGTGAGTTGGGAAATTAGATACAACACTTCTCAATAAAAAAAAAATAACTTTTTATAAAAACTTAGCTCTTTCAATTTCTTAATTAGACATTAGACATCGATTAATATTTGTAATGAATTTTTATACATTTTAATTGATTTTAATAATGTTTTGTTATGTTTACATCTTTCTTTATCGATCATGTAGAAAAAATGTGAGAGAATCTATTTTGTGGTTCATGGTGAATTAACAGTTAAGTGCTCATGACAATGACGACGAGTCTGAAATAGCTGGTTCGCTAGATTACACTTTATTTTGTCCAACAACGAGGAAGACCGGCAGTGGGATTTGGGGTGAGGGAGTGGGAGGGATGGCGGTGGCGTGCGGTGGAGGGGTTTTTGACAGGGACGTCACTGCGAAAGTCTTTCGCCACCGTTGAGGCTGTGTAGGTATTCAGTGTTTGAGCCGAATTCGTTCGGAACTGTCGATGGCGTGCCAGGTGTTCGCGACAGTAGCGATGGAAAAGGTGAGAGAGAGCGGGGTTGAGGAGGTGAGAGAGAGAAAGATAAGATGAATTTTTGACCCAGATTCGCTGAGGATTGAAAGATTAACGCTCCGTTTGGTTTGTGAAAGAAAATAAGAGGAAAGAAAGTGGAAGGAAAGAAAGAGAAAGGATAGAAAATGAGATGATTATTTAGTTGTTTGGTTGAAAAGAAAACGAAAGGAAAGATAACTTAAAATTTTCTCTCCTCTTGTTTGATTGTGTAGAAAGTGAGAGGAATATATATATATATATATATGAAATGACCTAAATATCCTTGAGTAAAAATTAGATGTGATAAAAAGATAGGGATAATATTGGAATTGAAACACAAATTTTGTCATCTAGTGACTTTTCCTCTCATTCCTGGAAGGAAAACTGACCCTGTGGGTCCCAGGCGTGTTTCTTCCATTACCTTCCTTTTCTTGCTAATACCAAACGGTGGAAATGCTTCGGAATCCGTGTTTTCTATAATGCCTTTATCCTTCCTCACGGTTTCTCACGTTCCAAACGAAGGCTAAGAGTGAAAGCCCAAATTGGATCCAGCAAAACTTTGAGGACTCACTTTTAGTTCCTAAAAAAAAATAAAAGTAACTATTTAGTCCCTCAAATTTTCAAACGCAGGATAGATTAGTCGCTAGATTTAGTTCCGACGGTCATTTACTTACCTACATGTCCTATTTTAACCATCTTATTTGGCCAGTGAGTGGTCATGCTTGGCTCATGATAAATTTTCTGGAAAATGAATAAAAGTGAAAAAAGTGTACAATTTTAAAATTCAAATACCTGAAAGTTGTGCACTTTTTTTACTTTTCATGATGGAAATTCGTCATATGTCAAGCAGAAACACTAACAGGCCAAGTGGAATGATTAATGGGACACGTAGGCAAGTAAATGGACGTCAGAATTAAATATAGGGACTAATCTGACCAGCATTTGAAGATTTAAGGGACTAAATAATTACTTTATTTTTTCAGGTATTAAAAGTGAGTCCTCGAAATTTTTCAGGACCATTTTGGACCTTCACACAAAAATTAAAGGTGTAAAAAAAATCAGCTATTAACCCCTGCTCACATATGTTCCTCATCCTAGCCTTCGCCTTATGTTCTGAGTTTTCTCATTTTTATTTTTTATTCTCGCTTATAATTGTTTTTGTCATCTGTCTGTTTGTAGTGGAAACTCATCTTCGAAATACACCTTTCATTGAGTCATGACGGGCTGATGGCCCAAATCGGGTAAATAGGACTGATTAATTAATAACGTAGAACGTTTGTATTTTGTTGGCCCAAAAGGTTTTTCCCAAAAAAAGGACAAGGTTTCCGGAACTTTTACATTTCCGTAACGTAATTTGTTTGTTTGTTCTCAACTAAACCTCCTTTTAATCTAAGATCCAAAAAAAAAGAAGGAATAAACAAAAATTCCTTTTACTCAACAATTTTCTTGTATCTCTTATCTTATCTCTTTGTATTTCATTTAAAATAGAAAAAAATTACACAAACAGCATTTAAATACTTTTTAATATATTAAATCCTTTCAAATCAATTTTTTAATAATATTTTTAAAAAAATCCTACTTAGGTTGGTCCCGGTGGTAAGGGCTTGAACCACTTAAACAAGTGGTCGGGGGTTTGAATCCCGATCTTGTAAATGAAAAAATTTGGTTGGGAATGGATTACGCACCTTGTATACTTTCAGGATCCTTAACGGGGATTAGTCATTGTTAATGACATGACAATAGATACTTCCCACCTGTTGGTACAAAAAAAAGAGAGAAAAAAGAAATTGCTATATGCAATTATGCGTGGTGTGCACAGCTGTGTGTAAACTAAATCTCACCTGATCAATATACCATTAATACGTCACAATTTTTTTAAAAATATTTATGTAGCAAAACAAAATATAATTATTCAATATTAATTAAGGTAATGCACACAATTCGTGTATAAGGATGGAAAATGTTGTTCTAAAGTGAGTTTGTCCCCTAAAATGAGCAAGAGTATTTATTCTTAGATTATTTCGTAAGTTGAAATCTCTATATAATTTTATCAAAATAAGGATATGATTTGCTTCAAAATTATTCAAAAATAAAAAATAAAATAAAAATCCGCAACTCTATTAACTTCTCTCACTATGATACGAAGGGGAGTACCCAAAAAACCATTTCTCACAAGCTCAACTGCTACATTTGAATCATTTTCCAATCAAAGTAACCTTTGAAAACTTTAGGTTGACTTATGAGCCGTAAGTATTCCCAAAGCTCTGTCATTAACACATTAGTGGATCCCAGGTTATTGTCAAATTTGATGCTTCACATAAAATTGTTTTTTCGTAGAGAAAATATACTACTCGGTCCTATATATAAGAGGCAAAACCCTAAAACACACATATCAAGGAAATGCATTGAAATAAGTTATTTGTAATTAATATTCATATAAATTTACAAATTTAACCCTTCAATAATTAATGAACAAACCTACTTGTATTGAAAGTTGCACTGTCCCGTAAATATAAATCCTATTATAAATAAGGGTAAAATTGGAAATGAGCATTTAATATTTGTCAAAATACATGCATGTCTCTTATATTTTGGACCAAAAAAAAGTAATTATTTGCCTCTTATAATAAGGACCGGAGGGATTACTATGCGAAGAAGCTCATGAGATTCTCATTTCTAAGCTTTTCCATTCACCAAAAAGGAGTGATTGAAATTTGAAAGTTGGCTGTTGACATCGCTTCCTTAACTCTTAAACCAATCAATCACCATCTTTCTTCAATATCGGCAGAATCTGACGAGAACTATAATAGCCAATCCATATGATAGTAGTATTTCTCTTCCCTCATTCAATTGCCCTTCATTTAAAACTCTAACAAGAGGATCCGAAATGGAGTGTAATTGCAAGTTTGAAACTTGAGCTTCGCGTAATTCAGGTTGAAATTTTCAACCTCTTTAGTAGCATGTTAAAATAGGATAGAAATGTCTTGTTAGTTCATGTTTAATATTTAAATAAATGATGATGATGATGCTATTGCTAACCTTGTATGAGATTGAATTGTTATCAATAGCTTGTAGTAAATGTTGAATGACGCTTCCTACACATTATTTTATTTGAGAGCATATTTCCTTATATTGATGGTATGTGATATACAGTACTAAATGTATAGATGTGAAGAAAATAAGATGAAGAAACTGTAATCATATGGTAAAAATGTGCAAAGATAAAATATTTTATATATACAAATGTATCTATAACATATATAACATGATTAATAAGTGCGTTTCAAACCACCGTTTGGCACCCAAACCCCATTTGCTATAGTAATCAGAGTGTTTGGGTGTAAAATTCCATCCAAAATAATTGATTCATGATAATTGATTTTAGTGCAAGCAAATTTTTTTAGCTTTTCTGTTGAGAATAATTGATTCTAGATATAGGACCTACAAAATTGTATATATTTACACCTCAAAAGTGATTTTACTTTATCATCCAAACAAAATCAATTCTTCTAAACCTACTTTTAAAATATTGTTACCAAATATAAATCAATTTTTTTAACCTTGATTTTTTTTAGAATCAATTCTATCACAATCTAAATCAAACAACCCTGAATGTGTTAATTATTGCCAGCTAACGGAGTGTAATAGTGTCACATTGGTTACCCTTGTCTTCTGCCTAGAAAGTGGCACCTCAATGCTTGCTCCTAGCAGGGGCCCGTGGGGGGCCAAAAGAAATAAAAATAAGAAGAAAATATAACACAGCAAAGTTCCAACCCTTCCTGAAAAATGATGTTCTGTAGTTTATACTCTGGCAAACTAGTAACGAAGAATACTCTGGATAGAAATAAATCTTTAGGGTGTCTGTGGCAATAGTCTCACTCTTTCTTTTGTGCCAAAATCCAAATGCCAACTCATTGAACAAAATAATATATTCAGCAGGTATTTTGCTTTTCTTGTCCTGACAAGACAAACGTCTTCTGTAAAACATTTCCAGCTCTCACTATTATGATAAGTAATAACACATCTGCAGTTACCAACATGTGGTTGATCCATGTGATAACAGACTCAAACACCTTAAGTAAGTAGTTAAGAGTTCGATCATTGACTCTTACGTATGGAAAAAAAAATCAAAAGGATTAGTCTAGTATTTCAAAGGATTTATCTTTACAATTGCGTACGGAGGATATCCTGGAAAACCATAAAAGAATAACACAACTTCATGCTGTCTCTGGCCTACACTAGTACATAGATGTCCCCCATTATCAGATGGTAGATGATCCAATAAAATTTGTGATTATATCTATACTAAAAGATTATATGGCTCCACTGTATATCAAGAAGATATAAATGATCAGATAAAGATTGTCATTTGGTCTATGCATGAGGCTTCATGTTCTGGTTTACTAGTATTTTCCTCCACCCCTCTCTCAGTTCTACATCTTCAATTAAATTGTTTAACTATACCTATATTAGTGTTTCACCCATTATCAAATCGGAACATGCAATGAAAAGCAAATATCTTTTGACAAGTGCTAAATGGTGCTGTTATGAAGAAGTGTATTTAATATAAGAATTGATGGATATATGCTTCTCTACTAGATAAAAAGTCATTGGGATACTATTTGCATTTGCCAACATAATGAATTTTAAATAATATCAAATTGAGATAACTAATATTTTATTATTGATTAGCAAGACCAATATTTTTTTTATTTAAAAAAGATTGTCTTTTTTAATGATAAAGCAAGAGGGACAAAGGTGTCATAAGGTATGGTTTAGGGTGTGAGACAAAAATGTTGGGAGGTTTAAAGTGCAACCATGTAAGGTTCAGATCTCACCTCCTACTGACATAATAAAACTAACAATTAACATTTGCCTATATAAAAAAATGGTTTTTCTAACCTATGCAATTTTGTACATGTTAAGAATCTTAAAAGGGTAAGGTTATATAGGAACTTGTGTATTTTATACTTTCAAAACTGAAATGCTTAGTTTTCCAATAAATAATTGCTACTTTTAGGTTTCTTAACCTGTGCAAAGTTGCATATGATAGAAAAAACCCATAAAAAAATGATAAAGCAAGATTTTACCTTATGAATGAACTTTCACTCCCAAGAAAGTTCATCAGCTGGTGATGTAGTTGGTCTCTTGTTATCCATGATAATCACATTCTCTATACAGTTTGATTCAGCTTCATTCAACTGAGGATGCCCATGATTACTGTAGATCTACAGTAACTTGCCATGTGTCACTTTTCTATTGGTTATCATATTTTAATAGTTTTAAAGCTTATTTTATTCAAAATATGTATCAGCCTTAATGCTTGATGGCTTTTGCTCCGTGTTTTACTTCAATTCATGTCATAGTTTTTACCTTTTTCTGGTCATGTCATACAGCTTGGCAGCCTTGGCTACTAGAGCTGTTGAGTGTTGAGGATTTATGAAAGGCAATAAATGTTCTCCGCCACGTGGCACATTATAGTTGGAGGTATTATTTTTTATTTTTTTTCTTTGCTGAAAACTGATTTTTGTTTAACCAGAAACATGGCAGTGAGGTTTTCTTTTGGCGCAATTACGTCCTTGATCCTATTCTTCCTTCACCCCCAAGTCCCCTCTATCTTCCTTTTTTCTACTGTCTGATAGACTGATACCACCGTCGGTCCAAGTCCCTTTGGCTATCCCTCTATAAAGTGACTATTTGCTAAGGTAGACCCAGCTGTTGTTACCTTTTTCCAGCTGGTGATTACTCCTTGCATCTCTATCTCTATGATTCTTCCTCCATCTAGAGATTGATTTCAACTTCTTCCTCCATTCTCGGTACTTTCGGTTTCCTGCGTGGGTTCCATCACCGATCATACAAATTCCACCACCGCTCACTCTTTCTGTTTCGACTTCTCTCCGTCGCTGCTGCTTCTTCGAACGAGCCACTTTTGCTGCTTCTTGGCAGTGCATGTGCAGCTACACAGTGGTAGATCAGAGGATTATGGTAGATTTTGGGAGATAAGGTATGTTTTATTGGTTCCTGTTCCTCACCTGTTGATTAGACATGTCAATACTCTTTCTTCCTCGTCTCTAATTTTCTTACTTCTCTGCAATGTGCCAAAATTATTTTAGCTCAAATGGAAAAGCCCTTGCCATGGAGGACGTGGGCTTCTAATGGCAGAGGGTTGAGAAGCACAACTCCCTCAATTTTTGCCTCGAGACTGCCAAAGTCGAAAGCCATGTTGCACCGTGCAATTTGTGGATTCATATTTGTAAGGTATCCATTGAACTCATTGAATTTCAAGTTAGAAGTTTCAAGTTCGAAACCATTTTCTATTTCTGTTTCCTAGGTATTCAACTTAGCTAGTTTGATTTAAAATTAATAATAAATGACTATTAAGTATTAACCTATTTCATTTTTACACTTTTCTGCTATATTAACCATGTGAATTATATTACAGTTATGTATCTTTTGTTCAACTTTTTCAACTTTTCAGCATGGATGGATTTGGCATTGGGTTTGGATATATGATCATTGTTTAGTTCCAATGAACTATGACTATGATATTAAACAAAGTTATACTTGAGCATTAACATGGTTTCTTTCTCACATAGAGATTTATATGATGCTGATAAGCTTTTGGTTGTAGTTGTGGTAAAAATCCTTTTGGTTTCTTTCTTTCACATAATGAATGGGTGTTACTTTGCAAATTCATTTCCACGTTGAAAAGCTTCGGTTTTTCACTAAGAAAATATTATGTTTTATGGAAGCAAGCATTTGGATTGTATTGCTATAATTAGTCTATTTCATATTGAGATTCATAAGAATGATTAATGCCTTATTTCCTTTTAGTTGTGAATATTTCTTTGTTGTTATTTCTTTGTTGTCATTGAGCCAGTTCTATTATTTTTTGCACTATGGATTTTTGGTTTTTGTAATTATAAGGTTACTGCATTGTTTATATACAGGGACGGACCCAGGTATATAAGGTTGGGGGCATCTACCCCCACCAACCATTTTTTATCCTTTTATTAACTATCAAATAATTTTTATTTTGCCCCCAATAAAAAAAAGTCATTGCCCCCATTACTCTATAATTCTATTTTACATAATACTAAAAAAATATTACTTTCATTGTCCTACAACACTACTCTATATAACACTTCTATTTTTCACTACAACTTCAATTATAAGTTTATTTTTTTTTGATAAATTAATTATAAGTTTATTTAGAATTGGTAAAATAGATAAAGTGAGAAAGATGGTAGAAAGAAAGAGTCCGAAAAATACCATCTATGCTACATCGTACAACAATTTATCTATTTATATATTATTTATAAAAATATTTATAGTATATGATCTTGCCCCCACTAGCCATAATTTCTGGGTCCGTCCCGTTTATATAGGGACAATGTTTATGGAATCAAGAGGTAGTTGATTAGCAATTGGTGTAAAATGTTGATATTATAGAGATAATGACTATTGAAAGAGCTTTGCTTTATATTAAATGAAGGGGCAGAGCTAAATCAGATATAATGTAAGAGAGTTCATTTACATTCTTTTTGTGGAGTCTATAAGGGACCAATAATGTTCAATGCTGGAAAAGTGTGCTAGGAGTGTTTTAGTTTTGTTCTTGTGTCTTATTATTAGATTTGCTTTGCAATTGCAATTGTCTATACACTTCAAAGGTTATTTTTGTCATTGAAAATGACTTTGAAGGATGTTCAAACAATTTAGTAAGGAGTCAAACTTAATTACCTTTACAATTGAAAAATGGAATACTCAATTTCTATAATGGGATTTTGTAAGGAGTAAAACTAAATAATTACATTTATAATTGAATAATGGAATACTCAAGTGTTGTTGTTGTCATTGTTCCAGATCTTTAGTGCTTCTATTTCTTAGAATATTTGCTGCCTACATCTTTATCATGCTTACGAGGTAGCAGCTTGAGAGTTTTTTTTTTCCCTTCCGTTTTTCATTTGGTCTATGATAGAAAATCTGGTTGCTGGTCTCACATTAATTGAGATAAAGTAAGGCTGTAAACTTTTGGCCTACGGATTTATCAGTAAAATATAATATTATAATAGAGCAAAATAAAGGAAAATATTAGTTGATAAAACCACTTATGACAATATTCAATAACTTTTTACTTTCAGGCCTATGAAAGGCATTTTTCATCAGCTTACACAGGTGTTTGGATCTTAGGATCCAATATGTGTTGAACACGACTTTGCAGCTGCAAAGATAGTAATTGCAAATACATTTCTTTGCTTATCCAAGTTTCTTAAACCTTCTAATGGGGATGGGAAATAACTGTATGGATTGTAATCGTTTTAATGGATGTTAGTATCTTAGTCGGGGTTTGCAGTCAATGTAATTCAACAGCATATAACAGAGCTTGGTGATTCTTGAGTTCTAACCTTAGGATGGATGTTCGAGGGAGTTTTATGTAGTGTCAGTACCTTCTTCATATGGATCATCAGAAACCATTAGTTATTAGTGCACACAGTAACATTGTTAGAGAAATTCAAAACTGTTCAACTCATCTTTTAGCAGTAAGCATTGTGTTTTAGATTCAGTTGTGGTTATACTTATGCATTCTGTTTATACTATTACTTATTGAATACTGAGACTGGTCATCTTTTGCAGATAAGGGCAGACATTGAGACAAAAGGAGAGTTTATTGATGACCTTACAAAAAGGGGGTAAATGCAGCCTATATGGATATTGAAGATGTCGTAAAGTTTGTCGGTTGTCTTGATGGTGAACTATTGTCATTGGTAAGCTTCTAACAAACTTATTAATCTGGTGTGCCAATGACACTATCATTTTGGCAGCCAACATGTGTTAAGTCTTTATCAATTAAGATATATAGTTATTGTTTCTCATATCTGAAAATTTTATTGCTGAAGACTAAAATATAGGCTCACCCCACAATAAACATGATGGAAATGACCTTCTAATCTTTTAGGAGAAGTGTTTGTTGCCTAGAGAAATATAAGGCACACACTCCTATATCAAATCTAATCTAAATCAATTACAATGAAGAGTCCAAAAAAAGGACCTTCCAGGAATTGATTTACACTCTATCAGCAAAAGATTGGAGTCCACTAAATCCAACCAATCCGAGAGTCATATAAATTGAATGCATATTGCTCTTCTTATGAGTGAAACGAGAATAAGAGTGATGACGGACAAAGCTAGCTTTCGCTCTCTTCATATATAATGATGGTCATATAAATTTTGGTTTTATTTATACCGCATATAAAAAAGTATATTTTTTATACTTGTGCTATTGCCTTTAAATACATTCTTTGTCTACCACTATCGGCTTATTTTCCTGATTGAATTTAAGAGTTTATTTCACTGCTTCTGTAAGGTGGATATTGCTTTGTCTATCACTGTCATTCTTTGTGGATAATGCTTCTGTAAAGTGAGCTTCATTTTGGAATGGAAAGTGAGTGCATTTCCTGTCTATTATCATACCCCTCAATGGGATGAAAAATGCTTTACAGCTTGAACCAACTTGAATTCTTATCATATAGTTTGTATTCTTTGTTCTTCATGGTTGCCTCATTTGAAGACTAAGCTGTGTCTACTGTCTGGCCTGCATGTTTATCATGGTTCTAAACTTCTAATTGTTCATTTTCTTTAGACATTAAGAGCCTATTCTGGTCAGCATTTTTTATTTATTTATACATCTGTTTGCTTCGTTCGATTCTAACTATAGATATTGGTTGTTGCATTTGATATGTTGTCAAGTTTGCATAAACAGGACAATGTATATCATAACATAATAGGTTATATGTTAATTAAAATGCTTTAGATTTTACTTGCTGTTTATTTTTTTTATTATATAAAGGAAGATAAAGTTGAGGCGTGCGGATTGAAACTATCAGTGTGCGGATTGAAACTATCAGTATGTGCATATTTATCATCTAAAGGAAGATAAAGTTGATAATATGAAACTTACTGAATGAAATTTTACTCATTAAGATAAAAGGAGCAGTCAATGGTTATCAACCCTCTTTCATATGGTTAACAAATAAGGCAGAGTCACCAACAAAGTGTTGCCTTTTTAATGTTTCTATATGTAGTCTAGGCTATAGTGATCTCATAACTTTGTTGAATTAATCACATTACTCCCTATCATTATCCTCAATTTCTAATCTTTTAGCTATAGCTTTAATTTAATTTCATCTATATGATTATTTGGTTAGCTTAAGAGTTAATGTTTAGGATTATGCATGACTGAGTTTACTGGCTATCATCATATTGTTAAAGTTCTTCACTTTGATGCATGTAGGATCAGTCAATGACTATAATTGATTGGGCTCAAAGTGGATATCTTGAATTAACTATAACTGTCTTGCCTCAGTTATAGGTTATGTCTACTCAAGAGTCAGAAGTCCTATTCAATCAGCAATGTTCTCATCATCTAAGGAAACAAGTAGTAACTGTTGTACCAACTTAATTAGTCATAGGCCAGGGACTTCTTCAATGCTAGAAAAAAAACTGGTATGAGTTCTCCAATCACCATGTTATCAGGTTGCCTATATACGTATTTGACCTTTGGTTTTTAGCCTTTATCTTCAATTTTGGTTCTTTTCTGAGATGTATTGGCTAATTCTTTTCACTCCACTGTATTAAGTTTTTTTCGTGTTATATGTTGCTAGGGGATAAACATGTATGAATTGTACTAGCATTGGCTTGTGGTGATTTTTTATTCATATGCCTTATTGTGATTTATAATCATGTATTGAGTTGTGATTATCTTAAACTGAATCTAATGGTTATTTGCCTCTTTGTTAACATTTATAAACATGAAGACTGATGGATGGCTATCTTCATGACATGTCAATTCTTCATGTGATTTCAACTGTGTTAAATAAGCAATAAGATCTAAGGTAATGGTATTGATAAGAGAATATAATGTATAGGCATTGAACCTTGAAGTCTGAATCTATATGTAGAACTAACATAGTGTATATCTGTAGGCAATAAGGACTTGCCCAAGAAATGCACATTGGAGATGAGCCTTTTGGTGTACATTGTAAGTTGGAATTACCATTTTTTTGTCCTGAAGGTTGAACAAGATGCATACTACATTATTGATACTTTAGGGGAGAGACTATATGAGGGGTGCAATCAAGCCTACATCTAATCAAGGTAATGATAGAAGGGAGGATGCAGGTGCAAGGAATCAAGCAAAAAGAGTACATTAAAAGCTTATTCTCTACAATCCCTATAAGAGAGCTGGAAGTTGATGTCAACGAAGGCTTGAATGCATCCATGCCACCTCATCACCGGGTACAAATTGGATTCCATTACCCTTAACTCAAGCAAGCCATGGCACAATGTTCAAAACAAGAAGCAACAATAGCTGATGCATCAATAATGCGAGTGGTGTTGGCAGTTGTTTAGTGCAATTCTAGAGAGTCACAATTCTACAGATCAAAATTCATTACATGTGTATGTAACTTCTCATTCGTTTTAATCTTCATTATTATTTGTTTCATGACAGATGATAAAAGTCCCGTAAAAAAAATATATGATAAAAGTTTACACGACAAATTTATCCCATTACTTGGCTCACATAGGTGTACTAATTAAAAGTTTACTCAATTGTTTTCGTCAATTATTGATAAACAAAATGATACCATAATATCATTGAACCACCAACCAAGCTTAGGGAAAGGTATGAGTGGAGATGAGCAAAAATGTGAGTATATATTTCATACGCAGAGCAATATGACAACTTCTCCTTTTTTATATTCCGCTTAACTCTTTCTATACTTCCAAATTGCTTGCTAAGAGGCCTAAGAGTCCTCTGCACATAGCTTTTATACAGTTGTTTAGCGATAAAATTTAACGGAAAAATATATTATAAGTTATGAACCAAATTGTTTTTTCTACCTAAAATCAATTGAATTGCTCTTGACTCATATTTTCTTTTTCAGTTTGGTTTGAAAAGTGTAGTGGAAATTCTCGGCAAACTACTATAAACATAGTGGTTTGCAAATTCCAAAAAGGATGGTGTTCTTAATATATTTATTTCTATACCAAATTTGACACAATGAGAAATGAATTAAAATTTATAACTTCTTAATTTGTCAACAAATTAAGAGATGGTATTGGTTCCTAATTTAGTTATTTTGTATATTGATATTAATTTAAAATGATTCATGCATAATTATTCATGTTTTGATGATACATGTTCTGATACATCCATTCTTTTTATAATCAGATTATTTTAAACATTGAAAAAATAATATTTATATGATTAATTCCCGTGCGTGACGCACGGGCAACTACACTAGTTCAGTACAAAGCAAATTCATATGAAATCTCGACGAATCGATGTGACAAACAGTTATTTTATTTTATTAAAGGCAAGTATCAAACACAGATAAAACTCAGATGTGCTATTGAACCATAATCAGCCATATTTTGGTTCGAATTTTTGTTTCGTAGAGCAAGGAGCAATTCCCATCTAAAATGCTTGAAAAATGGATTGATTTGATGTGAGAAACTTTAGAATGCGTTTTTCTTAAGAAAATGTTTTCATTTTTATTTTTTCATTTTTTAAATAATTATAAAAATGCCATTTTATTTTTATTATATTTCATTTTTTAAGATTTTTATTTTTATTAATAATTAAAAAAATTCACCTTATTTTTATGTTTCGTATTTTTAAAAAGTTATGTACGAAACAATAAAAATAATTAAATATTGTTCGCAAACTAATTTATGATACATTAAGCTTAATTTATGGGATTTTTTATTTTATTTTTCGGAGGTTGTTTTTCCCCTGTTTCTGACTTTCTGATGCCTTGCAACTCCAGCAAGTGATCTACAGCAATTAATTCCTAGATTCAGATTGAGGGACAATTTGGAATGTTTGTTTAAGATTAAAAAATTAATGATTTTGATATAAAATAATTTAGTGATTAGTTTTAGAGATTAAAAAAAAAGCATAAGTAGATTTGTGTTTGTTTATAATAAAAATTTATTTTTTTAAATAGTGGTTAGTTATAAAAACAGATTTTTTTTTCAAAAGCTAATAAAAGTTGTTTTTCATTTTAGTTCTGAAAATGATTTTTTTCTGTTTTTTATTATTTTCAAAAGCAAAGACCAACACACTAAAAATTTTAAAAAATGATTATTTAGTTAAAAAAATGAATTTTTAAGCAAAATAAGCAATAACAAACACACTCTTAATCATATATTTTGTTAAGATGTTATTAGACCACATATTAAGGATTTAAAATCACATTTATCATTCATTTAAATTATTTTTTAAAAAATTTTAATATATTAAATGAATTTTTTTATTTTTTTTATTTCTTAGTCTATAACCTTAGGAGACACATTAACCAAAATTATATAAATAAGATTTCTTTAAAGAAAATTTATTTCATTAGTAAAAGTATATCCATTTTTAACATGTTAGATTGTATAAAAATTCCAGCCCACTAAATAATATAAAAGAAATAGATTATTACTTGATCATTTTATAAATAAATCCAATTTTAAAAGGAATCTTCTTCCTTGATCAATCTACTCCTGAATCCTGATCATACTGTTAGTTAATGTGGATTTTATGCTCCAACCTTTATCACTCGCCTACCCCCTTTGGAAGGCGGGAGGCAAAAGGAATCATATTATATGAATATATATAAATATAGTTATCATATTTATATTTAAAGAGTTTAATTGCTATATACTATCAGAATAAAAAATTTTATACTGTCGACCCATCATAAATCATGGTATGAATGATTTTTAAGGTAGTTAGGATAAAAGTCAAATATTTTTAATGATTTATCAATTTCTGATTGGTTGAGAGTGTAAAAAAAAAAATTCACTGTCAGTGTATATCAATTAAATCCATATTTAAATATAATATATTTATTTTAAAATTTTATATAATATATAATGAATATAAATATAATATCTCATATCAATATCCTTTCAAATTTGACATAATTATATGTAACATTTTTATTTAATTGATATATATATATTATCAGTTCAAAGATTTTTTATACATTCAGTCAATCATAATTTAACTGGTCAATAAAATATTTGACTTTTATCATAATTATCTTAAAAGTTTCATACATATAATAATTTATGATTGACCACTGTAACAAACAAAATTAAATTCTTTTTTATTTTATATAAGTTATATTCCCATATTATTTTAGGAAAGTTAATATAACTTCAATATTACTCTTTAAAAAAGAGAAAAGCTAACTGAACACAAAAATTGACATCAATACGGGCGACACCGTATGCGCCGCACTGTAGCGGGTCTTTTTTTTTTAAAATGTTTTTTTTAAATAATTTTTTGGTTAAGTATGTGTAAATATCTGGTGAATCAGGTACAAATATCTGGTGAATTCAGTTCATTATCTGGTGAATGGGTTTTTTTTGAGAAATAAATTTTTTGGTTAAGTATGTGCAAATATCTGGTGAATCAGGTACAAATATCTGGTGAATTCAGTTCATTATCTGGTGAATGTGTTTTTTTGGGAAATAAAATTTTTCGTTAAGTATGTGTAAATATATGGTGAATCAGGTACAAATATCTGGAGAAATTAATTCATTATCTGGTGAATGAGTTTTTTTGAGATAAATTTTTTTGTTAAATATGTGCAAATATCTGGTGAATTAGGTACAAATATCTGGTGAATTCAGTTCATTATCTGGTGAATGCGTTTTTTTTTAAAATAAAATTTTTCGTTAAGTATGTGTAAATATCTGGTGAATCAGGTACAAACATCTGGTGAATTCAGTTCATTATCTGGTGAATGGGTTTTTTTTGAGATAAAATTTTTGGTTAAGTATGTACAAATATCTGGTGAATCAGGTACAAATATCTGGTGAATTCAGTTCATTATCTGGTGAATGAAATTTTTTTAGAAATAAAACTTTTATTTTTTAAAAAAGCCACTGTAGCGTGATGTCGCGTATTTGGTGTCGCCCCGTGTGTTTAGTTATCACAGCTCTTAAAAAAAACGAGTATTGTGATAATATAAATCTAACGTGAAAGAAAATCAAAGTACTACCTCCGGATTCAAATATAAGCAAAATTAATTAATTTCATACTTATTAAGGAAGTTGGTTAATTTAGTTTAATTATCTTGATTTATTTAAAAAAAAATTGAGTTATAATTACTAAAGTACCATTTAATTATCTCGGAAATGTGTAATGCTCTTGGAGAAGTAAAAGGAGAATTGGTTTGATTGTTTAGTTTTCTTGATTTCTGGAATACAAACATTAAATAGAGTTAAGTTAGTTAGACTTTGCTTATATTTGAGTTCACAAAATATAGGTACTACCTCCGGACTCAATTATAAACAAAAATAACTAATTTCATACTTATTAAGAAAGTTAGTTAATTTAGTTTAATCATCTTGATTTATGTAAAAAAAATGAGTTATAATTATTAAACTATCCTTTCATTGTCTCGGAAATATGCAATGCTCTTGAAAAAGTAAAGGAAGAATTGGTTTGATTGGTTAATTTTCTTAATTTTTGGAATACTCACATTAAATAGAGTTGAGTTAGTTGGATTTTGCTTATATTTGAATCCAAAAAATATAGGTACTTTTTTGTTTATAATTGAGTCCAGAGAGAGTACTTTTTTGCTTAGAATTGAGTTCAGAGGGAGTATTTATCTTATTATCAATTATCATTGTTTAAATAATAAAATTTAAAAAAATAATACTAACGAGTGTCCTTAAGACACTCCTTAAGAAAAAAAAGAAAGTTTTCGTGGGGAATTGATATATTTAATGTTTGAAAAGGTGAAATAGTTAGTTTTTCAATAAAAATTTACTTTTCTTGATTCCTTAAGGAGTACTCTAAGAACACTCATTAACATGACCCAATTTCAAATTAGAAGAGAGTAGCACTGATTTTTTTATTTTGAGTTTTCTATCGTGTGTAATTTTGCATTGGTTAAGGAACTCAAAGGAGTAAAGTTATATGAGAAGTTGTGTATTTTATATTTTTAAAATTGAAATGCTTAATTTTTTTAATAAATAGTTATTGTTTTTAAATTTTTAACTTGTGCAAGATTACATATGCTAAAAAAAACCCTTTTATTTTTAATGAAAAGAGAGTATCAATTATCAAACTTTAATACCAACATTGGAAACTGCGCTCAGTCAGTCACAAAAATTTCTATTTTCATCTCATTAAAAAGCATTAAACTCGAACTTTAATGCCAACTTTGGAAAACGAACTTAGTCACAAAAGTAGCTTCTATTCTCATCTCATTCAAAAGCATCGAACCAGCTGTGTCTGTATCTGTCCTTGGTCGTTAACAGCAGTGATATTTGAACATCAAAACATAGATAATGTATATGATATGATATGTGTTTATTTTTATGAAGAACGTTAATTAGTATTTTTAGGATGTTGATTAAGGAACTAAGAATAGAAAAAATGCATTGGGAGTTGTTGTATTTAAAATTTTAGAGAGTGATATAGTTATATTTCCAATAAAAACTTTTTGATTTAGAATCATTAACCAATGTCCTTAAGACATTGGTTAGCATGACCCCATTTCTATTTCTCACTTACTATTTTTTATTATTTTTATATGCATGCATCTAAAAAATATATCAAAAATCAAATGGGACGTTGTTTTGATGTTCAAAAAACATTCTCGATTTGTTAACAAGACTCCTATTTAATTTTTTTATTTTATTATTATTATTATTAGGAGTGCTACCACCATATTGTCTAATATTCTTTTTTCCACACACTCCCGCTGATTAAAATGTATGGGGGCCCACTTGAATTTTGAAAATAGATCTCACTAATTTATGTGAGGCTCACTTGAATTTTGTATGACCTACATGAATTTCAACCAATAGAAAAGAGTGGTTTTTTGGTTTCCCAGGGTATCTTTCACGTGTAACTGCAAAGATTTATATCTAAAGTTACTAGATGATATTAAATGATTGACCTCTCCCAACCATATTGTTTTAGGGATGGCAACAGGTAAGGTCTAGGTAGGGTACTATAGTACCCGTATCGGTATTTGAAAAAAATACCTGTACCCGGACCCATATCCTTATGTGTAGCAACTTCAGTATCCTTATCCGTACTCTTTGGGTACCTAAGTATCCGTACCCGCATTCGTTACCCGCTCTTTAACTGTGAAAAAACAATAAACAACAAAAGATACGTTATAACAATTAAAAAATATCCAAATGTCTTTTAAATCTACTCATAACACATTAAAAATAAAATATTTAACTAAATAAAAACATCCAAAAGGAAGTATAGATGCGACTAGGTTTAGAATGTTAAGAATCTTTAGATTAATTTTGGTTTTAAAATTTGTATTATAGTTAAAATTATATATATTAATAATATAAATAAAAAATAAATAATTATATATTCATATATATGTGTGTGCGCGCGCGCGGGGGTACCATAGTACCCGTGCCCGCACCCATATCTATTTAAATTTTCGGGTAATTACTTGTACCCGGACCATTATCCATTATACGGGTAATTACCCACCATTGTAGGTAATTATTGCGGGTACCCAATGGATAAAGTATAAATTATCATCCATATATTTTCTTCATATGCAAGAGCAAAGGATCAAATCCCTAATTACTTGCTTAAAGGATCAGAGCCCATTACTACTATAACCAATCACGTATTAGTAACCCATAGAAAATAATGTGTTGAAAAATTTGTTGCTCGCATCTCTCTATAATTCAAATCCCAATGTCTATCTTTTCCCACCACCATCGCCATAGTGCTATGCCTCTTAAAGCTTGGGCAACAATTTTTGACCAAATCCCATACACCAGGCCCAAACTCTAGGGTAGGGACCAGAGGCAGACCCATTGGATAAGGGTCCTCCACAGTGAATATTATTGCCTCACAACATGGTCCCCGAATTGAAATTCAGTATCTATTTATTACGAATTATATTAAGAGTAACGTTATTTAAACATCAAATTTAGATAAAGTATATAATATTATATATTTTTATTTTTACTCTTACTTATATTTTCATCTTATATATATATACACATTTTTCCACAATATATCAAAAAATAAAGAGACACTATATGGTGTCCCTATTTGGTTTTTCAAATATCATTATTCTTCTTGTATTACCTTCGGTCCACAATATAAAAAATAAAGCTCTAAAACACATCGACTAAGGAAATATATTGAAATGAGCTAATTGTAATTAATACTTATATAAATTTCCAAAAATACCCCTTATAATTTTAATTAATACGAGTATTTTGTTGACCTATAATTAATGACAGTAATTAATAAAGATAATACTGAAAATTAGTATTTAATATGTGTGAAAATTGTCATATATTTATTATATTTTAGACATAAAAAAAAGGGTTTATTTGTTTCTTATATTATAGGCCGGAGGTAGTATTAACTACTCATTTCACAGTATTGTTTTTTCCGTGTACATTTTTTAGTGAAATTCTACCTAGCTTCATATAGCTAAAAGCAAAGAAGAATATATAATTCCACTTTGCTTCGCAGTTATTCAAAACAATTCTTAATGGAATTTCTCTTTATTGAATTTGATCATATATCACGAGGAATATTACGCTCAACAGAAGTTACTTCAAACACCAGTTCATGATTTACATTTGGTCCTTGGAATTGGAATATCGAAATGTGTAGCACAAGACAAAGGTATCAACTTAATTAGCATAGTTCAACAAAGTCTGTGATTCACCTGACAAGAAATTCTTGGATAGGCACTCTCTATTACATCAAGTTTCATCAGGCACTCCCTTCAATAATCAACATGTATAAACACAATCTTATACATGTTTGATATTGGATTGAGTGGAGGGTAGACAATGCCTAACCAAGAATTACTCTCACAATTGACTAGATTTAACTTAATATGTAGCACTTAGCATAGCTACTATACATTATACAATTTGCTAATCACTACCACGTGCAGTACTTAGAACTCACGTGGCTTATGGTTGAAGTGAAACCTGGGTGCATTGGACTTCACAGAGAACACGCTATTCCAGATCTCAGTGAAAGCTCTGACTATAGCCCCATGGTGATAGGGTGAGTTCAGCTGAAGAAAGCAGTTCAGAAGCTCCCTGAGATCTTCCTTTGAATATATCTCATTCTCCAAAATCATTTGCAGCATAGAATGCCTGAAATCCAAATAAGGGTCATCAGAATCTTTCTCCACAGCCACACCTTCTCTGCCAGTTTTGCCAAAAACCCCTGCTCTCCTTGGAGCCACCACATAGGTCTCTGAGTCAGAAAACTGTGAGGAACCAATGTAGCAAGGAGAGAATGTGGTGGCAGTGTTGGTGGGGGTGGTATTGGTGGTGCTGGTTGCAGTGTCTGAAGAAGAAGAATGGTTATTGTAAAGTTTGTGTTTTGGGTAAGTGGCGTTCTTGGGTTTTGGCTTTGGGTGGAATATGTGAGACAGCTTTGGTCTTCTACAGCTGCCACAACCTATTTTCACAGACACTGTGTTTATGAGAAGCTTCTTTCTGGAGCTAGACATTGCTATATTTTTGTGTGTTAGAAACAGAACATGAAAAAGAAAGAATTGGAAGTAGTTTGCCTCAGTAAAGGGAGAAGTAGCTTTGGAAAGTGGCTTTATTATTTATGGGGATGGCTTGAGTTGAGAAGGACCAAGGAAGAAGGGTCTTAATTAGTTTTGCATGTGACTTAAAGAGGTCCCTACATAAATATATGTACATGATGCTTCTAACCTACTTGCTAAACTTTATTGATGACATATTGATCTGGACCGCAGATTTTTTTTTGTATAAAGAAATTTTCATTGAGGTATCTAGAAGATTGCCCTTCCCATCACATGTGCATTGAGAATCAGAGCCAGGTACTTACTTACTACCCATGGCATGGATATCCAAGTTGGTCATTTGTCTTGCAATGAGAAGACGATATGGGTTAATTAAGGAGAAGAAATGCCTACTTAACTATCAATTAAATATGAGATTTGGAAGATCCAATTTCGAGGACAAGTAGAATCTGACATTATAGGGGAGCATTGATTAGAAGAACAACACCGATTTAAAATTTTATTTTTACAATATTAATTTTTGCTTGTATATAAATACGCCTTTTTTTTATTCATTAATCAAGTATCTCCAAGACATTGTCTTGAAATTAACCCCTAGCAGGATCATATATTTTTATCTTTGACTCGGTATCCCAAAAATAATGTTGTAAGACCAATCCACAGGTCGAAGGTGATGATTAGTTAAAGTTCTTATCAAAGTGACGATCCTAGAATTCAAACTACTAACCTTGCTGGTAAATTTGTCTGGAAGTACGGTCCATTGCCATTGCAAACCATTTTTTCTAGTTTGGTTGTTTTATCTCCCCAAAAAATTATTTTTAAAATAATCTAACATGTTTGACATATTGCTTAAATTTATAAAAAAATGTTTTTTTTTTGGAAAAAAAAAAGCTGTTTTATGTCATCTAGTTTGTTTTAGTTTAAGATTGGTGTGATTTGATTATTTTTCATTCTCAAAACTCTCTTCCCTGTTTACCCCTACAAAACTAATTTCTAAACAAATATTATTAAATTATACAAATAACTTCATACCATTTTTCGTAATTTACTACATAAAAATGAATTTTTTTTTGTACCACCCAAGTGAAATATATTATCTTAAAATCGCTATCCAGCAAATAGACCAAAACAAAAACAAATTCTGATTATAATTGATTATCACAATAATTGATTATACAAAAATCGATTATTAGCATAATCTTTTTTTTTTTCCAACTTTCTAAAACACACTCTTAGCATAATAATTTAGATATTTATTAGTTAAGTAAGTAAATTTCAAATATTCAAGTAGCATCATCGGAAAGAGAAAACAAATATTACTCAATTGAACCACTCGATTCTATATATATTCCATTGCCATGGAAGTTCGAATTATTGTATACAATCGGAAGCTAGGGCTTCGAACAGCAAACTGCCATGGATTGCTAATATCGGCTAAGAATAAATAATGAACAGAAAGAATCGCGAAAAAAGTAATACTAAAGAATGTAGATAATTCAGCTTATGACCTCAAAGATTTCTGTTGATACGAAGCATGTATATTTCTAAAAACAATTCAGACAGCCTCCTTTTATTTGCAGTTTCTTTTCTTTTCTTTTCTTTTTGTGTGTGTGATTTACGTTTTCAAACTTGTTTTGTTTTCTCTGTGAACCTAGAACTAGAAGAAAAGACTTGTAGAATCATATATGTTAGGCAAAATAGGTAGATTGGTCATATACGTTTATTTTATTTTTCATATTAGTCCTATAAGTTTTTTATTTTTTAAATTGTCTTATACATTACGTTCCATTTTCACATTAGTCATTTTCGCCAATTTTGACCTAACAGAGTCGGTTTAAATGCGACATGTCGGACTAAGGTAATAGCCATGTCAGATCAAAACTGACGGCGTTAGGTCAAAATCGACGAAAATGATTAATGTGAAAATAGAAAACTTATAGGACCAATATGAAAAATAAAATAAACGTATAAGACCAATTTACCTATTTTGCCTATATGTTATATTACTTTTCATTTATAATGAGTTTTACTTTAAAAAAGACCACTCATCAGCGAAGGTAATTTTATTTATTTGAGCTGAATTAGTGAAGGTAATTATTTTTTATTCACTCATTTCATGTACACTAATATATAAAAGAAAACCTTTTTACCCTTCGTATAATTTTATTAAAATTAGGAATGAAATAAAATAGTGTGAATGAAATTAAATAGTATTTCACCTCGAATACCCTTATCTAAATATCATTTATTTATAACAACAAACTCCGATTTTATAGGCGAGTACATAATTAAATTACTTTTACTATGACGTCGGCGGCCAACTCTTGTGCTAGCAAGTAAAAACAAAAGGCAATCATGTACCCAATTCTATGATTGGAGGCTTCTTTCAAATCTGAAAAGCTGAGGAGAAAGGGTTAACATTTTGGAACTTTGTTCATCAATTAACGAAAGCAACGCAAACTACAGTCATCCTGAATAATTGCTATACATAATATATAACAGTAATTGAATAAATAATTACTTGTGAATTGTTGTAAAGTCGAATTCACCGTTTAGAAGTACTACAATTTGTTACACACTATAATCTATAGCACAAATGCTGATAATTTGACTGCAAATATCGTTTACATATTGGATTAGAAGGAAAGGATGTCCATAAGAAATAGTAAATAAAAATAGACAGGTGTTAATCAGTATCCTAAGGACATTAGTTAAGGAATCAAAGATAAAAAAATTGTATTGAAAAATAGTGTATTATTAAAAGTTTAAAAGTTATCTTTTTCAATATAAAATTTCATTTTTTTTTATTAATTAACCAATGTTCTCAAAATACTGGTTAGTAAAATCCACAAAAATATATGGTTTATACAATCGCTTAGGTAGTCACGGGGGGCAGTTACAAGCTTACTTAGATTAAGCTTCCTCCTAGACACTCTGTGACTTTGCAATTAGCTGATAGTCATCGTCACGGATTTTACATTTTTGTCATTGATAACGTTGTCTTCGTCATTATTATAATTAATATATTCTATTGCATCATTTTTTTGGCGTCAAAATATTATACTAATTACCAAGCATATATTGCTAAGGCTCATAAAAAAAACATATATTGCTAAGGATTAATAATTAATAATACAACATATATAATAATGTATACAAGAGTCTACAAGCAAAAAATTCCCTACAAGGGATGCTAAATAGTACCTATAAATAAAGCTAAAAAGGTCATGTTTACCAAAAGAGAAAAGCTATAAGGTTTGTTTGTTTGTTTTTTTTTAATAAGCAGAAAAGCTATAAGTAATGCATAATTGTAATAGATAATGATTAGTAGAAGTTGTTAGAGAGTATGTAACACACATGTAATTAATTATTGTTTATATAATTAATTAATTTCTTACATTCTATATAAACCACATTTGAATTGTTGTTCACACATTTACAGTGAGTAAATCAGATTGAGATATCATCCTTTTTTATTTCTTCCACTCTGTTAAGTTCTCTTTGGTTGACCTCTATTTTTCTTTCATTTTCCCCTTCATTTTCTCTCGCTCCACCTTCAATCTCACTTTTCAATCAATTCTTCAACTTACTTAGTCATGTTCCAATGTCAGAACATTTTTCTTTCTCTTACATCCAATCTCTTCTTTCCATCAGATACCAAAATTGTCACTTACATTTTTTGGCACATCACGAAAGATCTCTATGTTTCTCTCATTTCAAGATTCTTTCATTTCATTTTAGGTCTTGCTTTGGTTTGTCCTTTGTTTTCTATCAGAAAATCATTCCAATCACTTCTATTTTTTTTTTCCTTAGCATCCAATTATTACTTTTCTCATGTTCATTCATACAAACTTTGCACTCATGATATTCATTCAATCATTGGGCATAAAAGGATTGGGTTAAGTTCCAACGTTGATGAAGTATATGAGCAAAGTATGCAGCCTTCCCGTATAAGTTAGCTCCTTGAGTGAAGTAAGGCATATTAATTCTAATTTGGTAGTTTTGTCCAAAACAAAAAAAAAAATATTAATTCTAATTTGGTAGCAGTGCCTCTCTTACTTGGACCGCTTGCATCAGTCCCACAAACTTCACACTCTCAATATCCAATCTTACCTTAGACGAGACATTACGCTCCCAAACCCGTGGAAAAGAGGCAGATCCAATATGAGCTTACAGTATACAAAGAAAGTAGGCCAAACAAGGATTATCTTGGATGATTAAGTTCCTTAATATAGGTCCACTACATGCTCACTAGCTAGCTTTTTTCTTTTTTAGGTCCTTGACCAGGAGTATACCCCGCCGGAAGCGGGGACTAATCTCCTGCCGGGGAATGAATGGCACCAGAAGGCGGGAAACCCCCTCCCAACAGAAATTCGCTCCATACGCAAGAGATGAGATTCGAACCCCAACCACCTGGTTAAGGAACACAAGTCCACCACCACTTGTGCCAACCTCTGTTTGTATACTCACTAGCTAGCTAACACAGGCTAATAGTATTCAAAACAGGGTCCATTCGGAGAACTAATGCAACTAACCAATAACGAATTGATGAGCTCATGGCAGATTTATAAAAGCAGGGAGCTATAATTGTCACAATTTACAAATGAAAGATGGGTGTTACAAAGTCATAGAAATAAAATATTGCGATGATAAAGGTCAAAAATCAAATGCACAACATCGATGATGAAATGTAACTCAGCTTTTATCATCGATCAATATTTCAAATTTATCAGTTGTTGAATACTTTCTGTGAATAACTTAGAAAACTCACATAACACAAGCCAATAGAAAAAAGTCAGACCTTATTGGTATGTACACCACGTCTGGCTCTTGATTAAGTTTGCCACATGCTGAGCCACCCATAACGAGCCAGCCTCAGTGCAACAGAAACCATGGGTGTGATTTTCTCGTTCAATGGTTGTGGCAATACCTGGAACCTGTTTTAAAATCTGTGACCAAAACAAACCATAAATTAAGCCAAACAATTATATTATGTAAACAAGGAAGAAAGCTTAAGAATCAAGAGAAATTACTAAGGAAACTGATCAAAGAAGCAGAAGAATCGTGATCGTGGCTAGCATTTCAATCGACATTTGTCTTTATTACAAATTTTTTATCCCACTCGTTTCCCATAATTTAATTTTAAAAAGGTATCAAGAAATTTCGGAATTTCAAGTCTATTTAAGATGGCAAACATAAATATATTGCATGGAAAAACCAGTAAAACGAACTTATCACCACAAAAATTACTTGAAAGCATCAAGAACAAGAATATTGACTTATTGCATAAACGGATAAACCTCGCTTCCCAAAAGTCTAAATATTTTACTAGAAAATCTAGACAATGGAGGATCAACTCACTCCTAAAAGATGAAAGATAATCTTAAGTACAGTGGAAGAATTCTGCTAGAGAAATAGAATAAAATCATTCATGTTAATTTAAGGCTCATTGTTGCATCTGCACCATTTTGGGACCATAAATGATCAGAGACTATGACACGAAGTCAAGAATATAATTATCCTACACATGCCTCCTTTTAATCGTAACTAAAATAAGTTACCTCTTCAAGCAATTGAAGTGGGCCCCAGTGATCATCGACACCAAATAAAAATGCAAATTGAGCCTTCCTTTCTCTTATAAATGTCCAATCAGGTGCCTCTGAAAACTAACACAGAATGATCCGGTAAGCACACGAACATCAATGTAGTTTAACATTGTAAAATATAAGAAATACTAAAATTTTATCCAAACTTCCAGATAGGAAGTTTATGCTAGGTCTCCCAGTATACAAGCAGATTGAGTAGAGGGGGCAGCTTTTAACCCTAATTTGGCAAATGACAAGGATTCATCACTGTACCTTAAAAAACTTCAATGGATTGACCATTTCTTCTCCATTTTCTCTAGTTTTTAGCTTCTTCTCTATGTCTAGCTAAATTCCCCTCTATTGGAATTGGGGGAACTTGATAATATGATTGTAACTGATGTTTGGGTGAACTAATACATGTTTCTTTTTCCATTTTGAGCTTGTACTCTCTATTCTTAATGCTTCTTAGAATTGATCACTCCTTGATTGTTCTTTTGATTATGCATTCAAATGGGAATTAGGTGTGTAATTTTGATCTTGAGTTCATGAGCCTTATAATTCTTTAGTCTAGTAATGGTCATTGAATCATGAGTAGCCTTATGAATTTGTTTGCTTAATGCTTACTCCTTAATTAACTCACCTTAGGAATTAGGATTTAATCAAGGATTAAAGGCCAATTACACAAGGAATTGGGGGTTGGGTAATAAAAGTGAAATTCAATTATCAAATTAGGAATTACATGCATTAATCCCAAATTGAAGTTCCTGTCGTTAATTCAAGTGAACCTAGCCCTAACATCTTCATTAATTTCTTTTATCACCCTTTACCAATCAAGTGTTTGATAATTTTTCTCAACTAAAAATATAAAAAAATATTTTAATTGCTTTTCTGTTTTAATTGCTTCTTTGATCATTTATTAATGTTTGAGCTCCCTTTCTTCCATACCAAAGTCTAAATAGTAGTTCAGTTAGCGAAGGGGTAAACTGGTAATGATCCTTATGAACGAAACTCAGTCACATTCACCATTTAATAACTTGCAATGATCTGTTACATTTGTCGTGTTCTTGTCACTTGGTCCCTTGAAGAAACATGCCCTCACTACTAGTCAATTTTATAGTTCTTTTCTAAATTGTCAGATTCAACTTATCATATTTCAATAAATTATTTTGTACTTGTACCATTTTCCGTGACATGACATATTCGTCCAAATCAATACAAGAATGTGAAGTCCTGTGTGTGTTCCTATGCTGAAGTTTTATAAAAGCATTTCCCCTACTTTTCTTTTTTAGAGAGGGGGAGAGGAAGATTATAAAATTGAAATTAAATTCTCAAGAATGAGAATGACAATCAATGTGTAAGTTGTTTAAAATAAATGTATTCAAACTTATAAACTAGGTATCAAGAATCTAACATAATATCATATGTAAATGAAAAATTACTATAATAGTAAAAATAAGGGAAACAGTTCAATCATAATTCATAAAATTTCAAACATATATTCATTGAAAAGAAGCAACATTACCTTTTTGAATTCAGTCATGGCCATATAGAGGACATTTCGCATGGTATGGTACTGTGAGTGGTTAAAGATAGAAAGTGTTAATGCAAAAATTATGCAGATATAAGCCCACATTAAAAAGTACAAAATCGGTATCAATAAAACATATATATTTTTGCATTAGTATTCCAAATATAAGTAAGGATTATAAATTGTTTACAAGTTTAATGTAACATACCATTGAAGCCATTTTAACCAATCTCTTTCAACAGTAATACGAACCTGTGGCAAGTGAGAGCATGTAGCCTCGACTGCAGTAGCTGACCATGACTTCCCAAGGGACTTTCTGACAATAAATCTCAAAGCTCGGACAGGCAAAAATCCTAATGATGCTATCAGATAACTAAGAGCGGCAGCTAGAATTTGGGATCTGAAACATTAATCATTTCAAACAACCTACTCTAAGACTTTCAAATGTAAATTATCATTAATCATTAACTAGCTTTGATGCTAAATATTTAGCAATAATAGAATGGTTACCATTTTTTTGTTAATCTGAAATTTTGGTTCAGACTTCACATTAAATTATGAATATCATTTAAAGTGAATATAGAATCCTATAAGAGTTATGAACTAGAATGTGTGCCATGTCAAAATTGTGATATCTAAATTAGTAATATCACAACTAGTTCATGTAATCTCTAACAAGATAGGCAATATCAAAGTGTTTTGACTTTCGGTGGGGGTGAGACTTACTCTGCAATCTTTCCAATAACTAATTGGGTCGTTGAATGTGGGTTTAATGTCAAAAAAGGATAAAGTCCAATGCAGTATTTCACCTACAGAGCCCAAGGGAAATGAAAGCAGACAATTATGCAGATCAAAAGTAATGGATACTGCGATAGGTTCAATAATGTGTCCATGCTTAATTAAGTATGCAGAGTTCCAATCACCTTCTCTGGAGACCTCTTGAACATTTCAATGGATATGTATGAACCAACAGAGTGTCCAATCTGGTGAGAAAATTCTAAATTAGACTTTTTTATATGCAAAACAACTTTTGGATACAAAAAATTTTTACGAAAAAAATTTGATCCAATGTTGTTTCATTTATTATCATCCAATATTGTTCTCTTTAGTGGATAAAAGGATTCCTGCCACACATGCACACAAGTGTTGAACTCCGTACCTCTAACCCCATTCTTATCCTCAAAGGGGAAGGAGATTCAATAAAGTAAAGTCCCATGGCAAGAAATGGCATAAGATATCTTGCTATGATTCTACTACTCAGACTATTTCTTTATTTCTTTAATAACAATCTAACAAATTATTTGTCCACACACATCAGAAACTCTACATACTTGCTTCTTTTCCTATTTCAAGTTGCACATTAAATGTCACTCCTTATACTGAAAAACCTCCATGTGAAAAGATGTCAATAGTAACACACTCGGACATTTGTTGCATTGCAGCACATATATTCTTGCTGGTGAGTATAAAAGAAAGGAAGTTATTTGCACCAAACTTTTAGATGTCTAAATGCCACTGTTAACCAAGGAGGTAAGATTTGCATCTTGTACTATTACATCACTACCATTTTCTAGAAAATAAGAATCTTTGTCAGCATGCAGCAATTTGGTGTTTCAGTCCATACAACTCAGTAAATAATTATTTATTTCAATTTTCGAAACTCACGGGCAGCAAGAAAGAACTTGTATGTAAAAATGACACAAGAAAAGATTATTTGAGGTGCAGATGTGAAACTACCCACCAATAGTATAGGAATCTCAACATGTTGGAGTTCCTCTCTGATGAAATCAATCTACAAACACACAAGAAAAGTGAAGATTACAATTACACATCAAGACAATGTTAAAGTAAATTATCTAAATAAAGAATGGAGAAAGAATGTCAATCGTAAAAGCAAGGAAGTTAAAGAAATGGATGGGGGGGGAAAAAAAGGGAATGCATGTGGTTTGCATATGAGGAAATCTCAATATGCCAACCCAAAGTAGTACTGCACGTGCCATACCAGAAAAAACAATTCCAGCATAATAATTCTTGTTTCTGGTCAACAGTTGGGCACACAACGATATAAAATGGAAGTTTAATTCTGCCACTTTTTCCATACCTCCAAGAATATATAGATAAATCAACAATGTTTTATAGAAGTTCAAAGTATGTAGGACTTCTAAGTTATCCTGATTTTTTAGTTTATCCTAGTTTCTTGTAGAACTTGTAAATTGATATTGAAACAATCCATTAGTCAATCTATCTATCAATAATCTGCCAAGATCAAAATAAAACGCATTAAATTACCTTATGATCGATTTGTTCTTCTAAAGAGAATAAATGTCCGTGCTCCCAATCCTACCAACAAAACTCCGTGTAAGAGACAGACATACTCGTGCCACTAAGGCAAATCAAACAAAATAAAATGCATTTACCTTTTTTGTGTGAGAGACATGACCAATAGCTGATATAAGTCACCGAAAGAAGCATACTTGTTAATCAGAGTTCCACACTATAAACAACCATAAAGAAAGAGCTGCTTTAACTTGCCTGTGATAGATGCAGTTCCCCCAAGCAGCTCATATAGAAATTCCACAAAGTCCTTGTAGAATAAAATAACACCTGCATAGTAACAGAAGAAACCAAAAGCCAAAACTGAACAAACATACCATTGAAACATGAGCATGCGAACAAACAATCCAAGCCACACCTGGATTTCCAGGAATAAACAGAACATGCACACTTGGAGCATCAGCGTGAATCTCCAATATTTCAGAGGTGTAACTAAACAAAAATATAACACAAATTATAAAAATAAGAAAAAGAAAACTAATAAATATATTATCAGCAAATTCAAGGTCAAAGGCAAATATACAAGTCAAGAATGCGTACCTTGACAGATTGCATAATCTAAAACTAGCCCGCCTTCTAGCCTTGGCAAGTAAAGTGTTGTCTAAACCCATGTCCTTATTGAAACACTTCGCACTGAACCTTGTCCTAGAAAAATTGTAAGAATTAACTTGGTTTAAAAAATGTATTGAATTAAATTGTAGAATTGAATTAGCAGAAAATGTTATTGAAGAAAATACAGGATATGTTGGAATTCCAAGACTGGAACATGGGGACAGCAGAAAATGAGAGAGGTTCGGGCAGTCCAAGGAACAAGCATTTGATTGTACTCATGGGTGTATACCATGCGGGCTGGGTCGGATTTCACCCAACCCGACATCCCAACCACTTACTATTTTACGGGTTGGTTTGGGTCGGATTCTTATTTTTTTTTTGTTCATGGACCCGAACCAAACCAAACACCAAAACGGGTTGGTTCAGGTTGGGTAAATCGGATCGTAACTATTGAAGGGATGTTCCCGTCCATCTTATTATTCATGAAAAATTAAAATCTGGAACAAAATAATAATAACAATGTAAAGAAAGGGTTTCAGGGACGACTACTACAGAGAAGAGTTTCTATTCTCTTCTCGACAGAGTCAGAAATGAAGAAAATAGATCTATGCATCACAGTGAGCGGTGGCGTCACCTACAACCGGAGGATGACAGAACGGAACGAACGGCGGACAGATCTGGTCCGAATCTCACAGGGACGATGGCGACAGAACAGAACCGAACGCCGAACGGAGCAGGCGGTGCCGCGGAGGACAGGATGGAACGGACGGCGGCGCTGAGACGACGGCGGAGAGGGACGGTGGGTCTGAAGGTAAGGGAAGAAATGTACATGTACTGTGTCAGTAAAGTTAAAGGCTTTTTAGTTTTTTTGGTAGGATTGAAATTAACGATTTAGAACCTTCAGATCATCATCATCATCATTGGCCATAGGATATTTTTGCGATTTGGTGGTGCGGAGATAGAGAAACTTGGTTCAGATTGAAAACTAAATAACACATGAACATCGTATGAGCTTAGCTTACACATGAACATCGCATGAGCTTACACGTGTCGGGTCTCCGGTAGACAGCCTTGCAACCATCAAACCCATTACCCGAAACGCACAGGGGTCGGGTTTGAACGGGTCAAATCGGATTGGACCCGAATGACAGAAACATCTAAACCAATTTAATTGGTTTGCTTCGAGTTCTCGGGTTCATCAGGTTAACTCAGACCCACGAACACCCCTACTTGCTTGCCAGTGTGGCATTGCTTAAAAATTTTAGACTTAATTACACTTTTGGTCTATCTATTTAATTGCTTGGAAAAACTGAAAATTTTATTTTATAGAAACACGTTTTTATAGAAAAACGGAAAATTCTAGTTCCTAAAATAATAAATACTTCATTTCTCTTATAATTTTACTTTGGGTTAAATATGTTTTTGGTCCCTATAAAATAGTGAAAATTCGTTTTTAGTCTCTTATTTTTAAAATGTATGTTTTTGGTCCCTCAATTTTCGAAATAGCTCACTTTTGGTTCCTAATATCATGTGGATTTGATTTGCCAAACGAAGTTACATGTCCCTGTGCCTATGTGAAAGTACATCTGGTATTAGTGAAGTGAGAAACGTGGAAAAGGGATGTAGAACTGTATTTGACATATCAGAACCATATGAAACGGAGTTAACGTTAGGGACCAAAGGTAAGCTATGTTGGAAATTGAGAGACAAAAAATATACGTTTTAAAAATTATGGACTAAAAACTAATTTTCGCTATTTTACGGGACAAAAAAATATTTCTCCCTTTTACTTTTTTGAATTCTTTAATGACATTAGTTATCATTCTCTATTTCAAAACAAAATAAAAATAATATAAGTTTTTCAATTTCATATATATATATAATGATATCTCAAAAAATATTAAAAATGATATGTAATTTTATTTATTGTAGTAGTTTTTTTTTTTTTTTTTACTATTTGATACGATGGTCGAAAATAAGAGTGTTAATTAGGGGAGAGTATAAATATGTGTTGGACCAAGTGGAAGGACCTTAAGTTCCTTAAGTATATGGTCCTGGATTCGATTCCTAAATTTATGTAAATGGAAAGAAAAAAATATTAAGAGGGCTCCATGCTTGGCACTTGACAGTATCCAAAAGACTAATCTCTCTCTAATATCAGGTGAAAGGATATTTTGAGCAACAACAAAAAAAAACAATAAAGAAGAGTAAAAAAAAATATTTTTAAAATCTGACAAGGACAAAATTAAAAGAAAAAAAATTTGTGCTGCCTTGAACTTATTTTTTATCGAAGGAGTTCTACTTACTAATTTTCTTTTTTATCTAATAAAACCAGTTTACTAATTTATAACCTAGTTAGGTACCATATATCAAATATTAGCTATGTTGATCAATCGCTTTAATATGAACCATACATATTTCGATCATCCTTAATAACTGACCACCATGATTTCACAAAATACATGTGGGCTTGATATCACCTCAAAACATATTTGGCTCACAAGGTTTTTTTTTTTAATCTTTGTATGGATAGCTTAATTATGAACCATGATAGCATCATACTCTTCATCACACTCCTCTTAACACACCCTCTATTATTGGATGGATTTCATGTGGGACTATGTATGTTGGTCGGTCTCACGTGAAATCTATCCAATAATAGAGAGTGTGTTGAAGAGAAGTATGATAAAGAATATGTTCTTAACAATTTTTCTTAATTTTTATTGTGTGTTAATCAAGTTATCATCTCGACCCTCCATCAAAACTTGGTTGTTACTTATGTTTGGTGTTTGATGTAATTGGAATCTCTACTGCAAAGTAGTTACGGTTAAGATCTTCCTTTTATTTACCAAAAAAGTTTTTGTGCAAAAGAGAATGAAAATTTAGTTCAAGGTGAGAAAAATATTTGTCAAAATGAGATCTAATGGGTGTTTAAAAGATTAGTTAACTTAAGATTGTAAAGTATAATTTTCATTTGAAAATGGATACAATGATGGCATGGAAATTCGAACTAATTCTACAAATTATTAAAATCACCTGGCATTGGAGCATGCATGCTTTATTCATTTGAACTCAAGCTTGATTCTCATATGAATATATATTGTATTTTGGTGTTATTATTCTATCTGGTTGAAAGTGCTACTGCTACATGCGCTACTGGAGCAAGCAACCATGCATTCAAGTTTTATAAAACGAAGAGGATGCCAATTTGTTCCACAATGTGGGCCTTATCTGGCAGTCAGTAAGAGACTGAGGTGGCATATTGGGCCGCATGCATATAACTGAAGACAGTTAAGGGGTTTGTTTTTCTCACCCCTCATTTTGCTCCACCCATTCCCTTCCCGCTTCCCCCATTTTTTTCTTAATTTTTTTTACAAAAATGTCTTCCCCATCAACTTTTCTGAGTTTTCTCCCCCACCCCCATGAGGTTTAATAGGTTACGAAAACTAAGTTTCTGTAAGATATTAAAAAATTTAATGTTATGAAAACTAAGTTTACATAATATATTAAAAATTATCCATCAGCTTTTCTCCCCCATCGCACGAGATTTAATATTTTATGAGAACTATGTTTTTGCAAGGAATGGAATTTTTAATATGGTATGGAAAATAAGTTTCCGTAACATATTAATTTTTTCTAATATATTAGAAAAACTTACTTAATTAGCTATATTAATTATTAAATGTGTAAGCATCGCATTTCAAATGCACAATGATAAAGTGAAATGGATGAGTGCGAACCAAACAAATCTCAACTTGACTTTTGCGCTCCGCACAATGCCACAATCTTGATCACTTTTGTTTTGTTTTGTTTTGTTTTGTATTTTTTTTTTTGATAAACAAAAAAAAAACGATGGCAAGATCACTTTGGTGATTCTTTACTATTTTGTAGTTTTGTGCAAGACTTATAAAACAAAGTTTGATCATCTACATAAATTTTACTTTTTATGTGTTTATATCTAAATAGGGCGTATCATACTTATTTAAAAAGATTGTAACAGAATTTAATTCCTTTCTTCAATTTCCTTTTGTGATATTATATCAGATTTTCTAATAACAGTACTGATAACAGCAGGGTGGAAGAATAGCTATTAGTTACATGGCCTTGGTTTCCACTGTGTCTTCTCCTATTGCAAATCAACTCATGTGACGAAGAATTTCATCTCCTTTCTTTGTTTTTTCCTCGTGTTTTTTTCATGTTAAGAGAGGGAAAAAAAATTATGAACGAAAACATCAAAGAAAACCTGAAAAAAGAAAGAAAGGGGAGATAATCGAAATCCGATAACAAAAAGAGGTGGGTATAGTTGGGATTTAGATCCTCCCATATTGAGATTCAAAATGACAAGTTCCTGTGAGGATCTCATTATTAAATTTTATTGGTAAGTCTATTAAAAATATACACAAAATTTAATGGTGAAATTTCCCAGCATGAGAGGATCAGATCCATATACTTGCATCAACAATCAAGTCAACCACAACTATATTGTATATATTTTTTTTTTTGTGGGTGGATGCAACTATATTTATAGTAAATATAATAAAGTATATCATAGTTCCCATTTTTTTTTATAAACAAAAAGTATATAGATATAAGAATACAAGGGATACTCACCCATATAGAAATGTAACCAAAGAGGATTAGAGGAACGACCTATCTAATCAACCCGGAGTCCCGGAATCAAAAGTTCAGCGATCCTATAACTAATCCCACCTACAAAATCTGACAACTATGTAACCCCCACATCTATACAGTATGTATCATTTCCCTATGTGACCTTGACACGTGGTAGACTTGAGTACACACAATGTAATGGCATCATGAGTCATTATGGAATTATTATCAATGCGTTTTATTGTCGTTCATGTCGTTTTTTTTTTTGCAGGATTGTCCTTCATGTCCTTCATCTCAGTAAATGAGGATTTTGGCAACGGACATATGCTATATGGGCTTGGACAAGTATAAAAAGTTAATTTATAAACTTATTTTATAAAGTTTTTTTTTGGTAATGACTAATTTTATAAAGTTGATTGAAACTCATTTTTACCCTCATTTATTTAATGAAATTCTCACTTTACAATCCATATAATTTTATCAAATACTTCAATTTCAATCGGCTAGTTTTTCAGCTATTAGCTATCAGCTATAAACTATCATCTAAAAATTAGCTTATCAGCTATCAGCAAGCTTATCAACTACTCCCTCCGGACCTAAATATAAGCAAAAAAGTAGCTACATTATATGGACTTAAATATAAGAAAAAATCAATTAAGTCAACACTATTAAATGTTAGTATTGCAAAAATCAAGAAAATTAACCAATCAAACAAATTCTTCATTTACTTTTTCAGGAGCATTGCATATTCCCTAGACAATTAACTCTCTTTTTTTACACAAATCAAGATAATTAAACTAACTTAACTAACTTTCTTAATATGTGTGAATTTAGTTTTTTTTACTTATAATTATGTTCGGAGGTAATATAAACTAACTTATCAGATATTTTTACCAAACAGTGTCATGGTCAGCCGCCTGGTTGGAAAGACTTCACGTTAAGCTCTAGCAGAACTTAACAAAATAAAACTAGGAGTCGTCAAATTAAGGATCCAATTTATAAATAAAATATGAAATATTGTATTATTATTATATTTTTTAAAACCTGAGAGTTAAGATGCAATGTTAACACACAACTTATCATGAAAATAATATTTAAAATAATTATAACTTACCATTAATGAAGTAGAATTAAAATTTAATTTGTTACAATTTCCCTTTCAATGTAAATTAACATGTTATTTGCTAGAAACTAATTTGTTACCTTATTGCTCAACCATGTCTTGAGTAATATGAAGATGTTTACACCAAAGGTTCGTATCTTGTATATACGGTGTGAGGGTAACAAATTATTTATGAGTGATTTATGAAATTCGTTAAAGAGGACAATTATAAGCAGAGGGCAGAGGCAAACCTTCTTTGTGGCAGCGAATAGCCACGGTTCCCCCCAGTTTTTTTTTCTTTACTTTTTTTATACAAAAAAAATTATATACGACACCTATAAAATAATTTATAAGACATATATTACATACAAAGCTTATAAACTATCATATATTTTATTTTGTGAAACATTATGATGTAAAACAAACTATCATATATTTTGTTTTGTGATCTTGTATTATTATTAAATCACATTGGTTTGAAAATATTCAAATGGCTAAACAATTCTATAAAAAATGGACATCATTTTCAACTCAACACCATCAAGGCTCATTACAATTATATTTCTCTTCCTCTACACATTTGTTTCAAACATCCTAATCTCTCTCACATGCATCTGCAGTTCTGCACCATTGCATGATGAGCAAACATCAACTAGGATTTCACGTATTAGATATTTTCTCACTTTATATATTTGAGTTATGTATAATTAATTATGTATTTTAAGTGCATCATTTTAACTAAGGTTCCCCCAAAATTTTTATTCAAGATCCGCTAATGATTATAAAGTCATTAATCGCTCATTAGTGAGACATCGAGTACATACGATGTCAGTTATAGATTTAGGTAATCACAAATTCTGGTTCTTGCCAGCCAAAAATGAGCCGAGTTCAAGGTGATCCAAATTTAAAGTTGCCCGAATTTGAGATCGACCATGTTGTAACTTGTAATAGACCGGATTACTGACTCAGAATAATTTCCATCCTCTTTAAGAAAATAATAGTATGACAATATAAATTCATTTTAGTGTTAACTTCATGTGACTATCAATTTTGCTAGTATTTTTTAATTCCACTGGTTAGTTGGCTAAAAAGTTGACCAAACACATGCAGCTCTCATCTACTACATCTCTAGGTATTATTCTACCAAAACTGTAACTCAGAAAGTGGGACCATAATAATTAGTGGATCGTCGTAAAAAAAAAAAAAAAAAAGCAAAAACAATGATTATTTACCATTTATATCATATACACAGTCATCCATTATATTAAATAAACTAGTATGTACCCGTGGTATCGCACGGGTCTCGTTGGTTTATACGCATGCTTCAAAATGCTGGTAATAATCAAATATACAAAATCAATCAATGGAGTTCATCGGTAAGAAAAAAAAGTCAATGTAGTTCGTAGCTTTTGCATACTAATAAGCTTTATATATATATATATATATATATATATATATATATATATATATATATATAGAGAGAGAGAGAGAGAGAGAGAGAGAGAGAGAGAGAGAGAGAGAGAGAGAGACAGATGGTAGAATCGTTTCCATGCATCATTACCCGGAAATGCAGTAAGCAATTGATAATAGCAATCAAGAATTCAAACTATGAAAAATGAACATAGCAAGCATAAGTATTTATCATGAAAAACACAAAATACACTTTTAACACTATAAATTTGACCTACATATAAAGGAAATGTAAGTGTGGAATAATGCATAATACTCACATTATCCATTGGAAAGTTGAAGCAAACATTGCTTTTGGAGAGAAACATCAATCTAAAACAATGGCAAAATCTCTTCCAAAATAAAACATCTCCTGAATGATTTAAAATGAAAACTAATTTAAATTATCTAGCTGAACAATGCCAACTCATAGAACCAATTTTCATGCTAACCCAAAATTATGGATAAGAAGCAATTGGTTTTCAATAGTTAAGTTTATTTAGTAGAAAAAAATAGTAAACATTAATAAGGAAGCTTTGCTAAAGAGTCAATATGAATTTAAGATTCAAATGGCATAGAGTCCCAATTTATTAGACCAATAATCAAATTTTATCTACCCCAAGGAGTTTGTGCAAAATTAGTTGCTCATCAATTTTTTTTTTATATATCAATATGTTTCATTTGTTCTTTGTTATTCTACTAACTTCTCCACGATAAACAATAATAGTGTAAGAGGGTGTGGGTAGTTGAAAGTTGAAACGAAAAACTGATCCACTTCTTAAGGGAAAAAGTTAAGTATTAAATCTCAAAAATAAAAATATGAAAATAGAAATGAAAATTTTGGAAAATATATAGATGAATAAAAAATCCATCGGACATTGTTGCTTGGTCGAGTGTGAGCATTGGGATTAAAATTTCTTGTTGGCACTGGAAGTAACATTACTTGGTCTCCCTGATTAAGATAATTTATATATAGGTTTTTCTATCATGTGCAACTTTGCATGGGTTAAGAAACCCAAAAACAACAATTATTTATTGGAAAACTAAGCATTTCAGTTTTGAAAGTATAAAATACATAAGTTCCTATGTAACTTTAACCTTTTAAGATTCTTAACATGTGCAAAATTGCACAGGTTAGAAAAACCATTTATATATATATGCCTCATGTATTGACCGAGAACTTGAGGTCAGCAACCGAGTATAATTGGTACATTAACCGAGCATACTGACTTAGATAATTAAGGATATTAAATATCCTCATCTGAATTGTACAAATTAGGGTCAAGAAAGGTACTATGTCGAGGTAAACACCTCGGTTATACTAAACAAAAAGTTCTGAGAACAAATCTCGGAACCAGGGTGTAAACTCATGTTCTCACTAGCACCTTACGAATGCAGAGCCACGTCCACCTAGCAACCACCACACGGTGGCACGATGTTTGGTAACAAGAGGAAACTACCAATTACCAACGTGAGGTCACCACGATCAGCTAGTAACAGTCATGTACGGCACTAATAGTACCAGAAGTTAATCAGAACTATGCCAGACTTTGATTCCCCAGAAGGATGTGTAAGAGCAGAATAAATCTGTTAAGCCATATCCGAACTTTACCCATATCATTTGAGAAAGTTATTAAGAGTATTACATTGGAGAGTTTTGGTGTTCATGTCAGATTCCGAATAACAAGATTTTTGCAAGAACACCTCAAAAGAAACTAGCCTTTAGTTATTGGCATGAGTATATGCATAAAAAAAACTATGATGATGTAACACTTCTCTCTTTTATGAAACGAAAGGATGTGAGAATAGCACCTAAGAAAAAAAACATAAAAACACATGCTATGGTACATGATCCAGTAAAAGTCGGCTTTTTGACCTAGGTAGTGCAATTTGTTTGCAAATTACCAAAATTGTGTAAGTTTGGGGTATAGTCGTATATGTCATGTACGATTTCACTTTATGGCTTTTATTATAAAATAATATAAGTTCCACTTGATATGTACGACATCTATTTTTTGCCTTTTCTGTTTTGAAACAGAAGTCGTACATACCAAGTACGACTTCTATTATTTTATAATAAAAGCCAAAAAGTGAAGTCATATACAGTATATATGACTTTGAAGTCGTATATACCATGTACGACTTACCTCAATAAAATAATATCTTTTCAACTTATACCATTTTGTAATTTACAAAACAAATTGTACTGCTCAGTTCAAAAAACCGTGAAAGTCCAACAAAAACATATTTGCTAATCATTGGCTCTTGATATTTTAACAAACATAAAACAAGTCCATGATGAGATTATATAGTTTTTCAACTTTTTTGTGACTTGATTTGATAGACAGCATAGTTTTGGTTTGTCAGGTTTAGATGTGATATAGGATGCACGTTGTAGAATGAACAACTTTTCAGCAGAACAGAATGTGTTCTATCTTCTCGACAAATGTCAAGGGGCGTTAATACTTATCAAAAAAAAAATCCTTCAAGGAAAGCTTCATCACCGGGAGGAGGGATGATATACTTGTTCACACACCTTGAAAAGGTGAGTTTTCTTGAAAGCTACAAATTGTTGCTTCAAAGGAAACTCAAGTTTACAGCCTTACTGCAAACGTGAAAACAAGCATACCATTAGCAAAGATGGGCGGTTAATTTGTTCACTCCAGCATGAGTCTCGTGAAGTGAGAAGTGGATGTAAAAAGGATAGGGAGGTAAAGGTTACCTAGTTCATGGTGTTATCAATCCTATACCTATAGTAGTGGGTGTAGATCATGTGAATGTCCTTGTTGTGGGTGACTTGTTGAGGGCAGTAAGTATATTATAAACAGAAATGTTATCTTAGACGACCAATATGAACAATTATGGTGACAACCGTATATATGAGGGGTATTTCCGAAATTTTTGAGTAACTTTTGGATTCCACCTCATGTTGGTTTTTGAATTAAAAGTAGAGTTGTCTTTGAAGTTGTTATATTTGGATTGTTAGAATAATATTACTCTATTATAAATTTATAGTTATAGCATACGTGGTCTCGATCGGATTAAATGGAATGGCAACCAAAATCAAGATCACTGGACCCAAAGGAGGTGACTGGCATAATAGGTTGTCCTAACCCGGCCCGGGAGAGTACAATTCTCATTTTTTTTTTATATATATAATACTAGTATCTAAAATATAATATAATACTACCTCCGGTCCTTATTATAAGAGGCAAATGATCACTTTTTTTTGGTCCAAAATATAAGAGACATGCATGTATTTTGACAAATATTAAATGCTCACTTCCAATTTTACCCTTATTTATAATAGGGTTTATATTTACGAGACAGTGCAACTTTCAATACAAGTAGGTTTGTTCATTGATTATTGAAGGGTTAAATTTGTAAATTTATATGAATATTAATTACAAATAGCTTATTTCAATGCATTTTCTTGGTCTGTGTGTTTTAGGGTTTTGCCTCTTATATATAGGACCAGAGGGAGTACTTTTTATTTAAGCTTAAATATCTATCGAAATCTTCGTGCACTTATATATTTCTCATAAGTAAGCTCCAGGAACTTTACTCCTGGTCAAATCACTTATTCTTTTTTCTTTTCTTTGGTAAACAGGTCAAATCACTTTTTTTTAAAAGAACAGGTCAAATCACTTATTACACTATGATATTATCATATTAATTTCTCGTTCTTTATTTCATTTTAGTGACCTGGAATGGGATTGGTTTAATGTTCAGTGAAAATTACTCGTATCATATAATAACTCAAAAAAATCTGTCCGTTTCGTTTGTTACAACTTAATTAAGAAGAGTCAGTAAAAAAACTTAATTAAGAAGAGACCTAATTGCATTTGAGAGTGAGTGATGACGAACAAATAAGGATAAGAACCAGTGTAACAGTTGTGTGATAGAATGTGATTGGCTCAACAACCACATCGTCCATGAACAAGGACATTTCATTATTCATTAGATTATCTATAATTAAGCATTGACTAATTTGGCAAATTCCCGTTTTTCCTTATTTTCTCAATATCCGCAGATATTTTCTAGCTACCATTTTGGGTACATACAAATATTTTATTCTGACTAACGTAAGTAATAATGAAATAAGGAAACAAAAATCTCACAAGTCAGGATTGAATCCAGTCAAAAAAAAAAAGTCACAATCGATAACCAATGCGAAATTACGGAAATGGCCTTACATCATCATGTGCGTGCGTAGCGTAACTAACCAAACGGTGAATCCGTTTACGCAGAACTCCATAGAGTTGCGTCTAGAAATTAAAGAAAAGCGTACGTGCCAAGAAATCCCTCTTTATCTTTCTCTCTCCTATGATTTTTCATAATTTTTTTCGAATATAAGGAAAAGTTAATGAAAAAACAACATGTTTCTGATCGAGTCGTGGCTATGACTGCGTCCTTATATAATTATTTCCGAACTTCTTCGTTGCCTTTGTTGTGAAGGCTTCTTCATTCATCATTGTGTTGCACATAGAGAGAATCAAGGGTGGATCTTCCATATCGTATTAAACTCCATCCATTTTCCAAAGTTAAAAAAATCTCAACTTGTTCATTATCTTTAGCAGTTGTTGACACCCCAATTCATAGTATAGCGGTTTGAACTCTGGGTGCATCTGACTTTGTCAAACGTGTCACTCAGAACCCAGTTCTTGGGTTCATTGCAAGATTCTCATAAAACAACAGGTAATGCTATAGATTTTCATATATTTCTCATGTTTTTCAGTTTACTTTTAAAGAGAGCAACCATCATGTCTTGTTGCAAGTTACAACTGCAAATGCCCCTTAAATATAGCTTTGACAATTCAGAATTTTGATGGGTTGGTTGCTTTGGTTTCAGAGTTTCCGAGGTTGTTGTTGATGTTGTAGGGATTGAAAATGTTAGGGGATTTCATTACTCGGTGTCTTTTGTAAGTTTTTGTTTCTGTTTTCTACTTTTTTTTGGTTCAATTTATGATTCTTCTATAGATGTTTGATTGATTATTATGTTATCTAATATTCTTCTATCACCTTGGTTTTAAGATTGCTTCTGGCGTATGCATACCCTGGATTTGAATGCTATAAAACTGTGGAGAAAAACAAGGTTGACATTGAAGAACTCCGCTTCTGGTGTCAATACTGGTAAAACAATTCCACCTCTCCCTTCTTTGGCAACCTTCTTTGGCAATAATATTAATATAGTTCTGATATGTTCCTATTTGAGTCTTGGACTTTTGATTCGTTGTATTGTTTGATTTTTATAATATACATTAAATTAAATCTTTGGTGCTTATAGTTTATGCTGGTTTTTAATTTAGTTCATTATCTTTTTCTGTTTAGACGAGTTATTGTAATTAGCTGAGAGTAATAAAGAGTACATTTATAAATAGAGTCAGGGATTCATCTGATAAGAGAAAAGTACATGAATCAAATTAAAAATCAGAATAAATTACATGAACCAAAAAATTAATTTGACCTATAGTATATGTTAACAAGATTATACAATGATTTTGAGGATCTGGGAATATGGGATAATGACAGGATTGGTCATATCATAACGTGCAAGAAATGAACAAGATAACTTATTATAACAAGTAAGGGATCTGCTTTTGTAATATGGAAACGGAGGATAATACAACCTTGAAAAGCAGAGTAAACAGAGAACCGAATCATGTGCACCATTATGAATTTGTGTAGAGAATGTTAGGCACTGTATCAGTTGTACAGATACAATAAGATACCGGTGTTAGGTATGTGAAATCACCCCATCAGAAGCTGAAGAGATGTTATTTTTCTTGCAAATTGAGTTAAGAACAACAGAGAAATTGTATTTCATAAGGAAGATCGGGGAGGATGTATATATATACTGCCGCTGATTCATGTTAAAGCTTGCCAAAACTCAAGTTGAAATTTTATATATCATTGTTTGATTTAAGCATTAGTACCTCTAATTTGATTCATGTCTTTGCGCATCATCAATTTGCAGGATCATTGTGGCATTTTTCACAGTACTGGAGAAGTTTGCAGATACATTTATTGGGTGGTGAGTATTTGACTTATTAACCATCAGCATATTGTTGAATTTTGATTTAGATTTGTGCAATAAACTAATGCCAAACCCTTAATAAGGTTGCCCTTGTATGGAGAATTGAAGCTTGCACTCTTTATTTACATGTGGTATCCCAAAACTAAGGTAAGAGCATAATAGAGTGGGTAGAATTGCTCTTTGGCTCCTTTAACATACTTTTTTCTTTACACTTTTTCTTTCCCATTTACTAGGGAAGGTGAAAGTCATGTTTGATCTCCAATTAGATGATATAAATTTTGCTTAATGCAGGGAACGGGGTATGTCTACGACACTGTGTTGCGGCCTTATGTATCAAGGCATGAAAATGACATTGACAGCAAGTTCCAAGAGTGGAGAGTCAGGGCATGGGAATTGGCTATTTTTTACTGGCAAAACTGCACAGAGTTGGGGCAATCTGCATTTTTCCAGGTTCTTGACTTCTTGAGTGCTCAGTCTACAAGATTTTCCGGCAAAACAAAAAAATCTAAGGTGGATTTCCCTTTTAAATATTGACATCTTAACCATTTCTAAATTGGACTATTTGATCATTGTTACTTGTTAATTTTCAAATTGCATGCCATATGGTGCTGTCTAATGACCAAGAACCAAGAAATAGTAGTAAGTGAAACAAAAATTAAGCACATCAATAGAGAGTGATGTCATATTTATTGAAGGCATTACCACAAGACTATGAGCAATAAGGTTCTCCATCACATAAATAAATTAAACAAGATCACTGCAATTTATTTATTATAGCTTTGTCATTTTATATGTATATACTGTTATTGATGATGATAGTACTGCATTGTAGAAAAAAGACAGAGAGAATCCATATCCTCCAAGTGCCCCACCTTTGCCTGAAATAAGAGCATCTCTCTTTGAAAACAATCAAGACAATTTCAAAGGCAAGAACAAGAAGTGGTTTTGACCTTCATGTCCCCCAGCAACACCAATAAAGCTGGGGTAACATTTCAGAGACACCAAAGTCCCAAACTGTACATATTGATCTGGATTCCTAAACAGAATAGCGGCAAGGACTTGTATATGTACATACCAGCGTTAAGGCTAGTTAAAGAAAATGAACTGATATGCTTGTAACTTCTGTGCTGAAAATTGATTCTAATTCTCTTTGTTGACCAAAAAGAAATTGCTTCTTTTCTTTTTCTTTTCCTTTTTCTTTCTGTCTCTCTGTTGAAACAATTTCAATTGTGATTAATGGATCATTCTTTTATTCGTTGCTACATTGATGCTATAAGCCCATAACAACAATTTAGAGCCGAAGAGAAAAAGATTCTATAGAAAAGGATTTCAATCATGCACATGAGCAAAGGACTCCTAGGAGTTAGCGCCGTTTGATTTAGATTACGGTGGAAGCAATCCGAAAAAAAAAAGACGTTTTTCAATGAACTTCCAACCAACCAACTTTTGATTGAAGCAACAATATGGTAGCTTTGGTAAAAATGCATTGAGAAGCTTTTTTCCCTTTGTTCCCACTAAAATTAATCTAAAAACCAAAGACACACTTGTGTTAGACTTATGAATATTCATTTACTACGAATCCAGATACCCTACATTCGAAAAGCCACAAGTTCTTGTATTTACAGATCAACGTATCGTTCAATCAATTACTGAAAATGCTTGAGAAAGCATAAAATCGATTTAACAGTTAATTAATCTGCATGATATATTTTTATTTTCACCAAGGAAATCCATTTTCGTCTACCATCTTGGATCATATAATATTGCAATTTTAATAAACTTTGAAACTATATTGCAATTGTAAGTTGTATTCTTTACAATCATTTGCAATTATAATATATACGCAAACACAATTATTGAAAACTATGATGACATGGCTCGACTGTGAATGACAGCATCATGGGCTTATAGACTATAGTTGTTGACCTTGACCCCGGAGAGCATGGAGTATTCGATGAAAAACCCGGGCAAGAGCTGGAAGTAGGTGGTGGTTGACGTAGCTGACAAAAGCGGTGACTCTATGGCAGAGGCGGCGGAGAAAGTGTGGGCCGGAGCCGGAGGAGGTGGTGGAGGAAGCAGACATGGGCTGGAGGTAAGCCCAAGCGGCCTGCTTGACGAGGTGGTTGCGGATGGAGATCTCGTAGCCGGAGGAGGTGGCGGTGGGGGAGTTGATGGCGGCGGTAGTGGAAGGAAGCATGTCTCTGAGGGATGTATATGAGGAGAGAGGGGAAGTGAGAGAGAGCAGCTTCAAGTTGAGGAGAGATGGAGATGAAGACAGGGTTTGAGTGGTTTGGTCTTGTGGAGCTTGAAAGGTGGTGGTGGTGGTGGAATTGTGGCGGCGGAGAGTGGAGGAGACGGCCATGATTGGCGGCGGAACAGATAGTGTTGGCGTAGGGAGCAACTAGCGAGAAACACGCGGTGGGAGAGAGAGACCGTAGAATGAAACAAAACAAGAGGGGATCCTAGTATTTTAAATAAAATAAATAAAGAAGAATGGAAATGAGTGTCGTTAGGATACTAATGACACTCTTTAATGAATAAAAAAAGAAAGTTTATCGGGAATTTATGTATTTAATGTTTGAAAAAAATGAAATAATTAGTTTTTCAATAAAAACTTGGTTCCATGATAAGGTGTATTTTAAAGACACTTGCTAATATGATCCATAAATAAATAAATATTTATGCGCTCCATCATTGATTACAATTATTTACTTGGTTTTGTCTGTCTTTATCTTTTGCCAAATTCAGATTCTCTTGTCCTGGTTGAGCCAATCCTAAACAAGGGTGTTTCTCTCATGGCAGGAAAAAACTCATTTTATCAAGTATGCACGAATCACTTTGATTGGTTTATTTTTCCTTCCATTTTCACTATTTTTAAATTTTTTTCATTGTATTTTCGATAAAATAATAATATGATAATATATAATTGATTAATTGTGTTAGAATCTTTTACATTGATAACCCATTATAATTAAATCCTAATAAAAATATTACCTTGTTTGAAAAACATTTTTTTAAGAAAATCAAATTATTATTTTTCTATTAATGCTTTCTTAGCTTAAAAGCTGTTTCATAGATAATCTAACATGTTTGACATTTTGCTTAAATTAATAAAAAAGCTTTTTTTTAGGGAAAAAGCTGTTTTATACCATCTAGTTTTTTCTAGCTTAAGATTATTGTGATTTGATTATTTTTCATTCTCAAAACACTCTTCCATGTTTACCCCTACAAAACTTATTTCTAAACAAATATTATTAAATTATACAGATAATTCCATACCCTTTTTCGTAATTTATTATATAAAAGTGATTTTTTTGCATCACCCAAACGAAATAGATTATCTTAAAATTGCTTTTCAGCAAACAGACCCAAACAAAAACATATTTTGATTATAATCGATTATCACAATAATCGATTATACAAAAATTGATTATCAGCATAATCTTTTTTTTCCAGCTTTCCCAAACACACTCTAAAATCAATAATCTTAATAGTTTTTATAATAATTAACTAGAAAATTAATTAAATAATTTGTTATGTTCTCAACATATTAAATGCATGATATTATCTTAATAAAATCTTTAATATTAAGAGGAATACAAGATGATGTTATAAGAGTATCCTCTTAATAATTAATTAAAAAAAACTATTAAATAAAGAGTTTTTTTTAGCAAGTGCCACTATTTAATGAACCTAGAAATAATATGTATTAAACAATTTTTTTTAATATGTTGTGAATTCAAAAATAAATCTTATTTGATGATACTTACTATTTTTTTCCATTTTAAATTAACAAAACTCAAAATAAGTAATAAAATCAGATACATATAAATACAATATCTTCCGAATATAAAAAATGTCCAATACTTACCTCGTATAACATTAAGTGCATTACTAAAAGGATTTATAACTAGTACATGTTTGGTTTTTGCTTGATTATTTAGGAAAATAACTTTTTTCTCTCACAAAAGCTTTTTCTGTTTTTCACCATTAGATAACATGTTTGGATAATTTCATTAAAAGATGCTGATTTATTTTTTAAACCAAAAATAGTTTTTTTTTTCTCAAAAGCTTTGAGCATCTTTATCAAAAACATTATGAGAGATAAATACTATTTTATCATCAAGCAAGTAGTTGTTTTAATTATCTCATATCTCTTTTAGTAAGTTAATACATGAAAGTGATTCTCGTATCTCCTTTTTTTCAAAGTTTTTTTCTCCCTAAAAATACTTAATAAAATCTCATTAATATTAATTTTAATAATTAATATTAGAAATGAAAATAAACTCAAATTTTCTCTTACAAAAAAAACTCAAATTTCAAATTTCATGTGTTTATATAATCAACGTGTCAAAATTCAAAATTTATATTCTATTACTAATTACTAAAGTTATTAAACAAATAATTTAAAATTATAAGAAAATTTATCTTTTATATTTAAAATAATTTAATTATGTTACCTCATAACTTAAAAATTACGGTTATCATTTACCGGTGCGGGCACGGAATCAAATATCTAGTATATAATATATATTTTCCATGAATTCAAGATGAGTAAATGATAGCAAAATTTTTTAGAAAATAATCAACACGTTACACACGTTATTTTTTTTGTTTTTATCAATCGGAAAGCAAGAAACAAAAAGAACAAAAGAAATTACAATCTAGTAAACATTGTCCCCATAGCATCAGCTAACAGGGTGCTAGATAACTGATGAGGACAAGTGTTCCAAGTCATGAAACCATGCTCCATGTTTGCACCATATTTGGCTAGCCAATCAGCTGCTGCATTTCCCTCACATAAAGTATGCTGAAAAGTGAGGTCCCAAGCAAGATCTTTGTAGCGTTTGATATGATCAATGATTGGTGCACGAGGATGAGTATTATGAACTCCTTGCTCAACTAAAGATAAAGCCACCTTTGAGTCTGATTCACAAATGAGTCTATGGTAACTAGCCTCCCAAGCCATTTTGAGACCATAATCAATTGCTCGGAGCTCAGCTTTGGTGTTATTAGTGGTCCCATAAAACCAGAAAAACCACCAAACAATTGGCCTTGACCATCCCGCACCAAACGTCCAAAGCCTGACCTCCCCTGGTTGCCTATAGAGCTACCATCAACATTGAGCTTCACCACATTGACGTTAGGAGAGTGCCATTGAACATGTCTCGACTACTTCTTTTGGATATGCTACCCGAAAAATTTAAACACCGCTTCTAAGAGAGTCCGAATCTGGTTTAGAGTTTTCCAAGCACTGCAATTATTATCTGAAAAAACTGCATCATTCCTAGCTCTCCACACAAACCAACAGGTTATCACAAAAAGAGCACCATTATCCATGAGAGCATGAGACTTGAACCAGATATTAGGGTTATCAACAGCGAAGCTCTGAACAATATCAAACCCCAGGAATCTCCAAATAGCCGCAGCATGAGAGCAGTCCCTGAGAGTGTGAAGAATGGTTTCTGAAGCTGCACCACATCTCATGCACGAAGGGTCAATAGAAAGGTGATGAGCAACACGCAAATGATTTGTAGGAAGCCTGCCATGCATGATCATCCAGCTAAAGAATTTAAGATTTTCTAGCAGTTTCATTTTCCAAATCCATGTCCAAGTACAGGATTTGCTCATGCTATTTTGCCTATTGTTCTACTGAATCTTTTGCTGAAGACCCTGTTAGAGTAAGGTTATTTTGATGGTGCTGGAAAGTTTTTGCTGCAGGGGTTGACAACCGAAAATTTGGGTTGTAGGGAGAATTTAATTAGCTATGATGCAACCATATGGCTAGCTTTTTTTGCTTTTGGTTGTTACAATAGCTATGGTGGTTGTTGTTTTTGTAACTAGAATTTTTATGTAAATGGTTTTGAGTACACCTAGTACTTGATCAATACATTTTTGTTTATCAAAAAAAAAAAATACTGTGGTTTTGATCATGTTGACACAACCAAATATAAGCGCTCTTGGATGAATATGTACCTGAATTGCTATCATTCCAAATCAAAAGATCATCAGAATTTTCATAAATAAAAACACTTTGCATCTCCTGTTTCAAATCATACGGCAGTTGAGTGGCAAGAAGATTAAAGTGCCAAGACCCATCATAACAAATGTCTTTTTCAAACTTCCAGCTGGGTATCTTGAATATTTATGAAAGGAACTAGCTCACCAATGCAACATTTATCAATCCATTTTTCATACCAAATGGATACATCACCTCTACCAATACGAGTAATAAAGCCATCATGCAACAACTCAGCAGCTTTAACAGTTGACATCCAAGTATAACTAGCTCCATTACAAGGAGGATCACTTCACCCAAAGTTTCTCAGGCTGATTCATGATATCCCAAACATGTTTTCCCAACAAAGAGGTATTAGTATTTCTAGCTTAATGAATGTCTAGCTCGCCTCTTTGAGATGGTTGAGTTACTTTGCTCCACTTAACCCAATGATTAGACTTTCCACCCCCAAATAAATTGCTTAATATAAGAATCAGTTGAATCACAAATCCCTTCAGGAAGCCATAAATTTTGCATAGTATAAATAGGCATAGAGCAAAGCACTGATTTAGCAAGAGTAACCCGACCTGCTCTACCTAATAATCTACCCTTCCAACCAGCAAGTCTATTATTAATTTTATCCAAAATATAGGAAAAATCATTTTTAGTAACCCTGCCTGAAAGTAAAGGGAAACCAATATATCTTCCTATATTGTAAGTATGATGGAAATTAAGCATACCTTCAAATTTTGCCACCTTTGCCCGGGGTATGCTTTTTGAAGGAAGAAATCTGGATTTTTGAATATTGACTTTCATTCCTGAAGCCAAGCAAAAAGAATGGAGCACTTCTTGAACTAATCTTACTTGGGATGCTTTGGCTTTTGTGAAGAGAAGACAATCATCAGCAAAGAATAAATGTGAAATTGCAAGACCATTTGTAGAGATTTTTACCGGCTGCCAAAAGATTAGCATCTATCTTTTCTTGAATCTAAATAGCCAATTTTTCCATGCAAAGAACAAACAGGTAAGGACTATACAACTGCATGTAATTTTTTAGGAAAAGAGAAAAAGAATGTGTTACTTCATAATTTACGGGATATAGGTTTAGTTCAATTTCAATCCCAATTCAGCCCAATATTTTGATAAAGGACTATATATATATATATATATATATTCAAATGCGATTTGGCCTTGGTCCGATAATTATTGGGAAGAAATCGAGCCACTCGATTGATTGACATAATGTATAAGGATATTGTTTAAGGAATCAACAAAAGGAAAGTTTATATTGGAAAACTAAGTACGTTGTATAACACTTTTCAAAGTATTAAATACACTATTTTCCCATACAAAACTTTCTTTTTTGGTTTCTTAAACAATGCCCTAAGGACAATCGTTAGCATTATCCATAATCTAAATATAAATATATTATCGTATTATTAATTAAATAAAAGGGTCTTATTACTAATAACTAATTATAGGGGGGAAAAAAGGTATAATTTTTTTTTATTCTCGAAAAAAAGTATAAATTTTAAAGAATATGTCACACTGGATTAAATTGTGAGGATTCAAACTTTCAAAGTATGGTCCAAACGGATCCAAGAATACATAAATAAAATATATATAATGCCTAACACGCTGTCGTAATTAACTTTACATTAGGACAAATTAGTGGGATCGGCTTGAACCCCATCTTCTTTTATCTAGTGTGATAATTAGGTAACTTCGTTTTTTGACAGCTAATTAGGTAACTTTTGAAGAACGCCCGCTGGAAAGTTTTTATTCGTACGGTTTAAATAAGTTTTTGTTCCCTACAAAGTTTATTAATATTGGTTTTGGTCTCTGTGAAATTTTTTCTTAGGTTTTCGTTCCTGTAATCTCAAAAATTTTGCAAACAGTCCCTACTGTCATCTTTTTCCATTATCTAGTACTCATGGGTATCGAGGTAATTTTATTTTACTGTCTGACTTGCTCTAAAATTTGGCCATAAAATAGAAACAAAATCATATATGAGGGACATAAGGTTAAAATTGCTAAATTCCTTCATTTTGTATGATATCTAGTACTCAGCGGGTACTGAAGTAATTTCTCGTTTTTATCCGAATTGCTCCAAAATTTGGCTAGAAAGTAGAAATAAAATCATACATTAGGGCCATAGGGTTAAAATTGACAAACTTTTTCATCTAGTATGATTTCTAGTACTCAGGGGTAATAATAGGGACTATTTACAAAATTTTCATAAATACGGGGACGAAATCCTAAGATATTTTTGTACGAGGACTAAAACCAAAACTGGTGAACTTTTCAGGGACTAAAAGCTTATTTAAACCTATTTGTACCATTCTGTTAAACTTCACTTTCTTATTCAGAAATGATAGACTCATCTACTCTCGTTGCAAAGAAAGGTAAATAAGAGAAACTAAGGTAGACTCTGTTTGGCAAAGCTCCGTTAATTTATAGCGGGTGAATTTGTAACTCCATTTAGTAAAATTTTTTCATTAACTTGTACTATTTTTTTCAGACGATACTTTTGAGCTTATAATGTTCTTAATTACCAAAAAGAAAAGGTAGAGATAAGAGTCCTCAAAATTCAATTTGCTCCGATAGCGCAGTCCAGCTTATTGCTAATGAGTAATGATATTTAAACACCTGGGTTTGACATCCAAAGTTGACGCCTTGGTTAATCATATTTAAATTTTTGATTAATTCAGTTCATTATATGGTAAATAGGTTATATAAAGCTTATTTTTCATAATCATGTAAATATTTGGTTAATCACATGCAAATATCTAGTTAATTCAGTTTTTTTATCTTATTAATGGGTCATCATGAATTAACCAAATATTTACACGTAGTTAACCATATAATAAACTGAATTAACCAAATATTTGTATTGATTAACCAATGTATCAATTTTGGGTGTGTAAATATCATTACTCATTACTAATTAAGTTGGGAGTCCTAAAAATTAAACCGGTGCAATGTTTTCCAACACGGCTACACGGCCATGGGTACTCTATTAAAGGGTAAACTATGGTTAAATTAATATTTATTGCAATGATCTGACAAGATTATATGGACAAGGAGAAGGTGCCAGCACGGTCCATGTGCAAGTTGCAATCAAGTTTCGGGATCTAATTCTGGTGGCTGCAAATTCATTTGGAGTTTTGGACTGAGAAATTGTTGTATGGATACAAGTCTAACACAGGATTTAGGCACATCCACTTAAAAAATGACAGCACATAAATAATTCAGGGCACTAAAGAGATCAAGCTATTTATAAGCCGAAAGAGAGTGAGTTAGCGACCTCAATGCAAAGCTATCAAGTACATGCACAAGTGTACATACGCGTCTGTAGTTGAGATTATATTGTTGTTACTCTCAATTATTTATTTATATTTATATTTTTTAATTTTTCAAAAAACTATTTGATTTTCCTTTCAAAATAAAAAACTATTTGATTTAAAACATTTTGGAAACTTCTAATTAAATAAATAATTGGAAATAAGTAATTGGAAATAACAACCCAGCCTGTAATTAATTAATTTTACATACTCATACCAACTTTGTGGACGAGATTAAGGTTATATATATGGTGTTATATAATCAATGAAACCACAACTATAAGTACTTAATGCTTTGGCCTCAAATCATTGGGATTCCTTCAGTGATGGCCACAACAGTTTGCGAAGTAAACGTCACAACACGAGGACAAAGCAAAGCTTCTGAGCCTTGAATAAAGCAGCACTAATCATTAAGAGCATTTTCAATGATACAATTTAATAGAGTTGTTTACCTCCTCTTACTCTATGTTACCTTAAGCAACTTTCTATTCCAATGATGCAATTCCAAAAAGTTAGAGTGCTTTTACAAGAAACGATTGTTTTTATAAACAACAATGTTTACGTCTAGATGTCATGTCAGTAATACTCAAACTAACACTGTTATCATGTAAGAATAAATTCTTATTTCTTAAGCAATTTCCATTGAAAAAGTTCCAAGTAAGCAAATAATTCTAAGCAGCAAGTATAAATGAAGTTACAAGTTACATGGACTGGAGTAAATATTATATGGAAGCTTTAGTTCAATAGAGTGACACGGCTGCTGTGATTATAAATGAAAACAAGTACAAAGAGGAGGAGGACGGACCAAAACATTCTTCCAAAGTTTCAAAGAGAAAGCAACCAAATTAACCTTTTAATTTAATAATAATATACATAAAAATAAGGTGTTGAATTCTTTCCCAAAAAAAAAAAAGAACTAAATAATAGAACAAAGAATCCGAAGAAAGTAGTACAACGACGTGAAAGGTTTTCAGATGTCATAGGCATATAAGCTCTTGCTTCAGCAATCTCGCGCTGAAGAAAGGAAGAAGATAAATAGGGGCAATTTTTTTTAAATTTTTTTTATAGACAAATGTTAATGTGTTAATGTTAATATTTTTGTTGGTAAGTGGGGTTTGAACCCTCAACCTCCTTATCACTCCACTCATTAACTTCTCCACCCAAACCACTTTATAACTCGCGGACAAATATGGCCATATGGGCAAATTGAGGTCGCTGAAGTGGTCCCGCTGTAAATACGCATGCCAAATGAATCCATTTCCATAAAAATGACTTATCAAACTCAAGCGGAACCCGACAATTATGCAGAGCCAATTTGATTCTCAGTTTTGGACATATAAAGCTACTAATCCTTATTTGAGCCGTTGCCTCGCACAGGTTTTTTTCCCCCTCCAATGGACATACACACAACACCACAGGCCACAGCCAAGTCTCATTTTCAAAAATACATAAATAAATAAAATTCTTGAATAAATTCAGTATATTTAATTGAATGAACTGAATGATCTCTATATGTATTGTGCAACGGATCCTCTCCACCAAAACAAGTTGCCGCAAGAGATAAGCTCTAGAAAACCTATGCTAGTAGAAGACTGCTGAGCTTTGTCCTTTTTATTTTGAATCAGTTCTACAAAAACCTCATGCATGTATGGGTTTCGAAAGGAGAAGAAAATAATCCCGCAGGGTTGCGTAAAATAGTGGTGCAAAGAGAAAAGTATGCGCAAATATCATTTCTACATATATCATCGTTTTGTTTATCATCACCCCGCCAACTGCAACACGTTATGCTCATGCCAATCCGCCCACTATGATAAACAGAACTCACATTGTATTACAAAAAATCTTTGAATTTGACATTTTATAGCCATAATAGAATGAATTTTCTTCTTTCATAATACCATTTGAAAATAATAGTAAGAGTGGTGAGATAATACAGTGCAGCAGCTACATCAGCACCCACTAACAAAATACCTTTCATTCATAACCACAACCGCAGATTCAAATGGAATCTTCTTGCTTAGATATACTTGAACCCACGATTAGGATAGTGGGATCACCACATCCCTAGGTGCTTTATGAAATTCGAAAATCTCCCTGTAGATCAGCATGCATGCAAATCGACATCTCAAAAACTATTGAATCCATTTAAAAATTATAAAGAAAAAAGTACAAAAAAAATAGGAACAAGGTAGGAAAATTGATATTATTCAGCAGGCTGCAAACAGCATAGCTGCTCTCATATTCATATTGTTTGCAGTCAGCATATAAACAGCTCCTCTCATCTTCAAAAGAGTTGGCTAATCACGAGGAGAGATAATGAACATCAAGTCTACCTTGTTTATTGTGTTTCATACAGCAGGAACATCTTCAGTAATAATAACTGAACTAACCGCTCTACCTTCCAACAAGCTAAATCCTCCACCAACATAGTATGCCTACTGCAACCAGTTTATTCATAACAGGTGATAAATGATGTAACGGTGCAGTATAAACCCCCCAGCTTTGATATTCAACAGCTCTCGATAGCAGCCTCACCATTTACATGGCTATAAATTTACTCAATTGGAGCAGTTTTCCTCTGTGCAACTGCTCGAGGCTAACCATACATTCCAATGTAGCATAATTAAGCTGATCAGTATTCAGCTGTGAGTAGAGTTAGCTACTGCAGATGGCGCTTCAGCGAACTCTGATGATGGAGTTTGTGGCCTCGAAATGATTCCAAAGTCAGGAGGAAGCATGTCCACCGCATTCCAATCCACAACAGCTGTTATATTGGAGTTAAGGATTTAAATATACTACTTTGAAGCAAATATAAGACAGAAGATGACAAAAGAAAAAGGATAACAGGAAGGCATTAAAAATTCAGAAAGATGGATACAATCTGTTTTCCACATGTCTGTTATGCTAACTTCAGCATCAGATAGAAGCCAATAATCTGCATCAGTCTGCAACCAATAATATCAGCAACATTAGTGTCAATGCATTCCACTTATCTAATGCTAAGTGTCCGAGGGGAAAAAAAAAAAACAAAGACCATTTATAATGTATCATCAGAAGATCTCAATTATTGCAACAGGATATGGAATTTATATTAGTGCAGAGTTTTTTTTTTTTTTTGGAGGGGGGGGGGGGATCACATCAGATGAGTCGGGTTAAAAATACAAAGGCAAACATATTAAAAGCAACCTCGCGTGTGCAGTTGTGTTGGTGATTAGTATTCAGTATGCACACACATCACAAGTCTACATTTAAAACCTCGCCACCCACCTTGAGTCCAACAGGGAGTGGAGAGTTATTAGAAATACAGCTACCAACACAAAATTGTTGAATCCTTGAACTGTAGTCATGATGGACAATTTGCGCATTAAAAATAAGTTTTCTTATGCACAGAAACCACAACTTGAATATCATGTACTTACATCAGCATCTGTAGGAACAATTTTCATCATGCCCCTGGCAAGCTCTTGCGCAGTGTTTAGATCAGAGCATGTATGAGAAGAGAGTTGAGCTTGAGGCTCAAGGTCTTTATAACTGCATTCAACAGGAATCATTTCCGTTTCTAGATGCTCGTTGGACCCTGAACTTGAAGCATGTGGGAAGCTCATCTCTTCAAATTTCTCTTCAAATTGACTAGAAAAAGTTCATAAATTACATCGATTAAATGGAAAATGAATTATCAGCTACATTAAATAGAAAACTGGTTAATATATAGATTAAAAAATAAGGGGAAAAACACCAAAAATAAATAACCTGATAAGGTAGACATCAATGGGACCCATTGTGCTTCTAAGAATGACCCTATATCTCCTCAGTGGATAGTCAACAGCCTGATGGATATAGAAGCAACAATTCTCCATCATGCATCATAAACAACAGTTTAAAAAGATCATGAACCTTCCATCAATTTATGACCTAAACTTACTTCCTCAGGTTCAGGGACTTCCAGAGTGGTTCCATGTGGAGCCCTGATTGCTATTAGAGTTTCATTCTACTTGCAGATATGCACAGGGAGTATTAATAAAAAGTCAGGAATCCATAATACTCAACATGAAAAGGAGAATATAGTGATGTTCATCATAACAAATTAACAATTAATAAGCAGGAGTGTAGTGCAAGAAAAACTCACCTGGAAGCCAGGTAGGGCCTTAATATCATCTTCAGTTACAAAAAGCAACCTAAAAAGGATTAAAAAACCGTTTAAATATAGCACTGACAATAATATTTTCTTTTACCTTGTGTAGGGTAGGGGAGAGTGAAAATGAATATCAGAACTAGAATGGGAGAAGCTTTACTTCTTTTTGTTTTCATCATCACTAAAACTCCTCAGCCTTTCTTGCATTTCCCTGTCAACAGTTTAGAAGGATTAGCGTTAGCCAACAGTTTTAAAGTACAAAAATTCGATTTTCTCTAATGCAAAGCAACCATATAACCTTATTTGATCATCTAATCTGCACTCTTCCACGGAAAGTTTCTCAATGTCTGCCTGCAAGACAAAGCCACAAGGCTGACCATATAATTTACAATATTTTCTGGCATGCTACTAAGTCATTCTAATTATCTAATATTTTTTATATTAGAAATTATGTCTTATGACAAATGTAGTGTTTGACCAACAAAGGTCTGGATCCAGTAATTGTTGAGCGCTATCTATATACATTACAGACAGAAAAGAAAAACCCATATCCAAATGCCATGAATGACAATGATAGTTCTATAACCTTTAGCTGTGTGTGTCAACAGGCCCTTTACAAGAAAACTACTTGTCTAAACACACATCACATACCTGCAGCTTAGAGACATCGTCTACCTCACCAGATGAAGAACAATCATTTCCCCTGCACCAATTATTCCGCAAGGATTGATGTAAGAATTGTGCTCTAATCCTTTAATCTAAACTTTAAAGCTAAAGACAAGAGAAGCTACATAAACTATATAAAACTTCAAAATACATCACATATTACTTCCAATGTATTCTGTTCTTGATCTTCTTCTCGATGAGACCAATGCCTTCCAAAACATTAGTTATGTCATATATCCTCCTCTTTTGCACCTACACAAAAGGAAAATATTAAATTCATATATGATAGATGCGAGAATAAATATCAGATATTTCAGTCATAATTTTTAAACAAGGACCTCCAAAGTTTCTGCTGCATTATTTAGGTCAAGATTGCCACCCTCTGCATGCTTGAGCAAATTGATGAACTTTTTTGTCAAGAGACCTGTGAAAGTTCTGGTACAGGTTTGTTAATTTTTTCATGGAAAGAACTCTGAGAGCCAAACCAGGCAGTAAAGAGAAATGTAAAGAGCTTGTTGGTTAAGATTGATTCCAAAATTACCTAAGGAACTGTCATAACGACAGCTATTATTAGCAGGAGTAAGAGGAGAACCTGCATGTCAACAGAGACTGTCTGATTAAACTTACTTTATTATGAATAGATCACAATTTGCACATAGGTTGTTCGCAAGCACTAAAAGCTTCTTAAATGGAATAATGAACTTAGTTCAATGTGAACATTTCCTCACCAGCATTTGAGATTGGTGTCTGTGGACCTGATCTACCTTCCTTTGGAACCTTGGCTTTACTATATGTCCTTCCCCCTTTTTTAGACGCAGGAGTTTTGAAGGGACTATTAATTACATTATTGTATCCAGGACTGTTACTCTGCTTCTGTGACTCTCCTTCACTATCATTCAGTCCATTCTTCGACTTCATGTACTGACAGCACCACCAGGTTCCAGAAATGATAAGATAGCAAGAAAAAAGAGATGACCAACAACATACACACACAATAATATATAGGCAAATGGAAGACAATGTTGCAACAATCCATAATATATACTTTCTGGTGCACATTGAATTATATGAATACTAATAGTAACTATGCTTAAATATCCACAACAAATAAAAGGAAACATATTCAAACACAAGCAGTTCAAACCTCAAGCCCATGACATAATAATTCAATCACACCAGTATACAATCACTTGATCTGCCAAAGCAAAACCTTGCATGAACTTATTACCTCAAAAGTAACCCAAAATGTAAATGTTAAACTCCTTTTCTATCAACCTCTTCCTTCCCACCAAACTATTACACAGAAGTATAACTACCAAGCTAGACAAAGATGAAAGCTAACTCCATCGAAATGGAGAGTGCGAAAAATAGTATCTGATACCCATTATTTACAAATTCGGGTTTGGGTCTGAATATTGAGAAATAATGTTGACTTTGAAAATGGAAAATTCAAATTCCACAAAAATAGAAACAAATCAAAAGCACATGCAAGTTAATCTAACCGAATAAGCGAAAACAGAAAGAAAAATGAAATAAAAATCGAAATTATTTCGGAAACCCCAATTATCAAACAAACCCAAATCAAATAACAGTGTCAAAAAACAATGAAAAACGCACTTGCGACCTAACAACAACAGCTTCAGGGTCTTGATCGGAGGAGTGGGAAACGGAGAAGCTGCGATAGTCATACGGCGGAGCAAACGGCGGCTTCGTGGACGCGAAGGCGAGGTGGCGCTTCGGTGGCTGCCGGTTAGGGATGCGCAAAGCTTCCCTCGGCGGCGATTCACGGTGGTTCGGAGCTCCGGCGCCGCCGGACATGGAGCAAGTAAGGGATCCTCTCCGGCAACCACCAATTCGGTTGAGTTGAGAGTTGAGAGTTGAAAGCAAAATGGTTCGAAGAATCAAGTAATGGAAGATTTGGAGTGTACAGTGTTGTATTTGGAAGAGAAAATGGGGATTGAAGGGTCTTAGAGAGAGAAAATGGGGTTTTAGAGAGAGAAAGTGAGGAAGAGGAAAAGAGGGAGCAGAAAACGAGGGAAGAGGGCAATTTTTTGTTTCGGATAGAGGTGGAGGGAACGGAAAATAAAACTATCATTATTTATACTTTCGCCACTAACTTATCAGATTATTGAGAATGTTGCCCCCTAAAAAAAAACCCATTTTTTGCCTCCTTGTATTTTTATATTCAATTCACAATCAAAATCTTCTTTTGTCACGGGTGTATATCGTGTGATCCACTTATAGTTCACAAGAGTTTTCGAATCATTTGCTTTTGAATAATGGAACTTCACGCACATAATCATCTTTTGATTGTTGAGGTAATTCTGAATCAAATCAAATCCTTTAATAAACTTCTAATCATATTTGGTATAATCATGAAATAAAGGAGAACCAGGCCTAAATTTAGAAAGTGTTTCAATGGGCAAATGATTAGGTGGATTCTAGCATGAAGTAGGTATTTTAGTGGTATACCAGTATACCCCAAAAAATTTTCATCTGGAATGATTTTTGACCATTAGATATAATAATTAAATAATGAATGATCCAGATTTATTGTTCCAAAAAAAAATTTGAAAACAAAAAAAACTGAAAAATACGTTTTTGCCCTTCACCTCTCCCAAGCTCAAACCCTACCATCCAAACCCTGATTTCTCCACCACCACCCGCCACCAACATTTTCAGATTCTTGTCGGTGTCGCTGCTAGTGTTGTAGGTTTCGGAGAGCAGTGGTTTCGGAATCGGAAGAAGCGAATTGTTGCCGTTCTCCGATTGGTTAACGTGGCCGGTGGCGGTGGCGGAACCGTTGGTGTTCGGAGCAACGGAAGAAGGTGGTAGGGTTTGGGATGAAGATTGGGTTTCGGGATTCGACGGTTGCGATGGAAGGTTCGAGTTCTGTGGAGGAAGATGGGATGGATCGTGTGGAGGAGGGATGGTTTCGGTTTCTGAAGGAGGGTTAGGGTTCGAATCCATGGATTGCAGAGAGTGAGGGAGCCATGGCGGCGATGGAGCAGACACGTCCACGCGCAGTCACGCCCCACCACCGTGTCTGCTGCCACTGTGTCGCACAGCCACGTCCGCCTAGTCCCGCACTCGCTGTCCCGGCGGCACCAGCGGAGCTTCTCGACGCGACGATTCTGGCTTGGGATGGCGGTGCGATTCGCGGAGCAAGGCGGCGTTATGGTGGCTGGGTCTTGCAGGGATGGTGGTGACGGGTAGAAATGGAAGAGTTGAACAAATTTTGAGGTGGTGGTGAGGGGTTTGTTGAAGATAAGGGTAAAATGGAGTTTTCAAATAAAATTTTGGGGTACACCAGTATACCCATAAAACTGGTACTTCATGCTAGAAGTCACCAAATGATTACCCAAAATATTGTATAAGAACCTTTACTTTTTTTGTCATGACTAATTTAAGGACTTTAATTTTATATTAGATACTAGTTAACTTAAAGATTTCAAACTTAATAAAATATATCAATCTCTATGAGTCTGTTTGGTTCGTCAAATCCACTAACATATAGCAGATAATTTATAACGGATAAAAAAAATAGTCTTGTTTGGTAATTATTTCTAAAATTAGCTTATAACATTTTTTTCACTAACTTATAGAGTTGTTTCCAGACGTTACTTGAAGTAATGTTTGAGTTTTTATCAATTTTTCTTCTATTTTTATCTCTTCTACCTTAATCAAATTCCTCGTTATTCTCAACTAATAAAATAAAATACTAATACGACAAAATATGACATGATCTCATTGGCTCTTTTTTACCTCAATGAACTGCTTAACTTTAGATACAACAAGTGTATGTTTTTTTTTTTCAAATTTTTTATTTTAAATATATTTTGGAAATAATAAAAGCTTAGAGAGGGAACTTGATTTGCTCTAATTAAAGAAAGATTGATCTATAAAAAAATAAAAAATTCATTAATTTATCCATAAAATATGCTAAATTGAAATAATATAAAATAAATAATAAAATTAATTAATTACAATAATTAATGATGTTTAGAATAATAATTACTGATATATTAAACTTAATTAATAGATATATTAATCATCTATTAAGCTATATTAATCACGATATTGTATATCATTAACTCCTCGATTTTAATATCCAAGTAATATTTTTATTATTATTATTATTATTATTTAATCTTACATTAATGTGTCAGTGTGTCGTCCACTCTCAGTCTATCTTGTACTACCTACTCTCCTCTCCTCTCCTCTCCTCAGTGACTATGGCTGCTTCTCTCCTCTGTTCTTCAAACCCTAACTCACTCCTCTCTCCCAAATCCTCTTCTTCTTCTTCTACTCTCCCCTTTTCCTCTATCTCCTTCCCCAATTCCTCCACCACCCTTAGCAAACCTTTACGCACCTCATTTTCCCCCAATCCACGCTCTTCTCGTTCTCTCCGCACCTTCCTCGTCAAGGCTTCTGTAAGAATTTCACATTTCTCATTCTCCTTTGTTATCAGTATCAAATGCATGTTCAAATGCTTCCTTCTTCAACTACAATTTGATTCTAATTACAATTAGATGCATGTGTATGAGAGTTTTCTTCGTTAATAAATAATAATTGACTTCAGTGAAGTAAATAATTTGTTCTTCTTTTTGATAGAGTGAACTTCCATTGGTTGGGAATACAGCACCGGATTTTGAAGCAGAGGCCGTTTTTGATCAGGAGTTTATCAAGGTAAACTTTTGCCACCCAAAGTTAATATAAACACTAAACAGATTCTAAGCCTCTGAAATGTTTTTTTCTTCTGTTCGTTTGTTATATGATGCCTTTTGGAAAGTTTTGTGCTTTGAAATTATGTTTTTTGACAAGGGCGTTATGCTTTCAGGTCAAGCTATCTGAATACATTGGGAAGAAATATGTTATTCTCTTTTTCTACCCATTGGACTTCACATTTGTTTGTCCCACAGGTTACTTCACATTTTTGTAGACTATACTTACATCTATATAACTGTGGATGTGAAAATGTGATTGGGTAAACAACTTAATTATGTGCTTATCCAATAAGCTTCTTTGTAATAAGATAAAAAAAAAAAAAAAAAAAAGTTTATTTTCAGTATGCTTATTGATAATTTTATGGAAATAAGTTAAAAAGAGCTTATAGGATGGTCATAAGCTATTTTTATAAATTACTTCTCATAACTTTATTCTCACAAGATGTATTCATAAGTCCAAATAAGCTATTCCAAACGCCCCTTAAATTTTATTTTATTTTTCACCATAATATTTGTTACTTGTCTACAGAAATCACTGCTTTCAGTGATCGGCATGCAGAGTTTGAGGAACTAAATACAGAGATATTGGGTGTTTCAGTTGACAGTGTGGTGAGTTGGTTTTGACTGTCTTTTGTTTCTTAATTATTTCCTTAGCTACTGGCTCTTATGACATGGTTTTGCCTGCGGTATATTATCTACTGAAGAAAATAAAGGGTGCACAAAGACTTGCACCACTTGCAGTCTTTACATCATTTAAGGCCTTAACAGTTCAATTTTTAGAGAGAATCTATGACTGAGTTTTAGCATAATAGGTAAAACTGCATAGGTCTTGTATTCTCACTGTCTCTGAAACTTGCTACATAGAATTTATGCAAGTGTATGGTTAGAGGAAATTGCTTCATAAATAAAGCAAAAGCAAGCAGAATGTCTGGTTTGCAGAAACCTCTTTCAAACTTAGATAATTGGAATGTATTTTTCTTGATCTTCAAATGAAATGAAATTCATAAGTTTGGTAAAGCGTGTAACTTTTGCAAATTGGCACATGATATTCCCACATGTATATGCATTCATAGCTTGTTATGTTATACTTTACTACATTCTCTATGTTACACTTATCGTTTTATGGGCTATCTAAAATGGCACTTCCAAAGTTTGCTTCTTCTTGATTAGTGGTGCTATGATTGTTATTGTAGTTCTCACACCTTGCATGGATTCAAACTGATAGAAAGTCAGGTGGTCTTGGTGACTTGAAGTATCCTTTGATTTCTGATGTCACCAAAGCCATATCAAAATCCTATGGTGTTCTCATTCCTGATCAGGTATGTTTTGACATCATGTCCTAAACTATGGCTATTCTCTTTCCTTTCCTCCCAACCCCAATATCTTTTTTGCTTTAGTTTCAACGTTATCTGGAATGAAATTTAGGGTGCTGTCTAGGCCACAGCTTTAGTAGGCTGCATCATGTGGTGAAATGTTAGCAGTGAAACTATTACTTTTCATTCCTCTTTTCTGAACCTCTGTTATAGTGATCCCAAATGTTTCAAATGATTTAGGGGATTGCATTGAGAGGATTGTTCATTATTGACAAGGAAGGGGTTATCCAGCATTCAACAATTAATAACCTGGCAATTGGTAGAAGTGTTGATGAGACAAAGAGAACACTCCAGGTAATAATACACTTAATTAGTACTACAGTAAGATTACATTTAGTAGTATATCTCCTTTTGTTGTTTCTTTTTCCCTCCTAACCTTTATATAATTGAGTTCCCCCCCAACATGTTCTTGCAGGCCTTGCAGTATGTGCAGGAGAACCCAGATGAAGTTTGCCCAGCTGGGTGGAAGCCTGGCGAGAAGTCCATGAAACCAGACCCTAAACTTAGCAAAGAGTACTTTGCAGCGGTGTAGGGAGGATATTAGTTAAGAGTACATCTGTATCAATTAGTGGGGTGTAAAAGGATATTTATATATTTTTGCAATGTGAGTCCTTTTAAATTTTGAGCCGCTGGGCGTGGGCAAGGTTATAATTGCATGCTGGAGGACCTAGATGTTGGAGTGAATTATGTATTAATTTTTACGATGTCACTTGATTATTGTATCTGTATGGCATGCTTGTGTATGAATAATGCCTTAAAGCCAGAATGGAGCTGAAGGCAGCTGCAGTTCTATGACTTTGCAAGGAGCTCTTGTCTGGAAGAAATATGAAACTGATTATGCCTTTATTCTGTATGTTTACAGGTAATCGTGGCTAAGGTGAGCTATGAAGCAAGGATGGAAAATAGTATTACATATGATCTTGTCATATATAATTTCAACTTAGTATTACATATGCTATTCATACGTCTTATCTCAGGTTATGGCGGCAAATTCAATGTAGCCACTGGATTTGTTTTTTGGTTGAGTAATATTTTTGGACAGCACATTAGATAATTTTTCTAACAATTTTAATTTTTTATAACACAAATTACAAGTAATTTGTATTAGAAAAATTAGAATTGTCCAGGAAAGAGATATTTATAAAACATAATTGTTATTTTATTTATTTTTGGCTGAGTCTGCTTATTATTTTTTTCATGACCTTTAAATTTTAATAATCATAATAAATTAATAAGAAGTGAAATGTTAAAATGATAAATTAAGGGTATTTCAGTAAAAAAAAAATGTAAAGTTAAAAAAAGAATGGTTTGATGTTCATTTAAAAACAGAAAAAAAATTAAACACTTTAAGTGAGACATTTGTATTTTTGTATAACACTTGAACAAATTATAACGTAGTTTCACAGCTAATATTTTTTTTTTTTTTTCATATATATTTTTTATTTGTAAAGTCTTCTATTTTGGGGAGTACTGTGTCTCCCGAGTGTTTATCCTAATCCGATACTCACTTTTGTGTTGTACCCAGTTTTCCTTAGAAATTTAGGCAAGAGACTAAGCTTTGGTCCACAATCTGCAATTGGGCATCACCATTCACCCAAACTTTGATTTGTTAGAGAAAAGAAGCAAAGAGTGGTGGCAGATTGAAGGAATATGTCAATACCCCAGAAGGGCCTCTTCTGTGTCTTTGACATCCAAAATGTAACCTCACTAACACTGTCATCACCTGCTCTATGCAGCAACACCAGCTACCACACCTTGCACTCCACTTTCTCAAAACCACCATTGAAAACAACCCATATGCTCAATTCACCACTCCAATCAGTGGGCCACATGACAAGTGATAGACCATGGAGAAAGTTGAAACCTTTATCAGCTTCTCTTTCGGTTCCACCACCACTTGACCTTACAGAAAACAACGTGAGACAGGTTTTAGTTGATGCTAGAGCGGAGCTGGGGCAGATCTTTGACACTTCTGTTGGCATGACAGGTATTTTGTTTGTTGATGAAAATGAAACACTGTTTATTAAATAATGGGGTTATTATATTGTATCTTACTCCTATGTTTCTTGAATTGGTGCAGGAAAGGTTGAACTGGTGGAGTTGGATGGACCTTTTGTGAAGATTAGCCTCAAGGGTCGGTTTTGGCACAAGCGTTCCACTGTCCTCGCCAGAGTGGGTAATTATCTCAAACAGAGGATTCCCGTAAGTTTCTTGCAGTTCTTTTCTATATATTTGAACGGGAATGTTATTCCAGCACTTATAATTTTACACCCGAGTATAAATTGATAAATAAAATGCTAGTTGTTGGACTATGTCTGATGGAGATGAGTGTAACCGAGTGGAATGAAATAGGATAACATGGGATGGAATGGAACCCATTCCAATGCCTTTCTTTTTTTTTCCCTCTTCATTCCATCGTAACATATATGTTCTGTCCGAACATACTCCTTTGGCTCGATATCCTGTTGTCCTTCCCAGTCTATGTGATTTGCTCAGCCTAGTCCTTCTTTACGGTATGCTGGTTGGTCCAGCTCCTCTTGGCTCCGTTAGGCTTGTGACTAATGCCTGATGGATGAGATGGTGGAGGAGTACTTGCAAAATCACTTTGATGCTTAAGTTAACACATGGAATGCAAGTGTAAAAGTATGAAGAGTAGAGAGTGGATAGTGTATGTGTTCTTGGCAAATGAATCCGGCCCATAGGGAATGACTAATGGTGGCACATCAATCATTTTGTCCGGTCACTTGTCTTAGAATCTTAGTTGTCTGTAAGGAGGAGCTGCACTGTTGATTCTGTCACTTCCAATCGTATTCTACTACAATAGTAGGGTGGCAAACCTACGCGACCGAACAAAGGTAGGGCGATAGTCCTACTAGGGTAGAGCAGCAACCTACAAGGTTGATGTCTTGGTTGGAGTTGGGCTGTCACTCGGTCCACTTGGTGTTGGCCCGGTGCTTGACCCAATACTATCTTTGGATTTGGGCCGTTGCCCGACCCAATACATGTTGTTGGCCCAAGGTCTATGATCATGGCCCAGAACAATATCCAAACAATGATATCGTAACTTTGTTCCATTTCATTCCATTTTACTCCATTCCATCTCATTTCATTACCCATCTTTAAATATCAAAACATAGCCTAAAGGTTTATCATATTATTAACCGAGTAACAATATACTTCTTTCAATAAATGATAAACATAAAATAAACGTGGATAACCAATATTTTATACATCAGTTGTAAGGTGTCTCGGATTATAAATTCTAGTGGTAGGAATAACATTACCTATATTTTAAGCCAAAAAAACCCACTTTAGATATAGCTACCAATATAACTACCAAACTAGATATCTTACTAAGAGTACATGTAGGTTTCTTACCCAAAACGTAAAACCTCAAAGTCTTGAATACTTGAAAGCTTCACTTACAAAACATTTTCGTTGTATTTACAAATAGAAAAAGAAAAAATTGTTCCTTTTTTATGCTTTGTTTTCAGGAGATTTTAGAGGTAGATATAGAAGACGAGAAACAATTGGATGACAGTCCTGAGAACTTTTGAGGAACTGTGCAAGACGTGCCACTATGGTTTTTGGTTTATTCTTGTAGTTGGTATTCAACTACCCAATTCGCTAGATAAGAGTATTTGTTTAGTGCATTCTTTAAGTGGATGAGAATCCATGAAAAAGATCACAATGAGGGTATCTGTATATTTCTGCAATCTTTTTTAGATACAATGCAATTTGGGGTATTGCCTTGTCATTGGTCAGAGTCACCAAAAGAACATATCTAATACTACTCGCTCCATATTATTTACTACATATGAGACAAATTCCGGGTTCATGTGATGTTGTAAGTTGAACTATCATTTGGCAGAGAGTATTGCAGTTTTGATGTAGTCCAGTTCGAGATTTCAATAATGAAAAATAAGGTGGTTTGGTAGATAAATCATGGGACAAAAGTTCTAAGTATCAATAACTCAGGTCACTCGAATGTTGCATCATAAAACTGCAATGTATGCTGATTTGTTAGTTTATCTTATGAATATGTTTCTGCAGTTTTATAGTGTGTTTAGCTCTCCATACTAAAATTTCATCCAGCTCGTCACACACATTCGTCTATGGCTTAGGTAATCACTACCGTTGGCAGTTGAAACACAAGGAATAGGTTAAGTGAACTTTTTCTTTTGATTGAGTTTTTTTGGAACTTACCATTACCATAAGGCTTCCTTTCAATGTTCTAATGTTCTACGATCTTTTGTTTGTCGTTTTTTTTTTCTTTCCTGGAGATAATCAAAGCTTGATTTTCTAGCTGGAGATATGTGGGATTTAGATTTGAACCTGGATCTTTGTGCTGTTTCTATTATAATCTTTTGACTTAGTTAAAAACAACAAGAACTTCCTTGTGCAAAAACACAAAATAAGGCAGACACCCTCATCTTTCCAATTTTGTTGGATGGCATTTAACCGACAGCGAGACAAGAAGAATATTAAATTCCCAGAAGATCTTGTTATTTACTTATCTATATTATTATATTCTGATAGTGTAGTAGAGAACTAGAATCAACTATAAATTGTAAACATTAGTTGAAATTGTGATTTGTAATCATAATTATATATGACTCGCAGACAAGCCATATGTAGCCCCGCTGCAAGCTGTTGGGAATTATATAGTTTCTTGTTGAAGGAAGACTTTTAGATCAATGAAATTAGTTAGCGTCTTAGAGTTAATTTTGTTTGTGCTACGTATATATCATGGTCGATGACTAGGATTTTCCAAGCAGATTGGATTAAGATATGGTCGATCTGAACGATTAAACCAAATGCATTTGTTAGGTAATTACTAATTCACTGCAGTTCATGTGCCTCACATGGATCCTCCTACTAGGACTGTGATGTTCTAAGAATTTAATTAAAATACATCGTTTACATCAATATCTATTTATATATTGTCATGTCACTAAAAATGCGTACTCTTATACTAGTAACCTTAAAAGTCTGATTATGATTGATTCACAGCATAAAAAATTGCTGATGGTGTCAAAATTAAACTCTATTCTAAAACTGGATAAAGGGTTATTTTGCAATTGCAAACCTATCATCCAATTGGTCCAGCCTACTCATCATGCATTTCCATACAATTCCATCATTCTCTTGTTCAATTGGGCTGTGTCTGAAATTGAAGCTGCCCGTAAAACAATCCACTTCCTCCTTCCATTGAAATTTGAAAATTGAAACTCTCTGGTTGAAGCTCAGATGCTTGAAATAGTGAGCTGCACCTTTTGTCTAGACCGACCCACCCACTAAGTGCAACATCATTCTCAGAATCTTGCCCAGCACCAACACCAGCACATTACATTATGGGCACATATGCAACAAGACTCTGCTTGGTTTAACCAAAGTTCAAAACTTGCATCATCTGAAACGGCTTCTCCACTAAGCACTTCACCAAAAACCAACGAGGAAACCAAAAGAGAAATCATAATGCAACAAACATATATTGACCACAAGAAACCCCACCTGCCACCCACACCTACCCAAAATCCCCATAAGAAACCCTTACCCTTTCTAATTGTTCCAGAAGGGTCCACAAAATACATGCAAGCATGGAACAACATTGAAAATTTAATCAACAAAACAAACAATTTAATTTGGATGACGAAGGGTAAAAAAAAAATTTGGATCACAATTGCCCTAATCACCAATCTCATATATATTCGAGCGAATTCCAAGAATCGTCAGCTTGTTTTTCTTTTTCGAGATGATATGTCAGCTTAATTCCTCCTGCTTCTATGCTCCTTTTAAAAAAAGTGCTTCTATGACATAAAATTAGAAATAGAAGCTATTATTATAAGCAGAAGCTATTTTGTGTTTGGATGAACTTTATAAAAAAGGAATTTAAAAGATTTATTATGAGAACATTATTGTCCAATAAAACATTAATAATCTTCGCTCTCTTTTCTATTACTTTTCCTTTTTTTAGAAGTTAAGAATTGTAACTTCTGAAAAATAAAATCACCAAAATATGATTTTTCTGACTTTTTTTTTTTCCCCAAAAGTCAATCCAAATGCCTATATTTTTTTCAAAAACACTTTTATTTAAAAAATAAGTGCTTTTTTTAAGGGGGGAAAAAAACTCATCCAAACAGGCTATGTTTTATACTTGAGAAATGCCAACGATTTAATGTTTTTAATATTTTTTTATTAATAATTAAGTTTTATATAGAACTTAGGTGGCGTTTGGAAGAGCTTATTTAAGCTCCTTTTGACTTATCTGATGACATAAGCTCTTATGCAGTGTGTTTGGCAGAGCTTATAAAGTAACTTATACCATCCCATAAGGAGTTTTTGACTTATTTTCATAAGTCACTGGAACAAGCTTATGGAATTTTAACAAGTGCTTATGACCTCTCCGTGTTTTCCCCATTCGAATCCTCTCCTGCCCCTTTCTTCATAAGCTCTTATTGCATAAGCTCTCATGCAATAAGGTCTTATGTGATAAGCTTTTAATTAAATTGTTTACCCAAACACGGCCTAAACTAAATCACATGAAATTACTTTTTGCTTATGGGTTATTAATATTGCTATAAACTAATTGAAGTTTTAGGCCCCTCCACACTCAAAAAAAAAAAAAAAACTTATGAATGACGATGACATAATGACTCATAAAGTGAAGTGTGTGATTGGATGAGCGTTTGACAAACGTGATTTTAGATGGAATTGATTTTGTAGAATTAATTTCAATACAATTGAGTTTGAAGTGAATTGATTTATGTTTGGATGTTTTTATTTTGAAAGCAAGTTTGATATAAAACTTAGTGTAATTTTTCAATCTAAAAGCAGAAGCTACTCCAAGCTACTTTTGATAGAATTGATTTTGGATGCAAAATTGTTTCCCCAAACTTATAATCAAACACCTCTTTTTTTATACTAAAATCAAAGCACTTATGGTGTCTCCAGAAGTGGAATCAAATTCACACGAAGTGATATAGCAAAACTTTAACAATAATTGTTGAAAGAATAATGATATTTGAACACCCAAATTGGGACACCATAGGGTGTCCCTTTGATTTTTTATGTATTGTTGGAAAGCATATATACATAAAAGATAAAAAAGTAAGTAAGAGATAGAGATAAATATATACAAAGTGTCACATACAGTATCAAAAACTTGATGTTTAAATAACACAACTCATCCACAATCACTGTACAAAAACAAAAAAACTAGTGCAGCGTACTCAATTAAGGAAGGTGTGACAGATTTGGATTACTGAAATGGGGGGCAAGCTTTTTGTGTGGGGTGTGGACAAGTTATTTAGTCAACCATGTAGTCTTGCTTAGCTTCTTTTGGCTGGAATTGAGTGCTATTGGTTGAGTTCATACCTTGATCCTCATTGTATATGGTATAGTTTTTTTTTGTATATGGGTTGAGTACCCCTTTGTACTATTGATTAATACATTTTTGCTTATCGAAAAAAAAAAGGGAAGGTGTGACCTGTAAGGCTATGACAAGTTAAATTGGTGTTATTAGATTAATTCTTATATATATTATCCTGATTTATGAAAAAAGAGGATTTCCTTTCTATTAATACTACTATCTCCCCCTACTCCAAGGGGTTGATCTAGTAGAGCATAACATGTTTCGTATCTGACATGTTGTAGGTTTAATCCCCCACTAGTCTCTCTGGGGTGAGATAAATGTAAATCCCTTTGTAAGTGCTCACAGAGCAGTCCGAAGGTTTTTCCTGCCTTGGACTGGGGCACCATCTTCTTATCCTAAATTTTTTCAATTAAAATAAAAATAAAAATCCTACTATCTCCCCCAAGAATAACGGAAGTTGCTTGTAAACTGCTGTGCACTATACACCACGATAATCGGTGAGGATATATTCCACATTCCACATATTAAAGAAACCAGAAGTCTGAGTTAAGAATAACATAATTGATGCATCTCCCTCTCCCATCGAAGGAGTTAGACGATGACATTTGACTAATACAAATCCCCTGGTTTTTCAAATTGCAATTTTTGACCGAGTTGTTATCAAAGAAATTAGCCAAAGTGTAAGCGGCTTGGTTTGAACTCGTTCGTGGTGGGGAGGAAAAAGGTTGCCACGAAAAGGCAATGGGTAACATTATCATTACTTTCATTAAATATTTTCTACATTTTTTGACCTACTCTCATTTTCCGTATACTAGGGGGGCATTAACAAAAGGTTGAAAGAAAAAAATAAGCACTACATTGACTTCTACGGTCCCTATGCCGTATATGATGGATGATTCCTATGTACTCAAAATGCTAAATTCAAAGCCCAAAATCGGTGGTTCATGAGAAAAAGGATCGATCACAAGGCAACTTCGGATTCAGGCACGTTATTTAGTCTATCTTCCCAAACCAACTTGGCTGCAAACTCATCTTGCTCAGTAACATGTTCCTGCTACCATAAAACAAAAATGACATAATTAGCTCTATAAATGCAAAGACGGGAACTTGATTTAGCAACTTGTATTAACTAATTATGCCATCATCTTGATTTTGCTTTGCTCAAAGAAAAATAATAATCTTTCTTGAACCACAAAACATTATTGTTAACTTTATACTCCCTCCGGTTCTTATTATAAGAGGCAAGTGACTACTTTTTTTTGGTCCAAAATATAAGAGACATGCATGTATTTTGACAAATATTAAATGCTCATTTCCAATTTTACCCTTATTTATAATAGGGTTTATATTTACGAGACAGTGTAACTTTCAATACAAGTAGATTTGTTCATTAATTATTGAAGGGTTAAATTTGTAAATTTATATGAATATTAATTACAAATAGCTTATTTCAATGTATTTCCTTGGCCTGTGTGTTTTAAGGTTTTGCCTCTTATATATAGGATCAGATGGAGTACTTTATAGTGAGAATCAATATTGACGCACCTCTAATTCTAACATTAATTGTTTGGCTGTGGCTGCTGACACGATAATGCGACGTGCCTTAGGGGAAATAAAACCTTCATCAACGGCCTTGTCAATGAAAGACAACAAGGAATTGTAAAATCCATCCACATTCAACAGCCCCACCTGCACCGAACAAAATTAACATCTAGCAATGTTAATCCCATTGACCAATAACTTCAATTGTTTTGCGTTTTTCTTCATGCATTTTTATACGATGGTCATGGCATTTCCTCCATTCAAATGGAGCACTTTCTAATAATGTAACGTGACAACGATTAATTAACAAAACAAAATTTGAGGCTATCTACTTCATGTGAATACAAATTAAATAGCTCACATGTATCGGTTCTCTTTCGAAGCTTCCTGGTAGTTGACACGACACGAGTATATGTAAAGACACAGAAACACACACGATCCCAAGCAGATAAATCATTTTATTCACTGAGGCATCCACAACTTGGCTAAATTAGAAAACAATGAGTATCTACAATGGAAGAACATCACTTTGGTTCTTAACTCCCATTTTGTGGCCCATAAATATTATATATAATTTAAGAACTTTTATATATTTTCACTCTAATACAAGAACTACAGTTTGGGTTCTTAACTTACTTTAAGTGGGTCCCATAATTGACCCCACATATTTATATTTTTTAATTTTTTTTCAACTTACAAACTTAATTTTTTATTTTAAATTTTATTCTATTTTGTCAAAAAAAAGTATTGGCAAGAACGATTCTTATAGAAGAATGGTTCTACAACATGACATTCATGTCACCCTCTCCAATACAAGTTCTTGTAAGAACTGGTCCTTGCAAATAAAAATTCGTATAAGAACCATCTTTGGAGATGGTAACATGACAACTGATTTTACGTACTACATATGACAGTGTTAAAACATGCATGGACAATGAATGGATGTGAACATGTGGCATGTGGAAGCGTGGGTTGCTTAAGGCAAGTACTGCAAGAATAACCGAAGGCAAACATTATTAATAAAACAAATTTGACTAGTTTATGTTTTGCGTGTTGAAAAATTTATTCTAGAGAGATCACAAGAAGCTACTGAAGATTGTTCATAGCCATGGTTTTTCTATTATAATACTTTATTTTCCCATCATTCAGGCATCTCTGCCATAGGTTTCTCTATCAACGACATTACTTATTCTATACTCCCTCCGGTCCATAATGTAAGCAAAAATTTCCAAATTTTTTGGTCTAAAATATAAACAAATTTCAACTACTTTCATCTCATTTAATGAAGTTATTCTCAAAATACCCTTTATTTAATACAAATTTTGTTTTCCAATGACTCAATTTATTCTCAATAACACAAACTTAATAAATAAGAGGAAGGGTAATTTAGGTAAAAAACTTAATTTTTTTATTCTCAATGACTCTTTTAGATGAGATCAACTAATTATCTTAATATGTGTGTCCCATTTAATTTTTGTTTACAATAGAGACCGGAGGGAGTATTATTTTGGCTACAGTTGTGTGACGAATAATTTTGGTCGACGAAATTTGTAATTGAAATCACTGATATCAACCGGATATATATGTCAATTGAAGAGCAACGGTGACAATACTATTCATTTCCTTTAACATACTATTTATTATTGGATGAATTTCACGTGTGACCCACTGAAAAAAAGTGAATCCGTAATTTAGTGAGTCCTGCATGAAATATACCAATAATAAAAATGCATTAAAAAAATTGGGCTAACTAACGTGTTGTTAACATTTCTCGTAACTTGAATTGGTCAGAAACGAGGAATATATCTTACGGGTTTGCTGTGGATCCCAAGCTGAGCCCATGTAATGACTTCTAGCAATTCTTCAAGGGTTCCATATCCTCCTGTCGGTTGAATAATGAGTACCAGCTTTATGTCTTGATCAAACATCAAATATCCCCATTCATATGATTATCTTAACTTTTTATTTATTTGTTTATGTTATGTGGTCTAATGAGTACTCCCTCCGGTCCACAATGTAAGCAAAAATTTCCAAATTTTTTGGTCCAAAATATAAGCAAATTTCAACTACTTTCTTCTCATTTAATGAAGTTATTCTCAAAATACCCTTCATTTAATACAAATTTTGTTTTCCAATGACTCCTTTTATTCTCAATAACACAAGCTTAATAAATAAGAGGAAGGTTAATTTAGGTAACAAACTTAATTTTTTATTCTCAATGACTCTTTTAAATGAGATCAACTAACTATCTTAATATGTGTGTCCCATTTAATTTTTGCTTACAATAGAGACCGGAGGGAGTAATTAAAATTAATCCTTACCAGGGAGGGCAATGAAAGCATCTGCTTGACGAGCCATCTCGGCTTTCCTTTGGTGCATATTTGATACGGCTCTCACCTCCCCAATAGGATCACCTGTTATCTGCATTTGCCACATGTATATCATGATTCATTGACCGCTTTCATGTTGATAATTAATATTTCTAACTATAACTCTAAATCAATTAATAATTCTGTCACCCAATCACCATATAATAAAATATAGTAGTAAGCAATGAGCGGGTATACGGTACCTCTCTTGGCATGAGACTAGTTGGGATGACCCTGCACAAACAAGCCCATATCAAAACACAAAGGTTTCACCGTTTCAGTTTGTCGTAACCAAGGAAATCTAATTTTTACTCAAGATCCGCCACTATTAATGATCCTCTTATTTACTTAAAAAAATATATTATATGACTTTTATATTTTTAAGACATCAAATAAATTACTTTTTCCTTTAAAAATTTCTTTATTTAATAATAAAAGAATTAGTCTGAGAATTTTATTGGAGAATAAAGCAAAACTCCGATTAATTTCCTGTCAAAAAGAATAAGGAAACAAAAGCTAATTGTATGTGGAACAAGGAATAATCTACGTTGTATTCAAAGTGCAAGAAAAGTAAAATATTAAGTAGGGGGAAAGAGAGAATGAATAGCACAATGGTGGCTCCAATTGATCGCCAAGACAGTCTCTTTGTTGAGGCTTAAAGGGAATCAACTTTATCCAATAGAGCAAAGCTGCTCAAGAAGCTTCTAACCATCGGTAAAGGTCACACTTTCCTATCTGTGCGGAAAGCCGGATATATATTATTAATCCCTCTCAATTAATTTTATTTATATCCAAAATGCTCCCCTTGACCTACACTTGGAAAGCTTTGTTTAAGAAGAGGAATGCCCCACGTTGCCAGCATTGGATCCCATGATGTTTCTTTCTTTTTTTTTATAAGCAAAAAAATGTATTGAATGGAGTATAAGGATATTCAATATATCCCGTGATGTTTCTATATTGCAACATCCAATGACATCTCTAAGAAAACCAAGAAGGTATGTTGCCTAGGAAATTATTGGGTGTAAACTTTGTATCTTAACTGTGCAACGAAATTTTGACACATGTAAAAGCGTATCAGAATATTATAAAGGGTCATGCTAATGAATATCCTCAGGACACTCTTTAAGGAACTAAGAAAATCAAGTTTTCATTAGAAAACCAAACATTTCACCATTTCAAATGTTAAATACACCAATTCCCTATGTAATCTTTCTTTTTTTGGTTCCTTAACAAGTGTCATAAGGGCACTCGTTAGCATCTTTCTATTATAAAATACACGTATCTTTTTTTTTTTTTTGGGGAAAATTACACTTATCTTTGTTATATAACTCATATGTTTGTGCATATATCAAAAGTTGATTAGCATGCATACATTGACACACGCACAACACACAATAGAAGTGAAAGTGGAGTGTGAGAGAGTGAGAACAAACCCTAGAACATGGCGCCCACCATCATGAACTGCTTGAGAAACCAGACCCATCAGCCCCACGCTACCACCTCCATACACCAAATCAATCCTTCTCTCCACCTTCAAAACACATCGAAAAAGCAAACATTCATTATGAAAACAATTAAACATACCAAACCAACTGTTCGGACGTGGCTACAATAATAAAATTTAATTATTGTAAAACCAAATGTCATGGTCTGTGGGTTTTTGCTATTGTTGCTGACTTCGTTTCTACAGGGTGGATGAGGAATAATTGAATAATCTGTTTTGGTTTAACTATTTAGTAAAGGGGTGGAATTTTTGTTTTGTATAGGAGATAGTGGAATTAGTGGGATGGAATTTTGTTGGCTAATTTGAAGGACATCTTTGTAAAGTTGATTATGCTTCTGTCTAGGGGGAGAATCATTTCTACATAGGTTTTCTTTTTGGTCCTTTTGTATATGGGCTGGAGCACCCCTTATGCTCAATTTCAATATAATTTTGCTTAAAAAAAAAAAACCAAAGGGGTAAGAAGTGAAAATTAAATAAATATTTTAAAACAAGGGATAGTAATAGTAATACAGTACAGTGAGAGAGTGAAGACCATATTTGGGTGCCATTGCCAAACCCCAAGCCATATGGAAAAATCAAGAAGGTTCGGTCATGGAAGCTTGTGGGGAATGCCAAAGGGTAAGAACACGCTTCATAGAGTAATAATACCTAGGAAGCACGTTTGGTTCCCCAGAAAAAAGTAGAAGCTAAATGTGTTTATGCGTATTTTTTTCAAGATAGAAAATTTTTTTGTTATAAAAAATTGTATAGTATAGGAGAAAACAAACATCATGCAAGAAGGCTGCTCAACTGACAGGCAGATTATAGCTAGCAATCTCTCTCTCATGCCAAACTTAAACCCTAAACCATTCCTCAACAATCATAAGCCCGAGTTGCGACTCTAGATCATGTTTATTAGTTTCATTTTCTTTAACAAAAAAGAACAAAAAAAAAAAAGAAAAAGAAACAACCACAATAACTCAACTGTACCATCAGCTATCATAGAAAATCCCCAAAATTCATAGAAGAAAAAGTTTGGTATATGAGGAGTGGAACAAAGGAGGTTTCAGGAAGAAATTAATGTGGCCGATATATGGAACAAAAATGTGCAAGGAGGAAAATATCAAAAAGTTCTTCATTGAATCTAATTAATGTTAAGATGGCACACAAACAAGAAGGAAAAGCACATATGCCACTGATTCAAGCATTAATTGCTCTTCTAGATTTGAATTTGGTTTTTGCAAAAAGAGATTTAAAAATAAAGGGACAATAAAAGAAAGCCGAATTTGATAAAAGGAGGAAAAACTTAAACGAGTCTTTCACTTTAAAATTCAATTCCTCCTGGGAAGAAAGCTGTCCTCGTGTATATATGATGTAGCAGGAAATTGTACTAAAACAAATATCTATTTCTATATATATATATATATATATATATATGTATGTATATGTATGTGTATGTATGTGTGTGTAGAAAAAAGAAAAACAATACTATATATACATTACCAGTTCCTTGCCAAGGTCTATAGCAGCTTCTTGGTAGGTAGCTTTCTTGCCTGAACTGCTCCCACAGAAGACGCAAATCCGGTTGAACCTGGATTTAGTCTCTTCCATATATTCGTCTGTGATGCAATGTTGTGTAAGGCCTTGGCCGTACAACTAGAGAGGGAATGAAGGAGACAGGGTTGGGAATGAGAACTAGGTGACTACTTGTTATAATGTGTCCCTGCCCCCTCAAACCAACATCTCAACTCTTTTGGCCAATGATATATTTAAGAATTAAGAAATGAATCGTGTTTGGTGCTTAATTATCTATACTTACTAATATATAAAGATAATACTTGAATTTTGGTTTGCACATTTCAAAATGTCAGTACTACCCTTTAAGACTGCAAAACAACTCAACAAAAACCACTTAAAAAATAACACTATTTTACTGCAGAACTGACTCTCCGAAAAAGTAACTTCCTCCCTGTGAGATATACCACATACCACTTGAGAAAGTAACTTCCCGATTGTTGGGGAAAAAAAAAAGTAACTTCCCGTATTAACATTAACCAAAAGATAAAACTGAGGCAGGATAAAAGTTATTCACGTGTTCAAACATATTTTCATTTTTTTTCCTTATTCAAACTCAAACACAGCAGCAGTGGTTACCAAATAACCATCCTTTCAAGATCATAAGTCGGAAACCAACCTTTACGCAAAGGAAAAAAAAACAGGGAGGGGGCTGCACCATCAGAGAATAACAATAAATGGGAGATAGAAAGTGTGAGAGTTACATGTGAGAAAGGAAGAGGGAAGGCGAAATAAAAGGAGGAAGATGAAGGGCTGGAGGCAACCACCACAAGACGGAGAAGCCGGATGGGGTGCTGCTGGTGCATCGGGGAGGGGACCGGAAGAGGACCAGTTGCGGTGAAAGAAGAACACACTAAAACAAGAACCATTTTCTACAACAAAATGCTCAGGGCCAATACAAATCAACACCGGCTTGATTTGTACCATTTTTATGTGTTTGTATTATGTTTGGTTCATATTACTTTAACTCGATACTTTCTCTACTTTGTCAGGAATGCGTTTTGTTCATGTTTGGATTATGATTCTTCCAATTCCAGGGTTGTTGTTGTTGGTAGTGGTGCTTCTTCTTCTTCTTCTTCTTCTGGTTTGGTTGATGACTTGACCTTCAATTTGGATGATACTTTTGTACAGGGTGCTTATGAACCATATGCTAGGAAGTTGCTTATGGGTGCCCAATTGAGGCACAATATCTTCTGTGAAAAGTTTGTAATCAAGGCTTATTTCGAAGCAGAGAAATCTCAAAGGACCAATAAAAAAAATTGAACTTCAACTTTTATGTGTGTTTGTGTATAAAAAATGAACATTTATGTGATTTGTGAAACACCCTTCTACCCCGCATGTTAATAAGCATTTAATATAGAACAATTTAAAAGAAAAACATGCATTTATTGTATAAAATAAAGACCTTTGTCCATGGATAGAAAAGTCCCACATGAACCAGTTCACAATGTGGAAATAAAAGTTTAAAACAATTAACATAACAATAAACAACCCAACCCCAATGTCACATACAGAGCTGGTATAACCGTTCCGGAATAGAATCCACGGAATTACAACTGAAAACTAACAACGAACAAAATATAAACTAGCCTTAACTATGAGTGGCGGCTCCTCAGAGTCACTCCTTTCCGGGTTGCTCGTCATCCTCTGCAAGGTGCCAACCAGGCCAAACAAAACCAAACAAACAAACATAGGGAGTAAGAATCATGTAAACATAATAGCAAGGAATAGGTAGTAAAGTAAATCATACAGGCATGGCACCAACACAAACATACATCAACAGCATCAACATTCAACATGCTATGTAGTGCAATGCAGTCCTACTCCGCTAAACCAACAATGCATGTGGATCCACTAAACTCGGGATGAACGACTTTGGAGTTAAATATCCACATTGAGAACTCAACACCGGAGAATCTACTCCTTGGATAGCCAACGCATCAACCAACGAATGCCTCGTCACAGGGGCGATAGGAGAATCTACTCCAACCGTGGATGGCCAGATCGTCGTACTCTAGGACGACCTCCCCTATGTCGAACATCCCTAAACAACATCTCCGATGCAATGCGTATGCAACAACAACGGCAACACCACCTCAATAACTCCAACAGAATCGACCGAAGATAACAGCGGAATCAACCGCAACAACTTGCCTCCCGGAATCTACCTGAGGACTTAAGCGGAATCAACCGCGGTACCTGGGGCAAACTTTCGGCCACCAAGGTACATAACAACAACACCTTAGACCCAAACCGCGGGGTCAAGGCTTCCTTGGTCAAGAAGCACCAAGGCACAACTCACCAGCTTGCGGTACCCAATGGGCACCGACTTGCCAAACTTAACACCTCACCATCTCATCATCTTTAATTATCTTTAGTAACATTAATCAAATTGTCTAATCAACTTATCATCATTGGGAAATAGGGTTTGAAACCCCCTTAATGGCCAGATCGCCGTACTCTAGGACGACCTCCCCTATGTCGAACATCCCTAAACAACATCTCCGATGCAATGCGTATGCAACAACAACGGCAACACCACCTCAATAACTCCAACAGAATCGACCGAAAATAACAGCGGAATCAACCGCAACAACTTGCCTCCCAGAATCTACCTGAGGACTTAAGCGGAATCAACCGCGGTACCTGGGGCAAACTCTCGGCTACCAAGGTACATAACAACAACACCTTAGACCCAAACCGCGGGGTCAAGGCTTCCTTGGTCAAGAAGCACCAAGGCACAACTCACCAGCTTGCGGTACCCAATGGGCACCGACTTGCCAAACTTAACACCTCACCATCTCATCATCTTTAATTATCTTTAGTAACATTAATCAAATTGTCTAATCAACTTATCATCATTGGGAAATAGGGTTTGAAACCCCCTTAATGGCCAGATCGCCGTACTCTAGGACGACCTCCCCTATGTCGAACATCCCTAAACAACATCTCCGATGCAATGCGTATGCAACAACAACGGCAACACCACCTCAATAACTCCAACAGAATCGACCGAAGATAACAGCGGAATCAACCGCAACAACTTGCCTCCCGGAATCTACCTGAGGACTTAAGCGGAATCAACCGCGGTACCTGGGGCAAACTCTCGGCCACCAAGGTACATAACAACAACACCTTAGACCCAAACCGCGGGGTCAAGGCTTCCTTGGTCAAGAAGCACCAAGGCACAACTCACCAGCTTGCGGTACCCAATGGGCACCGACTTGCCAAACTTAACACCTCACCATCTCATCATCTTTAATTATCTTTAGTAACATTAATCAAATTGTCTAATCAACTTATCATCATTGGGAAATAGGGTTTGAAACCCCCTTAAGGTTCTTTAATTTTGTTCTGTCCAGAAGGGTTGAGCACGGTCGTGCTTAACCCCCAGCACGGTCGTGCTTAAACATGTGAGGGGCGTGCTGCCCTTTAAGTGAAGCACGGTCGTGCTTCTTATTGAGCACGGTCGTGCTCTTTGTCCTGCACAGCCGTGCTGAACAGCGCGGTCATTTCTCAGAATGCAACTGGGAGCAGGGGCGGACGCACACTTCAATCAGTTGCACACCCTCGTTTTTTAAAAAAAATTTACAATTATCTTATACTTAACCCCCACTAGTTATAAAAAGTTGCACCCATAGGGGCATAGCCTATTCATGTCTGGTTCGTGCGCCTCCTCCATCAATGTCTCACTAACTTCCTTTCTACTATTACTTTTATTTCTAGCTTCTCTTTCATGCTTTGTTAATTGTTAGACTTTGGAAATCAATTATTTGATTTTGGAGGACATATTTCAATTTCTCACCATTAAATTATTGATGCTAACACTTAAAAGCTATTTTGTACCTTTCTCTCTCTCGTTACTTCTACCAATACTTGCCATCAATGCAACTTCTATGTGACTAAAGTGAAAGTTAATCTGATAGATATAGTTAAAATTGGGGGTTTTGTGATAATTATATTACTTCATCAAATTGATTGTGAAATTAAATGTATTAATTTTGTTTCTTCAATTGTAGGAGATAATGGAAATTTTTTGAAGAGAAAATCATAAAATGAGCAACAATCTTCATTGAAATCTTGTGAATCAAGTTTCCATCAACAAAAAATTGAAATTGATTTAAAAGAATTGACATCAGATTCAGAAAAACAAATTAAAATTTCAGCATATCATCCTAAAATTTCAGCATACGAAGATCATATTTACAAAGAGGACCATGTCAACATACTCAACATAATTTTCCTCAAAGAAAAATTGAAAATTCTTTAAGAAGATTTTGTCCTTCTTGGTTTAATAAATTTGGCATCCGGTTAGAGTATGGTATAGAAAAAGATGTTGCATTTTTCTTATTGTTATCTTTTTAAACCTGATTTTCGAAAGTAATTAGGTGGTGATATTGTGACGTAGGGATTCACAAATTGGAATTAGAAAGAAAAGATCTCATCTCATGATGGAGGTCCTAATAGTGCTCATAATATTGCTTGGAAGAAGTCTAAGATTTGATAATCAAAATCTATACATTGAAGTTGCAATATCCAAGCAATCTGAACAAGTTCATGACTTATATCTAAAGTGTTTAACAGCGTCACTTGATTGCATTCGCTTTCTATTGAAACTTTATGATTTTAACATCCATGACTTTATCTTCTATATATATGTGAAGTTTATTATTAATTATTTTATAAATGCGTTGCCCCCACTGCTCCAGGGTCCTGGATCCGCCACTGACTGGGAGCACGGTCGTGCTCCCTGTTCAGCACGGTCGTGCTCATCACGCGACAGTGCTGTTCTGGGCAGGAACAGAGACTGAGTTCCAACCAAATCAATGGTTTAATCCGTTAATCATCCTAAATCCATTATTAGCACGTTTAAGTGTTAAAACTCAGCATAAACTCAATATTCACATCAGTCAATCAACATCAGGTTAACAACAATGATTATCATCATTCCAAACTCATAGGGCAACCATCATAACATTCATGAATACATCATCATATCCATATCTCAATGTACAATGCATAACAGCAACCAACATGTTAACATACAAGACATTTAAGCAATTAAAACATGCAGAACATGTATCAACCGGGGTTATGGAAACCCCTTTACTTTACCCTAACCACAAGCCTATGTAAACACTACCCTTATCCCCATACCTGGATTGAACGTAGCTCTATCGGTGTCCTAAACAACGAACTGGTTCCTCCCCTTTAAGCGGCTCATACCCGAAACGAACCTTGGATCAACAAATCACCAACGATTAGTTCTCCATTCAAAATAATGAAAAGGAAACTAAGAAAGGGAAGAAACGTTACCTATTTACCTGACACGGATATGCTAACGGTCTCCCAAGGTCTCCAACACTCACGAAATTTCTCAAGAAGGAGGAAAAAGGCAGAGAACTCGTTCTGGCCGCAATAGGATGGTTGCTGCTACCAAAAATTAGGGTTAAACCTAAACCCTCGAGTTCTGCTCACGTATATAAACCTCGGACCTAAGCACGGTCGTGCTCCACTTAGCGTCACCGAGATGCTGTCAGCGCATTGAGCACGGGCGTGCTCACTGTTGAGCACGGTTGTGCTCAACTTAAAATCAGAAACATGCTTCTGACTTTAAGCACGGGAGTGCTGGTTAATGAGCACGGGAGTGCTCATCTACCATAAAGGGACTTTTGAGGCAAAATCCCACTAAGCCTTTAGCCAACCAAACAACTTAACAAAAAACACTTAAATGAAAATGCGTTTACTCGTGAAAATGCACGTTGTAGGTACATAATGTATTTTTTTGCCACTTATATAATACATGTATTTTTAATTGATAATTTTTATGACTTCATATCGTGATTGATTAACGTAAGACATATTATATCATTACGTTAATAATATAATGTTGTGAATATATGTAAACATAAATAAAATGCATATTTTAGTAAAAAATAAAAAAATAAAAATGCAAAAGGTACAAATTTTCATTTAGTTACAACTATTATTTGGACTTGACATTTTCGAATCTGGCTTAATTAAGAGATTAAATAGGAATTGAATTTCAAGAGTTTTTTGCATTTCCCTACATAACAATCAAAATAAATTTATATTGTCAATTTCTTTGGATAAAAAGCAATAAAGCATATCAAATAAGTGTAAACATATATAAAATGCAGAATTAAATTAAAATTAAATCAAAATATAAGTATTATTTTGTAAAAAAACACACACACACACATATATACACGTCAATAATATTATGTTGTAAATAAGTAAAACATCAATTTTCAAATAAAAATTAAATAAAAAAAAAGTTACTATTGATTTAAATTGGAACAAAAAAGTTGGCAAATAAAAGGTTAAAAAGAATGGACACACACACAAAAAAAAGAAGTAATAAGTTACTGCATGTCTTTCCACTATTTATAATATTTATTTGATATTTGATAAAGCATATTAACAAAACAAAATCAACAAATCAGCTATTTATGCAAATAAATTATTAAGTAAACCCATGATCACCAAGTCTAAAGCAAGACCTGGAGTACTACACCGATTGTCACTTGAGCATTCTTAACGTTTTATAGACCCCTTTTCTTTTTATAAAATGAATGAAAGTTGTTATTGAAACAGGAAGAAAAAAAAAAAGGTAGTCACTATTCTCTGTGGCTCATCATGGAACCTAATAATGCACGTTCCTCAAATTGCAGCAGGCATATTTATTTACTTATGAAAGGGAGGCCATAAGTGTATGTTTGGAAAATGGGCACGAAACTTCTCCCATGACTAATTTAAAATTTGAGTCACCTGCATCTTACTCTCAACCATGCACTTCGGCTTGCAATCCAAGGCTAGCATTTCAAATCTTGAAGTTTCATTGATTCACTTATGTATGTTTATATATCTGTATATCTGAATATGTTATTTCATGGATTAGTCACGTATGTTCAAATTGACTTATTGTACATTCGAATTGCCTATGGAGAGGTTATATATAGAATTTTGTACGGAGATGAATATAGATGCTTTTAATCTTGAAATATATGAATTTTTTAAAAAGTGAAATCTTAGAAATTTGCTTTAATAAATTGTGTAGAACTTATTGAAACCTTTAGCACATAATAAGAAATAAATAACTTAGCATTTACCGAATCAAATAGTGGTTGCTATGCCTAGCTGTAGTATGACACTCCTTTGAACCTTAAACAGGTTATGTGATTGGCATTATAGTCCAATTGTTTAATTAAAAAACAGATGTTGATTTTAGCATCATGTCTGGCATTAAGTTCCAAAGTAAGATTGACAATAAAGTGAACCAGATTATATCATAGTGCTAGATAAGTAAAGAAGGATGAAATATAATTCTGTTGTCCCACTTAATATTTTAAAGGTATTTGCAGGAAAATATAACGGAAGGCCTAATAACAATCTCAGTAACGATATTGAATATGATAGCAAAGAAATAAGATGGAGAAAAAGCTCAATAGGAGTAACTTCATAGTCTAATGTCAGGAACATCTATTTGATTATTCCTCATATGGAAAAAAAAACTTTAAAATGGTGCAATTCAATCTCCAACCATGCAGACAGTAACTATGTTAATATGCTAAACATAATTGCTACTATATCCAGAAAGATAAAAGGCATTCCCTGATAGTTTTTCCAGAAGCCATTTGGAGTTATTATAATTTGCATGAGACAGAATTCCAATCACGCCAACCTACATTGGTTTTTGATGTTGTAGTAGGAATTTAATCCTTGAAAGACTCGATGAAGCAAAACCTAGATCATGTCTGTGCTATATCAAAAGTCAATTTTTGAGTAAAATCAAGTGATAAAATTAAGGCAAAAATTTAGCCTACAATAAGTAATTTAGCCTATAATAGACAATGAATAAGTTTTTCATTTGATAAAAGTAGTCCAGAAACAGGCTAATAAAACAATGAGTAAGAGGTGAGGAAAACATGTGTACAATTACAGAGAATCAAATGTTGTCTTTACATGCCTTCTCAGCAAATCTCAAATGCAGGTTGAAAACATGATTAAGTAGCAACTAAAAAAGCTAAAATTGAGACAACTAAACATGTAAGAAAAATCATTTTAAAAATGGAAACACAAAGGAAAATGAAAATTACTTTTAACCATCGCAGACCACAAAATAAGAACCTGCCAACATTGTAAATCCTCTAAAAGAGTTCGCCTCCAGTTGCGTACTCTGTTACTATTGATAAATGAGTGAGGGTCATAACCACCTTGGCATCTGAATTCATGAAGATTAAAAAAAATGATGAATTTGAGTGAAAATAGAGTAAATAACAACTAACATACATAGCCTAAGAGTCAAAACCTTTAAACTCAACAAAACTTCAAAACCACAAATCACATAAATGTTCTATTTTTTATACACCAACACACATAAAAGTTGAAGTTCAATTTTTTTTATTGGTCCTTTGAGATTTCTTTGCTTCGAAAAAAGCCTTGATTACAAACTTTTCACAGAAGATATTGTGCCTCAACTGGGCACCCATAAGCAACTTCCTAGCATATGGTTCATAAGCACCCTGTACAAAAGTATCATCCAAATTGAAGGTCAAGTCATCAACCAAACAAGAAGAAGAAGAAGAAGAAGAAGAAGCACCACTACCAACAACAACAACCCTGGAATTGGAAGAATCATAATCCAAACATGAACAAAACGCATTCCTGACAAAGTAGAGAAAGTATCGAGTTAAAGTAATATGAACCAAACATAATACAAACACATAAAAATGGTACAAATCAAGCCGGTGTTGATTTGTATTGACCCTGAGCATTTTGTTGTAGAAAATGGTTCTTGTTTTAGTGTGTTCTTCTTTCACCGCAACTGGTCCTCTTCTGGCCCCCTCCCCGATGCACTAGCAGCACCCCATCCGGCTTCTCTGTCTTGTGGTGGTTGCCTCCAGTCCTTCATCTTCCTCATTTTAATTCGCCTTCCTTCTTCCTTTCTCACATGTAACTCTCACACTTTCTATCTCCCATTTATTGTTATTCTCTATTGGTGCAGCCCCCTCCCTGTTTTTTTTTCTTTGCGTAAAGGTTGGTTTCTGACTTATGATCCAGAAAGGATGGTTATTTGGTAACCACTGCTGCTTTGTTTGAGTTTGAATAAGGCAAAAAACGAAAATATGTTTGAACACGTGAATAACTTTTATCCTGCCTCAGTTTTATCTTTTGGTTAATGTTAATACGGGAAGTTACTTTTTTTTTAAAAAAAAAACAAACGGGAAGTTACTTTCTCAAGTGGTATGTGGTATATCTCACAGGGAGGAAGTTACTTTTCCGGAGAGTCAGTTCTGCAGTAAAATAGTGTTAGTTTTGAAGTGGTTTTTGTTGAGTTGTTTTGCAGTTTTAAAGAGTAGTACTGGCATTTTGAAATGTGCAAACCAAAATTCAAGTATTGTCTTTATATATTAGTATAGATTATATGGCCTTCCCTTTTTCATTTTTTTTTTAATTTTGGACCTTGCATTTATTGTGGACGAATAAACCGGCGACACGTGTCATGGATGGGGCTGACATATATTTCTGTCCACTAGCATTTTTTTAATAATAGTTACTTAATTAATTATTTTAATTATTGTATTATTTATTCTAGGGTCTTCTCTTAAAATAAATATCTATCATGCTTCTATTGTGGACGAATAAACCGGCGACACGAGTCACGGGTAGATCCACATATTATTTCAGCCTAATGATTTTTTTTAATAATAAATATTTAATTAATTGTTTTAATTATTGTAATATTATTCTGGGGCCTTCTCTTAAAATAAATTTGTAGCATGCTTTTGATGTGGACGAATAAACCGACGACACGTGTCATGGGTGGATCCACATATAATTTCAGCCTAACGAATTTTTTTAATAATAATTATTTAATTAATTATTATAGCATTTATTCTGTGGCCTTCTCTTAAAATAAATTTCTACCATGATTTTGTTGTCGACGAAGAAACCGGCGACATGTGTCACGGGTGGATCCACATATAATTTCAGCCTAACGAATTTTTTCGTCTTCGGGAATTTTGTTAAAAATAATTATGTAGTTAATTATTTTAATTATTATATTATTTATTCTATGGCCTTTTCTTAAAATAAATTTCTGGCATGATTTTACTTTGGACGATTAAACGGGCTACTCGTGTCACGGGCGGGGCCCACATATATTTTCATTCTGAGTTTTTTAATAATAATTATTTAATTAATTATTTTAATCATTTTATTATTTATTCTAGGGCTTTTTGTTACAATAAATTTGTAACATGATTTTATTGTGGACGAATAAACGGGTGACACTTGTCATTGGCGGGGTCCACATAAAATTTCAGTCTCTACCATTTTTTAATAATAAATATTTAATTAATTATTTTAGTTACTGTATTATTTATTCTAGGGACTCATGTTTTTTATTATTTTCTTTATTTGGTTTGTTGTTCTCTAATGCAGTTTTGAGTATCTGGTCACTGTATAGTGACATGTGTCAATAGCGGATCTGTGGACTATGTTCAGCTGTCTTTTTTTAAAATTTTAATTAATTATTTAATTATTATTAATTAATTATTTAAATAACCTATTAATTATTGTCTTTCATTCTTGGTTCTTCTCCTTTTCAGCTAATTATTGAATATAGTCATCCAACTGTCGCACACAATAGTATTATTTTATATTTAAAAAAATAGTATATTTAATATTGTTATGTTGAAATTATTTATAAAAAAATTATTACGAAAATAATAATCTAACGGATGCCCATACGTCTCGCAGTGGCAACTACACTAGTATATCAATATAAGACTAAACTTTTTTATTTATTTTTTATAATAAAAAAAATGTATTAAGAATGGTACAAGGAAGGTCCGAACTCATATATAAGAGAACCATAAAGTAGAATAAGAGGTCAGACAATGTAGGACTTCAACCGAAAGTACAAATGCCAAAGCCACAAAGACTTTTACGACCAGACAAATGGTTGAAGGACTAAATATAAATGTGTCTATTTATGATATATAAATTAAATATGTATAATTTGACAAATGCTATAAACTTTCAGCTAAAAATTAGCTTATTTTCTAGAAGCTAGCTTGTCAACTATTTTTTGCCAAACAAAATCTTAACAAGAAAAGGAAAAGTAGATTGCGATTATAAGGAAGAAAGATAATGTTTGTTTTTAGTTTTAATAAATAAAAATAATTTAAGAAATATATAAATTCATTTATTTCTAGTAAAATTCATTTAAATTCTAATGTTTAAATTTAGATTTCTTATTTTTTTTTATTGGAGCAAATATTTAAATGATGTTAAACGTTAGAAGCCTCAATAACAATATATGAAAAATATAAACTATATAGAAGTAAGCCATGTGACTTATTTATAACATCATTTTTTATTTTTTTTTAACAGGATAACATCATTACAGCAAACTTATACAACACCTTATCCTGATGAATACCGCATGATTCATAACTCCCTTTGAAACTTGAAATTAAGAGATTTCGATGTTGGGAGTGATAAGGTGGCTTGGTGGTATGGGAGAAGGGAGATAGGGTAGTTTGGAGTGATAAGGAGGGGGTCATCGGCTCAACTTCCCCTACTAACATAACAAATACTAACAATCTAATATTTGCCTATAATAAAAAAAAAAGAGATTTTGATGTCACCAAAAAAAAAAAACATGCCAATACAAAAAATCATTAATGGACACAAATCCGGGAAGAATAAGTGCTTGATTGGTTTAGATTTTGAATGGCCCAAAATCATGTTTGCTTTTAGTGAAAATGATTTCGGAATTTTGATTGTGTTTGTTCTAAATTTAGCATCTAATAAAATCAAGTTTGGGTTGGGTACAATTGATTTCAAGAGAAGCAATAATTTCAAACTTTTATGGATTAGAATTGATTCTAGGTGTGAGATCCTCAAAAGTGATTTTACTTAATCATCTAAACAAAACTAATTATTTTAAACTCACTTTTGAAATGTCATTACTAAATAACAATCAATTTGTTTAAAATCATTTTTTAAAATCAATTATATCAAAAATCTAAAACAAACAAATTGGTCGTCACTAAAAATTGGTCGTCACCGTGGTTTAAACTTAAACTAGAAGAGGAAATACAATGATATATTATGTTCTTAATATTCAAAGGAAAAATCAAAAGATCTAAAGAATCCATAATAACTCTCCACTCTATCCGATCGAAAGCTTTTTCTAAGTCAAGTTTTATGATTATCAGTAGTGGTAGCTCTCCCTGCAATGAAGTTGGTCTGATTTTGAGAAACCACATAAGGTAAAACAGCTTTGATTCTATGAGCTATATATGATTTTAGAAATAATTTTATAGCTAACATTGCACAAAGCTATTGGCCTAAGCTGATTTACTTTTGAAGGATAAGCTTCAAATCTGAGGTAAGCTCCTAATGTGGGGTTGAATAATGAAATGAGCGGCTTTTGCCTATGTGAACGTGCTGTTTGGTTACCCGTTCAACCAAGACTTGAAACGTGATTGTGGAGTTGAACTGACTTTTGGTCAGAAGCAAGGACAACTTCCATACACCATTCATAAAATGATGAACCACCATTAACTTAAAAATTATATTTGAATACAAAAGTTGGGACACCATATGGTGTCCCTTTGGGTTTTTGGTGTATTTTTGGAATACATACATATAAAAAGATGAAAAAATAAGTGAAAGATAGAGATAAATAGAGAAAATCAATAATTGTTATCTATCATGACAATAAAAGGTTGTCTAGCCTTACTACAGCTTTAAGTTGCATATTCAATTCCAAATTGAGTTGTAAACTTTGGCTGCAAGTCCAAATTAGAACTAAATTGTAAACTTTAACTTAGTTACAAAGTTTGACTAATGAATTACTTAGCTTTCTTTATTTATGTAATAGCTTATCACGAGACTTGGCTTTTAAATAGCATATGATGTACTTTAGTTTAATGTGTAGAATGAAGCAATTCAATCATTCTTACTTCCTTGCTTCCTTGTTAATTGTTCTGTAAGTGTGTGTGAGAGAGAAATTTGTCAGTTTCTTGCTGCCATCTTCTCAACAATAAACACATATTGTATACCAGAAATTTGATGTCCAAATATTATAACTCTTAGCTTAACCTGTGTTAGATGATTTTGGAAAGGTGGTGTGGATGAGGACGGCGTGGCTAAGATACGCCGATTCATGGTGACCTTGCACCAGCAGTAGTAGCGGTGTCAAGCTCAATTTTGAGATATTGGGCTTTGGGCCTTTCTCAAGGAGCGGTGATAAGCTCTACAGACGACAGGGAAGTCAGGGACTGGGTAGGTGGCTGGGTCACTTCTATAAATATCAAATTACTACCTGGATATTCCCTTATATATATTATATATAGTCTAAATTGATCTCAGTTGTTGATTCAAGTTTCAACCAAATCAACGATTCAACTCGCATGAGTATAATGTCACTTGTCGCTACAAGAACAAAGGGCAAGAACTTGACTGATGAAAGTGTGATATAAAATTCCTACCCTTTTAAGTATTTTATACTTGAAATATAAAGAAGGTAGAATAGAACTCTTGCCCACTTGTCAACTCATTGCTAATTAATGTAATTTATTATTTAATACATAAAGTATATTAAAGTCTAGAATAAAAATGAGTGTAAAGCATTTTGGAATGATAATCTAAACCAATATAGCAAGAGCTTAAATCATAGAATTAAAATTGAATGTAAATTTGTCTTGAAGTGAAAATAAAGCAAGTGAAGCAGGTAATATATACCAAATGATCACTTGATCGGATAATGAAAAGTGAATGTAATATAGACAAAAAGATGAAACTGAGACTTTCATTAAATAGTGAAGGTTTCAGAAATAGTGCAGAGTGAAAAGTAAATTTGTTTTTTTTTTTTAAACGAGTGAAAAGTATTTTTAACTGATCCTTTTTGTATCCATAAGCATCTAATTAAATGACTTTAGGACGTCATGTAACAGATGGTTAGTAACCTTTTTTTTCTAATTTTACCATGATTATGATTTTCAATGAATAAAATTACTGTCATTCCCAAAGAAAATGTTATAAAGCGACAAAGCATACGCAGGAGTATGAGAGTGAGTCCCCAGCTACAGCAGCGTCAAAACTCAAAACCACGGCTGCCGTTGCCGTTGGGGGCGAATATTGTTAAATTCTGTGCGTGTCAGGGTCAAATTCTATAGCCCCACACCCAACTCATCCTTTTTGGCTTTTTGCCCGTTAGTTGCTACAGTAACTATTACTCCCTCCCTTGCGTGTTTTAGCTATTTTTTTTATTTTAAAATAATGATTTTTTGTTGTTGTTATAATAATAGGTGTTTTATAAACCCAATATATAGTTGACAAACTTTTTTCATGTATACCCTTAATATAGAACTAAGTTAATTTATCTTGAAAATACATAAAACTGTCCAAACTTAAATTCAGTCATAAATATTGATTTATCTTGATTGGCCTAGTAGAGTATGGGGAATTTATTTAGTAATATAAATACAGTTAAAATTTGTAAACAATTAATGGTAGAAATAAAGATATTTTGGTATAAATACATATAAATTAATGAATTCTTAATTTATGTATAAAAATCTTATAACACCGAAAATAAGGAACACAACGGGTAATCAATAACTTAATAGTCTTTTGCTAATTAGTTCCTCGTTAAGAAATTAAGAAATAATACAACTGTATTCAAAAATCAAGTTTATCATCTTTTTTCATATAGTAAATACATAATTTTTAATAAAACATTTTTATTCTTTAATCAATATATTTGTGTAACATTTTTACATCACTATTTAGACGTTGTATTCTTAACCGAGTAAAATTAAATATAATTAAATATTGTAACATGTTATTTATATATATATATATATATATATATATATATATACTTTTAGGTAAAAATGGTTCATTGCCATTTTTATTATTTTTGGAATTATATTTGATAATGTTTTTAGGAAGGGTTCTCTTAAGGCGGGTTTGAATCCTCTTCCTTTCGGATGGGAAAGTCATTTATCTTTCTCTCTATCTCTCCTTTTATTTATTTTCTCTCTCATTGTTATTTCCCACATTTTTAATCATCATTCTCTCTCTTCTATATACACAAAGTCACCGTGACTTTCCTGTCCTAAAGTTAAAGAATTCAAATACTCATGAGCCATTACAAAGGAAGATGGAAAGGAAAAAAGAGATGTAAAACGGACAAAGTACGTCAAAGATGTTTGAATCCACACATTTAAAATTCATGTCTCACAACTTAATCAAACGGGCAAAATTAAAGTTTATTTCAAAGTATAATATACTTATATATATATTCACTCATACCTCCATTTTCAGAAAAACATTTTCCAAGAAGCTATTGTTATAAATAAAGCAACGGAAACAGAAGTTATCCCATCATTTATGTTGTACCCCCATTTTTTAACACACTGAGCACACTTCAAATTTCCCAATGGCTTATCCTCACATTATCCTCTGCATTCTCTGTATCCTCTCTGCATTCCCTTCTTCTTCTTCATCATCAATTACCCTTCCTCTTTCTCCCTTATTCACCAAACACCCATTATCATCATCAGATCCATTTCAAACCCTCAAGCTCGCCGCTTCCTCTTCTCTAACCAGAGCCCACCACCTCAAACACCGCCACAAAAACACCAACCTCAACCCTTCTCCTTCCACCGTCAACACACAAGTCTACCCCAAAAGCTACGGTGGATACTCCATAGATCTTCAATTCGGAACCCCACCTCAAACCTCTTCTTTCCTCTTAGACACAGGTAGCAGCCTCGTCTGGTTCCCCTGTTCCTCTCGTTACCTCTGTTCCTCTTGTTCCTTCCCAAACATAGACCCAACAAAAATCCCAAAGTTCATTCCCAAAAACTCAACCTCGTCCATGTTCGTAGGTTGTACCAACCCAAAATGTGGTTGGGTTTTCGGCTCCAATGTTCAATCTAGATGCCAAGGTTGCAACCCAAAAACCCAAAACTGTACTCTCAATTGTCCTCCTTATATACTTCAATATGGGTTGGGTTCAACAGCGGGTTTATTACTCTCAGAAAGTCTCAATTTTCCCGAGAAAATCGTGACAGATTTTCTCGTCGGGTGTTCCATTCTCTCGATCCGTCAACCCTCTGGGATTGCTGGGTTCGGACGCGGGCTTGAATCGCTTCCCTCGCAGATGGGTCTCAAGAGATTCTCTTATTGCCTTGTTTCTCACAAGTTCGATGACTCGCCGGAAAACAGTGAACTCGTTTTGCAGATTGGTTCCTCCGGCGACGGCAAAACCGGTGGAGTTAGCTACACGCCGTTTCAGAAGAACCCCGAAGTGAACAATGTGTATCGCGAGTACTACTACGTGAGTATTCGGAAAGTCATCGTGGGCGGCGAGCGGGTGAAGATTCCGTTCGGGTTCTTGGAGCCGGGTTCCGATGGAAACGGTGGAACCATCGTTGATTCGGGTTCAACCTTCACGTTCATGGAGAAGCCGGTGTTTGAGTTGGTGGCGAAAGAGTTCGAGAAGCAAATGGGGAATTACACGAGAGCTAAGGATATTGAAAACCGATCTGGTTTGGATCTTTGTTTCGATGTCTCCGGCGACAAGAAGAAGAAGGTGACTTTGCCGGAGTTGACTTTTCAGTTCAAAGGGGGTGCCAAGATGGCATTGCCTCTGGCGAATTATTTCTCGTTTGTAGATAGTCCCGGCGTTGTGTGTTTGACGATTGTTTCCGACGATGTCGTGAGTCCGGCGAGGGCCAGTGGTCCGGCGATCATATTGGGGAACTATCAGCAGCAGAATTTCTATGTGGAGTATGATTTGGAAAATGAGAGGTTTGGATTTCGGCCTCAGAGTTGCAAAAAAAGTGCTTAATTTAGGTTATCTATCCAGTATCCAGAGTTCGAGTGTGTGTTTGGATTCACGTCAGTATCGATCGAAAGGGTGTTTGGACAAATGCTATTGGAGGATAGCATAACATTGGCAAATTCATGTGTTTAGATTCACGTGGAGAAAGTTTGGACAAACGTTATTAGTAAATAGCTTGTGTTAAAACACGTTTGGTATCTTGACAACGGTAATTCAAACACACCGTTGCAGAAGCCATGGTGGTCATTGGAACTGCATGGTTGTATTGTAGCCGTCACTCTTTACTTATTTATTATTACTATTTTCTAGGGAGTCAGTGGAGTTGACAAAAGTTATTGATTTATTTTGTTATAAAGTCACAAAAATAAGAATGCATTGTTGCATAAAGAGATTGTGGATGCTCAGAATTTTTTTTAATAAATGAATTTTATGATTAGTTCATCAACGATATGTAAAGCAGATGCTAACTTCTAGCCGGTATTTTTGGTTTCATGTGATTTCAGTATGATATGAATATGATCCCTGGAGTGCTTTATTTGTTTTCTTAACATGGAAGCAAGTAGTGTACATAAATTTATACTTTAATCTCGTATTGCTTTCTTCCTTTCTGATTTGAGCTAAAGGTGTTTCATAATAAATGGGATTAGTTCCTTTTACATGTTCTTTCCGAAAGCTTTCTCTCATTTATGGGAAAGGTAAAGGTAAAGCGTTGGGTTCTTTTATTCTATGTTCCATCTCCATGGTGCATTATTTGTTTTTCCTTTCTTGTTTGTTCTCTAGCACCCCAAGAACCAACTTGCCACCATCTGATACATGTATGCCAAAGCAATCTTCTTTTGTCGATTATCACCGACACAGCAAAAGTTAAATAACATGCCTCAATTGGGAGCAGGTGGCTCAACAAGTTTGTGATTTTGATATTTTAAGTTCAATCCATAGAAGAAAAAAAAGACATGGTTAAATAATAGACTTTTGTTTTACAATAATTTGAAAGAGCCCACTAACGTTATTGAGACTGCTTAAATTTTCTTTAAATGGTTTTTTATTTATTCTTAAAATCAAAATTAACCACCTAATAGTTTGTGCTTAAAGATTTCTGTAATCACTAAATTTGTGACTGTAACTTATTACTAACCACCATCATTGCTTAGATAATGGCACCAGTTTTTGTCACTATGTTTTGTTCTCCTATTCGATTAGAAAGAAGGTGGCAGCGGTTCAACATTTAATATAAAAATACGGGGTCTTGCCAACCAGTGTCTTAAGGACATTGGTTAAGGAAATCATAATAAGTAATTTTTAATTGTAACGCTAAGTATTTATCTTCTCAAGGTATTAAATACATCTATTTCTAATGAATTTTTTTATTTTATTTTTTTATTCTTAACTAATACCCTAAAGACACTGGTTAACATTCTCTTGAGGATAATAAGATGAGTTTTTCGATCATGTGCAAGTTTGCACGGGTTAAGAATCATTAATTATCAATTTTGCATTAAATCTGACAAGCTAATCAATCACAATTTTTTTGGAAATAACAATTTTCTCTCCCCTGATTATAAATGCTAATTAATCATAATATTTTGAAAATAACAACTATCTCTCCTAATTATGAATTCATCTTTCTCCCTCTTTTTGGTTTTTTACTCCTTCTTCTTCTTCATCGGATCCCTTCTCCCTAGCCACCAAGAGGACCACTGCGAGCACCGACCACCAACGCACAGCCATCCCGCCTCTCCTCCGCGACCTCCACACAGCGCCTAGCCACCGCGAGCTTCAGTCGAACCAGACTGCACCGCGCCCACTGGTCGCATCTGTCGTCGCCGCTATGTGTCGGCTCCAGGATGGGAATGGATCCAGTCCCGGTCCACCATGGAATTTTTGGAAATCTTCTCAAAGATCACAAGGTGCTGGAGTGGCACGCGGGATAGGGGGAGACCCGTAGGCTTTTGTGAAAGGGATGCTCTTAGGATGTTATTGCTGAAAAGAAAAACCTAATTCCTTTATTTTATTTGATGTCGATTCATCCATACTTCCATGGGAGAAGGGATCTGTGAGGCTATGAAGAAGAAGGAGAATGAGTAAAAAAGGAAGAAAGATGAATTCATAATTAGGAGAGATAGTTGTTATTTTCAAAATATTATGATTAATTAGCATTTATAATTAGGAGTGAGAAAATTGTTATTTCCAAAAAATTGTGATTGATTAGCTTGTCAGATTAAATGCAAAATTGATAATTAATGATTCTTAACGAAAAACCCCAATAAGATATTGTAAGCTTGTGGGTAGGGGTGGTAAAGCGGGCCGGCCAGCCCCGCCATGAACCCATCATCAAGTGGGGCTGGTTGACCTGCCATTTGGAGAAGGGTTGAGCACCCCAACCCACCCCATTTTCTGGTGGGTTGACCCGCCAAGGAGTGAAATGTAATAAAATAGGGTTGCGGGTTGGCGAGTGGGCGGGTTGACCCGCTAAAAAATATGCAATTAATTTTTTTTAAAAGGAAAAATATACAATTATTAAAAAAAATAAAAAACAAATATTTTTGGAAATAACAATTTTCTCTCCCCTGATTATAAATGCTAATTAATCATAATATTTTGAAAATAACAACTATCTCTCCTAATTATGAATTCATCTTTCTCCCTCTTTTTGGTTTTTTACTCCTTCTTCTTCTTCATCGGATCCCTTCTCCCTAGCCACCAAGAGGACCACTGCGAGCACCGACCACCAACGCACAGCCATCCCGCCTCTCCTCCGCGACCTCCACACAGCGCCTAGCCACCGCGAGCTTCAGTCGAACCAGACTGCACCGCGCCCACTGGTCACATCTGTCGTCGCCGCTATGTGTCGGCTCCAGGATGGGAATGGATCCAGTCCCGGTCCACCATGGAATTTTTGGAAATCTTCTCAAAGATCACAAGGTGCTGGAGTGGCACGCGGGATAGGGGGAGACCCGTAGGCTTTTGTGAAAGGGATGCTCTTAGGATGTTATTGCTGAAAAGAAAAACCTAATTCCTTTATTTTATTTGATGTCGATTCATCCATACTTCCATGGGAGAAGGGATCTGTGAGGCTATGAAGAAGAAGGAGAATGAGTAAAAAAGGAAGAAAGATGAATTCATAATTAGGAGAGATAGTTGTTATTTTCAAAATATTATGATTAATTAGCATTTATAATTAGGAGTGAGAAAATTGTTATTTCCAAAAAATTGTGATTGATTAGCTTGTCAGATTTAATGCAAAATTGATAATTAATGATTCTTAACGAAAAACCCCAATAAGATATTGTAAGCTTGTGGGTAGGGGTGGTAAAGCGGGCCGGCCAGCCCCGCCATGAACCCATCATCAAGTGGGGCTGGTTGACCTGCCATTTGGAGAAGGGTTGAGCACCCCAACCCACCCCATTTTCTGGTGGGTTGACCCGCCAAGGAGTGAAATGTAATAAAATAGGGTTGCGGGTTGGCGGGTGGGCGGGTTGACCCGCTAAAAAATATGCAATTAATTTTTTTTAAAAGGAAAAATATACAATTATTAAAAAAAAATAAAAAACAAATGCTAGATAAATAAACAATACAATAATAATGTATCTTTAAATCGGTGATATCACTTTTGCAACATCAAATATTTAATATGAATCATATTAGGATAAAAAATTAGAAAAGCTATTAGTCAAATATAACAAAATCAGAAAATTTATCAAGACAAAAAAAAAAAATTGAAAGGTAGCGGGTTGGCGACCAACCCACCCCGACCCGTGTTTAACCCATATTTTCGGTGGGTTGAGTGGAGTGAGTCAAAACGGGTTGGTAGGTTAGGGACCTCAACCCAACCCGCCAAAAAAGGTGGGTTAAACGGGCCAACCCATCCACTTTGCCACCCCTACTTGTGGGTATACTGGATTTGGCCGAAGAATGAAGTCACATGGCTAGAAAATAGTGAAGAAATACGGACAAATCCTATCCTGTTTCATAGTAAATGCTTCGGACAGGCAAGTGACCAAAATAAGAAGGAAGAAAATAAAAAAGCTCTGATTATCAAGATCAGGACCACCGAAAAGGAAGGCTTTTATTTTATCCCTTTTGTAGATGGTGTAAATTTGTGTGCGCGCTATTGTTTTTAAAGTTGTAAGTTTGTGTGGTATATATATATAGGAAGCGTCTATGGTACACCACCCTCCAGAGTGGAGCAGTGGTGCACCACCCACATGTCACTATGTCCACCAATAAAATTGTCATGTGTCAGTTTGACTTTTCAAACTTATATGTAGTCAAAAGTAAAAAGACCCAACATGGCTAAATGATTGGTCAAGGAGTTACCATGTGGGTGGTGCACCACTGCACCATTATAATGGGTGGTGCACCATAGACTCACCCATATATATATCTCCTTCAAGCAATTAAGTTCAATTTGAATTAATCGTGTGTTTGGAAGTGCAGTGAGACAATCTAAAATCACACTGTGATAACTAGACAAAGCTGCTTCCACTTTTATGACTAAAAGATTTATAGAATGATATTTCACCATGATTTCATACAAACCGTAATTCTCAAACGGGTTACCAAACACATGCTTAAACTTTCTTGAATATGTAGTTAAATGAGATGAAAGTTCTAAATTTGAAGTACATTTTAGGATTATTTTGACTTACATATCTTGTTTTATTATCAAATATTTGTTGATTGTCTTATTTGCAGATTGCTTGGACTAAAATGTTGAGTGGCTTAGTTTCATGTACTTGCTTAAGCATGCTTAACATATTGGATGGAATTCATACATGCACCATATGAGATGGATGTTTAAAATAGATTTCCGAGGGATTTTTGTGGGTAGTTTGATCCTTTTGCTAGTATAGGAGCCAACAATCAAATAATAATAATGAACCCTGCCCCATTCGGTACTTCTGATATTGATCTTATGCTGATATGTATGTGTTTTCCTGGTCTTGTGGTAAGAGTCCTATACATATATATACCCAATTTCATCATACAGTCACCGTATAATTTTTTGAAAATTATGCACAGTATTCTGAAAATTATACATATTTGAGTGTGTTTGGGAAAGCTGAAAAAAAAAGATTATGCTGATAATCAATTTTTGTATAATCGATTATTGTGATAATTGATTATAATCAAAATATGTTTTTGTTTGGGTCTGTTTGCTGAAAAGCAATTTTAAGATAATCTATTTCGTTTGGATGGTGCAAAAAAAATCACTTTTATATAATAAATTACGAAAAAGGGTATGGAGTTATTTGTATAATTTAATAATATTTGTTTAGAAATAAGTTTTGTAGGGGTAAATATGGAAGAGTGTTTGGAGAATGAAAAATAATCAAATCACAATAATCTTAAGCTAGAAAAAACTATATGGCATAAAATTGCTTTTTTCCCCTTAAAAAAAGCTTTTTTATTAATTTAAGCAAAATGCCAAACATATTAGATTATCTATGAAATAGCTTTTAAGTTAAAAAACAGCTGAAACAAGGGAAAATAATCTTTCTTAAACACACTCAAATTATGTTTAAAATTAGATTGTTAAGCGAATATGCACGGTTATATGGTTGATTACTGAAGAAGTTGTACTTTGGTAGAATCTATTTCCTACTATTAGTATTAAATTACATTATTTAGTACATCTTTATTCCGTATTGTACGTACTAATTAATGTAGGGAACCCTCATCCCCAGACTTTCCGACACTTATTCATGGCAATTTCCTCACCCTCCTTGCTTTTTTTACTTTTTTTCCCCCTTTTCATTGTCTTTCTGACTGGAGATATGATATATGAACACCCGGGTGCGACACCCAGGTACGGTAGTACTACTGTAGCATTATAGTAGTGCTACAATATTATTTTTATTTTTATTTTTACAAAATTTTGACTTTTTTTATAAAAAAAAATTAGTTTTTTTAAATATTAACATTTTTTGTTAATCCAGTGTAAATATCTGGTTAATTCAATTCATTATATGGTTAATGGGTCATCCTGAAAATTACAATAATTTTCCACACAAATTAACCATATAATGAACTGAATTAACCAGAAATTTGCATGTGATTAACCAAATATTTACATGGTTGTGAAAAATGATTGTAAGCTTAAGGATAACGCATTAACCATATAATGAACTGAATTAACCAAATATTTGCACGTGATTAACCATATAGAATGGTTGAAGCATCAGAGTTACCGATTAACCACAGAATACATTGAATTAACCAATAATTTTCAAAAGATTAACCACGTGTTTTTGTTTTAAAAAAAAGTCGAAATTTGTCCCAAAAAAAGAAGGCCCATTAACCATATAATAACTGAATTAACCAGATATTTGCACGTAATTAACCAAAAATATTAGTATTCAAAAAAGTTAAACTTTTTTTTTTTTTTTTAAAAGTCAAAATTTGAAAAAAAAAAAAAAAAAAACAACAACGTTGCAGTGCAGGTGTCGCACCCAGATATTCAAATATCATTTCCGTTCTGATTATGTTGAATCAACACCGGGTCTCGTTACTTTCAATCATGAAATCAAATTATTACAACTTATCATATTGTTAGCTTCGGTTTTCAATTCCTGAGGTACAATGTTACTTTGTCTGTTGGCAGAGCTTTTTCTAGATTACCATTTACTTGTGAACCTCCTAGGTCGACGGCCTTGGTTTTCTCCATTCAGCTATGATGTTATAATCTACTACATCATGTACTGAAAGCTTATCCAAAAAAAATAACAAGCAAGGAAACTCAAGCGAAACAGATCAATCATCAATTCAAGCCATTGAATACTTAATTGAAGTGATCAAAAGGATATGGGGGGAGGGGGGACACTTGAATAACATAAAATCCAACCGACTAGGACCCCATTAATTTGTACGATGGGGATGGGTTGTGGTCCAATTAAAATTTAAAATTACCACACTAAGCATCCTGCCTGCAATTCCATCCTTCGTTACCAATCATCCCTTTCTTCCACAAAATCGAACCCTTTTTGCGAGTTATCTTCTTTTCTCTTCTTGAGTGCATTTGGCGGCAATTCATAAATCTTCTTTTTTGTGGATGTGGAAAGAAACGAGAGAAAAGAAAATAGAAAAAGAAAATAAAAATACTTTTCTTTTTTATTCTTTGGATGAAGAGAAAAAGTAATAAAGAAAAAAAAAAGTAAAAGAAAAGAAAATATTATTAAATAACTTTTATATCATCGTAATAATGTAATAAAATGTAATTATTTATCATTTCAATTTTAGCCAAATCAATTCTTAAATTTCAATAAAATAATTAATTTATAATAAATATTAACAAACATATTTATTTATTAGCTTCACAGTACCTGTGTTACAAAAGTTACATGAACTATTAAATTAGCTGAGACATTCATTTTAATAGTATAAACATATTTTAAGGAAAATCTAATACAATTTATTTATATGTATTCCAGTTTTATTACAATATAACCCCTCATTCAGACATTCACAGTTACATCAGTTTATACATCAGTTTATGAGTCGTGTCGTGCCACCGTATGTCACATTATACTAAGGGTGTATTTGGTTCCACGTTTTTTCCTCTTAAACGTGTGTTTGTTGGGTCAAACATGAAAATAATGGTCGATCTAGATGTTTGGATGGAGTGTGGAAACGTGATTCTGTGTATTAAAATCGCGTTTCAGTTGAAGCTCCCTTGAGTAGCTTCTGAGTTTGGGGAAAATCGATTTTTTACGTGAGGTAAGGTGTGTTCTTCTATTTACCCTTCCCATTGTATGCCCTTTCCTTCTCCACTGAGATTTTTTGCAGCTTTGACTCCGTTTTTGCATTCCTTCTTTGCTGCGTTTTTGTCTCCCCCTTGCTGCAACTACTAGGTATCTTTGGGGAAGAAGGAAGGCTGATGGAGAAGGAAAGGGGATTGGATCCGGGTTATGGGTAAAAGAAGGGCCTGTAAAGGAAAAGTGGACATGGTTGGGAGAAAAGACCAAAAGTAATTAATCTTTGAGTATGGGCCGTGTAGGAAAAATGGAGATGGTCCACCGTATTCTATATTTAATCTTTGGCATGAGTAAGACGAAACAAAGTGAGAAAGATTTTCAGCGTTCAATATTGCTGGTATTGGGAATAATAAGATTTTTTTTTTTGAAGAGATTGGGAATAATAAGATGCAATTAGTTTTTTAATATAATATATATATATATACCCATTTTAGTAATTATACACCCAAAAGCAATTTTGATCCAAATTATCCAAACAACATGAATTGATAAAAATCACTTTTTCCTTGAATGTATCCAAATATAAATCACTTTATTTTCAACAAACTTTTAATCAAAATTAATTCTACAAAATCAATTTTATTAAGAATTACGTTTATCTAACGCTCATCCAAACACACACTAAAAATATATTTGTTGTCTTAATCACCGGTTGCACATGCGTAGCACAGTTCCTGTCTCACAGCACCTACAAGCTGGGAGTTAACGCTGTCGATTGAGTGCATCTGTATTTCCATTCGTGATTTATAACTTGACCGTGAATCCCTGTGGAGCCATTAGACTTTAGAGGTAAATAAAGTTCCTAGAAAAATGATAATATAATGTAGCAGTTTCTAACTAATATTAATGTAATTGAGTAATTTCCTCTGCACGATAAATATAAGAAAGAGAATATTTACAATTAGATATCGGATCGGCATGCAGAACCCGTAGGAGTCAACAGCCAAAATACAAAGAAGAAAAGGTCAGAGGAAAGAGGAGAGAAAGAAAATGCATTTGTTTTTATTACCTTATCATGTGCATGTGAGTGAACATGTGATTTTTCTTCTCTTGTCCCAACCCGACATGCTATAATTGATGACAATTGAGTTCAGTCCACTTCATCTCTTCTTCTTTTTGTCTTCCTTCTCCTTCACCCGTTCACCTAATGGGCTGTACTACTACTAGTTGTAGTTCCACTTTCCTCCACAGTTTCTGCCTAACCGATAAGATGATGCTTTCCCGTCAGGCACCTGCAGGTTTCTGTTCAAAATCCATCATAAGACCAACTTTCTAAATTTAAGTTATTCACTGGTTTTAGCACCTGGATTCAAAACTCCAACATCCCTCATTTTTAAGGTTATACATAAAACTTGATTAGTGTTAAATTGAGATTTAATCACTCATATTTAGCTTGATAATCTTACAATTAGTGGAATTACCCGCATGGCAAGACTTGGCATTGTGGAACACACACAAGGACGGGTCCACATACAACTCAGTGTGTGCAGATGCACTCATTGGATAAAATTATCATTAATACTTTGAGCTAGATATATTTTGCTCCCCTAATTTTATATATTTACACTCATTGTCTAATTACTTATATTGAGATAAATGTATTCAATAATATTGATAACGAATATATCATTCAACTATTTTAAAACATGAAATAACGTAAAAGACAATTACAAGATATGTTATATTTAACGAGTATAAATGAATCAGCTTGATTGTTTCGACCCATTTCGCCACCTTCAGATATCTGTTAATTTTTTATTCTGTGCTAATAAAAGTAAAACTACAATTAACACGGTTATTTTATTTATTCCTCCCATTATAACTATACCATTCCAAAACCCAAATAATCGGTAATGCTTTGCGTGGGCCTATATATGGTTCACACCATTCGGGTTTTGAAACAACGTAATGGGCCTTTTCTTTTCTTAATCGGGCCATTACAACATTATTATGGCAAAAATTACACCAACCATTTTTATATTTTGACTTAATTATATTTTGCATTTTCTTTTTCAAAAGATGCATTCATCTCTATTTAGAAGAGGTCAAGGTAATTTAGGTCAAAGTAATTTCATTTATCACCCATTTTAAGGAGGTAAGTGTAATGATAACATAAATTTCAAAGGAGGTTAATATAATTTTGGAAACATATAGGTCATATAATTTTAGTGTACCAGATCATGTAAGTATCTAAAAACTAAGCAATTGTGAAATATGTGTTATCATTTAGTGCAGGCCCAATTGAGAGTGTGTGGGATGCTTTGTATTAAGTTTGGGATTTGTCATATTGTCCAAAAAATCTTGACAATTTGGACTCTAGCATTTCCAGCTTATATACCATTTGGTTCTCTCTGTTCCGAGCAATATATGCGGATTCTCCAACACTCCCTCTCAAGTCTGATTGGAGCTGATTGGAGGCCTGTTATTCTTATTGTTCTTTTTTTTTTTCCGGGCTTGTACACATATTTTTAGCCTAAGAGGCATCAGCTCTACCTTTTTATTTTTAAATTGCTTGTGCCTGTGCCTTTTTATATATGAAAATGATTAAATTGCTTGGGCCGTCTTTTTGTACGGCATATTATAAGTCTGCCTCCTCTCTCTCGTTTTTTCTTCATGATAATTAATGTAATCAATCATATTGACTTTTGGAACGGTGAAAAATGAAGATGGTGAGTTGGTGACTGACCGTGTCAAAACTCTTAAGATATATATATTTTTTCTCCTCAAAGAAACGGATCAAAAACCAAACTTACTCTAAGATAGCTATTTACACCATGTAAAGCAAAAGTGTTTTTATATCAGTAAATAAATTTTTATGATAAAAATTTTCTACAAAATTAATTGTTGGATTGAAATTCCTATTATATAAATCATATATATAATTTCATATTGATCAAAAATCATTTATTATTTCATAGATACATACATCAAAATTAACATAATATATAATTTTAAAAGATATAATAATAAGAGTTATTTGATTACATTTTTATTGATGTTGAAATTTTTTAAAATTTGAGACGAATAATCTAGATGATAGATATTTATATATAGAATTGTTTCATCTCTGCCTTCCATTGAAAACGCACCACATCTGAAGTTGAGAAGGCGATTTTTCAAAATCTAAATACATAATATTTATAAATCTTGAGGTCATGGACCTTTGGCATCACTTAAGGGCATTTTGCCTTATAAATATGATACATAAGTATGAATGTTTTTCTTTTAAGTTATTTCAATCCTCTAAAGATAATGAAAACATTAGCAAGGGTGTATTTCAATATCATTTATTTTAATGTCAATTTGATCCTTTAAAATGACTAATTTAATGTCAAATTTTCGCTTATTATTGAACAATTAAACTACTTTTCCTTTAAAAATATCATATAATATTCAACATGTGTGTATATCTCGTTTGTTATTATAGATTAAAAAATAAGCGATTTTGATATTTAATAATTTAGAGATAGTTAGTGATAAAAAATGAATTTTCCCAAAAGCTAATGAAAATAACTTCTCATTTTAACCTTAAAAATGATTTTTTTTTTTTTTAAATCATTTTTATGAAAAGCTTAAATAAATACAACTAAACTCATTAAAAATGACTTTTTCCCCCTTAAAATAGTGATTTTGTTAACAAATAATCTATAACAAACACCCTCTAATTTTAACGCGAATAAGATTATGATCATCCGAGTGGAGGTAAAAACAAATATGTGAAAACTTCTAAGTCTCTTCAATAGCTTTTTTTTCTGCACTGAATAGGTTGTTTCTGAATCAATAAACATAATTTTTCAGTATTTTTATATGGATTTTTCTATCTTATATACAACATTGCACATGTTAAGAAATCAAAAATAGAAATATTGTGTTGAAAGTTGTGTATTCAATTCTTTATAAGTTTAAAAGTTACTCTTTTCCAATACATTTCAATTTTTTGATTTCTTAACATATGCAATATGTTAGAAAAATCATTTTTATATATTATATTTTATATGTTAATTTATATAGAAAGTAATTTAATTTATTTTTAATTTAAATTTTTTTTATATAGTTTTTACATAATCAATTAATCATTTTCATATATAATTTTTATATTATAATTATAATCGTTACTTAATATCTGATAAGACGGCCCATAAAGTCTTTGGAAAGTCAATTTATATTTGGCTTGCAATTTCCAAAAAAAAAAAGGTTTAAATAAGTTTTTGTCCCAACAAAGTTCATCAAATTTGGTTTTGGTCCCTATGAAATTTTTTCTTAGATTTTTGTCCCTGTAATCTCACAAATTTTGCAAATAGTCCCTACCGTCATCTTTTTCTGTTATCTAGTACTCATGGGTATCGAGGTAGTTTTATTTTACTGTCCGACTTGCTGTAAAATTTGGTCATAAAATAGAAACAAAATCATATATTAGGGACGTAAGGTTAAAATTGTTAAATTTCTTCATTTTGTATGATAACTAGTACTCAAGGAGTACCGAGATAATTTCTCGTTCTTGTCCGACTTGCTCCAAAATTTAACTAGAAAGTAGAAATAAAATCATACATTAGGGCCACAGGGTTAAAATTGACAAAATTATTCATCTAGGATGATTTCTAGTACTCAGGGGTAATAATAGGGACTATTTACAAAATTTTCGAAAATACAGGGACGAAATCCTAAGAATTTTTTTTACAAGGACTTAAACCAAAATTGGTGAACTTTCCAAGGACTAAAAGCTTATTTAAACCAAAAAAAAAAAAGGAAAAAAAAATCACATCATCACAAATCACAATCAAAAGAAACTTACGAAATAAACAAGGTCATAAGTTTTAGTTAAGTAATCCATACAAATAAGTTTTTATTGAAAAATTAAAAATAACATTTTTCAAAATTTTGAATACATCACTTCTAATAAATTTTTCATCTTTATTCAATTCCTTAACCAATAAATAATAATAAACCAAATTTCCAGTCCACCAATAAAAAGTAAACATATGAACCAAAAATTCATATTTATTTATTTACAGATATCTGAATATAAATAATAAACCAAAAATCCACTCCACCGAATGGAATCGTAGGATACAGAATTATACAATGAAATCAACTAGTATATGACTGGGTCCAATCAATGAACAAATATCATATCGAAAAACAATAACAAGAAGACAGAATCAAAAGCGTATATATCTATAATCCAAAAAGAGAATATAAACGGGTCGGATCTAATAGATCCATCAGTAATCCCAGTCGCACTTGGTTCTCTGAAAGCCACCACCGGCCGGCGAGTTTCCACCGGATGAACCAGTCAAAGGAACGCGCAAGTCACATTCAACTTTGGGCTTCGTCTTCCTCGTCTTGAACGCTCCCAACTTGAACCTCAACCTCAGATAAAGCTTCACCTCGATCTCATAAACCCCTGAACCCTTCTCCTTGTTCAATTCCGAAGTTTGATCAGCACCAAGCACAATCACCTGCTGACCCTTGAACACAGGGTTTAACTCTTTGGTACTCTTGTGCCCCATATAGAACGGTTCTAGGTTCATGGAACCGAACCTGACGTCATGGTAAAACGGTTGTGCTTCGATGCGGTCGTAGTAGATGCCGAGCCTCTTGTTGGGGTTGCGGATGGTGATGTTGAGGGCTAGGTTGTAATAGAGGGTGTTGTTGTTGGTGTAGTTGAATTGGGTTAGTGTTGCATCGGTTACGTGAACCTTGACAACGTTGGGACGTACGATAAGCCAGAAGAGGAAGACGACGATGCCGATGACGATGATGATGGTGAGGATGAGTTTGAAGAAGAGGTTAAAGATGCAGCCGCAGCAGCAGCCGCAGATGCCGCGGCCTGGACGGTGGTATGATTTTTGTGGCGGCGGGATGGCGGGGCCGTAGTAGGCTCCGTTCAGTTGGGGTTGTTTCTCATACATGACTTGTATGATAAGCACCAAAGAGCAATGAAAAAGAATATTAATTAATCAGAATATGTATGATAATATGAATATAAAGAATGCAATGAAGAAGGGAGTGGAAATGTGAGATGGAATGGAAAACTAGCGTGTGGTTTTATAAGGGTGTGTGTGAGAACGGAATATATAAAGGAGAATAGCAAGAGGGAGGGGTCCGGTGTGGAAGATTAATTGGAAAAGCGCGTCATAGTCTAGAAAATTAACCAAAAATGATTACGGCAACAAGTATTAAACAAAGGATAAAATTTAAGATATTTGCAATTTGGAGGAACGCGGTGTTGTTAATATATATATATATATTGTTTTGGTACTCAAACTAATCAGTCTTTGGGATCAAGTGAGCCCTCGAAATATCCTACGGTTTAAATCCTTAGGACCCGCTATGGGACTAATCTCCAAGTCTGTCGCACGGTTAGTAAAGCCTGGCCAAGGGTTATTACATACCTAAGGATCGAACTCGAGCAGAGCCCGAACGATTCGTCCTTAAGTAGCAGTGCATTAACCACTTACATTCAACCACTTGATTGTTAATATTTTTTTTTAATAGTTAAATTTTAATTGTTAGTTTATTATGTTTTTATAGGGTGTCATTTGAACCTTGAGCACCTTATGATTCTGACTGTATTGTTATTTTATAAAACTTTAGGAATGTTAGCTTTGATTTAATTTTTTTATAATTTTATTAATAATTATAAAAATGTCATACTATTTTTACTATATTTTTTTATTTTAAAAAAATTGTATAGAAAATATTGAAAACAATTTATAATTATCTCTGAAAAATGAAAACAACTCAAATAGATCATTAACATATGTTAGCTAATTATTATTTATTTTGAGTAAGTTAATAAATTATAAAAAGTATACATATTATATTTTCATTAAAGAATAATATCGTTTTGTTCCTAAATTAACTCTTAAAGCGTGTGGGAGTGTAGGAGTTTGATTTGAAGAGAAAAATGTTCATCTATATATATTTTTTACCATATTTTTTTTATACTTAAATTATAATCATACATTATTTATTTATTTTTATTTTCATTTTTCAAAATTAAATAGATGTAAAAAGATGAAGAGAAAATATGGTGCTAGAAAATCAACGTTTATTACAATTAATTACAAAACGCGGTTGCTTTTGAATGGGACACGTTATGTGCGGAGCGTACATCCCTCGTAAATTGTGCTGTGCGTCAATACTGCTTGTTCGTTGAAACTTCGTAGAGTTTCCAACTTACAAAGGCATTGACTCTTGCATGCTTTCCTTTTCTTGTTTCTCAACTGCCTTTATTTTTATTTTTTTGTTTCTTGTCCTAAATAGAATTGTCAAATGGAACTAAATTGAATTGTTCACCATAAATTATTATTAAAATAAATTGAGTGGAATTGATTCACTTTAACGGCAAATAAGGTTTTTGTCTATACGCCTAAACACATTAGTGGATTAATTAGAAAATCAAATAAGTTAGCTTATACTCTCTCCGGTCCATAATATAAGAAATAAGTAGGTCCCTTTTTTTTTCTCCAAAATAAAAGAAATATTCATCAATTTTCACACATATTAAATGCTAATTTTCAATATTACCCTTATTAATTACCGTCACTAATTATAGGCTATCAAATTATTAATTGAAAGTTGAATGGGTGTTTTTGGAAATTTATATGAGTATTAAATACAATTAACTCATTCCAATACATTTCCTTGGTCTATTTGTTTTTAGGTTTTGTTTCTTATATTGTGGACCGGAAGGAGTAACATATTTGATTAGTTAATAAACTCTTTTTTATAAAATTGATTTGATTACAATTAAGTTTTAAGTAAAGTAATTTAAGTGAAGTGATTTATGTTTGGATGATTTTATTTTAAATATAAATTTGATGTAAAACTTAGTTAAAAGATTTCAACAATGCAAAAGCTACTTTCTGTAGCTTCTAGCCAAAATCACTAAGGCAGAATTAATTTTTCTTAATAGTAACCAAATACTTGATCATTTTTACTAAAATCACGTTTAACAATGAACAAAATCAATCACCATGAAATCAAATACACACTAATTAAATGAGTCGAGTTTGATGTCAACTATGTTTTTTTCATTCCATTTGAAAGAAACCCAACCTAACACATCTCAAACCTGTGGTCAATCATATTGGCTCACAGATTACAGCTCTCATTGACGGTTCTAATAATTAAATTAGGGATTGTTGTGACTAACCGATTTTTCCTAACAAGGGTTAATTTGGTATAGGTGTAAAAAAGGGTTGAAAATTCACAAATAAATTTATATATAATTTTATACATAATATGAAAATATGAAATTTTTACCTCTAATTTTAACTTCATATCAAACATACAATAAGCAATACAGTTTTTATTCTATATATTGTTTATCATTTTATTCTATTTTTTGAATTTTATTTTATACTGTTTATAAAATTATTTTAAAATTTATATATGAATTTTTCAACTCATTTTTCAACTTATTTATTTTGTTTGATATATTTTTTATACAAATGAAAATAAACAAAAAACAGAAAAAAAAAAAATAAAGTAAACAAAATTAAAAAAGGGAAAGTGTAGTAGCACTAAATCCTTATCTCTCTTCTATCACAGAAAGGTTACCCGAGGGTCGTGGAGATAGGTAGGGCAATTAAGACAATTGCCTTAGGTTCTAGATTCTTCTCACTCATATATATCATTGCATATTATTATTAAGGGTCATGATAACTTATGTCCTTAGGGCACTGAATAAGGATTCTTAATTCAGAAAGTTTTTATTAAAAATATAACAATATCACTCTTCAAGATCTTAAATAAAACAACTCGAAATGCATTTTTTCTATTCTTAGTTCCTTAACCAATATCCTAAAGATACGGGTTAGTATTCTCCTGTTATTAATTGATCGGAATTGTTTCTTCTCACACAATCCTCATGTTTTTTCATAAAGTTCATTTTGCATATTAAACATGAGTGAGCAATTTCTAGGAATATGAAAAGGAGACAACGGATAAAGAAGGAATTTTAGAAATAAGGAAATTCCAAAAAGAAAAAGTAGGGCCCAATTGAATGTTTGATTGAAGGTGAATTTGGATATCCCAATATTACCAATGTATTTTTGCCTTACATTAAGGCTTTATGATATATATATATTTTTTGTCTAAGACCATAAAATTTCTAACGTCGACGGTCCTATCCCAGGATGAAGGTCTCCTATCCCATTTTTCTGTACCACACCCTGTTCCCACCAATACAATCTTGCCACATATCCTATTTTTCTAACATTAAATGAAATTTTAATTGATGTGACAAGATGATATTGGTAAGGAACAAGATATGATACAGGAAAATGGGATAGGAGATATCTATCCCTTGTCCCAACACATAACCTCGGATTAAACCCACAGCACACCTGAGACAAAATTGGGGAAAGACGGAGAAATTGCTAATCCTTTATCTTACGATTCACCCGTTTTAAGGTCATGTCTTCTACATGCATGAAATTTCATATTATCTTGTCAAAATTGGTAGATTGGTTCCATACGTTTATTTTAATTTTCAAATCGGTCCTATATTTTTTTTCCCCCTTCAAATTGGTCTCATACATTTTGAAACGTTTTCACGTTAATCCTTCCCGTTTCTCAACCATTTCTCAACCGTTTCTCAACTATGTGTTTAATATTGTCAAAACATACAGGACCACGTTTGAATATTTTCAAAACTTATAAGAATTATTTGAAAAACTTCAAAACGTATAGGACTTATTTGAAAAAACTTAAAAACATATAGGGCTTATTTAAAAAACTTCAAAACGTATAGGACTTACGTGAAAACATTTCAAAACATATGAGACCAATTTGAAGGAAAAAAATATATAAGACCGATTTGAAAATTAAAATAAACTTACGGGACCAATTTACCAATTTTGCCTATTATCTTTCGAGCAAAGATTTATAAAAATTTACTATACCTGAATTTTGCGCCAAGAATTGAATAACTTTCTTTCGTGTGCAATAAAAAGAAGACCTTAAATTAATACCAACAGACAAATCTAGAAGTACACATAAAAAATATTTTATTACATGGAAACTTATACATATACTCAAAGAATGAATAAAATAGTGACGACACACGTCACACAGATATAATCACCAGAATTAGGAAGGACGAAAAAATGGGTAAGGAAGAAAATTCCAATACCAATCCAATAAGACGTGCTATGTGTTGACCCTTTTAAAAATCAACATCGCACTTGGTCACCTCAAACAGAGTTGTGACATTTTTAGAACTTAGTGGAACCTTAAGATCACATTTAACCTTAGGCTTATAGTGCCCGCTTATGACATCACCAAGCCTGAACCTAATCCTGAAGTAGAGCTTCACGTAGATATCATAAACCCCAGCTCTCTTATCTTCATTGAACTTAGACACTTGATCATTATCAAGTAGCAACACATGCTGCCCAGAGAAAACGCCACTCATAGGGTTCGTGCTCTTCTTATACTGGCGAAACGAGTTGAAGTGCGTGATAACATCGGTAGTGTCGAACCTTGAGTCCTCGTAGAATGCTAAAGCCTCCACTTTGTCGTAATAGATGCTGAGCTTCTTGTTAGGGTTGCGTGCGGTGAAGTTGAGCACCATGTTGTAGTGGAGGGTGTTGTTGGTGTAGTCGAATTGTGTTAACTCGGCTTTGTTCACGTAGAACTTGAAGGAGCGGGGTTGTACGATGAGATAGAAGATGAGGATTGCGAGGCCGGCGAGGACGACGAGTGCAATGAAGAGCTTCCAGAAGAAGCTGAAGAGGCAGCAAAAGCAGCTTCTGCCGCGGTGGTGGTCACGGTGATAGCGTGGTTGCGCCGGTGGGGGAATGGCGGGGCCGTAGTAGGCACCGTTTAACTGGGGTTGCTTATCAGCCATGCTAGCTATGCTTGCAGATGAGTGAATGAACAAGAGATATAGATATTATAACTATAGGTTTCTTTTTTTATAAGCAAAAAAGATATTATAACTATAACTCTATAAGTAATGTGACAAATAAATTGAGAGACAAAGAGGTGACGAAATGTTTGTGTATAATTTGTAATAGAAGACTTGATGAAGAGAATTTAGGTAGTGAATTGTGAGATATGGTTGATGAGAGTGTTGGATATATATAGAAGGGAAGGGCATTGAACATTCTTTGAAAACAACGCGGTTGAGTGAGTACGTGTTCGTGTTGGTGTTGGACATTTTTGCCTAATTCAATTTCTACACAGCTAAGGAAACGTTGGATCAATAGCGGATTGTGTTGACCGGAGCAAAGTTTGATGTAGAATGAATTGAATTTGCCCAATTGCCTGTGCCATGTGCGAAACAACCACGAAGAAACAATCCGTACAGAAGAAGTTTTTGAATTGTGGGGCCTCCTCTTCGCTAATGGGTGTGAAAATACCTATCCAAACTCAGCACTATGTCTTGTCATCCAAATCCAATTGTCCTTTCAATCTATCTATCTATCTATAAATATTCAAGCAAACAAAAAATATAGAATTACATTCATGGATGATCACGGGTGACATTGTTTTAAATTTTGATAGAATTGAATTTTTTTTTTTTAAATTGATTCTAAAAGAATTGGTTTTAAAAAATTAAGTTAAAAAAATTGATTTATATTTGGTAATGATATTTTAAAAGTGAGTTTAGAATAAATGATTTTATTTGAATGATAAAGTAAAATCACTTTTGATGTGTAAATAAAATGAATTTTGTGGGTTATACATCCAAAATCAATTCTTTTCGACGAAAAAGTTAGAAATTCTTACTTCTCTTATAATCAATTACACCTAACTTAGAATCAAATTTTTCAACGCAATTTGATAAATAAACACCTTAAAATCCTCAAAATCACTTTTACTTCCACTATAAACAAGTTTGGGATGCCTAAAATCTTAAACAAACTGACACTTAATTGTGAAAGAAAAAAGTTAAAATAAATTCTTAAAATATCATATATTATTGGGTTAGATATACTGATATACATTCATAAAAAAATGATTTAATTGACGGATTTGGTGATTTTTATTAAACTAGAGTAAATGACTCGTGCTATGCACGGGGAATATGCTATTTATTTAGAATTTCATCGAAAAATATGTGATTGTTGATTTCACAATTTTAGTTTAAAATTTTGTTGGGGAATTATACACTTCGAATTATTAATTTATGAGATTAATTATGCAGAAATATTTGAAAAAAATTTGTTATGTAAAATATAACAGATAAATCTTCATATAAGTTTAATTATAAGATATTTTTAAATCTATTTGATTTATAAACATTCTCTCTTAAAAAAAAAATTTCCCTACAAGTTAACCATTATTAGAAATTATATTTATCTATCATATTTTATCTTTTCTCTTCAAAATATATTTGATTATTTATCCTCTTATCCCCATGCAGATGAACTATTTCTAGAAAATATACTTATATATCATATTATTAATTTATTTTCTTTTAAAAATTTATTTAATTTATTTATCTTTTTCCCCATGCAAGTTAACCATTTATAGAACATTTATATACTTATCATTTTTTCTTCTCTCTTTAAAATCTATTTGATTTATTTCTTCTCTTTTCCCGTGGAAGTTAACCAATTTTAGAAAATATTTTTATCTATCATAATATATTTCTTCATCTCACTTGAAAATCTATTTGATTTATTTCTCCCATTTGTCCGGTGCAAATTAACCATTTTTAAAAAATATATTTAACTATTGTATCATTTTTTTATTCTCTCTTGAAAATATTTTTGATTTATTTCTACTCTTTTTTCGATAAATTAATCCATTTTTAGAAAATGTATTTTTCTATCATATTATTTTTTTCTACTCTCTTAAATATATATTTGATTTATTTCTCCCTTTGCCTTTTGCAAGCTAACCATTTTTTATAAAATATATTTTTGTTTAATATTATTTTTATTATCTCTTGCAAATCTATTTGATTTATTTATTCTGTTTCCCCGTACAAGTTAACAGTTTTTAGAAAATATATTTATCTATCGTATCTTTTGAAAATCCGTTTGATTTATTTCTCCCATTTCCCTGTGCAAATTAATCATTTTTGTAAAAATATATTTATCTATCATATTATTATATGTATTATTTCTTGAAAATCTATTTGATTTGTTTCTCATATTTTCCCGTGCATGTTAACCATTTTATAAAATATATTTATATATCATATTATTAATTTTATTTTCTCTTGAAAATTTATTTGATTTATTTCTTATCTTTCCGATGTAAGTTAACCATTTTTTGAAAATATATTTATCTATAATATTATTTTAAAAATATTATTAATTGATTTAAATAATATTATTAATTGATTTGTGCCCTTGAGTTTTATTATTAAATTTGCATTGAGCAGTGTTTTTCTCAGAGGATGACACATAGCATAGAATTCAATGAGGTTATTCCTAAATGTATATACTATAGATTTTATAAAATATATTTATACATCATATTATTAATTTTATTTTCTATTGAAAATTTACTTGATTTATTCCTTCTCTTTCCGATGTAAATTAACCATTTTAAAAAATATATTTATCTATAATGTTATTTTTAAAGATATTATTAATTGATTTAAATAATATTATTAATTGATTTCTGCCCTTGAGTTTTATTATTGGATTTGCATTAAATGATGTTTTTCTAAGAAAATGACATAAAACATAGAATTCAATTAGGTGATTCCTGTGTATAGTATAGATAGATATATTTATCTATAATATTATTTTAAAAATATTATTAGTTGATTTAAATAATATTGTTAATTGATTTGTGTCCTTAAGTTTTATTATTGGATTTGCATGCATTAAATAGTATTTTTCTAAGAGGATGACATATAGCATAGAATTTAATGAGATTATTCTTAAATGTATATACTATAGATGAGTCAATATATTTCTAATGAAGAAATATAAATGGATTGGTGATTTATTTAACTCATCTATTATGATCCAACCCATAATCCATCAAAATCATCAATTTTACGCTCCTAACAACGCAGTGGCCAAGCAGTTCTCTTATTTTATTTTATTTTTTGGTATGAGGGAAAGTGACACCACCAGCAAGGTTATCTTATATACATTATTAACACTTTCAGTTTTATTTACTTATTTAATTTTTAACTACTGCTACGTTATAACTTTTAACGTATATATATATATATATTTGCTATACATACTTTGGGCTGATGGGTAAATGGTACCTAATAATTGAAAGAGAAAAGGGTGTGGAGTTGATATTTCACCAGAAAGGTGGGCCAAGGGGATCCTACTATCCTAACATGGCCCGAATTAGGATGGGCCATCCCAGCGGCCCAAGTGCATCCAGTTTCCACCGTAAACAGACGAGTAAATTCTAATTATAAAATAAATAAATAAAATAAAATAAAATAAAACATGTTTAATATCCAAAATTTTAAAACATATAGAGATTTTCCTTTTTGACAATAGGAATCATGAAAAGAGAAATAAACCCTAATTCTTACTTATTTTGTAGGACCATCCAAATAATTAAGGTATTATAATATTATTACTAAGATTAAAAGAAAAATAAAACTTGGTAGGGCCCCAGACCATATTAGCCTTTAAGGTAAATCTTTCCCTACTTGTAGCGATCGAAGAAATCAAAAGCTACCAGTGTCAGCCACCAAAATATTTGCTGCCATCGTCCAAGTGACCCTTGCATACAGTTGCAGCTATGGAAGACTTGTCCACAGTTGTAACAGAAGGAATACCCATACATTGGCATAAAAATCGATGAACTGCTCTCGGATAATTAAGACTAGAATACAAATATAGGAATCTCATGCTTCCGAAAATTTTGAATGTTGAAGATTACTATGAACACTTGAGAAGATTATAAGTGTGGTGTAATAATTTCTTAGCCAACATAAAATTAGTAAAAAAGTGAGAAAACAAATATCGATAACAACCGACTACTTAAAACAAATAATCCTTGATGGAGTTCAAGAATCTAATTATAAATTATTTAGTCGGAGAGAAACCGAGAGCCCGTTTGTTTAAGATTAAAAAATAATTGATTTTGTTACAAAATAATTTGGTGATTATTTTTAAAGATTAAAAATAAAAATCATTCTTCTAAAAGTAATTAGTTATAAAAACTAATTTTTCCCAAAAGCCAATGAAAGTTATTTTTCATTTTAATCGTAAAATGATTTTTTTTTCTGCTTTGATTATCCTCAGAAATAAAAATAAATTATTTTGTCTACGATAAAAATAAATTATTAGTGATTATTTTTAGAGATTTTTAAAAAAAGTAGAAACAAATTTGTGTTTGTTTACGATCATAAAAATAATCTTTTTTAAAGTAGTTAGTTATAAAAACTGATTTTTTCTAAAAGCTAATGAAAGTTGTTTTTCATTTTAATCCCAAATTTTTTTTTTAATGCTTTTAATTATGGTTAAAAAGATGATTTTATGAATAAAAAAATGATTTTTTTTAGGGGGAAAAACAATAATAAACATAGTCAAAATAAATTCTCAAATAGTTCTCAGAGCTTACCTGCATCTGATGTACTGGCATCCGCAAGTTTTCTCAACAAAAAACCTGCACTTGGGACACCTTCTCCATTCCTTGGTATTAGCAAGCTGCATCAACATGATATCTAATTCCTTCTCCCTCTCTTCCTTATTCAGTTTCTGAAACTCTTCACACACAATCCCAGCATGCCACGCCACCTTGCACTGCGCACAGAACACTCTCCTACAGTTAGGGCACTCAGATTTCTTCACAACCTCTTTTCCTCCATCATCGATGATCAAAAGTGCAGAACAATCCTTAAAAGGACAATAATAGAATTTCTCATTAGCAAGAATCACCGCTTCGCATAACGCATTACCCCAACGATCAAACACTTCCTTAGAAAGAATCTCACGACAATCTTCAACCTTCAATGACCCTACCACGCAATCTGTTTCGGGGCACCGAATGACGATCACGTTGTCCTCAAGTTTCGATGCCACGTACATTACCACACACTCGCTGCAATAAGAGTGTGAACAACCTTTGATACGAAACGAGTCGTTTGAGGTTTTGGTCTCGGTGCAAATTTCGCACATGAAAGGTTGGGTACTGTTAGCATTAGCATTAGAAGATTCTTCTTTTTCAAAGTTTCGTTTGTGTTTTCCAATTTTAGGAGTGTTTGGAGGTTTGAATGTGAGGATTGTAACGTCGTGGTTTTCATCATCGGAGTTGGAGAGGTCGATGAAGTCGAGGTCGTCTCGGTTTCGGTTGAGAGGGTAGTGCTCGTCGGAGATGGCGGTGGATTTGGTGGTGCCTTTGTTAGAAAGGGGTGGGAAGGAAAATGTTGCGACGTCAGTAACCTTGGTTGAAGGAGGAACAAGAACCTTGGTTTTATGATTCATTGTTACTAAGATTTTAAATTTCGGTCACGGTCTCGCAGCAAACGCAGTCGATTCTACCACACAATTGTGGTGGTGAAGCTTTATTTAAAAGCTTGATTGTCACTGAGGTGAATCTGTTGGGATTCTCCGTTGGTTTGAAATTTTGAATTCCATTGATTGTTAGATAAATGGTTGATTTCACTTTGGTTTTTGAAACTCAAAACGGGGCCACTCTGCTTGCTTTACTGGTGGAAAATTGGAAGGGCGAATTCAATCAAATCAAATTATTAATTTATTTGTGATTTAGAGGAGGTAGTTTCGGATGTAATCAATCTGATATCAGCCCATGTGATGGTTATTGTAGGAATATTGTTAGGCATACATCTAGGAGTGGTTGCGGACAAACACTCCTCAATTTTTTATTTTTTTATATTCTATTTTTGGTTTCTAGTGGGATCTATATCTATTATCTATTATGTATTATCTATCTATTATCTATAATCTATAATCTATATCTATATCTATCTATATCTATATATAATATATTTGCGAACAAACTCAAAGTGGAAACCTCCACATGTCAATCTCTAGAGCTTTCACTCATCACACGTGGCAACACCAGAAGCCTTCCCTCCATTTTTTGCTTATGTGTCGCGTTGTGGTTGATTTGAAGTAATTATAGAAATGGTCATAATTTGATTAGATTTGCAGTAGGATCAATTTATTGATAATTGATATAATTTGCAATGAAATTATTGATAATAATGATTATAATCTATATCTATATCTATATCTATATCTATATATAATACATTTGCGAACAAACTCAAAGTGGAAACCTCCACATGTCAATCTCTAGAGCCTTCACTCATCACACGTGGCAACACCAGAAGTCTTCCTTCCATTTTTTGCTTATGTGTCGCATTGTGGTTGATTTGATATAATTATAGAAATGGTCATAATTTGATTAGATTTGCAGTAGGATCAATTTATTGATAATTGATATAATTTGCAATGAAATTATTGATAATAATGATTATAATATACCATTTAATTAATACAATTATAACCTTCCAAAAAAAATTTACAAAATATGATCAGACATAAAAATATATGTAATTATGATTATTGATTGAGATAATATCAATTTGATACCAATGAGTTGAAATTCAAATCTGTTTCATAACCTTCCAATAATGTTTTCTAAATACAACCTTCCAAATTTCACTGATTTGTCACGCTTATATTGATTTGAAGAAACCCTTCCACAATCACAACCCACCTCGATATGATGGCAGGCTGATTGAAATGTGGAGGACCATTTGCAAGAGGCATTGCGGTGTGAATTATAAGATAGTTATTTGTATAGAGCAAAGAGATAAGATCCCGCTCAATAAGCATAAAATTAAATTTTGAATTAAATTTAAGAAGTGCATCGCAGTTATTGAGTTGAAGAATAAACGGAAATGATTGGAAATAGATTTTGGATAAAAATTAATAGAAATAGCAGCCAATTTAATACGCATTTGATCAAGTGAATTATGACCGGGATAATATATTTATGACAATAACGATGAAGAAATTTAAGCCCCAAAGGTTGCCCTTGATTGTGTGTTGGATAAAATGGTCAAAAAAAAATATTGAGACACTTGTAATAAAATATATGTATTTGATTCATTATTCATTATTAGTTGGCCCCAAAGTTTCATAATTATTATAGTCATATTTATTTGACTATCTTCCATATAATTAATATTAATATTAAAAATAATAAATTTATCTTTAATAATGTTTTGATGATATATCACGTCATTCTGAACATTAGTGAAGTTATAATTATATATTTTTTTTCAATATTTGAACTAATTATCTAAATCTTGATTTTCGAATTTCAAATAATAGGATATCTATCATAAAATTATTTTATTTTTCCGAATCATACTTTCCATTACTTATTGTGTAGTGATCCTAATATTATATGTACACGTGTTAATTCAATTACTCATAGTAAAATTAATATTATAAATCATAAATGTATTACTAATAATATCTATATGATATTATTAATAAAATTTTCACCATATATATATCTACATTCATTAATAACATTGATGAAATTATAATTAAATTTATCTATTTCCCTTTTAGAATTTGAAGTAATTTCAATCTGAATTCTAACTTTTGAATTTCAAATATTGTTTAAATTTGAATTATTTTTGTGTTGAATTATAATATTTTATAATCAATGTATTGTCCATATAATCAACTCTAATTAATGCACTCTTAATTTCTTGCATTTTTTGTATTATTTGTTTAAGCATTAAATTATTTTCATATTAACATAATCAATATCAGTTTGTTTCATTCATGAAATTTCAAATTTCAAATTGACTAAAAAAACTTGATCTGATTTTGCGCCAATACCGAAATTTTGCGCCAATAATTGAATAAGTTAATGTCCGTGACTCCGTGAGCAATAAAAAGAAGAAGAAAAAAGAAAAGAAAAATAGACTTGATCTGATTTAAAAAGTAGATCTTAAATTAATGGCAACAGACAAATCTAGAATACTCCTATAAAATATTTTATTACATTGAAAAGTATACTCAAAGAATGAATAAAATAGTGGTGGTTGTAGCGGGAGCGCGGTTGCTCCAGTGGTTGCTTAACAGCCATGCTAGCTAGCTAGCTAAGCTTGCAGATGAGTGAATGAACAAGCTGAGATATAAGTGATGTGTGTAACACAGAGGTGTTGTAATAGAGAATTAGCTTGAGTTGTAAGATATGGGTGATAATGGGTATATGTAGAAGGGAAGGGCTTTGAACATTCTTTGACAACAACGCGGTTGAGAGTACGTATGCGTGTTGGTGTTGGACATTTTTGCCTAATTCAATTTCCACTCAGCTAAGGAAACGTTGGATCAATAGCGGATTGTGTTGACGGGTGCAAAGTTTGGTGTAGAATTATTGAATTAGTTTAACTTGCTCAATTGCTCTGTTCGAAACCACCTCGAAGAAACAATCCTTACAGAAGAAAATTCCAGTCATTGGGGATTGATTACGGCTACGGTGGCCATTTTTAATTGTTTTGTTGGGCCTCCTCTTCCCTAATGGGTTGGATGATACCTATCCCAAACTCTGCAATTAAAATCAAGGCCCAACTCTGCACTCTGTCTTGTCATCCGATTGTGCGCACGGGCTTTGTCTATTTATCCAGGGCCGCACTAAGTATAACCGGCCCATATTCTAAAGGGTGTGTTTGTGAGTTGTTTTAAGGGAAAAAGAAAGGAAAAGGGCCGGAAAGATACCTTTTTTTTGTGATCTCAGAAAATTGGAGGGAAAAGTTTTCAGAATTTTAATAAACCCTCCAAACCCCTCATCTTCTCACCTTTTTTTGTTTCCCCCAATTTGACGTATTTTGGAGGAAAATTAACTTAAATTACTAATTTGGGATTTTTTGGAGAAATATTTTTAATTTTTTGCATTAATATTATTTAAAGAATATTACTTATGGAGAAAAGCATGTCATAAATCATACATTTCATTTCCCTCACATAAAACATACTTCCAAACAAGAAGAGAGATAATGCTCTCTTTTTTCTTCCCTTCCTCCCCTTTCTTTTTCCTTTGATCTCCCCCTTTTCTTTCCCTCCTAACTCACAAACAAACACTGAGATAATTGAGTACGTGATCTTAGCCAAAAAATATCGTCTGTGAGACTTTAGTCAATTTCACTATGGTGACAGATCGAGAGAGCGTGTCAGTGTGTGATTTCCCATTAATTATTAGTGTCCTGAATCCTGATGGAAGTAAGCAAAATACAACGTGAGTAACGTTCCTATGTGGGGGGAGGGGGTGTTAAATTCAGAGTACTTGGTGAGAATCGTATGGAGCGTCGTGAGTCGTAATCAAAGTTGTATCACATGCACATGCTGGCCAGTTTTGAGCGTTGACAAATCGAAGAAGGTTCCTATAACTTGCACTTAAACTTGACGGTGCTCAATAGCAGCACCAAGATGTTGAAAGTTGAAATCCCTTGATGCTAGGCGTGCATGTGCTCTGTTGGGTTGTCCAAGTTTTGATTTGATTAGAGAATATATATGGATGAACATAAGGAGCATCATTTGTAGGCATGACGTAAGGAGAGTCCCTTTCTTTAATCACATTATTAATCGGCAAGGAAGGTCAGGATGGCTGAAAAGGACCACTCCCCTACCACCATGCCAATGTAATGTAAATAATCCATCCAAAAATTGACCTAATTATCCTCCAGATAGATACATGCTAATAACATTATAAGCAAACGATTGGTTAAGTTGAGTATAAGAGATATTCTAACCCAATATATCAAGTCTCATATCATTACATGACAATTAAGTCAGCAGCAACGTTCTACTTCCTATGACATTATTTTAGGCAACTTATCGAGTTGTTACACCAATCTGAAAAAGAAAAACCCCAACCCTTTCTATCTAATTCCACACGCAATGCAGAATTTGTTTGCAGGGTTTCCTTGCATTTTTATTTGGGGCAGGGGACGGGATGTTATTTAATAGAATATACATCAGGGGTGGAATCTGTGTACAGGTATTCCCTGAATTAAAAAAAAAGGGGAAGTAAAGAAAAGTGGTCCAACAATTTAAACTTTTAGTATATACACACTTCATTATTGATTCAATAATATAAAAGGCTATCTACAGAGAATACAGACAAGGGAATATACATATGCCAGTTCATAAGAAACCAAGAAAAGCGAAACCAAAAGGTGAGAGAAGAAGAAATCAAATGGCACACGACACCAGATGCTTCACGATTCACTCATCTTTTTATCCCAATTGAAGCAATAAATTTATTACCCTTTAAATTTAGCTCAATATATTGGCTTCGTTACAAATAACAATTTTGCTACATTTATCTCTATCTCCTATAATCAATTTCACATCCTCCTCCAAGTGCACTTTTATTCTATAGCAAAATGTACAATTCCAAATACCCCAATAATGGAACGTACGTATACCTAATGACACAGTAATCCATCAATACAGAATCAGATATACGTATACCAAAAAAAAAAAAAATACATATATAATTAAACATTAAATATAGCAACACAGAATGAGCAACGGTGTTATACTCAACGACGTTGACTAAGAAGAAGCTTGAATCAAACACTGACGGTGCATCGCTGGACCAACTGATACTTAACGGCGCTATTGCCCAAGGCAATTCCGTTACTTCGGGCCCCGAAGGTGATGAAAGCAGGACAACGAACATATATATGATAACGGCCGGAGACGAAGGCACCAACCTTCCACCGAACCCTGCCGTCAATCTTAACGATGACAAGGACGTTACCGTTATCTTGGTCTTGGCTCAACCCTAAGAAATTGTACGGAGCAACAGGAACATTGGTTCCGTAAACAAAAGGAGACCAAACATCAACCTCCTTGTGACCTTGGTACGAGGGAGGGATTGCGGTACGGTACGTTATTTGCTGGCTACGGTATGTAACGTAGGTGTCGAGGCGATCGTAGTAAACACCGATTTTGTCGTTGGGGTTGCGAGAAGAAAGTGTGACCTGAAAGTTTGAGGTGAGGAAGTTTGGTACGGTGGCGTTGAAGGCGTAAACGGTGACGTCTTGAAGGATGAAGGTGGGTTTTGAGGGACGAAGGACGGCCCAGATGATGAGGATGGTGAGTAGCACGATGAATAGGAAGATGACGATACACCAGAATATGCGTTTGAAGAGTTTTCGCTTCTTACCTTTGTGGTGGTCACACTGCTTTACCGACATGGTTGTTAGGTGGAGATAGTGAAGAGAAGGTTTGTTTGTTTTTCTTGCAAAACTGGTTTGGGAGGGAAGGGAGAACTAAAGAAGAGAGGAAATATGCACACTTATTTTTGTGAGGGAAAGTGCCGTGTGATGGAGGCTTTTTACATATTGTGTGTTTTTATTTATTGATCACTTTAAAGGTGTTAGTTTATTTATTTATTTGTAAATGAGTAAAGTTGTTGTGTTTTTAAATATATGATAAGATCGTGATGCACAAAGTAGTAGTGTTTATAATATATTATATTAAATGAATAGTTGAATGAGTTGGTTGGTTTTGAGGAGGTACGTCAGGTTTGAAGTGAGAAGATGGTTATGATTCAACTAACACAACACACTAATTACTAATATTTATCTATAAAAAAAATAGTTGAATACCAATGGAGGAGGCTAATTTGAGGCAAAACCTTTTTTTTTTTTTACGGTATGCTAGGCAGAACTTTAATCAACCTTTTTTTTTTTTTTTTGAAAAGAGAACTTTAATCAGCTAGTGATGATCATTTCTTATTGGAAATTAATGTAATGAAATGACATTTTGGTTGTTGAGGTGAATATTTAAACAAGTCACTTGATCAATTATTATCATTGATTCGTTATTTTTTTATCATTGATTCGTTATTTAAGACTACACTTGCAAGTTTCTAATTCCTGATCATTTCATCCCCATTTAGCACCTCTCTCACCTCCATATATAGTACACGTAGTGGAAGTAAACTGGTGAAGAATGTACCTCTCCAGTTGGATCAATTAACTATAAGTTATTCAAACTGAAATTTACAAAATCGTGAAAATTTTATTTTAACGTAAGCCAAGGAAAGGAAGTGATGATTAATTCAGACATGTGTGACAGTATTAACAATTCTATACCTGGATTCCCTTTTATTCTTCTCAAGATCTTTGACAGCTCTATCTCGTTTCTCACGGACGTCGCATTTGATTCGATATGTTATATAGTTATAACTTTTTAATTCGAGTAACCAGATGATAGCTATTGTTAATTGAAAAACTTCTACTAATCGAATGTGAAGGTGTATACGTATATTCTACGCCAACTTGTAATATTGAGACACTACTCAGTCCATTTCAATGATGGCGTTGATTTCATTAATGCTTGCTAAGTCAACAAAACCATCCTTTACATTTCGTAAAATAATCAAACTTACAAAGAGAGACAAAAGGGAACAGATGTGAGCATATTAAGTAAATGTTTAATTTTCATGCACACAATAATTTATTTAATTATTAATTAAAAAATTAGTTTAATAATATACTCCCTCCGATCCTTAATATAAGAAACAAATGTGTACTTTTTTTGGGTCCAAAATATAAGAAACATGCATCAATTTTCACACATATTAAATGTAAATTTCCAATATTACCCTAATTTATAATAGAATTTATGTTTACGAGATATATTAACTTTCCATATAAGTGATTTTGTTCATTAATTAGAAGGGGTGTTTTTGAAAATTTATATAAATATTAATTACAATTAGCTCATTTCACTATATTTTCTTGATCTGTTTGTTTTAGTATTTTGTTTCTTATATTAAAGACCGGAGGGAGATGTATTTACATATCATTCAGAGTTTCACCAAATTGATTAAACTCTTTAATAGTGAACCAACTTGCATTAATTAGGAATTAGATAAATTGATCACAAATGATTAAACACAACTACTTTCCGTTCATGCCTTCATGGCTCCTAATTTACATTAGAAAAATGCTTATATCATGCGTAAAAAATAAAAAAATAAAAAGGAAAACTGATTTTTGGTTTGAGTTCGTTTACACCGTTAGATGTTTGATTTTGATTCGAGAAAAGAACATCCTAGCGACACGTTTCGCGTATTACCAAGGCCCCACTTATTGACAACAGAGGAGCTACCAGCTCAGCACCACCGACCGTCTTTTGGCATTTCGTGGTGGGGTTCAAGGATGTATTATTTATTTGACGTTTGAAAAATAAATTAGAGTAGTATTTATTTTCAGTGTAAAAAAATTATATTAATATTTATTAATATTTTGACACGTACATTTTTATTTTGTTAATTAAGAGAAAAAAATAATAATGATACTCCCTCCGGTCTCTATTGTAAGCAAAAATTAAATGGGACACATATATTAAGATAGTTAGTTAATCTCATTTAAAAGAGTCATTGGGAATAAAAAATTAAGTTTGTTACCTAAATTACCTTTCCTTTTATTTATTAAGCTTGTGTTATTGAGAATAAAAAGAGTCATTGGAAAATAAAATTTGTATTAAATGAAGGGTATTTTGAGAATAACTTCATTAAATGAGAAGAAAGTAGTTGAAATTTGCTTATATTTTGGACCAAAAAATTTGAAAATTTTTGCTTATATTGTGGACCGGAGGGAGTATGACTTATCAAGGTATTATTGGATATCTGTGTAAAACTTTTTTACATGATAGTGCGTAAAAATGTTAAACTTTACAAGAATTTATATATAAGGAGTTTAATTAGATTTATGAGTATATGTTATGACATAATTTATGAAGAAAAAGTATGCAAATTTTTTATTATTTTTTATAATTTTTTTAACTTATTCTAATAAACTTCTTAAAAAAATTATAAAAATAATTTATTTTTAGATTCAAACTCTAAAATGTTAACTCTACTAATTCAATAACTAAAATTGAAATCTAAAATTGATATTATATCCATTCTTATTTACGTATAGCATGTAACAATATCTTATTTCACTCACGTGAAAATTAAGCGGATCAATTATACAAAAAAAAAAAAAAAAATCTCCTAAAAATTATTGTGTGTTGTCTAGTGAACTAAATTTATAAGCGTAACTAGTTATTTTTAAAAATTTGTTCGATCTAAATCTTTACTTTTTTGTTTGTTTTAGGTACAAATTTTTTTTTTTTGGAAAAGTGTTTGAGGTACAATTTTTTTTTTGACAGAGTGTTTTAGGTACAATTGGTATTACATAATTTTATGAATTTAATTGGTATATATATTATTTCTCTAAAAAAAATTGGAATATATATATATTATAAAGTTAAATATTTTTATGTCGTTAACCAATCATAAATTGTCACATTATTTTTTTTTTTGATAAAAAATTGTCACATTATTAACATATTTTACTATGATTATAACAATTTAAAAATTTTAATTTCAAAATATTCCACAGGAGTCTTAATTAAACTATGAAATTGATCCAAAAAGAGTATAAATGCGCATTTTTATGAGACTCAAACGTTTGCTTTCATCAGTGGACACTCCAACTACTTTTACTCTTGTCTCCTGTCGATGTATTTGCAAACTACAAACTACAAGTAAGCAAACATTTAATTTATCGTTATACATATATAGGTTCACCGTTGGCAACACCAGTTTTTTTTTTTTTATAAGCAAAAGTAAATTAAATACGAGCACAAGGGGTGCTCAAACCCATATACAAAGAAATCAAATGGAAGACTATATATAAAAATGATACTGTTCCTAAGAAGAAACAGAATCATATATACAGAGATCTTCAACTAAGTAGCATTCAAACAAAACAAAACCTATACCAAAATGTATCCAACAAAAGAAAAAGCCCCTAAAATATATACTACCAACTAATTAAAACCAAGCTTCCTTCCTTGACCCAATAACATCTTAGCACATATTGGTTCACCGTTGGCAACACCAGTTTACAGCTCACAAGTACTAGTAGTATTCATTTACTCATACTCTCTTTTAGGCTAGTTGATCAAAAAAAAAAAAAAAACTCTCTTTTAGGCTAAATTATGAGGCAACTCCCAAATTTTTCGTTGAAAATTCAAAGTCCAGATGCAAAAGCAAATGTAAACAACCTACGCCTGTTAGTCAAATTCATATCACTCTTCTTAACGTCACTTTTACATGTTGCCGTGCCCTTTCACATAGTAGTTAGTAGCCAAACTTTGAAAGATGTAGTTTGGACCAAATAAGTTAAAATTAAAGGTAACGAATTAATATATCATGACCATCACATTAAGAATTTAAACACCAATCTGCTCAAATATTTAGGATTTGAAAATAATATTCAGTTGTTAGTTGTTAATAACCATCCACACACTACACAAATTATGAATCCATGACGGGCAATTCTTTAATCCACACTCTTATGAGTTGAGTTTGCATCCTCCACCAAATTTTGACTGGCGCAGGAGGTAACCCGTATTTTGTAAACCATTTTAGAAATTCTTTGTTTGTCAAGCAGCCGGTTGCACATGCTCCCCCTGTCTGTCATAGTAGGTTTGTTTTTTAGGCACCCGGTCATAGTACGTTGGCGAGGGAAAAAATGACTTATTTTATTTATATCATTTTTTTCATTTTGTTCTTTTTTTTTAATTTATAAAATACTTATTTTAACAATCTGTCAAAAAAACATATATTTTAACAACTTAATATTTTTATCTTTATATATATAAAGTACCCTCAAGATGCGGTCCAAGTGACTAGTAGCTTAGGCCCTTTAACCATATGTCCGGGGTTCGAATCCTGGTGATGAGAGTAGAGCTGCATTTGTGGGTAGAGGAGTTATCCCTTAACTGGTAGTCCACATCCTCGGGGGATTGGTCCTACGGCTATCGGCTGTGGGATACCCTGGGTTCCCTCCCGGACCAAAAAAAAAAGTAATATTCGCTAGGGCATTTTTTCCTCAAAAAACCAGTCCATTTTGATCATTTCATTTAAGAAGTTAATTTAATATTTTTTTTTATAATTAAGTTAATGCCTCATCTTCAATAGTATCTTTCAACTTCCCAATTTTTTTCAAAATTCAAATCGCATGTATCAATTGGAGATTACTAAAATAAGGACACAGTTTATTTAGCTTTTGTTGTTCTGATATAGGTTAATACATGTAGAAAAAATTACACATAAAATATGAAAATGAATATTTTATATGAAATAATTTTTATAAATGAATTACTAGAAGAAATTATATTTTTTATATAATTTAAAAACCTATTTTTAATTCATTATTTTAATAATCTAAAGATTTTAAGATTTAGAAAACTCTTTGTTTATTATCTTCTCAAGCAATTAAATTATATAATATTTTTATTTATCTAAATAAATATAAACTTTTATTTACCTAATTAATTAAAATATTAAATTTTATATATTTCTTTCTTAACTATTATCTTCTACCAAGTGAGGTTGGCGTGAGTGGTTAAAGGCCTCTCGCCCCTTAACCAAGGTCTCGGGTTCGAGCCTTGGGTATGAAAAAAACCTCAGCTGGGAGGGATGCTACTCATTGAGGTGCCGAATAAACTCCCGTGGGAGATTAGTCCCCGTCTCAGGTTAGCGATGGGATACTCCTCGAAGTAGATCGAAGAAAAAAAAAATCTTCTCGCCTGCTCTAATTATTTTCTCAAGTAATAAATTATACCTATTTCTCATCTAAATAAATTTCAAATTTTTTACTTAGCTAATTTATATTTAATTACATGTAAAAAATCATATTAAATGCACATGTTTGTAAAATTTAATTTATTAAATATTTCTTAACAATTATATAATCTACATATCTACATATATCAATATGCCTCGATCTATGATCCATATGGAGTAGACTCTTTATAAAAACCATGTTAAAATTATTATTCACGATTATTTGTTATATAAATCTTTCAATTTATTCACTCTAATTTCTTATTAATTGAGATAACTCATTATTTTTTCACTTTTACTATATTTGCACATAAGTAAATTATTCAATAAGTTGTTTTATCTGATCAAATTTAATATGACAACTAATTACTAACATTTGCCTATAAAAAAAAATACTTTTTCTTAAATCATTGGTATAATAATTTTAGGATTTAATTGGTATACACTGTCAGTGTAAAGAATTTTTATATAGTCAACCAATCAAAAATTGTCACATAAGTTAAAATGTCTGACTCTTATCTCAACTATTTTAAAAGTCACTCATGTAATGATTTCTAACTGGTTGACAGTGTAAAAAACTTTATACTGACAGTGCATAGAAATTAAACTCATAATTTTAACATAAATATATATCTTTCTCAAGATTTTCTTTTAGTTGAGCAATTTTAATTTTTCTATAGATTTTTGTGTGTAAGTGAGACCAATTTGATTCTACATTTGGATTCTGACGAATTACTTCCTATCTTTGCTTCGACGAAAAAATTACATAGTTGCAATAAGTTAATCTAATTCATATCATTATATTTTTAAAATTGCTTAGGGCTCCTTTTTTAAAAATTATGTTTTAAGATTTATTTTTGATGTGAAATTTTGTGTAGATGAGGTCAATTTAACTCTACATTTAGGTTCTATATTGTGTTTCTCATCAAACTTTTCTTGACCGTTTTAACACCAAAACCACATATTGAATCCCAAATCCCGAATACGTGCGGAATTCATTTTCTCACGCAACCCTTTAAATTTTAAAATAATATTTTACTATAAAATCTATATTATTAAGCGTGATTGGTACCAGCAATATACAAAGAAATTGAAAGAAAAATAGAAGAGTTGAAATTTAAGGTAGAAGTAATCATTCATAGATCATAAACTTATCAATAAAAAGTAATCATTCGTATATCATAAATAACCTTATCAAAAACACATTTGTACACTTGGTTAATTCACCTTTTATTTTTCTAAGAGCATTGCACACTTTCGAGGTGTAGTATTACAAGTAAAGTAAGGATATTTTAGTAATTGTGATTCTTTTTTTTTTTTTTACATAAATCAATGCAATTTAACTTACTTCCTATAAAAAGTGTGAAGATAATTAATTTGCTTATAATTAAGTCCGGAGGGAGTATTAAATTAATAATAAGTGATATCAAGCATGTGGTTCAGTTACACTGAGCTTCAATGCTGTTGTAAATTACACACACACACACACACACAGAGAGAGAGAGAGAGAGAGAGAGAGAGAGAGAGAGAGAGAGAGAGAGAGAGAGAGAGAGAGAGAGAGAGAGAGAGAGAGAGAGAGAGAGAGATTTTACATCCATTATAGATATAGATGAGAGACAAAATATTAAAAATACTACTATTATTATGAATTATGTTTATAAAAAAAAATTAGTATATGGAGTAATCATATTAACTATTGGTACCACAAAATTTTAAAACAAAAGATATTATATTAATGAAAGTATCAACATTATTACATCTTGATTATAATTATATTAATTAAATGATTAATTACAAAATATGCTTCAAAACAATGATTAATTATAAAATCATAATAACTAAAATAATTTTAAATATATTATCATGATATTTTAAAATTAAATAATTTTGTTAATTAAAATTTTATTAATTATAAAATCGTAAAGTAAGAATGATGAGAAAGAAAAAGAAAAGCTGTGATCACTGTCAGGAAAAACCGAGTAAGGAAAAAACATTACTTGCTATTTTAAATGATAGAGAGTAAAAAGCTCTACTATTAATTATAGATTAGAGAAAAAATTAAAAAAATTTATTTTGAATTTTGTTTATAAATATGATTTTAGAATGTGGAAGTTATCTTGTAATATTTAATAAGTAAAATGTTTATAATTATAAATCATAATATTTGTAAATTAAATTTATTCGATTAATTATTTTTATATTAATTATAATTATAACATCATAAAATAAAACCAACGAGAAAGGAAAAAAAAATTGGGTGAAGGGGTTGGAAAAAGAAAAACCTAACCGTTAAAAAAGAGAAAATAAACTTTAACATTAATTATAAATGAAAGAGAAAATATTAAAAGTAAAAAAAGGTAGCATCGAAAGTGGTGGAAGGGTGATATCTAGAGAAAACAAAAAGTTGATTTGTATTATTATATCCCTCTCTTTTTTGCATTTTGTTTTCATAAAATCAAGTTTTATTTATAAAAAAAAATTATTAAATCAAAGAATATTAAAATGTTAGAAACATGTGAAAAAGTCAAATTTTAATATGTAGCTAGCTTACGGGAAAAAGTGAAACTTGATAGAGGGCTTAGGCTTCAATATGTATGGGTAAAATCACCATAGAAAATATGATATGATTTGGGAAACATGTTTTTTTTTTTTTTTTTACATGATAAAAATCTTGTGTGTGCGCAATGATGGAAGAGAAGAGAATAAGGTATATTTTTTTAGGGGAAAAAATTGTTAGAAAAATGATAGTTTGACACAAAATCTCGACATCATACGGCGACAACATACGGTGCTGCACTATGGCAGGGCCTTTTTTTTCTTTAAAATAATTATTTATTTCTTTATTTAAAAAAATATTTTGTTCTTTTTTTAAAATATTTAGTTTTTTCTAGAAATAAAATTTTTGGTTAAGTATTTGCAAATATCTGGTTAACCAGGTACAAATATCTGGTTAATTCAGCTTATTATCTGGTTAATGGGTTTTTTGGTTAAGTATGTGCAAATATCTGGTTATTCACGTACAAATATCTAGTTAATTCCAGCTCATTATCTGGTTAATGAGTTTTTTTGAGAAATAAAATTTTTGGTTAAGTATGTGCAAATTAATGGGTTTTTCTTAGAAAAAAAATATTTGGTTAAGTATGTGCAAATAACTGGTTAATCAGGTACAAATATCTGGTTAATTCAGTTCATTATCTGGTTAATGAGTTTTTGGGTTAACTATGTACAAATATCTGGTTAATTTCAGTTCATTATCTGGTTAATGAGTTTTTTTGACAAATAAAATTTTTGGTTAAGTATGTGTAAATTAATGGGTTTTTTTAGAAATAAAATTTTTGATTAAGTATGTGCAAATATTCGGTTAATCATGTACAAATATCTGGTTAATTCAGTTCATTATCTGGTTAATGGGTTTTTTTGTTAAGTATGTGCAAATATCTGGTTAATCATGTACAAATATCTGGTTAATTTCAGTTCATTATCTGGTTAATAGGTTTTTTTGTGAAATAAAATTTTTGGTTAAGTATGTGTAAATTAATGGGTGTTTTTTGAGAAATAAAATTTTTGGTTAAGTATGTGCAAATATTTGGTTAATCAGGAACAAATATCTGGTTAATTCAGTTCATTATCTGGTTAATGGGTTTTTTGGTTTTGTATGTGCAAATATCTGGTTAATCTGGTACAAATATCTGGTTAATTCAGTTCATTATCTGGTTAATGGTTTTTTTTTTTTAGAAATAAAATTTTTATTATTTTACAAAAGTCAAAATCATTTTGTCATCCTCAATATATGACCCGTTGCACCTGCACCGAAACATTATTAACCAACCACTCCAACAGGTACCAAGTCATTTGCGCGCAATTTGCAACCGGTTAGGTCCCTGCATATCGCGTCCGTCCAATAAATATAATATTATATCAACGGTCCTGATTGACTGAGGATCGAAACTACGAGTTTTCAGTGGAGGGTTTATGACAATGCCATCCATGACACCATGATTAACATTTTTAAATTATTTTTCTTGACGTTGGTCGTATATTTAAGTTAATAATTAGATCTCCAAGTGTGGAATTTTAATAAGGCCAAGGAGCTAGCCAACTAAACATAAATTAAGAAAGACCTTCTTCATGTGGACCATCCACTTGATGCGACATGTCACCTATATTATAGTTTGAATTCTCCACGCATCCAGTTTAACTTTTCTTATTCATTTTATATAAAGAAATTGTCAGCCGACAGTACCAGAAACTCCAGCGAGAGCAGCAAACTAGCTAACGAAGAAAAACTTGTGGCTATGACAAATTTAAGATGAGGACCCCAAAATTCCACTAAATGAATTCCACTAAAGAAAGGGAGAAAATAGGTATTTTATCGGAATTCTTTGGTGTATTAATTTCACAGTCACAAAGCATATTTTATATCCTATATATTGAGTCTGATAACATAGGATTCTTTACCTATTCGCTTAAGCCAGAGTATATATTATTCTCTCCCAAAATGGGTGTCACGTTGGTTACGCATGCTAAGTTTATGGTGAAGAACTTTAGTTCGAACCCCAAAGAACACATCTTTGAACAGGGATAAGGAATCTTAACTATGATTAAATATCCGAATGAAGATTAGTCTCATAACAAATCTAAAGATACTAAGCTCGTGGGATACTCCGTGAATCCACCGAGAAGGCAAGAACAGCAATTACATTGAATTCCAACTAAAATATATATATTATTCTCTCCGCTCAATAACCCAATTAACAACATGACTTTACTTGTCCTCTTTCACAAATGAATAACCCGTCTTCTTAATAATTATATCATTATAAGGCTAAATTACACTTTTGGTCAAATTATTTTTTAATATTCAATTTGGTCCCCAAGTTTTTAAAATGTTCATTTTGGTCCCTAAGTTCCTAAAACTTATTCAATAGAGTCCTTCCATCATGTTGATTAACGGACATGGATGTTGATCCCATCTGGTCCACCGAAATTGGAAACCAAATTGAACATTGAAATACAACTTGGGGACCAAATTGAACATTGAAAAACAATTTGGGGACCATTATTTTGGGGTCAATGTCCATGTCCGTTAGTCAACTTGACGGAAGGACTCGATTGAATAAGTTTTAGGAACTTAAGGACAAAAATGAACATTTTAAAAACTTGGGAACCAAATTGAATATTGAAAAACAATTTGGAGACCAAAATTGTAATTAGCCTAATTATAAATATAGGGCGTCTTCTTTCAATTCTTTCACAAATAAGAGTAACTTGTTCAATCCATGGCTAGGTGCTAAGTAGACATATTGACAAGGGAAAGTTCTTTTGATCAGACGAAGTGCAGTACAACTTTCTTACCGCTATGGATATTGGACAACCTTTTCTCTGTCTTCATCTATGTACCCAATTCTACCGTCTTTTTCCAATTGTTTTGTTGACCAAAAAAATCTAATGAACTAATGTTATAAGAATATTGATTAAAAAATCTATTAAAAGTAAACTTTCATTAAAAAAATTAAAAATGTCTCGAAATATCGAAGATATCACTTTTAATAATTATTTAAAATTTCTTAATAATACTCTTAGAAAATAAACAATAATAATATCTGGACGCAAAAATGATATCTAATATCATACAAAAATATTTTTCAACACTTATTTATTATTTTTTTCTAAGCTACAGATGTCCTTACATGATATTGAAATTTGTGTTTGGAAAATAAAATATGTAAAAGAGAACGGTTGGACCACGAATGCGCCCCATGAATCAAATATCAGAAATGTTATTTGCACAATCAAATGGGATATCCATTTGGGATACCTTGATTAATCATGTATAAATATTTGGTTAATTCAGTTCATTATATGGTTAATCACGTGTAAATATTTGGTTAATTCATGATGACTCATTAATCATATAAAGAACTGAATTAACCAGATATTTACATGTGATTAATCAAATATTTACATGGTTATAGAAAATAAGTCCATTAACCATATAATAAACTAAATTAATCAAATATTTATATGTGATTAATCAAAGTATCCCAAATGATTGTCACTGTACTGATCAAATATTATAGACTAGCTAGGGCTAATTTCGAAAATTGATCTTAAAAGGTGTGCGTTCATGCACTTGCACTGACATTCAGGATGTGATTCTGATCCCAAGGTTTGTACTCTTATTTCAGGTGATGGTTTGAACTTACACGGTCCCTACAAGATCTTTTTGGAACTTGTAAAATTCTTAAACTTAACCAACTGCCCAGCACCTCCACTCTTTTCGTTTATTTACCGGATATTAACGCTTTGTTTGATATGGTGGAAAGCTAGAGGAATGAAAGCTGGAGGATTGAAAACACAAATTCCAAGAATTGATCTATCGTTTGGTTACAATCAATTGGGGGAGAGAAGAGAATGAAAGGATGGGGCCCACATGTTTTTTTTTCATCCCAAAATTGAAGAGAAAGCACAAGTATCGATGGATAGCCTTGGTTGAAGTGAGTGGCAGTCCTTTTGTAGTTAAAAAGACAAAAATAACCTCATTTTTTTATTTTTTTAAATTATTATATGAGGATATTTAAGTCATTTTATACATATGTTTTTTCTTTCCTCTTACTTTCTACCCAACCAAACAAAAGGAGAGAAAAATTTCAGTTTTCTTTCCTTTCATTTTCTCTCATACCAAACAACTAAACAATCATTTTGAGCATTATTCACGTGTTTGGTTACAAATTTCCGTTGAAAATAACTTATTCATGGGTGGATATAATTGATTCTGGTGAAAGCAAGAATTTCTACCTTTTTCGTTGAGCAGAATTGATTCTGGGTGTGGGACCCACAAAATTCTTTATATTTACATATCAAAAGTGATTTTACTTTTATCCAAACACAAATCATTCTTTTAAACTCACTTTTGAAACATCATTACCAAATACAAATCAATTTTTTCAAAATCAACTCTATCAAAATCAATTCCTTCAGAATCAATTCTTTAAAATCATTTTTATCAAAATCTAAACCAAACGGACCCTAGCTCTCTGATTCTGTGAATATATTAACATGCTAATTCGATCCCTTTACCACTTGTGTGCAGAACAGGATCTAAATGCAAAACGACCAGGGCCATGTATGCAAGTTTTTCTGTTCGAGTTATGTTGTTTGAATATCAAATTATGGATATCGTATATATTTATCTATATTTCTCACTTTTTATCTTATTTGTATGCACGTTTCTAAAAAATACTCTAAAAAAATGGGTCACCTTATGGTATCCTAATATTAAGTAATGTTTTTTGAACATCAAATATTGACACCGTATCTAGTGATCGGTTTTACCTAATGAATAATGAATAAATATATGGGTCAAGTATAAAAGTAAGGTGTTGGTATTCAGATTTGTTATCAAATAACACAACTCTATTATTTACCGGAAATGTTATAGTATTGATTAAGAAATTAAAGTAGCAAGTTTTGATAATAAAAAATTGATATAATCGATATATTGAAAGTGATTGTTTATTTTTCAATAAAATCTTATCTCTTTTATGATTTCTTAACCGAATGGTTAGCGAGATTCATTTTCTAATTTCGTGGTAGATTCTGGCTTTCTTTGAACGTTAGTTTCCTTGGCACATAATGCCAAGTCAAGAAAGTCAAGAAAAAGAAGAAAACTGGGGCGCTAGGATTGAAGTTGAAGGCTTTGGGTGATATGAAAAATATTCTGAATTGGCAGAAAACTACAAACTAAAGAAGATGGAAAGAAACAATTAGCGGATAATGAAAGGAAATAGCTCGTGGTTTCTTTCGTTTTCTTTTTCCTTTTTTTTAATTCGTCCAAAGGCAAATGATTTTCAATTAGCTAGACAAAATGATGCTGAGTAAACAATCCCGTGAGAGCATCTAGAACTGCTAAAAGCAGACAAAAAATGATGAGTTCAGCTTGAAACAAGATAAATACTAAACATCAATCCAAATTTTGATAAAATAAAAACATATGCACCCGAAACAAATATTGCTTGAAGACATTCACTTTATTACGTTTTCCTTTTTGTTGTCACTCTCAAATAACATTATACTATTAATTAATATAAAAAACGCAATTGAAAGATAGAAGCGAGAATGATTGACGTATTTTAGTTCATTTTACATCAAGGGTTCACTTTTCTTTTTATTCAGGTCTCTGGCCAACTGGATGAGAGGATAATACTTCGGGAGTGATTTTTTTTATTATCTATTTTACATTCTAAATAGACATTTAAACTTGAATAAAATACAGATAATGAAAGAAGAGGCAATGTGTCCGAATTATTCTACTTATTTATAAAAATTTAAAATAAAGATTAATTTCTAAATATTATCAGTGTAAATGATTTTTATACTGATATCCATAGTTATTAAAATAAAAACATGCATGTCTAAATATTGATGAATGTCACTGATGCAAATACTATAATTTTTTTTAGTACATAATACTATTTTAATTCTAAACAAATACTCCCTCCAGACTCAAATATAAGCAAAAATACATAATTTCATACTTATTAAGGAATATAGTTAATTTAGTTTAATTGTCTTGATTTATGTAAAAAAAAAAGAGTTATAATTACTAAACTACATTTTAATTGTCTAGGGAATATGCAATGCTCTTGGAAAAGTAAATGGAGAATTGATTTGATTGATTAATTTTCTTGATTTTTAGAATACTTACATTAAATAGAGTTGAGTTGGTTGAATTTTGCTTATATTTGAGTCCAAAAAATATAGATAATTTTTTCCTTATAATTGAGTCCAGAGGTAATATACGTTAAAGTGGTTATATATTCACAATTACTACGAACCATTATTGACAATTAAATGATATCGTAATATTCTAGTTTTTTTTTTTTTGACAAGATAATATTCTAGAGTTTTTTAATTAAAGATAGTGGATTAACCTATGACTTAAGCAAAAACAGTTTTAGGGACCGAAAAGATAATTGATAACAGAGAGGAATCAGTTGTTAAATAGCTTAATGACTGAATTTGTGACTAATAAGAGTGGCCGCTAAAATCCCAATTGTTAAGCATTTAGCGACCAATATTGGCCACTAAATAGTGACTGCATTATTCAGTTGCTAAATTATAAATTTAGGTGGCTGTTTGTTGGTTGCACATTTTTATTAACAACCAATTTAATTAGCAATTGATTTAGCGACAAATAAATTCATTTGCTAAACTGATCACCCTAAGCCAACTTAACAATTGAATTAGCGGTTTAACTTAATTTGAGAAGCTCGATTTCAAAAGGATTTTCAGAGACCGATGATCTCATATAAAATTTATTAATCAAAGTATTAAAGTGTGTTAATACCATTGTTGATTTGAGGCACTTTAAATCCCTCCATCCCCACAATAGGCCAATAGGGTGCCCAACTACCCATGTGCTGAATTTCAGTCCTAGCAAACAGACACGTGTCATCATCGGCAACCACAGGAGTATTAACAGCGCGGCGTATCTCGTTCACCATCATCTTGGGCCATTCAAGAGTCTTCATCCATTTGATTGAATTAGGCTTCTTCCCCAACCGCCAAACGTTTCAAACATGGGCTCATTACATGATATGCCCAAGTTTGTGAACCTACATAAGCAAAACTTCAAGACAAATTAGACAATATATTCAGCCTTCACTTAAATTCAAAATTTATTAATTCTTTAATTTAGTTGGAACGTAGAATGTTATCGTGGTAGCTTTTACTTTTCCAAGCCCAAGCTTTTTAAGAATAGAGATTATCATTTTTTTTTTTTACCGGAAGAATAGAGATTATCATGTAAGAGAATCTCCAATCATATAATACATACTAGTGCAGTAACCCGTGTAACGTATGGGGTTAACAATTATTTTATAACATTAATTAATGTTACTTTTTTAGTTAGTATATGAAAAGAGAAAGTTTTAATGGAAACAGTAGTACAATTATAAAATATAATACACCAAAATTACAAATTATAATAGAAAATAGAAAATAAAAAATAGAAAATATATGATATCGAGAATGAAAATCATAAGGAATTATAAAAATATTCCGACCAAGATAAACCTTTATATTGTTCTTCCCCGTATTTATCTAATGATCTCCAACCAAGTTTGGCTGATCTTTTGGAAGCATTTTGCTTTCATCATCGAGTGAAGAAGATACAACACAACATCAAGTTAACTCTCAGAAGAAATCGAGATAAATGCTTTATTTTACTATGGATCACCCATGATTTTTATACTTGTACAACATCAAAATCTAGTTGCCCATGTCAAGTCTTTAGAAGGACAAATTCAGAGTAAATTTCCACTATTCACAATCTTTCAGAGCAAACAAAGATCTACTTCCATACTTCCCACATCATTATTAAGTATCGACTTGAACAGAAGAATAAAATTAAAGTAAATTTACCTAAAAATATTACATATATAATCAAATTTATAGGTATGAAATTTTTCTCCATCAAGTTTGGTTGTATTATACATGCAATTCTGTAATTCTATAATAAATATTTTACATATTAAAAATTAAATATTGCATACAAATAAAGTCCACACAAATATACTGAATAATTATATTCATATCTATTTATTAAAACAAAACAATTCTATTTTGGAACCATTTTTCTGTTTTACCGACCACTCCTTAAACCAAACCATTGCGCCACAATGTTGACAACACTCGATCATCCCTCCAAAGTCTAGGCAATGTAGAAAAAAATTTAACAAATCAATCAACATTTAAAAAATAAAAAATAAAAAGTGGCAAAAATAAATTAAATTAATAGATACAAATAGACATTGATTACTAAATAAATATCTTCACGTTCATCTTCAACAAATAAGGGATTCTCTCCATCATGAACTTGAAAATCCATTTCTATAATATCAATAATAATTAACCAATTAAATAAAAAAAATTTAAAATGCAAGTGGGAAAAAGTTATACAATAATACAAACAAAATAAAAAATTAAAGTTAAAATAAATGATCACCTAAAATCCAAGACCAATGATTTTTAGAACTACACAATTACTAAAGGTTGTAAAAAAAAAAAAAATATTTACATATTAAAAATTCAATATTGTATACAAATAAAATTCAAAAAAAAAAATTAAATAATTATATTTATATATGTTTATTAAAACAAAACAATTCTATTTTGGAACCATTTTTGTGATTTTCTGACCACTCCTCAAACCAAACCATTGCGCCACAATGTTGACAACGTTGGTTCATTCCTCCAAAGTCTAGAAAGTGTAGAAATTTTTTAACAAATTAGTCAACATGTAAAAATTAAAAAATTGGCAAAAATAAATTAAATTAATAGATGCAAATAGATGTTGATTACTAAATAAATACCTTCACGTTCATCTTCAACAAATAAAGGATTATCTCCATCATGAACTTGGAAATTCATTTCTATAAAATCAATAAGAATGAACCAATTAAATAAAAATATGAAATGCAAGTTGGAAAAAGTTATATTATAATACAAACAAAATAACAATTTCTATACCTGGACGGATTATGACATTAATATTCTTTCTTCTACGTAGTATATCTCCAAAACTTACTTGGGTTGATAGATTATGTTGTTGGCTTTCCACTCGACTTAAAAAATCTAAACCTATTTTTTTTTTAAATTAAAGAAAAAAAAATATAAATAAAACATTCGAATACAAAGTTAGTACATTCACATTACCCTTTAAAAAACATAATTAAATATTATAATAAAAAATAAATATAAAACTTAAATGATACCCTAAAAATCAAGAGCAACAACTTTTAGAACTATACAATTAATAAAGGTTATAAAAAATACATAATAAATATTTTACATATTAAAAATTAAACATTGTATTAAATAATTATATCTATATTAAATACATATATTAAATAAAATATATTAAATAATAATGTTTAAAACTATTTATTAAAAAAAACACTATAGAAATTAGGCTAACCACTAATTTACTGTAGATCTACAGTAAAAAAGTGGATGAGCAATAGAAAAGTATATAGATATTTTGGGTTCTTAAGCGAGTTCCAATGGACTAACTCGTGTCATGTCACATTTAAGAACTTGGGCAATCTTTTACTCCCGCAGCAAAATCAGTTAAGAATCCAAAATGGTTTCTACCACTAGAAACTTTACAAAACCTCCATCTCCCTTCCTTGTCAGTGAAATAAATTTTTCCTCTAAGATGATTCTTTCTAAAGAACAGTTCTCCAAGGTGGCTACCACATAAAACATTGAGATGGTCTAAATCACATAACACTTTTTTAAAATACAAACCACCGATGAACACCCAGAGGAGAAAAAATCAATACAACACAGAGTAACAAGATCTTTAGCCCTTTAACTTTGGAGACAACTTATTTTTTGGTTGATGACATTCCACTCCCCGACAACACTTATCCCATCTTAGGTATGATTTCCTTCAAGTCTTTGTTAATTGTTATAATTTGGCATCTAAGCCAAATTGACCCAACGTCCCAACACACCAATTTTAGAAATTTTATATACTGATTTTTTCACCTCAATGAAGTCCTTGCATCAAAAAGGGGGAATCTAGTACTATTGTCACTTTTGCTAAAAAGTTGCAGCCCTGACAACATTCTATGCTTACATTCTAACGTTGTAGTTTTTTCTGAAAAGTTGAGAACAAAGAAATAGTAGGCAGAACCAGAGATGATTAATGTATCACATGGAATAGTTGGCGTCTTGTAACTTCTGATAGAAGAACACTTCATTACTTATAAACAGATGAAAATATAATTGAAAATGCAAAATCGTATGAATTGAAATTTGTAAAACTACATATACGAAACGGAAACTTCATATATCATGTCAGTAACATGAATTGAGAAATTAACATCCTGGAGACAAAATTAAAGCATTTCTAAAAGAACTTTGTGTGTGTAAAGAGAGAAGGGGAGAACAGGGAGGAAAACAATGTGACAGCTGCAATTGCATTTACATATCAACTGTAAGTCTTGGAAAATTAAATCTACATAAAATAAAACTTCAGGTAAGTCTGAGAAAAAAGTATTCATAAAACCTTTGTAAGAAAGTGACCGATAAAAAGAACCAGAAAGGGAGAGTTTAGTTTAGGAATGTTTCAAGACCCAAAAAGATGAATTGGCAAAGGAGACAAAGGCTTTCCATCTTCAGATTTCCCGATAGGATAGATCCAATGGATGTCGAGGTTTTATATTTTGAGCAATGTTAGCAACACATTCTTTATCATACTCCATCCAACACATATTCTATTATTGAATTTATTTCATATGAGATATTGTTGTAATTAAAAACTGGTTTAAAATAGAAGAATCTATTTACAAAAAAATAAAATATTAAAAAAATAATTAGAATCTAAATTAAATTAACCTATTTAAAGTTCAATATAATTATAGGTATCCCAAGGATGGATTAACCTATAAAAAATAACACTATTGAACATAAATACTGCAAAGAACTGGTTTGCCTCCATTGTCCAATGTGCCAGTGCACGTGTTATTCTGAAAGACAACCTTCAAGCCCTCGCAAATTGCCAATTCCACTCCACCCATAGCGGTCACCACGCTAGACTTGAACGAAGGCATAGAAGATATCCTAAGAGCAAACATCATAGTCCCAGTTTCTCGTTCCTTCACTATTTCATCCAGCCTCAACTTTTGGTCTGCCATTACACTAGCAATTGTAACGTTTGATGAGGCCTTCACATCAATTTGTTTTTGTTCGTTCTTATTCAAATCAAAACCGGTCTTATAACCAACCGCTATTACCTCGTATTTGTATATGATATCCACCTTGAAATCGGGAAAATGACCTTTTAATTTGCTGTTGGGGTTCTCAACTGAGAAGATCGTGTCCCATTCCCCCGTTAAGGTTGGTGTAGTGTTGAAATTCACCACCGAGAGGGAGTTAATCATATAAATTGGGTGGTCGGGATTTAGCGCTATGGCAATAACAAGTATTGCAATGAAGATGCCCATGATAATTATACACGAACACATTATGAAGCTCCGCATGAATATGCTACATCCTCTCGCATGAGGCTTAGGGTATATGTCGGGATATGCAGCGTATCCTGGTCCTGGCACGCAACCTTGATAAGGTTGCTCGACAGGACCTGAATAGCTCATTCTCGACGGATAATGCATTGTGTGGGGACTTGGTGTTGGTGATGGCGGTGCATTCTTGTATTCCTTTGTGGGTCCTCTTCCATCGTGGGATGAATCCATAATGGTTAATTAATTTATTGGCTCTATCTCCTACTAATAATATTTTGAAATGGAAATAGAGAAGAGGAAGAGAATTCACTATATATGTGTATTGTTTTTTCCAGAGATATATATGATATTATAAAAGAACAGAGACAAAAAGAGAATGACAAAAATGAGTGAACTTTGTAGGTTCTATAATTTTGTTGAAATTGAGTCATATAGCTTCTCACCTACCATGGCCAGGACCTTTTATGGCAGATATTGTTACACAAACTCATTTCTTTTATGCTTTCAGAGAAAGAGAATTAATATATGATCTGTTCGAAACTGCAACAGGTATATATTTCTATGTGATGGGTTGAGGACTAATGAAATTACCTGTAAATAACAAAAAAAACTAACTACATTATGTTACCAAAACAAATTAACTGAATGAAGTTCGCTTGAACGCCGTGCTAAAAATACTAAACATTGTGTCCAAATTCCAAAAACACAAATGCAGAACGTTAAAGTAAAGTGAAATGGTTTTCTTTGCCAACTCTCTTTCAGTTAGAGAACACGAACATTGAGAATAATACAGCGAAATGACAAAATAGTGGTACATAATTGTGGTGGGGCTGATAATTGTAATGACAAATTAATGATGCGAGAAAGTCAATTGACATGATGAAAATGTTTTTTTTGTTTGATAAGCACATGTCACATGATGAAAATGTCTTGTGTTTATTATTATTATTATTATTATTATTATTATTATTATTATTATTATTATTATTATTATTATTATTATTATTATTATTATTATTATTATTATATCTTGTGTTTAATTTTTATTAAGCATTATTCGTAGGTAAGCTAAACTGATCCAAAAAAAAATATACATTAAATTTTGCATATATATATATATATATATATTTACCTATGATGATCAACATGTAAATAATGTTGTGCGATAATTATATATATTATCTCTTAATTTGTATTACTAAATATGAGTTCAATTATAACATTAAAAATAGAATTTATTTGATATGTACTGACTGACAACCAATCAAAAATCATGATGATTCACTTTTAAGGTAGTTGGGATAAGAATCAAACATTTTTCATGATTACTTAATTTTTGATTGGTTAACAATATAAAAAAAATCTTTACATTGTCAGTATACTAACTAAATCCTTATATATATATATATATATATATATATATATATATATATATATATATAATATATATATATATATATAAATAAAGCAATGTTTTAAAAGCCGATCGAACCGGAGGACCGAAAAAGGGAGATGTTCAATGTTCAACCAATTCAACACGGGTTTAACTGATGGTCGAACCGGTATATATATACACACATTAATAAAGAGATCAATCAACAAGTCAAAGAAAAAATACAACTTTTTAGATGCATGATAGTTTAGAACATTTAAGTTAGGAGTATGTTAATTTTACTGAGATAATATGTCATAATTGGCCAAGCTAGTTAACCAAAGATGCATATTGAGTGTATTCTAATCACTCAAGTCATGAAGCCCCCAAACAAATCAGACCAAAGTCCAAAAGTACTTTCCATTTTTAAAAAATATATTAAATCAATGAACCTACCGATCTCTAAAACCGTTCTTATGTTGGTTTAACTAGTTTTATGCTGGTTGAACCGGGTTTTGGTTGATTTTGATTGGTCAGACTGCTTTGCCGATTTTCTAATTCGACTGAAATTGGAGAGAGCGCCGGTCGACAGTCCAATCGGTCTGGTTTGACCGGTTTTGAAAATATTGATTTAAAGTGAGGAATAATAATAGTAAAATTAATTGTACATAGAAAAGAGACCTCATCTTTCAAAGCTGAGATCTCTTCTTTCAAAGCTAGCACTTGAGAAATTTTCTTTGGAGAATCTAGTTAAAGAAATAAATATGGGAAACTTATGTATTTATTACATAAAAAATGGTACATTTAATTTTTCAAGATCAAAATTTGTTTTATTGATTCCTTAACCAATACCTTAAGGACACTTATTAGGAAGATCTTTTTTTTTTTTTTTTTTTATAGGGGACCCATTTTCTTTTGTATTTTTTTTTGTTTCCCATGGTATCTAGTCGCAACTGTGGAGACTAATCGATCCCTTGAGGTACTGGACGACATTAAAGGATTGAATTCTCCCAACGAGGTTTTCTCCATAAGTGAGAGATAGGAATCGAACCGCTGACAAGGGGCTCGAGTCTGTTACACTCGGACTAACCACATGTTGGCATAATATATATTCGCATACAGTGATCGTATATTAACTGATATTAATCGTATTACTCTTCGTATCAATGATCTATCATACAAGCTCTTGGTCTTAGGGGCATGAGGGTTTAATCTGTAAGTGTCTGGATTAAAGTAGTTTTGATTTTTCTTTTTTAAGTCTGACTTAACAATTTAATTCAGATGTATCCCGCGTACTGCAACTGCGGATACTAATCGATATTCCTTGAGGTACTTGATGGCATTGAAGGGCTGATTTTTACAACCAGGTTTTCTCCGTACATAAGAGTTAGGGATTGAACCCTTGACCACTTGTTTAAGGGACCCCGAGCCCGTTACCACTTGAACCAACCAAATATTGATATCATTTTCTTATATATATATATATATCATATATTAACCGATATTATTCATACTATTATCTGCATCAATGATCTAGCTAGCATACAAGCTCTTGGTCTTGGAAGTGGGAGGGTTTAATTTGTAATTGTCTGGATTAAATTAGTTTTATTTATCCTTTTTTAAGTTTGGCTTAGAAATTTAATTTAGTTGTTAAAATGGTATTTGTCAATTAACACACACATGTGTAAGGGATTAAAAAGTTTTTTCTTTCGTTTAAATTGAATTTAATTATTTTACTCATTTTATATATATTTTTAAAAATATTACTTGTTCATAAAAATGTCCACTTACACATCTGATCATATTTAAAAAATTAAATTTTGGCCTGCCAAATAAAGAGTTATGAGTATAAGACCATGTTTGGGACAGCTTATTATGGGACATTTCAGCTGTTTTAAAACCCATTAAGCTGATTTATGAAATAAGCTTTGTGTTTGGGAAAAAAACTTAAATGTTAAAAAAGCTGTTTAAAGTGGTTTTCAGCTGTTTTATGATAAGCTGATATGTTGAGCTTTTGATTATTTGCTAAAGCTTATTCACCTAATGTCCCCGTAATGACCTTGCCTCCTAACGGTCTTCCTCAGCAAAAAATTATGCTCCATCTGTCTCGTAATAACTCCTTCATTCCTCAACCAAACCTCATCAATAACCTTCCTTATGTTTCATACCTTCCACCCAAATACTTGCAACTGGAACGCTGCTCCCCTTGTTTGTGGTAGCCACCAAACTTTGACTTGTGTGAAATCGAAGATGATGGAAGAAGGAGGATGATGATAATGGAAGAAGGAGGACGATGATGATGATACAGGGGTGTCGGGGTGGAGAAGATGAAATGGGTTTCTGAGGAGGTGGTGGTGGTTGAGGAGAGGGGATGAGAAGATGATGACGATTATGGAGGCAAGATGGGGAGAAGATGATGACGACGGAGGCAGCAAGAAGATGATGACGGTGGTCAATTTCTGGAGAGCGTGGTTTTGATGAACATGGGTGAAATGAGTTTCTGAAGAAGGGGCAATAAAAATAAAATAAATAAAAATTAAAGAGTAATGATGGTGGTAATACAAAAATTAAACTTTTATGGGTCAATTGCCAAAGAGAGTTCGGTCATGTTAGAGAGAGGGCGTTTTAGAGAGAGAAATAGAGAGCAACAAAGATTTTTCGAGAGATTCAACGATAGAGGTCCACCATCAACCATTCTCAGGGGCTCTACATCTAGGTATCAACATGGTAACTGACAAAGGGGATGGCAAAACAATACTGCAGATACGGTTTCTTTCTTTTTCACTGGGTTTCCAGAAAATATGCTGGAGGAGAACCTTTAGATGGTCTTTTTGAGATGGGGTAAGGTTTCAGAAGTATTCATCCCAAAAAAGAAGGATAAGTTTGGAAGGAGGTTTGGCTTTGTGAGATTCAAAGAGGTGAAAAATATCAAAGCTTTGGAGTCTCATTTGGATGCTATTTGGATTGGTAACTATCGGTTGAGAGTAAATGTCCCTAGATTTGAAAAAGGGAAAACAGAAGCCTTTGGTAGAAGATCTTTGTTCCAAGTAGGGTCACAGGGTGCAAAAAAGAATTATGATTACAGAAAGGTACTACACAAGGGGTCTCTTTTGCTAAGGTATTGACTCATGGTAACAAGAATTTAATGGAGGCAGGGACAAGTAACAAGAAAGCACAGCAAGTAAATGCACCAACTGATGATTGGAGGGGTATTGAATTCAAAATACCTGAAGAGGAAATTAGTTGGCTTAGGAATAGTTTTGTGGGTTGGTCAGATAAAGTGGAAGGAGTAATTAATATGCAGAGAAATATACATTCATTGGGGTTGTTCTCCCTAACTGCTGTTCCTATGGGAGGAAATATGTCCTTGCTTTATGCAGATGAGGATGTTGATTTACAGTCTATTTTATCTGAGTTTCAAGAGGCACTCTCTGAATGGTTTATAGAGTTAAAACCATGGAGCTCAACAATGGTTGCCAGAGAAAGATTGATCTGGGTGAAGATAACAGGGCTGCCTGTTCAGGCTTGGAAGGAGGAGGTTTTTAAGGGTTTGGTAACAATGGTTGGGAAGTTCATCAAGCTAGATGAGAACACAAGCAGGAAATCACGTTTTGATGTGGGGCGAGTTCTGATAGTAACGACTTCGCCGGAGGCGGTTAACAAAGTGATCACAGTGAAGATCAATGAAGATTTCTTTTCAATCAGATTGTTGGAGGAAACCTTCGGGGAGCTTTATCTCAGTTATGACAAAAGGCAACGGAAGTTGGTGGAGGAAGACTCGTCGGAGGAAACTGAGTCATCTGAGGGTAGTGAATTGGTCCCAGATTCATTCCAAGAGGGGCAAATAGGTAATGATATTTTTGCTCATTTAGGTGAGGAAGGTTCAAATTTGAACTTGGCAAGAAAGAAGTTTCTGGGGGGCAACGAAGTGTGCAGGGATCAGAGGACTGATCGAGTAGGCGGCGGGAGCAGAGATATGATTATAAGAAAGATAAATTCAATAGGTACAGTGGCAGTGGAGTTAGACGTGTTGGCTGCAAAAGGTGATGGGAAGGGTGATATACCAAATAGTATCCAAAGTGGGGCAATAGAGATAGGCCCGGACAAACTGGGCTCAAATAAGAAAGGAGGGGCCCAATTATCTAAGGAGCAGGCTGGAGGCTTGAGTTGTGAGGTGGGAGAAGTTAGTGGAGTTCCAGACTCCTTATGCGGCAGCCCTTTGTTTCAACAGTGCTCTGATGATAATTCCATAAAGTTGGGGCTTGGGCCTATACAGAAAGGTCTACAATTGATGGGGAGGAATGGTCAGTTGAGTCCGTGTGAAGGGTTCAGGCCAGGTGCGTCAAGCAAAAATCCAAAGTTAATCAAATGGATGGATTTTGTGGGTCTAGAGGAACAGCAACAATTTTTAAGGACAGAAACAGAACTTAGGCAGCGTGATGAAGGTTTAGGGGATGTAATGGAAGGAAGGAATCCATGTGGGTTGGAGCGTGGAATCCGAAGTGAGGGGGTGAAGGGTTCCCTCTGTATTGACCTTAATCATCAAACAGGTGTCATTGGGGGAGGTCAAGTAAATGCAAATGAAGCTGGTGGCATCAAGAAGGTTTCTGGGCTAGATGTTGTCTCGCAAGATAGCTCTTCCGTTAACAGCATAATTCAGGTCAAAGATAAAGGCAAAGAAGTTATCAGATATATTTCGGAAGATGTTGATGATAGCATGTGTGATGTTCGTGCATTTAGAAGCAGAGTTCCAGTGAGGGCAGGTTGGTCATCTGAGCCAAGGGGCCTGAACTCACTTAGATCGGATTCCTTCCTGGTGTCATGTTCAAATGCGGAAACAACAGGTATGTCAATGACTGATTCTGCAATTAAACAGTGTGATAGATTAATCCTAGATAGAAATAATTTGGATACAACCAAGAAACTATGGGATCTAGGAAAGGCTTTAGGGGTTACTTACAAAGGTAATGAGGAGGAGATGGTGGGTAAAATATTGGAGATGGAGAACAGAGATAGAGCTGTTGCTCCGTCAGGTGGGAAAATTCAAGGTTTTTTATGAGGATCTGTTCACTGAATATAAGGGGGTTGGGAACGGGTATTAAGAAAAATAAAATTCGTTCTCTCATTTCAGAAGAAAAGTTAGATTTCATGGCTATTCAGGAAACTAAGATGGAGGTTATTGAAGAGTCTTTGTGTCGTTATTTATGGGGTAATATAGATTTTAACTGGAGCTTTTCTCTAGCGAGTGGAAGCTCGGGGGGAATATTGAATATCTGGAACTCTTGTACTGTATCATGTGTATTTTCTTTCAGAGGAGTAGGTTTTTCAGGGGTGTGTGTGGAGTATGGGGTGAACAAAATTAAGTGCTTCATTGTTAATATTTACTCGCCATGTACTATGGCGGGTAAAAGGATTCTGTGGGAGGAACTGCTTAGAGTTAAATCAAGCTTAGGAGATGGGTTGTGGTGTCTAGTAGGTGACTTTAATGCGGTAAGTAGTGCAAGGGAAAGGAAGGGGTCTAGTGCTCTGGGTGGGAGTCAGGAAAGTTTACATTTTAAAAGATTTATTGCAAGTATGGAGCTTTTTGATCTCCCTCTACTAGGAAGAAAATTCACATGGTATAAAGTGGATGGCTCGGTGATGAGTAGGTTAGATAGGTTTTGCTCTCACAAGACTGGATCGATTTTTGGAAGGTAGAGGCACAGTGGGCCCTAGGAAGGGATGTCTCAGATCATTGTCCAATTATTTTAAAAAAACACTAGCCAGGAATGGGACCCGAAGCCATTTAGGTTTAATAATTGTTGGCTTTCTCATCCGGGAATTCAAAAAGTGGTTGAAAAGTGTTGGAGGGATAATAGTATTCTAGGTTGGAAGGCCTTTGTGTTGAAAGAAAAATTGAAGATTTTGAAAGGAGAGTTAAAGAGCTGGAATAAGGAGGTCTTTGGAAATATTGATACAAACATTAAAGATCTGGAGTATAACATCAGTGAGTTGGATTCAAAGGCAGAAGAGGAAGGACTCTCGTTGGGGGAAATAGAGGTAAGAAGAAATAAGTTCGCACAATTGAGAGAGGCATTGAACAATAAACTGAGTTTGATGAGATAGAAGTCGAGGGTATGATGGTTGAAGGAAGGGGATGCAAATACTTCGTTTTTCCATGCATGTCTAGCGGTAAGACGAGCTAAAAAAAGAATGGTGGCAATCAATGTGGAAGGTGAATGGATAGAGGGAGTGTCGAAAGTGAGGGATGAGGTTAAAAAATATTTTTCAAAGATTGTAGATGAGGAGACTTGGAAGCGTCCAGTTCTATGTGGTGTTCCAATGGAAAAGTTATCCGAGGTGAAAGCAAGGGCAATCTCGGTTCCCTTCACTATGGAAGAACTGGAGCTGGTTATGACTAGCATAGAGGGTGACAAAAGTCCAGGTCCTGACGGTTTTAATTTTAATTTCTTTAAAAAGTTCTGGGCCTTGGTAAAAGAGGAGGTTTGGGGTATGGTGGAAGAGTTTTATGAACATGCCAGACTGCCAAAAGGAATACTGAGTTACTTTGTTGCCCTTATTCCAAAGATCCAAAATCCCCAGAAATTGGGGGAGTTTAGACCGATTTCACTATTGGGAAGCATATATAAAATTCTATCAAAGCTTTTAGCTTCTAGGCTGAGGACAGTTCTTGACCCTTTAATTTCAGATACCCAGTTTGCTTTTCTACAGAACAGGAATATTTTTGATGGGGCAGTCATTTTAAACGAAGTGGTGGATTATGCGAAAAAATCAAGGAAACAATGCCTTATTTTTAAGGTGGATTTTGAGAAGGCATATGATTCCGTAAACTGGAAGTTTCTGGATTACATGCTGGGGCGGTTGGGTTTCAATGAATCCTGGAGGAGGTGGATTAAAGAATGTATTTTTTCAGGTAGCTGCTCTGTTCTGGTAAATGGGAGCCCAACGGAAGAGATTCCGATTAAAAAAGGGCTGAAGCAGGGAGATCCATTGGCACCTTTTCTATTCTTGGTGGTAGTAGAAGGATTGTGTGGGATGGTTAAGAGTGCAGTGGCTAGAGGTAAGTATAAAGGATTTAAAGTAGGTAACGGAGGTACCGAGGTCTCAATTTTACAATATGCAGATGATACGGTATTTGTGGGTGAAGCTAGTTGGGAAAACTTGTGGATGATGAAAGCGATTCTGAGATGTCTTGAATTGGTCTCAGGTCTTAAGGTGAATTTTCAAAAGAGTAGATTGATGGGCCTGAATTTGGACGAGTCCTTCCAAGATTAATCCGAAAAGTGTTTCTTCTTGGCAGCCGGTAATAAATTCAATGGAGAGTAGGCTAGCATCCTGGAAAGGGAGACACCTTTCTCTTGGGAGAAGGATTATCCTAATTAATTCGGTTCTTAACAGTTTGCCGATTTACTACTTGTCCTTCATGAGAATTCCAGGAAAGGTGGTGAAAAGACTTGTGCGTATTTAGAGAGACTTTTTGTGGGGAGCGTCTCAAGAGAGAAGGAAGATTCCTTGGGTGAGATGGGAGATAGTCTGTAAGCCAAAGGAGGATGGGGGCATAGGGGTCAAGAATTTAGAATGGTTTAATTTGGCTCTTCTAGCAAAATGGAGGTGGCGTTTGAACAGTAGTGAACATGGCCTATGGAGAAAGGTTGTGACTTCTAGATATGGTCAGGAGGAAGGGGGTTCTCGTTTCAAATGGGTGCTTTGAATGGACAGAGGTGTCTTTCAAATTGGTGGAAGACAATCTGTAACATAGGTAAATACAAGCAATTTCAAGACTGGTTCCAATTGGGTTTGAGAAAAAAGATAGGAAAGGGTGATTCTACTAGCTTTTGGAAGGATGTATAGGTGGGGAATCAAAGCTTGAGGGAAGAGTATCCTAGGCTTTTCAGTATTTTAGAGGATAAAGATAGGAGAGTGGCAACCGTAGGCGAGTGGCAGAACTCTGTTTGGATATGGAATTTGAGCTGGAGAAGGCTTTTATTTAGTTGGGAGGAGGAATTATTGGAGGAGATGCAGAGTCTATTAAGCACAATTGAGGTGTCAAGAGAAAAGGAGGATGGGTGGTTGTGGTTTTGGGATGAGTCTTTGTCTTTCTCTTCAAATTCAGCGTATAGGTGGTTGCAATCAAATTGTGGTACAATTGATAATTTGGCGGAGAGGGAGACTCAGATCTTCAAAAGTTTTTGGAAGAGTAAAGTTCCATCAAAGGTTCTGGCCCTCTCCTGGCAAGTGATTTTAGATAGGGTGCCCACTAGGACAAATCTTTTCAGAAGGAGGGTTTTGGTGGAGCAACATGATCTTCTCTGTGTTTTTTGTGGAGAGTGCTTAGAGGATACAACTCATCTATTCTTATCTTGTAGATTTGCCTCCTCTGTTTGGAGGAAAGTGTATGCTTGGTTGGGTTTAGAGGTAGTATTACCAGAGACACTTCTAGATTTGTATTTGATACATGGAGGGTTATTTACAGGGAGAAAGTGTAGGAAAAGGGCCTTTTTGATTTGGCATACAGTAGTGTGGTCGTTGTGGTTAGAGAGAAATGAAATCAACTTCAAGAATTCTACCTTTGATATGATTAGACTGTTGGACTTGATTAAGACTAGATCCTGGGCTTGGTTTTTAGCTTTATCAATTTCTGGTGGCTCTATCCAAATGTTTTCTGACTGCTGCATGAATCCAATGCACTGCTTAATTTATCACTGACTGTTGTTTTGGTAATGCTTGTTTGATTGAAATTATTGTGATTATTGTGATCCTGCTGCTAAAAAGTTTAGCACTTATCTTGTATGCTTGAAACTGCTGGCCTTATATGATGGGGAGGTGGTTTGGAAATTGTTTGATGGTGAATTGTAGGTGGGGACAAAATATTGTTGGACTTATTGTGAAGGACTAAACCTTGTTGGACTGATGGATGGAAATAAATTCTGGTATGTTTTAGAGGATTGGTACCTGGAAGTGGGACCTGGCTTGGTTGATGATGGACCTATAGTATAATTGGTGTGCTCTGAGTGTAAAAGAGTGAAAATGAGGCCGAGTGAAACTGAGAGTAAAAAAGTGAAGTGAGGTTTTTAGGAATCTAACATTTTTATGGTGGTTTGTGCACCTTTTTGTGTGTTCTATGTGCAGGTGGCAAAGATTTTCGGTGGTTTGGAGTTTAGATGGATCCAAATGGTTTCCAACTTGTTGTCATATTTGTTGGAAAGGTATCTGGTTATTTCATTATGCTCGTGATGATCCTTCCAATGTATAGGTGTTTAAATTGTGGGAGACAAGCTTGAAGAGTTTTTGGACGAAGCTTCAACAAAAATCTGGTGCTTTGTTTTCTTGGAATAGGGATTGGTTTTTATCTAGTGGTGCTTTTGATGGGTTTTGTGGCTGGTAAGGGTGGGAATAGGCCAGGCTGCCCGACAGGGGCCTATGACCTGACCTTTTTTTGGCCTGATCTGGCCCGGCCTGTTTAATAAAAAGGCTAGGCTCAGGTTTTCTAAAAAGCCTATTTACTTAAATAGGCCAGGCTTAGGCCTAACAAAAAGCCTGTTAGGCCTGTCAGGCCAGCCTGATTATAAAATTAAATAAATATTATATAAATTATATATAATATACTTAATTATAAAATTATAGATTATACTAAAATATTTATATTTACTAATATTAAAATATAAATTTAGTTTTATATTATTACTATGTTACAGCGTTACTTACTTGCACTTTGGACTTGCGTGAGTACCCGTCAAGTGTCATTCTCTCTCATCCCAAATTAGAAGCCCTAATTGTACACTTCAGCTGCGTCATGCAGCTGCGCCACCTCTCATTACTGCTCTTCGTCTTGCAACACTCTAGACTCAACAAAACTCCAACAAAGCAACATTGTTTATTTCTCTATTTCTCTAATTCTTTCCTTTTATCTTTATTTAAGTGTTTTGCCTTCATCCACTTTCTCCTTCGTCCCACGGGTTTGCAGTTCAAGGCAAATCCAATATTTCATTTCTTTCCAAAGGCAAAGCACAACTCAGTGATTTGTCAATAGTTCCTGTTACTAGGCTAGATGACAAATATATTTTTATTCCCAATTTTTTATTATACAATTAAAAATTTTGTTTCTTTCCTTTTGCCCTGCTACTGTTACTCTTACCTTTTGATATATGTTTTGATAGTTTAAAATATTAAAATGAAATAGGCTTTTAAACAGGCTAGTAGGCCAAGCCAGGCTTTTAAAAAGGTCAGGCCAGGCCTAGAATAAAGCCTTTAACAGGTAATAGGCCAGACTCAGGCTTGTAATTTTTAAAACAGGCCAGGCCAATTTAAGCAAAGCCTGGCCTGGCCTGACCTATTCCCACCCTAGTGGCTGGGATTGTTGTCTTTGATGTGATGTTACACAATTCTGTTTGGTGTGTGTTTTACTGAGTTGGCATTGGTTTGTTGAGGCACTCCAGGAATTCAGGCTGATACGTGATGGTTCATAGTGGGTAGCTTGGCAAAAATGAAGTTCAGTGGGTCTGTTTGAAGTGATTGGAAATTCTTTTGTATTAATTGGGTTCAATATGGCTTAGTGTTGTAGATGGAATAGAGTTATATTGGTTTTTTCCTTTGAGGAGTTGAATTTACTCAGGAGAAATCTATTTTGTGGGGAACTTTAGCTATGTTTCAACCTTATAGATTTTATGCTTTAGGTTGAGGTAATATCTTTGGTGCTCCAATTAGGTTATGCTAGTGTTGTAGATTGTTTCTTTGTATTCGGGTTTGGGTACCCCTTGTACCCAATCTAATATACCTTTTGTTTATAAAAAAAAAAAAAAGAGTAATGATGGTAATTAAAGAATAAACAAAAATCTTCATACCCTTTTTCGTAATTTACTATGTAAAAATGATTATTTTTGTACCACCCAAACGAAAAAGATTATCTTAAAATCGCTTTTCAGCAAACATACCCAAACAAAAACAAATTCTGATTATAATCGATTATCACAATAATCGATTATACAAAAATCAATTATCAGCATAATCGTTTTTTTTCCAGCTTTCCCAAACACACTCTAAAGATGGTAGTTGAACCTGGACACGATGATTACCAACAAAAACTCAAAAGATAGAGGTTTTATCCATTAAGTAAATGGGAATAAGGATGAGTTTGAATAATTATTTACAAAAATCTATGGGGATGGATACTCTACTTCCCACACTACCCCAAACTTGTATAAATAAGATTTGAAATATCTTTGGATATTACTTTTAGTTGAGTTAGATGCTGTATTTTTAATTAAGTTCTTTATTTTATTGATTTTCATAGTTACTTTTAATTGAGTACTTGGGATACTCAAACCCATATACAAAGAGAACCAAGGATTAAAACCTATGTAACTTTGATAGTCACTTTTAATATTATAATAAGATTATTCTTTTACTCGTGTTTAAAAATGACACACTTATGGGAAAACAAATTTTTTTTTTTTTTTGGGGTCTGAGACCTTTGATAGCCAGAAATCACACTAGATTTTGACCAAATCCAACTCACGTCGAGAAGACTCATTCAAGGGAGTAAAGCTCTCTTAGTGCTTATTTCTTCCATTCGCAAGACTTGAAAACATGATCTTGCTTAAGGGGAACCAAGCTAGCTTCTTGCCACTTGGACAAACATACATTGATAAGTAGCCAAAGGGTACAATAATGGGCAATGAAATGCTACCAACGTAGATATGTGGACAAGAGTATGAGTCACTTTTTAAAATACGAGTATGGAGATGGGCAACCTGAGACTTACCTATACCTGCTAGTTGTCACCCCTATTTGAAAAAAGGGTCTTGCTTGGTATTGGACATAAAATGAAGTAAAAGTCTCGTTGATCACTTTTATTTTTGAAAGCGCTGATTTATGAATTTTCCACTTATCAAACTAATTTCAATGATCTAGATAAGGAAATGTTCAATGATCTAAATTTCAGATTCTGGAAAGTGAAATTAGTGATCTAGATAAGTTGGCGGAGTCGAGTGGCCTTTCGGAGGAAGGGGTGAACTTGTGAAGGAAAAAGTTTGCGGAGCTTAGGAAAAGATTGCATGATAAACATAGCTTGATGAGACAAAAGTCAAGGGTGAAATGGTTGAAGGAAGGCGATGCCAACACGTCATTTTTTCATGCTTCTCTTGCTAATAGGAGGAGAAATAACAGGTTGGTGGCTATTCAAGTGGGTGATATTTGGATGGAGGAGGCAAATCACATTAAGGAGGAGGTGGTTAAATTCTTCACTGCTATCTTTTCAGAGGAAAATGGGTGACGGCCAAAGTTAGATGGTGTTGAATTTGGACAACTAACACAAGGCGGCAGATCATCTACTTCGGTCGGCTTCTCTATGGATGAACTGGAGGTGGTAATAGACACCTTTGAGAGAAACAAAAGTCCAGGCCCAAATGGTTATAACTTCAACTTCATTAAGAGGTTCTGGGACCTTATGAAGAATGATGTGGGGGGGATGGTGAGCGAGTTCTATGATAGAGCTAAGCTTCCAAGAGGTTTCCTTTCGTACTTTGTGGCTTTGATTCCTAAGACAAACAACCCGCAAAACCTTGCCAACTTCAGACCGATTTCTCTCTTAGGCTGCCTATACAAGATTGTCTCCAAACTATTGGCTACAAGGTTGAGGTTAGACGTGCTAAATCCGATTATCTCACTTAACCAGTCGACATTTCTACCAAATAGGAACATTTGATGGGGTAGTCATCATAAATGAAGTTGTTGATTTTTCAAAAAGACTGGGAAGCAATGTATGACTTTTAAGGTTTACTTTGAGATGGCTTACGACTCGGTTAACTGGAACTTCTTACATTACATGATGGGAAGATTCAGGTTTTGTGACCAATGGAGGAGGTGGATCAAAGAATGCATCTTTTCAGGTAACTCTTCAGTGTTGGTTCATGAGAGTCCTATAGAGGAGATAGCAATTCAGAGGGGGCTAAAGCAAGGAGATCCTTTAGTGTCGTTCTTGTTCTTAATGGAAGCGGAAGGATTAAGTTGGTTAATAAGAAACACGATCTCTCAAGGCAAATGCAAAGGATTCAAGGTGGGAGGTGGTGGATCAGATGTGTTGGTCCTTCAGTATGCAGATGACACTTTATTCGTGGGGGAGGCATGCTGGGACAACTTGTGGGTCATGAAAACGGTACTGAGGTGCTTTGAACTAGTCTCTAGTTTAAAGGTCAACTTTAAATAGAGTAGTTTGGTCACCTAAAATGTTGAAGAAATCTTTGTTAGTACGGCGGAATCTTTGTTCCTAAATTGCAAGAGAGGAGGGATTCCATTTAAGTACCTTGGACTACCCGTTGGGGAGAATCCCAGGAATACATCTACATGGCAGCCTGTCATTGACACAATGGAACGCAGATTGGTGTCTTGGAAGGGTAAACACCTATCTCTGGGAGGAAGGATCATGCTTATTAATTCGGTACTCAATAGTTTACCAATTTACTTCCTTTCTTTTTTAAGAATGCCGCCAAAAGTTGGTGATTTGACCACTTTGATATTATTTACAAAAAAAATCATTGAAATAAAATATATAATGTACGAGTTATGAAATGATTCTTATTATTATTTTAAATTGGGTTTTGAAATAAGCTCTATGAAACATTTAGTTTTAATGTTACTCGCGATATTTTTTTATAATTACTTTATTTTCTAAAATGTTATAAATAATACCTTTTGGTAACATTTTTAAAGTTAGCAACATTTTTTAAGATGTTACTAAAAATACATTTAGCGACATTTTTAACATTTAGTTATATTTAACAAAAATGTTGTTATATGGTTTATAAATGTTACAAAAAGAATATATTGTAACATTTATTAAATGTTAGTATGGGTATAAAAAATTGTTGCCAAAAACTTTTTGCGACATGGGCTTTATGTGACACTTGATAAATGTTATCAATGATAAGGTGTTGCATTTAATAGGTTGCAGTTTTGAGCTCCCACTAGTCTCGCATCTCATTGAGACAGAAGGTTTTGCCTATCTTGAATTGGGGCACCATCCCTTCACCCTAATTTTTTTTTTTTTTTTAAAAAAAAAAAACTTCTTACACACACAACCATCTTATTTTAATGAATTGTTCACTTCATCCACAGCCATTCGCGTTCTTTATAGCTCAAACACATGATTATATTAGCACTGATCACTTTCTATACAACTCTTAAATCTCATAGACAACTTACCTAATCCAACTATTACCAGAAATCTTATTAAGGTTTTGGAAATCAGAAAAGAGTGTATGGCTTCCATTCTATAGGAACGGAGAAATTCCTATTAGGTTTGGCTAACTTTCCTGAATCCTTGCTAGGCAAAAATTGAACCCTCAAGTCTTCACAATGAGGATTCATCACCACATCACAGATCCATGCTTCACCATAGTATATAGCCTTCACCTTCATTTGCATTCCAAAACTAAGTGACCCATCTTTTTCCCTATCTTTCCCTATCTCCTCCACCAAATTATTCTCTACAAAAAGCGGATTATCCTCCAACCCCGTTGTTGTAAACCTCAAGTGCAATTTCACATACTCACCCTGGTCCAAGTAAAAAGGGTATGAAGAGGTAGAAGAAAGAACATCTTCTGTGTTTTCCTTGTAGAATATGGTGAAGTCAACCTTTCGAAAGGAGATGGATGACACATTGGTATTCATGACCGTAAACTTGGCATTCCAAGTTGCACCAAGACCCTCTTTCCCTGTGGTGAAGTTTGAAATATACATTGAATTGAGGGTGAAAATAGGTGGAATAGGGTCTTCATTTGGTGACCTGAAACGCAAATAGAAAGGTAAGAATATTAGCATTATCAACACTGTTACGCCAAGGAGGTCTTGACACATTTCGCATGCACGTGCGCTAAGACTGAAGAATTCGTGTGAGGCTGAGTTGTAATGATAATAATCGGGAATATTATTGGTTGGCCTTGTGGTCGTGGATTCCACAGAAATTGACAAGGGTTGATCTTCATGATTATCAGTTATAACATCATGAGTTTCGGTTTCTGATTGAGGCAATGGCACAAATTTGTGAACGTGACCTCTCTCGTTTTGGGGTTCAATATTGGCTGATGAAGAGGCCATGTTCAATATTTGTGGAAAAGAATAGATAGGGAAGAATGAGAATTGAAGTATTAATTATATGTGAAAATCCCAGGTTGTGGGAACACACAGGTATGTAACAAATTAACAAATACTAAAATTCGTAGGTGGTCTTGTATGGAAATGACGATGATGAATTTCTTATAGCTAATTTGCTGGATTTTTATCCTTATTTATCAAATATAGTTATAACTAAAAAATGCTTTAAAGAATATGCGACATTGCGACAGCCAGGTTCAGGCTCAGCTAGTAAATATTTATTATAATAGATGCAGAAATTGAGATGAAATTAGTTTTTCTAGAAAAAAACTCAGAATGTGCTACAAGAGAGAAGGAATTGTATTTCTTTTATGTAATTTAATTCGTTTTGGGCTTTCTTCTATAAATTTATTTATTTTTGTGTTTTTTATTTAATTTTGTTACGAATTAATATAAAAAACTTAAAACTTCAAAAAATTAGTAAGTATTTTTTATTACAAAAATTATTTTGATGAAATTATCATTACGTATTAATATGATAAATAAGGGCTTATCAAAAAAAATATGATAAATAAGGATAGATTTAGAGGGAAAAGAAAAACAAAGCAAGAAAATAATTCTTGCATAATAGTAGAAATATGGGAGCGGATCCTCTCCACTGGAGAGTTAACATATGAGAGAACAATGTGAATACATCTGGTCTGCCCTTTTTTAAAAAAAATTTAAACGGCTGCTGTTATAAAGAATTTTCAAATAGAGGTGTGTTATATAAACACCCAAAATGAACACCTAAGATGAACACCCAAAAATGTATGTATTAATAGTACATTTATATTTACACAATTGTCATTGTGTCTAGGGTGTGTTCAAATATCATTAGTTTAATGTTGACATTTTCTTTTCCTTTTATTCTCTCTTGTTTCACGAGGTTTCTATGACCCCTTGATCTCTATCCATCAATCACCCACCCATGGCAATATTATCTACCGCCAACAAATTTTTTTTATAGGCCAATGTTAGTTATTATGTTAGGGGATTGGGGGTGGTAAGGTTTGAACTCCTTACCTCAAGTTAACTTGAGTCTCATTATATCCCTTAGCATCATCAAGTGGACTACCTAAGTGAGACATTCAATTATGAGTAATACTAAATGGTACGACTTTAAACGACATAAGAATTCGTTATAAGTAGGGGTGAGAATAGACTAAGCAGGGCTAGGCCCTGAAAAGCCTGGGCCTGACCTGCGTTCCAATCTCGAGGCCTGAGCCTGGCCTACTTTAAAGTCTGGCCTGGTCTGAAAGCCTAATTATCAACAAAACCTTTAAATATATGTCTCTACCTATAAATTGATCATATGCTTTCACTTGTAAATAGGCTCATAGGCCTCTAATGATAAAGAAGTTAGTAGACAAATACTAATAAATATGTCACCAGACGTTCAAAAATAAATAGGCAAGTAGGCCACTACATGATCAATAGGCCTTTACTTTCAAATATTATAATGTAAATAATATATTATAGTATTATAATATATTATAGTACTATAATATATATTTATGTGTGTATATGTTAAATAGGCCGGCTTGATAGGCCTAATAGACTTTTTTTAAAGCCTTGGGCCTAGCCTATTTAACTATATAAGCTTTTTAAAAAGCTTTGACCTGGCCTTTTACTAAAAAGGCTAGCCTAGCTAGGCCTTAAATAAGCTAGGTCGTAGGTCCCCGACGAGTGGCCTGACCTATTCTCACCCCTAATTATAAGATATAGGAGCATTGCATTTTAAAAACTCATTGTATTTCTTTTTTTTATTTTGTTTTATTATATAACTGAAAGATATATCACTGTGAATTCGTCAAAAGTTACGAAATGGAATTTCGTAACATATAACACTGCTCTTCAATTATATAAATGCTTTTCATGACATAAAGGAGAAATGTCCTTTTTTTATTTTTTTTAAGCAAAAATGTACTGTGCTTTGATAGCTTATTAGTGTAGTTAGTTCTTTGAAACATATAATTATGAATTATTACCTATCAAATTTCATTCATGATTATATATTCCAAAAAAAAAAAAAAATCAGCTTTAATATCTTCCCAAAACTCCTTAATAAACCCAAAATAACACCATTTGGCCTGGGCTCTTCACAATCCCACACCGCTACCGAATTATATAGTTGGCCTCAGAATCATTCAAGCATGACTCCGTTCTTAAGTTCAGTCTAGCCAAGGTTATGATTTGGTAATTCAGTATAATTTTTTATATGTAACCAAAATAAAAATGTGGTTTCGTTTTTGCTTTGAGTTGAAAAATATCAAGTTGCAAGAACTAGTTTTAAAGGTATGGTTAACCAATATTACATGGCATTAAGGCTTCTTCTGTTGTAGTGTAATTCAAATTAGTTGGTGTTTGTTAGCTGTTTAGTTAGTTTGTTAAAGTGTGATTAGTTTGTTGTAATTGAAGTGATTAATTAGAAGCTATTAAGAGAGTTTAGTGTATGTGTAAGTCTATAAATAGACATAGTGTAGATGTGAATTAATACAAGTGATGAAGTGAAAGTGTGTGCAATTATGTGAAGTGAAGTGAATAATAGATATTTTTTATTGTGTTCATTCTCTCAATCTTTCCTCAATCTTTATATTCTTTCTATGTATGTGCACCATGAGTGAGTGTGAGTGCTTGTGTTCCAACATGTATGGTATCTAGAGCTATAAGATTAGTGACTTGTGATTATGAGTCCATGGGTGCGGAAATTGAAGAGGTTGTGAGTGGAGGTTTATCAATTCCTTTACCGGTTCTTGATAGCAAGAACTTCTATCAATGGGTAGTGAAGATGGAAAATATTTTCAATTTCTACAAGGTGCTTGAGATTGTGCAAGAAGGAGTTCAAGATGAGGACGAGAGTGCTTCCAATACAGCCTTCGAAGCATGGAACATCTTGCAAAAAACCTATGAAGGAGCTGATAAAATGAATTAGGTAGACAAGCCTTATGAACAGCAAGTGGGTTTACAAGAGTCAGAGGATAGGATAACAAAATTGTTTCTCATGCAAGAAGAGCTGAAAGAAAGAAGAGTGGCAGTTGCAGCAGCTAAAGAACATAGGGTTTCTTGCACGGAAAGGATAGGGGAAGGTGAATGTGAAGTGGAGAGAGATCAAAGTTCGCAAGATGATGATTCCAAGATTGAGAAGTTCCGAGCTATTGACTTGGATCAGATTGGAATTGAAACTGTGAAGATGAAGGAAGATGAATGGCAGAAAAAGCTTGAAAGTGTAGGAACCAGCATGCTTTGGATGCGGCTGCTCTTCTTTCCACCATTCAGGAGTTTCAGGGGGTTAAGTAAGAACTTGCCATGACTTGTGATACAAAGAATCAGACAGTGAATCATGCTAAACATGCAACTGAAATTGCCAAGATTCATGCGGAGAAAGCAGAGGTTCTTTCAGCTGAACTAACACCGTTGAAGGCCATATTAGATTCAAAAATGGAAACTGAGGTTTGTGTGAATGATTTGAAGACTATGGAGCCTGATATAAACGTGGTTGAATTTGTGGATTCAAAGATTATCAATGATCTTGAAACTGGTAGATCCATGAAGGTTTGGGTCTTGCGCAGACCGGACGACCAACCTCCGCCGCCGTCGCCGTCACCGTCGGAGCCGCCATTGTTGTACAAGGAACTGAAGGAAGAGGTATACCATGCTAAAAAAGAGAAGTTGTGTAGGTGGGTAACTCAAACTGCTGTGAGGAATAAGGAGAAAGAAAGAAGGGCATTTTCAACAGATCTTGGGTGGAGAAGAAACGTATGGTTCTAGTTCAGATCTTGTTCGTTTCAAAGAGAAAACAGAGTGCGACGGAAAGGAGAAGACGAAAGGTTCAATTTCTGGAGAAAGAAGAATTTTGCATCAGCCAAATATCTTTTAAGATCGACTACTTGCATCGATATTTGCAGTGGCTTAGTGGTAAAGCGCTGGAGCTGTAAGTATCAGGTCATGGGTTCGTGGCTGTCCTCAGGTGGGAATCGAACCAGGGACGCAAGGCTAGAGTGCCAAGGTAGTGACGACTAGGCTAGCAGAGAACTTGTGTTATTATGTTGTTTTTACACATACTTAAGGGTTTTGAATGTCTGGGATCCTGGTGGATATGAGAATATTTCAATGGAGGTTGGATCATTGTGCTTCAAGATATGGGATCCTGGAAAATTGTTTTTTAAAGAGATATTAGCTATTGTATTTTTTTGTTTTTAGTTAATTTGAATTAAGGGGGTGTTGGAGTGTAATTCAAATTAGTTAGTGTATGTTAGCTATTTAGTTAGTTTGTTAAAGTGTGATTAGTTTGTTGCAACTGAAGTGATTAGTTAGAAGCTATTAAGAGAGTTTGTTAGTGTATGTGTAAGTCTATAAATAGACATAGTGTAGATGTGAATTAATACAAGTGATGAAGTGAAAGTGTGTATAATTATGTAAAGTGAAGTGAATATATAATCGAGTGTGCATCATCATTCTCTCAATCTTTCTCAATCTTTCTACTCTTTCTATGTGTGTGCATCATGAGTGAGTATGAGTGCTTGTGTTCCAACATCTTCAATATACCCAAAAAAAAAAAAAAAAAACATCCATGCAATGTCAAATAATCATTTATTTCCAATTTTCTTCATTTTAATTTGTTAACCAAAACTCATCCTCTATCCCCCACCGACACGGTTGAGCCTCCAAACACCACCCCTGCACCCCATTTCACTTTCACTGCCACCTATCTAGGCAAAGATTTCTAAATGAAAAATAATCACACCTACATATTGAATTAGAGTATGCTCTCTTAAGAATTAATGGTTAATATATTAGACTCATCTCATCTATATACTATATATAAACCTGCTCGCTTCCGCTACAGTGCTACACTGTATTCGCTACAGTGTTCCTGCTTGCCTTTTTTTATTTCGTTTTTTGTTACATATACGTTAAACTCAAAAGCCAAATGAAAACCATTACCAGAACAAAATAAAAAAATAAAAAAATAAAAAAAAATCTAGAGTTAAGAGTTACACTAAAGGAACTTGTGCTAAAGGGTACATAAGCAAACTATAATCATTATGGAATTTTGATTTTAAAATGTCTTGATAGATAAAGGAGTTAAAGGTTTCCATAGATATAATATAAATAAATTATTTTTTAATCACATTCAAATAAATTATGCAATGTGTCATTTTTGAAAATAGATTCTTATAGGGCTTGAGAGCAATGTAGGAGTTTGGTGAAGTATCCAATTGGAAATCAAATTCTTTGTAGGTAGAGGTATACTGGTTGGTTGACCTTTTGTATAGAAGCATACATTTCTTCACAATTTTATACTTTTATACTTTCATTTACACGTGTTTATAATTGTATAATGCAAAATCTGTTTGTCAATATAATTCATATATTGAAGACTTTTTCGAAGTCTCATATTCTTACAGATAAAAATAACTTTATTATTTTAAAATAAGCATTGAAATTAAAATATATTAAATATTTCAAAAATATATATATTAAATGAATAATAAAAATATATGCTAATCTTTATATCAAATAGTGAGTAAAGGTATATTCTTATATAAATAACATACGATGTAACTTGATGATTGAATTGTGTATATTTTTAGCACAACTAAATGACAAAAGGAAACATGTTTTCTTGTGGTTTCTTTGCATACGTGCTATGAAAAATGAAATTATACTCTGCGATTGAACTAACATGTTCAATACTTCTGAATATAATTATAATGAAGTAATTTTTTTATGTAGATATTGTAACAGATTATTTCGCAGTGTTTAAATGCACTTTCATTATATTAGTTTTCAAACCATAAATATTGTGGTGCATTAGACTCAATTGAGGTACTGCTAAACAGCGTGTTAATTCACATTAAGTTGGCAATTAATATTTTTTTTAAATAATGCTACACCTTAGCTTTAGATGCTTAATTTTTGTATTTTATGTCATGTTATTAAGTGTGTATTTGATGACCAACATATGATTGATCCACATAGTAACAGATATGGACCCCTTAAATATCTTACAATTATGATTAAATGTCTCTTTTATGGACCCGTGCTAAGCACAGGTCAAATTCTGGCACTAACGAGCACAGTGAGCCAGATTCTGGACTTAACGAACACACACGTTACAACAACGAGTAGCATGTCAGAATACATGATATGTAAGAAAATTTCAATATATCCATCAACAGTGAATCATACATTTACATACAGAACGCAAGCTGTAAATTAACAAGTTTCATCAGGTCTTCTGACACGAGGACTTATTTCATGTATTTTTGCAGGAATTTCCTATGGAAATCATTCCTGATGGTGTCATTGATGAATCGCTTAGCCACCTTGGTTTCACCACGTGCTTGGTTCTTAAACACCACATCATCATCCCACCTAAGGCAACCAAATTCATGCAAAACCAAAATAATGAGATCTTAACAACAAACCAAAAGGCTTAACAATAAAAACAGTCATTTTTGGATTATTTAGATTCAAACCTTCTTTTCACATTGAAAGATGTTGGATTATTTAGCAACGGGTTTCCTCGCATAAGCTCTGCCTCCTTTACTTTAAGCTCTTCCTCTTGTTCTTGTCGTTCCTACATTTTTTTTAGGATACATAAGGACAATTTACATATATTTTTACAACATACAATTAACATCACCAGAACCAATTGGCAGTTGAGGTATATGCTGCTAAAGATGTTATGTGCGCAATCACCTGTTCAGGGCCCCCATTATCTAATCATCTACTGTATTCATCGACATTCAAATGATCTATTAGAAGGATGGGATAAAGGCCACTTTCATCCACCCACCACCCCTCCCTGAACTACCCTACTTCCAAACAAAGTTTAGTAGTAATAATAATAGAAACTAGAAAGATAGAAAATGTAATGAGCAGTTCAGTGTCCCCACATCTGGAGAGCTTCTACGGCATGTCTTGAATGAAGCTAAGTGAGTAAAAGAAGGAAGAGATTTACCTTGCGTAGCTTTTCCTCTGCTCTTTCTTTCTTTATTTGTTCAAGCTCAGCCAGCAAAGCTTCAGTGTCATCCTCATCGTCATCATCACTGACATAAAGTTAATGACACTTTAACATATACTATTAACAAGTGAAGAACTTGTCTGATTCCAGGTGTTGATGCAAGAAATTTGACTTCGAATACCAAGTAAATTAGGACTTCGAATGCACTCAAATACAGCAGAGAAAAAGGTATAATGTGAAGCCACTTGTTTGTATCCAAAATATCAATCTAAATTTCTAATTCAGCAAGAGCTACAGCAATGAAGAAAGCAAAAAGCCAAAAAGGAATTTTTTTTGGCCTAATTTAAATACAAAAACCATCACACACATGGTTTGTGTCATTCACTGAAAGCTGTGTCATGCACTTACACATGCTTATAGTTATTAAATGTTCATTTGTGATAATATGTAAATGTAAATATGCCATTACAAATCTAAGTAGCACTAATCACTAAAAGATTAACTATGCTGAACAAAATAGTATACGTGTTGATGCACATATACTCATGTATGAACATTGAAAGATCTATATATTTTAAATTGTATGAATAAAAGTAGCAATCCTTAATTGCTTTGCAAAGCCTAAATGATACATATGAATACATTATCTGAGGTGCTACAAGTCTTTATACTGTTATATATGTTTGCATATGCTTCAAAATTGGGATCAATTTTATTCATTTGCATGTATGAAGACCAAAAATATACTAAATAAACATTTGATGATGTTATAAATAAAGTTTATGCCAGATTATCAACCTCTCATCATCACTTTTGACTTCAACATCAGAATCATCTGCATCAACACTACGTGCAACAATGCGGTCTTCAATTTCCCTATTTGGTCCTGTGAAGATAAAAAATCGTCAAAATAGAAGACTCGATATGAAATACCATGATGCCTTCTTTAGCTATCTTCCCCTCCTCGTTTTTAGGTTGGAAGACCATGCACAAGTATTTAAGTCAGTAGATACAAATTATTAAACAGAATACCTTCCAACAAAAGATGGCTACCCTTTCCATGGTCCCTGTCATCTGTCAGAACATTGAAAAGTTACAAGTAGCAATAATAAATGAAAGCTGACAGGAATAATGTAATTCAAGTGCCACAAAAATAATTTAGAAAAATATTGCAGACTGATATTATTACCGTTATAGGATTTATTTTTCGATGAGAAATGCCTCCGTTCACGCTCTACCAATTCATCACGCAGGTTCCTTCTCTTTAGTTCATCCTGTGTGTCCTGCCCTTCTTTCCTGGCAAGGTAGAAATACATTTGTTATAGGGGGAAAATACATTACTTGATTGAGTAAACTGCGTACCAATCTGATCATGTGACATTCAACATCGACTGCATGTACAGAATAGTCTTGCATCTTAAGCATTTAACAAGAGAAAGTGGGGCGAAAAGAAATAGGAAAATGAAAACATTTTAATTTAATATCTGGACACCGATTTAGAATCACCATATAAAGAGACCGGTGATTAACCTTAAACATACACAATCCTTTGCCCTTTCCTATGGAAGGGAAGAAAGAACAATGATAAAATTTTGGATGCAATCACTAAGCATAGGCTTATTTAAATATGATTTTTGTATTACAATAACTTCATCAATTAATCGAGATCCCTATTCTATATGATAATGTATCACCCATCAATAATATTGGTACTGAAAACAACTAATAAACTAGAGTTAATATGGAGATTTTTACATAGGAATTTAAGCAAGACTCTTTACGGTATGGTTCACCTCTACTCTTCACAGCAGAACAATTTTATACTTTGGCGAGGGGAACACTAAGAGAACATCTGCTGCACGAACAGAATGCTCTGTTTTCTTCTTTCCACCCCTTTTAGTAGAACCCAAATGTCCCACTTTTTAACCTCTTATCCTGTTCTATTGTATTTATAATCTAGTTAGTCAATCCCGGATAGCGGTGCGACGCGGTCGATCCCAAAACCGCTAAAGCGGATAGCGGATAGCCGCTATAGCAGAGATTAGAAAACAGTATAAATAATTTATATTATACACATATAAATACTCAAAATAAATAAATAAAATTAAAGACATTCATATTTAATACTCAAAATTCTTTGTATTTATCACTAACATTTAATCCAATATAACTTAAATTCTAATCCAAGTTCTGAGCTTTCAAAATAATTAAAAGTGATTCCTTAAATGGAATCTAAGTTCTATGCAACAGAGAGTAGGAGAGAAGAGAAAAATTCCATTAACTGACTGAGAATGCTGGAAGTCAGTGGTTGAGGATGCAGAGGTATGCAAAGAACGCTGATGCTCACTAGAAAGTCACTGCTACTCGCCAGAAAAGACTGGCAGTCACTGGAAGTCACCGAAAAACACTGCTGCTCACCAGATAACACTTCAACTCGCTGGAACAGAGTGAAGCAACGAGAGAGAACAGCAGCAGTAGGTGTTTCCAAAATGACAGGATTGGTTTCCAAATTGGAATGGGTACCCTAAACCAAGAGATTTTTCAAATGACGAAAAGACCCTTAAAAAAGATGGAATGGTTAGATTTCAGGGGCAAAATACGAATTTTGTGCCCCTACACAGTAGCAGAAATGCACGATATGGAAGTAAGCGAATTTTTATAAGAAAAAGATATGAAAGGGTGTTTTCATTCTGGGGTTTGCGTGGGTCACCAGGATTCAATTTTAGAACCCGTTTCGCTGCCGAAAGTGTGGCAGCTTTGAGGGGTTTCTAGCACGTCTTCCCTGTAGCGACCGCTACAGGCCGCAATTGCTGTGATTCCAGCATGATATGCAGCCGCTATCGCCGCACCAGCCAAATGCGACACTCCCCAGAATCCCATAGCATCGGGGACTGAATCCGCTCCACACCTCTTTGAATCACCGTGCTATCGATAACATATTTTATAGTAAATGCACCAAATATTGAATGGAACTCATATGTCATGTTCGGATCAGATCTAACGCGTCTGCCAAACGCTGCCTAAGCAATACTGTTTCTCATCATCAGAGTATCATATTTCGACAGAATTTGGTGTTGAAAAATGAAAACTGTAATTCCATCCATTTTATAACCAGAATGAAAAATCCGGCAACAAACTTCTCAATAAGCATAACACGAATCTCAAAGTACAACAGATTTAAGTTTACGCTAACACTTGCAAATTCTCAAGTAATATATTCAATTCACGGCAACTGAAGTTCCTTTATCAATTTCAACTTTGTAATTTTACAGACACATATCTAATTAAGGGATATTATATACTTACTAGAATATTGCGTTTGCAGGGAAACCCTAGGGACCGTTTTGCAAAATATGATATATACGTGTTTGATAAAATTGGGGAAAAGATGAGAGAGGAGAAAAGATCCTTACCTGGGTTTGAGGGTGGTGTGAGAAGCGATGTCTCTTGAGGAGTATTTTTGTGAAGGACCGAAAATTCTTGTACCACCTTGTTCGTTGCCACCTTTAGCAGGTGCCCATGTGGGTCGTGCCGCGGTCGTCATCGTTGGATCAAAGGGTTTTGACGGAGTTTGAGATTGTTGACGTTCCTTCTGTCGCGGCCACCACGCGGTAGAACTGTCGTCAGCCGATGTCCTCCACCGTCGCGCGCTGTCACCTTAAACGCCGCTTCTCTGTCCGTCTCTTCCCTCTTGTTGCAGATGGGTATTTGTTTTTTCTTTCTGAGTGTTTCGGTTAGATTGAGTGGGCTTGGCCCAATTAATTTTTTAGAATAATAATTGTCTGCTGTTTTGAATTTGACTAAATTTTTTTTGATAAAATACCAAAAAATGAAAAAAATTAAAAATTGGAAAATACAGAAAAAAAAAATAGACAAATCAAAAGTAGGTTAGGGTTGATAAAAAAAAAAAAAAATTACTATTTTTTACTTACAATCATCTATAAATGCTGATCTTATTTTCATGATAGAAATTATTAGTGAAGTTAAAATCACAATAACCTATTTTATGAAATTCTAACTTGAATATGTGTATAAGAGGATGGATCGGTTTACATCGGTATAAGTTATTTTTACTTACACTCAATCTCAATGGTTGTTTTATTTTCACCCAATAATAATTGTGATTTTAATAGTTTATACCGTTGGATGAAAATAAAATCAAAAATTCAAATTGAGATTAAGCTCATCATAAATTAACTTCATTTCTATATTGGAATTTAATTTATTTATTATGTACTATTAATATAAATAATTTTTATCCTATTAATCGATCATGAATAACTACACCAGTCAAAGGAAATAAATTGAGATTGAGATCAATTTTTGATCAAATATCGTATTTTTTTTATCAAAGAGATTGAGATCAATTGATTGTTAGTAACTAGTTGAATCCCTGGTGCATTGCACGGGTGTATAAAAATACACTAAATTATTATTTAAAAATTTATTTATTAATATAATTTTAGTATTATGAAAACTATTTTATTATTTTTAAAATTAAAATAATTATATCAATAATAATAACATAATAAATTAGCATAAATAATAATATCATAATTTATGTAGAAATCATATTTGAATCAATCTTAATAACAAAATCCTCCAACATTACATGATGAAGAAAAAATGAACATTACATATGAAGATTGGAGATGTTGTAGTTCATTTCCAATGTATAATCACATTGTCATCATGTACGCCATCACATTGAAGTACTGCATGTTTGATTACTGTATCATCATATTGATTAGAATATACCTCATACTCTCGGGTGGAGCTTGTTACTGAGTACTAAAGATTAAAGAGTGAGGTGGGTAGTATGCAACAATGAAGCAAATATTAAAAAAATGGAGATGAGAAAAACCAAATTTACGAATTAAGGAAGATACCCCTTCTCAAACAGGGCTAACTTCAAATAGTAAAAGAAAAAAACTGAACAAACCCCTGATAGGTGCCAAAGTAGCATGAAGCAGTTGCAGCAAATAGTCAGAAAAGTGTCAAAGGGTGTGTTTGAGAAAGCTGGAAAAAATAGATTATGCTGATAATTGATTATATGTATAATCGATAATTGTGATAATCGATTATAATCAGAACCTGTTTTTGTTTGGGTATAGTAAATTACAAAAAAGGGTATAAAGTTATTTGTTTGACAAAGAGAGCTATGTAGTTTTTTTTTTTTTTTTTGATAAACTAAACTTGTATGAAGAAGGAATAATTTAGGGAAATCCAACCCATTATAAAAAAGGAGAGAATACCAATGTAAAGATTATACTGCACCCTAAAAAAGGCACTATCTAGTTTACACAAGATTACCTCACCCCAAGATACAAAGCCTATAGTAAAAAGAACTAGTTTAACCAAAGAAGCCCCTCCCAAAATAAACATACGCACCACTGCAGTTGGCCACTGAAACTTCAAGCCAAAACCAACGAAATGAAAGGAACCAAAGATATAAAGAGCAGCCAGAAAGGAACTTGTACGAGACCAAAATCATAGCTAAGGGTAAGATTGGAAAGTTAGTTTTGAGGTAGAAAATAATCATATCTCAATGATCTAACAGCTCATACAATAGATGCACTCAAAAAGCTTATTTTTTTCAAAAACAAAAATTGCTTTTTCTCAAATTTAAGCCAAAAGCCAAACACATTAGATTATTGAAGGAACAACTTTTTAAGTGAGAAAACAGTTGAAAGGGCAAAAATCAATCTTTCCCAAACATAGTCAAAATTGAAAGCTGAAAGATAAATATCTTTCAATCAATGAAAAAACTCATTTTAAAAGCTCATTTTGCTAGATAGTAATGTAAACAAAAACAAGAATAAGAATGGGTTAACAAACGTGAGAACATCTTTGAACAGTGACAAACTGAAAAGAAAATAGTAGTTATGTATTATTAACACTTTTAACAACTACATTTAATCAGGGGGAGGGGTGGAATTCATAATATCTTATCACAAACCATTTTAGATGCTTCAAGAGAAATCTGCTGTATATAATTATAAAGTAAGTGCTCATATGAAGTCAATTACATACAGAAACAGTTCCATGAATGATGAGCATGCAAGCACTTTTAAAACACACCCACAAATTAAATAATATGAAATTACCTATTTTAAGAAAGGAAAATCACAATGCAACATTTATAAGCACCAAATCCTAATCTATTAACATTAAGACAACCATCTCAAAATAAATAAATAAATAAATCATTAGCAAAGTGAAAAAGAGGACATGCATTTGAAAAGTAAAAGGAAAAGGAAGCACAGCATCAACAAAAATAAAACTAAAAATCCCAGAGCATATAAAGTAGAAGAAGAGGAAGAAATTCACTAACAAAAGTAAAAAAATAAAAAAACCCAGAACATCTCGAGCAATCTACCTTTGTTGCTTATCTCCACCTCTCTCGATACCAGCTTCGGCGTCCCCAACGTCAACAATAAAGAAAAAGTGCAAAATAAAATTAAAAAAAGAAGAAGAAGAAAAACAACATAAAATAATAAAATAACGAATAAAAAAATTCAAATAAATTACAATATAATCATCCCAAAAATCTATGAGGCCGTCACGTCAGTGCTACAGTGAAAAATATCAAGGTTGGGCTCTTCACAATCCCACACCACCGCCCGAATTATATGGTTGGCCCCGCAATAATTCAAGTTTGACTCCGTTCCTCATCAATTCAGTCTAGCCAAGGTTATGATTTAGGGTGCGTTTGATTTGCAAAAGGTATCAGGACAGCACAAGACAGATAAGACAGCACAGGACAAATCCTTGAGTCACAGGACAATTCTTTGTCTTGTACATTGTTTGATGGATAATGGACAGCACAAACAAAATAATATTAAATTTATCGGAATACCCTTTATAATATATATATATATATTATATTATATATAAAAATATAGACAATAGAGAGAGAGAGGAGAGAGTGAGGAGAGGGGAGAGAGATAGGAGAGAGAGAGAGGAGAGAGAAAGAGAGAGGGGAGAGAGAGAAAGAGAGAGAGGAGAGGAGAGAGAGAGAGAGGGAGGAGAGAGAGGGAGGGAGAGAGAGAGGAGAGAGAGAGAAGAGAGAGTGAGAGAGGGGAGAGAGAGAGGAGAGAGTGAGAGAGGGGAGAGAGAGAAAGAGAGAGAGGAGAGAGAGAGGGAGAGAGAGGAGAGAGAAGGAGAGGGAGAGAAAGAGGGGAGAGAGGAGAGAGAGAGAGAGAGAAGAGAGATGTAAGAATAATTTTGTCTTTTGTTAGTCTGTCCATGGGACAAAAAGTTGTCCCATGGTTTGGTGGGAGACAAAATTCTGGGTTTTTGTCCTGTCCCTCATCCCATTTTTTGTCCTGTCCACTGACCACTTTTCAAATCAAACAGGGGACAAAATTTTTTGTGCTGTCCAGTCCCCTGGATTTTTACAAATCAAACGCACCCTTAGTATTTCAATATAATTTTTAATATGTAACCAAAATAAAAATGTGGTTCCGTTTTTCCTTTGAGTTGAAAAATATCAAGTTGCTGGAAATAGTTTTAAAGGTTTGGTTAACCGATTTTACATGGCATAAAGGCTACTTCAATATACCAACATTTTATTGGTGTAGGCCTTTGTAATAGCAATGCTGGGTTGTGTTGTCCAGTATTTTATTTACACCGGTCCTTCCACGGTTTTGCCTTTGTTACTGTATACAGGTTGGGGTACTCCTAGTGCCCCTTTTATTCAATATACATTTTGTCTTATCAAAAACAAAAAATGCAAAAAAATAAAATAAAATCCATGCACATGTCAAATAATTGATTATTTCCAATTTTCTTCATTTTAATTTGTTAACTAAAACTCATCCTCTATCCCCACCAACACTATTGAGCTTCCAAACACCATCCCATTTCACTTTCACTGGCAATCACTGCTACCTATCTGGACAAAGATTTCTAAATGAAAAATAATCACACCTACGAATTGAAGTAGAGAATGCTCTGTTAAGAATTAATGGTTAAATATTTTAGACTCATCTCATTTATAGAATAACATCTATATAAAATCCCTCTCACTTTTAAATAGTTAAATTAACTATGCATATCTTCTTTTTAAATTTAAACATTTTCTCTTTTAACTTATACTATTTAGGATCTATTTGAAATATTTATTGAAATATTTTTTTCTTATCTTTTATTTATTTTAATTTTTTCTAAATTTAAAAATATCCGTGGAATGCAAAGGACACTTCTTAAATGCTGTGAAACTAATCAACCTTTTGGGTTTGCCATAAGATGACTCTTTTAATAATTTATTTTTTTCCTCTAATTAATTTTTAATAATATCTTCATAAAATTTTAAATAATAAAATTTCATATAAATTCTTATAGAATAACCAGGCATTCTAAGAATCAAAATATAAGTTATTAACAATCAAGCTACAATACAAATAAAAAAGTAAAGTACTACAAATTTAGAAGGCATAAAAATTGTGCAAGAGAAGAGTAGTGCGGAAACAACATTTCACTCTATGTTCTCTAATCTCTATAACGAGAACCTCAACTTCCATTCAAAAGGACCTTCACATTTTCTAGGCTTAAGATCCATCATCATCGCCCCCTCACCCTTAACCTGAAATGCCAAATCATTGCAGCTTGCGTGCATAACAAAATCTGCAACTCGTCCATCACCAGAATCAACCTCTCCTACAATCCTCATTTGCAACCCTAACCTAGTGAACCCTCGTTGAATGTCTTCAGCTATGACTTGAACCACATTATCATCCACAATGGGCTGATCCTTCTCCCAACCCGTGGTACTCAACTTGAAACTCACCCTCTTCATGTCGTCGGGTCCCAAAAGGGAAACTTTCGGAGTTATCACAGCTAGGGTTTCGTTTTCCTTGTAACTCATGGCAGCATCAAACCTTGTGATGTTGATGCTCGATGAGTTCATATCATTGTAGATGGCTAACGTGACATCCCACGTGGATGATAACTCGTTGTTAGAGATCTTGAATTGAGGAACATGAATTGAGTTGATGAAGAATCTTGGTGCGATGGGATTTGAAGTTGGTCGATCTGGTTCACTTCGTAGGACAAGCCCTAGGAACAACATAACAACGAACGCTATCTGAAGCACCGTCACAATGACTTGCCGAAAAGATGGTTCTTCTTGTGGTTCTATCTCTATCATCACTGTTTTGCGTTCCTTGTCCTCAATATTAATCTCATCTTGTCCTTGCTCAACATCTTGGGGAAGAGGTGAAAACTTGATTTTGGATTCAACTTGAGGTGTTGAAAACGACATGCTTGATGACAGGGAAACCTAGAATGGATAATGATGTGCCTCAGACAAAAACTTATTAAGGGAAGCTATGGTGCTATATAGTGCGAAGGGAATTCCTACGAAATTTGACGAACGAGCCAAACTTACAGTGGAGAGAGAAAAACATCAAAGACTTGGCTAAATTAAAGGAAAACTAACCAATGAAAATCAAGGAAGACACTATACCGTTAAGTTGCAAATGTTGACAGTGTTACAACCAAAATACACCCAACATGGGTTAATTTTGGGTGCGCGACTTGTTGGGTTTTCGAGAAATCTTGTCACAATGATTATGCACTTAACAGTTTTGTTAATTTTTAGATGCATATCTACATATTATCATTCTTAACTTTAAAAAGTGTTCCAGAAAGCTCGAGTAAGTTACGTACTCGATCAAATATTTTGTTTGATCTTTTGGCTTGAAATGGTTTTTGCTTAATAATTTGAATTTTGATTCTTTCTTGAAAAAAGGGCTTTCGATTCTAGGATCCATTAGTCTAATTTGGTCTCACTTATGCTATTAAGCAAATAAGATATCTTGTTTTTCAAATTCTAAGAATACTGATCAAAAGTTACTTCTTATTATTATTATTATTATTATTATTATTATTATTATTATTATTATTATTATTATTATTATTATTATTATTTATTGTTCAGTTTTTTATTTTTTTTTAGGGAAGTTTAGTTTTTTATTGAATTTTTTTTTTTTGTGACAAAGTGAATACAAATATAGCTTGTAATGAAAGCAAGAGGTAAAAATTAAATGAAAACCCTCTATAAGTAATTAAGTACCTTCCAATTTGTAAACCAAAAAAAATAAAATAAAATAAGTACCTTCCAATTTGATTTTTAAAAAAAGAAATCCAAGTTCGGCTCAGAAAAATCAAAACTTGATATTTAATATAGTATAATAGATTTTGAGTATTTCTACACATAATATACGTTTTATTTAATATTGATAGAATTTTATTAATTTTTTTAATTGATTATATATTTAATATTTAAAAAAAAAAGAATTTTATTAACTGATTATAACTGATTTCACATTATTTTTTATATAATCACACTCTAATTTTATTATATATTCTTGTACGATGCAAATAGCATTTTTTGCCAACTTATTTACAAGATGGAACTCGCCCAAAAGATAAAAATATATGCAATCATGTGTGTGTGTGTGTGGGTATGCAAATTGATTTTTTTTTTAATTGACCACTTCGATAAAATGTATTGAGATTATTGTTATAACTTAAGAGTCTAATTGTTCACTAGTTGTATATAGGTTATGTTATCAAGTAGTTTGTTATAGTGGTTGTATCAGTTAGACTCTTTTGGTTAGTTGTCAGTTACTCCTTTAGTTAGATAAGTTAGTTAGGTTCTGTTTGTTAGCTTAAGTTGCTCATACTGGTATATAAAGCAGTAGCCCTTTATCCATTGTAAGCCCATTCCATTTCTCAATCAAATAACAAAGGTATCATTCAGTATTTCAATATAGTATCTCAAAGCAGTGATGATCTTGAGGATGAGAAGAAGTCTTCGCCAAAGAAGATCTCACTGGAGAAGGAAGAACATGCCTCTGGTGATGGCAAATCTTCAAAGGCCCAAAATCCAGCTTATTTTCTGAGCTACTCTGATAATCCCCCTTCTAGCCTCCACCCTGAATGGAGACAATCATCGAACTTGGTCGCGCTTCATGAAAACAACATTGAGGGCCAAGACAAAATTAGGGTTCATTGATGGGAGTATCAAGAAGCCGTCGTTGATCCCAAACTTCATGCAAGTATTTCGCATGCCACTACGGCAAAGGAGATCTGGGATGATCTTGAAGAGAGGTTTTCCCAAACCAACTCTCCAAGAATTCACCAACTGTGGCGCACTTTATGTCTAATTCAAAAGCTACCTGGATGAACTCAGTGCACTACAACCACTGCCAGAATGTTCGTGCGGGGCATCTAGGGATTTGATGAAAAGGGAGTAAGAGAATCGTGTTCTCATCTCTTCTTGGCAGCTTTGACAGTGAGCAGTTTGCTCATGTCAAGGCAACTATTCTCAACACTGAGCCTCTTCCCCCTGTAAGAACCACATTCAATCATGTTCTAAGGGAAAAATCTTGGTTCTTGGCAGACAAGGAAAGGATCAATAAAACTGAAACAGCTGCATCATTCTACTCAAATAATAGGCAAAGGAATAGAGATGGCCCCAAACCGAAATGTGATCACCGTGGGAAGATAGGGCACATAAAGTCCAAATGTTTTGAATTGGTAGAGTATCCTGCAAATTGGGATATGAAAAGGGCACAAAGAAACTCCAACCACTACAAGAATACTGCTTATTACCGACGGAAAATTTCCCAAGGAACCCGTGGTCGTCGGAATACTGGCAAGTCGTGGGTAATGTTGAATATGAAAAGTTACCAAACTTACCGACGGAGAGTCCATCGAAAACGTTACCGACGGCCAAAGTCCGTCGGTAAGTTTAGCGGAAACAAAATATTTTTGGCGCCAGAGGTTTCCGACAGAAAAGCCGTCGGAAATTCAGATGGAAAACGGGACGTGATTTACGGACGGAATTTGTCTGTTGGAAATTTTTTAAAAAAAGCTTACCGACAGAATTTGTCCGTCAGAAATTCAAAAAAGCGCTTACCCATGGAATTTGTCCGTCGGAAATTCAAAAAATAACTTACCGACTGAATTTGTCCGTCGGAAATTCAAAAAAAATACTTACCGACGGAATTTGTCCGTCAGAAAGTAAAAAGGCCATCGGAAATCTTTAGATATCTGTGTTGGCCTCTCCCCCACTTTTTCACTTTCCTTTCTTCTCTCACACTCACACTCACCCTCTCCCTCTCCCTACCCTCTTTGTCCACTTCCCTCCTCCCAACACAGCTGCGATGAACCACTGTCCCCCACCACCATGACAGCCAACCTCGCCATCACGTCCAGCCCCACCTTGCGGCGGATCTACGAACGAAGAAGCCCAAGCTGCTGTTGTTGTCTTCCTCTGCATTTTTGGTGTTCCTTTTCTTCCTTTGCATCTTGTTCAAGAATATTTTACTTGTTTTTCTTCTTGCAAGTCAAATGCACTCTGCCTATTGATTTGAACTGTGATAACCAAGCAACTTTACACCTGGCTGCAAACCCAGTATATCACGAAAGAGCAAAGCACATAGAAGTGGATTGCCACTTCATTAATTAGGGAGCATCTACAAGCAGGATTGATCATACTAGAATATATACCATCCAAGGCACAACAAGCTGATATTTTTACTAAGGCTTTGGGTGCTAAGTCCTTTCAAGAACTATCTAGCAAGATAGGTGTTCATTGTTTTCACACTCCATCTTGAGGGGGAGTATTAAGATTATTGTTCTAACTTAAGAGTCTAATTGCTCACTAGTTGTATATAGGTTCTGTTATCAAGTAGTTTGTTATAGTGGTTGTATCAGTTAGACTCTTTTGGTTAGTTGTCAGTTACTCCTTTAGTTAGATTGGTAAGTTAGTTTGGTTCTGTTTGTTAGCTTAAGTTGCTCATACTGCTATATAAAGCTGTAGCCCTTTATCCATTGTAAGCCAATTCAATTTCTCAATCAAATAACAAAAGTATCATTCAGTATTTCAATAAAATGCTTTATATTTTGGAAAGAATTTTTTTTAGTGAATTTATTTTTAAAGGTAGTACGTAAATATACTTATTTTTTATTTATCACAGAGTGCATTATGATATCACTTTACCAAAAAATTGCATCATGATATTAATATAGTTAAATTTAACAGTTAAAGGATACAAATTTATTCGTGGTTCTCTGCCATGTGTGGGAAATCTGTCTATAATTTCACAGACTGGTGTATGTGCCCTGTTGGCTGCCTATCCTGATTTTGCTTTGGCATTTGTTGATGTAAGCTGCAGTTTTAAATTTACTGGATCCAAAAGGTTCTTCATACTGCTATAGTTTTGGATGTTGCAGTGTTGGTGATTCTTCCATGTGCTGCTGTCTGGTTTTTGGCTCCTGTGATGTGGTGCTGAGTTTTTCAACTCTGCACTTTGGTGATTCTGGTGCTCCATATGACAGTAAATTGCTTACCATTTTCTGCTTGCTGTTGTGGGAACTGGTTTACTTATTTGCGGTGAGGACAGTAAGGAGAATGTTTTAGTTTGTTACATGCACAGCTTTATTTTGGAGTGAGTAAGGTTTAGTTATCCTTCAACCATGTAGTTCGGCCACTGCCCCCTTTTACTGTGTTTTGTGGCTATGTCTTTCCTCTTGGTTGAACTTATAGCTGGACTTTTCACTAGCTGTATCTACACTTTTTTATGTATATTGGTTGAGTATCTCTTGTGTTCTCTTAATTAATAAGCTAATTCAATTTGCCTTTGTTATTTTAGTGGATGTGGGTTACGCTATTTTTTTTATAAGCTAAAATCATATTGATTAAGAGAGTAAGGGATACTCAAACCTATATATAAGAAAAACAAAAAGAAAAGTAAACAATGTAAATAAAATATTGATACAATTTTTCTATTAGTATTGACTTTACACCGACTAGCTCCACAAGACCCAGAAGACAAGACAACAGACCCAAAGACAGAACATGTAAATCTGAACCCCTCAATGGGGCCGCAAAATGAGGACCCCAATAATAAACCAAAGTCCATGAGACTCAGCATCTGATCATATATATAGAAGAGTAAAAAGAGTCCCTGCAATTTTCAATCAACCGAACCTAAGTGCAATTGAAGCAAAAGAACAACCACCCATGACTGTACTAAAGGAAGATATCACCAACATAGAAGAAATAATAACCACAAGCAGCTTTTGTGCAGATCTAACCAAAGTGCATAACCTTGCTATTTAAATCTGCAGTAGTGGACAATCCTCCCAACTCCTCAGAGATCCTAGTTAAGTAACATTATATAACATCGTATATAAAAAGCTTACTTATAAAAATACAATTTTTTGAGTCGACCTTCCATATACCCTTCACGACCCTAGACATGTAAATGGCATCTTATCCAATAATATTAGGAATTAGGAATACATCTCCTTACTACTAATTAATTTGTCAAAAAAAAAAAAAAAAGCCATCAGAAAAACTAGAGCATCAAAGTACAAGAGAATGATAGACAAGGAGATCTTTATTTTTATTTAAGAAATAGCAGGGCATGTTACAAAAAAAGGCACATATTGCTTGAATAAGCTCTACTTATATATTTTTTATTTCTTTGCCCATATAGATCCTCCTGTATTCTTAAGAAACATTTATTTATATTATAATATATTAACCTGACAACATGTGACAGATTAATTGAGCATGTCCTCCACCCTTTCGTCACTTATTCTATTATTCTCTGTTGAAAGGCATAGGGACATAGCGTTGGACTAGTAGGTCCACTCCTTAGGCAAGCCAATCTCAGAAGTAGGCGTTTGTGGGCATTCCTCCTGCTTGACCAAGCCATCATTCTCTTTGGAAGCGTTTTTGGTACTTCTCCAAGCTCCTTCATTTTGTCTCCTTGCTGTTCCTGCCACGAGACCAAGAGAGAAAATATGAATCTTTTTCTTAAATTTTGGTTAATTATGCCAAGAAATGATTTTTTGACATATACTTTAGACAACCGTACGAGACACCGTATTGGTTGTCTCTCACAAGCATTGCTGGGTCCGATAACACTGCTTGTATGCATTGTATAAATGTACGGTGTCGGACACCATAAATGTGTCTAAATAAGTGAATAGCACAAATGAATAATGCCTTGGTCAACTCACCAAATGCAAATATGGGAAAGCAAATCGGTTGCGAGATAATGACTGAGCACAATCATAATATTTCTTTATGAACGATTAAAAAACACTTTATAAAGATTTTTGCAAAATTATACATTGAGGGTTAGCCTAGCCCAAAATAGCATCAAACTTGTGTTTTTAAACCCTAACTCATATTTTATTTCGAGTTAATCAGCCTGACCCATCTAACTAAACCCATTTTGAATTTTTGTCATCCCTAAAAATAATGCGACAAACCAACATTATCTTAATTAAAGTCAAATTGTGAAATTATTACGAATTGCAATATGGTACGCTAAATCAAGTTATGATGTTATCTATACATTATTTCGACTTCTTGTTTCTTTCTTTCAAGAATCGTCACAAATAAATATCTTGGACTATTGAGGTATTTAAGTGGGAACCCATCACAATGATATTTTCATATACATGAGTTTCGGGATCAAACTCATGAAAACATGTTTACGGAATTTAAACTCCTTTTACTTGGACCAATACATACGGACAAATACTGCTATGATTGGGGTCCGACTTGCACAGGGAAAATGCGTTGAATTGATAACATAATAACGCTTATGTTAATTAATTAATTTGAATTCAGAGTAAATATAAAATATCTTATATATAAAATAACTACGCTTAAATGTAAGCCATTCAATGTATTCGAAATGATTATGAAATTAATCTCTATTCATCCATTAAAATATTTGTTGAGCTTAAAACGTGACACCATTCTGACGTGTCACTTATTTTCTTTATTGTATTTTATATGGCAATTGAAGTGAATATATTATAAGTAAATATATTTTTTTCGTCTTTAACCGAGTATTCGTATACGTAAGTTATGAGATTAATCTTTAGACTGGAGTAATGAGTAGGTAAAACACTTCCTAGCTAAGATAATGATTATAGAATTTAAACGTTGACGTTACAGGTAAAGTTCACCCGAAAACAAATTAATATAAATAATATATGATGTATGAGTATAATATCCTTAATCTTAAACAAGAGAACTCTATTTACCATAGAAGAAGAAAAAAATGAAGGAGAGGAAATGATAACATAACTGACCTCTGTTGTACTTGCCGGTTCTGTTACATCCATATGAAGGTATAGGGACAGGAATGTACACGCCAGTTCCTCGTCTGACAAAGGCAAAACCACTTGTCTGGTTATCCACCTTGCTTAAGTTTTCCACAAACGCATTCACCTACAAAACACAAAAAGCCATGCATTCACTACATATATCTATATCTCTGTGATCTCAAACCTTTCATTAAATTTTAATAAAGCAGAAACTGAAACGGTTAAAGTGGAAGTGCAGAAAGCACTCAGTGAACAGGACAAATATCATGATTGGAATTTTGGCAGAACAAGACAAAAAAACTCACTTGGGGTGGTGGCTGAGCTGGTGGAACAAAAGGGTACCCCAAACCAGAAGGTCTAGCTCCAAAGAAGCCTGGTCTGGGTCCGAACCCAGTTGGAGGTAGTGATGGAGGATTCATCCAACCGTACCCAGGAACTGGACCTGGGAGTGGAAATGGACCCTACAATTTCCAAGCACAAAACACCAACAAATTAACAATAAGCAAAATTTTCAATATACTTTTCAAACGAAAAATTCAACATTAAAGGTAGCTCTTGACCTCTTGTGATCGTAAAGTTCAACAACCCCATAACAGGATTCAAATCCTTATCAAGTTGGTACTTAGTAGGCACTGTTTGTTGTATCAAAAGATCTTATAAATTGTAAGCAAATGAAGTAGACCCAGAAAGAAAGAGTACCCTTACACTTTTATCAATATACCTTTTGCTTATTTGAAAAAGGAAAAAAAAAAGTAGATGCAGAAAGAAGTAATTTACCAGAGGGTGTGGGATAATTGTTGGTCTGGGGGCATGGCAAACACGTCCAGCATTGCTCCTGCCAGCTCGTTGCGGTGGCGGAGGGGGACGAGAGCGTGGTGGCGGAGGAGGTAACTCCGCCATCAGATATTCGGTAAGGGTGAGTGAAGGCAGAGTGTGGGAGAAGAGTGAAATATATAAAAGGTGGGGAGTGAAAGCATTAAACGTGGCCTTAGACCTTAGTTGAGGTATTAGGAGGACAAACGTTACGAGGTCTATTATATTATTATTATTATTATTATTATTATAGTTTAATTGGCATACACTATCTCAGTATACATATTTTTTACACTATCAACCAATAATAAATCGTTATATTATTGAAATTTTTTTATTTATATTCAAATCACCTTAAAAGTCATTCGTATCATAATTTGTTATTGGTTGACAGTACAAAAAATTTTAGTTGACAGTGTATACTAATTAAACTCTTATTATTATTATTATTATTATTAGTAGTAGTATTAGCATTAGTATTATATTATTATTGTTGTCGTTAGGGTGGACTCACTTGGAAATTAGACTGTTCATGTGTGGACCCGGGCTTATATAATTTTAAAGAAATGATAAAATTTTATCCAATTAGAATCAACTTAACAATTCATTTATTGATTATAAATATAATTAAGAAGGAAAAAAGAGACTAAAAAGAAAGGTGCATTCAATATATTCAGTATTTTTAAATTACCTTTAAATCATTTATTTCATCTTTAGCTAAATAATGTAATTGTTAGATTATTTTTTAAAAAGAACTTAACATTTATATCTTTTTTTTTTATAAATGAAATACCTTATGATTTTTTTTTGTCAAAACCTTATTCTTTCTTTCTTAATTAACTGTGACGGATTTTTTTTACTATATATATATATATATATATATATATATTAACAGAACTATTTTATTAATCATAGAATAAAATTTTAAATTGACTTTTAAGTAAATGAAGATTAAATATTTTAAGGGCATATTCCTATATCTGATACATCTAACAAAAATGTTCTTCTGAGTAATAATTAAGATAATTAAGAAACATCTCTATTTAATCACTTTTCCAAGACACATAACTTGGGGTAATTTGAATCCTTCTTGCATTATCAAATTCGTACACAACAATAAACATAATCAAAACATGTGGAAAAAAAAAATGTGCCAAAAAAATATTTAAAAAATGCGAATAGAAACTCTAGTCATATTCAATTGGGCGAAAACTTAATATTTATTATTAAAATTTTCTTTGGTATTGATTATTGAAATAAGTATATCTTAAGGAATTACACCCGTTAAACTGCTTGAATATATATAGCAATCAGTATGTAAAATGCATGACTTTTATTTTTTTAATTTTAATGTATTTAATTATTATTTACTAATTCAATATATATATATATATATATATATATATGCAACATGTTATAATTTTAAATTGTATAATTTATTAAAGGTGAATTTTTATATAAGCTATGCAAAAAATTGTCCCCTTAGTTGGGGGATATCATTCCTTCAATGTCGTCCAGTATCTCGAGAAATTTGTCCCCACAATTGCGCACGGGGAAGGATACCCTGAGAAAAAAAGTCATATTTTATATTATTATTGTAAATAAAAAATAAAAACACGAGCACTTTAAAAATTGATATTTAGTAAAAGCCAGATACAATGTATACAAAACTTTAATATGATTTCTTGTATTGAAGATGAAACCTCGTACTCCCTCTGGACTCAATTATAAGCAAAAAAAAACCCATATTTTTGGACTCAAATATAAGCAAAATCCAACCAACTCAACTCTATTTAATGTAAGTATTCCAAAAATCAAGAAAACTATCCAATAAAACTAATTCTTTCTTTACTTTTCTAAGAACATTGCACATTCTCTAGACAATTAAAGGGTAGTTTAGTAATTATAACTCTCTTTTTTTTATTACATAAATCAAGATAATTAAACTAAATTAACTAACTTCCTTAATAAATATGAAATTAGTTATTTTTGCTTATAATTGAGTCCGGAGGTAGTAATATATTGGAACGTGATGAATGAGATCTAATGTGAGTAATGAAAAGGTTATTTATGATTCACAAAAAAAAAAAGGTTATTTAATATTTATTACTCCCTCCGGTCCTTAATATAAGGAACGAATGAGTTTTTTTTTTTTTTTGTCCAAAATATAAGAAACATGTATCAATTTTTACATATATTAAATGTTAATTTTCAATATTACCCTCGTTTATAATAGGATTTATATTTACGAGATATATCAACTTTCCATACAAATGAGTTTGTTCATTAATTAAAATATATATTTTTGAAAATTTATATGAATATTAATTTCAATTAGCTTAATATTTCAATGTATTTTCTTGGTTGGTGTGTTTTAGGGTTTTGTTCCTTATATTAAGGACCGGATGGAGTAATTTAGAAATAATAAAACTTTAGAGCAGGACACTAATTTGCACTATTTAAGAAAATAAATCAATAGAAAGTGAGAAAGTAATTGATTGCAACACGTTTTTTTGTGGAATATGCTAAATCGAAATCATATAAAAATAAATATTGTAATTAATTAGAACATATATAAAATAAATTAATAAAACAATTAATGCACGCACACATGTAGCGTGTGAGGAGTGATTTGTCTACAGTAGTGTAAGTCAAATGCATTCTTACATTAACCTTTTTTATTATCCATCGTAATTAGGAATTTTGACTCCCTAGTCGTATCCTCGGGTATCCCCACAAGCTTCGGGCCTTTAGATTAGTTATATATGTGACTAATCCTCGATCGGCTGCTTAGAGTAGGAAATTAATCATTGATTTTCGCTGGGGTAATGTAAATGAGCTGAGTTATTCGTGAACTAATCTGGAGTGTTTCGTTAAATGCTCGATCAATCTCGTTTGTTTAATTAGATAAATAAACCCAAGTTTGAGATTATTGGACTCGATTATTTAAATGAGTCAAGCCCAAACTTTACAGACTCGACATTATGCTATTCATGAATATATATATATATATATATATAACATTTTTTTGTAGTATCCAAGAAGTTATGAATTTTTTATTTACTGGATAATGAAAATGTAACACTTTAGAATTTTTGAATTTTACATAACACATGTTAAGCACATATTTTTATTTGTAGATAAATACTAAATTAATTAACTTAAAAAAAGAAAAATTTTCATAAATGTAAAAATAATTAAGTTATAAATAAGCAAAACAAGCCAAACTCAAGCTTTTAGTTAGACTCGATTAATTAAATGAATCAAGTGCTCAGCTCGGCTCAACTCGTTTATACTCCTAATTTTTACAATCTTAAACAAATTTTTATGGGATAAATTTTTGACAAAATCCATCATTGAATTAAAAACTTACAACATATAAATCACATATATAAAATTTTACATCAATACGAAATTGTTTGATAATTCATTGCTATAATGCTATACATCAAGATTAACTATATAATATATATTTTAAAATTTATGACAATAAGGATTTCTTCATTAAAATTTTTATTGATGTTTAAATTTTCTTAAATTTGATATAAATGAATAATCCTTTCTCTCCCAGACAAGCTAATGAAAATTTTAAGTTTGAGCTCAACCAATGAGCTCATGATGAATCTATCTTTTTAAACTGTTAGCGAGACATGAATAATTTGTGAGTAGGTTTTGACTCACTGTGAGCCTAAATATATGTATTTTGGTGTAAAAGACTAAAAGTTGAGAATGTAATGATTTTTCGCCTGGTTTTTGGGATCACGGTTCGGTGGGTTCTAGGATGAAGTAGTAGTTTTAGTGGTATACCCATATACCACTATTTTTGGTTTTTTTTCCCACTTGAAAACCCATTTTTACCCTCATTATTAACATATTCTTCTTCCTTTACTATCCCACCAGCCACCACCCTGGCCACCCACCAGCCACCACCCTTCCACCACACCATCCTTCGGACAGATCCGACCACCGCACCTCTAGATCCGACCACCGCACGACAAGATCCATCAGATCTAGCCACCGAGCTTCCAACTCCATCAGATCCGGCCACCGCACGTCACTGCGTGTAGCACTCCACCTCGGTCCATCGTACCGTCACGCTCCGCCGCCACGAGATCCACCGCATCCAGATCTCCTCACACCAGACGACGTCACCACCGTACCAAATCCAGAACTGCTGCGTCTCGCCTCGCCGCGACGGTGCTCCTTCAGCCTTCTACTACCTCGACAGATCCGCCGTTGTGGCCTCCTAGCTCCAGTGATCGCTGTCGCCACCAAATCTTCTCAGCCTTCTACTGCCTCGGCAGCAGCGGGAGGCAAGGCAGCGAGTGACCGGTGGCAAGGCCGCGGCAAACGGCGTCGCAGCGGAGGAGGTGGGGTCGCACGTTGAGAAGAAGATGGGGTAGATCTAGGCGGTGGTGGGGGCGCGTGAGGGAGAAGTGGCTGCTGGTTGGAAGGCTCTTTAGGAGGGTTTGGACAGTGGGAGGAGAGGGGTCAAGGGTAATGTAGTATTTTTCAAAAAAAAATTGTTTTTTAATTTTTTTTTGCTTCAATAAATCTGGACTGTCCATTTATTTAATTATTATATCCAACGGTTTAAAATCGTTCATAATAAAAAAAAAACTTGGAGATATACCGGTATATCAGTAAAACTGATACTTCACATTAGAATTCACCAAGAAGGTTCGAGGTAACGGTTTCACGAGAAAGGACCTTACAAGAAAGATAAAATGCGTTCTTTCCTCCTTTCATCACACATTTTATGCAATGTGGCTTGGCATGCATCTCATGTTCCTCATACAATGCGCGTTCTTTGCTTCGCCTCTTCTCAATTAGCATAATTTATTTTCCTCGTGTAACTATTCCGTAACATATTTCTCCGATCGTTAGAGTTTATAGCAATAGTTGGCAAGAATAACAAAGTATATACTCCCTCTTGTCCTATATATAAGAGACAAAACCCTAAAATATACAGACCAAGAAAATACATTGAAATAAATTATTTGTAATTAATATTCATATAAATTTATAAATTTAACCCTTCAATAATCAATGAACAAACCTACTTGTATTGAAAGTTGCACTGTCTCGTAAATATAAACCCTATTATAAATAAGGGTAAAATTGGAAATGAGCATTTAATATTTGTCAAAATACATGCATGCCTCTTATATTTTGAACAAAATAAAAATAATCATTTACCTATTATAATAAGGACCGGAGGAAGTATAATTTACTCCCAAGTTCCAAGAGAGACGTATGGATCATCAAAGCACGTATTATTATGTGATTTTAATAGCCAGGAATTGTAATTTTAGTTGTCTATTATGCATTTGGTTCGTTCTATATATTAATTGATTTTGAGAATGAAACATGTTTATTACACATTTTATAAGAGTTTAATTGGTATACATTGTCAGTGTAAAGATTTTTTATACTGTCAACCAATAATAAATTATCACATCATGGAAAATCTTTGATTCTTATCAAAATCACATTAAAAATCATTGATTTTATGATTTATGATTGATTACCAATATAAAAAAATTTACACTAATAATATATACCAATTAAATTCAATAATGGCTCATCTCTTAGGTTTGTATAAATGAAAAGCTATGCGAAAAAAGAGGTGATAATAGGTCAAGTGGCCCATCAAGGACCTATGAATTATGACAGTCTATTTTTGGTCTTATCCAAATGCGTGATTTTGTCCCTCTATGGCATCATTAATTGCTCAAATTAAGATTTTGGAGAGCGGATTCGCTCCTGCTGCTGCACCCGTCAAGCGCTGCTCCTGCTAGATCCAATGGTGCAACAGTTATGTGGAGGGTGGGACCGCATGCGATGAGGTGTGGGACCACGATCCGACGGTCCGGGGCTAGCGGCAGGACGCTCCTACGCTGGAGCGAATCCAAGTCCAAGATTTTGTACTTTCAAAAGCGAAAAAATTTGATCCGTTGTCGATCTACCTTTCAATACTTAATGAGAGTTGTTGACCTAGTTAAGCCTTTCTGATGTGATATTAGCGTAGGAGTAGTTAGATTTTAATCAATTGAATAATAAAATAAAAAAATAAAAAATGTATATTTTTGGTACAATAACTATGTGGCAGTAAAAATTTTTTTTCCAACTCATTAAAATCCAACTATGTTTACACTAATGCTACGTAGTAGAGGATTAGTCTGGTCAAGTAACTCCTATTAAGTATCAGAAGATAAATTGATAGCAAGATAAGATTAGTTCGATTTTGAAAGTACAAATGCTTGAATTGAGCAATTGAAATTATAGAAACCAAAAGTGCAATTGAACTTTTAAAATATATTTTATATAGACAGATATATATGTATGTATGTAATATATATGTTACAAATTAAAACCCTTTAAATTCTTAATATTTTGTTTAAAAGTAAAAAAAATAAAATAGATTGGGTGAAGTGTATATATATATATATATATATAAAGTAAAAACCATGTATGTATTAATTACTGACTCGTAATATAGTTATTTGTAGATTTTTATTTTATTTAATTAAGAAAACAAAATCGGAATTGGTAGGAAATTGATTAGGCAAATTTTATTTAAGAATAGGAATTGATTAATGAGATTAAATTTACGATAGATGAAAACTCTGATAAGGGAAAGAAAATAAAGGAGTAAACACCCAATTTGGTCCTTGAAATTGTGAAGTAATATCAATATGGTCCCTGAAATTATCAAAATTCCAAATTAGTCCCTGAAATTGTAAAACGGTGATCAACTTGGTCCCTCCGTTAAAAATCATATGGATTAAGTTGATATTAAGTTTGCAGTGTCAGGGACTTAATTGATAAGTGAGTAAAATGAGGGACCAAATTGATACTAATTTATCATTCAGGGACTTTTTTGGAATTTCGATAATTTCAAGGACCAAGTTGATACTACTTCACAATTTCAGAGACAAAACTGGGTATTTACTAAAAAATAAAGAGAAGGAATAAGAAACTTAGATAGCCAGTGAAGAAGAGATCTTGTCTTGATACATAAGAGGAACCGAGAATACAAAGGAATTATCTTACTCGCATTGGAGAGTTGTTATGGGTCAGGTTACCGATCCTTGATCCAACAGGAGAAGCCCAACAACCAGATACCTGGATTATATTGCTATCGTTTGAGGATGTTGTACCTGAGAATTAGATAAGCCCATTTTCATTGTGTGCTTGGCACAACCGTTCATAATTTCTCTAAACACCCTCATTAAGCAAAGATCACGCTTTTGCCATTTCATAAACCAATTCCAATTCCAATTCCAATTCCATAAAATTATAATACTCTTCTTCCACATTTCCTAAAATTTCTCATGCATAATATTATCCCTTCCATTTCTGAAGCCTTTTCCCAAGATAAATTTTGTTTGTAAAATCCTATTAACCATACAATCATACATGGATGGTCAAGATTTACATTTATCTAATGATCACATGACCACCACTTAAAAAAGTCACATGATTTTATGTTTTAGAGTCTGTTTGGTTTGCCAAATCCGTTAGCGTATAGCGGATGGAAAAGTAGGCCCGTTTGGTAATTGTTTCTAAAATTAGCGTATAACATTTTTCCAATAGCGTATAACATTTTTTCCAGACGCTACTTAAAGTAGCATTTGGGGTTATAGCATATAGCTTATCATTTTTTCTTCCATTTTTATCCTTACTATTTTAATTAAATTCCTCACTCATCTTTAGCTAATAAAATAAAATATTGATCATTTAACATAGTATATAAATAAGAATTAATTTAACTATTTAGATTTATATTTAAGATAAAAATTGGAAAATATATTTTTATCTATAAAAAAAAAAATTTATATAAAAATCATATCAATATATAATTTTATTTTATTATTCCATTTTATTTATTAAAAATAATTATAACTAAATTAATATCAAAATTAAAAATTAATATTTTAATTTTTGAAATGATAAATAATTTAAAATAAAATAAAGTGTTAAAAATGATAATTATTTTAAAATAAATAATATAAATAATTCTCACAGACACATATATATACATGTAAACACATCATTTTATATCATTTTACATTTATCAGTTGTTTGAACCGCTAGTTTTACCAAACACATCAAATTCAATCCGCTGTCAACTAGCTTATTCACTATTTGCTATTCGCTAGTTTTTACCAAACAAAGTCTTAATCTTGACCATTCATGATTTGATCTAATGAATATGATTTATTCCTCTAACCCTTCTTACACTATGTCTAGAGTGTTTAGTGCATTTGCAAGGATACCACCCCTTCCCCCACAAGAGCTACTATATGAGGAGAAAAACTTCCCAACTCTAGCAACCCCAAAGTTAATCAAGTCAATCCTCAATCTCGAGGAATGCTGCAATCCTCCAACATTCTAATTGAGGACTGGTCCTCTTCTTTTGTTTTCCGGTGATAATTAGTATGCATATAAGAATTTAAAAAAATCCTCACTGCCATTCACCCCAACTCCACCCTTCCTTCCTCAAACCCAATCACAATGCCTCTCAACCCAAGAGCATTGTGGAAAGGAGAATAATAGCTACAGATCTAATTTCCATCAAAGATGGATTCCTTCTTCTTTGCAAACCACTTTATATTTTATCCTAGATTTGCTTTCTATGTATGGATTTGATGAGTTGGAGACATAAAAAAGGTCCAACAACGGTGGGAAGAGGTCATGGACTCATGGTGGTTAGACAACCATGGTGCTCAAATGGTGGCACAAGGGATGCTTGAATGAGAGAAACGATCTCCATCGTCAGCTCCCCATTATACCCACGCTACTATTCTTCGAGGACCACCCATTTTTAGGCTTTCGCGGCTGTGAGCGATGCCCGGATTTGGGAGAACGGGTCCATGGCGGCAGAGGTGGATTGGTGGTGGTTGCATGTGGTTCTACTCCGATGAAGTGGTCGCGTGTTTGCAGTAGGTCTGTCGTGTTGTGTGGTCCTGGGTGCTATTGTTTGAGTGTGGTGGAGGTGAGAGTGTAGTGGTGACTAGATAATAATGAGTTACATATTTAGGTATTTAGGTTAGTACTGGACATTCATTTAACAAACACTAGAAAAATTGCGATAACGAAAAATATAAAAGATAACAAGTATTGTATTTATGAAGCGTGTCAATTAGAAAACAAAAACGCAAACATGGGTGACAGATGGCCAAACAATTTTAACATCTCATTCATATTCACAATTCAATACAATCCATAATTTTGAGGTTGCAATCTCAATCTTGAACATGACGTGGAAAGCAAAGCAGCCCTTGCTGTCTCGCTCCCACCATTCTATTACAACTCACAAAACCTTTCCTTTCTCCTTTCACAAAAACCATAACCACCAAATTTTCAAGAGAAATAAGAAACTGTCTAAAATCCCCAATTCTCCACAAGGGGCAAAAAGGTCTCGTTACCACTTCCATGTGTTACTATCCTATAGTAACCTAATAATTAGTTATTAATGTCAAAAAAGCAGTGTTTGGCATACCTTATTCTTATCGTATTCCACACTGCACCCAATCAATTCTCCTCTAATATACACAACTCACAATATCAGCAAACGAAAACACCTCATCATCATGGAAAAAAAGTCACCATTACCCGGATTTCACGGGTCGGGCTACCGGACCCGCCGGTGACCTGAAACAAACCGTCACCGGGTCAAACACGCACCGGTGGAAACCTCCGTCCATCCCCATCGAACACTCTTCGCACACAACGCCGCCGCAATCGCCGCCGCCGTTCGGCGTTTCCCTCCCTAAGCACAAATCACCGATCGCCATACTCATCAGAAACCGCTCCCTTTCCATCTGCAAATCCATAATCCGTTTCTCGAACCCGACCCGACTCAGAACCGGAGCCAACGTCTCGAAGCCGGAAAAAGGTACGGCGGCGTTCCGCCGTAGAAGCACGGCGTTCGCCGGCGGATTGTTGATTATGTTATCGTTATTCCGAGAACCTTTGTTGCTGCGAACCTTGTTCCTCCTCGGGCGTTTGGATCGCTTGACGAAGAAGAAGGAGGAGGCGGAGGCGGCGTTGTCGCGGACTATGGCGGCGAAGTTGACTTTCGCCGTGATTGGAATTTTCCGATTGGAGCCGAACGTGGCGAGATAAACAGAGAATTGGTGCGGCGAAATTCCGATCTTCTGGCTCAGGAAGGAGAGGAACTTGTTGAAATTGAAGGAGGAATCGACGGTGACTTCGCCGACGGTGGTCTCCGTCGCGCCGTCGAAGTAGACGACGGAGAAGGTTACGCCTCCACCGTCAACCATTTTGCTCCGATAAGGGATCATAAGAATTAGAGGGTTTTTGTGTATAAATGAGTAAATAAATAGATATTGAGGTGAGGTTTTAGGTGCAGTTTGGTAATTAGGGTGAGGCGGTGAGGGGTATTATTGGAAACTTAGTTGAATTGTTAACTTGGGAATCAAGTAAGATGCGAAACGAGTCGTATCGTATGTGCTTTTGGTGTGCAATAAAGAAAGGCTTTTGTTTTTGTTTGTTTATCTGCAAAAGCGAATAGACCCTTTGGCGCCGAGCCTTGAATCCACTTCTATTGAAAAGGATCTCCCAAATTGGTTAACCAGTTTCTTTAAAAGGAAATTTCTAGTACGTGTGAGATCCAGTATTTAAAAGAATCTTTATGCATGATAAGTTGATAACGCAGTCTGGCACAACCATTCAAAAGAAAGTTGCATTTGGAGAAGGTAACTTAAAAATTAGAATTTATTTGGAGTATCCTTTTATATTTTTATTTTTTTTGGGTATTTATAAACAACGTTGTGAAACTAACCTTTGGATTAGTGATGATGGATGGTAAAGTTTCTCAAAGTGGCGATTTCGGGATTCGTAGGTAAAGTTCGCCTAGGGTATAGTTCACTTTCATTACCATCAATATTTTTTGGTCGTATCGCTTCTATTTATTTAAAGATGAAAGGGTATAATTGGATACTTCATATAAAACATAATTTGCATATATAGAAGAAATAATAATAAAAAAGGTAGAAAAGAGATGTACACGTGAATCCAATCATAGATGAAAATGATTTAACAAATAATTTAAGACAAAAATTAGAATCCTTAGTGATGGCTAGATAGATGTACCTATCTTTTTTATCCCATCTTCTTGATCTTTACCTCAAAGGTCAAAGCTTTCCTAATACAAATCTAATTCTTATCTCTCGACTTTATTTCTTTTCGCATTTATTTATAATTTATCTCCTAATTTCTTTGTGAGATTTACTAGTATATATCCTAATTAAGATACATATTCACATCCGTAAAAAAAAATACATATTAACCTATTTATTTTTAGGCTTAATTGCACTTTTGGTCCCTCAACTTTTGATCATATGCTACTTTGGTCCCTATATTTTTTTTTTTGAGCAGATCTGATCCCAAAAAATATTATTAAATATTTTTTTAATAATTTTTTGATTTATTATTTTAATAATATAAAAATTTAAAAAAAAAAAAAAAGATTTAGTGGATCATTTTCAAACACGTGACCTTTTAACAAATCCTAGTCACGGTTTTGTGGCACACTTGTAGGCTTTGGAACCCCACTCTTGTTCTTCCCCAAAAACGACGAACCCTAAGGTGGCGTTTGGTATCTAGAATGTTTTATTCCCAGGCAAACTACATTCCTGGGAATGTGATTCCCGGGAATAAAGTTTTCCAACTTTCACACATAGGAATAAAGTTTTCCCAGGTTTATAACTACAACTCACTAATTTTATTTCTGGGAATCTTTTATTCCTGGGAATAAGTTTTTAAAACTTGTAACAAATATAGGAAAACTTTATTCCCATGCCCACATTCCCAGGAAAACTTTTTTAAAACTTATACCAAACGCCACCTAAAGGCTAAACCTCCATCTCTCCTAAATCTCCATCATCCATCTTGAAGTACGCACACGTTTCTGGCAAAATGAGCAAGCACGCACACCCTTTACTTATTGAAGAAGATTTATTTCTCATTTTCTTTACAATTTCCCTTTGCCCTCAGCATCATGCCACTCAAAGAAATTGCAACATCTTTGGTTTCCCTGCAATTTACGAAGACATATCAACAGAGAAGGCAGACCAAAAATGCAAACACAGATTTTTGGAATACAACACACTCCTTTCACTTTCAGTCTTCTTCACAAGGAATGTGAGAAGGGTCGCGACAGTCATAGCCACACCCTTAAAATCGACAGTGAAGGGAATGTTCTCACTGTTGAGGTGCAAACAAAGTCCTACGTTAAAGTGGATAATATCATACCAATGTGGAAGACATGAAGGACCCCTCGATACCTAACACTCACAACCTCCTCACATTCCTTTCACAGTTAGAGTTACAGCCACACCCTTAAAAACGACGTCCAGCATTCGTTCTTTGACCATGCCGTGACCCTTCGAGCTTCAACCCCACAGTAACACGTTTTCGTCCTTCTTCGTGTATTCGGGTCAGCGGGTGCAGAAGAAATAAAAGAGTCACTCGCCGTTGCTGTGAAATCTTCGGACTACTTGAAGAAGAAGGATAAGTGTTGAAGCTCGATTAGGTCAGGAATTTTTGGAACCCTAATTTGTGCTGAAAGGGGGAAATTTGATCGTGGGGACGAAGAAGGGATTAGATCACGTGACCCACTAATTGCAACTTTGAAAAAATTACGAGACCAAATGTGCTAAAAAAAAAATTACAGGGACTAAAATCGCACATGACCAAAAGTTGGGGGATCAAAAGTGCAATTAAGCCTTGTTTTTAATTTTATCTTTGATATTTTTTTTCCGGAAGATTAAACCCAAACTAGGCTAGCACTAGGGATGTTCATATCCAAACCGATCCAAAAGAAAATCAAAAACCGATCCAAAAAAACCGAAAACCGAACAAAACCGATGTCTATTGGATTTTTTTGGATCTTGTTTTGTGAAAACCTCTTGGATCGGATCGGATTTTGGATCCCTTTTCTAAAATCGAACCAATCCAAACCAAACCGCATATATAAACTTAATATATGTTTATTCTATTTTTTGCACTATTAATTTTTTACTTATTGGCTTTGTTTCCTAATAATACTTACTAGTTATATTTGACTAATTTTTAATTATTTCTAATGTTCCAAACATAAATAAAAGATGTTTTTATAATAGATGATGATGATATTTATTTATTTTATACATATTTTATGTAATGTTTTTACATGAATATATCAACAAGTATATATAGGTTTAAGATTTTGTTCAGTTTAGCTTGTAATTTTTATTCTTTGATGTAATATAAATATGTAAAGATGTGTCGGTAAAAACCAAATCAACCGAACCGATCCAAACCTCATTTTATCGGATCGGATTGGATCGGATATTTTTAAGGAAGTCATCCAAACCGAACCGAACCGCATACTCTTTTTATATTTGGATCGGATGACTTTTTACCTCAAAACCGATCCAAACCGAACCGCGAACACCCCTAGCTAGCACCCTATGGGAAAAGGAAACCCTCCTAACATCATGCAAAAGAACATCACCGCAGCCCAAAGGTGGTAAATCAAAAACACAAAGATCAATGGAAAAACTATGAGAAAAATTAGCTAATCAATCTGCTTGGATTGCTGCACATTTTATTTTGTTCAAGAGGAAGCTCATAGGACACCTTACAAGGGGATGAGGAGAGGTGATAAAGGAATGAGAAAGAAGTGGAATGCATTGTGAGGATTTGAACTTACACACTTATAATTTATACTTAACTAAGTGAGCTGACTCAATGAGTACAAACTACATTGTTTTCGTTATTATAGCTAAGAAAACATACATGATCCTGGGCATTACTTCTAAATAAATTAAGAACTTATATTTATAAGAAACCATAGCATTTAGTGATTCATTGAAAGATTTCATAAGACATGTCTCTTTCTTATAATCTTTAATCACCTCTTCAAATTTTAAAATTTACTTCCTATCACTCTTATTACTTATTACTATTTTCTTCTTATCTTCCTATTTTTTGACTTGGACCAGTTTAGATTGACTTATAAACAGTTTATTTAAGCTTATCTACTGACATAAACACTTATAAGAGTGTTTGGAAGAGCTTATATCATGTGCATAAGTTGTTTCAACTTATTTTGATAAGTTCTCTAAGATAGCTTATGAAAACAGCAGGGCCATGCACAAGAATTTTGGGGCCTTAGGCAAAATTTTTAAAGAGACAACTTAATATTTTATAAATTATCAATTCTCGTATTAATTTTATAGGTTTTTGAATTGCAAAATCATTTATCAAAATTTTATAATCAAGTCAATTTAACATTTCATTCTCAATAAAACACGAAGATCTATTGGTGGACAAGGAAGCGTGTCTTCCCCCAATCTAAACTTTATTCAATAATTTAAAAAAAAAAAACTCTAACAAAGATTTTAATTATAAATTTTGAACATAATTAATGAAAACACAGTTATATCAAACCACGAGAGCATTCAAGAAATGCACACACCAACCATCAATCTAATTATTATCTAGGCACCCTTTATAAGTTTAATTTTAATTTTAATATATTATGAGATTATTTTTTCAACACTATCAATCAATTACATTTGATCCCATATATAACTTTAGATAATTATAACAATTGATAATAAAAAATTATGAAAAAAAAAACATTTAATAATGGGATGATTAATAATTAATTAATAGTATAAAAAATCCTTACATTAGAGTTCATACAAATTAAATCCTTTTTAGAACTTAAATTTAATACAATATAAATGATTTGCCTCCTCTAAAATGAGAAAGTAATGTGTATCCACCAATGATTTGATAAATGTGAAAAAGTTTTCCACCACAAATATATTTAAACACGATCAAAACTTTGTAGCCATGCAGGCCGTTCACGGATTTCTACCAACAGATGGTCCTGCGTAGGAAGTTATTCCTATGATCCTACCACTTAACTTTCGGCAATAATTAACGCATAATTACATAATCATTTCATTTCTTCAGTTGGAAGAGCACATCCAGCACTTCTCTAAAGTGGAAGGACTATTTCACCTATGTCAGTATGTCTAGACCAAGGCCATGGATACTCATCACAATAAGCTAACTGTTGGAATAAAACATCGTTATGGACGACTAGAAGCAAAATATTTCTCCACCGGAAAACAAAATGCCTGCGAGCAGACCTCAAAATTGCTTGCAGACTGCACTTCGTTCCATTTGCACAAACCCATAACATTCTCCTTAACCAGTTCCGATCCAGTGTCCCCTATAAAGTTCAATTGAAAAAATGGTAACTCATAAGCAGTCTAAAAGATAAGAAATAGGACAACCCCCCCACCCTCAACAAAGTGAACACGATTAAAACTCTCTGTCCGCCACAAACCTCGGTTCAAATCCTTCTGTGTGCCGATTTTACAATAAAGGAGTCCCTTCACTGCCAGTAATGTTTGCAAAAATTAGGTCAAAGCATATCAGAACAACCTAATTATTACCTTCATTACTCACATTTAAAGAAATATATGCATAGACAAATTTCATAACTAACGGCATTTTTATTCATGTCATTAGGTTACGATGGCAGTCATAAATAGCATGAAACATTTGAAGGGTTGAACGCAAACTAATGAAGCAAAAGATTTATTTGACACGTCGTCATGATTACACTCTTCACCTGACAAATATACAAGCCATGATCATTCTTCTATAAATACAGATGACTATGAAATTCCTAAAGATGTATAGGAGACACCAGTGGGAGTGTCTGCTGGCTAGGTTTTGTAGCATTATTCGGACCGCTCATATAACTAGTGGGTTGAGTCAGGTCAGCTCAAAGGACAATTTATGTTCTAAATAATCGAAAACAGTTGGCATAACATTTTAATTAAAGACAATTTATGTTCTAAATAAACTAAAAAGTCACATAATCAGTCTTTACAAAATAAAATAAGTCTCAAACAAGCTAGATAAATATAACAAATCTTATTAAGTTAATAAATTAAAGTAATCTAACAGGTCCTAATAGTCATGAACAACAAACCACATTAGCTAATTGAGTGAATGTCATCATATATAGCATATGAATTGACATAAGCATGTACTTCATTTTCAACTTTCTTAAGATACTCTTTGCCATCCAAGCAATTTAATGATTTTTATCGCAATGGTACTGCAAATAGGCAAGGGAAACATCCTGAAATGTCACATGCCTAAACATTTTTTATCTTTTTAAGAATATATTTAGGGGGGTCAGGTTTGTGCAAGTTGCAACTTTCCAAACACGCTACCAGACCATGCAGATTGAAGCGTTTCCCACCTTGACCCAACCCATGGACTCAATACAACACGTATTTTGTGGATTGGGTTAAAACACATGGGTTCATGGGCTGACCCAACTTAACGGACACCCCTAGACAATAGGCATTAAGCAAGGAAATAAAAGAAATTCACAACTTATGCATATTAACATGGGAAGTGACAAGCTTGAAGGTGAATGATATGTCATGTCAGAAAAATTGGCTGAGGCATAATGTTCCAAGCTTGAAAAACTCACATAAACCAGCTTCTCACTCCAAAACATCCTTCTTGACCATTGTTATCTCATCAAGATTTTCAGCTGATTAAATGCGCATTGCATTTTATGCCTTTGTTCAATTGTCATACTGATCCTCTCTGATGACTGCATAAAAACAAAGAAATGATCAAAAAAAGACTATCCTGATTTTATAAGAAACTATCTTAACATAACAATAAGACAAGCAAAAATGTCAATTTTTAGAACATTAAAAGAGTCGTGGTGTATGGAGTGTAAGTGGGACAGGAAAATTGCTTTTTCCTGAACAGGCTTCAATCCAGCTCGCTTGATCATCTCTGGCCAACCTGGTCCTAGGTGTATACCAAACTGCAAAACCCGTAAGATGGCCTGCTTGCATAGGCAGCACATGTGCCCAACTCATCCAGAAATTTACTACTGGTGAAATACAAACTTAAACCCTTAAAAACCCTGATGAGATGGAACAAGATAAATGTGCCCAAGGCATCCTAGCACATTTTAAGTAATTCCAAGGAGCGGCAGGTTCCCTAGTAAGTTGCAGACACAAGCCTCACAGAAGAGGATGTAAATGTGATAATCACAAAATACAGAACACCTTTATTATCACTCACAATCTCACAACTCTTATATCAAATAGAAAGGAATTCCTGCAGATTACTAATATTTAAGAACAACAAGCTTCAAATTAGCAGTCAATAATGTTTATCAAGGTTAAACATACCTGTAAAGAAAGAACTTTCTGTGTAATATTATCAATATCTTCCTTGAATAAAGACATAATCTTTTGCAATTTAGCATCCTTGTGCATCAATACAAGTACAGAAGTGACAGCTTTCACTCTAATCAAGCAGTTCCTTGTATGTTGAGTGCAATTATCAGATATCCGTGACAAACTACTATCAGTTATAGTAGATCCCATTGTTTTCAACACAAGATTCATAAGTTTATGACACCGATCAAACAAGAAAAAGCAAGGTAGGAGATAATAATGACGAGTCCTTGATTGAATGGAGGGAGGGCGCTGCTCATCATCATCTTCTGGAATGCCCTGAGGGACAGTGAAATATATAATCAATGAAAGGGCTAATCAAATCATATCAACAAAAATTAAGATCCCTTGCTTTGAACATCATGATGCACAAAAAAGGGGGGAGGGGGCATGAAAATAAAAACAAAGATAAATTAGGAGACACACAAATATCAGAAAACATACAAGGGATCTAGCAATAAGTTTTTTTTCCTTTCAAAAAAGGATAAAATTTTATAAAAGTTACTAGAATTATAAATACCAGGATGAGAAAAATGAAAAATGCTTTGAAGTTCAATGGTAATTTTCATATACCTCCCCACTTTTTAATTACATGGAACATTCAGCATTAAAAAACTACATCAATGCAAGTCCTAGCTCACTTTGATGTAGTATACATCTGTTGAGAACTGAAAAAACCATTATCAAGAAAGGCCAGAAACCCAAATTAACCATCTGAAAGGTCAGGTAGCATTTAGAATGTATTCCCTCCATCCCCTTAAACATGTCTCATTTGACGTTTTGCAGATTCCAAATTTGTTTCTAAAAGTTGTGAATTTTTAAATTACATAGCAAAGTATCACATCAATCAATCATAATATTTCAAAGATGTTCTAAAGTCTAAACATTTTGACTTCCAGAACAAAAATAATGACAGAAATATATATTATAAAAAATTGAAGTTTTATAGTTTCAAAGTGAAACATGATCTGGGACATCCAAAACAATAATTTGAGACACATGAAATGGGTAAGTGACAACACAGCTTCAAGCATATATTGTCAAAGCATACTCACTTGCACAGCATCCATCAGATATTCAGAAAGATAATGGCCTAGAGTGGTAATGCTTTGTTCACAAAGACTTGTGGGCTTGGAATCCACTGTAACAAGCATTCTTAGGAGAGAACAAATGTTATCCAGAGGAGGCTTTAGCATCTGTGACAAAAACCGGTATGAGAACTCGTGCTTCTAGAAAGTCTCTGAACACAAATGCTCAAGTAAACGCAAAAGAATGCTCAAAACAAGACGCACAATTGAGTCAACTTACGATTTGGTCAATTATCACTTTCTCTATCATCTGTAGAACAAGATAATTGTCACCCATCTGTCCTATGTATGAGCAAAGACGACTTGTCATCAACTTAAAAGTTTGACAGAACAGGTCACTCTTTGAACCTGGAGAACCAATTTCTGAAAAATCAAAGAATAATAACATTTCGGATGTCAGAAGACTGCCAAAGGTAGGTTAGAAAGACTGATCAGGATAGCTCATCCTAGACGACTTAACTATTTTCCAGTCCAGGGGTGAACACAAGTACACAACCTACCTAGCAAGTTACTACTAAACATTTTCCTCATTTCAATGACTTGCTAGCTCAATAACATGTAGACAATGCCATATGAATCTTATTATCTAGTAGTTATTGAGAAGCAAAATATAGGTGGTAGGAGTGAAAATGGGGTTGAATTGGACAGGACGAGAATCAGCAATGCGGACATGGGGCATGTTGTCTTGTATTGCGAATTTCAACCCCTTCCAGTCCCTTCTGATGACTCCTACTGTGCATAATGTACAAAAACACCAATTTGGAAAAGTAAAATAAGTTACCAGGAGGAACTTTGAAACGCAAGACCAATGTGATGAAAACACTCAAGTGATCTGCAATTTTTATATGTCCATCTCTATAGGCTGAATGGAGAATCTCTATGGTCCGAAATACTATATGCGGATCAAGATCAGGACCTGAAATAAGTATAAAAAAGAATTAATATACATAAGCTTTAGCCCGAAAGAAACTTCTAAAGCATTTGTGTATTATTAGTATCAGAATCCTACTTAAATGGCATTGGCTATGGGGGGTGGGGTAGCTCAACTAGTTTGAGCTATATAAGGAATTGAAAGAATTGGAGGTCCAGGGTTCAAACTCTGGCAAAGGAGAAAAAAACTAACATACTAACATTTTGCCTTTAAAAAAAATGGCATTGGCTATATTGCAAAACCACCGGTACTGAGGAAGTAGAAAAAGTACTGTACAAAAGTATCATCCATAGTCTATTCTAATCAAAACACTTATTTATCAATAATATCAGAGTGCCTTTCTAGGGATCTTTCTCTCGGGTAATTTAGGGACTATGTTCTCGTATTAAAATTATCATTGACAGCTTTGAAATCAGAATAAGGATTTCGACGAAATATAAACCACATTTTAAACTTCTAGATTGAAAAGTGCCAACTTCTTTGTGTAATGTAAGCCATAAAATAAATCAAGAATAAAGGTATCAAGCCAGACAAATATTTTCATTTTTCATTTTTCATTTTATGAGATAACAGCCACAGGTTTTAAGCTATTTTATTTAAAAATATTAGCAGTAAACTTTGAGAACAAAGATTACTGATATCTATATAAAAAAAATACCTCAAAAAATACATAAAATTAGTTGGACCTCTGTGCTATATCTCACCTTTAAAGAAAAATATATTATTAGAAGAAAAAACTAAAGGTTATTCTACTCAAACAAGTACACCTCATGTCCCGCATTCAATGACAGCTTTCTAAAGAATAAGCATTTCAATAACACACCATCATGTATCACAGTAAAATTTAAAATATACACTATCAACTATATTAGAAATGAGAAAGAAAGAGAGAGAGAGAGAATGAATATTGAGCGAATTTCATTGATTGAGTATTCTGTAAATAAGGTCAGCTATTTATAGATAGCTGTGAGGGTAACTGAACTAACAGTTTTGCAACTGATTCTAACTACCCAGCTGTGTTAGCTTAACTAACTTAACAATCTTAGTTAGTTAAGCTTTCACAGCTTTACACAATATCACTAATAAACTATGCAAATGATAACAGGTAAAATATTAAGGAGGAGTTCTAGGAACACACTCTCTAACACACACTCTCTTATTGGTTGGAATTCATATGGGTCCCACTATTTTGGAAATGGGTCCCATTAATTCATGTGAGTCCCAATTGAATTTAGTGGGACCCACATGAATTTCAACCAATAGAAGGGAGTGTGTTGAAAAGAGAGTGTTAGGTGTGTTGCTAGCATCTAAGTTAAGACATATATTGAACTAAAAGATAACAAGAAATCAATTTAGGTGAAATTTTAAACAAGCATGAAAGGCTTACCTAGGCAACAACAAACTATTGACTTTAAATAAGGCAAGTCCAAATGAGAGAAATAGTAAAGGCAACACAAAGAGAGCTCTTGAGATTCTCTGGGAAGCCTGAGAAATGGACCATAGCATATATCTCCTGCAAGATGAAAAACATTATAAGAGGCCAAAGAATAACTGTGGGTATTGTATTATTAATACTGATGCCAATTCCATGTTTATGTTTACCTCCTTCTTGACATGTACTATAAAACTTTTGCAATGAGAGCTGCATGTTGTCATACACGCAAACAAGTGATGAATTCAACAAAGCACGCTGTCCAATACGAAGTTGAAGATGCAACACAACCTATAATGAACATTGAACATTTTAGAGACAAACTAATACTAAATAGGAGATTTAAGATCATAAATGCTAGGAACATTAATCTCTACAAATTCTTCCAGATGCAGGAATGTCACATTAAGAAATGCTTTTCAAAATAAAAATAATGATTACCTGGGAGCAGGCAGGGTATTTATCTTCGAGCTGGATCAACAACAGAGGGAGCTCCCTAATCCATGCAATTAAAGCACCTTCAAGTTCTAAACTTTCCGGAGTGCTTGTTTCCATGGAAAGCATGCATTGGATCTAGATTTGAACCAAAAAAAATAAAAACACATTAACATGGAAAAGTGAGGAAAGAAGACAATAAATTGCTTTCATACATTATCCACGAGTCAAGAATTTCAAGGACATCCTTTGGGATAGAGATGAAGCCAAACTTACAGGAGTCAGCATATCTTCAATTGCAGAAAGACAGGCCAATTTCAATAATGAACCTGGCTTGCTTTCCTTGAATGTCTGGGTAAATGCCTGCAAGTGTCACAAATTCCATGTTACAACCTACAATAGAATCTGAAAGCCTTCATACAAAAAAAAGAAAAGAAAAAGAAACATAAACATGAACCAGATAATATGAGAGAAGCAAATTAATATTCAGAATATCCATCAATGGCTTCCAACAAAAACAAATAATATTCAGATGTATTGTGGTAGATTAAACCTGAAGAAGACGAGATGTCCAATGGCTTGCCCCGCGGGAAACAATTTTAGGAATAAAAGGAAGGAGCTGAATTAGATGCTTTTCCCAGACAGCTTTGCCAGATTGTACAGCCCTGCAGACCTGCATAATGACAATTTCAGTAAAATTTGGATGTAGAATGACCATCATTTTCAACTTTATAAAATTCAAAGTTAAAAAGACTATTGGTGTATGTATCAAACCTTCCCAAGCAGTGCATTTTCCAAAAATTCTAGAAATTTCTCCAACAACTCAAGAGGAAGACAGATCCATTCATTCAAGTCAAAAAATATTATCGCAATGACCATGTTCAAGTCAACCAACCTATCATAATCCTGTAAAGCACAGAAAGAAAGAATTAGTTCATTTTCAAGTATAATAATATCATAGTCTTGCTGCTCCCCACCCTACACACTACAAAGAAAGGGGATCACTAATACTTGAGAAGATGATTTTGTGTGGATAGCTTGAGGAACAAAAGTCCTCAGCTTCTAAATGTATACTCATGATATGATATAATCTCTAAAGAAACCAGGATCTAGAAAACTAATACTAAAGCAAATCCTAAATAACTAAGGGAATATACAAATCTTATCCTAATACATACAGAGAATAATGGGTTATATCTTCCCTAAAAATTAATACTTTCGAATAATACTAAACAAAAAGGGGTAATCCACCGCAGAACAATTTATAGGGTTAAACTCTGGATGTATTTTTTGAATATACTTGGCCCTATGCCCCTAACACATCAAATTTGAGTTCTGATGTTCAATGCAAACACATAAACCAAGATGAACTCACAAATTGCATCATTTAATCTCCCAATCAGTGGTCAAATTATAAGGCTAAAAGCTGTTACTTAGATATAAATTTATGTTCCTCAAAGCAGACAACTTGGAACTTTAGATATGCCTCATCATAAGTTATCATGACATCCTGTCCTTGGACCTAATGTACGAAAGGACATGGGTTTAACAGGAAGCCTCCCTGGTAGGCATGCAAAGAAATTGGAGAGCTGTTCTCTGTTTTAGTTTAAAGAGGCTAAATTACCCTCTTCCTTCTCCTCCTTTGTACTCCGCTTTTCCTTCTGATAAAATGTTTTCTTTTATGAAGAAAAAAAAACAGTAACAGAATAACTAACGCAGCAAACCACTATATATGATGAAATGAAGTCACATTTACATTGGATGGATTATAGAGATGGGGAAACAGCTCTGAATAGTTTTATCCACTCTTCAGACCAAAATTTTACAATTATTGTTTTCCTCCTCAATGAAAGGAAAAAAAAGACAAATAAAAGTATATATACCTTTTCTGAAAGATGATGCACTGTATTGAGGGGAAAGAGAGGAAATAATTTCTTCAACAGAACAGAAGAGATAGTAACATCCCCTACAGCCACATCAGGTGCACCTTGAGAAGTTGGGGATTTTGACTCCTTATCAGTCCCATAAACAAAGGACCTGACTATTAGATCTATGCTATGAAGAATAGACACCATACAACCAAAAGACTTCCCTTCACCACTTGCCATAGCATGAACTGATGAAATAAATTCCTGGAAACTATTTATTAATACTGGCACTAGATCCTTTAGTTTCTTTATGATGTGAGAAAAACCTACACAGACAGATAAAGCATAGAACAAGACAGTCAAACAATTATCAAGAACATAAAAAGTTAACAAAACCTCTAAGATATTTGAAAATTATGTGAACTAATGCAACACCAGTGAATTAATTATTTCTTTCACAATCTAAATGTATTTTTGATGTACCATTAGAGCTGACAGACATATCAGCCTCAAAAGCATGCAATACCCTTTGCCCAGCTTCATCCTATCAAAATTACAGAAAGCATCAGAAATAAATTGGGGAAGAGAAGAACAGCTGATAAATAAACAAAACCTCCATAAATCACAAAGGAAAAAACATTGCAAGTAATTTGAGATGTTTTCATAACAAAAACCTAACAGGGTCTGAAAAGCCAGGAATTTAATCATATCTTCCGTGTTGCACACAGTTTATAGAATTTTCCAGGTACTAATGTGTATTATAATTTGTGCAAGATTCTAAAGTACAACATCCTTCCTGAACAAAAATTACAAGTTCCAGATGCATGTAACTCAACCAGTTTAAGCATAAATTTGCAAAGAGGAAATGAAATGACAAAAGGAGAGACTGCTAAAATGGCCAAAGGGGTTTACAATTGGATCATTGATCCACGCCACAGACTGATGCATTCAAAAATCACAATCAAATGACAACAGGATACCTTGTTACGCAAATCAGTATCTTTTTTATTCCATGGCAAGAGCGACAAGCAGCGAACCAACCCAGCGAGAACATCCTGTAGCTTTCCTTTGTCTTGTAAATAATACTGGTTCTTCCTTAGAATATCCTCATAATTCTGAAAAATCTGTTAACCATGCAACCAGCATTACAGCGAATTAAGCCCCCAAAACAGCAATATGACAAATACAATATAATTATGGGACTGACACAAACTCAGTCAGGACAGTTTTAAAGAATAAAACATGTAGATGAATAGAATAAAATAACAGGAAAGGGAATAGACCAAAAGAAGATGATACAGAAACCAATTATGAAAAACATGAGAAACAAAAATGAAACGATAGCAACACAATCAAGAAATAAATTCTGGAAATATTCTTTGAAGCAAATTTTGTCAGCCAAATATGTCCAAACCAGATTATAATAAAAACGCACTCTGGACTATAGGAACTCAGAAGAAGAATAACTTAAAAGAAACTGGAAGCAAGAAGATATAAATAACAAGGAAATGACTCCTCAAATAAAGTTTAAGCTTTTGTCAAATCTGGGAACACCGTGCACAAAGTTCCATTAAATCCTAAGATGTATTGCAGCATTAACTTGTGTTTCTCTTTATATTGCTAGGCAACATTTCAACACAGAAAATAGATAAAAATAAAAAGAGCCTTTGCAAGAAACAGTTTAACAACAAAAGCCTTATAATTATGCCAAAAAATAAATGGAAGCTTCCTCGAGACAAATGAGTGCAAAATTCAATTGCAAAGATCATCAAGAGATTGAAAGGAATCCACAACTCCTCCTACTACTACGTAAGTAAATCACCTCCAACCTACCCCCCAACCCAACAACCACCACCGTAGAAGAAAGGGTTGCATCTTCAAACAAAGTACATGTAAATAAATACATTTCAAGGGTCAATTCCAACAAATTGTTAAAGAAAATTTATAATATGGACAAATAATACCACCTTTTCTGCATAAGAAGAAAAGGAAGGAGGATAAAACTCAAGAACCAGGTCTAAGAAATCAAATGCCATAATCCGAATGTCAACCGACAAATGTGTCATCGCATTAAAAATGTAAGCCATCAATAGAGAAATGATCAGCTCCTGATTATCCTACAAATATAGGGAAAGCCATGTATAAGAATAAAGCAGATGGAGTTTAAAAAGAGTAATCTTTACTGTAATGATAATCATAACGATTACAGGAAGCATTAAGATAAACAAATTAGATCCCCATCATCAGAAACAATGAGGATATCAATCAGCTTCACAGGGTATAGACTATAGAGCATTACAGCCAGACATCTTAAGCATCATAAATTAATAACCAGAAGACACCAAGAAAGCAGAAATCATAAGAAAAAAACTAACATTTCATTTCTCATAAGAAAAAACCAGACCAAGCATCGGTCTTCAAACACAATATTATGCCTTCCTAGTCACCGCTAAAATAAACATGGTAATCTGTATATGTATCAGTATATCTCATTTAATTGCATATTTTGAAATCATTTTTCTTTTTAACAATAAAATATTATACCTTGTACCAAAAAAATATTAAAATAATTACATTAGTGCATAATAAAATTCAAACATTCTGAATAGAAAAGATATGATAATATAAACCAACCATCCACCCCCCAAGGGGGAGTCATATTAAATTAATAATGAACAACCAGCATCAAACAGATGTTCAAGTGATAAAATCCGCAAGGAAATATAAAATCTTCCAAAAAAATAAAATTTAATCAATTTCCTTTCTGAGAGGCTGAATATTCTGAAGTCAGAAGGACAGAGTATTTCCCAAAAAAACATAGTCTAATTGATTTTAGATTTCTAGATGAATTGAAAATTATATCCTTCACAAATATATATTTGAGTTTCTAAGGGATGAAAATTTTCCTGAAAATATTTCTATAAATTCAATGAGAATTCGGAATGGCTCTCCAACATTTATTTTTCTCGGCTCATTATAGAGGTTTCAGGAGTAGGGTGGATACTAAGGTGCTTTGGTGTTGTGCTGTTTTCCCTTAAGTGTGGTGTATTTAGCTGGAGCATAAAGATTTTAAGGATGTCTCTAGCGCTGACAAGCAAAAGTATTGGACCACTCTCTTGAGCTAATGTACTTTTTTGTTATTTTCTTTTCTCCCTAGCGTCCTTTGTAGCTTTAGGAGGGTTCTTGATCTTCTGTTTTGCATTATTTTCATTTCTCTAAATAAATTCATTGATCAAAAGAGAGGGGGAAAAGGTCAGAAACTTAGAAAACCCCATCCTTCCAAATGATAATGGAGCAACTCCTAAAGTGAAAGAAAGGTAATTTAAGGAAACAAAACGGAAAGTACCTCTTTACATCCAGGTAAAATCACCAATTTAAAAAGATCATATAATGATTTTCGGACCACTTTATCATCGTCACCAATGCGCTCACGAAGTTTTTCAACGGCAGCAATCTTGTGCAATTTCAGTTCCTTTGGACATTTGATGAATAAATCCTTAATGCCCATCAATGCATCTATAATTTAGGGGGGGAAGGGAAGAAAGTATTAATATGACGAACACTGAACTTAAATGAAAATTTGAATGCTTGACTGGATTAAAAAAAAGTAAGAACATTAGCTCATTATATTACAGTTGAAAAAGTAGTTACTAGAATGCAACACCTCAAAGAGGTCATGAGTCAGGACATGCCAGTAGAATAACTTTCCTCGTATTCAAACAATAAAACTAACTGCATTGTTACCTTCATTTCAATAGATTTTTTTAAATAAAACTTTTAAATAGATTTTGAAACAATGATTGATATTGATGCAGTTATCATGATTGGTTTTGCGGGTTTAAACTCACACCAAAACGACCTTTATTGATACTTAGATTTTAAAACTGAACCAGGCCATTGGTCCTGGTTTGGAGGTCCTGTTTCCAAACCAAGGTTCATAATGTTCTATAAATTATAAATTATAATAACACAACACACATGATAATTGTATTTCCGAGTAGTTCATGCATAATTAGTTGCTAATGCATAACTACAATCAGCTTTTAAGGTTTTTAAATAACCGAATTAAGTAATTTCTATTGAGCTGAAGACTTCTGCTCAACTTAGTTTATCAAGACTAGTCTCTTTGAAGATTTTGTTGGTTTCAAACTTAAAGGAATTTTAAGAGATTTAACTATATTGATATGCACATTTAGAGGCGCAACTATATAATGAAATGACAACATTTTCAACAATAAATAAATAAATAAGCAAATATATACCTCGACGAACTTTTGCATTATGATGCGATGTTTGCTGAAGAAGTTCTTTTAAAGTTAAACCTTTCTTGTTGACAGCTAATCCCACTTTCTCTGCTGCTACACTCTGCTCCGGTAGAACAATTGCTGTTGGAAGTGTGTCAGTAAACTTATCTCACAATATTTGTTCATGTAAATTCACCCAAAAATTCAAAATTATATAGAAATTCAATTAGTTAAGTTAAAAGACATAATACAAATACGCTTTAACTTAACAAATTTGTCTAGTATTTTAATTTTGAGGCGGAAAAATAATAATTCAAAGTAAGCCTACATTGTCAAATAATTTTCGTCACCAAACATAAAGAAGTTATTCATGATTAATCAGGGTGAGTTTAAGTAAAAAACTTAATTAAGTGCTTATTCGATAAGCATTTTTTCAAATAAGCTAAAAAGGGCTTATTTTCAGAAGCTTACCTGACAAGTGACAACTTATTGCAATAGAATAAATACAGCTTATATGAAATCATAAACTATTTTCTTAAACTATTCAGTAAGTTAATTTTTATATAAGCTATTATCATGAACTCAAATAAGATCTCAATATCCTCTTTCTAAACACATCCTTATAATACATGATAAACAAGTTTGTAACATATTTTGGAGCAGAAGAAGGAATGTAAACTTAGTACCTTTAGATTTAATTTCGGTATTGGTTGTATTGTTAGGCGGTGGCAGCTTTCTCCCAATCTTTCGCCTTATTTTCTGAAAAAAATTGAGCCAAGCGTTTCAAAAGCTTCGAAAAACTCATAGACACAATTAGTTACAGAATGCAAAGAATAAAGCAGGTATAGAAGTGAAGAAAGAACTGTGGTAGGGCACGTAGAAGTGTAAAACCTTAAAGTCCACACCACCACGCTGTTTCTTCGAGTTAGGTTTAGAACGAGGCATCTCTCTCTTAGAAATTGATTGTAGCGAGAGAAGGAGGAGATGGAAGAAGCAATTGAAAGTTGAAAAAGTGATTTCTAACAGAGATGGAACACTAGAACTGGGACTGAGGTGCTTGAACACTGGAACTGGTGGAACGTGAGAGGCAGTGTGAAAAGTGAAGGTTGCGTTTTTTTCCAGAAAAAAGAAAAAATAATATAGGTACGGGTCTCCTGGGCCATGGGTTTTTGGAACATCAAACCTATTACCGAACCAAACATGCTTGGGATTGGACGGGTTGGGTTGCATCTGATTAATCAAAAAACCAAATCAATTAATTTGGGTTAGGGTTGAGTTGTTGGGTTTATCGGATTGACCCGGACTCATGAATACTCCTAGGCCTATGCTTGATTAAAATTAGTGGATTACATATAAGTTAGCATATTAAATTTGTAGTGTTTGACAAAATTTATTGTTAAACTAATTGATAAATGTAAAATGACATAAATAGATATGTTTATAAGTTTTTTTATATAAATTTTATCTATCTATATATTATTTATTTTAAAATAATTGTCACTTTTAATACTTAATTTACTTTAAATTGTTTACCATTTCAAAAATTAAAATATTAATTTTTAATAACAGATTAGAAAATATTTTATATTAGTGTTTTTATTTTATTTAGCTAAGGATAAATAAGGAATTTAATTAAAATCGTAAGAATAAAAATGGAAGAAAAATTGATAAATTATAAGTTATAAGCTTAAAAACTACTTCAATTAACATCCAGAATAAACATCATAAGCTAGTGAAAAACGCTATAAGCTAGTTAAAAAACAAATATCAAACAATACTACTTTTTCATCAGCTATAGGTTACGCTATAAGCTAGCGAATTGACCCTACCAAACATTCCCATGGTAGAAAAGAAAATGAAAGCAAAGAAAATTAGAATTTTTCTTTCCTTCTATTCTTGGTGCACCAAAGGTATCTTAGCCAGTAGTCAGGAATCCCTTCCAAAATATAGATATCATCAAAATGGGTTTCACCTCTTCTAACAATTTTTTTTCCATATACACGATAGAAATTGACTTCCTAATAACGTGCTTATCAAACTTAACTATCTACCAAATATGCAAGGCCCTTAGTTTCTCTCCTTTTATTTGATTGTATGGAGAGTGAGTGAAAAGAAAAAAAAATTGTGGAAAGATATAAATACCGATAAGTAAAAATTGAATGTATTAAAGTCAAAGATGTCTACGTCTTTTTCAGCATTTTCCTCGGAAAATGATATTCGAACATCCAAATATGGACAACAATACGTTGTCCTTTTATTTTTTGATGTATTTTTTGAATGTGTGTATACAAAAAGATAAAAAGTAAGTGAGAGATAAAGATAAACATATATGGTGTCACGTACGGTGTTCAAATTTGATATTCAAATAATACAACAGTTTTCTTTTTCCTGTCTCCATTTTTTCTTCCTAATCTGGATGGATTACCTTAGGGTGGGTTTGATACGCATTAAGGCACATGATAGCACAGGACAAGCATGACAATACAATATAACCCCCTGAGTCACAAGACAATTTTTTGTCATGTACACCATTTGATAGATAATAGACAACACAAGTAAAATAATATAAATTTTACTATGATATTCTTTGTAATATATATTATATTATATTATATTATATTATATTATATTATATTAATATACAATAATATTAGTATATATTATTAATATATATCATAATAATATTATATATTATTAACATGTACATAACGTTAAGGTTTGGAAAATATTAAATAACGTTAACGTGGGTGGGTAGGGTGGGAGGGGTAAGGATAATTGTCTTTTTCGGTGGTATGTTTGTCTCATGGTTTGGTAGGGGACAAAATTTTAGGATTTTTTTGTCCCTCACCCCCTTTTTTTGTCCTATCCCCTGACCACTTTTCAAATCAAACAGGGGAAAAAAGATTTTGTGCTGTCCAGTCCCCTAAAATTTACAAATCAAAAGCACCCTTATTGAGATAGGGTCCTCTATTTTTTCCCTTCCTTTTTGCATTTTCAACCAAACAAGGAAAACCCCTTCTTCTTTTTTGATCATCTTCTTCTTTCTTGGCAAAATAGGTAGATTGGCCATATACATTTAATTTATTTTTCATATTGGTCCTATAAGTTTTTATTTTTTAAATTATTCTTACACGTTACGTTTCGTTTCCACGTTAATCTTTCTGTCAACTTCAACCCACTGAGTCGGATCAAAAGCTACATGTCTGGCTAAGGTGATAGCTACATTAGATCAAAACTGACAGTGTTATGTCAAAATTGACGAAATGATTAACATGGAAATGGAATGTAATGCGTAGACCAATTTAAAAAATAAAAAACTTATAAAATCAATATAAAAATAAAATAAACCTACATGACCAATTTACTTGTTTTAGTTTCTTTCTTTCTCTTTTATCCTCGAAAGTCAAAACAATGATAGTAGTGTGGTTTTGTTAATGGGCCGTAAGTAGTGAAAGAAGGCCCAATCCGAGTTGTACGAAAGAATTAACTGAGAGGGAACCCACTCTCCTTTGTTGGCGTCTCAAGCCTGCAAAAACAGCGCAAATGCAACAAACTCAGCAGTTCACGACGGCGCCAATATCAACCTCCACTCCTCCCCCCTCCTCCGGTGGATCCACGGCCGAGGCACCGCCGAAGCAGGTGGCGCAAGCAATGGACAAGCTCGGACAAGCCGAACGCATCATTGCCGATATCAGAATCGGTGCCGATCGCATCCTTGAAGCTCTCTACATTGCTTCTTTACAGCCTCACCATGGAAACAAGCCTCTCCAGTTGTTCCTCAGAGAAGACGCTTGCATGCGTCAGCATCTTCAAGACCTTCGATCTCTCGGTATGCCATTCCATTAACTATGATTTTTTATTGATTTTCGGTTATGAGATTAGGGTTTTAGGTTCTTCGGTGTTGATTTTGCGATTTTTGATTTTTGGTAGGGAAGGAACTTGATGAATCTGGAGTTCTAAGTGAATCGGTTCGATTGCGGAAAGATTTTTGGGGGTTGCATATGCCGTTGGTTTGTCCCGATGGTGCCGTCGTTGCTTATGCTTGGAAACGTCAGCTTGCGGGACAAGCCGGTGCTTCCGCCGTTGACAGGACTAGGTGCGTCTCATATCAATTGGTTCCTGCTGAAGAATTTGTTCATACTTGAGTGAACGCTTTAGTTCTTCATATTTTGATAGTGCCTCCAGATTTCATAGCTTAACACACACACACCCATAGGCAGGTATATTTGTTTTAGGATGCGTTTGGTTAAACAACTCAATTTAGCGCTTATTCGATAAGCTTTTTTGTAATAAGCTAAAAACAACTTTTTTCATAAGCTTCTTCGACAAGCTTATTGCAATAAGCTAAAATGAGTCTATGTATGACCATGATAAACTATTTTCATAAACTATCTGCATGTGATTATTTTCATAAATGAATTGTTCTCGTAAGCTCAAATAAGCTCTCTAAATCTCTTCCAAACACACCCTTAGTTTATTTACTTATATGTCTGTTTTTTTAAGCTGTAAAAATTGCTGTATTTGCACACTTAAGTTAACTTTAATGAAGTTTCACCTCCAAATTTAGTGGGACTAGGTTTAATTTAAATTATTATTAAACTTGAATTATTATTATTATTATCATCGTCTCCAGCAAGATTCTCTACAAAATTTTGTCGCTCCACTTTTTTTTTTATTGCTAATTTGGCATTATGATTTATAATGCTTTTGCTGACTTCCCAATGCTGCTGACTCGTGCTACACTAGCTGCTCACCTTAGGCTTTTGAATGATTTCAGGTTAGCTCTAAAAGCCTTCACTGATCAGAAAAGGCGTTTTTTCCCTCATCTTGACAATGGTCTCGAGACTAATGAACCATCTTCTAAGAAACGTTGTGGGTCTGAAGAAATTACAATGGATCCTAGGGAAGAAATAAGTTTTGTTAGGACACTACCTGATATTCTGAAGTCCTTTGAAAAGGATGTGCCGAATTTGAAAATTTTAACATTTGAACGATTGGACTGGTTGAAAAGAGCTTCTACACTTACCTCTTCAACAAATGAGAGTTCTTTGGAACATAATTATCATGGTTCTAATAAGCCAAGGCTTGGATCAGTGGGAACTGTTGCTGCAGAGAAGGTTGCAGTGATCGAATTGTTCTTCCCATCTGTCTTCAGAGCTGTCATATCCTTGCATCCTGCCGGTTCCATTGATCCTGATGCTGTAGCTTTCTTTTCCACAGATGAGGTATTCTTGGCAATATTACCATAGCATTTATCACTATTTCTCTTTCCTAAAATATGGGGTGTGAACTGTTTGCTTGTTAGCATGTGATGAACATTCTAGATGATGCCTCAACATCAATTATGTTGTATTTCTTGTAAAGAATGTGATTTCCCCCTCCTTAAGCCCTAGCTGGTAGAAATGTGGGCTAACTCCAGTAAATCAAGCTTATATGATGCCCCTGTTAAATTATTGTAGCTACAGCAAGGCTTCATTTTCAGATTGAACTGTGTGTGAACTTGCTTGTCTACAAGACTCTGCTGTCTTCTTCGATCTTTTTTCCTATTCACTTCTTGAATTATTTTCATAACAATCAACTTTGGTTCCGGGGCGCCCTGAGCTGTGGTCTTTCACCATGGTAGTCAGGCTTTTTTTCTTTACCCCATCTAAGATGTCGTTTATTTGTTTAGCATCACTGTATCTATTTTGTTAGATAATCTTCATGATTTGCATGTTTTGATATGATTCTGAAGCTTTCTGAGTTTACGGTTTTCATTATGTATTTGTGCCTGTATGTTATTCTAAAACTCCCTCCGAGGTGTCTGGAGACATTGGCAGAAGCACTCAATAGGAATAGTAAGTCCTACACTTCTCTTCCTCTTAATATTTGTGTTATATGATGCTCAAGTTTGGAAATGTAGCCCATTTATTTTACGTTGTAAGAGGGCTACTTCCTTCGTAATAAGCTGTTTGTTTGGTGCATGGTTGTCAAACTCGCGATTCAACTCGTTGAATCATCCGAGTCCACTTTTCTACCTAGGCAAAACGGGTGAACTCGCGTGTAGACTCGTTTTCTGATCAAACTCGCTCTGACCCGGGTAGACTCGCACAGACTCGCGAGTTTAGGGCCAATTCGGCGAGTCAGGAAAAAAAGTTGCCACCCTTTTTTTGGTCCAAAATGCGTGCGTTTCAGGGAAAAAAAACCCAAGGAATTTGCTTAGGCCACTCGACGACCCATGTTCACCCTCCATTCGAATGAAAGAAACCAAAAAAAACCCTAGAGAAGAGACCGACGCTTCTTCTGTCTCGTGTCCGCCTGAGTCCGCCGCTTCTTGCCTTCTTCTGTCTCGTCTCGTGTCTCTAGGTTAGGGAATAAGAGGGAACTTGGGCCCTAAAGGCCCATTTAGTCTAAATTAAAAACAAAAACACCCCAGCAAATAGTTTGGGATGGTAAACTGCATATTCCATAGGTCTTATTACATTACATAATAATAATAATGATGATGATGATGATGATTTCATTTTGCTTTTCCCCCTTGTTTTGGATGATATCTTATTCCTTAGTTGTTTTTGACTTATTTTTATAGCCCCTAGTTGTTTTTTGCTTATTTTCTCTTTATAGAACCTCTTTTTAAATAATTAAGAAAAAATTTATTTGTTTTTCTTAGAAAAAGTTGCATGAATTTTGCATCCATATATTCCACTGTCTTGTAGTTGGTTTAGTACCTTTAACTCTGTATTTAACTGTGTACCACATTCACAGAGCGGAAGCTATGTGCATCCAAGGGGGTTTTCAGTTCATCATGTCTATAAACATATTACGGTAATGATTTTTGTTGCTAACTTAATATTTCCTGTCATTCTCATAGTGAGACTCTGTGTGTGAAGTCTTTCTGATTACAGCCTTTTTGTCTTACATTGCAGGATTATGCAGCTACAGCACTGCAGTATTTTCTTGGGAACCAAGCTGAAACATCTCTGTATTCTCTTTTGGTACTAAAATTGTCTTGCTTTTGCAAATCATTATACTTATTTTGGTTATGAGCTGTTCATTCCAGATTTACTCAAGTGACAAGGTTTTCTTGCTTTCTCTTTTCTTTTTTTTTTTTGGTAGCATTGGATTTGCAGCTACCAGACTCTGTTTTCAAGATCATGCAGGTTTGATTTGCAGTTTCCAGATCCTTAGATTTCCATATCATGTGGTATAATTACAATTCTCAATTTTTTGGTGGTGCAGCAAATGTTCTCGGCTCCTAGCCATGGATAAACAATCAGCTTTACTGTTACCTCCAGTCCACCGTCCTTACTGGAAGTTTTCCTTTTCAAAAATTTTGTCAACCATCTCCTCAAAAGACCAGAATTCAGATATTGCTCAAGCTTATCATGTTGGCTGCCTCTCTGAGGAAGTCTGATTGCATCTACCATTGATTCAGGTAAGCCGGAGTGCCCAAGTAGATGTTGTATGCACATGTCTTCCTTGTGTATAAGTTAGCAAGGGAAGGTACATGGCTTCTTGTGCAGGCATCATGAAAGTCGTATCGTGTTCATTCAGAGATTAGTTTTTTGGATGCCAGCCACCAGGAAGGAATCCTCACTCTGACATTGATATTGCCACAAGACAAAACCAAAAAAAAAAAAAAGTGCAAGACGAGAACGTGACGGCCTTTATATTTGTTAGGTGGAAATGCCAGTTGATTGGAGTTTTTTCAGAAAGTTCTGTCGGCAGAGGAAACAGTATTATGATACAAAATTAGCAATATCTCTGATTTTAGAATGATGCTGATTTTAGACGAGATTCAATGGCCCTTGTACAGTTATATGGAGTGGTGGATGCAAATGTTTTGCTGGAGCTGAAAGTTGCTTCCGTGGTCCTACGAATATAAATATTCTGATAGAGGATGATGTCCCCAGCACACTTTATTGACTGTACTCCACTGCTAAACAATTAGCATATGCTCATTACTGATTCGTTGCTGGAGTAGAGAATTACTTGTAATTGGTGAACTTCTTCAACTTTCAAGTGAAAACGTTAGACTATGTAGTTCTGCTGTAATTTCCAAGTGTTGATGCTTTATACATAAAAAACTGGTATTTTTTAGTAGTGCACCTTTTGCAACGCGTAATTCATATAAACTCATTTATATAATTGTGTAGAATTATCCACCAAATATATCTAGGTGAGTAGCGTTGCATGACTTGGGTAAATGACTGTTGGGTATGAGTGTTCGGCCGACATGACCAAATTTACAATATTAAATTAAAATCAGCGTATGAAGTGCGTGTCTTAAGCCTCTTTATTGTTAAGGAGTCAGGGTTATGACATTTGAAGATGAGTTATGATATTTTGATACCAAAATTTGATATCATGGGGGGTTATTTTAATTTTGAGTAAGTTGTGAACCATTGAAATAAAGAGAGAGAAAGAGTAAAGTGATAAACAACCTACTCAAAACTAGGGTGTTCTCTATGATGTCAAATTTTGATGTCAAAATATCATAATTCATACATTAAGAGTGTGTTTGGAAAAGCTGGAAAAAAAAAGATTATGCTGATAATCGATTTTTGTATAATCGATTATTGTGATAATCGATTATAATCAGAATCTAGTTTTGTTTGGGTCTATTTGCTGAAAAGCAATTTTAAGATAATTTATTTCGTTTGGATGGTGCAAAAAAAATCACTTTTATGTAGTAAATTACAAAAAAGGGTATGAAACTATTTGTATAATTTAATAATATTTGTTTAGAAGTTAGTTTTGCAGGGGTAAACATGGAAGAGAGTTTTGAGAACGAAAAATAATCAAATCACAACAATCTTAAGCTAGAACAAACTAGATTGCATAAATCAGCTTTTTTTCCTAAAAAAAAGCTTTTCTATAAATTTAAGCAAAGTGCCAAACATGTTAGATTATTTTGAAAACAACTTTTTGGAGATAAAACAGCTACAATCTAAAAAAATAAGCGTTCCCAAACACGCTCTAAATTTCAGATACCGTATGTGTTTATCTTTATCTTTATCTTTCACTTATTTTTTTTTATCTTCTTTGTATATATGCATCTAAAAAATACACCATAAACTCAAAGGGACTTTTGTGTTCAAATATAATTTCTGGGTGTGAGAAGTTTCGTTCAGCAAGCAAATTCAATGGATTTTCATATGATTATCTGTAAAGCCCCACCAATATCATTGCGTTATGGCTACGCATTTGATGATACTGGTGATGAGGGTGGCGTTAATAACAATTGTGGTGGTGGTGCGGGATAAAGATAACGATGGATTTTAGTTAATAAAAAAGGAAACCAGAAACCAGCTATTCCACAAGGTGCATCCCTGCACCACTTCATGAATAGTGCATTGAAGAAGCCCTCATGCAAGGACGCGTCTTATTATAAGCTTACACAGTGGATCCGATTCTTTCGAGCTGCTATTGCATGAACAGGAGCTTTACCATATTTGCTAGGCAAATCAAATCATCAATACAGACCAGAAACAGAAAGCCTAAAACACGCCACGGAATGACTGAAGAAATAGATTTGATCAAGACTTCTTTACCACCTGGGAAAGTACTTGCTAGGCCAACCTAAAATCCTAGCCTTGACCTTTTGTTTGATAATGACAAATGTTCCCCTTTTCAAACGATTGAAAAGTAATTGAAGATCTAGCATATCCAATTGAGGGGTTATTCAGCATGTTTTCCAAAGTGTTAGCAAGCACTAGGGATATTTTACCAAAGAAAATTGTAATCCACGTTAACTTTCCGACCATTAACTTATTAATTAAGTATGCAGAAAAGCCAAAAGTCTAAAATCACTCATCTTGATTCATGGGAAACAGCTAGGCACTTCCAAACAATGAGAAATAATAATAGTATGATGGGGACCCTCGAGCAATTAATCCTTATCAGGTCCCATTTAGTGCAGAAATTATGCAAGAACCATGAGGGGGGGTAAGAAAAGAAAACCATCGTGAAACCTTTCATTAATAGAGAAAACAAAACAATACATTATAGTAGTACATTGATCTCACTCATACGTCCCATGAGGAGCCAGAGGGTATTCATTCATGGTATTAAAAATTGAAACACGACAAAATTGAGTGTAAGCACTCCATGCTCAATTAATTGCGTTAATTGGGTCTATTATCATCCAACTGATAGAATAGAGTACGTACACAAGAATATGTCGTGACCAATGAGCAAGGGTGATAGGCCAGCTGTCAAGACGCGTGGCACAAGTTTGATCAATGAGTTAATTGGTCATCGTACGAATTCAGTTGGATATTGACAATTGGCTGATTCAAATTGAGGTGAGAGTTTTTATTTTCCGATTAAAAACGAACAGACTCTATTCCCACACTTGTTTCTGTCTACCAGAGGACTTTAGTGTCTGCCAACTACATGGCAGATAATGATTCCTCAGGTTGAAATTTAATTTAGTTATATTGGATTTTTTTTATTTTTTTTAAAAGTTATATTTATCCTTTTTAAAAAAAAAAGAAGTTAGCATAAGTTCAATTATTGGAAAGATAAATATAATAATAATAATAATATAAATTTAAAAGAAATTAATGTAATTATCAGAAAAAATATCAAATACTATAATTAAGTTAAACTTCAGGGGTAAATACACCAGAACAATTATATAATTAATTATAATGTCAGTCATGATATTAATTATTTTCAATAAGTATTTATTAATTAATAATACAATTAGTTAAATATATCCAACTTAATATTCTTAATTTGTATTGATTTTCTCTTAAGATTAATCAGTGATTCACGTCAAGAAACCTCCCTACTCAATACTGCTCATTGGACAGTGAGTCAAAAATCAAAGTCGTTATCGTGTGTAAAACATAATTGATGTAGTCATGATATTTGAACATCCAATTTCAGACACCATATTATGTGATATTGTATATATTTATATCTATCTCTCACTTAATTTTTCATCTTCTTTATATACACGCATCCCAAAAATACATCCAATAACCAAAAGGACACCGTATGATATCATAAATTTGGTGTTGAAATAAAATTTCTCTAATCAATGATAGTGAAAGCCGATTCCATTACCGAGACTGACTAAGATAATTTGGTTCGGATTAATTACGAAAAAACATGATTTTTTTTTTATGATAAAAACAACTTTTTTAATTATATTCTAGTATATGTTTGGATAAATGACATAAAAGTTATTGATAAAAAAATCAATGCACAAAAAAAACTTTTTCAATAACCTCACAGTATGTGCATGGCTAACAGTATACTTCTGGCCATAAGATCATTCGCCAACACAATTTTTTGAAGAATCCTAAATGCAATTAATCTTATTCAGTTTAGTCTTTGATGCATTCCCATTAAAAAAAAAAAATCTAACAAAAACTAAGTATTTAGCCAAAAACTAGGTATATATAATGCAAATATCTTCATCAATATCCAAACCATTTCACATGAAAAATGAACTTTGAATAGTAAATGAATGAACAAATAACAAGCATTCTCATTGATCGTGGCTCACTATCTACAACCACTAACACTTAAATGTCATAGTGGAAAATACAAACATACAAATGAGATTTCAAGAGCATATGAAATCTACACCACTGGCACTGATCATTTTTGCAAGGCATTTTTACACAGAAAGAAAAGAACATGATATCTGCACCTATTGAAAAAATAAAAGGAAAAAAAGAAAGAAGGTACATTCATGAAAGCAGCAAACCAATTGTTTCACCGGCCATCAGCTGAAGTAAAAGAATCTGCAAATCCAGTAGGCCTTGCAGGGATACTACTCTTACTGTCTTCTAAGTCCATGTAACTGATATCCTTTCCCTCTGCCTCCTGCCAACCCTTCACCATCTGGTTAAGGGGAAGGCTATAATCAATGCCAGAATACTCCTCAGTGTCATCATCAAATGGTTTCCATTTCTCGACCAGCGGCACGAGAACATTCACGGCATGACCCATATCGGGCCGTTGGCTTGGTTCTCTGGCAGTGCAGTGCCCGGCTAGCTCAGCAATGACAGCAATGCTCTCAAAAGTTTCTTCCTTTATGTCAAGGGCTGGGTCAATAGCAGCCATTAGTTTTTCCTTATCTGATTTTATATGCCAGAACCACGCGGCCAAGTATTGGCTTTCCTCAGGTCTATCATCATCAAGGGCCATCAATCCGGTCAACAGCTCCATTAGCACAACCCCAAAACTGAAAACATCTGCTTTGGTAGTTATTTTTCCTGTGACTGAAATACATTAAAAGATAAAAACCAGGATTAGTATACTTTTTGAGTGCATCAAAAAACTTGGGACAACAAAAGTTGAAATATGTTCCACGAGGCATATAATGCAGAAATGAAATGTTCGCCCGGATGAGAAAGATTCATGTGCTATGTGGCTATGTCAAAATTTTCAGGAAAGGATGCTCAAGAATCAAGATCCCAATATTTTACTTCTCTTCAGCAAGATGCTTAGACACGTATGTTCACTTCTTTTCAAGACTTGTTAGATTGGCTAAAGTATTACAAAAGAAAAAGTTGATTGATTTATTCAGTAACTTCTGAAAGACCACGCCTCATTATTATTCCATCTACAATGCTGCTATATCAACATACTCTACATGATGCATATAAGTTAAATGAAGTTTTTCCCCTTTGAATTAGTTACTTTACTAACAGCAGGCTAACAGCACTAAATTGAATGCAATAAAGCACTAGAGCAAAAAATGAGGTCAATGGCCACCAATTCTCCCAGAGAGCTCCACCAGGAAATCTGCACCTTAGAGAAAGCTAACACCACTTTTAGAAGCCATATGCTGATAGAGTAAGTATTTACTAATGCATACACAAATAATAAAATAAATTTAAAAAATAAAGAAGAGAGTGACTAAATATGAGTGTACTGTACGTAATTTTGAGAACTTGAAAAGAAAAAAAAAAAAAAAAAAAACCACCTGCATATTCTGGCGCCAAGTATCCAAAAGTCCCAGCAAGCCGGGTCACTACAGATTTTTCTCCTTCAGGAGCAAGTTTTACCAATCCAAAATCTGAGACTTTAGCTCTAAAATCATCAGCAAGCAAAATATTTGATGACTTAAGATCTCTGTGAATGAAGCTCTGATGAGCCAGAGTGTGAAGATACTCCATTCCTCTAGCAACATCCAAGGCAATATTGAGCCTCCTTTTCCAAGAAAGGGGCTCAAGTTTAAAGCTCTTCCAATGGAAAAGATGCCTACTGAGAGCCCCTTGTGGCATGTACTCGTATACTAGAATTCTCTCACTTCCTTCAATGGAATAACCCAAAAGAGACACTAGATGCCGGTGTCGGACTTTTGATAGTACCGCAATTTCAGCCTGGAATTCATCCAAGGCTTTGTTACTAATAATACCAGCTTCCATTCGTTTTACTGCAATTTTAGTCCCGTCATCCAATTCTCCCTTATAAACAACCCCAAATCCACCTCGGCCAAGCTCATTCTCGGGGGCAAAATTCTTGGTCACATTTCGTAGAACTTGAACTGATATCACAAGATTTCCAGCTTCAATGACATGAGAATCCCCAATGCTACTGCTGTTTCTACTCCCAGACCCACTCCCTGTTATGGTGGAAATGTTTCCATTAGTATTATTAGCAACTACAATCTTTACTGTATTGTCTGAATCAGATGGATCTCTAGGGTGAATGACTAGTGAACTTGGAGCCTTAAAGCTATCCTTTCTCTTCCTGAAACAGTATGCATAAAGGGGAATGAGCAATAAAGCTGCAGCCGCCGCACCAACAATGGGGGCTACAATTGTAACCAATACTTTCCTTTTGGACTTGTTGGTTTCATGAGAATCACTTGAATTGGAATTTGAGTGTGCTGGTGTGAACTTTGGTGAAGGTTCAGCATTTCCAGATCCAGATGAAGGGCTTTTGCTCCCGGACGAAGGAGCTTCCGGGTTACCATTCAACAGAGGATTCCCATCAGTTACAAGTTTAAAGCCAGTATTACTAAACTTAGGCAAGGGTGGGGAAATGTTATTACCACTCAGATCCAACAGTTTCAAAGATGTCAAGCTAGTCCAGTTACTAGGCACTAAACCACTGAGATTGTTACCCCCTAATCTGATTTCAACAAGAGAACCTAAATTTGCAACAGAAGGACTCAAAGTACCATTAAGCTTAAAGTTAGGCAAATTAATCATAGTCACCTTTCCATTAGCATTGCAATTAATTCCAAACCATTCACATGGGTTACCACCAATCCATGAATTAACCAGATTTGAAGGATAATTCAACCCACCAAGGAATTCCAATAGTGCCATGACTTCAAAAGCACATGGAACCCCAGGTTTGGTCTGACAAAAATTATTGAAAGCATAAGTAGCTTTAGCTGCTTTGAAATTTGGGATCGGACCCATCAAGTGATTATTGTTCAAATCAAGATTATCCAATTGCAAATTACCTAAACCATCAGGGACTAGCCCAACAAGTTGATTATCATTGAGATTGAGATCCTTCAAAGACACCAAATCCCCAATATCCTGAGGAATAGACCCAGTGAACTTGTTCCCATGAAGCCACAAACTTGAAAGCGAAACCATAGTGGTCACAACATCAATAGTCCCAGTGAGACCCCCACCACCACCCTTTTGGTTATTCAACCACAGAACCTGCAAAAGGGTGCCGTTGAAGCTCCGGGGAATCTCTCCGGACAAATTGTTGCCGGAAAGTTTCAAAAACGATAAAGAGTTCATTTTTCCTAGAAATTCAGGCAAGGGACCCACCAAATTGCAACTCATACACGAAAGATTGGTCAACTGAGTTGAACCCTGCAAAGAAGAAGGGAATTGCCACCCACCATTTGTAGCATTGAGGTCATTGTAATCCAATGCTAGAACCTCAAGGCTCTGAAGTCCATCGAAGAAATCAAAAGGGATAGCATCAAATTCGTTGTAATCCAAAAAAGCATATTTCAACTTCGATAAGCCACTGAAAGAGGGTAGTGGGCCGTTGAGCTTGTTGTTTTGGAGACCCAGATTTTGAAGCATGGTGAGTTGGTTGAAGTTTTTGGGAAGTGGACCAGTGAGGTTCAAGTTCTTAGCTTGAATCTGTGAAACTCTGTTACCGTCGCAGAAGATGAATTCCCAACGTGGAGTGCCACATGGGTCGGAGCCATCTTCGGGCCAGGGTAAGAGTTCTGGATTTTTTAGGCCTTTTTTGAATTGGAGGAGGATGGTGGCGTCGTCTGGGTCGGTGGCGGTGAGGGACGGTGGAGGGTGGAGGAGGAGGAAGAGAAGGAGGAAGAGGAAGTGGAAGTGAGGCATGGTGGTGGTGGCGCGTGAGTGGGAGAGTTCATGTGAGAGAGTGAAGGGTGAGTGTTGATTTGGAGCAACCCGTGTTGATGATGCTAATGTTGTTGTTAAGGAACGAGGAGGTTCGAGGTTGCTGCTAGTTGCTAATGAAGGATAAAATAAAAGAAGTGTGTGTAAGAAGAAAGAAAGGGAAAAAAGAAGAAGAAATGGTGAACGCGAGAACGAGAAGGTTGTTTGCTTGATTTTGATGTGGCTTTTTGAGAATGAATTGAGGATGAGAAATTCGCGATTTCTATCGTGATTACTATGTTAATTAATGTACTGTATACGTATCTTCGTCTCATCCGTATTCCGGAAACTGCTTTGCCATGTCACCAGCAACACGTATCCACTATGCTGCTACTACTATACTAGCATAGTTACTCGATCCACGTAGACTAGGACAATTTCTCATTCTAAGAGGATCTCCCACCATTCATTTTAGATAGGTGGGATAAAATGTAGGAGGCTTTGCTTAAAATTAGCAGTGGAGATTCGCTTATAGAGTAAAAAAATTCTTACTCAAAAGATGCAAAAAAGTTTAACAAAAACTTGTACGAAATTTTTCTTGAAGACAAGTAAAGTAGACCATGAGTGAGAGTCCCTTTGGGTGTCCTCAATTTGATAAATGTTTATTCAAACTCAATATTTTTTGGATTAGGAATTGTGTTATGATCAGCTTAAACATATTTTTACCAAGTTTTCTAGCTCCATTCAAAGGTAAGTTATCATATATAAGATTCACAAAAATATATCTGATGATCTGATTTTAAAATATTGACATAGCTAATATTTGAACATATAACCATACACTAATTGCATGTCACAAGTTCATTGAGAGCTTAACTAACCCCTTAGTGGGAGTGTCTTTTTTTTTTTTTTTTTTTAAAGAGAAAAGTTTAAATTAGGGAAATATATGTCCCCTTTTAGGATAAACAAAACATCAAACTCAATGATGACTTATAGTAAAATTTACGTATTGTTCGTATAAGAACTATAAATCTACAATACTCCGAGCACGACTACCGAGCTCTTGGCGGAGCGACTAGAAAGTGAGCCTTCCTAGAGGTAGCCTAAGGTCTGACTTTTATAGCAGACGATACAGGTGACCTAATTAAGTCCCAGTTATTCCTACGATCTGATTCTGGGGATGTTGCAGAGGTGATGTAATGGCATGATCTTTGAATGCTTATCAGGACTAATTGTCTCTAGAGGATCCGCGATTTGCCTACTTCTTTGAATAATTAATCTTTATGCCACGTGTTGAATCATATCTTCGAGTATCTTTAGCTTCGCATCGGGGATATTGCCCGAGTATAACCTGGTCCTATGTTAAGCATATTGACCCGAGTACTCCTTCGGCCCGTATATGAATACATATTGTCTGTTAACAGCGAAAATCTGAAAATTGGACCTAAGTTACAACAAGTGTGGGTGAAACGCTTGATCAGATGTGTGTCAACCCTTGTTGATCCATGGTGGGAGCGTCTGCGTTAAAAAACTTTTATTTTTAAAATGACATATCTTATTTCTTGCTTATGAACTTATTTAAAGTTATTATATTAGATTTTTTTTTTCAGGACTAGAAATCTCTTCGTTTTCCATTTTTAACGAATTTGAATAACCAACTTCGATCTTCATATATATATATAACAATTAAGTTTTTTTTTTTTTTTGATATCATATACTCCCTCTGGTCCTATATATAAGAGGCAAAACCCTAAAATACACAGACCAAGGAAATGCATTGAAATAAGCTATTTGTAATTAATATTCATATAAATTTACAAATTTAACCCTTCAATAATTAATGAACAAACCTACTTGTATTGAAAGTTGCACTGTCTCGTAAATATAAACCCTATTATAAATAAGGGTAAAATTGGAAATGAGCATTTAATATTTGTCAAAATACATGCATGTCTCTTATATTTTGTACCAAAAAAAAATAGTCATTTGCCTCTTATAATAAGGATCGGATGGAGTATCAATTAAGTTATCAACCCAACTTTACTACTAATTTCATTTTCCGAACAGATACAATAAACATGGCTGATCGGCATAATTCACATGCGTACAAGATCCAATAAAGTATTTAAATTCATACATTTCCTCATGGTCAAATGATCGCACTCACATGATCACATGTATTCCATCACTTGAACAACCGTGCAGAATGTCCAAATCCAAATGAATGTTGTTTCACATGAGAAATGGGATTTTAGTGAGGAAAAAAAAAACTTTAGATTTATTTTAAGACAAATGTCAATAAATGTTCTAATGACATTAGTTAAAGAATAAAAAAAGTTAGTTTCATTGAAAAATGACATATTTATTATATAAAATACTATGGACTTGAATTTTCAGGGAAAAAAAATCATTTCTTATTATTTATTTTTTTACTAGTACCTACCCGTGGTGATGAGAGCATCAATTTTTTCACATTTTTTAACATTCGAATATAATGACGAATTAAGCGTGTGTTTGTTTTAACTTTTTTCTAACGCAATACAGCATTTAAACTTTTGTTGGATCAAAGCTCCAGTGTTGAGCTTTGTAAAAAAGGTAGGTTTTGATGCATTGGAACATGCAATTTGTGGGTTTGCATTGAAAAGTATCTCATATAAACAGGCTGTTCAACTAGTAGCTCCGAGTAAATCACGTCCAAAAGAAAAAATAGTAAAATAATATTGTGATTACTATTGTTTTTAAAATCGAATCAGACCTATCGATTCGACCAGTTGAATTAAAAACTAATTAGATGTCTGATTCATTGAACCTCAAAAACCGCCCAGTTTCAAATTTGATAAGAATAGGTCAAGAATCGGTGGTCATAATCGGTTTAAACCGGACATTTTTTATTTTTGAATTTTTTAAAATTATAAATTTACATTTTTTTGGTTAAACAAAGATTCTTGGGTATGTTATGAAAATACATATTCATGAGTTTTTATTATTTATCATTTTTGGTTAATTTTTTATTTTATGAAATACATCATATAAATATTTTATGTTAATTTATAATTTGGTTTTTCTTATGTTTATTATTTAATATAATATATAATATTTAAATTAAAAATATATATTAAATTATCACATCATAATTTATTTAATTTAAACGTAAACCAATATCTTTATTGGTTCTAACTACTGGTCCGGTTGATGTCACTCTCGCTCAGGTGTATCGTGGATTTGCATTTTTTTCTTTACCGTAATAAATAACAATCATCTTACCTTGCGATTACACAAATAATTAACTAGCAATTAAATCTGAATTTTGTGTCCACGGGGTTACCGAAATTTACGGGATGCACTAATCAACTACGGTTGAAAATTGCATTGTCTCATAAATATAAACACTATTATAAATAAGGGTAAAATTGGAAATGAGTATTTAATATTTGTCAACACATATGCATGTCTCTTATATTTTGGACAAAAAAAAGGAGTCATTTGCCTCTTATAATAAGGACTGGAGGGAGTATCCTTTTAAAACAGTTATGGTATTTGCACACCTGGTATCCAGGGGGACACCTTGGTTAATCATGTGTAAATTTTTGGTTAATTCAGTTCATTATATGGTTAATGGGTTACATGAAACTTATTTTCCATAACCATATAAATATTTGGTTAATCACATGCAAATATCTGATTAATTCAGTATTTTATATGATTAATGGGTCATCATGAATTAACCAAATATTTACATGTGATTAACTATATAATGAACTGAATTAACCAAATATTTGTACCGACTAACCAAGGTGTCAACTTTGGGAGTCAACTTTGGGTGTGCAAATATCATTTCTCTTTTAAAAAAAATGTTTTTCTAGAAGGCGATATATTTAAAATTTGGAGAAGTGATCTTTAATTTTTCAATAAAAACTTATTTTTATTGAATTCCTTAACTGTAATTAGCATACATCCTTAAGTGTATGTTTGGGTAAGGAGAGAAGTAGGGAATAAAGAAGTAGGGAGGAGAGAAGTGGGAGAAGAGAGAAGTAGGATAGAAAATGAATAGATTTTTAGGTTGTTTGGATTGAGAGAAGTCTGAGAGAAGTAGAAAAGAAAGAAAAGTTGAGTTTTCTCTCCACTTATTTGGTTGGATAGAAAAGTGAAAAGAAAAAAAATGAATTTTTTTTGTAAGGACATATTTACCTCCAATTTATATATATATATCTATAGTCACACTTATAATTTAACATAATATTATATTATATTAATATAATATATAAGAATCAAAAATAAAAAAATATTATTTATAATTGTTTCTCAGATTTTTTCAACTCCTAACCTTCGATACAGTGGTGCATGCACGGAATGTATAAATTGTTCAAAGAGAACCAGCATTCTCATTTTGTGTGGGAGGAACTATTTACCAGCATGTGCGAGAAATAAAAGAGAGGGATAGAGAAGTAATTGCACACCAAAGCCTCTCTTCTTCCCGGTAAATCTCTTCATTCACATGAGGAGAGATTTTATTTTTGGGTGGGTCCCACTCAAAATCTTCTATCTTCCTTACTTCTTCCCTTTTCTCAATCAAGAGAAAATCACCTTTTTCCCCCTTTTTCTCTCTTCCCATTTTCTCTCTTCTCAAAATCTCTTGAAACATAGTGTAAAAAAAAAAAAACTATAATTAGCAGACCTATAAAATAATGTGTTCATTAGTGATAAGAACCCACGATGGAATAATAGTTTTTGTATTTGTAAGTAACTATTACAAGTACAACACTTGAGTAATTGTGTATCAAGTAATGTGTATTTGTCCAAGTGGAAGAAGATTGAGTCCTTTAAACGTGTCTGGTCCTAATTTCGATCTCTGAATTTATGTTTATGGAAAAAATTTATTGGAAGGGGTCCTCACTTAAATGTCTGACATTATTCTAACCAAATAGTCTCTCACCTATCAGACGAGAGAATACTCTTAAAAACTAAAAAAGTAACTATGTATAACAATAGTTTATGATTACTAATAATGTAATATTGTAATATTATTTTTAGAAAAGAGATTATATCATCTGAAATATATCAGTTCAAATGAATCAAATATATCTATAAAACTTAACCAATCGTGGTTGATCGCATGCATCAAGCTAGACTGTGGTCCCTAATGAATTTTATTTAGGGAGTCAAATCCTGATGATTAGTCTGATAGCTTTATTTGTGGGATAGTCGATTGAAGACTAAAAAAATATATAGAACTGAGACAGTAGAAGATTTTTTATCTGTTACACGTAACTTAAAATTTATGGAAAAGTATATTAATCTATGATTAATTATATTTGACATTTTTTATTTTATAAAACATTTAATTTCTTTGAAATTTATATTATCATTATCATTATACATACATGGTAATGATTGAAATCACGTTAACCTCCTGCAACAAAAGTTTATATTTGAATAAATGTAGAAATTAGTACCAGAAAAATTTAGAGATTCATTTTTGGTCCCTTAAAAAAATATTTAACTATTTAGTCATTCAAATTTATAAATGTGGGATATATTTTTCCCTTCTTTTACTTTCAACGTCCACCACTTGCCTACGTGTCCTATTGTCCCACTATCCATCTTGCCTGACTCATTAATGATCTTGTGCAGCCTATGACAAACTTCCACTGTGAAAACAAATAAAAAGTGAAAAATATGCACAATTTTCAGGTATCTAGGTTTTAAAATTTTGCACGCATTTCCACTTTCGTTCATTTTTTTCATGGTGGAAATTTGTCATAGGCCACGCAGGACCACTAACGAGTCAGACAAGATGGTAACGAAGTATATAGACAATTCATTAGATGTTGGAAGTGGAAGGAGGGGCTAATGTGTCATGCACCTTTGTAAATTTGAGGAACTAAGTGGTTAAATTTTTTTTTTTTTCAGGGACCAAAAGTGTGTCCCTGGAATTTTCATGGCCTGATTTGGGCCCTTAGTTTTTAACTTCTGGAATAAAATAAAAGTTTTTTTTTGACATAAAAATAGTTTAATTTTAATAAATTAAGACTTTTTCATTGTCAATCAATCATATATCATCTCATATGTAGCTTTTTGTATAATATTGTGAGTTTAATTTTAACACATTATCAATGTAAAGTTTTTTACAATTATTCACGAATGATTTTATATATGAATTTTAAGATGATTATGATGATAGTCAAAAAATTTAATATGTAATAATTTATGATTGTTTAATGATAAAAAAATATTTGCATTGCCAATAAGGGGTTGACACATCTGGTCAAGCCTTCTGGTCATACTAGCTGTGACTTGAGTTTGATTCCTAGATCTCTCCTATTGGTAGGAAATATGTAAATTTCACTTTAAATCTTCGCTGAGGTTGGTGGTAAGAAAAAATATTTACATTGACACCCTATACCAATTAAATCATAATATTGTTATCTTTGTCCCTCATCAATGCATCCCCTTGTACGACTAAACAACAAACTTGAGAAGGAACATATCCAATATTACGAGAAATACGCACATGTAATGTGTGTTTGGTTTTATATTGAAAACCTCTAGAATTAATTCTGTCTTCCATCAAACGTGATTTTAGTATAAAAAAAAAAATGTTTGATTCCTGATAGGTAAATTTGATTTTGTATCCAGAAACGATTCTGACTAGAAGCTATAAAAAACAGCTTTTGAGTTGAGTTGAAAAATTTACACTAAATTTTATCTCAAACTTGTTTTCAAAATAAAAGCATTCAAATATAAATTACTTCATTTCAAACTCAATTCTAACTAAATCAATTTTATAAAATCAATTACATTCAAAATCATTTTTAACAAACACTCATCCAAACACACACAATGTGAAAACCGAAAAGTGCTATCATTTCCTCTCTCTCCCTGCTGTGCGCCTTTTTAAATTAAGGATCGGTCCCGTAACCGAAAAAAATAAATTAAGGATTGGTCCCTTATGTATTTTAGAGTGATGATATTTGTACATTCAAAGTTGACACCTTGATTAATTGGTATAAATATTTGGTTAGTTCAGTTCATTATATGATTAATCACATATAAATAATTGGTTAATTCATGATGACCCATTAATCATATAAAAACTGAATTAACTAGATATTTGCATGTGATTAACCAAATATTTATATGATTATGAAAAATAAGCTTCATATAACCCATTAACCATATAATGAACTGAATTAATCAAAAATTTATATATGATTAACTAATATATCAACTTTGGATATCAAACCCAAATGTTCAAATATCATTACAATTAATTTTATTAGTGTAGTGACTTCTTGTTATGTTAATACTCTGATTTTTTATTCTGAACCTTCCACGGTTCTGTGCTTGGTGTGCCGTTGTTGCTGGCACGTCCACGTCCAGGCAGGCAGGCACACCCATTGTTATTTGTTAGTGATGACAAAATATTTAGCGCTGACCTAAAGCTCACAGTCTGATGACCTTCCGCGGCCGCCAATCATACCTAGCCATAGCGATGGTAAATTAATCAGTTTTTAATGGACTGTTCCATGATCCATCCATCTGTATTATTTACCAGCCGTATACCCCGTGCATTCGTACGGTCCCACTGCATTGGTTGCTATAAATTTTTTTAAAAGTAAAATTAAAAATTAATCAATTATTTTATCCAGAAAATAATTGAATAAAGTATATATAAATAGATTGACACAGTTATAAAGCACAGAAACTGATACAAATAATATGAAAGATGTTAAAGTATGAAATTGAGCGGGATAGAACTTTAAGACTTGTCAACAAAAAGTTAACATTTTACCTTGGGTTTTTACGCATGTTCAAGACGAATATGTACATAAAATTTTATAACTACTGAAAATCAAGCATAGCTTGATAAGAATAAACAGATCCGTTTAATTTCAAATCAATTCATTGTAATATTAACACCATGAGCAATGTCACATAATAAGAAATATTGAAAGCTTTGTGGGTTAGTAGAATAATGAATAATGATTTTTTTTTTGAACAATTCACACCATAATAATATTAACATAACCAACTTTCGATTAAATCATATTATCACAGTTTGCCAAATCAATCATCTAAGCTTTCTATTCTTGTAAGTGTAAACTCATCCATAACCAACTTTCTACTCTTACAAAGTTGTATTGGAATTTTTCCCGATTAAGTTTTTTTTTTTTTAGTGACTTATATTACAGAAAAGTAATTGAATTTAAGAACTCTTAAAGAAGTCTGTAATAAAGTTGCATTGGAATAGCTTTAGAACAGCTGAGTTTTTCTTTCAAATAACCTTAAAAAAATGTAACTATAAATACCCCTGTTTTGAATTTATGCCCCAGGATGCCCCATTTTTTTTTTTTTTTTATGAAGTGGGAAGTCGGCTTCCGTAATGACAACTTCCCAAGGGGTTTATTTATTTATTTTTAACAATTAGATGATTAAAAACGAAAAAAATACATGTGAGAAGTCACTTCACACCTTTAGGAGAGTCGACTTCTCAACATACTTAAAAAAAATAACATAAAGAGGTGCATTTTGCTATTTAACCCAAAAAGGAGTATTTTGGTGTATAATTTATTTAAAAAAAGGTTATTTGAAAAAAAAAAACTCTATTTATGCTCTGATGACTGAATTAAAAATTAGGTAATTGTTAACAAGTGTTATAAGGACGAGATTTTCTTTGGTAGGATTTTTACCGGAGGAGGTGCGGTGAATAATCCACATCATTAAACCTCTTTCACTTCCCTTTTTTTTTTTAAGTCTCTCTCTCTCTCCTTTTCAATCTATGGTTGACATTCCACTGCATGGAAATTCATCTGATCGAGAGAATTTATTCCCAGTGTTCTAAGAACATTGTTTAAGGAATCTAAAAATGTAAGTTTTTATGAAAAGTAGTATAATCAATATATTGGAAAGATATGTACTTAATTTTTCAATAAATAATTACTTTATTTGAATTCTATAAGCAATGTTCTTGAGACACTTGTTAGCAATATCAAGTTATAACTTAGAACCGAAGATGGAACTTTTTAAATAAGCTCTAAAAAATTTTGCAAAGAAGGTTTGTCAAAAGTTTTTTTTATTTTAAAAATCTTCTTTATAAATAAGATATTTTTAAAGAGTTTCTTTTAAAAATGTGTCTATTTTTTTAACAGCAAATTGGGGACACAACCACACGGTACCCCCTTTGTTTTTGGTATATTTTTAATATGCGTGTATATAAAAGATGATAAAAAGTAAGAGATACTGAATAGAAATCCGAATCGAATCGAACTAGTCCGTTTTTGAATAGCTTGGTTTGGATTTTCTGACAAAAAATTGTAAATCAGAACTGAACCGAACAAATTGATTTTGATTTTGATTGGTTTGGAATTGTTTTTCATGCAAATCCGAATCAAACCGATCCGGGAACACCGAACCAAATACTAACTCGATTCAAATAAAATATCATATCCCTAAATAATGAGTCATAATGGATAATAAGGAGTACTATTATTCTATTAAATGACCCTTATGTCACCCCAAACTAAGCTACAGCTTGCAAAGTGAAGCTAGCTGTAGAAGTTATATATTTGGAGGAAAACCAGCTCTATCTTCCATGTCTCCGGATCTTTCACCAATTGTGTTAGTTTAATTTGAACGAATCACTCATTATGGAACATTGGTACATGTATGTCAACTCTACATTTATATTTATATATTATGTATGTGTGTGTATTTTTCGACCTTATTCTTTTAATATCGCAACAAATTAGGGCAGGGGCAGCGCAACGAGCTAGGGATTCATCCAAAAAAGTAACTGTAAAATAACTTAAAAAAATATATGAAAATTCCTCATGTATGGGGAAGTGATAGGAAGTTCTTCGGTGTACATAGACCACGGGTCGTTTTAGGGGATTATCTTGAGTATGAGTTCATGGACCTGATCGATTCAGGAGGAATAAAATGATATTTATATTTTGGAAGGAAATAATGCCAGTTGATTTAATTAATGATACAAAAATATGAGAATTTAGCTAGCTAAGACCTCAACAGATTGTGGTCTCATTATGCTTTAAATCGGTATCAAATCTACCCCTTTGCCCTTTCCCTTCCAAAAAGAGAAAAAGAAGAAAAGGTTCTTTATTTCTTTTTTCACAACAAAGGTTCTTCTATATCTATACAGTTATCCAAACACGAGGAAAGGAATATTATCTAAGATCGATATATACTCGTGATAAAAGTAGCATATGCAAGATAACTTGTACTACGTACATATTACAAAATTATAGTTGTTATTTTATAAAATTCAAGACACTAAGATGCAATCCAGCTGTATTTCTATTTTTAATCCGTTCTATTTTAATCTGTTTGGTCAGAATGGAAGAATGCGATCATTTCGGTGGTTTTTTTTTTTTATGTGATTTATATAGCATAAAAATCCTAACACGCAGATACCTTTTGAAGAATACGAAGTAATTGGCGGTATAATAAAAAACTTTTAAATGGTTGCTTAAGTGGAAGAAAAAGAAAAAGAAAGAGGAAATTGCAAGAATCTGTTCTCTGTTGACCATTTTTTCAGTTAAAGTTGTTTTGTGTATTTTAATAGAAGTATGATGTTACTATAGATCATGGCAGGATCACATACTATAAGAAAATACCACTCATTTGGTAAGAACTGGTTAATCAATTCTTAGTTCTATCCATCATCATAAGAGCATAAAAGGTCATAATTTGAAACCCACACACATTTAACCAAAACTGTGTTGCACCTCCATATCTCGTAATTCATATATTGTGCTTAACAATTTTTTCTATTCTTAACACAATCCCATGCCACGTACTCCTTATTATTCCCTCATCCATCAAATGTTAGGTAGCAATTAAGTTTCTACCGGCTTGAACGACTTAGGCCCAAAATACATATAAAGACCTTATCGGGCCCACACAAGCTTTGCTAATGAACTTATTAATTTGACATATGACAATGAAAATACATCTTGGAAAACAAGCATCATACACACCATTGCTGACTTGCTGTCATTAGAAATTTGATTATTACTAGTAAGTACTGTATATAATGTAAGATTTTCTAAATTCAGATCGAATTAAAAAATTTAATTATAATAAGAAAGATGTTTAAAGTGATATTTTTTTCGACTGATGTTTAAAGTAAAAAAATGAATGATTTATATGCACAATATTTAGATTATCAGAAAAGTTTTTCAGAAAAAATAAAAAGAGTTTTAAAAAGTAAAAAAGAAACACTTGTCATTAATTCTTTAAAAAAAGTATATCATTTATGGAGATCATCTATTCCAAAATAATGTCTCATTCCGTGTCCCACCCATTTATAGTGTGCCACTTGGATAATTAATTACAATTTTTATTATAAATATATCATTTTTAAATGACATGACAAAATCTAAGTGAGTGTGATAGGGGGATGAAACACCATTTTGGGATAAGTGATCTCCATCACATAATGATCAACCTCTTCAAAAGTCATATGTAGTTGAGTAATTGTGAGTTCGTATATCAATGTTCTGCATCATTGCATTGGACATGTTATAACCAATCATTACTGTTCAACAAACACACCAACAATTGTGGGGCCAGTCTATCCATCACCTTAACTTTCTTTTATGAAACAAAATTTATAATTTTCAATTCTTTGTTGCAATTTCTTTTCTGTTGTGGGCAGTAGGGGTATTCATCAACCGATCCAAACCGATTCAAACCGCAAAAATCGAATCGAAAAACAGAAAACAGAACAAACCGAAAACCGAAAAAACCGCATTTTTATATTGGATTGGATCGGATTTTGGATCTTCTAGTGAAATCCAATCAAATCCAATCCAAACCGATCTATTATATACATATACTATTATTTTTGAAATTATAGTATTACTCATACTTAAACATTGTTTTTCATACTTTTATGTCCCTCATTATTTTTAATATTTTTGTTGGATTGACATATATGAGACTATTTAGAATAAATATTAATGTCTTAAAGTTATATTTTGCTAAAAGTTTTGATGCATAACATATATATACTTGATTGAGTAAACATGAAAAATAGAAATCAATTAAGTAAATGTGAAAAATAATTAGCTACAATTTATTTGTATCCAATTCAAGAAAAAAATGGATAAGTGAAAGTAGATATAGAGAAGTAACATAAAAGAACGTGTTAAAAAATATCGATACTTATTTTTTTTCAAAATCCCAAATTAAAATAAAGATTATCTTTTGTCCACTATTAATTAAATAGAAAAGACACTTGACATAAGAAAAAAAAATAAAGTATGACAAAAACCGAATTATCCAATCCAATCCAAACTGTATGTTGTTTTCATTATTGGATCGGATGACTTTTAGCTCAAAACCGATCAAATCCAATCCGCGAACACCCGTAATGGGCAGTGGGTAATGTACACAGCTCAACCAATAATGATTCCAAAGGATGGTGAGAGAAGAGTGAGCCCCTGCCGGTGCAAAGTTGGCTTAGTGAGCCGTAGAGCACACAGACAAAGTTGAAGGTCCATATATATCGTGCCATGGTTTATTGGTTTTGGTTTGTAGCGTCTGGTGAATGAAAGATAGTACTTTGTTGGGACCGAAGAGTCAAAAGTTGGGGGGCCATATCTACTTTCATTATGCCCTTTTCTCCAAAATTTCTATCTTCCATCTTTCTTTCCATTTTGATTTCGGTTATTAATATGTGATTTGTCATTCTCATTTGACTTTTACGGTAACGTGATTTTGGGTAGATTGCGGTCCTCCCTCTCCTTTGTGACGAGATATGCGCTAACAATTATCAGTTTATCACATAAAAAATACATATTAAATTCGAATTTAAGCTCGTAGAGAAATTATAGATAATGCATTGCAATAATATGTATAGAGGTATATATTTATTAAAATATATAATACACATATAATTCCTCTTTATATAATACATTTATAAATGTATACATATATATATTATTATTATTTACAAAAGGGGCAAATATTACTTAGTCATTGGTGAATGGTGATAAAGGTGAAAGTTAAGATACATGCATTTCGTAACTGGACAAAGGGTAAAGAGAAACCCCAACAAGATCAAATGGCAATGTTTTGTTCTTGTAGAGAAACGATGGAAGATAGACATTGGGACCAGAGAATAGTAGAAGGAAGAGCGAGGGAGGGGAAGCTTAGTGTGTGAGACCACACAATTGATAGAGATAAGTCTCATAGATCCTGTTGAACATGTGATATGCCCGATGAATGGCCCATTAATGCCAGTGGAGTGAGGTATGTGCCATCTCTTCTTCCAGTTTCAATCACAAGGAAAAGCTCCGCTGTCAACCTGTTACAGACAAAAACATTTGTCCCTCTTCTCGTGGTTATCTCATTGCAACTTCCATATATCTTCCTTTAGTTGTGATTTTTCTTTCTCACTTTCTAATTTTATGTGCCGGGAATATATAGGATTGATCTCAGCTATTGGACTTTGGGTTATAGTATGGATCATATTTTGCATGAACCCTTTTCCATACTGACATGAGTTTTTTTAATTTCTACCACATTATATCCTTCGGCAATCCTTGAAATTTGGATTTTTTTTTCTTTGGTTCTACCCTTTTAATGAAACTAAAGTTTTTTACTTTTTAATTTTATGTCATGTTGTATCCTATTTATACAATACATTAAATATATACTGATCTGACACATCTATCAAATGCTACCTGGCATCGTGCATGGCACAACATTGCCCACTAGCTATCCTTCTCAGTCACACTTTATGTTCATACTCACGACACATTTTTATTTATTTATTTTTTATAAGCCAATGTTAGTATTTAAAGTTAGTTGTTATGTTAGAGGGGGATGAGGGTGAGGTTTGAACTCTTTACCTCCAAGTGAACTTGGAGTCTTCTATGTTTCTTAACATCATTAAGTGAGCTACCTAAGTGGGACACTCACAACACATTAGTTAATAAGTCATGTTTGCAAGCTACACGAAAATGGATCCTCTCTTATTTCAGAAGAACATGATATGATCCTATTGTTAAGGGGGAAAAACAACTTTTTCATACAAAGACTCATCATGTATGTTGTAAGATTTGCTAATTATATTTCAAAATCGTGAGAGAATCCAAATCTCAAGCCACCCTCATTCCTCCCATTTATTAGTTCACAACTTGTTTGTGAGCCACGTTCAGTTAATTTTCATCTAGAACTGTTTAAGTAGGAGATTTTCTATCTATTTCTGGCCGGAGCCCAATGGTGTAGCCTTGTTTGTGGAGTGGCAATTGGTGTGGCCCAACCCAATGGAGTGGCATCATCCTTTTCGTTCCATACGTTTATCGTATCCTTTTCGTAACTTATGTTAAGCGTACCACGTATGTGCAGTGTCTTCTCTTATTATCATTGCATTTCTTTTTTAGTTTTTGTCAGTACCAATGCCTAATGGACAAGGATGCAAAAAACTCAATTAAAGTGCTTATTTTACTGTTGGGCTTATGGCCTGATTTTTGGAGACTCAAATGGCTAAAAATATGGCATTTGCTATTCACACCTTGCATTTTGCTAATGGCACCTTGCAGCTTTCAATTGATTTTTTTTTTCCAAAAATACCCTCCTTGCACCTTGCTATCTTCTCTTCAACAACTATGAACCCTCACCACCATTCCTTTGTGCAGATATAAATACTTTAAGTGCAGATAAAAATGAACAATTTATATACATGCATGAATTAATTGTTGAAAGATGCATACCTTGAAGTTGAAGTTGCAGGGAAACTGAGAGAGTAAAGGAGTTCGTGGGGCATAGTAATCTGGATTTTAGTACCATAAATATAGGAGAGTTGGAATGAAAAGATGGAGTTCGTGCGGTCAATACCGGTTTCCACCCATGCTTATTTGTGCAGAATATGCATCCGGAAAGTAAATTCCGGATGTGTTAAATTTAATACATTCGAAAAACTGTTTCCGGATGTATAATTATAAAAAATATGCAATTTATGCATCTGGATTTTGAATTCCGGAGGTGTAAAAAGTGTCCGGATTTCATTTTCCGGAAGCGTCCGGAAAGTAATTTCCGGAAGTTACGTTGCATAAAAAAATTTGCAAATTTAACACCTCCTGAAAACTGTTTCCGGATGTACAATTGTAAAAATATGCAATTTATACATCCGGATTTTGAATTCCGGAGGTGTAAAAAGTGTCCGGATTTCATTTTCCGGAAGCTTTCGAAAAGTAATTTCCGGAAGTTACGTTGCATAAAAAATTTGCAAATTTAACACCTCCGGAAAACTGTTTTTGGATGTACAATTATAAAAAATATGCAATTTATGCATCCGGATTTTGAATTCTGGAAGTGTAAAAAGTGTCCGGATTTCATTTTCCGGAAGCTTCCGGAAAGTAATTTCCGGAAGTTACGTTACATAAAAAGGGTATTTTTGGAAAAATAAAAATCAAATTGAATCTACACGGTGTGAATAGCAAAGCCCTAAAAATATTTACAAAAGAAGGATACGTATTGTAATGGGCCTGAAGCTGACCCAATATTGTTATTCTATAGTATAACTATTCACATCCACACGGCATGTTAGTCTCATTCACTATTTCTGAGGTAGACGAACCCTGTTTATTGGGGCAGTGCCCTTCTACCTCAAATCCCCTACCCCTTCTCCAAGACACTATTTCAAGCTGTAAGAGAAAAAAAAAGACATTATTTCTGTTATTGTAACCAAACATAAGAAAAAGAAAAAAGTAGAACTAATGAATACCTTAAATAAATTAATAGCAATACACTCTTTTCAACATTTTCTCTAACATATTTTTTTGTTATTGTTAGTGGATGAATTTTACATAGGTTATTTAATGGGTCTTATATGAAATTCAACGAATAACAAATAATGTATATAATATTATAATATAAAGAGTGTATTACTATAGTACTTTTCATAATATAGTATGAACTAAACCTTAGGTGCGCGTGTCGGGAAATAGAAGCTGGAATATAATAAGAAACACAATGAGACGAGAGATGGTGGGTTCACATTCGTAGCATCCCACAGAGTGATGATGGGGGGGGAGTGACAAACCACACAGGTGTGTGATGTAAAGTCGTGGTAATGGGGATGGATTAGAGTAGCTTCCAAATGAATAAATTTACAATTTATCTTGCTAGAAAATGAAGGTTATCGGTTGAAATTGTCTTGCTTGGTCCCCCAAATATCTTCAATGGATGATATGAAAAGTTGAGAAAACAATAGTTTGCTCACCAGCTAAAGGGAGAGAGAGAAACGTGGATGGTTGCTCCTTGCCGTTGCTGTTGGTGTCAATTGCTTTGTCATGCAATTTGTGCCAACCAGACCATCACTTGTTTGTACGCATTATTATGTGGTGCTTGTAGTTCCATGATGAATTTGGACGCATTACATTCAAGAGTCATTATAACTTATTACGAAAAAGCTGACTTTATTAAATTATTACAATTATCAACTCTTTACCCCACTTCAACGAGCGAAATTAATTCAAGTGAAGTAACTATCGTTTTCTTTTTTAAACGAACACAATGGAGAAAGGACACCTTATAAAATATATTTGGAATTTGTAGTTACGAAAAAAAAAATTTATAAGTGAAGTTGATTTAGTTTAGAGTCTTTTAGAGTAAACTTGAGTGTAAAGTGGACAGTAAATATGTATTTGTACTCTCCGGAAATATGAGATCGGTCATAGTCTAGCTTAATGAGCAAGACAAGTTATAGCTCAATTTATATATTGAGAATAAAATATCTTGAGCCGAGAATATATACTCAGCCAATTCAAATATTTAGATCGACATGTATATTATGACTCGGTCGATGCTGACTTAGTCAAGGTATAACTACACACTTACCCATTATCATGAACATAGTTAAACACCCACAATAGCACTATCCCATAAAGATAACCGCCCACTATCCCATTAAGGGAGGAAGAACTTATTTTAGTCGGTTATCACCCTAACATTGTTAATAGAGAGGTACACTCCATGTATCTGGATCCTCTTATGATTTAATTTAGAACTACGTTAACTTTGATTCTCATTATGATACATATGTGTAGAATATCAATTCGGTCAAGCTATATCTACAAAATATCATTAGAACTCATACTCAGAAACACTTATCATACTCAGTGTGTGTTTGGTTCCACTTCTGGAGACACTAGAAGTACTTCTACATCTGTCAAAAGTGATTTTGATAAAAGAAGTGGTGTTTGGTTACACGTTTGGAGAAGCAATTTTGCATTTAGAATTGATTATATCAAAAGCAGCTTGAAGTAGCTTATGCTTTTGGATTGAAAAATGACACTAAAAATTATATCAAACTTGCTTTCAAAATAAAAATATTCAAACATAAATCACTTTACGTCAAACTCAATTGTATTGAAATCAAGTATACAAAATCAATTCCATCCAAAATCACGTTTGTCAAACGCACACTCAACTTCAGTTAGATTCCAATGAACCGAATTTTGGCACGAACAACATTCATATTTAATTAGCTAAATATAAATAGATTTTTATTCACTCACTGTATACTTAAGCCGACAGAAAAAAAAAAGCTTTTTTCACAACTTTCCTTTTTAAATCATAATTTTGTGGTAACAAATGGAGAACAATTGGCTTGGTTATGACTCATCCTCGTGGAGGTTTCGACAATAATAGAGAAATTGGGAATTGGGCCCTTTCAGGCTTTCACTGTCCCTCCATCTCCAATTGCCGGAAACGAAACACATCCTAAGACATCGCATATTTATCTTAGCCGACTAGAATATTCTCCCATCAAACAATTACCACGATCCTACATCGTCCAATCTACCGTCGCCATGTCAGCACCGCACGTGACCAAATCTCGTCAACACCCCCCAACATCCTTCGTGGAGCAACACGTGTAAATCCTCGGTTCCAAAGAATTCCCGAAATGCCCCCAAAACATCACAACCGTTAAAAATCTCATTACATTACCCTCCATCTCTCCACTGCTTCTTCTTCATAACAAACTTCGCATTCTCCAAAACAAAACAACGAAACCCTCTTTTGGTTCGGCAGCGATAGTAGTAGTTGTTTAGGTTTAGGTTCGGGTTCGGATTGAGGTTGGGGTTCGAGGTTCGGAGATGGAACCTTCCACTTCTTCCAACGCGTTCTCGTTCCTCTCGAAGGGTTGGAGGGAGGTTCGGGACTCGGCTGACGCGGATCTCCGGTTGATGCGGGACCGAGCCAACTCGTTCAAGAACCTAGCGACGTCGTTTGACCGCGAGCTCGAGAACTTCTTCAATTCGGCGGCTCCTCCGCCGTTCTCCGTCCCGGTGGTGCGCTCTCCTCCGCCGGCGGAGATCGAATTCGTGAAGAAGCTTCAGCCGAAGCTCTCGGAGATTCGGAGGGCTTACTCTTCCCCCGATTTCAGCAAGAAGGTTCTGGAGAAGTGGCGCCCTAGGTCGCGGATTCGGATCGATTTGTCGGCGATTCGGAACGCTATCGTTTCGGAGGTGGATGAGGAGGAGGAGGAGGAAGGGGATGAAGTTGTGGATTTCGAGAGAGGGAAGAGGGGAAGGAGGTTGAGCTTGAAGGAGTTTTGGGATTGGAGGGAGTGGAAAGGGGAAGGTGAAGCTCGTGATTGGGAACCAATTAGAGCGTTGAAGAGTAGGTTCAAAGAGTTTGAGAAGAAAAGTGAATTCGTGGAGAAATTCAAGTCAAGTTTGGTATGTTCTTCCATCTTATTTTTAGAGTTTGTGTTAATTAGCTTATTTTCTATTTAAAATTTAAAATAGCTTATAATCATCAAAGGGTTTGCTTGGATGAGCTTATAGAAAGCTTCTTTGCGCCTATAAGAATAAATACCTTACGAAACGGAATATAAGCTCTTTTTAGCTTATTTCAAATTTTCAATAGGCTTATCAGTAAAGCTGATGAAAATAAGTTGTTTTTAGCTTACTTAAAAAAAACTTATTGAATAAGTGTTTAATTAATTTGTTTACTCAAGCGCTTGTCATACTGCTTTTGAGAATCCATAAAATTTAATTGAAAAACAAACATGTAGTCTGAATTATGGGGTTTTAGTGTTGTTTCAGTTTTCAAACTTTCTAGTACTAGAGTGGGGTTGTTAAAATAGCTCGGGTTATTGTTCAATTGGGTATGCGTGTTTTTGTCACTTGTTTGTGTGGAGTGGAAATAATCTTTTTTGTCACTTGGGTAGGGGTTCTTTTGGGATTTCAATTGGCCAAGGTCATTTATTGTTTGGAGTAAGAGATTGTTTGGCTAAACGAAGTATTCATCGAAGTGATTTTTTCTAGTGAAGCTGATATTTACAGTTGGATCAAGGTTACTGTTAGAAGGAAGAGTATTTTCTGATGACTGTTGTTTGAGTATTGGTAGAACTTGGGTGGTAGCTGTTAGTAGCAATAGACTTTCTGATGACTGTTGCATGAGCCACTTTTTTGGGATGATTCATCAGTTGAAAGGGAGTAAGGTCAATACATTTGTTGGCCGGGATGGCATGGATATTGTGATTTATTTATTTCGGTGAATTACATGCCAAGCTTATGCATGTGACTAGTAAATGTTCTTTAATATGATCAGTATTTAGTAGTTTGTATTTTAAACTGTTTTTTTATGCATTTGATCATAAATTTGATAGGCGCTTTTGTTCTGAGAATTTGCCTGTTCGTTTGTTGCAGAAATCAATGTGCAGGGATCCTCAAGAGTCAAAGGTTTGTGTATGTTTTCTTCTGTCCATATGACTATACCTGTTCAAATATTGTGCACTTTTATGTAAAGAAACAAGAAATATTGTATGCAACTGGAAGCCTGTAACTTTATTTGGTCCACTATACATACATACGAAACCTTATAGAATACACCTGCTTATGCATCTTCAAGTCTATCTGGACATAAGAGCCCACTACTCTTTAGATTTTGCTTAAGTATGTATCCAAAAAATCTGCTTCAGTTAGTAGGCATTGATTCTTTATTTGGTATGCCATTTTCATGTTAATAGTGTTATGTTTTAATTTAGACATCGGAACAATTGGTTGGAAGATTACATGAGATGCTAAAGAAATAGGGTTTAAGCAAAACAAGAATGATAAGAATGCTATATTTAAAGAGTTGGTTTCATGATAAGGATGTCATTCTTCATCTCTTCTTCATGCGTCGTTAACTTTCCTGTGGACTGGTTTTTGTATGTTCTGAACTTGGGGCCTTGATTTGAATCATGAACTAAGGTCAACATTTTCTCTTTGACATCTGTTGCAGGAAGTGCCACCATTGGATTTACCTGAACTTCTTGCATACTTTGTTAAACAATCTGGGCCATTTTTGGATCAACTTGGAGTTAGAAAAGGTACATGGCCATACATAAATTATGTGGAATTTCATTGTCATGGTTTCTTGTGTATCTTATCTGGAAGTTATATCTCTGTGTTTTGTTTATCAGTAATGTTTTCTAGCAATATTCTCTCTTGCAATGAAAACTGTTTTACTGTTTCAACATTCTTCTGTTCATTGACCTCCAAGTTGTTACTCCTCTTTTACGAACTTATCCTGCTAAGCTGTATTACTGTGTTACTTTTGTTTTGTGATTGTCTAGCTAGAAGGTGTCAGCTTCTGATATAATTGTTTGCTGCATCATTCCTTAATTATTCAACAATGTGATTTACCACTCAATCATTTGGCGCACCTTTGTAACAAGAGCATGCACATGGTGAGTAGATGGATACTATAATTCAAAGACACTAAAAATTGACACACTTATACCATCTAATAAAGTCTTGTATAAAATAATTGTAATCAATCTGATCATTGAATTATACCTAGTTACCATCTTGATCTTGCACACCAAATTTCATAAAATTCAAACAACAAGCATGTGATCAAGTGTTAGATATTTTCATTTGCTTGAAAAAAAAATAAAAATAAAATTATGCACTAATTTTAATATAAGGTGAGGGAGCAAAAACAATCTTGAATTCATGTGAGGCTTTATGGGAATTCTATACATGGTTTACGTTCAACCCTGTTAAGTTCCACATTAGATGGGAATATGGGCAAAAGAACCCCTATAATAACCTGGGCACCCTCATCCCTTGAGTTAGCTTTTGGGGTGAAGTTAGACTTAGTTATTCTAAAAACCCCAACATTTTGTAAACATTCATTATAAAGTTATTCATCACTGAATTTCTCACAAAATCCATCAGTTAAAGCATATTTTGCATATATCATGCTAATAAAATCTCATACGAATTCAAGATCATTTTTCACTACATCAAAATGTCTTGAAATTTTTCAAAAAATAAAAATAAAAAATCTGAAACTTGTCATGTATGATCGACATAATTGGTTAGTTTGTTATCCTTCAACAGTTGGAGTGTTGGATTGATCAAAATCATTTAGAGGATGAAGATTTTATGAATCCACCGTTGATTTGAAATGTACTCTTCACACACCATGCTTGTAAGATTCTCCATTAATCCATTGTCAACTTATATTAAAAATAAAATTAATGTGTCATATTATTGTCAAGCAAGTGAAAATATCTACTACTTGATCACATGCTTACAGTTATTTAAATTTTATTTTATGAAATTTGGTGCGAAGATTGTGAGTAGGCAGGATTATATGTTTGCTTTCTTGGTTATAGCTTTCCAGTTGAAGAAAGATGTATCAAATGTATTAGTCAGCCTTGAATTTTGATGATTTGTCCTATTGTGATTGCAGAGACATGTGACAAGATAGTAGAAAGCTTGTATAGTAAGCGCAAGAACCAAATTCTACTACAGTCCCTTTCTGGGGAAGAATCTGCTGTTGTTGGGAATGGGAACATAAATGATGAATTGGATTTGCGAATAGCAAGTGTCCTTCAGAGCACAGGGCACCGGTATGACGGTGGATTCTGGACAGACCATGCAAAGCATGACGCGTCAGTCAATGAAAGACATGTTGCAATAGTCACAACTGCTAGTCTTCCTTGGATGACGGGAACAGCTGTAAACCCACTTTTTCGAGCTGCATATTTATCACAATCTGCAAAGCAGAAAGTCACTCTGCTGGTTCCTTGGCTTTGTAAATCAGATCAAGAACAAGTTTATCCCAGCAATCTCACTTTTACTTCACCAGAGGAGCAGGAAGTATATATACGTAAGTGGCTTGAGGAAAGGATTGGTTTTAAGGCAGACTTCAAAATTTCCTTTTATCCTGGGAAGGTAACTTTTTGATGAATTAGTTATATTCTCTCATGTTGCATATCTTTACTGTCAATGTTTACACCTCTGTCCTTCTTGTGTAGTTTTCAAAATCAAGACGTAGTATAATACCTGCTGGGGATACTTCTCAATTTATACCATCCAGGGATGCTGACATTGCAATTCTGGAGGAACCTGAACATTTGAATTGGTATCATCATGGTAAGCGCTGGTCAGATAAATTCAACCATGTTGTTGGTATCGTCCACACAAATTACTTAGAATACATCAAGAGGGAGAAAAATGGGGCACTCCAGGCATTCTTTGTGAAACACATAAACAACTGGGTTACAAGAGCATACTGCCACAAGGTATAATGCTTATATTCCTAACATTCAAGCTTGAATTAACTTGGGAGATAATTAGAAATGACTGTTGAATTATCAGGAGAGAATTAAATGTGACAAAAGAGAGTAAATTATTTATTATTTATATTCAGGTTCTTCGTCTCTCAGCTGCCACTCAAGATTTAGCCAAGTCTGTAGTTTGCAATGTTCATGGTGTGAATCCCAAATTCTTAAAAATTGGAGAAAAGATTGCTGCAGAAAGGGAGCTAGGGCAGAAAGCGTTCACAAAAGGGGCATATTTCTTGGGAAAGATGGTATGGGCAAAGGGATATAAGGAGTTGATAGATTTATTAGCAAAGCATAAGACTGACCTTAATGGCTTCAAGTTGGATGTGTTTGGAAACGGAGAGGATGCTAATGAAGTTCAGAGTGCAGCTAGGAGGTTGGATTTGAATCTCAACTTTCAGAAAGGAAGGGACCATGCAGATGATTCTCTTCATGGGTAAGAATAATTTGAAAACTTTCAAAAATTTAAATTAAGATATATTTACTGGAAATGTCCCCATTGTTGTGAAACATACCTAAATATGATGGGGAAAGTAACTTCCCCTTGTCTTCATAAAGTGAATTCATTGTGTGTCAAGTAACGTGCAACGTCCAAAACTGTTCTTATTCATACATGTATAGATACGCTTTCACCTTCACGTGATACTTGCTTGCTCATGCTTCACATACCGAGACAGTACTACCAACATGCTTTTATTAAATTCAGTTCTCCTTCTGACACTGTTTATTTACTTTCATGAAGGTACAAAGTCTTCATAAATCCTAGCATTAGCGATGTGCTATGCACAGCGACAGCTGAGGCACTTGCCATGGGAAAATTTGTAATTTGTGCTGATCATCCGTCAAATGAGTTCTTCAGGTCATTCCCCAACTGTTTGACTTACAAGACATCTGAAGACTTTGTGGCAAAAGTAAAGGAAGCATTAGCAAATGAGCCTTATCCTCTTACACCTGAGCAAAGATATCAACTTTCTTGGGAGGCTGCTACTCATAGATTTATGGAATATTCGGAGCTTGACAGGATCTTGAACAATGAAAAGGATGGTGTGAAGTCTACAAATAATGGAAAGCTCATTACTAAGTCAGTGTCAATGCCTAATCTGAATGAACTGGTGGATGGAGGCTTAGCATTTGCTCACTATTGTCTGACAGGGAACGAATTTCTGAGATTATGTACTGGAGCAATACCTGGGACCCGTGACTATGACAAGCAGCACTGTAAAGACCTTAATCTCTTGCCCCCACAGGTCGAAAATCCTATCTATGGCTGGTAAAATAGACTGACCAGTTTGAATTTGTGGTGGAGGACTATTCGCGACGCCGGATTATGACGAGTGGCTCTGTAAAAATCTACATCTCATGCCTGTAATGACTGTAGGTAGAAAATTTTATCAATGGTTGGTAAATAGATTTACTGGTTTGATCGTAGTTTCTGCTTTGTTTTATAGTTATTGGTTTTAATTAGGAGGCTGCTAAGCTTTCAGTCTATAAGTTTTGTTTTTTGTTTTGTTTTTTATTTTCTTTTTGTAAGTGATGTAGTTATTATTATCAAAATACATGTTTAGAACGCTAGTGTCAAGTTCTACCTTGTAATAACAGCAAAAAAAAAGGACGTTCTCCCGCGTACCTTGTGGGGGTATGATGTCATGAATATGCGTTAAGTTAATAAAGAAACAGCCAAGTTATGAATAACCTTAGAGCAGGAGTGGTTGTTTCCTTGAAACTTCAGCAATAGGTGCCTCAGTCACATGCTATGAGAGAAATGGCCATCAACGATTTAGGATGTTATTAACTGGGGATGAGAAAACAGAATGATTTCATTTCAGTGGACATTCGTAAACATTTTTTAAGGAATTTGTTTACTTCCAATTCCAAAGTGGCTTAAGTGCCATAATATATCTATTTGCTTTTCATGTTTCATGAATAAAGAGCATCGTCACCAATTTTGTTATTGCATGAGCTTTGGGAGGGATAAGGACACAACAAAATAATTTATCAAAATAAGAAAGGGATTAATATAAGGTGTTTTTTCAATTACAATCAAAATATATCAACTGAGGAGAAGAAGTAAACACCTCAAGTTTTCAATTTACTCCATTCCACCAAGTGGCAAAGAATTTCGAAGTAATGATATTTGGATATAAAAATAGTGTTCAACATTGTATAAAGATATTTTTCAGCACTTTTTTTTTCCCTTTTATTATGTATTTTATCACTCCCGAAATACCTCATCAGCTATACGGTATTCATATAAGATGTCAAAATTTGTGTTCAAATATCATTATTGTTTGTATAACTTAATTCTGGGTGGGGAGAGAGAGAAAAGTATTGTACAAGAGCCTTAACTTCAATGTGTAACTAGTTAAGGACTGTAATGCTAAATGTTAACCAATACTGATGATATTGATTAAGGAACTAAAAAGACAACTTCATAAGAAGTGGTGTATGTATATATATAATGTTTTATTTCTTTTATAACTCATATTTTATTTATTAAATTAGATGTTTTATCCTTTCATTATTTTTATTCATAAATTCATTTTAAAAAATCAAGGTTCTTAATTGATTACAACAAATTCTTTATCACAAAAAGCAAAACTATAATTCACTCGGGTTAGATGAGCAGGCACTACTTATTCTGCGTAGGCTTGTTCATGGGTGGCATAGGAACTTACCTCAGCCTTAGCATTTGAGGTTTTGGAAGGGATAAGGATGAAAATATCAGGGTCAATAAGTTATTTCTTTAACAAAAATTTGAAAATAAATAATAGAATGAAAATTAAGTAATATTTTTATAATAATAAGAAAACATATCCTCCACCAGAAAATTAACAAAAATATGTCAATTAAAAAAAATAAACAAATCAAACACCCAAATTTTGAACCCATTCTTTCCAGTTTCCACCCAGTGTGGCAATAAATCTTGCATAATTCAGAATGGGGACATATGTTCCTTTTTTTGGGTCTTCAGCTGGGTACTACTTTAGTTATCCCACTTGTTCATTAGTGGCCTGCCTAGGAACTAACCTCAGCCTTAACTTTTTGGTATTTTTGTTTTTTTTCAGTTCTAATTAACCTTTTGATTGATGAGCCTAAGATTAGGTCCAACGGATAATTTTTAAGTTGAGTCAAAAGTTCAACTAAATAATTACTTTGTCTAAATTGAAGATTAATTTTTTGTCTCAATTTTTCTATTTTCCTTTTCAATTTTTCACAAAATTTTTCTTTTCTATAAAATCAAGCAACATAATTATGTATCCGGGCCAACTAGGTAGCTAAAAAGAAAGAGTTATATCAAATATTAGTAATTAGTGTGTTATATTAGTAGAGGGAGTTGAATCCATGACCTCCTTATCACTCCAAATCCTATGTCTCTCCTCCAAATCACCTAGACCACCTTATAACTCTCATTTTTTTTTTTTGAATATTGATAATATGTTTTTATACTGTAACACGTCTGTTTATATTTTCCCCCTCTCATCTATATTACACGAAAGAAAAATAGAGACACCATGTGTGTCCCAATGTTAAAATAATCTTTTTCAGAGCACCAAAAAAAAAAAAAATTACTTTTTAAAAAATATACAAAGTGGGTACTGCTGGAACGCTAGAGACCAGGGTTAATGTGCATGGGGTGATTCGCATACTAGAATTACTTTTTTTGAGCTTCTTTTTCTTTTAGCTGATCAGTTTTTGACCAGCCATATATTATTATATCTTATGTCAATGTCAAGTTGACCTTTTTAAATATTAAACCTGTGCAAATTTTGGCTAATGCATAACCACAGAAGACTTTATTTAGCTGATGAAGAAGCAGAAGTTAAATGCTAACATTACTTTCAACGACCAGCTTTACATGGCATCTGCATATGCACGTGCAGTCAATTTGCCATTTAATAACCATTTCATTTAATGGTGCAAGTTGTGATCATAGCATGTGATTCCCATTGGCCGATCGAGTCTCTGATAACCCTCCTACTAAGAATTGGGTTTGTTCAGTTACTGGAATATTCCAGTTTCTGATTGGGATTAATCTGATTTAGCCCATACTTACTTCTGCCACATTCTGTACCATTAAGTATTCTATACTCTATAGCATCAAAATGCTTCCAAAAAAAAAAAAAAAATTAAAAAATATAGCATCAAAATGCATACACCACTTTTAGACTTTTACTATATCAGGGAACAGAGATGGGATCTAAGTTGATAGGAATTATAAGAGACGGAAAATGTTAATGGCATGAGTTAGTGTGTGTTTAGATAAGCGTTCGATAAAATTGATTTTGAATGGAATTGATTTTGTAAAATTGAGTTTATTAGAATTGAGTTTTAAGTAAAGTGGTTTATGTTTGGATGTTTTCATTTTGAAAGCAAGTTTGATGTAAAACTTAGTGTAAAATTTTCAACTCAACGCAAAAGCTATTTCTTGTAGCTTCTAGTCAGAATCGCTTCTGGGGGCAAAATCAATTCTTACTGACAGTAACCAAACACACCTCATTTTTTATTAAAATCACGTTTGATAGGGGTCAGAGTCAATTCTACTGGTTTCTAACTTCAAATCAAACACATGCTGAGTATATGCCAGAGACGCATGCTTTGTGCACTTAAGAAATGTTGCTTGTTACATAAGTTGCATGTATGTGCTGCTGCCATGGATCCTCTCATTTAAAATTTTTAGATGAAAAGATCATGTAAAAATCACATAAGAAGAGAGACAAACACAAAAATCTTGAATATCGAATTTTCATTTGCTTGATATATATAACCATATACATGTTCAATTCACTGCTATTTGGATAAAAAAAGAGAAAGCATGTAAGTATTTATCGAAACGGAATGATTTACACTAAAAGAATCGTGCCATTTCTCTAATTTTCTTTCATTCTATTCTTCTTTGAGAGAGGAGGGCTTAGGCTTGCATACTTATAAATGGGTTATACGTACTAAAGTATATAGATAATCTCATAATCCTGAAAGGGTTGTTAATGATACAGAAATGTCCTTGATTCCTCGAAATGTTCTGTTGATTTTCTAACAAGCTTGTCTCTTTATTTCGGATTTCTTGCAAACTATATAAACATTTTTATAGCCATTTTCCTATAAATTAAGCTAACTTGAGCATCTTTTTTTTTTCGCTTTTTTTGTTTTTCACTTGAGCATCTTTTTTGAAGATATTTGTGATGAATTCATGAATCTAATCTAATAACCTGTTTTTCTTGGAGTTATATTTGTCCACGTCATTTTTTAAGATCCAAGTGATTTAGTAGCAGTCGAATGTTCAGCTTTATAGAAATGGCTTAAGCTCTTGGATTATTATATAGCTACGCACTACATATATATCTCTGTCATTGCAAGACAGAACACAGTTACACACAGGGGCGGAGCTTTTAAGGGACATAGGGGAGCCTTGGCTCCCCCTAATATTTTTTTTTTTTTTACTTTCATTTCTTATACATAAAAAAAATCCAACTAATGTCCAGCATTTAATTACCCTGAAATCCTTCATGGCCAATCCACCTCTTTGGCACTAATTCCCTGCAGACCTTGGATGAACTCTTTTGTATCCTCTTACTGTGCACCAGCGTGATGTCCTTTCCATCATTGGGCATCTCCATCAGTTACCTATTAGATTATTGGCATTTCATATTTTTGTTTGTTAAATAATTGATTTTATTCTTTTTAGTTTGTTCTTGGATTAGATGTCCACCAATTTCTTTTTGTTGCTGCCTAGGTCAAAAGTTACTATTTTGTTTTAGTTCATGATTTCTCTTATTTTCCCTCGTTCAGTGAGCCTCCTAGTCTTGTTTTCTCATGCAAGGTGCTTCTGAATATTTTTGTTTCTCTTCTAAATTGGAACTCAACTAATGAGCTGGTTAGATTGAATTTTATTTTACATTAGTACTTACATTGGCTCCCCCGAACATTGGGTTCAAGCTCCGCCACTGGTTACACAGCAACTTTTTTGTGTTGGGGTATATACCTTTGTGTGTCGTATTATGCTTTTTCTAAGTACTCCTATAATATATAAGAATTCAATGCATGTAGTGTTAACATATGTAATTTTAATTCTCTTTATTGGGATTGATGTCAAATTAAATAGCAGCGGAGACTGCGCTTATCCTTTATTTGGTTGTGTGAATGAATGAGAAGTGAGAAAGATGTGAAAAAGAGTATGATATGAGAGAAAAAGGTAAAAAATATAGTAAATTTTATTTTATTTTATTTTTTGACCAAAAAAGATATTCATTCATTCGAATTGGTAAAATATATCGAAAACAATACAAATTTAACATTACTAAAAACCGAAAAGGATGAATCTGCGAACAAACTCACAGCATCCAGGTTGATAGCATAACACGGTAAATACCTACAAATGTGACAAAATCAAAGTGATCGGAATATTTATGCCTCCGGATCTGTAACGTTGACGCCCAAGTCTTGATTGAATCTGTAATGTATCGAAGCTGATCTGCCAATCTGAACCAAACGAACACCGCAACAAGACGGAAAACCAAACGACGCCACAACAAGACGACGAACAAAACACCGCCTTATGCAGAGGACGAAAACACGAAAGAAAAACCAGATCTATGTGGAACAACCACTTATTTAGATAAAAGGAGAGAAAAAACGATGTAGATGGATGATTCCAGACCAAAAGATTGCCCAAAACCACCCCCTTTCGGTGGATGAGGAAGAAGGAAAAGAGGAGTAGAAAGAAGGTTGAAAGATTTGATGTTATAACAGAAATATAGGAGAAAGAAGTGTGTTCTCTCTCCCTTTATTTGGTTGGATAAAATGTGAGAAAAGAGAAATGTAAGCATTTATAATAAGACAAAAATACCCATAACTAAAAAATCAATATACAGATATTTTAATTTTATTAATAAGTTAAGTTAAATTAATGTAATTGATTTAAGTTATTCTAACTAATAAAATTTATTAGTTTAATATAATTATTTTATCTATTTCAATTTAATTTAATTAATTAAATGATTAATTTAATTCAATTTATTTAAATTTATTAAATTATTGAATGAGAAAAAAAAAAGGTATAAAAGTCATTTTAGATGAAACACCTTCTTTCTCACTTGGGGAGAGGAAAAAAAATTGAGGTGGGACCACCAATTTTGTTCTCTCTTCCCTATTTATCTCCTCCATTAGACAAGAGTAAAATGTATAAAATGCATTTTCTCCTTCTTTTCTCTTTTTTATTTTCTCTATTTTTATTTTCTACTCTAACAAATAAAGCATTAGTGTTGGTTGGGAGTTGATATGAAGTTTTTGTACTCTCAAAGACTAATGTGAAGTCGTTTAGATCTTTTAGGGACTAATTTGACTATTCACCTTTTTTTTTTTTTGAGGATAAGCAAAGTGTATATTGAGGAGAGTACAAGTGTATATCATATTGACTATTCACTTGAACAATTCTTGTAAAAATGGTATACTTTTTTTTTTTTCAATGATTTTTATTATTATAGGTCCATTCATTAAAAAAGTTCATTGTGATTATAAAAAAAAGGTTCATTGTAAACTAACATGAAATATAAATTCTGCATGTTTAAAATTTAAATTTATAATCATATAAAAAAATTTAAATTTATCATATAATCAATAATACACATATAATTAAAGGATAGAATATGATATGTGGGTGGCCTCTTTTTATATTCTTGTTGAATCTTTACCTTATTTTGCTCTCATAATGTTTTTTTGTACTTATTTGTATACGGGTTCGGGTACCCTATGTATCCTTATATATTCATTTTTGGCTTATAAAAAAATTGATATTTGGGTAGATATATATCACATGTTACGAGTATAGTAGGAGACTGTCAATTTTTCTTTGGAACCTACCCTAATTAGTCCTTTGGGTCGAGTGAGTCCACCAGAGTATCCCCACGGCTTACTCCCTTCTGGGCCCCTATGAGACTAATCTCTGGTTCGGTTAATTGAGCATGATTTTACTCCTTGATTCTCAACCTCCCAATGGGAGTGACTCCACAAGAATTCAAATTCGGGTTCCCCTTTCATTTATTATATCGTATATATGATAATATGAATGAGGTGTCTAACTTTTTTTTTTATTGTTGTAACTATGAGTATTTGATAAATGACTATCTTAATTTATTATCTGAAAGTACATAATAATATCTTTACTATATTTCGGAATATTATGGAGTATATCTTTGTATTTACTTGTGACACCCTTCTACCCAGCATGTTAAAAGGCAATTAATATAAATAATTTAATAATAAAAACATGCACTCATTTAATAAGTTTAAAACAATTGTCCATGGGTAGAAAAGTCCCACATGAACCAGTTACAACACGGAAAATAAACGAAGTTCATAAATGATAAAACATGAAGTAACAACTACCCAACCCCGATGTCACAACTCAGAGCTGGTATAACCGTTCCGGAAAATTACATCCTCGGAACACAAAAGGAACAACTAAACATAAACAGGCCCTAACTATGAGTGGCGGCTCCTCAGAGTCACTCATCTCCGGGCTGCTCGTCATCCTCTGCAAATGCCAATCAGGCCAAACACAAACAATACAGGGAGCAAGATTCATGTAATCATATAAACAGCAGGGGAATAGTACGCAAGGTAAACATACACATAAGCATACATCAACATCCAACAGTATCATAACAACCAAGTATGCTATGCTATGCAATGCATCAACTACTCCGCTACTCCAACTATGCATGTGGATCCAAACTAACTCAGGATGAACGACTTTGGAGTTACATATCCGTATTGGCCATAAAAGCACCAACACCGGCAGTTCACCAAACCTTGGGTGAACCCCATGGATAGCCAACGCATCAAACCCTGGATGCCTCATCACGGGGGGCCTCGGTCACCAAACCTTGGGTGACCTACCGTGGATGGCCAGATCACCGTACTCTCGGGCGATCTCCCCTTTGTCGAACCTCCCCTATCAACTACTCCAATGCTTTATGCAAATGGCACAACAACAAACAATCTCAACCACCTCCTTGCTTGGGCCATGAAGCTCCCAAGACTTTCAACATCAAACTCAACGTAACCTTAGACCCAAACCGTGGGGTCAAGGCTCCCTTGGCCAATAAGCACCAAGGTTCAACTCAACGTACTTGGGTCTATAAGCACCCAAGACTTCAACTTATCAACGTGCGGTAACCCAACGGATACCGACTTAATATTTGATTATCTAATTATCTTATATAATTAATAACCAGGTTGTCTAATCTTTATCTTTGATTATTTATCTCAACTTATCATCATAGGGGAATGGGGTTAAAAACCCCTTAAGTCCTTTAATTGCATTACTGTCCAGGGGGGTCAGCATGGTCGTGCTTAGACCCTAGCACGGTCGTGCTTGGACACGTGAGGGCGTGCTGCCCTTTTAAGTGAAGCACGGTCGTGCTTCACACTCAGCACGGTCGTGCTCAGTAGCACGATCGTGCTGTTTGACCTGCTTGACCGTGCTGAGCAGCGCGGCCATTTTCCAGAATTTAAGTGGGAGCACAGTCGTGCTCCCTGTTCAGCACGGTCGTGCTCAATGCACGACTGCACTGTTCTGGGCAGGGACAGAAACCATGTTCAACCAGACCATTAGGGATTAAAACCTAACTTAACACGTTTGTTAAACCTAACTATTCAATTTAACAGTTTTATCAACATACTAATAATCATAGCCACAACATCAATCAACCAATCATCAGATTAATAACAATCCTCAACATATCATCATACTCATTAAACAACCAACATGTTCATAGGCATATAACACTACAATAACCAGAAACATATTATCACAGATTAAATGCCATATTACAACGAACATACATACAACAACACCGGGGTCATAGGGAACCCCGTTACCTTACACTACCCACTGCCTAATGAATACAATCCTACTTCTCCCCATACCTGGATTGAAGGTAGCTCTAACACTGCACCTACTAGCAAACTGGTACCGTTCCCAAAGCGGCTCACTCCACTGATGAACCTTGGGCAAATAAGAACACAATCGGTTAGTTTCCAATCCCAAAAACACGAAAGGAAACTAAAAGGGACGAAACCATTACCTATTAACAATGAAGCAGATTATTCTAATCCCCCAAACGGTCCTCAAAACTCCACTACGGCGATGAACGAAGGAGAAATAGCACAAGAACGAGTTCTGGCCGCAGCTGCACCAAAAAGCAGGGTTTCACGTCAAACCCTCAGCCTCTGCAACGTTTATATCATCCGGACCTGAGCACGGTCGTGCTTAGCATTGAGCACGGTCGTGCTCCACTTAACGTCAGCGAGACGCGGTCCACGCATTGAGCACGGGCGTGCTTACTATTGAGCACGGTCGTGCTCAACTTAAAATCAGAAACACGCTTCTGACTTTAAGCACGGGTTTGCTAGCTGGTGAGCACGAGCGTGTTCATGTACCAGAAAGGGACTTTTAGGCTAAAATCCCACTTAGCCCTTAACCAACATTATTAAATTAACAAAACTAGCTTAATAAAACATTTTATGAAAAACAGGGTGTTACATTACTCCTAATGTATCTTGATTTGGTTCAGAATTAAGAGTCTATTATCTATATAAATAGGATTATTAGGTTTATCCTTCTACAAACTTTATCATATTATCAATATAAAGATTATATCTAATCCATAAAGAACTCGCCTCTGAATCTTAGTTCTTGAAGAACTAACATTTGAGTCTATATATTTTTATTTTTACTTCTTCATCTTTTTTTTTTTTTTTGCATCAATTATAAAATAATATATTTTTTTGCAAAGTAGTTGTACATGATTTTTTTTTTTGATCAACAAAAGTATATTAAATAGAGTACAAGAGGTACTCTAACCCATATACAAGGAAGAACAAAAAGAGTAGGCACACTGTAAAACTAATACTGAAACTAGCATCCAGTATTTAATTTACAATAGCCAAACCCCTGCAACCTATGCCTAACCATAAAAAGACAAGTAACAGGCCTAGCCATAATTGCTAAGAAAGTCCCATACTCCCCCAAAAGTGTTCGGATGCATAAACCCACTTGGCCACCACGTTGATATGTCCTTTACCTAAGAAATCCATCCCTTCATAACAGAACAGAAGGCGAAAAATAGACCACAGCAGCATTACAACAATAAACAGAATAGACAGAGCAACAAACTGAACAACCCCCTGATTCACATCACAGCCAAGCAATAGATATCATACATTGTAATGGAGAAATGCACCAGTCCGAATAACAGTAATTGCTGCCAACACCTCTGAATTGAAACCAATTCCAAGATTTAAACTTGATTTGTTCCAGCAGCTGAGCTATATCAAAGATTTCTTGTTTGAAAATCACACCATTTCTGGTTAACCATATAGACCAAATAGTAGAGAACCATAGAACCATCCAAACTTTCTTTAGGCCTCTTCCTCTAACCATTCCCCTGTGATGCAAATAATGTTGTTTTCCTTCTGCAGGCATCACTACCTCATAGCCTGCCCAACTGTAGACCAATTTCCATAGCAATACCGATTTGTTGCAGCAAAACAGAAGGTGGTCCATGGACTCCACTCCACCCTCACAGAACACACACCTTAGCCCTTCATAGTCAACAATTATACCCCTCTTCCAAAGGTTTAATCTGCTCGGTGCTCTGTTCAGAACAGCTTGCCACCCAAAAGCTAGCACCTTAGTGGGGATTATATGTATCCAGAATTTTCTAAAAAAGTCATCCACTACTGGCCTGTTTGGGTCATCCTTGAGCATCTTGTCGTTGAAAAGAACTGTATTAGCTGTCTTGCAAGAATAGATACCATCCTTGTTATATCTAAATTGCCATTTATCCTGTACACCCCTCTCCAATTTAGCACTTGATAGCAGTCCCATCATTTCTTGCACCAAGAGAACCTCCCAAGCAAAAAATCTTCTTCTCCATTGTAAGTTCCAACTCCAATTATTACCCTCCCAGCAACCTACTTCAGCCACTTTTGCTTCTTGAACAGCTGAGATTGAGAAAAGCCTTGGATATTTAGTTTTGAGGCTCACACAGTCTAACCATGAGTCATTCCAGAAACTTACATGCCTACCATCTCCCACCTTCTTACATATAGCATTTTTGAACCAATCCACAAAGACCACTCTACCCCCTTCTATCTTGCACAAGTCCCTCCACCAAGTTGAAGTGTAGTTAACAGATTGATTGCTTTGATAGTTCATTAACCCCGAGTTTCCAATGCCATATTTGTAATCTAGCACCTCAAACCACAGTGCATTTTCCTCTCTGACTATTCTCCATAGCCACTTGCCCAACAAGGATAGATTAAACAAATGTATGTCTTTGATGCCTAACCCACCACTTGCCTTTGGTTTGCACACATCACACCATTTTACCCAAGCTATCCTCTTCCTATCACCCTTACCTCCCCATAAGAAGTTTCTTTGAATAGAGGTAATTTCATTGATCACCTTTTTTGGAACTTTCATGAAAGATAAAAAGTAAATTGGGAGGTTGGATAGTACCGAGTTAATTAACACGATTCTGCCACCAAGGGAGAGATTCCTCCTTTTCCAACCAGATAGTCTTCTCCTAAGCTTGTCCACCATCGGTTTCCAAGTTGCTGCTCGCCTTGGGTTGGCTCCGATTGGGATTCCCAGATATGCAAAAGGCACAAAACTGATTTTACAGTTCAAAAAACTTGCTGCGTCTTCCAGAAATTGATCTTCCACATTCACACCGATTATGCTGCTCTTCACAAAATTTACCTTTAGACCGGAGACTAGCTCAAAACACCTAATAATTGCTTTTAGCGCCCAAACATTCTGCACAGATGCTTCTCCTAATATCAAAGAATCATCCGCGTACTGAAGATGAGAAACCACCACTTCCTCCTCACCGAACACAAATCCCTTAAAAATCCCCTCCGAAACCGCTTTATAGGCAAGGCCACTCAACCCTTCCGCCACAACTAAGAATAGAAAGGGGGCTAATGGATCTCCTTGTTTTAGACCTCTCTGCAAATAAAATTCTTCAGTAGGGCAACCATTTACTAGAACCGAAGCTGAGCCAGAAATACAACTTCTAATCCATCTTCGCCACTTCGCACAGAAGCCTAATCTTTGAAGCATATAGTTTAGAAAGGACCAATTGACCGAATCGTAGGCTTTTTCGAAATCAATTTTACAAATGAGATAGCTCTTCTTTTTCTTTTTTGCATAATCCAACACCTCATTCACAACCACCACACCATCTAGTATTTGCCTATTTTCAAGGAATGCTGATTGAGTTCTCGATATCACCTTAGGCAGCACCTTTTTGAGCCTTTTAGACAGAATTTTTGCAAGAACTTTGTTGTACATGATTTTCATCCCGTAAAATAAGGTTTGAATCATTAACCCGCACTGCCATATTGTCTTTTCCCCCTAAATTACTCCATACCATTCTAAGTGGACCTATTTTAATTCTGTCCTTTTCCATTTACCCTTTCTTTCTCCATTTTATTATTATAAAGTATATTTTGGCAATCAAATTAAATTGGATTTTGTCGTACGTCAATGCTTATGGCCATACATTTGCTAGTCATCCTGCAATTTGCTTTACAGTTCCACGATCCAGGCATTCACGAGAAAACCCATACTGGCCATGTCAATTCTGTTTGAATTCTTGGTTTGGTGCACTTTGTTTGTGGCTTTATAATGGTTATTATAAAAAGCAGAACACACATAGATATATAAATAAGTGCTCAAAAGTGGTTGGTTGCGGTAGAAGTTAAGTGTGAAGAGGAATTAGTTAACCACTGTCTCAACCTAGGATTTTTTTTTTTTATAAACAAAGAATTATTATTAATCTCATAGCTTTGTTGTGGAGATACCGGTCAATGATATAAGTGTTATGAGGGACATGGAAGCAAAGCACCAAATGTGGCTGAGAGCATAGCTAATTCCATACGCTTTTCTGCTGCTATTTAAGTATAATAAAATGACAGCTAGCGTAAGCAGCAGTTCCAAATAGAATACAGAAGAAAAAGTAAAGAAGAAGAATTAAATAAGATGAAGTGATACAATACAAGCAAGGGAAGAATATGAAAATGCTTCTTCCCTTAATTTCAGTATTCGACATTACAAGGGTAAAATTAGAGAGAGATTTCTAAGTGCGAGAGATTTATTTTACCCTGAATGCACCTAAGAATTTCTCAAAGTTTTAGGTTGGAGATGATTTACTCAACTAATTAAAAGGAAGAAGAAAGTTGAGTGACAATTACTATGGCTCAAGTTAATGACAACTATTTGCAGCTGCACATGCGGGAGATTTTAGTGGTGCATTTTTTTTCTCTAGTGAATCTGTACTTATATCTTGGATCGTAATTTCAACATGGTCAACGTTATCAGTATCCACAACAGGATTTATGATTCCTCGGTGAAGTAGTGGACCTAGGGATTGCTTCTCGGGTGAGACATTGGGTTCTACACTCTTGAAATGAGCTAAATGAGAAAGCTCAGAAACAGATTCATAAATTTTTTCCACAGACTTGGTGATTTCTTCAAGTATTGCTGCAACTGTGGCAATTGGGATTATTGTTAGAAGTTCTTCATCTTCCAAAGAAAAGGTTTCCAGTGCAATTTTGAGGTCTTTAATTGCAGTTTTAGAATTCTCTATGTAGCACTTAGCAGCTGAAGGGTTTGTCGTTGTTTTTATTGATGAAGATATTGCTTTTAAGGCCATGCTAGATTCTGAACTCATCTTTGTGCATGGTTCTTGAATTTTACACTTGAATTCCAAAGATGCCTGCAGTAATCAAAATGCATGTTAGCATCGATCTAGCTAATCAAACTAAAAATGCTTTGATGGTAGGGATGAGGAATATATGTTTCTCACATCATATCATCATGTCTCCATCAATAATATTTTGTCATATATTCTATCAAAATATCATTGGTGGAGACATAATATGTGACATATCAAATGAGACATCAAATCTTCATCCTGATTATAGTTGACATTGGAGTAAAAAGATCTCAAATATTAATTACTTGGATTTCAGGGTCAAGGTAGGTGCTGAGAGTTTCAAGTTTGTAAGCACATCCTCTAGCAAGTGCTCCAATCTTTAAGTACTGCTTCCAAGGATGACGAAGACGAAAACAGCCATGTCCTGGTTCCCATCTTGCAAAATTTGCCTGTGAATGATGTGGAATATATTATATATGGTGAGGTGAGGATCTGGTCAATCTAAAATTTTATATATCTCAAAAGAGGAGAATAGAAAATGCTTACCAAAGACTCTTCGTTTGCTTTGGAATTTAGAACACTTTTATATCCTTCTAGAATTGACTTCTTAGTTTTTTCTTTATCCTCTATACATTGAAAATATTCGCCTTCAAATCCTGAGAATGATATTAACGTAAAACATAAAATAGAATATTAACATGAAGAAAAATAATGATGGGTCAAAATTATATACCTTCTAGGTAATTTGCTAGCTTTTCTATATTGGAAGCAACCAACTTGTGAAGGTCTTCACCTGCCCACACTGGACAAATGAATATGGAGATTACGATGCATGTTGCAGCCCCTATTAAAATTGTTGAAAGCCTCTGATGAGCAAGCTCGAAGAGTTGCTCCACCCTGTACCCCGAGACTGCAACCAAGCTGAATGTCAATATAAATATCGTCACCCCATAGTCATATCTTGCCTTGATCTTTGGGAAAAATCTGAAAAACGTAGCCCCTGCCGCTGCACACATTTATAAAACACAAACAATTTAGTGAGAGAAATCGATGAGAAATCAAAGCTACACTCACATTGTTTGAAGTAATAATTTGTTATAACTTATATCCTTATAAATTTATAATGGCTCAAATGATCATGCAGAGAAACATAAGCTTCTTTTTCCTTTTTTTTTTCCCTTCAAATTATTAAGTACCTAGAATGAAGACAAGGATCCCAAGGACAATAGGTTCTCCTCTTTTTCCAACAGCAGTAGCTAAGTGATGACCTCCTACCCCTAAAGCACCAGCTAATAGTGTAGCACATCCTCTATTTAAACTTTTGCTGAGGGTTGCACCTGAATATATAGGAACAAATGATATAATTAAATATACATGTTCATGCATTATTCTTGAACTCGTACACTTTGGTCTTTACTTCAATATAATTATGTATATAAGGGGCAATATACATGAAGTTTTTTATGATGCCTAAATTAACTTACCTACGGTGAATTCAAATACTACCACCACTGTCAGAACAGCCCACATTCCCGCAACTCCAAAGCCATCATATAGAGGCCTCGAGTAGTAAAACAAGGACACCAATGTGAGAGCAATTCCTACTTTTAACGAGTGAATTACTCGTCTGGGGTCATCTTGTCCAATCTTCTTTATGCTCCTTGTGATGTTGATAACCTTGGACTTGAAGTTCTTAGGCAAAGCCGTGAGGAAGTGCTTCCAGCGAGCAAAAAATCCACCCTTGTTAACTTGAGTTGTTGACTCAATATCCATAGCTAGCTTTTGAGTGGAGAACAACTTTGTCAAAATGGGTACCTTGATGTGATACCAAGTTTCAAAAAGAAACAAAATTATAACGAATATGATGATATATTGCTCCTTAAATTAACTGGGGAGAGCATGGAAGGTTGAAGAGCTTGAGGGAAAATTGACTTTGAAGAGTGATATTTATAGGAACAAAAGCATGGCTGTTTCGTGCAGCTAAGAATTTTTTTTATCAGATACGTGAGTTGCAGTCCTTTTGTTGAAAGAGAAACACCGGTTTTTTTTTAGGAAGTACTTTAACAGAGCACGTATATTATTATAATTAAATACAAAATGCCCATGACTCTAAAAGTTTTAACTTTTAGGAGTTCATCCACTAACCAAAATATAACATGTACGGAAACACACAGAGACAGGGAATGTCAGGATATATATGGTTCGAGCTAGGAATAGTTTAGCTCCACAAGTCGATTACACAAAGTTAATTTACTAGTTTTTCCCGCGTGAGAAAGATAAATATGGTAGAAGTTTTACTAGAAGATAAATATACCTTAGTCACTGTCAGTCCTGAATCGCTGTATCGCACCTTCTTTTATTTACTTTTTTTATTTTAATTTTTTGGTAAATTATATTTTACCTTTTTAAAACCTTTCCCTGTTTTTTTTTTAATAAATTATTTTCATTGTATTTATTTTAAAGTATTGCATTTCACTCTTCTAATTCATATATGTTTTATTAAACATAGATTTTACTGGTTTAATTAGTTCCGAGAGTTATAAGGTGGCTTGGTGGTTTGGGGGGAGGAGATAGGGTTTGGAGTAATAAGGTGGAGGTCATGAGTTCAACTCTCCTCACTAACATAACATATACTAACAATCTAATATTTGTCTATTAAAAAAAAAAAACTGGTTTAATTAGTTCTCTTATTTCCAATGCTTTGTATCTGTTAGGTGGGTTAGTATTTAGCAAGACCTAAGATCAGCATTGGTTTGGATTAATGTTACTTTGCATATAAGTACGAAAATTTGAGTAGTGATTCGATATAACTTTTCACTTAGTTGTAAATACCTAATCTTACAAATCATATAGATAATGACTTCAATATTACTCAGAAAGGCACAACAAGAAATAGGTTTCGAGGGATTGTTGGCCAAGTGAACTAGTATTTTTGCCGTGACAAGGTTAGAAGTATTACAGTCATAATGATGTATAGCACGTAAACTATATATATATATCACACTTAACGCCTTGAAGTATCCTTTATCCTCCTTTAGTAAAAATTGATAGTTTGATAAAATAATCACACTTAAAATAGAAAAAAGTTGTCGTGATTATTGATTAAAGAGTATCATTATATGGCATAAGCTTTTCTGGTTTTTAAATTGTATAAATGGAGGTGACAAGTGGGTTGACATATCTATTCATGTTCTAGTCTATTTTTACAAAAGGGCTGGGTTTTTGGTTCTTGTTTAGGTGTTTGTTTAGGTGTTTGTTCTGATTTGATTTTTGTTTTGGTTTTACTGGTTTGTCGTGCTATATGATGTAAATAGGTTGCAGTAACCATTGTACTCCTCTTAATTTAATTTGGTTTATCAAAAAAAAAAAATTGTCAATTACGATTTTCATCTGTTACAGTTAATTGTTGTTGCTTATAAAAAAACTAGAATATCTGCACATGTTGAAGTTGAGAAGGAATTAAATTTTTACCAAGTATTTAAAGTCAATGATTCATATAAGATATCCTTCGTTACCTCATTTTCACAACTTATGAATAGATAGAATATATTGTCTCTCATCGACAAGGCCCGACATAATTGTTAAATAGATGGATACTTTAAGCATGTTGAATAAGGTTTGATGTCTAATGGTGTGTACATAAGAGACTTTGTTAGAAGAGCTTGTACTCATCTCGAAATGAATTAGTCTCCGATTATCGGCTTGAAGAAATCTTGGTGCAAAAAAAAAACATTTAAAAAAAAACACACTACCTCTCTTATTATAAGTATATCTTTCTAAAGATAAATTTCGATTCAGGATGCTACATTTTATATCATTACACCACTTATTATAAATATTTTAAAAAAAAGTAAAAATATGTATAATTTTACACATTTGATTATTGCACTTATAAAATTTAAAAATAATATACCGAAATTATTTAAGTAAAAACTTCAAGCTGTTTAAGATATTAATTGCGGAATCAATTAGGTACAAAACTTAGAGATATACCTGTATAGTTCCCCCCTTAGCCGATGCATTCAGAGGCCAGCTTTTTAATTCACATTAGATATATAGTTTGAATTGTTTGGGTTAGACAGTGGAAAAATGACGAAGCATGTGTAAGTCATCCATTTGCAGTAAGCATTAAAAAATAACGAAATAATCCTTTAAAGAATTAGACCAACCATAGGGACTTTAACTTCTAGTAAAGCAAGAGAAAACAAAATGGTATTCCGGTAGCCATAATTTCTAGCAAATAACTTTAACTTCTAGTGGCTACCGAAAATCATGTTGGTCACTCAGTTACTTTATAAGCAGACTTTTAAGTTCATTCTGACACGAGGACTTCACGTAATCATGTTTATAAGCGCAACAATTGCTCCACCGACGCTTAGCTACAAATATATATTTCGTGTTATTGAATTTTGAAGATAAATAACACAGCAACAAGGTCGTGAACGCATGAAATGAAAATATTTATTGGCTAGAGTATCCTCATGCTACTTAATAAAAATATGATTCATATCCAACAATACTTAGTGTATTCTTGCATATAAAAAGAAACGACACAGAGAAGAAAAAAAGGTTAGTCAGAACCAAGGTTTTAAATTATTGCGGGAAAATGCGGTCGATACAGCTGCAATAACGGTCACGACGCGGTTTCGACGATTGTCAAAACCAATATGTCGCGGCCCAAATTTTGGTTTCGGACTCAGATTTAAAACCTTGGTCAGAACCATGCATGCATCAGCACTTCCAAATCTCCAATATGGTCAATTAAAGTGAATTGAACAAATGACCAAAAAAGAGAGTTTAACATCATTATCTTTTTTGTCATTAGCCAATAAAATAAATATAAAAAGCAAAAGGGAATATATACAAAGCACTAATAAAAAAAAATTGGAAAGATGAAAAGTGGAATATAAGCACAACAAGTTATTAAACATTTGATAATGACGCCTCCACATTATCTCTTCATCTTTGAACTTAAAGTAATAACATAAAGAAGCATTGAATTTTCTTCACCAAACTGGCAATCATTTTCCAATTTATTGATTTGATTATCCTACTAAGCTGATATTAAGTGTTTAGCCATGTGTGTTGAGTCAGTAGCAGAGTCAGCAATCACTAGTGGGTAGGATCTGACTCAATCCTATTCCTTCACTTATTTCCCTTTCAAATGAGAACGTTCGAGATATTTTAAAGTTAGGCTTCTTACTAGGTTTGGAAAATGAAAATGACCAACTAGTTTTATGTGAAAAGGGGTCTTGTTCATGTTGAATAAATTTCCATGCTAATCATCCAAGCGCTACAAGCTAACATTAATCCTTTTAGCTAGATTGAATCATTTTAGACTTGTTCGTATATAGGTGGAGAAGTCCTTGGGCCATGCATAAACTTGATACAGGACGAGTTGTCCTTGGGTACGTCCTTGATGCTTGGCCAATGGCCCTCCAAGATGTAATTAAGCACATGACACAAATAATAGAGGGAGTCAAATCACGGATCCTTCAAAGGTGCCATTACACTTGGAGATCTCGCCGCTGCATCACCTCCGTGACATCCACCCGGAATCATGTCCTCCCCTTAATCAACACATTATTAGGTCATTTGTATCATCTATTATAGAAGTTAGGCCAAGGACTAACTCTAGGTAGGTTCACTTTTGATAGCCGCACTGCTAAAAGCATAATAGTCGATCGTCCTCGGAGCCTTGTAGTTCACATACGAACAAAACTCATTCGTGTAGACCAATGAAGTTTTACCCTGCTTAAATATAAAGAAAAAATAACCTTATGCTTACAGAAGGGAATCTTCATAAATAGAACCAGCATAGTTAGAAGTGCTAGTACAGTTGTTGTACACCAAATTCGAATTCATTTCAGTCTTAAGATGAAGTGATGAACTTAACCTATATAAGTATATAATTACGGCTTGGGCTAAGTTACACTACCCAAAATTTACACCACCCATTGCACCACCCATGTGGCAAATTGTGGACCAATCAAATAGCCACATAGGTGGGTCAAATTTTCAAACCTTGACTAGTTGAAAAGTCAAATGTCCATGTGTCAAAACGATTGGTTCAACACTTGCCACATGGGTGGTGTAAATTTTGGGTGGTGCACCATATAATGAACCTATAATTACGGAAATCACTGAATGACCTTAAACTCACGTAGCAAATGGAAAAATTCTTATCAACTATAGTTTTGTTACCTACTTTTCCTTTCAATTTGGTTCTCTTTGTTGTAATGGGTTTGAGTACCCCTTGTACTCTTATCTAATACACTTTGGTTTATCAAAAAAAAACTATATTTCTTTTGATTTGGATCGGTAAATAACACAGTGCAATTATTTACACACAGTATTAGATCTGTTAGAATATCAGTTAAGTTAGTTAACACACAGCTGGCCCATGTGCAGTTAGTTAGTCACTATCTATTTCAGTTATAGATGAGTGAGTCATCTTATGCATTATATATATCAGTTCCTGTATCTTCAATTACTTAATGAAGATCATTTTTCACAATTACATGATTCAATATGGTATCAGTTGAAAATTCTCTCCGCAACCTCTGAAGTTCTTCTCTTCGATTGTTCTTCTTTCTCTTCTTCTTTCTTCATTTTTCACTTCTCTTCTTTCTTGCTACGTCTCCCATGGCTGCCATGGATGACTCTCATCCTTTCTTCCTTCACCCTGCTGATAATCCAGGGGTAGTTTTAGTTTCTCATCCGTTGTGTGATGATAACTACGTTTCTTGGAAGAAAGCCATGACTATGGCACTGATTGGAAAGAACAAACTTGGATTTGTAGATGGTTCCATTGCTGAACCTGCACCTGCTGATCCCTTGTATCAAAGATGGCGTCGCACCAACAGTGTTGTAGCCTCTTGGATCTTGAATTCTCTGTCTAAAGAGATGCAAACCACAGTGCTTCATTGCACCACTGCTTTTGGCCTATGGCATGACCTCAAAGAAAGATTTGAGCAAACAAATGGACCACAAATCTTTCAGCTCAAGAAAGACCTAGTTTCTTTACAGCAAGGTTCCCTCTCTGTGAGTTCCTACTATGCTAAATTCAAGTCTCTTTGGGAATCCTTAGCGGAGCATAAACCTGCCCATACTTGTCATTGTGGTGGGGTTACTCCTTGGGTTAATTACACAGAAATGGAATATGTGATGCAGTTCTTGTGTGGTCTGAATGAGTCCTTCTCCTCCATCAGAGGACAAATCTTGGCCATGGATCCCATTCCCACGATCACTAGAGTCTTCTCCTTGTGTGTCCAAGATGAGAAGCAAAGGGAAATTGGTTCCTCCAATGGCAATGGTGACTCTAATCATGCCTTTGCTGTGAAAGGCAATGCAGAAAATGGTTCGAAAGGGGCCAAGAAGGACAGACCTCTTTGTGCACATTGTGGCTTGCTAGGTCATACCAAAGAAAAGTGTTACAAGCTACATGGTTACCCTCCCAACTACAAGAAGGGAAGGCCAAACCAACCAACTATGGTGAACCAGATTTCATATGACCCTGAGGCATCTTCCTTTCAGCTCACAGCTGCACAATATAGCCAACTTGTGAACCTTCTGCAAAATCATCCATCAAGTGCTGCACCTCCCTTCTCTAATTCTCAAGAAGGTATTATCCTATCTGTTAATCCTTCTCCATCCTTGTTTTCTCATGATTCTTGGATAGTGGATTCAGGAGCTAGTGCACACATCACTTGTTCCTTACAGTCTTATAATTCATATCATCATGTCTTTAACAAGTTTGTTACTTTGCCAAATAAAGAGTCAGTGTCAGTAACAGCTATTGGTACTGTTATGATCAATTCTGATCTAGTCTTGCATAATGTTCTATATGTTCCACAATTTTCTTTCAACTTGCTTTCAGTTAGTGCCTTGTTGACTAACAATTCCTTTTCTGTCACCTTCTATAAAAATCATTTTCTAATTCAGGACATGCAACACTGCAAGAGGATTGGGAAGGGTGAACTTCTTGAATGACTATATGTTCTGCCTTTCAAGAAGCATGCTACCAATTCATTTGATGCACACTGCACTGTCAACTCAAATTTACTTTGTAAACCTATAGTTCAAGATACTTGTAAATCTGTTGTTCATTGTAACTCTCTTCATAGTGACAATTGTAATAAAGCCAATCTGTGGCATACAAGATTTGGACATATATCTGATAAAGTGTTAAAACACTTGAGTAATACAATTCCTTTTTCTATGCCTAATGAGTTTTCCTCTTCTTTGTGTCCAATATGCCCTCTTGCTAAATTTAGACGTTTGTCTTTTGTTTCCAATAATCACATATCTGATTCAATCTTTTCTTTGTTGCACTGTGATGTTTGGGGTCCTTATGGACATTCCACATATGATGGAAGAAGGTATTTCTTGACACTGGTGGATGATTGCTCAAGATTCACTTGGCTATATCTCCTCAAAAATAAGTCAGAAGCTGCCTCTGCCATTATGAAATTCTTCACCATGGTCAAAACACAGTTTGGTTCAACCATCAAGTGCTTGAGATCTGATAATGCAAAAGAGCTAGCTCTCACAGAATTTCTGCAGTCACAGGGGACACTGCACCAATTTTCTTGTGTAGAAAGGCCTGAGCAAAATTCTGTGGTAGAAAGGAAGCACCAACACTTGTTGAATGTTGCCAGGGCATTGTTTTTCCAGTCCAAAATTCCCATTGCTTTTTGGGGTGAGTGTGTGGCCACAGCTGCCTTCTTGATAAATAGGTTGCCATCACCTGTTTTAAAACACAAGTCACCTCATCAAGTTTTGTATGGCACTGATCCAGACTACAAGTCCCTAAGAGCTTTTGGATGTTTGGCTTTTGCTGCAACATTACCATCTGCAAGAAACAAGTTCACTCCCAGAGCTAGACCAGCTGTCTTTGTTGGCTATCCACATGGATACAAAGGATATAGGCTTTTTGACTTGGAAACCAAGAAATTTTTCATATCCAGAGATGTGACTTTCCATGAGTCAATCTTTCCCTTCCACTCCAATCAAGAAACTCAACCTGAACCCTTCAAAAACATTGTCATTCCCCTTCCACTACCAGAAACACTGCAACCAGAAATCATCCATCAAGCAGATCCTTCACCACCTGTTTCACCAATTCCTAACCATCCACAACCTGACCCTGAGCAGTATCCAATCCCTGCTCCAGTTAGAAGATCCCAAAGAACCATTAGACCTCCATCCTACCTGCAAGATTATGCTTGCACCACCAAACCAATTCCATATCCAATTACTCTTTTTTGTTCCTATGCCAAACTCAGTCCCACTTATAAAACCTTTATCAACCAGATCTCCTCAGTGTATGAACCTCAATTTTTCCATCAAGCAGCCAAGTTTGATGAGTGGCGCCAAGCCATGAATGAGGAGATTCAAGCCTTAGAAGGCAACCACACTTGGACACTTGTACCATTGCCTCCAGACAAGCATTGCATAGGATGCAGATGGATCTACAAGGTCAAGTACAAACCAGATGGTTCAGTTGATAGACACAAAGCCAGATTGGTAGCCAAGGGCTACACTCAACAAGCTGGGATTGACTTTTCAGACACCTTTTCACCAGTTGCAAAACTCACTTCTGTGAGAGTTTTGCTCACTGTTGCAGCAGCAAAGAGGTGGCATTTGTTGCAACTAGATGTCAACAATGCCTTCCTCAATGGAGACTTGTTTGAAGAGGTGTACATGGACTTGCCTTTGGGGTACAAGACAGGTGATAAGAAGTTAGTTTGCAGGCTCAATAAGTCCTTATATGGACTCAGACAAGCATCTCGACAGTGGTTTTGCAAGTTCTCTTCATCTTTGCTCAAACATGGTTTTGTGCAATCAAAGAATGATTATTCCTTGTTCACTTCAGGGTCTGGCTCTTCCTTAGTCGTGCTACTTGTGTATGTAGACGACATTATCCTTGCAGGACCTGACATTGAGCAAGTAAACAAAGTTCAAGCATTATTGCAGTCATTGTTCAAATTGAAGATTCTTGGCAACCTCAAATATTTCCTCGGGCTTGAAATTGCCACTTCTTCTCAGGGAATTTCAATGTCTCAAAGGAAATACACATTGTCTCTCTTAGAGGACACTGGTTTCTTGGAGTGCAAGCCGGCCACCTTGCCAATGGATCCAAATATCAAACTCAATAATTCGGATGGTGATTTGATAGATGATCCTTCACAATACAGAAGAATGATTGGTAGACTAATGTACTTGACAATTTCAAGGCCTGACATAAGCTTCCCAGTTCACAAACTAAGTCAGTTTATGCAAGCTCCCCGCACTCCACACTTACATGCTGTACACCATCTGCTTCAGTACCTCAAAAGTGCTCCGGGCCAAGGATTGTTGTTTCCAGCATCGAATTCTTTAAACCTCACAGCATATGCTGATGCTGATTGGGGTAGTTGTGTTGATACAAGAAGATCTACCACTGGTTTCTCAGTTTTCCTTGGCAATGCTCTCCTTTCCTGGAAATCTAAGAAACAACCAACTGTTTCAAAGTCCTCTGCTGAAGCAGAATACCGAGCTCTTTCTTCAGTGGCAAGTGAGATTGTCTGGCTCACACGGCTACTCAAACACTTTGAGGTTGACATTGACTCCACTATGATATTTTGTGACAATCAGTCCGCAATTCATCTTGCTTCGAATCCGGCTCACCATAAAAGATCAAAGCACATTGATATTGATCACCACTTCATCCGTGAGTTAGTACAAGCACATGTGATCAAGCTCATTCATGTTAAAAGCTAGCATCAATTAGCTGATCTTTTCACAAAAGCACTCCCATTCCCTCAGTTTTCAGCACTCATGCACAAGTTGGGAATAGTCAATATCTATTCTCCACCTTGAGGGGGGGTATTAGATCTGTTAGAATATCAGTTAAGTTAGTTAACACACAGCTGGCCCATGTGCAGTTAGTTAGTCACTATCTATTTCAGTTATAGATGAGTGAGTCATCTTATGCATTATATATATCAGTTCCTGTATCTTCAATTACTTAATGAAGATCATTTTTCACAATTACATGATTCAATACACAGCTAGCTGTATATGCTTAGAGAATATGGTTATTATCGTTAAAATCATTCTTTAGGATCGATCTGTCAATTTCTGTACATGCAGTGCGGAACCTTATGACTTTCTGAGAGCTGGACGGATAGCTTTAGTAACCTAAACTTTATTTTCTAGTTGAGGTAGAGCACCGTTATAAACAGAAACTTGAAATAAAATTAATAATTGAATGTATAAATTGTACTATATATTGTTGAAGTTCTTGTTTTAGTACATGTCTCGTTCGGGTTAGGAGTGGCATTGATGGATCATTGGTCAAAGTGGCTCACCTATGCCTGCTGCAGATTATGGCTGCCGTCTTGGTCATGTACTCGAAAGGTATTTCCTCAGTATATCAGGTCCGTCTTGGTATACCAGATTGAGAATTGGGGAGTTTGATTTTGTTGGACGTAAATGTATACCAGCTTTTGTATTGTGAGGGGTAGATATCAGATTGATTTAATTCATTATTTGGCTATTTAGAAAGTTGGAAGTATCAGGCTACTCATCTTTGATTTTTATTTCTAGTGTGTGTTTGGTTCTATTTTCGGAGACACTAAAAGTATTTCTAGACTTATCAAATGTGATTCTAGTAAAACAAGAGTTTTCTGATTATATGTGTTGGGAAAACAATTTTGCATCAAAAATTAATTCTAGCAGAAACAACTTGAAGTAACTTCTGTTTTTGAATTGAAAAATCACACTAAATTTTAGATCAAACTTGTTTTTAAAATAAAAACATCCAAATATAAATCATTTTTTTTCAAACTCAATTGTATTAAAATTAATTTTACAAAATTAATTTTAACCAAAATTACGTCTATCAAATACTCTTCCAAACACATACACTTGGTTATTAAAATGGTAAAAGTCATTATATGCATGGGTATAACACAAGTGGTTGTGGGTTGGGTATTGATCTTAGTGGGCCTTATACGGTCCATATCCCCTAACCCAGAGCAAGAAGTTTCTTCACCCTGTTCTGGGTTATGGTGGACCTGCGCGCATTGTGATTGGAGATTTGGAGTGAGAGATCTGACTGATGCACTAATTGCCTCTTTTCCCTGTAATTGGTTGCCACTTCCCGGTAATCAGACATCCAAGAAGTTAGAATCTACTCCCTCTGGTCCTATATATAAGAGGCAAAACCCTAAAACACACAGACCAAGGAAATACATTGAAATAAGCTATTTGTAATTAATATTCATATAAATTACAAATTTAACCCTTCAATAATTAATGAACAAACCTACTTATATTGAAAGTTGCACTATCTCGTAAATATAAACCTTATTATAAATAAGGATAAAATTGGAAATGAGTATTTAATATTTGTCAAAATACATGCATGTCTCTTATATTTTGGACAAAAAAAAAGTAGTCATTTGCCTCTTATAATAAGGACCGGAGGGAGTATTATTATAAGGATGTTGTTAACGAATGCCTTAAGGATATTGATTAAAAAATCAAAAAAAAAAGTTTTTACTGAAAAAATAATTATAGTACTTTTTAAATTGTATTTTTTTATAAAATACTTTTTAAAATATTAAATTCATCATTTTTCATACAAATTTTCCTTTTTCCCCCCCTTAAATAATGTTGCTACCATTTTCCTTGTTATAAATGTAAAAAAAAAACAGAGAGAGAGGGGAGACGGGAGAGGGGAGAGGGGAGAGAGGGGGAGGGGGAGAGGGAGAGTGAGTGAACCTGGCCTTCTCTATTATTTGGGTCATTATTTTGCTATATCTCTTGCCATGTGAAATTCTTAAGCAATCTTAATTGAGATTCTTTTTACCTTGGCTTTGTAAATTATCAATGTCTTTTACTTACTTTGACTGTATTTTTAACATATATTATAATTTAAATGATATATATAAATTATCAAAGAGCGTTTACAGAGGTACTTACAGATTACTCACCAACGAGCTGGTCCTCACATCGGTAGTGGGATTCGAACTCACGATCTTATAGGTTATGAGTCATATCCTTACCAACTGGATCAACCTTCGTTGGCTAAATGATATATTTTATTTAATAATATATATAAAATAAATAAAATTTGCTATTTCGATAACACTTAAGAATATTTCATTATTATTTTTTTTTATAAGCTATTTCATTATTAGTTGGATCGCCTATGCAAGTCCCATGGGGTAAAAATATAAAATATAATCGTGCTCTAAGTGGAAAATATAAGAGCTTTTCAGCTTGCATCACAGTTTTTCCTCAACACAACAAAAGAAAAAAAAAAAGAAAAAAAAAAGCTTGCATCACAGTCTCTGTCTTTCATATTACTTTGCATTGGCTAGAATCAGTTTCAAACATATTTTCAAATGTATCAGATGGAGAGACAAAAGGTACTGCGCTTCCCATCAAGCAAATTATAAAACCGAAAGAAAGAAAAAAAACAAACATAAATATAGAACCGGTTATCTTCACACCATGGGCTGTAATGCAATAAATGGGCTTAGTTTGGGTGCTTAACTATCTATTAGTTGTAATTAACTTTTGGTTATATAGTTGTAATTAGGTTCATGTGATAGTTTGGCATTTAAGTTTCCTTATCTCTTTCCCTTTGTTCTGTTAGGATCTGTTAGTTTGTTACTCAGTCTGTTAGGCTTTTGATCTATTTTCTGTTTTCTAGCTTTGGTAGCAAGCCTGCTATATATACAGCAGGAATCCCTCTCTGTAATTCAATTCGATTCAGTCAATACAAATTGTATTCATTTAGTAAATTCAATATGGTATCATTGAGCGATGATTCTGGTGATGAAAAGAAGCCATCAGGGAAGAAAACCCATACCCCCAGCGGCAAGAATCCCACGAATCCACCTCCAAACCCTGCATATTTCTTAAGCTACTCTAACAACCCAGGAATTCCCCTAGTTGCATTAGCCCTCAATGGCGACAACTATCGCACTTGGGCAAGATCCATGAAGACGGCTCTAAGAGCGAAAACGAAACTAGGGTTCATCAATGGCACGATCAATAAACCTGATGAAGATTTAGCTGATTACCACAGCTGGGACAAGGCAGACTCTATGGTTTTGGCTTGGATTCTCAACTCAGTGGATCCCAAGCTACACGCTAGCACTTCACATGCGTCCACTGCGAAGGAAATGTGGGAGGATCTTGAGGAACGATTAACTCAAACCAATGCCCCAAGAATTCATCAACTGTGGCGTACTCTATGTTTGCTTCAACAAGATTCAGAAATGAATATTAAAGATTACTACACACAGTTTAGAGGTTATCTTGATGAGCTGAGTGAACTTCAGCCATTGCCAGAATGTTCTTGTGGAGCGTCAAAGGCACTGATGCAGAGGGAAGAAGAGAATGGTGTGCACTTATTTCTTGGAGGCCTAAATAGTGAGCATTATGCTCATATTAAGGCCACAATCCTTAACACAGATCCTTTGCCATCTCTGAGGACTGCCTTCAACCATGTGTTAAGGGAGGAATCCAGGTTCTTGGCAGAAAAAGAAAAGAATGGCAAGACTGAAACAGCTGCTGCTTTTTACTCCAACAACAATAGGCAAAGAAATCGTGAAGGTCATAGGCCTAGATGTGATCATTGTGGCAAGATTGGCCACACCAAATCTAGCTTATGTTGATGACAGTCAAGGAAAGGAAGTTGCAGATCAGAAATCATCAGGACATGCTCTTCATGGAACCATAGTGAACCATGAGAACATGGCTGGTAAAGTAGGCAATTTTAGAGGTCAATTTTGGGTATTAGATAGTGGTGCTTCACACCACATGACCCATTTACTTACTCTCCTAGAGCAAGTGAAAAGAATTGACAAGCCTTTTAGAATTATTGTGCCTACTGGTGATACTATCTTGGTAGAAAAGATGGGAAATATCCATCTTAACAAGAACATCAAATTACATAATGTGTTATATGTTTCTAGTTTTAATTGCAACTTGATTTCTGTGCACAAACTTACACATGATATGAACTGTGAGGTCACTTATAATTCTAATTCTTGTGATATCCGGGACCAAGCTTCAAAGAAGAGGATTGGATCAGGTAGATTACAAGATGGAGTGTATGTCATCAAGATGGAGGGTGAAGGATCTTCTCTGGCTGTGTTAGGAAAGGACTTGACCAACTTGTGGCATGCAAGAATGGGGCATCCTTCCAACCAAGCTTTACAGTACATTTCTTCTTTACTAGATTGCAGTTTAAATTTCAATAAAATGTTATGCTGTGACATTTGTCATAAAGCCAAACAGTGTAGGCTTACTTTCAGTCATAGTGTTAATAAGGCAGAAGCCCCTTTTGATCTTGTACATTGTGATCTTTGGGGCAAGTACCACACTGCCTCTAGCAATGGATCTCATTTCTTTCTCACTATAGTTGATGATTACACTAGAGGAACTTGGGTTTATTTGTTAAAAGATAAAATTGAAACTTGTGACACTCTCATAGCTTTTCATAACATGGTAAAAACACAGTTTAACAAGAAGATTAAAAGAATTAGAAGTGATAATGGAACTGAATTTGTTAATATAACTCTTAGGAATTTCTTTCAACAAGAAGGTATTGTGCATGAGACATCTTGTATTGCCACACCTCAACAAAATGCAAGAGTGGAAAGGAAACATACGCATATACTTAATGTTGCTAGGGCTTTAAGATTCCAAGGGAATTTGCCCTTAAAATTTTGGGGGTGAATGTATTTTGGCTGCAACACACATTATAAACATGACACCTACCACAACTAACAAAGGAATCACACCATATGAAATGTTGTTTGATAAAACACTCTCTTTGAACATTTAAAGGTTTTTAGTTGCTTGTGTTATGTGAGAAATGCCTCTAAGAATAGGGATAAATTTGACCCTAGAGCTGAAAGATGTGTTTTCATGGGATATCCTATAGGGAAAAAGGGTTGGAGAATGTACAATTTAAGAACAAAAGTCTTTTGTGTGTCAAGGGATGTCATCTTCTATGAAGATGTGTTCCCTTTTGCCTCCAACACTGATAATAACGCTAAAGGGACTGATAACATTTTTAACTTTCCAGAACATGTTCTGGATGGAGAGAATGAGGATAGTTCTCAAGTTTTAAATGAGGAAGAATCAAGTAACAAAATTACTGAGGATGTCATGAATGAGCAGGACATTATAGTGACTGAAACAGAAGTACAAAACCAGGGGGGAGCAGCAAACTGATCATAATGAAATTGTCACAACTGGATCCAGAAATAGGCAACCTCCTTCTTATTTGAAGGATTACTACTGTCACTCTGTTGTTAGTAATCCCACATATAGGTCACTAGATGACACGGCTAATCCGAATATTGATTACCCTATCTCTAAGTATGTTGATTATACACATTTCTCAGAAAAACACATAGCCTTCCTTGCTGCCATTGCACAAAAGGAAGAACCAAGAAATTATGCTGAAGCTGTTCAGAAAAGAGAGTGGCAGGAAGCAATGAACCAAGAGATTAGGGCTTTAGAAGAAAATAAAACTTGGGAGATTTACAATCTCCCAAAGGGCAAGAAAGCAGTGGGATGTAAATGGGTATATAAGCTCAAGTACAAAGCCAATGGACAGATTGAGAAACATAAAGCTAGGCTTGTAGCAAAGGGCTATACTCAAGTTAAAGGAGAGGATTTCAATGAGACCTTTGCACCTGTGGCTAAAATGACCACAATAAGGTGCCTTCTGTCTATAGCTGTAGCCAAAGATTGGAAACTCCATCAAATAGATATGAGTAATGCTTTCCTTCATGGAGAGATTGATGAAGAGGTATACATGGAACCACCCCTTGGTTACTACATACCTAAAAAAGGAATGGTTTGTAGACTTATGAAATCCATTTATGGCTTAAGACAAGCCTCAAGAAATTGGTATTCCAAGTTATCCCAGTCTCTAATCACATATGGCTTCAGTGAGTCACATGCATATCACAGTCTCTTCACATACAAACACAATGACATTTTTCTTGCTATTTTAATCTATGTATCTGATTTGGTCATAGCTGGGAATAATGAAATTGCCTTAAATGATTTTAAGAACCATCTAAACAAATGCTTCCATATGAAAGATCCAGGGGCTCTCAAATACTTTCTAGGAATTGAGCTTGCCCGAGGGAAGAATGGACTATTCCTTAGTCAAAGAAAGTATGTGCTAGACATTTTAAATGAGACTGGCATGCTAGGATGTAAGCCTGCTGCCTTTCCTCTTGAACATAATCAGAAACTAGCCTTGGATCAAGGGGACATTTTTCCTGATCCATCACAGTATAGAAGACTTGTAGGAAGGCTAATATATTTCACTATTACTAGGTCTGATCTAACCGTCTCTGTTCATGTTCTAAGTCAGTTTATGCAGAACCCAAGACAAAGCCACTGGAATGCTGCATTAAGGATACTCAGGTACCTAAAAGCTACACCAAGTCATGGAATCATCTTGCCTAGGCAGAACAATTTGCAACTTACAACTTATGCAAACTCAGATTGGGCAGCTTGCCCTTTGTTTAGAAGGTCCATCACAGGATTTTTAATGAAATTGGGAACTGCTCCTATTTCATGGAAGACTAAGAAAAAACAGACAGTATCTAGGTCTTCAAGTGAGGATGAATATCGAGCTGCAGCCCATGCCACCAGTGAGATAATTTGGTTACACAACCTCCTGAAAGACTTACAAGTTCAGTGCAATCTTCCTATTGTTCTCTACTGTGACAATCAAGCAGCTATCCATTTGGCAGCCAATCCTGTCTACCATGAGCGGACAAAACACATAGAAGTGGATTGTCACTTCGTAAGGGAGCATCTACAAAAGTGGCTCATCAAACCAGAATACATTCCAACTAGATCGCAACTTGTAGACATTTTTACCAAAGCTCTAGGTGCAAAACAGTTTCAAGATCTATTGAGCAAGATTGGTGTTGTCACCCTGCATCTTGAAGGGGAGTAATGAGATAAATGGGCTTAGTTTGGGTGCTTAACTATCTATTAGTTGTAATTAGCTTTTGGTTATATAGTTGTAATTAGGTTCATGTGATAGTTTGGCATTTAAGCTTCCTTATCTCTTTCGCTTTGTTCTGTTAGGATCTGTTAGTTTGTTACTCAGTCTGTTAGGCTTTTGATCTATTTTCTGTTTTCTAGCTGTGGTAGCAAGCCTGCTATATATACAGCAGGAATCCCTCTTTGTAATTCAATTCGATTCAGTCAATACAAATTGTATTCATTCAGTAAATTCAATAGGCTGTAACTACTGGTTTTAAACCAACAGTGGCTCCCTGGCTAAAAATCTATCTAACTAAACAAACATCGTTATTTATAATTGAATAAAAGTTTATACATAAGCATATATTATGCAACAACGTCAATTATAGTTGAATTGGAGATCGCGTTGTTGGCCACTTGCTGACCTGGTAATCATTTGATCAAGTTTTATTCGTTATAGTGTTTTTTTTTTTAAAGCCAAAGTGAATTAGTATGGAACAAGAGATACTCAACTTATTACATAGAGCAGAAGACCAAAGAAGGAAGACAAAATGTATTAGGTTACTAACTACTCATCTTAAAAGAGATGCAACCTTGTTAAAATATCGAAACGTATAGTCACTAGTCACAAAGATCCCAATTATATTTATCCACAACCACAACATAACTTCAGGTTTAACTCGGGTAGTGCACCACCACAGTACAATTCCTTTTTTGTTATCTCCACTTGAATCCGAAATTTGATATTTAGTGAGTGAAGATTATGTTATGCTTTCTAATAAATATAGAGTTCAATTTATATACACGATTAGTATAAATAATTTTTATACAGACATTCAATAATATCTAAACAAATTAATATCATTGTTATTTTTCTCACACATGTCAAAATATTATTAAATGTTACTGTTAGTGTAAAACATTTTACGCTAACAATACATACTACTTTAATTTAAATATATATCCTTTTTTTTAAAAAAAATTGAAAACAAACTCGAGTCTTATTCTAATTTTAACCTATAACTAAATATAATATATAAAACACACACACACAGTTAAACCTCAATAAATTAATAAATAACACTAAAATAAAATTTTTTCTCGTCATACTAAAATAACACACTAATTACTAACATTTTGCCTATAAAAATAAAATAAAAATATCCCTCTAAATTATTAACTTGTGAAGAAGAATCACTCATTTTACTTAGTAGATTGAGGAATTAGTATTGCATACAATTTTTCCCTTATTTATACTAAAAATATAATATATTCCTAGTTAATTAATATTATGGAAATTCATGAAAATAGATATAAATTTTTTTCTAGGGTTAATATTTTTTGGGCTCTACATATAAAAAAAATTATTTAATCAATTTAACACAAAGAATAATATGTAGTGAAGTACATAAAAAAATTATTTATTATAATACGATAAGAAATAGTATAAAATTTAGAGTATAGATCATACCTCACCATCATTTAAGTATAATATCTACATAAAAGATGTAAAAAATACATTCTTAGAATATTTAAAAAAAAAACGTATCGAAATTCAAACAAATGAAAACCTCCACATCCATATATTTAGGTCTTGCGTTAATCATCATCAACTTCTTTACAAGAATCGGTTTCTCTCGCATTTCATTATTCTATATCATTTGTAAAGAATACAGTCAAAAGAATTATTCATGACAGTTTGCAGGTTTGGATTTGTTTAAATTGTAGCGGAGTTTTTTTTAATTATTTGAGTAAAAAGTTATTGTGAAAATAAAATAAACTTATTTAAATGAATACATAATATATATTTTCCTGTATATAAAGATTATAAATTCAGTCATTCATTGAGAGAAACAAAACTCAATTATATGATCTCCATGCCTCGAAACGAAAAGGATTAGTCGATAAAAACAAAATCAGCCATTCATGGCATTAAAATTCAAAATCATTTTTTCCCGTGGATCAAGATATGCGTTCTACTACTCACGTCTGAAGAAGATCCATTTAATAATTGGGCCTATAAATGAAGCCTACAAATGAGACCCACCCTGTTTCCCTCTGTCAAACTGGATGCCGTTCAACTATGGATGAGATCCACACAAAAATAAAAAATTAAATGGTTTTTCCTGCCCTATTGTTAACAATTATTTCTTGGGTTTTAATTTTGGTACCTCATAATTTTTTTCTTTATTTGTAAATGTCATTCCCCAACTCCCCGCCATCTCCTCAACCTGTCACTCTCATTTCTCCTCCCACCTCTCACCACACTGCACTCCATCACATAAATCTTCCCTTTTCAACCTCCGGTCAGACATAGGCAAAGACACTCGAGGCGGCGCACGGACCTTTCATCTTAACACACTTATTATCGTTTACGGATGAAGTTCACGTTCGTAGCCGCCCATTCCCAAAAGTTTATGCCTAAGTTTATTCATCCTTGGCTTGATAAATATATTAAGATCTCAATCTACTAATGGTCCATTTGTTTTAGATTTTGACGAAATTGATTCTAAAAAAATTGAAGTTAAAACATTGATTTGTGTTTGGTAAGTGATATTTTAATAGTGAGTTTAGATGAATTGATTTTATTCGGATGACAAAGCAAAATCACTTTTAAGGTGTAAACATAAAGAATTTTGTAAGTCTCACACCAATGATCAATTTTATTCAACGGAAAAATTTAAAATTCTTGCTTCTCTTAAAATCAATTCTACCTAATCCATAATCAATTTTTTTCAACATAATTTTGTAAACAAACACCCTATATTTACAAAATCACTTTTACTTCAGCTAAAATAAAGTTTGGGTTTCTCAAATTTAAACAAAGATACACTAAATAATTTATAAATTACCTTGAGGAATTATATCATACACGCATACTCAGTCCCTAAGGCCCGGCCCCATAAACGGCCCAATTATATCAAACACCGATACACGCATACAAAACCCCGGTTCGGGTTTTCCGACCCGGAAATAGATGCACCATAAAGCAAACATACCTGGTACAGGCCCATGAATTCACAGGTCATTTCTTTTGGGTCATGATGAACCCACAGAAGCAGTACCCAATTTTAAGATGGATTTTTGGGCCTATTCAATATAAAACTGTTATGTAACAAAAAGTCAAAAAATATTTATGACATTGATGTAATTTTCACCGTGTATATGGAGTGTACCATAATAATTAAAAAAAACACCAAGTTAAATGTAAATTATATCAACTACCTGAGTGTAGCCTTTAAAACAAAACAGATGTTGTGTTTGATTAAATCAAACTTTAAGGGTGGTCAATGTAATTTCTGGTAAAAAAAAAAATTATAATTTGTTTGAATTAGTTATAGAGATTTGAGTGAATATGTTATTCTTGCCTTTTCACTGGGGGAGAATCATCATTATCTCTTGGTATGATATAATATGTCACTCTTATATTTAATTAAGCTAGCAATAAATCCCCAATACTCATCCCTCAAACTGTGGATAATAATTTTCATAAATTGGTCAGAAATCATACTACCAAGAAATAACTTAAAAGATTTTACAGTCTAGAGTTTTACCTTAATGAAGTTTTGAATTATCATCATATCTCTAACTCCTGATGAGATCCTCATATCTCTAACTCCTGATGAGAAAGATAACTCGTCCTTGAGAAGTTTGCTGCAACAATGTGTAGTTCGTCTTTAAAAAAATTAAAATAAATATTGAAAAAAGCATTGCAAAATGCAAATGCTTTCCTAGAATTCTTCGAAGTCTTTGCCTTCCTTACATGCTCCAGCATCTTGTTCTCTGATTAACTCCACACACGTTTGCTGCATATATTATAATTGAGTGTCGAGCATTTTGATCCTACCAACCACATGAACATAGTCCTGTTGTTGGGAGTGTGAGTAAAATATGGATAAAAATCACATATTGAAAAGAACTTGACAAATTGAAGTTTGTATAATCAGAAAAGACTCGTAAACCAAATTTTAATATCTTGGGTCAAGATATAATATCAAACTCACTTATCTAATTTTTCAATTTACAGGAATTTTTTTTGACATCAGTGGTGTCCCTTTTGTTTTGTTATATATTTTCGGGATACGTGTATGTAAAGATGATAAAAAGTATGTGAGAGATAGAAAGAAACACATAAGGTATCACATATGATGTCTAAAATCTGATGTTTAAATAACACAACTCTATTTTTTAAGTAGCCCTAATTCATATGTTATTTTTGAAGCTGTGACCTGTGTTGTGAACCAAGGAGAAACTGGCAAATGATGTTGTAGTGTGTTTGGAGCAGAGTATAGCGTGTGAAGACATGTAGGATACCACTGCCTGGGAATCTCGTCACTGAATCGTTTATAAGCATGAGGAATAGAGGACCCATATCCTCTCTCCATTATTGTTCAGAGTTCAGCAAGTTGACTCATGGGCCAACCACACGCTAAGGACAGTCTCGGATTTTGGGTCACTCCCACACACACACAGCATATACCAAACTCTCCCCTCCCTTCACTCATCAGAAGTGATTGAGAATCAAATAAATAAATAAATAAATAAAAAGTGTTGCCAACGAGTGTCCTAAAAATATTGATTAATGAATATACAAAAAAAAAAGTCTAGATTGAAAAATTAAATATAACACTTTTCAATATGCTAAAAAAACAATTTTTCATACAAAATTTTCGTTATTGATTCATTAAACAATACCGAATACACTTGTTAGCATTTTCCATGAATAAATAAAGTAGATGCGGAGAACAAAAGAATATACTTTCTCCATCAAGGAATCCAATCCTCTCCAATTATATTGAATTCTCCTTGAGCCCCCAATTGTGAAAAAATTGACTTTCACGAATTTACTGAATCTCTTGCTTACTAACTTGTAGCATGAATATAAACAAGGAATGAGGAGCAAAAACAAAAGGAACTTTACAGAATGATGTACGACAAGATCTTCATACACCAAAGGAAAACGACCCTCTCCCCTGAAAATATAAAAGAATTACCAATTTACACGTTCTTGGCAATGTAATTAAGTACATTACGCAGCGTTTAGAAGGGAAAAGGAAAAGTAATCCAATTACGTAGGACTTGTAGCTGTCCATACTTTCCGAGGCACTGACCCATGAAACCTTAGTTTTTCTAACCAATGAATCAAATAAAACGCACAAAGGAAAAGACCAACTTCAATTTTAATATTTGTATTTTTGCGAATTCCACACCACAATTTGACAGCAAAAGGGGCACCGCATTAGCCTTGTTTAGCCAATAGATCATATTTCAGTGAGATTCAAAAGCCTTTTTGTTCTTTTCACTTTCATAATGCTTGGAGATCTAATTTTTATAATCCAATTACATAAAGTATCTTACTCAAGTATCTTTCATGGACCGCTTCGTTACTACCCTATGATGAATCTTCAACTATAACAAATTTATAATACACTTAAAAATAATAATGTTGGTGCTATCTATCTTTCCAGTAAGAAAAGCATATATATTTTTTTAGGTACAAGAAAAACTTTTTAATCTCTTCCAAGTTGTTCCTTAGGATAGGATAGATAAAACTTCAGCAATGTCATCAATCATCATCTAACCCCTTTATAACTTGGCAGTATATGATTCTTGTGGTTGTCTTTTGTAACGATTAAATATTGGGATAATGTGGAAATTAACGAAAACAAAGCATAAAGCACTTTGGATCGATTAGAATAGTTAGGCAAGACTTTCCTTTTTCTTTTAAAAAAAGTGTTGGTGATCCCTTTTGCTATTGAAATCAAACTTTTTTAAGGGACACACATTTAACTTATAATATAGGGTGGCGGCATCGTAGTCCAAATGATGGGGTTGTGGGGTTCCATGAAAAATTAATGTCGCTGTTACCACTAGTAGAAATAATATGACCTTATCTTATCTTACCAAATACCAAGAAAATAAAAGAAGGGGGTCAAAAGTGTCAAACAGATACTGGACTTTTGGGTGATGGAGATCTTTTGTCCCATTTTCCTATACCAAAAACCTTATCCCCTCATCAATATTATCCACATTAATTAAAATTCTAAATAATATTAGAAAAGTAAAATACAAGGCAAAATGATATTGATAGGGATATGATTTGGTACATGAAATGGGGACGAGAGATGTATATCCTATCGGGAGAGCCTAACGTGAGACCATTTGTAGGTAGTCCACGGATGCAAACAAGCCACGTTCATAAAATTAAAAGTTTCCAAACAAACTATTTTCCAAAATATTAATTAGCTGTTTCAGCTAAGACTTGGAAGTTTTAATTGACACATGGCCCACTGTTTGTTAGCTACACGGGAAGGCTAACCATGAAGAAACATAAGTCCCAAATGGAATCTCTCAACCACTGTTCCAGCTTGAAGCTAACATAATTGTTCAATTAGAAGCTATTATGCTATGTTTGTTGACAGAATTAGAAATATCAACAACTGAATTATGGCCTTATAGTATTAATAATGCCCTAATTATTACAAGTTTGAAACGCGCATTTGCCATTTGGCTTGACAGTAACCTTTTCCTTTATGTTGTTTTTGTTTTCCTATTTATTTATTTTGTTACAAAAGCAAAAGCCAGAAGGTTGTATGTATTAATTTGGTAGTCTATTCTTTTTTGGGTTGCTATGGTATCCATGTAAAAGTTAAGTGGGTTTTCTATAAACTCAATTACAAATAAATACTCTTTAAAAGGGAAATTACAAATAGCCCCTTTTAGTTTTGTTTTCTACATCAATAGATTAAAACTAAAAGGAAACCAGATTTTAATCGATAGTCACGACATGATACACACACGAAAAAGGCCGTCCTGAGGAAGTGGCTAGCATGAACTTGCAAAGAGAGCTAGAAGGCAGAATGAGAGCGGCGAGGCAATAGTAACCCACAGTGCTATGGTTGGATTCAAACTATCAGCAAAGAACCCAGCATTTATTTATTCTATATATACCAATAGTAATTGTTTTATGACCACTCATCCAATTTTTTTTAACTGGCCAGGACCGCATCAACAAATAGTTCCTGTGTATAATAGTATATACATGGTTTTTTTTTTTTTTTTTAAATGAAGATCCTAAAATCCCAAAGACGAGAATCAAAATTAAAAGGGTACATCCTGAACATGGTTAAAATGAAGAAATCGTTTACTAAAGAAATTGGGTTTGAGTTAGAAAATAAAGAAAAAAGAGAGAAAATCGTAAATTCTTTAATAACATTAATGATATTAATACAAGATAATATGATGATATAATGCGATATAGAAGGCTTGGGCTAAGTTGTACTACCCAAAATTTATACCACTCATTGCACCACCCATGTGGCAAATTGTGGGTCAATCAAATAGCCACATGGGTGGGTCAAATTTTAAAACCTTGACTAGTTGAAAAATCAAATGTCTAGGTGTACTCAGAATGATTGGTTCAACACTTGTCATATGAGTGGTGCACCATAGAATGAACCTTAAAAAGAAACACAGTTCTATTTATGCTAGGAAAATATAACATAGTACGAGTACAAAATTTGTACTATGCAGTTTGTTAGAGAATTAGATTTAAGAGAAAAAAAATTAATATTGAATTCTACATGTAAAACTAATATTAACCCATGTCTAACTCCAAATAAGTGGAAGCAATTTCTTTCTTTCTTTCTTTCTTTTTTTCTTTGCTTTTTGATGACCAAAATACGGGGTAGGAGGTGGGGAATGTGCAGACTGTCTGTGTCCAAAGAGACACTAAAGAGGCATATTACAAGAGATCTCCACATCAATAGACGGGTTTATGCGGATATTTTTATAAGAGATTTTGATTGAGAATAATTTTATCATATTTATTAAGTTATGGTGAAGGACCAAAAGTCAATCAAAACTGAAACTGAGAAAACAGTTATTATTTAGGTCTAACACATAAATAACCAAGCCTGTCAGTTTCTATTTCAAGTTCTCCCTCTATATTTATTCTGAGACTAGTGACAGAAGTTGCAAATGTTTTCTCAAATTAATGTCAAAGTAAGCATATAACAGTTTGATCCTCTTCCTCGCACTGCCAAAATAAAGTGGTAAAATGTCAAATGATGAAGAATTAATAAAAATGATTCTCATTGTCCTAACGATCCACATGACACTATGAACAAGAAATTCAGGACTTTCATCCCACCAAACCCCATCCTGAGCTTTACCATTGACCCACCACACCTTATAGGGACACTTTTATCTTTTAAGAACGAAGAATGATATCAGAGCAATTAATAGGATGACATTCATCTTTGAAATAACCAAACAATCGGGGAGGCGTTTTACACCAACTAGAATAGACCATTGATTTGGCCTAAAATTAAATCCATGGCATGATATTGATAACCTGTAAATGACCCACCTTGATGACGACGAGGGAATTGTTGGCCATATATATATATATATATATATATATATATTATATATATATATATATATATATGCATACACAAAGCTTATATAGCAAGGGTAGGTACATGTTAAACGCCTCTGTCAATTGGGTTAACCGCTACGTGGGGCACTGCATGCAGTGCCCACTATATGGGAAGAAATTCCAGCTACCAATAAGTTAATCCATGAATATCTTAGGATTTGCGAAAGAATAAAACTTATGTGTCTTATTAAAATTATTATAAAGTTATCTAAAGATTTTGATTGAATGTGATCAATAATCACATCACATAATCCTATAATAATTACTGTGTGGAATGCACTTATTTTAGGTCATATAGCAAGTGTTTGAGTAATTTTCTTGTAAGTTACTACTCCTTTTACATCTTTCACACTTATTCATATATAGGTTATAATTAGAGTGTAAATTATAAAAAAGATAAATAAAACTATTTATGATTAAATAAAAAGTTGTATAAATATAAAGTAAGTAAATAACATTAGTCCAAAGTATTTCAACAATTAAAAGAGGCAGGCTTGAAAAGGTAGGAGAGATGGAGCTAGTAGTAGTAGCCCTGCCAGCGAATTTGGCTGGTACTATTAATTGGGAAGGTCCCTAAACAAAACAAAAAGGAAGAATCATGATTCATGAAGGACCCAAACCTACCCATAACCTTTTGCTAGCTTTGATTTCTTCCTTGCATATGTAGGTTATAGCTTAGCTGGCTCGTGGTCTCGCCCGAAACACAAAATAATAGTCATGACATATGGTGGTCCATATTTTAAGTCCGGATAGCTCGCGAGGGTACCCCTGAGCGGGAATCATGTGCCTTTTCTCCTTTCTAATTTGTTTCCATAATAATGAATGAATTGGGGGAGCAAAATGAGGCTACGTTGAAGAATTGCTTCAGCAGTTCAGCTTTGAAGTTTAACTGAAACGTGGATTGTGTAGCTCACTTTTATTTGCATTGTTTTTTGTTTTACAGTAAATTTGCGGTTAAAACTAAAAGCCAATACATGCTCATTTTCTTTTAGTTTTATATTTATTTTTACATCATTGTATTATTTACATTTTTATAAGATATATTAATTTATAATAATAATAATTTGAATTTTATATAGGCATGGTTCATTTCGAATGGGACGGGTTCAAATTTTTTGAATAAAATACCTAAATCGATTGTCTTTAGATTCAACTTTTAGAATTCAATTTGACCCGATGAATCGATTCGAATCACCAAAATCAACTGGGCCTAAAGCTATTACCTCAGTTGATGTGTTAATGATTAGTATCAATCTCGAGGAAAGTTGATGAACTTTTAAAATAACAGAATGCTAGGTATAATTAAATCAAATATGAGAAGAGACTGCACCAACATATGATTGATTCGAGTAGTAACGAGTTCGGGCCCCTTAAATAAACGATCAGGGATTCGACTCTCGACTCTTGTGTATGGAAAAAATCTGGTTAGAAGGAGACAACCTTTAAATGTCATTCAGGTCTCCCTACGAAAATTGGTCACTAATTACGATATTAGATATTTCGTATAATGACATGATTAACCAAAAAATATGAGAAGAGACCAATGTAATTTTTTCAAGATGAAATGAAGGGTTGAGATCTCAGCAATTGTTCATGACCGTAGATCTTGATCCCTTATTGCTACTACAGTACCACCCTACGGTCCACATCATTCAGATAATTATCCCAAATGGGGAAGTGAAAAGGTACTGCGTTGAAATTCCCCGTGTAACTAAAATGGAAGGTGATCTTTATATATTCTCAAGGGAGAAAGAGAAAGGGTGCATGGCCAAATGAGATAACAATATCCTCCAATTTGGTGTGGTATTTTTTTTTCTTTTCTTTTCATGATTGGAGTTTGACCATCTACCGACAAAGTCTAAGTTACTTCAAAGTTTTGTGCAGTACCAAAATTTTAAATCATTATCAGCCATTGATTGATTCATTTTTTAATTTTTTAATTTTTAATCAATTAATCAACTATTGAGTTTTATGGAGAATATCAATCTTTAACTTATTAATTAGAGAGGTATTTAGAATTGCTCATCAACTATTACTTCTTCATTTTGCTATATCACCCCAAGGACTATGCAAGTTATCATTTTTATTTTTATTTTCCAAGCTGAGTAACTAAAACTTTGACTACAAACTGAAATAATTAAGAAATAACAAAATAGCAGCATAGATGATGAATATACTGTAACTATTATATTATATATGGTGGGTTTATAATAGGTTTACATGACAAGCAAGCTCAACTTAACACCACTGCAAATTAGTTTTCTTTTTCGATGAAAATAATTATGTGCTGTGGTTTATAAGCAATACATATTTAGATAACCAACCACAATTATTGAATAATAATTTTAAAAAATCATCATTAATTCACTAGAAATAATTAATTCACTAGAATTAATCAATATAAATTTTAGGTTTAATTACTCTATCGAGCCATGAACTATTGAGAGTTTTCGAATAGTTCTTCAAATTTTGAAAGTTTGTAATTGGGTCCCTAAACTTATAAAAAAAAATTATTTGGCAAGGATTTGGTGAAACTCTAACGAAGATGTGTATGACGAACCCAAAAACAAATTTTCATAGCTTAGGGAGCCAGCTAAAAACTTTTAGAATTCAGGTAACTATTTGAAAATTTTCAAATAGTCTAAGAACCAACATAATTAATAATTTGGCATGCACAGCTTGAACATAAAAATATTAAATAATAAAAATAAGGATAAAATATATTTTTTAGTCCCTCAAGTTTTTTAATTTGGCAAAAATCGTTCCTCTATTTTTTTTCTTTGAACAATTTCAGTCCTCAATGTTTTCAACCGTGATAATTTTCATACCTTCATCAAGTACTGCAAAAAGACTAACGTACAATGCATACGCACAAACAGTTTAGCTCAAAATGGCCGTGTTTTGGGAGATTTCAAGACATCTTTTTTAAAAAATAATACACGTTGGAAATTGAATAATAGGTCTGCTGGGCAAGTTAACGTGCCATATAGACAACTTAACGGAGGTCTATGGATGAAGACAGACAGAGGGACTGACGTGTCCCATGTTGATAAATATGGGGGACACGTGGGCCACACGAGACCACTAACTAGTCAGGTAGGATGGTTAGCGGGATATACAGGCAAGCAAACAAACATTCGAAGTAGAAGGGGGGCTAATGTGTCCTGCCTTTGTAAATTTGAGGGACTAAATGAAAAATTTATTTTTTGAGGGACCAAAAGTGGGACCCCTAAATTTTTCAAGGACCAATTTAGGCCTTTAGTCTTTATTATTTTAATGTTTTTTGGTTCCAACTGTGCATGTCACGTGGAGCCACATGGCGAATCGTTTGTCATGTAAGCGCTTTACATTAGTTTTTTTTTTACAACAACTTCATGAATGGACGAAAATTGCAATGTTTGAAATCTATGTGGACTAAAATTGTTCGGAAAAAAATAGAGCGACGATTTTCGCCAAATTAGAAAACTTGAGAGGTTAAAAGTGCATTTTAGCCTTAATTTTATTATTTAAATATTTTTTTGGTTCCAGTTATGCATGCCACAGGCCGAACCGGTTGCCACCTATGCATTTTCCATTAGTTTTTTGACAGCAACTTAATGGAGGGACGAAAATTGTAACATTTGAAAACTACAGGGGCTAAAATCGCTTAAAAAAAATTAAAGGGACCATTTTTGTCAAAGTGAAAAGTTGAGGGACTAAAAATTCATTTTAACCTAAATTTTTTTACTGTCTGTTGGACTAAATAATATTTACATTAAGTGAGCAAAAAGAGAGTGCACACGAGCTTGTAATTAAATCGTGACTTACTCTTGATCAAGTCTCTTAAGCATGTAACATAATAATATTAGAGTTTAATTGGTATGTACTGTCAGTGTAAAATTTACATTGTCAATCAACGAGAAATCATAGTATGATTTTAAGGTAGTTAGGATAAGAATCAAACATTTTTAATGATGTCTCAATATATGATTGGTTGACAGTGTAAAATTATCAGTATATACCAATTAAATCCATAATGTTAAGGATAAAGCTTTTGTACATCACGTGCTTGAACATTTGTTTACAAATTGGGGCATGTGATAGGATTAGGATATAAATGCATGAAAATTAAAATAAATTAACTGTAATTAAATGATAAAATTATGGATATGTAAGATTATGTGTATATAAATGGACGGACTAATTTGATTATGTTAATATACACATAGTTTCGCTTCAGCAAGATCTATTAATGTAATTTACAAAAATATTTTTAGATGATGACTAGCTAATTACAAGACAGATGCAAGCATTTAAAATGGAGAAAGAAAAAAGGTAACTTGTTGAAAGATATATTGAACCTCTAACCTTAGCATCAAAGTCTATAAACGAGGGCTGACTAAAAGATCATTTACTAACAACTCTATCCTACCTATTGAATCAATAATGTCTATACACTTTCACATTTTTATATATTTGTTAAAATAAAAGGGTTTTGTTAAGAAATAAAAATAAAAAATACTTAAAAAAAAAAGAAGGCAAAAAAGCCGCTCAAAGTAATGGAATTCATGGGGGGGAAAATCTTATCTAATCTGAGTGAGTAAGAGTGTATATGTATTTTTAAGTTATTTAATAAATTAAAATCTCTAAGTACTTCATTAAATCAATATCAATAAATATATTTTTATTTAGTAGCCTTAAACACAAACTCACTTATCCGAGTCACGGTACATCACACGCGCATGACGTTTACGTGAGCACACCACACTCTTCCTTTGTCCCTCCTTCCTGTCGCACTCCCAAAGAGAATGGATCCCCACAACAACATTTGGATTTTTGTCGTTTTTGGACACTGCGTGCGTCTTACGTCATTTTCCCAATTCCCTCCTTACACGGCATCCCACACACACAACTGATCTCCTACGCGCACACGCTTCATATGGCTATCCTCATCCACACATCACAGCCGTCTGATTCGCCGACAAAACCTTCTTCAACAATCCGGCGGCAACGATAGGTTTATGTTAGAACTTGGAACAAAAAAATCCAACAAAAAAAGGTGACGTATTCCCCAAAATAGAAATGCAGGCTATTCATGTATCGTATAAAAAAAAAATGCAGTGTAAAATGAAAGGGTACTGTAATTTCGAAAAAAATTAATCTATCACCGAAAACAAGGGAACAAAAGAAAAATCTTTCTAACGAGTATTCAAGAATAATACTTAAAAATCAATACAGTAAACTTTTTTGATAGAAAAGTATAACAATTTTTTTATTTTCTATAAGTCAAAATACATATTTTTTTAATAAAAGCTTTCTATCTTCAATCAATGTCCTTGAAACATTTGTGAATATTTTTTAAAAAAATAAAAAGAGAAAAGGCTCGAGCTAGTCTCTAACAAAAAATATAAAATATATTGAATTCTTAAAAATCTTAAATATTGATCAAGTAGTCTTTAATAAGGATCAAAATATTATTCAAATTATCTTAAAAATGACTAGTTTAATTAATTTTTAAGATTTTTAGGACTAAATTAGTATTATTTAATTTTTAGAAAAAAAATATGTCTTTGTGTTTTTTTTTGGGATTAATATAAACCTTGACTTTATTATTTTTTTAAAAAAAATAGGGCAGTTCATGAGAAGCAACAGAAAAAGAGCCACGTGAACCGACAAGGAGAAAGGTCGTAGATAATTCGAATAGGCAAATGTTAACAAATATTCCTAGAATATTGGTTAAAAAAATTAGAAATAAAAATTTTATCTTGAGAAGTGTATTTAATATTTTAAAATTTACACTTTCTAATATAAATTTTTTATCTCTGAATTTTTTAACCAATAACCTTAAAACACTAGTTAGTAAGAGACATTAGAATATAGCAAAATATATCCGAGTTTATTTAAGAGAAAAAGAAAAAGGCAGTTGCCAGCAGTGCCAGCTTTTTTTGTGATTGGTTGCTTTCTTGACCTTGCGTTACACGTGGGACCCTTCTGTTCGTGGCATTACACGCCTTGAAATTAAAATTAAAAAGGATGCACTATGGGACCCACACAGAGAAGAAAAAAGGAGCGAATCTTCGTTAAAGCGATTAGGAAGGGGTAGATAGCGATGAAGCTTGTGGCTTTGACGCGTGTACAGTGGGACTGGGACCCTTCTGCTGCTGGGACAAACTCAAATAATTAAATAATTAAGAGTAAAGACCCAAAGTGATCCCTCAAATTTTTCGAGTAACCCAATTTGGTCCCTAAAAAAATAAAAGGATAATTTGGTCCCCATAGGGGACAATTTGGCCCCCCAAATTTTAAAAATGAGGGACAATTCGATCCCTCAGTAAGGACCAGATTGTCGTCCTCTTTAAAACTTCGGGGACCAAATTGTCATTTTATTTTTTTAGGGACCAAACTGGCCTACTTGAAAAATTTGAGGAACCACTTTGGGTCTTTACTCAATAATTAATAGGGAAAAGTGTATAAAAAACCCCATAACTTTAGTCCATTTGCAAATAGACACCTTTAACTATTTTTTTTCATAATTAGTCATTAAATTACCACTATTAGTAAAATCATTCCTTCAACTATTCTTTCGTTTCAATTAGTTCTTAAACTATTACTATTAATAAAATCAATCATTCAACTAACATGCCCGAAGGCTTTGTTCTTATTTTTAAAACTAAATAAAAATAACAAATACAATCAACAGATTAAGCTTAAGTAAAATGAACGGTTGAATTTATTCACCATTATTGATCTAATTGAGAATTAATAGAAGGATTAATTTTACCAATATCAAGAGTTTAAGATTTAATTGAGACAAAAAATAGTTGAATGATTGATTTTACTAATAGTAAAAGTTTAAGGGCTAATTAGGAATAAAATATAGTTGAATGTGCCTATTTGTAAAAGAGCTAAAGTTTAGGGAGTGTGTTTGTATTTTTCCCTAATTAATAAAACAAAAATATCAAATCAACCAATCAAATATTTTGTAAAATGCTCATCTAATATAAATATATGACTGAATTTTATGAGTTTAATTGAACGCATAGGTTTTTTTGTAATATCATTTAATTATATATTATAATATTGTAAAATTTATTCAATTTTTATCTTAAATTTCTTAATAACACATATAATAACATACAATTAATTACTCATATAAATTGAAAAAAAAATAGGGATATAAAAGAATGTCCATTGATTCTCATGATTTTTTGGGGTAAATATTTGTAATTTTACTTAAATAGGTAAATGTGTAATATGTAAAAAGTTATACGTGGTTTCAACTTTCAAGAGTCATCAACATGAACTCAATAGTGGTTGGTGTATAAGTGGATTATGATTTTAGATGAAAGTTACTTGAAGGTCGGGGATTCGAATCTTAGAGTCATCACTTTTGGAAGGACTTCAGCTAACAATTACTCCCAATCTGAGGGTTAGTATCACAGCTATATCTATAGGGATACTAGTCAAAGACAAAAAAATGAGTCAACAATGGGAACCACCCCCCGACTTCTTTCCTTACTAACCGTTAACGTCCGAATTATTTGTTTATTCATTTTAATTTAATTTTATATGTTATTAGTATAAAAAAAATCATATTATTTACAAATTGTGAATCATAGTATGTGTGCCTTTTAATATAATTATATAAAAGTCAGTCATTTTTAATTATGTGATAATTTATGATTCGTTGAGAGTATAAAAAATATTTATATAAACAATATATAATAATTAATTCTTATTTATTTTAAAGCTCACCATCATCCAATTCATTTTAATTTTCACCACCTGTGTACCATTAGAGGAGGGAAAACATTGTCTCGCTGATAAAACTAATGGGAAAAAGTCTACACACTCCTTGAATATTCTTTAAAAGCAAATGCTAACCAGTGTCCTAAAGGTATTGATTAAAGTATTAAAGATAGAAATTTTGCTTCCTTAACCAAGACCCTTCTTTAAAATCACTATTATGATGGATTTTAAATATTTATAACTAGTGAATTTAGATTTTGACCCTTATTGTGAGGACGAACATAGTTCCCCAAGCTAAACTGAGAGGCCTTCTTCGACTAAGGCATGCCCAATTACAAGGTGTTGTCTAAGGTGCACCACCCACCAAAGTGGTGCAGTGGTGCACCACCCAAGTGGCAAAATCTGGACCATCCAGATTGCCACTTGGGATTTTGACTTTTCAAACCATCATAAAGGGTCAAGGTTAGAATGAAGCAGTCAATTAGGTGGTATATAGATGAACCACCACTTTTAACCATTGGATTTGTTATTAAATTAATGGATGGTTTAGATTTGATGGTAAAATAGAAAAAAAATCTAACTTTAACCTAATCTTAGCCTCTCTGCCACCAACCACCGTTCTCAGCCTCTCTACCTTCGACCACCGTTCTCAGCCTCTCTCCGACCACCGTTCTCAGCCACGCGACCTCCGACCACAGCCTCGACCATCCGACCACCGCTCTCAGCCTCGACCCTCTTTCAGGTTTGCCAATCTGCTGCTAAACAATCAGCCCCGACCCTCCGCGTTATCTCTCTCTGTCTCGGTCAGTTCCGCTGAAGCTTGAAGAGTTGTGGGGCGGCGATGGCAGATCTGGTTCTTCATCGCGCGGAAGAGGGGCTGATGGGCGGAGGGAGGCCGAATCTAGTCGAGCTTGTTGGTCCAGTTACAGATCTGCTCAAGCTTCTGGCATTCGAAGAAGAAGGGGACACCGGAGCGATAAACGGAGTCGAACGTTGCTGGCGGCCGAACGGAGAAGAAGATCTGGTCGAACGTTGCTGGTGGTCGTTGACGTCGAGGGATTCTCTGCATCAAGCATCAACGGAGTCGAGCGGCTACGTTATTCGCTAGAGGGAGGCGAGGCGAGGTCAGTTTTCAAGTAGCCAGAAGATCTGGGTTGTGGAGGTTGCGGCACGGCGGCGGATCCCCCGGCTAGTGGTGTTGTGGGTGAAGAGGCAGATAGGTGGGAAGGGGAATAGGTCATTCATTTAGGTTAAAAATGGTGGTACACTCATGTACCACCTATTTTGATGCTTCATTATAGCCATGACCCTTTAAGAATGTTTGAAAAGTCAAAATCCCAAGTGGCAATCTGAATGGACAAGATTTTGCCACTTGGGTGGTGCACCACTGCACCATTTAGGTGGGTGGTGCACCATAGCCTTCACCCAATTACAAATACAACTAGGCAACATAAATTACTCGTATTCTTCTCTTCGAATCTTTACTTTGGCTCCCCTACATTATATCAGCCACAATTTTTTTCCTAGAGAATATCTCGACCAATATCATAATCGCCCAAAGTTGCCTTACAGGAGTCGGTATATCACACATGAATCCATCTTTCTTTTCATTCATTCACCTAAATACATTCCTACTCATCATAATGTATTTGCAAGTACCCTTTCCGTCATGTGATTTGAGAAGAGGAGTCGAGCTACGGATTAGTCGAGCAGACCGATGGCAACATTTAAGAAAACCATCCGACATCTTTCGTTATTTTCACTATCAGCAACCATGAGCATCAGCACAATGCAGTTCCTATGAACCTCACATCTATATTCAAAACATTTTAGTTTTTCCATTTTTATAATATACTACTGCTGAACATATTTATTTGTTATAAAGCATGAAGAAACTATTAGGCATGTTTAAGTGAACACAAGATGGGAGAATGAAGACAGAAATGAACATGACAATGGATTGGCAAAACAAACAAGATGAATGCAGAATATACACTACACTGTAAAGCAAATTTAAGCATTTACAATGTAGTGTATACAAACACTTAATCCGCAACACATTAAGCATTACACTACACTGTAAAGCAAATATCACAGAAACTAAACATAGTAACTCATTTAGAAATTGAATGCAGAATATACAGAATCACATTCACGCTAACCCATTCGAACAGAATCGTTATGTTTCATACACTACAACACAGAGATACTCACCATTCATCATATGAAAAATCTAAGCACAAATCCCTAATTCTCATACAGTACTCTTACTGTAGAAACAGAGAAATAATTGGCAACAAGAATTTACCAAAATACAACTTCTCTTTATGCTTGCCAATTGAAGCTCTCTCAAATACAACACAGAGCACTTTCGAAACCCTCTTTTGCTCGAAACCAGAAAAGCTCAGAGAGAGAGAGAAAGTGGTAGTACCTTAGAGAGAGAAGCTCGCGGTGGTGGTGGGGAGGAGCTCGCAGTGGTGATCACACGAGAGAGAAAGGGTTGGGGCAGAAGGGCGGTGGTGAACAAGGTTAAGGAATATGTGTGAAGTGATAAAAGGGCGTGCGGGAGATAACGTTATTGTAAAAATTTAAGAAAAACTTTTAACATCAGTTATTAAAACAATCGACGTTAAAGATGAATTTTAACGTCTATTATTTGAATAACAGATGTTAAAAGTTTTACTCAAGCTTTTTAACGTCTGTTATTTTAATAACCAATGTTAATGTTGATTTAAATGAATAAATTATTTACCATTCTATTACCGCGTTTTTTTTAACGTCCAGTTTTATTTAACCGATGTTAAATCTGGTCGTAAAATCAATATCTTCCGCTAGTGCCTCATCGTAGCGTATGTTTGTTAGGTAAACGTGGACATGATTTTTCAGAAGTTATGAAGTTGTAGTTCCACATTTTGAGTGGGAAAAAAAAAAGTTACAAGAATGTGATTTTAGGAATCTGGACGTGGAACCAAACATAGGGGTAGTCTACTTAGCCATTCTTGGTGATGTCCGTTGTGTTTGCACAGTTCTTTTTCCTATCCTTAGATTTGATTTTTTTTTATTGTTTAAACAAAGAATATGTAAAAAATAAATAAATTATTAGACTGAATATAATTTTAATTTCCGCTGTTAAGTGTTAATCTCACCGCATATACTGTTCAAACAAAATTCTTACCGCATATTGAGTCAATTAACATTGTAATTCACTTGTGTGCTAATTCAACAAAATCATATGACAACACAATTTTGATGTGGCACCAAATGAATATATTTTCTATATTACTTATTCCATATTCCTCCAGTTCGTATGTTCCAAAGGCACACACATGCACCCGGTAAAAAAACAAAAAGACACACACATGCAAATCATTGTAAAAAAACATGTAATAGGAGCTGTGCATAAGGTGTTTTTAAGCAATAATTTTTTGGAAAAAAAATAAAATAAGATGAGTGTATTGGTTTGAGATTTTAAAAGACATTTTTTTATGGTAAAAAAGTCTTGATTGAATACTACAAGACTTTTTTACTATAAAAAAATCTTTTAAAATCTTTTAAAATCCCAAACTAATACACCCACCTTAAGTAATCTACGACTTTTAAGTAATCTAAATAACTCTGGTAGTATTCAATCAAGACAATTAGAATATTTTAAAGAGGGTGTCCAAATCTGGTAGTATTCAATCAAAACATTTTACAAGTAACAAAAAGTTTCGTGATATTCAAAAGTTCCATGATTTCGATGTAATGCTTCTAAGGTGGATTTTGTGGGACTTTGAGTGATTTTTTAGTGATCTTTTTGTAACAACAAGTCTCGCCTTAACACATGAAATTTCTCAAGATTTTCAATCATTATTTGTCTTCACCTTATGCCTTCACCTCTCTCTCCCCTCCCTCTCTCCTCCCTCCCTCCATCTTTATCCTTTCTCCCCCTTCTATCTCCCCTTCTCTCCCTTCTTGGTTGTCGTTCAACCAGATATAAAATTACCAATCAACTTTTACTTTTAAAGCACTTAACTTTTCATTTTGCAACCACTTGTATTCGTTCCAATATGTTGTCTAGTGCTAAAGTTCTTTTGTCATGCTCTGTTCCCATGGGTGGTGGTGTTTGGTGTGTGCGCCAAATGCAAGCTTCATGTCTTTAATGTTTTTTGTGCTTTAATTTAAGTTAGGCGTAGGAGTCTTGCCATGTATTAGTGGTTGGGTTGCATCTTTGGCTTCTTTTGTGCTGGATACTTTCTTTTCAGTTTCGAGTAACTATTGTACTCTGTTACCAATACTATTCTTTGCCTTTCAAAATAAAAATAAAAACCTTAAAATAGCTTTTAAGCCCCCAAAAAAGTTGGGTCAAATGTTATCTAAGTATATAGTAGAATTGGTTTGCAAGTACACATTTAGCTATGCCACACCAAATTATATACTCTTTATGACAAACATATCAATTATAATAAGTAATAAAAGTATAGAATATAATATTTGTGACATTATGAAAATAAAGTGTTTTTATTGTTTTAAGTTCACAATTTTCGATTCTACTACATAAATATAATAACATGTGAACAAAACAACTGTGTGAATATATTGTTTTCTCCACCATAAAATTGAATTTGCTCTTTAATGTTGTAATTAGAGTTTATGTGTTTATTCATGACTCCTCCACCATGTATTCATTTCAAATCTTATAAATCCATATAATTCTTCCAAATCATATAAATTCTTATGATATAAATTCATTAAAATCCAAACTATAAAATCTTGATTATAAGAGTCTTTAAAAAAAATTGGAAGTCATTATATTCCTATATAATTTTTTAAAATCTACAAGATTCTTTTATACCAAAATAGTCCTTTAAAATCTCAATCTAATACCCCCTAAGCGTATGTTTGGAATAGTGGAAAAGTAGTAGAAAGAAAAGAAGGGGAAAGAAAACACGATTCCCAAAAAATGATCCCTCCTTTGGTTCAAAGGAAAACATGTAGAGGAAAGAAGAATAAATGTTGGGCCCCACAAAAACTTAATCTTCCCAGATTGGACGTGAACGGAGTGCAAGGGGTGATGTGCTTATACAATTACAATTTTTTCCCCTGTTTTAATTGTATTAATATTCTTCTACAATTTTATGTTATTTTATGTTTTTATTTTTATTTATTAATATTTTAAAGAATATAATATCATATTATGAATGATTTTTTTTTCATTATTAACAATATATTTTATATTTTTATTATCATTATCCTATGAAATTTTTACTTAAGGTTAATTTTGACATTTTACAAACATACAATTTTCTTTCCTCTCACTTTCTTCTTAACCAAACAAGATGAGAGAAAAGTTTTGGTTTTCTTTCCCCTCATTTTCTTTTCATCCAAACAACTAAACAATCCTCTCATTTTTTACTGATTTTCTTTTCTTTCCATTTCTTTCCTTCCACTTTCTTTCCTCTCACTTTCTCTCCTACGTCCAAACAAATTGTAAATTACTCATTCTCTCACCGGATGGCGGATGTGAGGCAATTACCGACGGAATTTTGTAGATAATTAAAAGAGGAAGAAAAAAAACAAAAGTCAATAGGAACATAAAAGCTTTTTAAAGTAAGCACACACGCACGCGTGCCTCTTTGAGAGCCATGTTTATTTCCGAAACAGACTAACCATGTCTTCACTTTATTTAATGGTAGGCTTAATTATCTTTTTAGTCCTTCTATTATTGCTGATATACAATTTTGATCCTTAAAGTATTTTCTATGCACATTGGTTCCCTATTTTTTTTATTATTACAAATTTTGTCCTTCCATTCAATGTCCGACAATTTTTCAATGATTAACAAAGAGGAATCATTGTTTTAAGCACATAAAACCTCTGATTGATAGAATCAAAAAATGGTCATAGACGGGACAAAACCAGTAAATAGTAGAGAGGAACAACTGAATTATGTCGAATCGAAGAAGCAGGGGAAGTAGAACATCAACCAGATGTTTTATGCATTTAGATGAGTGAGTCATCTATGTTCTTTTTTTATGCGCAGTGAGTCATCTATATTGATCGTTGACATTAATCGGAAGGACCAAATTTATAACAATGAAAAAATAGGAGGAGCAAATGTAAAAAAAAAAAAAAAAAAAAAAACTATAGTGATTAAAATTGCATATGTACAATTAAGCCTTAATGTTATGTATCAAGATATTCTCATTTTATTTTTTTGACAAAGATATTCTCATTTTATGAAATTATTTCTTTCTAAATGTAAATACTATTATTATGTTCTATACTTCTATTATTTATTTTTGGATTAATTTTTAAATATTAATAATCATGTTTTTGTTTATATTCAAGAAATTAATTCCCCTGTGCAATGCGCATAAAATAAATATAAGCAAATACCATTTTATTGTAGTTGTAGTCCTATTAAATGAGAGCACATCACATGTCATGCTCTGTGAAAGGCTAGATAAGCGGAAGCTGTCCAATACTTGCCCTTCTTCCAAGTTTCTATCGGTCAAGGGTTCAGCTTTTGAGTAAATGCCAAATTTTGAAATCTAATGCTATCGAAAAGTACTTCCATCAAAATTCACAACATAATAATAATGAAAAGGATGGAAAATTCTGAGAAAGGGAAATGATGAAAAGGAGTTATCTGATCTGTATAATAACCTGCGTAGTAATTCTTTATATCTCTTGATAGATACGTTTTACTTGTTTTTGTTTCCGAAGGTGTCCATATATTTACAAATAAAGCCTAGTTGGCACTTGGCAGTACAACCAATTTTATTTTATTATTTGACTTTTGCTTGTAATCCAGTTCCCATATAACGTGACCTTATTGATGTAGTATGAGATAGGATTAATGCGCGTTTAATTTGACAAAAATGAAGGACAACACAGCACAAATAAATGTGTATTTTTGTTTCAAAAGAGCATTAATGGGGGAGGTGTTTGAAGTAGAATTGAGAATGAAGAGAGCTTAGGGGTTCTACTTTGGGTCTCTAAAATCTTAGCTTCCAAAGGATTTTTTTCTAGTAACTAAAAATTTAGGATAAGGAGATGGTGTCACAGTCCAAGACAAGAAAAATCTCCGGGCTCTATGAGTAGGGGTGGAGCCAGAAAATTTCGATGAGGGGGGCCAAAATCTAATTTACATAACATAAAATAGTAATAAAAAATAAGTTTAATTAATTTTTATACAGTGTCAGTGTAATTTTTTTACGCAAATATCCAATGATATCTTGACAAATCAGCGTAATTATTATTTCTCTCTCATAGTTATTAAAATAAAAGAACACATGTCAAAATATTAGCGGATGTCGGTGTAAATCTTTTTACACTAACAGTATATACTACTTTAATTCATAAAAAATTAACTAATATATAAAAACAAATTATATGATACAAATTTCATAATAACTTAATATAATATAAATTACTCAAATAGATTTATATCTAAAACATTCACTTCTTCAATTGTACACACGACATTTCATAGAGTAAAAAATCATCTATTATCATATGTGGTCTATTTTTATCAATTTCTTTTTTTAATGTAAACAATTGTATCTATCTTAGAATTCTAAAAAAGTATAATTTAAGTGTTTGAAATTGTACTTATTTTAATTAAATTTGAGCCAATCAATTTTTATAAGAGTTAATTGTTTTATATATATATATATATATATAAGATGACAACATGGGGAGGGGGGGCAATGGCATCCCTTGGTCCCCCCCTCCCTCCGCCCCTGTCTATGAGCATTTACAAAGGGATTTACATTTATCTCACCCTAAGAAGATCAGTGGGGGCTCAAACCTGTAATCTGTCAAATACGAGACCCTGTCATACTCCACTAGACCTTGGGGTTAGTCTCCAAAGGATATTGCAATATAGTTTACATTATTCAATCATAATTAATCAACCAAAACCATCAGCCTCTGTTTATTACTCTGCTTTCCATAATATCTTAATTTGCTCTATAGTACCCTGTGGGCAGAACGATCATCACAGGAAGAGACAACTACTGAGTTCATTGTGTGTGTGGATCAAGAAGTAAAAAAACTTTGTGCTTCTTGTTACGTGCGAAGCTACTTGGAATTAATGAGCTTCATCCATGAACACCAAATAGCGAACACTGCACTCACCATTAATTGGCAACCTCCTAATTAAACAAGTTAGTCAAAATAAACTTTAATGCTACATAAATATTGCTTTTGATGCTGAGGACCAATTTTGATTGCAAATACATGGTCTATAATTTCGAAGCAAACGCCAATATCGACCAAAAGCCTTTCTGCCAAACCGAGCTTAAGCTTAGCTAAGGACCTATGTTAAATGTTTTCAAGAATTGGTCTTAGAAGGTGACTGTGTCTCTAGTTGATTTTTTTGTAATTTTAAATGATGAGTTAAGGGTGGCAGTTGAATTTTATTGATGGTTTAATTGATTTTTTCTCATATTTTGCCATAGAACATTTGATATTTCTTAAAACACGAGAGGCCAGTATAATACTATTAACTAATTACTGTAAGGAATAAATGTAAAAAATTTTAAAAAATAAATATATCAAATGTGGTTAAATTAGATTCAAAATAAGTTTTTTTTTTTTTTTTGCTTAGTAAAATATATACTACATGTACTTAAAAATACTAATTTCTTAAGGGACGGGACTAGAACTTCTGCTGGACCCTGCATTTGTCCCTCAATAGGTATCATGCTTATTGTCGCGACCACACTCACCATGGCGAAAGAAATAAAATTAAAATTTTAGAAAATGATTAACATTGTCACTGATTTTCTTTAACTAAATAAAATTGAAAAATCTTTTTAAATAAAAATATGGCTTTTGAAATCAAAATGAATTTGAGAGCTGGTTATGTAAAGGGAAAGATGCAGACTTAACTTGTAATGCCCTTTATGCATCTGTTAAAAAGTATTTCCCCAAATAATTATTAAATTGTAAAATATTTATTTTATCTCAAAATTAATGAACAAATAAAAATAAATTTTCTATTTTTTTTTACTTTTTTAAAAAAAAAAAAACCTATTCAAACAAGAAACAAAAGAACTCAAAGAAAGAACAATTTAACATCATTATTATTTCGTCCGAGTAGAAACTATAAGAGATATTACAAAGGTCCAATGCTAAGGTCCTATGCTGGTGAATTAAGAATGAATGAGTCCGCTCTCGAACAACTAGATGTCTTCTTATATAGCCTCTTTGGTGGGTTTTTAGGAAAATAGAAGCCTAATTTGGCTTAGCTTCCAAGGTATTTGGCTTAGTCCAATTCCGGGAGAAACGATAGCCACGCAAGTCTTGAGCTAAGTTTAACGAAAATGCTTGTGATAAAGTCTTCTGGAAATGTCTTCATATAGCAATTGTTTCATCCGAATAGAAACAATAAGAGATATTACAAAGGTCCGAAACTAAGGTCCCATGCTAGTGAATTGAGAATGAATGAGTCCCTCTCCCACGGCTAGAGGTCTTCTTATATAGCCTCTTTGGTGGGCTTCTAGGAAGATAAAGGCTCAATTTAGCTTATCTTCCAAGGAACTAGGCTTAGTCCAATTCTGGGAGGAACAATTATTATTTTTTATATCTGATTTTTGTACAAATTGTAATAGAAAACCGATGAATCAAACATCTTGCTAAAAAAATAATACTCAATTTATTTGTGATTTGATTGTTGCATTTCTATCTACTTTAATTGTTGACAAATATGTTGCCCATTTTGTAATTCTGCTTCGGAAGATATTGGTAATTTATTTGTGTCATGTCATTTTTCCTACTGCATGTGGATGTACATTTATAATTGAATTGGTATGATCGGATGTGGTTCTACCTTTTAACATAAAGACATATTTTCTCAATTCTCAACAGTCTGGTCTGTGTTAATTAGGAATAATGTCTCTAAAAAGTGTTGGAGACTGTTATGGTTTTCCATAGCATGGTTATTATGGTTACATAGAAATGAGATCATCTTTAATACAGGGAAGATTGAGTTTGACAAAGTATTTGATTTAATTAGCATGAGGGCAAGGAATTGATGCACTGTTCAGGAAAGGGTAGTTGTTTCTCCTTTGTGGACTGCTACTTTAAATCCCATCTATTGCTTAAAATTATGTTACAGAAAAAAAGCTAGGTTGATTGTACCGTTTTTGTATTGCTAGCTGGTTTATATGTATAATAATAGGTAGAATGTTAGTGAATTCTTGTATACTCTAATGTATTAGGATTGAGCACTCTGCACCCCTTGTGCTCCTTTAATTCAATTTGTTTGCTTATAATAAAAATAAAAATAAAATTGAGCTATGTTGGAGTGAGTCAGTGATTAATTATTCCCCATAGAAAGAAAATTCTACATATTTTGAGGACAAGGTCACGGCAAGTAAAAAGAACAAAATAAAGCATATGGAGTCATGCCAAAAGATTGTACGGGTAATTCAATGAACTTGGCTTGGCTTTCATCTCCTACCAGCCAGGCGATAACTCTTGACTTTTGAGTCTTGACGACACTCATCAGGCTAATTAACCAAACCACGAGCGTAATGACAAATGAACACAATTTTGATATCCAACATCGTATATATATATATATTTATATTTGTTTATTATTTTTTTCTCTCTCAATACATGTATTTAGTACTTGAAAACAACATATCACTATATGATATCTATACTTAATGTCCTACAGATATGTTGATTTATCATTATTCAACCACAAAAGGCAGAGGTAGGCAAAAGTTGGGGCAGAATAGCAGCTTGCTTTAGAATTACACGACCATAGACAGATTCACAAGAAATTATTATATATTATATATATTGATCTCCAAGGCCTACATGAATATAAATAATTAATTCAGATTTTTGTAAACAAAAGAACTGAAAGATGCAATGGAAAATATATTTTTTTAGTGCAGTTACGCACTGATGCAATATATTAGTATGTGCATGTTGTATAAATTTACATGATTATATCATAAGATGCTACATCACGCAGATGTATATTAATATATATGGGGTTTATATTTATATTATACACATGGTGGTGGGGAAGAAGAGCTCGGTGGCAAGCAGCAGCAAGAGTGGGGTGAGTGGGGTCATAATTAGGTAAATGTGGGCCCATTACTTTTGTGGCAATATTAGGGGCCTTTATACTCTCTTTGGTCTTCACTCCTTCAGCGATGTCCTAGTGGATACCAAAACCCAATAAAAATGGTTGCGTCTTCTGACTGGCATTTACTTTCCATCAAAGAAAAATAGAATCACAAAGTAGAGATCACCAAACAAACACTCCCTAGTCCCTCCTCTTTTGTTGCCAATAAAAACATGGGTCCACTCCAAAATTCATGCAACCCCACTTTGCATCTGTGCGGTCAAAAATCTCACGTGACACGCTACAATACCAGATAATTTAATCCACAGTTGATACCAACACTTGGTTAGTCCGAACAGTTAGGATTCGATCATTGACTTTTGTACATAGAGAAAATCTGATCAAGGAATTAGTCTCGTAGCCCACTTGATAGTGAGTAAAAGTTTTAAATTAACTTCTTAACACATTTTTTATTTTTTCAAAAGAAAAGGAAATTGCATTATTCTTTTCTAATTCAAAATATTTTAAGCATAAAGTAGCACCCATATTTCGAAAAATTTCAAGCTTACAGCATATAAATGACTCACTTTGGTATAGTGTGATGGTTTGGATAACATGGAGTATATAATATATAAACAACTCTCTTTGGTATGGTTTGATGGTTTGGTTTTGATTCAACTAACCTGCAGATCTTAATTTTTATGATTGGTGCATACATATGACTTATGCAATTGTATCTATTTCCACGTACTGACTTTCGACTTTGCAATCTCTTTTCTTGGCCTCTTTTTGACACATACTAACTAAGTGGAATTGTTTAAGTAGGAGATCTAGGACCTTTTTTAAGTGTTTTCTTCTTTTGAAGTCATTTTCTTCAGAAAAGAAATTGGAGCAAGAAAAGAGCGAGACAACCATTAACAAGCAAAGAGTCCCAAAATAACAGTATTGAAATAGATAGTACACACACACAAACGGACCATTCATGAAATCCTCTTTTATATTATATATATAGTCACACCCATAAACAAAGAGTGTTCAGTATCATCAGAGAGACCTTTGGGGTTTCCATGATGTGATGTGTTCCACTTATCTATTTGGTTAGTTCAAAATCAACATAATCCAAATCCATTTAGGGAACACCAAGTACGAGCTTGTACATGTTTTGCAGACTCAGACTCAGTGATGTCTATTGTTATGATAAAAACTTGTGTTAATTAAAAATTCAACGACCTTATTATAACTTAAATTAGGAGATTTTGTAACCCATAATTAATTATATAGTTGTTTACTACTAAATCATGTCATTCTCAATTGTTTCTCTTGGGAAACATCATATCCATAGTATAATTTCCGTGTCACCATCATCATGGTGATAACCTCCACCTTCTTAGGTTCTATAGGATTCTACCGTGGTTTTTACTTTTCCAAGTCATATTCTAAGGAACATGCATCTAATTATATAGCATAAAGTCATCGCTAAATCCAAAGGAGGAATTTGAACCATTCAATGTTTCTTTTCTCTTTAATTTTATCATTGAGATAATCACGCACAAATCACACACATAACATGTATATATGTACACATTATCATAAAAAAAAAAAAAAAAACTCTTTTACAATTCTTTAACCTTTTCTAGTAAACAATATATATTTCTATTTTTCTTGAGTGTTTCTCTTATGCAAAATCAGTGAACTTAGATCGTGGAGTCCTTAATTAGGGAAAGTAAAGTAAATAAATTAAGAAGATGCAATTTTCCTAGAAATTAACCCTTCATATTATGATTAATGTTAATTAAAATCTCAAAAGAATTATCATCTAATATATTATATATAGTCCATCTTCTCATGTTCAGATTATATTTTATAGAAATTAGAAAATGGCTCACAGCAGATCTTCCATAACAACGAAATAAACCTCTCTTTTTTTCCTGTCTGGGGAGATTTTTAGAAAGTCACTCTTTTATAGACACATAAATTAATAATTGGCATGTATAAAGCTTATGAACAATGATAAAAAAGCATCTCTTTCTACAAACTGCCTTTACACACGTCAATTGTTGATTTTGGTTGTCATGTTAGAATTTTGAAATGTGATATTTACATCACGTTTCTACACCACGCTACACTTTACCTTTTTTAGGGGGGAAAAAACGAGAATATGAGGTTCGCTTTCTTCTTTCCCCCTAAGGAAAAAGAGCAGGGGTGAGCGTAGGACGGGTTGGGACGGGTTATGCTTATCCCATACCTGGCCCTAAATATTGATAAGGCAAAATTTTTGAACCGGAACTCATCCCTAGACCCAAAGGAACCTGGTCATATGCGGATTGGTTTAAGACTGGGTCTAAATGAGATGGGACCGAGTTGACCCAATTTAAATAGATTCTTTTAAACAAAATTTATATGAGTGAGAAAATATTAAATTTTTTTATAAGGTAAAATATCAGTAAAAGATGCTTCCTAAAAGCTACCAAATGATCCAAAATTAGATGTGACAAAATATCAACAAATAAATTCTTTTGCAAGATGCTTCCTTGATGCTCATGTTACCAAAGTCACATTGTTAAAAACAAAATACTCTCATAAAACAAGATTCTTTCAATGTCATAAAATTCACAAAATGCTTTGTAAAAGCCGTCAATTGAGCTAGTGTGAGACGTGAGATGTGAGAGTAGAAGTTTAGTAATTTACTTCATACTTCTTTCTTAGTGATTACGCGTGAAACGTATTCTAGGGAGGGATAAAAGTATAATTTTATTATATGGGACGGGTTGCGTAACCCAAAGGCCAACCCGGACCCGTCCTTTACCCGATGCTGGGTCACAAAGTGGGACACGGGTTCGTCCATTCTCTTCTATGGGTTAGGGTCAGACTCGACCCGAACACCATAGGTTGGGACGAGTTCTAGGGTCGGGTCGGGTTTTGCATACCCCTAAAAAAGAGTATGAGACACTAGTGTACAATTGTATTATGTAAATAACTTTGTTGTAAGAATTTTTTCTGTTTGAGGGATATTAAAGAATATAGAGGAGATGGGAAAGAACCACATTACCCACAAAAGAAATAAAGGTAAATAAAATGCGTTCTTAGAAGAAAAACAAAGTTAACCCTGTATAGACTCTATTTGATAATGCAAATCCGCTAGCTTACAGTGGATGGAAAAGTAGATATGTCACTTGTAAAAAATAACCTAAATATATCATGACATTAGTTTCACACTCGAAGAAAATGAGAATATGCTCTCTCCATTTTTCATTTATCTTTTAAGGTTGTTACATAAAACTAATGAGAAACAATAAATAGGTTCATTGGTTCAATAATAAAATAATAATAATTATATTTAACTTAATTAATACTCAAAGTTTTGTAATAGTTATAATTACATTTATATTTTTTTTAACAAAAAATTTTTGACAACATGAGGATATCTGGCTAATGACATTTAAAATCATTGTTAATGAAGTGTTGAATTTGGTTAATGGTTACACCAAAATGAGTAACTCATTAAATATGTATTGAGCTTCATTAACCAAGATTTTGTATATCATTAACTAAGTTGTCGATTAACGAACTATCCATATAATACGGGTGTACTCATTAACCAAGTTCAATATATCATTAAACCCAAATTTTAAACATCATTAATCAGATGTGTCATGTTATAAAATTTCAATGTCCAAATAACATTTTTTTAAAGATTAAAAAAGGAAGAAGTGTTCCTGTTTTAAAAAAACGAACAGCATTAGTGTCTTGATCATTTGTACTTTTTAAGTACAAACTGAACAACTATAGAGGGTTCTGACATATGAATATTCACGAGTTAACTGAGCATACCCTTTTAATATCGATTTTACAAGTGTCCTTGGGAGATCCAATGTGCTCTTACTAGCAGTGAAAAACTGAAAACATGGTTGTTAATGCAACCTGAGTGACAGCAAAAAGTTCCAAAGAGTTTTCATGAAAGCATCCAAGAGAAGTATGAAATAAATACTATTGACATTGATCTTTACGAGAATGACAGCTTGATTACAAAAAGGCCATTCATAGTAACTGCCTCTATATAGTATATTAATTAATAGCGCCTACCACTCCCCTCCTTTCTAGTATAGTAAGATACCTGAGCCCTTAGCTACATGAATGAATGTCCCCCAGTTCGAAAATTTTTAGTCCTATAACATTACAAGTTCTTAAATTTGGAAATCTTACTCTTTGAATATCTAGAATATGACGTGTAAATAAATTTATAATTATGTTTAAAATTAATTTTGAAACATTATTAGTATATATATTTTTTTATACTGTCAATCAATAACAAATTTTACTATGTCAAGAGTCAAATATTTTTGATATTATGACAATTTAGGATTGATTAATAGTATAATTATTTTAAGGGTCTTGCTAACCAGTGTCTTAACGGCATTGATTAAGTTAAGGATTCCAATAAAAACAAATGTTTCTAGAAAAACTAAATAGAATACACCTTCAAATATTGAATGCAACACTTTCCAATGATAACTTTCTTTTTTTGATTCCTTAACCAATGCCCTTAGAGTACTGGTTAACATTCTCCTTATTTTAATTTTACATACAGTATATAGAGTTTAATTGGCATGCATTGTTAGAGTAAAAAAAAATTATATCCACAGCCAATCAGAAATCATGATATGGATAACTTTTAAGATAGTTAGAATAAGAGTCAAATATTTTTAATGATATGTAAATTTATGATTAATTGATAATGTAAAAATTATTTACACTAACATTAAACATCAATCAAATATCAATATATAATGATATTTTGTTACACTCAAACTAAAATATAGTATCTGACCAGGTGCTATATACGGGTGTATAAATTTCATTTTCATTAAATTTGTCACTGCTCATTCTTACACAATAATAGTTACTGATGGTGATTGAGAGCTTCTAAAGGCAGGGATGTAGAAAATAGCCGTTGAGTTTAGAAATTATTTAATAAATAAGGATATTCTGTGTCTTTCCATGCAAATGATGGGATTGCCTCACACAAACTTGAAAGGGTTATTACTAATTATTTATTTGGGTCGCGCATTTCCTTCTTTGTCCATTTCTTTTAAATAATATAAGAGGAGAAATTGTTGAACTACTCGATGGTTATTCCATTTTAATTTTGTGAATCTAAGTGATCCTTTGGGTGTCGTCAAAGATTATATATTGAGGGGAAAATATGTAAGATTTTGATTTGAAATAGGGTATTTCATTTTTTTGGATAAGAGAAACGAGAGAAGGAATAACATTAATTCTCAAAGAAATAAGTAAAAAGTAAAAACTACATAATAATAAGCAAATTCTTGACCTGAAATTTTAATTTCATTGATCATTATGATATGCTGATGTTTGCTAGTATAGGCCTGATGAATGAGAGCCAAGGTGGGACCACTTATTTAGGAGCTCATGATTCATGGACACATCATACATGCACTTGATTGGGACCCGTTGCTTTTGTAACTCTCTCTTTTCCTTTTCTCTTTTCCCATTTCTCTTTTCCCATTCACTTTTAATCTGCTAATTTCATAAGCTCAATAGTAATAATATAGGAAAATTCAAGAGATAATAATGTACCAAGAAAATTAACTCAAGAGATAATAATAATAATAATTAGCACAAAATATAAATTATTCCTGAAAAATAATTTCGGTAAATACATTTTCAGCTTTGAAAGCATTAAAGTTGGTGTTATTGGTAGTTGGTTCTGTATTCTTTAGCAATTTAATTGCTTTATCTTCAAACTCAGGCATCCAACCACAAAAAATTCCTAGATAAGTTGATAAGAAAAATATGGAAATTGTGAAAACGACAAGAAGATATTTAATGGAGAAATGAGCAATGAGATCCCTCCACCCGCTTGCTGTCCATCATCATCTTCCTTTTTTCTTTTTCCTTTTTTTTTCATCTTCTTATTAAACAAACAATATTAATTAAGCTTTGTGGAAGGAGACGTTTCCTCGTTTTTCAGCTGTTTGTATCTTCTGACACACCTTGATTGCATTTTCATTATATATATATTTTTATATATAGATTTCTCAGCATAGAAGAACCCTTCTCTCTCTCTCTCTCTCTCTCTCTCTCTTCACTTCCATCTCAAAAGTTCTTCGTTGCTCATCAAAGGGTGCTTGCTTGGTTGCATCAAATGATTTGAAAGGTCAAATCAAAAGAAGAAGTTGCCATGTTTTGATCTATTCGCAGGTACTCTTAAAAAAGAAAAGCCACTGAAACATGTTAACTTCATAGTTCTCCTCAATTTTCCCCCTTACCCAGAATTTCATATATTAAAAAAATTAATTTTTTTGAAGGGAAATGGTCATAATTGTGTGGATAATGAGGTGAATAAAGATGGGTATCTTTTTCTTGAGTCTTTCTTATAACAATCTCTCTCTTCAACTCCTTTTTTTCCCTTTTGAGTTAGGTTGGAATTGCAGAAGGATTTTGAGTCTGACAGAGAGCTTTTCTGTTTGTGAGTGAAGGGAGTGATCAAATCCCAAAGATAGATAGATAGATAGATAGATCACACATATGCATGTTGAGGTGTTGACAGGTGGGTTTGATGCATCTATATCTGCTTGCTTTGATGTATGTTATAGCCTTAACTAACTGTGTATATTGCTTTGGTGGGTGAGACTAACTGTGCGTGTGCTTGCTTCTCCATGTCTCTCTCTCTCTCTTTCTTTTGTGTGTCTAAAATCCGTTCCTCATAGGTTTTGGGTCATTGTAATTTAAATTCTCCTTTCCTTTGCAGTTCAGTGACGATCATGAAGCACGTGCGCACTCTAATTTCCATCACACCAGGTATACTATAAGCCAAGATATCATTTCATTAACTAACATATATATATATATAAATAATGAACTCTCTCCTTTTTTTTCTTCCCTTCTCTATGTCTCAATCTCTCCCCTTTTTATCAATCACTCTATAGTCTATACCCTCTTTCTTTATCTAAAACCCTCTACACTTCACATACTTCCTTTGCTCCTCTTCTCTCAATTTTTTTTCTCCAAGTTTGTGGCAGACGAAGATGAAATATAATATAAGATCTTGCACAAAGCAAAAATAGTTTCACCTATATATATAACTTAATTTGGAATAAGTGAAAATTTGGAATAAGTGAATTACATGACATCAAAATCAAACATTCAAGATGTTCATAAAGGTTTTGCAGATTCATCATTTTTCTTCTGTTTCACTGTTTATTTCATCAGGATTCTAGTGAGAAGACTATATCTCCGCTTGGAAATTATTGATAGATGTTTGATGGGTTGATCCACAAATTATACCAAGATACACATCACAAGGCTGAAGGTACCTGGTCTGTCTTGAAAGGAATTAGTCTTCAGCTTTCAGCGGGTGAATACCCTTGAAGCAACAAAAAGTATATATGTGTGTGAACTTGTTTTTGTTGTTTTGTTTGGTGTTTGGGACATGTGGTTTATGGTATGTGTGTATGTATAATTGTATATGTTAGATGTGAAATATGAGAGTGTAGCCTAACTAACGTAATAGTCTCTTTTCAGTGAAGTAACAAGTTATTTTACCCAAAACCGATGGCGACATACTATCATGGTAATTCGGAAATCCAAGGAGCTGGTGCTGATGGTCTCCAGACACTCGTGCTCATGAATCCTGGATACATCCACTACTCAGACGCGCCGCCACAGCCACAACCCTCTCACGCCACCAGCAACCTCGTATTCCTCAACTCCGCCGCCACCATTCCGGGCACCAACAACAACAACAACAACACCTTCAACCCTCACGCGCCACCTTCACACACTCAACAATTCGTGGGCATCCCTCTCCCCGCCTCCCAAGACCTCAACCACCACCACGACGTCTCCACCTTGCATGGCTTCCTCCCCCGCATGCAGTACAATGTCTGGAACACAATTGACCCCAACTCAGCGGCGCGTGACACTCCACGCGCCCAGCAGGGACTGTCCTTGAGCCTTTCTTCCCAGCAGGCCGGGTTCGGGTCTTTCCTGGTTGACCGGGAGGTGCCACCGCCGCCGCAGGGTCAGGCGCCGGATATGTCCGGCGACAACCTGCACGGCGGCGGGTCGCCCTCCCCGGCTTCTGGGGTTACGAATGGCGGTTCGGGGATTCAGAGTGTGCTTCTGAGCTCGAAGTATTTGAAGGCGGCGCAAGAGCTTTTGGATGAGGTGGTGAATGTTAACGATGGGATGAACACTGAATTGGGAAAGAAGAGTGGTGGTGGAGGGAACAAGGTGATTGGGGAGTCATCTGCTGCAGCTAGTGGAGACGGTGGTTCAATTGGTGGTGAGGGTAGTGGGAAGCGTAGCTCTGAGCTATCAATTGCAGAGAGGCAAGAAATTCAGATGAAGAAGGCAAAGCTAATTAGCATGCTTGATGAGGTATAATTCCTTGTCCTGTTTCTTCAGTTTAATTTATGTTTTTGCATGGTCTTAATGAGTAATAATTGAATTGAATATATAATATATCTGTATTATATGTTTGAGTAATGCCAACAAAGAAAAAAAAAACTTTTGACAGAATTTAGCTAGATTTTTGGATGATTTGTCATGTGAAATAAAGTGGTATATGTTGGAAAGCCACCTTAATTACGGTTCGTACCTAGCCGCCTTAATTACGGCAAGTTTGGATTGCCTTCATTGTAATCTCCAGCATCTTCATTGTGCTGAGTCTGAGGGGTGTGTTTAGTCCCGCATCGTTTAGAGATATGGCCAAAATAGTATAAAGCTTAGGCAATCCTCACCTTGCAAGCTAGTTTTTGGGGTTGAGTTAGGCCCAAACCCAAATTTCAAGATAGTATTAGAGCCTATCATAGATCCATTGTTGGGTTGCCTGCATCATCCACGCTCTAAGCCCAATTGGGCTTGGGCGTGAGGGGTGTGTTGGAAAGCCGCCTTAATTGCGGTTCACCCCTAACCGCCTTAATTGCGGCAAGTTTGGGTTGCTTTCATTACAACCTCCGGCACCTTCATTGTGCTGAGTGTGAGGGGTGTGTTTATGTGTTTAGTCCTATATCGCCTAGAGATATAACCAAAATAATGTTTATAAAGTTTGGACAATACTCACCTTACAAACTAGCTTTTAGGGTTGAGTTAGACCCAAACCCAAATTTCAAGAGTATGTACTCTTATCCAAAGAAACTATATCATTGTGTTGCATTTTTTGATTTGACGCATGAGTTTTTATTTAAATTAAGAAAGTAAGGTAATAACTCTCAGTTACCAAATCATTCTCTAAACAATTTTTAACAAGGGAATTATAGTTGTCTAGCATTTTTGGATTTGACTCCTCTAAAGCAAGTTTTTCTTTAAATTTAGAAAAGTAAAAATGCATCCATTCTTGATTTTGGGAAAAAGATCCTCTCCGTTTTCTATCTCTCTATATCTGTCAATTTCCAAAGTTTGAGAAAATAAATGTATATTATACACACGTGTGTAGTCCCTTCATGCATCTATTATACTCAAAACTTTAGAAATAAACATTTCCAATGAGAAATGTTGAGGATTCCTACGGGCCTTGATTTTGATATGGTGCATACTGCATAAAGATTTCAACTCGCTAAATGATTTAAGATATACACCTTACTCTCTCATTGGTAACAAACTCACTATAGAGATGCTGATCCCATCATTTTTTTTTATTTAATTTCCATGTGGAGCAAGATTTGTTACATACCCTGCATTCATAGATTCATCTAATGAACAAAAGTTCAGTTGTACTCTAAGTCCAACAAGTCTTAAATTCTCGTAGTGATCGTAAGTTATTTGTGGGATAAATATATAGTAGAAAGTGCAATGGACAAGAATGGGAAGGTGTGAAGTTTTACACTTCGAACATTGCTTTGTTGATTTCCAATTGATCTACTTTGTTGTTTTGTATCCGAAACTTTTTTTGAGCAACCACACAGGTTTATGTGTTTGAATGAGTTGAACAAACAACATGACTCAGTTTTGTATTGTTGATTTGAAGGTGGAGCAAAGGTACAGACAGTACCATCACCAGATGGAGATTGTGGTTTCCTCATTCGAACAAGCTGCAGGGATTGGTTCAGCAAGAACTTACACTGCCCTTGCACTGCAAACAATCTCGAAGCAGTTTCGGTGTTTGAAAGATGCAATAACAGGTCAAATCCGAGCTGCAAATAAGAGCTTAGGAGAAGAAGATTGCTTTGGTGGTAAAGTTGAAGGTTCAAGGCTCAAATATGTAGACCATCATCTAAGGCAACAAAGAGCTCTTCAACAATTGGGAATGATCCAGCACAATGCTTGGAGACCCCAGAGAGGTTTGCCAGAAAGATCAGTTTCTGTCCTTCGTGCTTGGCTCTTTGAACACTTCCTCCACCCGTAAGCACCCTCAGATTACTACCAAATCTTATTTTTAAACTTTGATTGATGCATTAAAGTTTCTTGGTGTTTTCACTTTTTGTGCTGAAATTGCTGAGTTTTGGTTTCAGTTATCCCAAGGATTCAGACAAGCACATGCTTGCAAAACAAACAGGGCTTACTAGGAGCCAGGTAAAGAATAGTTTTTTCTCTTTGCCACAAGGCATTTGGTTCAGAAAATGTTTTATTTTCAAGTAAACACATCGCCGAAAATCTCATTTCTAAGAATGTTTCTTTTCCACCCTTACGTATGGGAATATAATTGTCAGGATATTCACAAAACTTATTTCTAAAAATGATTTTTAATCTATTTATTAAATATGGGAAAATTTTATTCTTGCCTCACTTTCTCAGGAATGTCAAAATATACCTGATGTCAAACACCACCAATGAACACAAATGGTTCTTTCTTTTAAATTTTTTGCCTTGATCATGTTAATAAGGTTTGGAGTGTAACAGGTCTCAAACTGGTTTATAAATGCTCGAGTTAGGCTTTGGAAGCCAATGGTGGAAGAAATGTACTTGGAGGAGATGAAGGAGAATGAACAGAATGGTTCTGAGGACAAATCAAGCAAGAGCAATGAAGATCCTTCTATGAAAATGGCAGCCCCACAAGAGAAAGGTCCTTCCTCTGAAGCTGAAGCTAAAAGTTTCAACTCCAAACAACAAGTTTCTAAAAGCCAGAACACTCCAATAGTTTCAGTTTCTACTAGACCACCAACATCACCAGTTGGGACAAGTGTTAGAAACCAATCAGGATTCAGCTTCATTGGGTCATCAGAGCTAGATGGCATCACACAAGGGAGTCCCAAGAAACCAAGGAACCATGAAATTATGAATTCACCAAATAGTGTCCCTTCAATCAACATGGATATCAAGCCCAATGAGCAGCTTTCAATGAAATTTGGAGATGAGAGGCAGGGCAGAGATGGATACTCATTTATGGGAAACCAAACAAACTTTATTGGTGGTTTTGGACAGTACCCTATTGGGGATATTGGTAGGTTTGATGCAGAACAGTTCACACCAAGGTTTTCAGGTAATGGGGTGTCACTCACTCTTGGTCTTGACTCATTACCAGGAACTCATCAAACATTTCTACCAAACCAAAACATTCAACTTGGAAGAAGCATGGATATCAGTGAACCAAATGAGTTTGGTGCCATAAACACTTCCCCTCCTCACTCTACAGCTGCATTTGAGAGTATCAACATGCAAAATCCAAAGAGGTTTGCAGCACAATTATTGCCAGACTTTGTGGCCTAAATAAGACTTTGAATGGTGAGCATTGTGGTAGCACACACACACTAGCACACACTTTTTATGGTCGCTCACAATTTCTTCTAATCTCCTTGCTTATGTTGGGGAGTAATGGAAATTGTAGTGTAAAGAAAGGATGAATTTTACTGTAGTATAGGCTTATACCTTCATAGAACCATTTGAGTTCATGGATAGAAAGGTTAGGATTTGAGAGTATATGGTTGAGGTTGTATATTATTTTTGCAAGTTCTGAAGGTGGGATAGATGGGTTATGTCATAAAGTATAATTTGGTAAAGATACCAATATATCTTCGATTGGAAATATATGGTGTGATATTCTGATTTTCTCCGTTGAAGAAACCAGAAGCATTTACCATTTATTTTAATAATGATCTCCCTTCTATGCTGGCTATTTGAAGCCAACAAAATAATATGGAAAATGTAATGAATGAAAGTAAAATCTCGAAGAATTCTCTGTAATTACCTAAACGATGTTCTTTGACTAATATAGGGCTTTTTGTGTGTGTGAAGAATCATCTTGGAGGCTTTTAATTGCGTGGCCCAACTTTAATGATTATTGTCAAATTTTATTCTAATTAAGCAAATATGAATATGAAGGTACTATGCTAGTTTATTTTATATATATATATATATATATATAAAATAAAATCAAGGATTTAATTGGTATAACCAACATGGTGTTGGGAGAGTTGGTATTTGGTAACGTGGCTTTCCGCCTTTCCCCCGAGAAAAGAACTCGGGTTCGATTCCTGGAGTTGCCCATTTGGAAGACAGTCCAATCCCGCATGTAAAAAACTGTACGTCTCCCTGCCGACTCGGAGATTAGTCTCATAACAGGTTTGAAGGACTTAAGCTTGTGGGTATATCCTGGGGCGCCCATTGGGGAGCCAAAAGCTCTAATTACGGTGTGTTAACAAAAAAAACAAAAAAATTAATTGGTATGTGTTGTTGATTTTGCATAATGTCCATCGATTATAAGTTGTCAGATCACTGAAAATATTTGATTCTTATGCTAATTATCTTAAAAGTCATTTATATCATGATTTGTGATTGATTGACAATGTAAAAATACTTTATATTGATAGAGTATCTAAGTTAAACATTTAATTATATAGATAAAAGCGATACTCACCTTCAATCTTATTCTACAAGAGTTTTCTAGTTGGACTAAAAATTTTAAGCTGATCAACTAGGGATAGTAATGAGTAGGGTTTAGGTAGGGTATTATAATATTTATCCTTATACTTGCATTTTAAAAATATACGCGTACTTTGTCCATTCTCGATAAGTATGCTTTTACCTGCTGAGTACCTAATTAGTACCGATACTCGTACTCATTACCCGCACTTAATTAACTATGAAAAATTAATAAATAAAAAAATATACAACTATAATTTAAATTCAAAAATCATTCAAACCTAATCATAAAAAATTATAAATAAAATTATTTAACTAAATTAAAATACAACATAATAATAAGATTATTAAATAAATGCATAATATTATTATTTAAACATTGATTAACGTTATAATAAACTTATGGAAGTTATGAGTCGACACTTTTCGAAATATGCTAAAAAATGATACTTTACACTAGTTAGCTGTAATTGTAAAGTCAATTTTTTTTTTTTGACTGGAATTGTAAAGTCAAAATTAATAACACAAATTGTGAGGTTATTTTATCTCATCATTGGAACCAGAGTCTCCAAAATACTGCAAACAGTTTTCTTTAAAATATAAATATTGTTTTGGTCTCATGATACCAATAGACACTAGAACGTAACCAAAAAATAAATAAAAAAATAAACAATAATTAGACTAACTAATTAAAAGTCATAAATATAAATTTAATTAAATAAATAGATTAGCGCAAAAGTTATTACCTTCATTTTCATGTTTCAACTAGCTTTGTGCACACATAAGTGCCTCTAAAGTATTCGGACAATGGCCGGAGCGAATGATGTAAAACAAAAAGGAAAATGAGAAGGAAAGGTAGGTTTAGGTTTCTTTTTCTTTTTAAATTTAATATGGTAACTATATGTGTGTGTACAAGGACGAGATGAGGTGGTTGCTAGGGCTCTGTTTGGTAAAAATTAGCGGATAGCGATAGCGGATAAATTAGCGGATAGCGGATAAGCTAGTGGATAGCGGATAAGCTAGTGGATAGCGGATAGCGGATTAGCTAGCGGATTGGATTTGAAGTGTTTGGTAAAACTAGCGGTTGGACTAGCTGATAAATGTAAAATGACATAAAATGATATGTTTACATTTTTTTATTAAATTATATGAATATATATTATTTATATTATTTATTTTAAAATAATTATTACTTATAATAATTTATTTTATTCTAAATTATTTATGGTTTATCACGTCAAAAAAAAATTTAATCATTAATTTTTAATTTTAATATTAATTTAGTTTTAATTATTTTTAATAAATAAAATGGAACAATAAAAATAAAATTATATATTGATTTGATTTTTATATAAGTTTATTTTTTATAAATAAAAATGTATTTTCCACTTTTTAATCTTAAATATAAATCTAAATAGCCAAATTAATTCTTATTTATATACTATGTTAAATGATTAGTATTTAATTTTATTTTATAATCAAGGATAAGTGAGGAATTTAATTAAGATGGTAGGGATAAAAATGGAAGAAAAAATGAAACGCTATCAGCTCAAATGCTACTTCAAGTAGCGTCTGGGAAAAAACGTTATACGCTAGTGAAAAAACGCTATACGCTAATTTTAAAAACGACTATCAAACAGGGCTACTTTTCCATCCGCTATACGCTATCCACTAAACGCTAGCAGATTTGGCAAACCAAACAGTGCCTAGAGCACCCATACCTATATTTATTAAGCGGATAATTTATTAAGTGAATAATTATCCTACTCATCATATGTAATTTTTTATGGGTATCTATCAGACAGATCTGTTACCTATTGACATCCCTGTTATCAACTGGTTATCTATTTCCCTAAGCAATCCTTCCTACATGATGCTTTGAAATCTCTTACCTTGGGCCCTTGGCTACAATTCACTGAAGATAATCACCTATTTCCCTTATCTTGGGCCCTTGGTTACAATTCACTGAAGATAGTCACCTATTTCCCTAAGCATTCCTTCCGACATGATGTTTTAGCACTTAACTATGAAATCTAAGGTGGCATACTTGCATTTAACGTATAGACTAAAATTGAGCTCAATAAGATAAAATATCTTATTTGATGCCATGGAGTATTTGTATTTGCAATTTTTTTTTGTTTGGTAGAATGGAGTATTTTTATGTAGTTACCAAGTAGTGTAATATTATAGAGATAGTATTTTTATTATATATCTTTCTTATAACACTAACTAATTTAAGTTGTGGAATAAATTGATCACGATAAAACGACTATGGCTCTGTTTGGTAAAAATTAGCAGATAGCGGATAGCGGTAGCGGATAAACTAGCGGATAGCGGATAAGCTAGCTGATAACGGATAGCTGATTAGCTAGCGGATTGGATTTGAAGTGTTTGGTAAAATTAACGGTTGGACTAGCTGATAAATGTAAAATGACATAAAATGATATGTTTGCATTTTTTTTTATGTAAATTATATGTATATATATTATTTATATTATTTATTTTAAAATAAATATCACTTATAATAATTTATTTTATTCTAAATTATTTATCTTTTATCACGTCAAAAAAAATTATTTATCGTTTAAAAAATTCAATTATTAATTTTAAATTTAAATATTAATTTATTTTTAATTATTTTTAATAAATAAAATGGAATAATAAAACTAAAATTATATATTGATTTGATTTTTATATAAGTTTTATTTTTTACAAATAAAAATATATTTTCCACTTTTTTATCTTAAATATAAATCTAAATAGCAAAATTAATTCTTATTTATATACTATATTAAATGATTAGTATTTTATTTTATAATCAAGGATAAATGAGGAATTTAATTAAGATGGTAGGGATAAAAATAGAAGAAAAAAATGAAACGCTATACGCTATAAGCTCAAACGCTACTTTAAGTAACGTCTGGGAAAAACACTATACTCTAGTAAAAAAACGCTATACGCTAATTTTAAAAACGACTACCAAACGGGGCTACTTTCCTATCCGCTATACGCTATCCGCTAAACGCTAGCGGATTTGGCAAACCAAACAGTGCCTATGAACTTTTATGCAGCTTTGTTCTAACCTCTTATCGATTGGCAAACTACCTGAACTGAGCTGAATCTCCATGTAAATGGAAATGCCCAAGCAAAATTAATCAGTTGTGTACTAGGTCAATTTTTCATGATTTTGCTTACTCTGAAACCAACCGTTTCAAAAAGAGACTTTCTACAGGTTACGGTTAGAATTACCATGTTTTACAAAATCTATAACGCGATTTACATTGAAATAATGAGAATGGAGATAATCAAACTTAGATGCCTCCTACAAAATTTCCATTCTCGTGCAAAAAAGAGAGGATGCTCTTTTCTAAAAGCCATAACTAGGGTAGGGATCTTGGATTAGCAGTCTAACTATAAAGAAACTGAATCTGTGAAAGCATCAAATTGCGTTTGCCATGGTATGCTCCTCACCTATCAATGATAGTCTTCTCTTAGCAACCTTGGACCTATAACACCACACTTCAAATGCCTCAGTTAGGTCTGGATACTGAATATACTCATTTCCCAACCATTCAGTTAAAACCTCTGCCTGATCCCCAGATGGCAATGCAAGAATGATAGCAACAAAAGTGGATTCTAAGGATTGCCATAATTCCCCATCTATTTTAAGCATCACAGCATTCTCACAATTCACTGTAGCAGAATCAATCAAAGGTTTTGTAGTCCTCACAAATGGAAGCCACATTTTCAAAACCTGAAGCCGTTTTGCAGTTGGCAATATAACAGCACCATATGCAATTGCCTCTAAAGCCTTTGAGGTCACCTCGATAGCTCGCAACTTTATCTCAATGACTACAATTGTAGAACTTCCTTGCTCAAGCACCTTGACAATCTTTTCTGATGCATCAAACCAACACTCAACAAATTCTCTCATTATTTCCAATTTACTCAATATCTGACAAATCCATGACAGATCAGTCAAATAGGATTGAAACGACTGAACATTCCCAGCCTCAGAAAGTGATTCTGTGGAATCACAGAACAGAGCTATTAATGAGTTGTTAAACCTGGAAAATAGTTTGTTCACACATTCTTTTACCTCTTGTTTTATGTTGTCATCAGCTGTCAATAAAGGGGTATCATCATCTTCAGTTAGCATGTACTCAAGTTGCTCCTGTGCTGAAGATTTAAGATCATTCATTGATGGCAGAGGGGATGATGTAGCAAAGCGGATGGCTGAGACAAAGATGTTTATGATAGCTGACTGGTTAACAGGTTGAAGTCTAGCAAGGACAGGCTCGGTTTGTAATCCCAACCGAGGTACAACTTTCAATATCTCCTCCTCCTCAGCCTCTTCCCATGTGACTGCTTCTAAGTAGTTCACACATGGAGTAACAATTTGTGGGCATCCTAGCTCAACCGCCACCTGAAGAACGCCAAGGGCATTCCTAACACCATGCCACAAATCATCAACTGAACCATCTATGACAACATAGAGAAGGCGTATAAGATTTACATGGTAATCAAAATCTGATTCTTGGCAATATACATCAACACAGTTGCGCGAATCAAGGATTTGACATGTTGGCCAGTTCTCAGACAGCCTGTCAGCAAAATACTTGCAGTTTTTTACAAGAATCTCTGAATGGCAATATAGCCAATCATCTCGAGCTTCCTGTGTGCGTAGCCTCACGATAACATCACTAGTTGATCGATCACCAATCATGCAGGTAATATTTTCCTCTTTATCCTAAAAGAAAGAGGATAATATAATTACAGAGAAGAGAGACTCAGACACCATACATTTAAGTGATGAAATCTGCTATTGTTAATGTTGCGGCATTCCAGTTTGCAACTCAAGACTTGCACTTAAAATAATTGAAACTTTGATGTACATTAATGTAGCCAGGTAGCCAATTAAAGATGTGAAAGAATTAACAACCTAAGAAGAGCCTTAACCACTGGGATTGGGGTAGCTTAAGCTAGAGGTAGGGGCCTGCTGTTAGGTCGAAGTTTCAAACCTCATTACCACCAAAAATGTAAGAAGAGCCAATAGAAGCTAATTAAAAACAATATAATAAATAATTGGTCTTACTAAACCAGTGTCCTAAGAGCAGTGGTTAAAAAATCCAATAAAAGTAAGTTTTTATTGAAAAGCTAAACATAACACTTCTTAAAATAATGAATAGTTCACTTCTCAATAGACACTTTCTCTTCTTGATCCCTTAACCAGTGTCAGAAACTGGTCAGCATTCTCCATAAATAAAATATCATAAAGCCGTATTACTGGAATTTGATGACAGTGTAAAATCGAAGATTGAAAATGGTGAAAAACAAACTTACAGTAGCCTGAGCCTCCATTGAAACGAAGAGAACTATGTAGCAAAACTTCTAAACATCATATTACCTGCAATTATAAAAAACAACAATTGGAGTTTGGAATCAAAGTAGCTCAATACCACATCAACAATTGGATCTTGCAGCAACTATAACGAAAACGAATAGAGAATCAGTTAATTATAACATTATGACAAAATCAAATGCAGCTGAAACTGAAGTGTTAAGTCAGTGCTTTATACACAGTGTTGAGTGAAAGCAAAAGCGTAAATGAGATCATGATGATGAGGACAAAAAGATCAATTGATTAGGGGATCTATTTCATACTCCATATTGGGAAATAGGGTTGAGGAACAGAGGTAACAGAAAATAGAGAGCATTATTCAAGAAAGTGGGTTTAGAAGAAAAGAAAACCAAAGTGTTGAGGAATCCTTGAAACGGCACCGCTTCGATGTAAGAAAGCTGAAACCCTTCCCTGAGGAGTGAGGAGAGGAATGGCGATGGAAGAAAGGGAACTGCCACCTTCATATGATTATGATATCTTATTGGCTATTCTTATCAACTTTATACGCCATCGTTCCACTACTTCTGTTTTCTTTCTTTCCCAACTTGCCAACTTGCAATGGATATTGTACACTTCATTTTGTCTCAATCTCATCATTTTTCTCCCATAATTTTTTTTCTCTTTGAAGTTATATTTAAATTCTTTTTTTTAAGAGATATTTAAATTCTTGACTAGATTATACTTTTGATCCCCAAATTGTTATTAAATGTTTAATTTGATCCCCAAGTTTTTAAACAGTTCATTTTGGTCTCCTAATTCCTTAAACTTGTTCAAACAGATGGCGACATCAAACCTAATGCCATGTGGCATTAAGTTTAATATTTTAGTGTCATATAGCATTAAATTTAATATTGTAATGTTTATTTTGGTCCCCAAATTGTTTTAAAATGTTCATTTTGGTCCCCAAATTGTTTTAAAATGTTCAATTTGGTCCTTAATTTTTTAAAATGTTCATTGTCGTCCCTTAGTCAACTTGACATCGCCGTTAGTCGACTTGACAGAAGGACCTATTTGAACAAGTTTAAAGAATTAGGGAACCAAAATGAACCGTTTAAAAAATTGGGGACTAAATTGAATATTTAATAATAAATTTTTTTTTTTTGGGGGGGGGAGGGAGGGATGTAATTTAGCCTAAATTCTTTTATCAGTACGTTAATAAATAATTAAATGACAACTAAACTGATTTAACATTAATTATGAGCAATTTATTTTTAAAATGTATGTGTAAAATAACAAGTGTTTGGACACAAACAGGAGCCAGTCAAATCAAGCCATGCCTTGCCTTAAACAAGTTTGGAATATATCACAAGTGTTGGACGTGAGCATAGCTTATTTACCCCATAGGCCTTTTTTAAAAGGCCCAACCCAACAAGTTTACATTTAAATAGGCTTGTGGGTCCAAGGACCAGACTTTTAAATAGGTTAGCGGATATATACCTTTAAATAGACCAACAAGCTTTTTTTTTTTTTTTTTTTTTGATAAAAGCCAAATTATGGCAATTCATTCATAATAATGTCATCAATACAACTTGGAGCAATGGAAAAACAACAGGAGCTAGCATACAACAAAGACGCCCTAGCCAAAGTGTGAGCCACTTTGTTTGCTTGCCTCCTAATAAACTTAGTTGAAAAGTTTGTAAAAAAAGAACGAAGACTCTTGCAGCAGTTAACTATAACACCAAATTCAGTAAAATTCCCCTTTGAGGAGGATAGTTCATCCACCATCCCTTTACTATCAACTTCAAAGAGAACATCAGTGAAACCCATCTCAATAGACCATTTGATGGCGAACAAAAGACCCATAGCTTCGCCCAACTTAACGTCCAAATTTGATTCAACCCACATCGTTTTAGCATGGACAAAAATTCCATTATGATCACGGATGCACATACCAAACCCGGTTAAATTAATAGTGTCAAAGAACGCTGCATCAACATTGCATTTCAAAGAACCTACCGGAGGAGGAGACCAACTAACCCGAGACCCACCAAGACTAGCGGCCTCCCTAGGAGTTTTTGAAGTCCTAGCCAACAACCAACTAGACAACGCCTCTTTTGCACAAATAAGAACATGGTTTTTATTCATCTCCTCTTTGTCCCATAGTTTCTTGTTCCTAGCCTTCCAAATAGACCATAGAACCATCACAAAATCCTTCCTCTTGTTGGGATCAAGAACACCAATAACCAAAAAATATAACTCAGGAAAAGAGTTTACCTGGTTTAGGAAAGGATCTATGATATGCCAATAACCAGCTTGAACCCAAATATCTTTAACTTGGTCACACTGCAGCAACGCATGACACTGAGATTCTAGCCCAGTTCCACAAATCACACACTGGCTTGGACACTCTACTCCACGCCTCTGCAGATTAATTCTGGTGGGAAGTACCTCCCTGCAAGCACGCCAAATAAAGGACTTAACTTTTGATGGAACCTCCAAACTCCACAGACTCCGCCATTCACCCTCCTGCTTCAAATGTGACGTATCCAGTAAGGACTCCATGCAAATTCTGTAAGAAGACCGAACTGTATAAAGGCCGTCCTTGCTATACCTCCAAATGCGCATGTCTTCTAGCACATCATCAACAAGTGGTGTTGCTAATATATTAGTAGCATCCCAGGGAGTAAAAAGGTGCCTTATGAGGTCTTCGTTCCATCTCTTGGTACCAGGTATAAAGAGATCACCAACCACCCAATTATGATCTTGATTTGGTAAGTTGAAATATTGAACCAGATTTTGACCACACCCAATCCAAGGTTCATTAAAAATTGGAATATTGTGACCACTACCAATTCGCCACCTAGAGCCCTCCTTCAACAAAACCCGGGAATTCCAGATGCTACGCCAAATAAAGCTTGGATTATGACCAAGACTCGATTCCAAGAACTCACCTCTTGGGTAATATTTAGCTTTGAAAATCCTTGAGACCATAGCTTCTGGGTTAGAAACAAATCTCCAACCTTGCTTCCCTAGCATTGCCAAGTTAAAAGCACCCAAGTTTCTAAAACCAAGGCCACCAAATTCCTTTCTAATAGCCAATTTATCCCACCTCATCCAATTAATGCCACGCTTGTCTCCCTTCTTAGAACCCCACCAAAAAGAATTCATCATTTTTTCAATATCATCCGCTAAAGAAGGAGGCAAAAGGAAGACACTCATACAATAAGCAGGAATTGCTTGGAGAACAGATTTCACCAACACCTCCCTACCAGCCTTTGAAAGATATCTGCCACTCCAAGAATTAATCTTCTTCCACACCCTATCCTTCAAATAATTAAAAGTAGCTTTCATTTTTCTGCCAATCAAAGAAGGCAATCCCAAATATTTTCCTGAACCAAGACAAGTATGGACTCCCAAAATATTAGAAAGAGCCAAACGAGTATCAACATCCACATTCTTGCTGTAAAAAATCTCAGACTTACTAAAATTAATAGCTTGACCAGATGCAGCTTCATAAGTAGCAAGAATTGTCTTCATTACATTACATTCTCTGTCACTAGCTCTAAAGAACAGAAAGCTATCATCTGCAAAAAGAAGATGACTCACAGTAGGGGCCCCTCGACAAATTTGAATACCATGAATATCTCCTCTCCCCTCAGCTTTCTTAATAAGGCTAGTAAGACCTTGAGCACAGATAATAAAGAGATATGGGGAAAGAGGGTCACCTTGTCTCAAACCTCTGCCTGGAACGATCGGACCAACAGAATCAGTATTCATCAACACCGAATAACTAACTGAGGAGACACACAGCATAATCCATTTAATCCAACGGTCACTAAAACCCATTTTCTCCATCATAGCACGAAGGAAACCCCAATCCACTCTATCATAAGCTTTGCTAATATCAATCTTCAGTGCTACCTCACCTTTAGCTCCCTTAGACTTACACTTCATATGGTGAATAACTTCAAACGCAATAAGCACATTATCCAGGATAGATCTCCCTTCAACAAAAGCAGACTGTTCTTCTGAGATGCATTTTGGCAAAAGAATTTTCAGTCTGTTGGCTAAAACTTTTGCCAAAATTTTATATAAAACATTACATAATGAAATTATAGACCAACAAGCTTAAACTTTAAATAAACCAACAATTGTATAGTTTTAAATAATACAATCGGATATATTATATAATTATATATAACACATGTCGATCGGTTAGGACTAAAAGACATTTTGGACGACCTTTAGCCTGACCTTTATACCTAAAAAAGACTTCTAAAGAAGCTTTGCCCCGTCATAAACAAGTCGGACCAGACCTTACATGGGCCAAGTCGTAGGGTCTCAATGGATCGATTGACCTACTTCCACCCTGGACATAAGGAAAAGGAAATCGCATATCTACAAGAAAAAATATAACAAATCTCTCCTTATTTGTAGATGGAGTCTATATTAGAATATGATTTCTGATAAAGATCAGATAATAAGATATAAGAAATATAACTAGATATTAGAAAACTAGAATTTGAGTTCATATTTTTATATATTGTTTTATCTCTTAATATTTATATTTCCTATTAACAACATATATTATTATCACGATCAAGTCTTTGTAGTGTATCAAAATCCTTCAAGTTTCTTTTCATTATGTCAAGGTGGGAATTTGTTTTCTCTAACGTGTTTTGCATATCAACCTTCTTGTATGATCGAAGTGTATTCGTTTTATCAATGTATGTTGGTACACGTGAAAGATATTTTAATTTCTAAACATGAGATTTCGGGTTTGTTATTTGGATTTATGTCCACGAAAAAAATTGTTCGGAGAAGATACCAGCTTAGGCGCGGTTGACCGTATCCAAGGAAATTAATATCTCAACTATCGAGTGAGAAGAGATATTCTCGAAAACCAAGTACTTGTGTGTGTTTTAGTGTGATATATGTGAGATGAGTATTTTTATTGTTCAAATTTGTTAATTACCCATCTAACTTTAGATTTCTTAAATGTCTTTACTCTTTACGTACCATGTTAAATCTCACAAAACTTGATATTTGTTCCCTTAAATATTTATAGAGGAAATTATTTATCATGGATACTGAGAATCATTTTGATGCTATCAATTTTAGAAATTATATAAAAAAGAAAGCAACCCATCTCAGTAAAATCAAACAATGAATATCGAAACTTTAAACTTTGCTTCCAACACACCTGTTTTGTCATCTTTATCCTATAACGAGAGGGCAATGCAACTGTGTGAGAGTTAGTGGGATAGAAAGATAATGAAGTCGTGAGGAAGTGAGCCTGAGAGGAGAAGTTCCCTAGTCCATGGATTACGTCACAAGTTTGTGAATCAAAATTCATTTAAACATTGATAAGTTAAGTTGATTAACTCACATAAGCCTATATTTAAATGAGCTAACATTTCTCATGCATCCTAACTCTGACTCATGTGGATCATATATAGATTGAAATTGTGTTATGTGTAGATCAGTAATAGCACTCTAATTATAAACTATAAACACATTCCATCCACATAAACTCAATTTGTAGACTCCAGTATATAGCTCATATTTATTGCCAAATTCATTTGATACGATGGATTCCTCACCTATTTATTTGGTAAGTGCAACACACTTGTCTTTTTTATTCAAAGAAAAATCGGGTATGGTTGCATCTGACCGTTGTTTCTCAAAGGCATGCTACTTTTGACCTCTTAAGTGTGTCAATACCATTGGGTTCAAAAGAATTATTATTCTTAAATTATGAATTGATCTAAATTCAACGCCTCGAGGCTGAGAATGAGAAGCCATTGAAATCAAGTTTCACTATCGTTTTTGGAAAGTTCAAATCAAAAACATTTCCCTTATTTCATTGAAGGCGCCCACTTTTTGACATGGTGCGAGTAATAAAACGAATCAATGAGACCAGAAAGAACTAGAGAATGAGTTGATTTGACGATTCACACATTAAAAGTAAAAAGAGTTTAATAAAGGAGAATGATAAACAATGCCCTTAGGGCATTGGTTAAGGAACCAAAAGAAGAAAACTTTCGTTGGAAAGTGGTGTATTTAATATCTTAGCGTTCCAAGAAAAACTTGCTAGTTATATGGATTCATTAATCAATGTCCTTAAGGCACTGGTTAGCAATAGGGATGGCAATGGGTAGGGTTTGGGTAGGGTACTATAGTACCCGTCCCCATACCCGCGTTTGAAAAAATTACCCGTACCCGGACCCGTACCCTCGTGGGTAACAACTTTAGTACCCTTACCCGTACCCTCTGGGTACCTAAGTACCCGTACCCGCACCTGTTACCCGCACTTTAACAGTGAAAAGGTAAAAAATAACAAAAGAAAGTTATAACAATTAAAAAATGATTCAAAAGTCTTCTAAATCTACTAATAAATATTACAAATCAAAATATTTAAATAAATAAAAACACCCAAAAAGGAATTATGAATACAACTAGGTTTAGAAAGTTAAGAATCTTTAGATTAATTTTGGTTTTATAATTTGTATTATAGTTAAAATTATATATATTAGTAATATAAATAAATAAATAAATAATTATATATACGTATACATGTGTGCGGGTATGGGGCGGGGTGGGTACCATAGTACCCATACCCGCACCCGTACCCATTCATTTTTGCGGGTAATTACCCGTACCCGGACCCTTACCCATTGTGCGGGTAATTACCCTACCCATTGTGGGTAAATTTTGCGGGTACCCTATGGGTAGGGTACAAATTGCCATCCCTAGTTAGCAAGACCCTTTACTAAAAAGGTATTTCTAAGGTTATTGATTAGTCAATAAATTATCGATCATTTACATTGAGGAATGACACAGGAGAATGAAAAAAAGGGTTCATTTATGCCCCATTTTGAGGAAACTTATTTTGAAGGATGCCCCATTTATAGGGGGACTATTTTTTATTATGCCGACCTTTGGAATTTTCTCTTCGTGCTTTTTGTAAGATTAATCCCAGCCCTCTGTGGATCTGCTTCTAACCCGTCAGGTTTGGCTGCTAAAGAAGCTTACATCCCAAACAGAGGGCACTAAAGAATAAGTAATGGCAATTTTTTTTATTACATTTGGGAAATGTAACAAGGATGAGAGGAAGTTCCTTATACTCATGATCCCTCAAAAATTGCTGATTTATTCTAAGTTTCTGAATCGTTTATGTTGTTTTTTTTTTTATAAGCAGGAGAATGTATTAATGTGAGTAGGATGAGTACCCAAACCTATATACATGAGACATTGATAATTGCATGGAAAGTAAAGTAAGGTGAATCGTTTATGTTCTAATCCTAACCACAAATATTATGAAGGTTTATTCTATATCTAGTCCAATAAATTGAAAGCGGTCAAGTGATTTTACTCATCTCTATAGAGTCTGCATCTCCATTGTTGGCGAACACCGTTGGAGATTAATTCTTAACTCCCTTTTGGCAGGTCTTACAATACCATATAGGATTTAAGAACTCCAACAATTTTTCACTTCAATGGCGAAATCTTTAAGAACTTAAAATGGGTCTCACACATCTTTATACATTTTATTTATATTTCAATTTAAAACATTAATTTATTTGTATATTAATTTTGAAACAATAAATACTAAAATTTTTTTTATAATATTGCAAATATATTTTAATTATTTATTTTGTCACAATAAGTTAAAAATGATGACAAATACATATATGAACAAATTGATTACAAACTTGTTTGTAATTGATTATAAACTTATTATTTAAGTTTGTAATCCATTGCAAATTGATAATATACAAAATTGTAATTAATTACAAATTGTTACTATACTATTACAAGTGATTCAACAGATGCATCGCACGGATTTTGCCAATTGGAGAGTATCCAGGGACCTCCGGACACATGTGATTCGTTGAATGCCTTTTTTTGGGTATCAGAAGGTCTATTTCGAATATATCAAATTTTACAAAGGATTAAAATGAAAATATGAAATGGTGAGGCCACCTGCTATTAAAAAAAGTGACCCATCCATAATCCACTTACAAGGTGAGCATGGGACGGGTTTTGCTTGTCCCTTACCCGGTCCTAAACATTTGTAGGGTCAATTCCTTGAACTCGAACAAGTCCCTAGACCCGAAGGAACTCGATAATATACAAGTTGATTTAAGATCGGGTCTAAATGGGACGGAACCGAATTGACCAGAAGTTAAATAGATTCTTTACAAACTAAATTTCTGTGAGTGAGAAAAAATGTTATTTTTTTTATAAGCCAAAATATCGGCAAAAAATGTTACCTAAAAGCCACCAATTGATCTCGTGTCACCAAATAGATCCAAAACTAGATATTTCAAAATATCAACAAATAGATCCTTTTATTGGATGCTTCCTTGGTGCTCGTGTTACCAAAGTCAGGATTCTTTCAATATTATGAAAGCCACAAAATATATCAAATGTAAAACGTAGCTAGGGAGTGATAAAAATAAAAGTATATTTTCATTATTTGGGATGGGTTTGGTAACCTGAAGGTCAACCCGGACCCGTCTCTGACCTGACACCAGGTCACTAAATGGGACGCGGGTTCGTCATTTCTCTTCTGTGGGTCAGGGTCAGACCCGACCCGAACAATACGGGTTGAGACGGGTTTTAGGATCAGATCGGGTTTTGCACACCCCTACTTACAATCATGATCGTCGGAACTAGACTGGACCGGACAGGTCTGACCAATTATGTTTCTTCTTAAGCCCAAAAAAAATCATTAGGCCTTTGCAACTGGTGAAGATAATGATGAAAAATGATATTTGAATGTATATTTTGTTGAGTAAAATTCACATTAAGGTTAAAAATATTATTTTTAATTAAAAATTTACAAGTGTGTACGTATTAATCATTTTTTATTGGTTTATTTTTTATTAATAAACATATCATATAAATTAAATACATATTTATTTATAATCCGTTCGAGATTGGATCATTGATCCGTGAATCACCCATAAAAGAAATATCCATGAATCAATGACTTCTATCGGTTTAATGCCCGATAAAATTCTTGAATTAACGTTGCTTACAACAATCATCCATTGTAGAAGCCATCATAATCAGAAAATACTTTTAATGAATTTTGTTTATGCTAAAACAATAAATCTCCATTAGAAGGAGGGGTTATAGTATTGATAAAGGATTGGATACAAGGAAGCCATGGAAGGCTTGTTACAAAAATGGCCTAGGTAAAAGATAAACCCTAGGCTAGTAGTCAGTGTGGGAGAAGAGAGTGTCCTTGTGAGGAGGTAGGCTCCTCCTTTTATAGCCATCTGACTCTTAGTGGGCCTAACCTAGTTGCCTTCAAGGAATTGGGCCTTGGCCCGACCGAGCTATCCTCCCTGTATCCCAAGTCATCTTCTTGTCTCGACCGAAATATCCTCCTCTTAGGCTGACCAAGTTGTTCTCCTCTTATCCTGGTTGGTCTTCATCCTTATTGGGTTGTTCACCCAATATAGTTGGGTCTGTCCTATATTAAGCCCTTGGTCTAATTTGGGCGGCAACAAATTCCAATATTGAATATTCCTTATACTGTTGGTGAGATGAAAATCCACCCCCGTGAAACTCAATTTAGCAACTAAACCACGGGACACAGTTAAAGCAAGTCAACTAACCCCATTTTTTTTTAATAAGCAAACATTTATTACTGAGAGTATTTTGGGTACTCTAACCCATTTACAAAAGTCAAGGAAAACAGAAATAACCAAGAACAAAAGAGCACTAATGGGGGCCAATGTTAATTTTCAACCAAGAGAAGCTACATTTTCACCCCGGTTGAGAATCAACTTACACTCCCAATCAAGCCATGGTTACAATTTAAATTTACTGCAAGCACACTAGCATTTTCCAAAAGCACTAAAACAAACTTTAACACCAATAGGTAAATAATGTATCACTGATAGGGTCCTCATCACCAAATTAAATGGTGGTTTCTAACAACAACAAAAATATGCCAGTGTTCGCTCCCGCCTAAGCATAATTTCCTCTCGAAAAGTCACCACATCTGGGTGCAACCAGACCCAACGAAAAAAGAGTTTCGCAAGACACCTTCATGAAGTTAGAGCTATCCAACAATCAAAGATCAAGGCAGCATGAATGGAAATATTTCACCACACTAATCGCCACCTGAACAAAATTTCCACCCCCATATAACCTTAATTCATCCCAAGCACTTGGATGTTGGAACCCAATTCTGCAGTTGTAATTTTATTTTTTTTTGGGGATAGTCAAAGTTTAGGCTGGATTTAAATATAATTAAGTCATTCAATTATTATAAGTGGAAGACCGATTAGAATATTCTTGTTGCTATGAGAAGGCTTACTTTGCCTAAATGTAATGAGGGATGTCTTTATTTTGAACATTTGAATTTTAATAGTATATGCTACATAGTTTTTAAATAAAAATGAGAAAGTTTTATCAGAATTTGTCAAAATTTAAAGATAATTGTTAAATAAGTTGAAGTATTATACGAAATATTCATCCTTTTAAAAATTAATAACAATTAATAACAAAATAATGTCAATTATGAATTTTCTATAAAATAAAATTTTTTAAAAATAGTTTAGTAGTTAAATTTTTTTCAAATCCGTCCGTCCATCCATGCCTTAAAGTATGCAATTTTTTTTCAATGTTGTGTCTGATTTGAGAAAGAAATTAGAAAGAGACAAGATAAAAAGATAAAAAAAAATGGTTAGAAAGAAATGAGTGAAAAAAAAAATGAATTTAAGAGTTGTTTAATACAAGAGAATGTCAAAAGAATGTTAAAAAAAAGGACGAGTTTTTCTTGAATAGATAATTATGTGTCTATTTGATGGGAGAAGTGTTGATAAATGATGAATAAATTTGATATTTTTCTTCTGTTTTACAGTTTCTCCTCATAATATGAGAGAAAGAAAATATCGTGGATCTCACCATATTTTTTCATGTCCTCAACCAAAAGTTAAAAGTAAGAAATTCCTCTCTTCTTTCTCTTTTCACTTTTTTCCATCCTTGTTCTTTGCAAACCAAGCAAATGCTTAAAACCAGAATACTGAATAGTTATGCTTTTTTTTTTTTTATTATTAGAAAACAGACTTTATAAAGATGTTGCACGTTTTGTTTTTACTTTTTTTTCAAAATAAAAATAAATTGTTAAATGGCGTCCTAAAAAGTGAGGATGATTGCACCACTATGAAGAAAATGGACATGAGAAATTATATTTAAATATCAAATTTGGGATATTGTATGGTGTCTTTTTGATTTTTTTTTTTTTTTTTGTGTATTTTTAGGATGTGTTTATATTAAGAAAATAAAAAAGTAAGTAAGATATAGAGATATCATATATGATATTTAAAATTAAGTGGCTTCTAAAGTGAGAGAGCAACTAAGTCCCTCATCGTGAACCATCTTTTTTAGCCCTTAGATATATTAATAAATTAATTGGACGGTTGGGATTGAAACTGGAAAATGGTTAAACAAGTCAACAAAAAAATTCAAAGTGACACTTTTATCCCTACCCTCTTCCTCACACCCACCAAAAACGTTATGATTAGAAGTTGATTCCAATGTGCTCTTCAGGCAAGAAATGAAACCCACTTCGTGAATTTCTTAAAACAGCACCACTATACAGCATCACCTTTATCTGCAAAACCATTTCTTTCATGCATTTTGTTTGATGTTACAAAGTTTCTCTCTATGAAGCTTTTTTTACAGAGACGCAAGCGGCAGATGCAAATATGTCAACTTTAAAATGCACTTGGATTTTGAACTTGATTGAGGAACACCCAAATCAGATTAATAACGATTTTGACTCACTTCAAAGTTCAAACTAACACTCGAAAGATGGACACCCAGATCTATATGTTTTTGTAGAATTTTGAGCGAATCTCCAAAACCAAGTCCATTTTCAAGATGCGTCCAAATGGTGGTGCTTTGGAGTAAGTAGTTAGTCCTGAAGTGTATATTATCAATATTCAATATTATCAACAGGGACAGTGACAATGGGGATTAAGGTTTTGGGTTGGGGAAGATGATAAAAGCTTAGGGGTAAAAGTGGAATTTGCAAAATAAAAAAAATAAAAAATTCATTGAGATTACCTGTAAACTTGTGGTACATAGGGTGAGGGAGTTACTTGCTCCCTCACCTTAGAAGCCACCTTAAAATTAAATGTTCAACTATTACAACTCGATAGAAATAGACGACATGCTGTGGGCGCACTGCACGTTGGATCTTTGGCCTTTTGGTTTTTCACGGGGACAGGGTGGCGGCTTTGAACATTTCGCTTAGCTTATGGCCATATGCCGCAATATTTTTATGGATATGCATGAATTTTGCTGCGTATTGCACTATATTGCTGTCATCTTAAGTGCAAATTGACTGAATTTAGGGTCACCACGTGATATACACATTTTGATAGCCGACAAACAATCACCACTGACATCACCATCACCATTACCATTACCATTACCATTACCAATTTTCTCTTAAATTACTTACTTTTTGATTCTTTTTTGGGCCTTTTTTTCCCTTTCATTTTTAACTGCTTTTTCTTTTACACTCGTTTTGCTCATGCTAATTGTTTAAAGGAAAATGCGTATTCAACATTTATGTTTTATAGGAATGCAAAAGATATGTTACCTAAATTGTCGAATTTAAATATTCAAATAATAAAATTGTTGTTTAAAATACAATGTGAAAGCCCTAAAACCTCACAACATGATCCCATCAATGGGGAAAAAGGTGGTGGTATGTAAACATTATATTAAAATGCCAGTACACATAAATTTTGCTAGGATTAACAGTAAATAAATGATAAAAATATATAAAACTAAATTAATGAGTGAGTTTTTTTACATACATTTGTATTTATATTATTTTATCCCTATATAGTTTATTATTTGATAAAATCTAATTTCTTTATTTGTTATATTTTTATTCTAATTCTACCGCATAAATACAAGTATATAATATGTATACTTAAAAGGATATGCAACTTTTGATCAAAAAAAGGATATGCATCTAACTTTTTTTTATTGATAAAATAATATGTCTAAATATCAATATTGTTGTGTATACAAAATTACAAAAAAGAGGTGATTGAAAAGGTCGAAAAAAATATCAATATTGTTGTGTCTGCAAAATTACAAAAAGAGGTGATTGAAAAGGTCGAAAACATTAATTATGATAAAAATTTGATGCTTTACATTAATATAATTTGATATTTATATATTATTAGCAATTGTGATATCTAGATGAGTTAAATCCTAAGTTTCGAAGATGACATTGGGATTATATATAATTTCAATTTAAATTATGTTAGAATTAAAATTGGTTTAGAATAATAAATTATATGTTTGGGTTATGATTCAAAGAATTAGGACACAAAATTATAAATTTAATTTTCTAGAATTAGCGGTAGCGGCATTAGCGAACGATAATGATGATAATAACGACGGCGATGATAATGATGATGGTTGGAAAATACGGTCAACAACTTATAATTTTTATGTTTGGAATTGATAATTCTTGAATAGGAGGTCTAGGGTTCAAACACTGAAAAATGAGAAAATTAACATAACATTTAACTTACTAACATTATCCTATAAAAATAGATAATTCTTGAGAAATAAGCTGAGAATTGAAACATGTAAAAAAAAACTAATAATTGAAAATATAATACATATTGAACATGTAAGAATATGGTTTATCTAAAGAATGTGGAGCAGTTATTGATGGCATTGACCCAAAAAAAATATTTGGAAATAAAATTTTACTTGAATATACTCCCTCTTGTCTTTAATATAAACAAAAATATCTCAAACTTTTTGGTCTAATATATAAATAAATTTTAACTACTTCTATTCAATTTAATGACATTATTCCCAAAATACCCTTCATTTAATACAAATTTTGTTTTCTAATGACTCTTTTTATTCCCAATAATACAAACTTAATAAATAAGATAAAGAATAATTTAGGTAACAAATTATTTTTTTAAATAAAATTAATAATATTAAATGAGATTAATTAATCATATTATTATGTATATTTTATTTAATTTTTTTTTTTTATAATAGAGACCGGATGAAGTATTTAATTTTAAATCCTTTATACTTACCTAGGCATTAATAAAAGCATATTGGTCTAGAAAATAAAACAGACACGTGCTCGGTCAAAGTGGCGGTGACAAGGGGATCAAGTAGACTCGAGCGAGTGATGAAGAGTCTTATCTTATTGTCATTTTTTAATATTTTTTAATAAAGAGTCTTATTTACCTTCGTTAGTCTCAAACACACAAACAAAAAAATTCCACTTGCGCTTCTTTCGGTCTTTCCTTTATTGTAATAACTAATAATATTGTAATAACCTTTGTTCTTTGTCGGTCAGCAGTCAAATCCTAATGTTTAACATAATAAAAAATAGAATTTTTTATTTACTTTTAAATTTAATTATTAAATTTAACACCATAAATTAATTTATATATTTTAAATGTATTAAATACCTATATATTTATCTGATATTTTATAGTGTCAAAAAAATAATATGATATTTTATAAAGTATTAAATTAATTTCATAATATGTATTAAAAACTTCGGTCTTATTATTTAAAAATGTCTTGTAAATCAGGGTTCCAAAAATACCAATTTAAAAAATTAAACAAAAATAATTTTTTTATTGAAAAGTTAAATATATCACATTATAACAGAAAGTTTTTTTATTTCCTAATCAATGTCCTATGAACACTTTTTAACATTTGTCTAAATGGAAGTCAAATTAGAGTTAAAAAAAATTTAGTACATATAAAAAATAAAATTTATTTTTTATTTTAACTTTCTTAACCAATGTCTTAAACCTTAAAAAGACATTTAAACTTTATTTTAACTTTCATAGCCAGTTAGCAATTCTTAAAAACTTTATTTAAAAAAAAAAATTCTTAAAAACTAATTAAAAAGACATTTTAATAGCATATTGATGAAGTAAATGACTTCTTTAAAATTTGTCAAAAAGTCTTGTCAAAAAGATAAATAAGGATGTACTCCCTCCGGTCCTTATTATAAGAGACAAATGACTACTTTTTTTGGTCCAAAATATAAGAGACATGCATGTATTTTGACAAATATTAAATGCTCATTTTCAATTTTACCCTTATTTATCATAGGGTTTATATTTACCAGATAGTGCAACTTTTAATACAAATAAGTTTATTCATTAATTATTGAAGGGTTAAATTTGTAAATTTATATGAATATTAATTACAAATAGCTTATTTCAATGTATTTCCTTAGTTTGTGTGTTTTAGAGTTTTGCCTCTTATATATAGGACCAGAAGGAGTATTTATTATTAACTCAATAAAATGTCTTGCAGTTTAAAATTTTAATCTTATAAATAATAATTCATAGATGAATGCATTATTCCTTTCTCAATTATAGATCATTTTAGTTTCTTTCTCTAATTCTAATGATAATAAAGAAGCAGCCACGAGTTGAAGGAGAGAGAAAAACCAAAAAACAGATAAAGTCAAAAGGTTTTAAACACCATGATGCCTAAAGTAGCAAGTAGCATGCATGTAGCAGGTAGCAACTAGCAAAATTACACATGTGCTATTGATGTGTTCCTGTTCCTATTTTGCCTTGGTGTAAACGATCGACAAGGATTCATTGAGTTGAGTCCTTCTAGTGGTGCTTGGAAAAGTCATCACCTCTTTGTCTCTCTCTATCTCTCTGGATCCTGATGGAGGCTCTGAATTTTTGCGTGTTTTGACTTTCCCACATTTTGAACACGCATATGCATATAAATATAATAAGACCCCAAACTTTCACCTCTCAAAACCAAAACTTCAAACCATTACACAACTCCTCCTTCAATACTACTACTCATTCCTTTAGCTACTACCTACATCTTCATTTCAAAGACTTCAATTCTTCTTTCTTCATTAGATATTTATTTTAGATATCATGAGTCATGATGAGATTGATGTTCCTCCATTTTTTCTCTGCCCCATTTCATTAGAAATCATGAAGGATCCAGTGACTGTCTCCACAGGCATCACCTACGACCGAGAGAGCATTGAGAAATGGCTTTTCTCTGGTAAGAACAAGACATGTCCAGTTACCAAACAGCCCCTCTCAGATTTCACTGACCTCACTCCAAACCACACCCTTCGAAGACTCCTTCAAGCATGGTGTACCATGAATGCTTCTCATGGCATAGAAAGGATTCCAACTCCTAAGCCTCCTGTCAACAAAAACCAGATAATCAAGCTCTTCAAAGATGCTTCTCATTCGCCTCTATCTCAGATCAAATCTCTCAGAAAGCTCAAATCAATCGCTTCTGGGAGTGAAACAAATAAACGTTGCATGGAAGCTGCAGGTGCTGTTGAGTTCTTAGCATCAGTTATAATCAACAATAACAACAACAACAACAACAACGATTCTGGGTCTTTACAAGAATCAGATGCTAACCCTGATGATGGGTTTGACTTGAAAACAAGTGCTGACAACGAAGCTTTAACCATTCTCCATGGTCTTAATGTATCAGAAGCTGGTTTGAAAACTCTCCTAGGCTTCAAAAACGGAGAGTTTATTGGTTCCTTAACAAGGGTCATGCAAAAGGGTATCTATGAATCACGTGCCTATGCAGTGTTCTTGCTGAAATCCATGTCAGAAGTAGCTGAACCAGTGCAACTGTTCAATCTGAAAACCGAGCTATTCGTTGAGTTAGTACACGTTCTTAAGGATCAGATTTCCCTTAAGGCATCAAAAGCAACACTCCAGACACTGATACAAGTGGTTCCATGGGGTAGAAACAGGATCAAAGGTGTGGAATCAGGTGCTGTTTCGGTTCTGATAGAGCTTCTTCTTGATTGTAGTAAAGAGAGAAAGCCTTGTGAGATGATGCTTGTGTTGTTGGAGTTGCTGTGCCAGTGTGCTGAGGGAAGGGCTGAATTGTTGAGTCATGGAGCAGGGTTAGCAATAGTGGCGAAGAAGATTCTGAGGGTTTCTACTATGGCAAATGATAGGGCTATGAGGATTTTGCTGTCTATTTCTAAGTTTTCTGCAACTCCTAGTGTTCTTCAAGAAATGCTGAAGCTTGGTGTGGTGGCAAAGCTTTGTTTGGTGCTTCAAGTGGATAGTGGAAATAAGGCTAAGGAGAAAGCAAGGGAGATACTCAAATTGCATGCTAGTGTATGGAGGAATTCTCCATGCATACCTAGCAGTTTGTTTTCTTCGTACCCAGCTTATGTGTGAAATCATAATTTTGGGCCATTAAAAGAAACACTTTTTTTTTTCCCATGTATAGAATTATTTGGAAAGGACAATTAGGAGATAGGTATATAGATACGGGCATCAACTATATATTGCCCAGAAAAGATAGGTTGGGACACAATTTGATTTTGATGTGTGTTTTGCTGACAATTAGCGATTTGCAATGGATTACTGGCCCAAAAGGGTTAATCATTCCGGTTTAATTTGTTCTGACTTTGGATTTTGTTTTCTTTAAGTTCTAATTCCTGAAATGCTCATAATTAAATATTGGCACCACATCTTGGTACCAAATGGCTTTGATACTAGTCATTATTTATTTAACTCTAATTTCCTAAGAGTAAGCATGTCTTAATGAAAATTACAAAATACACACCTTAGTGGGATCTATCGTCAGTGATAAGATATTCTTCCAACTATTAAGTAATTGATTATCATTCAAGGGGAAGGTTATGGTGCACCACCTACCAAAATGATGCAGTGGTGTACCACCCCAATGACACAATCTAGACCATTCAGTTTGTCACTTGGGTTAGTTGGACTTTGACTATATGACCTGGTTGACAAGTCAATCACCCCAAATGACAATCTGATTGGTCCAGATTGTGCCACTTGGATGTTGTACCACTATATCATTTTGGTGGATGGTGCACCTTAGAAAACACCATCAATCAATGAGTTTTTACTGTTTTTGTAAACTAAGGCCTTCCACAAATATTATTCTCATTTCCTCTTTCCCTTAAGTTACAAACACTCTCTACGCACGCATACACGCTAGTCATGAAGGGAAGATCATGATCGCAACCCTTAGGCTACTTAAGCAATGGGCTACAACCCAATTTCCTCAGGATTAACAAGTTTCTTTTATTGTTACTTTAGGTGATAAATTTTACTGTCCTATTTGTTATTGAATCTTTTGGTTTTTTATGTCCGTTTAAAATGATCCCATCATCAACATAATCATTGCCATTAATTCTCAAATTCATCTCTAAATTATTGTTATAATCTCTCTAATCAATTTTATTTCTTAATAACTATATAAGTTGTCATTCGCAAGCATTGTGAACTGAACAATAAATAATTTTATATAATTAAAAAGCTAGGAGAATGAAATAAGAATTAATGAGTTACATTAGGTTAGGCCCCTCTAAAAATATTGTTTTATAGGCTCCAATGTTTTTTTAGAAGGCTAAGCAAAAGAACGATTTAGTGAGTCAACTACTGTTAATTAGCAATAACATGGTATATACAATTATTATTAAGATAACTATTTCTAATTACACGTACACAAATTTAAGTCACCATCTATATAGGGAAGAGATATTTGTACATCTTTTTTTATATCTTTTTTTTTTTTGGACAAGATTTTATATCTTTTCTTACATCTATATTGTTTGAGAGAAAGAGAGATAAATATGTATTGGGAAGTCTGTTTCTTTTGTTTTATTATTATGTAACAATTTTTTTTATAAAAAGTATTGTAGTTTAAAAATGATGTTGCTCATTTAATCTATGGGTAAAGTACGTAAGGTTTTGACTTGAAAGAATTGTCCCACGGGCACATACAGAAAGTGTAAAAATGAAGTGTGTATAATTAAGCGAAGCGCAAGCATAAACAGGCTATGTATTCAAGAAATCAAATGTTATTTGCTCCGGTTAATTAATGTACCATATGAAGGAGTCATTGTTGATTAAGAATGATTAAGTTGTGATAGCATCATAGCTGTTCATAGTAGTTCAGCAAGAAATTAAGATTAGTGCTAGCAACACACTTCCTAATAAACTCTTTCCATCATACTCCTCCTATTGGTTGAAATTCATATAGGTCCTACTATTTTGAAAAAGGGTTACATTAATTCATATGGGTCCCACTTGAATTTTGTAGGACCAACGTGAATTTCAACCACTAGGAGGGAGTATATTGGAAAGAGGAGCGTGTTAGAGAGTATATTGCTAGTATTTCTAATCATTATATTTGAAACTTCTGCCAGTTTCCTAATTTAATTTATTTTTTTCAGAAAATGATTAATATTTTTTATGCCAATAACGTTATTGCAATAAAAAAAATTCTATCCTTTTACTTTTGTACCCATCGTAGGCTTGTCTTTACTTTTATGCTATTGGTCCCTGATAATTTCGTATACAATTCGTCACAAAGTTTTCTTTCTGCATAATATCACTCTTTCTTTTGAAAAAATCGTGATATATGCACTTCTAGAATATGAGCTCTGCAGGGTTAAGCATAGTTGTGATGCGCATGTGATGTTCAAACTTATAGACCAATACTGCAAGTTTGTCTGAAGTTTAACACCTAATGGAATTGGTTAACAAGAAACTTCATCTATATATATATGTATATATATTTTGACTGGAACTTCATCTATATATTATATTGACCCAAAAATAGATAAATAAAATTAAGAATCAATGCAACGTCCCAAAAAGAATGCAGCATGGACAGAACAGCCAGATCAGTCAGGAACCCGCGAGGATCTTGGATTAATGATAAAGATTAATTCTTCCAAGACCAGTTCAGACACTGTTGCTCACAAATTAGTCAAATCGCTTTCATTAGCATTAGCCTATGCTTGCATATGGTACTATGGTAGTGCCACCCCTTTACGTTTTCCTAACTTGTGCACGGTCTTACGTGATAAACTCAATTAATTATTTACTTTTTTTTCTTATTAATTACCCACTTTCCTATTTGGTAGGAAGAAAGAGCTTATATAGAGTTTTTTTTTTTTTTTTGGAGACGAGCTTATATAGAGGTAAATCCATAAAATAAATAGGAAAATGAGTAATTAATAAGAAAAATGGGGGTAATTAATTGGTCTTATCATGGTTGAACACGTTAGAAAACTGTTAATCGTAAACTTTAAGTACATTGATTACTGTTAGTAGTTTCTTCAAACTTTTGGCTCGAAAGATCCGCGGCTGGATGCGAGCATATGGTGATCGTTGTCTAAGAATAATTAAGATAATTATATTTTCTTTTGTATGAGAATTTTATCAATTATATAAATAAACTATAAGTTAAGTTTTCCTCGACTCGAAGTTGATAAGAGGGCCAGTTTCTTGGATCATAGATTTTTTTTTTTTTTTGGAGTAGGCAAAAAAAAATTATTAATTCGATATAAGGGATATTCAAACCCTTAAACATTATAAAATAGAACAAGCATTCAGACTGTGAACTAAAGCAAAGCCCTGAAAACACCGAACCAACATGGATAACAAAAACAACATGCAGTATCAACCCAGATTTTATTATGAAGCTAAAGCTAGATTTTATTAATGGAAACTTTACTTATCGAAAAAAACAATATCAACCCAGATAAACAAGACAGCTCTCCATGTAACATTGGCCACAAGCAACAACAAAGACCATGCTTGGATCATAGGCTTTTACTAGGACCATGTGCTGCACATAATTAATTTTATGTCGTTTGTTGCGGACCTTTTCAAGTCTTTTATTTCAGTATATGTCTGAAAATTCAAACTTTGAATACCGAAAAAAAAAAAAAAAACTTGTGGTGGCCAATTTGCAACAAAATGGGTGATTCATGAATTTCGCTATTTATTAATTCTTCCCAATTCGGCACCTACTGCTGATCAAGGTCAGGAGTTGAAAAGATCGTATTTTAATATGATTTTCTAGCCGAGTTAAGGAGAAAGAGCGACCATGACGAACTTGAGTTTTTTTTTTTTTTTTTTTATGAGATGCGTATTTTCAAGTTTGGATTTATTTGAACCATGCATGTACGAGACTAGTAGTACTAGTATCCTCAACGTACGTATCATCCAAATTATTAAAATTGCGTTACCATCTCAACGCGGGATATAGATCACATGTCTCATTTGGTGTACCATATCTTGTTACAACCAATAATATTTTATCATATAAATTAAAATTTTATTTAATATTAAAAAAAATAGAATACATGACAATATATTTTTTTTTATAAACAAAAGTATATTTGATTGAATACAAGGGGTATTCAATCTAAATGAGACAGATTATCTATATTCCTCAACGCCGCCTGCATGAGCTTGAGTTAGCCATTGATTAGTGACAGGCTGCAAGTTGGATTAATTAGGTCCAAGCAGACACTTCATAAAGTTTGATTTGGATTTCAGTTGCTAAGAGCCTACTAATTAATTGTAAACATCGTTAATATTAGTCAGTACCCTTCTGCTGACCCTTATGGTCGTACTTGTCAACAAATTCAGGCTCAACACCATTATATTTATATTAGACGATGTACCCGTGCGATACACGGGTGAAATATACGTAGGCAGTATAATTTCATATTATTTGAAAAGACAATACATTATTATGTTACATTCAAAATAAATAAATAGAAGCATGAATAATACAATGCATTTTTTTTATGAATTTTGCAACATAGACCGGTGAAATTAAAAATCAAAATTGAAATTGTGAAATTAAATACATATTTTGCTTATAAAAATAAAACGTGAGTAAAGAGTATCTAGTCTCTGTCAACCGTAGAATCCACACCAAAATTAAATTACAAAACACATATTTCAAAGAAATTTTAAAAATACTGACATGTATTTGATTAAACTTATTGCAGCTAAGTTATCTCCCCGTCAAAGCAAACATGATAAGCAACTCCTTAGAATCCAAATGTAGAATCAGATTGACCTCATCTGCACACTTTCATATGCATTTTTTGTAATTTCATCTTTTATTTTTGGTAGGCCAGCCAACCAACCAACCTGTCATAAAAAAGGGAAGGAAATACTATTTTTTTTATCATTGTGGTAAAACCATGTGAAGAGTAAAAACAATGATATAATGTAAAAAACCACAAAAAAATTGTATAAAAAATAATATAAAATTGCTTAAATAAAGGAAAATCTTGACCAAGAAATATATTTATGTTAGAATTATTATAACGATGATTTTAAAAAAGTACTTAAATTAGGACAAATAATAAATTTTCTCTAGCAATTTATTTGTTAATGTGCTTTTAAATAAAATGTCCAACCTTTGTCAAATGGAAGAATCAAGAATGAGAGGAGGCTAGAAATACAATTTCAGCCAAGTTTGAAAAAGTTAGGTGCTTCTGTTGTGAATACTATTAGAGGGTGTTTGGGAAAGCTGGAAAAAAAGATTATGCTGATAATCTGTTTTCAAATAATAGATTATTGTGATAATCGATTATAATCAGAATCTGTTTTTGTTTGGGTATGTTTGCTGAAAAACGATTTTAAGATAATCTATTTCGTTTGGGTGGTGCAAAAATAATCACTTTTACATAGTGAATTACGAAAAATTGTATGGAATTATTTGTATAATTTAATAATATTTGTTTAGAAGTTAGTTTTGTAGGGGTAAACATGGAAGAGAGTTTTGAGAATCAAAAATAATCAAATCACAACAATCTTAAGCTCGAAAAAACTAGACAGCATAAAACAACTTTTTTCCCCTGAAAAAAACTTTTTTATAAATTTAAGTAAAATGCCAAACATGATAGATTATCTATGAAATAGCTTTTAAGTTAAAAAACAGCTGAAATGTGGGAAAATAATCTTTCCCAAACACACTCTTACAGTAAACATCCAGCTAAATGAACTAATTTTCCATCACGTCCAGTTTTAATTATATGAAGTTAAGAAAGATGACCAACTTCCATCCAACCACGTTAAATTTTTACGTGGGTTATTTATTCTGCTTGTGTTCACGGTTGATTTAGGAAGAGCTATTAAGATTAGACAGCATTGATTATCAGAGTGTCAATACACAGTAATTATTCCTCAAGTGACCTTACTGTTACAATGTAGTTTTTCTATTATACCATACAACTTCTCTTAAATCCACTAATATATGTTAATATAATAAAGTATGACCCAAACTCCAAATTTATACACAAATCTTTGCAAATCAAAGGATTAAAACTTGAGTTGTTGCCGGATTGGAAGGTTTATCAGCGTGGTGTCCTGTTGAGATTCTGGTGTGAAGGGTTGATTAGCTGTGGTGGCATGTTGAGGTTCAGGGATGTTGGTGTGGAGTGTGGACATGGCCTTCCCCTGTCTTTCCTTGATTATCCTGTTCTATAACCTTCTCTCTATTTTTATGTCTCACTTCCTCAGTTGCTTAGAAACCTTATCATATGCACCGGTGACCAATGTAGGCCCAGCTAACACATAACGGTTCTTCATGATGGCAGATCCAGTAATACTCACTCACTGCTTAGGTGATGAAATTGCAGTGTGACCAAATCATATTCAAAAACATTTTCAAAGCCAATGTGTGAGTTCCTCCTCATCTAATTTAAAGAGCATTGAAGTTTCCATTTGCATTAAAAATTAATTTTATTTAGATATATAATATTATATTTTCTTTTATTTAGTATCTTTTTTGCCTTGCAAAGGTAATATCCGTTGCTTACCTCCACTCCAAAAAAATCTGACCGAGGCCAGCCAACTGCAATCTCTGAGTAAAGGGCCTGTAATGGCCAAACTCTTATTCATCTTCAAGGTTTCTAAGCCTGTCATATTCCTCAATATCCTTGCACTTAAAATGGAAGAGAAAAAAAAAAAAAAAAAAAGGGGCTTACTTAATTTTGCGCTTCATTTGTTTAAGTATCAAGCTCTTATTGACGTGATTTCTTCCAAAAGATCTACGGCTATCTTCGTATTCCCCTGCTAACAAAATCAATTAGTATTAGCTTAAACAAATCCACCTTACATGTTTTCTACTATTAGCTTAACATAGCAAATACAACAATATAAAAAGGTCCATGTTGTCCATTATAAATATACAGTTCAAAATATTTGCAGGTAAGACAATCATATATTGTTATAATAAGATAAATAATAAAAAATCAATCCTTCAGTGAAAGTAACAACATATTCAGAGAATGAATGGAGATTAGTTCAGCAACTGTCTCCATCTTTTTGTTTTTGGTGCTAACAACTGCCTCCATCTTTACCTGGTTACATGATGCATGCAATACCCGTTTAGTTCGTCCACCAAGCCTCCTCCTTACTATGAATCAACAAGAAAGAATTGCTATCTTTCAACAGAAAACTCATGCCCAACAGATATGGCTAAAACAATTGCGAGTGAAGCTCAGCGCATTGCTTGAGTAATCACTATATAACTTTCAATTTAATTAGAGGCACTATTTAGCATATCAAACATGACATGATTCAAAATATGCAATCCAACATAAAGCAACTCAAAAATACTTTGCCTTATCAAGTCAAGAAACTGTCATCAAGCTATAAAGTAAACTTTTCACGCAAAATTAACAGTATTCATGTGACCAAAACAACAATCTTTAATAGCAACCCTTATTTCTAACAACCAGCTTATGCATTTAGCAGCCCTTATTTCTCAATGTCACCGTCATAAAATGATTTAGAAGAAACAGACTCCAAACAACATTTGCCTGCAAATGAACATAATAGCAATATATTTACCACCATGTAATCATTAACTTCAAGCATGTAAGTTCAGGTGAGAACAAAGGACAAAAAAAATATATCATATGCTTTTATAAGTAAATTGAGCCCTTTTACTAACCTTACTTGGTCAATCACTAACATGGCAAGAAGCATCATTGAGCATATTAGTCAAACCATTTTCCTCCAACAAAATCTACATTCGTATTTGACTGAATGATAACCATATGAGAGCCTACTACCTAAAGGCCAATAATTAAGAGCAAAGCACAAAATAGAAAATAGATCCCAAGTGGAAAGGAACGTGGGGAACCAATACATGTGTGACTTACTATATACTCTTCGAATTGGATTTCAATCTAGCGCATAACAGAATTATACGAAGCATCAGCAGTACCAAACAAAATTGGGATACAACATCAAGAGACAAAAGAAAGAAAACACTTTCCATAACAGTAAAACTTGATTAGCAATAAAACTTGAAATACATTGTGTTCTTGATCAAACTTGTACATCACGAACATGATAGCTCTATTTCAAGAAGCACAAAATATGTACAATGACAACTGTAACATGTATATATATCATCTATAATAAATAACCCAGAATTCGACAACTACTTTCTAAATTCAATGAGTATTAATTAATAGCTTGTATGAAAAATGAAAATATACCTTCCGCTTGAAATATTTTTGCTGCTTCCTGAAATACTGGGATGAAATTCTCTAAATCATTTGAAGTTGCAAAAAAACAACTAAAGTTGAAGTTCCAAACACATAGCAACTTCAGAAGAATACTATGATATCACTTTTGAAGAATATTTTACTTTTGAGATCAACAATATAAAGCAGTTCTTATGAAGGTCAATCCACTTAAGAAATGTGACCTCATGAGCCTTTCAAACTCTAAAACTCAATAACCTCTGAGCCTCTCAACTCTGAATCTCAAATTGCCACCATTAGTTGATCCGTCAACTCTGTTCCTTTGGGTTAACAATTATCTAAATATATAAAAATTATAATAAAAACAATATTGTTCTTTCTGGGATGGCAAGGAACAATTAATTGTATACTACATTTTTAAAACCACCTGCTTGAGTAAGAGAAGGAATTACAAACTGTTAAAAATAAAAAACCGTACCAAATAAATAAAAAAATTTGACTATACTCACCGCAAAAGAGGATGCCTGAGTTCCAGCTTCATGTCTCTCAAGTTCTTTATACTTTTCAAAAAGATTTCAATGAATGCCATCCAGGCAATAGCTCATATATATGACAATGAAAAAGCATAATATTTAAGGAGCCAAATTTTTTTATAAGGTAGCAAGAATTTTGGCATAGACTCAGGCATCTTGTAGATATATTCCCTCACATCAGAAGAAAACCCAGTCACCAATAGCCTGAAGGCAAAGTGAAAAACATGCTCCATAAGCACCGATAATGTACTGACATAATAATCTATTCTATCTTATTATAATAGTAAATGAATTGTCATAACAATTTACCTTTAGACACTCACTAAAAAGATACTTGAAGTGGATCCGAGATCCTCTGCAGATCACTCCGAGAGCAAACACTGAAGAAAGGTTTGGGGACTCTGATTCTGGGGTTTCTTTTCTTTCTCTATTGAAATGGTGGCTTGAAAAAAAGAAAGAAAGAGTGTTCAGTTGCTGAAATTGAAATTGAGTCTACAGAAAGGTTAATAAATGAAGGTAAATGCATGGGAAACAGTAAATAGTTGTTGATAATATATTTTTTCAATTTTTTCAATGAGATAAATGGAGATCTGAAAATTGTTGGTGCTACCCATAGCCAATGAAAAATTAGATAGGTAGTCTTTGCAATTAATGATATCATTTGTTCCTGCAAGCCTTTCGTTCGAAATTCGAATAGTTTGTTCAGCATTTACCCAATGTCTTGAAAGTTGAAACTTTCAAATTTAGATTTACATTAATTATTAAAGATGTTTACAATTCAAATAAAATAAGATATAATTAAATTAAAATGACAATATTGATATTAGTTTTGGAGGGAACAAATGCCCCCAGCGATTGCTTCTTTTATATATATAAAGATGTCATAACAATTTACCTTTAGACACTCACTGAAAAGATACTTGAAGTAGATCCGAGATCCTCTGCAGATCACTCCGAGAGCAAACACTGAAGAAAGGTTTGGGGACTCTGATTCTGGGGTTTCTTTTCTTTCTCTATTGAAATGGTGGCTTGAAAAAAAGAAAGGAAGAGCGTTTAGTTGCTGAAATTGAAATTAAGTCTACAGAAAGGTTAATAAATGAAGGCAAATGCATGGGAAACAATAAATAGTTGTTGATAATATATTTTTGGCTAAAATATCATTTTGGTCCCTTAACTTATTTTTCAGATTCAGTTTGGTCCCTTAACTTTTAAAAGATTCAATTTGGTCCCTTAATTTGTTTTTATTGACCCAATTTAGTCCTATCTGTCAATAAAGTCAGTAATGGTGTTAAATGAGTTCCAATTTGGTCCCTTATATTTTAAATGAGTTTCGAATTGGTCCTTTAAATTGTTAATTTGTTTCAAATTAGTTCTTTTAATTGTTAATGAGATTCAAACTGTTCCTTTAAATTGTTAGCGAGTTTCAACCCGATCATCAAAAAGTTAACACCGTTATTGACTCATTGACGAAGAGAACTAATTTAGGTCAACAGACACAAATTAAGGGACCAAGTTGAACCTTCTAAAAGTCAAGGGACCAAACTGAATCTAAAAAATAAGTTAAGGGACCAAATTGAACATTTTAAAAGTTAAGGGACCAAACTGAATCTATAAAATAAGTTAAGGGACCAAAATGGTATTTTAGCCTATATTTTTTTCAATTTTTTCAATGAGATAAATGGAGATCTGAAAATTGTTGCTGCTACCCATAGCCAATGAAAAATTAGATAGGTAGTCTTTGTAATTAATGATATCATTTGTTCCTGCAAGCCTTTCGTTTGAAATTCGAATAGTTTGTTCATCATTTACCCTTGAAAGTTGAAACATCAAGTTTGTATAGCATTGGGAAGTTCAATTTGTTCCTGCACCCCTTTCGTTCGAAATTCGAATAGCTTGTTCAGCATTTACCCAATGTCTTGAAAGTTTAAACTTTCAAATTCAGATTTACATTAATTATTAAAGATGTTTACAATTCAAATAAAATAAGATATAATTAAATTAGAATGACAATATTGACCTCAGTTTTAGAGGGAAAAAATACCCCCCGTGACTGCTTCTTCTATATATATGAAGATTTAAATCCCATCTCCAAATCAACCTACCTTCGCGATGAGTTCACGATCCAAAAGTAGGTGACGATTCTAAGCAATCAACTACAATATTCGATCAATGTTGTACATAAATTATATGTTTTTAATATCTTTTAAGAGTTTAATTGATATAGACTATCAATATAAAGTTTTTTATACTGTCAACCAATAACAAATCATGGAATGAATGACTTTTAAGGTGATTTGGATAAGAATCAAAGATTTTCAATGACGTGACGATTTATTATTGGTTGACAGTGTAAAAAGCCTTTACACTGACAGTGTATATCAATTAAACTCATCTTTTAATTTTGCTAGTTTGTTAGTTTACCTCTAATCTCAATGTAACGGAACCTACAGAACAGTGAACAGTGTCCTCTAATTCTCAGATGCATTTTATTAACTTATTCTTATTATTTAAAAACCTTATATTATAAATAGGCTTAAATAAGCTTTTGGTCCCTGAAAAGTTCTCGTTTTTTGGTTTTAGTCCTCTTACTTTTTTTTTCATAGGTTTTCATCCCCACTTTTTCCAAAGTTTAGGAATTAGTCCCTATCGTCAACTTCCCTCTGTTATCTATTGATGTGGCTAACGGAATGTCACGTCATCCACGTGGCGTTAAGTTTTCCAAGTCAGCAGGGACTATCTCCAAAAAAAATGAAAATACAGGGATTAAAACCAAAATTTGTGAACTTTGGAAGGGCTAAAAGCTTATTTTAACAAAAAAAACTATTCTCAGAGCTGACGGAGGGGAATTGACGGTAGAGACTAATTCCTAAACTTTGGAAAAAATGGGGATGAAAACCTATGAAAAAAAAAGTAAGAAGACTAAAACAAAAAAATAGAACTTTTCAAGAATGAAAAACTTATGCCTTATAAATAAATCTGAGTTAAAGTGGTGATAAAATAATTGTTAATTGTGAAAACCCTGGTTGACTCGACTTTTTTTTATAATCAAACAAATATATCATTATGAGTATAAGGATATTCAAAATCAATACTTCGAATATTTTACACTACCACAAAATAACATACTATAGCACATATATAAATAGAAAAAGTAGAATACAACCCAATGAATAACTCATTTTAAAGTCACAAAAGTTCTGGTTATGATATTTGCATACCTGGACACCTTGGTTAATCATGTGTAAATTTTTTGTTAATTCAGTTCATTATATGGTTAATGGGTTATATGGAGCTTATTTTCTATAACCATGTAAATATTTGGTTAATCACATGCAAATATCTGATTAATTCAGTTCTTTATATGATTAATGGATCATCATGAATTAACCAAATATTTACACATGATTAACCATGTAATGAACTAAATTAACCAAATATTTATACCGATTAACTAAGGTGTCAACTTTAGATATCAACTTTTGGTGTGTAAATATCATTTCTCCAAAAGTTCTGTAGTCTGTAAGATAACCAACATCTAAATCCAAAAGTTCCACGGCAGCACAGCAAACAATTTAAATCCAACAAATAAAAAGCACACTTACCAACATTATTCTAGGGTGAGGTACCTAACTAGGTGCCTCACCAGTGAGTCACCAATTTTAACCATTGGATTAATCATTAAATAAATCAGCGGTCGTGATTTGGAGGTCTAGAAAAAAAAGTTCACCTAAACCTGATAATCTAGGTTCCTTGTTAAATTGTTAACAGTATGGGTGCTTTTGTATATGACGAGTCTGACCTTCCTCATCGTCTCTGACCTCTTCGTCCCTAACCTCCAAGCTCCTCCTCGTCGTCGTCTCCAACCTCTTCGTCTCTAAACTCCAAGCTAACCTCGCCGTCGTCGTCTCCTCTAAGACTAGCAACAATACGGACCTGCTTTCGCTCTAACCCCGCGCCACCACTTCGCGACTTCCGCCCTCTGCAAGCCTCGATCTCTCCGATGAACTAGATCCGACCATCACTACAGTGCCACTTTCAGTCCGTGTCGCAGATCAGCCACTGTCGCGTAAGCGTTTGGTGCATATGACGACACTTTCGTGGTGAGTAGGCGGGAGGAAACAACCAGATCTATGGCTGATAGCTAGCTCTGTAATTAAATCCAATCCCCTTGAGAAGAGATGCAGCAAAGCTAAAATCTCACTGGAGGATTTAGGCTCGTCTTGCTTCATCCTGACGAGGAAATCGGCGGTGAAGTCATCGTGGAAGATGGAGTCGTAGTCACCGAATTTGTGCTTGGAGGACTAGAGGAGCCATGGCTCCTTTTTTTTTTTATCAATTTTCTTTATTGTAACTAATTGAGTTAGGATTGTTTAATTTATGTTATCATTTGTTGTTGATTTTGATTTGATATTGATACTGATATTGGTAAAGAAAGATTGAAGAGGAGAACCTCTGTCCTCTGCTCCATTGTTACAGATATTGTTGGTAATAAGCAAGTTAAAATAAAACTACCTACTTGCCTTGCTGCATTTTTTTTGGGTCTACTGCTGTAATTGCTCTTTTTTGTGTTACTCCTAATTTGCTGCTTTATTGGTTTTGGTTCTCTACCCTATCAAGGTCGTGTAACAGGGTCTTGGTCAAGTCCAGTTACAGGGGTAGATATGGCTTCGGAGGAGGGGAAGGGGAAGAGGAAGAGGGGACAGTGAAGGGAGGGGTATAAATGGAATATGCAAATAAAATAAATAAAAAATAAAATAAGAAAAAAACTGGAAAACTTATTACTACAAGTCATTTTAATGACTCACCGGTGAGGCACCTAGTTAGGTACCTCACCCTAGAATCCATTCCCACGCCTAAATCTACCGTTTTCTCCTGCCACAAGATTCCAAACAGCAGAGTGTTTACACACCCAACAATATTTTTTGTACACTAGAATAGAGACATTAATATGGTGTCTCCTTTGTTTTGTTTTGTTTTTTTTACATTTTCAATATGCATCTATATAAAAATGATAAAAAATAAGTGAGAAGTAGAAAAAAAAACATATGCGGTGTCACGGCCACTCATAAATTGACCAAATACATTGTTTTTTTTAGGACGCCAAATACGTTTTTATAAATCAGAATTCCATAATTAATATATTAATGAATTAAGAATATTTTAATTATTAATTAATGCTAATCCATTTAACAAAATTATTTGAATTAAAAAATTCAACAAGAATAAAATAACAACTATGTTCAAAGCACGTGTCAATAATCAATCTAAGAAATGAATCTGCTTGAAATTACTACTACTGCTGCTAATTATTATCAGGACAAAACCTATGTGTAGTTCTTTAGGTACATAAGAAGTTTGTTTTCAATGAAAAGAATATATGTGTCAAAGCTGTTATACATGTTACATTTTTATTGATGAGCTGTGACATGTTTATCATTTTTATTGAAAACAAGCATGTTATGTATCCAAGGAATTGTACCTAAGTTTTCGGTGGGTTCTAGCATGAAGTACCAGTTTTACTGGTATACCGGTATACCACAAAAAAATTTCATCAGGAATAATTTTTAACCATTGGATATAATAATAAAATATTCAATGGTCTAGATTTCTTACTCCAAAAAAAAAAAAAAAACTTGAAAAAGTCTTATTTGCCCTTTGCCCTTCACCTCCACTCAACCAATCTCCCGCCGGAATACCCAGACCAACTGCCACCGCCGGAGCCGCCGTCGTGTCTGGTCGTCTTCTCCGACCAGACCAACCGCCAGAAAACCACCCTGCAAACCACGCGTTCCCCTCACTTCCTCGGCCTTAAAACCGTCGGCAGAGTCCGAGACCGATTTCGCGATGGCTCTGCAGGTGGTGGGGCGGTGGTAAACGACCGGATCTGGGTTGCGCGTGATCCCTACGAGGCTAGAACATGACCGCACAAGGCTAGCTCGGACCCGAGAATCTGTTGCTCAAGTAAGGAGGATCCGCCGCTGTCGTTGCGCGCCTCCAATTCCCGAGGGTCGCGCCTCCGCTTCTCGAGGGTCGCGCCTCCACTTCGCAACCCATCCGGCCATCCCTGTACGAGTCAGATCTGGTCAGTCCCGGAAGTGGCAGAGCGCGGGAGTGAGGAGAGGGTGTTGGGGATGGGTCGGAGGAGTTGAAGTTGTTGAAGGAGAGAGAGGTAGAAGAGAGGTGGGGAAGGGGCAGGAGAGTTGGTGGTTGGAGAGGTTGAGGGCGGTGATGACGGTGGCGGTGGGTGGCAGGTGACGGTGGTGGTCCCATGGCAGAGGTTCAATCATGGAGCAAGAGGGAGGTGGAGGACTGGGGGGAGAGAGAAGGGTAAAAATGAGTTTTCCAGTAATATTTAGTGGTGCACCCATATACCAATAAAACTGGTACTTCATGCTAGAACCCACCTAAGTTTTCCCATTGTTATTATCGGGTCTTTCCCACAGGCGTATGTGGCTCTACAAGTAAAGTTACTTGACCGGTCGTGACATGACGAAACAATTTCGGTTGCAGCACATTAGGCTCTTTCTACCACAAGATCTCCAGAGATAGCTGAAGAGCTGGGCCTAACCTTTGCCTATCTTGGACCTAAGCTTCTTGGATTTGGTTTTGGAATGAGACAATTGCTGCTCTTTTGTAAACAAGGACCAGCACCACCCAGATATATTGAAGACTGAATATATCGCCAAAAAAAAAAAAGGATTGAATATCACCCCCTTGGCAAACCAACTTAGGTCTTTTATTGGAGTAAACGGATAAATTAGTACGTGAAAGCTATAATGTCAGCCTTATTAATATGAAGGATAATTTAAACAAAGAGACGTTGAAAGATTTTAGGAATAATTTTCATCATTCATGTATTTTTTTTTATTTGAAATCCATCCTAATTAGTCATTTGGGTTGAGTGGGTCCACCTGAATATCCCCACGTCTTAGGCTCTTCGAGGTCTTTATGGGGCTAATTATTGGTTCAGCTGATCGAACAGTGTTTTATCCACTGATTCTCAGTCTCCCAATGGGGTGACTCCACAAGGATTCCAATCCGGGTTCTCCTGATTCTCTTCCTTATAGGGGCAAGTTGCTTCCACTCGACCAACACACCATTGATATCTTCATCATTCATGTATTAATATAACTTTGTAGCATTTAAGAACTAATTTGATCATTTTCTCTCTTTAAATGTGTACAAATAAAGGTGCACATGCAATTGAGTAGTTTTTTTTTTTTTTTTGGTAGCTTCAACGATCTTTTAGATATTTTAATTTTGGTTTAATGAAAGTCCATTTTTCATCTTAGAAAAAAAAAAAAACAATTAAGGTCAATGCTAAAGTGAATTGATTTTCCCGTTTAATAAACATGGATGACATTTTAGGATTTATTTTCTTGTTTTTGGTCTTTCGTTTTAATTAATAAGATTAAAGTAATATATATTATCTGTATAAAAAGTTTAATGGTGATATCCACTAATATTTTATCATTTATGTTTTTAATTTAATAACTAAGAGAGAAAATTAACAATAAGATCGATTTGTCAAAATATCATTAAATATTAATATAAAACTCATTTAAACTATCAATGCACAAAAATTAAACTCTAATTAATAATTGCAAAATTATCATTTTTTCTATTTTTTTATTTTCAATAATTTTAACAAGAAATAATAAAAATAGTTGCTACCGCTTAACCTACACATGAATTTGTAGCTTATTGGAAAAAAGCTCAAGTCCCACATTAACTAGAGATAACGTCAGATAAAAGCTTATAAGTAGTGGGCAATCCTCATCCTATGAGCTAGCTTTTGGGATTGAGTTAGGCCCAAAATCTAATATGGTATCAGAGCTATCCTATATCCATTATTGGGTCACACACCATATTATCCACGCACCAAGCCCAATAGTGCTGGGCGTGATGTGGTGTATTAGGAAAAACCTAAGTCTCACATTAACTAGAGATAGTGATATGACACTGAAGAATACTTATAAGTAAGGGGCAACCCTCACCCTACGAGCTAGCTTTTGGGATTGAGTTAGGCCCAAAATCTAATATGGTATCAGAGCTATCCTAGATCTATCATTGGGTCACCCACCATATTATTCACGCACCAAGCCCAATAGTGCCGGGTGTGAGGGGGTGTATTGGGAAAAGCCTAAGTCCCACATTAACTAAAGATTGTGATATGACATTGAAGAGTGCTTATAAGTAAGGGCAACACTCACCCCACGAGCTAGCTTTTGAGATTGAGTTTGCGCCTAACTCAACCCCAAAAACTAGCTTGTAAGGTGAGGGTTGCCCTTTACTTATAAGCACTCTTCAGTGCCACATCACTATCCAATATGGGATTTCAATACACCCCTCTCACGCCCAGGACTGGATATCTGGAGCGTGAAGTTTGCAGGACTGTACATCTGCGGGTGGCCCAACAGATCTATGATAGGCTTTGATACCATATTAGATTTTGGACCTAACCCAATCCCAAAAGCTAGCTCATGGGATAAGGATTACCTAGTTCTTACAAGCTTTTATTAGATGTTATCTCTAGTTAATGTGATACTTGAGTTTTTTTCAATATAGCTCGATATTTTAAACATTTTAAATTTGGTTCAACGAAAGTCCTTTTTAAGCAATTAATTAAAGTGAAACAAAAATATAATTTAATATAATTTTAAAAATAAATAATTATTTTTCTCATAATTTAAAGTGAACCAATTAAAGTTTTGGAATGCAATTCAATGAGTATACTATGCATATTTTGGATTTCCCTATTTCTCCCTATATTCGTGTCCTTCATCCAGTTAATATTTATTTTAGACCCCAAAAGACGACGTCGTTGAAGGCAGTGAGTTCCCTCTTTCTGGCGACTGTCGACTGGGTTCCCAAATCGCAATCGTACTTTTGACGGCAGAGATCCGATCTGAAAGGAAGGAAAATCATCTGAGCAGAGAGAGCAGTGTCTCAATTGCAATAACAGAATAAAAAGAAGAAGAAGAAGATGACGACAACAACGACGACGATGGATCCTGTGAGAACTGCACTGGGGCAAATGATATTGGAAGAGATCACTCCGGTTGTAATCGTCCTTTCTACTCCTTCCGTAGAAGATTCCTGCCTCAAAAACGGCCTCACCTTTCTCCAAATGCTCTCTCCATTCTGCTCATTCAACAACATCGACGGTTATTCTCAATCTCAATCTCAGCTTCTCACTTCTCACTACCATTCACTCATTCATTCATTGCTTCGTTTTTTTGCATCTTGCAGTTCCTGTAAGAACCGCTAGTGACCAACCTTACAGGATTCACAAGTTCAAATTGCGCTTGTTTTATGCTTCCGATGTCACGAAGCCTGATTTGAAGGTATTTTCATAGATTAATCGAGTCGATAATAATAAATCTGTTTTATTCTTTTAGTTTATTTATTATTATCTGCTTCTGTTTTTCTGTATTCGCTCGTTTTTTACTAGGTAGCTAAAGAGCATTTGAAACAAGTTATCACAGAGGCAGGGGAGAAGGTGCTCTCTGACCTCTCTTCAGATGCACCGCAAATCAATAATTTACTTGCTAGTAAGTCACATTCACTCTATACATTTGTTTGATTCGTATTTTTTATTCATTTGTATATAATTTTATCTCTATTCAAAGATGAGTGAAAACATTATATAATTTGAGTAATTAGGATTGTAATATATGTTTTTTTTTTTGTTATTTGTTTTCATATGCATGGTTTTACTTGGCAAAATAGTTTCTTATATTAGTTGAATTTATATGTTTATATATGCATGCACAAGTATATATAATTTGTATTATACTCTATATAAATTGCTCGGGCTAGGAAATGAGCTGAGCTTGAGCACGGTTTTTTAGTTTGATTAAACCTCCGGTTTGGTATATATTTTAATTGAACAAGCTTGAGCATATGCGTGCTTTGCTAGGATCGACTTGTTCACAGTGCAAGGATGAAATAAATTTATGTTATTGTGATGCAAAGGTTATTGAAGTTCTGTCATTGTCTAAGATTTGGTTTATTGCTTTTCTAGGTTCTGAATACAGAAATACACCATCATGGTTTCAATTTCTCAATAAAGAGCTTGTCCGCATGGCTTCCTTTTCAGACCATGAAGCTTTTGATCATCCTGTGGCATGTAAGCTTTTAGGACTAGTTAGAACTCTTGTTCTTCTTTTTGGTCTTTTCCTTTTTTACTCTTGATTTTCTATTACAAATATAGATTATATAGTAGTATCTACTTTCCTTCTCCAGGGTGTCTTATTTGATTCAGTTATCTTTCCTCCTGAAAATAACTCGCAGGTCTTCTAGCTGTCTCTTCGAAGGATGAACAGCCTATTAGCAGGTTTATCGACCTTTTTAATACCAACAAGCTTCCTTCCGTTCTTAGTGATGGTGCCATGGATCCAAAGATTTTGAAGCATTACTTGTTAGTGCACGATAATCAAGATGGCCCTGCAGACAGGTACAAATATTCTTTTATTCTTTTGTATGAGTAAAGAGAAGAATCCATGACTGAGAGAAAGAAAATCAGAGAGAGAAAAGGTAGAATTGAAGTTTCTGTTTATTCAGAATTCTTAACTCTTACACTATTACAAGGGAGGCTTTTATAGCCTTCAGATTTGGTAACTGCTCTAGCAGTTAGATCCTAACTAACCATGACAGCTGTTGCTGACTCAGCACAGTCTGTTATGAAATACATAGCCTTACTCTATTAGCCCCCCCTCAAGCTCATGGGGTTTTGGGCAAGAAACAACATTGAGCTTGGACCTAATTGCTATAAATTTAGAAGAAGATAAAGGTTTAGTGAGGGAGTCAGCTAGTTGATCTGCACTTGGTACATGAGCAATACTGAGAGCTTTAGAGATGACTTTCTCTCTGACAAAGTGAATGTCAAGCTCCATATGCTTTGTCCTTGCATGTAGAATAGGATTGTGAGCTAAATTTACTGCACTTAAGTTGTCACAAAACAGTTGAGGCATGGCAAAGGGAATGTGCAGTTTAGTTAAGAGAGACTGAATCCATAGAGTTTCAGCTGTAGCATTGGCCATGCTTCTGTATTCAGCCTCTGTGCTGGACCTAGCAACTAGAGGTTGCTTCTTTGAGCTCCAGGAGACCAAATTTGGACCAAAGAAGATGCAGGAGGCAGAGGTTGATCGCCTGTCATTTGGGTCACTTGCCCAGTCTGCATCACAGTAAGTGTGCAGGGAGTAGGGAGTAGGGAGCAGAGGAAGCAGTGGCTGGTCTGAGCAGAAGACCATGATCCATGGAACCTTTGAGATACCTCAGTATTCTTTTAACAGCCTGCCAGTGAGAGTCAAGGGGGTTTGACATGAACTGGCAGACTTTATTCACACTGTAAGCAATGTCAGGCCGAGTGAGTGTGGCATATTGAAGGGCACCCACAATAGACCGATATAGGTGGGGATCAGACAGTGTATCAGTCCCAAATTTGGAGAGCTTACAATTACTGACCATGGGAGAGGAGATCCCTTTGGCTTCTGTCATGTGGGCTTTTGCTAACAAATCTCTGATGTACTTGGTTTGAGTGAGGAGAAGAGCACCACTGCTCAAGTGTTTAACCTGAATACCAAGAAAGTAGTCTAAGTTCCCAAGTTCTTTGAGAGCAAACTGAGCATCAAGCTTCTGAATAAGGTTTTGAACAAGGACCGAAGAGGAGCCGGTGATGATGATGTCATCTACATAAACCAGTGCATATAGGCAAGTAGATCCCTTAGAGTAAATGAAGAGGGATGGATCACACCTGCTGGTAGTGAATCCGAATTGCAAGAGTGTGGAGGCTAGCCTCTCATACCAAGCGCGAGGGGCTTGCTTAAGGCCATAAAGGGCTTTGTGCAGTTTGCATACAAGAGGTCTATCACTGTGCTCAAAACCGGGTGGTTGCACCATGTAGACCTCTTCACTGAGGATTCCATTCAAGAAAGCATTATTCACATCAATTTGCTTTATTGGCCAGTTTTGTGTGAGAGCCAGGGTGAGGATTATCCGAATAGTGACTGGTTTTACAACTGGAGAGAAAGTTTCATGAAAATCAAAGCCATGTAGTTGGTGAAAGCCTTTGGCAACCAATCTAGCCTTGAGTTTGTTTACTGCCCCATCAGGATTTTCCTTCACTCTGAACACCCATTTACAGCCTATAACAGTCCTATTTGGTGGAAGAGTAACCAAGGACCAAGTATTGTTTTTAAGTAGAGCATTGTGCTCATCTTTCATGGCTTGAAGCCATTGAGGGCTTACCAAGGCCTCCTTGACAGAGTGAGGCTCAACATGACTCGAGAATACTCTAGGAGGCAAGCATCCAGTCTTGGACCTTGTCAACATAGGATGGGCATTAGAGGGAGCAATAGGAGAGGGAGAATTAGAGGATGAGGTGGATGACTGAGGGAGTGAGATGGGACAGAACTGAGGGAATTAGATGGAGAGACAGAACCTGGTTGAGCAAGAGAATTAATGGAAGCAATGGGGGATGGTGCAGGGTTTGCTGCCACTGTGTCATTGGCAGAGGCTGAAACATTTGGAGAGTTAGTGATAGGAGAGGGTGGATGTTGAGTTATAGGAGTAGCATGTAGTGGAGGATAGGTAGGAATGGGTATAGTAGAGGGGTAGGTGGGGTTAGGAAAGGAAGGGGCTGAAGGTTGTTGAAAGAGCTTGAGATAGGGAAACATTAGTTCATTGAATAAAACATCCTTAGAAATGTAAATGCGTCCACTAGAGTCAAGGCACTTGTGGCCTTTATGTTGGGGAGAGACCTAGGTAGACACATTCAGAAGATCTGAAATTTAATTTGTGTTGGTTGTATGGTCTGAGAAAGGGAAAACATGCACATCCAAACACACGGAGGGTAGAGTAATCAGGAGTGGTGCCAAACAAGGCATGGAAGGGGGAAGAGTGTGAGGTTAAGGCTGTTGTGGGCAGTCTGTTGATCACATAAACAGCTTGGGTGAAGCTGTGATCCCAGAATTTTAAGGGTAGTGAAGCATGTGACAACAGGGTGAGTCCCATTTCAACAATATGTCTATGCTTTCTCTCAACAGTCCCATTTTGATGGGAGGTGTGAGGACAGGTTAGGCGATGTAATATACCTAGTTCAGTTAAGTATTTGGAGAAGGGCCTAAATTCCCCTCCCCAATCCGATTGTAGAGCCTTCATTTTGGCAGAAAATTGGGTTGCAATGAGGGCTGAAAATTGTTTAAAGGCAGTTAGAGCATCTGACTTTTGTTTTAGAAAGTAAATCCATGTGAATCTTGTGTGAGCATCAACAAAAGTGATATAGTAGGAGTAGCCTCCATGAGAGGTGAATGGGGCAGGACCCCATAAATCACTATGGATTAGTTCAAAAGGGGTGGAGTGAATGGTGGGAGAAGGAGGTGCATGTAATCTATGTGATTTACCAATGCAGCAAGCATTACAAAATTCATAAGATGTTTTATTCAATGAAGGAATGTTACAAAGTTGTAGAATAGTTTTTACAGCAGTATTGTTTGCATGTCCAAGTCTAAAGTGCCATGTGGCAAAGGAGCTAGTTACAGTAGAAGACTTAGGAGGACTAGTTACAACAGAAGACTTAGCTAGGAGCTCATTAGGAGCTGAAGCAGACACAGTATGCTGAAAGCAGGAAGTGGAGGGTTCCTTTAGAATGTTGATGTTCTCAAAGCTGTAGAGACCATCACCTCCTAGGGAGCCTTGAAGAAGAACTTGACTAGAGCCCTGTGATTTCACATAACAGGAGAATGGGTGAAATTCAAAATATACATTATTATCACGGGCAAACTTTGAGACAGAGACTAAATTCTTAGTTATGTTTGGAACAAGTAGGAGATTTTTGAGTTTGAAAATAGTTTGGGGATGAGTGGGGGAGAGAAATTTGGAAGAACCTATAGAGTTAATTGAGAGACCTTGACTATTACCCAATAGGACTTGATCCTGGCCTCCAAAAGGATTGCTATAAGTGACATTGTTGGGATCAGCAGTAATATGGTGAGAGGCACTAGAATCAGGGAACCAAGTTTGTCCATCAAACTGCCTCTGGAGAACTTCTTGGGTGTTGGGGACAAACTGAGGCTGTTGCATGACTAAATTGGCACTTGGTTGCTGGTGTGAGGATGGAAGCCTGGGGGTAGTGTTCTGAGAGCTATGATGAAACCCTTAAGGGACTTGAGCATAGCCATGGCCTTGATAACCTCCACCCTGAGGGTAGCCTTGCTGAGAGTAGCCTTGCTGAGAAGGATTTTGACCCTGAGGAGGTCGTTGCACTGGGACAAAGGTATCATCCAATTGATACCAGCAATTGAAGGCATCATGCCCGTACTTATTGCAAAGTTGACACGTGGGTTTAGGACGGCCATGACCTCGATCACCTCTGCCACGGCCGCGGCCACCACGGCCACGGTGGCCACCACGAAAATCACCCTGATTCTGCCGATAGTCACCAGAGGAAGACGAATCCTTTAGATTCGGTGCCTGAGCCACATTGACGGTGACTGAAGGGGACGGCAATTCCTGCCGGAATTTGTCGAACTGAGCATCTTGCATCAGTAATAGAGATTCAATTTCATCAATTGAGGGCGATTCCGCCCTAGCAAAAATCATCATCACAAAGGAGCTATACTCCTCAGGGAGGCCTTCAAGGACCGTATCAATGTGATCCTGCTCTGTAACAGGATCTCCGATGGCTTGGAGCGATTCGATTAAGGCTCGAATACGCATTAGGTATTCCGAGATCGATCGTGTTCCTTTCTTGGTGTTCTTCAGTTCCGATCGGAATTGGCGAACCTTCACCTTCAAATGCGCCTGAAAATGCTTGTGAATCTTGTCCCATACCTCCCAAGATTGCTTGCAACCGATGAATCGTGGAAGGATTGACGGCGATAATGAATTCAGAAGCCATGTAAACAGCATTTGGTCTTGAACGATCCAAAGCTGGTATGCATCGGACTCAATCCCTAGCGCGCGATTTGCTTCCGAAACAAACTGAGGAGGAATCGTAGGATTTACTACGAAACGATGGAGTTTGTGCGAGATGATGACAGCCTCTACTTGCTGCTTCCACAACAAAAAGTTCTGATCATCAAGCTTGATTGACATGGAAGATTGCAGAGTCGCCGGTGCCGACGAGATCACCGGAGCACCGGTACCAGGGATGTCGAACGGATTTTGAACTGTTTCCGCCATGAGTGAGAAGGACGAAGAAAAGCGAAGAAGAACGGGCCCATAAAAATGGCTCTAGATACCATAAAGAGAAGAATCCATGACTGAGAGAAAGGAAATCAGAGAGAGAAAAGGTAGAATTGAAGTTTCTGTTTATTCAGAATTCTTAACTCTTACACTATTACAAGGGAGGCTTTTATAGCCTTCAGATTTGGTAACTGCTCTAGCAGTTAGATCCTAACTAACCATGATAGCTGTTGCTGACTCAGCACAGTCTGTTATGAAATACATAGCCTTACTCTATTAATGAGAAGCTATTTATGCATAGATACATGTGACATTGTACTCATTATCATTAATGTTTACACATGGAATTTCAACTTCATTATGTCTCATTTCTCAAGAAAGATTTTGGATATCATTACTTTTTTGGTTATGGCATTCTGTGAGATGTATGTCATACATGTTGGGCTGGGAGATGTTTTGGTGTTTGGTGAAGATGGCTTAGGCATGGCATGCTTTTGGGAAAAGACCTTTTAGTTGGAAATGAATGGGCATATTTCAGGAGGGGCACTGCAGAACATTCTTTGGTGTCTGTGTAGCGAAGTATTTGAAGTTTGGACTTCAGATACCACTGGAAAGTTTTCTTGGAAATCTTTCATCTATATTCTTACTCATTCTCCTAATCAAGAGAGATTCCTTTTAGATAAGCAGATTTGGAAATCCAAAGCTCCCTCTAAAGTCAATTTTTTTGTCTGGACATGGGTATTAATAGCTTAATGCAACTGACTTGTTGCAAGTTCACTGGCGTCACATTGCTCTGTCCCTTGATATGTCTGTTATGTGCTGCTCTATCTCAGAATCAATTGAACGGTTGTTCTTACTCTGCAAGGCAGCCAATTTTTTATTGAACAATTTGCTTAGGTTCTTAAAGAACAGTGGGTGTTTCCTACTTTAGAATATTTTTTGCTGCATATATTTAAAGGTTTTAGGCTTTTGGCAATAAGGAGGTAAAAGATTTGTCACATTGTGCAAATTTTATGGTTAGTGTATTTACTCTTTAGTGGGGCGTAATGCTTGCATATGAGACCCATGCTTCTATGTCAGTAGGATCATGTATATGGCCAATGGTAACTTTGAGGGAGTTGCCATTTCAGATTTGTTTAGAGATTGGGCAGCTGTGCTGCATTCTTGGTTTTTTTTTTTTTTACCTTCTAGGATTACTTATCATCCATATAATTGTATTTCCCTCCTATCTTTCTAAAAATTTGTTTTTCGATAAAAAAAACCTTGGCATTGACCTCGAAAACTAAAACTTATGATGCATTTGGTTTGATTGTTTCCTGATTTCATTTTTATTGAAAATAGAGAAATCGATCTGGCAATATATTTTGTTGAACACGGGAGAGTGGTTTTGTGAGGTTAGTTTAAGAGTAAATAAAGTATTCTCACTTCTCCTCTATTTGTCCTTATTATACATTTATACTAACATTCTATGTTGAAAACCTGCACAATCATCCTTTGTGGCAGGAGGCTTGTGAAAATTTTTATATAAAAAATTCGGAGGTGCCTTTTGCAAGTTTCTTAAGGAAGTTTGTGTATTAAGAATGAAGAATAAAGTACAAGGGAGGTGAGAAATAAAACAAATCAGTCTATTAAAAAATCTAAAACTGTTTTTCATAATTCCTCTGAAGCATGGTGGCTAGTCTGTACCAAAAAGTACTGGAAAATTCCCTTGCTACATCAGCCTACCCATCACCAGTGGCAACTGCTGTCCCTTTATCTCCAGTCCACAAGTCCATGTCTTTTTTTTCCCCCTATCCCTTTGGTGCTCCTTTATCTCTCTGCTTTGCCCTGTGACAGTCCACCTCTAGCCACCATTTTCTTTGATGACTGAAGTCTTTGTGGCTCCTTCACTCTCTTTGCTTACCTCACTACTGCAGATAAGAGGTTTGGTTTGTTGTTCAATTTGACAATTTCTGTTGCTACTGCCATAATTTTCATCTACTTTGGGAGCTTGAGAATGATATAGACTTTGTATGAAAATAATTTTGAACTTCAAAACAAGTCTCAATTCTCTGAGAATGAAGACTGAATATGAAAATTGTTTTCTGAAAAAAAAAAAGAGAGATGGAAACGCGGCAGTTGTTTTCTAGAACTTAATAATGCACCCTTAGGTATTCACTATCCGTTACTTTTCTGTGGAGATAGATATATTAGTTGTATTTAGCATTGGACTTTTTTGAGTTCCTTACTCTTCTTTCAGCAGAGCAAGTAAAATATTTACAGAAATGAGGAGTACATTTGGTGCAAGTGATTGTTTGTTACTTTGCATTAATTCTTCAGCAGATGCTCCAATCAAACATGAAGAGAATCCTTGGGCTTCATTTGTAAGTTTGTTCGGAGGACTTGTGACTTCTTTTTGTTTTTTTAAATAAAAATATTTATTGATTCATCCATCTTCCTAGCCACACGCTTTTCCTTTTTTATTTTGTCTTTTGGAACCTATGTTAAAAATAATACAAATTTTTGGTTTCAATCATGTGAAAATTTGCAATTAAGGCTATTGTATCCTGATATTTGTGACAGATATCTGATGCCTCACCTAGTCAAGATCTTGGTTGCTTTCTTAACATTGATGATATCAATGAGGTATAAGCTTTTCCACAATTAACAGCTGTTAGATTCATTATTTCAGTATATAGGATTTATGCTTGAACCATAGATGTATTTTGTTACCCCATTTTTATGTCCTGAATACAGATCAAAGATCTAATGCAAGATTTATCATCTAAGCACATCATTCCAAACATGGAGCAAAAAATACGCATGCTCAATCAACAGGTCATTTATGTTTGACCCTTTCTTTTAAGTTGGTGCTTTGAATTTGTTATTTCAGACCTAATATTTATTATTTTGACCCATATTCTGATTGTCTTTTGCCTTGTTTTTGTAATATTTCCTTTTGTTTAGGTTTCTGCAACACGAAAAGGTTTTAAAAACCAAATAAAAAACTTATGGTGGAGAAAAGGAAAAGAAGATGGTGCAGATTCTCTCAATGGTCCTATGTATGTATATTGTGTGTGTATAAGAATATAAACGTATCTTATGATTTATGAAAGAATATTCATGTATGTTATCTATGTATCATTCAGTTTCTTGCATTTTTGTAATATGGTTTTCTGTTTCTGTTGTTGAAGGTATAACTTTAACTCCATTGAATCCCAGATTCGAGTTTTGGGTGATTATGCTTTCATGTTACGAGATTATGAACTTGCCTTGTCAAATTATCGCCTAATTTCCACAGATTACAAGATTGATAAAGCCTGGAAACGTTATGCTGGTGTGCAGGTAATTTTATGTTTACAATTCCAAGTGGAGGGGGTCTTCAGATGATACATGGCTGTTTCATGGGTTTAGGTTAGATTAGGATTTTCTTTAAAGTCGTGAAAGGATGTGAAATTGGATTCAGTTTCTGTTCCCAAAATAAAGAATAACTGCCCTTGATAACATAGAGCTATTTCAGATTAATGATTTAAGTCTATCATTAATTTTCAAATTTTCACACCAGTGGATTCTCTGTTGCCCTCGTTACTTTCTTGCTGAGGGATCCATTCCTTTTCTTAATATATGAAACTTCGAAAGCCTGGAAATATTGTAGATTGGATTCTTTACATGACTCTTTGCATGTCATCTTAGGGCCAAATTTATCTGACTGTGACTAGCAAAATAAAAGTTACACCGTATTCAGAATTTCAGTGCACATCATGGCCTTTGCATTAGGCATTCTTAACATGCCTATTGACTATAAAAAATGTTCTTCAGCATTATAGTTTTATTCCATTTCTTATTGAAACCATACCATCCCCCTACTGGAAGAGAAAGCAATTTTTAGTAACCTGGTTGGAGTGTTCTTTTTCACACTGGTGCAGTTCTTTTTTTTTTTTAAGGCCCACATTATGTGTTATCTGATTGTAGAATGTTCTGAAGATGCATCACAATTGGTTTGCCTACTTCTATTTTTCAGGAAATGATGGGACTTACGTACTTCATGTTGGATCAATCAAGAAAGGAAGCTGAGTATTGCATGGAAAATGCTTTTAACACATATTTAGTATGTATGGTTTATTTTGGATTATGAGAAAGATTAAAGTTTTATTAGAAGGTGCTCTATTGTTGCTATATCCTCTCACATTCTCTTTTATTTATAAACTTAATATGTCCAGAGACTTGGACCACCGGGTCAGCAAAATGCAACACGATGTGGTCTGTGGTGGATAGAAATGTTGAAGGCACGAGATCAATATAAGGAGGCAGCTACTGTTTATTTTCGTATTTGTGGTGAGGTAGTACTTTTTTCTTAAATAAAATAAGTCTTAAGTAATTTAGGAATGTTTTCTGCTGTTGACAAATTCTTCATCTTAGGATACCTTACATTCTGCTGTGATGCTTGAACAAGCATCATACTGCTACTTGTTATCTAAACCCTCCATGTTACGCAAATACGGATTTCATCTAGTGCTTTCTGGTGAGCAGTATAAAAAGTGTGATCAGGTATTGAGCTGTCAACAATATGCATATTTTTTCTCCTATTTAGATAATGCAGTGCTTTTTCTGACTAATTTTCTGGCCTTTTCCTTGTGATGTTCAGATCAAACATGCAGTTCGAACATACAGAAGTGCTCTTTCTGTTTTTAAAGGAACTACTTGGAGTTATATCAATGATCATGTTCATTTCCATATAGGACAGTAAGTTAGACTTGGTTTGGCAATAATATAGTGTGGTTTCTCATCAGAAAGTATAGTGTCCACATTCTTTGAACTTTCTTAAGTGAGATGATTGTTTTAGGTGGTATGCTTCTCTTGGGATGTATGATGTGGCTGTTAAGCATATGATGGAAATCTTGGCCTGTAGTCACCAGTCCAAGTCAACGCAGGAATTATTCCTTGGTGACCTTTTCCAAATTGTGGAGGTGATAGTGCCTTCTATTTCCTTTCCAGATGTCATATGTTTAGAACCTATTTGTTTGCACAAAATGTTCCTGAACTATCATAATTTGATTTGTTGTAATTCCTTAAATAGTTTGCTTTGCATGGCTGTATAATCTTGTGTAATATGTCTGTTGATCTGAGTTGGACAGAAGCTAATTAATCTAACAGCTATCTTAATTTTACTTGTATATCATAGAAAACAGGACGGACATTTGAGGTAACAAAGCTTCAATTGCCTGTGATCAACATCTCTTCGCTCAAGGTCATCTTTGAAGATTACCGGACTTTTGGTTCCCCTTCAGCTGTAAGTTGAATCCAATTCTCTGATCTCCCTTTCTTTTGGGTCTTGTGAGACTTTAATTCTCAGGTAGTCTTCCCCTCCCTATTTAAGTAGCCCTTGTTGCTGTTTAGCAGACTGATTATTTTCCAGAAGATGGGGATCATGCTTTTATGATAAACGTGTGTAGGTTTGTTATTGTCATATTATCTATCATCTGTTAAGATTATTTTTTCCTCTCCCAATCACTGTAAGTCTGTTACTCTCTCTGAGATGTCTGTGAGGGCCGTGTATAGGAATTTCGGGGCCTAAGGCAAATTTTTTAAAGAGATCTAATATTATATAAATTGTTAATTTTTATATTGATCTTCTAGCTTTTTAAGCTGCAAAATCATTTATCAAAGTTTTATAATCAAACGAGCATAAAAAATAGTTTTATAATCAAGTAATTCTAATATTTAACTCTCAATAGATAAGATTGCTAATTCATTCAATATATCTTGTAACATTGTTGATCTTAGATATGATTTAAGTAATTTTAATTTTGAAAAACTTTGTTCAGCGATAGCAAGCCAATAATATACTATAAGCAATACAAATATTTGAAAAAAAATCTAATATTTTGATATAATTTAATACTTCTATAATATTCTAATGTTCAAAAGAATATGAAGATGACTTAAAAAAGAGAGAGAGGAGCAATGAGAGATGGAAAAAATTTGAAGTGAAAATAATTTTTTTTTACAACATATATAGAGATAGTAAAACCAACAATTCTCTCCTCTACCAAAAAAAAAAAAAGGCTAAATACTTAAATTTTGGAAATATAAAAACTATTAAAACTTATTTCATTAGTGATTACTAACGATTATTTTATTCATACCCCAATTGCACTACCAACAATCGACTAATTGCAGTTAACTGACAACAACACACTAATTACTGTATACAGAAGACATGAAGTACCCGCCACTTGCCAATCGTAAAGTTACACGAAAACTTGAAGAGTGTTTGTGATTGCCGAAGCTTGAGAGTAATCGCCACTTTCCAATTGTCATAGATAGTATATACTAAAAAGTTAAAAAATAAAAATAAATTGGGGCCTAAGGCCGTGGCCTTAATGGCCTTTCATATTACACGGCCCTGGGTCTGTCACTCTAACCTTTGGCGAAATTACAAGAAAGGGATTCTTCATAAAAATATTTCCAGTTTAGAAATGAACCACTCAACTAGTTAAAGATGTTTGAAGAGTTGTTAAGTTGATTTAATTAGCCACTTGAGTGGGCAATTTTATGCCAAGAATTATTTTGTACTTTCCGCTTGATTTTTAGATATAATGTGAATTTTGTGTTCCTTGTCTGAGTGAAACCTGTCTAAGTGCGAGTTGTGCTCCATCTAGTCAGTTGTTTATTTGTTCGTATTTCTGTGTTAAAAAACCACAAAGCAATAGATAGATAGATAGGTAGGTAGGGTAGGTAGGTATCAAAACGATACCAACATGCGGGTGCATCATGACCATATGCAGCATGAATTAGAACTCGGTGACATTGGCAGATGCAGCATTGCTTGCTGTGATCTGCTTGTATTTCTCAAGACGCACTTCTTGAGCAAGTAAAAGTGACTCTAATTCATCCAAATCAAAAGGCTCAAATCTTGTATTCACAAGATTGATTAAGGGATCATACTCCTCGGGTAGACCTTCCAAAATAACATCCAATTGCTCTTGAGGAGATACAGGATCACCTATCGAATACAGAGAATCAACAATGGCCTTGACTCGAAGCACAAATTCATTAATGGACCTATCATCTTTCTTGGTGTTTCGAAGCTCAGTGCGCAACATTCTTGCCCAAGCGCGAGTTTTGGAATTGAAGTGATTGTGTAGTCGCTCCCACAACTGCCACGATTGGACACAACCAATCAACCGAGTGAGGATTGGAGCGGTTATTGAAGATTGTAACCAAGAAAGGAGGAGCGAATCTTGTTGCTCCCACTGAGTGAACTCTGGATTTAGGGGGTTCCAACCATGCGATCCTCTTCAGATGCATACCGCGACGGGATCGAAGGAGAAATCAAGAAACGATGGAGTTGATGAGCTTTAATCATTGGCTCGATTTGCTGTTTCCAAAGGAGGAAGTTGTCCTCAGTTAATTTCTCTGCGATCGAAAGGGAAAACGCCGGCGGCGGCATTGACGAGTTCACTGGAGGTGTCGGTGGTGGTGGAGGTGCCTAGGAGGGAATACAGTGTGCAACACTGTATTGCCCTTATGGTGTACCCTATATACTCCAACATGTAGCATGAAGGGCAAATAATTGGTTTTGATTGTTTAAGATGTCCCTTTACATTCAAGCCCATTGTGATTGAAAGTGTAAGCAGAACAATCTCCATGCTGATTTTTATTGTAAAGGTCTGTAGCTGATTGTTAGGAACTCTGAGTCACTTAGACTTTGATGCCTTGAAAGAATCATCTATTTAAAAGGCTTTGGGTCTCCTGGCAATGATTGCTGCTTATTATGGCCTTCCCTTGATTTGCTGTCAGGTCAGCTCAGGTTTGCTTTGAACAAGTAAACTAAATTACTGAGTGGGCCAAATATAATTGGCCATTTGCAAATTAATAACATCAATTTTAGGCAAGCTATTAAATTTTATACCATGTGGGTAGTTAGAGCATCCATTTGCTGTAGTACACATCAATTCATTCAGAGGAGATGATGGTCGATTTCTGTTTATGAATCCTTGCTGAGTTGATTCGTATCGAACAATAGAAATTATGCTTCTCCTTATGTGTTTTGCTTTTGCAAGGGAACTTGTGGGCTGTTTCTTTTTATTTTATTTTATTTCTCCATACATTTTTTGCTATAACCTTTATATCATGGGTTTTATCTTAATATTGTGTTAGTACTTTCAAAAGTTCAGGGGAAGCATTTCTGTTCATGAATTTTGTTGCACATACAAATTAGTTTATGGATGTAGTTTGATAGCTTGACGTGTCACTGGTAACTAACTTTTCAGGCTAATACTAGAGAAGGCATGTGGCATTCTATGGAGGAAGAAATGATACCATCATTTTCTGCTGCCAAGACTAATTGGTTGGAGTTGCAATCAAAGCTTGTCTCAAGAAAGCAGAGTCAATCAAATGTTTGTGTTGCAGGAGGTATGTGGTAGAATATCATCTGAAATTGATAATTGAATCATCAATATTACTTCATTTCTCTTCAATGTCTACCAATATTTTAATCATTCCTGATTATTGGAGGGTAAATAATGTTAATTATCTGCCATATATTTGACATAATAGAAATACTGTGCCACTAAATTGATTGAACCATATGTTTATGATAGATTCTTGCTGTCGGCTGCTAATTGTTATACTGAAAACTGCTAGTGATACATGTTTTCTTACAAAGGCCTTAAAAGCAGAAAGTTGGTTTGCTGCAGAATGCTAATAATTTGTAAATTTATGCTTGTAGATGTTACAAGTTACTTTGAAATACACCATGTTTTCTATTTTCTTATTAAGAAAGATGTCTATCCATTGTCTTAACATTTTATATGGACTGAGTTTTCAACTTATCATCTTACGTGTAGTTTGAATAAGCAATAATTGTCCATTTTGAAGTTGCGAGTGTTTTATATTTGATTTTCTTTTTTGCTCAAAAGTATGTATTCTCTTTGCATTCTTGACTGATTTTTGGGTAAGCATTCAGTGAGTTCCGCTTATCAGCTATGCATATCTCGGGTCTTATTCTGTTATGATGCAGAGTTGCAGACACATGGTATTTTTTAGCAATTTTGTGATCTGCATTAGATCATCAGGATTGTACTTCTGGAGTGGAACAAGAGGGTTATTTGTGACGTTCTCATTTTTTTGCTAATTTAAGCAGTTGAAATAATGCATATAACATTTAATTATCCTATCACTCAGCTCCAAGCATGGTAGGAGAGGGATGGATTTAGCAGAATCATTGATGGCACTTCTTTAGGGAGTTGCACTTAACAGTTTATGAAGGAATGGATTTGTACTTGAAATTAATAACATCAGAAAATTAGATGACCTTTGGACTTGCTTGTGCAAATTCTTTTGATGTTCGTGTAAAAAATAAAAATATGAAGCAGAACTGGACAATTTTACCTTACCAGGATTGGATTCATTGTAATATACTATATTTTGATTTTGATTTTGATTTTAAAATAAATTGGTAGGAGTCTAAGTTCCCCCCCTTATGTACTGTTGATGCACTGTTTATGCACTGGTCCCATTTACAGAAGCCGTGAAGGTGAATATTGAATTCAAAAACCCTCTGCAAATCTCAATCCCCATATCTGGTGTGACACTCATATGCAAGCATTCTACTAATACTGATGAAATTAGATCAGGTAAGCTATTATTTTCTGTTTATATTGTCTACTACCATTTTTTATTGCCTTCATCTTTTTTATATTTATTCATTAATGTTTAATATTAGTAGTCTTTTTCTGCAGATGAAAATAAGTCAAGTGTGGAGGATTATAATGATGTTGATCACTTCAGGGATATGAGCTCAGATAATTTTTCATTTTTGGTGTCTGAGGTCGATTTCTTACTAGGAGGTGGTGAAACAACTATGGTGAGTTTGTAGTATTCAGGAATTTTACCTGACCTCCCCTTCTTTCAATATATTATGGTCATAGTTTAGAGCTCTTTTTCAGTAGAATATATCTTGTTTTGACTGAAAATATGCTGATTGAATTGCGTTATGAATAATCAAGAACTTCCACATCTGCATCTTATTTTTTACTGGAAATATATGAATTAAATTACATTGTAAAAGATCAAGAAATTCTGCATTTCCATATTAATTTTCAATTTTCTTTTTATCAAAACTTTGTTTAAAAAAAATAAAACTAGACTCGAGTCCTAGAAGATGTAGATAATCGGTCTTTCTAGCAAAATGGAAATGAAACTCCCAGACGGGGTATCTCTTTTGTTCAGATCCTGTCCCTTTTGAATAAGGCATGCTAAGATATAAATTTGGAGAAAAATAAAATTATGATTTTTGCTTTTATGATGAAAATTGAATTTAGACTTCAGATTGAACTGATTAAATACAGGTCGTCCTATTTTCTCATGGTCTTGTAGTGATAATCTGTTGGGAAGTTAATTTATGATAGATTGATGGTTAATACCGACAATTTTATAAAACTAGAATGCACTCGTAGGCTGTAGCGCAGCCCTCCCTCCATTTTGGCCTACCATTAAAATGTTATCGTAATCTGTAGTAAACAGTTTGGTAGATGTAAAGATCACCCAGATTCTTCTATAGCATAACATGCACTGATGTACGGTTTCCAATAACATTTGAAATTAAAAAAGATGTTTATATAAATGATTTTACTAAATGAACGTTTTGGTAAAGCTTAATTCCTTGATGCATATTTCACGTGCTTTCAATTTCTGGAGTGCAGTAGCCACGTGCTTTTGCTATGTATTGTAGCTTCTGATATATTTTGAATCATTTTTTAATCTCGGGGTGTATTTAGAATTTGGAAGAATTTTTTGCATTTCCGTTTTGAGTTTTTGGGGGGAAGGAGGGCAATGTTTTTAGCTATGTGCGCGCGCTATTTGCTGGCCTGTGGAGCACAGATGGATTCAGAGGTGAACCATTTTTTGGGGTGGTGAATAAAATATAAAAGAAGACAAATTAATATTTGAAGTGTAAAAATTATGTAAATACATAACATTTTTGTTGAAAGTATGTATGTTATTTGCTGATGCTTCGAAATAGTAGAATCTATATAAACCTTGTACTGAAGAGACCATATGAACCTTTTTAACAGTTATTCTTTTAGAAAATAGTAATTAAAAGAATCTTATGAGCCTTTTCTACAATTGTTCTGTGTAATTAATTATAAAAATAAAATAAAATTATAAGAAGCTGATATTTCATCTTAGATCTTTGAACCTATTTTCCTCAGTAATTATAACAGGAATCGTATTTCATATGTAATACACAAAAACTAAATACCAAGATTATCAATTATCAAATAGATGTTTTAATTAAAGACTTCATGAATGTCATTGATACTTTGCATCTTGCTCAATTCAAATTGTTGGTGGGTGGATATTACATTTTTAATATTGCTTGGTAATTTGTCTCTCCTATATAGCATTTGGTAGTAGTGCAAGGCTGGGATTTTTAAACCTCAGTCTGTGTTCACCTATTTTTTAATAGGGTAATGTAGTTGGCTTCTTTACTGTGATCCTTTTGAGGGATGATTTTGATGCATATTCAATCGAAAAGGATTGCAGAGCTGGTTTCGTTCATGCATTTCTTTTGTGAAAAAGAAAGATATCTCATTTGGGAGATTAGACAAAGAGTACAACGGGGTGGAGGATAAGATATCCTCCTAAAAAAAGAAACTAACATAAGTATAGGCAAAGAAAAGCCCTTTAAAATGTGTGCAGTACCATTACCGGCATTCTGCACAAAGTTTTATCCTCTTTTTTTCTTTAAAATCTTCAAAACGTATCATGAGAAACTGCTCCAAGGTGGAAAGACTCACCCGTTATACTCCAAAAAATCCAAACAGGTTATTCTTTAAGAAAGTAGCTGCCCGACAATGCAAAATAAGACGATGTCTTGTTTTTCCCCCCTATTTGCTAATTACTTGATAATCCTTTATATACAATTTTTTTCCCTTTTTTTTTTTTTTTGTATTTTTAAGTTGTCAACTTTGCAAAATTGATATTCTCAAGTACCTGTTTTCCAGGTTCAACTATCAGTTACTCCCAAGGTAGAGGGTATTCTTGAAATTCTTGGTGTTAGGTGGAAACTGTCAGGTACTATAGTTGGCTTTCACAACTTTGAGTTGTTCCCAAAGAATATTGTAAATGCAAGAAGGAAAGGAAAGGGCTCACCTAATGACAAGTTTAAATTTATGGTGATTAAGGTGCATGCTTTTATCTTGCCTTTTCCTGTTATTGTCTTTTTTCCGAATGAATTTTGTCTCCTCCCTCTTCTGAATTTTGATTGAAGCAGCTTTTTTCCTCTGCCAAAATCCCAGAGCATACCCAAGCTTCAGGGTTCCATCAATTCTTTACCGGGAAAGGCATATGCTGGAGATTTACGACAGCTTGTTTTGGAGTTGAGAAATCCATCAGAGTTTCCTGTTAAGGTATTATGTTTGGAGTTAAATTACTATAAAGAGAGCTATATATATATATATATATATATATATATATATATATATATATATATATATATATATATATATATATTTATCTGTGTGTGTGTGTTTCTTATATTTTGGTTGAATGTGTTAAACTCATTTGGGTATAGTGGTTCACCTTTGGATGACAGAATTGTTACTAATTGGTGTGGTGTAATTATGAAGTTGAAGGGTTGTTGTGTTGGAACTTGGAACCAATTATTCTGGTTTACGATTACAGCTGGTGCATGGTGTGACTTGAATATAGATTTAGCCTGCCATCTTACATCCCTGTATCAGGGTGGAACTGGCTGTCCTGCTTTTTCTTGCATGCTATTTTCCTATGTGTTAAACTCATTTGAGTATAGTGGTTCACCTTTGGATGACAGAATTGTTACTAGTTGGTGTGGTGTAATTATGGAGTTGAATGGTTGTTGTGTTGGAACTTGGAACCAATTATTCTGGTTTACGATTACAGCTGGTGCATGGTGTGACTTGAATATAGATTTAGCCTGCCATCTTACGTCCCGGTATCAGGGTGGAACTGGCTGTCCTGCTTTTTCTTGCATGCTATTTTCCTTAACACTCATCCATTTGGGGTTTTGGCAGAATCTGAAGATGAGGGTAAGTCATCCTAGATTCCTTATTATTGGGAATCGGGAAGATATAAAGTCAGAGTTTCCTGCTTGCTTAACAAAGAAGACAGATTCAGTACAAAGTGATGCGCATGCTAATCCTAGTATCATTCCTGACACAGTCTTTCTGTTTCCAGAGGTCAGTGTTGAATCTTTTCCATGAAAGTTTTGTATTAGCACTTCAATCTGAATTGGCATCTGTTAACTTCTTGGTCACACGAATTACACTTCATTTCAGGGCACTTCAGTTCAAGGTGAAACACCCTTCTTGTGGCCTCTTTGGTTTAGGGCTGCTGTTCCTGGTGAAATTTCTCTTTACATGAGCATATATTATGAGATGGGAGATATATCAAGTGTCATCAGATATCGCACTCTTCGCTTGCATTACAATGTGCAGGTCAGTATAATGGACACTGAAAGTGAAACTTTTCGGGGTTCATCTGGTTTTATTTTCTATTTATGCTATAATTTTTTTACCATGGTGTAAAACATAATTGATATGTTCTATGATATTTTTTGCTGCTTTTTACGAATATACAAATTTGGTTCTTTTAAATGAATCATTTTAGTACTTGCCAGTTATAGACCTAGTTTTTCTCAAGTGTCAAAATTTGGTGATGTAGGTATTACCTTCATTGGATGTCTCGTTTCAAATCAGTCCTTCTCGATTGAGAATACAAGAATTCCTTGTTCGGTTGGATGTTGTTAACAAGACAAGCTCGGAAACTTTCCAAGTTTATCAGTTGTCATCTATTGGACACCACTGGGAAATCTCATTACTTCAACCTCCTGATACTATTTTTCCTTCGGAATCATTGATGTCTGGACAAGCAATATCATGTTTCTTCACACTAAAGGTTTTTCTATACATACATATATACAGGCACTCTCGCTCTAGGTTCCTATTGTGATTTATCTTTATGACATGCTTTTGTTAGCGCAAACAGGTTTCATTTAAGGGTTTTTAGAAAATGAAAAGATGGATAAGTAATTTTTAATTAATTAGATACCATAATTTTTTACATTAGACAGACAATTGATTGGGATATTTCCAATTATAGGAAGGCGGCTCGAAACAATGTTGGACAGTATGAACATTTTTAGTGGTTATGTTGTAAAATGTGGTTGTTAATCAAATTATGTATCACCATTTCTTGTATTTCCTTTTATTAGACAAAACAAATCCTTTAACTGGTTGTATTCATATTCTATAGTTAATTAGAGACCCAATGTTTTAGTCTTTTAGAACAATCACTATATTGTTTGCATAATATGTTACAGTATTCTGTATATCTGGTAGAACTATCAAGAAATGAATTGTGATAAATTAGTGGCTAAGAGATTATTGAATTGGTCTTCTGCATAGAATATTCAAATAACTTTGTATATTTAAAGCAATTTTTATCAACACATATCTCATTTATAAAATGTATGGAGTGATTGTTATTTATTGATTCTAGATTAGTTAGAAAAAGTTTATACATGATTGTCCTATTCTTTTGAGCATTCCTTCTCCTCTCAAAACGTAATTTGAATATGGTCTTTCCTTTCAAATAGTTCTCTTTTTTAATAGTGCTTGCAAGCAATGAACCTCTTAATTGCATCCTAACTATTGTCCATACAACTTAGAATCTTAGATGGTTCAGGTATACTATGTAATTGATATGGAAAGAACTGGGCGGATGGTGTTATTGATCCTCCCCAAATATTGGGGGTAAATCAGAAAATGATATTGGTCTATCATTTATCATTAGTGTTATAAGAAAAGTAAGTCGATACAATTGAATAATGTAAAAATACAGGTGAGAGAACTTACAAGGCTTTGTCTCTAGACTTTTATGTGATGTTCCGTAGCCAATCTAGAACGGTGTTCTTAATCTTACTTCTCTTTATCGTTCAACACATGGGCTGTTCAAAGGAAATTCTCGTGGATTATGAATTAAGGAAATTGAGTAATTTGTTTGTTTAATTATTTTGAAAGTCAGATTTTCTTTTAATTTCTGATTTTTCGTTTCTTTTATTTTTTTAAGGATTGTTTATCTCAATCTTGTAACTTCCGTTTTCCATGTAAGAAATCCTTCAATGTAATTGTGTAAGCCAATCTTGGGATTTTGTATTTTCTGATCATATTGACCCTAGATAAATTCAAGCTTCATGAAACAGTTTGATATTATCTGGTTTCTTACTCTTGTCGATATAGATTCTTTTCCAATCTTGTTTGATTGGAGACTATTTATAACTTTTTGTCTTCTGAAAGAACCAGGAAAAAATACCGAATGATTGATAAGCTGAAATGCTTTGGTTCAGAAATTGAGGGACGGACTGCATGTAATATTTTAGAATTTGTATATTCAAATGTTTAGTTATCTGAGCTTGCATGTTTTCTCTTGACTTGATTTTGGCTGACAAACCATTAGTATTATTCTATTATATGCCCGCTGTTCATGTATGCTTTTGTTCAAGAATGCCGGCTGCTTAAAATTTGTGGAAGTGTATGTCTGGGCTTACACACACATGATGATTACAGTTGACTGAATTAGGCTATTGTTTGTCATCAGAACTCAAGGAGATTATCAACTTCTGAGGACACCATATCTACTGTGCCTGTCAGAAGTGATGTAAGATTGGTTCCCCAAAGCAGTGAGGATTTAGTTTACAATGTAAATAGCGCACCTTTGGTCAATTTCCATCATTATGAAAGATTGCAGCAGGAATTGTCACATGAGGTAGATATTTATTTTGTTTTTATATGTCCAACTAAGCCGTATTTTTTTTTCTGTCATTGGAATTTCATATTACCAATCAGGGCATGCTCAATTGAGCAGGTGAAAGTGGGAAGGTGGAAAGCAGATGATTAAAAACAGCTCTTAACCAGGAGTGAAAATGAATTGTTTTTATTTTTTTCTTTCTCTTTTTTTTTTGTTGTTGTTGTGGTATTAAGCAAGCGTAAAGTGATATTTGCTCCAAAATTTTCTACCTAATCAATGAAGCACACTTTTACCATCACCATTATTCTCTTAAAAATCTGAAATGATCACATCTTTAAGGGATTTTCCTTGCCCCAAAGTTTGTTTTGGGGTAGGATTATATTTTAGCTTCTCTGTGGTGCTCGGTCCTTACGGTTGCTTCAAGGGTGTTGACATGTCCGATTTGCAAAAGTATCGGGTTACCTTGTTGCACTCCTAGTTTCTTTATTAAATAAATTTTGTCTTGTTTTATTTTTCTCAGCTCAGATATATCCCCCCCCCCCCCCCCACTATACTTCATTACTTCTCTTCCTTTTGATATCTAATTTTCCAATTAAAAAACCTTGTCATTTCATAGTTGGTGTGAGTGCAATATCATATTTTAGAAGTATTAATATTTACTGTAATATCTAAGTTTGCATCTTTGTAAACTGCTGATGAATGGTATAAAATGTTTTGAAATTTTTTAAACTAGTTAGAGAATGATACAGTACACATGATTATCTGATTACTGGATTTCATATTTTTTTTGGGTGGCTAACTAGTCAAATAGATTATGAGACTTTTGTTGTGTAATTAATGTCAGAATTTTCTTAATTGCTCTGACAGCAGTAGCTTTAATTTCTAGGTTTAAGGAATTTCAAAGTTTTAAGGACAAATTTGTGTTTTCTTGTGTCATCATAGAACATTTAGGATACTATTGCTAAATTCTTACACTGTGTATCCTTTCATTATTTGTTTTTTCCTGTTACTGATACGAGCTTCATCTATTTGTTGGATCAGGGTGACTTAAATATTGTTGATTTTGTATTGATCTCTCGGCCATTGAAGAGTAGCAACAATCCTGGTTTTTCCGATCCTCCTCATGTTGTGTCACATCATGCGTGTCACTCCAGGCATGTTCCATTCCAAACATAATGCACCTGATTTTGACTTTCTGATAAATTTTATCTGCTTATGTGTATGTTATTTACTAGATATTTTTTTGGGGGGTTTATGTTAATCTCTTTCTGTCTCTCCTGATAGTACTGCTAGCACGGGCCCTATTTCATGGATGTTGGATGGACCTCAAACCTTGCATCATGATTTCTCAGCATCCTTCTGTGAAATAGATCTGAAGATGCATCTTCACAATTCTTCTGGTGCCACTGCTTTTGTCCGCATTGACACCTTAGATTCTGCTGGTAACGGTGGACATATGAACAGTTTAAATGCGGTTCAATCAGCAACTCCTGATAACCAAGCAGGGTGGCGTGATGTCCCACCAGTGAATGAACTTAATGTCACATCAAATGTATCTGGAACTCAACCAGGAAAGGCATTATCACTGGAAAGTGTCTCCCCATACATTTGGTCTGGATCAAGCTCTACCAATCTCCACCTTGAGCCTATGTCCTCAGCGAAAATTCCTCTTCAGATCTGTGTGTTCTCTCCTGGGACATATGACCTATCAAATTATGTTTTGAGTTGGAATCTTCCATCCAAAGGTAGGGGAGATTCTGATGAAACGAAGCAGCGTTCAGGCAAGTGTCAGGGTTATAAATACTATCTTACTGTGCTCCAATCCACTTGACAAGTGGGTCAATTTTTGCTGTCCATTTACCCCTCATACTGGAATTTTAGATCTGATTTTTAACTGTGAGCTGTATATATGAAATACGTTTCCATGTATTATTAAACGTCAATAGGAACAAGGAACCATGCAAAAATTCGGAGGGAAAAGTGGTAGAACATAAGTTCTTTTTGTTCAAACAATAATCAGAGTAAAAATATAGAGTTCATTGAACAGGCTAGCGTATTTGGACTGGCCAAATTTGAAAAAGGAAGTTATATTTTTGTAAAGGCAATCTTACTGTCTGTAGCAATGTACTCTATTGCCCACGGTTAATTTTGGAAGGAATTCGAGTTGAGCACAGGTAATCGAGTCAAGAGTTCCTGCCCTTATAAATGGGTTGCGCGGAGCACAAGAAATGGTTACGCCAATCTTTTGGGCGTAATTGTTCTTTCTAAATGGTTAAAGAAACATTTTGGTCCCTATAGACATGAATTCTCGATCTGGTTTTTATACATAAAAAATTATTAAAATGATCACTATACATACAAAAAATACATGTTTGGTCTCTTTCTTACACCATCTTAAGAATTGGTTTAATAACTGTTTGCTTTGTATAGGGATCAAACGGGTAATGTATATGGATCAAACGGGTACTTTTTAGTACTTATAGGGATTATTTTAATAATTTTTTATATATAGGGATTAAATCGAGAATTCGTGTTAAGTACAGTGACCAAAATATTACTTTAAACTTTCTAAATTTTTCTACAGATATTCAAAACATTCAGAGTGCATTAGTTTTCATACTATTGCAGAGTTGTAAGACATGAAGGTTTATTATGGCATAAGAAGTTATTAGGTTTAATGAACTTTTTGGTCCCTGAAAAGTAGGTGTGTTTTGATTTTAGTTACTGCACTTTTTTTCTTTTGGTTTTGGTCCTTGTAAATTTAAATTTTTTGGTTTTAGTCCCTACCGTCAGTCATCCTCTGTTAAGTGCTGACGTGGCTAACGGAGTGTCACATCAGTACCGGCACGTCAGTAAATATGCCACGTCAGCTGTCACATATGAAAATGAACTTTGGTTTTAGTCCCTGAAAAGAGTAAATTTTGGTTTTAGTCCCTGTATTTTTTTTTCCATAAGTTTTGATCCCTGTAAATTTAAAACTTTTTGTGTTAGTCCCTGTCGTCAGTGACACTCTGCTAAGTGTTGATATGGTTAAGAGAGCACCATGTCAGCATTGTCAGGACATCAATCTTTATGTAGCAGTCTTGCTTCCTCCTTCATTCTACAACAATCTTGCTTCCTCCTTCCTCAACAATTTTTATACTCTTTTATGTTGAGGGCATCATGGTCGCAACTTTGAAAATTCATTGCAGAGAGCGAAAGTGGAAAACAATAGTAGAGGAAGAAGTAAAGCGCGAGTCTGAACGGACGTAGAAAAAATGTATTAGATGGTATGGAGAAACACTTCAAAAGGAGGAAGCAAGATTACTGCAGAATGAAAGAGGAACGATGGAGAAAGAGGAAGAAGAAATGACAGTCATGTTTTATAAGAAAAAATAGTTATAATATTATAATAATAATAATAAAAATTAAAATAATATAATGGTTAAATATAATAATAATTAATGTTAATATATTTAAAAAATTAATACTATGATGTGGCAGCCTACGTGACTTAAAATAATGATAATTAAACTATCTTGACAATGCTAATGTGATGCTCTGTTAGCTATATCAGCACTTAATAACTGACAAGAGGACTTAAATCAACAGTTTTAAATTTACAGGGACCAAAACCAACGAAAAAAAGTATAAGGACTAAAATCATAATTTACTCACTTTTCAGGGACTAAAACCAAAGTTCATTTTCATACGTGGCAGCCAACATGGCATAAAATATTAATATTTTTGATGACGTGGCTGTGCTGACGTGGCACTTCGTTAGCCACGTCAGCACTTAACGGAGGGTAACTGACGGCAGACTAAAACCAAAAGTTTTAAATTTACAGGGATCAAAACCAATAGAAAAAAAGTGCAAGGACTAAAATCAAAACACACCTACTTTTCAGGGACCAAAAAGTTCATTAAACCAAGTTATTATTTGAGAATTTTATGGTATAATTTGATTAAAAAGTATATTTTTTGTTATTACAATAACGTTTTTATTTGGTTTTAACCAGCTTAACAGTGGATTAACTTTAAGGTAACACCATCTTAACTCTTAAGGGGTGATATGATTGATTTTTTTTTTGGGTACAATATGATTGAATTTTTAGTTGCCTTTTACACTTTTCACTAATCAATTATAATTTTGTGAAATAAAAAATATAATCAATTAGTAGGAAATAAATCAATAATTTAGAGTGTCAATATCATAAAATATAAGTGTAATATCAATATTAGAATTTCGATCTTCTCAACAAGTTACCTTTATCACTATTATGCATGCATGTGGTGAATATTAAAATATAAATAATATATTATTAATATTAATTAGTCATGTAAAATTAAATAATTAAATTTATATCATGTCACCTCTCATAATATAATATTTGGTAAAACTCTACATTCGTAATCATTTTTTATCTAAAAAATAAATAAAATGTAAATATACATCTTTATCAAAATGATATTAAGTCTTAAGTGTCATGCTTTCTACACTGTCAATGATTCAAAAAAAAAAAAAATGCTTTCTACACTCACATTTAATTATAATTGTTATTTCATTAAAAATATTTGACTTTTATACCAATTACTTTTTTTTTTTGACAAAAGAAAAATTAGGCAATATCATTAATAATGGAAAACGCAATATATTTGGTAACATCATTACAAACTTGGAGAATAGTAATATATATAGCCACCCCTAACAAAGAGTGAGCAATTACATGGACTTTCCTCCTATCAGACTCTACCAAAGAGTTGGTAACATAAGATGATAAAATACTCCTACAATTTGAAATAACAACCCGATAATTAGCTTGGTCCTCTTGAAGGAGACCTAGGACTTCCTCATTTTGCACCTGGAGTCTAGGAGAGTAACAATAAAATTTAGCTTTGAAGACATATCCTCCCTCATCACGTAAATTACTACTGAAGTCGATACTTCGAGCTACCTACAAGAAATGCTCAATGCTCAGCAAATTGATCTCGACTTTATTTGCATAAACTTAAAATTCCAAAAAAAAAAAAAAAAAGAAAAAAAAATGATAAAATGCATTTGACCAATAACATCGAACGAGGTATTTGTGGACAAAAACTGCACACAGGTTACCCAGACCTCGACGGTTCCAACTAATGATACTCATGGCTTCTGGCGGGTCTGGTAACCAGAGGTTGCCAATGAAAAATAACCATTTAGAGACCCAAAAGCTAGACCATGCGAGCTGCTTGTCATGTTACTATCAACTTCACGTGCATGAAAAATAGAAGCATCTTCGGCACGACGACATTTTTTTTTACCTTGGCCATCACACAGCAAGGCGTCATTCAAATTCATGCAATCAGTTGGAATATTTGAATTTAATGAGATGAACCCACCACTTAATAAGTTAGAGGGAATCATGGGCATAGTGATAACATATCCTTATCCTTATTATTGACAGCATCCGTTGAGATCTCATTTCTTTCTCCCTAATGTTATTCTTTGCATGAAACATGGGATCATGATTTACCGAATCTGCATCATTATATAACAATTACTTATATAAGATGATTTTAGATTAGTTGATAGTCTAAAAACACTTATATTGCCGGTGTATCAAAATTAAGTTCTAAAAGAAATTATGTTCGCATTTGAATTTACTATACTTTTTTTAATCAAAATTTAACTTTTTAATTTAAAAATTATAAAATTTGATTATAATTTTCTTTAAGAAATATAAAATTAACTAATCTAACCACTCACACAAAAAAACTTGCATTTCAAAATTTTCCAAATGAATAGGATTCTCTTTTATTTTATTTTTCTTATTTTCATAATTGTTTTTAAACCAAAAATCAAAAAGTTAACCATATTGATGTTTTACCTATTGAATCGAGATGGGAATTTGGGATATTCTGAATAAAAAATAAAAAATAAAACCAAAAACCAACATGTTAAGTTAAGTAAGTAAGTAAGTGGTTGAAAACTAAACTAAAACAATCTTGATCTCTCTAGGTTATCTGTAATCTGTTTAATCATTAACCCAATTTAAAACTCTGTTTCGTTTTCACAACAAGTTGACGCGTTTGTTTACTTCTTCCCTTAACTCGTGTTGACCACTCCAAAATAATAAACCACACTAACCAACCCTTCTTCTTCGTCTTCACCCTTTCTTATATAAATTCATTCATTCATTTATCTAAAATTCTATTTTAAATCAAAAATCCCAAAACCAAATCCTTGTTTCTCCCAGTATTGCAAAAAAATCGTAACAATGAACGACTTGTTCTCCACCTCATTCTCTCGCTCCCGCAGGGACCAACCGTCGCCGGATCACCACCACCACGTCCTCGAGATGAGCTCCGCCGCCTCCGGCGTCGGCGGAGTGAACCTCGACAAATTCTTCGGCGACGTGGAAGCGATCAAGGAGGAGCTGAAGGAACTCGAAGGCATAAGGGAAAGCCTCAAGAGCTCCAACGAACACGGAAAGACGCTCCACAACGCCACCGCCGTGAAGGGACTCCGATCCCAAATGGACGCTGACGTGGCACTCGCTCTCAAGAAGGCCAAGGTCGTTAAGCTCAAGCTGGAGGCACTGGACCGGTCCAACGCGGCGAACCGGAGCCAGCCCGGGTGCGGACCCGGTTCGTCTTCGGACCGGACGCGGACCTCGGTGGTCAGCGGGTTGAAGAAGAAGCTGAAGGACTCTATGGATAGCTTCAATGAACTCCGGCAGCAGATCTCGTCGGAGTATCGGGAAACCGTTCAACGCCGGTATTTCACCGTCACCGGCGAGAATCCTGATGAGAAGACCCTTGATCTTTTGATCTCTACGGGTAACGTAAAATTTGTGCCAAGTTTTAAAATGTTGAATTGTTTTACTCTCAATGATTGGTGCTTTCTTTCAATTTTGAATTAATTGTTATTTTTTAGATTTTGAAGGTTGGTTTAAATCCCCGTGCTTATTGGGTGGGAAATTGTTTTTTGAGAGAGAAAAAATAGGTTTTGGGATAAGAAAAGGTAACTTTTTTAATTGTCGGGTAGGTGATGGTTATGGCTGACCCAAAAGATGGGTACCCATCTTAGAAAACTTAGGTGATGCTTTTATTTACGTATTTATGGTGGTGTTTTTTCATATGAAGATAAAATGCCTAATAACTCAGCAAAGAAAATATTGTATGTATAACTTATATGTTATATTTTCTAGCGAAAATATAATCGTATCTAAGTTTTGTAAGTGAAATTTACTTATGAGGAAGCTTATTCGATTTGTGAGAATCAATTTATGAAAATAAACCTATAGAAATATTTTATAAATAAAGTTTATGATATTTTTATAAGTTCGTTTTAGTTTATTTCAATAAGTATATCACATAAGCTTATAAAAAAAGTTATTTTTAACTTATTTCAGAATAACTTATTTAATAAGTATTTAATTAATTTGATTATCCAAACTCACTCTTAGTAATGCGATTAGAATTTAACTTTATTTAAAAGAATGATAGCATACAGGCAACAAGAATTGAACCTTAAACGGCCTTAAAAGCTATTAGGTAAAAGTATATAAATATCATACAAAAGTGTATTTGCTTATTTGGGCACGATGAACCAATTCCACAAGATGAAGCCATGATTTTATATATCTAACAAAATGCATGTGCTGATATTTTTGCATTATTCTGATTTGAGTCGTTTGATGCAAAATTGAATGTTGTGTAAAAATGTGAGTTTTACTTTTGAATTTGATTCAGGTGAGAGTGAGACATTCCTTCAGAAAGCCATTCAAGAGCAAGGCAGGGGTAGAATTCTGGACACCATCAATGAAATCCAAGAAAGGCATGATGCTGTGAAGGATTTGGAGAAGAATCTTCAGGAGTTGCATCAAGTGTTCCTTGACATGGCAGTGTTGGTGCAATCTCAAGGTGAGCAATTGGATGATATTGAGAGCCATGTGGCAAGAGCTAACTCGTTTGTGAGGACTGGGGCTCAACAGTTGCATACTGCAAGGAAGCACCAGAAAAACTCCAGGAAATGGGCCTGTTATGCTATTATCCTCCTCCTTGTGATTATCTTGTTTGTGGTGCTCTTCACTGTGAAACCATGGAAAAATAATGGCAGTGGTGGTAATAATAATAATGGTAGCCAGCCTTCACCAGTTCAAACACCGCCATAACCTTAGTATTCTTATTGCTGGTTTCATTTATTAGCTTTTATGTTATGGGATCTAGCAAAGGAGGGTGACACATGCATTAGCGTATGATTTGGCATGAATTCTATAGAGTGACCAAAGATTGGATGATGGCTCTATATATGTAATATGGGAAGGCAGAGGTCCATTTTCTGTTGAGGTAGATTTTTAGTTTTGTTTTCTTTTTAGTATGATTGAGATTATTTTTATTTGGGAGTAAAGACCCAAAGTGGTCCTTCAAATTTTTCAAGTAGGACAGTTTGGTCCCTGAAAAAATAAAGGACAATTTGGTCCCCCAAATTTCAAAACGGGGGACAATTTGGTCCTTACGGAGGGACCAGAACGTCCCCCGTTATGAAATTTGGGGACCAAATTGTCCCCCGTTTTGAAATTTGGGGGACCAAATTATTTTTTATTTTTTTCAGGGATCAAACTGTTCTACTTGAAAAATTTGAGGGACCACTTTGGGTCTTCACTCTTTATTTGGGGCATCACATTCTTTTTCTGTAAGTATCTTATGGATCGGATCAGTTGCATTTTCCACTTGTGGTATATATATTCTGAATGGGATCTTTCCCTATAAATGATATATTTTTTGCTCTTCCTCTTATGCATCATCATTGCTCTTATGTGATCCTACATTGAGCTTAATTTAGAGGCAGAGTTCTGTTGCAAATGTCCTAACTGTTGAGTGTAGAGTATGTTAGTTACCTACTTACAGTGAGTGCATCTGCAATCACAAAGTACAAGCTCATGTCACTATTATTAATTAGTTTCAAGTTTCAACCGAATCCGAATATGTGGGCAGAATATACAACTTTTTCATTCTCCTCTCCACACGTGTTCGGATGTATGGTGGTTTTTTCTGGAGAGTGCTTTTTTTTGAAGCTACTGTGAGTAACTTTTACTATGAAAAAGTAACATTGCTGGTTTCTACCATACTTCCAAACACACTCCATCCTCTGGTAGTTTTGGATCTAGAGCTGAGATACAGCATAAAGATCCATCTTTATAAAATTGGGGATATCTCAATGTACCACAATTTCAAAATTTCAAAGAATAATATAGGTAAGTTCCTCGTGAATTCATTTCATCTTAGTCTCGGAAGTCATACTCACATTGATGGGTTTTCACTAGTATTTGTTGAATATCTTAACCTTAAGCTTACGTGCATGAAAAGAGCAAGGGGACTAATCTGCCTTAATTTGACCAAATGATAGGTGTTGCTGGGCAACTGTAAATTAAAAAAAAAAAAAAAGGTATTTTTTTTTATTGAAAACCTAAATACACCACTCTTCAATTTATTAAACATATCATTTTTAATAAAAGTTTATTTTTTTTGTTATTTAAAAAATAAATAATAACAACCATAATGAATAGTATAAAAACTTTTATATTGATAATGTATTACAATGAAATTTTTTAATGTATTTATTTTGACGAATCTGCATCTTATTAATATGCCGTGGGATGACAAAAAATGTCAAGGAGCAAATGTTATCACTTAGATTAGTTGGATATTAAAATTTAAAAAAATAAAAATAAATAAAATAAAAACCATATCGCTGTGCGTTTCTTTTCTTCTTGTGATCATGGGATTTCTGAAATAGAAATTTTTTAGCTGTAAGTTAGAATAGCAATTCCCTCATAGTCAGTATCCTTTCGAATTTTCAATATAATTTTATTTTATTTTTGGTGGAAAATACATTCCATTTTGCCTGAGCTTGACGTATGAACGTGTCCATGGCATCTCATTTCATTCCGTATATATGTATGTAAACTGTAAAGGCACGGAGCCACGGATGGAGAACGCAATAATATTGGTTTTGGAAAGAAATAAATAAATAAAAAAAAAGCGTAATAGGAAATCAATTATAACGTGGTTTCTTTTTTTTTCTTTTGAGTAAACGTGTATACAACTATACAAGTTTTAAAATGGCAGACTAAAGCTTCTAAAATGTATTATTTTTATTTTTTGTAAAATGTATCATGAAGCTTTCCATGATAAAACTTGAAGACCCCACGTTATATATCATTCCCTATCATCAAAATAAAACGAAACTTTTGTTCCTCTTAGCTCTCTATTCCAAGCAAAGTTGGTTAAATGAGACGAGTTTCATTTCAACTTGCTTTAATTTATTTACTGTAATAATTAATAAATACTTATGAAGTATTTTAATCCTATATGAATGGATTATTAAACAGACTTTTAGATTATGAACTTATTTTCATAATTACAAATTAAAACTTATAAAAACAAACATCTAAAAAAGTTTAAAGAGCTTAGGCAATAATTGTTTCTCTAATAGTTTTTGGTGAATTCTAGGGCAAGGTACCTAGATAACTGCCACCCGTGAGTCCCAAAATTCCACAAATATAACTGATTGTTGCCCATTTCCCTGGTAAAAGGTTTTGTCGTTTTCGGCATTATAATTAAAAATATCTGGAGAGCATCTTTTGAAACTAAAGTTTGGGATTCTCCCATTTTCCATCGTGATGTCAAGTGAAGTAGCATACCCGACCTAGTCCCTTTTGCGCTTTGTCGTGAAGGAACAAATCTCGATGGTGGCTATACTTCCCACTACGATATTTGGTTTCACTTTCACCACTTCCCTCAAGGACTGGTCGGCGGCAGCAGAAGAGAGGAGCGCAGCACCATGGCCGCCAACACCTTTTCCCGACGAATGCAACGACGAAGACCACCATATTCGATAGAGAGAGGACCTGCACGGTAACCATAATTTTTATCATTTAAAGTACCATTGACACTGGTCTAAAAGAAATTGCAGGGACATTTTTGGAAGCAGATAAAACCGAAGGAACCCACAAATATGGTTAACGGTCATTTTTGTTTTTTGGGAGAAACGAATCAAGACCATTGATTAATATAAACATATATCTTACGGTTAAAACTTGTGACTCATCCTAGAATCCATCAAAGTTTTTACTTAATTATCTTTAATTAATTTTCAAATTTTCATTCATGAATACCGGGTATTTATTGAATAGTTATTCAGACAGCAATTCAACATATACTTGAGTACTTGAAATATTTATCCAATGGAGTCTAACTCCAAAGTTGCATAATGTATAATGCATATAGCCTGATATAGGAAGCTTCTTCTTTAGTGGGTACACACCAAAACCCACGGGCCGTGGAGGAAGATGGCACTATCTACAAGTGCAGGTACATACTATTACTACTATAAGTAATTAATTAAGCAGCAATTGAAAAGTTTAGAACAATTCCTCTCACTCAACGTAACCTTTATTTCCCCAGATTCCTGGGGTGCTTCCTCTTTGTATTTTCTTTCCCAACAAAATTAAAATTTTAATAAACTTTTTAGTCCCTACAAATAGATGATGTTTTGTTTTTAGTTCTTGCAAAAAAGAAAAAAATCTTGTGAGTTGGTAGTGGCGGACACATGTAGAAGTCGGGGCATGGAGATGGACCCACTGGATTTTATAAAATTAGCATTAATAATTTGATGATTAGATATATTTTACCTCCCTACACTAGTGGAAAATATGCCTTTAACGACTAGTTTTAACAGCGGTTAGACAAAACCCGACATTATAAAAGAGGTGGTGGCAGTTTCGTAAATATCTGGATCATTTAAAAGACTTGTAACAGCGGTTGTACTAAAACCACCGTTACAAGTTAGATATTTCCAGAATTTTGATGGTGGGAAAATCTTTTAACAGTGGTTGATAGACAACCGCTGTTAAAAGTGACATATAACAGCGGTTGGAATTGAAACCGCTGTCACATCACTAGTACAAAATATGTAGAAAATGTTTTTTTTTACATCGGTTCAAAAACTAACCGATGTATAATCTACGTTTCAGAACCATGTCCTATTTCTCCTTCTCGCACAATAACACTTTCTCCATCTCAATTTCCTCTCATTCTCTTTTCATTGTCGCAGTCGCCGCTCTCTCAGTCGCTGCTCGCAGTCGCCGCTCTCTCAGTCGCTGCTCGCCGTCGCAAGCACCACCGGTCAGCCTCTCGCCATCGCTTCGCACCTCCCTCAGCTCTCAGCCGCATCGCACCAACACCAACAGGGAACCAGATCTCCGAAAACCTCGGCTTGGCATGGCGAAACCCTAGCCACCGTTTTGGGATATGACGAACAACGCCGTCATTGGCTGGATCAACGACGGCATCGCTCTACATGATGGCGTTGTTGCCGTAGGAGATCTCGCAGTGGTGGACTTGGCAGCAGTGGTATGGAGGAAGGAAACAGGATCTACTGTGTCGAGGGTGAAGGAAACGGTGTCGTGTTGCTGGGGTTTGGAGTTGGAGCTCATTATATCGGGTCCATTATCAATCTCTTACTCTGTATACCTTTTTTTCCTAGCCTAATTGTTCTATTGAGCACCTATTGACATGAGTTTTAGGGTTTTAAGGGCCTGGATTCTGTTTTCAATGCTGACATGAGGCTCATGCTGTTATTTGGCAGGGCAGTAATGATAGGACTGACGCTTCATGCAAAGGGGAAGCGTTTTATTAGATAGAGAAATTATAAAGAAGTGTTGGAAGTGCTTAGCATGGGAGAGGTAAGTCCATATTTTGATAAGAGCTATATTTTGTTGCTAATAAGTTTTTCAAATTGATATAGGCTTGAAGCATAACAATGCTATCTTATCTGTATACCTGATCACCATTGTGTTCAATGTAATATGATAAATGGGCACTTTAACGTATGAGCATTTTCTGATCTAAGTTAAATGCCTTTGTTAGCATAGTTTATTTACTATCCTTAACATCTATACCCTGTTTAACCTTGGACTTATTGTGTAGAAGTTTTCCTTCCTTTTGTATTATTTTGGTTGATAATTCATGATGCTGCACACATGGCCTCCTCTCTGTCTTTCTAAGTTCTGATTTTTGTTCTTCCTGAAAAAGATTAATTCAAGAGTTTAATTTAATTGTTTTCTTTTCTTTGTTTGATACAATTAATTCAAGAATTCAAGATGCAATTTGTTTTGCAGGAGTAATTCTCTCTTTGTGACCCAAACTGGTATCAGGCAATGGATTGATAGTGGAGTGTTTGCTAGCAAGTTGGTTTTGTCATTGCCTTTCTATGGATATGCCTGGAATCTTAGAAACCCAAAGGACAATACAGTAGGTGCAGCAAAACCAGGTGCAACTATTACAGAAGATGGAGATATGAGCTATAAGGACATCAAGGCTTACATTCAAAGATATAGAGGGACTGAACTGTGTAATGCTACTTATGTAGTCAACTACTGCTCAATTGGTTCAGCTTGGATTGGTTTTGATGATGTTGTGGCTGTCAAAATTAAGGTCTCATATGCTAGGGAAAAGAAGCTGTCAAAATTGGTTTACATCAGAATTTTATTTGGTTGATTTAAATGGTTTTTTTTTTTTGTTTATCATCCTTGTGTATGCTTTACACCATTTTTGAATATTTTGTTTTACTCGTTTCCTTATCAATAGGTCAAATTGAAGTGGAATTTCACTCATCCTTTTTTTTTTGTTTATCATCCTTGTTTATGTTTTACTCGTTTCCTTATGCAGTGAATGAACAAATTTCAATTTGCATTTAGCTAAAATGTGGGGCCCTGGTGCTGAACAAGGAGGGATTCTTCAAACATCATCTTGTAAACTTGATCTATAAGAACCATAATGTAGAATGTCCCAACTGCAAGCTTATGCATTAACCCAAGATCAACAACCTCAACCACTTTTATCGACACAGGTATTGAATTGATTATCATCTATTTATCTTTTCATGTTCACTATGTGAGTTCAAGTTATAATGAAAACTTGACTGGAAATCTCATTCCTTCATAGTTTTTTGGATGGAGCAAAAGTCTAGGTTTATAATATCTGAAGAAGACGTGTTCATGAATGGTGCTCAGCCTTGCTTACCGATATAATACGAAGAAGAATCAATGTTCCACATTGTGGATCTGACACTATTCGTTTTTGTTTTCTATAACAAGTTAGACTATGAGTTTAGGGTAGTTTAGAGATGTAGTTATTGTGTAACTTAAAGTTTGTATCTAGAAATGACATTGTAACTTGAAGTTTGTATTTGACAATGAATTAATGTTGTGGGGGAACATGTTTAAGTTCATATCCTGTGTTTACTTTGATGTTTATTTTGTTGAATATGTGGCTAAACTGATATAACAATTTTTTATTTTTTTTAAAAAAAAGGCTTTTAACATGGGTTATGAATGCAACTGATGTTAAAAGTTCACCTTTAACAATGGTTCTTAAGACAACCGCTGTTATAAGTAAACTTTTAACAACAGTTCTTAAGACAACCATTGTTATAAGTGACTTTTAACGTGGTTCTTAAGACAACCGCTGTTATAAGAGAACTTTTAACAGCAGTTCCCTTAAGAACCGCTGTTAAAAGTTCACTTATAACAGTGGTTGTATAGCCGACGTTACAAGTAACGTCGGTTGATTTAATGACGCTTCAAAATCCGACGTTAAAAGTCAATTTTAACCGACGTTAAAAGTGCTTCCTGCACTAGTGCTAATTTTATATATTTGCACACATTATCTAGTTACTTATATTAAGATAAATGTGTTCAATAACATTGACGGTGAACTGATCATTCAACAATTTCAAAACATGAAATTATGTAAAAGACAATTATAAAATATGTAATTTATTTGATAAGAAAATAAAATAATATTTTCAATAGCTTATATAATAATGATAGTATTAATAATTTAATTATTTACAATATTTCCAACCCCAAACGCCCAATCAAGTCATGGTTACTCACTCCATCAAGTATCCAACGTTTATTTGTATCAGGATCGGAGATGAAGATGGGGAGGAAGTGGAGACGTGAAGATAGGAAACAGGGAGGTACTTTCTCGTGTGGATGTCATGCTTACTCTTATTTATTGATATAGTAAAAAAGTATTTATTTAAATAATGTAGTGAAGGCACCCTTATTAAAAATTTAAGAAATATTGAAGAAAAGCAAAGTTTTGTTTTTGGTTGGTGAACAAGCAAAGTATTTAATACTTTTAAAACAAAGTTTTTTTTTAATTTTTTTAAATAATTTCTTTTCATTTAAGAATAATTCTAAATCATCTTAATTACTATATTAAAATATTAAATACTTTTATGTCCCTAATATATCAAGAGTTTAATTTTAATGTACTATTAGTATAAATTCTTTTACAATGCCAACCAATCATATATTACTTTATGTATGAATTTTAAGATAGTTGTTGTAAGCAATGTTTTAAAAACCGGACCGGAGATCGATCCGGCGAACCATCCGGGTCATGGTTCAATTGGTTCAACTGGTTCAACCCATGGTTGAACCGAATGATTAATAAATAAATAAATAAAAAGGTACTAAATTGGGGAAAAAGTTAAAAAAACAAATATAAAAATCATTTTGAACGGTTCAGCCCGGTTCAATTGGTGGTTCAAAGCGGTCCAACCCTGGTTCAATCCGATTCAACCGATTTTCGGGCTGTTCAACCAGACCATGGTTCAATAGGGCTGGATCGGACCGCCAAACTGGACGGTTCACGGTTGAACCGTCCGGTTCGGTCCGGTTTTTAAATTATTGGTTGTAAGAGTCAAATGGTTTTACTAATGTGGCAATGCAAGCTTAGTTTTTTTTTTGTCGACAAACAATGCATGATTAGTTGGTAGCGTAAAAAATACTAAAGTAATTAAAATTAAATCCATATATTAAATAGATCTGCTTTTTATTAAGTATTGAGATCACTACTAAAAAGGTGATATACCCAAACTCTTTATTTAATTAATACTGGAAAATGATCACTAAAGTCCAAAAATTAAATAAGATAAGTTTTTATTATTAGTTTTGTAATCAATTGAGACGGATTTTATTTACTTTTTCAACAGAACATACCTCTTTTTAATTTCTTGATCGATGTATAACCCTTTAATATTTACCATACTTACATTATAAAATAGGACACCATTAACATTTCCTTTATTTAGTTTGATATCACCTATGAGAAGAGGGTACTCCATAGGTAAAGTTGTGAGACTAACCTTCGGATCGAGGATGGTGGTTAAATAAAGCTTTTCTCAATGTAATGATTCCATAATTCGAAATTGATGGAAAGAACTACCGCGGAAACAGAACATAATATATAGGACTAATTTGAAAAAAATAAAATAAAACTTATAGGACCGATATGAAAAAAAAAGAAAAAAGTATATGACCATTCTACTTATTTTACGTATACAATCACTATAGAGTGATTTTATCTACAAACTTTCAAGTTATCAGTAAATATCACACGGCTGGTTGAAATGGTAAGGCATTAGGCATTTAGGATGCAGCCGTACAATGTGAAGGGACCTTTTCTAAGAAGTTAAGAAATACAATAAGAACAGCAAGGAGCAAGGTACACATGTAATACGCGTCCCATATTGTTAGTCTCATGTGACTTCAAAAATAACATTTATAAAAAGAAAACGTGTATGTAACTTTTCAATATAGAAAGAGCCTTTAAAACTCGAGTCCACAACCAATTCCATTTGTTCATTCAATTTATCATCATCTTCATTCACATCCTCTTCTGAGATATATTGTTCAATTAATACAAAGCCTCTTCCCCTTTCAAACACAGAGAGAGAAATAATGAACGACTTGCTCGCCTCACCAGACAACAACCACCATGTCATCCAGATGGCGGAAACGACGTCGTCAGAGAGCACCACCAACACCCTGGACAAGTTCTTCTCTGAAGTGGAAACGGTGAAGCAGGAGCTGAAGGAACTGGAGCGTCTCCACCACAGTCTCAAAATCTCCAACGAACAAAGCAAGACCCTTCACAGCGCCGAAGCCGTCAAAAACCTTCGCTCTCGCATGGACGCTGACGTGTCTCTCGCGTTGAACAAGGCAAAGCTCATCAAGTCCCGCTTGGAGGCGCTCGACCGGTCCAACGAGGCGAGCCGCTCGTTGCCCGGTTCAGGACCCGGTTCGTCCTCCGACCGGACCCGGACCTCCGTGGTGAGCGGGTTGAGGAAGAACCTGAAGGACTCGATGGATAGCTTCAACAGCCTGAGGGAGCAGATATCGTCGGAGTACAGAGACACGGTGCAGCGTAGATACTATACGGTCACAGGTCACAACCCTGATGAGAAAACCGTTGACCTGCTCATCTCAACCGGTAATTAACCATAACATATTATCAACCTTGTGCTTCTTTTTCTATCTCTGTTGTGTTGGAAAATTAATGGTGTCTTTTTCTTTTTATCCTTTGATATCATGTTAGAGGTTAAGACTTAAGATTGTTTGGTAAATTAAGTTCTTATGATAATTTTGAGATCAACAGTTTCATATTTAAAGCATGTTAATGAATAACAGGGAGACATTAATATATGGATTTGGATTCTATGTGGTTAATAAAGTGATTGTAAGAGATCCTAGCCTTAAAAAAAATTTGTGTATGCAAAAACAATGATATAAAAATATTATACCCCTTTTCATGATCATAAAATTATGACCGGAGGTTCTTGCCGTCATCTTTTAACTGCAAAGAATCCTAATCCTTAATATACTTTTCTTTAATTAATGAGTCTTGCTCCTACACTTAAGAATTACACAAGATTAAGTTTTTATTGAAAAACAAAATATATTAGATCTTTGCATAAAATTTTGCATTTTTTGCATTCTCCTTGACTAATTTAAGGCAGTTTCCGTAAGTAATTTTAAAGACTTAATATTTAATATTTTTCTATTTTGAATATAAGATCTTTATATATTTTGAATTTTGCTTGAGGCGAAATTTAGCTGGCAACAGAGGCCAACAGAGCACACGAATATAAATTGCATGGCAAATTAAATTAAGTTAAATGAAATGTATTGTTTAATGGAAACTATGTTATTGTCTTATATATTCATAGAAAACACATGCAACAGAGTTTTCTCTGTGTTCATTAAGATCATTTTCGTTTGTTTGTACCTTTTCATTATTAGTATTGTTGTTTGTTGTAATGTAAAATTGATGGCACATATATATATTGTGTTGGAGCAGGTGAGAGTGAGACTTTCTTACAGAAAGCCATAAAAGAGCAAGGTAGAGCGAGCGTCATGGAGACAATACAAGAGATCGAGGAGAGGCATGGGGCAGTGAAAGCAATAGAGAGGAACCTAAACGAGCTGCACCAAGTGTTCCTGGACATGGCGGTGTTGGTCCAAACCCAGGGTGAAGAGTTGGATGACATAGAGAGCCACGTGGCACGAGCCAATTCGTTTGTGAGGGGTGGGGTCCAGCAGTTGCATGTTGCTAAGAGGCACCAGAAGAACACACGTAAATGGACCTGTATTGCCATCATACTGCTCCTCATTATCATCTTGATCATAGTTCTCCCTATTGTGTTAAGAAAGTGATGAGATTAATTTTCGTCAAATGGGTTGGTGTGGATAACTGGTGGCGGCTACTACCACGGACCAATATGGAGACAAAAAAATCAAAGCTACGCCGCCATGACCTTTGCATAGAAAAATACCTTTCTTCTTGAATTATTATATTCTTTTTGGTCGAGGTGTCATCATACGTTTGAAGATTTTTTATGTGTTATATTACTTGAATATCAGATTTTAAATATTGTATATGATAGTATATTATATGGTATAATTTTTTTATTTTTCATATAAATATTTCCAAAATACATAAAAAAGAAAAAAGAAAAAAGAAACAGTGTCTGATGTCTTTGAGGGGGGAACTATCTTTTAACATGCATTATTGTTTCTAGAACCTGCTGAGGGGCCTCTCGTTAAGCAATAATACCATAAAGAGATGAGTGCTTAAGCAACACACTATCTAATACGCTCTTTTTTATTGATTAAATTCAAGTGAGTTCCATTATTTTGTAAATGGATCCCATTAATTAATGAGTCCCATTTGAATTCTATAAGACCGACATGAATTTCAATCGATAGGACAGAATGTGTGTGGAAATAAAATATTAAAGAGTGTATTGCCAACATTTTTCTACCATAAATATGGATGCAAGTATTAGTACCCATATATAGTAGTGGAACAAGATAAGACCAAGTTTCTAAAAATTAGACTAATACATGAATTTGGATTGCCTCCATCCTCTCCAGCAGAAATTTAGAGGGAGAGGATTTGGATCATGGAGAGAGAAATTGATATACAATGAAGAGAGAGAATGGAGTTAAGAGAGAGATAGAGATCGAGGCTGGAGGGATGATGGAGGGGCTGCTACTGGAGGCAATCCAGATCCCTAATACACGGCCTGGAACGATAGTTAGTTACACAGTGAGGTAGCTAATCTATGGTTAATTTAATTTTACAAAAGTCAAATTATTCATATATAAATTCTAAAAAATTGTTTTTTTTTTAATTTATTTTCTTCAATAAAGTAGTATTCTTCGTTATTCTTCTGGAAAAAAAATCTTTTAACTCTATTTATGTATATGGCATGAAGTCCATGCATGATGCATAAAACACAAGGAAGTGTAATAAGTCAATAGGTAGCAAGAGATAGATAATATTTTAGGCGCGACCTAAGTTTTCACACGTTATCTTTTATTCTGGAAGCAAAGTAGGAATTAATCAAAGAGATCCTCAACCCCCTCACCTAGGTTTCTGTTAGGCAAAAGAATTGTAGACCTATCCTTAGCTGTTGCACTCCTAGAATTTCAAGTATTGCTATCATTTTTTTCAATTTTTGTTTTTAAATGTTGATTTGGTAGGTTTATAATACGGGCTATAGACATTAGGACATTACAAATAACCCCATTTCTGGTCCCAAAAAAAAAGAAAAGAAAAGAGTTGCATTATTCAAACATCAAGTTTTAGACATAGCTTACGTTTATTTCTATCTATCACTTACTTTTTCATCTTTCTGTATACATGTTTTCAAACAATACATCAAAAAATTAAAGGGAGGTGTCTCTATTTGATTGTTCAAATATCATTATTAAAATAAAAATAAAAAATTAAGTGCTCCCGCCTATTAATAATTGAGAAATGATATTTACAAATAAAAATTACATTATATTTTCATTTTGTTTGTAGAAGGTAGTATAAAAGTATGCTATAATATATTTTTATAAAAAAAAAAAAAAAGTGTACAAATACCATTTTGCTTATTGATTATGAAATACAGAGGGAGTTGAATATGACATACCAGAGATAGCCCAGCCCACACACAAAACAAACAAACGGCCCTCGAAGACAACAAAAAATAGAATGGCCCAATTGCACTTGTTGACTGTAGTGACAGTGTGAATGAAGGAGCAACGTGTCTTTCTTCCTATTTCCACATATCTGAAAATTAGTTCATTTTTTGGTGTGTGAGCCAGCAGGCATGGCAACTATTCGAATGATAGGTAATTAACTAACTAAATAGACGAATTTTAAAGTGTTTAATATTATAGATTCAGTTTGTGTGACGATTGAGCTTCGATCTGAAACTGATACAATACCTCTGTTTCTGTGTCTCTCAGATATAGCCGTCAACTTCACAGGTTAGTTAGTTAGTTAGGCATTTCATCAAACACTTGTTTCGCAATCAACCTAATTGATTCACATAAATATTTCCTATTTTTAATTCATTCAAAGCAGATGGGATGTTTAAGGGAATCTACAACGGCAAGCAATGTCACGTTGCAGATATAGCGGCGGTTTTGAGCAGGGCTTGGGCTGCTGGCGTCGACCGAATTATTGTATTCCATATATCCTTTCTCATAATTAGCACTCTTCATTCTGATTTAATCATTATTTCACAAAATTAAATAAAATTCAGCCATAATTGAAGAAATAAACACTCAGGTCTGAGGGTCTGTTTGGATGAGCTTATAGGGTGGTTATGTGAGCTTATGAAAATAAATTTATGCAAATTGTTTATGATCCTCCTATAAGCTCTTTTTAGCTTGTTTCAACAAGTCTGTTAGAGAAGCTTATGAAAAGAAACAATTTTTAGCTTATGTGAAGAAAAAAAAACTTATTGAATAAACGCTTAACTAAGCTGTTCGCCTAAATGCTCCCTAATTCTGGTATTAAAGGGTAATTACCTTGTATAGAGGCGCAAGAAAATTCTGCCCAAAACGAGGGCATTTTTGTGCACTTCAATTTTGACCCCATGAATATAAATTTGTGTTTTATATCATGATCTATGATGTGTGGGTGGCTTATGGTTAGGACTTGCATTGTGTTGCAGGTAACTGGGGGGTCCCTTGAGGAATCAAGGGAAGCGCTTGCAATTGCGGAAACAGATGGTTTGTCTCGTTACCGTTGCTTTCTCTTGATGACTTTCAAATGCAGAATGTGGCTTTTAAGTAATTTGATGATTTACATTTTGATCATAGGACGACTTTTCTGCACAGTCGGCGTGCATCCAACACGTTGCAAGGTTGCTCTTCTCTGTTAGAAGCTCCTCTTGGTTTGGATGGAAGCGTTTGTACTTTTTAACTATGCCTTTGTGTATTGATTCAGGAATTTGAGGAGAGTGGAGATCCGGCAAAGCATTTTCAGGCTCTTTTGTCATTAGCTAAAGAGGGAATTCAGAAAGGGAAGGTATTGGTGTAGACTCTAGTCTAACAGTAAGACAAATTTAACAATATTTCTAACATACACAGTTCTGAATCGTAATTAATTTATTCAGGTGGTATTTGTGTGAAAATAGTCTTAATCCTCCTTCTTTCTAATAAATATCACTCCCTACACATTCTCACCATGTATGTTGTTATCTCATTCTCATTCTCATGTCAAACTTGTGTTCTAGTTCAGAAACTATTGCCCAAGTAACCATTTAGAAATTAGAGTTGTATATTTATATTCTTCTTTCTCTTCTTCATATGCAAGGTGGTTGCAGTTGGAGAATGTGGATTGGACTACGACAGGCTCCATTTTTGCCCAGTCGAGATTCAAAAGAAGTATGCAGTTGCAGCATAACTGTTCTTAGATATGAGTCACTTTAGCATTTTTTTCTTCCTGTCATCGTTTTCTTTGACATATCAAATTAATTAGCAATCTTTTTACTTGCCTTTTTTTTTTTTTTTGGTGAAATCAAGGTATTTCGAGAAGCAATTTGAATTAGCACATATTACAAAACTGCCGATGTTTTTGCACATGCGAGCAGCTGCTGCAGATTTCTGTGAACTAGTTGAGAAAAATATGGACAGGTGCAGTTGCCGGAAAGCTGTTTTGAAATTGTTATTATTCAAATCATGATGCTTTAATGTGTCTCTTGTTTAGCTTATCATTTTTACTTTGAGAAATGGTCTTAATTCTAAGGATTAGAATGTATTTTTGCTACCCTTGCCTATGTTGTTCCTGCTTTCTTCAGGAATTAAGAGTAAAACAGATAACGGATCCAAGATTCATTGGACCAAAGTGCATAGGGTGGGGTGTTTGGAGATACTTATGAATCTTTTCAAACTCTTAACCTTTCATTTGAAGGGTTAGAAAACTTACTTTGACGCCTCAGCAGCACATATAATACAAGAATTATTTGCAAATAGGAAATAATTAACTTTTAGCTCAATTCTGTCTTGTCCCTCCTTATGTGTAATATACAAGCCCATAACTTAAATATTAACATAAAAGTGCCTTTGTTTATCGCTCGTGTTTGATGCCATAATCACTTTGAGATGCGAAATGGACTCATCGTTTCTTCTCATATGATGTGGCAGGTTCACTGCTGGAGTTGCCCATTCATTTACTGGTAGTATGGATGATTATATCAAACTTCTGTCATTTGATAATATGTACATAGGTAAATCCATCTTTTCAAACTTTGTTAGACTTGTTAACCTATTTGAAGTTGCCTTGGTATGCCTAATTTTAGGCTTTACCTTTCAGAAATATAACCACAAGTAAATTTTAGTTGTGCTAATTCCTTGAGATAAATATACTTTGGGAAAGCTGTGTTTCTGTATAACTGGTTTTGATATCAAAAGAAGACAAAGGAGATAAGTAAGCATATGAATGGTGCATCTTTGTTTGTAAAGGCTAATTGTGTATGTTTGAATAGGCCTAGTGATACGTATCAGAACCAATACAACCAGAAATAGAACAATAATTGAATGAAAGGGAAGAACTGATGTATTTATTATTTGATTAAAAGGGAAACTACAAAGGAAAAAGGATTTCCTACTGCCACAGAGCTAGGCTCCTACAGAGAGCTATTGCTCTCTATCCATAACAAATTAATGATTCCAAAAGATACCTCCCTCAACAAACTCAGCCTATTTAATAACAGCAAATCCCCTCTACCGTTACTACCCTCCCTTTCCCCTTCTCTCTTTGCCAGCTCAACCCTCTCCCTTGCTAACCCTATTCCCAATCTTGGGCTCATGTGATAAATGGTGAACCAGCTGCACATCTGGGCCCAATGACTTGTTTCGGGCTCTAACACTTAAGCTATTTCCTTGCTAAACTTGCATAATTTTTTACTTTCTGATTCTGAATTGTCATAATTGAATTCTAAAATTTCAGTTGAATACCATGAATGGTGCAAATCTTACTTTGACAGGCATAAATGGGTGCTCTCTTAAGACGACTGAGAACCTTGACGTCGTGAAGGGCATTCCTGTTGAGAGAATGATGATTGAGACCGACTCACCATACTGTGAAATCAAGAATACTCATGCAGGAATTGGTTTTGTTAAATCCACATGGCCTTCTAAGAAGAAAGAGAAGTATAATCAGGAGTGCATTGTCAAAGGCCGCAATGAACCTTGTTCAGTTAGGTAAGTGGGATGCATTTGCTTAGGCTAGGTTGCTTGAACTTTCAAGTTTATTAACTGCAGCTATATCATTGTGGTACTATTGCCGCAAAAATTATGTCCTGGTCAACATAAATGTAGTTAGGAATATTCAAGTTTACTAAATTTTAAACCCAGGACATGGTTTGTTAGTTTTTGCTATCATCTATCCAGACTATCCTAGACTTACGTCTGAATGAGTTTAACTTTAGGTGTAGATCTGTACCTCTTATTCAAATAATGACTGAAAATTTCCAGGCAAGTTCTTGAGGTGGTTGCTGGCTGTAAAGGCATCAATGATGTAGGTACCCTCAGCAAAACATTGTACCACAACACTTGCAGGTAACATCACTTGTGTATTGAATTGTCCATTAATGATGGAAGTGCCAATTTGGGCTGGCCCAGCCCATTGTGAGCAAACCAAATTTGGGCCGGGTCAAATTTGACTTGGACACGATGCAATTTTTTTTCAAAAAAAAAAAAAAAAAAAATTGAACTTAGAAACTAATTGCCTGGTTATTAGATTGTAAGACTTTTAATTGATGGCCTGCCTCTCGGACCAGTACTAGACTACTTGTATATAAAATGAAATGAATTGCACGGCTTGCTGCTTGCTTAATTTTCTGATGACTTATTGGCATAATAAGGATTGTCTCTTCCCTATTATGCATGCTAGAGCTCCAATAGATATATTGTTTTGCAGGGTTTTCTTCCCTCATGACTTGGATTCTGCAGCTGATGCTCTTCTAGCTGGCGTTAATTCTTCATAAACAGACACTTTGACGACTTGGCTCTTTTCTTGGCTTTTATTCTGAGCTGTTTAGCTGTCCTATTCCTCATTTTCTTGAGAAAGCTTAATTGGTGTCCTTGAAGTGATAATGAGATTGTCAATCCGGTCCCTTTTCTTGATAATTGTTGCTTCTCATTATTTATTTATTTACTCTCAAGATGAGTTAATGCCCTGGTGGAAGGTTATCGAGTGTCACTCGTACCATAGTTCCTACATAGCTTTCTGCCTCTGCCCCACATCATGCTTTGTTTGTAAGATGTTATTAAATTGTTATAAAACCTGTTGTAAACAATGATGGATACCAATCTAAAAGTTTGGTGATTCTAAGTTCCGCCTCTTATCTCTGAGTTTTATGATGATTTTTTGTCACTTTAGAAAAATATATCTATTGCAAAATTCATTCAACGTGTTGTCCAACTAATTATCAAATTGGGAGGTGAGAAAATTATATGCAAAATAATCATGATATAAAAATGACTTGAATTGTTTTTAGCTAACATTAAACGAAATTCTCTAGACTGTATTGTAGACTTTCGAAAATGCATTTTGCTCGGTTACTCTTGCATTACATTGAACTATTGAAGTTGTGTTGTCCAAGAGACTGCATAACGCTGTGGACTTTGTACATCATTTATCCCCCTCAGCGGAAGGTTAGCACTTAATCCTTACTAGAATAACTTATTAGTCCATCAAACTTTGAGAATCTGTCTTTCATAATTACAAAACTATATATTAACAATTAACATCGATCCCTCGTATATATGTTCAACATTGGTCAATAAATGATACATCCCACAACTGGTTGGAGGTCTAGTTACTAGTACCAGTGTGACTGGAAATTGACATGAAATATGACAATAGGAACTTAGGGGGAAAGCTAAATGATGTGCATTTTGCGGGCAAAAATTTGATCCTCAGGTGCTGACACTAGACAGCAATTCCGAGGTATCAACATTACTTCCTGTATCTTCCTCAACTGATGGAGGAGATGAAGGTGTCCTATCTACTGCCAAATTCAATCGTAAGGGCCGGCCTTGAACTTCCTGAAAACATTACATTTACCAAAAAATGTGATTATTTAGTTAGATCAAGATATGGATATGATAAGATGAACCTGAAGTTGCAAAAATAATACACCAAAATTGTTCTTACCACACCATTCATAGTGTCTAAAGCAGCCTCTGCATGCTCAGCAGTTTCAAAAGTTACAAACCCAAAACCCCGAGATCTTCCAGAGTCCCTCTCATAGATGACCTTGGCACTCAATAATCCTGGCTGCTCAACAAAAGCATCTCTAAGACCCTGTGAAGTCAGTCCCCAACCAAGGTTTCCAGCATAGATTTTGTGAGGGCTGTCCACAAAGCCTCTGTAGTTGCTCCTTACTTTTGGCCCCATCACTAACCTTTCACCTCCTCTGGGCACTTCTGGGAAGTTTACCTTAACAGTTCTACCACCAACTTGCTGTTTATCATCAGTTCATCAATCATTAACATTAGCATTGAACTTTGCACACAGCCCACAATCTATTATGATTATAATTCAGATTAGGAAGCTGAACCATCAAGGATTTGATGGCCTGGTTGTATAGCTTTTTATAAGATATATCTCCAAGATTACAAGACCAGCAAAAAAAAAAAATATTTGCTGGATGAATAAATTACCATCCATAACGATAATAAGACAAGGCAAATTAAAATTGGCTCCCTAACTAATTTTATACCAAGTTTTGATCATGCACAAATTTATTTTGGTTGCATCAACTTCCGGCTTCACCATCTTGACACAGGTGGTATCCTATTTTCAGTGTTTCAGAGTTGTGTCAGCCAACATCTTCCATTTTTTAAGGATAAAGTTTGTACACCAAAGACACCAAACCCACGTTTTACCATATTTTATTTGTAGATGGATGAAAGATTAGTACAAGTAGTAGCAAAATGCAAGCACCCTTTTAAGGACTTTATCATCCTTTGATAACTCAGTAATAATGGTATAACAGAACAGTCACTTGGGAAGGGCTAACACTATCTAGATCAGTGGCAGTAGCATAAAGCAAATTAATGGACTAGAACAGCAGTTACTTTTGACAGAATGGAACCCCTTATCAGAACATAGCATAAATGTATCAAATCATGTACCAGGCTAATGTATAAGACTTACAGAGCCATCAAACATTTTAATTGCTTCTTTAGCATCCTCAACACTCCCCATTGTAACAAATGCAAATCCTCTGCTTCTATCAGTAACACGATCATATACTATCTATAAAACTCAATCAAACAAAACACAAACAACCCAATATTAGATTGCCATAAAATACCAAAAAAAAAAAATCATATTAAATTTATCAACAAGTAAATGGTCAAATTAGTATCTAAAAGATACAGTATCGGTCATATTAGTCTCGAAACCATGAAAATCACTCTCAAAGTCTGAGTGTGCATTTCATTGTTCAAATTTGTTCAAAGTCTTTGAGTGTGCATTTCATTTCACTGTTTCTACCTCAACAGACACCACAGTGCCAGCTTCTCCAAAGAGCTCAGCCAATTGGGTAGAAGTCATTGAATATGGTAAATTTCCCACATAGAGCCTCCCACCATCGTTTGATTCTGACACTTTCTGCTCTTCCTCTTGTTCTGTTTTCTCAATGTTTTCTGGTTCTGGGTCATCTTGTTGGGACCCTCCTGTGCTATCTTGAGCCTCTTCGAATCCATCAAAGGCAGCGAAAGGCGGGTGAAGACGGTGAAGTGAGAGAGGATAAAGGCTGAAACTTTGGGACTTGAGGGTGATGTTTAGGGGTTTCTGGGATATGGGTCTTTGAGGGAAGTTGGTGGTGAGTGAAATGGAAGAATGGGTTAGGGAGAGGTTGTAGATTCTATTGGTGACAGAAGATGAAGCAGAAACTGTAGCAGCCATGGATGAGTGTGTATGTGGGTGAGAGAGAGAGAGAGAGGGAGTTTCAGAGTTGAGAAGTGAATTGAGTTTGGAAGTGAGATATCCAGTTGTGGAGTGAGGCATCCATTGTTGAGATGAGCCTTTCCATTTGAGAGGGGAGAAGGATAAGGTTTACTCTGTTTCAGGCTGGGAACATGTCCAAATGTTACTCTCCCTTCTTCTTCTTTTCACATTTTTTTTTTACTTAAAAAATTTAAAAATATATTTGTTATAAAAATCATCATTTCAATTTGTATAATTTATATTGATTATAAAAAAAGAAAAATGCTATATCACATTATGACTATATCTATGTCTAGGAATTAAATTTGTGATGTTATTTATATTTTTTTTTTTGTTTGATGAACTTTTTAATCCATGTAAAATAAGCGAGTTTTGATTTTAATCCCTTTTTTTCCCCTTAGGTTTTGGCATCTGTAAGTTCAAGAAATTAGGTTTTACTCCCTCTTGTTGGTTCCCATCCATTAAATACTGACGTTGCAAATGATGTGCACGCCACAACAACAATGTTGTGTGGGCCGAAATAATGTTATTTGAAGCACTAGGCATTATATAATATATTTTTATTTTTATAAAAAATATTATTATTAGTATTAATATTTATTGTTTTAAACCATTGTACTTCTGAAAATTTATATTTCTAAAAATGAGTTGCCCTTTATGTGAGTTTGTCATAAAAAAACTGAATCCGCCTAATTGGCAAACATTTAGGCACATAGCACTGAAGTGGCATGCTCAGTTGGTATGCATGCTCAACCGACATCATTTTAATTAGTTTACCAATTAATGATGATACCAACATTTAGGCACATAAAAAAACTGAATCCGCCTAATTGGCAAACATTTAGGCACATAGCACTGAAGTGGCATGCTCAGTTGGTATCATCAATAATTGGTAAACTAATTAAAATGATGTCGGTTGAGCATGCATACCAGCTGAGTATGCCACTTGGGTGTCATGTGGCTAGATGTTTGCTAACTAGGCAAATTATTTTAGTTTTTGAATGACAACTTGATAGATGGAGTGACGTTGTTTAATTGAAAAAGTTAGAGGATTCAATTAAATGACAGAAGGACAAAAGTTACCTAATGAAAGAAAGATGAGGGACCAAAAGTATTAAGCCAAATTTGTTTCTATTTATAAAAGTGTAAGTCTAGGTTTTTATGTGAAGGTTGAGTGGTGAGTTAAAGATGCAATTTAGGGTTTTTCTCTTGGCATACTTTTCAAAACACCAAAATGTGAAAGTAATAATTTGTTCCTTTGGATTAAATAGATGTTTGAGTCCAGTGAAACCTAAAAACAAAGATGCACTTAAGTAGCTATCTCAAACCGGTAGAATGACCTTCATCAAGTCAGTTGCTGGATCCAATCTTATCTGCTATATGTCTAGCTTAAGGGTTCTTGATTCTCTTTTAGCATCCTCTTTTAATGCAAAACATTAACAAGAGTCTATGACTATCCATGTGCTTCCCGCTTATTGAATTTAATTTCTAGGGAAATATATTCGAAATTTTATATCCATTGAATCCACTTTTGTGCATGTAGATGAAATGTTTCTCACAGCATCTTGTGATGCAATTTGTGGTTGGGTCACATTTGATACCTGTAATGGCATTTTGAATTATTAAAGTCTGAACTTCAAGTGAAGGCCTTCTCTTTAAGAAGGGGTGAAAGAGAAACGTCGAAGGGCTATTTGTTTATCTTAAGCCTAGGAGCTGGTGATTTGGAAATAGTTTTGTGCTGTGAACTCCCAAAAAATTTAATGTGAAATATTCAAATCAGAATTCTATAATTTCAGCCAGTTTCAAATCTTAAGTAAGCAAACATGCTTTTTCAGAAGCACCGGCAGTTTTATATTATTAAGAACAGTCAATTGTCGGGGGGTTAGGTAGCTCAAGTGGTTTGAGATAAGGGTATAAGGAGTTGGGGGAGTAGAAGGCCCAAGATCCAAACCTTGGCAAAGGAGAAAAAATTAACTTAACAACTAACTACTAACATTTGCCTAATTTTCTTATTTATTGTTTTTCCACAGTTAAAGTGCGGCTAACGGGTGTGAGTACGGATACTTAGGTACCTAGAGGGTACGTGTAATGGTACTAAAGTTGCTACCCTCGTAGGTACGGGTAATTTTCTCAAATACGGGTATGGGGACGGGGATTTGGATTCCCCTCATTTACGCATTCACGAAGTTATAAGATACACCATTAGATCAATCTTGCTTTTCATTTTTTCATTTTTTTAATGCACACTCAAATGCATCTAATGACTTATATCAATGAATACGTGAATGCGTGAAAATAATAAATGCAGGGAATCCAAATCCATGGGGACGGATACTATAGTATCCTACTCATACCCTATTTACTGTGATCCCTACTAACGAACCATGTTTCCTTAAACTCAGCCAGAGGGAAAAGTAAGAGATGTTACTTGATTTGGCTCCTCAAAAGGGTGGATTCTAGCATGAAGCATGTATTTTAGTGGTATACCCATATAGTTCAATTTTCACACAAAGACAAATAGTATCAGCCGTTAGATTTATAGATTATTTAATCCAATGATTGAGATGGTTTTGTACAATAAGAAAATTCTAACCGGTTAATGGAACATGTGGTTTGCTTTGAAATTATTATTTGGTCCTTCTTTATTTTTTCTGCAGTCATACCCTTTCCTATTGTCTTCACTCTTCACAACCCCTATCTCTGGTAGTGGTGACCGGTAAGTGTCGAGATTGGTTCGGCTTAGAAGGCAAATACTCAGCACCACTGGCACTGGCTTCTCTCCCTTCGGACCCCCACCCTCCAGACCTAACTCGCTCCCTTCGATCTCTCTTTTCTGTATCAGTGGTTGCGTTTCGTGATGATGACGAGGTGGTGGAGGATAGCTACCTACTATAATCTAATCTGGGTGTGGAGATGGGTTTTGTGTTTTGTGTACAAGCTTCTTTGGTGATGGTGGTGGAGATGGGTAATGGGTAATGGTATGGAGCCTTCTTGTGGTGGTCGATGTGTGATAGAAGATGTTTCAGCTTTAAAAGAATAATAATAATAATAATAATAATTTGGTGTATTTGTTTGTGGAAAAAAAAAAAGAATAACGCAAGTTTTCAACATTTTTGCAACCAAAAAAATGGGTGTACGTGATGGAAGCAAAACAAGAGAGAGAACCCATTTTCTAAAGCTTTGGTCTTTATAAACATTGGCAGAAATGGAGGAAGATGGCTCCCACTGATCTAATTTAAATATATTTTTATCTTATTTTTATTATTTATCAAAAAGTCTTAATCTTCATTTTTTTTTTAATCTGAACCCTCCCTTTCCCTCACTCACCTTTCCCCTCCTCCTGCTTCCAATTCATTATCCATTTCGCCAAAACAAATAGATCGCACAAACAATGAGACCAACTTTTGTGGTTTCTCAGTGTGCTCTGGTTCTGTGCGCCAATGAAAAAGATGAAGGAAACCAGCCCATTCTATTTGGACAGACCATTAAAGCAAATGTCAAAATTTAATTTACCGGAAATTCCCGTGTCCACCGGCTGCTATAGGTAAAAATAGGATTACATGGGTGTACCACTAAAACACATACTTCATGCTAGAATCCACCCCTCAAAAGGGGCTCATTTTATATGGAAAAGTAAGACACCTCTATCATTGACAAGAAAATCAATGGTTGACATTACATGCACATAAAAATCATGGGTTTTTTAAAATCCATTTCCTTGATTTCCTTATCCATGATTCTTCACATAATTTTTTAAGTGAGTTGCTCACTTTAAAAGAGTCAAATTCAAATAGCAACACCATCTATCTAGTTTCCGTGAATAAGCAATCTCAAAAGGACATAAATCAGCCCAAACTTTTCTTGTTCCTAATGAACCCGAGGTTTTTTTTTAACCAAACCTCCAGTATATGAAATGAACTCTGCTTATTTATGGAAACAAACTACACATTTCTTGATAATCCTTTCTAAGGATAACATACGTGATTGACAATTCTTGACGTTCAGCTGATGTTTCCACCCAAAAAAATTTAGAATTGTCTACTTCCTTTCCTGTTACTTTTTTTATTGACTATGTCTAACTCCTATCACTTGTAAGAAACCTTAACCAGCTTACATGTTTGACTTGCATGTTTTTCGTGGAATTGATTCGTATACTTTATATTTTCCAAATGCAAAAAGATAATCAAATTTTGACATTGCTCAAGAGAAGAAAACCAAACCATTGCTTTATTTTTCTAACAAAGATCACAAGCCAGAGTTCTATGATACATTGCTCCACAAAGTCAGAAATCCAAAATAAAACACCCACATGATTAAAACCACACATATAACTAAAATTACATGCTTTTATTTTAACATAAAGACAGACACATCATTGTCTTCTGTATCAGGATATCATGTCATTAGCATAATAGCATGTACCATGCCAAGACAGTCCTGTGCAGAAAGACAAAGACAATACTATAGTTATAATGAGCCAAGGATGAGTTGCCTATGAGCCAAGGATGGATTGCCATTTAACCAGATGTTGGGGTCAGCCTCCAGGACGAAACTTGTCGCTGTCAACCCAAGAAACTGAAACAAAGCTTCTTCATCTGGTCAAAGCAAGGACAGGGTTTGGTACAACATTGCACCAAGCCCACTTGATTCCTTGCCAATCAAACATTAAGGTTACAGCAGTTACCACCTGCTGCAACCCATTTGGTGGGCATAATGATACCACGCCCGCCATCTATCATGTCTGCCAGAGAGTGGACAGCAGATCCAAGATGATTGTTGAATGCAAAGCTGTCAAGACCTCCCCGCAAATACATGCTAGTCACCTCTGATCCAGAAATGTTAGGACTGCTGCCATTAGTCTCCTTTGATGAATTTAAAGTTCCACCCTCTGATTGCAGGACTTCAGAACTCTGAGAGCCACTGGACTGCAGTTGTTCACCTCCAGTTTTATTCACTTTGCTTCTGCTTTTACCGTTTCCATTAGCAGATTTCTTTGTGTTCAAGAAACGACCACCATTTCCTCTTGGTCGCCGCAGTGCATGGAGATGGCGAGATTCATGCATATAGGGCTGTAAGACAGACACAAAACTCAAATAGCTATTTTAAGCAAAAAGGAAACAATACTATTTTACATGTAGTCAAAGTTTGTCATCAGGAAAGAACGCGAGTGATCTATCTTTTGACTCAACAAAGGAATGCATATTGTCTTCTGAATTAAAGAAATATAAAGGTACAATCTGACCGAAGCTTGGATCATTGAATATAAATGCCTTGATGATAACATTATAATTTATCAAGTAAATTTGAACTCATTATGGAGGTACTTCATCTCATAATTCATCATCATGTTATTTCAGCTTGACAAAAACACAAAAAGAATAACAGCACATTGCTACAACATACAACTAACAAATAAATTGTTCTTCCCCCAGTGTGTCTTGTCTGTTATGTGTAGAATTACACAGTGCACCCAGAAAAAGGTACACATTGCTTTGCACCTTTACAATGATAATGCACCTCTTTCCACATAATTTTGGTGAGACAATCCTATGACAGCTACATTCTTATTACTTATACGAGGGATCATACCTTGCGACGCTTTGTCATTTTGTTACCAAGTACAGCTTTGGCACGGGACTGCCTACGCCTGATGATTCCATGGTACTGCTTAGCATTTACGTAAATTGGTCCATCATCAGAGGTCATGTTAAGTGGAAGCATCATACGTCCCTAAATTATTACGGATGATACATATATGAATTAGTAAATAGTGAAAGATTTAGATCACCAAATGATAACTAAAAAAAGCAAAAGCATGTTGAAGGCATAGCATAGTTTATAAGGATTAAGAAGCTTGCTGAAGTAAAGACAAACCGGAATTTGAGGTCCATAAGTTGAGAAGACCCCATAAAGTTGGTCCATATAAGGATATTTTGCACATATCTAGAAAGGAAAAAGATATCAAGCATAAGCAAACTATGTCCAGAAGTTAAACATTAAAACATTAAAGTGTTTGTTTTTGTGAGAAATTTTACCATTGGCTGACTAAATCCGAGCTCAAAACGAGTGTTGGTATCAGTAAGTGATGACTGCAGTGATATGGTTGCCCGAGCCTTTTGTGCATCACCTGACATTTTACAAACATCTGAAGAAGAAACTACTGAATGTTTACCCACAGGAAAGTTGATGTGTGAAGTATTCAAGTATAGCAAGAACTGTCACTTCAAAAAAATAGAAAAAGAGAAAAAAAGATAGCTTTTTTCTGATAATTTAAAGCAGCCGAAAATTCTACTAGAGTCTGGAATACAATCTTAGATTCAGACCATATTGCCAAGAATCATCAAGAAAAAATCAATTTCATGTGTGTTTGAAGATAGCAAATGGGCTTAGAAGGTTAATCTCATTTTATCTGTCTACAATTTGATATGATAACCAAGAACTTTGATGTAACATTGGAGGACAGTATGAGAAGGGGGATTCTGAGGACACAAGTTCAATTTTCTCCTCTCTCTCTATATATATATTTCTGCTCCTGTGCATCTGAAAGTCTGAGTGAATATATCCTATTGATGCAGTCTCCCATCTAAAGACTATCAATTGTTAGCATGTTTCAAGTTTCAACCCATCTTTATCTAGTAGAATTGCATTTCCATTCTACATCAGACCAATTTCCCCCTAAAGTATCTAAGCTAACGAAATATGGCAAGCAGAAATCTGTTGAGGTACCTGTGGAAAATGGTTTCCTCAAAACTCTAACCATAGAAAGATATGAAAGTAGTTTCTACCCATCCAGAGCTTAATAGAGAAGAATACTGTTTGCTTTATCTTTGATTTCCCAAACTATGCACAACTACACTGATATCTGCAGCTTTCCCTCCATTCAGAATTTCCCAGACAGATTTATTATATCATTTACATGTTTTTTTAATCATAAACCACCTCACAAGATATCCATCTCCCAAAATTTATGGAAAAAGATGCACAGGAACTGGTTTTTGTCATACCTCATATCTGAGTGGCATAGTCACAACACTATCAACAGTTCAAATTTATTCCTAATTTGGTTAAACAAGCCTAACTAAATTATACACCTCAAATAGAGAGGCACATCCAAAATCATATTAAATACCTGGAAAGATGGTAAACTGAGTTGTGTGTCCTTTACCCAACACTTGTTCACTTCCTCTAGCTGATTGCTTAGTGGCAGCAAGTTGGTCTACATAACTGGGAAGCTCCAATGAAAAGGGTTTCATTTGATCACAAGACTCCCCATAAACAGATTGAGATGCAAAGGCACTCCACCATGGGGCTGAAGTTGCAGATTGCAACTGTCCAACAGAATTGTGAGGAACTCCTTCATGCTCTTTAAGAAAAAAACTTTGCATCGCCATATACACCCTCCAAAATGATCCAATAGATGATTTCTAAGCTAATCTTGTTTGCGCAAAGTAAACCACTTCCTGTAAGCAAGGGCAGAAAAACAAGTGAAATATAAAAAGGCTTAGGACCAGAAACAATACACAGTTTTAAAAGAACAACTTTTTCCAAAAAAGAAAAAGCAGAAAAGAAAGGAGAACTTGCATAAAAAGTGTGTTCTATTCTACCTCATATTTTTATCCAGTCTTCAAAAATACACATCTAACTAGACTTTTAATTTCCATATCTTATGAATAATAATATACAAAATAAGTTTGAGGTTAATCTAGAAAGCCTCAGCAATAAAAATTGAAGACTTAAAACTTGAAAATGGGACATAAAAGAAAAGATAAGTAGAAGGAGACAAAAGTGGATGATAATTACAATCATAAAAGGCACAACCCAACAATCCCAACAAAAAAAATACAAACAGTAAACCAGAAATGAATATATATATATATATATATATATACCAGACACAGAAACCAAGTATACAACCAGCAGAACCAGAAAACTGAGCCACTGAAACAAGAAGAATCATTTTTTGAAAAAAGAAATTCCCAAAGAAAAAACATAGAAAAGAACACAAAAGTGAAGCTCAATAGCTAGAGTTAAGAAGACCCATAAAACAAAAACAATATGAAGAAGCAGAGAAAGAGAGAGCACTGACATGTGAGAGTGAGAGAAGTAGTAGCAGAGTCGAATCTTACGCAGAAGCAAAGAAACCCCATTTGGTTGGAAACATGTCGGTACAATTTGAAGCACAAGCAAGGACACTCACATTCTCATTCACACTCAACAAGGAAAAAGAGAGAGAAAGTGGCAAGTGTTAAGGAAGATAGAGCAATAAATGCGTAAAGTGTAGCTGTTCATATATTCACTCACCACTATTGTTAAATAAAATATGAATTTAATTGTTGTGTCTTATATATTATTCATTGTCATGTCATTCAAATTTTTTTATATCTTACCCTAATCGTCTTAAAAATTATAATTTATATAATTTATATTTTTTTATTAGAATATAATTTATGATTGATTAATGATATAAAAAGTTTTTACTTATAATATATCAAAATCAAAATTAAACTCATGAAATATCATGATCTCATCCTACTCTTTTCTTTTTCTTAATTAATTGTGAATTTATAAAAATATAGAGATGGCTAAGAATGTAAAAATTATAACTATCGTACACTATATCTGAAAATAAATATATTATATATAAATATCATAAAATTAAGTATAATATTTTAAATGTTTAAATAATATAGTTCTTTTCCAGCTGTAATGGAAATACACGCCAACCACCACTGGGGTTTGGCATTCATGCTTTGCAAGGACCCTCCACCTTCTTTAAGTACTATGCCACCCTATTTAATTTTTATTTATTAAATGACTTAATAAGCTATAACGCATCACTTCCACTATGGGCTGCTACAGGTCCGGGTTGACCCACAAACTAACTAATCCAAATCGAATCAAATTGAATTATTTGGATCGATTCGGATTGTTGAGTCAGTTCGATTTGTAGGAGGAAGAACCCAACGATTTCGATTCGAGTGTTGAGTTGGAAAAATACAACCCGAAACAACTCGAAGAAGAAGAAAGTGGATTTGTTACGGTTCCGACCACAATCACAACCACTTGACCAGACTAGAACGTGTTTGCATTGTCAGCGACATTGAGGAAGAAGATATGTCTCTCACATATCGGAACCACCGGATATCTTACAATCTATCTTAAAATTTAGATAGAAAAAATAGAAAGTAAGATGATATTTATTATTCTTCTATGGTGTGGTTGTGCTTTTCTACCTCTTTTAGCTCAAATTTTTTTTTGGGGATGGTGGCCAAACTATGCCAATATTTTAACAACCACCATCTATTTGTGGTAATGTCTATCAAATGTGTTTCTAATTTTATAGTCCCACTAATGCCAGTGGAAGTGGTGGGTTCTTCATGGTATTATGTTTTAGATATTTGAGATGTGGTCCTGAGTTTCCATCTTTTGCATTGCTTAGGTCTAACTAGGATGGATGAGTTGGCTTTGGCTGGCCCATCAGCTCATGAGAGCATTAGGAACAGTACTCCCCTTTTTTCTATTGAAAAATTTGGTTATTGAAGATAATTGTCTAGATTTGTCATTTATCTTTAAACGCTTTACTATATGTGAAAGGAAAAAACCTAGGTGTTGTTATATAGGTGCTTTTTGTGCTGTTCACCAATTATAAAATGTCACTTATATTAAATTTTTCATTTAAATTCAAATTTTAAATGTTCCTATTTTTTCTATTGGTTAGTTAATCCATGTGTTGAATTGTAATTGGAGAAAAGTAAAAACTGTACCTAAGTTTTTGTCCTTTGCGAAATTGTGGATAGAAATTGTTGTTTCCATCACTTAAACCGTTCATGTCCTTTGAAAACTGAGTTGACATAACATATCCAATTAAGTTATCTATCACTTTCTTTGTAATTTAAGTTTTATATGCATAGTTGTTTGAGGACATCAAAATCTTGGGTTTATGGTGTTCACTTCCGTTTTAACTAGTTTCCTTCATACTTGCATTGTTATCTCTTTTTAATATTTTTCTCATTAAAACTGTCAAAATATTAGCTTAACTGGCACTGGGGAAACGGTTAACCATTGATATAGCAGTAATTAACTTCGTGAGAAGAAAAGAAAAACAGTTGAATAGATGAGTTCACAATTAAGTTGAAGTGCTCATAAATCATAATACATTAATACATTTCCTTTTATCACTATTAGTTAATAATCTCCAAATACTCCATTTGCAATCTCCTTTCCTATTAAATTCGATAGGTAGCAACCAAAAAAAGCCTGCGCTAACTCTATGATCGGGATAAGTATGTGGTAGAAATTTACTATTAAATGTTTATAGTGGTTGCATTGATTTTGATTGCAAGAAATAGCTTCAGCTATCCATAACATAAACAATCAGCAAAGTATATCATATATAACTGTGTACCATCAACTTTTTTGGTGCATCAAGGTATCATCCCGCTCATGGTCAGAGACTAATCTCTTTCGAGACAGAGAGACCGCCGAAGTGAGTTTCACATCTCTTAACAAAGTTTTTTCATACATATGATACAAATCGAACTCCTAAAATCATACTTGTGGAAGTCAACTATCTACCAACTGTGTTGGGCCTTGTTGTTGGTATGTTTACCATCAGCTAATCAAATAACTTTATGCATGTTTTACAATTAATTAGCGCCTTAACCCTGAAATTAATGCATTACATATATGGAGATTCATAATTGAATATTAATTAATTCTTAATTAAAAGGAAAATTAGAAAGTTGAGGTCATTTTTTGGTTCATGAAACATTATGGCCAGTGGATACTGGTTAGTTAAACTAGTTATGTCACATTCATAGAATCATTATAGTAATTGACACAGTAATTGTCTAGGATAAGTCACAGGTCAATATTTTAGCCCTTTGCAATTTATATATACAGTAACTGCAATAATGCAAATTTAAATGCCTTCACGCTTCAAGTTAAGGTTGTTTTTAAAGCCGGCCATAGGCCTTTATGTGATACTAGAATATAGCAAGAAAAATATAGTATTAGTTTTAGACTTGGGAGTTGGCTCTACGAGCCATTTGAATTTCAGTGATAGGTGCAGATTCTATTGCCTTCACCCTACAAGTTTGAGCTTCAATTCATTTTCATTAGCCGGCTAAATTGTTTATAAATTCTATGGCCAAAATGTGTTGCCTAATTAAGGTAGCTCTCTGTTTAACTTTCAGTAAGCAAGAGCTCCTTTGTGACACTATCCTACTCCTTTTTCATCACCCTTTGTGACTTTTCTCCCTTCTTTTTCCGATAAGAACCTTTGTTACCTAATAATTATTAACCACTAACTGAAATAAAAAAATAATAATAATGAAGAGACGAAAAGGGGATCGGAAAAAAAAATTAGAAAGAGAAGCTAGGGAGAGGACCACACATTAATATCCATGTGTTGGGATTGGGATTGGGATTCGCAATCTTGATGAAAAATTCTCTTTTCTCTCTTCCTTGTTACTGTGTGTTGTTAATTATTAAACTCTTTCCATCTTTTTATATTTATCTTTTAAAGTTTTTCATAAAAATTAAAAATACTATTTAATAGTCTCAAATAAAGAAAAATATGATTTAATAATTTCAACTTACCTTGCTCCCACTTCTTTAATGTTTTTTTTTTGTCTCCAATAACTACCAATATGTTTCATTATTGTGTTTAATTGAGATATTAATGATAAGTATAAAGTTAAAAAAATTAATCAATATTCTTTTAAAATTCTTAAATGGCATATAATTTGAGAATTTTTTTTTTCAAAAAATCTAAACAAAGACTAAAAGAGACGGATGGAGTACATTTCTTTATACGGAAATACTATTTAGTACGAAGCGTAATTCATGCTATATGTACGAAACAACGTTAATGTTCTTGTTTTTTTTTCCCTCTCCACCTTTCATGTTCATTACCGTGATTTCCAGTCAACCCAAGTTTTCATCGACTCTCTTATTTTCGTTGGCAAGTCACACAAAGTCTTTGCGTACTCGATATCACCGCTCTTCTTTGTACATGTCACATTGTCACTGGTGATTTATGCATAAAATTTAAAAATATATTGAATACTTTTAATTTTAGATAAATATAATTATTATTTTTTTACGAATTACCTGATTATTTTATCAATACTTTTCATTTTATATAATAGAGATATCAACAGAGAAAGATAAGATTACAAAAGTATTAAATATTTTCTTAATTTTAAAAAATTACAAATAAAATTAAATACAATTTCTGCTTTAATTCGTCCTCCTAGTCAAAAGAGTAGTTTCTGTTTCTTACTTGGTTTTTTCTTGTTGCTTGAGATAAATTTGAATTCGGGATAAATATTTTTTCAAAAAATAATAATAATAATTCTACACCGACTACTGACTACTGTATATTCATGTTATATGTTCCCCCTAACATTTTTTAAAGATAATTTTATCTGTAGCATCTTTGAACTTTGAAGCATAGGTATTAATAAAGATTCTGCTCTTTATTTTCAATGCTACGGTTGATTACTTAATAATATATCAAATAATATCATATGTATATATATTCACCAAAAAAATATATATCACGATCATATGTATATATTAATATTATATACTTTGTGTACATATTCTTGCTTCCCAACTCTTCCCCTGTTTCTTTTATACGATGAAGGGTCATTTTCTTTAATATTAAAACTTAGGAAGAAAAGGATCCAAGACCTTACACCTCGCCAGGAAGAGAATACTCAGTACTGTTGGAATTTTAACTCGTCTAATTCTATGAGATGTCACAGTTTGGTTCATATGATTCAGTCCTTTATATATTGTCCCACATTTTCATCATTTGTCCCATCATCAATGCTTTTTATTGAACCCGGTCATGATATATTATATAGAAGTCGCTGTCTTTTAGCCAAGAGGTCGGATCTATCTAGAAAATCAAGAAAACTATGAACGTAATTATCCGATATAGCTACACCAAAAGTCTCAAATTTTATTGAAATAGATCAAACAACAGCAACGACATTCAAGTGTGGATTCCAGATTCAATGGCCGCAGTGCACGTATATTCAATTTCTTTTCAAGAGCTTTCACTTTTAGTTACATTAATGGAGACCAAAACTTAACTCAAAAATAAAAGCATAAATTCTCAAACAATTCATAAGAGTGAAACAGGGCAACAAACACAGAAAATTAAAGGATCTTAGATAATTCATATGATTATTTGTATTCATTAACAAGCACAAATTTTTCTTTTACAGCATGAAGAAAATAGAGCTACACTACTACATCAAAAGTGGCATGCCACATGAATTCATCATAAGGACACTACAATAGATCTTAGGAACTAGCTTTCAAATAATCTCTAAACCATATATTACTCCTTTGAACTCAGCCATGTCTGTATATTCCTCGTTAGAGTCAGATTGTGGAGTAAAATAGACATCTTTGAGCTTGAAAAATGTCTGGAGAGTTAGCAGACTATCAGAACCAGCTGTATGACTCTTTCCCGCAACACGATAGACATTCAAAGAGTTGGCTAATTTCTCCGAGCCACCGTATAGGCCATTGCAGAACCTCATCATATGCTTCATATCATATATGTCTTCTCCGAAGAAATAAGAAACGAGTAAATTAAAGGAATTGATATCTGGCGGCAATTCTTTAGCAGTGAGAATCTTTACCAGATACCCAAAGTCATAGTAACCATGAAAGGTAACCCACACGTTGTTATTGAACAACAATCCAGAACTGAATAGCAGCTTCCTGAATTCCTCAGATGCGATACCCTCTACTATGTTCTTGATGAAGTCAATTCCTTGTTGTTCTAGAAGACGAATAGCATCAGAATTGCAAGTGTCGTATTCGATGTCGAAGTCTGAGAAATTAAATTCCCATACATAGCAAGACTCTGTTCCGAGATCAGGCAAGTTGCCAGCATCATCAGATAATGTTAGCCCCATCTGAATGATGTTCAGTGCATCAACATTCGCTTTCATCACCTCGTAGTTGTGGGCAGGAGGAATCTTTGAGTAGTGGCATTTCTCTTTGTACTCATATATGAAACCAGGGAACTCTGTATCAAATGCAATATGATAATAGCGTGGAAGAATATGACGAATGATAGCAAACTCAGACTTCAAGTTTGAAGCCCAAACCTCACGAACCACCACTGGTTTTGAAGCCATGATCTTCTTCTAAAGAAAATGTGTTTTTTCTCTATATCTCAATATGTGTTTCCTCTAAAACTGATGCCACAAGGTGACTTCGTATTTATAGCTTTTGATATGCAACACAAATAAAATCATAAAATCATTATCAGATATCAAATAATGCAACACAGATAAAATCATATAATCATTATCAGATATCAGATAAGGGTTGTTATTTTATTTATAAGAAGTGATCTTATGTCAAATTTGGTTTGTTTATAAATCTATCTATCTATCCTGATAAAAAATATATCTATCTAAATCTAAAATATTTATTTAAAAATGATGAAACAATTAAATCTTAATCTTTATCTATACTTATATATATCTATATATTAAAAGCAAAATCATAACAGAAGACATCCTCACGAGAAATTATGCAAATCATAATTAATTAATTAAAAATGATGTTAATAAAGCTAAAATTTTGAATTTATTAGAAACAAACAATTAAGTGTACAAAAAAGAAACAATTAAGCGATAGGCAGGATGATGCTAATTAATAACTTAAAGTTTTTGGCTTTTTTTTTAAATGAAAATTGGGTTTTATTACACTCCTAGAAAAACAATTTTAGAAATTAAGTGGTCATTGCTCTTTTAACACAAGTCAACTGAAATTAATTTTGGAAAAATATAGAGAAAATATCATTAATTTGAATCAAAATTATAGACATCTTTGATTCTATTTATCAGCATTTTTATTTGACTTTGACTATGTTTGAAAAAAATTAATTGATAGCGTAAAAGTTAACTAATGGTGGAAAAAATTAACTAATAACTGATATCGGAAAAATTAACTGACAACTGATAGCGGAAAAATTAATTGACAACTGATAGCGGATAATTAGCTAACTAATTGGAATTGAAGGTGTTTGATACAATTAGTGATTAAATTAGCTGATAAATATAAAATGATAGGTTTATATGTTTTTATATAAATTCTATTTATATATATGTGTGTGTTACTTATTTTAAAATAATTATCACATTCAATACTTCGATTTATTTTAAATAATTTATCACCTCAAAATTAAAATATTATTTTTTAATTTTATTTTCAGTTTTAGTTATTTTTATTAAATAAATTAGATACTATAAATAAATGACATGTTGATATGATATTTAAATAACATTAATTTTTTACGGACAAAAATACATTCTAAATATCCTTTATTCATAATATATATCAAATTATATTTGTTAATTTATTTATTTTTCAAATTAGGATTTAGGATTTTTATTTTATATAAGAGAGAATAAATAATAAATTTAATTAAGATAGTAAGAATAGAAATGAGAGGATAAATAATAAGGAAAAAACGTTGTTCAGTACATGCAATATCACTTGCCTATATCTAAGTAATTGAACCAGTTTTTGCATGGTTTAAGCCTAGTTGAAGTCTGATTAGATTAGAATCATGATCCTCTATAGTTTTTTTTTTTTTTTATAGAGTATCCCACAAGCTTAGATCCTTTAGACCCGCTGAATGATCCTCTATAGTTGTAGTGCAGTTCTAAATATATAACCCTTGATATTTGTAAAATCATATTTACAGTTTTTAGCATCCCCTGTTATCCTCCCTCCGATTATTTTTATATATATTGTTTAGGATTTGCTTCCTTTTTGAGATTTGAATTCCCATTTGTTGCTCTTAATTAATGCCACACTGCATTCTGTTACAATTAGTTATCCTAAGTCAGAGGAAAGGTTCACTACATCGACATCTCACTGAGGTGATATTGTAGATGTGTTCTATTTTTCCGTAAGTTGCCATGGATTTGGCGATTTTATCTAAACCTTTATTTATCCAATTCCAACGAGTCTGTCGAGCCATTTCCTCCTGATCATTTTGATGTTCCACTAGAAACCCCTCGTTTTAGATATTTCAGATCTCCAATCCTCTAATATAAAATCATCAACCATGTGAGATTAATAAAATCATTGGAAGGAGTACTTATCATTATTCATTAGGCTAAATGTTATATAATTATTATTAGTCATAGCAGAACTTTCGTCCTTACAGCCTCTCCTGATCATGATGGGCCTTATCAAAGCAAAATTTTGAGTCGCAACTATTGATATTCAATTCGTCTAAAAATATTTTTGGACTTTTGAGTAGTAACTTTGGGCTAGAGCCAATGAATCAAATAAAAAATAAATTATAAAAAAGAAAAATAGGAAGATGATTCTTTTTAATTTGAAAAGAGAGGAAAAAGTTTAAAGAGGGAAATTTCTTGAGAAAACACATTATCAGTAGGTATCAAGAGATGAATTATCATTATCAAAAAAAAAAAATTTAAGAGAGGAATTATTAGTTGAAGGCCAACGTCTTGCTTTGACAACACCTAAATTGGATTTGAGTGATATCTTAATTGGTCGGTCGAGTACACTGTGCGAATTGAGAAATTGACGTCTTTATAATCATTTCATGAATATTGTCTTTCTTGCATTTTTTGCTAAAAAAGGAATTATGGATCGAGCATGTGATGTCTATAGTCTGTATGTGTGAGACCGTTTAACAGAGAGAGAGAGAGAGAGAGATGAAGAGTCAAAGAGGAAGAAGGACAGAAGGAGAGAAAGAGAGAAAGAAGAAAAGTCTAAATCAAACAAGAGTGTAACTAAGATTCTAGAAAGTATATAAATTTACAAAGATATAATATAATATACACATGTCATTTTTTTTACGGTAAACAAACATCATTCATTAGAAAATGTAGAAAATAGTACAAACAGAGTGAACAACCTGTGCCGGGGCATTCCCCATCCATATTTTATGGTCACCTCTAATAGCTAAGCCTACCAAGACATGATCAACATTACACATAGATTGATCGGAAGCCAAATGGGCATAACCAAACCATTCGCTAGATCCTAACTGCCAACCTATCAGTATCTTCGGCACACGGACATCAATGACATTAGAGAAGTGAGAATCCACAGTCTTTTCCCCTATCCAGTTACGGATCATTTCTTTGTCTTCTTCAGGCACATTTCAACTAAAGGTGGTCTCTAGGTTGTCCACATTAACCCCTTGTTCGAAAGCCGTTTGATACTTGGAGAGGATACAGAAATTTGTGTCATCCTCATATGGTTCTGCACGCACTATGGTATTCCAAAATGCCCAGTTCTTTTGGAGCTTTCCACCAAATACCTCAGGTGCAAACTTTACCCAACCTGATCTTAAAACCAACCTGCACAAAAATTAAAGGAGCCCAAAGAGGCATCGACAACAACAACATTACCGAAATTAAATATTTTACCTATGTCCACCAGCTTTGGTGGAGTGTGTGTGGGGCCCAGATTAGCAGAATGGGGCAGTCGATGGATGCTTTGGCCTCGAGCACCTTGGACTTGTGAGACTGGTTGCTCCCTTCAGAGTTGTCACTCTATCTAACGGCGGCGGCTCAGGTGGGGGTCGCTCCACCGACCGAAGAAGAGAACGTGATGGTTGTGGGTTGAAGCTTGAGGGGGCACTGCGCAGGTGTGGGTGAGGAGACGACGACAAGATTGTGACTGGAGGAATAAGTCTCCGGTTAGGGAGCTAACCCCCACTATGTGGCAAAGAAGCGATCTCTGTAGCGGTTGTTGGCGGAGGTGGCAGCGGACTCCGACAGCAGATTGTAAGGAGACTGTGGTGTTTGTTGGCGGAGGCACGGGGAAGAGAGGCGGCTGGAGGAGCAAAGCCCTGATAGAGCTCTCCGGCTCATACACATGTCTTATTATCTTTTATCAATCTAATGCTAAGTTTTTGGAAAAATTAATTTTTTATTTCTAAAAGATTAAATATATACATTTTTTTATTTTGAAATTTGTATATATACTAATTAAACTCTTGTATACTATCTAATATCCCCTTGAAACGGGCTGGTCGCCTATGTTCAGGCCACACTGATCTTAATTCTTAAAAGGACACATGCTACTGAAGGCATGTATTCGGAAATAAGTTGTTAGTTGCGGGCACATTCTACTTTGGTCAAACTGAGTGCCAAATCGAACTGTCACTACGAATTGAAGTATGTTAAGCGCTGGATTCAACTACTCCAAGGGTCTTGTAGTAAATAATTAGATACACAACTCTATTTGCCCACTTATTCAGACAAAGTTAAATCATTTGACAGTTAATTATTGTTCTTAGATTTTTTTCCCCTGTTTGGAGCATATAGATTGTTGCATAGGGTATATTCCTTTTTCTCCTTATCTTTTTACATGATTCACTACTTCTCTTCAAATGACACTCCCATTCCTTTCTCTGCACTATAGTCAATGTTTGTCAATAAAGTTACGCAAACATGTAATATCCACATTTAAGAAGATATGTATTAGAATTTTTGCCTGTGAAAAAGAGACAATATATAAAGTAAAAGAGAATATCAACTGTAAAAAGCTAGCTGAACATGCCTGAGAAAAGGAATATTCATCAATTTCAGTTATTAGAGCAATTAATTCTTCAAACCTAACTCACACTTCCAAGGGGGGAAATTCAACCCTACATACCTACCTATACTACTCTATGCAATATCCACTATCCTGCTATGGTCATCCTTCGTTAATATTTTGCCTTTCTATTTATGTAACTCTTATGGTGTATTTGATGTAAGAGAAAATAAGAAGAGAGAAAAGGATAAGAGAGATATTTTTCTCTTGTTTGGTAAACAAGAGAAATAGAGAAGAGAGAATAAATTGGGTGGGACCCACCCAAAATTTTATTCTCTCCAAAGATGAGAAGAAAATGAAGAAGAAGAGAGAATATATTTGTTTCTCCTCTATTTCTTTCATTTTTCTCTTACACCAAACAACACATCAAATCTACTATATTTCTCACATCTTTCTCTATTCTCATACTCTTTCTCACATCTTTCTCTCTTCTCCTTTTCTTCTTACAACCAAACAAAGCATAATGGGCAAAATTGTTTTTGAAATGTAGAAGCTACAAATAGTAGCTTCATTGAAAGTGTTTCTGGGAGCCACCAACTTGGATCCAAACATGCCCTCTCTATACGAACTCCTTACAAAATTTGAATATTACGATATATCTCTCTTCCATTGTTCAGAAAATGAACTCTTAGTAGTGGTGCAGTTTATAATCAAAAGTATTAAAAAGTAAAAATGATAAACAAATTTGAATTAAGCTGTTAAAAAGTTGATGCAATAATGCAAATGTCAAGAATTTAAATCTGCATATAAACACGTCGTTAGGAGGAGAACATAAGGAAAAAATAATATAAAATACTAGTAAATGTACTATGGCATCAGCATGGAGGGGTGCAAAGCAAACACTTCCAAAACCAGCCCTCTTGTAGCCAAGAGATATACTACTCCTCCTTGCAAGTTAAGAGTCCTTTTTCCTTCAATCTTTAAGGTTATATATACAACTTTGTGAGTTTATAAGAAAATTAAAATTAAAATAATTATTATGACTTATGAGGCGTCACTTGTGACGCATGATGACCCAAAAGCACAAGGACCATCCAAGTGGAAATCCAGTGTAAGGGCACGTAGAAAAAAAGAGGTGGGTGTTTGTATTTTGGCTATTAGAGATTTGCAATCCACATCAGATATGGATCCATAGCTTTTCTTAGCTTTTGACGTTTAAAAAAAACAAACAAAAAAAGCAGGTTGCGTTGTGCTGAAAAGGACCTCCACTCCTAAAAGTTGGCTTGCATCGCCCTGCGGGTTCAATTCAAGTGGACTTGCTGATCAAAATTTTGTTTGCACGTTTAATTTGTCCGTACACATAAATGTTCAATTCAAGAAACAAATATGTTTTTTATTTTGGTCCAAAATATAAGAAACATGCATCAATTTTGATACGTATTAAATGCTAATTTCTAATTTTACCCTAATTTATTATATGATTTATATTTACGAGATAGTATCAACTTTCCATACAAGTGGAACATTAATTAAGATTAAAAGGGATATTTTTGTAAATTTATATGAATATTAAATACAAACTTATTTCAATGTATTTCCTTTATCTATATGTTTTAGGGTTTTGTTTCTTATAATAAGGACCGGAGGTAGTATAGTTTATTCAATGTGACAGATAAAAAAAAAGTCCAAACCCTTTTTTATAAAAAAATTGCTTATACCAAAACGACTAAAAGTCTATAAATAGTTATGATTGTTGATCAACTAATGGGCTGCTTGATTTATGAACTATATTTGAATAAGATTTTTGCCATTGTGTTTGGGCGTTTGAAGCAGCATCTAATAGGAAGTATCATCATCTTTTATTTCAATGCCCTCATGCATGACGTTGAACTGAAATACTGAATGCAAAACAACAACTAGGCCATTAGATGGGAACCGACGTGGTACTGCGATTCATTCTAAATGCTTGGTTGTGGTTCCTTTGATACTACAAAGTATAGCGTTGGCATTACCGACCTTTCGCTCCACGCAAGATTAATTAACCCCGAATCATATTTTATAGGCGAGTTTAGGGAAAAAGGTTTGCTTTTCCCTCTCTATTGAAAGTCTGAAAAGCACCCTATCGAGCGAGCTCTATGGAAAACACTTGGATAGAAAAGTGAATGCCTTTAACAGTTCTTTTTTTCTAAGGCAAAAATATATTGGAAAGACTACAAAAAATACTCTAACCCATGTATAAGAATACACTATATAATAATGATTTTTTTAACATATGCAAAATTAAGAAACTAAAAGTAGAAATATTGCATTGGAAGTTGTGTATTTAATTACTTGAAAATTAAAAAAGTCACTCTTTTCAATATAATATTTCTATTTTATGATTCCTTAACATGTGCAAAGTTGCACGGGTTAGAAAAATCCATATAATAATTGTCTTAAACATCCAAGAATCCAATGGACACCACTACCAAATTTTACATAGACCAGTCAATCCACAGATCTTCATCAATTTCACATGAACCTGTAATGATCCAATATTGAACCCCTGATAATGTATTTATAGCACTTCTTCCACGTATCAAAGGAACCAAATATCCATTTTGCATAGACCTGTCACTACAGATTACAGAAGATTAAATATATATAACCTTTAATCAACAACTTTTCTTGGGTAAAAAGTTTTTCTTTTTTAAATAATTGACTTCAAAATTAAATTAGATAAGATAAGATAATATCAACAAACCAGCAAAATTATAACATAGTAGTGGGCTTGGTATATATACCTGTTAACTGGGTTCTAACCATAAGGTGGTGCATGGACTTTGGAATTTTGGATCGATGTATAGAACCTTACGCTGGAAATGCGAAGAAAAAGAAAAGTTGATTTTGGTAAGGGCGTTCAAGCGCTGCCTTATAATGGATAATTTAAAGTGAATAAGCTTGTAAAAGTGTTTGGTAAATAACTTATCTCACTAACTTATTCACCGCTAGCTTATAACATTTTTAAGATGTTACTTGAAGCACCTTTGGGCTTATATTTTTTTATCTCATTTTTATCTTTACTATTTTAATTAAATTCTTCTTGTATCCTCTCATAAAAATAAAAATAAAGATCCTAGTCCATCCCTAATCCATAAATTAATTTGAAAATTAATTTAAATAGTAAATATATATTTAAGGACTAATTTCACTAATTAGATATATATTTATGATAAAAAATAATAGAGAAAGTATTTTTCTCTATATAACAAATCATATCAACATATCATTTTATTTATATTATCTCACTTTATTTAATAAAAATATTTAAAATAAGATAAAAGTAAAAACTTAAATTTTAAGCTTTTAGATGATAAATAATTTAAAGAATTAAAAGTGATAATTATTTTAAAATAAATAAATATATGTGTCATATTATACTTACCAACTTGTTTAACCGTTAATTTTTTCAAACACTTCAAATCCAATCAGCTAGTTTATCCAATATAGACTATTAACTCATTCGCTGTCAATTAGCTTTTACCAAAGATAACAAGTGGGTTTTGGACTTCGAACACAAATTTTAAGGGGAAGGCCTAACTAGGGTTGGTGTAAGTAAATAAATATCATTGTACCAACATTTTTTTTCGATAATTAAAATGTTTATTCAAGATTGTTTAACTTCAACAGGTGAGAAACTTTACCCACTTTCTAGAAAGGGTTGCAAATACACTACGATATAGTCTATACGATAATTGAGGTATGGAGGTTGGAGTGGTGATATGCCCAAATCTTAGCATCTTATAATATAGGATAAGGATTTCCTATCCCATTTTGGTGTATCACACACTATGTGATCCCAACCAATAATATTTTGCCATGTATTCTACTTTTTTAATATTAAATAAAGTTTTAACTTACATGACAATATATTATTGTTTGGATATAGTGTGATATATCAAAATGAGACAGGAGATCCGTATCACTTACAATGATACCGGAGAAAGGGTTATATATATATATATATATATATATAAATCGAGTCAATTAATAGAAAAATGGACAAAACAGTTTGACGATCGTGCACGAATCTCCTCTGTTCTCTTCGAGGTGCCTGGTCTCGAGAAGCTTGTGTGGTCCCTCTTGGGCAGATCTCTCGCTTTTCTCGCGTTACTACTTTACGAACGCTTATGTTTTGTGTGATGGCTTGTTCTTGGAAGCTCCTTGTTCCGGAATCTCCTTCTTCCTCGCCTTTTCCACAACAAAAATATTTTGTTCAGGCTTTGAATGGTTCATTTGACATCACGGTTAGTCAGGTTGGAGTGGTGATATGCCCAAATCTCAGTATATATCTTGCAATAATGCAACAAAAAGGGTTATTATATATAGTGCAAAAAGAATGGAGTCAATTAATAGAAATATTATGGAGAAAATAAATAACAGTTTGATGAGTAGGGAAAGCAAATAATCATATTAAGAAGATTTGTTGGAAAGATTCATGCTATTGAAGACCCAATCGAAGGGAGCAAGCCGCTCAAATGTGAAGAAATGCTTGCTTGCGTCCAAAATTAACGTCTTTTTGGACAAAAAAAGGAATTGGGCATTAATGACAAATCAACATCTAACTCTTGGAAGATGCTTCAGAGTTCAAAGCACTATGTTGCTAAACGCCTGAGTTTTACAGAAATCCCAGCCTCGGATTACCAGAGAATTGATCGTGACAGCTGATCGATGTTGGTACAGAACTTTTTGTGATTGTGATAAAAACTGCACCTTAAACATTGACAAGACAGTTGGATTTTATGGAAATTGTATGGACCATTGGATTTGATGAGTTACAACCGGGTAAACTGGTTAATTACAATATGGGAATGTGTTGCCTCTTCACCATGGCCACCGTGTTTGATGAATCTCTACCATCACCACGCTCAATCTTGCACAATTGCACCATTCCTACCTCTTCTACATTCTAAATGTACAAAGCCCATTCTTGGCCTTTAAGAAATCCCACAAATCTCTGCCTTGAAGGCTGAACAGCTTCTTATGATTTTCAATGTGTTTGGTTGTGTTGAACAGCATCGGAAGAGATTCTGAATTTCAAAAGCAACTTAATATGTGTTTGGATAAGTTGTTGATAAACTTGATCTTGAATGAAATTGATTATAGTTGAGTCTGAAGTAGAGTTACCAGAGGATGTCTACCTACTAGTGTTTTGCAAGCCAAGGGGGTGCATTGCTCATGTTAATGCCCCTTTTTTTAATCTCATGTGGAGAACGAGTGGCATACTTTCTTTGGATGCACTCAGGCATGTGCGTAAGAGACGAGAATGGTGCTTTTATAAGTGCCCACACTGAGTTTGGAAGTATCCTCTCTAGATGTAAGGAGGATGTTCTTTTACCAAAACTATAGGGTTAGTTTTATGAGACAAGCAAATCATGTCGCTCATGCCTTAGCTAGGGCATCACGTTTTTATGCTAGTCGTCGTGTTTTTGATTATATCTCGACCTGTATTGTTCACATTACGATTGATATGAAATAAATTTGTTCTTGTCCAAAAAATATAAATATAAATATATATGTTATTGCTGCCAAAAAAAACAATACATATGTTATATTGTTATTGTTATCACTATTAAATTAACATTATTAGTATTAAATTAATATAAATTAAATTAATAATTAATAATTTAAGTATATCAAACTAATAAAATCAATTAACTCAAATCAATTACATTATTTAAATAATTTGGATATTTTAATTAAATTAACATGTATATCAAAAATTAATACAAAAATTTATTAAATTGTACATTAGTTTTTTAATTCAAGGGTATTTTTGTCCTTTCAAAAATAATAGTATTTCTCACTTCTCACTTTCTATAGGCTTTGTCTAAGGTGAGAGAGTTGAGAAGTCTCTCACCATGAGTGAGCCTTATTTTGCAAAACAAATATTACTTTTTAGTCCATCTCTCTCTCCTTGCCTTTACTCTCACTCCCCCCCCCCCCGGCCCCCTCCTCCTCCTCCTCCGTCCTCCGTCCTCCCCCTCCGCCACCCCTCCCCACCTCCATCCCCTCCCCTCCGAGATCCTGAAATCTTCTTCTTTTCTCTTCTCCGCACCAAACGCCTCCCCTCCACCGCACGAAGCAAGCAAGCACTTGCCGACGAGGCCATCTTCTATGGAATCGGCTCCCGGCTCCGATCCGCCATCGCGTCGTCGACGTTCACCGCCGTTGATATCGGCTCTGTCTGGATCGTCCACGACGGACAGTGCGGTCTAGGCCATCAACGTCGTCGTCGGCGACGATGCTTGAGAACTTAGCTACCCCAACCCCCAAACCAGATCTGAGCTACCACATCCCATCCCCATCCTCAACCCACTGCCACCGCCATCCCCATCCTCAAGCTAACAAAGAACAGATGAGATTCTCTGGCGGCGACCGGAGGAACCCAGATCCAGACTTCGCTCAAGCCACCGCGGTCTCCTGCCCTCCGCACCGTGCCGGAACCCGAGCTCCGTCCACCGCTGATCCAAACCCGTGACACCTTCTAGATTCAGACTCGGTTACCTGAGAAAGTTGTGGAACGATGTATATTTCCTTGAGCTGGTTACTTGAGAAAAGGTAGGGTGGTAGAGGGGCAGTTGGGGGTGGTGGACGGTGGTGACGGCGTAGCATTGGTGGCTGGGAGGCTGGGTTGAAAGAGGAGGATGAGAGAGAAAGACACTGGTCAATTTTATAAATTTGAAAAAATTAGGGATTTAAAAATAATTAAAATTTTGCTTAGATACCCTTATTTTTGGTCTCTCATGGTGAGAGACATGATAGGGTCTCTCACCCTAGAATTAGCCCTTTCTATATATCAAACCAATCAAGGAGAAAGAGAAAGAGAAAAAAATAATTTTCTCTCTTCTATTTATCTCATTTTTCTCTTATACCAAACAATACATGATCAAAACTACTATATTTCTTACCTTTTTCTTTTTTCTCACACTCTTTCTCACTTCTCACTTTCTTCTTACAAACAAATATAGCATAAGAGAAACATAATCGAAAATTAAGAGAAAGAAAATTCATGGGACACATGTCATACAAATGACATAAAAAGAAAAGTGCGTTGTGCGGCATATGAGAAACTCTTCTCCTCATTTTCTTCTATTTTTGGGAAGGAAAATTTTAGGTGAAATCCACAGTTTTTTTATTTTTTATTATCTCTTTCCATTTTCTCTTCAAACCAAATAGAAAAAAGTTCATTCTTTCCTCAAATTTTTTTTTTCCTAATTTCTCTCCAACCAAACAATGAATGTTGATAAAAAAAAAAAGTACCATAAACGAAATGGGATTGCCACTAAGCTTCTAGCAAGTGGATTAGTGTTCTTAATCTTAATCATTCCCACCTAGGGGGGTGTTATACAATTTTATTTTATTGCTAAGTTATAATAAATAATTTTTCTTTTAGAATCTCTTCGAGTTTTTAAATTGAAAAATCTACCACAGAATCTTCTCCCGCTTTAAGCCTATAAATTCGTATTTCTTCTCTGATCGATTTTGCCACCAAATCACCAGCGAAGAAAGGTGGGAAGATATATATTATGTTCAGGATTCTATATAATTAATGTAATAGCCTAATAGGACACTAAGGATAAGGATGCATGATTAATATTAATTTTGTATTCGTGGGTTAGGCAAACTCGTGGATTTTATTTATTTATTGAAGTTAGGGATGAGAATACGTCAGGTCGCTCATTGGGGGCCTACGGCCTAGCCTATTTAAGGCCTAACTCAGCCTAGCCTATTTAGTAAAAATGTCAGGTCAAGGCTTTTTAAAAAGTCAATATAGCAAAAGAGGCCTAAGGCTTTAAAAAAAGTCTATTAGGCCTATCAGGCTATATATAATATAATATATTATAATACTATAATATATTATTTACATTATAATATTTGAAAGTAAAGACCTATTGGCCATATAGTGGCCTAATTGCCTATTTATTTTTGAACGTCCGGTGACATATTTATTAGTATAGTTCTGCCAACTTCTTTATCATTAGAGGCCTACGAGTCTATTTACAAGTGAAAGCATATGACCTATTTATAAAATAGGTGGAGACATATTTAAAAGTCTTATTGATAAGTAAACTTTTAAGTAGACTTTCAGACCAGGCCAGGCTGGCCGATAACGAGGCACTCATAGAAGTAAGAGAAGAAAATTATAAGCTTTAGGCCGTGTTTGGGTAAGCAACTTAATTAAGAGCTTATCACATCACGCATCAGAGCTTATGCCATAAGAGCTTATGAAGAAAGGGGCAGGAGAGGATTCGAAGGGGGAAAACACGGAGGGGTCATAAGTACTTGTTAAAATTTCATAAGCTTGTTCCAGTGACTTATAAAAATAAATCAAAAATTCTTTATGGGATGACATAAGTTACTTTTATAAACTCTGCCAAACACATCGCATAAAAGCTTATGTCATCAGATAAGTCAAAAGGAGCTTAAATAAGCTCTTCCAAACACCACCTTAATCATAGTAATGATTTTTAAAGTTGAAAAAAATATATATGGCATAATCAATGCTAATTTGGTGACTTTTGCTGTGGCACCAAAAACATGTTTAGGTAAATAATTTAATTAAACGTTTATTTAATAAGTTTCTTTTATTAAAAACTTTTATTTTCATAAGTTTCTTTAATTAGGTTATTTAAAAAAGCTAAAAATAGTTTATAAGAATGTTAAAGATAGATTCATAAGCTTTTACAAATGGCCCCAAATTAACCACCTAATGATAATAAATAAATACGAAAAACATGCCCTACAAATTCGAGCATATGATCAACTGATTTCAAGCATTAAAGTAATAGAATATTTTTTTAAATAAATTTCATGGTTACAAAATTAAAAATATTGTAGAAAAGTATATTTTTTTTTTTGACAAAAGAAAAGTAATATATTTAATAAACTAAAAATTTAAAAGTTATATTTTTAAAATAAAAGTTTTTTTAAAGGGGATGTTCTTAGGAAATGGTTATTGCTATCCATAGTTTCTTTAGTCATGTTTAGAATAAATCAAATTAATTAAATTAATACCGACAAAAAAAACTTATTTAAATTAATAGTTTACCTTTAAAAAGGCATTCGGAAACAAAGGGATTCTATATCTAATTTTACTTGGGAGGAAACTAAAAACCAGAGTTCATTTCCAAAATTCGAAGCATTAGAAAACACCAGCTTGTTTCTATCCTTCCAAGTTTCACTAACTGAGATGCTAAAGAAAGTGAACCATGACCAAGGAGTAACTCCGATGTTGTTAGCAGTTAGGTTCCATTCCAACCAAGGAAGAAAACCTAAGCTAAAAAATTTGCTCCAGTGTTCTGCCTTGACAAAGTTGTTCCAATATTCCTGAGCTTCTTCACAATCTCTAAGAATATGCATTTGGGTTTCTGGACCAGCATTGCATCTTGGACAATTAACATCTGATGTCATGCCTCTCTTATTTCTCTCTACATTAATCATCAGCTTCCCATGTGCTAGCTTCCATAAAAAAGCCTTGATTCTATTTGGGCCTTTCCATTGCCATATTGTCTTGAAGATTGAAAAACATCCATTCGAGCACAGCTTCCAGACTGGATAATCTTCAGCATCAGCATTCGAAGGAGGTTTTATACCGGCAATGGAATCAAGAACAGGATTAGTTACAAAGTTTTCAAATAAATCCCTTTTCCACTCACCATTTTGAGCATAGAATGAGACAGGAAAATCTTCTTGTCCATTAGGAACATTTCCCAAGCATAGGTCAGAAAGAGTGGACATATTGGATGTCCATTTATCCTTCCAAAACCTGACATTGTTGCCATTACCAATAGACCAGATAATGTTTCTATCAACCTCTGGCCAATTTCCACTAATAGCTCTCCTGAAATTAGTGGGACATGAGTTAGCTAAGCCTCCTGCTTACATGGATGACAGAAGGCTTTTGATGAAGATTGGATGGCAACCTCCACCTAAAGGCTGGTTTAAAATTAATGTAGATGGAGCTCAAAATTCTTCCTTGGGATTGGGGGTGTGTGGAGGTATTGTCAGGAATTCAAAAGGTGATTTTGTGAAAGGTTTTTCAGTTAATATAGGAAGACATTCTTCTTTGATTGCAGAACTTCAAGCTCTGCTTTATGGCATGAAAGTGGCCCGCATGCTGGTCATCAACAAAGTAATTTTTGAAACAGACTCTTTAGAGTCTGTCAATTTGATCTCAAATGGAACTTCAGTTTACCCTCAATTCAAAGCAATTCTGGAGGAAATTAAGCTGTTATTCCATTCCCCATCTTGGCAAGTGTCTATTTTGCATATTCCTAGAGAGTTTAATAAGTGTGCAGATCATTTAGCAAAACTGTAATGGGTGTTCAACCCATCTTTGATTAGTAGTTAATATACTCCCGTTTCTATTAAAAAAAAAAAAAAAAGGGATTCTATATCTACTTTTTCCTTTTTTCTTAAAAAAAGGGGAACGAACAAAGGGATATGATACGGATGAGAAATAATGCTTTGATTAGTGGAGCAAATTTACGGCAAGTTTCCATCAAAAAAGAAAAATTTACAGTAAGTTCATTCTAAAAAATAAATAAAATAAATAATAAAACAATAGTTTAATTTCTATACACTACTGGTGTAAAGTTTTTTACACTATAAACTAATCAAAAATCATGGTATAGGTGATTTTTATGGTATTTACGATAAGAGACAATCATTTTAACTTATCTGACAATTTCTGATTTGTTGACTGTGTAAAAATTCTTTATACTAACAAAGTATACTAATTAAATATAAAACAATTAAAAAATTAATTGGTTTTGAAACAGAAGTCATTATTTATTCACTTATTATAAAACTGATACCAAATTTTATACCCTCATTTTTTTTATCACGTACTTTAAAAAATGATAAGAGCCAAGCAAATAAACGGAGGAATATACTACAATACCATTTATTGGGCCTCACGTTGAAGTCCATTAAGAATAGATATGGAGGGCTTACTTTTGACACCTTGATAAATGCTCCACACACCTTGTACTATTTTTTACAAATTTTTTCCAAAAATGTCCTTTTTCACTAGCCTGATAATTCTACATCCGGAAATTTAATTCCAGAAACTGTCCGGGAATTAAATCCTGGATGTGTCAAATTTTATAAAAGACTATTTTACACATTCGGAAATTAAATTCCGGATATGTATATAAAATTTTATAAAACGTCATTTTACACATCTGGAAATTAAATTCCGGACGTGTAAAATGTTACACGTCCGCAAATTAAAATCCAGATGTGTAAAATTTTACGAAGGACCATTTTACACATCCGAAAATTAAATTTCGGATGTGTCAAATTTTATCAAATGCCATTTTACACATCCGGAAATTAAATTTTGGACGTATAAAACTTTACACGCCTGGAAATTAAACTCCGGATGTGTAAAATTTTACGCGTCCGAAAATTAATTCTCGGAAGTGTTCCGGAAAATAAAGTAAACAAATCAGGTGTGGTTCCATCATGGGATGAAGCGTATTTTTGGGGGGAAAAAATCACATCAGGTGCGTGGAGAAAAAACAGGTGTCAAAAGCATTTAGAGCTTGATGTAGTGTCCGTATTCACAGATTTAAACCAAAATTTCACGAGACAAGTGATTTGTAAGAGATGAAAACTGTGTTCTATTACTTCTATGAATAAGATATACTCCATCCGATCCTTAATATAAGAAACAAATAAGTACTTTTTTTTTCCAAAATATAATAAACATGCATCAATTTTCACACATATTAAATGCTAATTTTTAATATTACCCTCATTTATAATATGATTTATATTTACGAGATATATCAACTTTCCATACAAGTGAGTTTGTTCATTAATTAGAAGGGTATTTTTGGAAATCCATATGAATATTAATTATAATTAGCTTATTTCAATGCATTTCTTTGATCTGTGTGTTTTAGGATTTTGTTTCTTATGTGTCATTCAGTTGTTAGCATTTTGTAATGATTTTGATTCAAAAAATATTTGCATTAATAATTTATGTTTATTTCCAAACCAATAATATTTACATTTGATTTGATGATCATATGCTATTATTATATTGATTATTCAAACCCTTTTTGAAATTAGAAATCAAAACATAGCATCAAAATCATACCAGCAAATTATAACATTCGATAAATACGATAAATAATTCAAAACTTCCTCCCTTAAAAAATGGTAGGCGATTTATAAAGAATAATTGTAGACATCAAATGCATGAGGTTGCGACACATAAGACATTTCTGGAGGGAACGCTTTAGACTTTAGAGGATGGCATGGGGGAGAGGGGTTTAAGGAGAGCTTGACACTTGTAACTTTTTTTATTCGATATTATTCTCAATTGTATATTGTATAGATTTGATGCTTTTTTAAATATTAAAACTTGTTAAAGTGTTTATTTTTATATCTTGTAATCATTTTTTTAATTATAAAAAAATGAATAAAATTTGTAACATTTTTTTATGATTATAAATTATGTGATTTTTTTTTATTTTTAAGAATAGCTAAATATAAATAATATATATAATAATGAGAGGAAGCAAGGTACCGTATATTATTTTTTCTAATATTATTTTTTAGAAAAAAACAAAAAATTTGAAAGGCAGCAAGCCAAAAACATGTGCGATTATAATGCTGGCACCGTTAATGGCATGGAAAGAGAAAAAATGTACAGGGAGGGAGTGAAAGGGTTCAAGGGGTCGCGTTTGAGTAAACAACTTAATTAAAAGTTTATCATATAAGACCTTATCGCATGAGAGCTTATGCCACAAGAGCTTATGAAGAAAGGGGCAAGAGAAGATTCGAAGGGGAAAACACGGAGGGGTCATAAGCACTTGTTAAAATTCCATAAGCTTGTTCCAATGACTAATGAAAATAAGTTAAAACTCCTTATGGGACGGCATAAGTTACTTTTATAAACTCTGTTAAACACTGCATAAGAGATTATGTCATCAGATAAGTCAAAAGGAGCTTAAATAAGCTCTTCCAAACGCCACTGAAAGTGGAATCTATACTATATACATTTAGGAATAACCTCATTGAATTCTATGTTATGTGTCGTCCTCTTAGAAAAACATCATTTAATGTAAATCCAATAATAAAACTCAAGGGCAGAAATCAATTAATAATATTATTTTAATCAATTAATAATATTTTTAAAAATAATATTATAGATAAATATATTTTCAAAAAATATAGTTAACTTACATCGGAAAGAGAATGAATAAATCAAATAAATTTTCAATAAAAAATAAAATTAATAATATGATGTATAAATATATTTTATAAAATCTATAGTATATATATTTAGGAATAACCTCATTGAATTCTATGCTATGTTTCCTCCTCTTAAAAAAAACCATTTAATGCAAATCTAATAATAAAAATCAAGGGCACAAATCAATTAATAATATTATTTAAATCAATTAATAATATTTTTTTAAAATAATATTATAGATAAATATATTTTCTAAAAATGGTTAACTTACATCGGAAAGATAAGAAATAAATCAAATAAATTTTCAAGAGAAAATAAAATTAATAATATGATATATAAATATATTTTATAAAATGGTTAACATGCACGGGAAAATATGAGAAATAAATCAAATAGATTTTTCAGAAATAATACATATAATAATATGATTGATAAATATATTTTTACAAAAATGATTAATTTGCACAGGGAAAGATGAGAAATAAATTAAATAGATTTTCAAGAGAAAATAAAAATACGATAGAAAAATATATTTTCTAAAACTGCTAACTTGTACGAGAAGATAGAATAAATAAATCAAATAGATTTACAAGAGAGAATAAAAATAATATAAAACAAAAACATATTTTATAAAAAATGGTTAGCTTGCACAAGGCAAAGGGAGAAATGAATCAAATATATATTTAAGAGAGTAGAAAAAATAATATGATATAAAAATACATTTTCTAAAAATGTTTAATTTATCGGAAAAAGTGAGAAATAAATCAAAAATATTTTCAAGACAGAATAAAAAATGATACAATAGATAAATATATTTTTTTAAAATGATTAATTTCCACCGGGCAAAGGGGAGAAATAAATCAAATAGATTTTCAAGTGAGATGAAGAAATATATTATGATAGATAAAAATATTTTCTAAAATTGGTTAACTTTCACGGGAAAAGAAAAGAAATAAATCAAATAGATTTTAAAGAGAGAAGAAAAAATGATAAATATATAAATGTTCTATAAATGGTTAATTTGCATGGAAAAAAAATTAAATATATTTTTAAAAGAAAATAAATTAATAATATGATATATAAGTATATTTTTTAGAAATAGTTCACCTGCATGGGGATAAGACGATAAATAAATCAAATATATTTTGAAGATAAAATATAAAATATGATAGATAAATATAATTTCTAATAATGGTTAACTTGCATGGAAAAGAATTAAAAAAATATTTTTTTTAAGAAAGAATGTTTATAAATCAAATAGATTTAAAAAATATCTTATAATAATGAAACTTATATGAGGATTTATCTTTTATATTTTGCATAACAATTTTTTTTTTCAAATATTTCTGCATAATTAACATCATAAATCAATAATTTGAGGTATATAGTTCCCCAACAAAATTTTAAACTAAAAATATGAAATTAACAATCACATATTTTTCGATAAAATCCTAAAAAAAATAGCATATTCCCCATGTATGGCACGGGCCATTTACTAGTAAACCATCTTTCCCAAACAAGCACTGATTTTAAAGTTGTATCCAGGTGCTGTTAAATTATATGTTGAATATTAATTAACAATAAATTAATATATACTTTTTTACATTTTAAATGTTTTGCCACCATTAAGAGGAGTTATATGTACAACTTCACACAAATTTATAACTTCAAAAGGAATTAATAGCATTTGAATTGTCCATATATGATTTCGAGAGCTCAATTTTGATGTATTGTCATCATAATTTTTTTTACACTATCAACAAAATTATAGATCATTATATCTGTGACTCTTAAGATAATTATTAAAAATTAAATATTTTTAATGATATGATAATATATTATCAGTTTATAATATTATTTTTTATCAAAGATATAAAAATCATTTACAGTAATTGTGCATGATCACAATTAAATCCTTTAAATAAGACCATGAATAAATTTTCCATTTCTGCCAAAATTAAAATCTGGAGTCTCTTACTTTTATATTTCATGATACTTCTCATTGCATTAATTATATTATACATTAATTATTTAAATAATCTTTAATATTAACCATTCTTTTTCTTGAACCTTCTCATTGCATTTATTCTATTATACATTAATTATTTAAAATAATCATAGGTACTAACCATTCTGTTTCTTTCCTTTTCACTTTACTTCTCCACTTTAAACCTCTTGTTTAGAGAGGACAAAAAGGATTTGAATAATGGATTACCTTATTTTTTTAATTTATTTTATAAAAATATTAAAATTCATAAAAATATAAAAAAAAAATTAATATACTAACACAAACAAATAAGAGCTTAGACACAATTTATTTTATCCATGTTTCAAAATAAGCCATGAGGTCTCATAAACTTAAATAATAATAATAATATATTAATTTATATAGTCATTGATTCGGTTTGGATTAGATGAGTTTTTATGATTTTTTAATTTGATATCCGAACCGTTTTTTCGGATTCAACATTTAAAATCCGATTTAAGCCAATTCATGGGATTCAACATTTACTGCCCTATCATATATCATGTAAAAAATTCAAATAAATATATACCAAATAAAAATTATCATTAAAAAAAATTAAAAACAGTTTGATAAGAATAAGATTGAAGAGAGAGTAGGTGGAAAGAGAGACCCAAGGAGAGATCCATTCCATCAACATACCCATACCTTTTACATCTTTTTTCTTGCCCCTTTAGTTCATTTCTCTTATTTATACCCTCTTGTCTTAAGCTAAGAATCAAAACAGAAAAAAGAGCATAAGATAGAAAAAACAAACAGAGGGAGGGAGAGAAGAGAACCATACCATACCAAAGCCATAGCCATGACTAAAAGGAAGGTGACACTAGAATTGATTGAGGATGCTGTTGATAGAAAAGCTTGCTTCAGAAAAAGACATAAAGGGTTGTTGCAGAAGATGGAGGAGCTAACCATCCTTTGTGATGTCGATGCATGTGCAATCATTGATGGTCCATGTGATGCTAAACCTACGGTTTGGCCATCCCAAACCGTCGCTGAAGATCTATTGCAACGGTTTCAGGAGGCTCCAGAGATGGATCGATTCAAAAATAAGGTTAACCAACGTGATTACATGCAAGATATGACAAAAAAGGTTCATGATCAACTTGCCAGGCTCAAGAAGAGGAACGATGAGAAAGATATGTCTGTTTTCATGCATCGTATCTATGATGATGGCAAGTCTTTATCTGATTTTGAGGTTAGCGATTTGAAGCGTTTACTTTGTTATACGGAGGAAAAACTGAAGGGTGTTCAAAAGAAAATCAATCATTTTGAAAAGGTTTTGCCTCCTAATCCTAATCCACCATCACCAATGATAGGGGATGAGAGTATGTAATACTAATACTAGTTCGGTTAAGGAATAATATTATTTTTACAATTTGTCTGTCGCTTTTTGGTTTTCAGTTTGTATTCGGGTTCAAGTGTTCCTGATACTCTTATTCGATACAAATTTTGCTTATCAAAAAAATAAAAATAAATCACCAACGATTTCTTGTCCTATAGATAATGAAATCCTAGATGATATGGAATCTTGGTTAAACAAAGATGAACAAGTTTCGGAGCTACAAACATTGATAGATTTGTTGGAACGAGATGATCAGGTGAGTAGCAACAATGGAAGCAACATGGGGCTACTACCACATGCTGATGATCTGGTGATATTGATATGGTAACTTTGTCCGAAGGCATTTTTAATTGGGGGTCTCGACCATGAAAATGACCATTCAAAGGCGTTGATTCAAGAAGATCTCAATGTTGAAAATGACTTGGGAGTATTGCTTAGAGAGAATTTGAGGGTGTGTATGGATTAGCTGCGAAAATCGATTATTATTATAATTGATTAGTATCAATTTAGTTTTATATTTGTATCCATCTGATGAAAACCGATTTAAAGATGTTTTGTTTGGATTGAGTAAAAAAATATTTTTATATAGTAAATTACAAAAAATTAAGTTATGAAGTTATTGGTTTAATTTAATAATATTTGTTTGGAGTTAGTTTTGCATGGATAAAATGAGAAGAATTTTATTGATTTCAAAATAATCTAACAACTTTTTCAATAAGCTCCAAACTTCTAGATTTTTTCAAAACAACTTTTTAATCAGAAAAATAGTTGTTTTGCATACTGTCAGGAAATGTTCGGAATAGAGGACTTACAATAATAAACACTGCATTCTCCGAAGATTGAGGAACAAGAAGAGATTTATTAAGAGAAATATTTATCCGAGAGAAAATCTTAACTGTTACATCCAATTTAATCAGTTTAGTCAAAAATATCAGCTTCTATTGAAAAACAGCTTTTACCACCAAAAAAACAGTTGTTTGGGTAAGAATTAATCTTACCCCAAACATGCTACTAGAGGTCTTCGTAGTGAAATTGATCATTCAAAGATGTTGCCTCGAGGCAATCATGAGGATATTAATAGTAAATTAAATGACTTAGTGGTATTGCCTCGAGGCGATTTTGGAGGACTCAGCGGTCAAAGTAATCCTTCAAGAGAGTTGATTCAAGGCAATTTTAGAGTTCTCAACATCGAAAATGGCTTAGGATTGTTTCCTCACAGCAATTTTAAGAGGTCACAACAGTGAAAGTCATCAGTCAGGAATGTTACCTAAAGGCAATTTCAAATGTCTCAACAATGAAAGTGATAAGTCAAAGGTGTTATCTCAAGGCAATTTTGGAGGTCTAAAGCAATCACTCAATAGTGTTGACTTAATGCAATTTTAGAGGTCTCAATGTTGAAAATGATTTGAGAGTGTTGTCTCAAGGCAACTTTAGAGATCTCAATGGTAAAAGTGATCATTCAGAGGTATTGTCTTAAGACAATTTAGATGTCTCAATAATATTTGATCACTCAAAAGTGTTTATTCAAGACAAATTTGGAAGTCTCAAATGGTAAAAATAACTCAGGGCTTTTGTATATGGAAGCACTACTAGTAAAATTGGGGATAATTATATATGGCTAGTTCATGAACATTTTGGAAGTACATAAGTGACATGATATTGCCCAACAGCTCCGAAGGCAACATATATCAATGGAACTTATATGGGAATAGGTAACATATATATTGCAAATTTTCGAGGGCCTATTAACAATATATATAGGGCTATGGTGTCATGGAAGCAACTTTGGAGCCAACAATAATGGAGCTGCATGCCATGGGGGAAAATTTTTCTTGGAAGTGACTGATAAGGTATCAAGATATATGATGTCACCAAGACATGGCTAAACTGTTTTTCCCCAAGATTAACTTCTTCGTGTTTGTGAAAAGACAGTGGTGTAGAAAAAATTATTAGCTAGTTTAGTTTTGTTGATAGTGTTTGTCATGTTAGTGTTTCTCATGTTTCCATTTCTCGTATTTCTTTTATTTATGCATATATTGCTATAATCTTATCAGTTTGGCGTTACTTTCTCATTAAAAAAAAGGAGTGGCGTTACTTTTCCCTAATTCATTCATTTGTTGCCTCTTAACTCTTTTGTTTTTAAACATACAATTAAAAGGTCTGAAAAATTAATAAATAAATCTATCAAATTAAATGTGCCATATAAAAAAATTAAAAAAATCTATCAAATGTGCGGCAGTCAGTACAAATTAAAATTTATTGAATGCTAAAAGGTGACCAACATAATGATATCGCTCAAGCACTAGAAAACAACTAGTAAAACTAGTTGAATTTATATTTTTAATTGTTAATCAAACCATTGAGGAATCAATATAAAATCATCCATCCGAACGTGTTATTATATGCAAGAAATCTATTTACTCAATTTTATTTTTCATTTTTTTATTTTTGGTAAACCCGAGTATCCTCCGGCCGGAGTTAGAAACCAATCTCTCGAGATATACTGAGATCCATTTAAGGGATTGACCTATGACAAATGCTCTTTCGTACATATGAGATACTGATCAACTTTATTTTAATTTAATAAATAAAACCATATAATTTTAATAATGAAAGAATATAATAAAAATATATACTTTTGATGAAAATAAGTTAATTATACTCATTAAATTAAAGCTAAATTTTGAGATTTGAACAAAATAAAGCTAAGGGTCATTTATAATACTCTTTTTTGTGAATTTTAAAATATTAAATGCTTAAATTACTTCTCATTTAATACTTCTTTTTTATTTTTAAATTGGTGCTTTAAAAGCATTTATTAGTAACTTCTTTTAATTTGTACAAATTAAAGCTTAAAGTCATTATGATATTTTTTTTAAGTATTTAATACATTAAATGATTTAACTATTTCTTCCATGATACTTTGCTTTAAGGCCATTTATTAGCAAACTCTTATATATATATATTTGAATAATATAATATTCTTCAAAAAGGTGAATTAGAGCAAACTCCAATGATAATTGCTTAACTAGTTCTTAAAAACAAGAATGGATGCTTGTTCGATCATTGAGTAAGATGATATGACATTTACATATAATGACACAATTGCTTCTGTAAGCAACAGATTTATATAAGAAGCAAATAAAAAAGAGAGAAAAATGATAGAAAATAAATGTAAATAAAGGTATAGTATAATTTGTGGGACTTATTTAGTGAATTTTTAGTATTATATTATTGGGTTAGAGAGTTACTTAAATTAAGTAATATGAAGTAAAAAATAGTTGTACGATATTGTAGTGCCATAAAATAGGAGTTAAGCAAGGTGGGCGGAGCTATGTTAGATGTAGGAGGCCTGACCCCCCCTATTTTATTTAATAAAAAGTTTTATACTTTATTAATAATCCAAAATTACTAATTCTATGTCATCGGTTGATAAAAAAACTATAAAAGTAAAAGGTATATCCTTGTGTACATAAAGTAACAAGTACTCTTATTCTTACACTTTCTTACAAAGCAATTTTTTAGCTATGAATATAGTTAAGATTATACTTAACAATAAAATGGAAGGTTAATATTTTACATACTATCTGCTAGCTAGTATACATTGAAATAAATTATTGAAAAGTTTATTGTAGATTCAATTATAAATGATTTTTGTAACATGCAGTAGTTTTATTTCATGTTTTGATAGATTACTAAATAATACAATTTCCTTTGAGAAATTAATCTTTCGAAATATGGTCGGACGCCTAAACGAGGACCCCTGTTAATAATATTTTTTCCTACATATAAATCCAGGATTCTGGATTCGAACTCAAGACTAGTTGTTTAAAGGACTTAAATCCCTTCCACTTGAACGGAGACAAATATAATCTTTTTAAATTCCATTATTTAAACACTGAAGATGCGGCATTAGTCGGTCCTGTATCTGTCACCTTCACAAATGATAAATTTATTCTAAGTTATCCAAAGTTGCTGTATTCTAAAGCCCTGTTCCATAAATAAATCTGATTCCACTGCAACATGTTGCACCATATGTTTGGCTGATTACAAGGGCCACATGCTTCGGGTATTACCAGATTGTGTTCATCAGTTTCACCTAAAGTACGTAGATCCATGGCTAAGATAGCAAGCAGGCATGATTAATTCATAGGTGGAAAGTAATTGGCAATTGGGATACTAAATGATGCATTGCTGCATAGAATACTCTTAATTCTTCTATGGTACTTAATTGCTTGATTCTATACTGTAAATTCGTCTCTTGTACCCTTAGTATATGAAAAATGTTTGCTCTTTCTCATCTATGTCTAATTCGAACTTCAATTATGATTTATGAATACCCTTCTCATAGCTAGGCCATTTTTTTTTCTTCTTTGGTCCCTTATAAATTGTTTTGATTCTTAGCATCAGTATGGCTAGATTCTGCTTTTATGTATGTCTATTGCCAACTTCTGTTACTAACGCTTGGAAACATTGCTGAACTACAGTATAAGAATTCCATGCATGTCGCTGAACAATAAATGGCTGCAACCAATAAATTAATCACATATTTTCCCCAACCCTCAAATTAAAAATAAAAAAGTATAGCCAAGATAAGATATGCTTCTTAATTTCCCTTGCTGTACACAGCTAGACATAAATACACATAACAGTCGGTTTCAGTACAAAAATAAAGCCCGCTCAGTGTTGCTTTACCGCAAGTGTATGAATTGCACAAATAATAAAGTGATGAGTTAAAAATATTTTTCTACGGATACTATTCTAATTTTGTGTAAAACATTGACTCATCACTCCTTAAATTCTTATTCACGCACTACAATAACTAAAGAAACAACTTAACCACAAAAAAGACAAATAACAAATAAAAACAAACAGATAGATGAGAAAGCAAAGAATTAATAGCCCCTAGAGATCCATCATCCTTATTACTTCATTTGAATCCAAGCAGCTTCCATTACTAAATATCAATAAATTGGAATTATTAATAGTGAACGCATTCAATTATTTATAAGCTTATTACTATGTAATATAGACATGTTTCACCAGTAGATTGGCAGCATTGGATGTTATCCAACTTGTCCAAGCGAAGACGTTCCACTTGTGCTCAACCATGGCATTTAGTTTTCGGAGTTGCTATGGACTTCATATGGAAGGCGAGAAACAATTTTGTCTTCTCCCAGAAATTTGTTTCGCCCACTACTCTGGTGTGGAAGATCAGGGAGCAAGTTTTGGCCATTCTCAACCTTCAGTCTAGAGTGGAGAAGCTTAAACCTGGCTTGGTTAATCCCTCGGCAAATCGTTCGGTTCATTGGTCCCCTCCTCCCCTAGGCTTTTTCACCCTGAATTGTGATGGTGCTGTCTCGGGTGTTGGGGCTATTGCTGGTTGCGAGGGTATCTTGAGAGATGAGGATGGTAATTGTATGTTTGCTTTTTCTCACAAGCTGGAGGCGTGCTCTGTTTTGGAATCTGAGTTATGGGCTATTCATCATGGCCTCAGTATTGCCTGGGGGAGAGGCTTCAGGAATTTATGTGTTGAATCTGATTCTTTTAATGCTATCAAATTACTCTCGGGAGAGTGCTTGGATTGTCACTCGTGCTCTCATTTGATAAGAGGAATCAAATCCATTATTGCTCATCTGGCCACTATTAGATGGAAGCATGTCTGAAGGGAGGCTAACCAGGTTGCGGATATCCTTGCTAAGGAGAGTGTCGAGATCTTTTCTCCTTGTAAAATTTATGATTGTGTTCCTGCCTCCATTTCTATGGCGTTGTTTGCTGATAGAAGGGGGATAGTATTCCCTCGTGGGTTTTAGTTGTGTTGGGAGCTCTAACTCCCCTTTGTTCACCAAAAAAAAAGAAAAAGACATGTTTCACCGGCCTAAGACACTATACAATTCCTATGTGAATTAATCCAAGCTCCCACTCATTAAAACCAAATCTCAAACAATAACTATGCATGGCTAAGAGGTATATTCGTATTCTAGCAAAGATTCATCTCACCTACACAATTAGATGTAAATGAACATGCATTACCCAAAACCAAGGCCAATAGACTTAATTCCTTATTCATATTGTTCCTTAATTAGGGTTTCCACATCAAACATTTGATGGTAAATCAAATGCAAGCATTAAGAATAGAGATGGATAAACAAAATCATTCATTAATAAAGAGCAACAATAATATTACAATAGACTCAAACTACCTAGCAAGTACAAGCGGAACCCTAAAAGAGGATTAGAATCACACCACATTCAATTACATACAAACTAGAGCAAGAAATTTGAAGATAAACAAGATAATCAAGAGAAAGGGAGAAAAGTGAACTAGATTTACAATCTCTTCAACCCCTCTTTATCTCCTTTAAATCTTAAACTTTCGTCTCAAGAAATCCCTGTCCAAAACTCAAACCTCCCTCTATAAAACTAGAAAACAAAAGAATTGGAAAATGTCCCAAAAAGTTGCACAAAATGCTATTTAATTGTAAAGCAACTGTGCCACACCTAGGGGTAGTCCTACTTAGTCACAATTGCTGAAAAATACGAGAGTTACATGTCTAACTGTACTATGTCTACTGTCTAAGCATAGATCCTTAGAGCAGATTCTTAAATGGATTCTTATCTATAAGAACTAGTTCTTTTCAAAAACTACATTGGGGATAGTTGAGTTGGAGTTCTTGTATAAGAATTAGTTTTTATGATTAAAAAATTATTTAAAAAAGGTAGGATTCACTAAAAATAAGTTAAGAATCTAAGTTGAGTTTTGCAATTGAAGTGAAAACTAGTGAAAGTTCTTAAATTCTATATGATATTATAAGGCCCATTAAACGAGAATTAAAAACCCAAATTGGGTTATAGCATTGGAGATGCTCTTTTATCTTTCCATTTTTGACCCTCCACCTTGGAATTAGACTTTGAGGCGCTCTTTCATCAAAGTTATAATGATTTCTCTTAGCCTTTCAATGCCACTGCCCCAGTTCATTAGTTTAGCTCCAACTTTTGTGGAAAAGACTTTGTCAGAGGATTTTCAAAATGAAGAGGTGTATCTCTTGGCCATGTCCTTATAAATTAAGATACTTTTATGAAGAGTCTTATAGGGAGCCATCTATGCCCTTTAAATTACATAGCACTAAAAAGTAAAAGTCACTAGATAGTTAGATATGTCTTACAAATACTATTGGTGAAAGATTGTATTTCTTCATGGAAATCTTACAAAATTAGAAAATTGTAACTCTTTATGAAATGTTTGTTTCAATAACCATTAATGAATAATTGTGCTGGTTCACAAAACTTTATACTTGAAAGGATACATCTCTTAATTGAAGAGTTATGTCTCTTCATAAAACACCACTTTGTGCATAAAAGATAAAGGCAAACTATCACTTTGTGAACGCTATTGTTGTTTTGGCCTGGGTTTTGGGACTTCAAACCATACTCAGGAGTCTTCATTGTATCGTATTGAAAATCTGCCATTAACCTAAGTTGCACCGAAGGTTCAGAATAGATGGGGCAAATTAAGTCTAAATTAAGAAAAATGTTGCCCACGACCAAGGTTTCAAATCTGAGTTTGAAACCGAAATCTGGGCCGCAACTTGTTGGTTTTGGTAGTCGCCGAAACCGCATCGCGACCGTAATTGCAGCCACATCGACCGTATTTTCCCGTAATATCCACAACGCAACTACAATCGCGACTGCAATTTAAAACCTTACCCACGACTTAAAAGACTTTGTACACAACTTCCCTTCTTATCTCTTTCTTCTTCTACCATTCATACTTTTGATAAAAAGGGCCAAAGGACATTGTATCATTGCATTACCCCTCGAACCACATCTCCGATACCACTTATTGGGGAATATATCATCCCCTCCTAAGCATGCTTGCATTAATATCCGAAGACAAGCCCAGAATATTGGGCCCAATTCAGTTAGCAATAGGATAGCAATATGGGCCTCTCTGTTGAGAGCTTTCCCACTAGTTATCATAGAATAACACAGCAGTATAAATACCTGCATGTAACACACTTTACGATTCAGAAATATAGTGAATCATTTTCAGTCTATCATTCTCTGTGTTTTCTCTCTATCAGGTTATTCATTGTGTGTTGATCATGGTGATGATGAATTCTGTTATGCATAAATACGAACAATAAAGTAAAGCATAATGAAAAATTCACACGATTTAATATGATGTATCCCAATGTTGCTACATCCACGTATAGAAGATATCAAATCCCATGGGAAAAAAATTAAGAATTTCAACTTTTCAAGTAATAAATTAACAAAATTTATCTCTCAAGAACTAAATTGATAAAGATATATTAGCCAGGTACCAAAAAGGCAAAAAGTTTTACTCTATTATGAAAGTCCCTAGTATAGATTTCTGCTCTAGCTTTTAGGAGATTGATTACTTAAAAAGTGGTGAACTACTAATTTTTGCTAAAAATAATTGACGAAATGTATACTTAATAATGTATTCTTGTTGTATTGCATTATTTAATAAATCATTACTTGATTATATATGTAGATATGAAAAGCTGACTATGATGTTAAGGTGAAAGGAGTTGAAATATCTCCTAAACCCATTGCAAGAGGCCAGCCTGCTACATTCAGCATTTCTGCAACTGCAGGTACCCTGTAATTTCACATGTTTTTCTTATATTTTCACATGAACAATGCTTCCTATCACATTACCTTGAGAGTACTTCTTTCAAAGTGCAAGTAAGTTCAACTATAATCAGATAGTAAAAACTGTGGAAACAGGAGTTGATACATGTATGTAATATGTATAAAGTAGCATTACTACTTGCACATTGTTTCCATATTCCCTTTTTTCTGTCATTATATTCATTTGCATCTATTTGATGGTACATGTATTGAAGATTTGTTATTTATTTGACCCCGAGAATGGAAAGTAATGTTAAATTGGAAATCTGAATGATTTTGTAGGCTAATATGAGGGTTTTTTTTTTTATATATATATAAAAGGGTTGCATCACTTTTTTTTGTAATTCAGGCATTTCATGACTCAGGTCAAGCAATATTTGGAGGGAAACTAGTGATTGATGTCTCATATTTTGGATGGCACATACATAGTGAGACCCATGACCTTTGTGGAGAGACATCTTGCCCTGTTTCAATTGGTGATTTTGTGGTTGCTCACACACAAGTTTTACCTGTAAGTCATTATTTTGTTCATTCATTGAAGAGATTTTGCAGCTGAACCAAAATCTTACTAGCTAAAATTGTTGGGTTCTTCTATATTAATTGAAACTTGGAAGATATCATTATCCTCATTTGGTGACCCAAAAAAGGTCATGTTATAGCTTGTTGATAACTTGAGATTGGGAATGACCTTTACTAGAAAACTGATGGAATCCGATGATGGGTATTAGCATGTTACCTATTTGTAGGATAGTACTTTTATTATCATTTGCAATGCTTTTAAATTGATATATGGAATATAATTTAGATGAGTTTTATGGTTAACTTCATTATAATATTGCATAACTGAATCCTATAATCAATGTAGAAATGACAGTATCAATGTTTTGAAATCTTGCTTATTGCCATTAGAAAACTATATAGCTTTACTGTCGGTATTGCAGTTTGTTTTCTAATCCAGAAAAGGCAGCAACAACCAATGTTATCATCAAGCAAGTTTGTTCAATTTTTGTCAAATCTGAATTGACTGATTCCTTGCTCATATAATCATCTTTTGTTGCATACATGTCATGTTTCTCACCATGCATCACGCTTGCAGGGTTCATACTATTTGAAGATGAAGATGGTTGATGGAAACAAACATGAGCTAACTTGCATTGGATTTGGTTTTGATATCGGGTTTATTTCCACTGTGGCTAAGCATAGGTACAGAAATCTATTATCAGATCCATATAAATTATTTGTACAAATTGCAGAGAACCCTTTTAATACTTAGTTCCTTGTATTAAATTCCAACTAGACCCCTTGTATGTGGTACATTTATGATAATAAATTTCTAATAATCGCTGAGATTATAAAATACAAACTTTGTGCTTCTTTAATTATTTGTATATGCTGATCCTTTGGTGTAGTTATGGTGCTATGGTATATATCCCTTTTCTCTCTTGTACATTTGGGACAACAAGTTGAGTCTGCATTGATATGTGACACCAGAAATGCATAAGCTTCATTTCATATTTTTAACAAAATCTGGTATCATATGTTGTATTGCATATAACAAATTCACGCACGAGAACTAACCTTTGCAGGAAGGATACATGAACCATAGAAGAGTTGGAATATACATGTGTTGTAAGAATGTAACTCTGTGGTATGATATGAGTATCAAGGTGAGATGCATTTAAGTGGTTGGTTCATTATGTGCATCCATAGTGTTATGTTCATGTCTAAAAATATCATACAAGGACGTAAGCACTTTTGGAAAGGTCACATAATTGGTTGCAACCTTTAGTGCTTTTCTTAATTTTTGCTTTCAACAATCTTTAGGTCCTTCCAGTGTGTCACTTTATCTGCGTGACAACTGCATCTGATTGCGGATGAAGGATAAAAAATCTGGAACCTCTTTGGTGGAAAGGTTCAGTCATGGAAACTTCATTTGAAAGAGATGAAATTATGGAGAATGATTTTGTAGTAATGAAAAGTCAATAGTTAAAGTGTAAGGGAAAATATGAAGGCAATGAAAATAAGGAAAACTTTTTAACTAGTAATAATATTAAAATCGATCATTTCAACTACTTGCATCTAGTTCGGGTGATTGGCGACAACTTAAATATCAGAAAAATAAAGGGAAAAGGAGAGAAAAGAAGAAAAAATTGGAACATAATGAATTATTACTGAATATGTAATTCCATAACTTTATCCTTGGTCCCAGCAAAGGTATAACATATTAAAGGGTAACACTAACTTTTACCTTTTTTTTGTCTTTGACCAAATATACTCGTAGACAAAACTGTGAGACCAACATTCGGGAGTGGTGGTTAGGTAAAGCTCTCCTCGAAGTGGTGATTCTAACCCCTAACCTTATAGATAAAGTTTGTCTGAGAGCCAATCCACTTCCACTGCATAATTATATCTAATTTCGTCTTATTTTCTGTTTTATTCGATTCTGCCACCTAAGATGATGTGAGGGAAACTGGCTTGCTAGTGTTGTGTGAGAAGCATTTTCCCTTGTTAAAATACTTATTCCAATGGTTCCAATTTGCTAGAGGACGACATTGCTTTAACACAAATGGTGTATAATCATGACTATTGGCACACTCTGTCTCCTTTGGTATCAAAACCAACTGAACCATGTGACAAATTGGGATTAGGCTGGCATAGTTCCCCAATCAAGTAAGTAGATAATATAGGGGAATTTTAGCCACTTTATTATTTCTAGTTGACAAATATCCTTCATATTTCATACCATGATTGAGGCACCAAATGGTAGGTAATGGGTCAGTCCACTTTGATCTGATAAAAGTAGAGTGGGTTCAACAATTGCCCCCACACCATGCATTGATAATTCAAAACTAAATAAAAGCAACCCAACATTACACAGCTTTTCAGTTCCCACTTTATTATATAGACCTTTGGAAACTAAAAGATAGAACTTATCATCAACCCCACTGTCCTCTATTCAGTATCCATCCTACCCTTTAGTCATTCTCACATCTTCTTTTCTTCAATCCTCAAGTGGGTAGCAAGCACCACAATCACAAGCCATCCAATTTTTGAAAGCTACATGAAAGGAATGAGAGGCAGGTTTCTTAGAAAATTGAAACTCATCCCAACTATAAGCAATTTGAAACAAGGCCTAGTTCTTCAACTCAACCCCTCAGATGTATTCTGCATTCAGAAATGTCCAACTTTACCAATCCATGATGATCACAAAGGAATAAACAACCTGGAGGAGCTAGAGGTTATCCTGGATGGTACTGATGATGATGATTATGATGATAAGCATTTTGAGGAAGAAGAAATGGATTTGGAAGTCAGTAACAGCTTCAAGGACAAAGCTACACCTACACCTACACCTACCATAGGCTCCAAGGATACAGAACTTGCTGAGGAAAAGTTAGTGGAACTAGCTCCTAACTTGTCAGAGACCAAAGTGGAGCTTAATGGAGTGGCATGCAGCAATATTGAACACCCATCTCTAACAGATTTTGAAGAGTTATGTCCACCAGGTGGAACAAACTCAATCATTCTCTACACAACAAGCTTGAGAGGTATAAGAAAAACCTTTCAGGACTGTAACACAATCCGTTTCTTGTTGAGAAGTTTCAAAATAATATACCATGAAAGGGATGTGTCCTTGCACTTGGGATATAGAGAGGAGTTATGGAAGATCTTGGGTGGCAAAGTTATCCCTCCAAAGCTTTTTATTAAGGGGAGGTACATTGGAGGAGCTGATGAAGTTGTTGGATTGCATGAGATGGGTTGGCTTGGGAAGCTCTTTGAAGGGACACCAATTTACACTACTGATTGCCCTTGCAATGGCTGCTCCAACATGAGGTTTACTATTTGCTCTAACTGCTGTGGAAGTTGCAAAGTCTTCACCAGCAATGGGGACACCAATGATGAATGTTTCATCAGATGTCCTGAGTGCAATGAGAATGGACTTGTCAAATGCTCCATTTGCTGCTAGATATTGATGAATGATCATCGTTTTCTAAGTTTGAATCTAACATAATACCTTATGTATCTGATAGAGTCCTTATAAATTAATGGACATTGTACTAAGCTTGTTTAGATGTAAAAACTAAAAACTACAAGCTGATGCTGTGTAGGGACTAATAAACAAGTTATGTGGTTGTTATTAGTTCTGGATGTATAGTGCTTGAATGGTTAATAGGATTCAATGTTGCCATAACAAAAGATTGTTAAATTAGGGGCTTTTGAAGCAGAAAGGTGTAGTTATTCTTGTCCTCGTTTAGATGAAAAATGAAAGAATCAATCATGTTCATCTAAGAAGGATCAAAATACAAGCAAGAAAATTCGGTGGGGTATAATTAGCAGGCTCATGATCACAGGGCATGCACATGGCTCTTATTAGATTTTAGAAAAGCTACTACTTTGTATGAAAAAGGTTATGATTATATAGCTTACAAGATGGTGTGGGGGCTTACAACGAAGTGTGTATGATTAATGCACAAATAATATAGTAGGTTTTGAATGGATGGCAAATTTATTAACTCTTGACAATAACATGATTTGGGTGTGAATCCTGAAATTTTTTATTAGAAGGTGATTTATAATCAATTGATATATTCTTATTGAGGTTAGTCCCTCTCCCAAACTTCTGTTCATAAGAAAAACAAATATATTAACTTCTCAGTTTCTGCATAGTGTATCTATGAATTATTATTATTAACTAATGCTCAAGTGCACAAGAATGGGAAAAAATGCCCAAATAAGCTATGCTAAGAGTAGTACTAAAATCTGTTTCCCAAGTTCAGCATCATCACAGATCACTCCCCTACTTCTAAGGTTGTTATTTAAAAGAATTAAATAATATCATTTCATGTTTGTGTTGCATGGGATAAAGAATAACGAAAAGGAATTAATACCTTATGATGGCTAGCACTTTGAAGTTATTATTTTCAAAGGTTTTCAAAAGAAGCTATGCTTGTAAAAGGTGATGGTCGATGTGTTAACTAACTAAAGGTAATTGAACTAATCATGTCAGTGATGCTAGCTAGATATATATTAGATAAAGGTCGTGTTCTTATATATCTCGTATTCATTAGAGAAACAAAGTTAATTATTGCATAAATATTTTGCAGACATAGTGACACATAAACCCATATCCGGTTTATGTTTATCATCATGTAAAGAAGTAAAACTAAAATGAACTTTAACCATAAGTTGTGGTAAAAAATAAGTGCATGTTTGATTTACCATCAGATCTTCCCAAAATCATCTAGGGGGTGTATTGGATTGGGATTTTAAAAGACTATTTTGACATAAAAAGGTCTTGTGGATTTTAAAAGATTATGTAGGAATGTAATAACTTTTAAGACTTTTTATAAAGATTGTTATAATCAAGATTTTCAAGCTAGGGTTTTAAAAGATTTATATCTTAAGACTTTATAAGATTTGAAAGGACAATATGGATTTATAATCTGAAAGGAACATAATAACTTTTAGCAAACATTCAAAATTACAAAAATCAATAAAAAAGATAACAAAGAAATAAATAACTTTTTAATAAAGAAAATTAAAATCCAATACATTTTTTCTATTTTTTTTTTAATAACCATTAGTTTCATAACTTCTTAAGTAGCAATTCTTCACATATCTAAAAGCTATGTTAGCCTTCCATGTATTAGCATTTTCTTGTTCTTGCTCTTGGCCGGGTTTGAACAATAGGCTCTAAATTATTGTCTTCATTAACTGGTATGCTCCATAGTAAAAGATTCTCAGTTCTTTTTGCCCTTTCCTTTATTACTTTTTTGTTGTGAATCAACCAAGCAATTTCACAAAAAAAATAAAATAAAAAACTTCTTGCATTATTCCTAAAAAAAGATTTTTAGTGTACCATGATTGCTGGAAAAGCCAACATGTTCCATATTTGCTTCATACAATAATTAATATGCAAAGAAAACAAAGTCAGGGGGGTGTTAAATGTCCTACAGATGGATTTAAAAGTGGTACCGAAGACAGAGATAGATGGGCAGGAGGGAATTCACAACGAGATACATGGGCATGAGGTATTGCATGTTAATAATCACTTCAACGATTGAGTTGACAGATTGGAGTAGCAGAAGAAGAAATTAGGGATTCAAATAAGGCGCCTACTTGAGAAAGAAAATATGAGAGTAGAAAAGTCTGAGGGTGAGTAGAAAAGTCGAAGGGTTTGGGGTGGGATTTTGAAATAGGTTTGCTATTTATATTTTCTTCTAAAGAGTCTCACAAAATCCACTTTAAGAGACAATCCATCGAAATCAGGGATTTTTTGAATACCACGAGACTTTTTGTTACTTGTAAAAAGTCTTTATTAAATACCACCAGATTTGGATTTTCTCTTTAAAAAATCATCAAAATCCTGATTGAATACCACAAGACTTCTTTAGAATGTTTAAAAATCTTAATTGAATACCTCAAGACTTTTTTATCATCAAATTGTCTTTTAAAATCTTATAAAATCTTGATTGAATACACCTCACGTAGTTACAATATGAGTTCATCTAACCTCTACATGTTTAGTAAAATTATGTATTGTAACACCTCGCTTTTCGTTAAGTGCTTTCCTTAAAGCTTGTTTGGTTGTTAAGTTGTTGTCTAAGGCTTAGTGGGATTTTTGGCTTAAAAGTCCCTTTCTGGTACATGAGCACGCCCGTGCTTAAAGTCAGAAGCATGTTTTTTATTTTAAGTTGAGCACGCCCGTGCTCAATGTGCGGACCGCGTCTCGTTGACGCTAAGTCCAGCACAACCGTGCTCAAGGGTAAGCACGACCGTGCTCAGGTGTGACCTATATATTCTTGGCACAGAAACCGAGGGTTACGTCATAACCCTATTTTTGACGGCTGTTGCTACCCTGTTGCGGCCAGAACAGTTCCTCTCCCTTTTTCCACTAACACAATCAGTTTTTGAGTGTCGGAAACTCTTGGGAGACCTTTTGCTTATCTGTGTCAAGTATATAGGTAACGTTTCTTCCCTTTCTATGTTTCCTTTCATTATATTGAATTGGGAACTAATTGTTTGTGTGTTCTGTTGATCCAAGGCTTAGTACCGGTGTAAGCCGTTCGAGGATTTGGGACCAGTTTGCTGTTAGGACCATTGTTATAGCTACCTTCAATCCAGGTATGGGGAGAATGGTAGTGTATTCATAGGCTTGGGGTTAGTGTAAAGTGAAAGGGTTCCCATAACCCCGTGTTGTTTTATATGTATGTATGAATAACATGTTGAATTGATTATTGATTATTTGGTGATAGTAAGTTCTTGGCTGTTTTAGTATGTTATTTATAAGTGTTTCATGTTCACGATATGTTGTTAATTTTTATGTTGGTTGCCTTGATATGAACATGATGGTATGATGATTGTCGTTGTTATTACGATGTTGGTTGTTGATGATATGTTGGTTGCATAGTTGATGCTATGAACGTTGAGTTGTTGGTTAAAATGTTTAAAACATTAACTGGTTATTTTAGGCTTAAAAACGTGTTAGGTTTAAAGGACAAATTAACCCAAGAAATTAGTTAAAAACTTATGTGACACTCTGCCCAGAACAGTACTGTCGTGCATTGAGCACGACCGTGTTGAACAGGGAGCACGCCCGTGCTCCTAGTTGAATTCTGGAAAATGGCCGCACAATAAGCACAGCCGTGCAGGACAAAGAGCACGACCGTGCCCAATAGGAAGCACGATCGTGCTTCACTTAAGTGACAGCACGACCGTGCAGGAGACAAGCACGCCCGTGCTCCCCTAACAGACAGAGATGGAATTAATAGACTTAAAGGGGGTTTTAACCCACCCTTCCCCAATGTTGATGAGTTGATGTAGCTAATCAAAGATAAAGATTAGACAACTTGGTTAATGATTACCCAAGATAATTAAGATGATGAGATGGTGAGGTGTTGAGTTTGATAACCCGGTACCCGTTGGGTTACCGCAAGCTGATGAGTTATGCCTTGGTGCTTTTTGGCCAAGGAAGACTTGACCCCGTGGTTTGGGTCTAAGGTGTTGTTGATGTTGTACCTTGGCAGCCGAGAGTTTGCTCCAAGGGGGCCTTGACCCGGTTGGGTTTAAGGTGTTGCGGTAGATTCCGCTGCGGTCGATTCCGCTGGTTAAAGGTTTTGCGGTTGATTCCACTGATGTCTTCGGTTGATTCCGTTGAAGTGAAGAAGGTGGCGTTAGCCATTGTTGTTGTTTGCCCATGCATCATTGGAGACGTTGTTGTTGAGGGATGTTCGACATAGGGGAGGTCGTCCTAGAGTACGACGATCTGACCATCCACGGTTGGAGTAGATTCTCCTTGCGCCCCCGTGACAAGGCATTCGTTGGTTTGATGCGTTGGCTATCCGAGGAGTAGATTCTCCGGTGTTGAGTCGATTCTCAATGTGGATATTTAACTCCGAAGTCGTCCATCCCGAGTTTAGTGGATCCACATGCATTGTTGGTTTAGCGGAGTAGTAGGACTGCATTGCACTACATAGCATGCTTGATGTTGATGTATGTTTATACGTGTTGTTGATGTATGCTTACGTTGGTGCCATGCTTGTATGTTTTACTTTACTTCCTACCTCCTTACTATTATGTTTACATGATTCTTACTCTCCATTATTTGTTTGGCCTGATTGGCACCTTGCAGAGGATAACGAGCAGCCCGGAGAGGAGTGACTAAGGAGCCGCCACTCATTATAGGGCTTGTTCTTGTGTTTAGTTAGTTTGTTTTCAGTTGTATTCCGAGGATATATTTTCCGGAACGGTTATACCAGCTCTGAGTTGTGACATCGGGGTTGGGTAGTTATTTGTTTGACTTATTTTAATTTTCCGCGTTGTGAACTCGTTCATGTGGGACTTTTCTACCCATGGACAAAGGTTTTAATTATTTAGTAAAATGCATGTTTTTATATTAATTATTTTTAGATTAAATGCCTTATAAAGTGGGGGGTAGAAGGGTGTCACATGTATGAGTTCTTTGTGATTAGATTTTGATTTTAAAACACTGATTTGAATCAAGAATTTTTTTGTTTTTCCATTCAGCCACATTGAAAACCAAATATGTCAAAAGTTGTCATTTCATTAGAATAGAAGAAAAAGTAATTCTCCTGTAATTTTATCTCATTCCCATAAATTTTTCTGTTAAATTTGCTAGACATCACTTGTTTGTACTGGATTAAGTGCTTTAGTCTAATCCTCATCTTGAAAGAAGAACAACATTGTACTAACAAATAATCAGAAGAAGTAAAAACAAAGAATTAGATGGGTGAAAAAGGCTAAAAGAAAACAAGACTATACAACAAGGGCCAAGATAAAGCCCATAAAAATAAACTCGTTGAATAACTAGAGTGATCTGGTCCATCTGGAATGGGAACCCTTCAAATCATGTTTTGAACTTTGAATCATGATAGAAACCAATGCCTACCTTCTCACTCACCATATCATATCATCATCGCGTTTAGGTAAACAACTTAATTAAGAGCTTATCACATAAGATCTTATCGCATGAGAGCTTATGACATAAGAGCTTATGAAGAAAGGGACAGGAGAGGATTCAAAGGGGGAAAAACACGGAGGAGTCATAAACACTTGTTAAAATTCCATAAGCTTGTTCCAGTGACTTATGAAAATAAGTCAAAAACTCCTTATGGGATGGCATAAGTTACTTTTATAAACTCTACCAAACATACTGCATAAGAGCTTATGTCATCAGATAAGTCAAAAGGAGCTTAAATAAGCTCTTCCAAACGCCACCATGTCATAAAGAAGTTAAGTAAACCTTATATTATATATATAAATCAGAGGTCTCAGGAAGCAAAAACTTGTTAAATATATGATCATCTATACCTAAAACAATAACTTTAATTTCTCATATTACATTTTGCTGATGTAGGATGCTCGTGGAATGTGATGTGTTCAAAGAATGCGACTTCAGATACAGATTACTGATATCATTAGAGAACTGAAGCTCTCATGAGAACAACAAAAATGCCAAGTGCATATCATTGGCACTCGCATCACTTACATCTATGAATATGTGCAGAAAATAAAATGAGACTGATTGTAATCAAATGATTAAAAGTATATAAATGTAAGATAATATATTCATCAAGTAACATTATTTTGAGAATAATAGTTAAGTCAGAGTAACACGGAGTGACGAACTCTCAAGTGGAGTCCATTGAAGATAAGGCAAAGAATGTAAAATGAGTGAAAATTTGTTGGTTGGAGATTAGAAATTATGTACCCAAAAATAAGTTAAACTCTGTATTTGGGGACAACCCGCAAACCTATTTCAGTTTGATATTGAAAGTTGAGACTCACCATGAAGTTAACTTTCCAACTTTGTCCTCATACAATTTCAATTACAACTCTCTGTTCCTTGTTTGTAACAAAATATAATTTGAAACTTAACCAAAAAGTAATTACATACATAAAAGTGACTTTCATTAATATTATCCAAAGTTCCAAACAAAATATTCATTTTATCAAAATTACTTTTCAAATAAACATTAGCAAACATGAATCACTTCACTATAAACCCCATTTTGACTAAAATTAATTATGCATTCATCTACATTCAAGTATGCAAAATCTAATCCAAAGACATACTAAGTTGTTACTAAACAAAGGTGCTTACAAGTTGGCTTGGCTCATTGCCAAATCTAGTCAATGTAGTAAGATTAGTTAGAGTAACCGCACTTTCTTCAATTTACAGTGCGATTATGCAGAATCCTCGGTCACTGCAAGAGCAAGGGTCTCCGGCGCAGCCATGGTTGCTTCGGCCACTGGAGTTGCACATAAAGACTCTAACAGTTGGGTGTAGTGAAACTCAATTTGTAGTCTATGATGAAGCGGTGTTGATGATATGAGACCTTTCTTGACATCTGCTTGCAATTCTCTGATAGGTATTGCAGCCAAGAAGCTTTTAATGTACTCTTTGCATGCTTCCTTCCCTCTGCACACAACTTCCTCTTCCTGCTCACTCTTCAACTGTTCTTCCAGCTCCGCGACAGATTGCTGGATCTGCCCGTCATTATGCTCTAATACTGCTGCAACAGTTTTCTGCTCACCGGCTGCTTTATCATCTAATGATTGAGCAGCATTTTGCATATTGTATATTACTGTGTCGCTGTCAAATTTCAAGATATGTGCCTGATTGCATCCTTCATAAAGCCTCTCCCCCAAAGTGTCAATGATGTAGTAAGCATCAACTTCAACTTTGAGGATGAAAAAATGGTCATTCCAACTAACTACATAAACCTGAGGTTCATCGTTGCTAGGGCACTCTTGTACAGCATGACTAATCTCATCCCAAATGTTATCAAACGACATGGCACCGTGCAGAAAGTCAAATCTCCCCTCATCCATCCCTTCTGGATGAAAAAAACCAATAAAGGACTTCCCCGGGACCACGGATAGGGGACGTATTTTTGCTTGAATAACTGTTTCCAGATCAAAATGCTTGTCAGGGAACCTCTCTTTGTAGGTTTCATTGTCACATAGGTTCCTCCATTCTGAGGAGCCTTCTCGAATTAGACTATCAAACTGGGACTTTATGGGCATAAGATCATGATTGTTTTGGAACCAATCAGCAATTACAGCAACCAGAGCTGTACATGCACTCTCACCTGCTGCACGTTCACTCCGTTGATCAATTGAGGCAAAGAAGACCTGTGTCTGAAGCTTCATGTGACCATCACGGCTCATTACTTCTTTCTGCTCCCAACTCCCTATGGCAAAATTGTCATCCCCAAATTCAGAGACTTGATGTGCACTCAAATCATCCTCGGTCCTGTACGACTGGCAGACAATGTGAAATATTAGTACTGATAACCTAATCGGCCACAGTGTGCAACACATGATGCAGAAATGTTCAGAAGTTAATGTCACTAGTTATTTTAGTAAATATAATGGAGATTTATCAACTACACTTTTGCTAGCTTACAATCACTATCAGACAAATGACGAATAGGCTATGACAAGTGAAACATGGGTGAGTATCCAATGAAAAGGAAGCAACTAAGAAATAATGCCTACCCTTAGAGAAAGCGATTCATCAGAGCTAAGTTGCCGACGATCAAAATCTATGTCATCACCACCTTCTTCTGCATAGGCCTTCTTTAACAATGGTTCTCCCCTGTTAGATTTGGGAGATCTGAAACTCAGCTTCCTCTTCCTCCAAGGTAGTAGTATGCTGCGCTTTGAACTTTGTGATAAATAAGGCTCAGAGGAAGACATAGTTGAATCGTCCATCTGCGAACACCCGACATCTGACCTGCGATTGCTGTAGTAAACCCAGTCTTCATCATCACAGTTTACCCTCGTGTTGGAATAAAATGATCCTCCAGCATTTGCATAGGCCAGTGGTCCATAATTGAATGACTTCCTAACACTTGAATCCTCCTTTCCCTCATCTGAATCTCCTTCCTCAAAATCATCAAGCAAGTCAGAGTCCAAAGGGAAATTATATTCACCTTCATCACTCCTACAGCATCTGCTTTCACTTCCCTCTTCCTCATGGCACCCCTTTTTTGCTTTCCTAGAGGATACATACTCCGTCAAAATCTTTACTTTCCTAAGACCAGCTTTGATTGCAGAAAGCTCGTCTTTTTTCGGCCAAAATAGTTTCTCCTGACTGCGGAGGGGGTGACGGCACAGGCACTACGGACCTCTGATTCATGCTTTCTTGAGCAGCGCCTATCTCCACTAAGCTAATTGATATCTGCATACGGATCAAAAGCTATTATGACAACTAAAAAAACAAAAAAACGAAAGCATGAATGTTAATATAATAACTATGACAGTAAATTACACCAGCTTATGTATAATAATTGTATGGCATGAAAAGATAAAACAAAACAATCAGAAAAACATGTGGTAAGGGACATACACAAAGTGAAGGTGAAGGCCCCACAGAGCCAGAAGGTAGTGTCAGTGGAATGTTTAAATCAAAATCTTTTTGATCAGCTGGAGATGCGAATTCAGCAATGTTCAACAATGCTGTTCCAACAACAGGAGCCTTGTTTTTTGGCCTTTGATTCAGTCCCTGCAATAGAGAACAAATCCAAATTCTGTTTTAGAGAAATTAGAATGACAAAATGTCCTTGTCAATTAACCCATATTAAAAAAACAAAAATTAAGTACAAAATCAAAATGACAAAAAAGTCAACTACTAGATAAACGCTCCTGTATGAACACAAGTCAACTTTATTTTTTGTCATAAAGAGGGTGATGGTTACGATGATGATGATAATAATATTATAACAAAAAGAAATCCTAGAACAAGAATCCTTCAGTTTTGATCGATAATAATTCAAGAAAATTTTGTAATCAACAAATTGATTTTAAGGAGGAACAAAATTTACCAATCCGAATTAAAAAAAAGTTCAAACACACACACACACATGATTTTATTTTTTTTTAATTCGTTTTCCAGAGAATCCAATTTTTCGATAATCACATACATTATTCAATCAAATTCCATAGGAAATGGGGGAAGATGAAGAGAGAGAGAGAGAGAGAGACTGACATTGAAGACAGTGAAAGCGATCTCCCAAGGGTGAAACACATTGTCCTTATGAGCGTTGAGATTGCACAACGTTTGAAACTCCTCGTCCCAGTTCACGGCGGCGCCACCGTCTTCGGCGACAAGGTCAGCCTCCCTAGTGAAGTTTCTGGCGACGGGGGTGCGTCGGAGATAGCCTAGGGAAAACTTAGGACCTTTCCACTTAATCTCAACCGTCAATCTTGAACCCTTGTCTGCCAAGAAATCACAGCCGTTGAGGCTCCTCACGATCAACCTGACCTCGTACTTCCTCGACAGTGGAGGCAGCCGAGGCCGCCACCTCATCATCTTCACCACCATTTATTATTTCTTTCTCTTCTCTTTCTTTCTACTTTTTGTTCTTATAATATTATTATTAAAAAAGGGAATGGATTAATAAAGAGAGAGAAGAAGAGGAAGTGTTGTTGTTGGTAGAAACAAGGCAGAGTTTAAGGTTGGTTTGTTGGTTAAGGATAAGAGGGAGGAGAATCTGGGAGGATAAGACACCTTCTTCGGATCTTGGAAATTATTCCAAGGAAGAATGCAAAGCAAAACGAAAGAGGGAAACGACTTGGTCGATCAAAATCTGCGAATATGCCGTTATTTCAGGTTTGAAGAAAAGAGAAAATTAAACAAAAACAAATGGGGTCTCTCTCTCTCTCTCTCTTTCTATCTACTATGCTTCCCAACCAAGTTAACTTGGGTTAAAACCAAACCGTGTGTAGTTTGGGGTTAGAGGTTGATACTTTACTCGTTACTGGTTGGTTAGTTTACTGGTAATTCAGTGACGGCGTAATAACGAGTTTGTTGTGTTGTGTTGACTCTTGTATACACCGTTACCCGTTTCGTTTAATCCTCTTTTTGCTTTCTTTTTCTCTTTTATTTTTTTAATTGGTACTAGTAAGTCGTAACAAAATTATCCTTTTCAGATATACTATTGGCTTTCTGGTTTTTATCCACATATATATCCACGCTATCGATCTGCGGGGGAATCTTCAAATCGTGAAATGAATTTAATTCTGCTCACTTTTCAAGGAACAAATTAATGGCATTATCTGAAACATTCATATTTTTCCTTTGATGGAAAATTATAAATCTTTTTAATGAATTGATTTGATGATATTTTTCATCATTTAAAAACAAATATTTGGCCACGAATTCGATATGGATAGCTGGAAAATAAAGTTAATAAATTCATTCAAAAAATTATTTCGTGTCCTTTATAGATAACTCCTTATGGTAACTGAATTAGGCTCTGTTTGGTTTGTCAAACCCGCTAGCTTATAATAGATAGTTTATAGGGGATGAAAAAATAGCTCCATTTGATAATTATTTTAAAAACTATCTTATAATATTTTTTTCACTGGCTTATAACGTTTTATCTCAGACTCTACTTAAAGTAGTGATTGAACTTATAACTTATAGTTTATCCTTTTTTTTTCATTTTGTTCCCTACTATTTTTAATTAAATTCTTCACTTACCCACAATTAAATAAAATATAGAATACTAATCGTACTATTTTTTATATTTAAGAAAAAATAGAATATATATTTTATCTACAAAAAGTTAAATTTATGTAAAAATATAAATAAAAAAAATTTATTTTATCTATAAAAAATAAAATTTAAGTCTCGTAAATGAGAAACGAAACCGATAAATGACATAGAGAAAGCTTTGAATCATGTTGAAATGGAATGGCATAGGAGGGAGAAGCTCAACCAGCAGTTCTATACTGTAGAGCAGTCGTTCCTCTATATTTTATTTTTTTGGGTAAACCGAGGGTATCCTACCGATAGATAGGAGACTACATCCTTTGGAGACGCTATATTTTTTTTTTTTTGGTAAATAGAGGGTTTGTCTCTCCCAACAAAGCCTTTTCCATACACACGGCAGGAGATGAACCCCTGACATCATGCTTAATGAACCCCACTATCTACCAATTATGTTGGACCTTATTGGTTAGTCGTTCCTCTGTGTTAATCATTGAAAAATTAACAAACATTAAACGAAATGACCGAACTTGCAATATTGAAATAATAGAGGATCATATATATTAAAAAAAATCATAGGAACCAAAGTCGCTCATAATCAATAATAAGGGGACCAAAATGCAATTAAGTCTATATAAAAATTAATTCATCACATGATATGATTCATTTCGACTTTGAGTGGTTGCAAGAATTCGCATACTTCTCGTATATATTAGTCAGCCACATTCAGTGTTTTAAAAACCGTTCCAACCAGACCGATTCAACCGGTTAGACCGTCGACCGGACCCCTCTCCGGTCCTGGTCGAACCATAGAACCAGAAAAGAGGTTCAACCGCTAAAAATCACAAAAAAACCGGTTGAACAGGAAAACCGGCCGGTTCATTAAAAAAATTCAAAAAAAAAAAGGCTTTTTTTTTTAATAAAAAAGGCTTTTTTTAAATAAAAAAAGGGCTAGAGTATCATAAATTGAATGACGTACTCCAATTTGTGCTTGTTTAAGTATTAAATAATTTGGACTTGATATGAAAATTAGAACTTAGATTGAAATTATACTTGTTATTTGATCTATTTATTAATGTGTGTGTGTGTGTGTGTGTGTGTGTGTGTGTGTGTGTATCGGTTCAACCACTGGTTAAACCGGTTGAATCGGTTGGACCTTGAACCATTCTCATTTTCTGTTCTCCGGTTCAACCGGTTTTTAAAACATTGGCCACATTATACGTCAACGTTTAAATATTTGTTGGATATAAAACATAAATGCAGCAATATTTGTTGGATATTTTCTTTTTCTTTTTTCTTTTTTCTTGGGGAGATAAAGGAACTATGTTTGGGATCCGGATTCCCAACGTAATGGAAGTATGTATTTACACGTAGTAAACAATCTCGACCATTGATTTAAAAATCAGATGGCTTACATTACACCTTCACTAAACAAACTTAAAAAAATATTTGCTATTAAATTCTAACTGCGTCCATTTCCCTATGTCTGACTTCATGTGCTGCCCAAATTCACTAGTTCACTAGTGGCATATATGTGGATGTTTTTGCTTCTAAAGTTGCGTATATGTCATTTTAGAGTAAGAAGATCGTTTTTTCCCTTTCTTTCTTTTATTTTTTTAGAACTCGCCGTTATTAGAACATTCGGCTTTCTGGTGAGTCCACATATAGCATCCCACAAACTTAGATAGTTAGATCCTTTGGACCCACTGTGAGATTAATCTCCGCTTGAGTGCTTAGGCACATTTTAAGGTTGTCTGCCCCTCTTCAAGAATGTATTTTGGGGGATTCGAACCGAGATCCTCTTCCACAAGCTCGGCTTGCACAATCAACTGAGCCACACTCTGGATTCCCCTTTCTCTTCTTTTTTTTTTTGTTTGGAACTCATTGTAATTGGGTTTCCACGACCTTTGGCTCCCCTTACGGAGTATCCTCACAAACTTAGAACCTTTGGACCCACTATGATACTAATTGTGACAATCGGGGCTGACAAGGGTTAGGGAGTGGTCGTCGGTGCAAAAGGAGGCACGAACAAGAAGCGACTCTTGGTAAGCTTCTAGTCGGAGGGACACATGAATGAACTGATTACACACCGGAATGAAAGGGATCTTGAGACTGTATAGGTATGTGATTATGCAGTTGAAGAAGATATCTTAAAAGAACATACTAATACTGTACATGTATCAACAAGATGCATCTCTTTTCGAGAGCCCATCACTTAAGAACTCTAAAGGTAAGCGGGCTTGACTTGGAGCATTTACGAGATGTGTAACTTACTGAGAAGTAATCTTAAGAAATGTGTGAGTGGGAACAAAATACACTAAAAAGACCCGTATTGATTTGTCGGGACAGTCGTCCTTATAAAATGCACTTTGCAATATACACAGAGAGGAAAATTGTCCAAATTACTATATAGAATACTTTGCTCAAATACAAATCGATGTAAGATCCCAACACACTTAAGATGAGTATTTGGAACATAAGATTTATCAAACTAAACAATTATCATTGTCTCAATATCAAAATTGGAATATATTCTAATATTATAAATCATACTTATCTATAGAGTTTAATCACATTTGAGTTTTTTTTTTTATATCAATTAATTACAAAATACCTTATGGGTTTAATTGGTATGCACTAACAGTGTAAAGACTTTTTACATCGTCAACCAATCATAAATTTACAAAACCATTAAAAATCTTTGACTCTTATCATAACTACTTTAAAAGTCATTCATACCATGATATTTGAATGGTTGACAGTGTATAAAATTTTACATTGACAGGGCATAACAATTAAACTCATATCTTATATGTAACTTTTAAGGAGAATATCATAAAAATCAAATACTTTTAATAATATTACAATCTTTCATTGTTAATTAATAATATAAGAAATCTTAAAATTATCATTAATAATTTCTGATCGGTTGACTGTGTATAAAATTTTACATCATAACAATTAAACTCATATATCTTATATGTAACTTTTAAGGAGATTATTATAAAAATCAAATATTTTTAATAATATTTAATTAATAATATAAGTGTCAACGAAGGTTGGTCCAGTTGGTAAGGATACGACTCATAACGCACAAAGTCGTGAGTTCGAATCCCACTACCGATGTGAGGACCTCGTTGGTAGGTAATCTGTAAATACCTCTGTAAGCGCTCTTTAAGCCGTAAGGCCTGCCCTAGCCCTGGTGAGCTCCCGGGACCCAACTCACCTAAACTTTCTGTTACAATTTTTTTTTTTTAATAATATAAGAAATCTTAAAATTATTATTAATAATAATATATTACAATTAAATTCATGTGCATATATACCCCACCTATCATGGATCTTAACAAAAGTGGATAAAATGGGAAGTATGAGTTGGATTCCGAAATCATAAATATCAAATAATACAAAATAAAAAATAAAAAAATCTTGCTAACAAGTGTCTTAAGAACTTTGGTTAGGAATCAATAGAAAAAAATGATTAAAAATATAAGTTTAATATTTTTCAATGTAATTAATACGTCACTTTTTTATACAAATTTATTTCTTTTGATTTTTTAATAAACATCGTAAATTTTTCTTTGCAGTGTGCCACTAGCTCAATTCCTTTGAAAAGGCATCACCACTCACCAATAGGATGTGGTCGTGGTTGCCCCCATTGGACAAGGTAAACTTAGCTTTAAAGCTTGGCTTTTAATTGACATATGAACTTTTGTGACAAAAAAAATTAATTCTCTGCATGTCAAGAGTCTTTAATTTTGAAGTTTATTAAACGTCTCTCCCTTTGATTTAAGCATAACCCTATTGGCAAAAATAAAAATCCTCACCGAAAAAGGCCAGCCAGTAGGCAATTCCACAATTAGTTGTAAGTTGTAACCTTCCTCGAATCCTACCTTCAAATAGATCTTTCTAGTAGGCAACTCATTGCACTTAAAAATAAAATACACCCGCTTTTTTTTTTCATAAATTTTTTTTTTAATACAATGAAAAATGCACTTTTAACACTTATCATAAAACAGGTGGAGGCTAGCATACACCATTTTAACATATGGTTCATTGCTGAACCATTTGATTTACCCATAGTAGCCGGTTTTCTCGCTAGTAGCAGGTTAGCAAGCTTATAAAAAATTGCATTTTGGGGCCCGGTTAAAATTTATTGGGGGCATATGTGTTATGGACGCAGAAGAGCAGCACAGCAATGAAAAGAATATTCCAGAGTTAGTTAGCCAATTGGGACACGTGCCACTTGATCCTACAAATCAGGAAGTCAGGCGCAGCAGCAGAATGAAAAAGGCTAACAAGAAATATGAAGGCTACGTGATATAAATAGTGGGGAGTAAAGGAAATGAGTGTGCATTGTATGAAGTCTGATACCCTTCCTCCCTTTGGCCCCTTTTCTGATTGTTCTCTGTTATGCTCAAATAGTACTCAGTCCTATAGCTTCCATTCCATTGTACTTAGCACAGTAGGTTGACACTTGATAGTACCCTATTGTACTGCTAATTACTATATAAATAAGAGAAGCTTTCTGCATATTGTTCCTATTTACTTTACATAGTTCCTCACCCTTACATTTGGTGCTTTCGTCGAGCCACCATGGCGGAGAATACGTGCCTCAAAGATCTCCAGGCCGATATGAAAAAAATGTTTGACATCATGGAACTACGCCACCAAGAGTACCTACAACACCGTGATGAAGAAAGGCAACGAATGGAGCAGCTGGAGATCTCTATCGGCTCGTTGCGTTTGTCCTCAACAAATGGTGGATTAGACTCTATCAACTCCTCGGGCTCGTCCTCTTTCCAGGTGAGGAACATCAAGCTAGACTTTCCCAGGTTTGATGGAACGGAGGTCTTACAATGGATCTTCAAGGCGGAGCAGTTTTTCGATTACTATAAAACTCCCGATGAGCAACGCCTCACCATAGCAGCTGTTCACATGGAGAAGGAGGTAGTTCCCTGGTTCCAGATGCAATCTCGGGTCAATCCCTTTCAGTCATGGATCGGGTTTATCCGGGCCCTAGAGTTGGAATTTGGGCCGTCCCCTTTTGATTGTCCAAGGTCCACTCTATTCAAGTTGCAGCAGCACAACTCTGTTAATGAATACTACACAGCTTTTACTTCCTTAGCCAACAGAGCCCAAGGCCTGAGTCAGGAAGCCTTGCTGGACTGTTTCCTCAGCGGTTTGAAGCCCGAAATCCGTAGAGACGTCTTGGCCCAAACCCCGTATTCCATATCAAAGGCTGTCTCCCTAGCCCGTTTGTTTGAGGAAAAATACCCAACCAGACCCAAAACCTACCCGGCCCAACACCTTAGTCGCCCCAACCCCAATCACCAATACACCACATACCGAAACCCTTCCCTTCAACCACTGCTACCCACACCCAACTTGTCACCCCATGCCCCCACACCAAAAAGCCCTCCGATCAAGCATGTCTCTCCGGCGGAGATACAACTCCGACGGGACAAGGGCCTCTGCTACACATGCGACGCCAAGTTTTCCCCAAGCCATCGCTGCCCAAATCGCCATTACCTACTCCTTCTAGGTGACCCAGATGACACCCACAGCCCGGAACCAGAACCGGACCCCCCAGACCTCACCGCCGCTTCAATGACCAACCACACCATCAACCCCATCAGCACCGACGACCTTAATCACCACCTGTCCTTCAACGCTCTAAAGGGATCAAACCGTTTGGGCACGCTCCGCTTTCAGGGAACCATCAAGGGGGTTAAACTTCAAATCCTCTTGGATAGCGGAAGCTTGGACAACTTCCTCCAACCCAGGCTAGCTCAATTCCTTCAGCTCACTGTCGAGCCTGCTCCGAACTTTAAGGTCCTTGTGGGAAATGGAAATAGTCTCACGGCAGAGGGTTTTGTTCGAGAACTGGTTGTGCAGGTACAGGGACACTCTCTTCAACTCCCAGTATACTTATTGTCAATAGCTGGAGCTGATTTGGTGCTTGGGGCAGCTTGGTTGGCAACTTTAGGACCCCATATTGCTGATTATAGTTCCTTATCCCTGAAATTTTACCTGAATAATAATTTCGTGACCCTTTTTGGTGAGCAACCGACCCTACCCACACTGGCCCAATTTCACCACATAAAACGCCTAAACTCTACCCACGCCATAGCTGAGTGTTTCACCCTACACATCTAATCCATTTCCGAACCTAAGCCACCTGATGGTAGCTTTAACCTTCCACCCAACTTAGACCCTGCCTTACAAACCTTACTCCTGAACTATAAACATGTTTTTGCAACCCCCATAGGCTTACCACCAAATAGATCCCATGACCATGCTATCCCACTAATAGAGGGAAGCAATCCTGTCAAGGTGAAACCGTATAGGTACCCTCACAGCCAAAAGGAACAAATTGAGAAAATGGTTGCCGAAATGTTGCAAGAGGGAATCATCCGCCCTAGTGCCAGTCCTTTCTCCTCACCAATTCTTTTAGTCAAAAAGAAGGATGGAACATGGCGTTGCTGCACTGACTATCGAGCCCTCAATGCCATCACCATCAAAGATAGCTTCCCAATTCCCACAGTGGATGAGCTACTAGACGAGCTATGTGGTGCTCATTTTTTCTCAAAGCTGGACCTTCGCTCTGGATATCACCAAATACTGGTTAAACCCGAGGATAGGCACAAAACCGCCTTCCGGACACATCAAGGACTGTATGAATGGTTGGTCATGCCCTTTGGGCTGACGAATGCCCCAGCCACCTTTCAGAGCCTCATGAACACCATATTTCAGCAGCAGTTACGAAAATCGGTGTTGGTGTTCTTTGATGATATCCTTGTGTATAGCCCATCCTGGCCTGCTCACTTGGCCCACTTGGAAGAGGTTTTACAGTTATTGAGCAATCATTTCCTCTTTGCCAAGCTTTCCAAATGCAGTTTCGGCCTCACCAAGGTGGATTATTTGGGCCACACAGTGTCTAGCCAAGGAGTGGAAATGGACGAATCAAAGGTTCAAGCAGTATTGGCTTGGCCTGAACCACGCTCAATCAAACAGCTTCGTGGTTTTCTAGGCCTGACAGGCTATTATAGGCGTTTTATAAAGGGGTATGCTACTCTTGCTTCTCCTTTAACTTCATTACTTAAGAAAGATGCTTTTAATTGGTCTCCTGAAGCTACTAATGCTTTTATTAAGTTAAGACAGGCTATTACTACGGCGCCAGTTTTGGCCCTACCAAATTTCTCTCTGCCTTTTGTTCTTGAGACTGATGCTTCAGGTACAGGAATTGGTGCCATACTCGGCCAAGGCAATCATCATATCGCCTACTTTTCTAAACAGTTATCGCCAAGGATGCAAAAGCAATCTGCTTATAGCCGAGAACTGTACGCGATCACGGAAGCCTTAGCAAAATTTCGTCATTATTTATTGGGTCATAAGTTCATCATTCGAACGGATCAGAGAAGCCTTCAATCCTTGTCGGATCAAACCATCCAGACACCAGAGCAACAAGCTTGGCTCCATAAGTTTTTGGGGTATGATTTCACCATTGAATACAAGCCCGGCAAGGATAATGTTGCAGCCGATGCTCTTTCAAGGTCATTCTTCATGGCCTTATCCGGCCCCAAGTCTACCTTGCTGTTTCAGATTGAGCAGGCCACTGATAATGACCCTCAATTGGTAGCAATTAGAGATAAATGTTTGCAAGGGGAAGCACCAAACCCACACTATCAGGTTGCTAATAATCTGCTATACTGGAGGCAGAAAATTGTAGTCCCAAACCAGCCTGATTTAATTGCAATGCTTCTCAAGGAATTTCACTCCTCACCGCTTGGGGGACACTCGGGAATCGCACGAACTAAGGCCAGAATTGCTAGTCTTTTTTTTTGGCCTCACATGGCAAAAGACATTAGGCTGTTTGTATCCCACTGTCTTGTGTGCCAACAGGCAAAGTCCTCTAACGCCTTACCTGCTGGTCTTTTACAGCCCCTGCCTGTACCAACCCAAATTTGGGAAGATGTGGCCATGGATTTCATTACGGGCCTCCCAGCTTCGCACGGCTACACTGTTATTATGGTTGTGGTAGACCGTCTCTCAAAATATGGTCATTTTGCCCTTCTTCGAGCCGATTACAGCAGCCTCACTGTCGCGGATACCTTCATTAAAATGGTGGTGAAATTACATGGATTTCCAAAGAGTATCGTATCCGATAGAGACAAGGTTTTCACAAGTAAATTTTGGCGTCATTTATTTCGGCTAAGTGGCACAACTCTTGCCATGAGCTCGGCTTACCATCCTCAGTCCGATGGGCAATCTGAGGCGTTGAACAAGAGTCTGGAGCTGTATTTGCGTTGTTTCACTTTTGACAATCCGAAGTTGTGGTTCAATCTGCTTCCTTGGGCTGAATTCTGGTACAACAGCTCTCACCACAGCAGCATTGACATGACTCCTTTCAGGGCCGTATATGGCCGTGATCCACCGGCTCTAGTTCGATATCAAGTTAACTCTACTGACCCACCTGATTTGCAAGAAATGCTGCAGTTGCGAGATTCGGTCCTAAACCAGCTCAAGGCAAATTTGCACAGAGCACAGCAATTTATGAAAAAATATACTGACCAACATAGGAGGCCATTGGAGCTGCATATTGGAGACATGGTACTAGTTAAGCTTCAACCGTATCGCCAACACTCAGTAGCCTTGCATAAAAATCAAAAGCTAGGCCTCCGCTATTTTGGGCCATTCCCGGTTCTGGAGAGAATTGGTTCAGTCGCGTACAAGCTCTTGTTGCCCCCTACTGCGAAAATACATCCAGTCTTTCACATATCTCTGCTGAAACCTTGCAAAGGTGATCATACTAGCCAATATGTACCATTGCCCCTTATGTCAGCTGAACAAGGTCCTCTGCCGCTACCTCAGTCCATTCTCCAGTCGCGCACCATTCTAAAAAATGGACATACAATTCAGCAAGCCTTAGTTCAATGGGAAGGCTTCACTTCAACTGCAGCTACTTGGGAAGATTGGCACACCTTGATCAGCGACTACCCTTTCCTCAACCTTGAGGACAAGGTTGTTTTCAATGGGGGAAGTGATGTTATGGATGCAGAAGAGCAACACAGCAATGAAAAGAATATTCCAGAGTTAGTTAGCCAATTGGGACACGTGCCACTTGATCCTACAAATCAGGAAGTCAGGCGCAGCAGCAGAATGAAAAAGGCTAACAAGAAATATGAAGGCTACGTGATATAAATAGTGGGGAGTAAAGGAAATGAGTGTGCATTGTATGAAGTCTGATACCCTTCCTCCCTTTGGCCCCTTTTCTGATTGTTCTCTGTTATGCTCAGATAGTACTCAGTCCTATAGCTTCCATTCCATTGTACTTAGCACAGTAGGTTGACACTTGATAGTACCCTATTGTACTGCTAATTACTATATAAATAAGAGAAGCTTTCTGCATATTGTTCCTATTTACTTTACATAGTTCCTCACCCTTACAATATGTGAAACGATAATTTTATTGCTACCCCTTCCTCCCCGCACACGATATGTTGTCTCTCACCCTCGCTTACAAGATGGAGAAGGAGCTCCGATGAACGGCAGTGGCGTTTCTGGTGTTAGGAAGCGACGGTGGTCGGTGCAGCAGTTAGTTCTTCTTGTCTGTTCGCCTAGACCTCATCGTCAGGGAAAAGGTATGTATATCGGTAACACTTACAAAGCTGTTTGGCTAGTTTTTGTATTCTCCTTTTCTCATCGAGATCTGTGTTGATTGAAGTGGTGTTCTAGTCCGAAGCATAGACAGTAATGTCACTAATCGGCTAGGGCAACTGTGAAATACAAGTTTCGCTTTCCTCCTTTGCTTCATTTTGGTTATCGAATACAAGACGGAGAAGGTCAGGGGTTGATAAACGTTGATTTGGCGTTGTCCAGTGGCTTCAGACGATGGGTTTGTATGATTATTTCAATAACTAAAAAGGGGCATGTGTGAAAACAAGGACTTGTCGCCAAATCCATCCGACATGGCCATCACCTACCGCGTGCCTTGAAGAATGCTGTGCGTGGATAGTTTGCCATAGGTTACAGGAGTTAGCAAGTCTTCATAGAAAAAGGTTCAAAACAACTAAGACAGGGTAATGACCTTTAATGGACAAAGGAGTGGTTTTTAAGAGTAATGGAAATATATTACTGCAGTTTCGCCACCTATAAAAAAAATGAACCAACTTCTGCAAAATGGGCTTCTTGACCCGGCTGGAGTTAGAAGATGAGATGGAACCGTTGCATTCTCTTTTACCCTACAAAAGAAATAAAACACTTGCGTGTTCAACGGCGCAATGGTTAGCTTTCTTAGTTTTATTTGAGACATCTCTCAGGTTACGTGTTCGATCTTTAACTTTGGTCATCTTTGAGTTTTATTTAACCGTTTTTGTTTTAAACAAAAGAAAAGTATTGGCAATTAAAATTAGTCACAAGGAGCGGGAGCAGGGATCGACCCGACAACCTAACAGTAATAGAGACTAGCACTTAACCACTGGGCCAGTCAGCAATATCTTACCCTTAAAGGACACTTATTTATATTTGAACATTAAAAGTAAGTAGCATGGGCACTCCTTCCCCCATCTCCAATCGGGTCAAAAAGACTCGTTTAGCATAAAATCAAGTTTAAGTTATCCGATAAAAAAAAAACTCCATTTTGTGTTGTTTCCACATCCTTTTAACCCAAATTAGATGAACCATTCAACCATTTGCGATTTAAAATGTTTTGTGCGTTCAATATATAACTTAACAATGTTTTAATGGCGGAAAATTTTCACTGTCTGCGGAGGTTCATGAAGGAAGAGCATCATAAGATGGAAGTGAAGGGCGAAGGTAAGCAATGGGTCGCGAGTCTTCATTTTTCAGCTAGCTTCCGTTCTAAAGGAGGCAAAGCATATGTCCTTCTCTCCGTTGCTGGGTCTTTCACTCCAAGCCAAAACTGTGGCATGAGGGAGACTGGAAGTACTAGTAGAGAGGGGTTTCAGAGAGAAAGGATCTGTTTGCAAAATGCACACATAATAAGGGACTCGATCACAATTTTGTAGGAAAACCAGTTTATTCAGTCATTGGTTATCTTTTTTTTTTTTTAATAGAAAAATCTCAACCATTGATTACTTTAATAATAAATCCAACGGTTAATTTTAATGCTTCATGGGTGAAGCACATGAGGAAATGCTTCATGCTCGACGCGGCCCATAAAACATGGTTCGTTTGGATAGCAAGAAGTTGGGGAGAGGGAGGTGGAAGAGATGGAAGTGGGACAGAGAATATGGACTTGCACGGTTTGAATGATTAAAAAAAAAAAAAAGCAGGGAAGAGAGAAGTTAAGGTAGGACCCACAAAAAAATTTCTCCCGATGAGTGGAGAGATTCTGACGGGAGGTGAGATATATCGTGGGAATTCCAACTTTATCCTTTTGTATATCAAGAATAACATGAAACTATTGTTAATGTATGAGGATAAATATGTCTTTATATCAAAACTTAATTTTTCTGTCTCTTCTACTTAAAAATTTACTCATGTTCTATTCATTTTCTCTTCTCTCCTACTTCTCTCATTACCCAAACAAAGCATAGTCACCGTGCACTACCATCGTGGTTATTCCCTGTGCTGTCCTTTGTCTGTGGCAGAACACAACTCCTCTGCCTCAATTTCTGTTTGTGTTCCCACTTCTCGTCTTCCATTAGGTTCAGGTTTGAAGGGATGGGTAAGCAGGAATAAGAAAGAGAGGAAAAGAAAGAAGGGTAGGATCATGAATGAGACATGGGATTAAATTTTTATAATTTCAATTTCATAAGTTCATTTGTAATTAATATTTATATGGATTATATTTATTTATTTATTTATTCATATATATATATATATATATATATTACGAGAATAATATATTTGTATGTTTTTTTGTTTGAAATCTATCCTAATTAGCCCTTTGGGCCTAGGACCGGCCCAAAACCTACTGGGGCTTAAAACAAATTTTGAAATGAGCCCTTTTTGAAGCTAATAAAAAAAAATTGAGTAAGTAATATTAACTATTTTTTATTTTTTATTTAGTAAATCGATGTACAAAAACAACTACATTTTTTAGGCCTAAAGCCCTAGTTTTGGTAGCTTGGGCTTATGCCGACCATGTTTGGGTCGAGCGAATCCACCAAAGTATAAGATATTGAATGCTTTGGGATAATTTTGTATAATTAAGATGGTGTTAAATGTTAATAATAATGTTGAAGCGTTATATATTATATTAACTAGCAAAGTTTTATTGGTGGGATAGAGAATGGAGGCAACATAATGTTTTTAATTTGTGTAATTTGCGTGCATGAATATACTTTGATGAATAGTGAAAGACTAATTCTTTTTAAAATAAAGATATAAATAAATTTGGTAGAACCTTTCTCAACAAAGCTTTTTATGTACACATGAATGTTTCAAAATAAGGAGTTTAATTACATTTGAAGTCAGTTTATTTTAGTGTGTGTTTGATTTCAGATTGAAAACCTTTAAAATTGATTATGCTCTTTGTCAAGAGTGATTTTAGTAAAAATGAATTGCTTATTTACTGTTTGTAGAATTGATCTTGCTTTAACGATTTCGACTATGAGCTACAAAAAATAACTTTTGCATTGGGTTAAAATTTTATACTAAGTTTTACATTAAACATGCTTTCAAAATGAAAACGTCCAAACACAAATCATTTGACTTCAAACTTAATTCTAACCGAACCAATGTTACAAAATAATTTCCATTCAAAATCATTTTTATCAAATTAACGGTTAACCAAACACATACTTAAAGCCTTCAAGAGCCATAAGCGCAAATAGTAGTGTAGCCTGTGAGAAAGGTGTACGTAGAAAGTGATTCTTAGATGTTCGGATTGTTGGAATGCCTCAATCAAAGACAGGAACATATTCTTTGCGCGAATAAAACTGTTAGTACCTCATGTATTGAGAAACCAAGTAATATGCATGTGCTAGGTTGCTAGCTACCTCGTCTACGAATATGCAGTTCACAACACATGGGTATAGAACTGGAAACACCAAATTCACTAAAAGAACAAAAAGGAAGCAAGGCAAAACTGGGCATTATGATCATATTTAAATTGAAATACGAAAGTGTATTAAAAATGAGGAGTGTAGTTAGTTTAAAATAAAGAGTACTCCATTTAGAGTAAACTAAAAGCTAATTGCTAAAATGGTCTGATTGTTGCAGCAGAAATTGTGAGGAGAGAACTTGATGGGAGAGAATATGCAGAGAAAAGAGACTTCTCCATCATTTGGTAGGAGAAGAAATAGGTGGGAAAGAATAAAAAACCGTGGGACCCTCACAAAAATTTATTCACCTCAACATCGCGAAGAAAAATGGAGGAAATGGAAGACTGATCACATTTTTAGCTTCTTTCTCAATTATACCCTTGTGCAATTGTGTTTGACAATGGAATAATGAATTAATAATTGCACATTGCAAAGCTTCCATACAAAGCACCGAGGACAAAACGTGTGCTGTCACTATGTTATTAATTTTATTGGTTTAATTAGTTTAATATAATTAATTAATTTAATAATTTAACTATATTAAACTATTAAAATAATTATTTAAATAAATGTAATCAATTCAAATAATTAATTATATGGATTAAATTAATTAATTGAATTAAAATATATAAAAATTAAATTAAGTAAGTAATTTAGTTTCTTAATTAAATTAAAATTAAAAAACAAATTAAATTTTATGAGAAATTAAATTCAAACAAATATAAAACCATGTAATTTATTTCAAGGATATTTTTGTCCATTAAAAAATAATAGCATTTTTATCTTATCATTTTCTATTCAACCAAATAAAGTGAGGGAGACAAATACATTTTCTATTTAAATTATTTGATTTTTTAAATTAACTTAATTAATGAAATTAAAATATTTGTATATGTTTTTTAGTTAAGGATATTTTTGTCTTTTTAAAAACAATTATATTTCTCTCTTCTCATTTACTATCTAACCAAACAAACGAGAGAGGGAATACACTTCTTTCTCCTCTATTTCTCTCATAGTTATCTTATACCAAACAATACATCAAATCTACTCTATCTCTCATATCTTTTTCTCTTCTCATACTCTTTCTCTCTTCTTCTTTTCTTCTCACAACCGAATAAAGCATAAGGGATCAACCATTTTTTTTTTGCCAAACTAAAGATGGCAATGAGGCAAAGTGGGTATGAGTAATTTCCTTCCACCTGTCCTACAGGATGAATCCATCATATATTTGTCCCGAATATCCACATGGATATTCGTTAATTGGGTTTTTAAATTGATTTTATAAATATTCCCGGATATCCATGAATATCTATTAAACTGTGAAAAAAAATTTCAAGTATGGAAAAGTTTCAAAACATATATAATCTTTTCTTACCGTATAATAAATAGATATTTTCCAATTATTTAATTAGTCGTGGCTATATAATATATATCATATATGTAATGCAAATATTTCTTTCTAAAAATTATGAAATTTTTAAGTAATTTCATATATCGGATGTCCGCGGATATGAATATCTTAATACCTCCCCATCATATCAATAAGTGAATGTAGAAAAATGCATTTATTTTATCTATAGGTAACTGTTAATTAAGCTACAACTCGAATCAAATCTACCACGGTTTTCTGACAGAAGGACAGTCAAAACAACAATTTTATGGCTGGATAATGGAGATGATCCAGCTAATAAGATTAGCTTTGCATCTACCAAAAAAAAAATAAGGTTAGCTTTTTTGTGGGCATTTTATTTTGGTGCTCAAAGGGGCAGAACACTAAGTTTTGTGGCCATTTTTACTTGGGTTTTGCAAACACACAAGCAGGATATTTGTTAAAGAAGGCAAAACAGGAAGTTTTAAATGAAAACAAAGTATTCATTACATTAGTAAATGAAAAATCATTACTTTTCTTTTCTGAGAAATTTACTTTTTATAATTCTTTAACAAGTGTCATTATAAGAATCTTTTCCTTTTTGGGGAGGAGATTTCAATACGTTAAGGTGTCACCCAACACAAGAGTTAAACTTTCTTTAGTGAATTATAAAATAAAAGAATAAGAAAATGAAATGGGAAATTTATTTTAAGAATTTGGATTTTTCTGAACCATGAAATGCAGCATGATAGCATATATTATAGTTTGTTAGTGGGAGAGAACATGGGGAGGGGATTGAGAGGTCCACACACTCCACCTTGTTTCTCATCCTCAGTTGTTTGTGAAAGAATTCCACAAATTATGCCTTCCCATTCTAGGACAATTTCCTTTTTCTCCTGCTATAATAGTAGGGTTTTTTTAACCTGTGCAATTTTGTACTGGTTAAGGATTTTAAAAGAGTAAATTTACCTAGGAACTTGTGTATTTTATATTTTCAAAATTGAAATGCTTAGTTTTCCAATAAATAATTGTTGTTTTTGGGGTTTTTAACCTGTGCAAAGTTGTACATGATAGAAAAACCCATAATAGTATAAGTCTACCAATGGTTCCATCTAACTATTAATTCAACATCCATATGTGTGAGAGAGAATATGAGAATTCGTTGTATCATAAAAGCAAAAAGGATACCAGTTTTTTGAAAAATTATAAGACAAGGAAGATACTTGGGCATGTGTTTGTCTATGCGGTTATGGCTTTTATTAGATCAAGGGGAATTTGAAATAAGATATTATTATATTGTGATATATCTTAAAAGCAATTGGCTTAGTAGAGAGAAGTTAGGATTAAATAATTATTAACCATATATGTGAAAACACATATTTTTTTTTGTTCGTTGTTGATGGGAATATTATAGGGGTGTCTAACTTGAAAGAAGAAAATAGGTGAATAAGGTTCACAAGCTTTCTACATTCATGAGGAAGTGTCATGATTGGCTATGGAGAAGTTAAAGAACACCTTTGATAAAGTTGCAGACCAGATTAGTGACAAAGCATGAAACACGTAAGGGTAATTCAGGTCAATGACCAAGATAACCTCTCAAGGTCGAAGATCTCAACCTCAAGCATGCATTCCTTGAAAGTTGAAACTCAAAAGTTGAAAGGGACTTTATCATAGCATCTCTTAACACTCATGTTGCTGTATAAAGGTTTGATATCCTGTAAATAATTAATTATACTTTTGGCCCCTTTATTTTGATGTCCAGTCGATTTTGGTCTCCCAAATTTTTCTTCTTCTTTATTTTAGTCCATACATTTTAAAAATGTATAATTTTGGTCTATTCATGAAGTTTACTTTCAATAATTAACATTTAAAATCAGCGTTCACTTATGACGTTACTTGTTAGAAAGCATAAGTTAGGTCAAATAATCATAAGTTATGTTGGATATAGATACACCAATAATTATTGGATGTTAAAATAATGGATGAATCAAAATTCCACCTTTTTAAAATGTATGGACTAAAATCGAGCGAAAGAAAAAATCAAAGGATTAAAATCGTTCAAACACTAAAATAGAGGGAGCCAAATTGTAATAATTAAGCCTCGTAGAAAATACCTCATCTTTAATAATTAATCATGACCGTTATCTACAATATTAGTCTCATGATCCCAATTAAAATCCAAAACAAAGTGTTGTCTAATGTTCAATGTACTTAGGAATCTATTCCCGTCATATTCTTCTTCTTTTTCCATCGAAAATATGTTCTTTCTCTTAAAAATTCTCACATAAGCACCCTTCTTTTTATTTGGTCTACGCGAGTCTCTAAAAAATGCACTCCTCTACATGGGCCTCAAAGTGTTTATGGGCTAAGAGTTTTTCAACTGTTTTAGTTGAGCATTTCGTTAAAAAAAAAGAAAAAATTGAACAGAACCAATGGGCTTTCTGGGGTCATAAATTATCAAGGCCTAAACAAAGAGCAATGAACTTGTTTCAGTAAGAAGGCCCTTTTTTAAAGTTGGGCTAAGGACCTCTGCAAGAAAAAATAATATATATATATATATATAATATAAACTTCCACTTCTTCTAATTAATAAACAATTAAAGTTAAACTATATTTTTTATCCTTATATGTGTCCTCATTTTCGACTTGGTCCCTGTATATAAAATAAAATTAAAAAATCCAATCAAGTCCCTGTACATATAATTATTTTCAACTTTATCATCATCGTTTATTGTTGATATTAATATAATCCTGTTTGTTGGTGCTAAAATATAAAGATTAAATTAAAAATGATTGTCGTGTATAGAGATCGAACAAGTATTGTTTGATCGTGATATCATATGTGATGATCATTTTTAATATAATCCATATAAACTTCCACATGTCGGCTTCACATGCACTGTCGACTTCACATGCACTTCTTAAAGGAACATTTTCACACATGGCTTCATCAGAGGAATTCCCATCCATTTTTGCTTAGGTGTCATCATCTCCTTCATTTGACACAAAAAAGTATAATTAAATTAATTTTTGATTTCAAATTAAAAAAAAAACGACGTTTAGTGATAGTGTAAAATTAGGGAAACGATCAGTATTTGCAAATGGAAGAGCCGTTATAAAAGGAGGTTACAATTAACATTTAATACTCATTAGTAACAGTATAAATAAAGTTGTTAAATGCTAGATACCAAAATAGGATCAATCATAATCAAATTCCAATATGATCACATTTTTAAACTGATCTAAATTCAAAATAATTTGTAGCAGATATTGAATTTCTCAAATAGAATATCATTGACTTTCAACAATGAATTAAAAGCCCGCACACTCAATCAACATTAATGTAAAGATAAGGGGAGAAATATATTTAGAAAATTATCAACACTGATGTGATAATGATTTGTGCAATTTAAATAATCTAAATCAGTCACTATCCACAAAAGCATTATTAGAATATCCAATTTAAATTAATAACATAAAGCATGAATCAGCCACTGCCATTCTTCAGTTGAGAAAAAATGGAAAGCATTATTAGATTGAGATTAATTTCTATATATCGTCAGTATAAATGATTTTACACTGACATCCAATAATATCTTAACAAATCAACATTATTATTATTTCTTTATCTTAGTTATTAAAATAAAGGTATATATGTTAAAATATTAATGAATGTCAGTGTCAACTTTTTTCCACGGACAGTGCATAGTACATTAATCCTTATTAGAATAATGTAATTTCGAAATGAATCAATTGAAGATCACGACATTAATAACCAATAGCAGAAATCAAGCAATCAGTGTTACTGAAGCCAAGTATATTATTTTGAGAATGATTATTGAAGCTGAATAAGGGAAGAATCCAAAATGATTGATAAATGAGTGTTAGTAATATGAGACAAGCAATCAGTATAATATCTGAGATGATATGCAATTTGAAAATGAGTATATTATTTCGAGTATTATTATTGAAGCTTACTAAGGAAAAAATTCAAATGAATGATAGCAAATTTTAATTACACTGAATAAACTAATAATATTTAAAAATAAAATATAATATATCATCATCTATGCCATGCAATTGATATAGCAAAAGCAGAGGATAATTCAAATATTCAAAAAAATATACGTAATTCACTCGGTAGGGGCATTTTGTATAATGGGGGCTTCATGCATCACGCGGATAAACCTTGAGGGCAGTGTACTTTTACATACCTGAGGCTTTTGTGACTTCATCGCATGTTTCGGCTTTGTTCGTCAGATTGTCATGCGTCGAAGACCATCTGGACAATATTATATTGTATATTATCACATGCATCATGAATATATGTTAAAATTGCCTATTGGATTCTATTAGAAAACGAGCTGCCACATGACCTCTTCATCATTTTCCAAAAACATTTCGTGCGTTTCCGTATCGTGTGCTTCTCCTAATTTTCTTGTTGTTTTGTTATGTCGGTTTGTATATCGGGAGGGGCATGTTGTATCATAAGGGGTTTCTGCATCACGCGAATAAACCTTCGAGGCACTGTACTTTCACAAGCATCAGGCTTTTGTGACTTTGTCACAGGTTTTGGATTTGTTCGTCAGATCGTCATACGTTGAAGGCCATATGGATAGCATTATATTGTATATTAATTATCACATGCTTCGATCATGAGTGTATATGTTAAGTTAATCAAAATCAAACATGTATGTGGTTTTTTGTTTTTTTGAGATAAAACATGTGGTTGGTTAGTGCTCGATGATATAAAAACAAATAAGGAAGGAATATCAATCTACAAATATATTATATTTATCATAATACACAACAATCTCCGTGTTTACTAATAAAGTTTTGTGTTTATGGCTTGACACTTTTAAATTGATTCGCCATTATTATTTTCTTTCTCTCAAAAACAAATTTTAAAGATTTGTCCATTTAAAATCAAATCATTATATCATTAAATATCAAGTTTCCAAAAACTACCACACAAAAAAAATGTTTATTGAAATCAAAATATTATATTAAATATTAAACGACTCATTAAAATCTCAGTGGCAGCAACCCAAACTGAAACTACAACCACTATAGCAAACATTGTTTCATTAAAATCTCAGTGGCAACAACCCAAACTGAAACTACAACCACTATAGCAAACATTGTTTTTGTTAAATCATTAAATCATTGATGCATAACTTTAAAAGAGGTCGATTTTCCCCCAAAAAAAACTACAAAATAAAAAAAAGAAAAAGAAAAGAGGTCGCTATAGAATCACAAAGAAAGGATTTTAATTAAAGTCCATTTTAACGCTTTGCATATAAATGAGAAATCTCTACTCCAAAAACTTTATTATTTGCTGACCATGCATTTGTTCCTGAATTTAGGATATAATCAATGTCGACCAGTCGAGTTAGCTCAATCAGAAAAAAGTTAATCCAAAGTAGTGTGGTCCTCAACTGAAATGAATCAAATCCATGGAAAAGACGAAAGGATGATGAGACTCTTGATATCTTTTGCTATAACAAGTGCAAGAGTGGGTACACAGTGCATTTACATGTGATATCAGACAAATACCACACCCCCCTAGAACCATCCAGATATACTTTTACCTCCAAACCTTGCAATTTACAATGAAAAAAAATACAAAATGGAGAATTTTATTATGGATTCATTATGTAAAGGGAAATAGATATAAAATTTTGAGAGATCATTTGGATATAATTTTTTTTTGAAAAGTTACTATTGAAAATAAAAGTAGTTAATTCTAATGATAGAATGTTATTTTATGTAAGTTAAAAATTTTTAGCACTCTCATATTATTTTGAAATTGTTTTATAAAAAAAAAATATTATTTTGAAATTGTTAATTTTTGTTCTTCCATGTAACACAACAATTAAGCCTTTGATTTGGAGGTAACTAGAAACACCAATTATTGTGAAATTTTCTATAATTCTTTTTGTAATTTATTGTATAAATATTTTTTTGGACAATATAAAGAAAATTAGTTACCTTAAAACTATTTTTCAATTACCATTCCTTAATATAAAATTAATTTTATTATAATATATTATAATAATAATCACTATCAAATTAATTTTATTTTCATTGCTATTGAATAGGATTATTATTTTAAAATTTATTGGATCACAAGTTAAAGTTTTTTGTATAATATATCTCTATTTATATAGTATCATATTCATTTTTCTTAAGTAAATGAATTGTTGTTCCTTTCAATCAACTCAATTGGTTAAATTACAAGACGTAAATTGTGAATATGCGAATTAAATTCCATAATGTGCTTCACACTTTTCTTGTTAACATCTCCTCTTTGCCCTAGATGAAAAATGTTAAAATATTCAATGAATACTATGTTATAATAAATATTTTTTGTTTGACCAACATAATAAATATTTTTAAAAAAGGCAAAAATTAAATTTATTATTATTATTTTAATTTTAATTAAAAAGGGAAAAAATTGAGTGGAGTTGTTTTAAAACGTGATTGTGTTTGACCCATGAAGGGAGTTAAAGAGAGGGGTAGCGATGGTATGATACTATGATATGACCCGTTTTTCCGAGAAGCTCCGTTTCTCTTCGTCTTTGTTGCTGAAACCGACCCGCTTTCTCGCTCTTGTTTCTCTCTCCACTCTTCGTCTCTGCAAGTCCATTGCTCGCTTCTTACTCTCTCAAACCCTACCCTTCCTCTCTATGGATAATCTCTTCGCCGATCACGATTACTTCTCCGACGACTTCGATTCCACCTACCACCAACGTCCCCACCGTCGCTTCCTCCAAGACGACGATCCCGATTTCGGCCTCGATAGGGTTTACTTGCTTCCTTACAGGTTAATCCATTATTCTTCGTTCTTCTTTTTCGATTCCGCAATTTGCTTGCAATGTGTAATGAATCTTTTGATGTTTCGTTTTGTTTTGTTTTTCGTGATTATTGATTTTTTTGTTGATTATTATTGCTGCGAAGGTGGTGGATTGAGGCACAATGTGAAGGTGATCGTGTGGAAGGTGTTCTGTACACCGTGACGTGTAATAACGATTCCGATTCTGAGATTTTGCTCCATTTAAGGAAGCAAGAGGATCGCGATAAGATTAAGCATTTGGAGTTAGGGTTTTCTGGATGTCAATATGCGTTGGTTGCTGAAGGAAATTGGTTGCGTATCCTCAAACGGTGAGTGAGGATTCGTTTTTTTTGTTTTGTTTTTTTTTGTTTCCTCTGTCTTTTCGTTTTACCTATTCAAGACATTGTAATTGAAGGTGTAGTGTTATTGAAATTAAGCATGATTTTGATGTCTTGTTAGGAGTTTATGATGCATTGAGTTGTAATTGTGGTTGCCTTTTCATGTGTCCCAAGTATGGTGTCTTGCCTTATGATTATTTGGTTTTTCTTTTTTGAGGAGCATTTGAGATGGTGCCCAAGTGAGAGCTAATAGAGTAGCAAGGGTTCAAATAGTTGTTATGCAGTACTAAGGATGTCTATTGCACCGTTAGGCACATTCGGGTGCATATCTGTGTGGGCATGCAGCTGGGCTGCATTTCAGACGTTCAGTGATGTGTTAGGTGCAAATGGAGTGCTTTCTTGAAAGTATGGTTTTTTGAATGAAATGTGTGAGAACTGAGAATATTGCAACCCAATGATTTTTGTATCATAAGTATGAGATAATTTGAGGGTGAGCGTTGGCGCAATAGTAAGGTTGCTGCCTTGTGTCTTGGAGGTCACAGAGGTTGCATACATCTACCCTCCCCGGACCCTAACAGGTTGGAGCGTCGTGCATTGGGCTACCTTTTAGGTATAAGATAATTTCAAACTTTCATGTTTCTAACCCATATTGACGGGTTCTAGCCTTACAAGATTATGTTAAAAGGATGATCAAGTGCAGAATCAAAATTCAAAGATAATCATAATAGTTCCTCTAAATGAAAGCTATATGTAGGTGCTAGAAAATCTTGTCCTGTTTGTTTGGAATAGCCAACTTGGTGTGCACGTTGTCTGTTCACAATCAAGGAAGAGCTCAGTCTGAGCCTTGACCTTGCCGGGTCAAACTGCTCAGTTGGTTTACCAGTTGATGTGCTGCCGTATACCTATCACAATTGCTACTCTAGGATGCAGTCCTCCTTCCACCAGGCCCACACATTTGACTCCAGGCTGTGCCTTCTTCATTAAGTTTCACCAGAGATCCTCCAAATCAGGCTTGTCCAATACAAGGTCAATGCTACGAGCCGCACTGATCCTTTTGGAGTCGTAATGTAAGCAAATAATGAACAGCCTTTGGCTGTGCTTACCTTGGCAGCCGGTTAGTAAATTGACTAAATTCTAAGCACCTAAAAAATGGAGTGATGGAGAACTGCAGAAGGACCGGTGATGCTAAATCAATACTCCTCAAATAGTATCTATGGGTTTGAATCTTTTGATCATATGATGATAGCAGACATGGTTACAGGCACAATAGAATGCGTGTTAATTCTTATGGAAGTGACTTGCATTTAGTATAGTTAATGAGTCTTGGTTGGACCAATAGGTTGCCTTGTTGTTAGAATTAGCCCACTTGGTGTGCATGACCTTCTTTAACACCAATGTGACACTTGGTGCATCATCCATCGGGCTTACTTCAGAATGGGAAGCGTGGTGATTTAATGTCCGGTTTCTTTAGCCTCCCTCCCTCTAATCGTTGTCTGGGGGTAACTTGTATAATACTTTTTTCTCTGGATGGTTCCATGTGTATATTACAGAAATTTAACATTCATTTGTTGTTGCTTTTTCTAATGGCAAAATGATTTTAACACTGCAGTGGCTGACATTATCAGCCTTTTAATGCTAGCTGATTTTAATATGGTTTTGTTTCCATTTCAAGTTAGAAAACATCTCTGGATGGTTCTTTACGAGCACATATAATTTATGGAAGTTGAAAATTGATTCGTTATTTCATTTTACTTTTATTGTAGGTATAATGATTTTAATAACACAGTGAAAGATTTTGGGAGCATCTTCCGCTCAGAGGACTGTTTGCCAGATTTGTTCCCCTTGCAAGTCAGGATATTTGTTTCATGGGAAACAAATTCACTGGTTGCAAAGATAAGCCAAAAGGTCCAATTAATAATTTGGTTGTTTTCTTCTTCTGAATGCTGTTTGGCCAGGGTTAACAATTGTGCTTGCAAAAAGTTTGCATTGTATTTTCTATTTTTTTTCAAAGTAGCTCTGTATAATCAGTAATTTATAATAGATGGCATGATTATTGATTTCAGGAAAATGTGGCTGATTTCTACAAGAAAGCTTGTTACATTTTCAATTCTGAATATAACCCAGTGAGTTAGCTTACTTCGCTAACTAATTGATTTTGTTTATAGGTCGACTATGTTGCCTTGGTTATGTATAATTTTGTTTATTCGTTCTGCAGGTGCATATTTGGGACTTTTCAGGGCAGACAACTCAGTTGTTCTTGAATGACAAAGTTAGATTACCAAACAGTTCTGCCATTCAACCTGGAAAGGAGGTAGCTGCTGATTCACCTTTTTTATGTTTTCTTTTTATATAATTTTGTTAAAGAAATTTCATTGTTGATACATGTCATGATTCCCAATAGAGGGTAGCCCAATAGGTAGAGGTAGAGGTAGAGGTAGACCAAGAAAAACTATAGGCAAAATCATTAAGATTTAGATTGAAATAGTTTGTCTATAAACATAATTTATGAAACATTATGGTGTTGTTTGATCCATGTACCAACCCTACCCGATGGGAAAAAGCTTGGTTGTTGTTGTTAAAGAAATTTCAAGTTTATGGTTGTTCAGTGAGGAACTAGATGCTTGACAAGTGACAATTCTTGGTATGATATTAAAATTAATCTGTGTAAATGATAGTTCCGAATTCAGACATGTTTTAGGATATATCAATAATTTTGAAACTTGAAAACATGGAGTCCAGTTTTTCAGTCTGTTTATAGTGTTGCTGCTGCTCCACGTCTTTGCAGGTTCTTCTAGAGTTGCAAGTTCATGGACTTTCAGATTCTTTGATGGATAATGGGTGCAATGAGATGATTGCAGATAGGCCTCAGATGGAATGTTCTTCTCACAGCGGCTCTGTCATGACGAATGGAAGCACTGACAGTGTGATCCGCTATGTCACAGCAACCAACTCCTTTAGACACAGTAGCTATAAAGCAATTCGATCTTTGGGCTTGACAGGATTACAGAATCTTGGAAATACTTGTTTTATGAATAGTGCCATTCAGTGTCTGGCTCACACCCCAAAGCTTGTTGATTTTTTCCTTGGAGATTACCGCAAAGAGATAAATTATGAAAATCCCTTGGGAATGAATGTATGCTATTTATCTTCTTTCCTTTTATGTTGCATTTTTATTTATACACATTCTTTTTGTTATTATTAATGTACCTTGTTTCTTTTCTCCTTTTTAAAATGTTTTTCAGGGTGAACTCGCTTTAGCTTTTGGAGATTTACTTAGAAGGCTGTGGGTTCCCGGAGCAAGGCCTGTGCCACCAAGAACGTTCAAGATGAAACTGGCTAATTTTGCTCCTCAGTTCAGTGGTTATAGCCAGCATGACTCTCAAGTTAGTAACTTCTTTAAAAAAAATTGCAAAATACATATTAAAACAATGGAAGTTTCCTTGTAAATGTCTTATCAGCGACGGTTTTTTTGTTGTTGTGACATGAGATGAAGGGACTGTTTGTTTAGGCTAAAAAGAAGCGATTTTCTAGAAACGTTTGTGGCAAAAGTTATTTATGTAAAATCAAAAGCCACTTTGGGTTTGGCTACGTGTCTGAAAAGTGATTTTAAGTTGTTTGGGGTGTAATATTGGAAAAATGATTTTTTTTCTTATGAAATTACAATAAAGGACATAAAAAACACTTTCCAGTAAACATGTTTGGATAAAAAAGTGTTTTTTTAAACATGTTAAAAATTAATAATATAATCTACAATTTCTATATTCATAATATTTACTTCAAAATAATTTAATTTAATAATTATTATTTAATAAAAAAATATGAGGTTATTAGTGGTCATTTTGTAAATTTTGAAGGGATAATTTTATTAAAAAAATTATGAAGTGATTCTATCTCCTCTTTGGAGAAAAACCTTTTTTCCCGAAGCTAGAAAATTCAGCTTTTCCTTAAACCTTTTTTTCTCTAAGAATTATTTTTTTAAAGAAGCCTCACCGAACATGCTTAAAAATGTCATAAGTGATTTTTCTTGCCTTTGTTTTTTGAAAAAAGTGTTTATTTTAAACAAGAATCCTAAAGAAATGGGCTTGAAATACTACTACAACAACAAACAAACCTTTTCCCACTTGGTGGCCCATGTCATTTAGATTCGACCAGGTTTGACGTTGTTGTCAACTGCCTAACACAACCCTCTCCTTTTATCTAGGCTTGGGACCGGCTATCTATGGCACTGCAATAAAGCAAACATAGGCAGGGTTGTGCTTTTATGAAATAATTTTATAAAATATTGAAGTGTCTTGCATGCAGGAACTTCTTGCTTTTTTGTTGGACGGACTACATGAAGACCTTAATCGTGTAAAGCGCAAGCCATATCATGAAGTTAAGGATGCAGATGGCCGTCCAGATGAAGAAGTGGCAGAAGAGTACTGGCGAAATCACCTTGCTCGGAATGACTCCATAGTAGTTGATTTGTGCCAGGTGAGTCTTATAAAATTGCAATTTTACTAATGTGAGAATCTCAGTCTTAGTGTTCTAACATCTCATTCGGGTTAGTGTTCCCTAGGTTTTTTTATATCAGTGATGCTTAAAAGATTATTATGTGTTTGTATGAAAATTGTTAAATATATCCAACCGCTTATCCTATAGAGAGATTTTAATTTGTTAAATCCTAGGAAGGGATTGGTGTATTAGAAGTTATTGTTATGTAGGACTGGCTACAAGCTTCCATTGAGCTCACTTTTTATTGACTAGTTGTGTTGACAACCTCATTGCATTTGAGGTTACATTTTTTTTTTTTTTTTAGTGTTTCACTGAAAAGAAAAGGCAATTAATATTTTCCTTTAAATAAAAAATTCTGACTTTTGAAATTAAATTTCTATTTTGTTTCTTTATCTTGCAGGGTCAGTTTCGATCGACATTGGTTTGCCCTATGTGCAAGAAGGTTTCTATCACGTTTGACCCTTTTATGTATCTATCTTTGCCTTTGCCTTCTACAACGATGCGAACCATGACATTGACTGTCATGAGCACTGATGGGATTACATTGCCTTCTACGTATACCATAACTGTGCCTGAATGCGGTACACTCAAGGATCTTTTTGGGGCCTTAAGTGCTTCTTGTTCTCTAAGAGATGATGAAACCCTATTGGTGGCTGAGGTATCTTGGAAGAGTTATGCATTTAGTAGAATTGTATTGCATGGTATCACTGATTAAGTAAACATTATTTGAGATGTTTTAAAATTAATTTAAAAGGCTAATGTAAACATTTTTATGTGTGTTCCTATTCAAAGTCTGACTTTATGGAGTTATATACAGATATACAAGAATCGGATTTTTCGAGTATATGAGGATCCATCTGATTCATTAGCTGATATTAGAGATCAAGACAAACTTGTCGCATACCGATTGCAAAAATATAATGAAGCTAGTCCCTTGGTTGTTTTCGTGCATGAACATCTGGTTGAAAAGTAAGCTTTTCATTGCCCTGATTCCCTCCTTTTACGGACTGCAGCAATTTTGGTTTCGTTCCTACAATATCCTTCTCTTTATGGTTGTCACAAAATAGCTATTGAGTACTCCTGGGCATGAAGTACATACTCCTGCAGTGGAGATGATGTCATAATTAGAACTTTTTTGCCACATGGATGGTCTCAACTATTGGGAGCACATTCTCCAACAGTGTCTAATAATTTCATATTTGTTTTCACCCCAAGATTTGAACCTTTAAAAGAACTTTGGTTCTACTTATTCATGTGTGACATCTCAAAATTTTACAAATAACCTATCTGTTTGTCTCCGAATGCTAATTTGTATGTTTATAAAAGTTGGCCTTTCTGTGTCTTCAGTATAAAATAGACACATGATTGTTCAGGTATCTATTGGAGTTTTCATTTCTGAATTCCATACATAAGCAAATTTTGATGTGAAACTGGTGTGTATTAGGTGAATAAGTCTGCTTTTGAAATTATTCTGTGTCTACTTGCTGATCTTTATGCTCTTTATTTGGTGCATTAAATTTATTGTACCAGTTATTATAATTTTGGGAAGGAGAGACTGTTTGGTATTCCAGTCGTGGCAAGGTTGTCCAGCATTTCTTGGGGATATGATATAAGTAGGGAGTTTCTGAAGCTAATCAATCCATTTATGATGTCCAATGAAGATATATTAGATGATAAGGATGGTGATGCCAATAAAAAACTTAGTGAAGATGATGAATTGGGAGATACTACTAGCTCTGCAGCAGCAGGAAGTGATGTTGACTCAAACAGTGGAACTGAGGATGACATGCATTTACAGCAAGATTTTGAATTCTACTTACCTGCTGCACATGGAATTGGGAATGTGAAGATAGAATTGAATGAACCATTACCAGTCAAAATGCCACCCAGAAAGCTGGAGGTGATTGTCTTATGGTCAGATACGATGCTTAAAAAGTACAATACAGACCTGCTTGACTCATTGCCTGAGGTTTTCAAGCCCCAGCTACTCACTAAGAGAACACAAGAATCAATTTCTATTTACAAGTGCCTTGAAGCCTTCTTGAAAGAGGAACCTCTTGGGCCAGAAGACATGTGGTTAGTGGATAGATATTACATCAATTCTGTTATTTTATCTTTAAAGATTTGTTTTGTTTTGAGAAAAGTATATCTTTAATACAAACTACCATAATGTTTTATATGTTAATCAAGATCAGTGTCCCGTATGTTCTAAAAGTCAGATGACATATATTACATTCTTTCGGATGTTTGATATTGCAATTTGGTGGTGTTATAGGTACTGTCCTACCTGCAAAAAACCTCAGCAAGCAACTAAGAAACTAGATCTTTGGAGATTGCCTGAAATCCTTGTTGTTCATTTGAAGAGGTTCTCATACAGCCGATTCTTCAAGAACAAGCTGGAAACATTCGTTGACTTCCCGATTAATGATCTGGACTTCTCAACCTATGTTGCCCACAGGAATAATCAGTCTTCCAACCGCTACTTGTTGTATGCAATCAGTTGTCACTATGGAGGGTTAGGAGGAGGTCACTATACAGCATTTGTCCGGGTAAGTGCCTCACTATTGTAGATGACTCTTAATCCGTTCATTAGAATTAGTTCTTCCCTCTTCATTTTTTGATTAAGCACTTCAATTGTTTACCCAAAGTAAAACTAAGTATTCCACTAGCCTATTACATATATTTAGAATATTAGTTACTTTGTTGGAGAGTGGCAAACAATGTTGAGTTGTGGCAATTGGAATTAGGAGGTTTTGGCACCCGAGGTAGTGAGATATGTTTTTCTATCTAGTCTTGTCAGTTTTGCAACAGGTTAGTTCCAGAGGATGTTAGAGCACATAAGCTTCTCATATGACTTTATAATTATCACCTAGTAATTTTCATTTTGGCATCCTTCATCTCCCTAGTTTTTTTTTTTTTTGAACTTTGAAGAAGCTATATATTATAGACAACTTGAACATTTTTGTTATTTGTTCTAACTGAATCTCGTGATTCACCATATTGTATTCTGTAGATATTTTCATATATTCATTCTACTTATGCTTTTGCTACTGTATATATTCCCTTGCAGTATGGCCATGATAAATGGTTCGAGTTTGATGATAGCAGGGTCGTCCCTGTCAGTGAGGAAATGATAAAGACGTCTGCTGCGTATGTTCTTTTCTACAAGAAAGTTTAGATGAAAACTTTAGATGCAATTGTAATTAGTCATAGCAACATGGAAAGAGGCTTTTTACACCTTGTGCCTCTACAGTTTAGACGACTTCCTCAAAATTGCTGCTTAAGTGGTACCAGTTGGGTTTTGCGGAGACAAGTGAAGAGAAAAGAAAGGGATATAACATTGTACAGCTTTTAGAAGCCACAGGGAAAAGAGGTAGATCTTAAATTTATAAACCCGGAGGATAGATTGTTCCTCCTGTTATGCTACATGTATATATGCATCCTGCAAATGTTCAGAATATTAACCAATTTTTTTAAGCAGATGTAGCTTGGTTTGTTTTGTAGGCATGTAGCCATTATTATATATGGAAATTAAAATTTTATACATTTTTGTCTCCTTGGTTCATCTCATACTTAACGCTTATTTTCAAAAAGCTGTATTTCTGTCTCATTTAGTTCAATGATGCTATATTTCCAATTTCGAATGAAATGTTTGTGTTAGTGTTTTTTTGGGTTTGGAACCCACTCTAGTTAGCCCTTTGGGTCGAGTGGGTCCAACAAAGTATTCTCATGGCTTAGGTCTTTCGGGCCTGTTATGAGACTAATCTCTGGTTCGGCTAATTGGGTAGGGTTTTATCCCGTGGTTCTCAGTCCCTCAAGGGAGCTGCTACATGTATCCCTACAAATGTCTCCTCCCACCCCCACAAGTCTTTAAAAAAAGATTAGTACCAAAATACCCTTTAAGCGTAAAAAAAAGGTAGTTCCAGACATGGCATCCACCCCCACAAGTGCCTCCATCCATTCCTTGTCATCTCTTTATATTTCATTTCTTCATAGACATTCCAATCAATGTCAAGAACGTTACTGTATCAAGACACCATTTCTCCACTTTAGCATGTTCATAAAGTTTCATAGCCATATCAATATTGTTAATACGTGCATAAGCATATACCATAGCGGAGCATGTGATGTGATTTGGTTCACACCCAAATCGGGGCATCTTCTCAAACCACTCCACAGCCTTATGAGTTATGAGGCAAAGCAATCTTAATGAGAATGAACACAACATCTAGTACAGAAACATTGTCCTCTAAAGAATTCAAGATTGTAGAGACTTTTTGGTCAGTGGGGTTGCAAGAGTCCAAATATTCGGTTACTTTGACAAGGGTGTTGTTGTTATAGTAGTACCTGGGAGCAGAGGATTTCTTTAGGAGCTGTTTGGATCTGGGGTTTTTGGGATTGACCCAAGTGTGGTTTTTCGATGAAGATGATGAATTTCCATGTGGGTCATCAGAATCTGTGTTTTGTGACAATTGCAATGATAGGCGGGTTTTGGATTGAGGCGTTGGAGAAGACAGAGGAAGGAGAGGAAGGGATGTGGGGAGGAACCGAACAGGAAGAGAAGAGAGGATGAAGAAAGTGATTTTTAAACTTATAGGGGTAAAATTATAATTTCATATACCCAAATTAAAAGTGTGGGGGTGAATGACAAACATGTGGAGTATAGGTAGCAGCTCCCGTCTCTCAATGGGGGTAACTCCGCAAGGATTTGAACATAGGTTCCCCAAATTCTCCTTATTATGGGGCTAGCTGCTTCCACTAGACAAACACCTTAATGGTTGTGTTTGTGTTTTTCTTTTCCTTTTCTATTTCTATAACAAAATTGTGAAAGACAAGGGAAGTGTTATTTGTATATAAGAGAATATGATTAATGGATGTTTAAAGTTTGGTTGATGTTTGTCAAAATCTCATATATTCAAATATTATTGTTAATAATTGTTAACAATCTGAAATGATTGGTTACTATTTGCGACTATTTTTGGTCAGTAGTGTGTATGGTCTGTCACGTGTTTCAAAGTGGAGGTGAGATTTAGGTTCGTAAACTAACAAGAAAAATGGATAATATAAGATTTCATTGTGGATCCAGAAAGAACTTTGGTTAATGCATGTCTACAATTAATTTATAAGGAGGGCATTTTGTTTACAAGAGAAGGGAAACTTCGTGAAGAAAAAAGAACCCTTGAAAATGGTGACCGGTGAGAAAGTGAGGACGAACAAGTATAAAAGTAAAACTTTAGGTCATATGGTATTTTCTGCTATGCTCTTTATTTAAAATGAGTTTGTCCCTAAAATAAAAAAATAAAGATACATTTATCATTAATTTGATAAAGTGTATAAAAATCAGAATATACTAAATGATTCGAGACATATATTCTTATTTTGTCACTTTTAAGAGAAACTCCTTTAAATGAGTTGAATCATATTACTAGTACTCCTCCTTACCGGAAGATTGGAATAAGCATTAAGTTGCAATCCTCTCCCACGGTAAGTTGTCATCACTTGTCAAGCAGATGCTTTCGGGCAATGTGTGCCTTGATGTTCCTTTATTGTTCGATGTGTGTGTTGGTTATGAGTTTTTTTTTTTTGGGGGTGGGTTAAAGGATATAACTTTTCTAAATTGAGAAAAAAAATGTAAAGTAGAAAAATAAGGATATATCTATCATTAATTAATTGAAATGTATTGAGATCTTAACTCACTCTAACTAATTAATGATAGATATACTCTTACTTTCTTACTATGCATTTTTGCTTACTTTAAAAGAGTTTGCTCACTCTTACATTCTGGCTGGCCAATTTTAGCTTCTCTTTGGAGGATTTCAGGATGAGGATTCTTTCGTCCCCTTTGTCAGAGGTGTCTCTTTTAGCTTTTGTTGATGTTACTTGGGTTTATTTACCCTTTAGTGCTTTTCTCTTCTCTTGGCCCTCGTTGTTGTACTAAAAAATAAAATAGTTTAATCCAATTTTTTTTTGCTAATAATATATTAAGAAATTGTGTATTTAGGTGTTGTTTGGTTTGTATTTTCATTTTCTGTTTTTATTTTTAAAAAATTGTTTTCATTTTCAAATTTTGGAAACATGTTTGTTTTGACCTCCTATTTTCTATTTTAAAATTTTTTGGAATGAAACACTGAAAACAACATTTTTCTATTTCCAGATTTGAGTTCAATTCAAGATAAGTTTTCAGTTAAAACATTTTCATTAAACTCAACCGAACACATTTTCTATTTTCGCAAGAAATAAAAACAGGAAACAATATGAAGTAACCAAAGCAAACAGACCCTTAATTTTTTAACAGAAACTCTATTTATTAATTCCTTAACCACCACCCATGCCGGTTAAGGAGACATAATAATAATAATGGCATGGAGTAGGCATGGCAACGAGACCCGAACTCGTGGGGAAAACCTGCATTGACAGGGGACGGCATCGGGGATGGGGATACAGATACCCGCCCCGCCCCGCCCCGCTCCGCTCCGACCCTGAACCCACCCTCATGTTTATGTAATTATAATAATATCCTCCTATATCTATGTAGGGTATTAGATTTGTTTTGATTGAAAGGTTCTATTTTGTATAAAATAGTACTTTTCTTTTTTGAAAAATTACAAAACATTTAATTATGTTTTTATTATGGTGTTTTGATGCTATCAGTGTTATTTGAAGCACAACAAAGTGCTTCTAAAGCATTATTTTTTTTTTTTAGTTTGTAACTGAAAGAAAACTAAATTCCAGTTTTTGGTTGATTGTTTTAATTGTGTGAAGGTTTTATTTATTTATTTTTTGGAAGTACAATTTTTGAATTGTTAATTTCAATTAAAACAAAATTATTTTTAAATTTGGTTACTCATTGACCAGTGCGAGGACTTGTGGGTAAACCCGATCCCGACTAGAGGCGGGGACGGGGAACGAGATCTACTTTCAAATGAGTGGGATAGAGTTGGGAAAGGTAAAACCCGCCCTCGTACCGCCCCGTTGCCAAGCTTAGCATGGAGGAGGAGAAGCTGGATGATGTTGAAAAAAAATATATATGGGCCGGATCCGTGGGGTTGGGCCTTGGTGAATGGCAACTAATAAAAAAAGAACCGCACAAACTCCAAAACGACATTCTCAATAGACGGACACGGTGCAGCGCCACGCCAGCGAGGTGAGTTCCCTTAGCACAGTTTGTTGTTGCTGCTGTATGCAGTTGCACCATGCTTCCTCTCTCTATCTATTACGCATTTTCTGATATTTATTATTTGAGCGATTGATTACAGCAAAAAGAATGGAAGGTGATGATGCAGTGTCAGCGATATGGGGAGACAAACTCATACTGAGGGGATTGTCATTCCATGGTTTTCACGGAGCAAAGCCTGAAGAAAGGAAGTTAGGTCAGAAGTTCTTGGTTGATATTGATGCTTGGATGGATCTAACGCCTGCTGGTCAATCTGATTACTTGTCAGATACTGTTAGTTACACTGAAATATATCGGTCAGTCACTCACTCATTCACTCACCAACAATTTTCACCATTTTGTTTTGGATTATTTCTTATTTATTTATCCTGTTGGTCCTTAAAGTTTTCAAGAAAATTCAAATAGGTCCTTGAACTTTATAATAATTGCTTGAGTAAATACCCAATTTGGTCCCTGAAATTGTGGAGTAGTATCAACTTGGTCATTGAAATTATGGAAATTCCAAAAGCGTCCCTGAATGATAAGTTAGTATCAATTTAGTCCCTCATTTTACTCACTTAATATCAATTAAGTCCATGACACTGTAAACTTAATATCAACTTAGTCCATATGATTTTTAACGGAGGGGCTAAGTTGATCACCAGTTTACAATTTGATGGACTAATTTGGAATTTCGATAATTTCAGGGATCATATTGATATTACTTCACAATTCGAGGGACCAAATTGGGTGTTTACTCAAGGTGTTTTGATAATCGCGGCGCGTTTCGGTGGTTGAAGCTACTCTGAGTAGCTTCCAGTTGGACGCGCTTCTGAGATGGAAAATCAACTTTCCAAACACATTGTAACTTTGTAATTGAGTTCCTGAACTTATAAAAAAAAAAATTGTAATTAGGTTGCTAAACTTATTACAAAATTTGTAATCGAGTTCCTTGTACCACATCTATCTTCGCTAGGATTCCGACTTAATTAACTCGTGCTGTTGTGTGTCTATAAACTTTTTGAGATAATTATACTGGGTTGTATACTTGTTGAAAAAATTCAAATAGATCTATGTACTTTTTTGGAAATCCTAATAGAAATGTATGAGGGAATCAATAAGTTTATAGACTCAATTACTAACTACTATTTAAGTTCAGGGACCTATTTGAATTTTCCAAAAGATCAGGACCAACAAAATAATTAAACTTTTTGATTATTTACTAATACGTGAAGAATTGGTAACGCAGTGTAGCTAAAGAAGTTATTGAAGGTTCACCTCACAACCTTCTTGAGTCAGTGGCTCATCAAATTGCAATGACTACAATGACTAAGCATCAACAGATTTCTGCTGTTCGTGTCAAGGTTGGGAAGCCTCATGTTGCAGTTCCGGGTACAATTGATTACTTAGGCGTTGAGATTCTTAGACGCAGAACCCATTTGCCTAACTAGAACTTTCTTACTTACTGCTCCACTTGTATATTTTCAACTACACACTATCACTCTTGCTAATAAAAGTTGAAAGATTATGGTTAATGTGAATTCCCCAATACAAAAAATTGCAGTGACATACAGAGTATCATTTGATGACTTCCCAAAGAGTATGTGAGTAAAGTTCAAATGTAATTACCATTGCTAAATAAATTGTTCATTACTAATTCTTTTCCCTCAGTAACATAATCTTGAAAGACTCTGCTGACAAACACTTTCCTCTTCAACTTTGCACCATAGGCTTATAAAAGTCTTCACAAATAACGTTTATTCATTTCTTTCTTTGTTTTTTTTTTTATAGGAAAATGTTAGTTTGTTACCTTGTTATGTTAGTAAGGGGTGGGATTCGAACCTTGCACCTTATAACTCCCAACTCCTTTGTCCCATACCCCAAACTACATGATCACCTTATAACTCCCCGTTCATTTCTTTATTTGAAATTTGATCCAAATGAAATTTAAAGCCTATAAATGACTTTAACCTTTAGTCTTCTTGAGTTCATGATATTGACAAAGATAACCAACGCATAATTTTAGCTCTACTTTGTTATGTCTGGTATGGCCTGAAGCAATACTGATAAGAATATTTACATAGTAGTTATTCTCTTTATTTTCCTTCTTGGTTAGTGATGTGTTGTATCTGCCATATGTTTCAGAGTAAAATATTACAGTTCCATTTTTCGGGATTAAGAGTATTTGATAGAGTTTTAACTACCTATATGCAATGCTTTGCTCCTATTATCTGTCATAGGAACTGACTCATTTTTCTCCTAGAGTTCTTGCTCCCACAAGTTCCCTTTTTAAGATTTGACTTGCAACACAATCATTTTTCTCCTAGGTGTAGCTTCATTTTGACTTGCGAGGATAAAAAGGAATGATTTTAGTTCTATATAGCCGAAAGTTGTGATGAACCTACAGTTATGAGTAAGTCATGCCAGTATACTTTTTATGGTCTGAAACCCTTTGTTTCGAAAATCACTTTGAGCTCTGACTGATTTGAGTTGAGTCATGATGATCCATGCAAGAGGGCAAAACTCGCATAGTGCCTTTTTTTTTTTTTAATCTTACAACACTCAAACCTCATACTTTGCTTAAAGAGAATTGAACTCCTTGTCGAACTCCTTGTCGCTCAGACCAACAGGTTTCGGTATGACATTAGTAGACTATTGATTTTTGTTTAGCGAAACAAAAAGGACTAAGAACACTTCATGCCATGATACATTTTTGCCAAATTTAGTCATCAACGACAACCACAACCTTCTTTGTGTTTATCCTAAACATTCTTTACCAACTAGGACTTTTATAGAGTAGAAATGTCAGCTCAGAACATTGGAACTGTTTTTCAAGATCTATCATTAAATGATTCAATAATGTCTGTCCATGCTTTCTTAGTCAGTCTTGCTCCCTATACACACTTGTTCCAACATAAGTCCAATAAAATCGATCCCTTATTGGAGACAAATAATACTACTTGGATCAATAACAGTGAGGGGTTTCATCATCCACTTGTTTGCGCTTTGCGGGTGGCAAGTCTTTTGAAGCAATTTCTGAGGTAAAATAAAGAATAATCGGGCAGAACGAGACATATAATTAAATAACTATAGTAATGAAATAAATTTGGGGAAGAAAAATAACAATAGATCTTTTTAACCATACAATAATATTTAATGGTTATTGCATTTGTTGCAGCCTTCACTTTATGAAAGGCTATACCTCCTATCAGCAACTGTGACCGTATTAAGCACAACTCATCATAATATAGAACGATTCTGGTTATGTAGACTTGGATATCAGCATGAGCCTGCATGTAGAAAACAAGTTAATTGTAGTATAAAGTTTCGTTAAAGCTTTAGAAAATGTTTGGCGAAAATATGTGCATTAATAATTTAATATACTCATCCCATGTTTTGTCATCATGTTTAGCATCCCATCCCAGTTGGGGAATCAATTGAGTAACATTTATTTTTATCTCATTGTATTTTTTCTTGAATCATTTACGACGATTCTTCAAGACTTCAACACACCTACATACTTGAACCCAAATTTGATGTCAAATTGTTTATAATGTCTGCCCAACCATGATCACATCTATACTAAGTCAAGCTTGAAGCCTCCTCACCTCAATCATGTATGATATTTTAATATGTTGCATATATTATAGAAGTAAGCTCGGAAGTGATACTTTTTCATGCGGTATTTCATTTTACTTCCTAACCAGTCAAACATAGAAGAGACTAGAGAGAATATGCACAATTACACACGGTACATGTGTGGAGATCAAACATGTCCGACCTATATCCCGGTTTTACCCATGACACAAGTTTACAAGGTGAAACTATGAAGATTCCACAAATTGTGCTAAATCGGTTGGCATCTCAGTACCGAGTTCACAATGAGTCAATGACCTTAACTCATTGTCTTGGGTCTAAAATTCCAAATTCCATAAGGGAATTTTTGTGGGACTTAAGTAAATTGTCAAGTATTCATTAAATATTAGTTTTATAATAAATGATTGGCTTATTTAGGGGAAAAAATATATTTAAGGTCAAAAGTTTAAAAATAATCGGCACCTTAAATGTGCCATGATTAATATCTGGTCTCTGTTGGATTGAATCCTATTGGGCAGCATTCCACTTTGAACCAAATAAGTATCTGAGTTCTGGGGGAAACAATAAATGTTGAACTTCAAGCTCAAGAGGGTGAAATCATGTTTTTATTTTTATTTTTTCTAATCTACCTTAATTAAGGCATTTGGTTTCTCGGGATATTCCCACAAGTTTAGGTCCTTTGGACCTGATATAGGATTAATCCCCGAGTTGACAGTGAGATGTCCAATTTTGTACATATGGGTTTGGGCTGCCTACCAAATGTTCAAATATAATCTATTACATGTATATTTGAAAATCTGAAAATTATGGTTAATGATGTTTAAAATTATGGTTAATAATGTTCCGCAGATGATTAATGAGTTGTGACATTTAATATTTTCATTAACCAAATTCAACACTTTATTAGTCACGTTTATGAACTGTATTAACCATGAAAGTTCCTGTCGAGTTTTCTTATTGCATTTTAATGTTCAAAATAACATTTCTCTAAAATTAAATAAGTAAGAAATTAAGACTAGTGTGTTTGTGTGTGTGTGCACGCATGTGTGCATTCGTGTCCGCATGTTTTTACAATCTATATTTCAAAACAAATAATATCAATGTAAATATATTATCATGTTATGTAAAATTTTATTAATTTGACCTGAAAATTTTTACTATTCATACCTAATTATTAAAAAATGTGGGATACTGGACCGGGATGGACGAGTTGAGGTTTAACCTGTCCCAAAAATGCACTATATCTATTTTCTAAAATCTGAACATGTCGCGATTAGTTTCGGTCGAAATGGATTAGTGAGATGAGATAAGTCTTGAACACCTATGGTTTAAGGAACGGATCTTGATGAAAAACGAAGCCAACCAACATTTCAATGGCACTTCTAGTCCATCAAATGTGCAATGCTCACAATTAGTCAAACTTAGTAAGGTTTCATTTTTTTTAACGTACAATAATATTTTTGAGGTAAAGAATACTAGGGTGCATTTGGTTTGTGGTTTGTTTCCCGATTTCTATTTTCATTAATAATTGTAAAAATGATACTTCGATTTCATTTTATATCCTGTTTTTTAAAAAAAGTGTTATCTATCTATTATCTATTATCTATTATTATTATTACTATTATTATTATTATTATAGATAAAACCAAATAAATTTCACTGTACAAGCCACGCGTCAATACCAGGTTTAATCTATACTTTTATTATGATGTTTGAAAAGTTACAGTATTCCACGCTTTTTACTCATTTTTTTTCTTTTTGTTTTATCTGTACGATACACAAGTTTAATTTTAGTGTATTGTCAGTGTAAATTTTTTTTTGCATAGACATCCAATAATATCTTGACAAATTAACATCATTATTATTTGAATTAAAGTAGTATACACTATCAATCACTAACATTTTGACAAAACTAATGCTTTAAAATATTATTGGATGTCGGTGAAAAATTCTTTTTAATTGACAGTACATAGAAATTTAACTCTTATTATTATTTCTCTCTGTTAATTATTGAAATAAAAGCACACACATGGCAAAATATTAATGGTTGTCAAATTTTTTCAGACTAACAATACAATAACAATAATACATACTGCTTTAATCCTTATAATAACGAGTTTTGAAATATAGTGTCATGTAAATTGAGTTGAGATCCTCTCTGCTACTGGACACTTACAATACGAGAGGGATAGATAAAAGAAAAAGATTTATGTGTTAATTTAATTTATCATTTAAAAAGTTTTAAAATAATTCAAATTTTTTCTATCTATCTCTCTCTGACTGGAGTGTTCTGGAGAGGATCTAAACTCATGTAAATTATCTAAATTTATTTTCATTGACTCAATCTTAATAACTTAATATCATTCAACATGCTTAATGCCGTTATTTGAAGTTGTTGCAAGCACAAAAAAAAAAAAAACTATAACAAACTATTTATTTAAATCTTAAATTTTTGTTACATTTTTATTTAAAGTATCATTGAATAATATTTTATTTCAAATTAATAATATTAGATTTTATAAGATGATTGATTATTTGTTTTCAGATGACAAATTAGATGCATAAAGTTTTTTAAAATAAATATGCATGCATACATAATAAACTAATATATAATTATATTTATTATATATAAATTAATTAAAGCGAAGTAAGAAAAAGGGACCGTGCGTAGCACGGGAACCTTTCTAGTTATCTATACAAAACTCAATAATCTCCACTATTGAAGACATACATGTCACCCTATAATATTTTCACTATTATAAAAATGTGTCCAGCTCCTAAAAAAACAAAAGAAGGCTTTAGAAACAAATTTTCCCCACCCAAAAATAGAAGATTTTGGACCAACAATATATTTCAAAGCCTCAAACCATATATTTCTGAATGTCACCATAAAAAACATCAAACTCTAAATTACCTTAAATCACAACCAAAAGTCCCCCATCCTCTTTTGCACATACAACCATAGTTCAAATTTTTTAACTATTAGCAATTAGCAATATAATAGAGAGCTTTTAGAAGCCACTATTCATTTCCTGTTTGTTGCTATATTATTGAGAAATTGATGGAATCATCTTAGAATTATGGTTTCAATACAAATTACAAAGTTGCTCAATATATTTTGCTTGTGATAAAGGAATGCCAAGAATTCAAGAAATCCATGAGCATAAAAAGTTGTAAAAGCTCTTTGTTATTCAACTGATAAATTATATTGACGAGCTTATTAACTCTATTTCTTAGTTTGTAACACTTACTCATCTTTTTGGCAAAGACACTATTTACTAAGATTTGTTCATTAAACTGGTCATTTTGTTCGGAATGCTTATTGGTTGAGAATATCTTCTTATATATATATAGTAGTATTAGTAGTAGTAGAGAATATCCTTTGTGAATCATAGTTGAAGATAGAAATATGCTATGGGACTTGATCAAGATTTTCACGATAACATAATTAGCCTTGCAATTCATAATTTCAAGACATGTTTTTCCTGTTCAAATTTTTGTTTTTGTTTTTGTTTTTATTACAATCTTCTCTTTATACACTTAATAACACAAACTTTATTTTACCTTTTTTTTGTCGATTGCACTTTCTCAATTTCATAGAAATAATGTCAAAGAAATATATGCTCCATAAAAGAAACTCCGCTTCTGCTTGTTTTAATGGTGGAAATACTCTTTAAATATAATATAAGACTACAACTTAATATACAGTGTTATGGATGTTGAAGCTCTTTATTATTAGACTTTGTGATATTACATATATTTTTAAGGCATTTGTGATATTACATATAGCATTTGTTTTTGGGAAACATGCATAATATCTGGGTTTTTTTTTTTTTTTTTTTACCAATTTAATTGATATTTAATTTTAAATAAATAGTTAATTATATATAAAAGTAATTTTAAAAACATAAGTAAAAATCAACCTGACCGGTGACCCGTGCGACAACACGGGTACCATTCTAATTTTCATTATATCTTATACAAATATTTGAAGATATTCCTCTACCTTGTCTAGCCCCACTGTCATCCCTATTGACAAGTAAACCTCATTCAAAAAATCACATCTGCCTCCCATTTGATTATTTTTCTAAAAATTAAATTATTAATTTGTTAGTTTCACAATAATAAGAGAAAAAAAAGACTAATATAAAATATGGATTAAAAACACCAATTAGACAAGTTGATGCCCAAGTTAAGAAACAACCAAGAAATTTTTCAATAATCTCCCTGCTTTATTTCTCATTTAAAACTACAAAAAAATATTAAGAGTAAAGGCCCATTTTGTTCCCTGAGAAATTTTATGGGTATATATTTGGTCCCTGATAAAAATAAATTCTTCTATTAGTCCCCCGAAAATTCAAACATTGGACACGTTAGTCCCTGGCCAGCTTTCCGTCCATGGGGCTTCGTTAGGTTGCTGAGTTGGCTCGTTATTGTGCATAGGTGCACTGTTACCATTTTACACGTGGATATTACTTAAATGTTAAAAGAGAGAGAGACATTTGGGGCAGCAGACGACGCCGTTTCGCGAATGCATCTGGAGGGGAGATTTGAAACGAAGAGGACAATCTGGTCCCTGAAACCTTTGAACTCCCTATGTTCAAATTTCTTCTGTCCAACCCTTAAATCCCTAAAATAGGAATTCAAACCACAACATTGGAATCACACTTGCTTTGTCATTGAGATTCAGCCATCTCCATACTCGAATTTTCTTCTGGATTTGTGATGGTTCTTCGTTGATTTCACACGGCAAAGGTTAGATGCACCTTATTCCATTCTTTGTCTTTGTTGATTTGCAAGTTGTCCAATTTTCTGTTGTTTATTGTGACAGGAGCCATGTGTTGGGTTGTAGTGACATTCTCTGGTTAGGGTTTTTCGGTTTTCCCTTTTTGTGGTCCCTCTTCTTGGCTTTTCTTTTGTTTAGGGTCTGTTCTGTTTATGTGGGCCCCCTCTTTTTCGTTTTTGTGGTCCCTCTTTTTGTTGCTTTTTGTATCAATTAATGACCGCTTTTCCCGCACAGATGAAAAATAGAAAAAAGAAGACTTAATTAATTGAAACATTAATTAGAAAGAAAAAAATGACTTAAATAATAATACATTTATTAGACACCACTCTTGACCGTTGGATAGGTAACTGAAAGTTATAGATTTAACATTATATATATAGGTAATTCAGCTTCTTTTCACTGTTAAAGTTGAGTTTCCTTTTAGTAGTAATACCAAAAAACACCATTACAAGAAAAGATGGAAGCAAATAGAATTGGAGCTCTGCTATCGGGGGTGGAGCAGGGAGGGTCCCAAAATCAACGGGTCCACTTTGATACTGCATTCAGCAGAACCAATAGCTTTGATGACCTCTTGCAAACCAATGATTTAGAATTTGACGCATTCAATCTCCCAGTCCTTCCTTCACCACGACTGTCACCACTGCCAGCCGTCTCTGTCGAAATCAATGAAGTCGTTGCAATGGCTTCTCAAGAAGTGCCCCCTGAGAAGCTTGCCAAACGTGCCAGGGTTAATACCTGGAAAGCTAAAAGGTTAAACTTTTATTATTATTATTATTATTATTATTATTATTATTATCAAAAATTTTGAAAACATAGGAATTTGATTAAATTAAATTACACATGTTCTGTTTAACTTTTTTAAAAAATTTATTTCCTTTTTATTTTTTCTTTTAATCTTTTTTTGCATAATAGGTTTCCACAAGAAGTTTTGTGCTCGCTATGCTTGATAATAGACTTTACAATTTTAATTTTTATTAATAATGTCTTTAAGTTTGGGGTGTGAGCATTGTTGTTAAGATCGTGTGTAGACTCGCAAAATCGTTCGATTTTATGATTTTTCGGTGGCTGGAGCGTGCTAACTCAGTGGGAGGATCGACATCGACTAGGATCGACTTAGGATCGTCGATCTTGGCCGGAAAATCGTGAGATCGACGAGTTTCTCACATCGCCCGATCCTGGAGTTCCTTTGCATGCGAGCTGGGGTTTGTTCTGGTGTGGCGGCTCTCTTGCGTCACCTCTCTCTATGTTGCGTCTCCCATTTGTCTGACACTCTCACTCTTAGAGCAATGCTAATTTTTTGTTCGAATAACATAGGTGTTGAGGCGGCAGGGGGACCTAAAAAGATGAAGCAGTAATAGGGTTAGGGTTTCGGGAAATTGGGCCATGTGGCACAAACTTTTTTACGTGCTTTTTCTCTTTGTTTTTTGTTTTGTTGGGTCTCATGTTTTGTTGGGCTTCAGAAACTAAATAATTATTTTTCAGAATAGCATAAATAAATTAAAAAACTTTCATAATAATATAATAAACTAAATAATAACATAATATAATAAATTAAATAAACTAAATAATAATATAATAAACAGAATATATACATATATATGTATATGTATATTGTTTTTTCCTTATCTATAAATATCTAATGTGCTCTTTTCCTTATCTATATTATTTTTCATGCATATGTATATGTACAAGTATAATTTTCTACTTTAGCTAGGATCTTATGATCCATGTCACGATCCTCCGAATTACGATCTTTCATCCCCCTCCTTATCCTTGCTAGGATCTCGATTTTCACAACATTGGGTGTGAGATTGATGCACTAAGAACAATTGAGTTGTTGTGTGTTGCAGGATTCAAGCAGATAACATCTCTGAAGAACTTGCCATATATGAGGTTGGTGTTTTCCTTTTGCATTTGACTTTACATTAAACATAAGTGTGGTTACTTGGATAAGGATCAAGTTCTGAGTGTTTGTTTGGGTATTGTCAATGATGTCCACGATACATGCATAGATGACTGACAAGATTTCTTAATAAATATAATTCACAATATATCGTATAGATGTCATTGTTCATATGGCTAAATGTTAATTGAGAATAACAAAAGGAATAAATGCTTTATTTCTTCCGTGGTGTCTTCTTTTGACACGGATCAATTTGTGTTGTTTTAGTAGATATAGGGAAATTTTGATTTGCAAGAGAATTTGGATCAATTTATCTTATGCCATTTTAATGGTTTTATGAGGAGTAAAGTGGCAAGGTCTACAGTGTGCTATTTTGGAGTGATTTGGTGCCTTTGCTTAAAGATTAAATTATTTTCTTAGTGGTGCCTTTGTTTTCTGAGTGGCACTAGAGTGAGAGATTACAAATTCAAAACTCACTCGATGCTTTGCATATGATTTATAAAAAGAAGAAAAAATAACTATGTTGATTTTGCATGTTTAAGTTTGTACTCAATTTATTATACATATATAATGAGAAAAAGGAACAAACATATTCATTTTTCATAGATGCAGAGAAACGTTATAGCCATGGCTGCTCGGAATAATGAGCGCAGAAAGCAATTAGAGGCTAAGCAACGACAACTACAACACCACCTTGGTACACATGGTTCCGTATCTTTTTTTATGTCTAATATACTGGACTTGTATTTTTCTTTCATATATCACATTAGATTGAATAAATAAAAGGTTATATTATTATGCTAGTGTTTGTAAATTATTATGCTAGTGTTTGAGAATTGTTACAGATCACCAATCAAGCAGGCCAAGCTGCTGCCACAAGTTCCAACTCCACAACCACCTAACTGAATCTAACAGTATAAGCTTTGTTAGTTATCTTTAGTTAGTTGGTTAACTTGTAAGTTAAGTTAGTTAGTTAATAGGTGATAGCTGTATCCTATTGTATATAAGCAGTTATGCTTAGCTTCTGTACATTCAATCAGAAAATTGTGAATGAGAAGATCCATCTCTTACACAGCAAAATGCTCTCTAAGTTTTCTCTTTCTCCCCTTAATACTTTCAACATGGTATCAGTTGAGAATCTCTCTTCCCTGATGCGCACCCTGATTCTTTCATCTTGCTCACAACATTGAGTATCATCTTCCTTCTTCTTCTTGTTCTTACTTTCTTCTTCTTTCTTCTTCTCCACAACTTCTGATTGAAGATTCCTCGATCTTGGAACAATGGCAAACCAGATCATGGATCCTTCGAATCCTTTCTTCTCCAACCAGAATGAAAACACTGGTGTTTCTCTAGTATCTGCTGTCCTTCAAGAAAATGGAAGCAATTATCACAAATGGGCTCGGTCAATGATGATTGCCCTCAAATCCAAGAACAAGTTGGGATTTATTGATGGATCAATTACGAAACCCGATGCCACAGATCTCATGTTCAAACCTTGGGATCGATGTAATTCAAACTGTCTTTCTTGGCTGCACAGCTCAGTTGAACCTTCAGTTTTGGAAAGTATCTTATGGATTGATACAGCATATGAGGCTTGGAATGACTTGAAAAAGAGGTATTACAAGGTGATATTTTTAGAATTTCTGATTTACAAGAAGAGATTTATATGTGTAAGCAAGGGGATAGGTCAATCACTTCATATTTTACTCAATTGAAAGGGTTATGGCAAGAATTGCATAACTATAGACCTATTCCATTATGCACTTGTATTGTTCAATGTACCTGTATTCTTGTGCCTACCATAAAGAACTATATAGAAACATATCATGTAATTCGTTTCTTAAAGAACCTCAATGATCAGTATTCAGCTGTAAAATCACAAATCATGCTTATGAAGCCTTTGCCTGACATTGATGAAGTCTTTAATATGTTGATACAACAAGAAAGACAGTTTGGTGTAGCTATTCTTGAAGACCATAAAGTGCTAGCCAATGTCACTGATTTTAGTGGTCATAGAGGGAGATATCAAGGCAGAGGGGGCAAGTCCTTCTCTGGTGGAAGAGGAAATGGAGGAAGAGGCACCAAAATGTGCACTTTCTGCCACAAACCAGGTCACACGATTGATACATGCTACAAGAAGCATGGATACCCCCCCTAATTACTTCAAGAATAATGCAGTGAACAACTATACTACTGAAGAAGACATAGCTTCTGATGATGATGGAAGAAGCATCATTTCTCACCATTCTCAAAGGGAAAGATCAGAGGGGTCCAACTTGACCTTGACCAATGATCAACATAAGGCATTAATGGCTCTCTTGCAACAGTCAAATGGATCACAAGTCCATGCTGCAAACCAGATAACTACTACCTCTAACCATAATTCTGTTCATAAACACTCAGGTATTGTTTGCACACTATCCAATCTTCATAAGCCAAAGTCTTGGATTCTTGACACAGGAGCCACAGACCATGTGTGCTACTCCTTGTCAGAATTCCAAACCTTTAGAAAAATTAAACCAATTGTTGTTAGATTACCTGATGGGAGCAACATCACAGCTACCATCTCTGGAACTGTGATTTTCTCCAATGACCTTTACTTGGCTGATGTCCTTTATATACCAAATTTCAGTTTCAACCTTATCTCAGTCTCTAGACTTACTTTTGTACTTTTTTGCACACTAACTTTCTCTAACTCCCTTTGTCAGATAAGGGATATCAATTCTTTGAAGACGATTGGTGCAGCTAGGCTCAGGCAAGGGTTGTATGCAATGTCCTCATCAAGTGTGTTGGTCTCTACCTCACCAACTATCAATGCTGTTACTGCATCAGACTGCAACATTTGGCACAATCGGCTTGGACATCCATCTCATGAGAAGTTAGTGATCATGAAGAAAATTCATACTTTCATTGATTCTATAAACAATAAACATCATTGTGAAATTTGCCCTTTAGCAAAACAAAAACATCTGCCTTTTTGTAATAGCAATATTCATACACCTAGTCCTTTTTCAATAATACATATGGACATTTGGGGTCCTATTTCCATCCCTTCTATGTTTGGCCATAAATACTTTCTTACCATAGTGGATGATTATAGTAGATATACTTGGCTCATTTTGATGAAATCAAAAGCAGAGGTTTCCACACACATCCAAGGATTCTGCTCATTAGTTGAAACACAGTTTAACACAAAAATCAAATGCATAAGAACAGATAATGGAAAAGAATTTTTATTAAGAGATTTCTACAGATTGAAAGGAATTGAACACCATACTTCTTGTGTTGAGACTCCACAACAAAATGGTGTTGTGGAGAGGAAACACCAACACATCTTATCAGTGGCTAGAGCCCTACTTTTTAAAGCTTCTTTGCCTAAGTGTTTCTGGAGTTTTGCAGTGACTCATGCAATCTTCTTGATAAATAGACAACCTTCATCCTCTCTTGCAAACATATCACCTTATTACAAATTGCACAATTCTCACCCTGACATATCATCACTTAAAGTTTTTGGGAGCCTATGCTATGCAAGCACTTTGCAGGCCAACAGAAAGAAACTTGATCCTAGGGCTAGGAAGTGCATATCCTTGGGTTTCAAACAAGGAACCAAAGGATATGTCCTCTTTGATCTCAAAAATAGAGAAACACTAATATCTAGAAATGTTGTTTTTCATGAAAACATATTTCCATATAACTCTCAGCACCTATCACCTAATAATGATTCACAAACTCCTACCATTCCAGTATATCACCATGATACCTTCCTTGACTTCCAAAATACAGTCCTGCCACTCACCCCAAATCACACCTCACCTATTCCCAATAACCATCATTCTCCACCTACTCAACATAATACAACACCTATCATACATACTGGGAATGACAGTGGCCAAGCTGCTGACTTGCATGGTTTTAACCAACCTGACAACACTAACAATTCACCACAGAACCAAGAACAGCCGATTCTGAGACAGTCCAGCAGAACCAGGAAGATGCCAACATACTTGCAAGATTATCATTGCACCCTTGCTAGTTCCACTGCTGTGCCAACCTCTTCAAAAGTCAGGTATCCAATTTCTCAGTATCTTTCCTATCATAAGTTATCACCTTCACACAAAAATCATATCCTAGCCATTTCTTCTTCCATTGAACCTAACACCTATACAGAGGCAGTGATCCATGATTGTTGGAAACAAGCCATCAATGCTGAATTATTGGCATTGGAAAAGAATCAAACTTGGACTCTTACTCCTCTACCTGATGGGAAGCACCCAATTGGTTGCAAATGGGTGTTCAAGACCAAGCACAAAGCTGATGGATCAGTTGAAAGGCATAAGGCCAGACTTGTAGCTAAAGGCTACAACCAAACTGAGGGTATAGACTATCTAGAAACCTTCAGTCCAGTGGCAAAGATGACCACAATCCGAGTGCTAATGTCCCTAGCTTCCATCAACAGCTGGCATCTTCATCAATTGGATGTAAACACAGCCTTCCTCCATGGAGATTTGCATGAGGAAGTATACATGAAACCTCCACCAGGCTTACATCTCAGAGATTCCTCACTTGTATGCAAGTTGGAAAAGTCCCTTTATGGTCTCAAACAAGCAAGCCGCCAGTGGAATGAAAAGTTAACTGAAGTTCTACTCAATTCTGGATACAAGCAGTCCAAATCAGATTACTCACTGTTCACTAAATCACTCAGCACAGGCTTCACTGCAATCTTAGTTTATGTTGATGATTTAGTTCTCACAGGGAATGACATCAATGAGATTAATCACATGAAATCTCTTTTGGACTCTAGATTCAGCATAAAAGACCTTGGAACATTGAAATACTTCCTAGGACTCGAGATAGCTAGATCACAGAAGGGCATCAACCTTTGCCAACGAAAATATGCTCTTGATCTCCTTCAGGACACGGGTATGCTAGCTGCAAAGCCATGCTCCACTCCTATGGATTGTAAGGTTAAATTGCACAAAAACTCAGGACCTGCACACTCGGATCCAACAGCATACAGACGGCTCATTGGCAGGTTAATATACCTTACACATACTAGGCCTGATATCTCATTTGCTGTCAGCAATTTGAGCCAGTTCTTGGACTGCCCTACCATAGAACATTATCAAGCCGCACTCAGGATACTTAGGTACATCAACGGGTCTCCAGGGCAGGGTCTTTTCTTTCCTTCCAAGTCAGCTATTGAACTTAAAGGGTTCACTGATTCTGATTGGGGAACCTGCCCCGACACTAGGAGGTCAATCTCAGGGTTCTGTTTCTTTTTGGGAGAATCACTTGTATCCTGGAAGAGCAAGAAACAAACCACTGTGTCCAGAAGCTCCTCTGAGGCAGAATATCGAGCTCTTTCTCAGGCCAGTTGTGAAGCACAGTGGCTTCTATATCTGCTCCAAGACTTGGGATTCTCATTCTCTACACCAGCAACCATATACTGTGATAATAAGTCAGCTCTCCACATTGCTGCTAATCCAGTATTTCATGAACGCACCAAGCACATCGAAATTGACTGCCACCTAGTCCGAGACAAAATACAGAATGGCACTCTCCATTTGCTTCCTATATCCACACATTCCCAAGTAGCAGATATATTGACTAAACCCTTGGCACCTGGCCCATTCCAGCATCTTCATGCCAAGCTAGGAATGTATGACATACACATTCCAGCTTGCGAGGGGGTGTTACAGATCACCAATCAAGCAGGCCAAGCTGCTGCCACAAGTTCCAACTCCACAACCACCTAACTGAATCTAACAGTATAAGCTTTGTTAGTTATCTTTAGTTAGTTGGTTAACTTGTAAGTTAAGTTAGTTAGTTAATAGATGATAGCTGTATCCTATTGTATATAAGCAGTTATGCTTAGCTTCTGTACATTCAATCAGAAAATTGTGAATGAGAAGATCCATCTCTTACACAGCAAAATGCTCTCTAAGTTTTCTCTTTCTCCCCTTAATACTTTCAACAAGAAATAATGCATATTGTTTGAAAGTATCTTTAAGAATTTAGAGGAAAGCTTATGAATTGAAGTTTGATAACTTCCAATTTATTCTCTTGCTGATTTTTAAATTTAACACGTGAAAATTATTATGGGTACACTCTTGTGCTTTGCAGCTCGCAATGAGGCATTGAAGAAAGAAATAGAATACTATAAGAAGAAAATTAGGCAAGATGCTGCTGAAATGGCTAATGATCCTGATTATGCTGATATGGCTGATGATCCTGATTATGCTGAGTTGATGTCCAAATTAATTTTACAGTTAGCCCTGCTCGAGTTTTCTAATCCTCGATCTCAGCATTAGGCCCTTTTGCAACCACAACCTTGCCAACCTGAATTGTCCTACGGATCCAACAAATAGATGCTAAGTGGGGACGGTCAATTCAATGTCCTTAGTCATTTATTGCTATTTATATTTTTAGTTTTAGACTAGAACTATAGCCTATTTTTATGAACTTCATGCATTTCTTTTCTAAGTTATGAACTTTATAGCCTATTGTTATGAACTTTGTATTAAGGGAACTGTTTCGGCCTGGCGGAATGGGTTATCCATTCAATATATGTGAGAATACAGTAGTTGGATATAATGGTTTGATATGACATAGAGTACAAGTATGGCTACCCTAGACTATGGTGGACGTGTATGTTGAGAGTGGATGATCGCTCCCCTTCTTCCAGAGTTGGAGGGGTCCTTTTATAGCATTCGAACCGACCCGAAAGGTGTAAGGCTGTTATGCCTTATGGCCCCCTTGCCCTTCAGATGCTAGTCTCCATTTCTAGAAGATTCTGTTTTGGTGTATTGCGTCTGGACTCGAGACATTTAGATCATAAGTTGTTGTCTTTGTGTGAGATTGGGCCTAATATTCAATGTTGGCAGGAACATGAACTAACCACAAGTAGTTAAATAAAAAGGCTAAAATACCTTTTTGGTCCTTTATCTTTTAGTGAAAATTCGTTTTGGTCCTTTATCTTTTAAAAAATTCATTTTGGTCCTTTATCTTTCAAAAGTGACTCAAAATGGTCCTTCCGTCAGATCTGTCACCGGATTCCGTTAATGACCCACCAGAGACCCGCCGGAATCTGGGCATTTTCCACCGGAATCTGGGTATTTTAAACCCTAGGCTCTTCTTCTTCTTCTCAAAAACTTAGAAGTAGGAGGTGTAATCTCCATGACCATGAGAGAATTTTGAGATAATGGCCAATACAATAAGACATTGTTGCTATCATATTCTTATAATCTGTCTTTTGCAAATTCTCCTATCTCAATGCCCATGAACTCATTCTTCTAACCCAATGCCCTTAAATCGTTGTTGTTCTTCTTCCTCTTCCTCTTCTTCTTCCCCTCCCCCCTCCTTCCTCTTCTTACTCTCATCCTCCTCCTCTTGCTTGGTCTTTGAATTTTGACGAACGCTGCAAACTGGGTTTCTTCATTGTGTAATGGTAACTTTAGATTTGATAGCTAAAAATCGAATCTTTGCAGGTTAGTGTTGAGATAATGACCATGAGAGAACTTTGAGATAATGGCCATGACCAAACGGTGGATCTGAACAGAGGCAGAACTGCGTCATGGAGGAACTGGGCGGCACGCATGACTATGGGTCTTGCTCGTTCACCAGATCTGTGACGTGTGGTCCAAGCCATCTTTGAATCATTGTTTTGCTTTTCCTGTTTTTCACAAATGGGGTATTGTACTTGGCTTCCATCCTCCTATTCAACACCTCCACTGTGAATCCACCATAAGAGATTTGTCAAAGAGTTCCCATCATCAAATCCTTTCAACTTCCATATCTTCTCCACTTCCTTATCAAAAAATCCTTCAAGAGCATACACAAACCCTTTCCACCCAGATTCCGGCGGGTCTCCGGTGAGTCATTAACGGAATCCGGTGACAGATCTGACGGAAGGACAATTTTGAGTCACTTTTAAAAAATAAAGGACCAAAATGAACTTTTTAAAAGATAAAGGACCAAAACGAATTTTCACTAAAAGATAAAGGACCAAAAAGTTATTTTAGCCAAATAAAAATCAAACAACAACAAAATTTAACTTAATCGAAAACTTTCTGTGCACCTTAGTTGGAAGCTATTAAGTAAAGTTAGTTAGTGTACCTTATCAATAAGCAAAATTAGTTAGTATACATGCAAGTCTATAAATAAACTAAATGTATATGTGAATAAGTATACAATTGTGTGAAGTGACTAAAATTCTGTTTTTCAGTATTTTATTTTTCTTTCACATTCTCTCTATTTTCTATTATCTGTGTCTCTTCATCTTTCTCTGTGTGAATTAGAGTGTGTGTGAGCTTGTGTGTTTCAACAATTATAACATAAATAAATGAAGAGTTGAATTATTATATATTGTCAATATAGTTTTTACACTATCAATCAATTAAAAATTATATTATGATTGACTTGTAAGATAATTATAATAAATTCAAAATATTTTAGATAATATTATAAATTTTTTTTTTTTAAAGGAACAAACATATATCATTAGCACACCATTAAAAGGTACATTACACATAGGAATGGAATGAAAAACATAGCTGCAAGGGAAAGATAAAGTTGCACGAGCAATGCAATGGACATCCCCATAAGCATTTCTCCTAGTAAAAGAAACACTATTATTAGAAAAGCTAGCAAGTAAATCACCACAGCAAGAGATAATGGACCCAAACTCCGTTGACACCATCAACAACAACACTGTCCAATTCAAATATTACTTTACTGAAGCCGAGTTGTTGCACCCACCGGAGCACCGATAAAAGCCCAGATGCTTCTCCCTTGCAGACAAGCAGAGGTAAGGCAACCAAGCAGATTTTCCCATAAGAAAGGAGCCTCTATCGTCACGAATACATATTCCAAATAAGTTATGATATTTGAACATCAAATTTCAGACACCGTATGTGATACCGTATGTGTTTATCTCTATCTGTCACCTATTCTTTCATCTTCTTTATATATATGTATCCAAAAAATACACTAAAAAATAAAAAAGACACCATATATAATTCAAATATAATTTCTGATTACAAATCCTGTCTTCTTCTCCATAATATTATAATTTGTTATTGATTGATAATATAATTTTTTTTATAACAATAGTATGTATCAATTAAATTCATAAATAAAAAAAAGTAGTATATGATATTTGTATCTAGTAGTATGACTGTTATGGATAATTTTGGGGCAGCATCCAAAGAATTATGGAAAACAACACTATCGAAGAAGGCAAGAACGAGAATGTGCAGTGATAGCAGCGACCACGCATCGCGTTGGTCGATGTCACCAATGCCCTTTCGTGAGTTTTGATGAAGCAGTGTCACCTGCTGCATTGTTCTTTCTTTCCTTCAGTGTTTGTGTTGGGAAAGATTTTCCGCTACAAAACATACCTGAAAAAATTATTTTGGATTTAATGTGGTACGTTTGATAAATCTGTTTAATTTGTTTTTAAAATATTTTTATGAAAAAGTTAAAAATTTGAAACTTAATAAAAATTGTCAAATTATTTTAAAATAATAACACCTGTTTATTATATCTCCATAAAATTAACTATCAAATAAATATTATTGAATTATATAAATTATTTTCTACACTTTTTTGTTTGAGTTTTTTTTTACACAGTTTAAATCAAATAAATTATTTCAAAATTAAAATATGATTTTTAAAATAATCAATTTTCACATTTAATGCAAAATAACTCGTTCGGGACTGGCTGGGGTAATCCCATTCTTGAAAATGGATCCTCTAACTTTGCATTTGGTGACTTTGGTGACTTTCTTTCTATCTCTCTCATCTTTTATTTTCTCTATCATCTCTTTCCTTTATTTATTTTTATCTCTCTCATCTTATTTTCAACTAAAGTTACTAAAGTTACCCAAACCCAAAGTTAGAGAACCCCTCCCCCATATTCTTGTATTTGGTTCAGTCCCCAAGTCTTAACTGCTTCTGACACCCAACCTAAATTACCTAACTTACTTTAATGCCTATTTTATTATTATTTATATGAATATGGGATTAGGAAATTACAATACCGGCTAAGAAATTAAAAATATTTTTTTTATTGAAAAATAAATATTGACTATAAAATTAATAAAATGTATTTTAATATATTTTTATGTTTCTAGAACACCTATTATTAACAACACGTTATGAATTTAGGCCTTAGTTTTTTTTCCTGACTGATAAAAAAAATATCGTTCTAAAAAAGAAATTTTTTATTAAAAAAAATAAACATATTACTCTTTTAAATATTAGATATACCAATTTCGATTAAAAAATTATTTTCTTTCACCCTTTGTCAAATCCAATGTCATTAGAGTATTGGTCAAACAATCAAAAACAATAGAAACGTTGTATTGAAAACGGTAACTCTTAAACTTTTTTTTTTAACCAATGTTCTTAGTATATTGTTTAACAATTACCTATAATTTATACTCCATCTGAACTCAATTATAAGCAAAAATAACTATATTTTGTGAACTCAACTAAGCAAAATTTAACTAATTCAACTTTATTTAATGACAATGATTCAAAAATTAACTAATTCTACTTTTACTTTTCCAAGATCATTGCACATTCCCGAGATAATTAAATAGTAGATTAGTACTCTCTCTAGACTCAATTATAAGCAAAAAAATATCTATATTTTATGGACTCAAATATAAACAAAAGTCAAATAATTCAACTCTATTTAATATTAATGTTTCAAAATTTAAGACAATTAAATTAAATTAATTTACTTTTTTAAATAAGTATGAAATTAATTCATTTGGTTTATAATCGAGTCCGGAGCGAGAAAACTTGTTTTATCTGTGACGCGCTTAGTTGTGTCCCTTTGGTGTGGTCCCACATAGTTAAAGCTCTGAGTTTGACGCTGCAGACAGACTTGGCTTTCTAACCAGTAAGTACACACGTATGCCTCTTCTTCAAAACTCCAAGGGAAAATATATATTTAATAATTAATAACAATAATAATAAATTCAGTTTGGTTGGGTTTTTCCCAATCCATGCTGATTCGGGGATTCTGGTATTTGTCTCCAATTCCATGTTTGTAGAAGAAATATCCCTATCCCATGTTATTGTTCCGTGCTCCCTCCTCTTTGTAGGTTGGTAATGATTGATCATTGAGATCTGCGCTCTTTGTTTGTTGCAATTTTCAGCCTTTTCTTATTAAAATCACAGCTCAGCTGCGGAAAGTTTCATTTTCATGTAAGTGCCATAGCATACCTATTAATAAAATTCAGTACTTGGATACCTGCACAACTGTTTTTTTTTTAGTAATGAATTGGATTAGATTTCATTGAGCTCTTTTATCTTCTGCTTCTCATGCAAATGAAAATCATGTCTATTTCGTTCAATTCACTTATGTGTAGTCATTTTCTGTGTTTGTTGGGGCAAAATCTCCTCAAAATTTAGTTATTTTATAAAAGGGAACAAGTAAGAGTATATTTACCTTCGTCCAGTCAAAGTACACGAGTAGATACACCCTTATTTATCTACTTATTAATTTACTAATAAGCTAATTATAAAGGGCCTTGTACTTCTAGGGTAGGCATAGCTACCCTGTATTGCCCAAATTCTGTTAACAAGTCAGTGGCTAGAAAATTTACATTTTATGACCATTTATGTGACATACAATTTAGTTGGGCTAATGGATAGAATAGAAACATTTTGTGACCATTTATGTGACAAATGCAAAGTTTGTTCGAGTTTAATTTTGATATTCTATAGATATAAAGTTTTTTACACTATCGATCCATCACAATTCATACTATATGTGGTGAGTTTTAAAGTAGTTATGATAAGAGTCAAACATTCTTAATGATGTGATAATTTATTATTGATTGACAATATAAAAGATCTTTACACTAACGGCACATAGGATTTAAATCCTTTTTGTTTTGCTTTGTACACAAACAATTCATGTATGATGAAATGTGAATTGCACCTTAATGGTTGACTAGTCATATTTACCATCCCACTGTGGATTTCTGTGATTTTTTAGAATATTCAGAAATCAGAATCCTATAAATGGTTGTTGATAACATTGTTTTCTGAGAGAAGTACTTTACTTAGGGATGCAAAGATGGAGAAAAAAGGAAAGATTGTACAGTATAGGGAGAGGCTGGACAGGACACTTGCCTCACCTGATCTGACAAATGACCAGATGCTCAAATCACTTGTCAAAAGTCAACTCCTACGTTCTTCACAACAAGAAATAGAAGGTAATAACATTCCCCAATTTCCTTTGAATTCATTTAGACAGGAGCAGAAATGGTACTAGCTGAGTGAAATTATTATTCTAGTTAGTCAAATTTGTCTTCTTTTTTTGTTCTTTATTTGGTTTCTGCAGGATGTAACGAGAAACAAATAGAAACCAAGACTGCAGAGGTTTCTAACTTGATAGATATGTTGAGGAGTGCCTCTGTAGATGACAGCAGAGCTGAAGGATCCAGTATATCACGCACTGATTGGAAAGTATGCTATCTATTCTGTAGATTTAGCCATGTTATGTGTTCTTGATATATGTGTATTATTTTTCCTTATTTAGATCATCATCTGTTCATTTGGATCTTTTAGTATTTTGTTTTATCTGTCCAATTGATAACTTCCTTCCAGATGGTTTACTCTACTTTTGGAGTTCAATACTTCAATGAACTAATACAACCTTGTGTGACATTTGTATTCTAAATTCTGTTTATGCTTTGGGTGATGGATCAAAGATACATGACTTTTTCATTCTAATTCTTAAGCATTTCTTTAATAATTTTACCTTTTTCGACAGTTAAAACATGATAACGAAGAGTTCCGTGTTATGTATCGTGAAGGGCCAGAGGGAACTCCCTTCCATACATTGCTAGTTGAGGGCTATGTAGACGGGCCTGTTGATGTTTGTGAGTAGAACTAGAACAAGCAAAATTTTTAGCATTGCCATTTTAACAACAAAGGCCATATTATCAATTTCAACATGTGAAATTTAATGAGTTCTTTTCTTCATTACAGGTTTATGCCTCTCATGGGACACATCCCTTTACAGGAAATGGTGAGAATCATAGTGCAATATGTGCTTTTAATTTTCTGTGTATTAGTCCCTTAACAACACCGATCGCTGGTATCATAATCATTTTAATACTCATGAATTCTATAAAAGGTTGGAAGTTATAGCAATTGATGAAAATCACATTTGCAAGACATTTATTTTTGCATCCATATGACATTATAGAAATGCTTTTGAATCTAAGTAATGTGATCACTATAAAGATTTAAGTCATACTTCTTGCTATAGCTTTTTCACAATTTTCGTTTCTCAGGTGGCCTCAATCTACTGTTCCCACTTTCAAGATTACAGCATCCGAGTGTTTGCAGAAGGTCCAGATTGGGGAACAAATAGGACTAGTTAGGTTTGTCCAGCCAGCATCAATTATTATTATTTTTTTTAAACTTTTTAATGCCACTTACCTTGCAAAAAGGCTTCACTTTTGAATGCTTATATTGCTTCAAATTTTGGAAGGAAGGATGAAGCTTTCATGGCCGCTGTCTGCGAGGGAGGCTATAGTGCATTATTATCTGTTCGAGTACATTCAAGATGACTTAATATTTGTGATTTTGAATACTGTAGTCACCTAGACCCTTATTTCTTTCTCTTTTGTGAAAGTTAAATCTAAACTAGATCTAAGCTTCATGAAAAAGAAATTTGTGCTTAATTTGCTTTCAGGTCTCTAATTCGAAGAGCATTAATGGGACCATTAATGGTTTCAACAATGATGTAATTCCTGAAGCAAAGGATATTGTGAGAATTGATGTGGTGGGAGGCATGGTTATGCAGAAGGTGACATCGGAAAGAAGTTACTTTCGGTGAGTTTTAAGTGAGTATTGAAACATAAGAAGCTACTTAAATGGAGTAGTAATAGAATGAAATGGGAATACAGTCACCAGTTACAGACCATAAAGCCCCAATGCCCCATATAGGATCTTCTTGATTTTGAAGAAGAGGTAAAAGAATGGAAGAAATTTCCTGCATGTAACTGGATTGAATAGATTGATACATGGTTTTTTTCTCTATCAAATCCATGGAGTAGGTAACTTTGCTCATAAGTTTCGCAAATGAACTGCATTAACTTTGGGTAATATGTTTTGTACTATGGTTAAATTTCATGATGAGTGTACAAATTGTCTTTGTGTTAGTGAGGGCCCTCCCTTCTTTATTAAACTATAAACTAAACATATGCAACTTCAATGATACTCAGCACTATAGTCATCTAGATAGCTCAAAGGTATCTGATTATTCCTGGTCACCTTTTATGTTGTTTGCTATATATTTTGTACAGCCTTGGCTTTGCTGAATGGTTGTATAGCTGTTTTGATTGTTCTATATAAGTGATTCTACTGTTTGCATTGATAATTGGTAGCTTGTCTTATGTTTCTATTATCAGTTACCTACTCATTTCTTATTGGATTCTAGTTCTAGAAGAATACGCAATTAAGCTGCCTTTATAGACTAATTGTATGGCTTGACTTCCAAGGTGTGGTGAAAAATGAAAAATGTACCAAAAAAAGGGATTTGATTTGCAACGCTTAATCTTCTGTCATATTTTGTAGTACAATAGCAAATATGGATGTGAAGCTGGATTTTGTACCTCCATCCCTTATAAACTTCATTTCAAGGCAGCTCATCGGCAGTGGTTTCAAACTTTTTCAGAAGGTTGTTGATTCTTATCAGAAATACTTCTTTTAATATACATTCAACGAATATTTACTTTGTTTTTAGTTTCTGGCATCTAACTAATGAGATCAACTCATTATTTTAAAAACGAACTGAGGAGTTATAACTTGTAAGTAAATGTAAGGCTGCATTATATTTTAAATTCTGAGGAAATTGTCAGTCTCATGGATGATTTATTCAATTACCATTGTTATTATTGTTATTATTAGTATTATTTTTAGATAAAAAAAAATTTTATTGGGAGGGGGTGAATAAAGAGTTATTTTTATTAGAAGGAAATCAGGATTACAAAGAAAAAAGAGGATAAGATATCCTCCTTAAACCAAGCAGGAAAAGGGAAACAAACACATTAATATGGATTCTTTAATTATACGTATTAGCATGTATTTAACTTATATAGTAGAATTTGCCTTGGCTTCTTGAAGATTGGTTTCAGCTGATTTATTATTTTCTGCTAGCTCATGTGCATAAAACATCCTTTCATTGTTATTTTTGTATTTTTCTTATCATCTTTTGAAGTTAACTAACCACTGATATGTTACAGGCTGTGGCTTCTATGATGAACCATGATCAAGAACTCATCAAGGCCTTAGGGGACCCATTGTATGTTAGAATTCGTGAAGCTCTATATAGCAGTAGTGGATCAAAGGATATGGATGGAGAAGAGCTTAAGCATGTTGCAAGCATTCTTCCTGCTGAAGAAGACCTTACTCAAAGTAAGCAAAATGGAGCAAAAGATACATCTTGGGAGGATAAAAACAATCAAAATGCAAATAATTTCAATGGTGAGATTGTAGAAGAAGATATTGGAGAGATTGTAGAAGCAGATAGTAGAGAGATTGTAGAAGAAGATAGTGAAGAGATTGTACAAATTGAGGAGGATGACAAGAAAGTAGATGACATTCCAAATGAGGAAGTTGATATAAGGAGTGTACTAAAGGGCAAGAGGAATGTGCATATAAGCTCAGAGGTAAAACTGGCTCTAGAAACATTAGATAGGGCTATTTCAATGGTTCAGAAAAATGGATTTCATTCCCACAAGACCTCTTCTAGCTCTTCTAATGAAGAGTCCAGCTGCGTGGAAAAAGGCGGCACAGTTGATTCGTATTCTGCAAAACTTATTCAACAACAATGTTCAAGAAATGAGTTTAATGTTGAAGTGTCAAACAGAGATATGGTAGAGGAAACTTCACAAGAACCTGGGACTAACTTTGACATCCAAAACTTCAGGTGATTATGTTATTGTTTCTCTGGTTATTAGAAGAAACCAAAGTTGTAGTGTATGATTTTGTATCCTTCCATATGGTTTGTTTGAAAATATAAACCAACTAGTACAGAATGTTGTTAATTATGAATATATATTTAACTGATGCTTTTCTTCCTTTTTGTTCCTTCAGGCACACAGGAAAAAATCATAACTTAAAGGAAGTAAGCTATAACAAAGTAGTGCCAGCTTCACCAGAGCAGAATCTTTCAAGACCAATTGAAGCAAGCCAGGTTGATTCATATTCTTTGGAAAATGGGACAACACTGGGCCAAACAGATGAAGTTCAAGATATGTCTTTAAATGACCCAAAAAATTCAACCAGGCAGAAAAAATCAAACTCTCTTGTAACCCAAGGTTTTTCTTCAGATGTGCCAAAGCAGACAAGCAGGCAGAAAAAGTATAGATACTGTTGTTTTCACTTTTCAGCATTAGCTGAAAAATAAAAAGGGAAAATTTAGCAGGTGTTAGCAGATGGTTTGGTCTAGCTTTAAGCACATCTTAGCCTTTATTATTTTCCCATTTACGAAAAAATAAGACAGAAAAGTTAAATGGCCAAGAGCAGAGAAAATAAGGTATTTATAGGCATCTTGTCTTGTCAACATGCAACCCAAGCCTCAATAACTTGGTATAGGTTTGGTATTGTCTTACTAGAGGAGTCACATATGCCAAAGAGGTTATCCCTGGGGTTTTCTTGGACTAATATTGTCCCTTGTCTTTGTATCAGCTAAATAATATGTGTAATATTAAATAATTCTTTTTTGTTGGTCAATCTATCTTTAAAATGTATTAGGATGTATCTAAAAAGGATAAATATAAAGATCAAATTTTGTTGCCAAAAATTTGTGCATAGAATATCATGCTTGTATGTCTAAATAATATATTAATTTAGGAGTTATGTTATTTGAACATCAAAATGGGACAATAAAATTCTACAACAATTTTCATGGTTAATGTGCAAATCAAAAACATGGTTAATGAAGTGTTGAGTTTGATTAATGAATATTTACCAAGGTATTGCAACTCATTAAACATCCACTGAACGTCATTAGTCATGATTTTCAGGTGTTCAAATATACATGTAGCAGATAATAATATTTGAACACTTGAGAATCATGATTAATGAAATTCAGTTGATGGTTAATGAGTTGCGACATCTTAGGATATATGTTAACAAAACTCAACACTTCATTAACCATGTTTTTGAATAGCACTAGCCATAAAAACTGTCATATTTTGATGTTCAAATAACATTTCTCTTAATATAGAGTGAGAACTCATTGATTTCAGCTGTAAGTTTAAAAGCCAATTTATTTTAATCCAATCACTTATATCAATTCATTAAAGAAGTAAGCTAACTTCTATAGAATTAGGATGAATTGAAGGTTAAGAATTTGGATAGTTATTCAATATTTTTTTTTTTTAAATAAGCTAAAACCAACTTATTTTTATAAGCTTATCTAACAAGCTTATTATCATAAATTTATATAAACTATTAGCATAAGTTTATTATCATAAGCTCTTCTAAACACACTTTTATTGTTAGAGTCAAGGATTTCCGCTCATTAAAATAGTTAAAATTAATTAACAAAAACCACACATAATAATGCCAAAAATTTAACGTTCAAGTCATCTATTTTTTTCTTAACTAAAAATTCTCCTCATAATTTTACGGGAATAATCCGAATGTATCAATTCAATGACTATAAATAATTTTCGGCAAAAATCTCAAAATGGAAGAAAAGCTTAACAGAGAAAGTGAAAAGAGGATTTGCCTTGCCATGTTAAGCAAAAACAAAACAAAGAAAGCAGTCATATATACTAAAATATTTTCTGTTAGCCTAGATTGTTCTTCTTTAAGCAAGAAATAGGTTTTCCCCCCTTTTTAACAAAAAAAAATAATCCCCGATTCAACACGTGGAAAGTTCCAGAGCCGCTTGTTCTTGCAGGGAAAGTAACCGCCAATCCCTATAAAAGCATCAGCGAAACGCACCGCTTTCTCTAATCTGAAACATCTTCGGAGCAGAGAAAGAATGGGTTGGGTGTGGAGCGACGATGGACAACACAATGCATCATCTTCATCAGGTGACTCTGAACGATGCTCGACCAGGAAGATCGTGAAATCGCAGTGCAGAACGGAGGAGGTGGAGCCTGGAAAGTTCATCCGAAAGTGCGAGAAAACCGAAGAGCTTCTCAGGGATTGCATCGGCAAGTAAGCATTCTTTGAATTAAATTCATGAATATTCATGATCTGTTATTCATATTTCATATATAACAATGGTTACAATGCTGTTATAGCTACAATTTACAAACAGTGGTGTCGTGTCAAATAAGATACATAGCTCATCTCTAAGTTAAGTTTATATACAAATATATCATTGATTGATTAGGCTATCAATATTATACAGCTGGTTTTATTTTGTTCCTAGGGTTCCATCACTTTTTTTATGTATGTTTTCAATCAAAATCTAGAATGGCGATTTGGTGGTATAGATTTGATACACACTGATTTGGGGGAAAAGGTTGTTTAAGCATTCCGTTGTTTCATTTGATGAAAACTTTAAAATGGCGACGTGGAGAACACCCTGTATCAGAATTCAGAAAGAGCTGTGTGATATATCCTCTTCCTTCAAGAATACGATGTAGTAAGATTCCTGGCAACCAGGGGTGAGTTTGGATTGTTTCTTGTTTTCTGTTTATATTAATAATTGCAAAAACAATGCCACCTTGTTTTCATTTGTTTGAGTAAATACTCAAGTTGGTCCTTGACAAAAATACACAGTGACATTTTGGTCCCTGAGAAATGGAAAATATCAATTTGAGAATTCTCAAGAATGTAAAATACGGGTCAAATTAGTCCCTTTTAGGGTATTTTTAGGGACATTTTAGTCCCTACTAGGGACATTTTAGTCCCTACTAGGGACTATTTTAATCTGTATTTTACTTTCTTAAGGACCAAATTGGTATTTTCCATTTCTCAGGGACCAAAATGTCACCGTTTGTCAAGGATCAATTTGGGTATTTACTCCATTTGTTTTTTTGTTTTTATTAATTATTGCAAAAATAATGTCACCTTGTTATTTTTTTCTGTTTTTAGAAAATAGTAAAAATGTTTTTTAGTTTTTTTTTTATAAGCATTTTTTAGTTATTAATGAAAACAGAAAATAAACCAAATGCACCCTACATGTGTGAGAATGCATGACAGACTTTTTTTTAATTATTATTATTAATTTTTTTTTTGGTCAATTTCTTGTGTTAAAATTGCTTTGTGGAATAACTTTAAAACATACCAACGTTTTTAAGCCTTTGACATTGATGTGTGTCTAGGGCTTTGTCTGTGAATTTCTTCCTTTTCCTACTGACGCATGATTATAATTAGATGATGATCATAAAAAACCATTGTAACTAATTATAAATCAGCCCCCATTTGTCCTGCATCACCTATTCTATCATCTTCTTTCTTTTCACCCATCTGCTTTCACGTGGGACTGTGTAACCATGTAAGACATAGCTGTGTGTTCATTATGACTACTATAAACATGTTGAAAGTGGGTAAACTGTAATATACATGGGATGGGATTAGTTTTAAAATCTTGTTTCTTTAATCTTGTTCGGAACTTCGGATGTGATTCAAGTGACTAGTTTCTGACCGTGATAGACAAACTGGATAGTTGGCTTTGTGTATGTTTGGATAATTGCTTGTTTAGGTTGTTGGAAGTCAAATTATTTGTTTACAAAGTAAAGTGCTATATTAGGTTGGGGTATCTGAATCTTATAAGGTCACAAGTGAAAGTTAGTTTTTCATGAAGTCTTGTGCTAGGCCAGCGTTTTGGTAGGTTATTGTTCTATTTTTGAAGTTTGTGAAAGAATATTGTCAAACAAAGGAGATGGTCGAGAACTGCCTTAATGACACATGGTGTTGGGAATTTTGGCCGCTTGTTACATTATGACAAGTTGAAAATGATAGAATTCTTCTCCCCAGCAGAATCTTCATAGCTTTGAGATTTGAGATTACTCTAGTGATGTGACTTTTTTCATCTGAGTTGCAACATGGGGTTAAGTGGAAGAAACCCTTGGCAATTAATAGACACATTGGTGGATAGTTGCCCTTTCTGTCCGAATCACAAATCATGTCACTATCTTATTTTCCTTTGTTAAGAGCGTAGAAATGCTGTGATCTTTCTACTCATCTCTCTCTCTCTTTCATACACACACACACACACAGGAATACCATACTAGAAGTAGAAGATGCAATTGATTTTTGATTTTCAGTTGCTTCCACTGAAAATCAAACTGCTACAATGTTCAGTTTCGTAACATGGGAATTGGGAAAGGAAAAGCTTCCAGTCACAGCAGTATGGTTATTTCAAAGTTCGACCTGTTTGATCTCTAATGGAGAAAATGAAACTCTCTTGTATCAGTTAGCACTTGGGGGGTGAGTTCTGGGGAATGATTATTATTTCTATGACTCTTAGATTTGGATTTGGTTCTTAAACTGGCGATAGATAGAAATATAGTGATAGCTCGTAATTGAACTTATCTAGATTCTAGAGCCTTCTCTCAAACTTGGCCTAGATATCATTTGAAGTTCTTACTGTCTGTTATCATGTAGGGCTGTATCTTTGGTATAACAGCATCAAGGTCTATATATGACCAATATAAGTCTTGCACTTGACTTTTCATTGTAAATTGGTCCTTAGATGATATTTGATGGCTAAGGAAGCATGAGAATAAAAGCCCTTCTTATCTATCGTAGGTTTGATTTAGATTCTCCAAATGGTTGATCATTAAGAAGCATGTACGTGACAAGATATCATAGTTTATAGTATTATGAATTGTAACATGGACTTGGCCCCTTTTTTGAAGTGTCCGTCCCTTTTAGATTAATTTTAGTTTTGGGCATCAAGTTCTGCTCAGCCTTCTGGAATAATTCCATTAAAATTAAGTACTGTGATACAAACACAGCTTTTGTGGAGTTTCCTTGCTCTATAAGTTGATTCTAACATTCTACTTTTCCAGAATTAGGTTCTTTTCAGGCTTTCAGCCATCTGGAAATGGCAATAAGAGTTGCACCTGTGTGTGTGTGTTAACAGTTGCCCTACTCAATCCTCACTTTTTCCTTCGACTCTTGTCAGGCCTGTCGAAGTGGTGCAATCGAACAAAGAGTATACTGAAGAGGATGTCACAGCTGAGGTACTTAAGGGAGGGTCTGTCATGCATGGTTCATCAGATCGTGGCATGTTTGACTTCCCTGGGCTACGAAGTGATATTGAAATGATGGAACGAAACCTCTTTGGTGGTCTCAGTCGATTCTCTGAAGCAGCTGAAGAAATGACGAACAGCTTCTTTGATATTTTTGCAAAGTCTCCCCGCATATTTGATGCAGAGTCGTCATCTTCACCCTCTATGAGGAGAGGGGTACCTATTGAAGAGTATCCTGGACAGGAAGCTTCTTCTAAACCCAAGGAGCAGGAATTAACAGATACTGATTTTTCTGCGATGGCTAAAGACATTTAAACTTTAGAAAGGAGCCACTTTACATGATTCATGTGAAATGATTTGGATATAGATATTTCTTAGTTTTGTGTTAGATTATGAACGACTGGAATACAAGTATGTCTTCTAATAACGTGTTTAGCTGCATCTTCCGCAGCTATTTAATGTTTTTTAAGGCTGTGGTTCATGTGGTGTGGAAATTGGGGTCTGAGATTCTGAATATATGAATATGAACAAGGGAGCGACCAGGTTTTTGTCTTTTTATCCCTACAATTAGTTAGTGGCAATGTGAATGGCAATTTATTTTTCAACGAGGTCCTCAGTTGGTGCATAGAAAGATTTTTGGCATTTGTTTGCTTTTGTCAAACATCCCAAATTCTTATGATTGGATTAGTTACTTTTGGATGCTGATTGGTTCCATTATAACTTTCTTGCCCCAAGTATATCCGGGAAATTTGGTGGGCAATGAAGCCCGTAGAAAGTGGTGGAAGTGTTTGTTTGAAAAAGGTTCAAAACGTCCGTATGGGGAAAAGTTATTTTCGTGCGCGTACGTGCAAACAAAAATCAACTGAGTTGACACTTTGACTCTTGTTCTGGAAGTGGCTGCTATGCTTATGCTACATTATATTAAGGTGAACATCCAAATAAGACATCTATTCGGGATATCTGATTAATCATGTATAAATATTTGGTTAATTTAGTTTATTATATGGTTAATCATATTAATGGGCTTATTTATCATAGCCATATAAATATTTGATTAATCACATACAAATATCTGATTAATTTAGTTCTTTATATGATTAATGAGTTATCATCAATTAACCAAATATTTGCACGTGATTAATCATATAACAAATTGAATTAACCAAATATTTAATTATTTATACATGATTAATCAGGTGTCTCAAATGGGTGTCTCATTTAGATGTTCACCTACTGTTACTCTACACTATCCCTGCATACTGTAGTGGCGTTGCGTTTCATCGTATCATTGGCGGCAAATTTGCTGCCTTTGAAGACTAGAAGTCTACCGTGGACTATACTTGAAAGGAAAAAAATAAAAAAATTTGGACACATAATTTAGATATCTTGTATAGCTTATGAGTGTCTTGGGAGTGATGAAATACATGATGAAAGAGAAAAAATAATAAATAAATAGGGATGAATATTTTTATACAGTATCGCATACTATTTTTATGTCCAATCAATTGCTTTGATCCCCTGAAAATGCACGTTCCGAACGTGGAGTCGCTAATGCAACTTTGTGCGGTACCACTTATCACAAATTCCCTTTTTCAATTACGCTCTTCTCCTTTAAATTAATGAAAATGTTACTTTCATCTAATAATGCGATTTTAAGTATTTATTATTTTAATGTTTATATAAATTTATTAAAAATTTGAGAAAGGGATTGAGTTGCACCTACAGGTGCTGAATGGGTCGCTAATGCATTTCAGTTTACAGAAGGCCCTCCTTTATCACCTTAAAAACTAGGAGATGGATTTCTCAACTTTCATGTTGATAATATGTTTGAAGGAACAGAGTGCGGAATGAAGTTCCTTCAAAATAGTCCCTTTTTTCTTTTCATTTCTTAGATAGCAGCCTCCCCAATCCCAAAATAGAAAAATATATTTGTGCTCGACTGAAATAAATAAATAAATAAATAAAAAAAGCAGAAACAACTCGTCTAATATAATAAACTATGAATTTTAGTAACAAGTGGCTTAATAAAAATATTAAGGACACTTGATAAAGAAAATAAATTTTTTTTTTATGAATTTTTTTATTTAAAATTCTCAATATGTTAAATATTTATTTTTTATGAAAAAACTGATTTTTATTTAAATTATTAACAAGTACCCTCTGTAAAACTATAACATCAGTATTATGCTACAAGACAATGAAAAATGAAGTACATAGTCAAAATTAACTGTTTTAGAAGAAAGAAAAAAATAAGTCAAAACTCCCGGCGAGGGCCGGCGTCTTAGCTAATTCCAGTAGGCTTCTCACAACGTTATTATATTTCTATACCATTTTTTACACCCAATTAATAATATATAAAAATAAATTTGTGCTTCATAAAAAACAAAAAATATTTATTATTATTATAATTCATGTAGCGAATGTGATCAACGAAACCTCAATTTATAATACAACTTGTTTGTTTTAGATTGCATTTCACATTAGAAGAAAACTTCTCTCAAGTTAGTAGCTTAATGGTTGCCCAGAAAAATGTTATTTTCACGTTTCGGTCACAACCAAACGGGCACCGGTCATTCCAAAATTTGAAACATTCTCTCCGTCTCTGTCTCTGTCTCTCTTAACAGAAAAAACTATAATTCTTTCCCTCCTCTTTCCCTCCTCTTTCCCTCTTTCTTCGTTTTCTCACCCAAATCCTTTCATCAACAGCACGACCTTTTCCATATCTATCAACATAAACACGAACAATTCCTACTCGGAATCTGTCACAAAGGGTCATTTTCCAAGTTGCTATTTACACCTTTAATCGTATAATATTCATCTTTGAAACTTTCATCTTCCACGCCTTCAAAACCATCCCATTTGTTCTTGTTTCTTAGATGCTTATGAGAAGCAGTGACTAGTGTAAGATGGGAAACAACTGTGTTGGATGGAGAAGCTCCAAAGATGGACCATTTCCCTCCATTCTTCCCAGTTCATTCTGGTGGTCACAGCAAACCCACATAGGAATTTCCACTGCACTCTCAAACCCAAATGATCCACACACTGTTCAACAAAAGCCTCCAGAGGTAATGATAATTCACAACAAGGATATGAAGCATGAAAAGGACAAAGAGTCTAAGGCTATGCTTAGTTCAAAAGAACAAACAACTAACATGGAGGAGCAGATTAGTCTACTAGAACTAACACCAACAATGAAACAAAGGGAAGTAGATAGAGCAGAAGAGCCTGCAAAACCAAAACCAAAAGCAAAGATGCTCCATAATGTTAAGAGGGTAAGAACTGCAGGGCTTCAAGCAGAATCAGTTTTATTGAGAAAAACTGGTCATATTAAGGAGTACTATAATTTGGGAATGGAGCTTGGGCAAGGACAATATGGAACTACTTTTCTTTGCAGTGAGAAAGCTACTGGGAAAGAGTATGCTTGCAAGTCCATTGCAAAAGCGAAGTTGCTGGTAGATGAGGATGTGGAGGATGTGAGGAGGGAGATTCAGATGATGCACCACTTGGCAGGAAGTCCTCATGTGATTTCCATTGAAGGTGCTTATGAGGACGCTGTCGCGGTTCATGTCGTGATGGAATTATGTGCAGGGGGTGAGTTGTTTGATAGGATTGTGGAAAGAGGGCATTACACAGAAAGAAAGGCAGCTAAGCTTGCTAGGACTGTTGTTAGTGCTGTAGAGACTTGCCACTCCCTTGGAGTAATGCATCGTGATCTAAAGCCTGAGAATTTTCTTTTTGTTAATGAGAAGGAAGACTCCACCCTTAAGGCAATAGATTTTGGAATGTCTGTTTTCTTCAAACCAGGTTTGGAAGAAAGTGTCCTATTTCCTCCCCTCTTGTCCTATTAATTAACATCTATCTCTAATTGTTTTCCTTCCACAAAAAGTTATTCTTTGGATTTGAATTCCTTTTCCGGAAGATTTGTGCCAATATATATGGGTCTTCTCCACTTATATAGCCTTCAGCCGGTTAACTTCTTTCCAATGTAGGATTTCTTTATCCACATCTTACTTACACTTATAATTCCTAACATAATCAATAGGAGTACTATGTACGATGTATTAGGAAACTTGTTAAGCCTCTTTCCTAACATCTTACTTACACTTATTACCGGTGTAGTGATCATTTAGAGAATCTCCTGCATTAGGCAAATGCTTGTGTGCATATACTACTCATTGAGGATTATTTTGATCTTATCTCACATTTCTGTAGGGATTATGTAGCTATAGTTTATTGTCTGTGTGGCGATCTTTATGCCATTGTTTATGATGTACTAACTAGTAACTAATGATGTGAATCATATTTGTTGCAGTAACATATAATTAATTTGTTTTCCTTTGAAATCAAACAACCAGATAATTTGATATGAGAACAAGCAAAGCTTTGCTGAAGAAATTAAAAAAAAATCTTGCTATCTAGATGCTTCCTTAAATATAATACTAAAATTTTCTGCATTGTTGTACTTATATGGTTGCTATGAGTGTTTGTCACTAACACTCTTTATTTACAGGAGACATTTTCACTGAGGTGGTAGGAAGTCCTTATTATATTGCACCTGAAGTTCTACATAGGCATTATGGCCCAGAAGCAGATGTCTGGAGTGCTGGTGTGATCATATACATTCTCTTATGTGGGTCACCTCCATTTTGGGGTGGTAAGAGTTCTTAAGATATCTAGCCCTTGATGATCCAGTTATTTTGCTTGATTTGTGTCTCCTTCTCTTGGTTCTAAAAATTGAAAATTTCATTTTGTTCCTTGTTAATAGAATCAGAGAAAGAGATATTTGAGGAGGTTTTGCATGGTGATCTTGATTTCTCTTCAGATCCTTGGCCAACTATCTCTGAAAGTGCAAAAGACTTGGTTAGGAAGATGCTTGTTAGAGATCCTAGAAATCGAATAACAGCACATGAAGTTCTTTGTAAGTTTAAGTTTATTTATCCCATTGAGATATCAGTGAATCATAAGTTATTAGGCAGTATGAAATTCATCTCATACAACATTTGGCATGTCATTAGACATTACAAATTTTTGCGTAGCCTTATTTATTTTATTAATAGTCTATAGTTTCCTTTGATACACCTTCTGCACTTACATTTAAGATATTTTCAGAAAGTACATATTCAAGACTTAATTTTAATTACTAAAATTACTGTACTGTTAAATCTTTCAGTTTTATCAAACACACCCTAAGAAGGAATCTCAATCTATTGTAGTTTCAAAGATTTTGGACGAAATATTAATGGTCCGTTTGCTTTATTTCTAATTGTTTCCTGTACAAATCTTTGAAAAGAGGAAATAGAGTGAAAACAGTATGGCATTTTGGCAATTATTAATGAAAATAGGAAATGAAATCAGGAAACTGAAAACAAAGCAAACGGGCTATTAAGCATTGTATTGTTAGATTTTTTACTTGTGAGTACCAATTGTCATAGAACATAAAGTTTTGTTACCATATTGTTAATGATAATGTTCCAATCCTTTGCAGGTCATCCTTGGATTCAGGTTGATGGTGTTGCTCCAGACAAGCCTCTTGATTCTGCAGTTTTGAGTCGCCTGAAGCAGTTCTCTACAATGAACAAGCTCAAGAAAATGGCTCTTAGAGTAAATAATTTTTCTATCACCTAAGTCTCCCATGAGAGCATATGTTTTCTCCATATTGAGAATTGTAACCACTGCATTGTTAAATATTGGCTTTTATTTGAAGAGTTGAATTTGTCAACATCTTAACTTCAATTTGGAATTGTCAAATTGTGTTCTTGTCTTATTCTCCATATTGTTCTTGGCAGGTTATTGCAGAGAATCTCTCTGAAGAAGAAATTTCTGGATTGAAAGAAATGTTTAAGATGATAGACACAGACGACAGTGGCCAAATCACTTTAGAAAAACTCAAGGTTGGACTGAAAACGTTTGGTGCTAATCTCAGTGAATCTGAAATTTACGATCTAATGCAAGCTGTAAGTATTAGTTCAGAAAAAGAAACCTACAATGTCTCCTGTAAAAATATTAAGATTCATATTGTTTTTGGACTGATTATGTAAGTAGAAGTAATCTTATTGGACTTGATTTTTACTAGTTGTAACTTGACCAAGATTAGTGTTTCTCCTTCCATGTTTTATGAACAATCTTGCAAAGGAAAGCTCTTTGAGTATCATTTAGCAAAAATTGTTATGCAAAATAAGGAGAAGTAGACTAAATAAGTTAATAATATATAACAATCAAAATAGGAAAGGTAGTGTTGTTCTTGTTCATTTTAAGTAGCATATTGTTATAGTCCATTTATCCAAGTTTTGTTTCGGATTGCAGACAGATTTTGATGACAGTGGCACAATTGATTATGGAGAATTCGTAGCTGCAACATTGCATTTAAACAAAGTTGACAGGGAAGATCATCTAGTTGCAGCTTTCTCATATTTTGATAAAGATGGAAGTGGCTACATCACTCAAGATGAGCTTCAACAAGCTTGTGAAGAATTTGGCATGGAGGATGTCCTCTTGGAGGAAATGATCCGAGAAGCTGATCAGAATAATGTGAGTACATTTTACAGTAACATAATATAATAATGCTTGGTACCTGATGAATGAAATCATAAAGCTTAAAGAATACTAGGTAACAATGATGAGTAATGGACTTCACTAAACTGATGTTTTTTAAATCAAAATAAGTGTCAATATAGTCCATTAGACTTTACTATGTATCAATGATGAGTAATGGACTTCACTAAACTGATTTTTTTTAATCAAACAAATTAGTGGGTGTCAATATGATTCCAATGCTAATGGGCTACATATAGAAAAAGTGAACTGAACAGAAAAAGAGGGGAAAAAAATAGAACAGGCTGGCCTTGTTTAAAGTGATATCTTCGACTTTTGGTGTTCCTCAAACTGACAATTATGGATTTCTACCAATTGAATGAGAAGGAAATCAACATTCTAAAACATGCTTTCTTTGCTTTATGATTTGTAATTCTCATCAAACGTGCTAGTTCATAGGTGGCTTTCATAATTTTTAGTTAGATGTGAAACTAAAGTGATGCTGTAGTGAAATTCCAAATTTCATTTATCTTTTGATAATGTTGTTAACTAGTTATGTTCATGTCTTACCCTTTCAGGATGGCCTAATAGACTACAATGAATTCGTAGCTATGATGCAGAGAGGCAATGCAGATTTAAGTAAGAGCAGTCTAAAGAGTACTCCTAGTTTTAGCACTGGATTTAGGGAGGCACTATCAGTATGTTAAGAAAAAGTGGATAGATAGGTTTCTCTTCCTTCTGTAAAAGTTAATGTTGAAAGTTTTGTTTCATGGTTTTTGCCATGTTATGTAAATTATAAAGGAAAACATTATCTTGGCAATTTAGTCTTTTGTGTTTTGGATTGGTGACAACTTAATTTCAGCCACACCAGCATTTATTTAAGAGAATTGAATGCTTCTTTCAAGAGGAGGACAATTCACCTCAACTAGTTTAACATGAAAGAGTGACTTGACAGTGGAGTTGGTAGAGGGAGCTTTCAAATGGTACTTGCATGCTTAACACTTAGAGTTCAAAGGATAATAATGAGTTGCCTAATGTGAAAATATCACTATCTGGATTTAATTCTAACTCGCCTCTGAATGTATTGTATTGTAAGACAACCTATTGATCTATAAAGGGTAGGAAAAAAAAAACATAAATTCTAATTAAATTCATTATCCAGAAGTTGGCTTGAGTGTATTTTTCAATGGGGTCATGAGTTCTGGCACATCAATAAGTGGGATAGGGCTGTCTGATTAATTAAGAATTCTTTAATTAAGTGGGGTATCTATTTATTTAAATAAGATTAATATTCTCTTTGATGTGCAAACTAGGCCCAAATTTGTATTGAAAGATTTAATGGATTTGGTGACTATTGTCTATCACTTGGTTGAATTCCAACTTCATAATGCAATCACAATTAAGAAGAATGCTGCCACTAGCACTTGTTACTTTCATGGTTAGCTATATCAAGGTAAGTAAAGTTCACCTAATGAACTAGTACGTTTTTCCTCTGAATGTCACACTCTGATCCTTTCTTTCTGTTTTTTCCCCCTCTTGTTGGTGTTTTTTCTCCTTTACATTCGATGTTATATTTTTTGAGGCATACATGCGATGTTATACAAGAATGACTATGTATAATATATGTGTATGCATGTGCCTATATGGTATATGTACGCAAGAAGAGAAGGATCATTAAGAAAGTTTAAACGTTTATTTTACAAAAAAAAATAAAATTGAAAGGGTTATTCGAACCTCTCTGAAGCATGGATTGAGCTACGAAAACACTGCAAAGCCATAACTTGATCTTTCAAGTATACAATTATTGGCCAAATAGTGTTTTCTTTGTTGTGACCGCTGACTTTAAGAAATAAAAAATTACCTATAAATGGATCATCTAACCTCTAATCTTCATCCACATATCACACTTTCGATTGAATTTCAAATCATTAAGATTTTCCAAGTTCAAAAATCTTTCTTCCCTGTAAGATCGATGTTACATATAACTATCATGTATATCATGATTTTTTTTATTTTATTTTTGGTAAAACATATAGTGTTACTAATTCAAGATACAAGTCACTATAAACAAATCTCTCTCACACTCATAAGTAAAATACAACCATGCCACTAACCCACCGTAATTAGGGCCTTTGACTTCCCAATGAGCTTCTCGGGATATCCCATAAACTTAATTATGTCATTTGGACCCACTACAGGACTAATCCCCGAATATATTTATATCACCTTTTTTCAAGAGAAAATATCCGGATTTAGATTTGAATACCCAGGGTCCAAAGAGTTATATACATACATAGGTGGAGAAGAAATCTCAATGCCAAGTTTGGAATTTACTTTGAAGTTTAAACCCTTTGTGGGTATGCCCTAGAGAATTAAGGGTGGAGGTCCACCTATTCTTGGTTGAGCCATGCAAACTGTAATGACATGTTTGCGCGTGGATCGCACGCTGTGGCCAACCAATTACCAAATGGGTCGCAAGGTTGAAGCCATAATAGTGATAATACAACTATAGAAGTCCTCTTCGATCCTTTTTCAGTGTTCTAGCTTAATCTTTTGATACAAGACAGAATACAAGTCTGACTCAAAGGACCCAGCCATTTTTGCCCTTGTCTTGAATGCAACGCACCACCCACAATAACCGGATCACTCTTTAGCTAAAAACAAACAGAAAGGAGTCGTCGTATTTGTAATCACATCACATGCACTCTCTCTTTTCATTTATTCTTTATGTCTTTTAATTTTATTTAAATTTATATTTATATTTTTATATAAGATGGAGTAATATTATTTTTTCATGAAAAATGAGATTAAGGAGATAGATAATTACGTACTCAATTCCAAAATCTTAACAAACTTAAAAGGATACACTTACAAATGCCATTTAAAATAAAGAAATGCAATCTCAATTCAACTATGAAGGTTCAAGACCTGTCCCGTCCCATTGATCCACTATGTCTCACTAATCCATTATGGCCCGAAGCTATCTCGCATTCTTTTAAAATTTATATTTTTTCACAATTAAGTATAAGTAATAAGACAATAAGACGTATTGACTTAGGGTCGTTTGGTTTAGATTTTGATAGAATTGATTTTATAAGAATTGATTTTGGAAGAATTGATTTTGGAAAAATCGAGTTTAAAAAAATTGATTGTGTTCGGTAACAATATTTTAAAAGTGAGTTTAGAAGAATTGATTTTGTTTGAATGATAAAGTAAAATCATTTTTGAAGTGTAAATATGTAGAATTTTGTGGGTCCTACATCTAGAATCAATTATTTTCAACGGAAAAGCTAAAAAATTTTGCTTCCACAAAACTCCGTTTTGACCACCAGGAATCAATTATTTTCAACGAAGTTTGGTAGCCAAACACGATCAAAAACACCCAAACTCCGTTTTGACCTCCCAACGGAGAACGCAGCAATTCCTAACTGGGAAACAAACAAGCACTTAATCAATAGACTTTTGTGTAATATAATAATATAATTGTATTGATATTATTTATTTTTAAATATATTATAAAATGTAGTTGTATTTTTCCACTTCTTTAATTCTATGATTTTGCTATTCATAATATTGAAATTTATACATTATATCAACATAGGTTTGACATAGCCCCCCATATAATATTGGTCATTGTCCGATCCCGTTCGGGTCAAAACAAATGACCTACAAAAATATCGGGTTGGATTGCGCCCCAATTATGGTCGCCTCAACTCATCCCATCAATACCCCTAATTCTCTAACATTCTGAGAGGGAATTAATTAAACCAGTTTTCTTACAAATACGACAAGGGATTAAGACATGTAATATTTTTGTAATTGGTGGATTCATCAAAAAAATGAATTTGTATACTCAAATATTGTTTCTTTCTTTAATATTATCATATTTTCAAACAAAGTGAGTGATTTGGGTTCTCTCGTTCTCTCACAACATGACATTACCATATTATGAAAATAAAAGAAAAACAATAATGTTGTACTCTCCAGCTTATCAAGGGTACTTAAATAAACAAGTTAATTAAACACTTATTTAATAAACTTTTTTTTTGAAATAAGTTAAAAATAACTTATTTTCATACCAACATGGTGTGGCACAGTTGGTAGATAATTGTGCCCCTTAAGCATGTGGTCAGGGGTTCGATTCCTGGCTCATACGTATGGAAGAGCATCTGTTAGGAGAGGTCAACCTCTTAAATGGATCTCAGTACTTCGAGGGATTAGTCTCTGATTCCCAGCCAGAGGATACCCAGGTTCACCAGGAAAAAAAAAAAACTTATTTTCATAAGTTTATCTATTAAGCTTAAAAAACTTATAGTAAATCATAAATTTTTTTCATAAAATATTTGCTTAAATTTATTTTCATGAGTTATTTTGTTAAATTTAAATAAACTCTCTATAAGGCTTTTATATATATGCTCTTCACCATTCAAACTGTTATTGCTGATCGCCTTAATTTTTTTTTTTATAAGCAAATGAATTTATTGATGGGAGTACTAGGTATACTCAAACCAATACGGGAAAGCAGAGAAAGAAGGAAAAAAGAAATATACAGTTTCTTACAAAACAGCCACTTCCCAACTACTTATTCCCCCTATTCCAGTCAAAAAAAATTAAAAAACTACTTATTCTCCCTTTTGAAATTATGCAGTTATATAAGAACATTTTTAATAACAGTTGTTTTAGGATTACAAAGAGCTAAACAATCGTTCTTATCGTAATTTTTAAAGTAGAAAAAGAAACTAATTTGCTTGCTTTAAAAGCTTGAGTACAAAGTTAAAGCTTTTGATAACAATTTCCAACATGCATGGCGAGACATTAAAAACGAACTCTCACTGAAAGGACGCATACTTAGTTTTTGGACAAATCTTATGGAAAGAGGGTCCGTGCTATCGTCTTAGAGCCTCTCCAACCATAGAATCTAATTTGGGTTCTTAACTCTCTCTTAGTGAGTCCTACAATGTCACAAAGGATTTAAGAACACTCATTAGTTTTCACTCTAATGGTAGAACTCAACTTGGGTTCTTAACATACTTTTATTGGGTCAATTTTCTCCTATTTTCTTTCCCCCTCTTTCCTTTTTCTCCTTTTTTAATTATTTTTTAATGGCTAAGAACCAGTTCTTCTATAAGAATCGTTCTCCATCCTGGCTGCCAAATCAACCAACTCCAATGACAGAAAATTTAAGAACCAGTTCTTAGTCATAAGAACCTCACGAAGAACCACCTTTAAAAATGTTCTTACTTCTGCCTCAAATAGTTAAAATCCCCTGCCCAGCTGCATGCAGTGACCTATATAAATAAATTTGGTAATGCCATAATTCCTTTTGGATTTGTAAAGAGTACAACAAATAACTAGTTAACAAAAAAAAGAAAAGAAAAAAAAAACAGATAACTTTGTGCATAAGAACTTAGTATATGCAATTCTAAGCAGGGTCGCCACAAGGAATGTGAAACCTACAAAACCTAAAACTATGAAAGATTTTAGAGTGAACAAATCACATGAGAGGGAGTCTTATATGTACAATTTTTGTTAGACATTCGACAATTTTTTTAGGGGGCTGTGAGAAGACTGAATGAGGTACGCTAAAAGTCAAAAACAAGGATTTATTTGATCTTACTCTTAGGTTGACTCTATTTATGCCCTTTCACACGGTATTTATGATTTTTTTTGGAAAAATGACACTAATCCAAAAAAATTAAACTAGGGAGGATAGGTTAATGTGTTTAATTTCTATATATTATCAGTATAAAAGATTTTTACACACATATTTAATAATATCTTGACAAATCAATATTTTTATTATTTCTCTATCTTAATTATTAAAATAAAAACACACATATCAAAATATTAATAAATATAAGTGAGAAACTTTTTACACTAACACTTAATGTGACTTTAATCCTATGTTAATTTGAAGCAAAATAAGATAATAACATGGGACCCCACCCCAGAAACGTAGAGAAGGACCCTGGGAAGTGGGATCAAAGAGAAGAATGGGATCATGGAAGTGTCGGAGGCCCGCACGTTCTGACAGCTCACGCGTTGTTAGTAGCAGGTGGTGGGGTACTTGTCAAGGTTGGCCTAACGTGCGACCAATCATGTTCATTGGTCCTGCCATGTCATCCAGAAAGAGACATCATCACTCACCAGTCACCATTCCCATGTTCTCAAACAGTATCTGTTGCCCCCCTTCCATTCCACATCACATTCAATCCCTCCTACATCCCTTATTTTACTTTCCTGTCCTTTTGCTAATATTGTACTATAATTTTACTTTGTTACTTATCGACCAAATTACAATTTCACTCAGAATAATTCAACTGATTTTCTTCTTCACGACTTCACTTAAAAATATAAAAAAAAACCCGCAATCAATTTTTTACAAGCTAATGAAAAATCATCATAAAATACAACAAAGTAAGTTTGCCTTTAAAATAAGTAATAGAAAATAATCTATTTATTATTAATTTGATAAAGTGTATAAAAAATCTCAACTGATTTTTTTTATTTTATGAATCAAAAGTTGTATTTATAGGAGTACTAGGTACTCAACTGATTGAATGATTTAAGATTTGATGTATTCTATTTGCCTACTTTAAAGATGAATTCACTTTGTTATATATATATAAAAAAAAATAGATGAATTCACTTTTAATGAATCTTTTTCAAAAATTTAATATAATAATAAGATGTCCCTCACCAACTTACTTAAATATTACTTATATTTTTAATCTCGAATAACTTTTATTTTAGACATTCAAGTCTATTTTGGCATTAATAAAAAAAATCAATTTTTTTTAACAATTTTTTTTTTCAATTTTACTCCTATCTTAGTTATTGGTATTAAGGGTATTGATTAAAGAATCAATAAAAAAAAGTTTTTATTGAGAAGTGATACATTCAATATATATATATTGATGAAAGAGGGAATACATTAATTAACTAATATGTGGGAAAACATCCCATTACAATGGTTGAAGATATACATACTCAAAAGAGGATTTTTTTTGACATAAATACTCAAAAGAGGATTAACAGACTCAATTAACTACAATCTACTAGGGGCATCAAACCTACTTTTAGCAAGAAAATAATCACATTTATTAGACTCTCTAAAAACATGCTGAATTGAAACTTGCCAATCAGGAGAATTGAACAAGGAGATAATCTCTTCTACTAGAGATTTATTCAACATTTTGATAAGTGTTACCTTTAGTTTTTCAATAAAAACTTGCTTTTATTTGAATCCTTAATCAATGTTCTTAGGACACTTGTTAGCAGGACTCTTAAATATATGATTTCCTAAAATATATCATCTCATAAAATTTTATGCTTCTCCTTCATACATTCATTTCTTTTGCTGAAGTGAGCGAAAATATGAATGATATTATAATTTTAATAAAAGGGTGATTTTGTCAAATTAACTCTTTTTTTTTTTTACTATTATCAAAGCTATTTACTAACTTCTTTAATGTGTGCGCAAATCCTGAAAGAGCTATGTTATTTGTACAACTATTATGGACACATAAGTGACACTCACACTCATAATTACATATTATACAACTATTCTATCTAAAAATATAATACATCTACATCCCACTCACATTCACATTAATTTACGGTGTCTCTACGGGTGTCCAATAAATTGAAGGGATAGGGAATGAGATACAATTATGGGACATGTGATCTCCCCATAAAACTCTACAAAGGTTCAAATGAGTCCATTTTAGTAGCAATTAAGAAGAAAACGGATATGCAAATATCCGTTTAAATAATCTTTATAAATACATGAACCCAACCTACATAAGAGAGCGGTTTGTCCCACATTTATGTTTTTAATACAATACCTAAAACAATTCATCGTATGTGGACAAATCTTTTTTCTTATCTCTCAAGTCCTGAGAAACAAGCATTTTTGGACAAAAAACAAGCATTGTCATATTCATCGTTAATATGGTCAATTTGGTTGAACCGTAGTCAACATTTTGTATACAATCATATTTGTCAATGCCAAAATCTCTACAACATAAAGAAAACGCTTCCTGTTCAACATAATATGTAAAGAAACATTTTATCAATCTTCCTTTCTTATTCTCTCAAATTTCTTTATTAAGAAACTTTGCTGGCAGTGTCACACTCTTCTAGATTTTGGTTAATCATTAAAAAGTCATATGAATGAAATCATTGATTAATCAAAATTTCGGTGAATAATTGATTAATTAACTAAATGCATCCAATGTATTTCTCCACGCAAATACACATACACAGACATTGTTAAACAAATTTTTTTTAGGACCCACCGTAATTAGGGTATTTAATTACCGAGGGCCATGGAATGTCTCATAAGCTTAGATCTTTGGACCCGTCATGAGACTAATCTCCATTCTGGTACTTAGTTACAATAAGGTTCTTTTCGCCCCTCCCCAGAAATGTCAGTAATGTGTTCTGCGTTATTCGAATTCAGGTTCTCCCCCATAAATTCAGCCTACGCAACCAACCGAGTCATACTCATGCGGTACATTGTTAAACAGTTTTAGTAACAATAATAAATAATAATATAATAAAGAGATATTATCAAAGGAAGTATTATGATAATTATAAATATCAACTCTTGTTTCTGGTTCTCACTTTTGATTCAACCCATGTAATGATGTAACTTTTACCTTAAAATGGATGGAGTGACAGTTAAACCAGAAAAACAAAGAGAGTTTGCCTCTATTGACAGTTACAGGCCAAGAGAGTGGTAGAAAAGTCATTGTGGCAGTTCCTATTAATCTATCTATTCCCCTTCATTGAAAGCTTGTACCACTTCAGCTTTCTTTCCATAAACCTCTCTCTCTCTCTCTCTAGCATATCTCCAAGGAAAACCTGAGTGTCATTAACACTTAAAAGCCACCTCCTCCTGTGCTTCTAAGTTCTATCTCAAACCACTGTCCATCATTCATCATATTCTATTCTGTTTTGTCTTCTACACCACCAATCTTCTTTCCGTCTTCAGCACAATTCAATCTTTGAATTCATTAAGATACGGCCTGATCTCAAGTTCACCGTGTGTCCACTAGTCTTGTTTAATAAATCAAGTTAAGTGTTCCCAGAACCCAAGTTTTAAAGGTAATCATAGTGTATATTTTACATATCATTTCTGGTATTATGAGTTACTGCATTTATGTGTGTTTTCTAGGTGTTTGTTTTTCTCCTATTGTGATTTGATTCTACAGTGCTTATTTTATTGAATTATGTTTATTTAAATTCAGATCATGAGAATCTTATCTGGGTCTGTGTTAAGCTTGTGAAGAGTTTGCAGGGGATGAAGATTCGTTGTTTGTTTTGTTTATGAGAAAATGTAGCATTGAAAACATAGGATTTGAATGCAGTAAGTAAAGAATAACAAATTAACAATTTATGGATTTTTAAGACTTAAGATTGAAGCTTCCATGTAGCTTTATATGCGTTCTATTTATTTTATTATTTTAGATCTTTTCATTGCTAGTGCTAAATCAATGGGTGGTGAACTGGTGATGCATGTAACCACGAATTGTGCCAACTTTGAAAAGAATTCCATTTATCCTTAAATTTGTGTCTCACATTAGAACACTGCTTCCTTAAGAAGCATTTTTGGGACAAAATCCATAAACTCCAAAAAGTATGTAAAGTGGTCCAAAATCATGATAGATGTTAATTTTTGGAAGGACCATGTTAATTGTTAATAGAAAAAGTTCATATTACACCCTCCAACTCTGCCTCATGTAAACTTTGGCCTTTCAACTTCTAAAAATGTGCCAAAAGGTCCTTAAACTTTCAAAAGTGTACAAAGCGGTCCAAAATCATGACAAGACGTGTGAAATTTTTGGCCAAAAAAAAATTTGAAGTGTGTCACGGTTTGTGGAGTCTGATGCAAAAAGACTTAACAAAAATAGCATGCAGTTAATCATACATGTTTTTGGTTAATTAAAGTCAGTTTTTGGCCAAAATTATGAAGAAATGTGCATATTCTATTGGATTTTTTATTCATGAACATAGTATTCAGTTATGTGTACCAGAAACTGAGAAAAAGTATGTCTTTTTTTTCTTACATTACAGCTGATCTTCCTTCAACTCCACCCTACTTTTGTGTAATAAACCATAGAACAATGGAATCTGAAAACGGCGTTGCTGTGGAGGAAGAGAAACGTGTTATTGGGGTAACAACTGAGGAGAACATAAACAAAGAAGTTGAAAATGATTGTGATAATGGTGCAGAAATTCAGACCAAGAATGAAGTATCTAAACCCATAGTGGAGGCTGAATCCCCCAATTCTGCTGATGACACTGTTGCAGTTGAAGGCTCTATAACTTCTTCTGCAAGTAAAAATTCAAAACGTGCCAAGGTACCACAAACACAATGTATCAGAATTTTTTGTTTAAACTATACTATAGTTGAGTTGTGATGATTATTTACAGTTACAACAAATGACACATGATAGGGAATTTTACTAATTCATATTAAGATGTTTAGGAACCTGGTGGTAGAGCTGGTGTTGCTTCCAAGAACAACAAATATGCCAAAGATAAACCCATTTTGAAGGGTCCAACTTCAATATCTCAAAAACAAAGGCCAACCCTTTCTCAGAGCCTCTCTTTTTCATCCAAATCAGGTCGTGAAGATGGTATGCAGAAAAGCATTGATGGGTATCTAGTGAAAACAAAAGTTAAACATGTTCTTCAAGGTAATGGGGTTAAAGCTGAGGCTTCCAATGGTCATTCAAGCAAGTCCACAAACTCAGAAGTGAAAAAAGAGGCAAAAATGAACACTGGAGGTTCTAACCACAAGACTTCTTTGACATCCATGCCTAGTTTTAAACGCTCTGTGTCTGTGGTAGTAACTCTTTTTTGCCATTGCATTTGTTGTGTAGCTTGGCTTGATTACTTCTTATCATTGGTTTCTTGTACATGACATTAGTTCTGTCTACCAGTTTGGCAGGTCTACTCCAGTGAATGCAGTCACCAAGAAGAATCCATCTGAGGCATCAATGTAAGTTCTAACTTCCCAAGGTTTACTAACAACAATGCTACTCATATAGGTTCATCCCATTTTCTGCACACCTGTAATCTAATTCTGTCACACAGACATGTGAGAGGAATATGAATGGAAGTGATGTGCTTCTAGCATTTACTTTTTATTTATCAAACAGAAATACTATATACTATAAACATTTTTGCAGGCAAGCTATCACAAATGCCTAATAACCAATCATGGTTAAAGAGAGAGAAACAAGGATGGTTGAAAAGTAAAAATGTAACTGAAAAAATGCAAAGAAATTGTTTAACCTCATTCACAATCTCATTAGTCAGACATTCAGCATTTTCCTTCACTAATAAATCCTTCTTTATAGTTTATTTGTCAAGGTTTATGGTGCTCAGTATCATTAATTTTCAGTTTGAAGTGAACTCTCAGCTGTATTAGAAAAGATATATTCAGGAAATTTCTCTGCTTTTGTCAACAACAAAAAAAAAAGGGAAATTTCTCTGCATCTTTTCTTACCTGAATGGAATCATGGAATATCACCTTATGTTTTTTTACATTATTGCAGACCCGTTGATCAGATTTCAACTCCAGAAAAAACTACAAAACCAAATAAAGAGGATGAAGATTCTCATTCCACAACTTCGTATGATTTATACCTTGTTACACTGAGAACATTACATTATCCTTGCTCTCGTTTACAAGTATTTCTTATTAGGATTTGAATTCTGTTACTTGTATGTGGCATTGACAATTCTTGACAAAATATCTTCCTTTATTCTTTTTATTTAGCAAAAAAAATGTTCATGAAATGTTTCTTATATGTTATCAGAAGTGCTACTCCTTGTCAGAGGAACAATGCTTCTGGATTTTCCTTCAGATTGGAAGAAAGAGCTGAAAAGCGAAAAGAGGTTGTTAATGGAACCTTACACCTTATTGTTGTTATTATAATATTTTTGCAATGCCAAATACTAATCCTATTTTATCACTTTTTCTTCAGTTTTTCTCAAAGATGGAAGAGAAGATTCAAGCAAAGGAAGCAGAGAAAACAAATCAGCAAGCAAAATCAAAGGTTTGATTCACTAACAACATCATGAACTTCATAGATTTGTGTTCCATGTTGTGGCTTGAGTTTTCACTAGCAGCTCAGCTGCTGCTTTTATCTTATTGTCTCCATTTTTTGTTCTGGCAGGAAAACCAAGAGGCAGAGATCAAGCAATTGAGGAAGACCTTGACATTCAAAGCCACTCCAATGCCAAGTTTCTATAAGGAACCACCTCTTAAAGTTGAACTGAAGAAGGTAACTAATCTATCTCTTGTTCTCCAACAGTCCAAGATGATACTTTCTTCGAATTGGGGTCATGGGATGCCTGCAGCCTGCCTACATTCAGAATTAAATTTTTTTTTTCTCTTCAAACTTTTATGGTAATAGATGCTAATCTTGATGGTAATACAATAATTAGTTCATGTTGCTAAAGTGTTTCTAAGCTAGAGAAACTCCTCTTTTTTCCTTTGTACTTATTACATTACATGGGGCTTGCAGTGTGCTTCTTTAACATTCTTTCTTTTTCTTTAGATATACATTCTGATGTATTTTATCTACCAATTAGATACCTACAACCCGCCCAAGATCTCCAAAGCTTGGAAGGAACAAAGGATCTGCTATGAACAACAATTCAGAAGAAGATAAAACTTGCTCTAGCCCACATGGGAAACAACAGCAGAATGATTCAATCAAGGCAAAAGTAAAGGGTCATAAAGATGTGATTCCAAAGAAACCAATAAAAAAAATCCAAGCCAAGCTGAACTCTCAGGAAACTGCAACTAATAAAACTGAAGGTGACTCTGTCAAGTCTACTATGAAGAAGGTCTCAGGAATCAGCCAAGATGCAGCAGCATGCACAGGAAGCAATGAAGAATACCAACATCCACATGTTCTCAATTCTGAAAGCAAAAATGACATGGAGCTAGAATGTGAAGCAGATATTCCCCCAAGTAGTGCACTACTCTTGAATTCAACTCCATCCGAGCTTGTATCATATGAGCTTACTGTTGGAGTGTAGATTGGTATCATTGGACCTAGTAATTATATAAGCATAGAGCTCTATATTATTAATTATTTCATTATTGTTGTGAATATAGAAGTTGCTTCTTGTTCATCTTAAAAGTGTATTGCAAATAAAGTTGTTTTTCACATTGAAGTATTGAACTGTTAACCTTTTGTGATGTATATTAAAAAAGAGTAATTAGTTCTTTATTTAGCAAGCCCTTCATGCATTTGACATTTGTCTTGTGAGTGAAAAAACACCAAGATTGTTGCCCTTCCAAGCCATTCATTGAGCAAAGCTTGCAGAATGGTGGTAAAGTAACTAAGGTTTTAATCCTTATATGTGACGTTGATTTTCATTGGTTCTTCCTAATCAACCCACTCTGTGTCAAAAACATGAAGAAGATCAATCTAATACTTAGAAAGTGCAAGGGGCTTGTCAAGGCATCTAGGAAGATCTTCATCATATAGTAGCCTTAGGTCCAAATCTACCAAGGAAGACTAATGGGCAGGACATGACATACAAGAAGATGAACAATGTGAAACTATATTTGTTGGCAGCATAAGGAAACAGTATGTGATCAGCTCCAAGTATCTGAATCATCCATTGTGGATGCTAGAAAATGCAGATCCTAAGTTTAGTTCTGACTCTTTGGAGGAATTGGCTGAGCTTTAGGTGTTTTAAGAGTTTTCAAAGTGCTCATTGCATAAGCCTTATAATGTAGTTATGTTGGGTTGTGCCTGCATCATGCAAAATGTAATGGTTGAGAGTCGTTTTTTGTTTCCTTTAAATAACTTGATCTTTCCGGTGCATTAAATTGTTCTGCAATTGATAATTTTGTTCTCTAACTCAATGGGTTTTCAAGAGCCATATGCATGATTGAAGCCATGAAATCGTTGGTCTGGACATTTGGCTTGGGCGCATAGCTTTGTAGAGTTTGATTCAGCTACCTGCTCTTGTTTCGTTTTATGATTCATTATCATAAACCAATAAGTTTAATAAATGTTCTACTGTCTTGGGTAAGAAACTATTGCATTAGTGTTCTAATTGTTTTTGTAGTAAATTGATCTACAGCTTTCAAATAGAAGGACAGTAAAATCATACGAGCAAAGAACCCTCGAAATGAACCGTAGTAATTGTTAATAAATAAATATATAAATATGAAAGTAGAAACACTTGATAAAATAATCAATCATCAATTTATTACATTAAAATTATATGGGGACGGAACCCAGAAGGCCACAAACGTACATCGCACGCGAACGCTGCACCGCCATCGGACCACCGAGTCGCACCGTCGCACCTTTCTACTCCTGGTTAGCACAGCAGTGCAGCACCGTCGACGTCATTCTCTCTGTTTTGTGGTTAATTGTTTCTGAAACTGAAAATAGATCAAACAATAGCAATGGCATTCAAGCGTGGATTCCAGAATCAATGGCCGCAGGGTACATATATTCAATTTGTTTTCAAGAACTTTCACTTTTAGGTTAATGGAGACCAAAACTTAACTCCGAAATAAAAGCATAAATTCTCAAACAAGTCTCCAGAGTGGAACAGGGCAACAAACAGAGACACAGAAACGGATCTTAGATAATTCATATGAATATTTGTATTCATTAACAAATTGCAAAGCAAAATTTTTTCTTACAACCAGAAGAAAATAAAGCTACACTACTACAGTACTACATCAAAAGTGGCAAGCCACGTGAATTCATCATAAGAACACTACAATAGATCATAGGAACTAGCCTTAATAATCTCTAAACCATATATAACTCCTTTGAACTCAGCCATGTCCGTAGATTCCTCATCATTGTCAGATTGTGGAGTAAAATAAACATCTTTGAGCTTGAAAAATGTTTGGAGAGTCAGCAAACTATCAGAACCAGCTGTATGGCTTTTTCCCGCAACACGATATACATTCAAAGAGTTGGCTAATTTCTCCAAGCCACCATATAAGCCATTGCAGAACTTCATCATATGCTTCATATCATATATGTCTTCTCCGAAGAAATACGAGACAAGCAAATTAAAGGAATCGATATCCGGTGGTAGTTCTTTAGCAGTGAGAATCTTTATAAGATACCCAAAGTCATAATAGCCGTGGAAGGTAACCCACACATTGTTATTGAACAACAACCCCGAACTGAATAACAGCTTCCTAAGTTCCTCAGATGAGATACCCTCTCCTATGTTCTTGATGAAGTCAATCCCTTGTTGTTGCAGGAGACGGATAGCATCAGGATTGCAAAGGTCGTATTCGACATCGAAGTCTGAGAAATTAAATTCCCATACATAGCAATACTCGGTTCCGAGATCAGGCAAGTTGCCAGCATCATCAGATAATGCCAGGCCCATCTGAATGATGTTCAACGCATCAACATTCGCTTTCATCACCTCGTAGTTGTGGGCAGGAGGAATCTTTGAATAGTGGCACTTCTCCTTGTACTCATATATGAAACCAGGGAACTCTGTATCAAATGCTATATGATAGTAGTGAGGGAGAATACGACGAATGATAGCAAACTCAGACTTCAAGTTTGAAGCCCAAACCTCACGAATCACAACTGGTTTTGAAGTCATGCTTAAAACTACGTTACTTCTTCTCTAGAAAATGTGCTTTTTTGTTTGTCTCTCAAGCAGTGTTTCTTGTAATACTGATTGCACAAGGTGAGCTTCCTATTTATAGTTTTTTGATATGCAGCAGATAAATTAATTATCAGATATCAAACTAGGATTTTGGTAACAAATATCAGATCTTTTTTTTTACGCAACAGATATCAGATTTAGTTTATTATGTTGTTTATAAAAAGAGATCTTATATCATATCTTAGTCTGTTATTTTATTTATAAGAAGAGATCTTATATCATATTTGGTCTGTTAGTTTATCTAAAAAAATTAAAAAGTGATAACCTGTTATGTCAATGGCCGCAGTGCACGTATATTCAATTTTGTCTGTTATATTTGATCTTAAATATTTATCTAAAATTGATTTTTTTTGTTATGAGATTATCTAAAACTGATGAAACAATTCTTTATCTACAATTATATATATAAAAACCAAAAGCATAAAAGAAGACATCATCACGAGAAATTATGCAGATCATAATTAATTAATTAAAAATAATGTTAATAAAACTAAAATTTCGAATTTATTAGAAACAATTCAGTGATAGGAAAGACACTGTCAAATAATAGCTTAACGTCACTTACTTTTTAATAAAAAAAATTATGTTTTATTACACTCCAAGAAAAACAAATTTAGTGGGTTAGGAAAAAAAACAAATTTATCAATTAAGTTGTCATTGTTTTTTTAGGACGAGTTAATTTAAATTAATTTTGAAAAAATTTAGAGAAAATGTCATTTGAATGAAAATTATAGACATCTTTGATTTTATTTATCAACACTTTTATTTGATTTTGGCTATGTTTGGTAAAATCTAACTAATAGCGGATAAGCTAACTGATAGTTGAGAGCCATAAAATTAATTAATAAATGATAATGAATAATTAGCTAACTGCTTGGATTTGAAGTGTTTGGCACAATTAGTGGTTAAACTGGTTGATAAATATAAAATTTATTTTTTTATATAAATTCTATTTATATATATGTTATTTATTTTAAAAATAATTATCACTTTTAATACTTTAATTTGTTTTTAATTATTTATCATCACGAAAATTAATTATTTAATAAATGAGGTAATATAAATAAAATGACATTTTGATATGATTTTTATATAAATTAATTTTTTATAGACAAAAATATATTCTATAATATTTTTTATCCTAAATATATATCTAGTTAGTAAAATTAGTCTTTAAATATATATCATTTTAATTAAATTATTTTTCAAATTAATTTAGGGATTAGTATTTTTTTTTATGAGAGGATAAAGAAGAAATTTAATTAAAATAGTATGGATAAAAATGAGAGAAAAAACATTAAGTTATAATACCAAATACTACATCAAGTAGCACATTAAAAATGTTATAAGCTACTAACATAAGGTTGTTTATCAAACAACTATATGGGCTCATTTGGTGGTTAGGATAAGTGAGACAGTATATGATACACTATTATATTATGTCTGAAATTACTGTTTGGTGAGCCAGCATGATAAGATAAAACAATCCTGTCATCTATCATATCCTGTCCATCTAGTTAAAATCCCATCCTGAGGGGAGGGCTAGGTTAGAATCCAACAGGATAAGATAAGGTGATTTAAAGTATAATAAATATAAAAATATTTTATATATAAAATAAATAAATAATAATAAAATATAACATGGTTACAAAAAAAATATATAATAAAATATAAGATATTTTAAATAATAAAAACTAATTTCATTTGTCAAAGGCTAATTTTTTTATTTTATATTATTTTAAAAAATTGAAAAATATAAAAAATTATTTTAATAATTTAACTATATGTAAAGTAAAAACTAAAAATGAATATTTAAAATTATAAAAAATTTAATTTAAGTCAAACAATAATTAAATTTTTTTAAATATTATATGTAATTTTATCACAAGAATAATTTTGTCTTTTTTTATAATTTTAAAAAATGAAAATTATAAATAAAATAAAAACTTAAATCTAATAAAATATGAAAATATTTAGAATAAAATCAAAAAATTTAAAATTCATTCTAAATTTATAATGATATCCAGTTGGTTATCTGGTAAACACCAAACGTCGGATAGGATAGCAACTTATCATGCTCATATCTTATCATACTCCTATCCTGCTCTTTTATCATATCTGTCCCTCCCTATCCTATCCTGACCACCAAACGAGCCCTACAAGTTTATCTACTATATAAGCTAGTAGTTTGATCTTGTCAAACAAAAGTTTTATTTTAATTAGTTTTATTTCAATTTTGATATTTTTATCTTTTTGCTTTGATTATCATTTTATTTGGATTTTCGAATATAATCTATAGATTATGAAAATTTTGGATTAAAATGAATCATTATCGATATTTTTTTGGATGAACCCGAGTATCCTCCGGCCGGGTGTCAGAGACTAATCCATCGAGATACCGAGATCCGTTTAAGGGATTGACCTCTCCGAACAGATGATCTTTCATACCAATGAGTCAGGTATCGAACCACTGACTACATGATTAAGGGACTCAGTTATCTACCAACCGTGCCGCACTATGTTGTTATTATCGATAATTTTATATACCTATATATTCATAGCAAAGGTATAACAAAACAGTAACATATGTTATCACGATAAATTATATGTCAACAAAACTAAAATATTGAATTTCTTAGGAACAAATAAATACAGGGTAGGATAACGCTATTTATTAATATGTCAATATTATTATTATTTTAAATAAAAATATGCTTTATTACACTTCAAGAAAAATAATTTTAGCAACAATGGTATCTTTGTTATTTTTTAACGCAATTTAATTCGTTTTATGCAGATTATTTTTTGTTTTCATTATCATTTTATTCAGGCTCTGATTGATAAAAAAAGAAATTGATAGCAGGTGAACTTATAACGGATAACATATGAACTAGTTGTTAGCAGATAAAGGATAAAATAACTGATTGAAATTGAAATGTTTGTTAAATTTTGCGGTTGAACGAATAGATAAATATTAAATAACATAAAAGAAAATGTTTATATATTCTTTTATATAAATAATATATTTACATACATAATATATATATATATATATATGTTATTTTAATTATTGCTGAGCTTTTAGGGCTTCTACCGTGGCCTAATGGCATGGGATCTGGGTATTCGTAATCCTGTGGTTGAATCAGATTCTTGATCCGCTATTGCTTGTATTAAGGGACTAAGGTGGCTCTTCCAATTGGTGTTCATGGGTCGGTTTGGTTCGGATTTGCATTAGAAACAAATCCGAACCAATCAAAATCAATTGGTTCGGTTTGGTTTGATTTTGCAATTTTTCTGTTAGGAAACCCGAACCAAACCAAACCAATCAAGAACGAGTTTGTTCGCTTTGGTTCGGTTCAGACACGACAAATATTAAATATAAAAAAATATTAAATATTAAATTATTAAAAACATTAATATATATATAAATATTAAAGGTTAAAATATATATATAAATATTAAAATATTATAATCAGTTCGGTTCGGATCCAAAATCCTTGAATCCGATAACCGAACCTATTACATCGGATTTGGTTCGGTTTGGGTTCGAACATAAAAAAAAAAATCAGAACCAATTTAATTGGTCCAGTTCGGATCCTCGGGTTCATCAGATGGGTCCGAACCAATGAATACCCCTAGCTCTTCTCATTGCTTGGTCTGTCGTATTCGTGATTGGAGCAAAAAGAAGTGGTAGACCTCTGTTACCCAGACTTTTGGAGAGGGCAATAATAGTGCGGATCGGCTTGCTAATTAGAGTCTTTCTCAAGATTCGGGGTTTCATGTGGTTCTCTCTCCTCCCAGGGATCTTAGTAGATTAGTTGTTTTTTTTTGTATGGGACTTCCATAGTTTGTTTTTGTTTGGGCGTTAGCCCTTCTTTGTTGATAATTCTTTTATAAATTTAATTTTTTTAAAGAAAAAATATATTCTCAATTATTTTTTATCCTAAACAAATATCTAGTTAGTGAAGGAGACAATATTAATTTAAATAAAATAGATAAACAAATCAAATTAAGCATAATTAAATAATACAATATAATATAAAAATTTAAATAAAACTAAACATAATTAAATAATAAAAGTAAGGCAGTAGTATCGTATGGCCATCGTAGTACAAAGACTCAAGGAGCATAGGAATTTGGGACCAAAAAGACGGATAGAGTAGTAAAAGTCAAGTTTCATGTACATTGTCCATTTTCTTTTCAGAAATAATTTTCGAACACACGATTTCGACATCATATGTCGCGACATCGTATATCTTCCGGAAATTAAATTACAGAAGTATCTGGAAATTAAATTTCGGAAGTGTAAAATAAAATTCATATGTTTTTACACTTCCAGAAATTAAATTCCGGACGTGTAAAATTTTACACATCCGGAATTTAATTTCCAGAAGTGTAAAATGAAGTGTGACATGTGAATTTTTATAAAGTCCGAAAAAACTTGTACCTTCTGAAATTAAATTTCGGAAGCTCTAAAAATATATGACACTTCATTTTACACATCCGGAAATTAAATTCTGGACGTGTAAAATTTACACTTCCGAAATTTAATTTCCGTATGTGTAAAATGAAGTGTCATATGTGTTTAGAGCTTCCGGAATTTAATTTCCACAGGTACAAGATTTTTCAGACATGCGAATTTTTACACGTCTGGAATTTAGGAAAATAAATTCCGGACGTGTTGTATTTTATACGATGTCCGACACTTCTCGTGTGTTCAAATAACAGCACTGTTTTCTTTTTCTTGAGTGAGAGAAAATTTTAGGTGGGTCCTACACCCATTTTTTCTCTCTTCAAACAAGAGAAAATTGAATTTTCTTTTATATTTCTACTAGTGTGTTCACCCGTGCCCAACACGGGGATTAAGTTTGTTTAATTTGTATATTAAAAATAAAAAATTGACAAATTTTAATTATAAATAATTACTAATAAAAAAATCTTGTTGATAATCATATACAAATATTCATTCAATCTTTAAAACTTAAGACCATGTCATCAATATCAGAGTATTCATTAATTTTATAATCACATACTTCTTACAAAAAATATATATTTACTACCAATCTTTTTTATTTATTTAAAATATGTTTCATTTCTAAAGCTGCACGTAGCAGCACCACCCAAGTTTTCACCCCCTTGAATCCTAGAAATTTGTCATTGATCTTAGTAATTATACACAACATATTTTATAAACATTTGGTCCCCCCCACCCTTTATTTATCATATTTTCTTCATTGGTTCTCTCCTGCTCTATCATATATCTTTATTTTTATATATATAAAAGTAGGAGTTACGGGACATTTTTTCCCTCCAAAACTGAGGCCAAATTTCTCATTTAATTAACTAATATATTATATCAGTCATTTCTCATAACTGTTATTTCAAATATGGTGCTTCTCATATAGTCTTTTTTTTTTTTCCTTCATTATTTTCTCCTCCTTAAGCTTTCTCTGTTTAGCGCTTTCTTTCTCACTCACCTGCTCAGAGCTGAAGAGAGAGCACAGGATAGAGAGACACACCAAAAGCCCTTTTTCCTCTAAATCCAAAACTTCTATTTGTTACATCATCTGTTAGTTTTGGCTATATATGGTAATTGGACCATTTATAATAACCACCTTTTATGTTTAATAATCTTTTCATCTCTAACAATAAACCACTTTTTATGTTTAATTTCGTTGCAGATATATGATGTTGTTAGGTACAGGCATCATCGAATGAAGTGATGAACTAGAGAACAAAAACACATTAGATGATACTTTTCACCTTTTATAATTTCTTCTCTTTTATTGATGCTTATCTTTTGCATTTGCTTGATCTATAATTTCATTTGACACCTTGCTTTAAGGATACTTGACACCTTGCTTTTTAATCTTCAAAATTTCACAGCTATTGATTTGGGGTAACAGATTTTTTATCTTCAATGTTTATGCATATGAATAAAATTACAGAGATGGAAGTGATTTATCACTTATCAGTTTCTTTCAAATGAATGCATTTTTTCTCCGTGTGATTGGCATTGACTGTTTATATGGGAAGTTACAAGACTAAGTAAGGACTAAGGATCTAGGATATATTTGTAAAAAAAAAAAAAAAAAAAGGATCTAGAAGATAATTTACTTTACATGCAAATTTATCTCTCTTTCTGTTGCTTATGAATTATATTGTTCAGTCCAAAAAAAATTTGAATTATACCATTGTATGCTATTGCTAACACAGATTTCGGTTGCAAAACAAAGAGCTAAATTCATATATGCTTCCATTTTTATCTTTAAGATGCATTTTGATTCTTTTTAAAGTTAGCTAACAAATTAGCTGATCTTATCATAACTGTTACTGGTTCTCCAAGCTACATCCTTCCTTGCAAGTAAAAATCAACATTGAAATAGTGGATGCTGGTCCAAGTGGCTTATCATCTACTTATGCACTAGGCAGGCTTGGTCATAAGAATGTCAGTCTTGGAGAAACATCATATAATTGATGGCATGTGTGAGTCAGTTGAAATTGAAGGTATATCTTGATAGCACTCACTACCTAAGTCAAGTGACTATGAATTATGACTATATATTTAAATTTAAATTTAAATGCCTATATAGGTTAAGTTTATGAACTGGGTGGGCAAGTTCTTGGTGCAAGTAGTGCTCCCATCATCTTTCACTTGGCAAAAGACAGTCTCCTCACTAGAACTGGATTCCCACAAGCAAGCTGTTATTGACCCTTCCTATTTAAAATATCAAAGTTGCTTATGATTATGTCATGTTATGTCACTTACAATTTTTTTTTTTTTTGATGCAATTATGTCAGTTACATTAGACTTCCAAAGAACAATTGACAACATAAATGACCCTTCTTTTTTGGCCATTGCTATTGAGTATGCCTTTTATAATTCTTCTGTACGCTCCTGTCTTCTAGCAGCATTAAAAATTATTAAAAAAATATCTTAGGTTTTTATTATCTTTTCTAGGGTTCATTCAACCAAGGAATTCATAAGTCTCTTTAAATGGTGATTTTATTGCTCATGCATATGCATTTTATTCAATTGTTATTTTTTAAAATTATGGGATTTAAGTCTTAAAGAAATTGAAAAACCAATTTTTTATGGGCTCATGAATACTACACTGAATTACAGACCAAGATTATCATCATAAGCTAATTCAGGTGCAACTCAGCGATATTTGAGGAGTACTACCTACCTATGACATTATATACAGCTATTGTTTGTGACAAGCAACTTTTTAGTTGAAATCCAACGCTCTTTAAAGAGTTTTGATACAAAAGTAAAGATTAATGTTAGTAATGTCATGTAAAAAAAAATTTGTTAGTAATATATAAATTTTTGATAGAATGATCACTTGGAGGATGGGAAATATGTATGAATCTTTGACACCACTCATTATAAAAAATTGATCCTAACTGTAAAAATTAATTGTTGATATGCTTAGAATATTTTGTATCTTTTTATAATTATGTAATATTTACATATTTAATATTTATATTTATAAGTATTTACAATTATTATATCAATATGTGGAAGTGGCGAACTAGAATAGGAATATTTTATTTGTATCTTTTTCTTCTTTCAATTCCTTCAAGGCTTCAACTAATATTCTTCTAAGAGGTTATAAACAATTCTATATTTCTAAATAATAAGTAAATTTATCAAATAAACTCCAATCATTAATAAACAACAACATCTTTATCAGAACAAACCAAATGAAAAAAAAATAGAGAAAAAAGAAATTGTTGCGGATAATATTATAATTCGGTTGGTTTAAATATGTTGGTTCTTTAGAAAAATTTGTTGCAGTTTACATCTTTTGTAATTTTAGAAATGAGTTGATTTGACTTTTGTTCAGATGTGAGAGAAATTGACTTGATTTAACTTTCATTATATTACATATTTTATAATGTATAGGACCAATTTATCTATTTTATTTTCTTCTTTTAAAATTTAAGACCATTGTAGGATCATTATCACTCTCATTATTATTTTTTAAATTTGTGAAGACTAAATGGAAAATGTTTTGATTTTGAATATATATTATAGTGTTCATTTTTTACAATATATATGTGTATATATTAAATGGTGGAAATACCCTATATATGAATTATATAGCAGTAAAATGCATGGGATTGCAGTTCTTCTAACAAGTTAGATATACATCGGCTTGACTATTTCATTTGTTTCGACGGGGAGAAAACATACCTGCAATCAATTTGATCTAATACATGTCATAATATTCTAAAAATATATTGGGATTACATTTTTTAAAAAAAGTTGTGTTTTATGATTTATTTTTGCTGTGAAATTGTGTTTTATGATTTACTTTTTGTGTGAAATTCTGTGCAATTGGGACCAACTTGATTATGCATTTGGGTTTTGAATAGTTGTTTCCTAAGTTTGCTTCGACATAAAGGTAACACAACTGCAATTAGTTTAATCTAATACGTGTCATAATATTTTTAAAAATTCTTATGACACGTTTCTTTAAAAGTTGTGCTTTATGATTTATTTTTGTATAAAATTTTGTGTGGGAGAGACTGATTTGAATATTTGGGTTCTAAGGAATTGATTCCTATGTTTATAGTTCGATCGGGAAATAGTATAGATACAATCAGTTTAATCCAATTATACACGTCATGATATTTTTAAAATTTCTTAAGACTCATTTCTTTAAAATTTGTGTTTTGTGTTTTATTTTTTTTGTGTGGAATTTTATGCAGATAAGGCCAATCAGATTCCACATTTGGGTTCTGAGGAGCTTTTTCCTATGTTTGCTTCCGCAATGAGAATAGCATAGCTGTAATTAGTCTAATCTAATATACGTAATAATATTTTTCTTTTAAGACTTCTTTCTTTAAAAGTTCAGTTTTGTGATACTTTGAATGTGTCATTAAGATGAAATTAGTTTTGTAGCTATATTTAGTGGTGTTGTGTTGATTATTAATGACTTTGATACTGAGGACAATGTAGTTGGAAAAGACGTATTTCATGAAAAATCATGTTTCTGATAACAATTTTCTTATTACTTTATGTTTTAAGCAAATTACTTACAACTTTAATTGATGTTCCATTTTTTGATGTTGTTGATGACAGTGAGAAATCGGTGTCCTTGTTGTCCAAGGTTCATGTTCAGGCGATAAATGGAATTTGCAGTTTTTTCTTAGGCCAAAGTTAGTTTATATTAGTGTGTTAAATGTTAATGGGTGGGGATTGAAACTTAGCCATCTTATACCTCCCAACCCCTATGTCCCTCACACTTAATCACAAAGCCATCCTTATAACTCCTTGGTATCTGCAATTGATATGTTGTAGAGACTGCACATTTTATTTTGTATGTGAAATATGTATTTAATTTCATAATTATAATTTTGATTTTTAATTTCACATGTATATATTGCAAAACTTATGGAAATGCATTGTGTCATTCATGCTTCTATTTTTTTTTTTTTTTTTTTTTGCAAATTCTGAAAATAATATGAAATTATATCGGTAACATATTTTTACCCGTGCATCGCACGGTCAATCGTGTAGTTTTATAAAAACATGTGAAGCAGATCTTCCCAAGTAGTGCATTACTCTTGATTTCAACTCCAGCCGAGCTTATATCATGAAGTTTGGAGTGTAGATTCGTATCATTGGACCTAGTAATAATTATATAAGCTTAGAGCTCTATATTATTAACTATTTCATTATTGCTGTGAATATAGAATTCGCTTCTCGTTCATCATAAAAGTGTATTGCAGATAAGGTTGTTTTTCACATTGAACTGTTAGCCTTTTGTAATGTATATTAAAAAAGACTAATAGGGGTGTATTGGATTGGGATTTCAAAGGATTTTAATGAACTTTTTTATAATAAAAAAGTCTTGTGGTATTCAATCAAGACTTTTGTATATTATAAATAAGTCATGTGGTATTCAATCAGGATTGTTAAGATTTTTTTTTAAAAGATTTTAAATCCAATGGTATTCAATCAAGACTTTTTATAAGTTACTAAAAGTTTCATGGTATTCAAAAATTTACTGATTTCGATGGATTGTTTTATATAATGGATTTTGTAGGACTTTTTGGTGAAATATATAAATATCAAACCCATCCTAGAATCCCACCCCAACCTGTCAGATTTTTTTTATTCTCTAATTCCTTCTATCCAGACTTTCTTTCTCCTTTTATTTCTCTTCTTGCTCTTGAGCGGTACTGTTGAAAAGCAAATTAATGCCACACTCGTTGCAGCACGGTGCCAATGCCTACCATAGTACCATGAAAGATGAATGCCACACTCCACAGAGAAGGAGATTTATCCATGATGATTGAGACAATTCGTAAATTCTTAAAAAGTTTTCAAGCACTTCCATTCAGAAAACAACATTTTTTTTCGTTAAGAATCCATTCAGAAAACAACATTACATGATAAGACCCAACACTATCATATCATCTTTCACATTTTTTATCCAACGAAATAAAATCATCATAACTTTATAAAGGCGGGATGGTTTGGCTGCTACTATTTGCTGATGTGGAGGATTGTCCGCAAATTATGGAACTTACATTTTTTTAATGGCTTTTTACTTCTGATTTTTTAATTATTAATTGCTCCTTTTATTGCTTAGACGGATGGATGGAGGTGTATTTATGATGATTAGACATTGAGAAAGGGGAGACTGATCAACCATTATTATTTCCTTTTTTTAAAAAAAAAAATTGAGGGTAAAAAGTATATTTATAGCATTAGTTTATTGTTTACTTTTTCAATGATTTGAACACTGAGCCGTATTTGCAGAAAGTTTATCTTGTCAAACAAGTTTATGTGACAGAAAGCGCTACTTTCCTACAGGCTACAGCACAACAAAATTTCTTTGTTTTTTTTTTGAAACAGAGAAACTTATATCATTAAACCAACATCATAGTCAAAGTTACAAGTACAGTAACTATTAAAAACATAATGCTTAAGATAATTGACAGACTTTCTAGCTAGACTATGAGCCTGCACATTGACTATTCTACTAGCAAAAGCAACTCGATAATTTGGATGAGAAAATAATAGCTCCCTGCAGTGAGAAATCAGTGCACCATACTCAGAAAATTCTCCAGCATCAGTAAAATTCCACAACAAAATTTCTTGTGAACAATTAATTCAATCTTTCTTCCTCAGTTCCCATCTCTTTCTCTTTCTCTTCCCAAAACCTCATCTTTCCTCTTCCTTTCTCTTCTCTTCTCTTCTCTTCTCTTTCATGAAGTTGGCTGAAGACGACGGAGAAGGCGTGTTGATGCGTTAGGGTTCGCGGCCACTTCGTGGCGAGGGCGTTAGGGTTCGACTGGTACATGTGATAGAGGCGACCCTGGCGGGCGCGCTCCTTTTCGGCTTCGCGCTTTCGGGCTTCGACTTCTTCACTGCGGCGGTGGGGAACTGTTGTTGCTGCTGGAACGGCCATTTGGGGCCGAATTTAGGTCGCGAAGGGGCTTGCCATCAACGAGGAGGAGAAAGTAGAGGCGGTGATTGAAGAACGGAACTTGCTAGGCTCTCTGCAAGACGAATCAAAGGGGTTTAAGCACTTTGCATTACTCCCTCTCTCCCTCTCTGGTACGATTATTCAGCTGAGAGTTATTTTCCTCAAACTATGCATCTCTTGAATTTCTGACGAAATTTTCAGTGGCAACTTTAGTTTGTTTTGTTGGCTGGTATAATGATTGACTATCTACATTATATACAGTTCTGCTTTAAATTTAATCCAAAAGTATCAATCTCCTATTTATTCTCATAAAGATTTGTTGCTAAATTATTGAATTCAACCACTACACTAAAATGATTAGCCATATACTAATCGTATAGAAAGATCTAAAAATTATGATTCTTCCTGTGTTGGCTATTGTTATCAACCACTGACAAGATCACTTTTGTAATTTGGTCAGTGTGGCTTGTGGCCTTGTCAGCTCTCCATGAGAACTCAAATAGCTAAACCAAAATATGCTTCTTGATTGAAAATTGACCTGAAATTCTAGATTTGATGTGGTGATGTTACTGAAAGATGAAAAACTTTGCAGCAGTATTGAGTTGCAACTTGCAATGACATTGAGTAGCCATGTGAAAAATCTGCTTGAAGATTTGTGATGCATTTTATCATCCAGCTTGGTGTTCACAAAAACTCAATTATCAAGTGAAGCTCCCATTTTTTATAGGCGTGTACTCATTTGGTTCTTTCTAATTTCATTTAAATATATGCATGATGAAAACCCTTTTTCTTGCAGATGGTTTTTATGCATATTAAATTATTTTTATTTGATATAAGCTATAGAGATGAAGATAACCCAAATTAAAATGGGCTTCATTTACTTATTTAAATCATGAGATACTTTTATTTAAATCTATTTAATAATTTTTGTTAATGGCACCCTTTAACTAAACTGTGTTGTTTTGGATGTTACTTTGAAATCCCAATTAATAACGTTCCTTCTCCTTGCAGAGCATCATCCACCGTTGCTCATCACTGCCACTGCGACAGAGTGTCATCCATGGAAGCTGCGGAGATCTTCTCCTAGCTGCTACACGGGCTGGTTCGGCTACTTTCTCTGGATTCCCTGGTTGGAAGCTTAGCCAAGGTCATCTCCTCTCCTAACTTTGTAACTCTGCCCATTGACATTGAGATTTTGAAATTCAATAAACTCCATTGTGCCTGTTTGTGAAGGTTGGGTGCCTCACCGCACGGTGCAAAAATGTAATTAGTTCTTACCGTGTTAGTTCTCTATCTCTGTCTAATTTTTTAGCAGCCATCCGGGTTTCTGTTTACTTAATGAAATTTGTTTCTCTCATTGAAAATTAGGTGTTAATTAGATGGACATATGCAGATTCCTCTTGGGCCCGCATTGCTGCATTGGTTCCAGTTGTATTGTCTTGTGCAAATATGGTTTTGCTAGAATCTGTACAAGAGCTGGCTTAGAGTGTCAAAGTTGTTGTTGAGAGACTTGGATTATGTGGTCAAGGTTAGGTGTTAATTTACTGTGTATCAAAAAATAATCTCTCCTGAATATTTTTTTTAGTTTTTTTTTTAAAAAAAATTTTAGAACACCTTCTTTGTTCTTTTTTTGTTTACAGCTGCTATATTCTTTTCTTTATGCTTGCTATATATTACTTATTTGACTCTAAAATTGGGGTTTGATTCTAGGTTGTTTGTGAAAAATGTGTTGGTTCTAAATAATGCACTTGAGGAATTTGAGAAAACAATATCTTTGGTTGAACTATGCCATTTGCTTGAGGGAATGTTTCTTGAGGAATGATAGGGTAAACGAATTGGGAGTTTCTTAAATGAATTGCATCAATTAGTTAGTTGTTACTGAACTTTACATATGCTTGGTCATAAACTGATTTTCTTAGCTGGGAACACAATTGAGATATTTTTCTATTTCCCTTAAAAGGGAGGTGTCACTTTTGTTTTAATTGGTTTGTGGCTACGTCAAAGAATTTCTTTGGTTACTTTTTGATTTGCCTCATGGTGACATGCTTTTAAGAGTGAAAAAATGTTGCTGGCATGATTCTTGGTGTGACATTGGTTTGTTTTTTAGCCTGTACACCAGCTTTTTTTGTTTTGTTTTTTTAAATTTAACTGTAGTTTCATTCTAATGGGTTGATATTCTTATGAAGGTAGCTGTAGGTAAGCAACCAAGTAGAAATTCTTTAAAAAAAAATAGGAACAATGAGAAGCTAATAGATGGTTTTGCAAAATGCATAGGGTCAACCAGATAGTATCATGCAAGACATTGAGAATATGGATTACTCCTACATTGAGAAGGCAGTGTACATTCAAGGATCACCAATGGTTAGAAATTTGTTTTTAATTTTTGTACTTTTCCCTCTATTGTTTTTAATAACCAAGCATGTTATTCCTTTTCTCAAACCATGAGTTTGTGATTCTGAAACTACTGAAAGTGTTTGCATCTAGGCAGGATCAGGTGCATGTGTGCTTGACTTCTCATAAGAAAAATGAAACATGGCTTGAAAATATGTGCATTTTGAAGTAAAATGTTTTCTTTATCACTATGATTATATATATTATATATTATATATTATATAAGTATAATGAAGCCACTCATGGCAGCATGGCTGATAGAAAAGTTCGCTAACTTGGAGAGGCCTCTAAAAATAAGTGAAAATGAAGGTTAATGTCCATATGAATATGTTGCATTCCAATTAATTCAAAATCCGTTTTATCCAAGATATTGAAAAATGATTGGCTAAGGCATTAGCTTTGCAATATTCAAAATCTCTTCTACTTTCACTAACTTAATATTGTTTTAAAATAGTTCAAAAACACTTTAGAATGGTCTATGAAATTGTCCATGTTGTTGTTACTCTATTATATATATGGCTTACTATAAATGGTGAAATAAGTTGGATTCTTTAAATGATCCAGACAATATGATGTTTGTGATGATAACTACAATGTTGTATTTCTCAGTTTTTACCAATTGCTATACTTATAGATAAAAAAAAAAAACTGCCGTAGCAGATGCTACACAAATAGAGGAACCCTCCTATCAATGGCTGATTTTAAGCACAGCAGAGATCTTAAGAAAACTAATGGAACAAAGACTTAAAATTTGTGGGATCGGTAAGCTAGAGGATTGGAGGAAGGAACTCTCAGAAGTGTAAAGTCTCTTAGATATGGTCATTTGATGCTTATGGCTGGTCAGGTTAGCTAATCAAAGATCTTGGTTTAGTGTTGTTTGATTTTCATATTCAGTTTTAGGAGAATCTTATAAGGCAAAAGCATATGCTATAATTTTCTTAATCACCAAGATTTCAATGGCTCAACTTTATGGCTATTCATGATCATGATGGTTTTATATCAAAGGTTATTCTTAATCAACCCACTATACCATGTCTGCTAAATGCTTGAGCGACAGTGTGGGATTGGGATGCATCAAATTTTAGGTTGACAGAGATATAGATTTGGGAAGAAGACACCAGGCAAAGAATTGGGAAGCATAGTGCCATAAAGAAGAATAAATAGTTTGGCATGAGGCAGTTCAATAAATCTATTCCTATGTTGTGGTTTGTTTTAATATGTTGCATTGTGCAAGACACAAAGCTATCTGTATTTGTCCAACTACAAATATATCCCTCATGGAACAGGTAAGGAATCTTTCATGTGTGTGAAAACTATGTTAGTATCCATTAAGGATTCTAAGTGTGTTTTAATTAAAAAAAAATCATATCTTTACTATTCTTCAATGTTGAGAGTTACTGTGTGGCTGAGTTGGGAGCCTCTTCGGGATTTAGCGAGGTTTTATTATTTTTTTTATCATACATTTGCTTCTTATTTTTATAATTATAATTTGTTTGTTCTATTTTTTGGTTGCTTAAACAGTTCAGATCTGTTCTTAAAGGTACAAAATGCATTAGATGCACCATCATCCTTGCTATTTGGATGTCTAGAGATCTAAGCCTTCATGCCCAAAGCATGCTTGCATATGGACCTTTTTTAGTTTTCCAATAATTTGTTTCTTCAGCCTTCGTTATCTAATAATTTCATCTTATCTGGGTTTTTCCTGATTGATATCATGTACAAGTTCTCCAAAAAATTACATAATTGCTATTTTCATTTCAGTTGTCATTGTTCAAAGGTGTTCTCAATCTTTTCAACTCATTCTTATTCATGTTAGTTTACATTACTATCTTGCAAAACGAGCTTTCAAAATGAGTCTTTTCCAGTGGGATTGATGCAAAGATATTTAGCTTTCAACTTTCAATTTTGACACTTTTTTGACCATTTGCTGCAACTGCTTCATGCTGCTTTGGCATCTTTAAGGGTTTTGTCATATCAGATTGACTGGGTATTGACATCTGTTAATTAGGTAAGCTTATTCAAGAACCAATAACTATCATCAGAAAAGGTAGGATATGAGTTCTCTACAGGTTCTATTGTTCCAATCAAGCGGGGAATGCTTGAGAGTTGAAATTTTCGAATTTGAAAATGAGTCATTGACAATAGTTGCTGTATCTATTTCTTTAATTGCATTATATTGTTTTGGAATAAGCAAAGTTCATGCGCTAAGCATTCTAGGTTGTGCAGCCTTTCTCCTTTATCTCTATAATGACAGATCAGATGTTGATCATGAACATTGCAAGTAAATACTTGCAAATGCTGAATTATCCTTTTGATGATATTTATCTATCTCTTATCGTTTAAGTCATCTTTCCACCATTAAAATAGGTTACGAATCTTTCTAAGATGACCTTAATTCTTGCACTCAGGGTTAGTTCACTGTTGGATTATGGCATCTTTTGTGAAGGGATTGAACTTTTGTGATGCACACAATCTATTGTCACTTGAGTGTGGAATTTCTTATCGCCAAAAGGTTTCACTGTCCCTACTTCAATCAATCGGTAAAAAGTGAGATAAGTTTGATTAAATTATGCATGAGTGTCTACTCACTTTGTAACACTTTTCTTGGTCATGAATGTAAAATTGCAGTCCTTCATAGATTGTTCTTTTGATTCCTCAGCTTTGTTTTACTAGCTTTGTGGAATTTGCTTACATGCTCTGATTTTGCAGAATTTGTGTGCAATATGTTTTAGCTTTTGTTTATAATATTAGCAAAAATGAACTTTTTTTCAAGCTTATGCTTTCCGGCATCTTCAAAGGGACTTCGTTGCATTGACAATTTGAAACACTTTACTTATGTTGAAAATGCCAATAGGATGGATAATAACTTTACTTGGGTGTGTAATTCAATTTTCCGGAAGCAACAGAGCATGCTTGTGAATTTCTCTTCGTAAGATTTTGAGTATTTAGTGTATAAGTTTTTGTTAACATGCAAGCAAACTTTCATGTTTTTGTTGGTACACATGTATGGTTGTTGCACACTTATAAAGGATAGATATAAAAGCCTTGAGAAATAAGGATTGCATGTTCCAACAACCAAAGGTTAGTCCAGAACTTCTTTAATATTATATCAAATAGATTTTGCAGGTGGTTTTTTTTCCTTTTTTTTTTCTTTTTGGCAGGGCTTAGGACTCACCCTATGGCTTGAGAGAAGGTTTTATATTTTGTTTTTGGAGAGATATGGATCCATATACTGCTGCATGGGCACGAGTGTCTAACTTTTACTCATGAAATCTTGCCATATTTTTTATTTGCTCTAGATTTTCATTGTGCATCGTTTTGAATTTGATTACAGTGGATAATACATTTTCCTAATAGAATTAACTATTCTTTTTCCTTCAAGAATGTTTGTTTTGTGGGACATTTCTATGGCTTTAAAATTCTGATTATATTGTATGAGTTGAGCAGGAAGTAGAGTCCTCTTCATTGTTGGCTCCATAACTTTTTGAAAAAAGTGACTCCAAAACGTTCAGGTGTTTGATATGTGGCAAGAAGTGATAGATGAAAGACCATGATAGTGATGATGGTGAAGAATACTTACAAACGGTGGTGCTTTTTTCCACAGCGAGAGAGGCGGGTCTTGAGTCGTTCAAGTCTAACCTAGGGATGATATGTGACGGTGGGATTGGACCTTGAAGTGTCATTATATGTTAAGGCCTTGTGATGAAAAGGGCCCATAACTTGAAGTGTCATTTTTCACATTTCTTCTCTGCACTCTCCCTTCTCTCACGTTTCCTTTATAGTCTATACTTCTACCTCTCTACCTCTCTACTCTCTTCTGCTTTCTTCAGAATGCTTTTATCTAAATTTTTTTGCTACCTCTCTCCTCTCCTCTCTTCTTTTTGTCAATACACACTTCATCTCATAAAAACGTTTCCTTCTTCTAATTACACAGCTTTTCTGACTTATTTTGTGAGCTGTCACATCTCTTTTCTCTTCATTGCTTCTTTTTCCCATCTTTCTCCCATCTCTTTCTCTTTCACGGAAGTTAGAAGCAGCAAGTTTCTCCCAACTAAGTTGCCATGGTGGAACCTACTGCGCTAGGTAGAAGAAGGCGCAACTCCTCCTCCATTCTTCTGTAAATGCGAGGTCCGAAAAGATATGAGAGGGGGAGGGATCCAAAAAGGCGAAAAGGTTTTCAATCTTCTGAATCTTTTTGTTTCTAGCTTCGGTTTTGTTTCTTTTTTGTTTTTTTTCGAGATTCCAGAAGAGAAGAAAGATAAGGAAAGCTTGCTGTATTTTTCTTTTTTCTTTTTTACATTTGCTGACTTCATTTCGACTTTCGAGAATGGGGATATGATTATTGACATGACATTATGCATCCTATGACTATGCTATTTTTGTTTGCCATTCCTTTTTTAGATTCACTTGCAAGGTGACATTGGAGATAGAAGAAGCCACGGATATGATTATTGAGTTTGTTTGGGAACCTCAATCAAAGAAGAATGCAACAGAGGGTGCTGCTGAGGGTGCATTTTGGTACCTGCAACAGGAAGTTACTAGCCTGTTAATTGTGCCTATTAATTTTTACATTTTCATGTAGTCATGCGATTTTTTCCTAGGTGTTGCTCCTATACTATTTATTTACGCTATTGGAATGATGATCTTCTGTTAAACAATGTTATGTTGTGCACCCTAACTGCTTTGCTTTCTTGAGAGGGTATACAATTTTATCTTTAGAATTTGATACTAATTATCTATTTATATTTTACTAATGGGTTTGTATTTCATTTTCTGGAATGATGGTTGATTTTATTAATTTTCTCCATGTTAAATTAATTCAAATTCTATTTATCGTGTTTTGTGATGAAGAAAGCAATAACCTATATGATGCAAAGGAAAATTCTTTGATGTGCTGAAAGTACATGAATTGACAAAGAGTGGACTATAGACTGGAACCAGCAAGCAGTGTTTTGGAGTGACATTTTGTGCTTTGATTGTGTCATCTCAGGTTTGCAACAATTGATTTAGTTCATATGACAATGAAGTGGCATTTTGTGCTTTAACTGCCTGATAAAACTACCTAACAATAGTATTGGATTTTTTAAGAGTTACAAATCTGCATTTTCATTTCTGTTTGATGTTGTATCTTAGTTGGATTCGATATAATATTCATTGTTAATTCTTCCATTCATAAACTGTAATATTAGTGACTGTGATTAAGATCCCAACTTATATTCTGGAAACTTGGTATTCTAGAAACATTGTTATAGTTCAAGACTTGAGCCTCTTCATATTAAGAATGTGTATGAACAAAAAGTAAAGTTTGTGTGTCAAATAATTTATTACTTATTTAATTCTTTTTTTTTCACCTGGATGATCTTAATTATTGAGTTGTATGTCTATGTTTGTGTGTATATATGTCTATGTCTATATACTTACTGTGTTGTCTTAAATTTCGACTATAATGAGTTCAAACTCTGTCAATTGCATTTGAATGGTAGAGTCTATTTAATACTGTTTTGAATTGTTAGAATTTCAATCTGTAATTGTTTATTGGATACAACTGGGGTCTACTAATTTACATAGGTCTCAATTTGCTCATCTTTTACATGAAAGTTATTTCTATAACTTGAGATAGAACTCCTTTGATTATTAATCTTATTTTCTCATTTAAGCGTCTTTTATTTTTATAGGTTTCCAAGTTGGGATTTGCATGTGGAGGGCTCAATTGAGTCTGAATTCCTGAACATGTTGCCGTCTCTCTAATCAAGGACGCATTCAGTAAGTGAATCACATTCTTTGCCACATCAGAAATGCTTAATATTTGTTTCCATTTTTCTCTTTGGCAATATAAAGGAATGCATGCTTAAGTTGTAACCTTGTGTGCTTTGTGTATGCTTTATTCTTCACAAATGTTGAGCAACTGATTTCCTCAAGATGGCTCTATAAACTATCAAAATACAGGGAGTGATATGTTGAACTGCATCATTATCTGTAATATGTTCTAATTTTTAGAACACTTTTATACCTTGATCAAATTCTTGAGCTTTACCCATGGAGTTCTAGGAACAGTGAAACTTGGGCCAATATATAGACTTAATTCCTTAGTGTTTATATTACTGGCAGCAACGAAAGAAGTTGAACACTACAATTTTTTGGTATTTATAAGGTATCAGGGAAATGTTGCATTTATGATGAAGAAACTCGAAAAAAGTCTACAAACTTGCTTGACTCTACCTTCCTTAGGTTGTATGCAGAAAATAAGGTTAAGGTGCTATTGAAGAAAGTGAATTTTATGCTTCGGTTTCGTGGAAATTGAGGCTTCTGACACTGGTCCTAAAGATTGTCTTGCACACTTAATAATTTTCTGCCCTTTGTTCTATTGCATCCTCCTTTAACCGTCTTTCTTTCTTTGAATATCTTTTACATTTGGTATGTGTTAATGTACTAATTCATATTTACTTTTAATGGAATGTAATTTCTACTTTTAGTCTTTTATTTGAAGAACATAATTTGTTTTCCGTTTCGATTTGGAATTTTTTTTCTTTCTAATCTGGCAATTTGCTTGGAAGAAGGTGAGGTTTAAAGGTGAATAGAAAGAGAAGGTATGATATTGGTATTTAATCAAATCAGAATGGAGAAAGCATTTGAGATACATTCTTTAATGAAGAAATATGGTTTTGTATTACAATGTCCTAATACATTGATTATGACTTATGTATGAAAGGTAAAATGAAAGAAGCATCCAAAGTCTTCAAATCATTGGGTGAGCTGCACTTGGAATCAAACAGTGTTATATTTATATATAATACGATGATTCATGGTTATTGCAAAGCAGGAAGCACTTATAGGGCTTTTAGGCTACTCAAAAAAATAGTTGAGAATGGAATGGTGTCAAATATGTCCAGCTTTTGTTCAAACCATAGTGCTTCTTTGCAAAGATGGAAACTGGAAGGAAGCTGAGCTTCTCCTACGACAAATGATAAATTCAGGACTAGAGCTATCAGTTTCTTTGTAAAATATGATTTACAAAGTCAAAACTGAAGTATCGAAAATTGAACTTTAAAGTAAAATCGTGTGAAATTCTTTGTTTTTACTTCATCTTATATTTTGTTTCTCATCAATGGAACATTATAATCATTACCAAGCTCATTCAAGAATTTTGCTGATTTTATGTTTTCCTCAGTTTGATCTATTTTCTAAATGCATGATAGTTGTTGTGTTCTGGCGTGCAAGGGCAAGCTTAGATAAAATATAGAGAATGTACGTATTATGTATCTTCACAGCCAGTCTAGAATTATGTATCTTGAAGTTTCAGGATATGTTGTAATAAAAAATAAAAATAAAAGTTTCAAGATATGTTGATAAGGCCTTGTGATGAAAAGGGCCCATAACTATCACATGGAACTGGTAATGGCCCATAACCATCAGTGAAGTTTGTTGGGTTTGAATGATTTATGATAAGTAAACTTATATTTATCCTTAAAAAAATTTTGAAAAATAATAAAATTATTTAAAAATGTGATTTGTTATTACTTGATAAAACTGTACCCGTGCGTCTAGCATGGGTCAGCAACCCTAGTAATAGTATAGAACTTCCAGTGAGTGCACTGAACAGTGAGCGTTACAACGCGGTAATAAATTTATTGCAAGTTATAATTTTGTTGATGGGTATGATAAGTATTCTTGTAAAATAACTAATCAATTTCTTATATATATATATATATATATATATATATATATATATTGTAGTAGTAATTCAAATAGGGATTTATAACAACGTAATAATAAAGGAAGTGGAAAAGAAAACTGCGAATCCTCGACCCTCGAGGATAGCAATGAGTTGTTGCATCCTCCGGGTGGATGCTAAAAATAGTGGATTGTTATTTTTTTTAATGACTCTTGTAACTTTGAATGATTGCTAAAAATTCATGTGTTCCTTTCAAATCCCAGAAATCCATATAATCCATTCAAATCTTATAAAGTCTTATGATATAAATCTTTTAAAATCTACACATGAGAATCTTGATTATAACAATCTTCTAAAAAAAGTCTGTTAAAATCTTATAAGTCATTACATTCTTACATAGTCTTTTAAAATCCACAAGACTTTTTTAGGCCAAAACAATCTTTTAAAATCCCAATCCAATACATCCCCCTAAATAGTTCTTTATTTAGCAAGCCATTCATGCATTTGACATTTGTCATGTGATTGAAAAAACACCAAGGAAGATTAATGGGCAGGACATGACATGCAAGAAGATGAACAGTGTGAAACTATATTTGTTGGCAGGACAAGGAAACGGTACGTGATCAGCTCCAAGTATCTGAATCATCCTCTTGTGAATGCTCTAATCAACAAGTCAAAGCAAAAGAGCAGTGATGATGAAAATCTTTTGGGGGTCAACTGTGAGGTGGTTCTCTTTGATCATCCATTGTGGATGCTAGAAAATGCAGATCCTTAGTTTCGTTCTGACTCTTTGAAGGAATTGGCTGAGCTCCATGTGTTTTAAGAGTTTTCAAAGTGCAGATTGCATAAGCCTAATGTTTCATTTAAATAACTTAATCTTTCCGGTGCATGAAATTGTTATGCAATTGCATAGATTATTTTGGAAAATGGATTTGGTGCCTTTCATTTTGGTGCCTTTGATGCCTTTCTCTCTATCTCTCTTATCTCTTATTTTCTCTATCATCTTTTCCCTTCATTTTTTCCTATCTCTCTCATCTCATTTTTGCCTAAAGTCACCAAAGTCATCATTTTCCAAAGGCACCAAACCCTTGCTCATAATTTTGTTCTATAACTCATTGGGTTTTCAAGAGCCATATGCATGATTGAAGCCATGAAATCGTTGGTCTGGACATTTGACTTGGGCACATAGCTTTGTAGAGTTTAATTCAGCTACCTACTCTTGTTTTGTTTTATGATTCTTTTTCATAAACTAAAAAAATTAATAAATGTTCTACTGTCTTGGGAAAGAAAATATTGCATAGTATTCTAATTGTTTGTGTGTAGTAAATTGATATACAGCTTTCAAACTTTAGATTCAGGATGATCTCATAAGCAATAGAACATCGGAAGGTGTATTCATAATGTACCCTCAAATTGTATATACATACCTCATGATCTAGAAAAGTTTTTGTTTTGGTTTATTAATATTTTAAAATCAACTTATTTATTGCACACAACCCCTAAACTTCCATATGAACCCACACTATGTTTTAAGTTTTTTTTTTTTTTTAAATAATTTTTCTTGTCGAATACTCTGTTTTATTGTCTAACGCATGCAGTAATTGTTAATATATAAATATGAAACACTTGATAAAATAATTAATCATCAATTTATTAATGTTGCACAATAAAATGATATGGGTAGTAGTTGGGTACAGAACCCAGAAGGCCAGAATAGAAGAAATAGAAGGATAAAACTCGTATCGTACCATTGCACGCGAACGCAGCACCGCCATCGACGTCATTCTCTCTGTTTTGTGGTTAATTGTTTCTGAAACTGAAAATAGATCAAACAATAGCAATGGCATTCAAGCGTGGATTCCAGAATCAATGGCCGCAGGGTACATATATTCAATTTGTTTTCAAGAACTTTCACTTTTAGGTTAATGGAGACCAAAACTTAACTCCGACATAAAAGCATAAATTCTCAAACAAGTCTCCAGAGTGGAACAGGGCAACAAACAGAGACACAGAAACGGATCTTAGATAATTCATATGAATATTTGTATTCATTAACAAATTGCAAAGCAAATTTTTTTCTTTTACAACCAGAAGAAAATAGAGCTACACTACTACAGTACTACATCAAAAGTGGCAAGCCACATGAATTCATCATAAGGACACTACAATAGATCTTAGGAACTAGTCTTCAAATAATCTCTAAACCATATATTACTCCTTTGAACTCAGCCATGTCCATATATTCCTCATCAGAGTCAGATTGTGGAGTAAAATAGACATCTTTGAGCTTGAAAAATGTCTGGAGAGTTAGCAGACTATCAGAACCAGCTGTATGACTCTTTCCCGCAACACGATAAACATTCAAAGAGTTGGCTAATTTCTCCAAGCCACCATATAGGCCGTTGCAAAACCTCATCATATGCTTCATATCATATATGTCTTCTCCGAAGAAATAAGAGATAAGCAAATTAAAGGAATTGATATCCGGCGGCAATTCTTTAGCAGTGAGAATCTTTATAAGATACCCAAAGTCATAATAACCATGGAAAGTAACCCACACATTGTTCTTGAACAACAACCCTGAACTGAATAGCAACTTCCTGAATTCCTCAGATGAAATACCCTCTACTATGTTCTTGATGAAGTCGATTCCTTGTTGTTGCAAGAGACGTATAGCATCAGAATTGCAAGGGTCGTATTCGATATCGAAGTCTGAGAAATTAAACTCCCATACATAGCAAGAATCGGTTCCGAGATCAGGCAAGTTGCCAGCATCATCAGATAATGTCAGGCCCATCTGAATGATGTTCAACGCATCAACATTCGCTTTCATCACCTCGTAGTTGTCTGCAGGAGGAATCTTTGAGTAGTGGCACTTTTCCTTGTACTCGTATATGAAACCAGGGAACTCTATGTCAAATGCTATATGATAGTAGTGAGGGAGAATACGACGAATGATAGCAAACTCAGACTTCAAGTTTGAAGCCCAAACCTCACGAATCACAACTGGTTTCGAAGCCATGCTTAAAACTACGATGCTTCTACTCAAGAAAAAGTGTTTTTTTCGTTTGTCTATCAAGTATTGTGTTTCTTCTGATACTAATGCCACAAGGTGAGCTTCCTATTTATAGTTTTTTACTTGCAACAGATATAAAGTAGTTATTATCAGATATCAAATTAGGATTTTTCGGTAGATATCATATTACGTTTGTTATTTTATTTATGAGAAGTGATCTAATATCATATTTGGCTTGTTAGTTTATCTGTAAAAAGTGAAAACCTGTTATATCTATCTATATCTTAAATATTTATCTCATCTTCCTACGTTGGTGAGCGGGATTTCTTTTCTTCTATTCAGTTTATGCGTTTTAATTTTTGTAATGAAATTCTTAACCCGGTTGATCTGTGATGAATCATGCTGATTTGAGCCGTTTGGTAACAGACATTACACCGAATAAGTAAAAATACCCAGTCTCTCAGACAAGCACCTCAAAGAGCCAAAAAAAAAAAATCTTAAATATTTATCTAAAACTGATGAAACAATTAAAACTGAATCTTTATCTACAATTATATCTATCCACTATATATTTAAAGAGTTTAATTGTTATACACTGTCAGTGTAAAGTTTTTTATACTGTCAACCAATCAGAAATCATGGTATGTGTGACTTTTAAGGTAGTTTGGATAAGAGTCAAACAATTTAGCTTATGTGGCAATTTCTGATTGGTTGACTGTGTAAAAAATCTTTACACTGACAGTGCATACCAATTAAATCCATATTTAAAACCAAAAGCATAAAAGAAGACATCATCACGAGTGATTATGCAAATCATAATTAATTAATTAAAAATAATGTTAATATAACTAAAATTTCGAATTTATTAGGAACAATTGAGGAATGTCAAAAAAAAAACAAAAACACTGAAAAATAATAGATTAACGTTACTGATTTTTTTTAATAAAAATTAGGTTTTATAACACTCCAAGAAAAACAAATTTAGCTATTAAGTCGTCATTTTTTTTAGCACGAGTTAATTGAAATTAATTTTGGAAAAATTTAGAAAAAATATCATTTGAATGAAAATTATAGACATCTTTGATTTTATTTATCAACATTTTTATTTGATTTTGACTAATTTGGTAAAATCTAGCTGATAGCGGATAAGCCAACTAATAGTTGAGAGTGGTAAAAATAACTGATAATTGATAATGAATAATTAGCTAACAGCTTGCATTTGAAGTATTTGTTACAATTAGTGGTTAAACTGATTTTACAAATATAAAATACATATTTATTTTGTTCTATAATTTTTTTATATATGTTACTTATTTTGAAAATAATTATCACTTTTAATACTTTCGAAAATTTAAATATTATTTTTAGTTTTAGTTATTTTTATTAAATAAATGAGGTGATATAAATAATTTTTTTATATAAATTTAAATTTTTTATATAGACAAAAACATATTTTATAATATTTTTATCCTTGTTTCAAAAAATATATATTTTTATCCTAAATATATATCAAGTTAGTGAAATTAGTCTTTAAATATATATTATTTTAATTAAATTATTTTTCGAATTAATTTAGGGATTAGGATTTATTTTATTTTATTTATGACAGAATGAATAAGAAATTTAATTAAAATAGTAAGGATAAAAACGAGAGAAAAAACAATAGGGCTATAATATCAAATACTACATCAAGTAGCGTATAAAAAAACGCTATACCCTTCCCAAGGCACCAAACCTAGGTCTTCTGTTTTTGGAACTGCCCTTTGGGCAATATGGAAAGATAGGAATTCGGTAGTGTTCTCTCACCAATCTAAGATGGGGGATGATCTTTGGGCTACTGTGAGTAATCATGTCCACCTTTTCGAAAATGTTGCTTCTAAATCAGTCATGACGCTCGCGGGAGAGAATCCATGGAACTGTTGCAGAATCCTAGTTTAAGCCGATGCAGGGTGTGAACAAGTTGAATGTTGATGGCTCTCATTGTGTTAGAAGAGGTGAATCTGCTTGTGGAGGGTTGATTAGAAAGTCCTCAGGTTTATTTATAAAGGGTTTCTTCTGTAAAGTGACCTCTAGTAACATTGCTTGGGCTGAATGTGGGGTATTCTTGAGGGCCTAAGGTTAGCTAGAAGGATGGCTCTGCAGAAGATCATTGTTGAAACTGACTCCTCAGATGCTGTTAGCATCATTCAAAGAGGTTTTTCTGCTAGTCCTCCTCTCAAATTTCTGCTTAAGGAAATTCTGTCCCTTACTCGTTTGAACGATTGGTTTGAAGAGTTTAGTCATATAGGAAGAACAGCAAATGTATGTGCTAATTTTTTTTTAGCCCATAGAGGCCATTTAAGTTCCTTTTTCTTAAGTGTTCTTGACAGTCCTTGTTCTATGCTAGGACTTTTGCTACAAGATGATGTAAGGGACTCTGTCCCCTCTTTCATTAGTTAATATATTTCCGTTTTCCATAAAAAAAAAATGCTATAAGGTATAGGTTAACAACATAAGGTTGTTTATCAAACACTTCTACAAGTTTATCTACTATAAGCTAGTAGTTTGGCCTTGTCAAACAAAACTTTTATTTTAATTAGTTTTACTTCAATTTTGGTATTTTTATCTTTTTGCTTTGACTTTGTAAAAAAAAAAAAAAAAAATTTGCTTTGATTATCATTTTATTTGGATTTGCAAATATAATCTACAGATTATGAAAATTTTGAATTAAAATGAATCATCATCAGTAATTTTATATACCTATATATTCATAGCAAAGGTGAAAAAAAAAAAGGTAACATATGTCATCACGAGAAATTATATGTCAACAAAACTAAAATTTTGAATTTCTTAGGAGTTAGGAACAAATAAATACAGGGTAGGATAATGCTATTTATTAATATTTTAAAATTATTATTATTTTAAATAAAAATAATGCTTTATTACACTTCAAGAAAAACAATTTTAGCCGGTATGGTATCTTTGTTATTTTTTAAAGCAATTTAATTCGTTTTATGTGGATTACTTTTTTGTTTTCACTATCATTTTATTTAGGATCTGAAAGAAAAGAAAAATAATTGATAGCAGATGAATATATAACAAATAACATATGAACTAGCTGTTAGTAGACAAAGAATAAGATAGCTTATTGGATTTACAGTATTTGATAAAATTAGCGGTCGAACAAACAGATAAATATAAAATAATATAAAAGAACACGTTTATATATTCTTTTATATAAATAATATATTTACATACATAATGTGTGTGTCTATATATATATATATATATATATATGTTATTTATTTTAAATAATTATCACTTTTATTACTTCAATTTATTTTAATTTATTTATCATCTCAACAAAAAATTTATTTTATTTTAATTTAATTTAATTTATTAAATAAAATAAGATAAAATTAAAATAATTAAATATTAAAATATAATATAAAAAATTTAAATAAAACAAAACATAATTAAATAATAAAGTTAAGGCATTACTAGTATCAAAAGGCCATTGTAATACAAGGACTCGAGGAGCATAGGAAATTGGGACCAAAGAGAAGGGTAGAGTAGTAAAAGTCAAGTCCCCTATATATTGCCCATTTTCTTTTTCTTGAGTGCGAGAAAATCTAGGTGGGTCCTACACCCATTTTATTCTCTCTTCCTCTTTTCTCTTCTAAATCAAACAAGAGAAAATTGAGTTTTCTTTTATATTTCTATGTTATCATTTTTCTTTCCACCTATTTCGTATGCAACCAAACACAGTTTTTAAAGGTTCGATTTCTATTATGTGTATGAAAAATGTTTTGTTGGAGAAACAAAATCCACTTTTATGTTTCCTACATCTCAATAGGAATTAATCATCGACTATCGATCGAGCGATACCCTGATGCACACAAAAAAATGTGATTTGATTGAAAAATATATCACTCGACTCATAAATAAGATGACATAACAAAGGTTTGACGACTCTCGAATACATTAATTCCCTCTTTATTCTTCTCTACATTATTCACGAAGGACTTTTTTTTTTGCTGTAGATCATGAGCTTAACTCTTGCACTGTATATTTTGGAATTGCTATAGTGAGGTATTACCATATTAATATGGTAATAATGATTAATATGATATTCCCTTAGTATATCTTTTGTCTAAGCCAGTGCTGCAGGACACAGAAATTTACAAAACCATTATGATCAACAGTTTGATTAATTAGGTCATTCCTGCTCTTTAGTTTCCTCATTGTTCTCTCCATGTGTCTAAAGTGGTCATTTTGCTGCATCTTATGTTAAGTTCAACGTATTTTCCTTCCCTTCAGAAAAAATAAGCAAAGAAAAGAATGTAGGGGTGGGGGGAATAATTTGTTGGGCAATCAAGGAATAACACTACAGTTGGGGCCAGCTTTGATAGCAATATATGTTTTCCTACAAAAGCACAAACGTGACATTACATTAGAGGCTTTTATTGAATATATTTATATAGTGACCGACACTCTTGGGAGGCCCAGCAATGCATATGCAAGCAAGACCATTAAGATATTCTGTCTTCTTCAGCAAATAATTAATCCCACAACCACTTTCTCACCTTACTTCCCCAGTGCCACCGTCACCACAAATCTAGCTTTCCATGAAATAATCCCCTCAACAGCTTCACTTAAAATGAAAAAGAAGTGAAGCCTAAGTTTGCACCAAAACCAAGCAAAGGTCCATTTATTTATTTATTTATTTATTTATTTTCATCTTCAGCTGAGAGGTCCATTTCATTATATATATTTTTTTATAATCTTCTGCTGCCAGGTCCATTTCATAGCTGTAAAAAATATTGTAAAGAAAACAAGCTTGGAAGGCATAATAATAAGAAAGTGGATTATGTATGAATATAATTCACATACAAACTGGGGGAAAAATAGAAAAAAGTATGCAACCCGTGATGAAGTGTCGTATTCCAAGGTTATTTATGCATACAGAGACAGAGAATCAACATAAAGTAAAATTTAATAAAAAAATTGATATGTAATTACAGTATGAAGCAAAATGACAGAAAATTTGTTATTTCTGTGAGTTTCCACGGAAATCCTGCAACTTAATCGCTCTCTCTGACTATAGATTCACGATGCATCCTTTGTATTGAAATGATTACTCTACAACTGTACAATGCATGTGAAAAAAAAAAAAGATATGGATTAGATTAGACTTGTATGTGATCCAAGGAAATGAAATAAAACCAAAGCAGTGAATTATTGGTGGGTAAACTTACCATTAATCAAGTTTACATAAATTCCCTCTTTATTCTTATTTTTTCAGCGATTAGTTGAGAAAGCGATTTGATTAACAGACTTGTCCAAAAGCTCCAAGCATGCTACAGGCGACTTCAAGCAATTTCCCTGCACATGCATTAGGTAAAATTAAGTGTTAAAGTCAACTAACAACAAGGCAAATTCTATTAGATTTTCACATACATACAATCAAAACAAGTTAAATATTCAGATGATGATCGAAGATAACAAATTTTATATCCCTTCTAAATACGTATCAAATAACCAACATTTATAAAGAAAGAAAGGGTAATCAAAATAATATGCTAGTTTGACTGTAAATATAATATATAGAATGTAAGTAAATGATATGAAACAATATAATAAAGGGTGTAGGTGTATATAATAGTCAGATACAGACTGTTTTGGCACCTAAATTCGGCTGGTGGGGAAATAGAATGTGGCTTACAGCTTGGCATCCTGAATCACATGGACTGGTTGAGACTTGAGACAAAGGAATAGGCTAATAAGACTAATAGAAATGAAATTCATTAGAGAACACACTTTTTCTCAGCATGTCTAATATTTGGAAAGTTCCTCCCAGTTCCCACCATTAATAATCTCTTATTCTTAATCATCATAGCTCTCCTCTAATGCACAAACAAAATAGGTAATGTGTGCAAAATGAAAACCAAGTGCTTTCAACCCAAAACTAGCTGTCCAACAATTAGAAAGGTGAAGCCAATAGAAATGCAACAGAAGTATCAACAAAGAATTTAATAAACGGGAAGGCCATAAAAATCACTTTAAACTCCCGTAGTAAAAGGTCAAATCAAGGAATGGCTTATAACACGTGACCCCGTTTTGTGTGGCGAGGTTAAAGGATCCCCCTTCCCAATTGCCAACATGAAAGTTGCCATGCTCTTGAAGAAAAGAACTTTTCCCTCAAATTACTTCAACCAGACTTCATCCAAAGTGACTTGGAACTCCATTTGTCTTGTAAAAAGATTCACATATATGCTAATAACAAGATGCATCACAGTGCTCAGTAATTCTTAGAAAGAATTAATGGAAAGGACCAACTTACCACTTAGAATGGTCAATTAACTATTTTGAATGTTCATTGCTGTTAATTGTATGGTTAATAGTTTCTTCCCTTAATTCTCCTAATTCTTAGAATAAATGTTCTAAAAACAAAAGTGATTGAATCAGTTGAACTTGAAGTTTGAACAAATTCTACTTCAATAATTGTTCAACCACGTATTAAACTGGTTAAACCAATTTAACCATGACTCTAACACCCTGAATGTCCAAGTTCCAATTCAGTTTTTAAAACATTACTTAAAACTCTCTAGCTTTCAAATCTGTCCCTACAAACCTCCTCAAACAACATTAATTAACTATAATTGTGTATTACTCAATCCTAAAAATCATAATAAAACACTAAATTAAGCAAAAGCAATAAAAAGAAATTAAAAAAATCACACACACACACAACACAAGCAATCACAAATCAAACATGATAATTGTACCTCTCCTTGGTTTAGCAGCAACTTTAACAAGTGGAGTTGTTTTCGATGTTCTGCGCTCAGTCTTAGACTCTTCCTCTTCCAGAACTTCCAGAGGAAACAAAACCCCATCAATCCCTTGCACAGAAATCCTCCCATCGGTATAAATATCCGGGTCAAACAAATAAGCCGACCCATCCCCATGCCCGAATTTCACCGACCCATCAGCCTCCTGGGCCACCACCTTATGCGGCAACCGAAGCGTATCATACCGAACCTTCCCGAACCTTCTAACCGAATTATACATACTCTCTTCGGTCTGATACTCCGGTATGATGTGGTAGTACATTATCTGCTCCGGCGCACCCGGTTCGCTCAGCTGCTCCGTCGTCAGCTTCGCCATCGCCTCGTCGTTCGGCGCCAGCACCGTCAGCACGTAGCCCTCCGACACCAGCCGCCCCATCTCCGTCGCCAGCGACGTCAGGTTCACCAGAATGTCCGCCATCTCGTTGTAACCGCCGTATTGAAGCAGCGTCTGGATGAAGTCCTTCACCTGCCGCTCTCCGTTGAAGTGGTGGCGGGGTCCTCCGGGTCCCGGAGCCGGTGCCGGAGCGATTGAAGGTCCCGGAGCCAACGCGTCGTAGATCGGGAGAACGGGAGGAGCTCCGGCGGGGACCGGAGCTGGTTTTTTCAGACGGTGGGTTCTAGGATCGACCTCCGGCGCTCCCTCCGGTATCACCGCCGCAATGGCGCGGAGGCTCCGGCGCCGGTTGAAATCCTCCTGCACGGATCGGGGGATTAGGAGCCGCTCGATGCCGTGGATGACGCCGTCGGGGCGGATAACGTCGTCGGGGCGGAGGACGGCGGCGGAGTCGACTGTTTTATTCCCGGAAGGGTTGGTTTGTAAATGGAGGCGGTGGTCGGGGGCGAGCGTGTGGTGGCGGAGGACGGCGGAGCTCGGTGGTGGCCAGTGGTGGTTGTTGGAAGCGATGATTCTTGTAGGGATAATGTGAGACATGAGAAGGGTTTGGAGGGATTTGAGGTTTCGCGGTTCGAGAAGGAAACGCTTGAACTCAGGGTCGAGTTCGCGTTCCAATGCTTGGTTCCTTGGGGCGAAGATTGTGATGTTGTGGTTACCCACTGCGTCTTCGAGTTTTTGAAGGAGGAGTGCTTTTTCAACGAGTTCAGCGAGTTCTGTGTAATGGGAATCGAGGAGTGCTACGAGGATGGAGTTGGAGTTGATCTGAGAAGAAGAGGAAGAAGAAGAAGAGGAATGGAATGGGAGAAGGGAGAGAAGAAAGAGAGTGGTGAAGAAGTTGGAGACACCATAGATGGAAGAATCCATGACCATGGTGGTCGGTTTAAGGTTAGGAAGAGACAATGGGAAGGGAAAGAGAGGTTTGGTTTGGTTTGGTTATTCTGTGTTGAGTTTGTGAAGAAAGAGGAAGAGAAGGTTAAGGTAAAGTGGAAGTGAGAAAGTATAATGTACGGTTGGTGAGTTCTCACTCTCACAAGTCTCAAAGTTTCAATGGCCTTTGCTTTGCTTAGCTTAAGGAGCATGTAATAGAGAGAGGAAATAGGAATAAGAAAGCACAGTTTTTTTCTTTGACAGCCTGTAAGAGGGGACCACGCGGGAACTGATGTGCTGTTCGCATCATACTCGCAGGTCTAGCTGCATTTGTTTGTTTTCAAGCCAAGCCAAGCCACACCACGTGTTTATTATTTTGTTTACTTTTTGTATAATGAGAAAGGGAAAGGGAAAAATGATAAAGAAGCAAAGTGTTTTGCATAGATTTAAAGTGGTACACTCACAATTATGTCTTCAAGTAAGCTAATCCTAATTTAAGGATGTGCCTCTGCTGTCTACACTAACTACATAGAATAGAAATGGAAGATCTAAGTCTAAGCTATGAAGTGGTGTTTAAGGTTCATAAAAGGAGCCGAGCAGAAACGTGTGTGTTAAAAAGACAGGAGGGCAATCTGGCAGAGTGTCGGTGTCGGAGAAAATGAATAGAGAATAGAAAATAAATAGAGTTGTGTTATTTCGACACAAAATTTTAGACATCGTATATGTTATAGTATATGTTTATTTTTATTTATCACTTATTTTTTATTATCTTTTGTATATATACATATTAAGAATATCAAAAAAAAAAAAATCAAAGTAACACCATATATATCCTATTTTAGATATATAAATTTCTCATTAAGTATTAGGCTCTTTTTTCTACGCTCCTTTCTTTCAATTTCGAGTGTAACCCGTGAGTGTCACAAAAGGGTGTCTGGGTTTCTTCCTTCCTCTTGTTTTGCACTTCCAATAAGAAACCTATGATACAAAACCGCGACTTCCCCTCCAGCGGTAGTTCCTTTGTCAATTGTCATATTCACTTTCACCCTCACACTCAGAGTTTAGCACGAATGCATCAACTTTCCATATTTATTTTCATTTCACTCCAATTTGTACAAAATTACAAAGAATAAATATAGTAACACAAATTATGATGATACTAACATCCAACCTCCCAACCTGTGATCTTTCTTTTTCACGCTTACCCTTTCATTCATATTCATACAACTTTTAAGAGGAGTCAGGGCCGGCCCGAGGGTAAAGTTAGGCAAACCCTTACTTTAGGCCTCCAGTCCACCTCACTAGGTCACCTATATAGTCCACTAACAAAAGTTATTTAATTCCTAATAAAAATTACACATATGAGGCATCATCTCATGATTTGTTCACTATGAGATTTCACCTAGCTTTATGTCTCATCTTGCTTTGGGCCGGCCCCGAGAGGAGTGTAAGATTCATTTTATTATGCCACCATAAGAATTGTTCTTGCCAATAAAAATTGTTTTTTTGGCAAAACAAAAAAAATTTAAATTAAATTTTTAAGTTGAAAAAAATTAAAAAATATAAATATGTCGAGTAAATAATGAAACCCACTTAAAGTAAGTTAAGAACCCAAATTATGGTTCTTACATTGAAGTAAAAATATATGAAAGATCTTAAATCTTATGTGACCTTAATGGACCCACAAGAATGAGAGTTAAGAACCAAAGTGATGTTCTTCCATTGTATATACTCTTTAGTGATTTTCCTTTTTTAAATAATATTAATAATAATAAAACTGTGGTAAATGTTGAGGGAGATTTTTTTTTTTTTTTCTTCTTCTAAAAAAAGCTCACATTTGATAAGTTAATATAGCTTATAGAAATAAGCCAAAGGCCGCACGTTTTTTCTCTTTTAGGTTCTGCATATACATTTGAAGTCAATAGACAATGAATATTCATTCAATCCAGTATACTCTTAATTATCACTCTCATTCAGATTTTCTCTAATTTAAATAAGATACCTTCACGAGGAGCATTCATTTCCCTGATGTTTCGAACCCGAAACAGCAAGTAGTCTAGTTGTGTTGACACCTTGGTTAAGCTTATTTTATGAAAAATAAACATTTATTTTCTAAAAAAATTCTTACTTTTTTTTATTATAAATTATTGTAAATACAAAATAAGTTAATCTAAACACACATTTATTTTATTTTTGGAATAGTTTATATCTATTCCTATAATTCCTATAAAAGTATAAGGACAAATCATGGATATAAGTTCCATTGAATTTCAAAACATTTTCTCTCTTAGGTACATTGATGTCCAGAGTACATGCTACTTCCAAAACCTGTCCACACAGACACCTTAAATACGTACAACTTTTCACAGTTCCCGGCATAATATATACATCAAAACAATAGTTTTTAGCTTTCAGCACAGGTGTCTTTCAGATCCTAATTTTTATTCAAACCAGAACATAACATCCATGACTATTTCCATAGCATCTGCTCCTCAGCATGTCATGTCTGGGGAATCAATTAGCCTGAGAAAATTAAGAAAGACACACACACAGATGAGACCAAGTGAATAAAAGGGATACAGTCAAATGAACTAGTTCACACATCTAGTATACTCCCAATATTATGCTTGTTCTTATAGATTTGTTTTGTTTTTACAGCATGACAAAGCAGTAAAAACCATGCTCCACTCTCAAGTATCATAAGTTTGAGACTTATGGCACCGATTCAACTTCAAAAGATAGTTATAAAATTCACATCATGCTTTATATATTTGATAGCATGAACAACTATGTGGAGTAAATCAAAATGATTGAAATCCAAAGCAAAAGTAATATAGTTGTGTCTGTTGGTAATACTATACTTAAAAGAACATATTCAAAAACTGAATGGGTTTAAAAAGAATCGCCAAATCCTCATTACTTCATAGGACTGAGATAGTTAGGTATAGAAATAAACTTGTTTGAATGTACCATGACATTCAAAACATTTCCGTTTAAAAAGGGTTTCTAGATAATTTTATTGACAATTTATTTGTACCCATAAGAACACACTTCGCTCCCCCCAGTCCCCATTATCAACTCACCTTTATCTTATGTTTGATTTGGTTAAGGAAAGAATTAAAGTGATATCCCACCTCTGGCAGTATTACTGAGCACACTTAAGTCCAAACACTTGTACTAGGGACACTTAATCGTACCAAAGTACAAAGGTATCCCTCAGTAGTTGGTGACATTTATCGTAAGAACCGAAACAGCTAAATTAGTTTACAAATGGGATGCAAGATCTGTTGATTCTGTTCTGAACCTAAAAGGTTTAGACAAAGATCATACCTCACCTCCAAACATGACATGCTGAGGAAAGATGCATTAACAGAAACAAAACTAGAGCTCAATTTGAATGTGAGCTAGCAGAACAAGCAGCTGGAGTATTGTTATCATGTGAAGAGTTCTCTCCACTAGCTTCCACATTGTTCTGGTTGCTCGCCTCTTCAATAGAGCGATCCTCCAAATGATTTGACAAAGAAGTACCCACAGCTCGATTATTTTCTCTAGTTTCAAGGGATCCCATCAATCGGGATACACTAGCAATTCCAACATTTGCCTCTCTTTTAGCTTCTGAACCAAGTTCTGACATGGAAGAACTACGAGAGAACAGCCTCTCTCTCCATCCCTTTGCTCCCTTTGAAATAGACTCTTTGTATCTAAGCCACGAGATAAGTTAATATCAGATAAGTTGATTAGACAAAATACAGAGTTCATGTTCCACTATTTTCTAGAAAATCATACTTCAAGGACACTGCATTAAGTCTGGACCGTAGGGAATCAGAAAATGACTGGAATTCTGATGGCCCTGCTCTATCTTGGTTTATTGGTGAAGAATGAGCAGCAGAGCCCCTGCAAGCAAGCAAATGCACAGATATAACTTCATTAATCCACACAATAATGATACATAAGAAAATAAATAGAGTAAAATTTCCACCCCTCCTGCATTGTTTACTACGCCTTATTCCCCTCTGTTATGAAGATCTACATACAACTATATGCTGCGTAAGGAGGAAGTATACATTCATTTGGTGCTGCTGAATTCAATGCTCAACTATGCCAAATGAATGTGTTCTTCCTCTGTTCTCAACATATAAGACTAAACAAGATAGGGATGGCATGACCTCAAAAAGTTCATGAATTTTACAGCTCGGATAATGAATCTATAAAGATTGACAACATTTTAGATTTAGCTGTAGCATTTTTTATAAATACACAGAATTTTTTTAGTAGGTTTTCATAGGAGGGGATGTGTAGCATTTTTTACAAATACAAGGAACTTTTTAATAAGTTTTCATAATAGAGAGATGTGTGCAGCAAACACATAATACAAAGGAGGGGAGAGTAATCTATGCAAATAAATAATACGGTCATAACAGTAACAAAAAAATTAATAACAACAACAATATGGTCATAACTACCTATCATTAGAGTAAGTTCCTCGACGATTTGTTGTCATGACAGTAGATCCAAGGGCTGAAGAGTTTGGAGTTTGCAGGTGTGGGATCTGTTGTGTTGGTTCATCTCCATCAGATGTCATTGGGGTAGACAAACTTCCTATAGGAATAGCAGCTGGTTCAGGACCTGAAGGTGCACTAGGCTGAGTTGAGAATACTAAGAAGTGTGGATGACCGTGAGCAGTTGATCTAGTTCGCTGCCCTTCCCTCCGACCAAGGTGGTGTGCTCTCCCCATTGCTGCAGCAGCAGCTAAATGTTGAATTATTCGCTCTTCAAAATCGGTGTCACCCATGTGTAACTGCATAATGAGAAAATTTACTAGCATAAACAAATGGTAGAAGTATGATGTGCTTAAGATATAATATAAGACAACCAAATCAACACGCAAAGACTGATAGATAACTGACATGCTGCAATTCAAAGTCGCCAAGGGCAGGGTGATGAAAAATAGCAGCATTTCTTGATGGGGTAGCCCTCAAGCTCCTTTCCTGCTCTACTGCTTCAAACAATTCTTGACTGCCATATAATGATTAAAAGTTTAATAACATAATCAAGAAAAGATTGATAAAGTAGATCTCAAAAAGTAAAATCAACCAACCTAGTAGCATCCTTCAGTCTAATAGGTTGCCAACACATAGGACATTGGGAGCTTCTCTGACACCTACCAACAAGAGGCAGTAACAACTCCTAAAGTATATTCTCCCATTTTCAGTCGTAAATAATATGTTTAATTGATCAGACACTTCTGATGTATTAAGATATTTGAAAATAACCAGAATTTCTTAAACAGTGAACTGACCCTCCACTCACACACAGAGACCAGTTCACTGGTTTTCCAGTCAAAACAGTCAGTACAGTCCAGTTCTTGGAATACAAGACGTAACCAGCAATGATGACCTTAACATTCACAAACTGCAGGAAGAACAAAAACATAGGACACAATTCCAATCCATACTAGAAGTCAATAAAATTAAAATTTTCATGAATATTCAATCAAGAAACCCATTAGATTGTAGTTGGAAATGCTGTTTTATGAAGTAACAGAAATTCACATTTATCTTGCTTCCAAACTACTGTACTTTACTTGTTTTGGCAAAAGTAAAGTTGGAGATTCTAGATGTTTTCTACTAAGCTTGGTGTGGATATGATTTAAAAAAGAAAGGATGTTGTGCATTAAAGGAAATTCAATTAGAAATTACAATTGAAGGAAATTATTAAAGGGGACTTTAATGGAAGCCAAACCTGGCCCAAGTTAGATGCTATTTAGTTCTCTCTCTATTACTGTATTGCATAAAGGAACTTCTGAGAACTTGTTACATCATCAAAAAACAACATCAACAGTGGCCGGCCCATTTACCCCTTACCCTGCTTAATTTTTGCCATCCCCCCACCATCGACCCCCACTTAAAAAAATGACAAAACAAGAAAGACAGAAATATCATACAACTATACTGACACATTTAACCTTCTGATTCTAACGACAGTGAGACTGACGGGTATTTGACACTACTAACTAAAGCCAATATTAACATTAATTTTTATTGGCACAGTGGCACGGAGACCAATAGAAGCCCAAGTAAGAAGAGTGAATCAGATAGAGGATAGTCCAATAGTTAGAGATAAAGGGAAACAAAGGGAAAAATCTAGTTGAAAACTTAGATCTAAATGACTTTTATGAAGACTTGGTTTCTGACTGAACACAATAGTGTCTTTTAATCAATGTAGTTGATCCCATCTGGCATCTAGTGGAAAAGGCTTTTGTTGTTGTTGTGTTTTTATTGGCATGGACTAAAAGGATACTAAGCAAAATCTATAGTAAACAAGTCAACCAACATAATACATAGCCCCATGAGACTATAAAGCAATACATAACAAACATACAGAAACTAAAAGTCTAAATTTTCAGAGAGAGGCGCATGAAAAACTAATATATATTAAGATGTACCATTCAAGAATGCACTGCAAGTGAAATTCATGCTTGCAAGTAGTGACCTGAAAACCAAGAGAGGGAAAAGAAGTAAGCAAATGTCTTTCAAATAAAACCAACTTGCTTAAAGAGTGACATACAAAGCTGAATAATATTACCGTTGAAGGATCGCTTTCACAAAAATCCTCAAGGCATATGCTGCAAGCATCATCACAGGATTCTTGAATCCCCCCTTCAACGAAGGCCGCAGCTGATGTCATATGACTTTCAGTCTTGCCCTCCATCTCTGGAACCTTTTACATATCAGCCCACAACTTCAGAGTCAGATGCATTACTTTGCAAGTGCAAGTGTTGCTCTTGAATGCATAATATTGTGAAGTGAACAAGCAGAAAAGAAAGTTCATTCAGGGTCGTTACCCAAAATCGATTTCAATATGTAAACTTAGACTTTAGATTCTACCTGGAATCCCCTAGTGAACCAGGAAGGAGACAAGGAAACAAAGCATGACATTACTAGCTCAATCCTACCTTCGCCAAACTCCCAACTAGTTTGAGGCTTTGAGCTAAGTGCATAATCTCTCCCTCTCAATTATTGCAACCAGAATCCCCAACACAAATGATTGAAAAAAATTATAGAAATTTCACCAAAGAATCATGAACAACTGATGGGGAAAAAACAAATAACCCCATTATCAATCCAAAAGATCATAAACAACAATAAGATTCATAATTCTTCATGGAAGGCTTCCACATGTTGAGAAAATAACTTCAAAAAAGCCATCTTTTTCGTGCTGTCTGAAATTTATTCGGTGACTGTGGATAATAATTTAACAAAAAAATCCCCTTTCAGAATTGTGGCTCAAACATTTCATCATCGTTAACAATTATCCAAAAAATATAAAATATCAATCATGGCAAAAAGCCGTCGTTAGCCGCCAGGAAGAATATCAAATCCATCACAACAAAACGAAGACAACTTTAACATATCAAAGCAAAAGGGTCATGTAAGAACGCAATTAGAATCAAGCCCAGATAAAAAAAATCGAAACTTGCAATAGAAATTGCATCAAGCAATTCTCTAGTAGAGAACGAGATAACAAAATTTATCAAATTTCAACAAAATACTTTACCTCCATTGAATAAAATAAATAAAATAAATAGAGGGTCAGGAAACAGATGGCATAGCCATCAACATGAGATCGAGAGTTGAATTGAATGCTAGGGATCCATGGCAGAGAAAGGGGAATTCAGTGAAAGAAAGAGAGAGAGGTGATGATGAAGAGAGGAATAAGAGATAAAGGGATAAAAGGAATGAATGAGAGTTTCTACTTTACCTTAACAAAGGTCCCCACAGCATCAGAGGGGGGAACCATGAAAATGAAAAGCACACCCTTTCCTTTCTTTCTTTCTTTCTTCCTTTCTTCTTCTCCTCCTTTTTTATTTTTTGGTGCGTGCTCCTTCTTCTCCTCCTTTAAATATAGATTGATTGATTGAATGAATGAATTGGAGGCTGTTAGCTTGTATATATGTCATCAACATAACAACAGTCCATTTACACAATCCTCTCATCCACATGAACAATAAAAACATGAGTCCATTATTATCTCATAATTTTATATTTGTCCTCCTCTCACATTTTTTTATTCCATTCAATATTAATATTTTATTTATTTATTGTTCCGGATGAATTCCAAAGGTGACTTGCCTTGCCCGATTGGGACCACACCATATTGGGGGTTACTCCTATGAATTTAAAAAGCATTAATTGGGGGACAAGAATTTTCGGTATCATTTTGATGTACCATACCATATTCCAACTAATAATATCTCATCATATAAGTTAAATTTAATGTAATATTAAAAAAGTAAAATATATGACAAAATATTATGATTGGAATATAGTGTGGTACACCAAAATAGGAACTGTGGAGACATGGGCCTCCACATGACAGACAGAGATTCTTCGTCTCAATTTCATATGTCAATTCTTGTTTTATCGAATTAAAATATAATAAGTACACATCATTTTTCTTAATTTTTTTAAAAATTTACATTATAATTTTTGTTATTCACGAGACAAAAAGTGAGACATGTAAATGAGATAGAAGATTTGTGTCCCTAAGTTATAGGCGAATTCTAGTATGAAGTACTAGTTTTATTGGTATACCCGTGAAGTACTAATTTCACCTGCTGTAGCCGGTAGACACGGCTTTTCCCGGTAGATTAAATGTTGGTATTTGCAAAAATGGGTCCGTCCAAATCTATCCGAAAATTGCTAAAGGGTTTTGGTTTCCTTCATCTTTGTTTCCCCGTACAGAACCAGAGCACACCCATCTAAGAGAAACCCAAAGCTTGGAATTAGTGGGTTCGTCCAGCTGCGATAAGGATAGCATTTACCCATGTCGGTTTAATCCGAAGGTATGTCCCTTGTTCAGAAAATCAAAACAAACACCTCTCATACACTGTTCCCTTGCATCCATGCCGTGTCAAAAATTGCACTTTTCTCCTCATGGACAAGAGCCAGAAGATACAAATTTGAAACACATCTTATCACCATCTCTAGCTTCATGTTTTTGTCGCTTTTGAGATACATCATGTCTCCAATATTGAGAATCAGAGATACTATCACTGGATCTCTTTGAGGCATCCTTTGGAGAAGTTTTTTTCTCTACAAATGTATATGGCGATAAGGTGGTATTTGTGGTTTTCATGGCAATCTCCATTGAAGACATGATGGATACAGGAGTGGGAGAAACTGCATGAATAAATTTCTGGAATGCGGAAGTAAACAAAATTTTACAGCATTGAAAAGCTATTAACCCTTTAGAGAGATGCAAAAAGGCAAGTGACAGATGTGCTCAGTCGTCTCCTCCTCCAAACCAATCGCATCAAGGCATTCACCGGAAAAAGGAGCCAGGGGACAACAGGAAAGGACACCTCTGCAAATAAATGAAGGATTAAATAATAATTTTGAAGTAACCCGACTGTTCCTTTAACTGGTTACACTATCTTTTCTACACAAATAGATCTCGATCGTTGGCTTAAATAATTAATGAATCTGATGGCTCCCGTTGCTTGTTCTTGTGTGAAATTAGTACTTCACGGGTATACCAATAAAACTAGTACTTCATACTAGAGTTCGCCTAAGTTATAGGCTAATGTTTAAATAGTATAAGGATTGTCGAGTTAAGATGAAGAGATTTAGCAAAATTAAAATCAACTGAATGGAGTTGGTAAGGAGAGATGAACTTGGATGTTGCTATTAGATCTTGATGAGGTCGTGAGAATGCTGATCTAATGGATCCAAGAGGGTTTAATCATCTTTACAAAATGACGTGATGAGGAGTTGACTAGGTTAAATGCAGTCTCAACTATATAACTACCTCCCTAAATGTTTGGATAAAGTTGAAGGTAATTTTGGAGGGGAATATGAAGATAGAAGCCGATAAATTAGAATCGAGAGCATTTCGTGAGTTGATCAAGTCAAGAAAGTGACTGAAGACTCACTCTCTTAAAAAAGAGAAAAAGAAGACGTGGTTAGAATTTAGTTGGTTAGTCAAGACAGGCAAGGTTAGTTTGTAAGCGAACCGACTAAGTAGTTACTTGAGTTATTATTGTTAGTCATGATCTTGCATAATGTAAAGGAAGGTCTGTGAAGTTAGGAACATGGCATATAGGGGTAGCATGACTAGTTTAGTTCATATAGCAGTTGTACAACTTAATTTAGATACACTCAATCAACCAAACGACGTTTTTTCTTCTTCATATTTGTCTTTAGGCTTTGGCTAGGGTGCGCGGCCTGCCCATATTGCGCACGATGCGCAACCTCGCGCGCGTCCTTTGACCGTTAGATAACGACGTTCCATGGATACTTATCATACACTATCAACACATTATCCCTCTCTGCCTCTGTCTCTCCCACTCAATCCTTCCTCACTACCCCTCCCCGCATTGATCTCTGTCATGACGGAGCCAATCTCCGTCGGCCAAGCTTCGATCATCGATGACCAGACGAGCCGTACTCCAGTCGATGTATCACCATTGTGCACAGATTAGGGTTCAATTGTATGCATCTTCTTGACATAATAGAAGGAGAGAAGATAAAACAATTTTGATAATACAAACTACAAAGATGATAATTGTGTATTTTAAATTCCAGTGCCTTGTTGATCTTGAATTCACCCCAACCAACAACCATTTCTCTCTTTCTCTCTCTCTCTCAGGCAAGAGTTTGAAGCACAAGACCCGTCCCGCATCTCGGAGTGATGATGGTCACATCTCACCTTCCAATACCCTTTTCTTGAACCAAACTCTACTCTTACTCATACCCAATCAATCTCCATTTTCATTCATCTCTAATTTCTAAATCCATTCCTTGCTTCTTCTCCTCAAGAAAGAAATACAAGAATATTGTTATTATTGTTATTAAAATTAATAAAGTGAGATTGAGAAGTGAAACAAAAGAAAACAACAAATTAATATGACGGAAGTGTTGCAGCAGTTTCCTTCACCCTCAAGCTGTTCCTATGCCTATAGGTCTATGCGTGGGCAGTGGGTTTAGAGTTCAGAGAGAGATGGAGAAAGAAATTATGGAATCTGAAGAAAGAAAGGAGGGTGGGGGTGGTGCATTTTGGGAGAGAAAAGAGGAGAGCAGGGAACGCACAAGAAGGGTTTGGATTCGGTGGTTTTGGAGGGAGTAGGGAGAGAGATTTCTAGAGAGAGATCACGGCGGCGGCGGAGACGAGGTGTTGAAGACGGTTGAGAAAGGGAGAGAGAACGACATAAGGAAATAAAAAATATTTGATGTGGAAGGGTACATGATAAAACTGGTGGGACTATATGATCCGATGGCTCTCAATCATTGTGCACGGTGAGAGACATTATTAAGTCTCTCACCGTAGAAGCCGCCTTTGTCTTTATCAGCTTTACTTTCCTTTTCTTTTCATGCAAACTTAGTTTTTCGTTCAACCTTCATAACTAAGTGCTTTATAGAGTAGCTTAGGAAACCACGACTAGAGAAATAGACTTTCTTTTTCGGTGTATCGATTAAACAAAGGAAATCACTACAGTGAATTAGTTGATCAATCAACTAAACGCCAAGTTCGCATCAAACAATTTTGTACGAGAATCATTATGCTATGTGTAGAAAATTCTAGGAAAAAACTCATCGAATATGGTGTTTCAAATCTATTTTGTTGAAATGGTTCAGTGCTTAAATTTAACAGATTTATTTTATTCTATTTTTGATAGGGTGATGTAATTAAATATATAAATATAGAGGTGTATGATTATTTTGCAATTTTATTTTATTTTTTTATTCTTTTGGTAAACTATGTTTATTTTATATTTTACATTGTGAAATAAAACATTTTATTCTGCCTATGGAGGATGATGCGACAGCACAGGGCTCCTTTTCTTGTCAAATACAAAGAACAACTTGGAAAACCAAAATTGAAATAATAAATCAGGAATAGAGAAAAATCAGAATCTATAAAAGCACATTTGGTCAATCACGTCTACTTCTTAAAAATAACAGTTCATGCATTAATAGTTTAATTATAGTATTGGGCTAAGATGCACCACCCGTATTGTGCACCAACCACTGTACCACTATCACTCATGTGACAAATTTTGGGCCAACCAAAGTGTCATATGGGTTAGTCAAATTTTCAAACTTTGTAGATGTATTTATACTGTAGTCAAACATTATAAAAATAATATATTATAAGATAATATATGTATTCTTTGTATATACACATGCTTAATTTTTATTTTCTGTGTCTCTGCTAACCTAAAAAAAATTAATTTTAATTTTAATTCTTCTGATTTGTGTGGCTCGCCGCCACCCCCAAATCCTTCTCCTCCACCATCATCCTTCTCCGCCACCATCATTGCCATCCCCATCTTCCCCCACTCTCTAGATTTGCAGTAGGTGGGACAGTAGCCGCGAGCTATCCACATTCCAAAGCCCACCACTACAAGTCACCCGATGGCGCTCGCGGCTGTGAACACCATATTTTGTCCTCCTTTTTCTATATTATTATAAAATTAAAAAAGACAAGAGAAAAAAATAAATAAATGAAAAATAGAGAAACAAAATGGGTTGGCTTTTGGGTTCTAGTGTAACAATTATGATATAAGTATTTTAAAAGTAAAAATCAATAGTCATTATTCTTGCTTTAATTGCTAATAAAATTCTGAAATTTCATAACAATTTAGGCGGTTACAAAAGGAAATGATTACTCAATTAAAAGGATTATTGGTATAAAAAGATGAGAGAGTAGCAACGTAAAGGGGACTGATTTTTTCTTCTTCTATTTTTCTGATATCTTCCTTCACATACAGGCCAACCTTTCCATTTCTTCCTCCATTCTCTTTTTTTCTTTCTCCACACCATTTTCTTCTCATTCATCACCATAAGTTCATAACAGTTCTCACCTCCAAGAAACATATAATAGCAGAGCTCCTCAAGCCTCCACGCGCGGCACTATGTGAGTCCAGTCCGGAACCACTGTTCGGAGCCGCCATCAACTTCACCAACGCCGCCATCCTCCGCGTGAATGAGGCACTGTCTAGTAGCTCCATCGCGCCGCGTTGTCGTCTTCCACACACACAGCTCCACTGCGTCGAAACCGCCATCACCAGCATCCTGTCGCAACATCGTCCGCCACGCACACAGCTCAACCGCGTCGAGGCTGTTATCAGCTTCACATCCTCCACACATAGCTCCGCTCCGCCGTCCCTCACGCGTGGTAGATTCACCCAGTTCATTCAGATCATCTGCTCCGTCATACGCCTTCCAAATCCGCCCAGTTGCGACGCATCCCTCCCTTGTCACAGCACGTCGTCGTGCCGCCATCTAGTCCTGCTGTCTTCCTCGTGTAATGCATTTCTGGTTATATTTCACTCTCCGTGTTGCTTTTGAAGGTTTTGTTTATTGTTTGTTTGTTTTCATTTTCTATTTATTTGCTTTTACACTTTGGCTGGTACTTGTATTTTAGCCTTTTAGGCAAACACGTTGGCCTTATTTGGTTTTAGGATTCGTTAGTTTTTTTTTATTTATATTTTTCACAAAAGATGCTAAACTAAACTAAGAATCAGAAATGATAAAAATCAAATATAAATTCAAAATTGAAAGATAAAATAACAAAGATATTGGAGTTAAAACAATAAAATTATTAAAATAAAAAGGTTAGTTGAGATGCGACATCTTGTTAATCGTTATTTTTTTTAGGACACCGAGTTGTGACAGCTTGGTCATCCTAAGTCTTTGAAAAATAATTAATTTCTTTTAAAGCAAAAGGGTTAGCTGAGATGCGACATCTTGTTAACCCTTGGTGTTAGGACACCTGAGTTGTGACAACTTGGTGATCCTGAAATCCCTCAATCAAAAAACACATTTTAAAATAATAATAATTAAAATCAACCAAACCAATAAACATATTTTTTAAAAGAACTACGTAGCTTTGAATTCCCTATTGCACCCAGGGATACGTAGGAGCATGATTTAATCCTGTCAAGCCCAAAAATAAATTTTCATAAAATCCCCTTTTTAATTTCTCATTAATATTCATTTTATTTCCTTGAAAAATAATAAAATAAAATCTTTTATGGTTTCTTTTAATAAAAGGGTGAAATAAATATTTTTGAAGTTAACATAATTTTGCACAAATAACTAGAGGTAACCATTTTTTTAATGGATGTTGTAAGGTGCTAATACCTTCCTTACGCATAATCGACTCCCGAACCCTAAAACTGGTTTTGAAGACTATTCAATTAAAAAGGGTTTTTTTTCCAATGTTTCCCTAAATAAATAAACTTTGATGGCGACTCCATATTGCAATTATTTAGTTTTTGTTTGCCGCTCCCGTCGCGATGTGGTTGCGACAGCGGCTTCAGGACGAAATGCGGTGGTCGCGCGTGGCAGAGCTGGTCTAGTCCAAAGGGAGCTGCGTGGATCTGGTACGTTGGTCGCGTGGAGGAGCTGGTTTGGGATCCGCTGTGCGTGGCTCGCTAGGTGGAGGCCGGATCTGCTGTGCGTGGCTCGCTAGGTGGTGGTCCGACGTCTGGAGTTCCGGGCTTTCTGCTAGATCTAGTGGTCCGAGGAGGAGCCGAGGCAAGTGGGTTTGTGGAACTGCAGTAAGGTTTGCGGTCTTTCCTCTCCATGGCCACAACTATTGTGTATAGTTTTGCAGCATGGGTGGCGATGGTCGCCAGTGACGATCGCCACCATAGCTCTGACGCCACAGATTCGCACAACAAACTCAGACGTACCTTCCACTGTGAACCAGTCGAACCACCGCAGTGAGATGAGAGCAACAAACATGAGACGGAGAGGGAGATGGAGGGGACCATGGCTGAGGGGATGGGGAAGGTGTTAGGGATTTCAGAAATGCTTTAAAATTTGGGGTCATTTAGCAAATACATAAATACACTATATTTAATTGCAAATACTAAATTTGATTTCAGCACTTGACCAAAAGGAAAGTCAAATGTGCTAAGTGTAAAAATGATTGACTGAGCAAATGACATATGGGTGGTGCAGTGGGTGGTGTAAAAAGTGGGTAGTGCACCTTTGCCCAACCCTTAATTATATATTAATAGAAATAGAAAATAGAAGGCTTAATTGCACTTTTGGTCCCCCAGGTTTTGCTCATGTGCGATTTTGGTCCCCAAAGTTTTTCTTGAGCGCATTTAGTCCCACAAGTTTTTCAATTTAGCAAATGTGGTCCCTCCGTCCATCCTCTGTTAATTTTTTAACGGAAGTTGCCTACGTGGCACTGACTATGCCAAGCTGGACCATCCACGTGGAATTAATTTAATATAATAATTTAAATTAAATTTAGTTGCACTTTTGGTCCCCCTAATTTTAGTTAAGTGCGATTTTGGTCCTCCAATTTTTTTTTTTGAGCACATTGAATTCCACAATTTTTTAATTTGACAACAGCACTGTTCTAAATTTGTTGTATCAATGATTTGTTAAAATTTGCACAATTAATGTCATACAAACCCAACACAATCAATTACTGTAACAAAACCTGCGCAAAAATAATAGGGCTCCCTCACAATATTGGGTTTAACCTGGGAGGAAAATGGTACATACAAGCAATGGTACATACAAGCACCAATACCCTGGAAGGAAAATAGTTCATTACTTTCAAGATAATTTCCATAAAGGTTTAATTACAAAAAATGTGCACTGAGTCCTATATTGTGCACTATAGATCACTGTAACCAAGATAATTCACAAAAAAGTAACTTAGGTTCTTACTTACAAAATAAGGCCATACAAACTGGCATTACATAAAAGTAGTCTAAGGCCATACATACTGGCATTACAAAATAGTAGTCTGAGGCCATACAAACTGGCATTACAAAAACAAGGACTACAAATAACTTTAGACTTGGCTTAGTCCTTGAGGTGCTTGGCTTGGTCCTTGAGGTTGTGTTGAGCCTTGATTTCCTTGGAATGTCACTGTAGATGTTTGACTTAGCTGCTCATGGTCTACATGATTGGTAGATGTGCCTGCATTGGTCCTTGTTTTTTTCTTTGGATTTTTCTTTGTTCTAGCAGCACCAATAGGATGTTCAACCTGAGTGTGTGTCTGCAAATAACACCAAATACTCAATCACAAACAACAACCAAACAGTAAACACAAATGAGTCTCATGAAAAATTCATACCTTGTTGCCTCCTTTTGGAATGACCCTGTCAGCTGCTGATTTGCCCCTACATGTGGCTTTGTTATGACCTAGTTTCCCACATGTAGAGCACTTGACAGTTTGTTGTTTCCTGGGCATCTTAGTTGGATTCCTTGGCTCATCATTGGTTTTCCTTCTTTGCTTCTTTGGCCTTCCAGGAGCCCTCCTCATGTAAGGTGGATTTATGGGATCTGCATCAATTATTGGCCACAGCTTAGGCCCATTACAAGGCAAAATTATGTGGTTGTAAGTGTTCAAAAAGGTTTCTTTCCTGCCACATTAAACCAAACAGTCATTAACATAAGAGTTGTAATAAAAAAAGAGAGCAAATATTAATAGTTGAATCACCTGTAATAGGCTGCCACATAGTCCTCTGGCTTGTAATTGTTACTCCACATGCAAGCAACAGCATGGCAGCATGGGATACCAGTGAGGTCCCATTTTCTGCAAGCACAAGTCTGTTTCCCTAAGTCCACCACATACTTGTCTTGTGCCCTTTTCACTTCAAACAATGAAAAACCTGCATCACCAGACCAATGTGGGGTCCAAGCATCAGCATCTCTCTTAATTTTCTCTAAGGTTTGTTGTATCATTGGACAAATTGTCCCCTTGTATCTGAGCATGATGTCCCTTAAGTGTACAAATCTCTCACAAATGTAAAATTTCAATCCCTCTACCAATGAGATGATAGGCTTGTCTCTGTACTCCAAGATAGCTCTATTGAATGCCTCACACATGTTGTTGACTTGAAGGTCACAACGTGTGTAGGTATCATATGATGATCTACTCCACATTGCTGCTGGAAGCTCCAGCATGTCCTGCCAGGCCTGCTCATTCAAAGATTTCAGGTAGTCCATGGCTCTCTGCCACTCAGGGACTGTGCTAGCTCTGGCTGCCCTCCATAGAGCTTCCTTCATCTCACTCCCGGGATACTTCTTCCTCCAGTTTCCATATAGGTGCTTGACACAAAACCTATGTTCAACATGTTCACTAACCTCTTGTAGAGTTGGAACCAAACCCTACAAAATACTGTCAATCATTACAACAATCTAATGATGCAAAATTAAATAAACAATATGGCTATAGGGTACCTTTTGCTGATCCGAGATGAAGGACCACCTCTTCCTCTCAATCCCATCCAAGTCTTGTAGCAGTAAATCCACAAACCATGCCCAAGCATCCTTTGTCTCAGCCTCAACTACTGCAAATGCTATAGGCAGCATTTGATTGTTACCATCTTTCCCAACTGCAGTTAGTAATTGTCCTCCGTAAAATCCCTTCAAGAAACAACCATCTAAACCTATTAGTGGCCTACAAGAAGTCACAAAGGCAGCCTTGCATGCCTGAAAACACACATACAACCTTTCAAATACAGGTCCTTTCTCCCCAACAGTACTCTTAATGATTACAGTACTTCCAGGATTACTCCTCTTCAATTCTTCACAATAACTCCTTAGATGACTGTATTGCTCTTTCACAGACCCTTCTAACAGTTCAATGGCCTTCTTCTTTGCCCTATAAGCTTGGTACCTTGATAGGTGGACCCCCCACTTGTCCTTTGCATCCTCAATTAAAGCTTTGCATTTATAGCTTGGTGTATGTCTCAAAGTCGCCATGAATTTTTTTGCAAGCCAATTAGTCTTAGCTTGTCTATTTTTTGCAGTCCTATGACAAGTATGCTCTGTTACAGCTGTTACTACCTGAAAATAAGAGCTGCCACTAGGCTTGGAGGCCCTAACATAGAAAGGACACTCTTTCATGCACTTTACCACAATTCTTCTTTTGTCATTTTTAGCCATGTACACTTTTTTTTTTCCTTAAGTGCATACTCCTTCACAGCATCCCTAACCAATGCAGGACATGAAAATGTCATGCCTATATCAAAGACAACCTTACCTTCCCCTTCAGGCATCTTAAACCTAGGATACCTATGTGTTGGACCTTCCTCACTATCACTCCCAGGTGGAGTCTCCAAGTCTGATGAGTCTCCATTCTCATCAAAGAAATCAGCTGCAGATGTGGCTGCGTGATTTCTAGAAGCAGAGGCAGCTCTAACACTGCCATCAGCTATAACACTTCCTTCACCCAACTGGCCACCATCTTGGCCCTCTATATGTGCAGCTGAAATTCTCTGCAGGGCAAGTGTCTCTTCTGGTAGATTAACGGTCCAATCCCATCCTTCATCGTAATCACTATCGTCCAAAGACACATCAGTGTCACTCTCACAATCAACAGTGTTAGCCACATAAGACTCATCCTCTGAATCTTCAAACTCAGATGGAGTGTCCTCCTCACTAACCCCCTCAACAACTACAGCTTCAACTTCATCTTCTATTCCTACTTCAATCCCACCTACCCTAATGTCAACAAGATCATTGTCATTGTCTGGATTATCAACTGCATGCTCTACATACACATCCACCCACTCACTGCCCTTAACATCACTGAGAAACTTAATCACATCTTTGTCATTGTTGAGAGGCCTAAGCCCTAACTTAAGTTCCAGACTTGGATGCCTGTACCATAGTGCCTTAAATTGCACATATCCTAATGACTTCACATATTTACCCACTCCAATGGAAGAGATATTGTCTACATCCACCCCGTTAAGCATTTCATGCAACTGACCACATAAATATGACACAGCAGGTTGTTTAACTAAGACACCACCATGGTGAATTCGTAATTTCAACTCTTGGTTGTCAGAATGCCTAATAAACAAACACAGTAAATCACCATCATGCAGTAAACATAAAGGGACCACATCAATTATTTCAACATAACTAACAATAAACAAACCCTAAGGATTAAACTACCATACAAAGAGAACATCGCTATAAGCTTCCAAAAAATGACAACACACAAACAGACCACGTTTTTCTGACATGTGGGTCCCACGATAAAGACAAACACTGACAGCCAAAATGGAAATAGTGAATAAAAATCATGAAAAATAGCAAAGAGAAGTAAAGACAAGACAAGGAGGACCACACATATACTCAAAAGCAAGACAAGGGCAGAAAAAACATACAGAGCCCGAAAACGTGGGTCATCCTTTCCAAAGCTCATTTCGTCAACCATATATTGTCCAGTAAACAAGCCAGCATTGTGCGTCGCCGAGGAGGATGAAGAATCCGTGTTCTGCGTCGCCGTCAAGGAGCAACCTGCGTGCTTCGCCGCCGTCGAGGAGGAACCCGCCTGTTGCATCGCCGCCGTCGAGAAGGAACCTGCGTGTTGCATCGCTGCCGTGGAGGAACCAGAGTGCCGAGTCGCCGCAGAGGAGCAACCCGCGTGCTGCGCATGCGTCGCCATCAAAGAGGATGAAGGTGGCTGCTGCTTAGGGTTCTTTGGGTTTTTGGCAAAGAAATGAAAGGATTTGGAATAGGAATTAGGGTTTCTAAAGATGGTCCCTTGTGTGCGTTGAAGGAAATGGGCCATGGCAGCTGATGGGTTCTTGGAGCGGTCATGTGAGACGCACATGGCAACTAATTTTTCAAATTTTTATATTTTTTTAATATTTTAAAATTAATTAAAATAATTTAAAATGAAATTCCAGCTTGGCATAGTCAGTGCCACGTAGGCAACTTCCGTTAAAAAATTAACAAAGGATGGACGGAGGGACCACATTTGCTAAATTGAAAAACTTGTGGGACTAAATGAGCTCAAAAAAAACTTTGGGGACCAAAATCGCACATGAGCAAAACCTGGGGGACCAAAAGTGCAATTAAGCCAAAATAGAAATAATGGACTTACAACGATAAAAACTGACCATTAGCAATGCTTAATATATTGTCTAGAACATTGATAAACTATTAGTCTATATTTTCTTTTATGTCCTCATCCATTCACATTTTAGTTAATCTTATCTTATCTTATCCTAACTAAAAGCAAAACACGCTAACTTTTTTGTGCGCTGCTTCTTATTTTATAATATATATATATATATATATATATATATATATATATATATATATATATATATATATATATATCCGTTTAGCGTCCTTTTTAAATTAAATTGATATTGGCCACCAGTTGCATGTAAGCGAAGCATATATATGTTGGAGAGCCATATCAAGATGTGATCCAGTGGAGGAGAATAATTAATTTGGTGCTCTGTAGTCTGTAATACTGATATTTCAACGGCTGTATGTTAATTCCAGTTGTTTTATTTTTTAAATTTGTAAAAGTTATATATTAAGTAATCTCACAACTCACCTGGTTACACACGAGTCGTGTTAACGTGCACATGTGAGTTAATTGTACATCCATAATCCATACACATCAAATTATAATAACTGGTTTAGCAATACAGATATAACTTTGTTTTTTTGGACACGGCCGTGGGAGTCATTACAATAATATAGCCTCCAATTGCTATCCCCATATCACAATGGGATTTTTTGGGTTGACACCTCCGTCAAAGATCCTCTGGCACATAATCTCATTGCTGACCTGCACCATAAGTTAAAGTTTCTTTTTTTAACAAAGTATTTTCTATACATATAACAGAAATCGAACTTCTAATAATATGTTTAAATAACTCAGCTATTTATCAATTATGTTGAGCCATAGTATGGGACATTTTTTATTATAACTTATTGACGAGGAAATGGTTATTTTTCACATCTTACAGAAATGTTAGGGATCGAAATAAAATTTTGTAAATTTTAACAACCGAGTTGCATTGCATGACCTACTCTTTAGGGGAGCCAAAGAGTAGCGTCGACCATCATGCGTCGCTATTCTAACTGAAAACGGGCTGTCATTGTGTTGTGAGGCAGGGAAGGGCGTTGTGACTCATGAGGGAAAGGAAAACGAAGAAGACGCAGAGCGGTGGGTGCGAGGCGACCTGGGCATGGCGGACGCATGGTGCGTCGGCAGTGGGAAGACCAACATGGTGCCATCGTTGTGCCGACAGTGAAATGGGGACAGTCACAGGAACGAAGGCTTTGGAGTGAAAGGAGATGTAGATTTGTACTATTTGCAAACAAAACCTTAGAACTGGTTATTTTATTAAACAATACAAAATTGACCTTTCATAGCAGGTTAAAAGTTGAGTGCACTGGTACACTCCAAAGGCATGGAGTGCACCATAAAATTGGCCTGGCCGTAGAGGATCCAATCTCATTTGAAGAAGGAATAACATCACCGCCCCTTCTGAAAAGGGATAAACATCACAGTTGAGCACAAAGTCAACCAAATGCCCCTAATGGAGAGAAAGCTTTCCATTTCAATGTCCACTGAAGAATTAAGACAAAACATTCACGGAAAATTTAGCAGTCACTAAAGACTTAGGGTCAAACTCTACTGTTCTTCCGTTTGACTATAATATGCCATCTATTTCAGGATGATTAGTTGGTGCAGAAAATAATGAGGAAGATGAAAAGTATTCCAGATGTCCCACAAACAAAGTTGTCCATGAATTTATCTATTCATTTATCTTCACAATTAAAAAAATAATATTGTATTCATAACAAAACTTCCATGATGTTGATGGTGTGAGATATGATTTGTGGAGGGTGTTGAAAATTTGAAAGAAAAAATGCTAAGAAATCATTCATGCTAAGTTATCTTCAACACATTCTCTATTATTGGGTGGATTTCACGTGAAACCCACCAAAACACATGGTTCCACTGCCACATGAAATTCACCTAATAATAGAGGATGTGTTAAGAAGAGTGTGATACTACATACTAGCATTGCTCAACTTGAAATTATATAGTTACCTTCTTAATCTTTTGTTTTTGTTTTTTGTTTTCAATAGAATGAAATTAGTTTGTGATTTTTTTTAATGAAAAAAATGTATCTTCTGACTTGTGCATGCATGGACCAAGCTAGTACTCTCTCTGGACTCAATTATAAGTAAAATTAACTAATTTCATACTTATTAAGGAAGTTAGTTAATTTAGTTTAATTGGCTTGATTTATGTAAAGAATGAGTTACAATTACTAATCTACCCTTTAATTGCCTCGAGAGTGTGCAATACTTTTGGAAAAGTAAAAGGAGAATTGGTTGTATTGATTAATTTTCTTGATTTTTGAAACACTGACATTAAATAGAGTTGAATTGGTTGAATTTTGCTTATATTTGAGTCCACAAAATATAGATACTTTTTTGCTTATAATTGAGTCCAGATGGAGTACTACAATGACCCCGGGCCAGGGCCAACGTGGATTTTTTGGTCTGTTGTTTTGGGTCAAATTTTGTGGTCTGTTTAAAACTAGTTTTGAGTATGGTCATTCTAACTCAGCTATCCAATGGCCACAAAAAGGAAAGACATTAATGGGCCGTCGTAAATGAGGCCCAGATATCGACTCAAAATCTTGTTGGGCAAATCGAAGAAGCCTCAGTCCAGTTGGATGGATACTTAAAACTGGAATGAGAGTCAATTTGTAAACATATGCGGTGGTTCGATTCTGAATGTTTAGAAAATTTCAGTGTTCGCTTTTAATTTTTTTGCTTGTATAATTTTCGAATAGTCAGGTGTGATAGTAAGTTATATTTTCTAGAAGAGCACTGGAATTCATGAATTTTACATTGATATCTTATTAAGTGTTGCTTTATTCACATCTATACAAAATTTGCAAATCAAGGCACCATTATCATTATTTCCTTTATATTATTACAAAAAATCATAATATGGATAAACGAGGGTGGATAAATGAGAATACAATAATTTTAATTATCTTCGTATGTAATAATTTCAAAAAAGGCACCAACATTACATTGATTCGAGTGGATCTTGACTAAGCTCCTATAAGCAATGTCTCGAGTTTAAGTCTTGTGGATGAAAAAAAAACGAATCCCAATCCTCTAACTTTTTTGTGCCAAAAGTCACCTGACTTTCTTTCTATCTCTCTCCTATTTTATTTTCTTTCATCTTATCTCTCATTTTTTCTCTCACCTTTTTCTCTCTCAAATACATTAAAGTCACCTAACTTTTCCCTCCCAAAAGTTAGGGAATCCGGATCCAAAAAAAACATGGTTGTGAGAAGACCTTACTAAAGTTGGTCAATCAAGTTCTCCCGAAAATTAGTCATTAATGAAGTTGGTGGATACTTCGTATTTATATCATAATATAAAAAAAGGGGGTGATCACTTATGGTCTGAAAGGAAATATATTCGCAACTAGGACACAAGCACATGTGTCACATGGTGTTCCTACACGTAGTCTTCTTTGCCCCAAAACCCAATTCGCCAGGACCTCGGCGAGTGATTAAAGTGGGGTTAGCAGATTTGTTTTGGGTCGTCAGTGGCTAAAATGTTAAAGAACACAAGTTATCTTTTATTTATTTTATTTCCAAAAAAAAAAAAAAAGTCATATAACAAGGATAGAGACCACCATACATGTCTATTTCAGCAACTAAACCCTGCTTTCGCTTGTGAAGAAATGGAATCAGCACATACAAAAAGTGAAAAAGAAAGAAAAGGTTGGTAACCGAAAGAGCCAAAAGTTAAAAACATGGGATGGGTTTTATGCGACGTTTGTGTATCTAACAAAGGTCAGCACATTAGTAGATAGGGCAAAAGGAACCAATCTTTGCATATCTGTAACTTTTGAATAAATAAATGTTAAATGAAAATTGACCATAATCATAACCGACCACAACATCGAGAAAAAGGAAAGCGAGAAGTGGTATCTTATCGCGAAGGATAAAAGCCTTTGGTATTTGATATTCCATTGTTCTGTCTCAACTTAACACGAGGAAATCAATTTTAGAATTTGATTGCTGACGATATCCCACTCTATTGTTTGTCATTTTGAATTGTTTCTCGTCTTCTTTCCTGTCTCTTTACCCTGTAGTTGAATAAGTTGATAATTAGTATTAATAATTACATCTACATGTGATTAATTAATAGTTACCTCTTTTGTTGGTCTTCGAAGTTCGATGGAATATCAAACGGGTATAGCTGCAAGACTATAGCTATGAGACTCATTAACCTTTGGACTGGAGTGGTGGTTAGATAAAGTGGCAATCTCAAAACCCTAATGTTAAAGGTAAAGTTTATCTAGACTTACAGATTACTTTTATTGAGACCAACTGTTGTTAGGTAATTAATAATAGTTACTTTTAGCTATATATACAAGTTATGTGTTAGACTAACATTATGTGTTTATTGTATTTACTAATTCCAGTTTTTCAATTCTCACTTTCTATCAATTTAATTTCTTTTCTTTTTCTTTTTTTATAGGAACTTTCTACCAATTTTCTATCACCCTACGTAACAATCTAATAATATACTTTTTTTTAAATATATTTATAATGTATTTTTAATTTTTAAATAGAGTTTGTGATCCATCAAATAAAAAGTGGACCTATATAACAATAAGTTTCACATAAATCCAACATATATAATATACAGTGTTAAGAATAATATATTACTAACGTTTGTTCTGATTTCCATTTTCCTCCTCAGCTTGAAATCAAAGAACGAGAAGTAAAATATATTGTCAAACAAAGCTTGGAATATTCCAATTTGAGCAAGACTTATTCCTTCATATTTTAAATATAATAAATAGAAGGCACGCGGCGAAAAGTAGACAGCTTCCAGAATATTTGACGCACGAAAAAATAACAGTAATGATTTATGAACATCACATAGGGACACTTAACCTTTGACACAATATAATATACTACTTGCCTCTATCAATACTGTAATGCGTGAGGACAGTAAAATAATAAATAAATGTATAAAAAAATATTAATTATAGTGTTCAACTTTGCTGTATAAATTTTGTCAAAAAAAAATAAAAAAACTTTGCTGTATAAATGAGACCGGAAAAATGATTTTAATTGCTATGATCTACTTGGGTCCATACAGTATATTAAATATTAGACGAACATTTTAATTAAACATCGGGTCAAATCATATCACACAGCAATTTAATTTACACATCATTTTCCAACAATTATTTTAAAAATGTTGCGGTTATAACTATTGATAAAAACATTTTTACAATGGAATGAACAATGAATAAATGTTCAATAATTATAAAATAAATATAAAAAAAGAGTGAGAATATATCATTCCAACAAAAATAGAATATCAAATACAATTACATCCTCTGTCAAAATAAAAATATAATTACATCAGCAGCTGTACAGTCTACACCATCATATCTGTTTATACTTTATATGTTTTTATATAAAGAATAGAATATCAAATACAATTACATCCTCTGTCAAAATAAAAAAAAAATACAATTACATCAGCAGCTATACAGTCTACACCATCATATCTGTTTATACTTTATATGTTTTTATAGAAAGTAACAACTTTGCGGATTTTTGTCAAAAAAAAAAAAAAAAACAACTTTGCCGTTTAATACCTTTATCAAAAAAAAATTTAAAAAATTGCCGTTTAATACTTTAATACCTTTTAATTGGTTTTGTGACTTATCTCTCTTAAATTATGATTTTTAATACAGCAAAATTCTTTAATTATAAACTTTAATTTTTAATTACTTTTGTCAACTAAGTTATTACTTAAAATTATAAAAGGGAAGATCCATTTTACTACTTCATGAAGAGAAATTATATTTGGACAACCAAATTGGGACACCATACAGTGTTCTTTTGGTTTTTTTCTTTTATTGGATGCGTGTATACAAAAAAGATAAAAAAGTGAGAGATAGAGATAAACACATACGATATTATATACGGTGTCTAAAACTTAATGTTCAAATATCATAACTCTTTCATGAAAAGTATATATTCTGCATCCTCGTTGCTGCTTTATGTTCACTTCCTCTTCTTTCTGTATTGTTGCCTTTTGTTCAGCGTGCTTGTGTCTTCAGTAATCAGTTTAGCTCTACAGGTTTTGTCTTTATATGTTACCAGAGTTTTTCTTATATATTAATGCGTTTTGATAAGCTTTTGTAGAGATTATATCATGTATAGTGTGATCCGGAGTGCAATAGATATTTTTGGCAGTAGTTATTATTAGACTTTTTTCTACACACATTCAATCATTTTTTTTTTCCCGGGATATCCTCGCATACAACTGTGGAGACTAATCCCTCGAGTCGGGTAGGACCATAAGGACGGCAAAGTTCTCCCTCGAGAGTTTTTAATGTTGCTGTATTCCCAGGATTCGAACTCGAGACCTCTGGTTAAACTGGAAAAGACCCGTGTCATCTCATCCAAACACTATTGGCTGAAGCTTTAAATTAGTAGGTTTTCTTATATTCTCTTAAATAACATTTAATTAAATTTTCAAATAATTGACAGTGTCATCAAAATAATGAAATCTGAAAAGAGAACAGCGGAGTGTGAAAAAAATTGCCTTATACTGAGATTGAACTTGGTCACTGGCAAGATCATGATCATTGGGATAGAGTATGAAAATTGAATTTATCTTTTGTCAAACATGATTTTAGTACTTCAAATTCCATTATGCGACGTGGCAAAGAAACACATGATCAAGTGCCATTGATAGGTACTGCACTGTTGATTTACCAATTTCTTCTATTTGAATTCACTTCTTTCAAAACCCAATGAAACACTGGCCACAATTAGTGTTTCGAGTGTAGACATATTGTGGACCAATGTACTTTGTATCTCACTACCATTATGAAGCTGGATCCATCAAATATCCAAGTGCTTCCATTACAACTACCATTGTATCACTTCCACAATATCTGCCCTTTACCTATACTAGGATACTTATCATTATTACTTTTATCTCAGGGCATTTGAACATAAATAGTGAGGGCCAAAATTAATAATGTGTCAGATAATTGAAAGGGGAAGAAGAATAACAAGAGAGGGCCAAAGAAAGAATGAAAAATTAGAATGGTACAAGGTCCCCATATCTTACACTGGGGAGGGAATGAGAATCTCCCGTCCCATTTTGGTATACCATATCATGTCCCAACCAATAATATATTATATGTATTTACATTTTTAATATTAAATAAAAGTTTAACTTATATGACAAGATATTATTGGTTGGAATATGGTATGATACACCAAAAGGGGACAAAAGATTCTTATCCGAGGGGACAAATGCTATAACGTGGATGTTTTGCACGCCCGGGCCACCCCAATTGGTGGTGGTTGAGATCTGAAGCACCTGGACCCTGTACCAACTAAAGGGTAACTTGGATTGGATTGTGACACATTAATACGTACCATGCACTGTCTCAGTTCAACCACACACATAACATTCAGATACATATGTGGAAAGCAAAATTAAAGAAACGCCACTGACACAGAAATGGATCGTAGGATTCTCGTGATCTCTCCTGAAATTGGTGTCCATTACCAACAAGGACAGTTTGTTCACAAGTTAGAATATCTATTTCAAAATCTTATGACTTGCATATGCGCCAAACTGAACATGACACTCTTATTTATAGGTGAAAGGTACATACAAGTGAAAGTATTTGCAAGTAAAACAAGGATTAGACTCCTTAATAGTGAGTTTGAGGGTTTTGGATTCTATCCCATAACATCACCCTCCTGCTAAATCCGAGTGATTATAAAAGAGGGAGATGAATGTTTCAAGGGTGAAGATTTCAATACGAGAGAATCCAAGTTATTCTCCAACATGAGAAAATCTATTTTCGAGTTTGAATATAAAGTGAGAAAGTAATGATATATTTAGTCTTGATTAGTTAAAGTATATTATGACTTTAATCTCTCACTTGACAGAGCTTTATCCATAAAATAAAACCAAAATCAACAACAATACTAACTTTTTTACTAAATAACAAATCTTCTTTTCCTTTTAGTTCAAACACTAAAATCAATATTCTTTAGGCAATTATAATAATGAAATTAAAATTGATATCTAATATCTTAGGTTTGGAGATAAGGAATTCATAACTTCAAGCAACACTTCAATCAATGAGCCTACATCTTCTCTTTTTTTTAAAAAAAAAAAATCTCCATAAAAGGAAACAGTGACAGAAAATCCAATCTCCATAAGCTTTAAAATGAAATTGAATCAACACATACCAGGAGAACATCTTACATATGTATCATCAAATCTAACATTATTTAGATAGCCCAGCTTGGTGTAAAGTGAACATTTTAGTTTACACACAGAAAATCCTTGCACGCAATTTGACACAACCTGAACCTGGGTAACAAAAGTTCTTGGGCATGTACAATTCATTGGAAAACGCAATACAAAAATGAAAAAGATGAAACTTGAACAAAGAAATGGTACTGACTCGTTTTTACACCGAATTCGAACCTCAAACAAAAGTCACACTGTATGCACATTACTCAACATTACCAACACCAAAAGGGCCAAATCCATTATCAACTCTCCAGTGACAAAACAAAACCCTCGTGTAAACGACAACACAATCTGTCATAAAACAACAAAGTTGCATTGCCAATAAGAAAAAAAAAAAAAGAACAATGCGCAGCACTGTTCTTCAACATGTTGAAGCAGCGACCTGGGCTTATGGATTGCGAACAAGGACAATATTGTTAGGCGGCGTTTGGGAAGAAGTTTCTCTACGAGAAGAGCTTCTCCAGAAGCCAGTACTGTAGAACTTATCCCACATCTCATTCTCAAGAGCCATAGTATCCTTATCAGGTTCAACAGAATGAAGAGTTTTGAAGTCAGAGGCATCGTCGGCACACATGGGGTGGATTCTGAAGTCGCTAACGTCGCAGCAACCGCAAGAACACTGCCGGTGTTTCGTCGCCGGTAACAGCCCATCGTTGATCAGCCGGTTTCGCCGCCGTATCCTCAGTATTTTCCGGCACAGCAACACCGGAACCTTGTAGACTGCGAGAACGAGAAACTTCACGAGGCCGCAGGGACAGCAGCAACACACGGCGACGCACCCCGCCGCCGTGCTACCCAAAACCTCCCCGACTCGCTTCTTCGACGACGGGCTCTGCAGCAGCGGTTGCCGCCGGTTCGACGACGCCTCCGGCCGGAGAACGATCTTGTTCGACATAGTCAATTTTTTTTTTGGTGGGGTATGAGTTATCAACGATGGAATGAGAAAAGATTGAAAATTTCCTCAAAAATCAATGATTTCTGAAGTGGGTTTTCAGTTTCAGGCGTGTTTGTCTCTGATAAATTATAACACCCAGCGAAGTTGTTGTAAAATCTTGAAACAGAGCAACCCCAGGTGTGGGGGAAATTCTTGGCTTTTTTCCCCTCGCGAGAATGGAAATCCAGGAGGGTGTGGAGAAAATAAGGAGAGAAGAAAGGCCAAGAAAAAAGACCCACACCCGGTTTTGTTATCAAAGCGAAGTGTTGTTGGGTTCTTCCATAGCAGGAAGAAGAAGAAGATGGTGAAGGAAATGAAAAGAAAAGAAAATGGTGAATTGAAAATTGGGTTGTGACTTGTGAAGGTGGAATGGAAACTTAAGAAGTAATATAGGACTTGGAAGAAGGCGAGAGATGCGGTGGAAGAACCAATTTTAGAATGAATGATATGAAATTTGAATATTGAATATAGAGGGTTTTAGCGTGAAAGTGGGTGTGAAGGGAAAGAGGCAGAGGTATTAGGCTGGATTGTTTGCTTAACCTGGTTGTGGAGTCCTACAAATGTGGGACAACAGCCTCAGCTTGAAGATGAAATAGGGTGTGAGAATTTGAAACGAAATTGAGCTATGAGATTTTTATTTTGGGGTTGGGTGATAAGTGGAATTTTGGATGTGGGGTGGTTGCTTTTCAATATCATTATGGCAGGTCATGACTATCACGGAGAGAAATAGGAAACGTTTCGAAGAGCAGCTCAGAGACGGAGAGATAACAACTTCTTATTAAGAAGAGGATGGATAGTCGTAAGAGTTTTTTTCACTTGAATACGACATTTAAATCATATTCTCTTCATATATTCATATCATCGAGGATATTATTATATTTTTAAGTGTGAAAAATATATTTTCCTAATGATGATGATAATTGCAGTCCAACGTAACGTAGCCACAAAAAATAACGACATTTTTCTTTTCCTAGTCATCCACGCGTCAGGCTCGGGCCCGGAAATAATGGAAAACAGTTAATCACTTTAAAATTTGTTTCAATATAACGTTGACAAATAAAAACGATCAGCTCATTCTGTGTTCGTTGGAGTCTGGTAACCGATCAACAATGGGGTATCTTAAGAATACTCGTTGTTATTCTCCTTAACCATAAACTAGATGAAATTACCAGACTCCAACGAATTAAGAATGAGCTGAATCGGTTTCCAAAGATTTTTCCAAAGGAATTAAAGCATTTTTCAAAATAATCAATCATTTCTCAATTAACTTAGTCATCGTATGGAATCATCTTAAAAGGTTGATATTCTTATTGGTTGATCTACATGGATTGAGAACAATTGAATAATGAATGATACAATTTCCAAATTATTCTACATGTAATAATAGTTTCTAAAAAAAATTTAAAAAAAAGGTTCAAAGCTATTGATGTAATAATAATTTATTAAAATATTATTTTCAAAATTGATTAAATTCAAATATTTAGACAAACAATATTTACCTATGAAAGTCGGGTATTCAAATATTTATAGATTACAAATTTTTTCAATGACTAAACGTTTATTAGATAAAAATTATATAATAGTAATACTTTTACATTGCCATATGTATTTACTGGATCATGAATTTTGATTTTAGATTAATTGCCATTTTGGTCCAAAATATAAGCAAATTTCAACTACTTCAATCCTATTTAATGAAGTTATTCTCAAAATACCCTTCATTTAATACAAATTTTGTTTTCCAATGGCTCCTTTTATTCTCAACAACACAAGTTTAATAAATAAGAGGAAGGGTAATTTAAGTAACAAACTTAATTTTTTATTCCCAATGACTCTTTTAAATGAGATTAACTAACTATCTTAATATGTGTGTCCCATTTAATTTTTGCTTACAATAGAGACCGGAGGGAGTATGTGTGTTTTCAAAGCAATTAAACCATTTCAAGATAATAAGTCTTTTCCCAATACCTTTGTAATCATATGAATTAATCTTATATGGTTCATTATGTTTTTGACTGTTATAAATGATTTATGAACAATATAATGACTGTTACAGTTCCTAATTGTTCACTATCCAACATAACTCATAAAAAAAATATTGAATTGTTACAACTATTTGTATGATTTTTCGGTTATATATTAATATAACTTTGGTAAAGTAATTTCTTTTACAGTTATTTTTTAAGAAGAATGTTAATCAGTGCCCTAATTAAAAGAGGAAAACTTTCATTGGAAAATGATGTATTCAATTTTTGAGAAGTTAAATACTTAGCATTCCAAGGAAAACTTACTTTTTATGGGTTTCTTAACCAATGCTCTCAGGACACTGGTTAGTAAGACCCATTTTTAACGTCTATTTATTATGAAAATTTATAGATATATTTTCAAGACAATAAATATATATCAAATAAATATGAAAGCATAACTTGAGTACTTGATCGAAAAATCCTTCTATGTTCCAATATTGCATGATGCCCTTTTGATTTGGAGTCATATACACAAATGGCAACCAACTGAGGTTGGCGTGAGTGGTTAAAGGCCTCTCATCCCTTAACCAAGGTATCGAGTTCGAGCTTTGGGTATGGAAAAAATCTCAGTTGGGAGGGATGTCACCCTTAGAGGTGCCGAACAAACTCCCGCAGGAGATTAGTCCCCGTCTCAGGTAGGCAGTGGGATACTCCTCGAAGTAGATCGAAAAAAAATATATACAAATGGCTTGGACATTAAGATTTCACTCAATCATGCCTTCATATTTTATTAATGGCAATCATGTATTCTTCCCTTTTTTTATGTGTTTGATTTTATATCATGTTTAACATAGAATTTGTAACTTCCAATTTGGTCGTAATGATTGAAAGTGTGATAATATAAAAGGATGTATAACATATATATATATATATATATATTTGTTATACTTTACTTTTCTAATTACATTCACGGGGCTCATTTTCTTGGGGCTTATTAAACCTAAGAAGTTTGATTCATTTTGTTTTTCTCAAGTTTTTTAAAATTAATTCCTTTTTTTTTTTAGGTTGCAAAGTTTGAAGCAAGCAATGCATGGTTGAAGACTTATTTATATGAATTGTTTTTTTTTTTTTTGAAGGGTTATATAAATTGTTTTTGGTAACATTATTTATATGAATTTTACCACATTAATATTAAGTGTTTGTTTCCAAATGACAATGAAAATGTAATTTAAAATGTCAAAAAATATTTATATCATCTATTTATTTTAAGAAATTGATACGTTCTGGCACTCGCTAGTTTTATCCTTATCCAATGAACACTTTCCTATTCAAAAACTGGAATTCTGTGATGGACGCTTTACAGTTTACACAAATGGGAATATAGGCTGTAAAGAGAGACAGAGAAAATACAAATAGACATATATCATAACATATTATTCAGCATAGAAAATATTAGGATGGGGATTCGGCATTTCATGTTTCATATAGATCGTGCAAGCTAGCAAAAATAGCTGTAGGCAACAAAAATGACATTTCTTAAACTTCGACAATTGTTTGAAAACCAGGTTAAGAAATATGTAATTAAACTAATTGATGCGTCCCACGTCCCCTGATGTGGGGCCTTTTAACCTAATGTCAAGCATGCCTAAATATAATTAGCTGATCATACCTTATTTTATCAATTCCCCTCTTTCATTTTGTTACGAAAAACCTAAAATCAAAATCAAAATCAAATAAAATGTTACTTAATCGAGATAGCGCGCGGGTAACCACGAACTGATCTTCATGTAGCCATATTTTTCTTTGTACTCTAGTTGTAGTGTTAAGAGTTTCAAATTCACAATGGGAAACTTTCTATGACGAGATAAGCTGATGTTCAAGCGGGGCCACATCAAAGGAGTATGTGAACGCAATAGGTGTCGTTTAATTTGCTTCATGAAATGTTTTATTGTCAGGCAAACTATATTTTTCAGTGTCTCATTTTTTTAGAATTTTTTTTTCCCGATTTCACACATGATAATAGAATTTTCAACTTTTATCTATTAATTTTATTACCGAACATCTTATATACCTGAGTATATTTTCTTAACAAACTTGCAAACATAATAAACTTTTATTGATATGATCCTAAGAATGAAGATATAGAAATTAGGATCTATCTTTGAGTGAATGACCAAAATTCGAAGAGGAAGGATACAAAAAAAGACAAGATAATGAATGGAATATAGGCACCACAATTCTAATGGAAATTGATAGGCCAAGGTGATGATCGCCACAAGAGTATTTGCTCTTGATAAGATCTAAGGGGTTGGCTCAATGAAGAGTCTAAGAGAGGTTAAACACTCTCACAATTGGAACAAATCCAAATTTTGAACATCTAAAGTTGTTTTAATCCATAATAGGTGTGATACATACATAGAGTTAGGGGCTACATGAAGCATGCAAACAAGAGGTTGCCTTAAAGTGATAAAAACCCCTCATAAAAGAAATATATTCCACTAAGTGGCTGATTAAAATATTAACTATTCCACTAAATGACTAATTAAATTGAACCAAAACAACCCAAGGAGTAACCCAAACATATAAGCAGGGACGGACTTACTTGGAGGCCAACAAGGGCCTGACCCTATCATGTTTGGTAAATTTTTTTAACTACTACTAGTACTGTAAGATGATTGGCCCCTATCAAAAAAAAAATCTACCTTCTCCTTCTTTTGTTATGTGTTGCTATCCCTCATTTCTCTTTCCTATGCGGTGATTTTTCATTCAATATTTTTCATCTTAATTTCATATATATGCTTTTGTTAATAATTTAATAATTAATAATAGATAGTATAATATAATATAATTTAATGAGTTTAATTTGTATGTACTGTTGGTGTAAAAAATTTTACACTGACAACCAATCAGAAACCATGGAATTGATGGCTTTCAACGTGGTTAGGATAAAAGTCAAATATTTTTAATGGTGTGTCAATTTCTAATTGGTTGACAATGTATACCAATTAAATCTTAATTTCATATGCTTTTTCTTCTTCATAACATGGCATGCCTGCATCAACCGAGACAATATGTACCGTTAATAATAGCTTTATGTTGATTTTTATTTCATATTTTTTTTTATTGTTAAACTTGTAGGTTTTCTAATATTGTTAATTGTTATACTCTTTTATTTATTAGATAGATTTCAATACCAACTTTTTTATTAATTTAATTTAGTACTTTTTTTATTAATTTAATTTTGACGAGGAAGCCACCTATACAATCATTGCATACTTTAAAAGGAAGTATCTTGAAATTGAAACATCTAATGAGTCGTCAATAAGTATATTTACTAATAAAATTAGTTCTTTTTGAATATATTATATATTATTATGAATATTTTTTTTATGAAATTTGATGCATATATATTTGTTGGATCAATTTTAGTTTTTATAGTTAGCCCCCCTATACTTAAAGTCTGGGTTCGTCCCTGCATGAAAGCCAAAGGTTGCCCGCCTTTATGCAATAAAAAAAACATGCAGCTACCTATCTTAATGGATCTTGCTTTTACATCAAGTTTAGTGCAGCCCAATTAATATAAAATTCGTTTAAGGTCCAAAAATTTGTCCATAACTTTTAGCAATAATTTCATCACGATAGAAGTTGAATCTGGTCAAGAAACCTGAAATACGATTTGTACATAATTTTCTTAGCTTTCCAACGCACCAAAGAATACATCAATCGGAGATCTGTAGTGCAAGATACAACCAAAACAAGACAACTGTTCATCACTAATGAAAATAAAATTTCAACAAAAATCAATTTGGCCTTAAATTTGACATCATTTTTGGTTTGCATCATTCCCTCCCTCTTCAAGAGAATTCGTCCCCGGGTTTATTACTTCAATGCAACTTGCAATGGCCCATCTACTCTAGGGTGGACCTTTGATTTCCTTTGATTGGGAAACATTTTATTCTTTTTATGTCCTTATGGATACATTGGACAAATAAATGATGCTTTTGTGCAAGATCAAACCAGACCCAATGGGTTTGTGTTTTAATTTTATTGAGGTTAGCTGCCATATGGCCAAGTTCAACCATGTCAAGGTACTTGCTAGATTTATGTACACGTGTTGCATTTTTTTTTTTCGATGACAGATTTTTGACTTCTTAACCACAATGTAATGGACCTGGAGTTCTATGAAGCGTGTTTATTTTATATCATTCAGAGTCACTCAACATAGGGAAGGGAGTTTATGAAAGAAGATGATCGAAGGAAAGGGAGGATGGAAAGAAATCTTCAACATTCTAGGGTTTATGATTTGGGAACCAGACAACGGAGGCGGGTGTGGACGTGTGGTGTTAATTAATGAAAGAAGAGGAATTGAAATTAAAATAAATAAAAGCATATAAAATTAGTAAGGATTGAATTGTAAGAATAAAATAAAACATAAGTACCCAAATGATACATGAAAAAATATGGCACCATTAAACCAATGGTTATCACACTATTGGTCCATACAAAAATGGGTACCAAAACCCGCATATTTGCTTAGGTACCAGAGCACTGCCCTAATTAATGTTCTTTCTTGCTTATATATTATAAGAACTCGTGATGAAATCACATATTAATTAGTAAGCAATTAGGATGGATTCTCAAGAGAGGATAACATACCTTTTAGTTCTCAAACGAATTCTAAATTTCCAATACAAGATATTAAAATTGTTGCTTTTACTAAAACTTTTTTTATAAGGGTGTTTATAGTGTGATCAAATGTTTACCATTGCGTCAAAAACTTTAGTATCATTGAGGATAAAATATATTTTCTTAAACCCAACAACACTTAACCCCGCATCTAATATGACTTCGAATCCACCTGGGTCTTACAAAGCACTATGCTGGCCTATATCAAATCAACCACCAAGCACCTGTCAAGCCTCGAAAAGAATCGAATCAATACTAGATATTGTACCTATGCGTTGTACGAACATATTATAGGTCTTTATACTTCTTTATCTAGACAGTTATTTTTAACTGTTGATATTAAACATTAAACTTCGTTTAGTAATTAATGAAATGATAAATTATTATATGGTTGTTTTGTGTTTGTCCTTATAAAAATGTTTTTATGTTGACAAAGTGTTGTATATAGTAAAGATCCTTGCATTAAGAGGTATTGAAATCGATGAATGGTATTGTTTATCATTGTGACTTCCAAATAATGGAGCGGGACTCCCTCCATTCCGTTATTAAAACTCTCAAACAATGGAGTGATATACTTTTACCACTCCACTCTAGACCATTCCATTACTAACCATTCCACTCCATCCTCTCCAAAACTCCCAAACATACCCTTAATTATTTTATATATAAAATATTTTTCTATTTATTATACCTTAAATCATCTTATCCTATTATGTTGAGTTCTAACCTAGCCCTCCCCTCAGGATATAATTTTAACTACATGGACACTATAGAATAAGTGACAAGATTGATTTATCTTATTCTACTGGTTCACCAAACAATAGTTTCAGACATGATATGAAAACTTATCCTATTCTGTCTCTCTTATCCTGACCACCAAACGAACCCTAAGGCTGATTAGAAAATCATGATAGAGTGCGTTATATTAATGTTGTATTTTTTATTTTTTCTAAATATATTTAATTATTAAATAGTGTCATTTTTAGTGGTGATTATATTAATATAATTATATATTAATAATATTAATATAATTATATTAAGATATTAATGGATGTCATTGTAAAAAAATAATTACACTGACAATGCATACTTTGATACTACAATAATTGAGGGACCAAATTGAATATTTTAAAGCAAATTAAAAGAGTAATTTAGCGTAATTAGTAATATTAATGTTGTATTTTTATTTTTTTCTAAATATATTTAATTATTAAATGTTGTCATTTATGGTGGTGATTATATTAATATAATTATATTAAGATATTAATGGATGTCAGTGTACATTTTTTTTACACTGACAGACAATGCATACTACTTTAAGAAAATAGGGACCAAAAGAGTAATTTAGCCTAATAATTAACGAGGATATTTAATAATATAATTATGTATGAGTAATATTAATATAATTATATTAATTAATAATATAATAGTATAATAATGGGTGGGTCCAGGATGTGTCACATGACGCACTCTGGTGGAGTGACTCCATTGCAACCGGCGCCACTCCACCAGAGTGCGCCACGTGGCGTTGGCCTGAAACTTTTTTTTTTTTTGCAAAAAAATATGACTGACCAATAGGACGTTGTCACGTGACAGGTTAATGGTGCAGCCAAATTGGCACCATTACGTCAGAAAAAATATTAATATAATATTCCAGGTTGTCAAAAAGGAAGTTATTTTGGTAAATTGTTTTAAAAGCGGGTTATTTTGGTAATTAATTTCTAAAAGAAGGTTACTTTGGTCAAAAAGCCTAGTATTTGATTATTGGGTAATCTACACGAATAAATAATAGCACTGCTTCTGGTTTACAATATAAAAACAAAACCTTGAAACATACAGACCAAGAAAATATATTGAAATGAGCTAATTGTAATTAGTAATTATATAAATTTTCAAAAACACCTCTTCTAATTTTAATGAACCAACCCACTTGTATGAAAAATTGATATATCTTATAAAATTTGATGTATGTTTCTTATATTTTGGACAAAAAAAAAAGAACTCATTTATTTTTTATATTGTGACGAAAGATAGTAATTACATGGTCTCTTGCTCAAAACATGTCTCTCTTAAGACCTTTTATCAATTCTCCTACCGTCGTCCACATATATTTTTACACAAGGACACAGCCACCTCCTTTTATATGCAGTAAGAAAGCTACAGGAAACAAACAAACCGTCGTGCAACTTTGAAAGTGTAGCAACAAAAAGTGTAGAAACAAAACAAATGACGACTGATTAGATTTAAAAAAAAAAAAAAAAGACAAAAAAAAACAACAACAACTTCGAGTCCTCAACCCACTTACTCTTCTAGAATAAGGTGAGGCATGAACCTCAGTGTTACAATTCCATAGCCTATTGTTGACGAGTATTTGAACATATTTATTAAAAGATTAAAATTTAATATTTTAAATAAAAAATTTAATTTTAATATATTGTCAGCGTAAAAAATTTACCCTAACATCAATCATAAAGGATCTTTTATATGACTTAAGGAGTTGGGGTAGTTATCATAAAAAAGCAAACATATTAAAGGATAACACAACTTATGATTGATTGATGGTATAAAAATTATTTATATTAATGATAATAATACATATTAATTAAATCCTTAAATAAATATAAAATACAATTTTTTTTAAAAAATAAAAGGTATATTAGATACTTTATATTCATTTAAAATTTTCTTTTCTTTTATTTTTTTGACAAATATTCATGTAAAATTTTCAATTTTGGTTTGTTTTAACTTTTAACACCTCCAGAATAAAACATTTGAGGGCCAACATTTGAAAACTAACTTGATAATAAATTAATAATTGAATAGATACTTCTGGAAAGCCGGCTAAATTGACTCTTCATTCGTTTCTTCAAACTTATCATTAAGTAATTTTTTATATCCATTTTCTTAAAGAGATTAATTGATATGATTGTTTTACCTTATCTTTCTCACATTATTAAAAATATTTAATTTTTTATAAGAAAAAATATTTGACTTTTATAATAATTCTTGTAAAAATTACATATAAAAAGATTTGTGGTTGATTATTAGTATAAAAATTTTTACACTATCTGTATATCAAAATTAAATTATTTTTTGGTTTAATTAATATTGCACTTTTCGTTTCTCAACCTTCTTAATTATGAGATTTTGGTCCCTCAAAAATTTATTTGCATATTTAGTCATCTAATTTATCTAATTATGTAAAATCAATCCTTACTACACGTTGATTGGTCATAGACGAAATGAGTGATTTTACACAATTCGACAAATTAGATGACTAAATATGCAATTAAAATTTCTGAAGAACCAAAATTGCACAATTGAAGAAGTTGAGGGACGAAAAGTGTAATTAAACTTTCATAAAAAACAATTGTCACCGAATATAGAAAATGAATCTATATATAAATTTAAAATTATTTTCCAATGTGTATTAAAATATTTATTATATTATAAGTCAACATATAAAAAAATGTTGGATTATAAATAAATAAAAAATGGTCCAAAGGGGATGCACATACTTGACCTTGGTGCCTTATAAGTTACAAAGGGAGGAGGCACGGAGCACACGGTGGGGAGTTTGAACTCGTACATTCATAATTTATATTTCGAAACTTAATCAGCTGAACTTAAGAAGATATGATATAATTTGAAAAGTTAAAGTAAATATTTTACTTTTAATATATTTACTTTTATTTTTGACAAAATATATTTACTTATTAAATAGTGTATATAAAATATTATATGGAGACGTGATAATATATCAAAATGTCAACGTCCAGTATTTTTTTTTTTTTTTAATAATCAATGGTTACGCTTTACAGAGTACGATGAAGAATGCAAAAGAAATTTATTTTAACGGTATTATTCTCAGTAATGTTCATGTTATTATTGCGTTATAGTTTGAGTATTGATATTTGAACACCTGTTTTTGATACCCAAAGTTGACACCTTTGTTAATCATGTATAAATTGTTGGTTAATTCAGTTCATTATATAGTTAATGGGTTATATGAAGCTTATTTTTCATAATCATGTAAATATTTGGTTAATCATATGCAAATATCTAATTAATTCAGTTTTTTATATGATTAATGGGTCATCAAAAATTAACCAAATATTTACACGTGATTAACCATATAATGAACTGAATTAACCAAATATTTGTACCGATTAACCAAGGTGTCAACTTTGGATGTCAATTTTGGGTGTACAAATATCATTACTCCTAAACTCTTATAGTTTAGTTGTTTTAAATTAACTTTATTCGATGTTCATTTAATGTGGTCACTGGCTTTCTTACCTATTGTGCTAGGTTATTGATTTAGAAACGTTAGTACGTGACTCATGGCTGATGAGTGTGACTGTGTGAGGAGTGGTCGCTGGTCCTAAAGATAAAGCATGGATAAGGAGTGATTCCTTTGATGAGGGTGGGGAGTGATCGCTGATTCTAAAGATGAAGTATGAAAAGGAGTAATTTCTCACGGACTTTTAGGTAGAAGGCCATATGTATGAATCGATTCCACATCTGAATGAGAGAGAACCTGAAATTGTACAGTTGAGAGGATTTTGAGACCGTGCAATTGCACATAACTTCAAAGAATTAATTGGTACTTTCTATACCAATTAAATGCATTTCCTTTTTTAGGACCAATTCCGAGATGAGTGACCTTTTAAGAGGTTGTCTTGGAAACCTATGAGTGGGGAGGACAAAGCATACTGAAAAAACTCGTGTTAATTTGTAGGGATACTACCTGAATCTATTTAACAGCTATTGATTTTTAAATAATATATAAGTTAGCATTTGAGGTAAAAAAAATATATAAAAAAAAGTGTTTTAAAAAATTGTTTGAAGAATAAGTAAAAAATACCCGCCGTGGGTAGGGTAAAAACCCGCATTATGGGCACGGGTATGGGTACGGGTAATTACCCGCAAATCTGAGAGGGTATGGGGGCGGATACGGGTACTTTGGTACCCACCCCGCGCCCATACCCGCATGTATATATATATATATTTTTTATTTTTTATATATATTTATTTATATTAATACATATTAATACATATAATTATACATTACATTTGATCAAAATTAGAAACTAAACCTAGTTCACTCACTTCACTGTCCCACACTCACACAGCCGTCTGCCTTTTTTTCATTTCCGTCTGGCCTTGTTTCATTTTCGTTCTTCTCCATCTGCACAACTCTTCGGCTCTTCCTTGTTCATCAACATTGGAGTCCAGCCATCGTCCCTTCATCGCCGTTCGACCCTTCTTCGGTTCTGCGACGGCTTGCTTCATCTCTGTTCAACCCTTCCTCTGTTCGGCGTTCCATCAGCGGCGGCGTTCCATTAGCGGCGGCGCATCACGACCTGAACCGATCTCCACCGAACAGAGGCGGCAACGTACCACGACCTCCACCATCTCAGGTGCCGAATCTGCTGATTGCATATTTGGGGCTATTTTTTGTGCCTTTTTTTTTTCATTTTTAGTAATCTGTATAGTTATTTTCTATACTAAGATGGTTATTTTGATGATGGAGAAATTGATATATGATTTGGTATATGTTTTGTGCCTTTTGTGTGATTCTGTTCAATGTGTTCAACTTGCTTTGCTGTGTTCAGTGTGTTAAGTGTGTTCATCTTGTTTTCACTGGTTCATCTTGCTTTGTTGTTTTTTTTGTTTGTTTTATTAGATGGAAAATAATGATGGATTGATTCAATCAAAGGAATCTGAGAGTAGCTCATCTCCCACACAACCTCAAAGTGTTCCTAGTGGTAATGTGGGTAGTTCCGAAAAAGATCGATCTGAAACTCCAACAGATCCCGTTCCTGTTTCTGTTGATGATGCTAATGCTATAGAGTTGTCTGAAGATGGCAAAAAAAGAAAGATATCTGTTGTTTGGAACCACTTCAAAAAAAAAAAAAATTAATGGTGAAGAAAAAGCTATATGCAATTATTGCAACAAGCATATGTGTGGTAGAAGATCCGATGGAACACATCATTTGCATAAACATTATGAGACTTGTAAAAGGCGGCCATATAGGGATATAAGACAATCGATCTTGTTGAGAGAGCAGAAGAAGGTAGATGGGTCATCTACTTATTTGAGTAACTATCACTTTGATCCTGAGAAATCAAGAAAAGACCTTGCTTGTATGATAATAGTTCACGAGTATCCACTTTTAATGGTGGACCATCTGGGGTTCAGAGCATATTCTGAAGGTCTTCAACCTTTGTTCAAGATTCCTAGTCGAAACACGATAAAAAATGATATTATCAAAATCTATGAAAATGAAAAGGTGAAGACTATGAGACTCTTGGAAAAGATCGGGAGTAAGATTGCTTTAACAACAGACATGTGGACAGCTAGTAACCAAAAGAAAGGGTATATGGCCATTACAGCTCACTACATTGCAAAAGATTGCTAAGGATATTTTGGCCATCCCAATTTCTTCTGTTGCTTCTGAATCTGCTTTTAGCACAGGAGGTAGATTGTTGACTCCTCATCGTTCTAGGCTTCATGAAAATACTTTGGAGGCACTTATGTGTGCATAAAGCTGGATAAAGCATGACAAAGAAGGTAATAAATGTTGCATTGATATATTTGTTTAATGAAATTTGTGTTTGGTCTAACCATTAATTTTGTTTTTTGTTTTTTGTTCTAGTTTCTATTGGTATAACTGAACCAAAGCAATATTTACACATGAAAGACAAACGTTTGCAGTCTTTTCAAGACTCTGATTCAGAAGATGAGGTAAGATAATCTAACAATTTGTTACTAATTATTGCTTTATAAGTTTATAATGTATAACTAATATAATGTATGTTTTTTATTTAACAGGTTTTGGAGAACATCGGCAACATCGGCTCAGGAATTACAACTTGATGAATTAATTGTTTTGGAGGCTTATTGTTATTTACTTGTTTTGGATATTTTATATCCTTTTATTTGGTATAATATGCTGGTTTGTAATGTTTGATGAATACATTTGAAACATTGTTGGATGATTTTCAAATGAAGTTATGATCATTTTGTTATTTATTTATTTTCTTTGTTAAAGTGCGGGTAATGGGTGCGGGTGTGGGTACTTAGGTACCCAGAGGGTACGGGTAAGGGTACTGAGGTTGCTACCCACGAGGGTACGGGTACGGGTACGGGTAAAATTTTTAAACGCGGGTATGGGGACGGGTACTATAGTACCCTACCCAAACCCTACCCATTGCCATCCCTACTTGGAAACCTATGAGTGGGGAGGACAAAGCATACTGAAAAAACTCGTGTTAATTTGTAGGGATACTACCTGAATCTATTTAACAGCTATTGATTTTTAAATAATATATAAGTTAGCATTTGAGGTAAAAAAAAATATAAAAAAAAGTGTTTTAAAAAATTGTTTGAAGAATAAGTAAATTTGTATATGTTCTAATTTAATTTAAAGAATATTAGAATCTTAATCCATTCAATAAATGATTATATGCTTAACTTATAACCTGATCAAAAAAATATGCTTAACTTATAAACAAATTCACACCCTTTATTCAAACAGAAGAAGAAGAACTCGTAGAAGAAAAAAGGAGGAGGAGGCCGTTACATAGGCAAAGAAACAAAATGATGAAGAAAGCCGTTCAATTTTAATTATCAGGGCCAGTTCCCTTATATTTTATTTGGGCCATCGTATTATTCAAATTTTCGGGCCTAAATTTGAAAGAGCGTAAATTGCAAAATGAAGATTTCAGTGTGGTTGAACTTCCTGGCCCAAATAGGAAAATGTTGTTGACTTCCTATTCTACGCAACCTTTGCCATACCCACATGTTAGATGTACTTTATGCTCCGTTTGCTTTGACCATTTCATGTCATTTCCTGTTTTTACTGAAAAAATTATTGAATTGGGTTCAAATCAAATGAAAAAGAAAATTGTTTTCAATATTTCATTCTCAAATAAGAAACGAAATTATCAAAACAAACATGTTTTCAAATTCTTCAAAAATTGAAAATGAAACTATTTTCATAAAATAAAAACAGGAAATAAAAATACAAATCAAACATGCTCTTAATTTTCAAAAATATCAAATTAAAAGAGATTTGGAGCCAATTTCAAATAAACCACGGCTTTCTGAACTTAATTGCAACTTCGGATCCCAAATACAACAAAGCATTGAGATGCTCTCATACGAGTATTGATCATTTGAAGAGACAATCTTATGGCTACAAAGAATTGTAAAATTCAATCTCTACAAAAATTTGGATCCCTGCCTTGAAATGATATTGACATATAAAACTTTAACATACATATGATAGAATCTCAGTCAAAAAAAATAAAAAAAATACATATGATAGAATCATAACTGTTTTGACCCGAAAAAATATTTAATTGTAATGTGCTAACAACATAAAGATTTCTTATACCGTCAACTAATTACATATTATCATATTATTAAAAAAAATTGGGTTTTATAATAACTATTTTTAAAGTCATACATATAATATTTTATTCACAACATAAAAAGCTTTACATATTAACAATATATTTAAGTCAAACTAAAAATATAAAAAATCACAAAACTATAACTAACGAAGTTAACAAATAAAAAACTAAACATGAAGTCTCCCCTTGAGAGTTCTATATTTCAGAATCCCCCTATACAAAACTGCCCTGTTAGGAGGCATCATGTCCTCTAACTTCGGCCCATGCTTCCACTTCTGAATGTTCTCCATAACCAAAGCCTCCTCAACCTTGACCCGTCGTGCCTTTGTCACTTTTCTACGACAACCCTTCTTCTCTAATGGAACTTCCAAAACTTGTTTTGCAAACCGCACCTTCTTCTTTTCTTGATGTTTCTCGGACCCTTGCAAATACAAATTAAAACTCTAATTTTAGTTTTATTTTAAATTTAAATATATATAGAATATAGAATTCAAGTACAAAAAGGAAATTAAAGTTGAAAAGAATCGAAAAGATACCACCCAAGTTTTTTTGGCCATGTGCATATAAGACACCACCCATTTCAAACTCAAATTTCTTCATGAAGTTAGAGAGTATTCGTTTATGGACTTGATGAACCAAGAAGACCATGCTTCCCGATACAGCAAATACAGCCATCAATCCGAATCTACTAGAGTTCTCGTTCTCCATTTTTCTTCTTCACTTTGTTACGGGACAATAAAACTTTTTTGATTTGTATCACATGGACATGGATATAATAAACGTATCATCTAAGAAAAAATATGGAAACAAGTAGGTAGAAAGAAAGAGAGGAAGAATCATTTTGTTGAGGCAAGAAAAAGATTATGATGACAAAGTAGAATGTTGAGAATAAAACAAGGAAGGATATCGTTGGTTGTTGGTGCTTATATATGGAAGTCGGGAATGACCAATGAGGGATGGACGATCTTCACAACACAAGAATCTCTTTAATTTTGTTTACCTATTTTGACCATGAAAATCCAACTATGGAATCATGTTATGTTAAGAAAGGCCTTAAATAGTAAAAATGAAGGGTGTTCAATTTTTATATTGTTAATTTTAGGCCCGCAAGATTTATCTTTAAGTCTTTATGCCTTGAATCTATCCGCAAGTGTCTCTTATCACGATATTCATCTTTGGGATAGATTCTTGGATAGATTTATCTTTGTATAAGATGGATAAATTAAGACAATACCTATTTATCTTCTTTAATTTGAACATTTAATTTAAAGTTTAAACTTGGCATTGAACATTGCAAGTGAAATGAATGATACACGTATAGACATTGAGTGTGTTTGTTATTGTTTATTGTTTATTTTGTTAAAAAAAATCATTTTTTTAACTGAATAATCATTTTTTTAAAACTTTTATTGTGTTTGTTTTTGCTTTTGAAAATAATCAAAAGCAGGAAAAAAAATCATTTTTGAGGTTAAAATGAAAAGCAACTTTCATTAGTTTTTGGGGAAAAAATCATTTTTTATAACTAACTGTTAAAAAATGATTTTTATGATTGAAAACAAACTCAAATCTGCTTCTGCTTTTCTGCAAAATTCTCTAAAAATAACCACTAAATTATTTTGTAACAAAATTATTTATTTTTTAATCCTAAACAAACAGGCTCATTATTTATCTCTATGGAGGTCTCTCATACAAGTATACATGTGCATTAAGTATATATGGTAACTAGGGGTTGGGTAGCTCAAGTGATTTGAGCCAAGGGTAGAAGTAGTTGGAGGAGTAGGAGATCCAAAGTTTAAACCTTGACAAAGAAGAAAAATTAACATAACAACTAACTACTAACATTTCCCTGACTACTAATTAGGGGGTTGAGTAACTCAAGTAGTTTAGTTGAAGGAGTAGGAGGTCCGAGGTCCAAGGTTCAAACCTTGACAAAGGAGAAAAATTAACCTAACAACTAACTACTAACATTTGACTATAAATAAAAAGTATATATCGTAACTTATTTCCGTAAAAAAAAGAAAAGAAAAAAAAGTATATATGGTAACTGCTTAAATTTTTTTCCATCCATAAAAACAAATAATATATACAATTGTTAGCAAATTTTGTATTGAAATCGGCAGTTAAATTTTTCTCTAGAGTGGTCAGAAAATAATTCAAACCCAGACATTATAAATAAGACTTGTCCCAAAGCTACAATCCATTTTCACTATGACAACCATTCTTATGTTTAAACTAAAATATATATGAAATGATACACATTTAAAATTGAATAAATTCAAATGCAATTAGGTTTTTTTTTTTTTAATGAAGAAATGCATTTAGTTATATCTTGGATTCACTGATTCCCTACACTGCAGAATTGAATTTATTTTTCGCAATACTCGCGCGAAATAAATCTAGAATTGCTATTCAGAAGCTACTAGGGTGGAAAGTGGAAACATTAAACAAATGGACGAGCATCGATATCATCAAGGGTCCATAGCTCAGTGGTAGAGCATTTGACTGCAGATCAAGAGGTCACCGGTTCGAACCCGGTTGGGCCCTGTTTTATTTTTTATTTTTTAGCTTTTGGCTTGACATTTTTTTTTTGGTCCCCGTCATGGATTTTGGCTACACTAGAAGCTTGAAACCCTCCTCTATGTTACATTAAATCACATGATATTCCACGATTTTGTTCTCCTGATACAATTGCTGGCTTCTTGTATTTTGATCATGATATCTGAACTCCAACCTCAATATATGTTCTATGTTCCCCTTCTGAACCCCAACTCCAAGCTCACTCTATGAGTCAAAATAGGTGTGAGACTTTGAATTTCAAACTTTAGTTTCGTAGTACATAAGGATGGCAAAGAGATGCGGCGGCAATGACTAGTAGTCTCCCGCTACCCACCCAGTTAGATAGAAATCCATCCCATATCTGTACAGGTATCCGTTAGTCGATTTTTTTAGTAGATTTTATGGATATTTACGAGTATCTGTGAATATCCGTAGATATTTATTAAAATCTTTTAATAATGCATTGCTATAAACAAAAATTTGATTTTTCACAAAAAAAAACCTTAAACAAACGGGATCTTAATACTATATCCTCTTATTTTTATGTTGGAAAGAGAAATGTGTATTGTGAACGTAAACAATGTAATGTTAAATTAAACATATCAAAACTTATCCTCTGATATTAAATAACACAACACCTTAGAAATTCCAAAACACATGTCAATATCAGATACGGGTACCTTAATACCCGTTCCCAGGACCGTGTATAGACATTTTGGGGCCTAAAGTAAAACTATTAGAAAAATTTAATATAATTTAAATTATTAAATGACTAGTAGTCTCTCGCTACCCACCCAGTTAGATAGAAATCCATCCCATATCTGTACAGGTATCCGTTAGTCGATTTTTTTAGTAGATTTTATGGATATTTACGAGTATCTGTGAATATCCGTAGATATTTATTAAAATCTTTTAATAATGCATTGCTATAAACAAAAATTTGATTTTTCACAAAAAAAACCTTAAACAAACGGGATCTTGATACTATATCCTCTTATTTTTATGTTGGAAAGAGAAATGTGTATTGTGAACGTAAACAATGTAATGTTAAATTAAACATATCAAAACTTATCCTCTGATATTAAATAACACAACACCTTAGAAATTCCAAAACACATGTCAATATCAGATACGGGTACCTTAATACCCGTTCCCAGGACCGTGTATAGACATTTTGGGGCCTAAAGTAAAACTATTAGAAAAATTTAATATAATTTAAATTATTAATCATTATATTAATTTTTTGTCCTTTTGAGCGGCAAATTCATTTATCAAAGTTTTATTATATTCAAGTAATTCTAATATTTCACTCTCAATAGATAGCATGGTTAACTCATTCGATCTATCTTGTAACATTGTTGATCTAAGATATGATTTAAGCAATATTTTAACTTTGAAAAATTTCTTTCAACAGTAGCAAGTGTTACTAGTATTGTTAATAATATTCTATAAGCAATGCATATATTTGGAAAAGAATATACAATCTTTTGATAAAATTTAATATTTCTATCAGTATTAATTTCTTTTGTTACTTGCTATGTATAAATAAAAACTCTGCTACATATTGTTACTGTTGGATCTTTGATATATATATATTACATATTAGATTTTGGGCCTTTACAATAGTAGAAAATTACAAAGGGTCAATAAGTTGGTGAATGTGGGGCCTAAGGCAACTGCCTCAGTTGCTTTACCGAATACACGGCCCTGCCCGTTCCTGCCCCATTAACTAATAGGTAGACAGAAAAAACTTATTTATTTTATTTGCGGGTACCCATTAAACTACCCGCCCCATGCTCATAGCAAATTTTATCCACAAATATCCGCTGGTATGGATAATATTGCAATCCCTAATAGTACATCAAGTGTGTCAACCCCATGAAATACTAAAATGATATATGTAGTCATTTTAGCTACACGCTCTAACTCCAAAATGCTAGAATCTTGTGCTAAGAGCTCTACGTGACTTCTAAGAGCTTACCTAGACCTACTAGTAAACTATAAAAGGAGGTAATAATTTCAGGATATGATCTTCATACATATATGTTAATCTAAATAGAGACTTATAATGATTTGTGGCTGTAAAATTTATGTTATCATGTTATCAAATTTTTAAAAATAAAGATAATTCCAAAAGGCAACCACCGCAAGAAGATAACAAAAAAGTATTTTTTTGGTCAAAGACGAGTGTAATTCACTACTTTAAAATAAAGAGGGAAGCAAGTCCCAAACACAATAGACATGGACATATTTAGCCTAAAGTTAGGAGAACTCGGTACATTGTCTATGACCTGTCTTGTTTACTTGTCTTAAGTATGTTATAGCAATAATGATGTCGTTATTGTTTGTTTCTCGATTATTAATGTCTGTCGTTGATTAGGCATTAAGGACCTTGATGAGCAAGGTGTCCACACTTCTATTTGGCCGGAAATACAAAAGGTACTTGTAAGTGCACTTGATAAGAAACTTTATAAATAAATCTTAAGCACCATGCAATTATACAAATGGAAAAAAGTGAATCATATCCATGTTGCTTTGTTTGACAAAAGTGGGTCTGCATTAACGTTACATTGAACAGAGATAATAGTAGATTCAGTTCATATTTATGCTTGAAAATTGAGCAGTAGGTAGCATAATCACCTCTAATTCTTGAAACTAGCATTAAAACCTCTAGTTCTTGAAACTACTCGAGTACGTTACGAGATAGAGTTACTGAAACACCTCTAATTAGAGAGGGTTCCTTTCTAAGAGTTAAATAATTTTCAGAAAAAAACATCTGTAAACTCTCCCAGATACTGATGTGCCTATGATAACATTCAACATGCTTTTTGGTGCTTGAGCATGCTAAATGAAATACATATACACAAAACTATGCAGAAGAAAAAAGCCATTAGTGGCACCCCATCGATGCTTGGCACTTCAATTGGTGGTCCACCTTACATATGATATGAGCCTTCATTAAATATCACTCTTCTAGTGTACAAAAGAAGGGCTTTTCCAACTCAAACCCGCTATGCCTGGACAGTTTTTAAGCTCCACCTTGAAGTTTCATCCGCCGCAAAGAAAGATATGCTAATAAACGGTAACCGAAAACCATGGCTATTAGAGCTGCCACCTCTGTTAAACCACTGTCAATTCTGATGCCATTTATGCTAGGTGTAATGTGTTCATATTGCACCTTGAGCAAAAGTTTGTATGTGTGGTAGTTGAAAGATAAGTAGCGAATCCATGATATAAATATGGGGACTTTCTGCAAAATTTAGGAGTTCATGTCAGTCTACCATTAGTGCAAATACCAAGTATGATTTAGTGCATGTTTGGTTTACAGTTAGAAGTCCCAAACATAAGTTTGAGGCAAGTTATTTATAAAGTTCCTTTGGGACAAACCTGCTTTTGGACCCGAAAGTATGTTTGCAATGGGAAACTAAACATAGCCTAATATTTTCAATTAACCTCTAACTCAAGGAAATCTTCAGTTACATCTGACTTCTAGGAAAATTCTTGTAGTAAACTTCATAGGGTAGACACTTAAATAAACATGTACATTTGACATGTGCATAGACATTTTCTAGAGGCTGGTTTCTTACTCAAAAATCTGACTTAATAATCCAATAAATAATTTGCTCCCTTGAGCCCAAAATTTATTGAGCAAATGCCATGATTGAGGAATAAGGATTTAAAATTCCAAGAAAAGATGGTTAATTAATCTTACCTTCACAAAAAAGCCTCCAGCCAGCATGAAAGTCATCACAGTTACTGAAGCCAAAGTTGTTGCCCTTTTCAAGTCCATCAGTGTAGCCCCAATAGCAAGTCCAAGTCCCTGCTTCCACAATCAGCACTAGTTAGAACTTTTCATACAAGTTACTTTCTAAAATACAAATACACAATGCATACCTGAGATGCCACAATGCAGAGAAAAACTGTAAGAATACTGAGGAAAAAGGGTCCTGTACTCATTCTCAAACCGGCCATGAAGTAAACAACAAGGAGGAAAAGCACTGGTAATACAAGGTCTAGTGGAAGGTCACTTGTAGTTCTAGCCACGAAGTATGCACTTAGTCTGTACATATCTGTTGCTCGTTCTTTAGTCAGCATGGCTCTCTCTTGAGGAAATGTGAATATTGCAGTGAAGACAGGAAAGAATCCCCAAAAGACAGCTATAAAGAAAAGTAGTCCTGCCTGCAGTTAAGAAAGGTGAAGAATGAAGGTGTTAACTACAATAAGGTTATGCTTAAAACAAAAAATGAATTATACTTGCAGGTTGGGAGATTGTAATCATTAGATAAAAAATAAAGGGTTTAGGATCATAGAATCTAATGATGCTCTTCTTAGGCAATCAGGAGGGACCAAAAGTCAAGGAGATATTTATTAATGTGTTTAACTGAAAATAAATAATAGTGGGGATCTTAGCCTAAAATCTTAAAAGTAACGAGTTTATAAGTCTTGATATTTAATTAAACCATAACTTATCAACTTAGGGGATAAGGCTCCTCTAAGTAAGCTTGTGTCTAAAGTGAGTTAATAAAGGTGCATCCGTCATTATATTTTAGTGAGTTAAGATCACCAGGCACTTAGATTAAATCAATGGTGAATATAGTCTTACTTTCTCACTTTAAAAACAAACTAAGTTGTGTAAGACTTCTTTAATCCTTTGTTCATGGCTCAGTACCTTTTAATTCTTAAGACTAGGGGTTATGCTTTGCCAGAAATAATGTACCTGGTCTTGCAGACCTTTTAGGTTGTTAGCATCTGATTGCCACCAGAGTAATCCTAAGATGACTGCAGTGGATAGAACTTGGGTGATTCTCAACCAGCTAAAATAGTCATGCCTCCTTTCTTTTAATCCTCTCCAAAATAATATGGAATATTGCTCACACCAACTTGCTCCCCACTGCCTTTTAGGAGAACGAACCTTAGACTTCAGTTCTTCATCAAGGGGGACAGGAACCATTAGCATTTTCTTCTCTATTTCTGCAACTCTAGTCTCATATGCCTCCACCAGATACTGTTAAAATATTCATGTATAATCAGATGGGAAATTTCTCTTCTCAAGTCCTTCTTGTACTTAAATGGTATCAAAATTGATAATGAGAAGTTACCTCTTGTACAATTGCAGGTGAAGGTTTCCCATTCCGTGTTTCCGCTTCTGCATTTCCCATCTGCACTTTATCCTCTAACTCTGATGGTACAGAAACATCATTTAAGTTTCCATTTGCAAGGTCTAGTAAAAACTCTGCTGGATTCATGGCAATAAGAGGTGAACACCCTATAAGTTGGAAGTAGTCCATTACTTCAGATGCTTTTCCAAAGTAAAGCAAGCTCCCTTTTCCTAGAAGGATCAACTTATCAAATTTATGAAAGAGTCTGCTTGATGGTTGATGGATTGTTGACACTACAGTTTTACCAGCCTGCCATATATCATTAAATGGTTAATGATATGGTTGAGTGATGGTGAAATTCTAACTTGTTATTACCAAAGCATGCATATTAACAGCTCATTTTGATTTAAAATTGAAACAATCAACTTCTATGATCATGGAATCTCACATATTATGCTTTTTTGTAGGACTGAATGTAGGAGTACATAAGAAATTCTCCTTGCATAAAACACTAAAAGCAAACAAATTTAATAAGTAGGAGTACAAGGGATACCATAACCCATTACATCATAACAGTATCAAATTTCTATAACCAAACCGAAATCGACCTTCCTACCTCCTATAGCATGAATCTATATTACAAATTGGGTTGATACACCAATCTACAAATGAAAATTTACCTCCCTGTTCAAAAAATACACACCAAGACCAAGCTCTAATCCTAACTAGATCAAAGACTTTGTCAAAATCTACCCTTCCTTCTTTAAATATGATCTCATTCATGTGCAACCAAATTGACCATATATTTGAGAACCAAATCAACCTTCAACACTTCTTTGATGTTCCTGTTTTATATGCATCCAACAAAAACGTGACAAAAATTGAATTTGTGAAGGATGTCATTGTCAAGATGGTCAATTTGACTCAATAATACTACCACCCTTATGATCTCTTATTTGGATATGATCTAAAACTTTTGCATTAGACATTAGATTTTTGAAATTGGGATGGTTGGATGCTAGTTTTCAATCTTATCAATCCCAATGGGAAGAGTGAGAACTAGTACCTCTGCTATGTCATGTAGCATCTGAACTATCCTCAAGGCCGTAGTAGAATCCAAACCAGAAGTTGGTTCATCAAGAAACAGAAGAGAAGGATTGAGTATGATCTCATTGCCAATACAAACTCTCTTCCTCTCTCCACCAGACACTCCTCGAACAAAGGAACCTCCTATCATAGTGTCTTGGCACCTGTTTTCATATACACAAAAATTAAAACTTATACTGATTGCTTTTATACTTAACTAACACATAATATTTTCCACCACTCACAGCACATACTATGTTGATTATAAAGATATTTATATTCTTTACTATGCTCTTTCTATTATTATGAATTAATATCCTATAAGAGATGATCACACCCTATAAATTGGAAGAATCTATTTACCTCTCCAAGCCCAGCTCAGAGATGACATCTAAAGCTCGTTTTTCCTTTTGCTCTCTGGATAATGTGTTCGGCAATTTGAGACGGGCTGCGAATGTCAATGTCTCTTTCACAGTTAGGTGAGGAAACAAAACATCATCTTGTGTCACGAATCCAATCCTGCCAAATGTAAAACTCGTTAAAGTCCAAAATACCTGAAATTGAGGTAATGTTTCACATGATCTAAGACAATTACAATCAAGGTTTTAAATTGTGGTCGTGGTTGCGATTTCATTGCGTTTACCGTAATCGCGGACAATTATGAAAAAATACGGTCGATGCGGCCGTAAATATAGTCGCGTTTTGATTTCAAATACCTTCAAATCAAAAAATTGCGATCCCGATTGTGATCGCAGACCTTTATTTAAAACCTTGATTATGATAACAGTTCAGTTAATTTAGTGGGGGCTATAATACCCTAATCTTTTTTAAAGGTACAAAACTATTATTTAAAGATGAGTTGTCAAATATTTCATTAGTTATTGATTTTTTAAATATTTATCATAAAATCAGCATTGGGTCAGTACTTGACAATTCACCAGTGCACACTACCCGTCACTATTATAGAAAGAACTTCCTATGCCTGCTACTTTTATGATCCTTGACTTGTTAAAGTTCCATCTGTGTGTTTTAAGTACCTTTTTAGTTTCAGTGTTGATTTTATTGTTCTTGTTTGACTTGGTATAGCAGTGTAGAAAAAGTTTCCTCTAAATTGAACTGGTCTTTAAAGTGAGTAAGTAATGATGTATCTACCTTAATTGATAAACTACATTAAAATCTCAATCCACTAAAAAAATCTAAACGCGTATACACCATCACTTGTTAATTTTAGACATAATCTTACTTTAGAGGAATCATATGGCTTGATACAAGCAAGTCAACTAACTTGGGCCTTGGATTCTTACCTGCTCTTTAGGAACTTGCAGTATGGATGGTCATTGTAAGTGATAGAGCCATTAATTGTAGGCTTACTTAGCCTCCCTCCAAGAAGATTCAACAGAGATGTCTTTCCACTTCCTGAGGGACCCATCAATGCCAAAACTTCCCCTGGATTTACAGAACCAGTGATTCCCTTCAATATATCCTTCTCCTCACTTGTTGTCATGCCTTTAATCACTACCTTGTAGGTCACATCAGTGAACTGCACATTCCATAATATAAGAATTTAACTCATTTAGTAGGATCCATCACAAAACACATAGTAAAATAAAGCACAACTAATAAGCTCAATGGACTAAGGCATCATTTTTCTTTTAAAATTGTGTCTAACTAATTTATACACCATACCCTTCTTTCTCAGCAAAACCATGTTATATAGCCAAAGCCTCAAAGCCAGATTGCTTCCAAGCGTGTGAGAAATAAAATTAATGTGCTGATGCCCTGTTGTAGGCATCAATCAAAAAGCAACTCAAAAATTTTAGTTAGGGATATACTGAATCTATCTACATTATTACTAATTAATTAATTGATTGATTAATTGATTTCTATATGGTTAAGTGGAAAGAAGGGGTAGTCTTGTACATAGATGTCACATGAAAATGAAACTTTGTACAAGACTGAACCTGACCATGCTATATTGCTAGCCATGTTCTATTGGTGGCGTTCATCGCTAAATATTGAAGCTTCATCATTGCCTGCCCAAATACATATATAGCAACTACATCAAACTCGTGTTCTATTGAAGGTTTGGACATTACCGGTGCAGGCAGTGGAATGAAGAGGAACGAAATTAACAAACTTTTGTGACATGTAAAATGTGTTGTTACCTTTAAATATATTGGTGGAGTAGGTTCCGTTTGAAACTTTGGCTTATGAATTCCAGCTTCAATATCTTCGGCTGCAACATACATAGGTAACCCTTTTTCATACAATTTCACAAGGTGGGGAAAATATGCTCCTTCACGTAGAAGCCTATACAAGGCAATTAGGAAGTACGTAGTATCACTTAGTGTGATTATTTAGTACAAAATAAAAATGCATGTTCATGGGTATGTGGTCCTCAGACAAATACACGGTTGTGTTTGCTTAGCAGGACAAAAATCTAAAAATGATAACTTTTTAATCGGGAATGGATTCTCTCATGTTTGATTTTCACCTGAATTCTCTCAATGTTGAAATCTCCACCCTTAAAACATTCATCTCCCATTTTTATATGTTGAAATTTCTTTCTTTTCTTTATAATTGATGACTCAGATTTAATGCGACTCTCATGTTTTATAAGGGAATCTATTCCCCTTTTTAATCTGAAAACTACACAAGAATGCCTGAAATTTCAGAGGGTCAAGACAGGTCATGAAAGTCTAAGTATATAAAGCATTGATCAAGACACTTGACATGGTAAGCCAAGGAAATTCCACATAGCCGTGAAGAAAATTCAAGCTGAAATTTAATGATGAAGGGCCCAAGAATGAGACAATGTGCTCTCCAACAAAATAGGAAGATTAAAGAAGGAAGAACACACAGAGATAAGAGACAGCTACAACTATAAGAGGACCCAGAGGTGCGATGTAGCTAATGTATCATAGTCAACAAGGAAAATATTAAATGCACAGTTTTATTGACATAGACCACACAGATTCTAGCCGTGGGAGGGGCCGAGGGGGAGAAAAAGATAGAAGATGTAATGGTGAGAATTAAGGGTCTCTTTCTTTTAAATGTTTTTTCTTAAAAAAAAATTAAAAAAATCACTTCTGATAGTTATATATTTATTTAGTTATTTTTTACTAAAAAATATAAATTACAAAAAAAATCTAAAAAGTGCTTTTATTAGAAGTTATATTTTCTAATTTCTCTAAAAAAATACTCCTCATTTACATGATTTTTTTTTTACTAAAATTAATTTTTATAATTATAACAAAACGCAAATAACTTCATATTTAAATTAAATCTATACAACAAAAAATATTTTAAATTACCTTTTTAATTAAATAAATGGCTTTAAATCTTTGAACAACGTATGTGAAAAAAATCTGGCAATTGTGCTACTTACAGCATATCCAATGAGAATTACTTAAGAAATAATAATCAATTCTTACATGGTACGTATCATTGTTAAAGCATCAATGACATGACATCCAAATGTAATGCATGACATGACATCCAGCCGCAAAATGCATCTTTGCTTATAGAAGCAATCGGTTCTTGTAGAAGTACTCTAAATTTTTAAAGTTGCATAATCGGAGTAGAGAGTTTATTAAAATAGTACTATAAAGTAAAACACAATGATGTGACATGATGAAACTCATAAAAAGGAAGAGTTAAGCAATAAATTGTATTATTGGGGATGCTCTTATTCCTTGTTTTAGGGAAGATGCAAACAAGAGAGAAAGACAAATAAAGTTTTAGATGTATAAATTTGGGTGCACTTAGCTAACAAAGTATTCACATATCATTACTATACAATTGAATATTGTTTAATAAAACTAATAATATGTTAATAATTTATAACAAATAATAATAATATTCTTAAAGTATTTTTTTTTTTACATTTTTGCATATACTTTATGATCATTAATTATATATTCATTATTGTTTCGAAAACAAAAGTATTTTGATCAATAGTTAAAAACATATATAGAAAAAGGTGAGTAAAAAAAAAAGAGCATGCGAATTTCATTTTTCTACTAATAATATTTGCACAAGAATTTCTGAAGTAACAAACTAAAAGACACCCTGGCAAAATACTAAATAGGTAAAAAAAAAAAAATTGCCATTGTAAGAATGAAATGCATTGTTGTGATTTGGATAAAGCACTTGTCTTTGCTACATTAACTTATACAACAACCATGCACTTATACCCTCAAATATTAACAAAGTTTGGCTGAGTCAAGTTTTTTTGCCTGGCTGTGCAACATAACTCGTAAAAAAGAGACATAAATAGCAATATCGCATTAGGATTGATAGGTGGATATATTATATATATGGAGCATGCATGAAGTGACAATTTCCATAACTAATTAGAACACAACGTTGCTGTATACCATATGCCTGGGGAGGACCATGTATACAGACATAGATTAATAGATACAAGTGGTTCATTAGGAAAATGACACTTGGACAATTCAGCACTACTGTTTTGGTTCTTTCGGTGCCGGGTGGGAACCACTGTACGAGTCACTTGTTTTTTGGACCGTTAATCACGGGTTTGTGGTTAGAGGTGGTTGGTTGGATTGGACCGTCTGAGAGACACCTACTTCATGTACGCCAATACTACAAGTGAGCCTATACACTGACAGCTTCAATTTTACACTTCAGCAATTTGAAATCTTTGGATTTGTCTCTGAGTTTTCTTTTTCTTTTTCTTTTTTTTATTTTTTTATTTTTTTTAGGAAAAGAAAAGGAAAGAAGAGATTTATTAGAGAAACTTACTTGTTTGTAAGTTCTATTAATTGGAGGGAAATGTTTTGGGGATTTTAATTTCTCCATTCTTCTTTTCAACCCACTTTTTTTCATTTCCTCCATTTTAGAATATCTTGGAGGAAAAGTAATTGAAATGACTAATTTACCGTCATTCATTTTTAAAATTTGCATTTTTTAAATAATATTACTTATGTTAATTTTTTTAATTAAGGGTAAATTTGTAAAAGCATATTATAAACCCTCCATTTTTTCCATCATACAATATACACTCCTAAACAAGAAGTATAATACTTATAAACCCTCCATTTTTTCCATCATACAATATACACTCCTAAACAAGAAGAAGTATAATACTCTCCTTCTCTCCTTCCTTCCCTCCCCTTCCTATTCCTTTGATTCCCTTCCTATTTTTTTTTTCCCTTTAAACTTGCAAAAGGGCATATTAGTGTTTGGTTTGAATGTAATAAAATTTTCATCAATATGAAAGTAGATTTTATTTTACGGTTGATGAATGTCCATTTGTAACAAAATGCAAACACAGCCTTAATTATTTCATAAGCATGGAATTTAAGTTAATGTTGTGTTATATCTTTGAGACGAAAGAAAACAAAAGGTCATTTTAATCATTGGGGTTGTGGGGGCATATTCACTGGCTTCTCATATCACTTCTGTATTACCAATACCCCCAGCCAAAATTATATGAATCACGGACACGTACCAAGAGGGACTGTACTTTACTCTATGTTTTATTTGTGCAAAACAGTGTAAGTTTTATTAGTTATTTACTTCATTTGTTTTGTCCTCACAATAAGGTTACTCTTTTATATGCATACGTGTTGTCATTTTTAGAAAGAGAAAAATCAAAATATTAGAGCAATTCAAAATCCCAAGATGTATATTTTGTGGTTACCGCAACGACACAAGACAAAGTTTTCTCAACCAAAAAAGTACCATACCAAACTCGTGAAAATTTTAAAAAAGGTAGCCTTCACCTCTTAGGTTCGTAGCTGAACATTGGCAAAATGTATTCATTTATCTTTGTAAAGTTGTCAAAGGTGGTTTAGACTTTGGGGTGTGGAACAAAGATGCTGTGAAATATAAGGCGTAAGGTTTAAATCTCACCCTCTACTAATATGAGATATTAACAAACTAACATTACTCTATAAAAAAAAATTAATATATGGTATTAGATTAGATTTTCACATATATGAAAAGTAATGTGAATGTGAAATTATGGAGAGGAACTTACGGATATCATCATCACTGAAGGGCTTAGATTCTGCAATCTCATCATGAGGAAGAGGGAAGCCAGTGAAGGTGAATGAGAGGTCCAAGCTTGCACTTGAAGCTCTGCTAAGAGCAACACCGCTGCTAGTCTTTCTGATGTGTGAGTTTTTGCTGCCACCGCGACTCGGTGACCCCGCCATCATCCTCCAGCTTGACTTCCTTGACAAGCTGCTGGTTCCACCACCGTCCACCACTGCTCCTATTGATTCAGTTGACGGTGGTGACTTGAGAGCTGCCACCACCGACTCCACTAGCTGGTCCGATTTGGTTCTTGCTAATCCAGATGAATTTGCATTCTCCATGATCACCACCACCACTGTTAATCAGAAAACCAATAAGATAAATACATTACATATGCACCTTTGTATAAAAATGGGTCTTGCTAACGAGTATCCTTAGAACACTTGTTAAAGAATCAACAAATAACAAGATTTTATTGAAAAATCAAGTGTTTATCTTGTCGAAACATCAAATACATAATCAGTGCTCTAAGGACATTCGTTAACATTCTTCTGTAAATTAAAATTTATATTAGTTGATGGAATACTAGTTCAAAAACACTTTTATACATATTAGTTGGGACTCATGTATACCAGGGTATATGCTTTCTTTTTTTGGCCTCAAAGACGGAGAAAGATGAATTGAGAGGAGGAGATTATTGAGACTCTATATATCATTGTGAGATTAACAGTGGGAGAGATCAGAGAATATGTATAAATAAAAATAGATTAACTGAAAGAGATGATCATTAGATTTATCTTACCGTTTTTCTAAAAGGGAATAACCACCAAAGGAGAAACAGAAAACCAGCTTGAGAAGAAATATATGCAGGGTATGATATGAAAATGGAATAGGACTTCAACTGAACAAATAGTTTTCAAACTTGAAGCTCACCAAACATGTGGATCACTCACCCTCTTGGGCTCTCTTTATAAAGGCCAGTTAAGATGCATGCTCAAAGTTACCAATCTACCCTTGTAAATATTAGCTGCTGCCTGCTCATATAATTGGATCTTTGTGACAAGTACTGGACTTGGTGACATGATAAAAGTATACATGTATGTACATTTTACAATAAGACAACCTTGCATCAATGCCAACCGACTTGCCATCTTCACCGTACACGTGTTGGACAATGGACGTGTTAATCTTTTCTTTTTCCATGCAATTCTGGAAGTGTGGATGTCATATTATTTATAAATATATGATATATTTTAAAAATTATACGAAAAGATATGACTATGATATAGAATATATATAATATTAAGATAAGAATATAAATTTTAAACTAAAATAAAGATATTAATGTTTTATAAATTAGCTTTAGTTAAACTTGGTACAAAATTATTGTCATTTATTTAGTAATTGTACTATCTCATTTATATTCATATAAAAATTTAAATACTAGTTAAAAATAATCTAATATATCAAAAAATATTCAGTATATACTGGACACTGTTACATCAACTATTTTAAAGTAGATTATTCCTAACACGTCAAGTAGCAAGCTTTTGATATTAATGAAGATTAAACCTTATACGGAGTGGCAGGGTGGCTTTCATCACTGATGTGGCAGGCTAATCAAGAAGCCCTAATGTAGACAAAGGCCATGTAGTTTGAATGATAGGGATATTTATATGGTAAGTTTTTTTTATTTTGTAATATATTTATGAAATATGTGTATAAAAGAAGATAAAAAATAAGTAAAATTAAATAGATTTAAGTGTATTTAAAAGTTAATGATCAAATAACAAGACTCAAAGTAGTGTTGGGTTTATGCATGAGCTCATGCTTGCATCCGATATTACTTGCAAAAGAGGGAAGCTGGGGTTTTGGAATTTTGCATACGAAAGGTGTACGTTTTCTTCACAGTTAAATCATACTTCGTCTTTGTCCTCGACTATCTGGGATAGTTGTTTTGATTTCACTATTTAAAACATGTACTAGCTACTATTTATAGACGAAATGATTAATGCAAGTGTGGATTAGTGTCGTCCTTGTCGTCCAACCAATCCTTTTTTTTTTTTTTTTATCATGCAAGTTCATTTAACTTAATTGTCGTTGAGCTGAGTTCGCGAAATTTCGTAGAAGCTAGCTTTAAAGATGTCTGATTGCTATCATCTTAATTTGTACAACTTCAAAAATTGTCGCTATATGACCAATGTTTATGTACACGACGAATTCGGTTTTATGTACATGACGAATTCTGGCGTTGGAAACGGAGAGTACAAGTACATCCCGATGATACACAGTAACACACAATCAAGGTTTTAAATCTGGATTCGAAATCGAAATCTGGGCAGCGACGTATTAGTTTTTGCAGTCACCGAAATCGTATCGCAACCACAATTGCATCCGCATCGGCCTTATTTTCCCGCAATATCTGCGACGCAACGCGACCACGATTTAAAACATTACACACAACTTTTCCTCTTAGATAAGTTTTGGGTTGAGGAGAAAAGCTTGTGAACATCTGCTAATTAAAGCATCAAACTTAAACACTGTTCACAACACTTTTTTTTTAATAGGCACACTGTTTACAACAGTGCTGAAGCATAATAGCATATATATATATATATATAACCGATCGAGATCTCGTGTTACTGGTATGTTTGGGAGTTTGGGGATTTTGTAAGGTATTGAAAAGAAATGCGTTATGCGGGGCACTTATTTTTAATTTTGAGTAAATACTTTTGAAGTTTGAGATTTAAAAAAATATAAAAAGATATAACATTATAACCTTTCAATTATTATTTATTTTTTCATAAATATTTTGTAATTCTCTTAATTTAAAAATGAAAATTAAGTTTTCTTTCTGTTCCTCTATCCAAATTTACTAAGTAAGGGCGTTCGAGACTCGACCATACTAACTTGTCATGTAAGGAATTTGATTTGAATATATTAAGATTTTAGGGGTTATAATGTTAGCTTGTTAGTTGTGGTGACGGAGTTAAGAAGTGGGGTGATAAAAAGGTTGAGGGTTTAAACATCATCCACTAATAAAATAATAATAACCTTAACACTAACATTTACTTATAAAAAGAATGAATTAAGATTTTAGAAATTGGACTTAATATATTTTTGATCGGGTTAGAACCTTCAAGTCGTCCCAATTATTGAATACTCTCTTTTTATAATAAGTTTTAAATAATAAGGCTTTTTTGACTTGAATTAGTGACTTTTACATAATATGATGATGGACGAGGCTTCTTTAATTAATTTTTCTTTAAAGCGAGTGATTAAGTAAAGGCGTAATCATCATTAATTTAATAAAATGTATAGAGATGTTAACTCTATTAAATGATCTAAGAATATATATATATATATATATATATATATATATATATATGTAAAATTTTATTTCTCGCTTCAATAATTTTATAAATTTAATTATATCTAATTTTCAATTATATATACATGATTGTCAACATATCGAATTACTTCAATTATGGTCCAATCATTATTGAACCACCGAGTTTGGTTTGAATGCAATAAAATGTTCTAAACAAATGTTGGGTCAGTTAAAGTCAATGCAAATTGATACTGTTAAGTATCAACCGTCAATGTTTGTTTGACTGCATTTTTCAGACTGGTTTTTCTATGATTTGAAATTTGGTGAAGATATCACGGTTTCCGCGATGCAGTACAAAACAGGTCCTTCTCATGGAGTAATATTAGTTAGGACGATGGAGGTATTTGTGGTCACAGTGGAGAATAGCTGTGCAGAAAAGGGTGAAGACGAAAATAGTGGCCCCAATTAAAGGACTCGTTTGGTGGTTCATGAGCGATAAGGAGCTGTTTGTCTTTGGCCTTTTCTGGTGGATGGTTCGTTGCTTTCCTTCCAGGACAACTCGCCAGGTATATTATTTACTCCAAATGTCCATTTCATCCCCAGAGGATCCCACTCATTCTATTATCAGCATTATGGATTATTATGTAGCCTAAGTCTTGTACCACAGTACTAGAATACAGAATAAAATAATTATCTTTCGTCACATCATCTATTTACCAGTGATAAAAACTTACTTATTATTAAAAAAAAATACATTTTAAATATATCAACATGTGGTTCTTCTGAGTGATGATTGATCTGGGTCTCTTAAGTAAGTGATCAGAAGTTCGGCATCTGTCTCTTATATATGGAGAAAATCTTGTTGGGAGAGGTCAACCCTTTAATGACGTCCAGTATCTCGAAGGATTAGTCTTTACAGTTACGCGCGAAGGATACCACAAAAAAAAATACATATTTAATATTTATAAAGAGTTTTTTGGAAATAATTTTTCATTAATATCTCCTCACATTTTAATTAAATATAATTGAACGACTGAGATTGACTTTTTTCGAAACTACTTAGGGTTCGTTTGTTTTAGATTTTGGCTGAATTGATTTCGAGGTGTGAATGTAGAGAAGTACTTTGTGAGCCACACACCTAGATCAATTCTTTTCAACGAAAAAACTAGAAAATTATTGTTTTTTTGAGTTATGCAATCTTTATAATTTATACAATCCTCGAAATCTAAAGAAGTCATATTCATGTGTGTGTGTTTTTTTATTATTATTGTTCAAAGGGGCCAAAACAACAGAAACAACAGAATAGAAATAACATGGCACATAGCAGCTCCAGTCATATCACTAAAAATTATAAGTCTCTTGATGGAGAAACAATCTCATGGAACCCGAACTTTTTAGTGAAGCTCCAATAAGTCGGTCAATATACATAAGCATTCCCTCCCCTTAGGACGTGAGAGAAGGTAATTAACCTCCCAATCTATGTTTTTTCGATCTAGAATTTTAGAAAAGAACCTATTTCGAACAACCACCCCTACAACCTTTTTGCAACAAAGAAATGATAAGGACAAAATCTAATTCCACTATCAACCTCTGATCACACCCATGACGTCACACCACCTCTAAATCATGGATGATCCTGAAAGCTTCGCTGTGAGGGCGATATAAAATACCTATATGATCGGCGAAACCCGTGATCGAGGATCCATTATCAGCTCTGATTGAACCTTCATATCTTATTTTAAACTCATGTCCCATAAGCAAACTACCACATCCCAATGCCAGTTAAACCCTATTCACCTACAACATTTAGTATTTTATTTGACATTTGTATTTTAGTAGATTTTTTATATATGTTGGAGTTATGTTTAACTTGCTGTCGTGCGAAATTGTTACTCAGCCGAATAGTAAACAAGCCAAGCTACACGTTATGATTCTCCTAATAAACAACTGAATAAGCACCAAGGGGGAAATCTAACCATCGGCAAAAGTTCTCAAACTACTTAAGAAAACGTTTGGTTTAAGGGAGAACTAAAAAGCTAAGAAGAAAATGCTAGGTAAATAAACGGCTAAGTGAAATAAAAGATAAAGCAAAGTAAAATGAAAGAAAAGCAGTAAGGTAAAAGTATGCAAAGAAAGTAAGCATAAAAAGCTTAAGTTGTATTGATTCGTGCCATCCTTTACAAGCAGTATTTATAGGCAGAAACCAACCTTCACTATAGACATCCCCATTGGCTAAAGCTCCTAAAGCCAAACAACTACCCATGTCTAGCCTACCCATGATCTCAAACCACTTTGTTACAACGGCTAACTCCAGAGAACCACCTCCCTAGTTTCTAGGCACTTCTTTTGCCATCCGTTGGCAAATTCCTTCCGGTTTGAGCTTCTCTTCCTTATCTTTCTGAAGATTTCACAACGTTTGTTGGTGGCTTTACCCATTATCCACAATACTAGGCAACAATGCACATTCACCCATAAGCTGACTTTCATCATTCGGCTGAATATCAAAATTTTATCTAAATTGGCCTATTAACTTCAAGCCAAACCCAAAACTAATACAGCCGAATATTCATCTTTTACCATCGGCTACACATTCATTCAGCTAGTATTCCATATTAATTAACTATCAGCCGTTTTTTGCTATCAGCTGATTTCCTATATTTTTCTGGTGATAACATAACCTAATATAAAGTCACTCTTAACAGGTTAAATTGAATCGAGTTGAAGAAAAGAAATCTCTTAACCTAACCCTATCCATGTTGTTTATTTAATGAACAAATCAAATGAAAGAGTGTTGTAAAACCCTATTTAGTGGACTTTTTTTTAGCCAATCAAGAAAAACTCATAAGGGTACGTTTGATTTGCAAAATGTATCAGGACAGCACAGGACAGACAGACAGGACAGGACAAATCCTTGAGTTACAGGACAATTCTTTGTCTTGTACATTGTTTGATGGGTAATGGACAACACAAACAAAATAATATTAAATTTACTAGAATATCGTTTATAATATATATATATATATATATATATATATATTATTTAATATATAAATAGGCAATATATAATTTTGTATAATTATGTACCGAGAGAAAAAGGAGAGAGAAAGAGATAGAGAGGATAGAGGAGAGAGGGAGAAAGAGCGAGGAGAGAGACAGAGAGAGGGAGAGAGAGGAGGGAGGGAAGAGAGATGTAAGGATAATTTTGTCTTTTGTTAGTCTGTCCATGTGACAACTTTTTGTCCCATGGTCTGGTGGGGGACAAAATTTTGGGCTTTTGTCCTGTCCCTCACCCCCTTTTTTGTCATGTCCCCTGACCACTTCTCAAACCAAACAGGGGACAAAAATTTTTATGCTGTCCATTCCCCTGAATTTTTGCAAATCAAACACATCCTAAGAGTTTTTATAAAGGGATGGGGAAACGAGGGAAGAGACTCAAGAGAGTGAGAAAAGGGGTTGGGCGCATTGTAAAAATTTAAGCTCGTGCACTCATTATTTAATTTTGGCTCAACTAAGCTGATTTTAGGGCTCCATTCAACGGACATTTTACTGTTTATAAATCTTTTGAGGAAATTGGCGATGCCCTAAGTGGGACGGAAACTCACGTGACAAGGACGTGACGGTGACGGACACAGGGTTTGTGTGAATATGATCCACTCACTCAGTGGATTTAATTATTTAAATACGAAATTATTATTATTACGTCAAAGGAAAAATGTTGGGCTGTGCTGTCGTATCTCGCCGCGTGTGCCGCCCACGTACACGTCATACCAACCACCGCACATGACCTAACACGTGGCTACCAATGGCTGCAATTTCTCGATTTTGGTTCCACGTGGACCACTTGCTATCACGTTTTTGATCCAATCCCTTTTCCTACTTTTCTACCTTTCCGACTTATCCTTGTTTTAGCCACCCATAAGAACACACATGGAATTTTCAAATCTTAAAATTAATTAAGCCGTGACCAACGATCATTGTACAACAAAAGGAGAGGAAAAAGGAATATAAGTTAGAATAAACTATTTCAAAAGAATCTCAATCTCAAAGGCATTGATTATGTGGTGGAGAACATATGTCAAATTGTCAATTAGTAATATTAGAATTTAGAACACATGAGTTGTAGTGCTGTTCATCACTCTTACATTTCTCTATCAAGCTTGATTTCCTTAAACAAATTTTTTATTTTCTAATAATCCTATCCTGCAATATTTAAATTTGTTAGTTAATTAATACTTATATTATGAATTGAAAACATATTAATCACTATTAACCAATAAATTTGATGTCAAAATGGAATATAGTCAACGGTGTGCAGAAAATAGTTATGGATTCAAGATTTTAATTATTAATTTATTGAAGTTAAATTGAAAATATTTAATTTTGGCCATGCAGCATTACTAAATATTTAATTATCCATTTTTAAAAAAAAAATATCTTGATTACCTATGGTACTGTACACAAGTTTTGTCCTAAGTATTATTAAATAAAAAACCAACAAATAAAAAATTAATAATGCAAAAAATATAATAAACATATATTAAGTTTAATATATGCAGTTTGATTTGTTTGGTTTAAAAAAGGAATTCAAAATTCGATCTGATCCGTTCGGTTTTCACAAAACAAGATCCGAAAAAATCTAATAGACATCGATTTTCTTCTGTTTTCGGTTTTTTTAATCAATTTTTAGATTTCTTTTGAACCGTTTGGATATGACCACCCTAATTAATATACAATATTGGTTTAATGATTCAGTTGGTCTCTGAATTATTTAGGAATTTTTATTTTTTAAGTAAGTTCTTGAATTAAAAAAGTTTTTAATTAGGTCACTAAACTTATATCAAATTTTCAATTGGGTCTCTAAAATAGATTTTTGTCAAGTGGTCGTTAAACTTGTTGATGTAGAACTTGACCAGAATCTATTTCCCCCCTTAATTTGTATCTGGGTTTCATGAGACTCAAATGGTGAACAAGAAAACCAAAACATGACATGTAATTGCTTGCCCTCTTGTTGCTACCTTCCTTCCCTATCTCTATTTCACGAAATAGCACACTCTTCCCCCAAATTAGCTTCGTTCGAAACAACCCCCACCTGCAGCTTTCCACATCTCACATTTCATATTGACACAACAACTATTGTGACAATGTCTCAGCATTTATCCTCCACTCAATCAACTAGTAGAAGGAGACAACTTGCAGTGCAATATATGCAAGTGCATATTGTGCAATTCAGTGTAGATCAATGCAAGTCGATGCAGATCAATTCATATCAGTGTATAGTTAGGATAGAATCCATTATATTTCATCTAATTTAACAGTTCACTAACGAATTTTATACTTTAGGGGCTCAATTACAAATTTGATATAAGTTTAAGGACCCAATTAGAAACTAAGTGATTTTATAGTTGTAATATACCTACATGCCTTTGTGTGCTTTTGATGTTGTTTTCGAATGAGACACTTGTAAATATATTCTAATTGATTCATAAATAGTTCAGGGACCTACTTAAAAGTTTTCAAAAAGTTCAAGGACCAACTAAATAATTAAATCTATAATATACTTTAAAAGTTAGTTGTTAAAAATATTTATTAAATAAATTTAAAAGTTGAAGAACGTTATATGTTCGTGGCAAGTTGGTAAATATTTTCAATTTCATCCTACGTATGACATTACTTTTTTTTGTAACTATTATTTCAAAACAAAAATGCTGACCTTTGTTTTTTGTTACCATGTTGTTGGTGTGAAGTATCCACCGACTTCACCAATGACTAATTTCTGCTGAGGAACCTGACTGACCACTTTTAGTAGCATCTTCCCTCCTAAGTCCAACAACGTTTTTTTCCCATTCCACAAGGCTTGAACTCGAAACATTGCTTGAGGGATCCAAACCTGGTTCTACTCGAAACACCATAATATTGGTAAATCACATTGTTTAAATGTATTTTATACATTAATTTAACTTTTGACAATATAATTAGTAATAAATAATGAAATATAAATGATCACATTTATGAGAAATGATATCAAATTGTAGAAACGACAGTTGATACTTTTCAGGGGTGGCCCAAAACGATGTCTTCAAGGCTTCTTAATGTTCAGTGCTGGCCCAAAACGATGTCCTCAAGGCTTCTCGGGGATTGGGCCTGCAATGGAGTGACCCAAAACAATATCTTCAAGCTTAAAGGTGGTGCTTTGCTTTGTTTCCTTCGCTGCTCCTCTGGATTAACCGAATGGGGGATACCTGCGAAGACACTCCGATGCCTAAATCAGCAAAAGGGTTGAAGATAATGTATTCAGATGATAATGAGAACTTACCTTAGCTCATGGTTCCATTAGCCTTTTATAGTGGCACCCCTAATATGGGGGTACGGTGATTGTCATCGCTCACATGGTGCCCCCCGCTGGGTAGCGTGTAGAACACGAGGAGATGGTTTAATGCCCCTCACCGTGTGGCGTTCAAGGTCAGCGGTGATTTGGGGTGATAGTGACACTGATTGAGAGGTCATGCGATTAAGGGGCGTACCTTACTAGTGACGGTGTTTGGTTGGTGGGAGACCATCCCCTAGGAGATGTAGGCTTGTCCTCTTCCAATAGGCCTTTGACTATTGCCATCGGCCGGTTGATTTGCTCGGCCTAAGGTGGGTTACCCGGTCTTGCAGCTTCCTTGTGTGACACCCTTCTACCCCGCATGTTAAAAGCCATTTAAATTAAAAAAACAATTAAAGGAAAAACATGCAATTATTGGAATAAATAAAACAATTGTCCATGGGTAGAAAAGTCCCACATGACCCGTTTACAACGCGGAAATGAAATAAGTTTTTAAACGATAAAAACATAACCAACCAAATAATAATAACCCAACCCCGATGTCACATACAGAGCTGGTATAAACCGTTCCGGAATAAAATCCACGGAATTACAACTGAACTAACTACTACGAAACACAAACTAGCCCTACGATGAGTGGCGGCTCCTCAGAGTCACTCCTCTCCGGGCTGCTCGTCATCCTCTGCAAGGTGCCAATCAGGCCAAACACAAACAACAAACATATATAGGGAGTAAGAATCGTATAAACATATTAGCATGGGAATAGGCAGTAAAGTAAACAGCAAGCATAGCAGCATCACATCAAATATCAACATCATCGTTATGCTATGCAGTGCAATGCAGTCCTACTCCGCTAAACTATCAATGCATGTGGATCCACTAAACTCGGGATGAACGACTTCGGAGTTACATATCCACATTGAGAATCTACTCAACGCCGGAGAATCTACTCCTTGGATAGCCAACGCATCAAACCAACGAATGCCTCGTCACGGGGGCGCTAGGAGAATCTACTCCAACCGTGGATGGCCGGATCGCCATACTCTAGGACGATCTCCCCTATGTCGAACATCCCTAAACAACAACTCCGATGCAATGCGTATGCAACACAACAACAACAGCAACACCACCTCCATAACTCCAACGGAATCGACCGAAGGTAACAGCGGGATCAACCGCACCAACTTGCCTCGCGGAATCTACCTGAGGACTTAAGCGGAATCAACCGCAGTACCTGGGGCAAACTCTCGGCCACCAAGGTACGTAACAACAACACCTTAGACCCAAACCGTGGGGTCAAGGCCTCCTTGGCCAAAAATCACCAAGGTACAACTCATCAGCTTGCGGCACCCTAAAGGGTATCGACTTAACATCTCACCATCTCATCATCTTTATTTATCTTTATTAACATTTACCAAGTTGTCTAATCAGTTATCATCATAGGGAAAGTGGGGTTTAAAACCCCTTAAGTCCTTTAATCTGGTTCTGTCACAGTGGGTTGAGCACGGTCGTGCTCGTAACCCAGCACGGTCGTGCTTAAGCACGTGAGGGGCGTGCTCCCCTGTAAGTGAAGCACGGTCGTGCTTCTTAATGAGCACGGTCGTGCTCAGCAGCACGATCGTGCTCTTTGTCCTGTACGGCCGTGCTCAACAGCGCGGCCATCTTCCCAGAATTCAACTGGGAGCACGGTCGTGCTCCCTGTTCAGCACGGTCGTGCTCATCGCGCGACAGTGCTGTTCTGGGCAGGAACAGAGACTGAACTTAGTTAAATTACCAGGGTTTTTACTCAATTATTCCTAACATCAATTATCAGCGTGTTTTCGGGTTTAAACTCATCATCATAACAGCAATCCATTCAACCACGGCATCAACCCAACAACATCATGTTCATAGAAAAGCAACCAACACTAACATTAACAACATATTATGAACATGAACAGTAAACCAATAACATACTAATAACATACCAAAACAGCCAATAGCATACCATCATTAAACAACTAATTCAGCATGTCATTCATACATACAAATATAAACACATCGGGGTTAGGGAACCCCTTTACTTTACACTAAACCCAAACCTACGTAAATACTACCCTTCTCCCCATACCTGGATTGAAGGTAGCTCTCTAAGATTTCCCAACAGCAACCGGTTCCTCTCCTTTAGGCGGCTCACGCACGGACGAGCCTTAAACAAACAGGTTGAAACGGTGTTAGTTTCCCAACCAAAAACGAAAGGAAACTAAAGAAAAGGAACGGAACATTACCTATACGCGAAGTGCAGACGAAACCACGTTTCCCTAGCGTCTCCAATACTCAAAACCACACTGAGTATGAAGGAAAAAGGGAGGAAGGGAGGTTGCAGCCGTACTAGGGTTTTTAGTAGCAAAAAGGAAGTGTACGGTGCAACCCGGGGTCTGCTCAACGTATATAGGTCCGGACTTGAGCACGGTCGTGCTCATCCTTGAGCAAGGTCGTGCTCAACTTAACGTTACGAGACGCGGTCAACAGCTTGAGCACGGGCGTGCTACCTGTTGAGCACGGTCGTGCTCAACTTAAAATCAGAAACACGCTTCTGACTTTAAGCACGGGCTTGCTGGCTAATGAGCACGGGTGTGCTCATGTACCAGAAAGGGACTTTTAGCCAAAAATCCCACTAAGCCCTTAAACGATAAATCCAACTTAAACCAAACCAGCTTAAATAAAAAAAATTCTGAAAAACAGGGTGTTACAATTCCACCCCCCTTATAAAAATTTCGTCCTCGAAATTTACACGTACCTCAAGGGAAGAGATGTGGGTACGCTTCCATCATCTTGCTCTCCAGCTCCCAGGTAGCACTTTCCTCAGTTGCCCCATTCCAAACCACTTTAACCAAAGGAATTTCCTTGCCTCTTAGCTGCTTCACCCTCCTATCCTCGACTCGAAGAGGTAACACCTCAAACGTCAGGTTCTCTTTCAACTGTATAGCGTCGGGTACTATCACGTGACTAGGGTCATGAACATACTTCCTGAGTTGTGACACATGAAAAACGTTGTGGAGATTTGACAAAAACGTGGGTAAGGCTATTTGGTAGGCGACTTCGCCGACTCTTTTGAGGATTTGGTAAGGACCAATGAACCTCGGAGTAAGTTTCCTCGCCTTCATCACTCTACCAACCCCAGTCGTCGGGGTAACTCTCAAGAATACATGATTGCCTTCCTGGAATTCGAGCGCCTTCCTCCTTTTATCATGGTAGCTCTTCTGCCTACTCTGTGCAACTCTCATCTTTTCCTGAACTAACTTAATCTTTTCTGTTGTTTCTTGGACTATCTCAGGCCCTAGCACCACACTATCACTAGGTTCACTCCAACACAAGGGTGTCCTACATCTCCTCCCATACAGAGCTTCATAAGGTGCCATCCCAATGCTGGAATGGAAACTGTTGTTGTAGGTGAACTCTATCAGGGGCAAAAACTTGTCCCAACTTCCAGACTGTTCTAACACACAAGCCCTCAACAAGTCCTCTAAGGACTGGATGGTCCGCTCAGACTGCCCATCAGTCTGTGGGTGGTAAGCTGAACTAAGCCTAAGCTTTGTTCCTAAAGCCTCTTGCAAACTATTCCAAAACCTAGAGGTAAACCTCGGGTCTCTATCTGAAACTATGCTAGAGGGTACACCATGAAGCCTAACTATCTCCTTGATGTACAACTTAGCCAACTTCTCTAGAGGATACTCCATGTTCATCGGAATGAAATGGGCAGACTTAGTCAGTCTATCCACAACAACCCAAATTGCCTCAAAACCAGCTGGAGTCCTAGGGAGTCCAGACACAAAATCCATGGAGATACTATCCCATTTCCATTCTGGGATACTTAGGGGTTGCAACTTACCCGAAGGCCTCTGATGTTCAATCTTAGCCTTCTGACAAACTAGGCACGCATAAACAAACTCAGCTACGTCCTTTTTCATCCTAGGCCACCAAAACATTCTCTTAAGGTCCTGATACATCTTAGTGGCACCTGGGTGCACACTCAATCCACTCCTATGACCTTCTTCTAAGATCAACTTCCTAAGTTCAGGAACATCTGGCACACGAACTCTATCTTTGAACCTCAAAATACCATCACTGCCATCCTTAAAACTTAGGTCTCTACCCTGAGCGAGCAACTCTCGCTGGTCTAAGAGATACTTATCTAACTTCTGACCCTCTCTAATCTGATCCATCAAACTGTTGGTAACCTTCAAGGTACCAAGCCTAATACTCTTAGGGGTAAACTCACAAGCTAGACTAAGGTCTCTAAACTCCTCAATCAGGTCCATCTCCCTAACCATCAAAGCGGAGATATGCAGGGTTTTCCTACTCAAGGCATCGGCCACCACATTGGCCTTTCCTGGGTGATAGGTCAGCTCGAAGTCATAATCCTTTAAGAACTCCATCCACCTACGCTGCCTCATATTCAACTCCTTTTGATCAAAGAGATACTTCAAACTCTTGTGATCACTAAAGACCTCAAACCTCGCTCCATACAGGTAATGCCTCCAGATCTTCAAGGCAAATACCACAGCTCCTAACTCTAGGTCATGGGTAGGGTAGTTCTTCTCATGGGTTTTCAACTGCCTAGAAGCGTAAGCGACTACCTTACCATTCTGCATCAGCACACCACCTAACCCTTGCTTAGAAGCATCGCAGTAAACTACGAAGGGTGCACTAGGATCTGGCAAAACTAACACCGGTGCTGATGTCAACCTATTCTTAAGGGTTTGGAAACTCTCTTCACACTTAGAGTCTCACACAAACAACTGTCCCTTCTTGGTGAGACGGGTTAAGGGTAAAGCTATCTTAGAGAAACATTCTATAAATCGCCTATAGTACCCGGCTAACCCCAAGAAACTCCTAATCTCGGTTACAGACTTTGGCGCTTCCCACTGGAGCACCGTCTCTACCTTAGCTGGGTCCACTGCTATGCCACCCTTAGAGATGACATGTCCTAAGAAGCTCACTTCCTCTAACCAGAACTCACACTTAGACAACTTAGCATACAACTGCTTCTCCTTAAGGGTCTGCAAGACAACCCTCAGGTGTTCCTCATGTTCCTCCTTACTCTTGGAGTACACTAAGATGTCATCTATGAACACTACCACAAACTTATCCAAGTAAGGGTGAAAGGTCTTGTTCATGTAGTCCATGAAGACCGCAGGAGCGTTGGTCACACCGAAAGGCATAACCAAGTACTCATAGTGACCATATCGCGTTCTAAACGCTGTCTTCGGGATGTCCTCAAACTTAACCCGAATCTGATGGTACCCTGACCTCAAATCTATCTTTGAAAAGACGCAACCGCCCATCAACTGGTCCATAAGATCATCAATCCTAGGGAGGGGATACCGATTCTTTATGGTCACCTTGTTGAGCTGTCGAAAGTCGACACACAACCTCATACTACCATCCTTCTTCTTCACCAACAACACAGGTGCCCCCCACGGAGACACACTCGGCCTAATGAACTGCTTCTTCATCAGGTCCTCCAACTGTTCTTTCAACTTAGCTAGCTCTAGAGGAGACATTCTATAGGGTGCTATGGAAATTGGCCCGGTGCCAGGCACTAAGTCTATGGTAAACTCAACATCTCTTTTTGGGGGTAAGTTATAAACATCCCCCAGAAACACTTCAGGAAACTCTCGCACAACAGGCAAGCTGGCGACATCAGGAGGGCTGCTCTCTACATCCAGGGAAGCTAACATCATGTACACTTGGGCTTCGTCTTTCATCGAAGCTCGTACTTGGCTGGCAGAGAGAAGGTCTGGATTCTTAGACTCCTTTGGAGTTCCAAAAATCAGGGTTTTATCGAAACAATTCAGAAGGACATGGTTGGAAGATAACCAGTCCATACCCAGAATAATGTCCAGGTCTTTCAAAGGTAAGCATACAAGATCAGCAAGGAAAGTTTTATCATTTATAACAATATGACAGTTCTTGCATGCATATGAAGTAGAAACAGGTTTATTTGTGGGTGTAGAAACCAACAAATCAAACTCAAGGAAGGTAACAGGCAATTTTAGACTCTTGACCCTATCATGCGATATAAACGAGTGAGTAGCACCCGAATCATACAATACAGTCAATCGAGTTCCATCAATTAGACACGTACCTTGGATCAAGTCATCAGACTCGGAGGCTTCGGCTCCACTAAGAGTAAAGACTCTTCCAGTGGTCTTCAGTCTGTTGGCCTGAGGCTTCTGATTCTTGCTAGCGCTGGGAGGCTCGGCCTTAGCTTCATCACACTCGCGGCTGATGTGGCCTGGCTTGCCACACTTGAAACAGATGACCTGTGTTTCCTTGCACTGGGACGAATAGTGGTCCTGTGCTCCACACTTCCCACACCTCATAGCTCTAGGGGCATCAGAGAACCCACCCCTGAAGCTACTCTGCTGAAACTGGGGCTTCCTGCCACTCTGCTTGAAGTCCTTGCCCGAAGGGGCATACCGCTGCTTGCCCTTATCCCTCTGATCAATCCTCTTGCCACTCTGATTGTCCGATCCTCTGGAGCTAGCAGCTCTGAACTGGCTGGCATCCTCATAGATCCTGCACTTGTTGACCAGAATAGGGAAGACTCTGATCTCCTGATAGCTGATGGCCTGTTTGATCTCAGGCCGAAGTCCCGCTTCGAACTTCACACACTTGGAGCGATCGTCCATCTCATGCTGGTAAGGAGTGTAGTACCTAGCCAGCTCCTCGAACTTAGCCGCATAGTCACCGACTGACAGCGACCCCTGCCTCAAAGACAAGAATTCCATCTCCTTCTTGTCTCTGATATCCACTGGAAAATACTTCTCCAGAAACCTCTGCCTGAACACAGCCCAAGTCACCGCTGTGCCCTCTGCCTGCATCCTCTGCCTGCAGTTATCCCACCAGTGCTCCGCCTCTTCAGTCAACATGAAGGTGGCGAAGATGAGCTTCTGCTGATCATTGCAGTCCATCGCACGGAAGATCTTCTCTGTCTCCCTCAGCCACAACAATGCTCCCTCTGGGTCATACGCTCCTTTGAACGACGGAGGGTTGTTCCTCTGGAACTTATCCAGTCCCTAGAACTCAGCTGGCCCACCGTTGTTAGGGTTGACCTGTCCGATAGCATTGGCCAGGAGTGCCAATGCGTCAGCAATCGCCTGATCGTTGCGTCCTCTACCGGCCATTAGTTCCTGTACATGCCCAAAACAGCCTTTAATACAGAAACTTAGCGAGTAAAAGCTACAGGCAACTAACTTAAAACATCATTATCTATACCAAGTATAGACAATGCACACAAGAGTCACACAACAGACTCATACCACGTCCGAACAAGGTCGAACTGCTCTGATACCACTAAATGTGACACCCTTCTACCCCGCATGTTAAAAGCCATTTAAATTAAAAAAACAATTAAAGGAAAAACATGCAATTGTTGGAATAAATAAAACAATTGTCCATGGGTAGAAAAGTCCCACATGAACCGTTTACAACGCAGAAATGAAATAAGTTTTTAAACGATAAAAACATAACCAACCAAATAATAATAACCCAACCCCGATGTCACATACAGAGCTGGTATAACCATTCCAGAATAAAATCCACGGAATTACAACTGAACTAACTACTACGAAACACAAACTAGCCCTACGATGAGTGGCGGCTCCTCAGAGTCACTCCTCTCCGGGCTGCTCGTCATCCTCTGCAAGGTGCCAATCAGGCCAAACACAAACAACAAACATATATAGGGAGTAAGAATCGTATAAACATATTAGCATGGGAATAGGCAGTAAAGTAAACAGCAAGCATAGCAGCATCACATCAAATATCAACATCATCGTTATGCTATGCAGTGCAATGCAGTCCTACTCCGCTAAACCATCAATGCATGTGGATCCACTAAACTCGGGATGAACGACTTCGGAGTTACATATCCACATTGAGAATCTACTCAACGCCGGAGAATCTACTCCTTGGATAGCCAACGCATCAAACCAACGAATGCCTCGTCATGGGGGCGCTAGGAGAATCTACTCCAACCGTGGATGGCCGGATCGCCGTACTCTAGGACGATCTCCCCTATGTCGAACATCCCTAAACAACAACTCCGATGCAATGCGTATGCAACACAACAACAACAGCAACACCACCTCCATAACTCCAACGGAATCGACCGAAGGTAACAGCGGGATCAACCGCACCAACTTGCCTCGAGGAATCTACCTGAGGACTTAAGCGGAATCAACCGCAGTACCTGGGGCAAACTCTCGGCCACCAAGGTACGTAACAACAACACCTTAGACCCAAACCGTGGGGTCAAGGCCTCCTTGGCCAAAAAGCACCAAGGTACAACTCATCAGCTTGCGGCACCCTAAAGGGTATCGACTTAACATCTCACCATCTCATCATCTTTATTTATCTTTATTAACATTTACCAAGTTGTCTAATCAGTTATCATCATAGGGAAAGTGGGGTTTAAAACCCCTTAAGTCCTTTAATCTGGTTCTGTCACAGTGGGTTGAGCACGGTCGTGCTCGTAACCCAGCACGGTCGTGCTTAAGCACGTGAGGGGCGTGCTCCCCTGTAAGTGAAGCACGGTCGTGCTTCTTAATGAGCACGGTCGTGCTCAGCAGCACGATCGTGCTCTTTGTCCTGTACGGCCGTGCTCAACAGCGCGGCCATCTTCCCAGAATTCAACTGGGAGCACGGTCGTGCTCCCTGTTCAGCACGGTCGTGCTCATCGCGCGACAGTGCTGTTCTGGGCAGGAACAGAGACTGAACTTAGTTAAATTACCAGGGTTTTTACTCAATTATTCCTAACATCAATTATCAGCGTGTTTTCGGGTTTAAACTCATCATCATAACAGCAATCCATTCAACCACGGCATCAACCCAACAACATCATGTTCATAGAAAAGCAACCAACACTAACATTAACAACATATTATGAACATGAACAGTAAACCAATAACATACTAATAACATACCAAAACAGCCAATAGCATACCATCATTAAACAACTAATTCAGCATGTCATTCATACATACAAATATAAACACATCGGGGTTAGGGAACCCCTTTACTTTACACTAAACCCAAACCTACATAAATACTACCCTTCTCCCCATACCTGGATTGAAGGTAGCTCTCTAAGATTTCCCAACAGCAACCGGTTCCTCTCCTTTAGGCGGCTCACGCACGGACGAGCCTTAAACAAACAGGTTGAAACGGTGTTAGTTTCCCAACCAAAAACGAAAGGAAACTAAAGAAAAGGAACGGAACATTACCTATACGCGAAGTGCAGACGAAACCACGTTTCCCTAGCATCTCCAATACTCAAAACCACACTGAGTATGAAGGAAAAAGGGAGGAAGGGAGGTTGCAGCCGTACTAGGGTTTTTAGTAGCAAAAAGGAAGTGTACGGCGCAACCCGGGGTCTGCTCAACGTATATAGGTCCGGACTTGAGCACGGTCGTGCTCATCCTTGAGCAAGGTCGTGCTCAACTTAACGTTACGAGACGCGGTCAACAGCTTGAGCACGGGCGTGCTACCTGTTGAGCACGGTCGTGCTCAACTTAAAATCAGAAACACGCTTCTGACTTTAAGCACGGGCTTGCTGGCTAATGAGCACGGGTGTGCTCATGTACCAGAAAGGGACTTTTAGCCAAAAATCCCACTAAGCCCTTAAACGATAAATCCAACTTAAACCAAACCAGCTTAAATAAAAAGAAATTCTGAAAAAATAGGGTGTTACACCTTGAGCCTTATTGGGCTTGGTTTCCATATGTGGGGCAAAATAAACAGCATTTATAGTGATCGAATTCAGAATAAAAATGATCCACCGTGATCATTCTTCATTATTATATTTTTAAATTATTTGTTATCTATTGTAAATATTATTGGATTGCCCTTATACAAATATTTAAATTGTTTATTCAATCATCTTCATCATCGTCGTCGTTGTCGTCGTCATCATCATCATTATTGATTTTCAAATTATACTCTTTATTAATCTTATCATGTTTAAATTGATTATAATAATCTTTAAAATGGTCAGAAAGCACCGGTCAGACAAGTTTGAGTCTTTGGTTAGGAATCATCCTATAACTTTTCAGGGGGAGGGGGTTGGGTAGCTCAACTGGTTTGAGCTAGGGTATAAGGAGTTGGAGGAGTAGGAGGTTCAAGGTTCAAGCAAGGGAGGAAAAAATTTAACATAACAACTACCTACTAACATTTGCCTATAAAATAAAAAAAACTATTACGTTTCCAGTAATCTCCATAGATTAAGCTCTTTAAGAGTGAACAAAAATGAAAAGTAAGAAAATAAAGGTGCATCCACACTTAATACATCATTATTTCTCACTTCACAGTTGCTCTCAGTTTATAGGAGCTCTATCCAATCTCCACGCTCTCTTTCTTATTTAAGACTAAAACCTATTAATGGCGTATCAATTAATGACCACTTCTCCCCACGAATAAAAAGAAGAAAAAAGAAGTCTTGATTAACTATCACATTAATTAGAAAGAAAAGGTTAGTTAATTAATACATTAATTAGACACCACTCTCGAGAACTAAAAATTATATATATATATATATATGTTGGTGATTCAACTTCTTTTCACTTTCAAAGTTTAACTTCTTTTCATTTGTCGAACAAAAAGTTAACCAAAAAAGGAAAAATAAATAACTTTTTGTTGATGGAAGCAAATAGAATCGGAGCTGGGCCGCCGACGGTGGAGCAAGGAGGGTCCCACCACTGGGCCCCCCACTTTGATACTACATTCAACAACAACAATAGTTTTGATGACCATATGTAATTTGATGATCCGGAAATCAACATGTTCAACATCTCAATCTTCCCTTCCATGTGATTGTCACCACTGCTAGTCGCCTTTGTCGAAATTGATGAAGTCGTTGCGATGGTTGTCATTGATTCATTTTTTCCATAAGAATTGAGGAGCTGAGGTAGATGAGTGGGCCAGAAAAGTCTGCTTTATGGCACACCCAAAGATTGTCTGTGGGCTTCAGTTTAATCGCCAGTGGCAGCATTCATGACGACAAAGAAAAAATATCCAGCGAGAAGGGTGCCAGAGAGACTAATGTACATTGTCGTCCCAGACACAATAGTTTCATTGAAGTGAGTCACTCGTCTTTTTAGATGGAAAAGACCATGCCTCCCTAAGAAGCTCAACAAACTTACCAGGGTTACTCCCAAGAAAGCTAAAAGGTCAAACTTTGATAATATTATTTTTTGAAAGCATAGAATTTTGATTAACTTAAATTATGTCTAATTTTAAAAAAACAAAATGTTATTTTTCTTTTTTAATTTTCAGTGCTCATGTTGCTTTATAGTGGAATTTTTTTTTAATAATTTTAATTATTATTAAGTTTTTTTTATTCTTGCTTGGGGTGTGAGATTAATGCACTAAGAATATTTGAATTGTCGTGTGTTGTAGAATTATTGCTAATAGGAAACCTGTTGCTAAATTAAAGGAGAGAAAAATAATTTATGATAGTAAGTTGCAGGAGACCGGGTGTTGAGGCTTAAGGCTCAAGCAAATGAGTTGAAAGAATTCTCTTCTTGAGCCTTAAGCCTTTATACCATCTCTTGCAACCAATTAGCATAAATCATTTTCCCCCTTCGATTTAGCAGCAAATTTCCTATTAGCAACTATCCTACAACACACAACAATTCAACTATCGGGAGTGTATCAATCCCTAAACCCAAATAAAAAATAAAAATAAAAATAGATTTCTATGCTTTCAAAATTACTGATTTAAAAAACATAATAAAAAAACTTGAATGTTTTAGCTTTCTTCGGATCAACCTTGGCAAGTTCGCAAGCTTCTTAGGAGTGATGGCCATATTAACCCAAAAAGATGATTGATCCATTTCACTAGAACTGCTATGTGAGTGACAAGCTTGAGATGTGTCCTATAGAGGACTTCTTTGGGCAGGGCATCGAGATCTAGCTGCTTGATTCCTCTGGGGACAATGAAACGACGACTACCATCGTGGCTGCTTTGTCGATTCTCGTTAGAAGATTGTTTGAGAGAGAATGAATGAATAATGGTTGCCATGGGCGAACTATTGTCTTGAAAATAAGATTCCGACAGACGCAATATGCAATATGATAACCTGATTTGCTCCCAAAGGTTAACACACCACACTCTTAAAGTTAAATTTGTATGCTCAATGTCAAGAGCAATGAAATTTACACAATTCAATTTCTCAAAAATGTTATATTATATTTTTTGAGTGTGTATATTTTTTAAGAAAACATGCAAACTAAAAACTTGTTCTCTTTTAAAGTTTCATCGTGACATACACGTGCACGCACACATATGTGGAGGACCATTGGATATTTAATAATCCAAATGAAGGCATTTTATTACAACATTCTTCAATGGAAAAGGTAAAAGAAATTGCAAAAGAAGCTCTCAGGTTGTTTAGCATAATGGATAACAAGGATATAGAATGTGTTATTGATGTTATCCCCAAGCAATTAACTATAAGAATTGACAGATCTGCTCCACGACAACAACATTCATATTAAATGAATGTAGTAATTTTAAAGATAACCGTTGTTCAACGTTAAGAAAAATTTAGCATTAACTTTTTTTTAAAGGAAGTATTGACTTTTATTAAACAATTGTATTCCGATTAAAATTATTTTAAGGTTAATAAAAGGTATGAATTTTTTTGTTTAATTGCTGCCATCTTTCAAATAGTTTCGGCAATAACGGTTACAACTACAATGAAGGGAGGATTAAGAGGTTCCACGCATCAAATTTTGTATCATCGAATTGTATAAGGCCATCCAAATCGTCGGTGTTACCAAACATAGTATTAGAGTGGACCTTTTGGCAATTGGACCTTCCCTGTTCCATTGTCGGTGGTGGAGCTTCGATTCTATTTGCTTACATCAGCAAGAAATAAAAAAGTGTTTGCTATAATAAGGAATTAAAATTAAAATCCCTTATTTTGTATTTTTTTTTTTATTAAACCGTGTTCATTAGTGCAAGCATGTAAAATTCGTTATAAGAAACATGACCAAAATATTTTTAGTAGCTTAAAAGGCTTTTAAGGCAGTGAATGAAGGCCTACTTGCTTTTGTTAGGTTAGGTGCACGCTCACAAGCGTGTTTTTTTTTTTTTTTGAAGAGCTCACAAGCGTGTTTAAAGTATTACTCCTCCTTGGAGTACACTTTTTTATTAGTTTATGATTTGGGAGTGAATAATGCATTTTTAATATGGACAAAACTTATGTTACATGCAATTGTTTAGGTACTTATGATGCTGTTTTTCAATAACAAAAAAAATTTGTGATAGCTCGTTAATAAAGACTTTTGTCTTATTCTCACTGGAAAATAACATTCAAGTACGTAGAGAATAACAACTAAATTTTGTCTATTTTAATAGTTTGTGATGAGTATCTATATTTTTCATTATGTTGTGCTAAATTGGCTAATTTGCCTATTTAGATGAAATGGAGTTTGTTTGTTAATGCTCCCCATCCATATGTAGTTATAGCAATGTTTTAAAATCCAGTTTAATTATGGGATCAAAAATGAGAAATGTTCAAGGTTCAATCGATTTAATCGGTGCACACACACACACACACGAATGAAGTTTGGACTTGAGCCCCCAACCCTCAAACAAATTGGATCAAAAGTACATTTAAAAAAAAATATAGTAACAACGAATGAGTTGGTTTCCAAATTCGGTTTTATGTCGGTTTAATCGATTTTTCTATGGTTAGACAGACCGCTTCCCCAATTCTCAAATCCGATTAGGATTGAGGAGTCATCCGTGCGATAATCCAACTGGTTGAACCAATCCAATCAATCCGATTTTTAAAGCATTTGTCATAGTACAGTTTCAACTTAAGTTTCCAAAAATGATTTCTTATTAGATCCAAATTCTTTCTGGTCCAATATATTTTACATTAATATTTTCTGGGAGCTGCTACCTACACCCGACACATATAATTTTAATGCATGAAATGATATTTTTACCCTATACAAATTTCAAAACCCCTTCCTTTCCTTCATCTCCCTCCTACGCACCCCCACCCCCAACCCTCTTATTCCTTCCCTCCCTTGTGCTGGCAATCCCACCCACACCTGCTCCCTTTCATCTTCTTCTTCCTCGCTTCTACTCACAAGCCCACCCACTGCGGCCGCCTCTCTCTCTTGTAAGCTCTTTTATTTCTCTCTCTCTCTCTCTTTCTACTTCTTCCTTCTTTTTTCCTTCTAATTTTCGCCACTCTTTTGATTTTCCTCTCTTCTGTGCGATGTCGTTGCTTCCTCTCTTCTGATTTTCGCCACTTAGGGTTTGGGAAATTTTAATTGGCATTTATCTGGTGCTTTTTGAGATGTTTGAATAATGTTGTTCTCATAATTGTTGTACTCATTATGTGCAGAAGTGTAATAGAGTCACTTTCCCGACATGTCCATTTGCATTTTCTAATTTGCTCGTAGACACTAGTGCAAAATATGCCTTTAACATCAGTATTTTAATATCGGTTCAGTTTTAACCGATGTAAAAAATGAGGCGGTGACATTTTTGAAATTAATATCAAAACTTTTGACATCGGTTTTTAAAATAACCGATGTTAAAACTTTTTAACATCGATTATTTTTATCAACCGATGTCTAAAAATAAAACAGAAAGGGAAATTGAAAATTTTGCTTTACTTTTGACATCGGTTCCTTTAAAACCGATGTCTAATGTCAATAAACAACATCAGTTTTACATATAACCGATGTTTGTTAGCTTAAAACCCATTTTGAATCATTCCTTCCATTCCTTCTGCCAAAACATCTCACCGCGCCCTTACACTTGACTTCCCAAACCTAAACTCTCTAACCAAAACATCTTTGCCGCTGAGACTCTCAAACCCTCATAGGTCGCCGCTGCTACTTTGCCCAGAGTGTGCACCGTCGTGTGCCGTCCATCGCCGTCCGCAGAGGTTGGAGCAATAGCGAAGGGAAGTCGCAAGTTTTTCTGCAATTGCCGTTCCTTTTTCAGCAATCGCCGGTGGTCCTCTTTGCTTTGGTTCTCCCTGTTCTGGTTAGCTCTCCCTGCTTCCTACTCGCATCTAAGAATCATTCTTCAGCATCTCTTTCTCTGTTATATTCCCTCTTCTCTATTTCTCTCTTTATCTCTCTTCATTTCCCTTTTTCAACTCTTGTATTATTACCTTCTGGATCTGTCACTATGACTTCTTCACTAAGCGAACAGGTCCTCGCCAACGATTTTCAGGATCTTGTAATCAAAGATCTGGTATTTTTTATTTTCCATCGTTTTGTTAATGGGTATGCTATTTTCTTCCTTCTTGTTAATTTTTTTTTTGTGTGTTTGAATTCCGGCTTATTTCGATGTTCTAGGGTTACCCAATTGGGTTTTCATATTAACGTTTCAAAATTTGGATTCTGGGTCGCTCGTGCTAAATGCCTGGAGTTTTGATTGGTCAAAAGTAATAAATTAATGTAATTTGATTCATGAATATGATGACATGAAGATATGGTTTATGATAGAACATACTAAGCATCGATTGCAGACCCCTTCTAGTTGAATTATGCTTTGTTGTTGTTGAATTATTGATTTCTTTTTTGTTGTGGATAATCTTGTGGTAAAAATTGTGTTGTGATTTGCAAGTTAGGCCTGATGATTATGTTTTAATTGATTCTACCATTTTTTTTGTTGATGTGCAGAATGAAAAGTAGACTGAAACACATATTCACGGGCTAGGATTTGGAAACCATGGGGGAATTTGTGCTATTTGCTTGGATAAGATAGTGCTTCAGGTAACTGCTCTTGTAAAAGGTTGCGAGCATGCTTACTGGTTTGTCTAAATGATCTCTCTCTTGTTGTTACTTCTGGGATTAATTTATGGAAAATGTGATTCCTTGATTATGTTATGTTAATGTTCCAATTGACCAATTCCAATGACTTTTGGATTGGTTGGAATTTTCAGCAGCACTGATTGTTGCAGCTGGTCACTTTTTTCATTTTTTGGCATCCTTTGATTAGTGTCTCTTTCTAATTGATGATGTTTTTTCTTCCTTGAATCTACATGAAAGAGAAATACCACCCTTAATGTTACTTATTATCTATTACTGACAGCATGTTTCTATCTTGTTGAGTTAGGATAGGACAGGTTCATTTACATGGGGATGTTGTTTGTTTCATTGTTTTGTCGCATGAAACATTGCTTAGGTTTGCAATTCTTCTGATAACTTTTGTTCTTGCGGTTTTAGAATCTTCTGATAACATCTCTTTTGTTCTTCATGTGCTGCAGGATCTTCTATCGTTGTTTCCTGGTAAGGGTGGCAAATGGATGGATTGGATGGATTTTGATTCGGATTATAATGGATGGGTCAAAAACAATCCACGAATCCATTTCGATCCATTAAAAATGTGTTAAAAAAATCCAACTCATCCATGATCCATTTAATAAAAAACCATCCAACCCATCCATTAATCATTTTTATATGGATGGATATCCGACCCATCCATTTAAAAATATATTATTCATTAAAATTATATTTTAACAATTTTTACAAACTTTGTTTAAAAAAAACAATTTTTACAAATTAAATATTTTATCTTTCTAAATATTTTATCTCTAAATAAATGATGGATAATTAGAATTTAAGTATAAAAATAATGTGATAAAAAGTGATTAGATAAATATTTTGATTAGTTAAAATGGTGCTCCTGAAACTGCTCCCACGCCACCGTGTAATTCCAAACATATGAACCACCTCTTGCATCAAATGGTCAAACCATTATTTTTTCTCTAAATATTTTCTAAATGTCGACCCAATTTTTTTTATAAAAGTCAAGTATATTTCATTATGGTTTTTCCTTGGGCAAAAACTCCATAGCAGTACCGAAAAGGAAGAAAAAGGAAAGAGTAAAATAGTAGAGGGAAGTGAAGATTTGGGCGTTGTTCTGCGAAAATCCTAAAAGCATGAAGACGATTCATTCGATCGTGGTTCAGAAGCTGCTGAACATGGGATATTATTTTAGCTTATTACAGATTAAAAATGAAAGGAAAAGCATCGTTGATGAGATCCAAACAAGGAGTAACAAGAGATCCGTGAGGAACGGTAGAGAGAGAAATCAATGAGGAATGTTAGAGAGGGAACCTGAAAGCTGAAGCTGAAGGAATGGAAAAAATGATCCATTTCGATTTTTTAATTTTAGCATTGGATGATAAATGATCCATTACTTTTTTTTTTTGTCCAATGGATTAATAAAATTATTGGATGGATCATTAACCATCCATTAATAAAAACAATCCAATCTAATTCAATCCATTTATTTTATTTTTTGTTCTTGGATGGATTGGATGAATTTTGTTATGGATGGACCGGATGGATAATTGATCCGCGGATCCTTTTGCCAGCCCTATTTCCTGGTGCTAGTTTATTAGTTGGTATTTGACAATGAATTAATGTTATGGGGAACATGTTTAAGTTCATATTCTGTGTTCATTTTGATGTTTATTTTGTTAAATGTGTCTAAACTGATATAACAAACGAATTATTTTTTTATTTTAAAAAAGGACTTTTAACATCGGTTTTAGAGGAAACCGATGTCAAAAGTGTTGTTCTTTGTTTTAAAAACTGTTGAAGAGAACTTTAGACATCGGTTATCAGTGAGAACCGATGTCTAAAGTGCACATTAGACATCGGTTCTCACTAATAACCGATGTCTATAGTGCTATTCTTTTCTTAATAAACTGTTTTAAGAACACTTTAGACATCGGTTTTTGCTAAGAACCGATGTCTAAAATGCACTTTAGACATCGGTTGAAAACCGATGTCTAAAACACCCACATACAACATCGTCCGTTTCAACATCGGTTCAAAAACCGACTTTAAAGGTCAATTTTAACCGACGTTAAATCCCATTTCTGCACTAGTGAGAGGATGGATCCACCAAGTCTCTTACTTCTTCTTTAATAATCTTTTGACAATTAAAAGTTGTTAGATGCTTAATATGAATAACTTCAAACATATGAATGAAATCTAATAGTTTCAGATATTAAAGCACGATTAAATTTACAAAATCATGGTTGTAGACAATAACAAAGTTATCAACAGACCTCAATAAACGAAACATGCAACTGAAATTCAATCTAATGCTTTAAGGTCTCAATTTTGTTAAACAAGACACTCAACTTGGGGTATTATTCCTGCATGGCAACCATCTTTAAAGCCATTGCCCATGGTGTATGTTTTCCCAAGACCTGACATGCGAGCCACTATTTAGCCAAAGTTGTGTCCATATTTTGTTTTTTGGTTTGCAGTTCTGATGGGAAATTTGAGATTTGTAATTATATTTTTAAGGATAATGCAGAAGAGTCTTTTTTTTTTTCAAATAACAAATTACTTAGAAGTAAAAGATAGTTAGATAAGGGTGGAACAAGTGGAAACAATGAGTTTTTAGTAAACATAGAGAGGTTACCTAGCACTGTTATCACAAAATTTTAAGAGAAAGTTATCCATATTTACATAGCCAAGTTTGAGGTGCTTCAAATTCTCTTAAACTCACATTGGTGCTCCTTAAGCTAGAATGTCAACTACCAGATTAATTCCCCCTTGTGATAATAGCTAGAACTTTCTGCAGATTTGCCACACGAGCTTCCTACTATTCTGCCATCTGATATAAATATTATACAAATAAATTTGAGTCAATTTAAACTTTTATAAATTGAAGAGTTTAATATATGCATGATGAAGAGTTTAATTTGGAGAATTTTTGCCTCTGCTCATATGTTTTGAATAATTTTTGCCTACAGATAATTAGTTGCCGGAATATGCAACACAAAGCCCCGCAACTAATTACCAGATTATACTTTTTTTTGCATGTTTATAGAATTTCCGGCAATTAGTTGTTGGAATATGAATTTTCAATAATTTTGCCACACCGGCAAGTAGTTGCTGGAATATGCAACCCGTAACCTCCAGCAACTATTTGCCGGAATATAATTTTTTCCATGTTTTAGAGTTTCCGGCAATTACTTGTCGGAGTATTATTTTTTAAGAATTTTGACCTTCCGACATTTAGTTGCTGGAATAAGAAACAATTATCCTCCGACAACAAAATACCGGAGAAGAATGAGCAGAAGTCACACAATATAGCCTTACTCTTGAGTTTTCGGATTGTGGAGGGAGAAGTGAGATAAGAGGGGGTGGAGGGAGATGAGAGAGAAGAGGGGGTGGGTGGTGATTTTTACCGTAAAGAGGGAGTTAATTAGGATAGATAGGTTTCTTAGGGGTAATTTAGTACTAAAAAAATTTAAAAGTTGTATGGGGGTGGATCAGCATGTATGGGGGTGTAGGTACCAGCCCCCATTTTCTTTCGGGGCCTAATTTATTTCTCCAATCCAGTTATAAATAGGGCCAGCCCAATATAAATTCGAAACGGCAAAAGTATAAACGGTCACTAACGGCGTCATAGAAGGAGGGAAATCAAATTTCGTTTTTTAAATGGAATCTATTTTGCGCAAAATTTCCGCTTGGTCTCACTTTCGGCCCATTCACTTTCATTTCATTCCCCCCACTGTTCCTCTCTCTCTCTGGTGCTCGCTTCAAATCGCACTTGAAATCGCACTTCATTGATTTCGATGCTAGGGCACTTTGGACTTTCCTCATAAAATTTCCTATCTTCGAAGGTGAGCGAACACCAGATTCACCTTTCGATTCTGTTTCTTCCTTTTCTTTTCCGCTTCCGATTCGAATTTGTGCATTTTTTTTTGCGCTTATTGTAACTGTGCCTCTTCGCATTCAGGATATTTATATTTACCTGTGTTTTTTGATTGTGCGGGTTATGATTTCATGAAAATCTATTGCAGATGCTTGCACGCTTAGTAAATCTACACTTCATTTTTTTAGATTGATATATTTGATAATTGATTGTGTTTTGATAGGTAAAATACTCGGAAACATAGCATGGCAAAAGTAGCCACACCGAGTTCTGTGCCTTCTAGATCTCATCGAATTGGTTTAGCGCCTCCAAAAGGATCCATGGTCAAAAGAAAAACGCCATCAGAACTTAGGGTAAGTTCAATTTACATGCATTTTGGCTTATATTCAAGTGTTTAGGTTATGTGATTATGATATAAATGCATCGGTCATTCAATTTGTGATTTTCTAGTATGACTTATATTGTAGTTGTAATTTTGTAAATTTATAATTTATAGTTTTAGTTGTATTAACTCGAAGCTTACTTGCTTTAGTTAGGTGCATGCTCGCAAGCGTGTTTAAAGTATGAGTCCACCTTGGAGTAAAACATTTTTATTAGTTTATGATTTGGGAGTGAACAATACGTTCTTAATATTTTGTGATGAGTTGCATCTTGATTTTTTTTTCGTTATGTTGTTGTGCTACATTTACTAATTCGTTATTTCAATTGAAATGGAGTTTGTATGTTAATTCTCCCCATCCATATGTAGTCATAGTACAATTTCAATTTAAGTTTCCAAGAATGATTTCTTTAGTTCCATGTTGACAACTAGCATTGCATTGGTTGGAGGGAAAAATTCTCATTTCTATACATACTTTGCAGGGAGAGCAGTTGAAGCGGGCAAGTGTTGTGGAGCATACTGATGAATCTCCAGCCCCCTTGGTTGGTTCTAGTTCGAAAAAGTAAGCTTATTCTGCTTCTCTTTCAATATGCGATTTATAATTCGCTGAGAAATGAAAACTTGCTTGATTTATGTTTGCAGCAACACCAAGGTGGATAATGGGTTTAGAAAACCAGGATTGTCAAAGAGCCTGAGATACACGGACACACGTGTTGATGAAGTATTTCCAGCCAAAAAGTCCAGGTTTAGAATTGTCTCTGGAAAGGAAAATGCAAAGGTTATTATACTTGCCTACTTATGACTCAATTAGTTTGGTCAGTTGGCCTCTTCATTAAATTATTGATCTCTGGTTTGTGATGTTGTTGAGATTGAACTAAGTAATCTTGCTAATATGTTCAGGAAAGTCCATCCTTAGAGCAAACTAGTATCCTGAAGAACCTGTCAGTTTTTTCTACTTCGGAGGCCACAAGACAACAAGGAATTTCATGGTTTGCCTCATAGTTTATGCATTTTCTTGATCTCACTGTTAATTTTTCCCTATTGTTGATTCTATTCCTGATTGTTGTCAGTGTGGAGAAGTCTGTTGCTTCAAGTGAAGTTAGCAAAGATGGTGTATTGCAAGCTTGTAATACAACTGAAAAGTGTAGCCAAGGAAAGTTTCTTACTGTTGCTGAACTTTCATCAGCTGCTGATAAATCTTCTGGCTTGGCAGAAGCTATTGACATGGTATACAATGGCAGAGGCGGACCTTTTTCATCTGCTTATTTACATTTTAGATCTTGTATCATAAATAAGGTATTATTACTTACAATTCTTTTCATAGGGCAAAGCTTTAAGAGGACTAGCTGCTCCTGAACCACATGTTGGTAATGGTTTAGCTACCGAGTCATCTGAAAGACACGGAAATTTGACTTCAACCTTCACAGGAAATTTCTTCTCTGAATGTCATGTACCTGGACAGAAGGCTCCTTTGGATCTTACTCTAAAAACCAGTATGCGGGTAATTTGCTCTGCTTCTGTGAATTGGTGAGTGCATAGGAATATAGGATGCACTAATATCTTTGCATCAAGCCTAGCAATAGGATGCACTTGAGTGAACTAAACAGCTTTGACACTGAGATTCCTAGTTCCTATGTTGAAAGGAAGAGATATTTCCAGCTGTCCTTAATGCCTCTGTAGATTAAGAAAGATCAATGTCTGATGAAGTCTTTGCAACTGCCTAATGTTGTTACACCAAGTCAATTGGATTCTTTGCATGCTGTATATAATAACAAGTATTTTTTTTATTGGGTAGTGTATTTTCAACTAGCTCTCTGTATTTTCAATATTTGAATTTGCCAGGTAATACATGGCTTTCATGTTTCTATCATAGATTCATATAAATATATGCTTTGGCCACAGTGCACAGTTTTTGCATATGCATTGATACCTTGAACAAGAAATCACTCTCTTCTGTATATCTCTGTGCTATGTTGATGCAGCACTTATTAAGATACATTTGGGTAAACAACTTAATTAAGCATTTATTTTAAAATGCTATTTTGAAACTAAAAAGAACTTTATTTCATAAGCTTATTTGACAAACTTATTTAAATAAGCTAAAAAAACTTATAGGAAGGTCATAAGCTTATTATCCTAAACTATTCTCATAAGTCCAAATGAGCTCTCTGTAAGCTTTTCCAAACGCCCCCTTAATCCAATGTGTTTGTATTGTGTATTTCTTGCTTGCTTTGGTGTCAACTTTCCTTGGTATCCATTGTTATCTTTTTGTGAAAGTATTTTCATTTCTAAATTTCAGGATACATAGGTCAGTTCTGCGTGGTACCATGCCTCAATTAACTGCCCAGCATTGTCCTTTTGAGATTCAAAATATGAGACGTTCCCAGGGATTTCAAGTTTTGCATTCATGGATGTATCCTCAATCCGTTCTACCACCTTCTCTCATATCAGTCTTGAGTTCATCAGCAGTAGACGGAGGTTGTCAAGCAGCTTTCAAATTACCCCATTTCCAGTATTTCCTTTGTCCTCTTTCTTTTCTCCATTTCCTTAAGTTCAAATTTCCCCTTTTATGCAATAGAATTGGAGTTCTTAAGGAAACGACAAGTTGCATGGGAAGAATCTTTCCGGGACCTTTATTACATGCTTCGGAATAACATCTGTGGCCTCTTTTATGGTAATTATACATAATCGCCACTTTTTTGTCAATGAATTGTATTGAATTAATGATTATTGATTGTAGACATTTGTTTATACTATGCTTTTTTATGTCGCCGTTTCTGATATTAATTCTCATTAGTGTTCATGCTTGTGATGTGTAACTTAAATTATTTCTGCATGTTGATCAACTTGGATGATCAAAACACACTTGTTTCTTTTATTGATGTAGCTTCATGTGGTTTTATTAATGCATAGACTTTATTTTGCTATTCCTTGAACCTTCTAACTTCATCGTGCATTATATTAATTTTTTTTATAAAGCATTTACATTTATTTTATTTTTTATTTCGGAGTATAGGATGAAACTGTGTTGATTTTTTCCTTTCGTTTTCTAGTTTGCACTTCCCAGTTTGTGGTGATGTTTACTGGCGGTGACAGCTCTAGGAGATCCAAATGCTCATGCAACGCTTATATCTCTCAGTCAACCAGAGGGTTGAGATCGTTGTTAGGAGAGCATGTAAGTCATACTCATATGCAAATTACATATCATTATGTGTGAAGTTTATTCATAAGTCACTAATTAACCTTAGTATATATAGTTAATAGCGTGCTATAGCGCCGCTATAGCAGCGTAGCGGAGCGGATCAGCCCCTGGCTGCTACGGTGTTCCAATAGCGTAGCATTTTCTGATAGCAGCAATAGCGACCACTATAGCTGCCAAAATAGTGGGAAATAGCGGAAAAAGCGGCCAACCCATTTTTATCCCTCCTCAAATGGGCATTTAACGGTCATATTTGGGGGTATTGTTAGTTTAATGGTCATATTTGGGTGTATTGTCTTTTTTTGGATGAAGGTTAAATAATTTTCACCTTTAGCTCTTTTATATTCGATAATTTTTTTTACTTTTGTTATTATTGACATGAAGATTATAACTTATGATTATTAATTATGAGTTTGTGTTTGCAATTTTGGGTAGTCTGTTATGTTTTAGCATTAACATGTGTATATTTATTTTTTTAGCTTGTGTGTATATACATTGCAATAGCGGTCATCCTGCTCCCGCTATCCTGATATAGCGGTTTCGGGGGTCGGCTGCTATGCGCTACTATCCGGGATTGACAACCTATCCACTCATTTGCAAACATGTTATTTTGTGTATTGTTTGCCTCAGTGTAAGAGTAATTTTTCAATGATGGCATATTTCTAGGAAACTCTAGGTGAAAGTTAGTAGTAGGTTTAAGGTATCTTATTTCTTTCTCTCATTATCAATGACTATTAGTCTCATTCTAGCTGCCAACAATTCAATTTAAGTGTTTGTTTTTCAAATGGGTCACGGCAAGGAGAATAACTAGGGATATATATTTCTGGTCTTAGCTTTACGATTTTGACTACTAACATTTTTAACTTTACAAAATGCATTCCCGTTGTCTTTCCGAATTGGCTACTATTATAGTTGATAGTTCTTTAGTATTGGGCCTTAGGTAGAGTCTTTTGGGGTCAATAACGGGTAACATTCCAGGTTATTCCATCGTGATGTGTGTGCAGTTTATTTTTAAGTACTGATGGTTTTCTAGGGTTTGCTGGTATGGGCCTCATTTTCTCCTATATATATATATATATATATAAATTATTATGCTTGGATTTTCCCAATAACATTTATGACCTTTGAACTTACTTTTGTTTGTATACCCTTCTGGCTAGGATGTTTGTTTCTCTATGCCTCTTTGCCATTCGAAAGTGGAGCAAGTCACTACTGAGGATCTGGTTGAGCTATCAGAGATAGAGAAGCAAAACTTGGGTCAGGTTTGTAGTATGCTATTCATATAGCATTTGTTTTTCTAAGGGATGTCTGAATGAATCCCTGTCAATCTATTGATGAATCTATGCTGAATACTGAAACTGCAGCTGGTCTCAAATCTCAATTAGTACTAATTGAAGTACTGCACTATTTGGATTTTAATTTTGACCTGCTGTGATACAGTCTGTCAATTTTAACACCATAATCAAACTCTTTTAATAATGTGAGAACACATGACTTGATAGTAGTGTAAAAAAAGTTGTACATGGCGATCCAAATTAAACTCAACTATTTTATGTATGACAATTTCATTGATAAAAGTACCTTCAAGTTTTTCAGATCAGTAAATGTCTTGCGGCACTTGCCTGTTCTCACATTAATAAGTGATTGTTGCTTTTGTGTATATATGCCTTGTGCTCTGAAAGTCTGTGTATCAGTTAACTTCAACATGGTACATAAGTTTTATATTTTTTTTAGTGATTGGTATGTTTTATTTCAAAATAACGCAGACTCGACGATTAAGGTCATTCTCTGATGTTGATAATAGCCCAGAATCTCTGCTGGTTTTCAGTGGCAACAACAATGTACATGGTTTATATGATCTTTTACTAAATTACAGGTGACTAGTTAATGATTGACTTTCTTAGTAGCTGCCTATCCAATATTAGTTATTAGATACTTCATTGAGTTTAGACCTATTTGATGTTTAGTCTTATTTTTTTAATCTTGTTGCTGAATAGCTGTCATTGTCAATGCATTCTGCAGATCAATCTTGACCTCACTGTCTGGTATGGACGTACCTGTCTTGTGCTCTCCTGTGCCGTTTCAAAATTCTGCTTTGTCTTCTCCTGATGTATGTGATAAGTCTTCGCCTTATTTACTTTCTTTTTTATATTCTTTCCACGCATTACTTCTGTACTCTGTCTTACTTGAAATTTAAGTAAATTATTTAACTGTCATACCAATCCTTTTACCTAGATTACTTGAACAAGGAATGCTATCAGCACTTTCAGTATAGTTTCCTATCATCTAGTGGCAAATATTATTGCTAATTGCTAATCTGCGCACTGAAATAGTTTAGATGTATCATTATCTTCCAGAAAACAATCTACAGGAACCCCTTGGAATTGAAAACTGGATTTTTTTTTTTCCTTTTCCCGTTTGTTTAAGTCTACGCTGGTTATTTTTCTTTTGCTAACTGCCGAATAACAAATGTTGGCATCTATATATTTCTCTTTTGTAGATTAAATGCATGGAGATGAGAAGAGCTGAACATATTGCTGCTTCTTATAATGGAACTATTTGGAAAGATGGTGAGTCTGCAGGAGAATCATCTGATGGCCTCTGTTGTAGCATTGAAATCAAGGATGCATTTCTTCCACCATGGATTATTTCCGGTATATGTGCATTGATGGGTTTGGAAGGAAGAAGCTTTGAGGCAAGGTATGGATTCCCTTTGCTTGGTGATACTTGTACTTGGTTGAATTGAATTGCTTAGGATAAATTATGTGGCCAATACGATTTAGCTACTTTTGGTTATCCATATGTAGTTGCCCCAAACAATTGAGCTTACGTTGAAGACCAGCTCCCATCAACCTTGTTGCCGCACAAGCTGCTTATTGTAGGTTGATGGAAGAAAATTTGGGTATACATGCAAATCCAAGTACCCTTTAACTTCTAAAGAGCACTACTTGGTGTTGGTGATGAACCATGATTTTGCAGATAATCAACCCAGGCCTAGTCTCCTCTGGAGCTTGTGGTGAGCCGATAATGTGGATCTATGGTTTTTGGGTTGAAGGAGTCATATTGTATACGGGTGAATCTCCGGTAATGAGGCTTTGCAATACGTGAATGTGAATTGATCTCCCTTGAGATCATATTGTTTATGGGTTTCAGGTCCAAGGAATTTATATTAGGGATAATTTACTTTTTTTTGGTTAACAAAATTTAGGGTGAGGGGATGGTGCCCCAGTCCAAGGTAAGGAAAACCTTCAGGTTCTATGAACACTTATAAAATGATTTACATATACCTCCCCTCAAGGAGACTAATGGGGGCTCGAACCTGCAACCTGTCAAATATGAGACTCTGTCATGCTCCACTAGACCAACCCCAAGAGATAATTTACTTTGCTCTCCCTTGTGGTTAGCTCTTATTACATCGACACTCGTTTTTCTTTTAGCGATTATACTTGCCTCCTACTTTATTATTCACGAGGAGAAATGGTATAGGAATCCTACATAGGAGAAGTATGTTAATTTGTCAAACAATAAAAGTCGTGGAGTAGGAACATTTTTATTTTTTTTAAGAATACGTCTTTTTTTCCAAACAAGGATGTTGAGTGTATGAAACCGTTACCTAGGCGGTTAGTATAATTACTTACTATTTGTGATTTGTGATATTTCCATCTATTATTTTGGTTTTTAAAATAATCTCAAACATGGTGATAGAATTTCCATAATCTTGAATCCCCTTTCCTTCCTACATGCTACTACTGCATCGAGCTTGTCTTTTCATCATAGCGCTTCGATGTTTGTGTCAACCTGCCAATTCTTCTGCATCACAAGAAGTTCCACTAAATAAGTAGAATTGCATGAGCATTTTGTAATACTCTCGTCATTGTTGAGATATGGATTTGTGTTGCAGTTGCATCATGCATTGTTATTTGAAACCTAAATGATGCTTAGTTCTACCTTGTGACGTACAGTTTTGTGACGGAACCCAGCTCAATTGGCTTGAATGTTGCTTTAAAATCAACTTGTGAGAAGTCGGAATCTAAAGCAGCAGGAAATGAAAGCTTGCAAAACTGCAGTGGTACATTTGGCATTCCAGAAGCCGTAGTCAGCTCTAGCCTGCAATCATGTTCACTAAAAGGTTTAAAGTACTGCGATGGTTCTTATACAGCTTTTCTATCTCCTGTATAATCATCCTCAAAACATTAGCTTATTTTCATCACGTTGATGGCTAATTTATTTAAATCATTGCCCTTCCCTAAACCCTCCAGAATATGAAAAACTAGGAATTTTGTTATTTTAATTCTATATGGAGGAACATATTCCCAGCCAAGAATTTGTATTATCAAATGCCAATTGTGAATTCTAGCATTTGGTGCATTTTGAGTAGTTCATCGGGACTACAAAGCTATAACCTCGTTTGAGGGTAAATACATCAATTACGAATCCATTGTACGTTTTAGTCCTAGGCACTTTGATATGTAATTGCCATTTGGATGAGTAATGACTATATTTTCTTGCTTGAACAGTACTTAATATCTCCTTGTTTGTAATTTCGAATTATAGAGAAACATAATTAGCTGCAGGGAATTCCTAAAACATTGCAAATTAGTTCTGATAATTGTATACATGAACCAAAGGATCAAGCACGGACTATCACATTATTGCAATTTGCAACCACTAATGTGTAACACAATTTCAGGTACCCTTGATTACTAGGTATTTGTTTCTGGTTAAGAATGTTAAATAATGTTGAAACTCAACAAAAATTTCTAGGACATAAAATTCCTGACTGACATTTCTCGTTCACATGTGCACATACACAAGCAACGGGATCTGGCTTGTCTCCGGCCTCTCAAGCAAGATTTTGCTTCTTTTTCATACATAAACTACTGCATGTGGTAGTTTTTCTTTGCCTTTTTGTAGCTGTTGGATGGTCCAGTGCCGGAGACAATCCATATTCCAAGCAACGTGAGTTCTTGTTCTCAGACTGAACAAATCTATTTCAATTTAGAGTCTCAGGCAATTTGAATGCTTTGCAAAATTTTGGCTTCACCCATAGAAATGTCATCGGCTTAGGTTTCCTAGGCCATCCTATTTTTCTTTTTGCAATCAGCTTTTACTGTTTGCCTTTATTGCTTTGTCTCTTTTCGTTTTGAACTGAATGGCTAGACTCCACCGAGGAGCGCAAGATAAATTTATTGCTTCCATTGCTCCAACCACATGCTCAAGAAGATGGACTTTTTAGTTTCCAATGAACATGTTTTTGGGCTGGATGACTTGTTTAAGTTGTGAAGGAACTTGAAATAGGTTGTTGCAATGTTTATCTATATATATGGTGCTTGATGGGTTGAAACAAAGGGTCAAAAATGTTATCTCACTTGGAGCACGATTCTTAATGTTATTTATGCTTTATTGTAAATATATCTTCAGTGGAAATCCATACTTTTCCGGCTTTGATAATTAAAATGAAGTACTACAACAAGCACTTTAAAAATGGAAGATCGTTAAGACAATGATATGATAGGACCTTCAATAAAATAGAAGTACAGTCAATGGGAAACTAATGGAAATGTCAAAATTGATTTATGTCATCTATTTGAAATGCGGATCAACAATATCAAATTATCAACTGTCGCTGTGTATGTATTTCTCTAGAAAGAGAACTTGAAAGCTCCCATGTTGGCATCTGTAACAGAATCCCAGAAGGAAACTTTCTTTTGCTGCATCTTTTTCTCTTCTTTTTGGAACAGTTCTTCAATTTCTCCAGGAAAAGAAGCCTCAATAGCATTCTTAAACTTATCATACAAATTAACTCGATCCCTTGTTCCAGATACCAGTGTGCTAGCATTTGGCCTTTTGAGAAAATCCAAGACATTTAACAAATTTCTCCTGTAACAAATGACCACCACCATGTGAGATTATATTATCGAAAGCACATGCAAAATACAAAGCCAAAACCAAATTCGAAATACTATACAAATGAAATATCATTATTGGTTATTTAGTACTAGAATTTAATTTTAACGCATTATCATTGTAATAAAGTTTTACACTGTCATCTAACGATGTATTGTCACATTATTTAATGTGTTTGACATCGGATATTAGAATTTTTTTTAATCAGAATCGCATATTAGATTTAAATCATTAAGTGATGTAGCAACATATCATTAGATGACAATGTAAAACTTTTTGGAGAATGCTAACAAGTGCCCTTAGGACATTGTTTAAGGAACCAAGAAAGGAAAATTTATATTGGAAATTGTATATTTAGCATTTTGAAAAGTGTTACACTTAGTTTTCCAATACAAATTTTCCTTTTATGGGTTGCTTAACCAATGGCTTTAGGGCACTCGTTAGCAAGACCCAAACTTTTTTTATACTGATAATTGATCAACTTTAAATTCTTAATAATGATATATTGAGTTCATTTCATGAGTTTCAATGATTGTTCAGGATATCAAGACAACAAGTATGCTGTTTTAACAATATATGCATTTTGCACACCTGCTTATTACTGATTACAATAGGAAAAAACAAGGGGCCATCAGATATCATAATAGCTTAAATAAGAAATTTATCTCTTTTAGACATTGTCCACTGGAAGAAAAAACTGAACTTTCTTTAAGGAGTATATAGGTAATTCCTTGAAGGAGATGTTTACTTTGGTGGGCTCAAGCTAGTATCATATGTGACTAAACTCGGCATGTAATCGGTACTTTACTTCGACATATGACAATTCCTCACTCATCCTCAATTCCAAATGTAAAGGATAGTTCATGCAAGTTGCAATAGCCCAGATCAATATAAAATGGCCAGAGATGGATTATGGATCCATCTTATTACAAACCAAGGGAAGCAATAACCATTTACTGACCCTTCATAGCCATAACAAAAGTTCAATAAATTTTCAAATCCCTAGCCCAAAGGGTGATACCTTAAAGTGCCAAATTTTGACATGCCAATGGATGTTTTAAGGCTAAATTAGTCTTTTGGTCCCTTATCTTTATTTTAGGTTTCATTTTGGTCCCATATTTATTTTTTGTTCCGTTTTGGTCCCTTATCTTACAAACGTTAGTCTATTTTGGTCCCTTCCGTTAGTTTTGCACTGACAGCATTAGGTTTATGTCGTCAGTTGCCGAAAACCACCGCCGCTTGCTGGAATCTCACCGAAATCTGGGTTTAGAGAGAGAAAACCCTATTTTCCCTTTCTCTCTCTTCTTCCTTCTCTTCCTCGCTTCCTTCTTCCTCCCCTTCCTCTAAGATGGTGTTGCTCATTCACAATCCCGTTTGATGAACATACCATAAGTGAATTAAATTTATTATTACATTCTCTCTCTCTTTCTCTGCAAAAGCACAACTCACGAAGTGAACACAAACAACACAGACAGTGAATGGAAGAAGAAAACAGATTCATATTCATTCATAATAAACAACAAAGGGAACCCGTAAAAGGAAGGAACCGAACCTCCCTTCCACTCTGTCTAAGCAAACAATTTTCTTATCTGATGTTGTTCTGTTCATTCAGAGAAGAGGGAATTCGAAGGATGGGTTCGACGTAAGGTTTAATTTGAGAGGGAAGGGAGGGAGCATGGTTCTAGAGCTGAACTCGGGGGTGCTGAGCAACAATTCGGAGAGAAGAAGGAAGGGGAGGAAGAAGGAAGGGAGGGAGAGAAGGAAGAAGAGAGAGAAACTGACGGCGGAAACCTAACGTCATCAGTGCAAAACTAACACAAGGGACCAAAATAGGCTAACGTTTGTAAGATAGAGGACCAAAACGGAACAAAAAATAAATGAGGGACCAAAATGAAACCTAAAATAAAGATAAAGGACCAAAATACTAATTTAGCCATGTTTTAACATCTAAAACAAACACCGAGTATTCTGACAAAATCTGTCAAGATAGAAGGGTAGTTAGAACAGTTAGTAGTTAGAGATTAGTGAGTTAGTAGAGGAGGTATAAATAAGGGATTAAGAGTAGAGGCATCATTCATAATTGTAATCTTGTATGAACCTAGCAACTGGCTCCATGAAAAAAGGGGAAGGAAACCTTGGAGGATAATTCTTTCTCCTATTCTGTTCATTAATAAAATTGTCATTTCCATTTCTCTGTTTCTATCAGTTTCTTAGTTTCTGATTTGGGTTCCTAACAAAAATGTTTGCCACAGGGACGTGCTGCTCTTCCATCAAAATATCTGTCTCTTTCAAAGATTCTCAGGTTTTGGTATCATATAATATCTAATGAATTCAGCTAAAAACAGGCTAGTAAATCTATCATACCATTCAAAAGTCAATTTTTGAAATGGACTAGAACTAGAACTAGAACTAATTTTTGAAAAACCAAGAAATGGAACTTTTCATCATTACCACAAACCATCACCAGTCAATTCAGATACTAAGTCAAATGTGGTTTGCCTTTAACAAGCTCTCTGAAATTATCAGCTTAAAAAACTACAGATTCACAATTAGTTCCAATAGATTAAATATCCATTGCCAACGATACACAGAAGCTCATGTAATTAGTATTTTATTAATCAAATTTCTAAAAATTACACAAAGTGATAAAGAATCTTACCTACTAACGTAGTTTTGGGTTATGGCTATAGACTCCTCCAAGTTGATCACCAAATGCCACCATCCATTAGGCACAAAGATAACCTCCCCAGCTTTACATATGCACTCAATAGGTTTCTTTTTCCAATTTTTTGTTGCACCATAAAAGTTCATGAACCACTCAATTATTGAAACAGGAGATGCAACCTCTGCACCATCAGGACTAGGATGAACGCCAGGTGGAACCACGTCAGGAGGAAATAAGACCCATTTCTTGGACCCCTTGATCACTGCATTCCAAGCCGAAGTTGAATTCGGATCAACATGGAAAGATGATCCAGACCCTGCTGGTCCAATTATAATCCACCTGTAATCAGGTCTCTCATTGCCTAAAACACCAAACAAATCCTCCTGGAAGTACACTGGAACTTCATACTCAGAACCCAATTTTGGAACTTTCTCAGCAAATTTTGGATCAAATAAGTACAATGGCCTTTCTTCTTTAACTTGATCCGAGTACCGAAAATAGTCTCCAAGCTTCATCTCCACTGGCCCAACTGAAAACTTAACATCACCACACAACTGCACCAAATAATCTCTATCCCAATTTCTCAATGCATCCCAATTATCAAGACACCCTTCCAACAAAACCGGCTTATTAGGCTCTTCAAAATTCAACACAAATTCTTCAACTGAAATCCCTTTCTTTCTAACTATATTATCCCTCTCCAACCATTCAGGCTTCATTTCAAGATTAGCACAGAGCCAACTCTGGAAAAGGTAATCAGAATAAAAGTCTCTGACTTTGAAACTATTAAGAGCATTACTTGAGGAAACAAATGAAGGGTAAGAAGCAGAAACATAAGTAGATTTCCAAGACCCATTGAATTGAAACCCACCAATAAAATTCTCCAACACAAGATTCCTCCAAAGGGGTTCATGGTTGGTGAAAACATAAAATGATTTGCTCACAGTGGCTAAAACCCCTAATTCAGAAGCATCCAAAAACCCCAGAATCTCAAGAACAAGCTCATCTGAAAGGGTGTGAAGATTACCTAAACCTGTGTCTCTGGAGTTGATGGGAGAAGGGTTCAGATAAAGATTACCCAAGGGTTGAACCCCATGAGTGTATGATGGGGTAGAGCCTTTGAGGCTGAAACCTTCATCAGTGTCTTCTTCTAGACAAGGTAACTCTTTTGTAATGGAAATGCAGTTGTTTTGGTTTTTGAGTTTACCTATGTTTCTGTTTCTTTTGATGTTTTTGGGTTTTTTCTTTGTTGTTCTTTTGAGATGGGACAACAAGTACCTCATCCTGAAGCTGCCCATAGTGAATTCCCAGCTTCACTCTCCACTGCTCAACAATATTTAGGGTAGGCTGCCAAAACCCAAAACCCAGAGAAGCGCGTTTCGAAAAAGTCGTTTTTTTTATTTCGAAAAAGTTTTTCTTTATGGAAACATTTATTTTGTTTTAAATGACGTTAGAAAACTCAGAATATAAGAAATTGATTTTTGTAGACGAAAAAGCAATACTCAGAAAAAATAAAAATTTTGTTTACCAAAAAATAAATTTTTTTTTGAGAGATAAGTAAATAAATTAAATAAATTAATAAAATTTTAAACTTTGTTAAAAGAATATATTTGATTATTATGAAATCAATCATATTGTCTCATTTTACTTCTACAGAATTAACTACCAAAAAAAATATTATTAATTCAAATAAACAATTTCATCTTTTTTATAATTTCATATATAAAAATGACTTTTTTACATGGCCTTAACAAATATGTTAAAATTGTTTTTAATCAAACGTTGATAAAAAAAAATATAATTTAATATATTAATAACCAATTATATGTATTTATTCAAAAAAAAAAACCAATTATATGTATAATTAATTATTAAAATAATATATTTCTCACATTTAATCTAATCATCACACTATAAATTTGAAAGAAGAGAGGTAAGTGGTTTGGACGGTTCACTACTTCACTTAGATAATACGGTATCATATTTTTTATTAAAAAATGAAGGATTAATTTCTATACATCGTTAGTGTAAAAAAAAATTACACTAATATCCAATAATATCTGGACAAATCATTATTATCATTTCTCCCTTTTAGTTATTAAAATAAAACCACATATTGTCTAACAAAAAAAAAATCACACATTATTAAAATATTAGTGAATGTTAGTGTAAAACTTTTTACATTGAAAATGTTTACTACTCTAATCCTATAAAAAAAAAATTGGTTTCTCATGGATCATTAGAAAAAAAAAGGTTAAATTATATTTTTGGTCCCCAAATTGTTATTAAATGTTCAATTTGGTTCTCAAGTTTTTAAAATGTTCATTTTGGTCCCCTAATTCCTTAAACTAGTTAAAAACTTGAGGACCAAATTGAACATTTTAAAATAATTTGGGGACCAAAATGAACATCTTAGGATAATTTGGGGGACCAAAATAAACATTTTAAAACAATTTGGGGACCAAAATGAACATTAAAATATTAAACTTAATGCCACGTGTCATTAGGTTTGACGTCGCCGTTAGTCAACTTGACGGAAGGACCTATTTGAACACGTTTAACGAATTAGGGGACCAAAATGAACATTTTAAAAACTTTGGGACCAAATTGAACATTTAATAATAATTTGGGGACCAAAAATGTAATTTATCCCAAAAAAAAGCACATAATTGGGCTGTGGGATGAAACCAGAAAGTTTAACATCTCTACTCTCTAGAAGCTATAGTAGAAAAAAAGCATCTCTAAAAAAAGCTGACAGATGTGCAGAAAATAAATAAGCATAAAAAGTTAAAACCATACTGTCAAGATCTTCAAATCTCATGCCCTCTACTTCCATGTATGTCCAACCCCGTCAAAATATTAAAAACCTTAGTATCAGATCGTATAGGGATTATGGTCACTCATTAAACCATGTTCTTCCTCTTTACGTCAACAAGTTGCTGCAGTAACACTCAGAACACCCCAAAATTTAAAGGGAAGCAAAATAAAAGGTAAAATTTACCCCAAACTAACTTTATTTAATGGCAAATGTCGATGTCTCCAGCGTGATAACTAACAACTAAGCATCATCTCAAGTTCAAAACTTCGGAAGAGTGAAGATTTGGAGGGGAAACTTACTTTAACACCTACTTCTGCATTAGAAAACGTAATAAAATAAACAGATAATGGGCCAAGAAAAGAGAGCAGCTGCAAATTCGTTTTGCTCGCATACCTTGGTCAAAGTTATATAATATTTTATAGGATCTTGCTAACGAGTGCTCTTAGAACATTCTTAATGGTTGTTCCTTAAGATTAAAATATTATTATAAAAAGCCACATGTGATTTTGGGTTCCTTAAATCTGAAATGAGTTCTTTATCTAAGGAACCTTAAAAGAGAATTCCTTAGCATTTAAATAATGTTTTTTTACATTTTATATTGTAAAAGTGTAAATGAAGGAGAGAGAGAACATGAGATATTAAAGAGAGGGAGAAGTTAAACAACTTAATATTAGAAACTCCCGTTGGAGTAAAAATTGAGTGGGTGTCATAAACTCTTATGAATCCACTTAAAAACTTAAAATGATCTCCGAAAAATTTTGTCATTGGAGATGCTCTTGGACATTGGTTAAGAAGCTCAAAAATAGCAAGATTTCATTGGAAAATTAAGTATTTATCTTCTCAAAACATTAAATACACTACTTTTCAATAAGATCTTTCTTTTCTTGGTTCTTTAACCAGTGCTCTAAGGATACTCGTTTGCATTCTCCTATTTTATATATGGATAATTTATTCCCAACACAATCCATCGATTCAATGGAGAAAAGGGTGGCGATCGAAGCAACGAAAAAGAGGCATCCCTTATGATTGTTGGATGAAAAAACATGAATATGAGAAATGTCAAAAATATTTAATTTTCAACAATCAAGACCATGTTTCTACACTAAGTTTGAGGAGTGGAGGATAGGAAGCTACGCTACATGTTCAACAATCAAGACCATGTTTCTACACTGGCATTGAGCTTGAAAAGAAAAGGAACTGTATGAAGAGTGAGGAAACTTGCATAAGTCATGTTTGGAGAGGACAATCCAAATACACGTAGTACCTCGGCTCAACTTCAACAAACCATATGAGCCACAATGCTCAAATGTAAAATCATATCCTAGTTTCACCAATCAATCAACATTTTCCATTCAATTTCATACAAAATGAATAAAAGAACACTGCACAAAACACCGCTTCTCCAGCATGGAAAATCTTCGGGTGGGGGGAGAAAATAATCTGATCGTATAGTGGGATCAAGATTCAGTTGGTGCTCCCACATATGAGCCTACCCTATAAGAAGACAAGGGATTGGAGACCTAATCTCCTAATTGTGTACTTGTAAAATATCTCCATGACCTTACATGGGGTTCCTTGTTGAGGAGCATTAGTAAGCCGTCGCAGTCAGAAGGTAGCCCAAACATATACCTACAGTCACAAGCATTGATGAGGGTTAATTTCTGGACAACCAATCATTCAAAGATACCTTATTCCCTTAACCAATTTCTCTCTTTTCTTCAAGGTTAAAAAAAACAAATACACCTCTAAACCCACCTTGTAAGAAATATGAGCATAATTAACAGACACGACACAATGAATATGTCATCCGAAAAAAATTCCTATGTTGAAAGGACTATCAATATGCAATCACCAATTCCCAGAGACAACTAAAAAATTTCCACCATAAAAGCATGTAAAAGGAATTTATGAGAGTTTTCCTCCCCCTTTAACTTATATTTTGCAATATGATTATCATTCAGAGATAATTACATTAAATGTTATTGCAACCAGAAACTAATTTGTTACTTAAGAGATTATGATTATGTCAGACATTTAATAGAAATTATAGAATGCATGACAAGTATACTTAAGACATTGAATATCAAAGCCCACTGTAGTGAAGTTTCCTCGGGAAAATAAAGAATCTTAAAAAATATAGATTTCCTAGATCAATGTTTAAACATTCTTTTGCAAGTGTTATGGATTATAAGTGGAGGTTGCTCGAATTCTAAACTACTGTTTTCTTTAAATGATTTCTGACTAAGATGGTTGTGAGAATTATGCTCAAATTTGCTAACTTTAACAGACTCTACATACATCAACAACAACCAAGCTAATTTCCATTAAGTGGGATGGCCAAAATTTGAAAACAACAATTGTAGTTAATGTCTACTTACTTGATTTCATGAGCCTTCCTTCTCCAGAAAACAACTGATGCGATCCACTGAATACAAAAAGAAAGATGAAATAGCATAAGTGCTGCTATCAAAATCTTCAATTATGAGATGAGATGAATAAACTAGATAGATATTATCACAGCGGAACCTTGATCTAAACGTGGACAAATTAAATAAGACATGAATCCGTCTCATCGGATAGATCATAGAAATCATTTATTAATAAATTACCTTAAAAAATGTCAAGAATGATAAGCGGCCAATAAAAGATGACTTTCTCACAGTCAGTTTTCTTTGCATCGACATCTCTTTGCACAAATGTTGAGCTATTTCCTTCAGTAAAACAAGTTGTGCTTTATCAGTGCGCATTGTAATGATTGCCTGCCTCATTGATTCCCTATCAGCCTCCAGTGCCTGAAGCCTCATGTAAAGCTTCTTTATGTAGGGATCTTCAAAATCAGCATGATTCCCTAACTCCCTTGGAGTGGTTGCATAATCATCATAAAAACCAGTTCCAGCTTTGAACTCTGAGAAACCATTATGTGGTACCCCATTGTTAACATAGTCAATTGTGTAGACTCTGTCACTCATATCATCACCAGCTTCTGATGCATTATCTACCTTGTTCAAATTGGATTGCTCCTCATCTATCTTTCTAAAGCTACCATTGAGCTTAGGAGAATCCATCAGAATCTCAGGGCCCAATGAAGTTGATTCAGAGGAAAATTTCCTGGAATGCTTATTCCTTCTTGGAGATTGTCCAACCACCACCTTCTCTAGAACATTTTTTCCTGTAAAATCCCCATCCATCTGGCTATAAGTTGGACTTGTCTCCATTTGATTGATCCTATTTTTGAAATTCCTCAAAGGGTCCCTAGGAGTTTCACCAAATACATATTTTTCAACATCCATGTCATCATTATCAGCATCCATGGCAGGATGCATTACATTACATCTCAACGGAGGATACTCATATGGGGGAATTTCATCCGCCTCCGACTCTGTGAGGCCAAAACTCATCAACCTGTGCTTATAAGCTTGAATTTCACATGTTAACGACTGAATAACCTGTTCTCTTTGATACAACAATTCCTCCAATGCTAAAATCTCCTGCTGATCATGCGACGTCCTCTCCTCCACAAATCGCTTGAATTGCCGCGCTTCCATTTCAAGTTGTGCCTTCTCCCTCTGCAACCTCAAGATCATGGACATGGCCTCATTGGCGGCCGAGGAGGAAGCATTCCTTTCCTCCTCTAATTCAGCATACAAATCCTGTATGGCTTGTTGCTGATTGCTCACCGCCTCACGCAATGCAACACATTCATCACCCATTCCTACACGTGCAATCGAATAGTAATCCAAACCCTCCTTTTCCAACTCACCATGCTTCCTTTTCGACGAACATTGAGCATTCATGGAGCAATTACAATCGCAATTACAACATTTCCAACATTCCACAGAAGATTCCGAATCCATAAATCAAAATGCATTCAAACTACAACAATTTCAAGGCAAAAAATTAAAATAATAAGAATAAAAAAAAATCGCCAATGGTTTTAACCTTTAACAAATGAAGAATTCAAAAGTTCAATTCATACCACACTACCATCAGCCATTCTCTTCGCCTCCTCCCTCCATGCCAAGAACCTTCTCCATTGGATCAACTAATTAGCCACTAATTTATTAACAAATAAATAAATAAATAATAACGTGAAACCATATATAAACAAAATTTACAGCCCCTAGGAGCTGGAAAAAAAAAATCCATGAATAAACTGATTTCATCCCATTTTGAAAAGGAAAAAGAGAAAAAAAGTTGAAAACCTAGGAATTTGAGAGGAAAACATTGAGTGAATAGAGGGAAAAGAAAAAGAAGAGGAAGAATGATGAGACCTTGAAGACGGAGAAGGAAGAAGAAGCGGTTTGGAGGGAAGGAAGGAAACAACGATGATTTGGAAAACAAAACAAACAAACTCTTTTTAATTTTATTTATATTCATTCCTCTTTCTTTTTCTATCTCTCTTCTCTTCTGTGGATTATTCAATTATTGTTGTTGTTGTTTTTAATTTTTTTTATGTCATTTTTTTTTCCTGGTTTTTTTATGTCATTTTTATTCTGCCTGTTAACTCTCTCTTTAACGTCTTCTCTTAATTTTTTAGTATCATCCTTATTACTAGTCTTGCCATTATCTATTTCTTTTTCACTGTCGCCTCCTATTATCCATTTCTTTTACCTTCTTATTTTTACAAGGTGAATGTTAACCAGTCTCTTTAGGACATTGATTAAGAATCAAAAGTAGTAATATTACTTTTGAAATGATGTTTTCAATATTCTGAATAGTGATATATTTAATTTATTAACGAAAACATATAATTTTTTTATTCCTTACTCCTTCTGGTCCACAATGTAAGCAAAAATTTCCAAATTTTTTGGTCCAAAATATAAGCAAATTCCAACTACTTTCTACTCATTTAATAAAGTTATTCTCAAAATACCCTTCATTTAATACAAATTTTGTTTTCCAATGACTCATTTTATTCTCAATAACACAAGCTTAATAAATAAGAAGAAGGGTAATTTAGGTAACAAACTTAATTTTTTATTCCCAATGACTCTTTTAAATGAGATCAACTAACTATCTTAATATGTGTGTCCCATTTAATTTTTGCTTACAATAGAGACCGGAGGGTAGGGGTGTAAGTGGACCGGGTCAACCCGACCAACCCGACAAAACCGAACCGAACCAATCCAGAAAAAACCGAACATGATTGGTTCGGGTAAAAAACCGAACCGAACCAATGAAAATCAATTACCATTGGTTCGGGCATTGGATTTTGGCTTTCAGGTCCAATGACCCGTGGACCCGAACCGATGCATTTTTTTTTTTTAAATAATTACTTTGCTTTATGTTTATTATGTTCTGTGAGTGTGAGAGGTCAGAGGGTGTGACCTAAAATCCCTTAATCTTCGAATTCGACCTAAGGCTCTCCTCTCCAAACCCTTCGTTCGTCCTGCGGCTGCGTCCTGCTTGGCTCCGTGAGTCCGTGGCTGCGTCTCGCTGTTGCGCCACCTCGCTGTTGCAGATCGGAGTCCGTGGCTGCGTCTCGCTGTTGCAGAGCCGTTGTGGCGCTGAGTCTTGAACGGAGCAGCTCGCCATTCCAGCCGTCGTCGTGAACGGAGCAGGGTCGCGAACCGAAGAAGTAGATCGGAGCTCGTGGTTCACCGCCGCTGCGCCGCGCCTCCGCCGTCCTCTGGTGAGTCATGCTTCTCCCCTTCTCCCTTCGTTCGTCCTGCGGCTGCGTCCTGCGTGGCTCCGTGAGTCCATGACTGCATCTCGCTGTTGCGTCGCTTCGCTGTTGTAGATCGGAGTCCGTGGCTGCGTCTCGCTGTTGCAGAGCCGCTGTGGCGCTGAGTCTTGAACGGAGCAGCTCGCCATTCCAGTCGTCGTCGTGAACGAAGCAGGGTCGCGAACCGAAGAAGCAGATCGGAGCTTGTGGACTATTTTATATTTTGTACTTGATTTGTTATTAATTTCTATGGGTTTGTGGATTATTTTGTATTTTGGTAACATTATGGTGCATTTTCTGCCCAAAAAAGCGTTTCTGGTGTAATTAAGCAGGTAACCCGACCACCAGAACCAAACCAAACCGAACTCGGTTGGGTTTGGTTCGGGTTATGTGTTAAAAAAGGAAGAAAACCGAACCAAACCGAACCGATCAAATTTGATTGGTTCGGACATTTTTTTGGCCGAAAACCGAACCAAACCGACCCGTTACACCCCTACCGGAGGGAGTAACTAGTATCATTAGAGCACTGGTTTTTTTTTTTTTTTTTATAGACAAATGTTAGTAATTAGTATGTTATGTTAGTGGGGGTTGAATCCATAACCTCCTTCCCAAACCATATTGACCACCTTATAACTCCTACTTAGAGTACTAGTTAGTAAGACATTTTTTATAATTATCTTCTCAATTCTCAAATATGGGATTATTTTAAAAGTTATTAAATAAGTACTGCCTATTATAGATATTTTAGTCCGTATGTATGGTTAAAATAATATTAGCAGAAATTACACTCAATTTCTTTAAGATTTAGCTTGGCTGTACATGACATTTCTTATTGCAAAAGTTACAATGATTTTCTTTAAATTTTAATTATTATTAATTTACCTTTTAGCGAGGTGATTGTAGTTACACTAACCTCCCTGAGATGAAAATAAATATTACTTTTTTAAATAAATGGGTGTAAAGTATAATTAAACGAAATTATTAACAAGTATAATTTTTCCAAGTATTAAGGATGTAGGAATTTTTAAATAATATATTTTCTTGTCTCAAAATATATATATATATATATATATATATATATATATATATATATATATATTTTCTATGTGTCGATTAACGAATCAAATATTTACCAGATAATGTGATAGACGGTGCTTGAGAGATTTTCTTACTAATAATAGATATTCTTACAGCAAAATCATTTGACACTGTATCATTTTCTGCCATTTAAATTTGGCTTAATTGCACTTTTGGTCCCCCTATTATTGTCTATGTGCGATTTTGGTCCCTCCAGTTTTTTTTTAGCACATTTAGTCCTCTTAATTTTTCAATGTTGCAAATTTGATCCCTCTATCCAATTTTCATTAATTTATTAATAAAAATTGCATATGTGGCAATCCAACTAGATTAAAATATATTAAATAATTAATAAATTTAATTTATTAAATAAAAAATGATTTATTAATTATTTAGAAATAATTTTCAAAAAATGTTGTACAGTCCCCCCTCCTGTTCTGCACCTGAGACCTAATTTTTCAGCCGCCGCTGGTTCTGAAACCCGATTGATACATTGGTACATATAACACAAAACAACACCACTGGCTGCCCTCCAATCGTCGCCACGTGCCCATCCTCTTCCGTTTGAGCTGTGCGAGTGGCAAACCGAAAATGAGCGAGTCACTCACCCTTAAAAACTGAAAATTCAAACTGAAGGAAGCTATGAGACCCAACACCCGCCGGCAACCGAAAGACTTCTTCATCCCTCCGGTAATCCCCACTCCCCTCGACTTCCAGCACCACGAGTTCACGTGACTCTGACGCCAGTAGCCACCTCTCCTCCGTCGGTGTAGGCGGCGGTGTCCGCCCCACCATCTTCGACGTCTACAAAGATCGTTCCTTCCAACAATCTGTGGCTTCCAGCATCAACTCCTTCCTCGCCTCCCACGACTTCTCCATCACCTTCAAATCCACCTTCCCTCCCTTCCCACACCGAACTCATCCGAGTCACCCCGAGTCCATATCGCATGACCCATAGCCATGAACTCCTGCACCTCTTCACTTGCACCGTGTGGATATAACTGCTCCGAGAGAGGTGCGCCACATATTGTTATCAACATGGAGGCCGAGTTGACTCATGGCACACGATGGTTCAACCTTTTTTTTTTTTACTCATGGTTCAGCCGTTTAGGACATTGTTTTTTTATTTTTAAATTATTTATAAATAATTAATAATTCATTTGTTATTTAATAAATTAATTTTTTTTAATTTTTTAATATATTTTAATCCAATTGGATGGCCACATATGCAATTTTTATTAATAAATTAATGAAAATTGGATGGAGGGATCAAATTTGCAACATTAAAAAACTAGGAGGACTAAATGCGCTAAAAAAAAAACTTTAGGGACCAAAATCGCACGTAGACAATAGTAAAGGGACCAAAAGTGCAATTAAGCCTTTAAATTATATATCTTAATAATAATTTTAAATTTGTTTGTCGGAAAGAGTGGAAGACATTTTCGGTTTTTTTTTTTTTTTAATAAGCAAAGACATTTTCGGCTTGAGTAATACTTGTCAATACAAGCCTAAATTCATACGCTTGATATTCACTTTTTTTGTTTTTTTGTTTTTTTACTATTTCTTACTTTACCTCTGTCGTTTTAGGTTAGTTGCCAGTTATTAGTATGAAATTATTTCGTATTGTATATAATTACATCTCTTTCGGTCTTCTCATTCCACTTAGCTATATAAAATGCATTCTTTTTCCTTATTTGATAAATTGGTTGTTGAATATGATCCATGGATTACTTTAGTTTTTGCATTCGCACATGCAAAACTTCTCATTTTTGTTACTCATCAAGTTGTTTGTTAATTCGATTAACTTATGGTATAGCTACTCTAAGTAAAACAGGATAGAATCTTAATTTCCAAATTAGAACAATATCAAACTAAGTAGCATGAAGAGTTTGAGTAAGATATGAAATGCTGAAACCCTATTTAATACTTTGATAATTGAATAATGTGATAGATTAGTCAATTTTTTCCCCTTGTTACATGGTGAAAATATATTTGTAGTCTATGAACATGAACTTGCTGATTGCAAGTCATTGAATGCGATAGTTGACCTAGATGGTCAAACAATGAGATGTTTGTTTAGTTTCATTAGTCAAAATGCAATTTCTATTTACCACTTACCACCCTTGATTGATTAATAGATAATGTGAATAAGTAATTTGGAGTGTTAATAGCTACCGCCCTTGATTGCCTCAAAAAAAAAAAAGCTACCGCCCTTGATTTTAATATGAGTTTTTTTACACATGTTAAGGATCTTAAAAAAGTAAATTTACACGGGAAACTGCGTATTTTATACTTTCAAAACTGAAATACTTAAATTTCCAATAAATAATTGCTACTTTTGGGTTTCTTAACCTGTGCAAAGTTGCACATGATAGAAAAACCCTTTTAATATTACCAAAATGAAATAATTATGAGCCATAAAAGGGTAGTTTTTGCAACTCGGGTAATTTGATTGGGCTTGGGCTCAGACCCATGTTTGTAAGGACGCCCACAAACTGAAATTTATGTCCTGGTATTGAGTGTTTTAACATCAAAACTAACAAGTACACTCGGACTCTTTTGGGTCTAAAATACTTTTGGATCAATTAGCAAAGATATGTTTTCGGGATGTCATATGGTTCAACTAGAAAAGCGTTATGACAGACGATCGAAGCCAGAAAGACTTTTCCATTGAAGAATGGTGTTCTAACCTTCTGAAGTACTTTGAACTAAAGCAATATATAAGCCTATGTAAACATGTTAGAATGGGATGAAATCAAATATATAAATTCTATACTACTATATAGCATATTTTATAACTAAAATAAATATGATATTAAAAATTATTATATATTTTAATCTGATGAAAAAAGGAATGAAACCAAAGGAAATAGAACAAAATAAGATGTCCGTTTGTATTAAATCCACACACCAAAACCCAATTTACTGTGTAAACTTGCCACTATGATAGGGTAGGGTACATCAATCCTTCACATTAGCCGGTTTAATGATGACCCCGTGCTATGACATGCCATGTTAGTTGATTCCACCCGCGGGTATAGTAGTAGCCATCATTTGTTGGATGAAAATCTGTTGTCTCCTCTTGGTGTGTCACGTCCTGATTGCATCAATAATATATTGTTATATAAATTGAAATTTCATGTAATTTGAAAATATAGAATATGTGACAATATATAACTAGTGGATACAGGATGTATTACACCAAGATGAGACGGCTGATCCGCATCCTCATTTGTTGCGCCAATAAGTGAGTAATACATGATTGCTACCATCCAATTATTAGCCAAAAGTCACCCAAGGATTATGGTTGTAGACATTCAAAAATACAAATTGTACAATCATTGTGATAGCTTGAAGGATGACTTGGCGAAGGGCCATACTCCTCCCACTATTTTGAGTAATGTGGTTTCCAATTGGAGATGCCATAACCAGATATTTGACTCTTGAGTTGTATTACATAACAATAGGAGTTCGCCACTCTAAACTAAGAATATGATCATAATAATCATTCTTATCTATAAACTTTGAAAGCTCAAAATATACATAATCCTTATATTTAATTCTCATCACAGGATGAGTACATAGAGATACTTAATCCACCAATGACGTATCTACCATTGTTAATCAAACTCTGACCAACTTAATTGACTTAATTATTTCCATTATTGGCAGTGAAAAACCAAACATGATATACGATATAGGGTGAGAATCTTATCATATACGTCTTCCTTCCTTGATCATTCGACACATGTCCAAAACTTTTACAGCTAAAACCCTGGTCATTTTAGTGGACATTATGGGTTGTCCACTAGACATTATTTGTTTTGGAAGATTCCAAATCAATCTGAAATATTCCAAATAAAGAAATTAAGCTATAGAAAACTGAAAACCCATCTCTTTTTGGATAAAAGCCCAAAAGCTCTTTGAGCATTGAGCCCTCTGCCATCGCGATATGAACTATAATAAATATGTGGATTTTGAAACACGTACATAATTTGAACCCAGATACTGATGTTTTCACTTTCCACCGAAAATTGATCTTTTGGTTTGCATTATCTTTCGAGAAGTGATGGTTGATGTGCGCCAAAACAACAATGAAGTGATATGGTTAATTAATTAATTAATTAAGGACCAAATTTTGTAGAATATTTAAATTAATTATACATGGTACCTACCAACTACCAAGTGTCACCAATATATATATATATATATATAGATAGAAGGTGGGATCCACTTACTCCAGGAGTAACTCTTGTCAGAGTTACTCCGTTTAATAACTCATTGGAGACATTGAATTTCAACAATTCAATCATTGAATATTGTCATATTATCCTAACAATTATGCATACCAAATTTTAAAAAAATTAGACATTCATAGCTATATAGTCGTATAGTCCTCATATATATATATATTGTAGGAACAATCCGGACTTTTTTATATGAAATGAAGGTAGCTAGCTAGGTTCAAGTCATATGATTCAAGTCTTATGGTGCGCGCAGACCCTGTTTTGGACCCACCAAATCCCGGCAAAAAGGATCTTGACGTTGAGATAACATTATCCACCAAAAGTTATGACAATTATACAAATTATACCAATGAAAAGGTTGGCCGCACGTGGTATAATGGATTCAAACACCCGGTGTGCATTCGCGAGTTGTTTTCACCGAAATCATTAATTTGGGATATTTTTAGAGAAATTTTTTTTTTTTGCATTTTTTTAAAGAATATTACTCATGTTAATTTTTTCAAATAAAGGTAGAATTGTAAATAAACCCTTCATTTCCCCTCACATAAAACATATCTCCCAAATAAGAAAAGAGATAATCATATCCTTCTCCTTCGATCCTTCCCTCTCTCCCCTTTCATTCTTCTTTGATATCCTCCCTTTCTTTTCCCTCCTAACTCACAAACAAAGCATAAACATACTCTTTATGTCTCCTGCAATGTTTATAGGAATATTTGGTTAAACATTAAAAACATAATCTTATCTTTATGTAGCAAATATATTTTTCTACAAATGTATTCGAAGAGTAATTTATTCTAAAATATTATAAGAATAATGTTGGCCAATAAATTTTACATAGAGGATTTTGTTACTATAAAATATTTAAGTCAGTATGACAACTTCAAAGCAATTTATATTTGTATGTTTTGATCCTCATTAGCTATAAATACATAATATTGTAGTTAATATTTTCTCTTTTTACTTTTGCAGAGATCATTAGTATTAATCTCGCGAGGGATCTAATTATAAATTATTTATAAGTTTAGGGATTCAATTACTTTTTTAAAATTGCTTTATTGGATTAAAGAGTTACTTAAAGTAGTATAAAATAAAAAGTGTGAGATGATATGATAAGATCCATAAAAAAAAAATAGAGGAATTAAACAACTTTAATGAGTTGTACCATTAGAAATGTTCTAAGATCAATAAATGAAAATAATTGTAAATGAAAAATAATTTAGATCAGTATAAATGAATGTGTGTATACCACCTTGATGCAAACTCACTGATAAGCTCGAGGTAGTAAAGACTTCTCTCTCAATAAATAATTCCTAATTGAATTTCCTATGAAAAGGAAAGAATCTTATGACAAGTTTATTTTATTTTCAGTTTTCTGTGTTTTATTTTATTTTTGTAGATTATTATAAAATATCACCTTATTTTAATTTTGTTTTTTATTTTCAAATATTTATACAGGAAATAAATTTTTTATTGTTTTTACTGTTTCTTATACAAATTCTTAAAAACAAGAAAATAAAAATGAAAATAAAGTAACCGTTTTACATTATTATAACTGAAAACAAAACAAAACAAATACCACCTTACATATTACGATAATATACGATTAGCACTATCATTTTCCAACTATCATTACCCCTCTGACCCTTCCTATGGTTGCCCCCCACTAGTCTTATCTTATATGGATCGATAACAACCCTGTTACCATCATCCCAATTAAATACCATTATCATTCCTATAACAGTCAATTTATTAAAAACTTGTAATAATGATTTAATTCAAGAAGAAAATTTATCAATACACTCAAATAATTCTTTAGTTTAGTTAAGGGGGAAATTATTTTGAATGGGGAACTCGAGAATTTTCAAATCAAACACCTAATCCATATCTTAATTCATATCTTAATTAAGAAATACGTATACCTCTAGCTGATTCAGGTCTATATATATGTAGTAAATGTTGTCATTGAAAAATAATTGACCTAATGTACAGATATAGAGATAAGAGTAAAATTATATATCTCCTTTCATCCCAATCCCTAAAAAAAAAGAGGATAACTCTGCAATTTTATTTTTTTTTGGCAAATGTTAGATTGTTAGTATTTGTTATATTAGTGGGGGAAGTTAAACTCATGACCTCCACCCAGAGATAACTCTACAATATTGTGCTTCACCTCTTCCTTATTCATTTCTCCCTCTTCTCCCTCCCTTCATGTAAAGCCTGAGCCTGTTATGAATCCTTTAAAAAAAAAAAAAAAAGAGAGAAGAAGAAGAAGAAGAAGAAGAAGAGAAGAGAAGGACAAAAGAAATTGGCACTGTCTAGTGGAACTTTAGATAAAGGGGCAAGTCATTCATGTCTTCGCATATCAACAAGTTTTGAACACAAAGAAAAAGCCGCAGAGAACTAGAGATGTTATTGGTGTTATTCGTCATCTTTTTGCAGTCGTCAAATTGTATGATCAACAATACGTGAATGACCTATAAGATTCCCACTCTAAAATCATTCATCATTCATCATCCCACTTCTTTCTTCTTATTATTCAAAAATATCTAAATCCATTTCCTGAGTATGATGAGGAATGAATACGGTACACTAGCAAAAGTATGACATAACATAACGGACAGTTGAATAATGATGATGTTGTTGAGGATGATTCTAATTTTATAATGGTTTGTCTAAATCTCAAAAGTACAAGATGAGTAAGAACAAAAACTTACTTTAAGAGTTGAGCAGTACAATTCCTAATTCAAGGGTGGTCATAAATTCGTTTAGCATGAGTTTTGGACTTTTGATTTCTGTCCCCCATGATTTGTTCCTTTGTTTTTCTTATTTTTGTCAATAAATTATGATATGTTTTTTGCATGTCATTTTGCTTTAAATAAAAATACACCGTAAAAATGGATATATAAAATTATTTTAAATTGAACTTGTTTTAAAAAGAAAATAAAAAAGGTAAAAAGTTGTAGTGGCATCTTCTTTTGGAGGTTGAAGAGTAAAGAGAAATTGTAAAAAATGATGGGGATGGAAATGACCAGAGAAAATTGGATAAAGCGGAAGGCCCTAATGAAATAATTTGGATAAAATGTGAGCAATTCTTCTATGGCCTCATACTTAACACATCACTCTCAGACACAATCAACCAATGAATAGCAGCACATTAAACTAGGACCTAATACACGCTTTGTCCTTTACATTAGATTTTCTTTCTCATTTCTTGAACAAAGCCATGACCACAACCCCAACCAGACCACCATCTCCGGCCACCATGGTCGTCACACCCACTCCGGCCACCTCAACTGCTGCCTCTGTCGCAATCCGTACCTCCACACTCCCTCCCACCCCACCCAACTCTTTCTCTCTCACCACTCCAACTCCACACCCGCTGTCACCGTTATTATATGTTTTATAAGTAATTTTAGCTTAGAATCATTCACCTAAGTAATTTTAGCTTAGCAATTCATGTAAAACTGTGTACCATAACACAACTATGCGTTTGATGAAAGACAAAAAGCAACATTCTTCGTTAACAATTCTAAGAAAATATCATGTATTAGTTTCCAGGTAGTGTTTATCTTTATCTTTTTTCAGCAAGCACTCCTTCATCCCAACAGTGCTCCACCGCGAACCAGGATCTAACACCCTTGACAGTCGCACGCAGTAACACATCCTTGCACCGGAATCACCGTGCCTCAAATTCCCAGCAGCAGACCCGCGATTGGCGTCACCCTTGTCACACTTAGTCGCTGGTGGTTGTAGGTGTGGGGTTAGAGATGTAAAAGTGGTGAGAGAGAAGACTTGGGTGGAGGTGGGGGACGATGGTGGTGGTGGTGAGTGTGGAGGTATGGGTTGCGACGACCGTGGTGGCCGGAGATTGTGGTCTGTTTGGGGTGTTGGTCATCTAGCTTTGTTCAAGAAAGGAGATAGAAAACCAAATAAAAAAAAGAGAGTAACGAGTCCCACTTTAATGTATTGTCATTTATTAATTGGTTGTGTTTAAAAATGATACGTTGGGTATGTACCCGTAGAAGAGTTACTCATAAAATGTACAGGTCACATACGTTTTGTAGATCTTCTGTTTTTTTTTTTGTTTTTTGGTGAAATGAGATTCGAAATAAAGCAAAATGACTTTGGAGTGGATAAAAGAATTGGTCCACTATTTTTTTGTTGTTTGGTCCAACAGATTTAAAAAAATAAAATTGGACGGATCATAAACCATCCACTAAAAAAAGATCCAATACAATCCAATTCATTTATATATATATTTTTATAATTGGATGGATTGGATGAATTTTCTTATAGATGGGCTGAATGGATAATGGATTAATGGATCATTTTGCCAGCCTTATTACTTTTTATTTTTCTCTCACTTGCCTAATACTTGGTTTGTTCTTGCTTTCACTTAGCTTGCTTGCAAATGCACTAATACATGAGTATTTATAGATGTTTTAGGCATATCATATTACATGTGATATAATAAACTTAAGCATATGTATTGAAATTACAACTTCTAGAAGTTATAAATTTCTAAATATAGTTTCTTTCAAAAAAATTAAATTAAATTTCTAAATATAAAGATACATGCAGAAGAAAAATACTATAAACCTAAAATTATATTAATACTAATTAATTAAGTAAATGCATGAAATTTTAATTTTCAACAAATTTCACATGTGGGTCCTTCTATATAAATAGGATTGGTAAAAAAATGTTAAAAGATAGATATATAGCGACTGAAATTCTACGATTATGCATTTTCCTCTTGAAAATAGTAACATATTTTTACCATAAATTACTAAGAGAGGTACTTGATTACAATCTTCACCCATAAAATTGACATAATTTTCCAACAAAAAAAAAAGGCATAATTCATTCACACAAAACTACTATTTTTGTTAATGGTCTTCCCACAAACTACTTTACTAGGCTAATGAAAAAATATGGATTTACTTTACATTACTGCCTTTAATTTAGGTGTGTCTTATAATTAACTGGAAGTCTCAAGCATGAATCGTTTAAGGATGTGAATGATCTCTTCTGCATCTTCTGAGTATGAATTATGAGTGAAGAATCCATGTTCCATCCCCTCAAACTCAACGTATTCAATGTCCTTCCCTAGTGTTTTTAACATTGTTGCGTAGTGTGCTGCCCTATCCTTAAGTAATTCATTGCCACCTACTATCACCAAAATAGGGTCAAGCTTCAATTGTCCAAGATTTGGGCTGCCAGGTCCGAATGGATTTGCTAATGGGTGGTCTCTTGTCTCCCCAACAGGCACTGACAGCCTCCAAAATCTGTTTGGAAATGAAAAATTAATACTAGTATACTATTAGCATGTTATATGTATGACTTAAAATTAAAACCACATGATCATCATAAAATGAATTGATTCCTTCAAAAAAAAAAAAATCATAAAATGAATTGATCGACATGATTATTCAAAAAGGTTGCATCTTTTGATATTTTAATTTTAAGTTCAGGAATCTCACATTCAAAGATTTGATTATCTCATTTCTCCCTCTCTCTTTTTCACTGTCACCATCCTATTGCAAAATTTTTTTTTTTTTTGGAACTCACCCTAATTAGCCCTTTGGATTGAGTGGGTCCACCAGAGTATCCTCACGGCTTAGGCCCTTCAGATCAGTTATGAAACTAATCTCTGGTTCGACTGATTAATTAAGATTTTACCTCTTGATTCTCAACCTTCCAATGAAGTGATTGCACAAGGATTCGAACCTGGTTACAAACTTTGTTCGTCACCTATGAGACAAATAGGTATAGGTATATGTAACAATTTGACTTGTTGCGAGGCATGTTGGATAAGGCTCAGAATAAATAAATGATTTGTTATTGGAACAATATGAAAAGATTGCGTTTATATTAATTGGATTAGGTATATCCTCTAGAAAGTTTCTATTTTTTTCTCGATAAGTAATAGAAAGTTTCTAAATAATTTTGTTCTTTGAGGATGTAATCTGAAGTGTGTTGATGACCGATTGGATTATTTAATTTATAAATATTGTACCTGTATTTCATGTTACCGACTTCTTTCTTATGGTCTTCTTTTGTTCAATACGATATGATATTTCTGGATTTTGACTGAAAATCATTTTTATTTATTTTATAACTACCCTAATACTTGGGAATATTTACAATTTTAACTTTTTATGTATTCTAACCATATTTCTCTTTGTAGAGTAGCTGAAAGCCAACGCAGCAGCAAATCAAAACACCATATGAGCTAGCATATATTAATTTTACCACTATTTGATTTTAGAAGGTTTTTCCAACTCACATCTAATTAATTGAGTTTAATAATTATTATTATTTAATTAAAATAGTATTAGTATTAGTCTTATACTTTTTTATAGCATAAGTTATTCAAATTAAGAGAAAATAGTCCATTCTTTTAGAAAATTATGATTTGATTTAAAGTCTTATAATCACTATAAGAAAAAGGAAAATACTAACGAGTGTTGTAGGGTATTATTTACATAATCAAAAAAGGAAATTTTATACTAGAAAATTAATAGTTTATTTAACATTAAAAAAATATTATATTTAGGTTTTTAATACAAACTTTTTTTTTATTTATTCCTCAATCAATAGTCGTAGGAGATTTGTTATCAAGAAAAAAATGTTACAAATCGATGCATATCCCTTCATTTTTTCACATAACAATAACATTCTCTTTATCTAATTTATTTAATATGTTGTCTTTACCCACTCACTACCTTTTTGTTGGTCTACGCATTCGACTTGAAAGTAATTATGAAAGCGAATGATTTTGAAAGCAATGGAAACCTAAATTGGACGAAAGGAAAAAGTTTACGACAATAACATCGTTCTCCATAAAATAATGGGCAGATTTATTTGATTCACATATATATATAATGGTGCGGTGGCTCCACGAGGTGACATAAGAGGTGCAAGAGGGACTGGCCAAGTGTTGTCACTTATCACTCATCTCTTTAATTTTGTATGGTTGATTTGTGTGAATTTTTGCCTTTCCAACCATCTTTGCCGTTTTGATTTTCTCATGTTTCAAATATCTTATCTTATTTAAAATATAATTTCGGTACCTATATGTTTATTATTATGCTATTTTTTTCATTTATTTCTCCAAAAGCTTAATAAAAATATCCATTTCTCATGATAAATTGAGAGAATTTTTACAAGATACTCCCTTCGGTCTCTATTATAAATAAAAATAAAATAAAACACACTTATTAAGGTGGTTTGTTAATCTCATTGAATTTTGTAAAAAATTATGTTTGTTACCTAAGTTACCCTTCATCTAAAACTTCAATCTTCATTAAATGAGTCATTAGAATTTGTATTAAATGAAGGGTATTTTGATAATAATATCATTAAATGAGTCATTAAAAAACAAAATTTACTTATATATTAAACCAAAAACCTTGAGACTTTTTTACTTATATATTGGAACGGAGGGAGTAGAGGACAACATTTTTGTTTATTATAATAACTCTTTAAAACTAAATGAAAAATGTGTTGGCATTATGATTTTTTTTCTCAGGATATCGTGCATAATTATGGAGACAATCCTTCACATAGGCTTTTATATAAATGAGTAAATAAAACTCTTTTAAAGTAGGCTTGTATATTTGTGACATATATATAAAACCTTTTTTAAAGTAGGCTCGTATATAAATGAGTAAATACATCAATTCCTCATGAAATCTTTCTTTTCTTGGTTCCTTAATGAGTGTCCTAAGGGCACTCGTTAACATTCTCCTAACTAAATTCATTTTTTTTTTGAACAAATTATAATTAAATTCATAAACAAATATAGTTAGTAATGTGATTAATATATTATTACACTCACCTGTCAAGTAACTCAAGGTTCAGCATATGTTCCGGGGGTCCTTCCTCAGACTCGGTTCGAACCTCCCCACCGAAAAACGGCGCCAACAACACGTAACCTCGTACCCGAACCGGGTCCATCTTCTTCGAACCGGACCCGAACCGAACCGCCAGGTGATGCGCAATGTTCCCACCAGATGAGTCACCCACAATGAACACTCGGTCAAAGTCAACGTCCCCATTATTCAACCATGCATCCCCACCACCACCATAGCTCAACCCTTGCCTCCGTAACCACCTCACCGCTTCCACGGCATCGTCCACCGCCGCCGGAAGCCGGTGCTCCGGTGCAAGACGGTAGTCCGGGGAAAGCACCACCGCTTGGAGCCCCGAGGCTAGGCGCCTGCAACAGTTGTGAATATGTGGCCACGTACGTGACCCGAAACAAAAGCCTCCACCGTGAAGGAACATAACAATAGGGAACTTTTCGTTGTTGTTGTTGTTGTTTGAGTGTTTTTGGGGTTTGTAGAGGCGAAGATTAAGGTTGAATCTTTTATCGAAGAGACAATCTTTGAAGATTACGGAGTTGTCTTGAATGGGGGAGACATGGAATTCTATGTGGTTGGAGCGGAAAACGGAACCGTCGCTATAGAGTTGGAGGAAGCCCATGCAGTCTTCTACTACGCGGGGGAGGGAACCCATTGATATATTCTTGTGTATTGTTTTTGTTGCAAGTTTGGTTGGTGTGGAAATGAGGTACTAAGAGCTATATAAATACACACCACAATGGTGATGGTGGTGGTAGCTTTGTTATTAGTGAGAATTGGTGAGGGTGATTGTGTAATTTGAGTAATATAAGGTTATTGAATTTGATGTACATTTCTTCATGGGTATGTTTCATATTCTTTTTTCTTAATTTGAATATGGAGCTCGTGGCTTAGGTGATCTAAAGATGGCTCTTGGGAATATTTATTTTGTTTAATGTGAAGGTCTAGACCACTGTTGAAGATTTCTTTCCTTTTTTTTTTTTTTATATATGTTTGAAAGTTAATAGAAAATGGAGTTTCTCTATCTAATTTCTCTCCATCCACACAATCCAACATTATGCATTTAAGAGTCATAATTTATGTATTAACTTTTTACGTTTCAAAACCAAAGTAATTTGTGACCCTTTATCATGTATATCTTTAATTGTGGATGGAGAGAAATTGGATATAAATAACCCATATATGATGTTTTTTTTTTTTTTTTGACAAAAGGCGCCTAGCGCATTTCATTGATAATCATAGAAGCAATACTAAGTGAAACCTGATAATAAACTTGGTGACTAGCCAAGAACAATGTCTCCCTAGCAAGAGTATAAGCTACATTGTTCGCTTGCCTTCTAACAAAACTAACACTATAGTTTAGAAGAAAAAAAAACTAAGAATTTAGAGCAATCTTTGAGAATGAAACCAGCCTTAGAAATATTCTCTTTGGACCTGGAAACTTGATCCACCACAAGTTTACTGTCCAACTCAAATATGACCTTTGTGTAACCACAGCTTCGCACCCACTTGACAACTTTAAGCAAACCCAGAGCTTCCCCTTTCATAGTTGGCATACCAAAATGCACCTACTCAGTTCTAGCAGCTAAGAAAGAGCCATTTTGGTCCCTAAGGCACATACCAAAGGACATTCGACCCTCCTCCTTAATAAACCTAGCATCTACATTGCATTTAATAATGTCAAGAGGGGGGGGAGGGACCAAGAATTGGCTTCAACACTGCTACCACCTAGGGCTGGAAATAGCCTCCCAAAGACCTAGCTTCCTCCAACTCTCCACTCTAACTGGACAGGACAATAATAGGTACTACAAATCCTCAATATTGCTTTCACACACCACACAAATACTAGGGCACGAGATGCCCTGCCTTTGGAGCTGGCTATGGGTGGGGAGACATCTTCTACAAGTTCTCCACATGAACATTTTCACCCTAGGAGGGGACTCTAAGCTTCCATATGAGCATCCAGTTTCCAGCTACCTTCTAGTGGCTACAATCCAGAAAGAGAATTCACGGCCAAGTGATAAGCAGTCTTAACCGAGTACTGACCATTCTTATTGGGATTTCAGACTCTCCTATCCACCTGAACCGCATCATAGAGAGGAGTGCTAAGAATACGAGACACAGCCTCTTCACTAAAAATGGATTGGATAGCCTGTTCATTCCACACCTTCCCATTCGGCATCCATAAGTTTCTCAGGTGCATTGTCCCCAAATACTGATGAAGGAGAGGCGGACACTGCAGAGAGGAACCATCTTTGAGCCAAGGGTTGTCCCAAAGAGGGATCTCCCCACTGCCTATAGTCCAGTGAATGCCCGCCTTCATGAGAGTTCTTGTAGACCAGATACTCCTCCAAGCATATGAGGGGTTGTGACCAATGGAAGCTTCAAGAAAATCGTCCCTGGGAAAGTACTTGGCTTTAAACACTTTGGTCACCATTGGACTAGGGTCTGTCATAAACTTCCATGCTTGCTTACTAAGCATGGCCAAGTTGAAGGTATAAATGTTCCTAAACCCCAAGCCACCATCCTTCTTAGCCATTATCCCAATTCAACCATTTAATACCCTTAGTTTCCCTCTTATTAGAACCCCACCAAAAAGAATTCAACATCGTCTGAATTTCATCACCAAGGGAATCTGGGATGAGGTACATGCTCATGCAGTAGGAGGGAATAGATTGTGCAACTGACTTGATGAGAACTTCCCTACCAGCCATGGAAAGAGTTTTGCCGCGCTAAGAACTAATTCTTTGCCAAACACGGTTCTTCACAAAACTAAAAGTCTCATTCTTATTTCTTCCAATCATCGATGGCATTCCAAGATACTTGCTCAACCCCATCCCTGTTTGCACTCCTAGAACCGCTGCTAAGCTACTCCTTGTATCAATAGGAACGTTTTTGCTAAATAATATTTCAGACTTTAGGAGAATTATTGATTGGCCCGAGGCACTTTCATAGAGCAACAAAATTCCCTTGATCTTGGCAAGCTCTTGCTCTTTGGCTTTAACAAAAAGAAAGCTATCATCAGCGAATAATAAATGGGAAATTGTTGGAGCTCCCCTACAAATCTTGACACCATGGATTAGGCCTTTAATTTCTGCATCTTTTAATAAGCAAGACAACCCTTCAGCACACAAAATATAAAGATATGGAGAGAGAGGGTCTCCCTGATGAAGACCACGGGTAGGCACAACAGGCCCAACATCATCATGTTAACCACAATAGAGTAATAAACTGAGGAGACGCACATCATTACCCAATTGGTCCAAATATCTGCAAAGCCCATTTTAACAAGGACGGCCAGGAGATAATCCCAATTCACTCGATCACAGGCCTTGCTAATATCTAGCTTTATTGCTGCCTCCCCCACCTTTCCACTTTGTTTACAATGCATAAAGTGAATAATTTCAGTGGCCACAAGAGCATTGTCCACAATTGAGCGCCCACCTATAAAAGAAGATTGTTCCTTTGACACACATTTATCAATCACATTAGTCAATCTGTTAGCTAATGCTTTTGAAATAATTTTATAGACCACGTTACAAAGAGAAATAGGCCTAAGATCACGCATTGATTGAGGATGGTCACATTTCGGAATCAAAACAATGCTAGTACTATTAATAGAAGGAGGAAAACAGCTATCAAACAACCACCTATTACAAGCAATATAAACATCGTTACCACACTTAGACCAAAAATGTTGATAAAACCTACGTTTAGGCCATCAGGTCTAGGAGACTTGTCAAGATGCATATTAAAAAGGGCCATCTTAAGCTCCTCAATTGAGAAAGGAGCAATTAGTGCTTCATTATCAATATCGGTGACCTTTACTGGGATAAGATCAACAATGCAAGAAACATGGTTCTGCTGTCCAGAAAATAAGTTTTCAAAGTAACCATTCGCTAGAGAACATAAGCCATTCTGAGTATCAACCAACTCTCCACTGTCCGAAACCAAATTGGCAATGGTGTTTACCTTCTTGCACGAAGAAGCAGAGGCGTGAAAGAACTTCATATTCAAGTCTCCACCCTTAAGCCAGTGAGTCTTAGAGCGTTGCCTCCAGTAAGCTTTTTCTTGAGAGATGAGCTTGGCTAGCTGATTTTTAAAAGACGCATACTGGTTCAAAGAAAGCTCATCCTAACAAAGCCTAAGGGCTTCCATCCTCTTCTTGCATCTAGCAATATCAATACAGAAATTGGGCCTGATGCTGTTCCCCCAAGCTTCCAACTCATTGGAGCAGTTTCCGACCTTCCCTTCAATCTGCTCAGGATCACTATGCATCCAGCTACCTTAAACCACCTCCTCTAACCCATCCTCAAGTATCCAGTGATTCTTAAATTTAAACTTCTTACGATGAGGGCAACTTTGGACTGTCTCGGTATAGAGCAGAAGTGGATTATGATCCGAGATGGTTGCGATAAGATTCTGCAAGTGAGAGTCAGGATAGAGATCCCACCATCCCAGAGTAACAAGGGCCCTATCTAATCTCTCCTCTATCTCCACCACTGAACCCCGTTCACGAAACCAGGTATACGAGTATCCTTCAAGATGGATATCCGATAGGCTACAATCCAGAACCATATTCCTGAACCCGTTGATGAGCCAAGCTGGCCGCTCCACTCTACCAAGCTTCTCTGAAGCATCCAAGATGTCATTGCAATCCCCTATCAAACACCATAGGAGACTGGACATACTAGCAAGCATCCTTATGAGATTCCAGGATTGCCTTCTTCTACTTGTTTCCGGGCAACCATAAAAGTCTGTAACCCTACATTTACCATGACCCTCCTCTTCAACCTCAGTATCAATACAGTTCCTACAGTACCCCGTTATTTGAACGTTCAGGGTGCTCCTCCATAGCGAAGCAAGACCACCACTCAAACCTTCTTTGTCCACAACAAAACAACAATCAAAACCCAACTTGACTTTCACTTCTTCAACTTTTCTCACGTTCACTAATGTCTCACAAAGAAATATGATACCAGGATTGTATGACCGGGTAAGATCCTTCAGAGATGGAACTGCTCGCAGGTTACCCAGGCCTCGACAGTTCCAACTGAGAATAATCATGGCTCCTGGGAGCCAGGACCTGCCCTTAAAAAATGCTCTGAGTTGTTGATCAGACGTGAACCTTCCTCGCCATGCAGTGTAACATGACAGAGATCTTCCTGTTTTGTATGGGATGGACTAGCACGTGACCGGCGTCTTCTCTTTTTGTCACTACTATCCTCGTCCATCAGCTGACTCAGCACCCCATCATTCCTAGTCAAACAGTCAATCATGGCTAGTCCTTTATTTTTGGAATGGACCCCACCAAGCTCACTCGTCATAGTCATAGCATTAACCACCCCCTTATCTCTCCCTGCACTGTTAAAGAAGGAATGGCTATGGGATAAGATTCCTTGATTTCCTCCAACAGCCAATCCCTGCGTATTAACTCTAGGTTTAGCAACAGTCAAATCAGCATTAACACCATATCCCCTATTATCAGCATTCCCGAAATTAGTGGAATTTGAAATTGAAAAATTTGAACTGGAATTCGAGCTCCCTCCGCTACCTCCATTAGGGTTCCGTCGTGGGCCAACATCCGGATTCAACCATCTGTCTCCGATATCACACTTCGTGGCTTGGCTCGCAGATCCATGCTCCAACCTCGCACCCCATCATCAACCTCCTTGGCAAAGAGAACTTCACACTTTTGCTCTATATGACCCAAGCAGCCACACACAAAGCAGAAAGTTCTCAGCTTCTCATATTTGAACTTTGCCATGCTCCACTCTCCTCCAGCCAGCCTAATCCTCCGTTCCTTCTGGAGGGGTAACCTGATGTCAACTCTGACCCTCACCCTCATATACGTACGCCTGATGCTTGTGTTATTAGATGCATCATATTCAATAAACTCACCAATGAAGTCACCCAGAGCCTTCCCTACCACCTCCGACATGAAGCCCACTGGTAAATCATAAATTTGGATCCAGAAATCGACATGATTCAAGGGAATATTCTGGAGTGTGACTCCCAGTTGCATCCTTCCCAATATCAGAAGATGGTTGTCGAAGGTCCATGGACCACCCCTTAGCACCTCATCCATATCGCGATGATGAGCGAATTGGAATAGGAAAATTCCTGATGCTGCCTCCTTAATCACCACACCCCTAACAGGTCTCCAGATACTCGCCATTCTCTATTTCATTGCATTTACTCGTATAGGTCTATCCGCTAGAAACCTCCATACCAATCATAGCCGGAAATCGTTTACTTCAGGACCAGGTCCCTCTTGTTTGAAAGCTCATCCCATACTCCTCATCGTCCACCAAAGCAAGGCCACTCATGTTAACGTTAGCCATGATGGTATCAGAGCACAAATCGGGAGAAAGAAAGATAGGGTTACGTCTCAGAAAGAGAGAGAACCTTACGTCTCAAAAAGAGAGAAAACCCTTTTAGCTAGGTTGTAAAGCTTGCAATATGGTCGATTTGGCTAAGTGATCAATACTTGAGGTGGGGATGGGTCGTGGCAAATCCGACAACCCGATCAACCCAAATCAAAAAGTTCGGGTTGGTTCGGATTACCGATTTCTTAGGATATATTTGAAATTCTAAATCTTTAGGCTCCTTTAGCACATATTATATATGGACTGTGGATGTGTTTCGAAAATTTTATATTTATATATATATATATATATATATTATCTTTTTATTTTTTGGGCCTTTGTCTTTAATATTTTCAACATTTATATAAAAGGTCTCATATTGTAATAGTATATGCATTTTTTTTTTATACCGTATATAATAAGTTTTAACGTTTTGGAGAATATTGATTTTAATCAGGAATTAAGTCAAACACTCAGGTCCAGATATATACGCCAACACACATCCGCTACACGTGGAGATAGGAAGACTATATCACAAATGGGTGAAGGCTTGAAAATTGAAATAGTTCTATAAGAAACAATATTTATTAATTAACATTATAAAAATAAGAAGTGAGCTTAATAGTTAAATAAAATCAGTGTCATTTGCTGCTAAGAAAATCTTCAAAGCCGTATAATTTATCATGGAATTGTGAGGATAGAAACCAGTTAATAGAGAATTATAACTCGCTAGATCAGATATCACACTAAAAGGGATGCTGATTGGTGCTCTGGAACTTGGAGTTGGATCCATGTAGGTCTGTTTCATTATATATGGTGGTACTACTACTACTACTAGTGTTAGTGGGGGTGCCAACAGCAGCCTTGAAAATGGCTTATCCTGATGGTACATATAGTATAATAATGAATTAAGCAATTTAATTAGTACATATCTTAATGTCAGTGCTGATGTGTTAAGCTATAGTGGCAGTTGTTAGCATGACTTACGTAGACATTATAAATCATCTGTCAGGTTTAAAAAATGTAAATTGTTTTAGAATCAATAATATCTTAATTTGTAATGAAGAGTGTTTTAAAGAGAATGTGTTAAATATTATGTTGCTAGCACTTTCTATTTCTTTTATATTCTTTTATAAGGATTGACTCAATTGATACCATCCAATAGTGTTACCTAAAAATATTAAATTTAATTATTGTTGATGATACATCTTTGCTAATAAAGTAATCAATAAAATACTATTAGTACCATCGCAGGTTGGTCCAACTGGTTGAAGATCGACTCTCCTAAATAGGGATGGCAATTTGGACCCTACCCTATGGGTACCCGTAAAAAATACCCACATTGTATAGGATAATTACCCGCTTTATGAGTATGGGTTCGGGTATGGCCGTATGGGTAATTCCCCACAAATAAGAGAGGGTATGGGTGCAGGTGCAGGTACGGGTACTCTAGTACCCACCCCGCCCCGCACCCGCATATATATATATATATATCAATTTTTAAGAATAAAATTAATCTAAAAGTTCTAAACCTAGTGATCATTAGTGTTTTTCCCTTTCCGGACTTACAAGTTCATGAATTTATTGTTTTGGATGTTTTAGATGCTTTTATTTAGTTTAATACTTTGGTTTGTAATATTTCATGAGTAGATTTGAAAGATCTTTGGAAGATTTTTAATTAAGTTATAATGTTCTTTATATTATTTATTGTTTTTTCTTGATTAAAGTGCTAGTAACGGGTGCGGGTGTGGGTACTTAGGTACCCAGAGGGTACGGATAAGGGGTACTAAAGTTGCTATTCACGCGGGTATGGGTTCAGGTTCGGGTAAATTTTTCAAAAGCGAGAATGGGGACGGGTACTATACCCTACCCCAAACACTATCCATTGCCATCCCTACTCCTAAAGTAAGGTCTCAGATTCGATTCTCGTGAATGGAAAAAATAGACATCAGGAAAACTTTGACCCCTTAAATGGATCCACCCAACTCGATTTGGATTAGTCAAGGTGACTTTTGGATACCCTAGATCTATACCAATTACAAAAAACAAATGCCATTAGTATATTTTCCAACTTAAATTTGTCTTACGAGTAAAAAGGGATGTAAGTACCAAAACATGGCAGCTATAATGTGCATAAGATATATTAAGCATCAACTTGATATGCAAATTGAATGTGCGAAATTTGTCTTTTTGCCCTAGAATCTAGTACCTTGTCCAATTTTTTAGATTGTCTTATCCATTTTTAATAGTAGCCCTTGACCAATTGTTTAAGTTTGGATTTTGCTTATCTAGCATACATTTTTTTTTAATCATACTATAAGTATGTTTGGGAAAACTAGAGAAAAAAAAAGATTATACTGATAATCAATTTTTGTATAATCGATTATTGTGATAATCGAATATAATCAGAATCTGTTTTTGTTTGGGTCTGTTTGCTGAAAAGCGGTTTTAAGATAATCTATTTCGTTTGGATGATGAAAAAAAAAATCACTTTTATATAATAAATTACGAAAAAGGGTATGGAGTTATTTGTATAATTTAATAATATTTATTTATAAGTTAGTTTTGTAGGGATAAATAGGGAAGAGAGGTTTGAGAATGAAAAATAATCAAATTACAACAATCTTAAGCTAGAAAAAACTAGATGACATAAAACAGTTTTTTTTTTCTAAAAAAAGCTTTTTTATAAATTTAAGCAAAATACCAAATATGATAGATTATCTATGAAATAGCTTTTAAGCTAAAAAATAACTGAAATGTTGGGAAAATAATTTTTTCCAAACACACTCATAAATTTGGGCTGACCTATCCAATTCTACCCATTAAGAGTGTGTTTGGGAACATGGTTTTAGTGCCCATTTCAGCTGGTTTTTTTAATTTAAGCTGTTTTGGAAAAAATTGTGATGTTTGGGAAAAAAACTGAAATCAATAAAAAGCTTTTTTTTTTGGAAAAACGCTGTTTTGCCATAAGCTTCATGGGGGAGCTGTTTTGCTTAAAACGCTGAAAAGGGGAGGGCGGCACTGTTGCATTTTATGCGTGCGTACCACTGTGCCCTTGTTACTGTTGGAAAAAGAAAGAAGAGGGAGGGAGGCGCTGTAGTGTTGCAGTTGAAACTCTAAGTAGTTTTTTTTTTTTTTTTTTGTTTAATAGGTAAATTTTGTGGTTGAAATTAATTTAAAAAAATGAAAATAATATTAATCATTGGATTTAAAAATAATGAGTGACAAATATATGCTTTTAAAATTTAATTTAGAGTAAAAATTAATAGTTGAATTGATCAATCAAAAAAATCAATGACCCAAAATTTAGAAATTTTATTCAATTTTTATAGATAGGTAAAATTTTGATGATATGATATAAAAAATTTAATGTTAAAATAAAAACAAATATTATAAACAAATATCTTCATACCCTTTTTCGTAATTTACTATGTATAAGTGATTATTTTTGTATCACCCAAACGAAATAGATTATCTTAAAATAGCTTTTCAGCAAACATACCCAAACAAAAACTGATTCTGATTATAATCGATTATCAAAATAATCGATTATTTGAAAACAGATTATCAGCATAATTTTTTTTTTCCAGCTTTCCCAAACACACTCTAAGGGGTAGAACGAAACAAACAGAATCCCAGAGAATCCTCCGATGTCATAGGTCACCCATTGCATTGGTCAATGGGTCATTTTCTGAGCCTCAATAGGAATAGTAGTTTAATTCCATGCACCACAAATTGAATATACAAGGGGGGAGGCGCCTGCCTATTTTGTCCTATCCTCTATGATCCTTTTCTTTTTGTTCCTCTTTCTTATGTACCAAAAAAGAGTAATGATATTTGGACATAAAAATTATGTCCAACACTGTATAAAAATACCCCTCCCTATTTATTTATTGTTTTCTTCTCTCTCATTATATATTGCATCACTCCCAAGACACTTAAAGCTCTATCGTGTTTATACAGGATGTTCAAATATGAATCATCTTAGAAAAGTAAAAGGAGCATGCGTTGGTATTGGACAGGAAAAGAATGATAATGACGCCAATGAAAAGGACCCTTATGCTGGCAAAAGGTCTAACTAGTCATTGTATGGGTGTGTCTCAATTGGAGTGTCCAATTGCCAAAGGAGATGGATGCATCACTTGAGCCTTATCTAACCATGCTGTGTGGGGATGACTATGAACTTGTGTCAGTGTGATGCAATGGTCATCAAACAGTTCTTCCCTTAAACAATGCTTGCATTAAATTAAACACATACACCCCTCAATGGATCACTCTGAACCAATTTGTGGTTTTAGTTGGTCTCCTTAGACTTGCACATCAGTTGCGCCGAATGAAGACAAAACCGAATTTATCCACGTGTATAAATGCAGATAGTGGAACTTTCAGATAACATACAATTGTCAAATAACATAAATGCCAACTATTAATAGGTGATTGCAAAAATAAAATGTATATCAAATAACATATACTCAAAATGAGATAAATCCAATTATAATTAAATGACAAAACTATAAAATGTAAAATAATGAGTGAAAAACATGTATGAATAATAACATCACTTCTGTTCTTACAAGTCCGATAAATAAAATTAAATGAACCATTATGTCGTGTGTGTGTGTGTGTGTGTTAATTAAAATGGTGTATGGCTTATAATTGAAAAGATCTTTAATTATCTTCAATTGTAGACGTGCCCTAAGTAGAGTTACACTATTAAAAGCGATAATTATGTGAATAGATGAAAATTACTGATATATTAAAGTATGCATAATGTTTTGGGTCCAAAATTGGGAAGAGGGCATTACATAGCTTCTCTTATAGACTTTTCACAGGAGAGGCCAAATACTCAAATGTTCTGAAGCATTTCTATGGACAAATTACAGGGTAACCATTATGCCCTTGTGCCCTTATATAGTACAAAGAGGATTCTACAGATATGGCCTTATGTTAGAACTGCACCGCATTAATGTAAATTTGAGATGATCATATTTATCCATGACTGTTGTATTGCACAGTTGCCGGTTGGAGTGAGGTTACTATTAGAAACAAACATGGGGAGGGATGAGCTTTCCTGGATTCATGATATTGTTGGGATCTAGGACTGATTTTATTTTTTTCATTGTCCTCAATGCTTCCTCTCCAAGTTCTTCTTCAAGATACTAGAAAAAGCAACCAAGGAAGAGAGTTTTATTACTTTAGAGATAAATTCAGAATTCTAAAGTAAGGCACAACACATTTGAAAACAAAATACCATCTAAAACAAGCATGAAGCATCAGAGGATGATTCCCTTCCCAATCCTACCATGTAAACTATGATTCACAATAACAACCAATCATGTAATTTAGGAACGGCCTGTTTTTTGTTTAAGGCTATTCATGCAAGGCATTCTGCTACCAATGTGCAGCCAGATTACTATGAAGGCATGTGTTTCTAAAGCTATTAGACACCACACCATGTCCATAATTGTTAAGAAGATTTGTTAGTTACTGTATCATTGGGAAATTTCATAAGTAACTAACATCATGTGTAGAACGTAAGAGAATCAGAGATACTAGTGCAGTTGCTGCAGTACCTTCATTTTTCCAGTGCCAACACCATGTTCACCAGTACAAGTTCCTGTTTGGAAGCAACATAAACCAATTCTCAAAACAGTATCTACTTTACTGAAATGTCATTATAAAAAAATACTAAATGATAAAAGGCACCTCAAATATCACACTAACAGGCAACAGCAAGTGTAAACAATTTATTATTAATACCTTCCAGTGACAAGGCAGCATGAACCATAAAGTGGTTTAGCCTCTCTGCCTCCTGCCGCTGCTCTTCTTGGGTAGGATCAAATAGAATTACCGTGTGGAAATTACCATCACCAGCATGGGCAATTACTGCACTGGCAAGATAAACAACAATAGGCACATGAGTCTGAGCATCAGTCCGATCATCCATCATCATCAAGTAACATTACATATAACACAATTGAATCCAACTTCAATATCCAGAATTAAATAACCATGATCAGACATACCAAACCAGTGGCGATGCATCCAGCTCCTTTTTAGACCTTGAAATTAAATCAGCAAGGTGAGATAAAGGAACACATACATCCTGCAGAAGTTAAAATACAAAAAAAGAATAAAGGAAGTCCTTAGAAAAAATTAAACACAGTGAAAAGTCAAGGAAACTTGGGGCTTTTCTCATTTGGAAAAAGTTCAGCATGTCTGAATACATTTAAATGCGAGGGAAAACAAAAAATTGTAGCTTCAAATTCTTTTCTTTCAAGTCTTTGCACATGCATTTATTCTTATGATCTTTTGTTTCAAGGTATAAAATTACATCCCTCGAGGAATGTTATTGTTGGGTATGTTGGACAACATGTTTGGTTAGCCTTTTAAAATTCTTGGGTATCTTTTTTGAAATTCCTAGGAAAAAATTAGAAAATTGTTTGGTTTATAGTGTATATTCCTGCGAATATTCCATAATTATCAAAATACCCTGATATGTAAAATGGTTTAAAAATCAACTTTTTAATGCAATTGATAAATAAAATAAAAATATAAAAACAAAGTGATTATCATACTTCTAATATAAAATGATTTTTTTATAATTTTCATTTTTTGGGTACATTTTAATGATACATGTTTTGATATATTTCTATTGCTTTGCTTCATTAAAAATCAAAAAAGAAAATGAAAAAGAACCTCAAAAAAGTAGTTGAGTTGCCAGAGTTCAGCTTTGAATACACTTGGCAAACATAATAGGAGAGATCGCACTGTGGGGCAGAAAAAGCTGGAGAGTTAACATAGTTGAGTGGAAAACGATAATTTGGTAATTTTGTATGATAATATGTATTCCCACATATGCATCCCCACTCTCCCTCATGGGAATAAAAACCCATTAAAATGTGGGAATAACATTTCTCTGGGAAGGAAATTTTTTTAAAACCTATCAAACATGAGAATACTTCATTCCAAAATCCTTATTCCTAGGAATCTTTTTCATAGCTTTAAACAAACACACTCGTGGAGGTTAACAGGGACAGATGTTTACCGAGGGCAGGCAACACACCTAATGGAAGAGAATATTTATCAAAAGTATGTTCTAAGAAAGAAAACATCATTCTTCTCATTCTGTTTTCCTGTCAACAATAATTACATGCACTCTTAATTAGTCTTAAAACCATTTTGATGTGGTTTGATACGGATATCTTTAAAGTTTAAATCAAATCAGATCAAAATACACTATCTTTAGAGAAGCTTCATACATCAGAAATATATATTCAAAGAACTTTTTTGTTTTAAGAATGTTCAATACTTGACCCAATCCACATATCAGTTGAGAACTAAATGCACAATTTTCAGGTTGGACTGTGTCTGTGGGTTTATCTATCCTAATCCAACGACACAGTTTTAAAAAAATTCAAATTTTTTTTTTGGACAATTGATGTTAAATAATAAAATTTATTAAAAAAAAGTATTTTTAATTAGAATTTAAAGTTGTTATCAATTTATTAAATATCAAAAGAAACTCTTTAGTTGTTTCTTATCAACTGAACATGTAACTCAAAAATTTAGAAATTAAAACATATGACATTACATAACTAACTCACCGAAATCATTGCCTCCAAATTAGGTTCCATTGCAAAGCAAGCCCAGAGTGCCTCCTTCCTTACCTGCACACGATCAAGATATTGACCTAAACGTAGAAGTAAATAGTAATATTGACTATTTAACAATGAGGTCACTTACAACATATCTCATTGAACTAGACAGAATTGAAACTACAAATTGGGGTGGCAACACAATAACTTAGAAAGATGCCATCCAGAATCCTAGTGATGTTAACTGTGGTTTGACGTCGATTTGATGAAGCATATTGTAGATGAATGGGGAGAATATCAATAAACAACTAATATATGCACAAATCAGGGAAGCAAAAATGGAACAGAATACCAACCATAATCAAGGAATAGACAACTACCTTCCAAAGTTCTTTTTTTGCTTCAGGTTCTTCAGCAAATACAAAATCCGAACCATTGTGCTCAGAAACAATTCTCCGAACAATTTGAGTTTGTTCACGTGCATATGCCTCTGAAGAATATTATCACCAAGTTAGGTATTGCCTTTTCCCCTTTTATACTATGACATAATAATAAATTAAACCATGCAATAAGATTTGCTGTCTTTCCCTCATTCTCTGTGCACATTTGGCGCTTAACATGTTACACAAAATCCTTCCAGGTATGTGACTGTTTACCAAATCTTCCAAGCAGATCCCATATGGTTGAAGAATGTGATTTACAATGCTATCACCTTGATCTGTGATATTCTAATATATAATACATTTTATGCTAAGTGACAAATAAAGAATATGGCAGGGCCAATTTGAACTAACGAGTGTCACTTTTCCGCTATCTTTCCATTTATACATATCGTAGAATTACCATGGGAAAATGCTGCATAAGATCTTGTTAGTCCGAGTACTTAATGTCCTCTCCCTCCACCTCATGTTTCTTTTTATCCATAACCAATATCAATTGGAGATTTTGTATTTTATTGCATGAGAAGCTTACGTCATCATCACATACGAAATATTTTCAGATAATAGGCGATAGATTCACTCAGTATCCAATTACATCATCATCACATATGAAATATTTTTAGATAATAGAAGAGAAATTCACTAGTATCCAATAATGAGATTGTCTAATGGAACCATTCTTATTTTCATGTTCTACCTTTTGTTATCTTTATCTTCTTCAAAAATTGAGCTCACTGACATAATCTTTCTCCAATTCATAATCCATGTGGACAATGCAAATGTATACGTGGGAAACAATGATTAATAAAGAGAATAAGAAAAAAATTATATTTATATTCACCTGTTCCTATAAATTCGAACATTAAAGTTGGACATTCAGGCAAATTCTTCCCATTAGCAATATTGATAGCTTTCACTTGAACTTCATCCAATAGCTCTACCCTTGACACCTAATCAGATAAACAGAAATGTCATTATTGGATAGAGAAAGATATAAAAATTTGAAGCCACAGTCCTACCTGTATACCAGACATCATAGTGGCAATAGCAACATCTGCTGCATCCTTTACAGAAGGGAAATTGCACATTGCAACCTGTGCATTGAATCCACTGATAAGCTAAGTAAGGCATATGGTTCCAAATAACTCACATTAAACACATATAGCAACAGCTGAGAACGTATCTTGCATAATAAAATATGAAATAAGTTATCTAGAGAAATATTCCCTCGTGCACCACCTAAATAAAAGCTCACTAACGGTGAAGGTAAAGAACAACGATATAACACGACTGTCAAACAGAATTTAAAATGTTATATCTCTACTTGCTAATTTTGAAACTTTATGAAATACAATAGGCAAGTACCAGAAGATACTAAGTGAGAAAATGGAAGTTTATCTACACAATATGAATGGATCAACTGGTAAGGTTTCCCATCAAATAAAATCATATTTAGATGGAAAATCAACCATTCTCAGAAAATTACATACTTCATTTAGCATAATAACAAGATGAATAAATAAGTTAGTAATTTAAAACACCTCCAGACAATATGGATGGGTGGATATGATGTACTTTTCTGAGCTTGGATTGCCATGTGATATGGAGACAGCATGAAAATTGATAGGAGGAAGGAGAATTGTAACACCACGCAGTAGTAAGGGAAAAGAGCAATACTAAGATATCCTTAAAGAGTAAAAACAAAATAGTGACATAAATAGTGCAAGCTGCACTGATTATCATCAACTGTTTATAAATTAAAAACTTTCCAGGACAGAAACCAGAAACAAGTGACCTCAGAAACATTTAACGAGTTTCAATCAATTTGATCACCATAACAAAATTCGGTGGATCAGACAAAACTTAAGAGAGGACACATCTGAAAAATGAATGAAAGAATCAATTTACCACTGAATAATGGGGAATTTTCTGAAGCCGCAGTGTTACTTCTGTTATAACACCAAGTGTTCCTTCACTTCCAATCATCAGGCGGGTCAGATCATACCTAGAATATATAATTCAAAGAAAAAAATCAGCACCATGTTATTGCATATCTGTCCCTAGAGAGATCTTTGGAGTGTTTTGCAATGTAAAGTGTAGCATGCATTCAAGCGATCAAGGATATGTTACATGTATGATGCAGTGACAAATGTTCAGACACCAGGTGGTTTAAGTGAACAGTTTCCAATACAAGTAGGTTTGTATCGAGGCTCAATATTAAAGCACCCTTTCCCATTCCTAACAGACAAACTCACTGCACATATTCAAGATGAAATGCTTTGGTGCATGTTTTTTGCTGACAATATCATTTTGGAGAGTGGATGTTAAGTTGGAGTAGAAAGGAAATAATCTAGAGACCAAGGGATTTCAATTGAGTAGATCAAAGGAAAAATATATTGATTTTATGTTCAGCCAGCAAAGGAGAGTGGCTGATGGGATGGCAAGAATTGAGGATGAAGTACCTAAAACTGAGAGATTCAAATACTACGAGCCGTATTAAAAGTGAAGGGGATGCTAATGATGTCAAATATCATATCCAAGAAGGATGGATGAAGTAGAAAAGTGTCTGAGGTATCTTATATTTTGGGTAGAATTTACCATATTTTTTTGCCCTTCAAAGTTTACTTATATTATTCCTTTTGCCTGACCTCTCAGAAGATCATTTAAGGGGGAAAATTAGAAGAGAAACTGATTAATATATAAAGGGACAAGAATATAACAAACCCTGCAGCACTCTTCCTAGCACGAGATGCAGTCTTCACAATATCTCCATTGGCAAGAACTACCTGGGACACAATCAGAACGATAAATATATCATCACATCAATGCATTATAGATCAAAAATTGGGATTGACAAACCTTGAGACTGATGACATTATCACGCATAGTTCCATACCTAAAAATTATTAAGGGGAAAGGTTATGCCTAGTAGTATGAAACAGCTTTAAAGTTGTTTCTTGAACAGCGTTTTACTTATAAGATCCAGAAATTTTGGCTGATAGAATTATATCAAGTCATCAACATCATGTTCAATAACCTTAAATGAAATAATAAGCCTCAAGCAAATAGCTTGGAACCATATATTTGACCTTGTAACCACTGACAGTTTGACATCCACATAGATGAAACATTAAAACCAGCATGTAACTGTGTTTGCCAACAATAGTTGAAAAATATACACATAATAGAACAGGGTCACCACCTCACAGCTAAAGAACCAGAGCAGCGTGTAGCACACATCCCTCCGATGCTTGCACCAGGACCTGCTTGTAACAAGTAAGAACTTCACTATTCAGGGAACATGCATTTACAAAACAATGCTCTCTTCCACGTTTTTATGTCTTGCTTGTCATTCAACTATTATAGATAACATTCTCCACAAACTAAATTACCAGTACATATTCAACTAACCTGGATCAAGTGGAAAAAATAGGCCATAAGGTTCCAAATACTCATTAAGCTCCATCCATCCGATTCCAGGCTCAACAACCACATCCATGTCATCAACATGTAATGCTTTCACTCTCTATAGATTGAACCAGCAGGCTATGTAAGTATGGGAGGCAGCTAAAGTAAAGTTCATATTTTATGTCTAATCTGTACCTATATGCACACGTGAACCTTAGTCTGAATGTTTAAACATATCTAAAACAATGTTCTGTCTGCATAATGGTACTAATAAACCAGATGACTCTAATAATTTAAACTGCATTAATCATCAAGAAATATATAGTTGCTGTAGTTCCTAGCACAATTTTCTAACACCACAAATTCAACAAACTCCACTTGAAAGACAGTAAGAAACCCATGCAATAGAATGGCTCTAGTCTTTTCTGATGCTAATGAGGATACTATAATTTTTTTTATTTGCGGTAACAATTAATCAATAGTGCATGGTTTAATGGATTCATAAAAAAAGCCACTAGCATATTACAATGGTCCTACATCCTACTTGAAACAACTATATACAGATATACCACAATCATAACCAAACATGTACATACTTTCATTAACGACATGTCAATGCAAACCCCTCCATTCGGGGATAAGGTGTGACCCTCAATTGATGTAGCTCCACCATAAGGTACAATAGGAATCTATTACCAAAAAATTAAATCAATAATAGGTAAACCAAGGTTAATAATTTCTCAAGAATATAATCATTATTAACATTATGTGTCCATGACATTGAAAGAAAACTATGAGTTCTTTAAAGAAGCTGATAGGAGTAAGAGATGCAGTTCCCCCCCATACATAAACAAAGCAGGTATGATGGATCACACTGTAAAACCAGGAATAATATGATAGACCATAATAGTGTAAATAGGATAAACTTACATTCAAAAGTCATGTTGGCTTTATTAAATTTCTGATAGAAAGTTGCCTTCTCGTGCAATTCAAGAAGGGAGCTAGAGGGAAAAAAAAGAAAACCATAATTCTTTTACCTTTTCTAATCTTTTGAAATTTGAAATGGAAGCGAGTAAGAAAATTCTTTAGGAGATAACAGGGTTTCAAAGAATCAATTCAACAAAACGCTTTTTAACAAATAAATGGCTTTATAACTCTAACATTTGCAGGCACAAAATCCACAGCACTTGAAGTATTACAAGCATACCATTTTATGCCAATATTTAATTTGGTATAAGAATAAGAGCATAAACAATTAAACTCTGCAATAAAGGACACACTGATAACATTTCAAATAACTGCTTGATTCAACAAATTAAATTATTAGGGATGGGCCAAGGCATGGAATTTAGATCACTCGTCACTATAATCTAAGTAAGTTCAAATAATATGTCTATTGCTAACAATAAATGGTGAGGTAGAAACTAATAGAAGAAACAAGAAAATTAGAAAAAAAATTCGGAATAGGCTTATGCGTCCTTTACTTTGGGAACATATTAGCATAATTGACATGGTTCAAGATAATAGGCCTTGAATTAAGCTAGGTGCAGATAACTTAATAGAAGTTGACCAAAATAAAATGATGAATGAACATTGTGCAAGTTGATATTCAAAGGTCAGGTACAAGTAAATCAGAAAGGACCGTCTTAATGAATAGTTGATAACTAAGACCAAGGAATTATGTTTCTGACATTTATGTTCAACTATCATGAAAATAGTTATAATGACAATAATGTAAAATAGAATTATGGCAAGAAAGATGGGGAAGAAAATGCGCATAAATACTGTTTGATTTATAGGATACATTTGAACTTCATTTTCCTAGTGCTTATGAGGCCCATTGTGCTCTAGGAAGATTGCAGGGGTACAATGAAACAATAAATTTAGATATATGGTAGCAGCAAAATTAAAGATGATAGACTGATAATTGAATAATTGGTGAAAAATAGTCGAATATTTGATGAAGGAAGGAAGTCTCAATTGAGAACTAGACAAACCAAAAAACCTAGATTATGATAGAACAGAGAAACTGGAATGTATTAATGACTGAAAAAGATGGAGCAAAGCTCCTTATAGTAGATAGATGCAGCTAGGAAAAATATGAAAAGAAGGAAACAACCATACACCAATTGCTCTCTAAACCTGGAGAACAATTCTCACCCAAGGCAAAGCCTCACCACTACACCAGAATTTTCCCCAATACCCCCAGATAGACCCCTCCTACCTCCTAAAATCCTCATTTGGTTCCAATGGTAATGAACTAATGATTCTCATATCTTTCCCTCCACTCCTCCTTTGCCATGTGTCCTTTTCTGTTTCTATTCCCTCACCTTCTCTAACTGTTTTCACTTTCTCCTTTCTGCTGCTGTTACCTCTCTTTCTTCTCCCATACACTTGCAGGCCCACACTATTTGGCCCATTCACCCCATCAGGTTGAACTGACACAGCAGGCCTATGTTCATTTGCCACCCTTCTATTCCTTCTACTATAGACCTGTATTATGGACCTATCATATTATTATAGTTAAGGATGAACAACAGAGGTATAATTTCGAAAAGCAGAACAGCTAAAGTGTTAGAGATATAATAATCCCTTCAAGTGCCTCACCTAACAACTTAAGCTTTGGGAAAGATGGTTCATGACATGGTATTAGAGTCTCTATAACAAAGTTGTCTAGAGTTTGATCCTTGCCACCCCTACTCTTCTAATAAAATGTTGAATTTCTACGCAAAGCAGGTGGGTCTGGGCATTTGTCCATGCTTCAAGCCCAGATAGCTCCTGCGTGAAGGGGCATGCTAGAGATATAAAACCATTCATGTGCCTTCACCTGACAGCTTAAGTTTTAAGTTGTTAGGTGAAGGCATATACATGAAGCTTTTCTAAAAGGGAGCAAAGTCAACGCAAATATCATGATCAAAAGGGCAGGATTACAAAAGATATATGAAGGATATAGGTTAGGTCTAATCCAAATGGCTCTATAATGAAATGTCATGAAGGCAAAGCAATCGGCTTAAACTCGCTTGGCAATGTGAGTTGAGTTGGAGGAACGCAAACCTTATGATTGTTGCATAATTTGACTACCTTGGAGACCTCCTCTTCAGATCTGCAAATGAGAATGCAATGCAAGAAAATAAATACATGTGGTGTGGATGCTTTAACTTTTACCACAAGAACATATCTGCAATATTTTAAAAATTCTTCTACTTTCCTGTTTTCATTCATGTCATTCTAGACACTGTATATATGTATATATTTGTGTGTGTGTGTGTCATAAGCTTTTTTGACCCAGCATGACTCAGACTTTGGATATTCCAATGCATATGACAGATGTCATATCTCTTCTCAATAAAATTAGATATTAGATATAAAGGCATGAGGGAGAAAAACCACTAAATATATGGAAATATGATTATATAGTTCTGCAGGATTCAAAGACCTGACGGAGATTAATCAATTTGTTGATCTGCAAGCAAACAAATTGACCAATGTATCTAGATATTTATTTTAACAAAGAATCAACCACATAATATCAGATTTTCTGTCCACAAACAGCATTCAGGTCAAACATAAAAGAAATACTTGTTACATAAGGTACAATATTACGACTCCACGAGATGAACACAAGTAACACATTTTCAACACAGCTTAGCAGCAAGTCTGGAGCAAGTATTTCTTATTTTGATAACCATAAATGGAAAGAGATAAAAACATATCTAAGCCTTTTAAAAGAGTTCTCTAGAAACTTCCGGGGTCTTCCCGGGTCTTTGTCGATGCAAGAAAATATGTACCAATTTGTGATTCAGTTCCAGAAATCTAAAAGGCTTGCACTAAATCACTGCAGCATTGTAAGAACTAAGAACAGATGAATGATGAAGTAAACAGAAATTTCAGCAAAAGGTTCAGAGCTTGTCTCACCTTGGATAAACAATCACATCCGGGATATTGACAGCCTTGTGAAAGCTATTTTGTGGTTTTCCATGGATATATCTCTCATCATAATCAAGTGATATGTTATCCTATAGAATAAGAATTATAAAAAATCAACCTAATAATCACAAGTTAACCAACCAACTAATAACTGAGACTGGGCTGGACTGGACTGCTTTCCAAAAACCAAAGACCAAGTTAACAAATGAAATAATAACCAACCTGCTTAACAACAAATAGCAAGAACGAAAAAAAGAAGGAAAAAAAAAATCAAATCTAAGTGATGAAGACACTAGAACCAGTCCAAGCATTTCTAAATCTTTTACTTCTTTCTTTGATTCAAATTTATGAGATATTCATATAAGCCGAGATTACCTGACAGATGGCTTTCAACTCGTTGAGAAGCTCCTGTGGAAATTCTTTCTGTGATCCCTTAACAACATACTTGGTACTACCTTTGCCCCCAAAGTTCGCATCTCTAACACCCATTACAAAAAAATTGGATGTCATTCATTATCTATCATGTATGTCTCAAAAGAGTTTTGTTATTTGAACATCAAATTTTGGACATCATGTCTCAGTTACTTTTTATGTTCTTTGTATACACACATTCCAAAAATACATAAAAAAACAAAAGGACACCGTATGGGATCCCTGTTTTGACGTTCAAGAATCATTTGTGTCTCAAAACTAGTCGATAACTAACATCCAAGTACCCAATGAGTAGAAAACAATGCTAATTTGCAAAACATATTCAAAACATGATTCCCCAAAATTTCAATTTATCTATAACTTGATGAAGATAATTCACCAACAATTTGATTTAACTTTTGTTATAGACAAATATTTGGAAGTGTTGCAAGCTAGTAGCCTTAGAACTGGTCAAGGTTAAAAAGGTGAGGCACATAAGGTAATATAAACATGCAGTTATTAACACTTGATAAATTGATAAGTCTTCTCAATCCTTCCACCCCTTCATCTGAATCTTCACAAAGCTAGATTTTTATAGCTTCTTAATCCATAAACAAGAACAAAGAATTGATGAATTGAATATACCTGATGTGGGCATCTTCAGGAGGAGCGTCACATAAGGAAGGAATAGGATTGAAATGGGGATGAAGAGAAAGTGAAGCAGCAGAAACGGCGAGGGCGAGAGGAAGCACAGAGGTTGAAGATGGGTTCCTTGTTGTGTGGGAGTTGAAGGCTGTGTTTGTGTGAGTTTTGATAGAGCGGTAGAAGTAACTGGATGAAGAACGTAAGCGAGAGAACCAGGCGGAGAAATTTGACATGTCGGCTGATAACTGCGAAGCCGATTTAGAGGTAGAAAGAGAGGAGAAACAAGGTGTTCAGCTGCTGATCCAGTGGTCGATGAAGATGAAATGGTGGTATGCATACGAAATGATATTTGGATTTTTCTAACACGTGCAACTTTCCGTACGTTAAGGAAGCATAAAATAAAAATGTTGTATTAGAAAGAGTGATTTTTTAATTTTCAATAAATTAAATACACAACTTCTAATACAATATTTCTATTTTTTGTTTTTTAATATGTGCAAAGTTACACAGGTTAGAAAAACCGATATTTAATCATCAAAACCGATATTTTTATCTTCTTCTTCATCTTCCTTGTATATATAATATGCATCCCACCCAAAAATATAATAAAAAACCAAAAGAACACTGTATGGTGTTCCAGATTTGTTGTACAAATATAATTTCTGAAATTATTATGAAACAATATAATTTCTGAAATTATTATGAAACAAAATTCGACATCAACAATTTCATGAGTTAAAAAAATGTGGTTAATGAAGTGAAATTTTGAGTTTGATTAATAGATATACTCAGATATCGTAGCTAATTAATGATCTGAAACGTCAATAATCATGATTGTGGATGTAGTTAATGATGCTCAAAATCGTAATTAGTGACGTTCAGTATATATCACGTTCAAAATCGTGATTAATGACGTTCAATGGATGATTAATGATTTGCGACACTTCGTATATCAATTAATCAAACTCAATACTTCATTAATCATGTTTTTAAACTGCATTAATCATGATAACTGTTATCAGATTTTATTGTCTCGTTTTAATGTTCAAATAACACAACTAATACGTATTCCAAAAACTCATTTAAAAAGTTTAATTTGCTGTCAAAAAAAATTTTGAATTTCTATTTCATCCCAAACATATACTATTAGATTATACAAATAATTCCATGAAATTTAAAATTTATTTAAAAAGATGTACCTTCTTTCTATTTCATCATAAATAGATATTATTAAATTATATAATATTAAATTATACAAAATGCTTTTAGAATCTATAAAATATGTCAACAACTTTCCGTATAGGCTTTGACATTAGATTTTTTAATAAGCCAAAACAATTGACTTCTCAAAATAAGCTAAAAATAGTTTTTTGGAGTCGACAAGTTACCTATTAAAGCTTATTCAAACACTATTTCTCTACATAAAAGGAATTATATGAGCAGAGAATCTCTAATAAGCAGTAAGCTGTGTTATCCAAACGGGGCCTAAATAGTTTATAATCTTTATATGAGCTCATTTTAGTTTATTACAAAAAGTTTGTCAGAGACGCTTATGAAAATAAATTGTTAAAATTTTTTTTAAAAATAACTTATTGAATAAGCGCTTAATTAAGCGGTTCATCCAAACCATTCTAGTGGTAAGTGACCTGATAGAATACCAATTTAAATGGAACAAAATAGGATTGAATCACACAAAATTATAGGAATAAGATTGAAATAAAACACCAAAGGGTAACTAAATAACAATAATTTTATTACTGAATAACGAATCACACATGATGCAAAATAACTTTCCATTGATTATTTCCAATCATAACTGCCATCATGTTGTTTTCCTATGGGTCACATCACTTCTTGCCCCTCATTGCAAAACCAACCTTGCTTCTTACCCCTGAAAAACCAGTTTGGTCTTGAATGCTGGAAATTGGCTCTTCATCAACTTCTATAGCTACTATTTCCCCCTCTTCATTCAGCTCTTCATTATCTCCTAAGATCACCAATCTTAATTGTTTCTCTGCATGATAATGTAATGGATGGAATTTTTCTCCACACCTAAAGCATAAACCCTTGCTTTTCCTCTCCATCAATTCTTGATATGTTAAATGGTGCGAGCCTGTTTGGTTGAGATACTTCTCAACGCAAACTCACAAATCCCACGTTCCGAGGCACCAAAACTTACTTTTTCTCAAAGCTCAACTTTTGAGCTTTCATTGAACGGAAGTTGGAACGCTGAGTTGTGTTAGAAATAAACTAAAACAAACAAACACACACACAGACTTTTGTTTTTCACGCCAAAATTACGCATATCTTCTTCATTTTTTTTTTTGCCCAGAAGATGCATGACCTAGAGCCACGATTGAGGCTTGGAGTCTGAAGGTATGTAGTTTCTGTTTAATGTTCGGTTGCAGGCCTCCTACGAAATAACTCAAGTATTGTTCCTCCCGTAGTTTCCTTACTTGAGAAGATAAGAACTAGAAAACTTCTATATAATCATCCACGGTCCCTGTTTGCTACAAATATTTCAACTCTTCATAAGGATTTTCAACATTTCTCCCTCCAAACCTTACAATCAAGGCTCTTTTAATTTTTCCCAAGTCAAAGGATCCAGTCCTTGGATTAGGATATGTTTAGTTTTTAGTTTGGAAGAACTCCAACATTAAGTCATTCCCAACAAAAAAATCAAACATACATTTAATAAAACATTGATACCCATGTCAAGGATGAGTACAATTAGAAGCAAATGAACTTGAGTACAATTAAATGGGGGTCCGGGTCCGGGGCTGGGTTCCTCAAATTTACCTTAAACAAAATATCCCCCTAAAATCTCTTTATTTCTAAAATCCTTCATATTTAATACCCAAACAAAGTATTTTAGAGCGAAGTATTTTAATTATCCTCTTAAAATACTTCACCCTCTACAAATACATCATCCAAACACACCATAATGATTTTATGTAGCCTTGTCCTGATTGGATCCCTGACACGTCCAAGTGAAATTCCTTTTAATGCTTAATCGGAAATCTAACATGTCCAATATCAAAACTTTAACATGCTTAAAATCAAAGTCCCAACTCAGTATAAACATAAGGAAAACACATGCAATCACTCAAAAAAATTCATATTGTTTTTGATGTGCACCGAATAACACTACATAAATTTATCACTGAATTTGTGCAACGCTACATCACGTTTTGCAAATTCACATACTATCCAACAAATCAAATGGTTGGCTCTTTATTTTTGAGCATTGTTCACATAAAGTTTTTCAAGTTTAAATAACAAAAAATACATGTATTACCAATTTCTAATAATAAGAAGAATAACAATTATTTGATAACTTCCCTAACAAAAAATTTGGATATCATCACAAGCTTGCCTTGAAATTTTCAAGATATGGCGGCCAAGATGCAACCAAGTTTCCAAAATCATTTTGTTCTTATTTACTATTTTCCGCTTTATGCTAAAATCTAAAAAAACTAATTAATTACTCACAGCAGTTCAAAAAATCTTATAGCTAAAAAAAGGACACTCAAATCATTTAATAGTTCCTGGGAGTTCTGTTTGTGAACAGTACTGCTTGGATGTTTCAGCAGCCAAAGCATAAAAACCTACAGTAATCCCATTGCATACATGGACTGCATGTTCCAGTATTCCTTGGATTGCTTCAACATATCACTTCGTTCGCCAGCTAGCCTTTCTTTCCAGTATTCGTTGCACCTGGGAAATGTTGAAAGTTATTATGATGCCAATGTTACTTAAGAATAAGATATAAAATGTTATCATGTACCATTTGATACCTTCTTTTCATAAGCAGATCAAGTTCTAACATTCGCGTTGCCTTAGAATAAACTCCAACCTACATAAAGAAGCGATGAAGTATTCTTTAATAAACGAAAGGAAAACAGAATATGGTCTAAAGCTCCAATGGTTAGCTAAGATATATGACATAATCATTATACTTTTTAGTCGTAAGGTGGCCATGCTTTCCTATGCATAAGGGCGACAATGGACATATGAAGAAATTCTAGTTGTAATCTCCAATGGTTGTAAATTGATCTGATGCAAGTTTTTGTTAATTCATATAAAAAATCTAGTTAATAGTATAATCATGAGCTTGATGGAAAAGTTGCGTTGTTTATCAAAAGCTTTTCGGATCCCTTCGGTTGTCTATAATACTGATATGGATAATGGATATGAAGAAATTCTCGCAATAGATATCATAAAGAAAAAGAACGAGAGTCATTCCATCGTTCTCCCCCATTCTATTATGCTCCATCGATACAAACATAGCCAAAAGGAGAAAGGCATGGCAACTGCCTCTTCCTTTGCCAAACTCACCCCCTCTCAGGATACACAAGTGCACTAGTTAATCCCCCCCTTCTTCTTGTATTATTTTACGAAACCAATACTTCTCCCCCCTCCCCAATGATTTGATTGCTTCACAAGGGCAGCATCATTTAAATATAAATGAGTGTGAAAAGCATACCTCTCTGCATATGGGACACTTTGATTCTGGACTTGCAGCTTTAAGGCCTTGGAAGATCATCACAGAGGCAGCTGAGCAAGCACATGACTTGCAGAAGAGATGACCACAACCCAAAGCATACGGATTGAAAACAAAATCCTATCATACCACAATCCAAGCATTTAGAAGAGGCATTGATGCATGAAATATTTGTTTTTTCCCCCTCTCTAGGGTAGCATACAAATGAGATCTTACCAGGCAAATTGCACAAGTTAGATCATACTCAAGCTTAATAGAGCCTGGAAGAATCAATGTCATTACAGCTTCAGTTATGTTTAGATCACATGAAAAGTGACCACATATTCCATCAAGCTGACAACCATCTAGCCCACTATAATTCAGATAAAAAGCACCCAATTCAATTAGCCAAGGTAAGTGTAAAAGTTCAATGTGTTCAGCATGCATTATGGATTTGAAATTATCCCCATTCACAGAGTTGTGTACCTGGAGCAAAATATGAAAGGATGGAGTCACACGAGATAACACTTAAGCAGAGAAATATAAATGAAAGGGGCAAAACAAGGAAAGTAAGTAGCAGCTGTCTCATTTGATGCATACTTTATCATATTTCTTAAGTATTTTTCTCATTGCTATAGCATTCATTGCAATGTACTCAATTAAAATTCTCCCTTCTTGCGCAAGGGCTTGCCTATCATTTTTAAAGCACTGACGCAAGCTTAATACATATCTCTTCATTCCTGTTGCAATATGAAGACGCAGGAGATGCCTAACTCTTGAACTAAAGTATCCTGCTATATCTGATGCTTCCTTCATCAACTCAGAGAAGAACTTTTGATCACACACTACAAGTGGAAAACAAAAAATACATTACTAACAAGACATATAATAATATAATAATGTTAACACTAATCACAGGTAACGTAAGCTCTGATCAATTGCAAAGAACCAAGATATCCAAAGATAGCATAGCAATGCATTGACTAAAGTAAGTATCATAGAACTCGAAACTAGAGGAGTACTTAGAGTAAAATCATATTAACTCAATAATACTAATCTGAGATAACATAAGCACTGACCAATATATATCGCGTAAAAGATTTTTTGTTTTGGTACATTGGATAAGAAACAAAAACAACAACAAAAAAAAGAAAGAAACTAAACCCAAGAAAAGGACATCCCCATAGCATCAGCAAGAAGCATGGAGGAAAGGCCAGAAGGAGGGTTAGACCATTCTACAAACGCATCAAATCCCTTCATGCCTAGTTTGGCCATGTAATCAGCACATGAGCTCCCCTCACGAAGGGTGTGTAAAACCTGAACTTCCCAGCTCAATGAAAACAGCCTCCTGATGTCCAAGACAATGCAAGCATAGTGGTGAAGCAAAGAAACTTCATTCTACACCAGATGAATTGTGTCCATAGATTGAATCAGATTCACACATTACCTTCCTAAAACCAGCATCCCAAAGAACTTGTAGACCCTTCGGCATGGCTCTTAGTTCCGCTAACAGGTTCGTACCATGACCAATGTAGCCCAACAGCCAAGAACCATCTTCATTACGAACCACACCACCAATACCTGCCCTGTCAGGATTACCTTGTGCACTACCATCTAGATTAAGCTTGACAAAGTCAGGGGGAGGCTTCGACCAACTAACCATCCGAGGGAGCTTGCAATTCAGACAATTCATGCTCCACAGCTCCCAATTTAAACAATCTTGAGAGTGGATATTATGAGTAACCATAGCATCCTCCAGCACCTAACGGTTCATAACCTCATAATTACGGGCCCTCCAAACCCACCAGAGTCCAGCTAAAAAGAGACAAGCTCACATACCCAAAGAAGCTAGCTTCCTGACCTCAACGCTATCTACAGACATTTACGCTGATTACAATCCCAAAACAATACAATAAAGATTCATCCTCTCTTCTAAATAATCACCAACCTTTTAATGAAGGTAACCTTCAATTCAGAAAAGTTCTACTAAATCAACAACATTAATCCTCTCTCCCAATTAACCTTGATTTTAACCATCCTAATCCCTTCTCACTACAAAATGTTAAAATCAGTACTTTTTTCTCATTCATAATCATGACATGGACCTTTAAGAAACATTTGTTCCCTTGTTTTTAAATTAAATAAAATAAGAATGAAATTCATAAATGAAAGTTCTGGCTTTTACATCATTAAAGTCAACACCAGCATATTTACTTGCTCTTACTCTTGATTGGGCAATTTAATGGCCTAAGATATTAATTTTTCCGCAACCCCAAATGCGAATCAACCTTCAGTTTGGTCCCACAAAACCTTCCATGAAAAGCATAAAATAATAACCTTGTGACTTAAGCATTTTAAACTAACTGAATCTAATCCTTAAGAATGATAAGGTAATATAAATGAACTGAATCCTTAAACTAACAAGTTTCATATGATAAATAAAAAAAAAGGGTTTCAAAAACACATGGTAAAAATAAAAGTATAAATAAGACTTACATGGGCAAGATTGACATTGACATGAGTGGTTTTCAGCTAGCTCAGAATCAGAACAAGTGTGCAATTGTTTACAACTCTGGCAACTCTTTAACACTTTTTTTAACCTAATGTATTCAATATGGGCACATTTTTTATCCAACATCCACTCCTGCTCTTCTTGCAGGTATTCTCTGAATGTACATCCGAATTTCATTTATCCTTTTCACCACCTTCCAAATCCAGATTTTTTTTTAAAAAAAAAATCTCCACATAATAATCTATACAAGATGAGAACATGGGTAAAACATTCAACAATTGTGGTGACATGAATTTGATTTTCAGAGCATACCTGCGAAACGTGTTTGGATGTGGCTGATGAGAAAGCGTCGGAGATTATAACAAAGAAAAAAAAATAGAGAAGGAGGAGATTAATTTGTTGATATGATTTGTAGAAGGGGATGAAGGAAATTATTTATAATTAATTAATTAATTAATTAAAATTTATAGGGAGTGAGGGTGAGAATTGAGATGAAGAATAAGAAGAGAGTAACAGAACACGAGACATATGGTGAGTGGGGTAATGTTGTTGTGCATCGTTAGGAGTAAGTACAAGGCTCCGTGGAAAAGAGCAAGTATCGTGAGTTTCAAGCCACAAACACCCGCGCTTTTCGGGCAATTTTTGTTTGTTTCACCCAAGTAATATTTAATTCAGTTCTACTTCTAGAATCTATTTGATAAAAAAAAATTAGTTCTATAATCTTCACACTAAAAAAAAATTCAGTTCTAGAACATCAGAACATCTGCTGCCAAAAAAAAGAACATCAGAACATCCACACCTACGATTAGGGGTGTCCATGGGTCTGGGTAGACCCACGAAATCGGCCAATCCGACCAACCCAACCCCGATTTGTGGGTTGGTTCAGGTGATTGGGTTGGGTTGGGTTGGGTTGGGCAAAAAGGTATAGGATCCATAGAGTATGGTTGGACAATGTGTTTAAGAATTCCAAACTCACTAAACCCAGCCCAACCCATATTACTTAGTTTTGTGTTGATGGTTGTTGAATGTTGATGACTTTTACTTTTTCATTGTAATAATTTAGACTTTTAGTTGGCGGTTGTTGATGATTTTAGACTTTTAATTTATGGTTGTTGATGTTACTTAAAGTTTTAAACATGTTTATTCATCATTTTTGAGATTTTTTCACATTTTCTACCCTGACAGACCCCACCCAGAATTGAACATTTGTGTGTTTCTTGTCAGACCCGACGACCAACCCAACCCAACCCATAAATGGTCGGGTTGAGTTGGTTTGGGTTTCATATTTTATTTTGAAAAACCCAACCCACTCACCTTTGATTGAGTTGGGTGCCAAAACTTACTAAACCCAACCCAATCCGACCCATGGACACCCCTACCTACGATACTTAATTAGTAATATTTAAAATCATGATTATAAATCAAAATTGAATAATTCATTAATAATCATACTAAACTTCATTAACCAAGATTTTGTGCATAACCAGCCAAACTGTCCGAATTACTTATTTACCACAATCATATCCATTAATCAAAGTCAACATGTCATTAACCACGAATTTGAATGTTATTAAATCATTAATAAGGTATTGCAGATGTCAACATTTTAGATATTCAAATAATATTGCATAAAAATACACCGATACAAGCAAATAATTATATGAAACTTGATCATTAAGTTAAGGATTTGATTAATATTTAGGCTTAATTGTAGTTTTTGTCTCTATTATTGGTCATGTGCGATTTTGGTCCCTAAAGTTTTTTTCGTGCATATTTGGTCCACGTATTTTTTCAATGTTGCAAATTTGGTCCTTTTGTCAATTTTTTCAATGGTCAACATAGATAAACCACTCCTCTAAACACAAAGAACCACTGCTCTAAGCGCATAGAACCTCTTGTTGAGTTTTTGTGGTAAATAATCATGTAGTGGAACCAAAAAAAGTCCCGGAATGGAGGGAATAAAACCAGTAAATAACTGAGAGAAACCACTGAATTATGTTGAATCAAAGACGCAGATGAAAGGAGAACCTCAACCAAAGGTTCTGCGTGCTTAGAGGATTGGTTCCTCTATGTTGATCAATGAAACAATTGACAGACATTGGACAGAAGGACAACATTTGCAACAATGAAAAAATAGGGGGACCAATTGTGCACAAAAACAAAACTTTAGAAACCAAAATCGCACATGATTAATAATTGAGGGACCAAACTGCAATTGAAACTGACGAAGTGTCAGATCAAAAGCCACGTATCAGACTAATGTGATAGTCACTTCATGTCAAAACTGACGATGCTAGGTTGAAATTAACGGAAATGACTAACGTGAAAACGAAACGTAGCGTGTAGGACCAATTTTAAAAGAAAAAATCTTATAAGCGATGTGAAAATTAAAAAAATGTTATTTAAACATCGAAGTGAGATAACAAAATTCGACAACAATTTTCATGGTTATTGCAATTAAAAAACGTGATTAATAAAGTGTTGAGTTTGATTAACGGATGTATCAAGGTATTGCAACTCATTGATCATCAACTGAACTTCATTAATCACGAATTTAAATGTCATGATTTTAAACGTCATCAATTGTTCACATATATATTTGAATACCTGAAACTCATGGTTAATGACGTTCAGTGAATGATTAATGAGTATGACACCTTGGTATATCCATTAACCAAACTCAACACTTCATTAATCACATTTTTTAACCATGTTAACTATAGAAATTATTGTCAAATTTTGTTATTATCCTATTTTGATGTTCAAATAAGACGACTGATTAATTAAACATAAAATATATAATCATTTCTTATATGTTGATTCTCTGTATGCTATAGGCATTCTCTTTTTTTTTTTGACCATGTTATAGGTATAATCTCCGACAAACATGTTGGGCACACAAGATATTCTACCGTCCCAACGAGAGTTTTCATAAACCCTATTCCGCATTGGAGCCGTACAGTTTGGTGTTCTTTGAATCGAGGAATTAGGGCACGCAACTTTCCTAATTGAAGAGAAAAACAGACGAGCTCTCAGATTTCATTGACTTTTGTTTGATCCGATCGCATTGCCGCGTGTTCCAAATTGGGGTGGTAGAAACAAAATTTCGGTTTTCGAACAGGAACGAGGTTCTTTTCACTTCCCCGTCCTCTAAATCTAACTGAATGTTTGGATTTTTGGGGGTTTATTTTTGTTTCCATTATTCTTTATCTATATGCAGTAATTTGATATCAAAGTTGTGGGATTTTGTATTTGACTGTAATTGAACCGCAAAGATTTGATTTTTTGTTATTAGTCAGCAATTGAGATTACCCAACAACAAATGAACAAATTAGAGGTTCAAGATTACTTATAAAATGACAATATCCATATACTATCTAGATTCCTTAGTCTATAGTTGATAATGAAGCTATTATAATTTCAGTGCTACAAATTTTTGTTGGTTATATTCCTCTATCTTTCTCTATCTGACATGTTACTGCTCTCAGTTGCCATTCACTACCCCAGTTTTGATCTAGGTATTTCTTGAAATACTAGCCATCAGATTATTTCCATTTCAATCTTTTGGATACATGATGTTGTCCAGATTTTTGTGATGTTTGTACTAGGCAAGTGAGGACTCCTTTTTTTGAGCTGGGCTTAATGAGTTATTGTGTGGAAAGAAGAGGTTTTGTACATTCCTGAGATACCCTTGTTTTTCGATTTGAATATATTCGTTATCCCCCCTTCCCATCTTCCAAGTTCAAGTGTAGTAATTTATTAGGTTAGATTGGACTTTTTGTTATTAATGTAGAACCTGAGTTCTTAATTTGAAGTACTTAGTATTAGTTATTACATGAATTACTGGAATATTGTTAGAAATGCCTTCGTTGACAGAGAACTGGACAGAAACTAGAGATTTATGCATATAACACATAGTTTAACAACTTGAAATTGTGCATAGGGCCTTTTTTTTTTTTTTGATCTATCAGCATTTATGTTACTTTTTAGAAGGACCGTGGTATCAGAATTTGGTCGCGTTTGGGAAAACAACTTAATTAAGCACTTATCGCATAAGACCTTATTGCATGAGAGCTTATGCCATAAGCGCTTAAATTCAATAAGTTATGTGCGTTTGGATGTACACTTCGAAAAGCACTTATACCAAATTAAGGCGTTTGGATACATTACTATATAAGTGCTTATAAACATTTAATTTTTTTATTTTATAAAATTACAATAAAAATGTAATTTTAACAAACAATTTGATTGCTTCAAAAACAAAAACAAATAATTTGAAGTATTGGTTTTTTTTAACATTAATCTCAAAACACATATCATAAATAATGATAAATTTTTTAGATGTTAACTTAAAAAATAATATCATCATGAAAATTATTTACTAGCCATATGTTTCATTTCGATAGAAAATAGAATATTGTTCAAAAATACCAAATAAGTTGCATTAGTACCATAAGTTTGAGATACAACCCTAAACTAGAATATTGTTCAAAAATATCAAACAAGTTGCATTAGTACCACAAGTTTGAGGTACATCTGGTTTCTAAGGCGTTTGGATACATTACTATATAAGTGCTTATAAACATTTAATTTTTTTATTTTATAAAATTACAATAAAAATGTAATTTTAACAAACAATTTGATTGCTTCAAAAACAAAAACAAATAATTTGAGGTATTGGTTTTTTTTAACATTAATCTCAAAACACATATCATAAATAATGATAAATTTTTTAGATGTTAACTTAAAAAATAATATCATCATGAAAATTATTTACTAGCCATATGTTTCATTTCGATAGAAAATAGAATATTGTTCAAAAATACCAAATAAGTTGCATTAGTACCATAAGTTTGAGATACAACCCTAAACTAGAATATTGTTCAAAAATATCAAACAAGTTGCATTAGTACCACAAGTTTGAGGTGCAACCATCAAACTAGAATATTGTTCAAAAATACCAAACAAGTTGCATGATAATTAAACTAGATAAATCCAGGCATCTGGTTTCTAATGGTGTCTCTGACTTGCTCCATTTGCCTAACACTTTGTTGACTTGGTTCCTCCCATGTTACTTCTTCAGGTGCAGTTTCATGTACATCCATATTATACTCTAATTCAACATTCTCATCAAATAAAAGAAATTCTTCATCACCTATGTCATTCTTTCTTATGAAGTTGTGCAAAGCCATACAAGCAACAATTATGTGAGTCGCAGTTTTCAATGGGAAAGGAGGCATGTTGCCTAGTATCTTCCATCTAGCTTTGCAACACCCAAATGATCGTTCGACCGTGCTTCGAAGGCTAGAATGTAAATAATTGAACTCTTCATTTCTTCCTCTAGCTCTCGGTCCTATTCTAAAATGAGGGAGATGATACCTAGTGGTTTTGTACGGTCCCAAGTAGCCCATAAAGTTAGGATAACCAGCATCAACAAGATAATATTTACCTGTAAATAAAGTATACAATAATTTAATATCTATTCATAATGGTGAATTTTTAAAATATATATATATACAATTCATGAACCTGTAGGAGGATGCGGAAAATGCAACTCAGGCTTGCGTAAAGCTTCCATAAAGATTCTAGTATCATGTGCTGAACCCTCCCATCCTGCTAGCACAAAAGTAAAGCACATATTGAAATCACAAGCAACCATTACATTAGTTGTTGTATACCCTTTTCTGCAAGTGTACGGTATTTGGTTTTTAGCAGGGACAATAAGCTTCACATGAGTGCCATCTATAGCACCAATGCAATTCTTAAAGTAAGGATAATATCAATCATCATTGCTAATATGATGAGGAATGTCTCTAAAGGTTGGGTCAACAGGCTTTACAATATCCTTGGAAAGTGCAAGTACCGCCTTCAGGACACGATGAAATTGTCTGGAAATAGTCTCTCCAGAATGTTGAAACCTCTCCTCCGCATTACGAATTGAACCTGGTTGTCCTAACACATATAAGAAAAGACCAACTTGTTCATGAATACCCATGCCCCTTGTTGGTTTTAGACCATAATTCTGCAAAACATTACACAAGTGCAAAAACACATTTTTTTTCATCCTGAATTGTTGATAACAACGAACCCCATGTCCGTTGATAATCTCTTGAACCCATTCATGACCTGTCAATGCATAAGTCCTACATGGCCTCTTTTCCACATGATTCAAGAACCACTATGTAGCATGAATTACCATCGACAACAATACTTTTCTTTTCTTCCTGGTTCGTGATAAATGACTATTATCACATGAATGATCACTATCTAACCCAGAATCAGTATCATTTGTACTAGTAGTAGACATCCTGTGCAAGTTCCAAATATAGAGATAACATCATAATCATAAAAAGAAATATATATAAACGATTAACAACATTTAATAACTTGATAAGTCAATTTTACACGCATAAGTTCACCTAACAACACATAACAAACCCAAATCAAATAAAAATAAAACAAGTCTAGGCTTCAAATAAAGAAATCAAACAGACCGGGAAACAACTGCAAAGTCAAAGCTAATACATAATTGATAATTCAAAGACGAGCGACATCAGCCAAAGTGTGGCTCTTGATCCAATTAAGCTGAAGGACGGGGTCATTCATTAGAATAAAGGCCTCCCTATTTGACTTGCGGTTCATCAGTCTAATACCTATTATATGAGTCTCCCCACCATACTCCAACCCCGGTAATTGTTTAAGCATATCCATGCATTCAGCAAGTGTAGGAACATTGCTAACATTGCTAACACTGGCACTAGTAGCAGAATTTTCAGTGTTCAAACTTTCAATTATGCGATCGAATTGCTCACACATTCGATGCCCGACACTACCTCTCTTGTTATCCCTCCCACCCCTTTTCCTCTTGGACCTTTGACTAGAAGGACTTGGATCGATTGTGAGGTCTTCAATCCCCTCATATTCGTCCTCAACACCACGCTCCTCAGTCATTGGTGCATACCTTTCATTACTATTTTTTCTTGCTTCTTCCTCTGGGTCTTGAGATGGTGCACATGCACCAGTACCAATAGCCACAGTATCCTTAAAAATGATCTCCATTTCATTCAAATTTTTTAGACCTTCCTTTCTGAACTTTGCAAACTCGGGATAAACCTAAGATTTTTGTATTTCAAATCAGTAGATACTTTAAACATCAGATAAATAAATATATAAATATATAATTACATCAAGGATATCAAATTACCTTAATCTTTTCATCCCACCAAGAATCAGTAGCAGCAATTGTCCCCTTATTATGATCCATTCCAAGACCAGTCTCACATGTTCTGAGTTTTTCCCACGTCTGCCACTCTTTTCTCAAAATATCCCATTTATTTTTCATTTGCTTTTGCTCATAACATAACCCTGTTTGTTCATTAAAACTCTTGATCAAGTTTGCCCACCCCGCTTTGTTAAAGTGAGCGTGTGGCCTATTCCCAGCCCGTACTTGTTCAATACAACACTTAAGAAAGATTTCATTATTTTTTTCATTCCAATCGGCCTTGGGTCGTTTTCCATTACCACTACCATTTACATTCCCTTCAACTGGGTTTGAAGACATCTTAGAGGCAATTCTAACACAATATAAATACATAGCATTAGTTAAAATTACAGCAGCATAGAGTCAGTAACCCCCAAAATGCAAAACATCAAAACATCATCTAACAGCATAAATCAGTTTTGTTAACCCAACAGCAAAACATCAACATCTAGCTGTGTCCATGTTGTTGTGGTTCTAAATGTATGCTATATTAAAAAATGAGCTTGTTTCTTTTTTCTGTATTCCCTGAATTAATGGAAGTTCAATTTTAAATCACTTTGTTATGTATTTGCATTTGCATTTGCATTCAGTGACTTAACAAAAAAACTGAAGGATATCTTATATTTTTAAATCAGAAAAGTCATGGTTTTGTCTTTGGTTGGAAAACTGGGTTGTTATTTGTCTGATTGAAATTCGGACAGAGTCTAAAACGCGTGCCATTCGCATTGGTTATAACTTCTAACCCCCGTAAACATTACTTCTTGACTACTAACATGTTGCATTTTCTGCTGGATGTTCAGTGATGCTTAAGAAAATAGCACTTGTGACCTATGAAATCACATCTAGCTGTGTCCATATTGTTCCCAAACATGCTACAATTACCAATCCCCAACTTTATGCAGATCAACAGGGGCAACATAAACAGATCTCACAGGGAAAGGGAGAAGGGAAAGGTACAGGGAACATACCTTTGTGGACGGCGGCGCTCGAACGGAGGAGGCGAAGGCGTAGCTCGCAGGTGGGGGAGGCGAAAGACGGAGGCAGAAGGCGTAGCTCGCAGGCGGCGTGCGATCTCGCAGGAGGAGGCGATCTCTGTAACATCCCGAAAATTTTATATGTGTTTATTGGATAACTAGTTTTATTAATCAGTTAGATATTTATATTTATGTGTTTCAACTTATTTGATTTTATTTACTTATCAAACTATTTTTGTTTGGTGTGTTAACACTGTGTTATTGCAGTGTATGCACACTCGTTAGACAATAATATTACCCTATTGGCACTATTATTATCTATTTAGAAAAATATTTTAAATGATATGATTGAAAGAAATATGTTTAGATTTTACTCTATTAAATTTTAGATTTGAAAATATGTTAGTTTAAAAGTAATCGGAGATTAATTTTGTATCATCGATTCCAGTGGCGGACCTTGATTGAAATTCTCGGGGGAGCCACTAGTTATTAACTCAAATAATGTAATTAAAACTCATATGAATCATACGTAATTTTATTAAAGGTTGCTCCTATTAAACTATTTGATCATTAGAAAAATGATTTTAAAGTAAAGATATTGAAGCTATACAATTTTCATCTTGCTCCATCGTTTCTCTTTTGGAAAAGGATTTAATTGGTATGTACTTTTATTGGATATAATTTTTACACTGCCAATCAATCATAGATTGACACATCATAAAAATGTTTGACTCTCATCTTAGTTAAAAGTCACACATGTCTTGATTTCTAATAAGTTGACAGTTACACTGTCAATACATAGTAATTGAACTCTTTGAAAAAATATATCAATTTTCTTATGTTTAACCATTTTTTCTTTTCAAAAAATTATACCACTCATAAAATATCCGAAATTAATTATATAAAAATTTATTGAAAGTCCAGTTAATCAACAACTCAATCTAATAAAAAATACATAAGCAAAATAATCAAACCCGAAAAAAGGAGGCATCTAAAATAGAGAAAGTGAGAAAGATTGCAGAATAAAAATAGAGACTGCATCTTATATCGTTACAAAAGAAACCTACAAAAACATCCGAAGAGTTCTTGTTGGAGGTTATCTTAGGTCGCATTCATGAAACCAAAATAACACTTGTCTTTGCTAATAAAATGGGGATGCAATTAATTTTTTCCTTTAAAATGGGGGAGCTAGGCATTAAATTTTTCTTTAAAAAATGTTTTTTTTTTGTTGGGGGGAGCCGTTGCTCCCTCCGGTCTTTATTAAGGTCCGCCATTGATCGATTCCCTTGGTTGATAAATTCAACCATCAGTCTTTACTCTAATTCAAATTTTGAAATTATAAATTTGTCACTCTTTATTTTTAGAAGCAAGAGTCAAAAATCTATTATTTTTCTAAACTCAATTTTAATCACTTAAATGTTCTCTCACACCAAAAGTAAACAAAGATGTTCATTTTCTTTCCTGTGGCTCTCGTATACCCACGTCTTCGGTGACTTCTAGTGTGAAGTACCAGTTTTACTGGTATACCGGTATACCCCAAAATTTCATCTGAAAACTCCTTTTTACCCCTATCTTCAACAAACCCTCATCATCCTTCACCACCACCTCACCAGCCACCCCCCACCACCTCAACAGTGAAACACAGCAGTGGTTGTTGACCCCACTGCCACCAGCCTATTGTCCCCACCTCGGTCCAACCTCCATCGTCGCCACCGTCACCCTACCACCGCCCTCAACCTCCAACAACCAACACTCCCTTCGTGGTCTCATTGTGCTTTGCCTCTGCAAATCAAGCCAAACAACATAACCACCAGATCTGGGCTTCCCTCTCTTCGTGGTCCTGCCGCCGCGTCGTCTGACTTCTCTCTTAGGTAACGGCTGCAGCATCGGAGTCGTGTTGCTCTAGATCTTTATAGGGGGCGGATCTGGTTTATGTAGATCTAGCAGCTGGGTGGTGGTCGCTGTGTCTTGGGCAGGCACTTGGTCGACGAGGTTCCAGGATGAGGCGGTGGTCGAGGTCCTGGCCGCGCACATGGTCCACCGCCGTTAAGTCTCCGATGACGATGGTGGCGGCGTGTCGGAGACCGACCTTGTCGATGAGGGCTTGGACGCGAGTCTTCTAAGATCTGGAGAGGGAGTGAAGAAGGTGGAAGGCAGAGAACAAGAAGGTTTGTTCCATGGTGGATATGGCTTCCAAACCACAAAACTGACATGTGCAGAGAGGAAAGATTCGACTGTGGATATTTGGGTTGTTGATGTTGCTGGACCCAGCGGCGGAGGAAGGCAGGAGGGGCCACCGCCACAGCCACAGGAGAATGTTTTTGGGAAGGATGAGATTTTGAGAGAAAGGATAAAAGGGTCATTTACAATTTTTTTTTTGTTTGATCCAACAAATCTAGACCATTAAATATTTTATTATTATATCCAACGGTTTAAAATCATCCATAATAAAAAAAACTTAGAGGTATACCGGTATACCAGTAAAACTGATACTTCACACTAGAATTTTCTCTTTTTTCTCTTCTTTCACGCATCAGACCACACCCTTCCTTCTTTCTCTCCTTATCTTCTTCTCTTCCCTTCAACCTCCATCTCCTTTCTTCTCTCCTTCATCCAGCTGTGCGCGCAGCCCAGGGAGGAGCTCCGACCGCCGTCGTCGACGTGAGGAAGGAGAAGAGCGTCCGGTTCGCGTCTGGCCGTCGCCGCCGCGCGAGACGCCCTCCGCCGCTGTTTGTGTCGAACCGCCACGGTAAGCACCGTTTATGGTGGTTTCCACCATGTGAGTTCCTTCTTCTCCTTCTTCTTCTTCTTCCTTTGGACTCACTCTCTCCCTCTCTCTTTTGGTTTATGGTTCAGCCACGAACCGCCACTGTCGCCGCCGTCCGCCGCCTACCGGAGATCACAGCACCTTCAAGCTTTCATCTTCTTCCTTTGGGTGAGTGATTTCTCATTTTCCTTTGTCCATTTTTAAAACCCCCGATTTTTCCTCAAACCCTAACCCTAGGTTTGATTTCAGATTTTAATTCTTGAAATTAATTTGTGTTTTACGCAAATGGGACTATGAATTAGTGTTCCCCTAAACTAATTTTATCAATCCTTGATTAAATCGATTTTCCCCCAAATTTTCATCTTGGGCCTAAAAGCCCAAATCTGTTTTGATTTAAATTAATATGATTTTTTTGAGAGATTAAATATGATTAGTGAGTTATATTTATAGTGTTAATGTTGAGTAATTAATTTGGTGATTTGTCTGGTTGTTTCTATGTTTGGATTGTTTCCCTGGGATGTTTTGCATGTTCGTGCTAGCTCTGGGGAAGCAGGAATTGCTGCTTTTTGGGAACTGACGGCAGTTACATGTGCGTGCTCTGAAGCGCCAAAGGAACCGGAACGTCATTCCAGGTGGGGGAAGATAATACTCTAGGCGTAGTGTGGGTTTTAATGCAGGTTTTAGTATGTTTGCTAAGAAATTATATGGGGGATGGTTATTATATAATTATCTGTGTGAATTATGTGGTTTGTGTGATGATGATTATCTATTTTCTGCTGTTGGTGCTTATTCTCTATATTATAATTGTTGGGATTAGATTGTACTGGGTGAAATATAGCAAGAATTATGCTAGGTGTTTGAGTTTGATAGCATGGAAGAGTTTCATGATGTGGAAATCTTGGATGCCTTAGGTATTGATTTTGTCTCCTCTAGTTTAAGAAATAAGGAATGTTGGAATAAGGATTAATTTGATGGAGACCATAGGGGCCCTTGGGAGGATTCAAAGGTTGGAAGTTCTCTTTAGAGATTGAATGACTGTAAGTGGGTATATAGTCATTATGATCAGAAAGCAAGGTGGAGAATAATAGTCATAGTTGTTTACTGGGGATAAGTTATGCCATTGTGGAAAATGAATTTTTGGATGAAGGAATTGTCAAAAAAAAATCAGAATATAATTATTAAATGAAGACTTAAGTTTAGAAATAATGTAAGGTACGTATGACGCTTCTAATTTTGATAACTTTATGTAATAAGATGATGATTGATGGAGATATGATGTGGCTTAGATTAGTTATGACGTAAAATTCTAATTTTTGAAGGACATTAAGCTCCTTAAGTTAAATTGGATAAGTTCTAGAGTGACTTAGAGTAGTTTTAAGGGATTGTCAATATACGAGATATTAGGGGAAATAAGTTATTTGATATTTAGTTGTTGATCTAAATTAAGTTGGGATTGATAGGAGATGAGTTTAGGGTCGTATCTCGATGACGTTGAATTCGGATTTAGAATGAAGTATAAAACTTCAAGTTGTTCTAAGGAATATTTGAGTATTTAAAGGTTAAGGAAGGATGTTCATAAATATGGCATATAAGTGAAGATTGATTTTAGTATAATTGCTTAAGATCTTATATTGAAAGAATTCTTAGTATGATTGTTTGCTCTTAAATTGGTTGCCGATGGCATGTTTAAATGGACTTCACACCTCCATTTGCTATATTACTTTAACAAGTAATTATCTTATTTTTATGACGCGGTTCGAATGCGAGAACCTTCCTTACTCCTGATTTTTGGTCGTTGAGCGTCAATTCGAATTCGTTATAATTAGGCTCTAAGTGTAAGCCTATCAGTATAATCGTTAAGTCACTTAGGGACTTTTTGTGATGTGCATTTGTTTCCGAACTTGATTCGGGAGGTGTTGGAATATTATTATTAGTTGGTATCAATTTCTTATTTATTGAATTTGTGAATTCAATCTTAAGGTTTATCCTTATTCATGTTTTGTTGTCTTGGGCTCGAAATTAATCTGATATATGTTATTTTGGAATGAAAGGAATAGACCAAATGTTGGAAAGTTAAAGACTTTCAAAATCTTGCCTTTTGATGATTTTATCCTTCGATTTGTATTTTGATCTTAAATATCAAATGTTAATTCTAAATATGATTATATACGTAATTTTAGCCTAAGTATGCTCAAATGAATTTGAAGTGTCAAAAGGATTTTAGTCAGGAATAATATTTTGGTTAATGGTCTATTCGAGCCCAATTCTTAACAATAACTCTTTTTAAATTGATACCAGCGCTTTGGAACTTTTAGTTCTTGCTTTGTTTGTCTTCGGACAACATTCCAACCTAATCATAGTCGTTGTCATTCAGGAAGCATAGACACCTATTCATAGGATATTAGGGGATTGTGTGGGGGCCACGGAGACCTTGGGGATAGTCAGGCGTGGATCCTGCCAATGGTTCAGTGTACAGCTGCGCTGCACCGGTGGAGACCTGGACAGCAGGGCTATCTTGACACTCCACCGAACTAAATACTATTCAGATGTTAAGTACTCTCGTGTGAAAGGACCGCGGAGATGGCTGTTAGCGTACTCCATTTGGGACTTGTGCACCGAGTTGTTTACGCATATTACCTGAATGCTATCCTGACAGAACACTATGACAACAATAGTCTCCATGGAGCAGAGTTAGGTCTAGTCTCAGGCATGCATTCGAGTCTCGACTTTTCTGAAACTATATACGTATTTTATGAACGTATCCCATGATACACACTTATATATATATATATATATATGTATATCCACTTGAATGCTTGTTTGTTTCCCTGCATGCCCATATCTACATTCCTAGCCTATTGTGGAATCTTACCTCCTCTATTTGTATCTTTTCTTCTCTTTGTTCCTGATTGGCAACAAGTAGTTCATCCGGTGAGCCTAAAGGAGATAAGGAATGACTGAAAGATGTTGAGAAGGTGACAGAAGAGAATTATGAAGACTCAGCTTTGATATCGTGTGTAATATATTATATATTTGGAGTTGTGTGTGTTTAAAGTATCTGAAAAATGTTATTATGCTTTATTTTGGCAATCATGAGAGGATTTATAAGCTTACTTAGTTTTCGAAAACTCATCGTATGTAATTATTTCATATACTTTTAAAAATTCATTTGGGACTGTTGTATTTATTTATTTTAAGCTTCTAGTGTATAAATGGAATTTTATTCCTTTTCTATCCTGGCAATTGATGTAAGACCAGTGATCAAATTTTTATCTTGAAGAAATATTTGGACTTATCAATTGTTTAACAGGTAATATTTTGACGTCATGCAAAGTTCCAATTTTTAAAGAAGTTATTTCGAAAATTTTCTGAAAATCCTCACTTTATTAAGTTAATCAGTTTTAAATAAAACATGGTGTTACAATCTCCCAGGCGGCGGAGGCGAACGACGGAGGCAGAAGGCGACGCTAGACGGAAGGCGGAAGGCGGCACGGGACGGGGCTGAGGCGGTGCTAGGGTTCTCGCTGCTTAACAAAGAAGAAGGGTCACTCTCTTCTCTGGTCGAAGGAGAATAGAAGAAAGGGAAGAAAAAAAGAAAGAAAAAAGAAGAATTGAAGGAGGCAGGATTCGAAGTTGGGAAAACTCGCTCATGTGTTCCGCATAAGAGCTTCCTTAAATTTCCATAAGCTAGTATCAGCAACTTATCAAAATAAGTTAAAATCTCCTTTTGAGATGATATAAGTTCTTTTCAGAAGTGTTGCCAAACACACTGTATAAGAGCTTATGTCATCAGATAAGTCAAAAGGAGCTTATTTAAGCTCTCCCAAACGCCCCCTTTATAGCTCAAATCAGCACTCGTTTCTGTAGTTGGGCATTGTTGTGGAAATATTCTACCTCCAGATTTTGTACAAATTGCAGTCAACTCAAGGGTAAAGATATTTTCCTTCCTTCACTTCTCTGATTAAGTTCATTGTCAAAGTCTTTCACATGCTTAATAGTTTTCTATGTATCTACTGTGACTTAAGAAATGAGTGTCTTTCTCACTTCATTACTTATATGTTTTCTGTGCTTTCCTTAAAAAATGTAAGGGAACTTTCTGTGTCCAGGTTGATCAAAGAACTTTTTGATGTCAAGCAGTTTGTTTGTTTATTATTCTCTTGAATCTCTTAATCTTAATTGCAAATTCAAAGTGGGCACAAGTAATTTTGCAACTTGAATTTTGCTCTCGTCTTAATTTCAAGTCCCTTCATCATAATGCAAATTTCTTATATATGTTATGTGTGAAATACTAAGATTGGATTACAAGTAATTTTGCTTTAGGTCTAGAGTTGTTTGTATTTCATGCTTCCAATAATTTAAGTAATTATTTTCATTGATTTCATGACTCGTTGAACAAGTGAAACCTTGAGTGTTGCCAATGACTTAATGGCATGCTATCCTACTGTGTAACATGCAGGTTCTTAGGTAATGGTGAAAACAAAGCAGAGGTGCACAGGAAAAGTTCCTGGTGAAAAAAATGTTACTTCGCACCGCCTTCTTGACTCTCCAGGCTGTGATATTCAGCATGAGGATGGTGATTGGGTTATAGTGAAAAAGCAGATAGTCAACATTCTGGTGCCTGCTGCGCCTCTTAGTGAAAGATCCCTAACAGCGAACCAAGGACCGAATGACATGCATCTTATGCCTCCTGAAACAGCTGGTAACCATGTGCAACTTCCCACAGAGACATCTACTGCACATCCTTCAGGTAATGAAAATGAGAAGACCATTTTATTGGCTGTTCAAAAGGAAATTCAGGTTGTGAGAAGAGCTCCTCCTCCCATTCCTAAATCCACTTTAGCCAAGCCAACACCAAGGGTAGATCAAAGAATAGAATTAGAAAATCCTCATCAAGTGAGTATTTTGAAGTCACATAACTTACTTAGAGTATGTAATACTTCTAAAGCTATTAAGCAGCCTAGAACACTACTTGCACCAAGAAGGTGCTCCAGCTTGGTAACTTCATTAAACCAAGGGCTGAAAGCATCAAATCTTGAGAGGAAGCTTGAAAGAGCTGGTGGCTTGAGCAAGTGGCTGACATCACTTGGACTGGGGCAGTTTGTGAGAATTTTTCAAGGGAAGGGTCTCAGTAAGTACCAGCTGGTAAATCTAACCATGAACAAGCTCAAGGATATGGGTGCAAGTGCTGTGGGTCCTCGCAGGAAACTGATCCATGCCATTGAATGTGTTTGCCAACCATATTGTTTCCAGGGGTTATAGAAGTTTGTAGGATATGAAACTGTATAGACAAAAGTTCCAAGACATTGTACAAATGAAAAACTTTGGTGGCCTTTGGGCTGTTTTTATTTTCATTGTAAGTTGATATGTTTTCATCAATAGTTATAAAAATATCACGTTGGTTGTATTATTTTTTCTATTATGATTAAGAAAACAAGAAGCAAAGTAAAAATAATATGACATTTTTGCTAATATGGTGAGAATATATTAATTGAAAATGAAAACAGAAAGTAAACGCTATTGGTTTCTTAAATCTCTTCCGCTTGCTTACACCACTTGGCCTCAAATGTGAGTACGCAAAACAACAAAAAGAAAAAAGATCCGTGGCAATAACTTCACTCACTTTGTGTTCGATCATTGAATGTATGTGCATGAAAAAAAATACTATCAAGAAACAAGCTCTCTCCATCATCTTATGAGGCTCCCCTAATATTTTTTTTTCCTGAGTCATGCTTTCTATGGTGAATTTGTTAAATATTTTTTAGAACTATTTTAGAGCCTGTTTGTTTAAGATTAAAAAATAAATAAATTTGTTATAAAATAATTTTAGTGATTATTTTTAGAGATTTTAAAGAAAAGCAGAAGCAGATTTGTGTCTGTTTATATTACAATCATAAAAATTATCTTTTGTAAAAGTAGTTAGTTATAAAAAATAATTTTTTTTCAAAAGCTAATGAAAGTTATTTTTCATTTTAACCCCATAAATGATTTTTTTCTGCTTTTCATTATTTTCAAAAGAAAAAACAAACACATTAAAAAATTTAAAAAATGATTATTCAGTTAAATAAATTAACTATTTTAATAAAATAAACAATAACAAACGCGCTCTAATTCTGGTTAATATAAAAAAATCCAGGCTTTGCTAATCTATCTTAGAAAATCTAAATAATTTAAAATATTAAAACAATCCCTTCCTTTCTAAACTTTTTATTTTTAATTTGATTCCTAAACAAGTGACTGCAAAAACGTTGTATATGCACCCCTTTTTTGTCATGTTGTGGCAGGTAAACTGAACTAGTGAACTGTATCAATCTCTGAGTTGTTCACAATCACAGTAACCATGTTTGGATGATTCCAGTTGCCACTAAACGTTGAATAAATTTCCTTTTTAATTTGTGGAATCAAAAGGGTCATCATGTGCTTGGTCTTTGTCATTATTGACTTTCCTTTTAACCAAAAATGATTCTATATGAAATTAAACAAACAGTGAATCCCAATTTTACTTGAATAATAATGATTGAATCCACAACACCAACATAAAAGTTGGGTACCCATTTCAGAAAAACGAGTGATTCTTATTATTGGGGTATCAAGAAAAGAAGATAATGGAGCATGGCACAACAAGCATAGCGACCCCTTTGTTGGAATCTCTTCCTCCTTCAAAAAGAGCTTCAAAGCTTCAAACTTTGGGGAATATCGTAGTTTCTGTAGTTGGAACTGGGGTTTTAGGGTTGCCCTTTGCTTTTCGGATCGCTGGATGGGTTGCTGGATCGCTTGGGGTTGCGATCGTTGGCATAGCTACCTTCTATTGTATGCTCCTACTTGTATGTTGATCTTACTTTCTCTCTCTATTTTTCCTTCTGAAAATTGTTCATCACATAAATTTTATCTATAATCATACTCTTGTGTTTTTTTAGCTGAGATAATGTACATAGAATTTGATTCATCGAGGTGAGGATTGAGGAAATGGATCTACTCATTTGTATTTTCTTTGGGTTTAAGGATAGTCTCATAGGAGACCTTTTATAGGAAAGAAAAGAGGGGAGAAGGAAACGTGAGAGGGACAGAACGTATTGCGAGGGTTTGACCTTCACACTCAAATTCATGCCGCGCAGGTTAAACAGCTTAGCTGTCTCAAGTGGACCATCTTCTCATGTATTTTTCATTGTCAGTGATAATTCGGAGGAGAGAGAAATAGGCACAGAGATTTGATTAGTGGAGCCAAGTCAAAATTTGTCTATTGCTTTGGTTTTGGGACAGAGATAATTATGAATGATCATCAATGATAACTGCTTTCTTCCTCTACTTTCACAAATTTTCTTATTTTTTTGGGGTGTGGGTGGGGTACACTGCCTCATTGGCTTGTCCAACTTACATGATTCCCATAACCAAAAGGAAAGAAACTAAAGAGTCTGAATTAAAGTTACATGGTACATCTTTTACTTTATGGTTCCTGCTTTTATTCTGCACAAGTGTTGTCCTTAAAAGGTTTGGTTTATATTTCCTGGATACAGGTTATGTGCAGAGAGAAGTTGGCATCAGAAGAACCGTTACTGGAATCAAGAACATATGGAGACCTGGGTTATAGGTGCTTTGGAACCTCCGGTCGTTATCTGACAGAACTTTTAATTTTGGTAGCGCTATGCGGAGGATCTGTTGCGTATTTGGTATTCATTGGACAAAACCTTCATTCTGTATTCCAAGGCCATGGACTTACATTCACTTCCTACATATTTATGTTAGTGCCAGTTGAAATTGGATTGTCATGGATAGGTAGCTTATCTGCTTTAGCACCTTTTAGCATTTTTGCTGATGTTTGCAATGTCCTAGCTATGGGAATTGTAGTGAAGGAAGATATAGAACAGGTCTTAGGGAGTGGATTTTCATTTAAAGAAAGGACGACAATCACATCCAACATTGGTGGGTTGCCATTTGCAGCAGGCATGGCTGTTTTTTGTTTTGAGGGGATTGGAATGACATTGGCCCTAGAGAATTCTATGCAGGATAGAGCTAAATTCCCAAGATTGCTGGCTCAGACTTTTGGTGGGATAACAATTGTGTACATTCTTTTCGGGTTCTGTGGTTACATGGCTTTTGGTGAAGAAACTAGAGACATTGTGACCCTCAATCTTCCTAGAAATTGGTCATCTCTTACTGTACAGGTATATAGTTAAGACATCCATACTTGGAGCTGTTGTGTTCTGCTCATTATTTTTGCTTAACATGGTTACTCTTTTTTTTTTTTTTTGATAAGCCAAGAAAGTATATTGATAAAGGGTACAAGGGGTACCCCAACCCATATACAAAGGAACCAAGTAAAGGAACAAATGTAACTAAAATACTAGATCTACATAGAGAACCTAGCATTTGTATTACAAACCCCTAAACAGAGTGCCTACAGCAGACCAAGAACAAAAGAACCAAAAACAATAACAATGAAGACTAACAGGAAGCTAAAATAACCCGAAACGGTAACTCCACCACAAGGATAAGTGAGCATTAAAAACACCTGAGTAGCAACTCCAACACGATTGCAGGACATAAGCTTCTCTATACAGAACTAATCACACAGGCAAGCAATTAGCCACCAGAAGAACCAAAATCTTGACCACTGAACATTTTCTCCAACCAGAAACCAGAAATAGCAGGAATCCACCCCAACCTTGACAAACCGAGCCTGCAGATCAGACACCAGAAAAAGCAACATACCACCCCAACCCTGAACAAAACCGAGCCTACAGATCGGTTTTAGTAGTGAATTTTTCCTAAGGATTTGATACATAGTTCAGGATTCAAACACCAATCTAAAAAGGAGAAGCATCCTTTTTTCACCAAAGCCTTGGTCCAAGTCCACATTCTAACTCTAACCAAATCAGTAACTTTATCAAAGTCAAGGATCCCATTTGAGAATAGAATTTCATTCCTATGCAGCCATATTGTCCAAATGGTTACAAACCACAGCATCCTCCAAACTCTTTTAGAGCCCCTTCCTTTGAATAGTCCATTAAGTTGCAGCAGGAGATCATTCGGGTTACCTGCTAGCACTGTACTTATGCCAAACCAGTTGAGAACATGCTGCCAGATGAAGTAAGTGAAATTACATGTAATAAAAAGGTGATTACAGGTTTCGGCAGCCTGTTTGCAGAAGCAGCACAATGTGGCCTCCTGATCTAATATGACTCCCCTTTTCTCCAAGTTTATCTTTGTAGGTACTCTATCTAGCAAAACCCTCCAGCAAAATGCTCCCACCTTTAATGGTATGCTTTTATCCCAAAGGAAATTATAGTGCTTGATGTTATCTCCATTAGCTGCTGTGATCAAAATCCTGTATGCAGAATTGACAGTGTAGAATAAGTCGGTGCCCCCCCTCCAAGACCAGCTATCCACTTTATTCTCCACTATACTTGCATTTTCCGATAATTCCAGCAGTGTGTTCACTTGGTTTTCTTCCCAAACAAACAGTCCCTTCCTCCACCTGAAGAGCCAGTTCCATTTCCCATTGTTCCAAGCGCCAAGGTCAGCAACCACAGCATTCTTTTGGCAAGAAATGATGAACAATCTTGGAAACCTGCTTGATAAAGGTTGTTGCAGTAGCCAGCCTTCATTCCAGAAAGAGATCTCAGTCCCACTCCCAACCTCCCTGACAAATCTGCTAGACAGCCACCCCTCCCTATTTGAGTCTACCCCTTCAATTAACATGGTTACTCTTGAATAGTGTTCTTGCAGTTAGCTAATCAATACCATGCTCTTTTTATCCTTCTTTGTTTTCTTTTCCTCAACTAGTTCATTTTAGATTTATAATGGAAAATACCTGATACTAACTTCCAGATATAGCAAGTATCAGTAACATGCAAGTTTCTTTGAATTTATCTCATGCACACCCACCATCAAGTATCTGATTGAATTGCTCTTCTCATGCTGTTTGTTGCATCTATGTTATTTGTATTTGAGGATACTACTAGCTCGAAACACCTAGCATTCAAAGATGATTTTGTTTGGTAATTATAAGGTGTCATATAGAGGAATCTGTTTGACATCAGAGCACCATTCCTAAATTGTGTCAGTTCAGTCTAGAACATCTGGTTGTGTATGTGTTGCTTAGGTTTTAAAGCACAAATTATATGCATGTGCGCATTGGCGATTTGTCCTTATACATGTACATGAAATTCCATTTTTCAGATTAACATCTCAAATTTTAAGCATTACAGAAAGTGCATGGAAAACCAATGTGCATTTCTTTTGCCATGACTTTGTATTCTTCTATCGTTTATTTTCAATTTTTTGCTGCATTTCTTATTGCTCAGCAGAAGAGTTTGACATCTAACATGTTACTATTAACAGGTAGGATTATGCTTGGGGCTTGTGTTCACATTCCCAGTGATGATACACCCAATTCATGAGATTGTGGAAGGAAAACTTAAATTCGTCGACAAAGTCAATGACGAATCAACAGGATTAGGAAAATTTTGGATATACATCAGTCGTGCCATTGTGGTGGTTGTGCTGGCAATCTTAGCTTCATTTGTGCCAGAATTTGGTGTTTTTGCCTCATTTGTGGGGAGTACTATTTGTGCTTTGATCTCATTTGTTTTGCCAGCTACATTTCACTTAAAACTATTTGGCTCTTCTCTATGCATCTGGCAAAAGGCCTTGGATTCTGTTGTAGTGCTTTCTGGATTATTTTTTGCTGTCTATGGCACTTACAATGCAATAGTTGGAGTTTGATGCTTCTAGACATGTATTTTAGTCAATTGAAGCCTTTATACAACTCAGTCTGTAATTTTCATGTAGCATAAAGAAGCGTTACAGTTAATCCAAGCCGGCTTAACAGCTTCTCCCTGGTGTGATCCTGCAAAGTTCTTCCGACTACTTATATTACATGGTATTTGATTCAAGGAATGTTTTATTCCCACATATACTATATTCTCATAAATCTCATTCTCAAGAATGTTTATTTCCATCTTTACCCATGTGAATAAAATTTTCAGATTTCATTTACAACATTTATTTTCAGACGTCTTTTATATCCGTGAATGACTTTTTATCTCTGGTAGCAAATATGGGAAAATTTTATTCGTACCTCACTTTCTCAGGAATAAAATATACCTAATACCAAACGTCACGTGTACTTCAGTTCAGTTGAATAGTGGCATGTGAAAGCTTGATTCTTGTCAGTTACACTTTTGCTCAGAAGAAGAGTACTTTAGTGTGGTCCAAGGACCACGACAAACTTGTGAATTGAACTATGCATTTTGATGGCTTTGGCTTGAGTAACAGATTCGGCTTCAGCTATGAAACTTACTTGAAATGACACATAGTAGCAAAAACAAGAATAGTAGCAAAAACAAGAAGACTTGACCTGACACAGTGAACATCAACAAGCCAACAACCTTGTTTTTGTCATGTGTGCTTGTGAAGGCCAGGGCGCCACCAAGCTACTGTGGTGGGACACCCTTATAAGCGTGTCACTTGTAGTTATCCTAACTGAATCAGTGAATCTTATCTACTTAGGTTGGCCTTGCATAACGCCATTTAGTCCTTCTCTTTAACTGTCTCATCATCTTACATGTTCATGGTATTATTCACTTTGGCCAAGAAGGTTTAATACATGGCAACGACATGCTATAATTCTGCTAGCCACTCTACTCCAAGCCCCATTCCATTATTATTGGATAAGATAACGATAATATCCAATAAGATGCCACGTAGCAAATGAGAATTCAGTAACTGGGTAATGCTTCTTATCCATCACATTGTCAGGCCTAGTTTTTTTTTTTTTTTTTTTCGTCTACATCTAAAATATAATGCATGTACAAATATAGTTAGACATTGTCATATATTATATGAAATCGAAATAACTATATTATATACAAATATGACATAGGTGTTGTATAAATGTCATATTATGGGAATTCAAATAACAAACACCTTCATCCTAACATGGCATGTTCGTGTTATTAGAGTAAACAAAACAAAATAAAAAAATAATGGACTTTACATAGATAAGAGTAAATCAAAACATAACTCCTTTTTTGTTGTTTTCTTCTTACAACACAACCTTTTTATGTGAATGAGTAATGGGAGAATGTAATCCACATCTCATATCTCTCATATATATTTAGGTGATATATAGAATCAATGTCTAGTTATGCAAAAAATAGGTAGGATCAACTATAATTAGGTAACAAAAATCAAAGTAAAGATATTTGGACATACAATTTGGATACCTTGTATAGTCGTCATAGAGCTTATGAGTGTGTTGTGAGTGATGAAATACATGATGATAAAAAAGAAGAAGTAAGGATGAGTACTTTTATGCGGTGTTAGACATCATTTTTATGTCCAAATATCATTACTCTAAAAATCATGCATACTGTGGGATGATGTGTGTGTGTAAACTATTAACGTTACTATTCGGTTAAAAAGCTGAGAAAACGTGGAAAGTTGTGTTTGGACTTGGAGAATCTTAAGGGAACAGCTTGGGACTCCCCTAAATTCCTCAGCTCAATGAAAAGCATATTATAATGATTGCATGTTATATGCTGTGGCATCATGTCATGATATCTTTATTTTCCTGGGAGAGACATAATGGATGCTCAATAGCTAATGCTCTTCCCACTCACACACAAGGCGTGGACATCCACTCTACTTTTGGCATGGATCACGGAGAGAAAAGCAAAACAAGCAAAGACATTGATTCTCATTCTTTTTCATACCAGACAGAGATGAATATAAAAAAAATAAAACCAAGCAAAAAAAGGCACTTTTGTTTTGTTGATTTATAGCCACAGGTTTGGGTTATTCTTAGTATCTAGAAAAGATATGTCCCTGAAAAAGACCAAGATTTTCATGTGAGTAGTGACAGTGCCTGCTGTTTTGGACTTTATACATGATCTTGGATTGTTCTGGTGGCAGATTATTCATATTGTGACTCAAAACTCCACCCTGCATGGAACACATACACAGACACACTGTCATCCACCTCTTCCCATATATATAATATATTAATCGACAAGATTTAGGTACAATTCATACATACATTAAGTGTTATTTTTCAATGATAATAAGATATTTATAACAGCTCATCAATGAAAACATATTATGTATAACTATTATATTATACATGTATCATTATCATTCGAAAATTAATATACTTATGTAATTGTACCTAAGTTTTCTCCGATATGAATATATAACTTATATAAAATAATCAAATACATTACCTTTTCCCAATCATTAAAAAAAGGGTAAAATGCACTGCCATCATACTTTATACTCCAACCTAGGCAAACTCAAACTGAGGTCTTCCTTTCTCCTTAAAACAGAGTACTCTGTTTCCTACTCTGTTTTCTACTTTCTCAAAATCAAAATGAAACCCATCAACGTTTTCGCCGTAAAGCCTTCACCTTTAAGCACTTTTGTGATCATACTCATCTTATGCATTCTGGGTTTCTATTCTCTGCATTACCCTCACTCTCCTTCCTTTTCAAATTCCCAAAACACCCTTAACTTCCACAACCTCTTTCTTTCTTCTTCCTCCAACTCCACCATCTCCACCTACCTCCGCGCTCTCACGGTGCACCCTCACCTCGCCGGAACAAAACCCGCCACCGACACCACCCGCCACGTCATCGACCACTTCAGGGGCCTCGGCCTCCACACACACACCTCCACCTACACCACCCTCCTCTCTTACCCTGTGCAGTCTTCACTCACCGCGCATTTTAGCGACGGTTCATTCACCCACCTCCCTTTGTCCGAACCGGGCGAGGCGGCGGCGGCGGTGGTGGCGCCGTACCACGCTTACTCGCCGTCCGGTTCGGCGTACGCTAAGGCGGTGTTCGTGAACCATGGGAGGGAGAGGGACTACCGTGCGCTGGGGTTGATGGGGGTGAACGTTAGCGGGTGCATCGTGGTGGCGAGGAATGGCGGCGGATTGGGGCGGGGCGCGGTGGTTGAGAAGGCGGAGGAGAAGGGCGCGGTGGCGGTGCTGATTTACGGAGAGGGTGACACGTGGAGGAAGGGGTTTGAGAGAGGTCACGTGATGAGGGATGGGGTGGGGGACCCACTGAGCCCTGGTTGGGCTGGGGTTGATGGAGGGGAGAGCTTAGGTTTGGAAGATAATGAGGTTTTGAAAAGGTTCCCTAAAATTCCATCAATGCCCTTGTCTGCTGAGGTTGCTGAGACCATTTTGTACTCTTTTGGAGGTCCTCTTGTGCCCTCAGAATGGAGGAACACCCTAAGGTCCAAGGTTAGGAATGTTGGTCCTGGCCCCACAATGCTCAATTTCACTTACCAGGTTGGTGTATTAAAAACATGTGTCTATTTGAGTTTGTCATCTTATATGTTTTTCAATGTTGGCATTGTCTAGTTTGAGACTTGAGAAAGTGTCTTCGACTTTTTACATTCTCTATATTAGTTAAGTTGGTCCGAGTTGCTAGTCGCTCGGTCTCTTTAACCATATGACCATGGTTCAAATCCTGATGATGGGAACAAAGCTACATTTGTGAGTAGAGGAGTTGTACCTTAATTGGTACTCTACATCCTCGAGATTAGTTCTACAACTACCGGCTGTGGGGATACCCTTAGTTCCATCCCGGACCTAAAAAGTTAAGTTGGTCAAATAACTTGCATGGGGGTGTAGGGTAGAATGAAGACCTGTGTTCAATTCCCGAGGTCACCTATGGCATTGTTAAGTGACACCTGTAGGGTTTTAAATTACAGTTGCAATTGCTTTACGAGCCTATTGCGTCTAATGCGGTCTGCAATCATGGCTTGATGTGGTTATGACAGTCAAATATTGCAGCTGTATCATGTGATGCGGTCCACAATTTATCACATTTCCCAACTCCTTTTTGTAGTAAAATCACCAAAAAGGAAAGTTCTATATCTGTTTATGGGCAGGATATATTTGTTACCACTTACCAGTTCATTGACTGAAAGAAAAGATACAGTTCAAACTCTAATTTCTACTTTAAAAGAAAAGAAGTAGGGGCAAAAGTCAGGTGTTTGTTACTTTGGTTGATTCAAAAGCTTTTTCAAATTTGAAAAATCTGGTAGGCGGTGTTCCTTCTTGATGATTTAAAATTTTGGAGATGGTCTGGTTTTGCGTAGAATTTTTTTATTGTATTTAAGTTTGAGCCGAAATACATTCTTAGCCATGTCTGGGTATGGTTTGGTTATTGACATATTGGGTTTCTAATGCACCTTAGTTATTCTATGAATTTTGCTGCGCATTTGTTAAGGAATTCAAAACGGAAAGTTTTTAATGAAAAGTAGAGTTTTTTTTAATTCCCGATGAATTCCTTAACAAGTGCAGCAAAACCCTTTTTTTTTTTTTTTTTGATAGGCCAAATGGTTAATTGTTAGAGAGTTAGTTGTTAGAGGGGTGGGGGGGGAGGGGATCGAACCCCTCCCAAGTAACTCCTTCCTTTATGTCCCTTGGCCACTTGGGCCACCTACATGGGACAGTGCAGCAAAACCCTTAATCTATTACTTAGATATTAAAGTAAACTTTGCTATGATTGTTTGCTATGTTCTTTTTCAATTTTCCAGTGACCCTTGGGAATTATACATTTTCATTCAGTTAAGGAATGGGAACAGTTAAGCTGAAGCTTATGATATTGTAGTGTTGTGTATTTCTCAGTTTGTTTTGTTCTGGTTTTTAGGGTGAAAATAAGGTGGCCACCATTCAAAATGTTTTTGCTGTCATAAAGGGATCAGAAGAACCTGATCGATATGTTCTGCTTGGGAATCATAGAGATGCATGGACGTATGGTGCTGTTGATCCCAGCAGTGGGACAGCAGCCCTACTTGACATTGCTCGTCGATACTCTATTCTATTGACTTCGGGCTGGACACCGAAGAGGACGATCATTCTCTGCAGTTGGGATGCAGAGGAATTTGGAATGGTAGGTAGTAATTCTTTCTTCACTTAACTCATATGCTCTATGGTTCCAGGAATGGTGTGGAAAATGGCCAGGTTCTTTGGTTTTAAATTTTTTCCTTCCAGTTAATATCTGATGTAACCACTTCCTTTGTGATGTGGTGTCACTGGTTGTTGATGAGCCAGTGGCAAATTATTGTGGACTTTTAGGGTGAAACTCTAATATCATTTGTCTTCTTTGTCTAAAATTAAATGCCATTGTCTTGCTCTACCACAAGTCTTTTTTATACTGATTGCAATTTTTTACCACTTTATGCTTATAATTTATATTTATAAATCTTTAATTTTTCTTTAGTGCATTGTCAGTTGCCTTCTTCAAAAGCCAGATATGCACATTATCAAATTGAACTAGTTTGCTTTATTTCAAAATTTCAATTATGGTATCATTTCCTGTAATATGCTCTCTAAATTAAGTTTATTTGTTTAAGTAGATAGGTTCCACTGAGTGGGTTGAAGAAAACCTTGTCAATCTGGGTTCCAAAGCTGTTGCATACCTTAACGTGGACTGCGCTGTCCAAGGGCCTGGTTTCTTTGTTGGCTCAACTCCTCAGCTAGACAGTCTTATTCTTGAGGTCACAAAAAAGGTATTTGAAGTAATTATCATTTATAAATGCATGCACAAACGTTCGTATGGATACTACTTTACATATATATTATGCCTGCTCCTGGTAATTCAGTAATTCTCATCAATTAGCATTTATGTTATTTTCAGGTCAAGGATCCTGATTCTGAGGGTGCATCAATATACGAGAATTGGGCTGCGGCTGATGGAGATTCCTATGTAATGCTTTTGTTTATAGTGGCCAATTATTTGTTTTCATTTGCTGACTCACTTGTATTTTCCTCAGAGTTGCCCTGTTGGTTAAAGTTGTTAGGATTTACCAGAGAACAATGACCCCCTGATTAACTGTGTTGTTTTAGTGGGACCAGATCCTGCGGTAACATGACATCTGTCAGTAACTAATCAAACTTGTCTTGGGTTATGAGCTGACTTATAGCTCAAAATAGTATATTGATGGTCAGCTTGTAATTGGGGTTTCTTAAGTTGCTTGAATGTTGGTAGCCCTAGTTCATAAAGCTGAAACGGGGTTTATAGGAGACTAGCAGTCTTTTTGGAATCTTTCCCTAGAAGACAATTTTTATTTTCTATATAATATGATCACTGACATATATAATGTATATATGTATATGTGTGTCTATATGTATATGTATATATGATGAAGGCTCTTAAATTTTGTAGTTATATTATGCTAATGTAGTTTTTTTACCGTGCTTTGGTAAAAATCAAGTTTCAATTTTGTTGTCATATCTCTGTTGCTTAGCAGCTTTTTGTCTTGTTCTATTGCAGATTCAGAGGCTCAGTCGAGTTGATTCTGATTTTGCTCCGTTTGTGCAACATGCAGGGGTTCCATCTATTGATGTGTATTATGGAAGAGGTACATACCTCATTGATATGAACTAGAGGATTCTGTCTGATTTGTGGAAAGTCATGCCAAATGTGCAAGTAGAATGATTGGAAAAGCCAAGACAGTGAGTCACAAATCACATTAGACATGGAGGCATTTACTGTGGGGTTATACTATCTATTAATATGTCTTTTTGAGCATTTTAGAGGCTAGTACAGGATTTAAAAGGAACTCTCAGATTATGGTGAGGTTGATAGACGTTCAATTTCATTTCCTTTTTTTTGGGATTGGGTCTTTTTACCACACAACTAAAAGACCTGTGATGCTTTATGGTACTGAATGTTAGGTGGCAAAGTGCCAACAAAATCATAAGCTTCTTTTTGCAAATATGAGGATATTGTATTGGATGAGTGAACATACAAGATAAGATAAACAAAAATGCTTATAGTGTTTGGTTGGAGGGAATTGGAGGAGGAGGAGGGGGTGGATTTATTTAAATCTTTCATGTTTTGTTCACCTTTTGGAGGGGAGGGGAAGGGAGCAAAATTCCTCCTTAAGTCAATTTTGGCTCCCCTCCAATATTGGAGGGATTTGGAGGGGAGGGACAATTTTAAATATTTTATATGTATTGACTAAAATATCTACACTTGTCTATTTTGAAATAAATAATTATAAGGGTTTAAAAGTAAATTTGTTTTAAAATCCCTCCCCTCCCCTCCTAAACCAAACATGAAAGTGTTATTTTCCCTCCCCTCCTTTGAACCAAACATTAGAGAGAAAATAAGAATAGCACCAATTAAGGAAAATTATAGAATCTCGTCTTAGGTGGTTTGACCATGTGAAGAAAAGATCATTATGATAGCCCAATAGTTAGGGTAGAGGGTGGTCCTAAAACTATAGGATAAACCACTAAAAAGGACTTAAAGCTAAATGACCTCTCTGAAGACATGGTTTATAACAAAGCACAATGACATCATTTTATGATTATCTATATAGTCAGCCCTACTTAGTGGGGAAAAGCTTTAGATGTTGTTGTTATTATTATTATTATTATTATTATTGGGGATTGGGTCATTTAGATGCGATGTATGGGATTTTGTCATGTTAGTTAATTTTCATTTAAAGTATGGTTTGGCACTTTAGTGGTCCTTGTGTTTTCACCTTTTCGATTAGGCCCTAATTTAGGAATGGTAACTAAATTCTAATTAAGTCATCTAGGAGCCAGAAATGTAATGATCACTCCCCAAATTCTTACCATATTTGTTTTGTATTAAAAAAATTAAATGTTTCTAGCACAATATGCTTTTATACGTCAATGCCTATAATCTATCATATATCCATAGGCTTGAATATTAAATAATTTGTATGTAATAATAATATCTTTCCTATCTTTTCCCCAGATTTTCCTGTCTATCACACTGCTTTTGACTCCTATAACTGGATGACAGAGTACGGAGATCCATTCTTCCATCGCCATGTTGCCGGTTAGATTTCTTGTTTAACTGCTTTCAAAATTATTTTCTTATTGGTCAATAAATTGTTAATCCATGTGGCAATCATAAGGCGCATCTTTTCTGTTCTTTGTTGTGTTAGTTACTGGAGTTTGGGGACTTCTAGCTCTTCACCTGGCTGATGATTCCATTCTTCCTTTCAATTACGTTACATATGCAAATCAGTTACAGGTGTGCATTTATATTCACCTTATGTTTTAATTAATTTTTGGCAGCTAGTACATACTATCTTTAGGGATAGGAAATTTCGCCATCAAACAGATTTGGAAATTTATTTGAGAGTTAGTTACAAGATAAAATTAATTGCTTCTAGTTAGTGACATACTTACATGTAACATTCATTTTCATTTAATAATGAAGAATAGAAGACTAATATAGGGCTGAGGCAAAGAGAAAGAAGTGAATTGGAATTTTTTTTTGCAATTACTACTTTCAAAGGGAGAGCATTCATATATTGATTATATTATCTTCCCTTGCTTTGGCCAGTTGTACATGAAGATGTTGAGCAGCTTGTTAGACCAGCAAATTTCTCTGCATCCGTTAACTATGTCAATTGAAGAATTTGCTTCCGCTGCCAAAGAAGTTGATGATGAATCAAAGGTAAAGTAAAACTAACCACAACGGGTTGTCAATTGTCATGTATTGATATCTACTAATGCTATAATAACTCCTACTTGTTATTCCTTATCACCATCTATTTACACTTGCCTTTGTTTTGAACTGCAGAAACTGAGATTGCAAGAAACTGCTGATCTTTTCATAGATATGAAAAGGCGAGCATTGAATGATAGACTGATGCTTGCTGAACAAGGCTTCCTGGATGCAGATGGACTTCGAGGAAGGAAGTGGTTCAAGCATCTTGTGAGTGTGTTTGCCTTCTATATATGTTTTGGAAGTGCTGGTTAAAACTCTTAATTTTCAACTGTATGAGAAATTCATGCATAAACTTGGAGCACTTAAGTTGGGTGCACTACCGATCACATCATTAGTTAATAAACAACTATAATAGCTAATTAATAAATTTTTTTTGCGGCCCAATGCACGAGACTTCTATTTGGAGGGGACTAGGGAGGGTGGATGTACGTAGTCTTATCCTCGCAAGCAGAAATGTTATTTCCCGGATTTGAACCCGTGATCTCCGTGTCACTAGGCAGCAACCTTTATGTTGCGCCAAGCCTCATCCTCTAATTAATATTTAATTACTATATTCTATTATAATTAATGATTTAATTGACCTGAAGCATCTGATTTAGGTGCTTCAGGTTCAAGCAAGAATTTCTATGGAAAGTTTTATCACGATTTGGATGTTGAAATTGCATGACAGTATATATTCATTACTCATATTTTGGTTGCATGTTTAAACGTTATGCATGAGATGCTTAATATGCTAGTTGTCTGTTGGAAAGCATATGGTTTTAAGTTGAAGCCATGGTTTAAAATTGCGGTCGCGGTTGCATTGTGTATACCACAATTACGGACAATTACGGGAAAATGCGGTTGATGTGGCCGTAATTACGGTCGCGTTTCGGTCTCGGAGATCTCCAAAACCAAAAACCGAAACGTTGCGGCCCAGATAACGGTCACGGACCTTTATTTGAAACCGTGGTTGAAGTTAAGCATCATTCTGGCTGAATCACGTAACCAATATTGTATTTGTTATCTTTATATATTAGTTACTAATCCATTATCATTATCCTTCTTAATGGAAAAAAAGATGTGACAGATTTTGTTCTCTTACACAGGTTTTTGGGCCTCCAGGGGACCATGAAAGCAAGCTAGATTTCTTCCCTGGGATTGCTGATTCTATCAGTCAGTCAACGGGGACGAGTGAAAGAGAAAGGCTGGCAGCCATTCAACATGAGGTCTGGAGGGTCTCCAGAGCTATTCAAAGAGCTGCTTCTGCTCTCAGAGGAGAATTCACCTAAAAACTAATACCAAAACTCAGAGAGAGATATGGAAATCTATGTTTGAGTTACTTGTAAATATTAGTTTGTTCTTTTTTTGTCATTTTGACATGCATAACTGTACATTAAGTTTTCAAAAGAGAAATGGAAATATCAGCAGTTTCTAGTCTTGGAGATTTGCTCATAGTTAACAGCAGATTGGGTCATTACAATTTACTTTATTTAATAGTTATCTATCCAAAATCCAACCACAAAGTTTGGCCATATGATACCATTTTAAGTTAGTATAATGTTCTCTAAAGAAAAACGCTAGACATGAACATTGAGTCAAACCTTGATCAACGGTTGTTGATTCTGGTAAGAAGTTTGGTTTTCCTTAAATAAGGTTTTTTTTTTCTCCGAGTATTGAAAAGAAAAATTGGTGCCAAGAGAATTTTACATTCTTAAGAATCCAATATAATTTTTGTTACATATACCGAGCTTTCATTTAAAAAAAAAGATGTCTTGCTATCTACACTCTCCATATTTGGCATCTACCCTCACATGCCTTTGGGACTTTAAATGCCGGATTCAGAAATTGCATCCATCCCCACATGCCTTCTGGCATTTAAATGTCGGATTTTGCCTGAAACACATTTTTTCAAATTTTAAGAATTTCCCGGCATCTAAATGTCGGAAACATAGTTTCTGTATCCGACATTTAAATGTCGAAAGATTTGTGGAGGTGGATGCCAAATATGGGGAGTGTAGGTAGCAAGACCCAAAAAAAAAAAAAGCACCAAAGCCCAAAGGTTGAAAAGAAAAGATAGTATGGAATTCCCGCCTAACCTTTCTTCCGCTATAAAATTCAAAAACTGAGCTGTAAAGTTCAATCGTAGCAATTGCAGAAAGAGGAAGAAGACGACGACGATGTCGGAGGATCCAATTTCCACCTTCTGCAGCGCATTAGCATCATTCTGCAACCACCTTCAGTCCACTTCTCATGCTCTCAAACAATCCATCGATCGCCGACCTATTCCTCTTGGTACACGTTTCTCTCTAACTCTTCTGTTTGGTTGCTCAGAAAATTCAAAACTTAAACAAAACAAACTTTTACACTCTCCAATCTCGACACAGATTCTGCGTCCTCCACTTTCGTACAATGTCTCAATCGCCGCGTATCGATCGCAACCACCGATCTCGATCTGCTCGATTCCATGACCTTCGGCACCGTATCTTTCGAAGAGCTCTTAGGTCACTGCAACGAGCTCTACAAGAAGCACCAGACCGATCTACTTGAACTCGAAGATCGTCTAAAGAGCTATGGCTACGTTCCTGGTACTTCCTTTTCTCGTGTTCTTATTTGACCTAATTCGCAGATAGTTTTTCTGTTCTCGTTCGATTGGAATTTTCTATTACTGGATTTAGTTGCAGATGTCGAGGAGGAAGAAGAAGATGAATTTGAGGATATACAACAACAACAGCATCAAGTTTCGGAAGGCAAATTGGATAGTCCTTCTTCTTTCTATGGATCACTCTCCGTGGCGGATTCTACCTTCAAGAATTTCGAAGAAGATGCTTTGTATCCTCAATCTCATTTTTTTTTTCTTCCACATATTTTTGAATATTAACACTGCTGATAAAATAAAATAAAAATACTGAAACTATATTGATTTTCAGTCCTGGATGATAACAAACAAAATTCACTTGTGACCGTGTTTTCAATTTTTCGTTCATTTTGTCTAACTCCACCAAAAAGGCTAGCTAGGTTACTAAAGTCATTATCACGACCGATCATCTGGAACATGAAGTTTGTAAGACTAGACATTGAGGGTGGCCTAACATCACGATCGGGTTAGGCCTAACTCTATTCGAAAACACGCTCGAGAAGGGATAGTGTTGCCCAAGTTATTATAAGGGTTGCCCTAATACCCTTGATGTGTGAATTGCAGAAATTTTATGCTAATGCTCCGAAAAGATTAATTATTTATGTCATAATCGATGAGTCATTGATCAATTTTGTTGGTGTATTATAATATAAAAAATCTTCTGTGTCCCTTAATTCTCTTCAGACTTGATGAATCTTTGAGTTTAAAAAAGCTTGGGCTGTCAGATGCATGTCTGGCCACGTTAGCATCTGAAGGTTAGTGAATACCACTTGCCACCATTTCCATTGGCATGCTTGTTAATTTGGCGGGAACTTCATGCTTATATTTAGTTGCATGATTCTTCTTTTCTTGGTAACCATGCTGCGTTGTTTTTCCTGTGAAATTTGATTTTTTTTTTTTATTACATGTTTTGTTGTGTCTATTGTTTTTGGTTACAAGGGAGGTCATAACTCCTAAGATCTGGTTTTCTGGCCATATTGTTGAATGCATGAACCTTAGCTTCTGAACTTAATTGTATGTTACTAATTCCATTTTACCGATGTCTTCTTTCATCCTCTGATGCAGCTGATTTGACTTCACAAGAACCTAAGAAGTAAGTCAATAAGTTGTGAATATTATTTGCTTGGTGTAGAACATTCTGCATTTCTGTTGACGATTCCTGCATGATTCTCATTCTCAAGCTGTGGGTGAACAGAGGACAAGAGTTTAAACGGCAACATCAACCTATTGGGGACAAAATGGTGGCATCTGAAGGAAGGAAGTTCTTTTCTTATGGTAACTGATTTTTTTTCCTGTTTCAATAGTTTAACCTTCAGCATAGAGAAATTTTTTTATATTTATTTTTCAAAATAAATTTAGAGCCAGACAATGAGAATCCAGAGTCAGCTCATTCTCCCAGCTCCGTTTTAAAGATATTGGAGAGCGAATTTGAAAGCCTTCCTGCCTACATCAAGGGTCTAGCATCATGGGAGGTGAGGTTTTTTTTATGTATTATACACTTCCACTTACCAGAGATGTTAGCTCTTCAAAACCACATTCATGAAGGGTAAATTGGTTCTTGCCAAGCTAATATGTAAATGGGCTGAATTTAACTGTTACACTCTAGCCAGGTTGAGATTATGGGTATCATGTCCCATTGGCATATTTGTTGGTTCTTTCCCGAGAAGAACTAGATGCTTCTTTACATGGACTTGCGTGCTAATTTAATTATTTTAGTGTATAGTACTCCCTCCGGACTCAATTATAAGCAAAATTAACTAATTTTACACTTATTAAGAAAGTTAGTTAATTTAATTTAATTGTCTTGATTTATGTAAAAAAAAAAATTAGTATTACCCTTTAATTGTCTTGGGAGTGTGCAATGTTTTTGGAAAAATAAAAGGAGAATTGATTGAATTGGTTAATTTTCTTGATTTTTGAAATACTGACATTAAATAGAATTGAGTTGGTTGGATTTTGCTTATATTTAAGTCCATAAAATATAGGTATTTTTTTGTTTATAATTGAGTCCAGATAGAGTACATAGTTTTCATTTTCAAGCATATATGCCTCTGAGGTTCTAGATATTGTGGCAAGATACTATGGTCTGATATTTTGTAATTTACCTAATCCAAGGCATTAATGCCATTAGACATTAGCTACCCCAAAATGTAAACTCAAGGATAATTTGACTTGAGTCACTTGACAATTACGTGTGCATTGGAAATTTATTAGCCTATTTGACATTTTTCTTTTGGGCTCTTTGTGCAACTTGACCTCCTAGGATCTACTTGTAGCTGTTGATAAGATTAATTCAGGCCTAAGCAAGAAGACCAATGGAAACAACTTCTTCCGTCAAGATGAAATTCCGTCATTTGATTTAGGTAGTCATGTTGTGCCTTCCTTGATCTTATTTTGTTCCTGATTCACCCATTGCAAAATGACAGTTTGCTGCTTGCGAATTAGTCCATTCTGAGATCTCTCTTTTGCCCTTGTTTAATCATCCATATGACCTGAAATTGACATTTGTTTTGTTTAAAGCAACTTAGCATCAATTAGCCTTCCCTCAAAAGCCAGTATTATTATAATTTTTTATGAAGACTTGGATTCTGGCATCAGACCAACATTCCTTCATAGTTCGTACCGCTAAAGTTTTATTGTTGATGCTGTCTATTTATTTATTTAATTATTTATTAAATTTTTTCAGGTCCTAAAGCAAGATCATATTTGCTGCTTTTAGTGCGCATGAACCGTTTGGTTGTTGAGACGATTGACGGTCTAATATCATACAGGATATTGTAGATATGAGGTCCAACGGAAAACTGTTTCTCATCTCTTGTTTAGCTTTTTGTTGTCATTTTTATTCTAAGAAGAACCGACACAGGACATGAACAAAACAGAGACTTATATATATAGTCTCATAATTTTAAGTTTTCTAGCATCCTAGTTTTTTTTTATTTTTATTTTATATATATATATTTTCTTACTACGGTCCGTTTTCCTTTTTTGGCTGAGTACAGTCTCCACGTATTCCTTCTGCTTGTGGCAGTACTGGTAGATTATCTATAGTTTGTTATTGAACAATGATAACAACAAATTAACAAGGAGCATATCTGATTATATACATATAATTTGTATAGCAGAGTACTAGAAAGTTTGGAAAAGGTTAATTTAAAATAAATTTGTCTGAAGTGAATAAATAATTTAATCTAAGGTCCATCGAAATCTTAACTAAAATTCAACAATGAATACTCTTATTTCATGAACAAATTTTTAGAGTATTATCTAGAAAGTTTTTACGCTAGAAAACGGCTTTACAATTCACCACATTCGGGGCCATCTCAGTTACAGAAATATACAAACATAATGAAAGAATACGTTCAAAAGCGACGTCATGTTTGCATACCATCGTGTGAGGTAGAGAACCCTGATCTGTATGGTCAAAACGTAGTATTAGCATAGTATCTCACGTATAGATGGAACTTTTAAACTAAACAACCAAAGGTAATAAGGAATGCATGACATGTTTATCAGGTAAGGAAATACGATTTCATACACAAGCATATCTAAACTAAAACTTAAGTCAAACTATCTCAGTCATCGGAATCAAACCATGCTTACATGCATATTAAGTTACTCTCACACAAACATACGCTTACATGCATATTAAGTTATTCTTCACACAAAGATACAGACACAGCTAATTTGCTACATAAGGTCACAAACCGACTGTGAATCTTCCAATAAAAGACCAGGTCTATGGTGTCCCATATCCCAGATTAGCATCCAAATCTCTCTCTTCGAAGCTTTCTTCTGCTTTCAACAAGTCTCTTCTTGCAATATCAAGATCTGCCTCAGTGGCAGTCAACTTTGCCTTCAGCCTCTTCATTTCCAACTCTAGAGCTACCACATTCTCCTTCAGCTTTTCTACATGCACGGCTCTTTCTGTATAATTTTTCATACCTAAAGCGGATTGAACATGGGGCTCCAGCCAAGTCAAATCAAACCTAAATGTCTCAAGTTCCTCCCATAAAATTTGAAGATCCTTACAGGCATCATCATTCATATCTTTCACCCTTTTAGTCTTGAGGAAATGAAGAACTCTGCCCAAAGCCGTGAATGCCCATTCAGTAAACTTGCGACTTCTCTTCTGCTGGCATTCAATAAGTGATGGATGCTGAGAACATACTTCCTCTAGTAGCGGAACATAAGCTTTTTCTATTTGACCTAAACCCCTGAAATCCACAAACTCGACAATTGAGTCTGACAACATTTCCTTATCGGTGTGTGCAATATGCTCAGTACAAACTTGTGCAGCACATTTCAAACATTGAACTTTATCTTCTGGCTGTGGGGCTTCCACTTCCATATGTCCAGCTTGATCTCCAGATGTTGTGGACACAGTTGGGATAGTTACTTGATCCACTTGATTCTCATTTCCTGACTTAGGAACATTAACCTCCGCAACAATGATACAAGTATCCTTCACAAGAAACCCCCTATGAGGGTCACGGAGTACAGCTAGAGGTACGAAAGATGTGAAACCCCAGTCATTCTCTCTGGCACTGAACTGGTGTCTAGTTTCTGGCAAATTCATATATCAAGAGTCAATTTTGTTGCTTCTGATGAAAAATGAAAGCATATGACTATCAAAAATGTAAAACTCAATCAAAGCAACATCTCTATATGAAATTGCTGCAAAACAAAAGTTCCATCCATGAACCCAATTAAATAGCCAAAAAATACATGACAGAAAATGAGAAAAGAATTCTCTAACTTAGAAAGGAGGGGGAAAATAAAGTTAAATGGGGGCAAAAAATAAAGAAAAGAAAAGAAAAGAAAGAAAGATACCTTTTGTTATTGTCATATCACTATTGACCTGATTATATAGAGACAACCTGAAATTTGCATCTCTGGTCCATCCATAAGGCAAATTAGTATTACTCCCAGCCTCCAAATAAACTGACAAGCAGTCCACATTGTTTCCATTTGGAAACAAAAGAATCCTCCTAAAAGCACAACCAAAGCAGATCAAAAACACACAAATGTAAATCATGTTAAAGAGCATATAACCTATGCATGCATGTAGTAAATTCTAACAGGTGGGAATTCGTTCAAGCACCATTGATAGCCGCCAATGACAAAAGTCTTAGAGTACAGCTTCTTAGTTCTAAGCTTAGAGAAATTCTGAATCGTCCATGTCAGTTTCTCATACATGCCATCCTTCATTTGTTCATACTCCATTTCTACAAAACCCTGCACGAACAATGGCGAAAAAGTTATTTTTACCTACAAAAATAAAAAATTGATGATAACCCATTAAAAAAAAAAAACTTGGGTCAAATATTTCATAAAACACTTGAAAACCTAGTAAGAAAAATAAAAGGCAAAGTCAAAATCAACAAAAATATACATGGTGAAGGGGTGTCAAAATCAGAATACATGAACAGCTCCTACCATAAAATAAAATAAAAAGAGCAGAGAATCACCATTCATACGAGAGTAACGACACAGTAGAGCACCATAAACGCAATATTATTATTATTATAGCTTCAAAATTGAGAATTGAGAATATTGAATAAAAATTGAAACACCCCAAGATCAAAATCAGTAATCACAATCCAGCACAGAAAAATTAATGGGGTAAATAGAAGAAAAAAAAAGATTTTTAATAAATGGTAAAGGATGCAAGGGAATGAATTACCAGCAAGAGCGAGTGACGTAGCTTCCGATGAATGCGAGAGCCACAGAGTCAGAAAGTGAGAGTGAGTTAAAAGAGGAAAGGCATCTAACATGCACCTGTGGTAAAAGTGTGCATAGATGCACCTTCTTTTAGGGCCGTTGATTAGTATTATGAAAATAGATTGATGAATGATGAGTAACTTATTATTATTATTATAGCTTCAAAATTGAGAATATATCGAATAAAAATTGAAACACCGAAAGATCAAAATCAGTAATCACAACACAGCACAGAAAAATTAAAGGGGAAAAAGAAGAAAAAAGGATATATATATTTTTTTTGGGGTAAGGGAAGCAGCAAGGGTAGAAATTACCAGCAAGAACGAAGTAGCTTTCGATGAATGTGCGAACCACATAGTAAGAAAGTGAGAGTGAGTTAAAAGAGGACTAACATGCACGCATGATAAAAGTGTGCATAGATGCACAATTGAATTTAATTTTAATTGCATTGGATCGGTTTTTGAGTAGTTGACCTGGATGTGCCAGCATTTGCTGCCGCCATTGAAGCTCATCAGCTACCGGGGAGGGGGGGCGAGGAAGGGGAGAGGGAAGAGGGGAGAAAAAGGGAAAATAATCAAATGTAAAAGTTCCATTATTAGATCCTACCAAAGAAAGAATATTAAGTCATCGATTTCATTTATCTTTAATCGGACGATTACAACTAACTTGTGCACTATAGAATTTGCCGTAGATGTGGTATCTAAGTTTTCAATAATGTTGTCTAAACACATGAAACTTGTCAACTTTGGGATATCTTGTTAATGATGTTCAAGATCGTAGTTAAAGGTGTATTGAATTTGTTTAATGAGTATATCCAACGGATAATTCGTTAACTAACAATTTGATTAATGATGTACAAAACTTTGGTTAATGAAATTCAGTAGATGATTAATAAGTTACTCAATGTTAGTGTCACCGTTAATCAAACTCAACATGTTATTAACCATGATTTTGAAAGTCGATGACCAGGTGTCGTAGATGTCGATTTTTCTGACATTCAAATAACTAAACTGAAAAGTGTTTTTATCCTGACTTACTTTACTTTTCATTTTTTTTATTCTTTAGAAGAGTAAAGACCCAAAGTGGTCCCTCAAATTTTTTAAATAGGACAGTTTGGTCCCTGAAAAAAAATAAAGGACAATTTGGTCCCCCAAATTTCAAAACGGGGGATAATTTGGTCCTTATGGAGGGACCAGAACATCCCCCGTTATGAAATTTGGGGGACCAAATTGTCCCCCGTTTTAAAATTTGGGGGACCAAATTGTTCTTTATTTTTTTCAGGGACCAAACTGTCCTACTTGAAAAATTTGAGGGACCACTTTGGGTCTTCACTCTTTTTAGAATTTGAGTTGCTTTCTTCTTTTCCTATATTTTTTTTCAATCATGCCTCACTAATTCAGTTTCAATGGACCACCACAACTCAAAGTTGACCCTTACACTTTGTTTGGTTTAGGAAAAAAGTGAGCAAGGAAAGTGGAAGGAAAGAAAGGAGGATGAGAGAAAATGAGATGATTGGTTAGTTGTTTGATAGAAGAGAGAATGAAAACTGTATTTCCTCACAAAAAAATGTATGAGGGACCAAATTAAATTTTTTTTTTTTTATGTATTTAAGAACTCAATTACAAACTTTTAAAATATAAGAACTTTTTAGAAAATTCTAAAATGATTGAGAGACTTACAAATTAATTTATAAAAAAATAAACCAAAAGAATATTCAATTTCCCCTTCATTTTTTTATTTCTATTACTTCAATGAGTCACAATTCATAAATAAATATCATACGGAAGCTATAGAGCAAGATACATTCATTGCTTCCTAATTTAGATATATTGACATAGTGAAGTGGATATATTTTGTATGTTTGCATCAACAGCCAAACCAAATGAAGTTTATTCTTTAAGGCATCTAAGGTATCCCATAACCTAGTTGAGCATCCATGTCCCTCTCTTCAAAACCATTTTCTACCTCTGCCAAGTCTCTCCTTGCAACCTCAAGGTCAATTTCTGCAACAGCCAGTTTTGCCTTCAGCTTCCTCATTTCAATCTCTAAAGTAGCTACATTATCCCTTAGATTTTTCACATGCTTTGCTCTTTCCAAATAAGCTTTTGCACCCAATGCTGATTGAACATGGGGCTCCAACCATGTCAAGTCAAATCCAAAGGATTGTAGTTCCTCCCATAGAACCTGAAGGTGCATATAGTCATCCTCTCCCATATCTCTAATCTTCTTAGTCTTGAGGAAATGCAGAACTCGACCTAAGGCTATGAATGCCCACAATATGAACCTAGGACTTCTTCTTCTTTGGTTCTCTACCAGTGAAGGATGCCATGAACAAACATCTTCCCATAATGGAATAAAAGCTGTTTCTTCTGGCTCTAGCTTCTTGAAATCTATGAGTTCACTAAGAGGGGTTAAGAGTACTTCTTCAGATTCATTAAATAAAGAAGGATACATAGGTGGAGCACTGGGAACAAATTGCACTTTTTTAGGACTTAGAGTCACATCTGAGGGTCCCATTCCTTGATGTTCATGCTGTAAGAGTTGCACTTCTGTTTCACTTACCTGATCATCTTTAGACTCATCATGGGTACTTGTAGGACTTGGTGTCAAATCTGAAGGCGTCATTCCTTGATCATCTTCTTCTTCTTTGAGTTTCTCTTCATTTAGCCTAGGTTGATCACCATTAGATTCATGGGTTGTGGTAATGCTTTGTGCAGAGTTGTCCTGGATGTTAAATGCAACCTTAGAGACTGAAACATGAGCTTCAATGATGCATGTATCATTCACAAGATAACCTTGACTAGGGTCATGGAACACATTGAGAGGAATGAATGATGGAGAACCCCAACCACTATTTCCAGCATTAAACTTCTGCTGGGTTTCTGGAAAATTCCAATCATATAGTGTTAAAATAGCCATATATAATCAAATATAGCTATGATGGCATATATCTTAAATTGTGGTTAAAAAGGTAATATTTTAACTTAATAACCATTTTCTTTGGTGGATTACACTTCCATCCATGAAGATGTACTAGGTTACATCTTGTACTTCTAGATTTAATTCCCAATTTCATTCTTAAATTGCATATTAAGAGTGGTTAAGTAAATTACATCTGACAAAATTGCACATTGATCATTATTGGCAAACATATTTACTTCTAAAGCATCTATTCCTTTGACAACCTTATTTGCAGCATGTAAAACGTTCTGAACATAATAGCACTAAAATGAGCATAACTCAGTTCTCTTTTCCTCTAGATACAAAAAAGGTATTCCTGCTCTACATGCAATAAAGCCAGACAATGCTTGAAGATGAAGAACAATGACCAACCAATATCTGGTTAGCAAATTCTGTCAGCTACCCTCCCATAAACATATCTTGAACTTATTTTAATGAGTAAAATACTCCGACCTCTCCTCTATTTCTCTGATTTTTCACATATTTCGTTCTATTTTCAAAAGCTACACAAAATTTCTATAGTTAAAAACTTACACAGGTACCTCTTGTGTATATTGAAAAAACACTACAATAAATCAAATTTAACACAAAAAACCTAAATTTGTCTCTTTAAGTATTAATAAAGTTTTGTCCAGCTTTTGAAAATAGAAGAGAGTAGGTAAAAAAATGAGGCAATTTACTCCATTTCAATTTATTGTTGAAAAGAGGAAGCTTTTTATCATAGTTTAAATATGTATGTTCATAACTGGATTAATCGTTTGATATTGGAAACACAAAACAGAGTAACAAATAAACAAAATGAGCGATTAAGGCGGTTACCCTTGACAATGGACTTCTTGCTATCCACCTGGTTAATAAGAGCCAACCTGAAATATACAAATCTACTCCATCCATAAGGTGGTAGAGAATCAGCAACCTTCATATACAAGGACAAATGCCCCACATCCTTCCCCTTAGGATATAAAACAATCTTCCTGTGAAAGGAAAAAGGGCATTCTCATTTCTCATATATTTTTCCTTACATCATTTCATATTATATTTAATAAGACTTAAAACAGCTACTATAAAATCAGAATGGCAGCTTCACTGTTCACTCTTAGTTCATGGGGCTACATGACAATTCCTAATGAAAAGAAAAATTCTGGTATATTCTTAACCTATTAGGATGATTCATGGAATGTAGGTAAATTGCATTCCTGGAAAGGAAGGAATATTTCTTTCCCACCCTATGAAATTTTCAACTTTCATTCATAAATTTCATTCTTGGTTATCTTTTATGTCCAGTAATTATCCCTTATATCGAATTATCAAATATGAAAAACTTTTATTCCCACCTCAATTTTAAAATATGGCCGATATCAAAAGCTAGCTATTGTGTATTAGAGTTAATGGCACATGAACATCATATACTCAGGTAGGTGGATAACTATTAATGGTGGATCATTTCACTCAATTACCATCTATAACCACCGATTTTGAAAGTCTTGGAGGAGAGTTTCCTGGTGCTCACTTTGGAAAAAGCTTCAATCTTCCATGTGAATTTCTCCAAACCCACCACCTGCCGTTTCTCCATTCTAATTGGTAACTATTCTAGACTTGCACTGCTGCTACAAACAAAAACATGAAACAAGTCCTTTTCAAAGAAAACAAAAAAATTTAAGAATGCATGATATGGCATATCATAGTGCATAGGTAAAGTGAAGAACTGGTTGTTGAAATATTAGAATTTAGAACCTTGAAACTCACTTAAGAAACCCAAATGGGATTTGGAAAGTGAAAATTTTGGAGCGAGATTGCAAGTCCCAGATGATCGATGAAGCTGAAAACAGTGGCCTAGAACAGAACTTCAAATGAGAGTATTCATTGAATCCAAGAACCTGAAATGGAAGAAAGAGAAACAGAGAGAAGAAAGTCAACTGAATTGGGCTTCTGACTTTGTGTGAGGAAACCTCACAGAAGGAAAACAACGGTTGCTTGGTGTTGGTGGGATTACGGAAACTTGCACTAAGTCAAACAATTTGATATGGTAATTGGCAATCCAACTGGGAAATGTCATGAGTAATGATATCGTAACATCTGATTTGGACATCTCCAGTGACACCTTAATTAATCACGTACAAATTTTTTGTTAATTCAGTTCATTATTAATGTGTTATCTGAAATTTATTTTCCACAACCATATAAATATTTGGTTAATCACATGCAAATATCTGGTTAATTCAGTTCTTTATATGATTAATGGGTCATGATGAATTAACCAAATATTTGCACCGATTAATCAAAGTGTCAAAAATTGGTGTCAACTTTTGATGTTAGAATATCATTACTCAATTTTTATTAGCAGAAGTGGCAATCGTTAAGGTCATGTTTTAACGGAAACTAGTGTATTTATTAAGTTGGCACTTTTTTTTTTTATTTACTTCTAGGAGTATCCTACCACCAACCTGAGATAGGGACTAATATCTGGCGGGAGTTTGTTCGGCACCTCGATGGGTGGCATCCCTCCCAAAGATTTTTTCCATACCCAAGACTCGAACCCGAGACCTTGGTTAAGGGGAGAGATCTTTAACCACTCACATCAACCTCGGTTGGTACTGAGTTGGCACTTTAATTTCTAATTACAAATCAATGACAAAAATAGCGATTAGCAAGACCCATTTTATTAGATGGAGATTATCTGTCTTATTTTAGTATACGATACAATGGTTCAACTAATAATATATTGTCATATAGATTAAAATTTAATTTAATATTTAAAAAATAGCATATTAACATGTCTGGGAATGCTAGATTATATATGTTTAAGCTATTTTTTGTGTGTAAAAAGCTGAAATGGTAAAATTTGTTATGTTTAGATATATAACTTAATTTTTTAAATAGCTTTTTTCCTTGAAAAAAACTGTTTCCATACATCTTAAAAGTTGGGCTGTTAGATTGTTTTAGAAAGATTATTTTCCAAATCTTAAGCACATGCCCTTCATACCCCTTGGCCCTTTCCCCAACGACAACGTAATAACCCAAGCGTATACACACATTTCTCTGAAGTCTCTTACTAATTTTTTTTTCTTCTGGTACAAGCCTCTTTCTAATATTATGCATCTTCAAATATAAAAAAATAAGTTAAACAAAGAAAAATAATGTTAAAAGTGAATAAATCTGATTATAAAAAAAATTAAAATATTATTCACTTTTCTCATCAAATATTATAAACAAATAACTTCATACCATTTTTCGTAATTTATTATGTAAAATGAGTTTTTTCAATCATCCAAACAAAATAGATTCTTAAAAACGTTTTTCAGCAAATATACCCAAACAAAAATAGATTTTGATTATAATCGATTATCATAATCGATTATACAAAAATCGATTATCAGCATAATCTTTTTTCCAAATGAAATATTTAAATCAAACACAAGCTATGAGAAATGACAAAATAGGTGGGATTTGTCCAAATCCAATTGCATACATTCATACTAAATCATACATAAAAATATTTGCAGCACCAACAATCCCTTTAATTGGATCAACGTTTCTTCTTGATTTTATAGGAAAACCAATCCATATATACCACAATCTCATCAATTACTTACCATTAGCACATATGCTCAAGTAGCACGCCAGAAACAGTTTATGGTACAATATGCAGCCAATCAAGATTGAGTATACTAAGTAGTCACATACATTTATAGTTTTATGCACGTTATCGGACAGTTTTATCATCTAATCACAATTGGTTTGAGTTTTTTTTTAATAATCATGACATAGGTATGATGTATCCACCACCGTTAGCAGTGACTAATCTCCGTCGGGGAACCTGTTGAACACAGAAGGTGGGTTCTCCCCCTACAACTTGCTTAAGGTGCCCAAATCCCTTACCACTTGGACCAACCACGTGTTGGTGGTTTGACTTTGTTTCTTATAAAGTAATGATATTCTAACACCAAAAGTTGACACCAACTTTTGACACCTTGGTTAATCGGTGCAAATATTTGGTTAATTCAGTTCATTATATGGTTAATCACGTGTAAATATTTAGTTAATTCATGATGACCATTAATCATATAAAGAACTGAATTAACCAGATATTTGCATGTGATTAACTAAATATTTACATGGTTATGGAAAATAAGCTTCAGATGACCCATTAACCATATAATGAACTGAATTAACCAAAAAATTGCACGTGATTAACCAAGGTGTCGCTGAAGGTGTCCAAATCAGGTGTTAGAATATCATTACTCTTTCTTATATTGTTGAAACCAAGGTGAATCATAAAATGGCTAATAGATAGAAGATGCTGATTCTAGAAGATTATGTGTTGTAACTGTTAGAGCCTAGTTGAGTTAGTTAGAAAGTTAGTTGGTGATAACTAATGTAACTACATACTGGCGGGAAAATAAGTTAGCAAGGAAGGCATAGCTTGTTTGTATAGGATTAATATACATATAGTGGTTTACACATTAGTGTAGTGCAGAGAGTGAAACAAGAAGTTGTAAAGTGAGTGCAAGTGATAGAGTGGAGTAGCTCTTGTAAAGTCTTGTACAGAAATTCTTTGCATAGTGGATTGATCTCTCAACAGCAGTGTGGATGTAGGAGTCTGGATTTCAGCTCTGAACCACGATAATGTTTGGTGTCATCTTCCTTCTTTTTCTCTTCTATTCTTTCTGCATTCTTCTGGTTTAGTTTCTGTCTTCGATTCCTTCGAAACCAACATTGTTTTCTTCAATCAAGAACTTAGTTAAATTCACAACAATTGGTATCAAGAGCAAGCAAGATCGAATTGGGGCCAATCAAGAATGGCCACAACCAAGTTCGACATTGAGAAGTTCAATGGGGAAAATGACTTCAGTCTTTGGAGGATCAAAATGAAAGCTCTTCTTGTTCATCAAGGACTCGAAGATGCCTTAACTGGTGTGGCCAGGCTTCCTCCAACTCTTACAGAGAAAGAAAAGAAAGACTTGATCAGCAAGGCACACAGCACAATCATACTTTCCCTAGGTGATGATGTTCTGCGGGAGGTGGCTGGTGAAGACACGGCTGCAGGTGTATGGCTCAAGCTCGAAAGCTTGTACATGACAAAGTCACTGACAAATAAGCTGTATCTGAAAAAACAGCTCTATCAATTAAAGATGGAGGAGGGTGCTTCAATAAAAGAACATGTTTCTTTGTTCACCAAAGTGGTTCTTGATCTGAAAAGTGTTGATGTGATAATAGATGAAGAGGACCAAGCAGTGATGTTACTGTGTTCTCTTCCATCCTCATTTGAGAATCTTGTTGACACCATGATGTATGGAAGAGACACACTCACTTTGGAGGAAGTCAAAGCAACCCTGATCTCAAGAGAGATGAAAAAGAGAATTACTGATTATAGAGGAAAGGATGATGGTGCTGATGCAGAAGGTTTGTTTGTAAGGGGAAGATCAGATCAAAGGGAGAAGAAAGGAAAAAGTAAGCACAGGTCTAAGTCAAAGAACAGAAAGTGCTACTACTGCCAGAAAGAAGGTCATTTCAGGAAAGACTGTCCTGAAAGGAAGAAGAAGAACAATGGCAAGGGCAAGGACACAAGTGATATTGCTATGGTAGCTGATGGATATGAAAGTTCAGATGTCTTGACTGTTTCAGTAGACATGTGCAGTGATGAGTGGATCTTGGACTCAGGGTGTTCATTTCATATGACTCCCAACCAAGACTGGTTTGATTCCTACAAAAGAATTGATGCTGGAAAGGTGTTGATGGGAAACAACATAGCATGCAAAGTAGCTGGAATTGGCAATGTGAAGGTGAAACTCAGTGATGGTTCCATCAAAGTCTTCACTGATGTGAGACATGTACCCGAATTAAAGAGAAATCTCATTTCTCTTGATATGCTTGATGAGGGTGGATGTACATTCAAAGGAGAGGATGGGACATTGAAAATAAGCAAAGGTTCACTGCAGATAATGAAAGGATCCAGAGTAAATGGACTGTACAGATTGCAAGGTAAGACAATAATCAATCCTGCTAGTTTAATTTCTGATGCAAAATCTAGTACTCAAAACTATGGCATCACAGACTAGCTCATGTAAGTGAAAGGGGGCTTGAAGAATTATACAAGCAAGGATTGATTGGAAATGGTGATTTTGAGAAACTGGAATTCTGTGAACATTGCCTCTATGGCAAACAGAAAAGAGTCAAGTTCTCAACAGCCACCCACACCACTAAAGCAATAGTGGACTATGTGCATTCTGACATATGGGGGCCAGCAAGGACTCCTTCATTAGGTGGAGCTAGATACTTCATCACTTTCATTGATGATTGGTCAAGAAAGGTGTGGATATACTTGTTGAAACACAAGAATCAAGCCTTCAAATGTTTCAAGCAATGGAAGGCACTAGTGGAGAATCACACAGGAAGGCAGATTAAAGTCTTAAGAACTGACAATGGCCTTGAGTACTTGAGTGAAGAATTCTCTGAGTTATGCAAGGATCATGGCATAACAAGGCACAAAACTGTTAGACTAACTCCTCAACAAAATGGCCTAGCTGAAAGAATGAATAGGACCATTTTGGAGAGGGTTAGATGCATGTTATCCAATGCAAATCTCAACAAGTGTTTCTGGGTGAAGCAGTCCACACTGCCTGCTACTTGATCAATAGGTCACCATCTGCTGCCATTAGCTTTAAAACACCAGAAGAACTGTGGAATGGAAGACCAGCCTGCTATGACAACCTCAGAATTTTTGGATGCACAGCATACATTCATGTGAATGAAGGGAAGCTTGAACCTAGATCAAAGAAAGGAATCTTCTTGGGATATCCAGAAGGTGTGAAAGGCTACAAGGTATGGCTCACTGGTCCAAAGGGAGGGAAAGCAGTAATTAGCAGAGATGTGGTTTTCCTAGAGGATTCTGTCCTTGGCAAAGAGAAGAATGATCTCACTGATGAATCAGATAAAACAGAACATAAGGTTCAGTTTGAGGTGGAGAAACCTGTTGAAGAGAGACAACAACCAAGCACTGAAACAGCTCAACGGAGTCCTCAGTCAGAAGCAACAACTTCATCCTACAATCTAATCAGGGACAGAGAAAGGAGACAGATCAGAGCACCACAGAGGTATGGCTATGCAGACCTCATAGCATATGCTCTGAGTGTGGAAACTGATTTTGAAAAAGTTGATCCAATCAATTACAAAGAAGCAATGTGCAGTGCAGACAAGCATAACTGGAAAGCTGCCATGGAAGATGAAATTGATTCCCTGATGAAGAACAGTACATGGAGCTTAGTGAAGAAGCCTGCAAACCAGAAAATTGTAGGCTGCAAGTGGATATATAAGAAGAAACCAGAAGTTCCAGGGGGTTGAGAGGAGCAGATACAAGGTTAGGCTTGTGGCAAAAGGCTTTACCCAAAGAAAGGGGATAGATTTCAATGAAATCTTCTCTCCAGTTGTGAAGCATACTAGCATAAGAGTCATCTTGTCTCTTGTTGCTACCTATGATATGGAACTTGAGCAAATGGATGTAAAAACAGCTTTTTTGCATGGCCAACTAGAGGAAAGCATCTACATGAACCAACCTGAAGGTTATGAAGTCAAAGGGAAGGAGGATATGGTTTGCTTACTCCACAAGTCACTGTATGGACTCAAGCAATCTCCAAGGCAGTGGTACAAACGTTTTGACTCATTCATGATTACTAATAGCTACAAAAGAAGCTCTTTTGATAGCTGTGTTTACTTCAAAAGAACTGAAACAGGTTGCTTCATATATCTTCTACTTTATGTAGATGATATGTTAATTGCTAGTTCAAACACTGAGGCAATTAAAGGACTCAAAGATCTTTTGAATTCAGAGTTTGAAATGAAAAATCTAGGAGCTGCAAAGAGGATCTTAGGCATGGAAATTGTGAGAAAGAGATCTCAGAAGCTGTTGTTCCTGAATCAGACAAATTATGCTGAAAAGATACTGAGAAGGTTCTGTATGACAGAAGCAAAAGTAGTCTCAACCCCTATAGCTGGTCACTTCAAACTATCAACCAGTCAGTCACCTAAAACTGATGAGGACAGGAAATTTATGAGTTGTGTTCCATATTCCAATGCAACTGGCAGCTTGATGTATGCTATGGTCTGTTCAAGACCTGATATAGCATATGCTGCTAGCATGATCAGCAGGTTCATGAGTAATCCTGGAAAGGAGCATTGGATGGCAGTCAAATGGATATTTCGATACCTGAAAGGTTCAAAGTCTCATGGTCTCATATTTGGCAAATCAGACTCAACAAACAGTGGCATTGCAGGGTTTGTAGATTCTGATTTTGCAGGAGATTTGGATAAGAGAAGGTCCCTCACTGGTTACATTTTCACACTCTATGGAAATGTGGTGAGTTGGAAAGCCAATCTTCAATCAATTGTGGCACTATCAACCACAGAGTCAGAGTACATAGCTTTGACAGAGGCAATCAAGGAAGCTATTTGGCTGAAGGGTTTTGTATCAGAATTGCAAGACACTGCAGTATCCTCAACTGTTTGGTGTGATAGCCAAAGTGCCATTTGTCTCTCAACGAATCAAGTATTCCATGAGAGGACAAAGCACATTGATATAAGGCTACACTTCATTCGGGACATTATTGCACAGGGAATGATTGAAGTTAAGAAGATTGCAACTCAAGATAATCCTGCTGACATGATGACTAAGGTAGTTCCAATTTCCAAATTTGAACATTGTTTAAACTTGGTAAATATTGGAACCCTTGATAACTAAAGTTTCAGTAAGAAACTTGGAGCATTTTCTATCTACTTTTGTTTTGAAGATTCAAGGTGGAGATTTGTTGAAACCAAGGTGAATCATAAAATGGCTAATAGATAGAAGATGCTGATTCTAGAAGACTATGTGTTGTAACTGTTAGAGCCTAGTTGAGTTAGTTAGAAAGTTAGTTGGTGATAACTAATGTAACTACATACTGGCGGGAAAATCAGTTAGCAAGGAAGGCATAGCTTGTTTGTATAGGATTAATATACATATAGTGGTTTACACATTAGTGTAGTGCAGAGAGTGAAACAAGAAGTTGTAAAGTGAGTGCAAGTGATAGAGTAGAGTAGCTCTTGTATAGTCTTGTACAGAAATTCTTTGCATAGTGGATTGATCTCTCAACAGTAGTGTGGATGTAGGAGTCTGGATTTCAGCTCTGAACCACGATAATGTTTGGTGTCATCTTCCTTCTTTTTCTCTTCTATTCTTTCTGCATTCTTCTGGTTTAGTTTCTGTCTTCAATTCCTTCGAAACCAACATTGTTTTCTTCAATCAAGAACTTAGTTAAATTCACAACATATATAAATATATATACATTTCTGTCACCTGTTTCATACATGTAAAGATGTGCAAGTACAAGTAGCATTTTTCATCAAGATGTCCCATAACCCAGTTCTGCATTCATGTCCCTCTCTTCTAAACCCTTCACTACATCTGCCAAGTCTCTCATTGCTACCTCAAGGTCTACTACTGTAACAGCTAGTTTTGTTCTTAGCTTCTTCATTTCAATCTCCAAAGCAACTACACTTTCTTTTAGATTTTTCACTTTCTTTGCTTTTTCCAAATAGGCTCTAACATCCAATGCAGATTGAATATATGGCTCCAGCCAAGTCAAGTTAAATCCAAACAACTGAAGTTCTTCCCATAGACATTGAAGGTGATTGCATGCTTCCTCATCCATGTTCTTCACCTTAGTATTCTCAAGGAAATATAGAACTTGACCCAAAGCTATGAATGCCCAGTGAATGTACTTTGGACTTTTTTTCATCTGGCTTTCTATCAGTGAAGGATGCCATGAACAAACCTCCTCCAATAGTGGAACAAAAGCTGCTTCTTCTGGTCCTAAACTCTTTATATCTAGGACCTCACTGAGAGGGATTAAGGGCACTTCCTTAGGTCCCTCATCATGTATATAAGGGTATAAAGGGGGAGCAGTAGGCACAAAATATAATGGTTTTGGACTTAGTGTCTCTTCTGAGGGTGGTATTGCTATTCCAAAATCTTCCTGAGGTTGGAGTTCTGATTCTGTTTGACTAGCCTGATCCCATTTGGATTCTTGGGTTGTGGAACTCAGTGTCTCATCTGAGCATTCTGTTACATCATTTTGGAGTTGTGTGTTTATGTGTTGGTTGTGTTCCTTTTTTGTTAGTCCAGCTTTAGAGTCATTATTATGGCTTGGACTTGGAGCAGCAATTTTGGTGAAGTTGTCTTGAATGTTAAATGCAACATCTGAGACAGTAACATGGGCTTCAATGATGCAAATGTTTTTCATGAGATATCCTTGGTTAGGATTATAGAAGTCACTGAGATGTACAAATGATGAACCCCAGCTACGATATCCTGCATTGAACTTCTGTTGAGTCTCTGGAAATTACAAACATCAAGAATCAATCAATACTTGGAATTACATTTGATAAAGCAAGTTAAAAACATATTTTAATGAGTTTTTGCAATGAATTGATGGAACCTAATTCAGATTAGCATTGCATGCAATGGAGAGAATTCCAGTATTCCAAATTGCTTACTTCTCATTAAGAATTAAAATGGACTTAAATCCTATTTACTTAGCTGGGAAAACAAACCACATTAAGAGAGATTTCTTGTAAGATAATGGTAGGATTAATAAACAAAAATTTTTCTTCTCCTATTTGTTGGTATCATTTCATGTAAAACAAAGTGGAACATGTAGATGTTGTATAAAAGAATCTTGGAAAAAATTGTAAATTTGAAAAGTCAAATAAAATGGCTTAATGACCAAAAGGTTACGTGCTATGTGAGTCTTATCCTATATATGTATTCTGCTTTGAAGGTCACAAAACAGACAAAAACAACTAAATGAAAGAACAACTTATAATTATATGACAGGTACCTCTTACAATTGACTTCTGGCTATCCATTTGATTAATTAGAGCCAACTTGAAATCTGCAAATTTGGTCCATCCAAATGGTGGTAGGGAACCCGCAACCTTCAAACACAATGATAAATGGTCCTCATCTTTCCCTATTGGATGCACAAGGATCCTCCTGAGATTAAAGGAAAATTAAACTTAGATTGATATGACACTTGTAATTTGAGTTATATATGCTCAAAATTCAAATAGCATTTAGCAAAATATGTGGAAAGCAACAATATCACACTCATGATTTTAAATTGCGATAATGGTCACAGTTGATGTTATATTCCATTTAATGCAGATGTGGAAAATTGCAGGGAAATATGGGCGACGCAGCCACAATTGAAACTGCGAACAGTTGCAAAAATTATCAAAATTGCAGTATTGCATATCGCAATTTAAAACCTTGATCACACTGGACAAATCAAAGTTTAAATAAGTTATATGTTTTAACTTTTAACTTTTAACTATTGACAATGTACTAAATGCCATTACCATCTGCAACCACCGACTTTAAAAGATTTGGAGCTTAGCTTCTTGGTGTTCTTCTTCGAGAAACTTTCAATTATCCATGTGAATTTTGTAATCCCTGTACCCTGCTGATTCTCCATTCCAATAGCTTTCGAGCTACATCTACAATATCATTACAAACCAACAAACAAAAAAGGTTGAGAAAATAGAAAGCTTAAGATAGCATACATAAAAAAACTTCAAATGTGTAGTAAATATATGTACACATACAAGGTGAGTTACTTATTTATAGCTCTCTTATATTCAAGGCCAGAAACCCAAACATGAAACTCGGTGGATTTTGAAATATCAAGTCAATTTACAAAATCTGTGTTACAATTAAAACTCCTGGATGATTGATGTCTAACCAAAGATTTAAGCATAAGATTGGGAGGAAAAAAAAAAAAAACGGTTACAGTTTGAAGGTTAAAATTGATGCATAAGTACTTGTGCTTCATTTTGGCAGAAAAGATGTGTACATGTACTTAGGACATTCAATAGTCACATACCAAACCTATGGTTAGAAACTTTCACGAAGAAATGGAAGCAAGAGCATTAGATGTCAAGGTGCAGCAAGAGCTAAAAGTCAACTCAGCTGGGGCTCTTCAGAGAACCTATTAAGAAGTTTGAACATGTCTTCATCATCAGAAGCAGCAAGGCACAACCAATGAAAGTTCTGAGAAAAAAACTTTGCTTAGAATATCATGGAATTTATCCCGGCCTTTGTGGTCTCTTTCTATCCACTTAAAATACTTCCAAAACAACAATTTCTTGGTTTTTTTTATTTGATTGCATTCATATATTTATTTAGACTTTAGAGAACATATATCTTAATTGTAGTAGGAATTCCATATATATAAATTAAAAATAGAGCAAGTACAAAAGGTTGCTTTCCACCACATAACTGCCATATATATATATATATATATATATATATACATTTGTTCTACCTCAGTTACAACCTTATAGATAAGTCTTCTCGGTTGCCTATGATCGCATACAAAACATGAGAGGTGCAACTCTATATTTGACTATTTGTGCAGAAAAATATACATTAGAAAGGATGGCATTTATTAAAAGCCAAGAATACAATAAAAATTCAGTTTTTGGAGAAGTTATAAAAAGACTTTATAAATTTAGGAGATTTGACAAAATTTATTTTCTTGCTTAAAGGAGTTTGAGCATAACAATATGCAGAAAAAGGGCAGCAATGTCCAATGTCCTGTGAAACAAGTTATAAATTATCCCAATGTTCTAGTGTCTAATATTAGTGGTTTTTTAAACTCGTAAGCAATTTCCATTCAAAAGCTTATATATTTTTTTAAGGTTCAATTAGTCTGTAGATCTCTGAACTATTTAAAAATTTCCAAATAGATCCTATGCTTTAAAAGTTTATAATATTTAAGGAAAGGAACTTAAACAACCTTCAGCAAAAACAAATCACTGTACATGAAATTTGTCTAAAACATTGAATAACCTAATTCAGCATTCAAATCTATCTCCATGAAACCTTTTCTTGCCTCTACCAAGTCTCTCCTTGCCACCCCAAACTCAGCTTCTGCAGCAGCCAATTCTCCCCTCAGCTTCTTCATTTTAATCTCCATTGCAACAACATCATCCTGTAGTTTTTTCACTGCCACATTTCTTTCCAAATGAGCTTTCAAACCCAATGCAGATTGAACATAAGGCTCCAGCCAAGCCAAGTCAAATCCAGAAGACTTAAGCTCCTCCCACAAACCATACAGTTTATTGCATGCATCTTCCTTCATATCCTTCACCTTACTCGTCTTGAGGATATACAGAACTTGGCCTAATGATATGAATGCCCATTTTCTGAACAAATGAGTTTTTTTCCTCTGGCTTCTTATCAGGGAAGGGTGCCATATGCATGCCTCCTCTAGTAGTGGAACATAAGCTGCTGCTTCTGTTCCTAAACTCTCCAAATCTAGGAGGTCTCTTAGTGTCAAATCTGAACCTTTAACTTCTTCTTCTGTTTGACTAGACACACATGTTGTGGAACTTTGTGTCTCACTCTCATCTGATAATTCTGTTTCTTGATCAACTGATTTGGAGTCATTGATTGGAGAAATTTTGTTCAAGTTGTCAGCTCCAATATTAGTGTTAAGTGCAACATCAGAGACACACAAATGAGCTTCAATAATGCATGTGTTGTTCACAAGATACCCTTGTTTAGAGTCATAGAAGTCACTGAGATTCAGGAATAATGAACCCCAGCTACGATATCCTCCATTGAATTTCTGATGAGTCTCTGGAAATGTACAAACATCAGGAGTTAGAATTACATCTAATGAAAATAAGGAGAGATTGTTGCATAAGCATGAAGCACCTAAGCTGGGTGGACTGGGCTAATTACATTATTATGTTATGGATATTATAATGAATTAATGATTAATTATCATAATTCACCTTAATTAGTAATGTAATTGGTCTAAGGACCCTGTGCTAAAGAAGCTCTGATTGAGCATATGTGGTAAAAGACCCTTGGTGAAACCAATAAAAACTCCCGGAAAGAAGAGACGAAACCAACAAACGTTATTGAAAAAACCATTGAATCATTCTAAAACGGAGAGCTAGAGTAGGGAAAAGCTCAATCAGAGATTTTGTGCGCTCAGAACAGTGGTTCCTTCCTGTCGATCATTAGAAAAATTGACGGACATTGAATAGAAAGATCAAACTTGCAACATTGAAAAACTAGGAGGATCAAATGTACTCAAAAAACTACAGGGATCAAAATCGCACATGACCAATAATAGGGCACCAAAAGTGCAATTAAGTCTTCCTGAACAAAATAAGATTATGATCATATGGCAAATATGAAATATCCCACTTGGTAAATGCTAATTACTTCTAAATAAAAAGGTTAAAATGCAGTTTCAGTCCCTCAAGTTTTTCACTTTAGTGAAATTGGTCCCTCAACTTTTTTTTTGGTGAATTTAGTCATCCTAATTTTTCAATGTTGCAAAAATCATCCCTCCGTCATCTACCCATCCAAAATATAACATAAGTAGGCATGGCAAACGTGTGCCAGCATGGCATCCAAGTATCAGTTCCATGTGTCACCATATAATAAATAAAAAATTTAAAACAAAATTTAAGTTTAAAACCTTTTTTTTATCGTATCATGTGACGTACACATTACTGAAGATCATCTTCTTCCTTCAGAATGCATCTATTTCTCAGAATTGTTTGAGATAGCAAAAGATGATGGAGAAGTTGGTCTATAATAATAGATGTAGTTGACCCTTCAAATGTGAAGATGAAGTAGAAGATACTCTCAGGAAAATATAACTAAGAAAAGGAAACGACACAAGTTTGGATGGAAAGATGACGGAGGGATGATTTTTGCAACATTGGGAAAGTAGGAGGACTAAATTCGCCAAAAAAAAAAGTTGAGGGACCAATTTCACCAAAGTGAAAAACTTGAGGGACCAAAACTGCATTTTAGCCAAATAAAAAGGAGATAGACATATTCATATAAATATTAACAGTTATGCATGTGTGTTTAAGTAAATAATTTCACAAAAGTTTGGAATTCGAATGGCCAAAGTGATTCCAACGTGTATCATTACCATTACGAAATCATATAACAAAGAAACAAAGAGGAGAGAAGAATTAAGACTGATATGTACCCTTTACAATTGACTTGTTGCCATCCAGCTGATTAATGAGAGCCAACTTGAAATACGTGTTTCTGCTCCATCCATACGGTGGTAAAGAATCCGCAACCATCAAATATAATGAAAAATGGTTAACATCCTTCCTTAATGGATACAAATGGATCCTCCTGCCGCATGATTAAGACATACAGCATGATTAATGTAATTATTTAACTTTCATTAAGAATACATGGTTAAAGCTCAATAAGGGTGTATCCGCTCTTGATTTGTTAGAGTGAATTGAGATCGTAAGTTACTTTAGCTGATCAAAGGTGGATATATCAATACTTTCTCACATTACACTTTTTTTCACTCTTAAGATATCTAATTCAAATTACAGAACTTGTGCTGCTCTCCATAGTAAATTAATTATATGCATGCTTGAGCTTAATAAAAACTTATAAAGTAAGAACATAAAAAAAATATCATAGTATAAATCTTAACTTATACCGTTATCATTTTTCAAGATTTATTTTCATTTTTGCTATGCATACAGCTATCTGAAGTGAATACTACAAAGTTTTAAAGGCATTGAACTCATTTGCAAGTACCATTTATAACCTCGGATTCGGAATGCCTTGGATCGAAGATTCTTGATGTTTTGTTTTGAGAAATTTTCAATTTTCCATGTGAATGTCTCAAAATTAATACTCGTTCCCTGCTGATTCTCCATTAATTGTAGTAGCTTCATCTGAGCTGCCATTACATTATAAACGAATAAAGGAAAGCAATGAATTCTTCAAAGATTGAAAACAATAATAAAGGTTGTCACACGTACTATACAGCACCAAAAGCTTCAATCACTAGAGGTATGTACTCCTTTAATACAAATTTGATTTATCAAAAAAAAAAAACTAGGAGGTATGTACAAAAGTGAACAATTTTTAAGACCAAGATTTGTTATATAGATTTTGTGCATATATACTTACGTGCATGGTTTTGGCAGACATATATATATACGTCCAAGCTACTCAAAGGGTCATCCCTAATGTTGCTGGCACCATTGAGAAAGGTGTGATGAGTGTAAGAACCAGGAATGAATGAAAGAAAGACAATGAGAGAAGATATTTCAACAATGAGAGGGGGGATGGAAGTGAAGTCTAGTCAACAAGCTTTGTCTCGTATATGGTAAATAATTAGAAATTTCAAAGCTGGCATTAATAGAGAGAAAGGGACCATTACCAATATGGTACAAGTTTATTTTCAGAGTCTGCTAAAAAAACCACACAAGCACACAAAAAAAGATGAAATTTCAAGGAAAGAAATTAAGCAGATTTTGACCATCACATTCACAATATTCTATGTTTAGTTTATATATTTTATTTCTCTTTTCATATTCATATTCTTAATTGACAATAGTTTCTCTTTTAATTTTTCAATTAAGTTGTTAGAATCTTATGATAAGAAAGATGATAACGACGATGAACTCTTATATATTAAATTAGAATTCTCACTTTTAAATCAGAGTTATTTTTCACAACTTTGTTCATCTTGTGGGTCATGTATCATTTTCAAATATATTTTCAAATATGCGTATTTATTTTTTTCATTTAGTTATTGTCCTTTTCATGTCAAATATCTCTAATTACTATAATTCATTAATTAATTGCTACAACTATCAAATATGCTTACCTATGGGTTTTTTTTTTTTTCAATTTAAAACTTTTCATTTATAGGACAAACTAATATTTCTAATAACAATTTCGAGAATGAATACTTTATAAGCGTCATTTTTCCAGTCGAAAAATAAAAAAATTGAATACTTTATAAGTGTCATTTTTGGATCATTGTCTCCAATTTCCAGTTTCTTGTTTGTCTCATTTGAAGGGTGGGCGGGGAACAAATCAGGCGAGCAAATGGACCAGTAATACAAACTCAAAAGTTTCTACCACATTTAGGATGGTAATATCCACCCAGGTTTGCATGTATCCAACCCTTTAAACTTTAATAAAATAAGTGTCTTGAATATCAAAAGTTAAAGCAAATATTTAGATTATTTTGTTATTTAAATTAATAAAACAATTTATTTATCTGTATTGATTGGTTAATGTGAGTTTGGTCTTTTAAAATTTGGCAAATGTCAATGAGTACCCTAAGAACATTGTTTAATGAATGTATAAAAATATTTTTTTTATGGAAAGTGATATTTAATCAAATACATTGAAAAGTGATACATTGGGTCAAGGAGGAAAAAGGGAGGTATTTTAATAAGGATCTTGCCAACCAGTGCCCTAAGGGCATTGTTAAGGATTCCAAAAATAGAAAAATCATATTGAAAAGTATAGCTTTTAATTTTTCAAAGTATTAAATACATCACTTTCCAAAATAAAGTTTCTATTTGTAATTTCTTAACCAATGCCATATGAGCACTGGTTAACATTTGCCTTTTAACAATACACAGAGGAAAGTGAGGGTTTTTTGTGGGATTTTGGAACGAGTTTGGTATTTAATTATAGGGTCTTGCTAACCAGTACCCTAAGGACATTGGTCAAGGAATCCATGTATATAATTTTTTTTATTGGAAATCACAAATTTTCAAATTTTAATATATTGAATACATCAATTCCAATAAAAGGTTTCTATATTTGATTCCTTAACCAATGCCCTTAGGACACTAGTTAACATTTTCCTTAATTATATCCTCACTAAAAAAATCAGACAAATTCCAACAAATTCTACAATAACAAACAATCCATCAAAATTAAAATGGATTTAGTATAGATAGACTAATTTATTAGTAGAATAAAGATATTTGAATACACAACTTGGACATTTTATACAGATATCGTAGAGCTTATAAATGTCTTGGGACTGATGAAATATATGATGAGAGAGAAAAAAAACAATAAATAAGTGAGGAGGAGTACTTTTATACGATATTGGGCACTATTTTTATATCAAAATATCATTACTCTTATTAGTATATGATAGATTGTTTATGCACCCCCCCCCCCCCCCCCCCACCCCACCCCCCAACAAAAATAAACACTTGTGTCATACGCATCATCTGAATTTATAGTCCCAAGATAACCGATATATCGCGGTCTAGAAATTAACTCATCTGTTTTTGCTTGATTGGCTATTTATCTGTTTTTTGGCTGGTGATCCTAATTGCGCAGGGAGTGGTAAGGCTGATGTGAGTTCCTTTGGTTTTTAAAGTGGTGGTCTGCAGATACAAGTGGACACAAGGGAGGGTTCTTATCTAGTTTTGGTGCTCCTCTGTTTTTTGGTTAGGCTTGTGTAATACAAATACTGTTTTGTTAGGAATTAGTATTTTAATTACATTGGCCTCTGTTTGCTCATGGTTTCCTTGTATTTGGGGTGGGGTACCCCTTGTACCCTCATTTCAATATACTCTTTGGCTTACCAAAAAAAAAAAAAAAAAAATTAAGTCGGTTACGCTGTACTGTTACTGGCATTAGAGGCCTTCCATATTGAAGAAGGGGAAGGACAAAGCCTAACGATACAGAGTACTTCCTGATTGGCTAAAACCTTCCCTTCAAAAACTTTTTCAGTTAAAAAACATATCCAACCTTGTTATGGCATTAGTAATGGTTATGCTAATTACAAATGTTCAATTCTGGTAATTGGTGTTAGCATGGCTGTCAGTAAACTGTTAGTGGTAGTGGGTCCAAGATTAAACACAAAGTCAGTGATTGAATAGAGCTCAGGGAGATAGTCAATTGAATTAACTGTGTCAGTGAAGTCTCCCTAGGAATCCAATATAAGCTTTCTTGCAATTTTTAATCCTGCAAATGCAACAGCCCAAGAATTTTAAGCAAGAAACAGATACACAAACAAGTAAACGAGAAGAATTACAGATAATAAAAAACTTAGTTAACTAGGACCTGCTGGCTCATGAGTATTTCCACTGCAACATTAAGATCGCCATCAGCAGCTGCCAGTGCTACTTCCACCTGCGTCTGAAAGCAGCCCAAGACAACTATGCATTAAAAAACAGAACCGAACTGTAGGTTTTAAATTTTAATCTACATTTGATGCACATGCATCAAAATGATACCTCATGACATTTGAGAAAACAATTTGATGGTGAGATATTCTATTACAGATATCACTTATCAAACAGCACCACAAGTCCACAACTAACCAGATTTCTCTTCTTTCGGGGAAAAAAAAGGCAACAATAATTAGGCTAAAATGTAAATTGATCTCCTTAATTAGACCAAATAGAAATACGAGAGGACCCACAAGGAGTTCAAACAACGATACTTTAAACACTTGATCTCTTAGATGAGAAGATAATTCTCAGATGTGCACACATAATATGCAAAGGACAAACAGGAAAGTTAAAGCAGTTTCCAGTCATTCTCTTGACTACTTAAAAGATATGAATATTGGTTTTTACCCTATCAAAGCCCATTGATACAAGTTTTTTAATCTCTTCTTCTGAAGCAACTGAACCCTGCATTCATAGGGAAGAAAAATAATAAATATCAAATATCCAGATGAACCAGAAAACCAGAAAAAACAAGAAAGTTTCAAATACTGTAATGTAAAGGGACCTGATGCGGTGGAACAACTGCAGCTGCTGTTGCTACATTACCAGCAGAATGCCTAAATTGAATTGGAAAATTACGTGAACATTGATACACAGAAACACATACTTCTGAAAAATATAAAGTAATACTAAACTATGCTATTCGTAGCAATTTCCCTTAAACTTATCAAACCATGTCAAAATACTATAATATTAGTTATCATACATTGTGTTAGTTTCCATTCCAATATTAATAAAACGGGAAGACTATGGTCGTGTTGTGTAAAGTGAAAAGCATTATGTTATATAAGCCACCCAAACATGTCGTGTTTGTTAAACAGGTAAGTAACCCAATACAACCTGTGCTACTGGTATTAATGCATAAGTTAAAAATTTAACTGACTCAATGAACCGTTTCATTAAAACACTAGAATTCAACCTTTATAAGTATGAGCAGCCCATTAATGGACATCAGATCAAAAAGAAATGTGTACCTTGCATGTGCATTTCTCAATTTAGAGATGTTATAAGCTTTTATGCTATAAGTTAGGCATATTTATTAATATATCTCTGTAAAATAATACTGAACATACAAGTTGAATTATTTATTGAGTATTCCGTTTAAAATGCCTTTGAAGTTAACACATTTTTGCAAAAAGAAAATTTATGATAACTTACGTTAAGATCATTATGGCGTCATTTGATCTATGTGCCAACCTCACCCAATGGAAAAAGGCTTTGTTGTTATTGTTGTATCATGTTCCCCTTTAAATATATTTTGTAGTTTCAAAAACTAAATAGATATATTCTATACTTTTTTTTTTATATTAGATATTCTTAAATTTGGGCTTTTAGACCTAACTCAACACCACAAAACCGACTTTTAAGGTGAGGATTGCCCAAGCCTTATAAAGGCTACTTAAGCCATATCTCTAGTTAATGTGGGACCCTCAACACACCCCATCATGCTCAGGACTAGACATCTGAAGCGTGGACTGTTACGGGTGGAATAGCAAGGAACCCCTCCCCCCCCCCCCCCCCCACCCCCACCCAAAAAAAAAGCCCAGGACTAGACATCTAGAGCGTGGACAAATACGGGTGGAATAACAAAGATCTTGGCCCAATAACAAATCTAGGATAGGCTCTGATGCCATCTTAAATTTGGGCTTTTAGGCCTAACTCAACCCCACAAAACCGACTTGTAAGGTGAGGATTGTCCAAGCCTTATAAAGGCTACTTAGGCCGTATCTCTAGTCGACGTGAGACTCTCAACACACTCCATCATACTCAGGACTGGACATCTAGAGTGTGGGTTGTTACGGGTGGACTAACATGGATCTCAACAGATATTAAGTTAAACATAATTGCAGCAATACATGTTACGTAAATTAAATCAGGCAGACAGATCAACTTGAAAGGTGAAAACAACTGCTTACCCAAAAAAACTTGGGTTTATGATGTAAATTGCCACTCCTAGAAAACAAGTGTAAATTTCACAGCCTACGACTCTACTATGTCAGGTTCCAACTATAAAGGAAAACTCAAAGTACAATTCTCTTTCTTTCCCTCTTGGTGGAAGGGGGGTCATATATAATTCTAATTTCAGGATTGACTATCTGAAATGGAGGTTAAAGAGGTTGAGCAGAGACTAAGTGGCACACAACCATGCAATTATCAACCAAAGAGACATGCCAACTTGAGCATATATCATGATCATCGATATAGCTATTAACATAATCTATAGACCAAAATAAAAATTGCTCTAAGCAGCATTATATAAGAAAACTCTAGCAGGTTTACAATATCACTTTTTTGTACTGCTACAGTACTACTAAAAACTCCAAAAGCACATTTATCTTCCCAAGAGTTTTCCAAATAAACATATAAAAAGAGTAAGGTTACAAATTGAATATTTTAAATTAAAAATTAGTTTAATTAAATTCTCATTTCCTGTCTGCACTTCCTCTTCCATGTTTTACAAAATCTTAAAATAATATTTTCCAACCAACCCACTATGCCACTTTCTATTTTTCAATTTATTTTTCCCTCCCGTCTTTAATAAGAAACACAAGACCTTGGCAATAGAGGAACAAGTCAGACCAATCTGCGTTGGTTCCCTTGTATGATTTCTAAGTTGAAGTGTTTATGACATGATATAGTTTAACTATCTAAGAATCATATGTGTCATTTACTCAACCAAGCCAGCAGCAGACATGTGTATGTTTGATTATCTACCAGACAATAAAAATTTGACCTAGAAACCTTCCATCATCCGCATGGAAGGGACAGAAGATTGTAATCAGCATACTGAAATTTTTACTTATAACAAGCAACCACCATGAGTAAATCAATTATGCTCAAAACTATCTCCATACCTTCCTTCTGATAACTGTTGAGTAGTACTAAGAGCGGATGAGTCTAAAGGATGATTGGGACTGCTATGCTCTAATAGTCTAGCTTGAAGATTTGAATCTGAATTAAGAGCAGAAGCCATTTGACCTTGACTAGCACCAAGGGTCCTTCCCATCCCGGGGAACCTACTGTCCTCATTTGACTGCAAGGTATCACATAATACAGTCAAATGTCTATAAATCCACGGCTCCAGATTATAGAGGAGAAAATGTACATGAACAAATCACTTGTATTAAAGGCAGGGATACAATTTGAGCTTTCAACTTCTCAATTCAATTTGACATAACCCGATTTAGTGATTACTCAATCAAGACTGTTGTCGCTAACGACCAGGCATCACCAGATTCAAAGCCAGTCAACAAACAGCTTGAAGTAGATAGACAATATAAATCATGTTATGTAACATTTCATATTCCTCAATAATGAAGCGAATTTCCAAAGAATATGAAAAACACATAAAATGATTTCTTTATTCCTTATACAAACTGCCGATGTTACAGCGGATGAACATTGAATTGATGAATCTAACAGTTGTATCTGAAAATTTAAAAATTCAGTTGAGGACAAAAGATTAATTCATATGAAAAGAATTCATCCCAGGTTAAACAATCTTAAGACTTGCTAGCTGCTTATATCTCGAGAAAATCTCCTTCTGAAAAACTAGTAACACAACAAAAGAGAAGGAACAACTAAGCTACCAAATCAGTGGCAGGAGGTAAATCCAAAAATATAAAGCCAGACAGAAAAATGACTATGTACAAGAGCACTCTATATACTGCACCTATAATGAACAGGTAATACACACAAGAATAAGTATTCGTTGCATTTTTTCACATGATGCACACAACTAAGGTCACACTAACAAACTTTTAACTCTACAAAAATTGACTTGATCAAAAGATCATGTTACAGCTACACTTCTCATGAATATGTAATTATGTATTACACAACCATTTCATTGCATTTGTTAACATAATGGGCAAAGCAACCAAGGTCATGCCAACAAACACATACACGGTTATTTGAGAGTCCACCAAAAGCACTCACAAGACGAGATGACTCACATACCTGGGCAGACACTTCCCTTTGAGGCATCAATGATGATAGGTTTCTCCAAATATTTCCAGAAAGTACTCCACTGTCCCATGAAAGCATAGATTTAAAATGTAGATCAGCAGACATCCATAGCAACTGTTAAGGTATAGTGTGAAAACCACAGTACTTACCTGGATGTTGGATTTTGGCTTGAATGTGTAGGGATATAACCCGAAGGGTTTCCGCCAGTACAAACAATAAATTTAGGACGTCTCACACATGATGACTGGAAGTCATGAGGATAAACGTATACATTAATAAAGGTCCATATATGATGATATATGCATATATGTTGAAATAAAAGTATAAACATATAATGAATGTCTAGTTGATGGTTTCTCCATTTTTCTTTTTCGTTTTTTAAAAAAAAAATAGTTACCAAGATATAAATCAAAAAGTATTTTTAATTGTTAGAATAAACACGTTTCAATTGTTAAGTGTATCTAGCCTACATAGGAATTAGATCCTAGGAAATAGCTCAATGCTTCAAGTAAATGCAACATGTATTTACTCCTTCATATAAATATCAATATGTAGAGTGCAAATCACTCAAGCAATTCACAACTATTGAGTTTCTATTTTCTCCTCCTCTTTGCCTACTTAAAATCCATAAATTCAATATGGTATCAGAGCGGTGCCATCCTCCATATAATTTATCATTGTTCTGCTGCCACGTTCCCCAAAATTTGGAAATCCTTTTCAAATATTTCTTCTATGGTTCTACCCCCACAAACATCGTTTCTACTCTGCCAGGAAACAAAGCGAAAGGGAGAGTTCTTCTCCCACTCTCTGTTTCTTGTACTGCAAAACTGCCACCACCAAACTTCTCTGACCAACCCCACTTTTTTGGCAAACTTTTCCGGTAAACTTTTGTGAACTTTTCAACGAAATTTTCCAACAAAACTTTTTTGGCAAACTTCAACCTTCCTCTTGTTTGATGCTTTCAAATGTTGTGCAACTTTCCGGCAGGCCCGCTATGCCTATTTCCCAGTGGTGTCTTATCACATTAGAATGGGTGGTTATCTAGGTTTTGGCTACTCTTTAACTCTTTTCTAATGCTTGCCCAACATTGGCGGGGAGGACAGAATAATAATTTTTAACTTTTCAGGTGTGCTTTAACTCTCCGCCACAACTTTCTTCTCCAATTCTTCCCAGCTCAGGCACTCCACTTTCTCAGCATAGACCATGCCAACTACACCTTATAATCCATGCCTAAGCCTTTTCCAAACCCTAACACCTGGTGTGCCCATTGCTGTGTCTCATTTCTTGCAACTTTTCCCCAGCCATGCCTCAACTCTGGCGGGTTCATGCAGCAGGCCTCATTCTCAAGCACCCAGCAATGTTCTTTCTTTATTTGGACCGAGCTTTTCTTTCCAGTCCATTTTCTTGTGCCACCTCTTCTGGCAGATATTTCAGAGATGGTCAGTGGCCCCCCTTTCCAGTCTAATCCACCTCTTATTCCTTAGTTCCACCACTCCAAGGGGGTGTTTGCGTGCATATTCACTGTGACCTATCCTCTGTTTAGATCTGCTGCTGTTTGGACATGTGGCCACCATGATAAATTTGCTTCAGTTTGGCTTATATTGGGACTGTTTGGTCTCATTTTTACATGGGTTGCTATGTCTTTAAGTTTGTTTTGGTTGGTTTGGCTGTGTTTGCCACTGTTTGGCCGGGTTTATTTGTATCAAGCTGAAAGCTTAGAAAGCTTTAGCTTGAAGGGGAGTGTCAGAATAAAAACATGTTTCACATGTTAAATGTATCTAGCTTACATAGGAATTAGGTCCTAGGAAATAGTTCAATGCTTCTAGTAAATGCAACATGTATTTACTCCTTCATATAAATATCAGTAAGCAGAGTGCAAATTACTCTAGCAAATAACTATTGAGTTTCTATTCTTTCCTCCTCTTTCCCTACTTAAAATCCATAAATTCAATATTAATATTCCAGTCAATGATAACTTGTTCAGTATATCAACCCATTTTGTGAATTAAATTAGACCAAAATAAGGGGAGAAGTATTAAATTTAAAAACACTAAACGCTCTAGTGGTTAATTGAGAGAATATATGGTTAAGAATTTAACCTCTCTTTGAAAGCTATTAAGATCTTGAGCAGTTTATGTTGCTAAAACATTGAGTAAACTGGTATTTTGGGACAAAGTATTTTCTTTACATTAACTTAGTCCTCCAAAGATTTTTCACATCAGTTGACTAATGAAGTCAAGCATGTGATAGACAAACTCATCAAATGCCTCAGTCCAAACTTTTAAAAAACAAGTACATACATACACATAACACATACACTTGGCACAATGAAAAGATTGTCAGGTCCACGTTAACATAAAAAGTTAAACCTACATGTGACATGGACAGACAGCAGGAGGAGGATATAGACAGTAATCAATAATCAATGGAAATTAACACACATCTGATACGGATTTAACAGTCACCAGCACATTCAACTTAATATCAAGTAATTAGCAATTGCAATTTTTCCCATCTCAGTGCACTACCAGAGCCAATTCCAGAAAGAAACTTACAAGCAAGGAGGACGCTTCAATAGAAGAATAAAATGATGTCCTGGGTATGAGGAAATTAAACAAGCCATATGTATCTGAAACATTAAGCATAACATTATAAAACACGAAGTGAAATAAAAAAAGAAACAAACCAGGCACAAAAAAACAAAGAGTGAAATCTGACTGACATGCAAACCCAGATAAGATGCCACAAAGGTGTCCAAGTAGTGAGACATTTTGCATGAGTAGCTGGAACACTACCAACAAAAAGAATGCATACCTAAAACATAATATGCCCAATTATCATAAAAGGGAATCATCAAGATGAAATAAATATTATGAAAAACTACTCACCACTTAGCAGGCACATTAAACAATCCGAACACACTGCAGAAGGTATAGAAAAAGTTAGTAAATTAGTGAACCCTTATAGATTCAAGATATGTAACATAGCACGTGTGTCAAATGCATACTGTCTTCTCAGTAAAACAAGTGAAGGAAACAATTGCGGTGTGAACTGATTGCCAAAAGGGTATGAAAAAAAGAGGAGTGCTATCAATACACTCTCTAACACTCTCTTCCCAACACACTCTCTCCTATTAGTTGAAATTCATGTGAGTCCCAAAAACTCATGTGGGTCCCACTTGAATTTTGTAGGACCCACATGAATTTCAACCAATATAGGAGACCCACATGAATTTCAACCAATAGGAGGGAGTGTGTTGGAAAGAGTGTTAAAAGCACTTCTCATGAAAAAAATAGCAAAAATGTGCTATGAATACTATTAGCATTCAATTCTCCCACTTTGGAGATAACATTCTCTATATAATGATTAGCAATTTAGCATCAAAGAACACTCTTAACAATGTTATGACTTCAGCATCCTTGAAAAGCTTCAAAAACGTGGTTTCTGAATTCGGACATTATCTTGAAGAAAAAAGTTGATTAATATTAAAATATTAAATTGTCTTTGCGCAATAATGGTGAGTTCCCTGACCAACAGCAATATTTATATAACCAACCTCCTGGATTGAACTCCACTCAGGCTTGTCTCTATAACAATCATTGAAAATAGAACTCCAGAGAAGCCAATTGCACACTCATTCATGAGGGGTTCATAAGGATGAATAGGATTGTGTGCCACCAGCAGTGCTATGAGAACATGGAATATAGCATTGCTTGTAGCCAACAAAATAATGACATATAGCAAGCGAACCGAGCCCATGATCCTCTCCAGCTCAGAGCCCATGGGAATTAAAGCCGTCATGTTGAAGAAAACATGAAGCAGTGAACCATGGAAAAGAATGGAGGTATAAATCCTGTAAACTGTATCAACAAAAATATGTTGAGTATGATTTGATCCAAACAATTAAGGTTCAATTACTCTCCGGGTCCCTAAACTATTTGGGAATTTTTAAATAGGTCCTTATACTTTAAAAATTTGTAACTGGGTCCTACATTTGTAATCAACTCCCTGAACTCGTAATTAATTTATAATTAGGTTCCCGGGTAGGATTTCTAAACCATGAAGTATGTTGATGGAATCTGTTCCTAGGGACCTACTTACAAATTATTTGCAAGTCCAAGGATCTGATTACAAATGTGAGACCCAATTACAAATTATTTACAAATTTAGGGACCCAACTACAATTTTTTTAAGTACAATGACATGTTTAAAAATTCTCAAATAGTTCAGCGGTCGAGTAATTAAACCAACAATTAACTATATTGACGGATCAATAAATAAATAAATAAAGCATACCTTGAAACCGTGATATAACAGCAGACGGCAAGAAGCATACCTCAGCGAAGGAATCATATCCAACCAAAAGAGAAACCAAGTAAATTATTCCACAAACACCAACCACAGCAGAAGTGAGGAATGGAATGCTTTCCCACCACTGATTCAACCTAGTAGACACCCCTGCCTGTGTCAAGTATGCCATTAATGAGAACTAATCATAAACCACCACAACACCATAAAGGAAGCAAGCAACCAAGCAAGGAAATCTGTATCTAACCATTCTACAACAACAGCTAATAGATTTTGCAATTTAGAAATTAAGCGATAGGTTAATTTCGTAATTTGCCTCATTTTCAGAACTTCCACGTTTTATTTAAGCCAAATCACACAGAAGGCAAACGAAGTGAACAATAAAAGAAACTCTCAGATCTCGAACCAGAAATGGAGAAATCAAGATTAATCAGCAGACTTAAGCAGTGTTAAGTAGAGCTCTCTAACTTTACTGTGGTGGCACACATAACTTGAATTTGAAATGCATTTTCTCGGGAAACAAACAGGAAGCTAAGTTATCATTGTGAAGAAGAATTTACCTCAGAAACGATATTAGGTCTCATATTTTTGTGACTTGAGTGGTATCAGCTGTGAGTAACAGTCACAGATTTGGTATTCTATTTACAAAACTGTTTTGTTTCTGAAGTTCTGATCTCTCAGGAACGAACCCAGATGGTTTCGTTATACGGAAGATCCGATGGCCGAAATGTGAATTGAAGACAAAATCCAGCAGGGTCGACTAACGGCAACGGGTTATTTAACTCCCACCGTTTGCTACTAACCAATACGTTTTTTTTTTGGGGTGGGGTGGGGAATTTTGGTCCCTTAAATTTTAATTACGCCAACTGGGTCTCTCTGATTTCACAATTGTGTAATTTTGGTTTTCGTATTTCTAATTGCGTCAAATGGGTCCCCTAGATATCACGGTTGTACAATCTTGATACATCGGGGACCAAAAGAACAATTAAGCCAAATAAAAAATATTAAATAAATTCTTGAAGATTTTAAATGTCACTCAAAATAGTCTTTGATAAGGTTTAAAAATAAAATATCTCTAAAAATTATCCTAAAATTGACTAATTTGATCAATAGTTGAGATTTTTGAGAATTCAATTGGTAATTTTTTTTTTTTAAACAAAACCTAGGTGTCTCGTCTTTGTGCATGCTTTCTTTTTATTGAAAAATAGCTACACCTAACTTTTGTTCTCTTTATTCACAAAATCAATATATTTAATATTCATACTCACATTCAAAAAAATTCCTAAAACTCTTTTTCATAAATTATGCAAATTATTATTAGTAAAAACTATTAATATTTTTCTTATCTATTTAAACTCGTTTTATATTTTCGGTATACCAAATGACACATTCAAATATATTTACAACTAGTGTTCTTGACCCGTGCCATGCACGGAATATATATTGCTTTTGAAATTTTTATAAAATAGTTTACATTTTAAATATATAAAAACTTTTTGATAATTTGTATTAAAAAGCATCTAAAAAATTATTAAAAATAATAATTATTTCCCATACAAAATTGAGAATAAAAACACATTGTATTCGACTTATAAAAATTAGAAAAAATTTAATTTGTATTTATATATTTTTTTTGGCTATAATGATTTTTCATACACCATATCAAATATCATTAAATTTAATTAGCTAATCAATAAAATAAAATAAAATATTTTTTTCATTTTAAAATTTGAAATTATAGTATATTAGACGACCAAATGATTAGTGGAGATCAATTATCTCCAAGTAAGTATCATCTTTAATTTATCTCATTTTAATATTTTAAAATAAAAACATTAGATTGATTCCACATAAATATATAATTAAGAAACGCTGCAATAATTTCTTTAAAAAAACAATGCCAAATATAATTAAAATAAACATAAAAATCTATTGCTTTTAAAATCTTTGTACACATAGCCATCATACAACAAATAAACCTATAAGAGAGGAACTCGCCATCATCATTATCATGCATTGTCTTGTGATTCATCTTCATAATCACAGTATTTATCTTCTTCTTCGCGTTCTTCAGAAAAAGTAAGATGAGAAGGGATCCTTAACTTTTGAAGATTTGGGACGATGCTCTGGGAAAATCAAAAAGAGCGAAAATCAGAGGTTCCAATTTTGAGAAACTTGCAGTGATTAAAAAAATGAAGCAGAGATAGTGTTCGAGGAGAACGGAATCATTACCTGAGATTAAAGATAACGAACCGACCAAAAGAGCAGGGAGTAGAGATGTTCTTCGAAGAACCTGAGAGAAAAAAAAATATGAGAATGAACAGAGAGGGAATCTTGCCTGTTTCCCGTTCTTTGGTTGGTCACAAGTAGTGGGTGGTGGCCTCTGGTGGAGCAGGGTAGGGGAATCGAAAAGCAAGGAGTAGGGAAAAAGAAAGGGTTTAAAATATATATAGGGAGAATGCATCTAAAATACTATTTTGAAACTGAGAAATACCATATGTGGCAACAGTAGAAGCCTTCCCTCCATTTTTTGCTTATGTGTCGCATTGTTGTTGATTTGAAGTAATTATAGTAATGGTCATAATTTGATCAGATTTGTAGCAGGATAATTTCTTGATAATTGATATAATTTGCAATGAAATTATTGATAATAATGATTGTGATATACTATTACATATTACAATCCTTAAAGAAACCGTACATTTATCTCTCCAAAATTAAACGCATATTATATTATACCATTTAAGTAATACAATTGTATTTAAAGACTAATTGGTCGATAATTTAAAATAAAAACTAATTCAAATTTAAATTTTAAAATATGCTCAAATTAAACAGTAATTCAATTTTCTTCATCATGATTATTCAATCATAATATCATACTAAATGAAGCATCTGAGAGATTTCCAATTTAGCAGCTGCCATATGCATGTTTGTTTTTCTTTCATATAAAATACTCATGCTAAGAAAATCATGGAAAGCATTAAGATTTCTTCCAAAGTTGTAATCTTATGCTAATATCAGAATGATAACATTAAAGAACAACACATTCTACTGGTATTCAATATAAAATATGCAGTAAATTGAACACACTCATATTACAATTCAATCTTTTCATGTGATTCCTTTACTTCTTTAGCATATGACTTGCAACAATTCATATGCTTGAGGTTCAAATAAGATGAACAAAGCATATGAGATATCATCACTCACACGTAACTGTAGACTTTACCTAAAATAAAAATAATCATTGTTATTCAAACAAAAAAAATTAAATAGGAAGATTTTCAATGATATTATATATATATATATATATATATAATATTAATTCATACCAATAGCAATTCTAATTATAAGATATTCAAATAAATCACCAATTCATATTGGTATTATAAGACTATATTGCCACACCTCAGACGATAAAAAGTTTTCACTCTTAGAAACAATTGTCTTCTTGCATTTCTTGCACGCAATGTAAAACCAATTCTCATCCGACTCATCAGCAAGAATAGTGGCCATGCAACACAAGTACATTTCTTAAACATTTACAAAATTGAGTTATTTGAAAATGAACTATTAAAATCAAATTTGCTTAGGTGCATACCTCTTCACATCATCTGATCGATCTCATCTGGATTTTTTTTACGCACATTAAAAATAGAAGAGATTATTAGGAGTAAGAAGAAGAAAATATAACTGAATCTGAAAATTGAAAAACAAAAGTCAAAACAAATAAAAAATATTACCTTGGCACAACTGCATCCATTTGAATGACACTCCTTTTCTTTCATCCTCCTTACTTCATTAGTACAATTTATCCTAATTATTGTTCCCACGATTCATCAGTTAAAGGGCTCATATCACTTCCCTGCAAAAGTGCATAAAACAATTGTATAATCATTATTTAATCTTGTTCTAACTTCACTCATAGTTAACAAAAACAACAAAGCCCATCCTACTTTGGTGGCTCCACATGCATCTGGTTAATTTAGTTTGTGAAACCCCAAGTTCAAAAGGAAGCAAATATTTATAGATATAGATATAGATATTGTTTGTGAAGGGTAAGATTTTTGTTTGTTCAGAAGCAAGCAAATATTTATAGTCCACACCAGGTTAATGAAAATTAAAATAACTTTACTGGTTTTAAAGAATCAATCAATTATTCCGTCTATTGATTCAAATTGCCCACTAAACTTATGCTCAAAATTATTTGAATTACCTCTCTAAATAATTCCTCCTGGGAATTACATATTTTATTACTCTTATTTCTCCTAATTTTCTGTTTGTAATTCCACTAATAATTTTGAATTGGGCGAACAACATTAATGTCTGACCATGGAATTGGACATTCCCAATTTTATTCCAATTTGATTGCATTTAAATCATGTTATTTTGAATTATTTCCTTATATTATTAATGTTTTATTTTTATTTTTATTTTTAAATATGTTTTATTCCTATTCGATTAGATTTATGTAGGCAATTTGGAAAAAGCTTTAATGACATTGCTAATCAGCCTAGTGTAATCCGATTAGAATGGATATATTCCATGTTTAGAATCATCCAAATATATTTTGTGTCATAATCAACTACCTTCATGGGATTTGTGTGAAAATGGATGTGAGACTGACACCTAAGCAAAAAATGGAGGGAAGCATTCTGGTGAAGCCAAGTGGGATAAATTCCTTCCAGAAAATGTATGTGAGGTTGCCATTTGGAAATTTCCTCTTTGAAATTATTCGCAAATGTATTATACTAGTGTATAGACCCGTGCCATGCACGGGAATATACTAATTTTTTAAGATTTCATTTTTAAATATGTAATTATTGATTTCACGTTTTGCGGATAAAATTTTTTTTAAATGGGGAATTATATACCAAAAATTGTTAAAAGATTATTTTGTCTTAATCAGCGATCACAAATTGTAACAGATATTAACTTAATAATTTTTATTAATATTACAATATAGATAATGACTCTTAAGTGTAAATAGTAAGTACATATTGTCTTCTACATTAAAAATATAAAAAAGAGAGCATAATATATGATTTACAAAAGGTAAATGGTAAGATATTATACATAAGAAAAACATAATATATCACAAATTGTAACATATATTAACTTAATAATTATTATTAATATTACAATACAGATAATGACTCTTAAGTGTAAATAGTAAGTACATATTGTCTACTACATAAAGAATATATAAAAAAGCATAATATTTGAAAATAGACATTAAAGTTTTATTGTGAATTTTTTTTTCAAAACAAATTATAAATTAATACTAACAATTTCTTCTCTTACTACCTTTATATCGTACTTCTCTGAACATTTAATAGTAAATATATATTTTCAAAATAACAACTGCATTTTGAGCTGATTAAACATTTCTTAGTGTAATTTATTTAAACACTAATACTAAATACGTCCCAATGATCTTGGTAATGATATGAATTTTTAGAGAAAAAATTTGTTATTTTTATTTTGTCTTAAAAAACTATTTGATTTAGTTGTCCTATTTTTCCGTGGAAGTTAACCATTTATCTATCATGTTATTATTTTATCATCTCTTAAAAATCTATATGATTTATTACTCCTTATTCTTTCACGCAATTTAACCATTTCTCAAAAAAATATTTATCTACCATATCATTTTTATTCTTCTCTCTTCAAAATTTATTTGATTTATTTCTTGTATTTGCTCGGTGCAAGTTAACTATTTTTACAAAACACATTTATCTATAATATTTTTTTCTCTCTTAACAAACTTTTTGATTTATTTCCTCTCTTTTCCCGTACAAATTAAGGGAATAGATTTTCTCATATTGGATTTGTACTTGGATTCTCTCATGTTGAAATCTCCACCATTAAAACATATATCTCTCTCTTTTTATATTTTGAAGTTCCTCTCTCTTTTTTACAGTTGATGGTCTCAAATTTAACTGGATATCATGTCACATGAGAGAATCCATTCCCATAATCTAACTATATTTTAAAAAATATATTTATCTATCATATTTTTTTTTCTCTCTTAAAAATATACTCCCTCCGGTCCACAATATAAGAGACAAATGTGTCATTTTTCTTGGTCCAAAATATAAGAAACATGCATCAATTTTTACATATATTAAATGTCAATTTACAATATTGTCCTTATTAATTATTGTGATTAATTATAGGCCATCAGAATATTAATTAAAATTAGAAGGGGTGTTTTTGGAAATTTATATGAGTATTAATTATAATTAACTCATTTCAATACATTTCCTTAGTCTGTGTGTTTTAGGATTTTGTTTCTTATATTGTGGACCGGGGGAAGTATTTGGATTAATTCTCTTCTTTTTCCCGTGAAAGTGAACCATTTTAAGAAAATATATTTATCTATCATATTGTTATTTTTCTTCTCTCTTAAAAATCTATTTGATTTATTTCTCATTTTTCTCATATAATTTAACAATTTTTGGAAAATATATTTATCTATCATAATATTTTTCTCTTCTCTCTTGAAAATATATTTGATTTATTTCTCCAATTTTCCCTTGCAAGTTAACCATTCTTAGAAAGTATATTTATCTATCATATTACCTTTCTTCTTCTCTCTTGAAAATCTATTTGATTTATCTCTCCTCATTTTCCCATGTAAGTTAACCATTTTTAGAAAATATAATCATCTTTCATATTATTTTTCTTCTTGTCTCTTGAAAATCTATTTGAGTTAATTATATTCTTTTCCTTGTGCAAGTTAAATATTTTTAGAAAATATATTTATCCATCATCTTATTTTTCTCTTTTTTTTTTCCCTTTTGAAAAGCCCACTTCCATGTGCCTTGCACCAGATGTTTTGCATATTTATTTAATAATATAAATTTTTTATATTTTAAAATTAGAAAGTTTTGATCTATATTCATTATTATTATTGGATGCAATTTCTCTATATTTTTTTTTTGAGGAAACAATTTCTCTATATTAAATATTAAATATTATTAAATTTGATTAACTAATCAGTAAATTAAAAAATATTTAGTTTTTAAGTTTTGGAACAATATTTTTAAATTAGAAAGTTTTGATTTATATTCATTATTATTATTGGATGCGATTTCTCTATATTAAATATCAAATATTATTAAATTTAATTAACTAATCAGTAAATTAAATTAACTAATCTGCTTGTGATTTGATTCAAATATATTTATAGAAGTCATGATTTAAAAAAAAAATCAGATTTGATTTGTTTGTGATTTGATCCAAAAAAAATACATTTGAATTAATGGCTAATATGTCCAGCAAATCAAATTAATGTTGATAAAGGTAATCAATATCATAATCAAAATCAAAATATGATCCATGTAGCAGGTAATTAATGAGCCGGAATTCTGTTCACTCTGAGAGGGACACGTGTACTGTTTCATTTGAGACTCTATGATTGACCGCCACGTGTATAAACTTGCTCTATGTAGAATCATGAATTATTCCGGTTTGTATATATTATAGATGAGAAAAAATAATTTATTTTTGTTTACAGCACTGCTAAATAGCAATAACGTTTTTTGACGACTGAATTTGAAGAAATGCACAGCCCAATAACAGTTGTGGGAAAAAGAAATTCAGGTAGGGATAGTTTATCAAATAAAGATCGAAATTTGGATGCCATTTTACTATAAAACGTGTAAATTTTTTGAGTATATATGATTCAAATGAATCATTGCTCATATGAAAGAATATTGTCACATAAGCAACAGAGAAAACAAAAAGGATAACAAGCGGGTGAAGTTATTAAATTGGACATGATTTGTTTATACTGTGGCCCTTTTTTTTAATAGAATGTTTATACTGTGATACTGCACTTTTTATAAATAAAGCTAATTACTACTGGTGCATAAATTAAGTGTAATACTAATCGTAGAATATGTATAATAAGGCATTCTTATGTAAGTCGGATTTATCATACACTAGCAGCTTATTTTTGTAATAATACACGGGCCTCATGTAGGACAAATGACAACATCTACATGCATCACTTTCATATTCATTTTACCTATGAATTGACAAGTTTTATCAGTTAAAGGGATAAATTTAGCTCTAATCCTTTATCATTGTAAGCTCTTGAGAAATTATTATTAACTACACGACCACTAGCTGTATTTATCACATTATATGATTATCATTCACCATCTAGTTCAAATTCATAGATTTGGAGTTTGTAGTTATTTAAGGACAATACAGGCATACAGCAAGAAAAATGAAACCACTTCATAGAAGTCAAATCACAAATTAATCCAAACTCGTTTAAATCTTGAAGCTTAAACTAGAAACATCAAAACTCAAGCCATAGTACGAATAGAAAATAGATCCATGTTAATAGATCCATGACAACAATATAGGATGCTATCACCTTTGGCATCCACAAACTACGACAACATTCAAGACACACTACTGTTTTGACTAAATTTGGAGGCAAACAAATAAAGCCCTTTAGCGCAACCTTCTTGCCTCCCTTTCAGACTCAAGTAGGGTGAGAACATCTCCTTCTCTCACTGGTCCTTTCACATTCCTCATAATGTGACGGTTCTGATCATCCAAAAACTTCACTCTAACTTGGGTCACCTGTCCTCTGGATCCAGTACGACCCATAACTTTGACAACAATAGCATGCTTAACCTGAGACTCCATCCTGCACAAACACGACATTACATCAGTGTGATGGAGAAAAATTAGGAACATATGTGCCATTACAAGAGGAACCCAAAAGCTAAAATCATGGCTCATCAACTTCAAATTTCAGTAGAATACATCCTAACAGATGAATATTGAAGGTTAGAACAAAAAGGGAAGGGTAAAAACCACTGAGACTAGACATGTATCATGTTCCCTGTGATTAGGCCAAAAATTAATATCAACATCAATTCAACTCAACCACTATCTCTTTCAAATTAGTCTTTGAGTGATTATCAGTCGCCGCATGCATACAAGGAAAATCCAAACTTAGCCAGACCATAATATCAATCAATATAACTTCTCAAAAAAAAAAAAAAGGGTGAAACAACTAATATTAGAACAGTGATTGATTTCTAAACAAGATTGTAAGGTAGTTTCATTTTGAAAACATAATAATAATGTCAAAAAAAATTAAAACAGACTTTCAAATTATGATTGATGATATTTTAAACAAGTAAATGCTGCGTATGACATAACCAAAACCAAATTCTTTTGTTGCAAGAGGACCGAGAGAATATTCAATACAAAATACAATAAGCCGAAAAGCTGATGTTGAACCCCATGCATGCCTTCACAAAGTCAAAATCCCAAAAGAATATTAAGAAGAAACACATTCCAAATTACAAAAGTCACATAAATTAACATGTCCATAGATGTTAGATGAGAATACTTCCCCTGGATGAGATCGAAAGGGGTCTATAAACGCATGCAATGATGAAGCAAAATGTCAATGTTTAACAGCATATTATTTGTTAAACGACTTATCACCAAACAAGCCACAAAAAACTTCAAAAACTTCACAAACCAAGAGTCATTCTATCTAATGGCTATATGAGCATATGCTATTGGACCTTATTCATAAAACCCAAATCAGGAACAAGCTCAAGAGGACCACCATAACAACCTTAAATTTCATGTCATATTAAAAAGCAACTATTTCACAATAAAATCATGAACTCAGAGACATCAACGAACACCCAAATCAGCTTTTTAGAAATTAAAAAAAAACAATTTTTAAGGAAAAATTAAAACCATATCATAGCAAATCGGCGAATAAGCACGGTAAACAAACAACTAAGGAAAACGTTGTGAACGTTATAATAAAACACAGCAGTGGCTCAATACCAATTGAATGAAAAAAAAAATGAATCAGGAACAAAGATCGGTGATGAATTTCAAAATGAATAAAACAAAAAAGAGAATGCGTACCTGAGCTGATTGAAGAAGAAGAGCGAGAGAGGGCGGGGGCGCTAGGGTTAGGGACGGCTGCAACGCTTCTTAACAAGGGACCAACAAAGGAACAACAAACCCCAGCTTCAATATTTATAATGACTCAAGTTATTGGTGAAATTGCCATTTTACCCATCAGAGTTTTTGGTTTAAAAATCTAGACTTAAGGCCCAATTGGACCTTAAAATTTTTGACCACCCATTTTGAGTCCCAAAAAAAAACAAAATAACCACTGAATCCCTCAAATTTTCAAATGAGAGACACCTTAGTCCATAAATTTAGTTCTGACGTCTATTTACTTGTCTTTGTGTTCCGTTAACCTACTTGCCCATTAGTGGTCATACGTGCCTTATGATGAATTTTCTCTATGGAAAATGAATAAAAAGTGAAAAACGTATACAATTTTCAAATTCAAATACCTGAAAATCATGAAACTTTTTTTTTCATTTTTCATTGATTTTTCACAGCAGAAATTCGTCATTGGCCAAATAGGACCACCAACGGACCAAATAGAATGGTTAATGGGACAAATATGAGAGTAAATGGTAAACATAGGAATTAATGTGTCCCGCGTTTGAAAATTTGAGTGACTATAAATGATTAACTTATATTTTTTAAGGACCAAAAGTGGGTCCCCAAATTTTTTTGGGGGGCAATTTGGGCATTCATTTAATAATTTACGTAGTTGTAGTGTCTGTACCATAGTAGGAATTTCATGTTTTTCAAATCTGATTTTATTTTAAAGTTACAATTATTTTATATGTAATATATTTGGACCTTGGAATATTTGCCTATGTAGAGACATCTTTTATATTTAAAACTAGACGATGAACCCGTGCGATATACGGGCAATATATAACTTAAGTAGAAATAATATACAAAAACTAAAGAAAATGGAAAATTGAAATAGTTAGATAAATTATATGATGTTAGTTGTACTAAGAATTAACAGATGTTTCAAATTCGTTTGGCATAGTTTGTTTAATTTATATACTGAAAATATGAATTGAAAAATATACAAAAAAAATTATAAAATATTTTATTAAAACATATTTATACAAATGGTATGTATTGTAAATGTTATCTGATCATCGTTATAATAGACTATGGTAAAATAAATATAAAATAAAATAAAATAAATATATATAAGAAATGTAAATAAAATAAATTACCAAAATACTTACTTGGAAAAATTGGTGTTCATTTGCAAATATTCAATCTTCCAAATGCAAAACGACATCTTCAATAATAGAAAGTGTTCATTAATTTTATAAAAAAAAATCTACTTAGAAGTTTAATCGTCTTAGAAACTTTTCTTGCATAAATTATTATCAGATATTTCATATCAAGCTTCAATTTAACCACCGACTGATTGTTATGTGACTTACAACTATAAATATTATTCTTGTTGCCCATATAAAGTGCACCCACACTCCTAAACAAAAACGGACCCTATCATATATCAATAAATATATAAAAAGAAAATGTCAAGATATGAAATCAAAATCAATCATATGTTTATCCAAATAGCATAACCTTCTAGTATGATTAGTTTGTTGATATGATATCAAAGAGTACAATGTAGTCCAGGATGAGTGCTTTATTCATCTTCAAACTCAAAGAGATTACGTGTAAAGAGACCTCCTATAGACATGAATTAATATAATTCCTATGCTTTCTCCAAAGAGCTTAAGTTGTTACATATTGTTCCCACAAACCAAAGCAAATATGATCTTCATATAAGTCAGCTCATTTACGTTAGAAGAATATGTTTTTAGTTTAACATGATTTAGCACCATGTATCTCTAAAGGAAATACCTACAGACCTACAGTATAATTGCAACTCAGAAAAATAAAGAACAAAACATAAAATTGCAAGAAGAAAACCTTACATAAGAGTCATTATTTCTATCATACATATTTCAAAAAAAAAGCCAGCTAAATTACAGCAATCAGATAATTGATAAACAAATTTATAGGTTCCATTAGTTCATTGGGCTTCATATCTAAATATTTAAATATGAAGAGATTGTATATTTTGAAGCTCGCACTCTCTAATTCTAATTTTGAACCTTGATGATTATGCCAATCCAATAAACACCCTGTGAACGAAGGCACCAATCCAGCTGACTCTTCTGGATTCTTCTTTTGATGACTTAGATCAATTACTATGTGCGGATATGCCTCTTAGGGAGGTAACTATAAATCTTCATAAACAGGCACTCCATAATCTCATTGATTTTATATAAATTGTTATAAAATCTGTCCACTCCAGGGAATAGCAAAACCAATCATGTAGAATATTCAATCTGACAGATTCATAAAAAAAGATATTAAATATATGTTGTATATTTACATTCCACATAATCTATAGGCAGTAGAATAATGGCAATTAAGCAGCTGCTATTTAAGTTCAAAGACAATTTGCTAACTAAGTTTAAGGTGAGTTCTAGGGTGAGCAAGGAGTATATGTTGCTCACGGTGCATGACCTTTTATCACCATTAGATTAAATAGTTCCACTAAATTTTATCATACACTACCACACCAGATTATTATTACTATTATTTTATTATTATAATTATTAGTATTATTATCTTATTCCCTTTTCTCTCACTCTGTGTTCTCTCTCCGGCGGCCATCTCCGGCGAACAAGCCTCCGGCATCGTTTCCACCGGTGACCACCCCAGTGAGTTCCCCACTAGTACCGGTTAGTTCTCCACCCGCTCCTCCCCCAGCATGTTTATCTCCACCTTCACCCGCGGCGGAGTCGACCACCACGCCCAAGGTTCCTGCTGAAACAGTGAAACCCACTCCGCCCTAAGCCTCGTCCCTCTTCCTCTCCTTTCATCTCTTCCCTTCCCACGCTCCCTCTGGTTAGCTATGGATCAGTAAGCGGCGGATCTGTAAGCGCGCGGCGGCGGCGACGGCCGTGGGTCTCTGGATTTGTAAGCGTGCGGCGGAGCTAGATGAGCAGCGAACCTGGAGGAGCGGCGGATCTGGAGGGGCGACGTCCATGGGTGGTTGTCGATGCGGCGAAGAAGGTGGAAGATGGTCGAATGAGGGTGGAAGGTGCGCCGAGCGCGAATCTGGTTCGATTTGGTGCCGGTCATCGATGTTGACTTGAGCCACTCGAGGATGTGGTTGAAGGAGGGCCGAAGGGGTGAGGGCATAGGTGCCTGTGGGAGTTGCAGGGCCGAAGGGGGAGGCACCGCCGCCGCTGGGAATGAGAGGCATGGAGTGAGAGAGAAGACAGACAAAAAAAAAATTAAAATCCAGTGTGGGAAGTCTATTGTGATATCCTGTGATACTTTTAATCTAACGGTAAAAATAAGCTCTCTCACATGAGAGATATGAGTAGCTTATGCACCCTAGAATTTGCCCTAAGTTTAAAGACAAACTTCAACCTGGCACATGTTTAAGTAACAACTATATTCTAAAGATGTTTGACCTACATGGGGAACATGATAAATAAATTAAATAGATTTTCAAGATAGAATAAAATTAATAATATGATACTTAGATATATTTTTTAAAAATGATTAGTTTGCAGGGGAAAAAAGGAGAAATAAATCAAATATTTTTCTTGATATGCAAATATTTTTTATAATTTTTTTTTTTGCATAAATATTGTGATATTCCATGTGTGTCGATAACAATTTAGAGTACATATTTACAAGACAACACATACTCACTATTTACACTTAACAGTCATTTTCCTCATTTTAATATCTATAATAGTTATTAAGGTAATATATGTTACACTTTGTGATCAATTGTTAAGTCAAAATAAATTTTAAACAATCCTTGGTATATAATTTTTTTAAAAAAAATTAAATCAAAAACATGAAATCATCAATTATATATATTTTTTTAAATAAAACCCTAAAATTTAGCATATTTCCCGTGCATGGCACGGGTCCATACACTAGTATATTATATATTTACATTCCACATAATCTATAGGCAGTAGAATAATGGCAATTAAGCAGCTGCTATTTAAGTTCAAAGACAATTTGCTAACTAAGTTTAAAGACAAACTTCAACCTGGCACATGATTAAGTAACAACTACATCTTTGCTCCACTGGGCAGTCCACATAACTTGTTTATTTAAAGTTCCTTACTTTGACAATACATCCCTAATGGATCATCAACAAATTAAAATAAAATATTAAATAATTTTTCTCATGTGAAATGAAACTAAATAAGTGTTATGGAATATGCAGATCTATGTTTAACATGCCTTTTCTTGTATGTTTTAGAAATTTTTCTCCACTAAATACATGGTCCAATGCTGTCAAGATGTTTGCTTCTTTTAATTAGTTCTTCATCGAAAAGAACTCAAAAAAACTTGCTCCATACATTCATTCCATAGTTTCCATGCCTAAAAAGATTAAAGAATTATGAAAACAGATAGTAAATTTTGGATAATGAGTTGTATCAGTAAAAGAGTAAAACTATAAAGCAATGGAGTTTCTGAAATCTATGGGGCAATAAATTGTAGAAACTTAAAAATCCTAAAAGACTCAGATTGCTCAGTGCTGTAATAGCTAAAGTTTCTCCCTTCACTGAATAAAACAAACAAAAAAGTGATTCAAAATTATATTTTAGCTGAATAAAAATCATAGACAAAAATTAAGACAAATAATTCAAAAATACTAATCCTTTTACGTGCTTTCTAGCCAAGCTTGTACTTGAAACTATCCTCGGGAGAGAGGTCCAAAGAATCATCCAAAGACCTTTAGAAAGGAGTAACATCAATCTCACTTCTCTCAACAGTTGTAGCATCACTTGTGCAATCTTTGAAACCATCAATAATATTAGACTGAGTCACCAACCAAAAACTTTAGTAAGTTTGATGACTACATTCCTATACAATGAAAGTAAAGACAAAAATAGAAGACAAACCATTAGACACCCGGATTTGCATAAAGGAAGCACATAAGCAGAACTCAATGACAAACGAATACATAAACCTGGATTCCAATGGGCGAATTCTACATTGCGAGTAGGGCTGGACAGATTCGCCCGACCCGACCCAAACCCGAGGAATCCGATAAAAAAATGGACTACGGGCGGGTTTGTATGGGTTAACGGGTGATACGGGTTAAAAAATCGGGTTCAAATGGTCTTCTACGGTCGGGTCCGGGTGTGAAAAAATAAACCCATCGGTACCCGGACCCGACCGAATATCAATACACTGAATTAAAAATTTGCATAGTTTACCGTTACTTACACTGATACACTCCACCGTCCTTTCAGTCTTTCTCCTTGGGAAGTTGTGCAAGCTGTCAAACACTTCCATTTTTTTTAATGATCTCTCTCTTCAATTAATAATTAACAAAAGAAAAAACAAATATTTGAAAGCACTTTCTGATTACGATTACCCCCACAATTTTTTTAATGCTCTCTCTCTTCAATAAAAGTAATGCTCTGACTCATTACCCTTCTCTTTCTCGTTTCTTGTAGAGCATTTCTCAATCTCCCTTTTATTAACTTTCTCTATTTCTCAATTTTCTAAATGCTCTCTATTTCTCTTTCTCTCTATTCTCTCATAGATCCCTAAAGGCCCAAATCATCCAAACTCTTCTGCACTTGAGTTCATCTTTCTTTGGAGTTCTTCTTTCTCTCGTGGGTCTGATATGGCGTGGCGGCGCTTCGTTATTTTTCATTTGCCATCGTCGAGAGAACGCCGTGGCTGTCGCCGTCGCCCATAGCGGTGAGCATGTAGTTGCCGTCATCTGGAGCACCTCGCGCGCGGCCAGATCTGTGTTTGATGTGTGATATTTTTTTGTTGAAAGTTTGAATTTTTCTTGGGTTTGTTTCTAGTTCTGTAATTTTGAAGCTTCTAGATGATGTATGAAGCTTTTGGTTTTGTGATTTAAAGTTTGATGTATGTCTCTATGATGCTTCTTCTCCATTCTGGTTCTCTATTTTTTTTTGTTTGTTTAAAACCGATCCTACTCACCCGTCGACCCGGCGAACCGACCAAACCGAACCCGCCTAATCCGAGGACACTAAACGGACGGAAATGGGTGAGGATATCTAGCTGTCGGTTTCCTTCGGGTTAGGTTTTTTCGGCCCGAAACCGACCGAACCCGCCCGTTGTCCACCCCTAATTGCGAGGACTCGAACAGATCATTTATTACTCATTCTCCGGTAAAAAATCGCATGCTCATGCTCAAATTTAGTTACTGTATGTTGGTTCATTTCTGCATGAAATTTTAGGTGAAAATGAATTTGCAATTGCATTTGAAGCTGTGTACAACAAAAAAAAAAAGGGTCCAAATGCGGGTGTCCAAATTACTTTTATGTTTTCTTTTCAAAGCATTGAAAGTTGGAACAACCCAAGCATGCAACAAATACACATATCCCAAGGCTTTGTGCACTGAAAAGGCAAAGAGAGCTAACCGAAATTCAAAAGGGTCAAATAAAAGCCCAAAAGTACAAAAAAAAAAAGGCCAATTAAATTTTGAAATAGCTAAAAAAATTTAGAAATATGGTTTTTCTATCCTGTGCAACATTGCATAAGTTTAGTATCATTAAATACCCACTTTTAATTAAATTTATGCACCTAGCTAATCATGTTGTTTTGGAAAACGGTTTTCTCTCTTTTCCTATTTATTATCCTATTTATGGAATATATGAATACACTTCCCTGTATACTCTCTCTCAATTCAATTATTTTTTTTAAAAATCAAAACAACAACAACAATTACGTTAAAAATAATATTATGATGATAATATTAATATAATCAATTATAAGTTATTTTTGTTAATAGAAAACCCATTAATTCTATCCTGTGCATATAATCAATTATTTCTATCCTGTGCATATAGAATTATTTTAATAATCTCAATAATAATATGCTTTTACTTATTATTAATAGTTTTTATTTTTAATGATGCTTAACCTGTGTATATAGAATTTTTTTCACAATATATTCTTTTAGTAATCTTTATTCTGAAAAGAAGAAAATAAATTAAAATAAATCAGTAATATTGTATATAATTAATACAATTTGTATTAAAATTCATTAAAAAAAGACGTATTAACGAAAATAATAATATCATCATATTAACGAAAATAATTTATAAGTGAAAATAAAATGTATTGAATAGGAAAAAAAACTGGATAGATAATATTTTAACAAAAATAATTTATAATTGATTATATTAATATTATCAACATAATATTTTTTTTAACGTAATTGTTGTTGTTTTGATTTGAAAAAAATAAATAAATGAATTGAGAGAGATTGTATAGGGAAGTAAATTCATATAATAAATAGGATAATAAACAGGAAGACAGAGAAAACCGTTTTTCAAAACAACATGATTAGTTAGGTGGATAAATTTAATTAAGAGTGGATATTTAATGATGTTAAACCTGTCCAATGTTGCATAGGATAGAAAAACCCTTAGAAATATATATACTAATGAGCTGTGAAGCACTACCAATGAAAACAATAATGAGTTTTTGTTTATCAACGTACTGGAAACAGCACATGAGGTTGGACATAGCCTCTATTTAAAATTGTTTATTACCCAATTATCTCATTAATTGCTCATCCATTTATTTATCTATTAAAAAATTAAAAATATATTAAATTAAAGCTCTAAGTAAAATGACCAAAAAGGGTTGATTTTTGGAGGGAAAAATTGACCCCAACCTCCACTACTTATATATATATAAAGACTAGGATTAAAGTAGTATGCATTGTCAGTGTAAAAATTTTATACTGACATTCACTAACATTTTGACATGCGTGCTTTTATTTTAATAACTAAGAAAAATAACAATGATCCTTATTTGTCAAGATATTATTGGACGTCTGTATAAAGATCCTTTATATTGACAGTACATAGAAATTAAACTTTTAAAACTAAATGGCATACCCATGTGATGCACGGGTGAAACATTTATTTTTTTTGGTTTTCCAGGGTATCCTCAGCGGGTAACTGCGGAGACTGATCCCTCGAGCCAAGTAGGACCACAAGGACAACAAAGCTCTCCCTTAAGAGTTATAACGCTGCTGTATTCTCAAGGCCAAGTTTCGCACTCGAGACCTCTGGTTAAACTGGAAAAGACCCGTGTTATCTCATCCAAGTGCTCATAGGTATGCACGGGTGAAATATACGTAGGCGGTATAATATCATATTATTTAAAAAGTTAATACATGCTTATGTTAAATTCCAAACTAAAACAAAAAAAATGATACACGAATGATACACAGTTAGAATTCAGAAACAAAATTGAAATTTTGAAATTAAATATATATGTTGCTTATTTAAAAAAAAAATATCGATAAAGAGTTTGCATTCTCTATAACATGTTAACTGTAGATTCCATATATAGCATGAACATGAACCCGGGACAACCCAGACATCAACTTCTCAATGTTATCAACAAACGTAAAGTAATATGAACATTGTTAATAGAAACACAATTTGTCATCATATATGGCTTTTCCAAATACATTAACATCGGTGTCAAAGTCATTATTAATCAAGACAACACCTATAAATATGGCTACAAACTAATTTAATTAATGAATGGGTACGGGTGCGGGTATGGGTATTATGGTACCCACCCCGCTCTATACCCACATATATGTATGTATATATATATATATATATTTATTTATTTATTTATATTACTAATATATATAATTTAAACCATAATACAAATTATAAAACCAAAATTAATCTAAATATTCTTAATTTTCTAAACCTAGTTGCATCCATAATTCCTTTTTGAGTGTTTTTATTTATTTAAATATCTTGATTTGTAATATTTATTAGTAAATTTAAAAGACCTTTGAATCGCTTTTTTAATTGTTATAACTTTCTTTTGTTCTTTTGTACTTTTTCACTGTTAAAGTGCGGGTAACAGGTGCGGGTACCGGTACTTAGGTACCCAGAGGATAAAGGTAAGGGTACTAAAGTTGCTACCCACGAGGGTACGGGTAATTTTTTCAAACGCGGGTATGGGGACGGGTACTATAGTACCCTACCCAAACCCTACCCATTGTCATCCCTACCCTTACCCATTGTGCAGGTAATTACCCTACCCATTGTGGGTAATTTTTGCGGGTACCCTATGGGTAGGGTACAAATTGCCATCCCTACACAACACCAATGGACTTATACTTGTGGTGAACAGCAATGAAAGACAGAAAAATCTTAGGGTCTGTTTACTTCCCGGTCCATTTTCAATTTTCATTTTCTAAAATCTACATTGATTTTAAATTGCTAACAAAAAGATAGAGGGCTCCTACAATAAACAATAGTGATAAAGAGAAGATGGAGGCTAGTTAGAGAGAATACATTTCCGGAAATAATGAAAACAATATTTTGACATTTTCAAAATTTCTGGAAATACTAAATTTGTTTTCAAAAAATGAAAAAGAAAATGATGAAAAAATTACGAAATACGAAAATCAATATAGATTTTAAAAAATGAAAACCGAAAATGTTTTTACAAAATAAACAGACCCTTGGAAGCTTGGAATAACTCCAAATCCAGTTATAATGCAATTGCACATACTACATATTTTGCTTCCTGTTGACAATGAGATTCACCCAAGTAACACGTTATACGGTTTACACTTGCATTCCATCACTCTCTTGATGTCGTTAGTATGCGCTAACTAGAACTAATACCTTGGGCATCCTTTTCAAAGAACCCTTGAATGATTCATCAAAATTGACTATATGAGGGTGGCTTAAGGTTCTGCTATATTGAGTTGCTATGCTCAGCAAAGGTAAGTCTACCAGTAAGTCACTCTTGCATATACAATGGATAGAGATACCACATATCTACAACCAGTGATTAACTGCCATAGCCATCACTATTGACACTGCTCAAGGAATTCAAGATATTTTCATACACAACTAGAGTAGTCTAATGTTTTCAAGAAGCAATGGAATTATAGAAAGAGCTTGAGAAAAGCCAGGTCATTATAGCAACAGCATAGAGCCATTACATATCCATTGACCGTAATCCAGTTGAAGCCTTTGATTTCTTTTTCTTCTTGGATCCATTTTTCTTCACTTTTATCTTGGGTGGTTCCTCAAGTGTTGATGAATGGCAGCGAGCGGATCTGATTGGAAATCGGGACATTTAAGAACATCGGATAATCGTTCTCTTTCCTTCAATCTGATGAACAAGGTCAGAAGGTTGCAAATACAATGTTATATATCATAATATCAAATTGTAAAGTCTGCCACACATTGAATTTATGATGGGAAGAACTCACAATAACTTCTGCCTAGATTTACAAGTGAGTTTGAAGTTATCCTCGGGCCCTGGTTTCTGTGATGCCTTAAACTCAGGAAGGGACTCTAAGAGGGAAGAGAGGTTATATGCCTTCAACTTTTTGTTCTGCCGCCTTTGTTGTCTATTCTTCTTCTGGCAGAAGAGAAAAAGATATTCAGAAAACCACAGACACTCATACATTTTGAAAAAATTACAGTCGCGTACATGTTTAAAAAACCTTGATTCAGTCAATACAACGATGCAGCAACCATATCATCAAGGCATCCTCAATAAAGATTTATCTACAAACATTTAAGCTAACTTGCAAATACATGAAAGTGATGCTTCAGTCCACGATATCATCACAAGTTTGTTATGGTGCCATGGAAAACGAAACCGTGTTTTCTTTCAAAGAGGAAAAATAAAATATAATAAAATCTTATGCTATATTGAAATTGCATTTAGTATCAATTCCACCAAATTTCATGTGATTAAACATTAAGCAGGTTCCCAAATTTTCTTATGATAATGCATCAGCCATGTAATCAACATTTCATCGCCATTTACTACTGAAAATAAAAATTATGCTTAGAATCTGTCAACAACCACATTACATGATTACCCAAATATGACTATCAGAACAGGAATGTATAGAGAGAATGTCCTGTCCCCATCTGATATTGTTGGGGCTCACAAGTCACAACCATAACAAAGTGACGAACAAGAATGCACTTGAGGAACCTTCAACTTGACTTCGAAGTTTTTAGGAATATCCAATAGTCAGCTTATGATTTGTAAAATGCATCAAAATAAAGTTAATTAGCCATTAAACCTATCAAAGACCTAGTGAAGCTTTTCCAAAATTCAATCTATCCTAAGAACAACAGTGTTGAAATAAGATTCTCACCTTAGTAATAGACTTTTGGGCACTCAAGGAAGCAACAGCATCTTTTATCTCTACAAAAACACCAGGGATTCAAAGGAGTTTAAATATGGACAGGTTTGACATGTAAATAAAACTAGCACCTCAGCAATGGCATTTATTTTATTTTATTTCTCAAAAAATAAACTATTGTGCATTAAAAACTAGGAAATTCAACATGTCATTGAGAAAAAACAAGGGTATGGAGCTAGAAATCATAATTTTTATATTTCAAGGCAAAAAAAAAAAAAAAATGATCCCAAACTTACTGGAATAAAATAGGAGCTTTTTTTCAAACTTGCGGTCGGACTTTGATTCTGGTCTGCACACATGAAACAGAAAGAATTGGATAGTGGAAACTCAAACCGCATAAATAGCTATGAAACTGGAAACGAAGAAGGAACACAGTAACTACCCTGTACCACTAGTCTTCCCCATTGCTGCGAGATATTGCGTGCTGCTCTGCTCTCACACCTTTGAACCATAGCCCAAAATAAGTATCTTAATACCCAAAAATTAATAAGGGTATAAAATCTATATAATTTCTTAACATTCTAAATAGTATTTTTTTCTGCTTGATTTCATTTTTTATACTTGCTATATAACTATAATTTTAGAATTCGATATGACAATATTATTATATCATGATTTTATAGTAATATTATGATATATAGTATACAAGTATCATCATATTATATTTACAATAGTATTATTATTATTATTATATTAGCTCATAGACATTTAGGCTCTGTTTGGTTTGCTAAATCCGCTAGCTTATAGTGGATGAAAAATGGATTTCCCTTGGATGAGATCGAAAGGGTCTATAAACACATGCAATGTTGAAACAAACTGTTAATGTTTAACAGCATACTATTTGTTAAACGACTCATGACCAAACAAGCCACAACAAACCTCAAACACTTCACTCATTGATATTTTGGGAGTTTAAGAAAAAAATAGTTATTGATAAAATTTTGGGAGTTTAAGAAAAAAATAGTTATTGATATTTTTTAACACAATCTTTTACGTTAATTATCTATATCTATTATCACTTATCCTATTTTTTCTTCAATCAGTTACAAATAAATTGTACCTAATTATTTTTCAAATTTACTTATTGATTTCCTATTTTCCATGTTTACTAAATCAAGTATATATATGTTATACATCAAAACTTTTAGCAAAATATAACTTCAAGACATCAACATTTATTCTAAATAATCTCATATATGTCATTCTAACAAAAATATTAACAAGAATGAGGGTCATAAAAGTATGAAAAATAATGCTTAAAAAGTATGAGTAATAATATAATTTTAAAAATAATAGTATATATATAGTAGATCGGTTCAGATTGGATCGGATTGGTTTTCAACTAGGGGATCCAAAATCCGACCCAATCCAATGAAAAAACAAGCGGTTTTTCGGTTTGGTTTTTTGGGTTTGTTCGGTTTCCGGTTCGGTTTTTGAGGTTTGAATCGGTTTGGATCGGTTGATAAACACCCATGCTTGTCTACGTGTCTCGTTAACCATTCTACTTGGCCTGTTAGTAGTTTTGTGTGGACTATGACAAATTTCAACCATGAAAATTTAATGAAAAGTGAAGAAAAATGTATAATTTTTAGGTATTTGAATTTTAAAATCATGCACTTTTTTACTTTTTATTCATTTTTCATTGAGGAAATTTGTCCTAAGTAACGCAAGACCACTAACAGGTCAAGTAAGATGGTTAGTGAGACACATAAGCAAGTAAATGAACGTGGGAACTAAATCTAAGGATTAACGTATCCCGCGTTTGAAAATTTAATAGACTAAATAGTTAATTTATTTTTTCAGAAACTAAAGTAAGTCCCCAAAATTTTCCAGACACCAATTATAGCTAGTTCTTGTAAAATTGTTGAGTCCATATTTCTATTATTTTAATCTCTATTTTTCTTTTCTATTTACTAAGACATTTGTTTGGTGCTTTGCGAAGAAAACGATTATTCTCTAAGAAACTGATTAGTCTATCAAGTATCAAATAAAAAACTATTATCAATCAATTCTAAATTAAATGATACAGGCATCGTATTTTATTCAAATTGATTGTGATTACTTTATCATTCCCAGATATCAAAGGTAAAGTACCCCCTACTGCCAGTCCGCCACTAGCACAGCTCCACCTCGGCCACTAGACCCTCATCTCAATCTTGAAGTCCATACACACCGAGTAATTTTGTCATGAAACAACTTTTTTCATTGGTGCCGTCTAGGGTCCACTTATATATACATTATATGAATCAATTATATTATAAATCGAAATGAATCGATTCAATTACATTATATGAGTCGATTACACATTTGCCAAAATAATCGATTACACCTGGTTGATTGCGGTGTTATTATTGATTGTTGTACCTTGCACATAGCTCTTCTTGTCCTCAAATTCCAAGGCCTCGCATTCACAACAGCTTCTTCCTCCAAAATCAAAACTTTGAGCATCTTTGGAATCACTTTCGGCTCCAACATGAGCTTCTCTTGAACAACATCATCATCATCATCACCATCATCATTGTTGTTATTGTTGGGTTTGCGGTTGGGAGTGGAAAATGGTTGGATTTTGTTGATGTTGGGTTGATGGAATTAGGATCAAGAACATGAAGATCAAGGATCGATGGAAGAAGGTTGAGAACACGAATTTGGATCAGGAACATGAAGATCGAGAATATGCTTTTGGCACAGAAGGAAGAGAATTTGGCACTGTTATTAAGTTCATTCAAACGTAAAATAATTTATGTTTCTAATAATAACTTATGCTTCTACTTTTATATCATAGAAATCCTTTTTTTTTTTTTTAAACTCATCCAAACGATTCCCTTATCCCCAACATACAAAAGTCGACATATGGAATGATTTTCTTCTTTTCCCAGAGCAGAATTAAAGAGAAAAAGGTACAGCAAGAAATAATGGTCTCCTTGATGACCAGTTGACCAAAGTAAAGAAGTGAACAATTTTATAGTTCCGCATTGAATCAGGAAAAAAATACAATAGAACTCAACAGACAGTATTAGTAACTAATATCCAGACACCTGAATTTTTTTAGGAAACACAGAAGGCATTGCATTTCTTTCAGACAATCCTCTCCAACTCCCTAGCGTAACTTAGTGTCTGGTTGATGAGTTGCAGAGAGGGTATTTCTTTGCAAGGTGCAGATTCTCTTGCCTTTTGGAAAAAGACACAACCATTCTTAGTCTCCCACTCAGGATGCTCCTGCATTCAATAGGTAATAAACTTAGAACACAAGAACGAAATTAAATTGTGCAACAAGAGAAGAATTTTCCATTTTGTAAATAAAATAATAGTACTATACTCATTACTAAGGAAAGAAAAAAACAAACTCCACAACTACATACACACAGGCACCAAGTAAAATAAAATGCCATACCAGAAATAATAAATGCATCTAGATAAAATGAGGAGTCACAGCATTGCTCACCTCTTTAATATATTCCAAGAGTTCCTGCTCTGAGGAGAACAACAACATTTGCTTAGCATCCTTAATTGAGAGACAATCATATGCCTTCTCACTGCATCCTGCTATTTCATCTCTGAATGTTTGAAAACAGATGTAACCTAATTAGAAAATTCATTAAAGATGCAGAGAAGGTAAAATAATATACAGCCACTAAAAAAGAAAACCACTTAAAGATTGCAATGAAGGTCATGCTTCAGCAAAATTGCCATAGCAGGAAGAAAAACGAATAGATTACAAGAATATAAATAATCACAAATTTTCATAATAAAATACGATAGAAATCAAATGATTCAAATCAGCTAAGAGGACCAAAAATCCAAAACAGTCTAACTAAGCCCAACTTCTGAAGTAAAAAAAAACTAGCGGGAGATCAAATTTCTCTTAATTTATCACTTGAGTTTTTCCTTTTGTAATTTTTTTTTATCGGGCATCCCTACTGCCTTTGTGACTAACCCTCATGCACATCGAGACCCTCCCAACAATTGCTTTCTTTATGGTTTGAACTTTGGCTTGGGAAGGCGGATCTCTTACCACCACTCCCAACCTTTGTAGGTAGTTTACCACTTTGATCATCAGACAGTCTATTGAGAGGGGTATTATTACCTGACGGTCTTTGCCAAAAGATCCATGAAATAAACATATGTATCATGTGGCACTGTCTGTCGAGCACTCAAGATGCGATTGTAAGCCCCTTCCATAAAAGACTGTTCCAACTCCACTGCATGCTTAATGCAAGGATTTTCAAGAGCAGTAGATGAAAGCAATTCCAACTCAGTATGGAATTCAGCAATCCTATTCTGCACAAGTAGTCTCAACAGGTTGAGACCTAGTATTGGGTACTCCTGTGGAGATGGTGGAAGACGATTACTGCACCACAGGAAAAATCCCAGCAAGAATTTGATGGTTAAAAAACAAAGAATTGCACATACATTGCAGTTCAATATAGATACTACTTTTCCAGTTTCTTGGCATACAATATATGGGCAATGTTGAACAAATGATCAAGAAATGTTTATGCTTGTTTGGAGATTCAGCTGTCCCTGAGTACGAAAAATCTTTTGTATATGAAAAAAGGGGCAAGAATTAGTTACCAGGCATCTGTGTAATAAGGTTTCAGCTGGAAGAAATCCCTCTCAAAAGCATCTTGGTCTTCGAGTTTCACGCCAAGGACAACAGCATGCTCATATATATCCCCTGAAAGTTTCAAACACCAACAGGAAAAATAACTATCTCAAACATAGGACTTCCAGCAGTTCCATTTTTTTAAGCAGATATTATCTTATTCATGATAATATGATTTTGTCATGAAGAAAAAAATATTTATCTTATTTAATCAATAATGGCTCATCTTTTCATTGCCTCCCCAAACAGCTAACATTTTCCAAATTTAAATTGAAGAAAACAATTATACTCTTTTCTTTCTCCTCTAATAAACAGTAAACCATATTAACCATCTGTCATATATTAAAATAAAGGCTAACTTGTACTTCCACCACAACCAGCCATGAAGTTCATAGCAAAGTGATCTTACAAGCCACAGTTGGAAGAACAAACACGATTATTAAGTTTCAGATGTACTTGTCGCTGCCTATTACGATAGCAGGCATGGAAGAGAAATTTTATCTTTCAATCGCAGTGCTTACAGCCAAGCTAATGCATAAAAATTCCCTTTACAATATCAACCAAATTTTAGATTCAGTGTATCTGATTGAAGTAAAGATTGTTACTTGCTACTGTTAATTCATGAACTGCATTAGGTGTATCTTCGAACAACGGTGGAAGGCTTCTGAACTCTGTTAGTAACACCTGCAAGTAAACAACATCACTCAATACACAGCAAAAATCCAACAGTTGCAAATATGTACCCAAAAGGAAAGAATTTAAAACCTTGCAAAATACCATCTCTTTAAACTTATATGAAACAGAGCAACGAGTTCAAGCTGCATCCATTAAGCTCAATGATTTCGTTTTTAAATTTAAAACACTAAAGCACCACTACGTTTGTTTTGTTTTTCATTACCTAAAACAAACATCTCGTGAATAAAATTAGACCCAGAATGCATCATTGCTATAACTAAGTCAAACTATGCAACCTAGACAAAAACCATAATTTTTGAATCACATATACATAACTATACCTTCTTAATCATTCTACTAAACAAATAAAAATTCCCACTTTACTTCACCAACTGCAAAATTCAAATTCAAATTTTTGAAAAGCTATAATAAAGCAACTGAATTGATCTTCAAAAACCAGAAAAGGGTATGAATCTTTTTTCGAATTGAGGGTGATAACTAAATTAGGGTTTTTGTTGGGTTGGTTGGTCGGATAGTACCTTGAGCTGGGATAGGAGATTTGAACAGGTACGATGGTCGTTCCTAACAAACGCAGCCTTAAAGCGATCGAAGAGTTGTGAAACCTCTGTTAGCTTCGGATCCATCTTCTATGGTGCCTTTTCTTCTTCACCTGCACTGCACTTTCTTTCACAACTTCACAAGAGGTTGCTTGGTGAAACTACCATTTTACTCATCAAAGTTTTTGGTTTAAAATTTATTATAATAATATTAATTAATAACTGTTCTGTACTCTGTGCTATTATAGGAATTTCTCGTTTTTCAAATCTAATTTATTTTTTTATGCACTAATTTTATTTTAAAATATTATTATATTATATATGTAATTTAATGTCTTTTTGAAAGAATATATGTAATATATTTGGACTTTGGAAAATTTGTCAAAATGGAGACATCTTTCATCTTTTATATTTAAAATAAAGTAGTATGAGGAATTTGAGAAGTATTTTTTTTTTCAAACATTTTCGTGGCTTCCTACTATATGTTTAGTTATTAGTTAAAGTGTCCACGTGCTTATCACATAAATATTATTTTTCAATATCTTAAAATTATTTTAATATAAAGAGGGTGTATTAAAATATGAATATATACATGCAACAATTAAATTAATATCAACGTACAAAATAATTATATGAGGAACTAATACCACTCCTTATTTTTTATTGATATTATTTAGATACCTACGGAAGAACAAGCTCAACCAGAAGTTGTGTATGCTTAAAGGAGTGATTTCATTATGTTTCATTGAAAAAATTGACAAACATTAGATGAGAGGACCGAATTACAACATTGAGAAAAATAGGGATAAAATGTGCAAAAAAAAAAAAAAAAAAAAAGACTCTGAAGACTAAAATTGCACATGATTAATAACTGGAGAACTTCGATTTAATTGTGTGTGAAAGATTAGACTATATTGTTTTGAAAATTTGAAATGCATAAAGCAAACTTTTAAGATTAGTAAAAGTAACATACAAAACCTGAAGACAGTATAAATGGACACCACAAAAAACACAGTTCTAGTTAGTTCCCACTTCCCACACACTGTCTTACAGTTTGGTTTGCTTCTGTGTCTGTGTCTGTGTAATGCTTTGCTGTACTCGGCTTCCCATGGAGCTCTCATTTTCTTCTCCAACTTCACTTCTGATTCCTCCCATGCTTCCCACCTCCAATTCCAATTCCTCCTACTACTCTTTCAACATACCCACTAAGCCTACACCAAAACCTTCTCCGTTGTTCTTAAGATTTTCCACACACCTTCATTCACCTCCCCTATATCATCACACAACCTCCTCAAAGAGACTTCTCCAAAGACCCAATTGCATCAGGGTGTGTCTCTTTTCCTCCTCATTCTCAGAATTTTGTTTCCCTTATCTTTATAATGTTTTTTAGTGGCCAATTTTGGTTTTTGCTAATTAAATTCATCACAAATGGAGAGAAATGACCAGGGAGGGAAATTGGAGTGCTTTGCATGTAAAATTTTGTGAAAACATATCAAATGAAAATGAAATAGAAAACAAACCAAACACTCCTTAAATGAACATGCCCTTAGCTACTTTAATTTTGTTAATATTAAGTAATGACTTAATTTTGGTTAAAAAATAATAATTTAACCCTGCTTTTGGTTTTGATATATGCTATTTGAGTCTGCAATTGGTGCTAGGTCTGTGCACAAGTTGGGGCTGCTGGATCTGATCGTCCAATTGCAGACACAGCTTCAGAATTCAAAGATGCATGCTGGAGATTTTTAAGGCCACATACTATACGTGGTACAGCACTAGGTTCTGTGTGAGTATTATAATTTTCTAGCAATGCATTTTGTTTATCACACAAAGTTTACTATAATGAAAATCAGTTTACTTCTTCTTGTGTTTACAGTGCTTTGGTGACAAGAGCATTGATTGAAAACTCAAATTTGATCAAGTGGTCTCTTCTGTTCAAAGCATTCTCTGGTCTTTTTGCCCTGATATGTGGGAATGGTTATATAGTTGGCATCAATCAAATCTATGATATTAGCATTGACAAGTATGATGCAGACACATGAAGGATTCTCCTTATTTGCATTCTCCCCTTTTCTTTGATGTTAGTTTAAGTTTAGACCTAAAAGTGCATGTAGGACCATTTATCTAAGTAGCTTCATATTCATTTTCAGGGTAAACAAACCTTATTTACCTATAGCTGCAGGAGATCTTTCAGTCCAGTCTGCATGGTTCTTGGTTACATTTTTTGCTGCCGCCGGCCTATTGATCGTCAGATTGAACTTTGGGCCCTTTATCTTTTCACTTTACACGCTTGGTCTTTTTCTTGGCACCATCTATTCTGTTCCTCCATTTAGATTGAAACGCTTTCCTGTTGCAGCATTTCTTATTATTGCCACGGTATGATTTATCCTCCCTTCCTCACAATCTTGGCAGAACTAATAGTAGTTTATCAAATTTTATTGAAACATAAAATAGTTACTACAGGGATTACTTTTGAGTTTCTTTCTGATGAATTCAACTGGTTATTTGGATTTCAAGTATATGTTCATATGGTAGAACATTGACAGAAGAGGCTTTTGCAGGTGCGGGGTTTTCTACTTAACTTTGGCGTGTACCATGCCACTAGAGCTGCCCTTGGACTTACGTTTGAGTGGAGGTGAGTTAGTGTTTATCATTTGTTCTTTCATGTTTGATAGTGGTTAAGGTGAACAGCTTTTGTAAGCGGTTAAGGTGAACAACTGGGCTTACAGGTGCCTGATGTTCAAATAGTTTCTCCAGGAAGAAACTATCTATGGTAGATTTGCCTAGAAACATGACACAACTGCAACTAATTCTACTTAAAATGGTTTAGTTAGTTAATTCTGTTTTTCAAGTAAATTTGTGCTTCCCTAGTATAACCGAATGAATCTTTTAAATTTTTTGTTTTCATTCTATATTGTTTAAGTGTCCAACTTATATTTTGATTACTTATCATATGTTTGTTTTTGTAAACCTACCTGCAGCTCACCTGTGGTTTTCATCACTACCTTTGTAACATTATTTGCATTGGTAATAGCAATAACAAAAGATCTTCCAGATGTTGAGGGGGATCGCAAGTAAGTTTTGGATCAAGTTGAATAAGTGCTGCAGGTTCATCAATCTTATTTATATGAGCTGTTGATATGGAAAACTTTTATTTCAAAACATCTGCAATCATGTCATGTATATGTATAAAGCATAATCTGCTTCGGCGCTATATCTAATATGGAATTTTACTGTCTTTTACATGTAACAACTAACTTCAGGTATCAGATATCAACCTTTGCTACAAAACTTGGAGTTCGGAACATTGCCTTCCTTGGTTCTGGAATCTTGGTGATGAACTATGTTGTTTCCATTTTGGCATCAATTTATATGCCCCAGGTGAATATAAACTCCTGTGATCTGCCAATCACTTGCATTAAATTCTTTGTACTGCCTTACATGAAACAAAGCCTTATTTTAAGTTCTGGTACATGTTTATAGGCTTTCAGGCGTTGGTTACTGATACCAGCTCATCTAATTTTTGCGTTAAGCTTGATTTTCCAGGTTTGTTTACTGGATTAATAACTGTTATGTTTGTCATTATATTTTAGATGAATTTTCAACATACAATATTGTTGTTTTATTGAATCCTTTTTGCATTTGTTTCCCCTCCTCCTTTTCATCCAATTACTCTAAAAAGAAAAGTGCTATATATTTTATTTTATCTTTACTAAATAGTTGTTCAGAGAAATTGGTTACTGTCTGTTGAAAATATAGCATTATATCGGTCCTTCATCAGGAAGCACTTCTTCATGTGTCCTTTAGATTTATTTTATTTTTTTGTTTTAAGAATAAAGGAGTTTTTTTATAGGAACATAAATTTATAATCCTCTTAAAATGTAGATAAAAAAGGCAAAAATAACAAAGACAAAGATGAAGAAACATCAGCTAAAACTTCTCTCCAATCCTTTTGCATGTCTGATAATAAAAGTCCTCTAAAAGAACTGATGAGCTGAAATACACAGAGGGGCTGGGAAAAGAAGCCTATCCCAGACATGTGTCAATAGAGATCTGTGGCTAAAGGATCTCTCACATTACATTACAGCCAAATGCACCACCATTCAGCAGAAAGAGCACAATGCCATAGCACCTTAGACTCAGTCCTACATCCAAAACCTCTAAACTTTATAGCGAAGAAGAGTTCCCAGAAACCTGCTTTTTGTCTTGACCAGGTTGTTTGAGATATTAGATATTAGTTGACTGCCCAGTGCCCACCTTTTTTTTTCCAGCCCAAAAACAGTCTCTTCTTCAGAATCACAGACAAAAAATATAGGATATAAGTCCTCAGAACTCTTCCCCCTTATCAAATATAACAGCTTTACCTGTTTTCAACTTTGTAATGTTGGATGGAGACTAGCATCATAAAATGTAGTACTTTCCACCGATATAGTTTTGGTCTATCCTACACATATCTATGCTTATTGCAACCAAAATGTTTCAAGGAAATATTTGTCCATTGCTTTCTTGTCTTTCTCTCTCTGCCTTTTTTTATAATAAAAAATCAAATAAGTACACAGAAAAAGTTATTAAATTGTAAAATGGCTATAACATTTATTACTATTTTTCAGGCACGGGCATTAGAACAAGCAAATTTTACTAAGGTAACGTATCGCCTCCTATTGCAGAGAAATAATGTAGTAACTCTTTCACTGGTTTCGTTACATTTATTTCAGTATCTATATCTACAAAAATAAACTAATAAAGGAGATAAAAAAAACTCAGAAGATTAACCTTGATTTTCATCTTATATCATAACTTAAGATGATATTGACCACTTCTGTTCAGTTATCAGTAGCATAAACTCATGTCACATTAGACAGTTTTATAGTTCCATGTCAACTTATTGGTTTGTTTTTACATATGTATATAGTTTTGTTGACACCATCTTTGCTGGTCTATCTTAAATGGGAAACTCTTCTTCTAGCCGGAGAAAAAAATTCTTTGGTTGCTTTTATAATGTCTGGGTACATGCTGCAGGAAGCAATTTCAGGGTTCTATCGATTTATATGGAATCTGTTCTATGCTGAGTATGCCATATTTCCTTTCATCTAGCAAACCAGTACCACACTTCATTTATCTGACGAGATGCAACACGTTCGTAGGTAGAGATCTTCAACTAGTAAACTAGTCATTTTTTGTTTTACCAAGTATTGTATATAATTCATGACTGCATTTCCTGTAATTAGATGTAATTCCCATGATGATGCATGCCAAGTGACAATGTATTTAATGTACTTCTCTTTTTAATACCTCTTTGCATGTATTAGGAACCCAGAAATCAGAATGTTGAATTTTAAAGCCTTCAGTGATATTGATGAATTATCAGTTATGTGAAACAAGGAAACATAATAGAAATGAAAGATAATGTAACACTTCTAGGGTCTGCAATCCTCCCTGCCCAGAGGCCCCTACTCGTTTATATCCATCCTTCTGGTGGGGATATCATAATCAATTATTCCTACACATTTATTTTTGACCAGTAATAATCTTTTCATGTCTTTATTTATTCCTGTGAACAACCTTTTATTATCTCTCTTTTCCTCTACTATCTATGAGTACAGTGGCAGTCCATTTTTTCTTTTTGACTGTTACGGCGGGTCTATCAGCATGCTTCTAAAACGAGGTATTCTTTGTTCATGATTTTTAACTAGGATGGCAATTTTTTAAAAACAATTATCAATACAAAATTGTGCAACATTGAGCTCAAGGATAGGGAATGAATCTTCTCAACTGTTCTTTCTTATCATGTGGAGGAGGGGTAAATAAGGAGATTTTATTAGTGGACATAACTAAGATTTGGATTTAATTAGTATGCATTGTCAGTTTAAAGATTTTTACAGTGTCAACTAATCATAAATTGTCATATCATTAAGAATGCTTAACCCTTATGTAATCGTCTTAAAAGTCACTCATATCATGATTTGTGATTAGTTGATAGTGTAAAGTTTTTTATACTAATAGTGCATACCAAATAAATTATTTCCTCCTCATATTATCATATGAGATTAATAGACCATATGCTTTCAAAGATGGCACAAAAGTGGTAAGCAACCCCTACAAAAAAAATGGAAAAAAACTGTTATATAACGATCCTACATATCATTAATGATTTGCAAATTGCTAATATTTCAGTTCACAAAATTGGATGTAAGAACTTTCTCGGACTCTTTCTTCTCAATGGGGAAGTAGAAAGAACATGCAAATTCCTGTTTCTCATTCACGAGAACCTACAAAAACTATATGAATAATAAAACAATGGCATCAAATTGCAAAAGAATGCCTGATAAATTTTCTCTACCACAACAGAAGTAGCAAATGGTATTGCTAGTTCATAAACTACCACCTTGAGTGATTTTAACTTTGAACATCAGATGAAGGGCTTGGACAAGTTATAGTTGGGCTGGAACCAAACAGTGATGGTATCCTAGGAGATGGAGCAGTAGTTCTTGTCCTTGGAGACAAATTTTGATGCTCCAGTATTCTAAACTGAAGCTCTGGAGGGTAGTCTCTTAAGCAACCAATCCTAGGACCTGCACCTGTTGTCCATCTGGTACTTAAGTGATAGGCCAGCTGATATGACTTCATTCCTTTGTGTGAATCTATCCTCTTCATTATTTTTTCTTTTGGAATAGGATTTCTATCTTCTTCTTCTTGATCTTCAACAAACAAATTTGATTTGGGAACCATAAAATCCTCCTCATCAATAAATGATTCTTCTGCTGTCTCATAACCACATTCTGATACTGAATCCTGTGAAGGAAAATGGCAACTTGGTGGATGTGCTTCTTGCTCTCCAAAAATGTCACACACATTGTCTCTTTTTGGTATTTCAAGCCTTGCTATTTTCAATGCTACAATGGACAATCTTGACAAGGGTGGATGTGAATCTGACTCTGCATTAGAATCCTCATTTCCCAAGTCAGTTAGCTCTTGGGAGAATGTGCTGGAACTTTCGGTTTCGATGTTTTCAGGCAATTCTGCCTCTGAAGGATTGCCTCGGAAGAGAAGATCCTTGTCCATTTTGGCCACATCTTCTTCTACATCTTCCCTAGGACTTTTCTGAATATAATGAAAATTGAAGATTAGCATTTTAGAGAAAACATTTATGCTGCCATGTCATGGCTAATAGTTAGCAGCTGTCTATAAGACTGTGATTCTATGTCCTAAGCAAACAACCATGGGATTATAATATTGTATGAGACTGTGATTTAAGCTAACCTATCTGTGTAATTGTCTCCTACCATGTAATCTGTGAATGAAATTTTGCATTACATTGACAGATGCTATCTTATACTGAAGAAGTGTTATGCATTTTTTACCTTTACATCTGAAAGATTCACGTTATGCTCCTTGAGGAATGACATGAATTCCTGGAAATTTTCTTCTGTTGGGAGATAATGCCCGCTGTGAGGCCAAACTGCCTTTCAAGTTGAAAAGGTTTGCTGTCAGTATACCAAAAAAAAGGGCACATGGAAAGCATAGGAATACAATGAATTAATCTATTATGGAAATCTTGGGTTTTCTTTCCTTTTATACCTTAAGAACACCATCTTCTACCACTAATCTACCAGCAGACAATGTGGCTCCACCTGCCAAGAAGCTTGAATGTTGAAATGTACCCTTGTTCTTCTGCCCAATATATAATGTCTTGGATGTGCCAAGTACAAAAATCCACTTAGCATCTCCTGTTGTATGAATAGGTTTCTCACTTTCCTTGTTGAAGAGCCACCCATTCTCAATAACTACTTCATAAGCCTTTCTTTCCTCCTGCAAAAGAAACAACTTTTAAAATTGCTATGACATGTTGCTTGACAGTTAAGCTATCTATGCTCAGGGATTTTTACTAAAAAAAATCTGGCCTTCTCATAAATTAATGTTTTGGCAAACAATCCCTCTCCAATAGTTGTCAAGGGTAAGATGAGATTGGCATTTATGGATGAAGAAGTTAATTAAAGGGATATGAAAAGGATAAAGAAAACTCACTGGACCCAGATACTTGATGCACTGCTGCTGAAGCTTTGATCTGGGACATCTCTCATCACTGATTTCCTTGCCTTCTCCAATATCAAGCCTACAAGTAAGAACATTGAGAAATATCCATTAGTTTGATGGAAAGTTAATAAGCTGTCAAACACAAACATTTCTTTATTGTGCTTTTAATCTTACCAAAAGAAAAAAGGTTGATTGCTGTCACAGTGGAGCCATTTAACATAATAAAATTGAAGGTTATGGCCATAACGATGGCGAGGGTCAATCTGTCCAAATTGACAACCAGTTAGAGAAATAGCAACACTTTTTTTTAATTAGGTGAGATTGACTACATGAATCAAAACTCAAAAGACATCACTTGTTCTATCAAAAATTAAATCTTGTGATAAGCTTACAGAAACTAGCAGTTTAACTTAAATTATATCACTTTAGCTGAGAGACTTACTGCCTCTAGCCAGTGCTGCAAAGCAAGTTTGCGAGCTTTCTCATCCTTAGATAGACCCTTTCCTACCTATTAAAAAAAAAAAAGGAATAACTTTGAAGTTTAAACCACAACAATAATAATATATTATAGTACAAGTCATATGAGCTATAACTTACTTTGGCAGCTCTGGTTCTTGCCCTTGACCAACGTGAAATGGCAGTTTCTGGCTTCTCAATGTCAAAAAATGATATAGAACTCCGCTTTAGTTCAGCAAAATCCAAAACCTTCCACCTATAAGAGTTATATATCAATTTAAATTTATTGACATACACAAGAATATGAACACCTATGTTTGCTGAAGACTAAAAACCCTTCCTTCCTTTCTTTTTCATGCTTTAGTTAAGGACAAAACTTAGGTATAATTCCATAGGTTCATTATGTGTTGTTTTACAATGGCAATAGGACACATGTAACAATTGTTAACATGTTATGTTTTCATTGATAAGCTGTTACACATGTCCTATTGTCATTAGAAAACAATACCTAATGTATCTATGAAATTGTACCTAAGTCTTGTCCTTTAGCTAAAGCTTTCAAGTTAATTGCATTTTAGGAGATCATTCAAAGTAAGACTAAAAAAATCTGAAGTGTAATAATCACCTCCATGCCAAAGTTGATTAATTGTTTTGAAATGGTAGACGACTAAGCAAATAAAATAGGTAAGTTTTTAAATTCCAATATTTTGTTAACAGTATTAAAAAAAACTAACCATCTCTGTTCTGCAAGAACTGCACAATCTGCTAGTTGCCTCCTTGTTCGGAAACTTTTGTAAACTTTCTGCAACTTCAGTGCAGCTTGATCTCTTTCACTCTGTGGCACTGGTGAATGAAAGCTCTTCTCGGACAAGTTACTAAATGATCTTGACAAACCATCATAAGTGTACCTATTCTTTCTGCTTATTGTTTTACCAAAGAAGCCATTCTCTATGTCTGCTGTGGGAGACTTAAAAGAGAGTATGGTCTCCAACTCTCTCCCATTAAAGCCAAGGGATTCTTCAAATATCATTTTCCCTGCACTGTATGATTTGTTTATAGCTAGCATATATATAGATAGGACAAAAGTAAACAAAAAAGGGGTTGGAGATATTAGGTGAAGGCATATTAATATGACACTATAACACACCCTCTCATGCATCAAGCCCAAAAGGGCTCTTGCATGAACAATACAAGGATTCTTCTTTATCATGTGTTGAAATTCAACTTTTAATTAGACAGACGAGAGCAACAATGATCAAACTCTAGACCACTCGGTCATGGAACTTTGATATCATGTCATGCACGAGGTTGAGAGCTATGCTTAGTTTTATATGGTGAAAGCATTAGGACCATCTCAAGACTTCACCTAGAAAGGCTTAAGGCTGTCTCAAAAAGCAAAAGCCATATATATATATATATATATATAGATAGATAGAGGATTGGCCTCCGGACTTCGGGGGTGTTGGAATCCACGAATTTGAACATGTTTGAAATCCACAGACTTAATAGCTTTGAAATCCGAAAAGATGACCTGACTCTTGCTTTTAGAAAAGCAACTTTTAACTTTGTCGGACACCTTTATTCTGGTGGCGGAACCGACGTTTGTAATTATCAATGTAAAAACTTAATGCTAGGAAAAAAAAATTACAACTATGAGTAATGCAAAGAGAAGCTGGAAGAGGGTGATCAAGAGACATTGCATTTCTTGGGATAAAACAATAGGCCACGTGAAGAATGACCGCATTATGAAACCCATAAACCATTTTGCCAACATTGCATTTCTCAATGACGAGCACCGGATATCATTCTCACATTATACATCAATTTTTGCATTTCTAAATTCTAAGATAAAAACAAAAAACAACAATAACAACATGTTACCCCTACCCTAACAACTATATAATAAATAATCTTACATGTTATATACACTAACAACAACAATAATGTTAGTTTGTGTGGGAGGAAATCAAATGAAGGGCAAGAGGGTTCCTACCTTAATATGTGACAAAGAAGAAGTTAGGCTACAGGCGAGGTAGATTCAACAAAGGGTGTGGAGGACGGGAACACCAGAATGAATATGGAGGGGGTAATAGTTTGGGTTGCAATGTATAAGAGAGAGCGAACAATGTGGAGAGAGGAGAAGTAAGGTGCTTTTTAAGGAGGCTCACAGAGGTTACAGGGTGGCTAGTCAGAGGGGTATATATCTCTTTTACAATGCTGCTTTCAATAGGTTGGCTCTTTTGCTATTCTTGCACCACACCGTTTTATATAAGGGGAAGAGAGTTGAATGATGGAACTTTGTTACTATACTACTTACATGAAAAAAGGCTATGTTGTATGCAAGGTTTTAAATTGTTGTCGTGGTTGCGGTTGTGGTCGTGTTGAGTTTTCAATTATTACGGATAATTACGGAAAAATATGGTTGATGCGGTTGCAATAATGCGATTGCCAAAACCAACACATCACGGTCCAGATTTGGATTTCAAACCTAGATTTAAAACCTTGATTGTATGCGAGAGAAGAGAGAGGATGGATTCCCGAGCATGCGGTGCCATCTCATTCTCATCTGTAACTGTAAGACAGGTTTCGATGGGAAAAAGCTACGTACTTTTCAACGTACGGTGATTCGTACGGTGACTTCACGAATCGTTGACTGCATGCTGCATGCATATGCCAGATATATTATTGAATAAACAAAATATATATGCCAGATATGTGTTGCACAACAGCCCAAAATTCAAGCACCCCAGTGCAGCTGTAAAGCAAATGAAAGCTATATTTATTCATCTTAAGCCCATGTAGAAAACTGATATTGAATTCAAATTTCGTTTTTTGACGCGTCTATTGTCTCCACTGCCATCAAGTTCTAGGCAGAGCCACATGCACAGAGTCAGCCACCGCCTCACTGTCTGCATCTACTCCTTTCAAGTTTCAATCACTGAATACTGCTTGCCTCATTCGTTGGCACTATGTTTGCTACAAAAGAAAAATAGAGAAAGAGAAGAGAAAAAAAATTCTCCGTCTGGACTCAATTATAAGTAAAAAAGTATCTATGTTTTATAAACTCAAATACAAACAAAATTCAATCAATTCAACTCTATTTAATATTAGTGTTTCAAAAAATCAAGAAAATTAACCAATCCAAACAATTCTCATTTTATTTTTCTAAGAGCATTGCACACTCTCAAGGTAATTAAAGGATAGATTAATAATTGTAACTCATTTTTTTAACATAAATCAAGATAATTAAACTAAATTAACTAACTTCCTTGATAAATATGAAATTAGTTGATTTTTTGCTTATAATTGAGTCCGGAGGGAGTACTAAATTGAGACTTTCTCCTTTTTGATAAAGATGATAAAGAGAGAGGAGAGAAATAAAAAAAATAGTGGAATTTATCACTTTTTAATTGTTTCTATACAAGTATGAGAAGAGATATGTGAATAAAGGGAAGATTTTACATTTTCTTTTATCTTTATTTTAACGTTATTTTTTGTCTTTTTAAAAATAATATCATTTCTTTATTTTCTCTTTTATGCAAGCTAACAAAAAGGAGAGACTTTTTCTTTGTCACCAATATAAAAAAACAAAAAGTGGATGAGTCGTTATTTATAGTTTTTCTAAAGTATTTCGCATCGGATGAACAAAAGATTGATTTTTTAAAATATGACTAATTCATATTAATTATATTATTTGGTATTATAGAATATAAAATAATATAATTAAATAAATGTAAAATTATTTTTTATCCCCATTCTAATAAATTTAAAAGTGGGTAAAGATAAGACGAAGAATAAATTGTATTTATCTACCGATCCCGTAAAAGCTAGCTCGTAAGCCTAACCTTGTTGTTTTGATTATGATGAATAAGGAGGAAAACGAAATGAAAAGAGAAAAAGTACAAGAAATTTTCACTTGGATAAAACCTTGGTACGGTTATGTATATCAATATCAATGAAAATATGATATGTGTAGTAATTGTTACATATTCTATTTCTATTTAAAAATAACCACAAGCTAGTAGTATCTAAGTTTTGTCATTTTCACTTTTCTCTCGTTTGGCTAATGAGAGAAAAATAGAGAAGAAGAAAAAAAAAAAGGGTGTGACACACGTTATTTTTTTTTTTCCAACTATTATGAGAAGGGAAGAGAGAAAGAATTATACCCTCATCTACCCGCAACCCTCTCATCTCATAGGAAGAGGAACACAATTGTCTGTTCAAGAAAAACTCGTCTTCTTTCTTTTTGATCTCTTTTCACTAGGGGTGTAAGAGGATCTGATCCTATCCGCGAAACAGATGGATCTGAGCCGATTTTTGCGGATGGGTTTGGATCATTGATCCGGATCCAAAAATACTAATCCGAACAACGGTTGATTCGGGGTTCGGATTCTACACATTCAATCCAAAACCGAACCCTACCATATAAATATTTATTTTTTAATTATTGTATGTATGTATGTATATATATATATATATATATATAATGTTTTTCTGTTTTTCTAATTTTTTTTAATCAATTTCGGAATTTAAAATAAAAATAAAAAACAAATCGATAATCATCCAATCTGATCCAATTGTAGTTTGTTCAGTTCAAATCTATAGTTAAAAAGTGAGCAAATCCTAATCGATCAGATTTGGTTGATTCGAACGATGAAACTCCCCGAATCTGATGCGACTCGACCTGATCAAACCAAATTACAACCATTGGGATACATTCCCTTTATCTCATCACTTTCCTTCATTCCACAATTCCACATTCCTTTTTTCTATCTTCTAGCCGTATAATATGATAATGTTTTATATTGATATATTTTATTTCAAAACAAATCATTTTTAAAATTTTATAATTAAACTGAATTACCTTACTACCCATATGTAAATATTATTTTCCAGTTCTACCCTTATCACTTCTTGACCGCTTTGTTGTGGTGAATGAAACGGTGAAACACTGAAACCCCAGTGTGGTGCGTCGTGCTGCTCCCTTCCGCGCCGCTACTCTCCACTCATCGGATTCCATACTGCCATCACTGTCGCCGCCATAGATCAACCGGCGACCGCCACCACAGAGGTAGAACACGGGGGAACCCAACCCCTTTCTTTTTTCTTTTTTTCTTTCCAGCGGCTAGACTAGAAACACAAACAGATCCTTTTCCGTTTCATTTTTTTTTTCCTCAAATCAAATTCTGAATCTTCTGATTTTTATTTTTTATTTTTTATTTATTTATTTATTTATTTTTCTTTCTACTTAATCTTGTTTTGTGCTTTACCTCACCAAACCGTTTAGGGTATAGGGCCTTCTTCTAAAAATGTGTTTTTTTTCTTTCCAGTTAGCATCTTGAACTGCTATCACAGCTTAGTATTTTTTTGCAAGCTCACAATATCGTTCAAGGATTTTATTCTGTTGCCCAGGATGTTATTCTTATGTACTGATTTGGTGTTGACATTTTGTTAATGAACTTGAATTGGTGTTGCTATTAATATTCCTGAGAGTAGACTCATTAACTGGAGTAGACTGATTTGGTGTTGCTACTAATATGCTGAAAACAGGTTACACATATGTATGTTTATGGTGGTTGATCTATCATCGTTCAAATGAATCACTATTCACTCTCAGTGGTCTAGTGCTTGAAGCCTTCAGTTGTTCATTTTATCAGGATTTTTAAGCTTAAGGTCTGACCATGATGTAGATATATATTTTTATATTGTTGAGTATATGTTGTGATGTGAATATGACTGTTGTGTCAAGGTTGAGATTTTATGATGGAATTGCCGGTTACCTTCATAGGATTAGGATAACAAATAAGGAATCTCATTTTCATTGGTTGTAGGTACATTAAGCTACTGCAAAGAGTTGTTGAGGTGTACCCCAGTCAAATTGTTAGGAAGACTTATGGAACGTCAGGGTCACGATTATGCCACTGCTTCTGCTATGGCATATGCTCAGCAACAGCGGCAAGCAGCCAATATGCAACAGCAGCAGCAGTTTGGATTTCATCCCCAGCATCAGCAGTTTCCTTCATCAGTGCATGGTCCTCCTTTTCTACCTCCTGGTCCCGGTCCTGCACATCCCTCTCTGCAACAGTTCCCATATCATCATGCCCTGCAGCAGCAGCAGCAACTTCAACAGTTGCACCCTCATGCTGCTCCACCTCCTCCTCACCTTCTTCTTCAGCAGCAGCACCAAGCACCACCTGCATTTCCTTCTCATTTTACTCCTCCTCTTGTCCCGTCGCCATTTTATGATTCTGCTCCACCCCCAGTTGCACCCCCTTCTGATCCCGAGCTCCACAAGCGAATTGACAAACTTGTTGAGTATGCTGTGAAAAATGGCCCTGACTTTGAAGCCATGATATGTGAAAAGCAGAGAGATAATCCTTCCTATAGTTTCCTCTTTGGTGGGGAGGGACATGGTTACTATCGCTATAAGCTTTGGTTATCAACACGTCCTCCAGGTGGTCCTTTCAACCCGTCTTTTCCATCTTCTTCCGTGCCCATGATCCATCCTCCTCCAAATCCAATGATGGGCGCATCTCCTCTTAATGCTCCTCCAATGAATCCTGCTGGAATTGGTTCTTCACCTCCAATTCTAGGTCCACCTCCTTACCCACAGTTTTATGATCAACACCACCACCACCAACATCCTCAGTCTTTTGGGCTTCATGGTCGACCTGAGTATGATCAGTCATCCAAATCTTTCAAAGGCCTCTCTGGGCCACTTCCATCTGATGTTGCAATGGAGCTCAGTAATGTTCTTAACAATCTGAATGGTACAAAAGAATCCATTAAAGGTGCCAAACTTTGGTTCATGCAAAGATCTCCATTTGCACCCGCTCTAGCAGAGGCTCTTAGAGATAGAGTCTTTCAAGTGGATGATGTTGAGAGGCAGCTACATATAATATACCTTGCCAATGACATTCTTTTTGACAGGTAGCATGCATTACCATTTCAGTGTAAAAGCTAGATTTTTTGTTGCCGCTTAAGAAACATAATTTTATTGATTAGCATTTGCATATGATAGACTCGTAGAATTGTGCTTCTGAACTAATTGGTAGAAACTATGGACAAAACTTTCACTTTATTTTGTGTCTCTATTGTAGTGTCAAAATAAGCTTTTATCCATTCTGCAGTTTTGACCCGATTGGTGGATCAGTTCCATGATAGATGGAATGCAATAAATTCATGAGTACTACGAGTGGTTACAATGTGCATCTCTCCCTACTGAATAAATGCATATAGTGAACAACTTTTTTCTCCCCCACTCACATTTGTTTCATTTTTCCAAAATTTGATATTTCTATCCTAAATCTCTTGGGAATAGTATGAATCTCATATGAAATAGCCAAACAATATTCAGTCCCATCAATGCCCTTTTCCTCAACTATGTGTGGGGTGGATGTTATTTTGGGGGGGAGGGTTTAATTTTTTCTACTTTCTAGTTCAAACTCTTCCCATTCATGTCCAGCCTCTATACATCTTATATACAAATAGAATGTTTTCCCCTGTAATTGTACTTTTTTGCAAGTTTTTGGTTTGTCAAGATCTCCCCCTTTTGCTTATTTCTATCCTGGTTTTTATTGTTGATAATCTTCTTGTATTGATGCTAACTGAATGATTTGCTTTTCATCATCCTTGGGCATTATAATTTACAGCTTGAATCGAAGGACAAGCAGTCATGACCTTGATAATGAAGCCCATGCGTTTAAACCTGTTTTAGGCTCCATGCTTGCTAGAATTTATCATAATCCACAAAGCAATGAGGAATATAGGAAAAGATTGCAACAAATGGTGGAGTTCTGGGCTTCTAAAGAGGTATATGATCAAGAGACTATATCTTTACTGAAGGGTGAGATGATTGGTGGGCCACAGACAAATTCTTTTCCTGGGGCTTCTAAGGATTTATCCTCTGCTTCAGCAGATTCAGGTGCAGGTAAGCTTCTCTTCATTAACAAGAATGTGTGGCATGCAGAAGTCTGTGAATTACTTCTCTCACGATAGCTGGATAATTTTCAAGATATGACTGAGACAATAATTGGTTTGAAAATAAAAAACCACAAAATGTCCCCACTTGCTTTAAGAAAAGTTGTTTCCTTGAGTGCCTTTTGCTGTTTTTCAGGAGGCGAAGGGCTCGACTTTAGTAACTTCCTCTGTTATTAATTTGCGAGCTATTTTAGTTTTTTTCTATAAGTTTTTCATGAATTATCCTAATAAATGATGAGGCAGTCTAGCCAAATATTTATAGATAACTTAGTTTAGTGAGTGCCCTTAACATTACAATGATGTTTTTATCTTGTTTTCAAGAGATTGATTGCTTGAGGCTCAGATTATTGATTTAAGAAGTTATTTATAATTTCTTCGCCCCTCCCGATTGCAGGAATGCTGCAGACTCCTCCTCCCCATATTGTCCAGCAGTGGCAAGCTGAAAGGCTGGGCTCTGGTTCAGGTGTCTTAGAACAAGATCGTCCTGATAAACATGTAACTCCAGGGCAGTCCATGCCAGCATCTTTGGCAGTTCAGCAATTTCTTCCAAATTCTGCACCTCCCAGTGCCTTTCCAGGGTCCATGCCTATACCATCTTCTGGTCAACCAGCTAATCAACCCCCGGGTGCACATTTATTGCCCCCTCCGTCACCCGGCACCAGTGAACAATTGCCACCATATCCATTGTTCCCACCTGGCCTAATTCCTGGAATGGTTAGAAAGATGCAGATTGGTAGTGGGGTTCCATATTCTCCTATGAGCCCTTTGGACATCCCAACTATGATACCACCGTCAACTGTACCACCATCAGAAATTCTTCAAAGAGTGTCGAAATTTTTTAAAGAAATTGGAGAGGTTAATCCTTCTGAGGGCCCTATGAATTCTGATTCAAGAGATGATGATGATGATGAATATGAGAGAGAATACGAGAGGGAGTCTCCAGTACGAAAGGGAGGTGCTTGCATACCTCCACCCCTAAATTTGCAGCAGGTTGATCCAGAGACTGGAACCTTTGCCGACGGGAGTGTAGATCGGAAACCGGGGTCAAGTAGTTCAGGAAGGCTGGGACTTGGTGCCACAGCCAATCCCAATGAGGTGAGCCAGTATGATGATGTATATACATCATACAGGAAGCAGAGAAGCACCACTTACCATTCATCAATGAGTGCTAGAGCAGTGGCGAGATAAAAGCTACTTAATTCCCATTGATGGGTGTTGGGCTAGGTGTGTTAGCTTTGTCTTTGTTAAACAGTTAAACTTTCTCTGAGAGGCTGTGTAGTTAAACTGATATTTTTATTTGTTATGATATGATGATTCAATGTGCTTTGTGCCTTTGTCACCTGGATCCATGGATGATCCATGGTTGGATGTGTCTTGGACGGAAATTGAAGATCTGACAAACTTCAAAGCACACATGGGTGATGGGTTAAAAATGAATTGATAATCCCATGCTAGAACTGTATTTCCATCTTTCAAATCATTCCTTCCAAATTCAACCCAAACGGGGAAAAAAAATTCTTTCTGAATATTTTTCTTGCTAGCACGCAAATATTTTGGACTTTAGTTTTCTGAAATTTGATTTTGATAGTAGGGTTAATTTTTTATTATTATTATTAACAGGGTTCACTCTTAAATATAAGGCGTTTAGTAAATATTTAATTTAAACATATTTTTTGTTCAACTTCTGTCGTGATTTTTTATTTACATATTGAGGAGAGGAGGGAAGAAGGGTGAAGGTGAGATTTAATACTAGGTCTTTGTATTTGTCCATCAAGGACTTTAATGACTGAATTAGCTGGCATTTTTAATGAAAATTTATTAATAGTCAAATAAAATTTAAAATTACAATTCCATTACCTTCATACCTTGACGGTCAAATTGTCTTGTAATATTCAGTAACGTTATTTGGATAACAAAATTTAACAAAATTTTGACAACTAGTCAATGAATTTCAAAGTTGTGACTAATGATGTGTTAAATATGGTTAATTCATTAATCATCCACTAGGTTTTATTAATAAAGATTTTGTACATTATTAATCACAAGTTGTTAGTTAATGAGTTATCAATAATCAAGTCTAACTATTCTCCTTGTAACGATCCCATGGTTAACCCAAGACCCCTTTCAAGGATCCCTCAAGAATGGATCCCATGGTTAACCTATGACTCACTTGCAAGGATCACATGGTTAACCCATGATCCCCTTGCAAGGATCCCAGGTTAACCAGATGTCGAAATGTTCTCAGATGTTGTTATTCAAATATTGTTATTCAAATAACATTCATGTATACTATTTTTTATGTAAACTGTTTTTTTAATAATTTTTTCATCTATCATATTATATTTCTTTGTCTTAATTTCAAAGTTAGATGTCTAGTTATTGATACTTTTTGGTTATTAATCTAAATTTAAGCCAAACAATATTCATATCCATGAACTAAATTCTTTTACTTTTGAACATTTTGTTTATAAAGGCTTAATAGCTGGTTGCATTTTATACAACAGCTATGTTATTTGAACATAAAATTTTGACACCGTATGTAACACCATATATATTTCTATATATCTCTCACTTACTTTTTATTTTCTTGCATACACGCATTCCAAAAATACACAATAAAAACAAAGTGACACCATATTTGTGTCCATTTTTTTGTGTTCAAAAATCATTTTCCTTTATATAAGGATTAAACTATTAAAGTAGAATGCACTGTCAGTGTAAAAAGTTTTACATTGACATCCATTGATATATTGACATGTGTTCTTTTATTTTAATAACTAAGAAAAAGAAATAACAATGATGCTGATTTGTCAAGATATTATGGGATGTCAGTGTATTTACATCGACAATACATAGAAATTAAACTTTTTTTATAATCTTAAACAGGTTTACGAAAGTCACCAGATACCCCTAATTTTAATTATTTGGTTCAACTAAGTTTTTGTCCCTATATTTTTAATCTTTTTTTTTTTATCAAGATATTTTTAATCTTTTACATGTTATAGTCTTTATATTTTCATGAGTGAAAAAAAGTCTTTATATTTTCATTTTTGTTTATACTAGTTTTTTAGTTTACTAATTACATGTTTTTTTTTTTTTGACAAAAACTAATTACATGTTGTACTTATGCTTATGGTCATTGATTCAAATTATGATACTAAATAATATCACTAATAATCAATGATAATTGGTTACATACCTATAATAAATATGGAGAAATGTTTTTTTCTTTAAAAATATATAGAAACCTGACCAGCTGCGAGGCATACCAACTCACCTAAACTTTTTTGTAACCAAAAAAATATAGAAACTTGACCAATTATTATATGAGTATTTTAAATCCCATATTTAACGAATGGGCTTTTAATAATAGACGGGCCCTTACTCCACTGTCTCGTTGTATTTGGGCTCGGAATCGTGCCCTAAGCCCCTAACCCTAACTAGTAACTAGCCTTTCATCTTCTCTATCACTTCATTTGTTTCTTCAGCCGCACCGCATCGCATTCAGCATCAAGCATCAAGCCTAGCAGTTCCTTTCTCTGTCTTCTCAGGTTTCATTTCATTTTATTTTATTCGTTTGATCTTAACATTCATGAATCGTTGCTGATTAAGATGTTATAATTTTGATTCAGATGTATAATACTTGTTTTTGTTTCTCTGTTATCTTCATCGCAGATTTTATTAATTTCGCCTTATTGAACTTCTGCTCAGAACTGTTGGCAAAGTATGGCTTCAAGATTCTGGACACAGGTATTCAACATGAGTTTCAATTATGAGGATTGTTAGTGATTTTTTCATTGTATTGAAGGAAATTTTGGGGTTTGATGTTTAAAATTTGTATTTTATTTAACTGTTTTTGGTTTTAAATTACAGGGTGGTAGCGATTCTGAGGAAGAGGAAAGTGACTATGATGAGGAGAATGAGAATGAAGGAGTTGGTGAAGCTACTAATCAAACTGCTGCTGGTAGATACTACTTGCAGGGTAATGCAAGTGACAGTGATGACTCTGATGGCCAAAAGCGTGTTGTCAGGTCCGCGAAAGATAAGCGATTCGAGGAGATGGCTTCCACAGTTGACCAGATGAAGAATGCAATGAAGATTAATGATTGGGTCAGTTTGCAAGAGAGCTTTGACAAGATCAACAAACAACTTGAGAAGGTCATGCGTGTTACCGAGTCTGAGAAGGTCCCCAATCTTTATATTAAGGCACTTGTGATGTTGGAAGATTTCTTGGCTCAGGCTTTGGCAAATAAGGATGCAAAAAAGAAGATGAGTAGTAGCAATGCTAAGGCCTTGAACTCAATGAAGCAGAAATTGAAGAAAAACAATAAGCAATATGAGGAATTGATTAATAAATGCAGGGAGAATCCTGAGAGTGAGGAGGAAAAGGATCAAGAGGAGACAGAGGAAGAGTATGAGAGTGATGATGAGGTTATTGATCCAGACCAGCTTAAAAATGCAGGAACAAAATCAGATTCTGAAGCAGACTATGAAGATGAAAAGGCAGATGGCAGTGAAGCACCATGGGACCAAAAGCTTAGCAAGAAAGACAGGCTTTTGGATAAGCAATTTATGAAAGACCCTAGCGAGATCACTTGGGACACGGTTAACAAGAAGTTCAAAGAGGTTGTGGCAGCTAGGGGCAGGAAGGGAACTGGGAGGTTTGAACAGGTTGAGCAGCTTACTTTCTTAACAAAAGTTGCTAAAACACCTGCGCAGAAGCTGGAAATCCTTTTCAGTGTTGTTTCTGCTCAGTTTGATGTCAATCCAGGTCTTAGTGGGCATATGCCCATAAATGTGTGGAAAAAATGCGTGCACAACATGCTGGTCATTCTGGACATTTTAGTGCAGTATCCAAATATCGTGGTCGATGATTCGGTGGAGCTAGATGAGAATGAAAGTCGGAAAGGGCCTGACTATAATGGGACAATTCGTGTTTGGGGTAACTTGCAGGCCTTCCTTGAAAGAATAGATGCTGAGTTTTTCAAGAGCCTGCAGTGTATTGATCCTCATACTCGTGAATATGTTGAGAGGCTCAGGGACGAGCCCATGTTTGTGGCTCTTGCTCAGAATGTCCAGGACTATGTTCAAAGGACTGGTGATTTCAAAGCTGCTTCTAAGGTGGCCTTGAGGAGGGTTGAACTCATTTACTACAAGCCACAAGAGGTTTATGATGCCATGAGAAAGCTGGCTGAGCTGTCAGAAGATGGAGATAATGAAAGGGAGGCGAGTGAGGAGTCAAAAGGGGTTGAGGAAACCAAAATTCCTACTGCATTTGTTGCTACTCCGGAGCTTGTGCCCCGTAAACCCACATTCCCCGAGAATAGCCGGACGCTAATGGATGAATTGGTGTCCCTGATATACAAGTCGGGAGACGAGCGCACTAAAGCAAGAGCAATGCTTTGTGATATATATCACCATGCTCTTCTTGATGAGTTCTCAGTAGCCCGTGATTTACTGCTTATGAGTCATCTGCAAGATAGTGTTCAACATATGGACATTTCGACACAGATACTCTTCAATAGGGCTATGTCGCAGTTGGGTCTATGTGCATTTCGGGTTGGACTGATTTCTGAAGCTCATGGCTGTCTTTCAGAACTTTATTCTGGTGGTAGAGTGAAGGAGTTGCTTGCACAAGGTGTGTCACAAAGTCGTTATCACGAGAAGACTCCTGAACAGGTACTGACCACCACTACCCTCCTCCGAAAATAAAAGATAAATGTTTATTTAAAATGTTTGTTTCATGACATGGTGTAAGTTTTAGGTGCTGATCTAGTCAAGTCTTTCATGCTTTTATTGAGACCAAGTAGGTAAAAGATGTTGTGTGTGTGTGTGTCCATGTTGTCCTTACCATATATGATATCTAAATCGAGAAGCATCTCAAGGTACCAAGATGCTTTGTCAGTATGTCACACTAGTCCCTCATTCTCAGGGATTTTACTGTTTCTGATTCAGTATATTGGCAAGCAGGTGCGGACCTTGGTTAGAGCGGGGGGAGCAACGGCTTCCCCCAGTTTTTTTGAATTAACTTTTTTCATACAAATTTATTTTAGTGGCACCTCTTATTCTTCAATTGTGCCTGACCATTTGTGAATCTGTTGTAATTTTGTGCCACTGCCACCGCTTGGAGGCATACGTAGGTAGGTGATTTAATTTCCACAGGTTGCTGTCTATTTTTTTTATTTATTTATAGATTTATTGAGTTTATTTAAGATGCTTGGAAGCTATTTATGCTTTTTTTTTAATTTCTTTTTTGGTTATTGATTTATGGAGTTTCTATAAATTTAAATGTAATTAATTTCTTATGCTGTAGGTGTCATAATTTTTTTGAAACGAATTAATGGTGAAACATAAGAAAATCGATACATTTTTCAAGAGAAAAACTTCTGACAAAGATAGATAAAAATTGTATAGCTTCAATATCTTCACTTCAAAAACATCCTTCTAATGGTCAAAAAATCAAACGGATGAGTATCTTTTCAAGATTCAAAGAGTCACATGCTTTGTTACTTTTATATATTTATTTTAATTAGTAATTAGTGGCTCCCCCAAAAAAATTTGTCAAGATCCGCCACTGTTGGCAAGTATTAAAACAATACCTGCTCTTTGATCGCATTTGTGGTTAGTGGATATATCAGTTATAAACTTATAATTTGTAAAATAAGTTTGGCTTTTAGATTATGTAAGACATATTTCCTACCTGTGCATGCTGAAGGGAATGGAGGGAGTGTAATGCTATTGATTCTAATGGATTCATGTTTCCAAATAGAGATAGTTGAATCGCTTGCAAAATGATTATTTGTTGCTGGTGCGCACATGCCTGTGTTATGCCAGTCCTGATGTTACTTAAAAGTAGAACAGTTTTATTTTTTCAAACTGTTGTAATCATTGTGTTCCATTTAGTATCTGAAACATTGAAAACAATGTCATCAATACATGTTCTATTGACCTTGATCCACCTTGCTATATTTGCATAATATCTATCAAACTTTCATAGAGTCTCAAAAATTTATAGCCATGTTAAACTGGAAGTCTTATCTTTCATATCTTGAATGATGGAATTCGCAATTTGTTAACCATTTTAGTTTTTGTAATATATGTTTCCATCTGTATCAGTTTTTTGCATTTGTTTTTTTTTTAGAATTGTAAGAATTATATCTGGCATTATAGTTAACTGTTTAATCCTATTTCAGGAGAGGTTGGAAAGAAGACGTCAAATGCCATATCATATGCACATAAATCTTGAGCTCCTGGAGGCAGTGCATCTTATATCTGCTATGCTGCTGGAAGTTCCCAATATAGCTGCCAATGTCCATGATTCAAAGCGGAAGGTCATTAGTAAGACTTTCCGTCGCTTGCTTGAGGTCAGTGACAAACAAACATTCACTGGGCCGCCTGAAAATGTCAGAGATCATGTTATGGCTGCTACAAGGGCTCTTAGCAAGGGAGACTTCCACAAGGCATTCGATATTATTGTGTCTCTTGATGTATGGAAATTTGTGAAAAATCGAGACACTGTGCTTGAAATGTTGAAGGACAAAATCAAGGAGGAGGCATTGAGGACATACCTCTTTACCTTCTCTTCATCTTATGATTCCTTAAGCCTGGAACAGCTCACAAAATTTTTTGACCTCTCTGTTCCTCACACTCATAGCATTGTTAGTAGGATGATGATCAATGAGGAGCTTCATGCAAGCTGGGACCAGCCAACTGGGTGCATTGTTTTCCAGGATGTTGAGCACACTAGGTTGCAGGCATTGGCATTCCAGTTGACGGACAAATTATCTATCCTTGCAGAGAGTAATGAAAGAGCAGTAGAGGCAAGGATAGGTGGTGGTGGATTGGATCTGTCTCAAAGGCGGAGAGATGGCCAGGACTATGCTGCTGCTGCCGCTGGTGGAACAGCCTCTTTAGGCAGCAGGTGGCAAGACTTCTCCCTTTCTCAGCCAAGGCAAGGCAGTGGACGTACTGGATATGTTAGTGGTGGTGGAAGAGCATTTGGACAAGCTGCTGGGAGTGGCTATTCAAGGGACCGAGGTGGACGAGGTTATCAGAATCAGAGTACACGGTATCAAGATGCTGCATATGGAGGTTCTGGTAGGAGTGGTCAAGGTGGTTCAGCATTGAGGGGACCCCAGGGTGATGTATCTACTCGTATGGTTAGCCTTAAGGGAGTTCGTGCTTAAAATATTTTATTTATTGGAGAAGACATGTTATAAGCTTTTAGCATTTAAATTGTCTTATGTACCTCATTTTTGATAATTTGATGCTTTCATTTTTGCCTGGATTTTCTGTTTGAATTGGATCTCTAATTTGCTTCTTGGCATCAGTATATTTGGCATCAGCCTTCTCTTATGTTTAGCATCTTCCTATTTTAAATTCTATTCTGGCTTTTGTTTTTATATTTTGCTTCAATAAGTCACGCAATTATTAGATCGCCCATTTATGCGCTGACGATGATAGATTCTTGGGTGTAAAATTTCATACTTCATTTTTATTTTGTGGTTTTGACAGTTTATGGTTTTAAAGAAATCATTCTGATGCAACTGTTTTAGACTCCTGATTGTCATTAAAGTTGTTTGAAACTTTAAATTGCTGCCTTTTTTTAAGAGTTGTCTTATTTGATTATTAAGTTCTGTATTTGACATTTAAAAAACGTTACAAATTTAAATGACACCGCTTGATGTACGTGATAGCTTTTCCTTTTTTCAAATGGTCTGAGTCTTATCATCAAAACAAAAAAATTAAATGGTCCGAGTCTCTGAGATGTGTGGGGAGAACGACAGATGGACAGGTCAATGGATGTATATCATATTGAATTTGTCAATTCGAACTCAAACGTATACATGTTATGCAAAGTATTTGGTTATATATTAATGGGTTAGCAGATTTCAGTTAAGCTCTACCAAGAGAAAAAGGGGTTTTTAACCTAGTGTGATACGGGCTGATGAATACAAAGTCAGTTGACATTGTGCTTGATGGTAAAGGATTATAATAAAGAGGTTACCCATATATTGAAAATTAACTAATTATCGCGGAAGCCAAAATAACTTAACAATAATATTATCCATGCAATTTGAATCTAACCCCTACCCCCTCCCACTCAATTTAAACAGTTCAATACTCACGCTTGTGTACAGAAGGTATATTTTGATTGATCAGTCAATGGAAACATAATAAAGCTACAAGCAAAAATAGCTCAAGGATGAGAATATTCAGTGTCACACAAGAAAAAGGACAAGAAGAAATATCAATGAATGATACTAGAGCTTAGCAGAAAAAAAAAAATCAACATGTGCCATCAGTTACTTGCAAAACTGAAAACCTTCTCTGCATGTAAAGATTCAGCAGGAAAGCATTATTGTAATTCTGAATTCAGTCTTCAGTTTTATCTGATGAACTGGGTGGAAAATATATCAGCCTGTTCAGCGACACTATTCTCTGCACCATTTCCTTTATTATGCAGCTTTATCTGATAAATTTTGCACTTTTGGAGTTTGTATGCTCTCTTTTAAGTTATCATCTTCAATATCTTCATTCTTGACATTATTCTCTGCACTTCCCTTAGTATCCATTTTTGAATTCTGCACGCCCTGTTCACTATCCTTATCTTCAAAGTTACTGTCATCAGTATATTTGTTTTTGGTGCTATTCTCTGCACTGTCCTCATTTATGGCACTGATTTCTCCTTTATCTGATACATTTTCCAAATTTGTCTGAGTGCTATCTTTGTTGCCCTCGAGTATTTCACCAACTGCAGTATCCTTGCCCTCCTTGTAAATCTGTGCACTGTCATTGTTCACAAGGTTAGTTTCAGCTTTATCAGATACATTTGCCATATTTGAAGTCTGTGTCCTGTCTTCACTGTCCTTGTTTTCTATGCGACTATGCTCACTATCTTCACTCTTGGCAGTATTCTCTGCACCATCTATATTCACAATGTTACCCATCTCAGCCTTATCTGATGAATTTACCATATTTGAAGCCTGTGTTCTCTGTTCACTGCCCTGTGTATTGGTGTCGCCATCTTCCCTATCATCGTTCTTGGTAATAGTCTCTGCAGTACTTTTCTCCACGGCACTCACCTCCAAAGGCCCTAGCTTAGCTTCAATATCCTTGACCATGAAGTTTAGAGATCTCACATCCCGTGCCTGAGCTAACTGGTTGCTTGATGATGCCTATCACAAGAAACTAAAAGTTTAAATATCGATTGTAAAAATGATATCTCTCATCAAATAATAGGGCATGATAAATGATATCTCCATCAATGGATGATTTAAAGCCACAAATTAAGCCTATCAACTCTAGGATAAAACCAAATTCATTCCATCAAACCATTGATCAAGACTACGCCCAAAAATTGGACAATATTACAAAGGAGGCCAAAAGATCCAGTCATGCTTTATTATGTTTATTAAAGGAGATGTGGGGGAGCAAAACCAATTGACCATAGAGATGTTTAATATCTACAAACTCAAAACTACCCAAATAACCTTTCTGTGTTTTATACCTTCTTAAGGAGGAATGTGGATGTGGCAATATAAAGATTACTTGGGTAATTTTGAGACCGTTCAAAAAAATGTTTAAATCTTTTCTTGAACGGTCCAATATAAAAAAAGTAATGGGTGTTAGAATCAAATTTAGGTAATGCTTGGAATATATCAGCTCTAGTCCCTTCTTGATGCCTATCCAGTGTCCATAATGATTCACACATGCTATAAATGAGTAAGCTATCACAAACTAGACAATAATTTTTAAACTCATGGATTCATGGTCCAAGACATTACCAAGTCAAATCATTATAAACCAAAACAACCATGTTAACACCAATAACAAGCTGTTATAAGGGCTTGATCAACAGGTATCACAAAAATCTCTTGCTTAATTTGAAAGAGATAATGGAAAAGATGGATATCCATAATTCTCTACAATATGCTCTCTAGTGCAAGCAAGCTTCATTAGAATATGAAAAACAAATGCCTTCCAAGGACATACTTTTTCATTAAGTCTAAAGCAAAACATGAATAGAGGTTTTAAAAAATACATATGTGAGATGTTTCATTATATCAATTAAATAATGTAGGGAAAACAAATATTTTTCATAAATAAACTGCATACAGAACGGATAGGAGGTATGTGCAAATGGTATTGTAACTTGTAAGCAACAATTAATGTAGAAATCATAGAAGTTCAAATTTGTCAAATACAACCTTGTTAACATTAACTAGGCAGTGTCATTAGCCAATGTAGCTGTGGAAATAGTCACAGCCAAAGATAAAATGCTTAGCGTGTATTTAAATTATGTGGATATTTCAAAATGCGAAGTCTCAGGTACAAATTTTTTTTAATGGTGTTTGTAAATAATCAACTAAAAGGAATGTAAGTGGAAAAAGGAATGGGGACACACTTTCAGTAATGACTTTTTCCTTTGATATACTCCATTTATTTTATCAAAATGGCAATGGTTTCCTTCCATATACGCTCATTCACTTACATAAGTCATACAAGATTTTCCAACCATATACCTTCAATAATTAAATTGAAAATATTTTCAGATTTCAAGAGTTCCAACTCCAAAAAAATTTCAAACGCAAAATTTTGTGTTTACCGTAACAACAACAACAATAATAAAGAAGTATGAATTTCGGTGTGGAAACTTTCAGGCTTTGAGCGATATCAAAAACACCCTATGTCTTTATTGTTTACATAGACTTACCTGTAGAATTTGCTCCACTCGTCGTTGGAGATCCTCCCCGTTTGCTTCCTTGTGCACGCCTTTAAGCAAGTGCCACAAGTGAGAATGAACATCATCTAAACGATGCTTTTCAATCATGCATTGAGCAATAGCAGACCGGCAACCCACTGCATAGAAAGGACAATTTACAAGCTTCATGGGACAAACAGTTATACAATGCCTGTCCATGTCACGTCTCATAATGTTATCCGAACACTTCTGTTCACATGGAATTATCTTGAAAGGGCAAGATGAATCATGCTGCTTCAAATGACCTGCACAAAATCTGGCATTGCATCCCTCACTTTCACAGATCATAGGTCTAAAGCTGCAATTCGGAACATGATTGGCAAGCTCCTCAGCAGAATTAAACTTGAAGCCACAATGAAATGAATTCTCAAAGTCGACATTCTTAACGAAAGTTTCCACAATCGTTTCTCTTCTATCTAGAGTCCAAAAACCATTCATCTCCATCTCTTGAACGAAATCCTCTATCTTGTCTTCCCTCTTTTCACTTAGCAGCCATCCAGAAACCCGACTAAAAAAATTCCTCTTTAAACTAACAAAGTCATCAACGAAATTAGAAATGATATCGAAAGGATGATCCGATACTTCACCATCCGGACCACCTTCCAAGATAACAGACTCAGCAACAAACGATTCGCTCCTCTGGGTAAGATAATCTATCATTTCCTTTCTCAAATCAACAGCCACTGATCCAGGAGTCTTGAAGAGATCTCCTGATGTGTTGTCAACACAAGCAGAGGCAAGTCCCGGAAGGAACATTTGAGCCAACTTGTGAACCACTTCTGTATCACAAAGATCACAATGGAACATGGGACCTCCCTCTTTCTCCTCCTCAATCTTCTCAGGGCCGAGGTCCACGTCGATCGTGGGCGGATCCATGCTTGATAAAATCTAGAAACTAGTTTCAGGAAAATATTAAATAAAAATCATCATTACAAACCCTTTGGCATCAATCATTGATATCACGCCTAAGCTTCTTTAAATTAAATTATCCAGTGAGTGATTTCTATCTCTCCTATAACTAGCAAGCAAGATTTCAGCATCTAATGCACACAATGTTAAAGAGATATTGCACAATTCAGGATTCCGGCTATCATCATCATCATCATCATTTATTTTTTTGTTTTAATTAAAATTATTTAATCAAAATTTAACATACAAATAAAACAGTGTTGCTTTGTCTTCCTCCTCTATTGTCGTCGACGGCACGGCAACACCGGCGATATGGTGGCGGTTCGGGGTGGCTGGAATGCTTTGTCTATGATCACATTCAATTTTTTTATATAAAGTGCGTATTGTATGCTTCAAATTTTCAATCTATGGTGTAAACAAAAAAGATTAATAAAAAAGGAAACTTACCGAGATGGGTATTGAGATGTAGAATGGTTGGGTTCTAAAAGGATCTTTGGCTACGCCATAGTTGTCATCGGTTTTCTAGGCCGAGAAGCGGAGTGGCAGTGCTACACCCTCCATTCCATTTTTTCATTTTTTATTTTTATATAGCCAACTCTTCTCACCGCACAATATTACAAGTTTGATGACTTATTTTATCTTGGTAAAAATAGATTTTTTTTAATCACAATCTAAGCATTGTTTGAGTTAACTTTATTTATATTTTTTGTTCAAAAAAACTTTATTTATATTTTTAATTTGATTAAAAGTGGGTTGTTTATATCTAGATTAGGGAATTTATAATGATTTTTCCCCTGAGGAAAGCTCAAACGAGACCTTACATGACCGGAGAGGGGAGAAGGTAAAAGAAAATGGACGGAGTGTATTGTGAATGTTTCAAATTTTCGTAGCTTCCAATTCCAAACTAGGTTATCGAGTTTGTCAGTTTAAAAACACTAAAATTGATGTCTAAACCAATAGATTTTAGAATTTACCCATTTAGATTTGATGAAGCAAACCGAGTTGAACTAAACTAATTGGATTGGTTAAGCTTTTCAAATTAATTAGGTCAACCCAGACTAACTTAGATCCCTAAGTTTAAGGCCTAAAAACAAGTTTGAGAGATCGACATCAATATAAAGTCAACTATGTTTTTAAATGAACAAATTCTATTTTGAGGGAGAAAAATTCGTTTTGTTCGTCCAAGCATACATTTATTGCTTCTTACAATATCTCGTTTTAAGTTATAAAATAAGGGAAATGTTACACTAAGTGAACTTTTCATTAAAATAGGAAGATAAAAGTATATTCACTTTTAATTCGATAAAGGTAATTGATATCAACCCACTAAACAATCAAAGAATAAATACATATTTACTTACCTGATTTAAAAGTAGGCTCGCTTTCGAGAAGCCATATTTATAATCAAGGCACAATGGCCTCTTGAACATGATTTTGCTTGAATCCCGCATAAATCCTAACACACTATATGTGATACAGGGGTTATTTTGTGATAGCTTGTCCAAATAATTGACACATCTAATTTTAAGGTGCTTATTTATTCTCTCAAAATTCAATATACATGATAAGTTGTTTAATGTTTTTTTACATGAATAGTTTAATTTTTATTAGTTATTAATAATTAGTTAACTTTAAATATTTATCATACAATTAACATGTAATGAATGTTTGTTTGTTTATTTCGAATACCATTTTTTATCAAAGGCTAAAATACCTTTTGGATCTTTTATCTTTTTATGAAAATTCGTTTTGATCCTTTATCTTTTATAATATTCATTTTAATCATTTATTTTTCAAATGTTATTCAAAATGATTATTTTTGTCATCTCCCTTCCAAACTTTGTTAGAAACATGTGACGTGGCCGTTAACACCCCTCAGTGGCGCATGACATCGCAAAAAACTAACACTGTGTCAGCTTATTCGGATGTTATTGTTGGGATCCCCTTCTCCCAAATTAAAACGTCCTCTTCTCCCCCAATTCAAAGAAATCAGGGGACTTCATTCTCAGCAACCACCATAGATTCAACTTCGATTTCACGTAAGTATAGGACAAACCCAAAGCCAAACATGGATTCTCAGAGCACATTTAAGTTTTACCCCTGCACATTTAGGATAGCCACTTATACATGTCACGATGAACACCTTGAGAAAAATACTCACTTTTCCATCAAATGCATCCACCCATTAAAGTGGATCATCACCCAACACCATAGCTGGATGAGAGAAAACCAATGCAGATAAAAAATGGGAGTTAGGTTAGGAAGGAAAGAGAAAAAGAAATGAAAAGTCAAAACCTTTGCCGCAAGAGAGAGAAGGAACCTGAAGAAATGGAGTGAGAGAGAAGAAAGTGGGAGATGGTATGTGAATAAGAGGATGAAATTGAAAGAGAAAGGGAAAAAGGATAAGCACTTCAAATTTGAAACTTGAAGAAGAGGGAGAAATGTTGATTTTCTCACTACACATGACGTAGAAAAGAGTGGGTGACTGAAGAGGGTGGCATTGTGTTACGGTGCAATGTTTAGGGTTAGAGTGGGAGTTAATCGCCGCGTCATATGTTTCTAACGAAGTTTGGAAGGGAGATGACAAAAATAACCATTGTGAGTAAAGTTTGAAAGATAAAAGACCAAAATAAATCTTTTAAAAGATAAAGGACCAAAACGAATTTTCACCGAAATGTAAAGGATCAAAAAGGTATTTTAGCCTTTGTCAAATATTTCACAAATTCTCAATCGGCATAGTTAAGTTGGGAAAAATCTTATTTCTAAAATTAGCAAATAAATATGTATATACTCTTAAATCATTTAGTGAGTTAAGATCTATATATATTTCATTAAATTTATCGTGAATACATTTTTACTTTCTCAATTTAAAAATAATATTGTTTTAAAGCAGTCTTATTCAATTAAAATTGAAGTAAGATTAGTGTAAAGTAATGAAAAATAACAATTTTTTTTTTGTTGATCAAAAGGGGCTAAATCCCCAAGCAACATAAACTAGAAACCACGTGGAAAGTGCATAGATGAAACATTCGCCAAAACTGGCAAAACAAGAAAAGCAGGAACTACATCAAAAATTCTAATATGAAAATGTAAAGAAAACCCATATTTTGAGAGGGCAATAACTATGCTATTACTCTTGATGTTTCAGGGACGTATAAGTTTTTTTTAAATATATATATTAAGAAAACTATTAATATAACAAAAATAAAAATTACAACTACATTTCAATGAATAACTTTCTACTTCCATTCATATTTTGTCTCATTCAACTTACTAAAAATATAAAATGGTTGTTATATTTTCCTACAAAATTCTTGTATTATTATTTTTAATGAGAAAGTTCATCTAAAGTGAGCTTATATCTAAAGTGATCAAATAAGTGTGTATCCATATTGTTTATCAAAAAAAAAAGTGTGTATCCATATTTGATTTAATAAAGTGTATAGTAATATCAACACACTAAATAATTTGATACTGAATTACTTACTTAAATTAGAGACAGCCTCACTAGGTGAATAGTGTCATTTATTATATTATTCCAAAAATCAATCATTCATCAAGGTTGGGAGTTTGTTTTTGTAAAGGAGGTGTGATCCGAGTAGTTAGTAACTCGATCCCTTTAATCATGTCTAGGATTCGAATCTCGGTTATGAGAATAGAGCTGCATCTGTGGATAGAGGAGTTGTTCGTTGACTGATACTCTACGGATGAAGATTACCTGTCCCAAAATGGTGTCCTATTCTCTGCTCCATCCATTAGATTGCGGCATATCATTTAAAAGGATATATTTATAATAAAAAATGTATTTAATTTTTCAAGTATCACAATCTAAGTAAGTGGATGAGACGTGGAATGAGACACCATTTTGGGACAGTGGATGATACTCTACATCCTCGAGAGATTAGTTATACGACGACTGTAAGGATACCCCGGGTTCCATCCCGAATCTATTTTTTTTAATAATTCTTCCAATTTTTTTTTAAGATTTGTAATATTTTTAAAATTAAAATTAATAAAAAATAAGATAATTCGATCCAAGTCAATCCGATCAAACTTAATCGGTTCAGATGCTAAATTACCCTAAATCGATCCAAATCCTATTACATTCCTATAATTTTTTATATTTATATATATTTTTAATTTATTTTATAATATTATGAATAAATTTATAAAAATCATTTTAATTTATATTTTAATATTAATAATCGAATTATTAGTACTCAATTAAAATAATTTCCCTTAAATTGGTAAAAAAGAAACAAACCGAGAGGACCCTCATCATGTTCATATTGCTTCTAGTTCGTACCAGTATGCAGTATGAATAATAACAATGGCAGCACAGCATAATCAAATAGCGATTCTATCTCCCATTTCAAGTTCCAATCCTTCCCTTTCTTAATTTCGTGCTGAAAAATCAATAATCATCTTCATCATCATCATCATCATCATCGTGTCGTATACAAAAACCTAACAACAACAACAACGACACTGAATGGCGGTTTCCGAGGATGAGTGCTCTTCCGCTGCTAAGCGTCATTATTACCTTTCAGAGACTTACTCCAAACACTACTACCTTTCTAAGTGCGTTCTCAGAGGAAGCGTTGTTCTTCAAGTTCTCTACGGTCACATCCGTTCTCCCTCCTCCAACGACGTCGTTTTCGGCAAGGTTTAACTTTTCTCAATTGATATCAGCATCATTTTCTGAGTTTAGGTTTATTAATCGAACTCGAAGAGCTCTGAACCCCTTTTGCTTCTTCTGTTACATAGCTCAAGAAAAATCCGAACTTGTATTTTATACATGTTATTATGCTTCTTTTAGTTAATAGTTATTAGTTAATAATGCTGCTATTGATTTGTGGTTTCAGGAGACATCTATAGAGTTGGTGGTGATTGGTGAAGATGGGAATGTACAATCTGTTTGTGATCAGCCTGTTTTTGGCATCATTAAAGATCTTGCTATATTGCCCTGGAATGACAAATTTCAAGCACGCGACCCACAGGTGTTTTAATCTACTTGTTTTCTCCATAAATGACTGCTTCTGTTGAATGAAATTAGGCTATGTTTGGAAGAGCTTACTTTGGCGAAAATAAGCTTACACAAACAATTTATGAAAAATGAACATTACTTTCCTACAAGCTCTTTTTAGCTTATTTCAAGAAGCTTATCAGAGATGCTAATAAAAATAAGCTCTTTTTAATTTATTTCAAAAAGCTTATGAAATAAGTGCTTAATTAAGCTGTTTATCGAAATGCGTCCTTAGTTAGTTGTTGTGACTGTATTGATTTTATTTTATTTTATTTTTATAATTTTTTTTGGACAAGGTTGAATCTAATTTAGTCCCTTTTTTGTTTTGTAGATGTGGGGTAAAGACCTTTTGGTTGCTCTATCTGATTCTGGAAAACTGTCATTGCTCACATTTTGCAATGAAATGCACAGGTCAGTTTGTGTTTGCCTTTTATCTTTTTTCATGTAATGGTATTATTGAGGACCAAGGACTATTTCTAGTTTGGTCCATTAATGCGTCTTCAGAACAGAATAACCATCAATTACAAGTGAGGAAGTAGCTGTTACTGAATTGGAATTGTCCTTATATTATTCCTTACTAACTAAGCTTCCTTCTTTTTTCTTAATTTGTCATTGTAGGTTTTTTCCGGTAACACATGTTCAGCTATCTAATCCTGGAAATGCAAGAGATCTTCCCGGAAGACTGCTAGCAGTTGATTCCAGGTGATGGCTTTTCGCTTTTCTGTTTAGAAGAATTTCTTGTAAAGCATCTATGTTGTCTTTCTTGTTATCTCTATGTTGTGTGTTCTGTTTCCACTCTGTAAGCTTATATTAGTTGCTTCACAGACTGAAAATAATAGTATAGCCCTTTTAATTGGTCTATGAACTTCTAAGTGATAGCAATTTTATTGTTTTTTCTTTCAATTTTTACTTTCCTATAATGTATTATCCCCAATACCATGGTTCGGAAAATTTGCCATGCTTTGCAATATGCAAGTGTGACTTTGGCTGATAAGAAATAGGTCGACTGATAAGATCTCTTGTGGTATGTTTGAATATGAGAAGTAGGGTGGAAAGAAGTAGGAGAGAAGAGAAAACGAGTAGAGATTGAGTGGATTTTTAGATTGTTTGGATCGAGAGAAAAAGGAAAGAGGTAGAAGAGAGAGGAAATTTACGTTTCGGTATAAAGACATTTTTATCCTTATAACAGTAATGATAATTTTATCTCATTCTTGAAAATATAGAAGGGTAAAGTCTGCATCCCACAAAATTTTCTCCTGTCAAAATCTCTTCAAAAGTGGGGAGACTTTTTTATTTGGGTCCCACTTGAAAAATTTCCTTCCTCTCCTCTTTCTTTGCTGATCCAAAAAGTTACATTTTTCATTCTACTTCCCTCTCCCCAACTTCCTGCATTCCAAATAATGTGTTGATGTCTACAAACAATAATGACTTGTGGGGCTGTGGCCAGGGTCAGGTTGTAATGACTAACATTCCTATTTTACCCCCTTCCTCCTTGGCTTCTCTCCATTCAATGAAATGTATCCTCTGATGCATTTTGAAATATAATTTTAAAGTCACACAAATATGAGATAGTACAACATTTGCTCGTTATATTCCCCTGGGGTATTGTGACCTACTGTGAGTATTTGAATAAGAGTTTAAATTGCATATTCTATTAATGTAAAACTATCAGTTAATAAGAAAGTGTCAAATCATTATGATAGCAAAGACTTTCACTTCCAGAGAAAGATTTTAACTATGTTTCAAACTGTTAATACTGGGAATAACAGAAATAATAGAATAAGAAAATAACAGTTCAGGGAGTTGTTACTTAGTTGAGAGGGGTAGGTTATAAATAAGATATAGGGAGTGTGAGAAGGGCATCGATTGTTTTGGGAAGGTTTAGGAAATTTGTTTGGGGAGAGCCCAGGTGTCTCGAAAACCTGGAAGTTCTTTCATTCAGTCATTCTTATAGATTTTGCCCTTGCCCATTCTGCCATCAACCTGATACAGTATTGGGATTTAGATTTCTTGTCAATAAAATCTCATTTATCTTCTAGTTTCTGATCCAGTCCCTGTCACTAACACATGGCACCATGTCTCATTAATTGTGCAAAACTTTTTACACAGTCTCAGTGGATCAAAGTTAAATCCTCTCACTAATGCAGTCACTAATGCTTACCGAGTTACTCAGCTATATGTTAATCTACCTACTTGTGATTTGTGATTGATATGCTTTGCTAGTAGAAATGGGGTCTATTTTTTTAATTATTTGGCTAAGATATGTTTGTACTTACACAATAGAGTGCATTTCTGGATTATGATAAGTTGGACAAAGAGAAAAGGCAAGGTAAACTATTGCAAACATTACTAACTCTGTTGGTTCTCTTTCTGCAGTGGTTGTTTTATTGCTGCCAGTGCATATGAAGATCGGCTGGTTCTGTTTTCTATGTCAATGGCTGGAAATGATATAATTGATGAGGTCAAAAACTACTGTACCATCGTTCATTTTACAAAATCTGCTTGTGGGTGGGTGGGTTTGTGTTGGCAAATTCGTATAAAGTAGAACTGTTGTTCTGGTAGAATAGGGTTGTATGGCAGAAATACACATAGGACGAGATTTTTTTTCGTGGCTATCTTTATGGTGCTCCGTTAACGATGTTTGACGTATCTTCAAAGAGATTGTTGGAGGGATTTATTATCTTGATTTCCTTTTTTAACCATTCATCTTCGTTTTATTTTCATGATTCTTGAAGCGTTATATATTATATACTATTCTCATTTTTGTATTTTCTAATTTATATACTTTTGATAAATTTATTCTTTTGTCTGAAGAAATATACTTATGTGATCTTTTTTACTCACCTCCAGAGAATAATATACCCTTCTGAAGGTGAAGGTACTGCAGGTACTTCCAGAAACATCCATAGAAACAGTATACGTGGTACTATTTGGAGCATGTGCTTTATTTCACAAGATTCCAGGGAATCAAGCAAGGAACATAATCCTTTACTAGCTGTTATTCTAAATAGGTATGGGTATGGCGATTCATACATTGACCATTGTCTAGAGTTTATTGTAAATCTGGAATATGGCTCTATGATGGAAGTTAGCCTCTGTTTCTATTGTTTTTGTTTTTTGCTATGATGGGTACTTACTAAAAACCTTACATTTTTTTTGCTCCACAGGAGGGGAGCACTTCTAAACGAATTGCTCTTATTGGAATGGAATATTAAAGCGCGTACAATCTTTCTTATTTCTCAGTATGTTGAAGCTGGGCCCCTTGCACATGACGTTGTTGAAGTTCCTAATTCTCATGGACTTGCATTTCTATTCAGGGCAGGTGATGCTCTCTTAATGGATTTTAGAGATCCTCACAATCCATGCTGTGCCTATAGGACTAGCTTAAACTTTTTACCCAATGCCGTGGAAGAGCAGACTTATGTTGAAGACTCTTGTAAATTACATGATATTGATGATGAACGCTTCAATGTTGCTGCCTGTGCTTTGTTGGAGCTGAGTGATTATGATCCTATGTGCATAGACAGTGACAACAGCGGTACGAATTCAGGTTACAAGTATGTATGCTCATGGAGTTGGGAACCTGAAAATAAAAAAGATCCTAGGATGATCTTCTGTATAGATACTGGAGAGTTTTTTATGATTGAAATTCTTTTTGATTCTGATGACCTCAAAGTCAATCTTTCTGAGTGTCTCTATAAAGGTCTGCCCTGTAAAGCACTTTTGTGGGTTGAAGGTGGATATCTGGCTGCCGTTGTAGAAATGGGGGATGGCATGGTCCTGAAATTGGAAGATGGAAGGCTTTGCTATACAAACCCTATTCAAAACATTGCACCAATTTTGGATATGTCAGTTGTGGATTTTCATGATGAGAAGCATGATCAAATGTTTGCTTGCTGTGGCGTGGCACCTGAGGGTTCATTAAGGGTTATTCGGAGTGGCATCAGTGTAGAAAAGCTACTTAGAACTGCTCCTATATATCAAGGGGTAACTGGTACTTGGACAGTTCAAATGAAAGTTACTGATTCATATCATTCTTTCCTAGTTCTATCATTTGTAGAGGAGACCAGAATATTGTCAGTTGGCTTAAGTTTTACTGACGTGACTGATTCAGTTGGTTTCCAACCTAACGTTTGTACTTTGGCATGTGGCCTTGTGAGTGATGGTTTGCTTGTTCAGATCCACCAATCTACTGTTAGGCTTTGTTTGCCTACTAAGGCTGCTCATTCTGAAGGTATTCCTTTGTCCTCTCCTATCTGCACATCTTGGTCCCCAGACAAAGTGAATATCAGTTTGGGGGCAGTTGGGCATAATTTTATAGTTGTGTCAACTTCTAACCCATGCTTTTTGTTTATCCTTGGGGTCAGATTGCTATCAGATTGTCATTGTGAAATTTATGAGATGCGACATTTGGGGTTGCAGAATGAATTATCATGCATTTCCATCCCTAGACAAAAAATAGAGCAAAAACAATCAAATTCATCCATTTCAGCAAATAATAGCTACATCTCTTCCTTTTTGAGTGGAGTGGACATCGATAAAACGTTTGTTATTGGCACACATAGACCTTCTGTGGAAATTTGGTCTTTTGCACCTGATAGAGAAGTTACCGTGGTTGCTTGTGGGACAATTTCATTAACGAATACTATGGGAACTGCCATAAGTGGTTGTGTACCTCAAGATGTACGGCTTGTATTTGTTGATAAGTGTTATGTTCTTGCTGGATTGAGGAATGGAATGCTCCTTCGCTTTGAGTGGCCAGTGGAACCATTTCCCTCATCACCTATAAATGTGGTGGATACTGCTTTATCTTCTATAAATTTGGTTAATTCTGTGACTAATTCTTTTGCCAAGAGAAATCACCTTCCTTCCACTCTTCAATTGATTGCCATTCGTCGCATTGGCATTACTCCAGTTTTTTTGGTGCCCCTGGGTGACACACTTGATGCTGATATAATTGCTCTGAGTGATAGACCCTGGTTGTTGCATAGTGCAAGACACAGCCTTTCCTATACTTCTATCTCATTTCAGCCATCCACACACGTCACTCCTGTTTGCTCTGTTGAGTGTCCAAAAGGAATATTATTTGTTGCAGAAAACAGTTTACATCTGGTAAGAAAATCATACTACAGTATCGCTTGCCGTCACATTTCTTTATTCCTCTATTTCTTTGATTGCTCTTTCTTTTATAGTGCATTGGTAGATGCTTTTAGATTGCAGATTTAAATGTGCAGAAAAGCCCTAAGATATATTATGTGTTATGATTACTGTGGATTAGTTTGACTCGTGATACTGAATCTAACATGCTTAAGGGACACTGGCTAAAAGAGCAAATAAATATGCTCTAATTTTGTTATAGTCTCTTTGCATTTCTTACATAATTTTTGTTGGTCCTGTTTCTTAATGGTGTCTACTACTTGTTCTTGTTCCTTTATTTTTATCGGGGAGTGGGAAGGATAAGTGCTGTTTCATTTATATGATTTACAATATGTATTCAACTCAAAATGAGAGGCATGTAGTGTTTCAGTGATCTGACTGATTTCCAACCCCCTTTGACCTTTTTTGTCACTGAATAATGAGTTCTATTTACATTCCTGAATTCATGTTGTCTGTGGTTCTTGTCTGTATTGATGTCTTGACTTATTCTGTATTGATCGCATGATGCTTTAGGTAGAGATGGTGCACAGCAAGAGACTTAATGTGCAGAAGTTTCATTTAGAGGGCACTCCACGGAAGGTTCTGTATCACAATGAAAGCCGGATGTTGCTTGTGCTGAGGACTGAACTCAATTGTGGTACATGTTTTTCTGACATATGTTGTGTGGATCCCCTAAGTGGGTCAGTACTGTCATCTTTTAGACTTGAACTTGGAGAAACAGGAAAATCCATGGAATTAATAAGGGTTGGAAGTGAGCAGGTACTTGTGGTTGGAACTAGTATGTCTTCTGGTCCGGCCATAATGCCTAGTGGTGAAGCTGAGAGGTATGACATTTAGCTTACCTTTTCTTTTTATTTTAAGTTTATATCCCAAGCTAATTATAGACGGGAGATTCTTTCCCTTTTACTATCAAAATGCTAGTGATCATCTTTCTTGAACTGCATAAGGGCATATGGCTTTTATGAGTTAAATGAACTAAGCTGCTGGCTTCTCGTAAGTTCCTTTTCAAAGAGTGTAATGAACATACCTCAACTCACCAAAAGAAGAGTTTGACTCATGCGTCAATGACAGCTGAGTCTCACAAGTGTGCAATAATGCAATATTTGTATGCTTAAGATTCTTGGTATAATTTATAAAGTGAAGTTTCAAAAGTAAGCTTTATGTAATAAACCTGTAACCACCATTTTCCAACTCATCACTTTCACCAACTCACAGGACCTCAAAGTTAAAACCTTTGTTTTTCATTGTGAAAGTCTTGTATTGTACATTTGCTGAAGAGGGGAAGTGTATTCTTCTGAATGACCATTTCCCTTTTCTGACAGATCTAAACTGAAGGGCACTGAAAACTTCTACAATGTGATATATATGACATAGACATGTGTGCTCTGTCAAGCTAACATTGGTTGAAAAAATAATAATTAAGTGCACTCAAAGTTAGAGTATCCCAAACTGCATTTTAGTAATAATTAATACATGCATTTAGGAAGCTGTTTAGCCTCCAAGATAAACTCTTTTAACATCAATATGCTTTTTATTCACGCACCAAGGACTCTATTTTTGAGCTGATTCTCTGTCCAATGGGGTTCTGTGTGGTTAGGTTAGGTACGACAAATTTAGAATACAGCCAACAAAACTCAATTTGGTCACCTCCTTAGGACATACATACATAGACACACACACAGACACAAATATATATGTGTGTGTGTGTAACATTGCATAGTGCTATGGTAAAGTTTTTTCAAAATCATAAAATTTTCATAGCAATATATTTGTGTTACATCTGTATATGCTATCAAGCTGTGTTTGGAATCTGAATTTGATAATCCTATATTGCATTTATGATGGCAAAATATGTTAACTTTGAAAATTTATGCACTTCACATTGATTACCATATTCTGATTGGATGTTTCTTTGGCAGTACCAAGGGTCGTCTTCTTGTTCTCTGCCTTGATCATGTGCAAAATTCAGATAGTGGTTCAATGACATTCTGTTCAAAAGCCGGGTCATCATCTCAAAGAACCTCACCATTCCATGAACTTGTTGCATATGCTCCTGAACAGCTTTCAAGCAGTAGCCTTGGCAGCAGCCCTGATGATAATAGTTCTGATGGCATCAAACTTGATGAAAATGAAGTATGGCAGTTCCGACTGGCTTATGCAACTACATGGCAGGGAATGGTAATTGCAATCTGTCCTTATCTTGATCGTTACTTCTTGGCATCTGCTGGCAATGCTGTAAGTTGTGAAACTCTTGCCTTTTCTCCATCCATTCTTTCACTTCCTCACTGTCCCATCCTTTCTCATATTTTGTCTTTCCACATCAGAAGGTTCTGTATCTGTTCGTTATATCTTCTCATCAAGATCTTTTCTTGTTATTCAGTTCTATGTATGTGGTTTCCCAAACGACAATCCCCAAAGAGTGAGAAGATTTGCTGTGGGAAGGACGCGTTTCGCGATAACATCTCTGACCGCAGATTTTACTAGAATTGCAGTTGGTGATTGTCGTGATGGTATCCTTTTCTATTTTTACCATGAGGTGAGTGATGATGGCTGTCTTTTGTAATTTCTTTGAAGCTAAAAAATCAAAGGAAAAATGAGAACTCTTTTTTGAGGTTTTCTTATCATGGAATCTCCTTGGTAGATAGGCGGAGAGATTGGAGAGCAATTCTGTATTAATGTTTTGTTTGTTTCTTGTTTTAGTTGTGGAGCTAACTTATTTTCCTTATTTTTTGTATTCCTATCCTTCTGATGATTATTTTTTGTGCCTCATTAGTCATTACCCTCCCTTCATTTCCTTTTGTATTAAAAGTTAGCTTATGATTTTTATACTTGACATAGCAGGATCAGGGACCTCCTCTCTTGATATTTTGTTATTGTTTATGATGTTTCTTCATTAAGAAAAGGCCATGCTTAACTTGTTTAATTTGTATCTTCTATGCTAGGACGCAAGAAAATTGGAGCAACTTTACTGTGACCCATCGTTGAGGTTAGTTGCTGATTGCATTCTTATGGATACCGAAAACGTCGTCGTTTCGGATCGTAAAGGAAGCATTGCTGTTTTATATACAGGTTATTTGGAAGGTAAGCCTGAACTAAGCCTTTTGTGTAATCAGCTTCTAGTTATTCACTTTTTAATTTGTGGGTTATTGCCAGTCTTTGGAATTTTATTTTCTCTGGGACCAGGATTTTCAAAATATCAACTATTTGGTTTTGCTACAAACCAAAATATTCATGGGTGTACTTCTGGTTGTGTTAGATTTGACCCCTATAGAAGAACGTCAAATCAAAACCTGCTAAACACATGCCTGTTCATATTATACAAATTGACCTTCCTAGTTATTGGTGGAGTAAATACAATGTCATTTGCAAACATTGAGGAAGACCTTGTAGTTTGTATATGGTTGCTAGTTTTTTTTCACAGCTCGAGTGCTAACCACCTTTCATATTGTGAGGAGACACGGCGATTGTGTCATGGTTGGAGGTGTTTTTACTTTATAGGGATGCAACATATTTGTATGGCTTGTGTTTCATATTGCAATGGTGTTTAAGATTTTAAAGAAACCTGTATTCATGCTATTAGCATGTTTAAAGGTGAAATCTATTTGCTAATTGATTTCTTATTCCCCCTGAAAACAAGTTTCTAACCATATTTTGTCATTGCTAACCTGTCTCAGACACCGCAAGTTCAGAAAGCAACCTGAGACTAACCTGTGCTTATTTCATGGGTGAGGTAGCCATGAGCATCCGGAAGGTATATCCTTTATATGTCATGTCATAAGCTTTTATAGAAATTGATTTGAAAGCATAGGTTCCAGTGTGCTGTAATCAATCACCATAGTGATGTGGATTACCCTGCAAGTGATAGTTTTCATACAGCATGAAATACTACGTCCGTTATTATTTATTTACATGTTAAATAATAATTTGGTACTATGCAATTGTGAGTAATGCAGGATCATGTCTCTTGCACATGGTTCTCTTAAAAAGTATCAAATTCAAATGGACATAAAATGGTTTACAATATTTTTTGTTTTCCACCTTTTAGTTCTCTTTTATGTGTTGTACACAATGAAGGTGACTGTCCGCTGGCTTTATGATATAATAATGGGAATGGTGCTATAGAGACAAATACTTGGACCGGAATCCTGAAATTATTGTGAAAAAAAATTTAAGGCACACTTTTTATTCATAAATATATAATAAAAGAGCCAAATGGTTTGAAAGTTGTTGCAATCTTCTTCAGCCTTTGCAACAACAGGCCAAGTGAGTCTTGATACAGCTCCTTGTGCTTTATGATTGATATGTACTCTTGTGTAAAGAATTACACTGGGTTTTCTGAAACGAAAGTGCCCTGCCATGTTTCAAGCCCTCTCATCATTGTCCAAATGTGTTTTGGAGTGTTTGTATGGTTATTGTTGTGGAATCTCTATCTTGGATTTGCTCTACAATGCCCATAAGAGTGAAAAAGCTAATAGTATTTAAAACTTTAGAAGAACAGGGGCCCTGTAAAAAACTTCTAAGCTTTAGGGACCTATTTAAAAGTCCAATGAAACTATAAGGGCCTATTTGAAAATCCAGTGAAACTAAATGGGCATACAAAGTAATTTAACCTTTATTGCTCTTGGATTTAGTAATGTTTCATTCTCTAACTTGGCAATTTGTAGCCATTGTTCTCTCCGTTCCTTCACTTCTGTGTGTAATTGAGATGTAGGTCTTTTTTAGGTAGTGGTACTTATGTTTTATTTTTTATTGCAGGGCTCATATTCATACAGACTTCCAGCTGATGATGTTTTGCAAGGTGGCAATGGCCCCAAGACAAATGTTGACTCGCAACAAAATACTATTATTGCTAGTACTCTGTTAGGAAGCATAATGATCTTCATCCCTTTATCAAGGTACCAATTAATTTTGGCAGCAACTATCTCAATAAATATCAAGCAGAATAATTGTTGGGTGCAGTTCAGCCATTGCTTGGATTTTTATTTTTATTTTCTCATGTATAGAAGCTGGTTGAGAATTGAGACGGATATAGCAGTCTAGGCCTGGCCAATTTGGTACTTGAAATTATTTAATGGATCATGTTATCCGACCCTAAAAGTAATCTGAGTGGATTGGGTACACAGTTTTGTGTTTAATGGTAATCTCAGATGAAAATGATATCATTTCGGTTATCAACTCAGGTTGGGTTTTCTTCTTTGTTAGATTAAGGCAATAACTATTACCCGTAAATTGGACAGGACTCATGAGTTTTATAACATGATTTCTTTATATAAAAAAAATCATATGTTATATTACAGTCAGAGAAAGATGAGCTACTCTCAAATTGCAATGTTAAGACAATGGACAGTAAGCTAAAATGTGGTAATGTTCAAGCTTTTGCAGATGAAGCCCAATTCTGAAACTATATTTATGGGAAGTTTGCTAATTGTTTATATTGTACCATGATTGTTTCTTATTTTGTTAATTGACTTATTCCTTGTTGATGTTATGACATTACTTAAAGGCAAATGTAAGACCTATATGAAGTGCTGTCCAATCCATCTGGGGCATATGAGCCGAGAAGCATTAATTAGATATTTAATTATTGTGCTGTTGAAATGGTTCACCAGCTGTTCTATTTTAGGAGCTTGTGTTCTAAATTTCTTGCTTTAGTGATGTAGTCTTCAAAACTATATAAAATAGTGAGTAGAAACATTATAAGTTCCATGTAAATCTTCGTTTACTACCGCAACCTCCTGAGAATAGAATTGGCCATTGAGGACTCAATTTAACTGGATATATGGGTAAATATAATAATAATATAGTAGCAGTTAATATTTAAATTCTCACTTTGATGAGGGCTTATGGAATGCTCATCAGTGTTAGTTCATTCAAATGTGACATTTTCATAATGAATTCATATTGCTTTGTTTTTGGAAGGTAAATGTTAAAGGCTTTCTTCGGCAAACCATACTTATTACCATGTTCTGTAATATTATTCCGAAGAAATATTTAGATGCTGTGTATTGACATGCCCAATCTTCAACTTTGAATGGACTGATCAGTTTTTGGGCTAAGGTTCCTTTTGGCTTGGGTATGAGTTTTGACATGTCTGAGAAACATCTTTGTCTTGTGTGTAGGGAAGAGTATCAGCTCTTAGAAGCTGTGCAAGCAAGACTTGTTGTCCATCATTTGACTGCACCTGTTCTTGGAAACGATCATAATGAGTTTCGTAGCCGTGAAAATCCAGTAAGAACTGCAAAACTGGTTTTTGTATAAATTTGGCATTCAATGCTTTTAATTATTGGGGGTTTTTATTAAAATTATTGTGTTTGTTTTTCACTAGTTAATTACTTTATTACTAGGTTATTATTGAATGTTGGCTTGCGTTGACTTCCCCTGCCCGTGTGATGACTTTCTAGCTCTAGTTTTAACCTGGTGCCTAAAAACTTTTAATAAATTAAAATCCTTCACTGTACGTTATTTTTGTTTCTTTTTGTATAAGCTATTCCCGTTTACCTTCCTATTTTTCATATGCTTACCTTGTCCGATATCTTTCTTTCTCGCATCTTTGTCATATTGTTAGAGGAATATGATTACAAAGTTTAATATTTTTTTGAACTCTTATTCTGAAAGCATTGGGTTGAGGGGAGGGTGTCATGGTTTATTATCCTCTGATGATTCATTTTCATTTCGTTCTTCCTGTCTTGGATTTTTATTCCATGTAGGTAAATCTTCATTGATTGATTAAGGATCTGTTTGTTTTGGAAGAATTGATGGTAAAAGAATTGGTTTTTAAAAAATTAAGGTTTAAAAAATCGATTTGTATTTGATAATAATATTTTAAAATTGAGTTTAGGAAGAATTGATGTGTAAATATAAAGAATTTTGTACGTCCCACACCTAGAATTTATTCTACTCAACGGAAAAGTTAGAAGTTCTTGCTTCTCTTCAAAACAATTCTATCCACCCAAAATTGATTTATTGGATACACTTTTTGATTCAAACAACTCCAGTTACTGTAGTAACTAGATTTTGGGGTCAAAATGCTGGTCAAAATTCCGTTTGAGTTGTATAGACACTAAATGATGTTGACCCAACCATTACTTGTAATAGATCTTGCCATTCTCGTCCTTGATTTTTTTCTGTTATTCCTTTAGGAATGAATGCATACAAGACAAAATAGGATTAGGATGAATGCACTGTAAGGTAGGGGTAGCATCTATTGAGGAAAAGTAAGTAGAATCTCACATTGGTTTGGCCAAGTGGGTGGAAAAACCATAAGAAGTCCTAGTAAGAAGAGTAGATCAAGTGAAGTATAACCTAAAAGATAGAGTTAGGGAGACTAAGAGAAACTACTGGGGAAATCATTAAAAAAGACAGATTTGAATGACCTTTCTAATAACATGGTTTATGACAATGTACAACAATGTTTTATGATCCATGGAGCCAACCCCATCCTCACCTAATGGAAAATGACTTTGTTGTTGCTCTTCCTGTAGTCATTTATTTTGCTTTCATGTATTTTATATTTAGGTTGGAGTACGCAAGATGCTTGATGGTGACATGTTGACTCAGTTTTTGGAGCTGACAAGTATGCAGCAGCAGATCATTTTGTCGTCGGAGCCACCGGATACGGCAAAACCAAGTTTGAAGCCACTCTTACCTCATGTTTCTGTCAATCAGGTGGTTCAACTTCTTGAAAGAGTTCATTATGCACTGAACTAAATATACCATTCTTTTCCAATCCTTTTTTTTAATGGTATACCAAAAGCAGGATATCCATATCCTGGTCCTGTTCTATTCAGTATTGTCCTTCAATGGCTTCCTGCCTTGCAATGTGTTTGTTGTCTGCTATGGAGCATGAACTAGTCACAGCATGCAAGGACAAATGATTAACCTATGGTTGTTAGATCACACCATTAATTGTGCAAAGCTAACAATCATGTGGGAAGCTTGGTGGTCATGGAATCCCCAATCTAATGCTGTTGGTTAGTCTTGGACAACAGCTGCAGTCAGCATGAAAGTTGGGCTAGGCTGCATTCCTCTTCTGAAACAGATAGTCCCTTGGCTTTGTATTTGTTGTAGTGTTCAGAAATTATACAGTTGGAAAAGGGCTTTGGCTTAATAAATTGTACAATAGTGAAATTAGTGAGATGAGCATTCTTTTTTTTTTTTTTTTAAAGTTTTTTTTCTTTATTTTTAAAGTGTAATAATAATGTATATTCAATAAAAAATTATTTTCGTGTGATTTTTTGGCCTCTTGGACCTTATTTTTGCATATCTATAGTTAGAGACATTTTATGTAATGTAACTGTTGGTCAACAATAGAATTCTTTTTCCAGTTACATTTATTCATAAACTATATTTTTAGAAAAGGTCATTTAAGTTTAAATTATTTTATATTTACCAATAGTTTTTATTAGTTTCCCTTTACATCTAATTATTAAGTTATTTTTCATCTAAATATACTTTTCTTACTACTAAAGTTTCTAATGCTCTTCTCATCATATTACCAAACCTACCTCGACTTTTTGACCGTTAGTTTTTGTACAAGTATCAAAAGAAAAAAATAAAATAAAATAAAAATGCCATATCTGAATGCTTGAAACCGGCCCTATACCCTTAGTTAAGAAATTAAAAAAAACGAGTGTTTGTCGAAAAACTAAATATACAACTTTTGATATCAATAAATATATCATTCTCCATTGAAATTTTGCTATTCCTAATTCTTTAATCACTGTCCCGATTAACATTCTCCTTTATCAATTCCATTTTGGGGTTGGATTCTCAATCCAAGGCCCTGGAAAATTCAGTTTTTCTATTATCCATGGCAAAAAACGAATCTAAGTTGGTCAGCCTTATATGATTTAAGACTTGAAATGATTTTTTTTATTTTTTTAAAGTAAGTTGTGTAGATATGTGGAAGATTTTTCCGATGAAAAGCACTAGGTTGGGGGTTTAATTAGCTCATTTTAAAGTGTGCTTGTTTTTTAATTGAGAAGAAAAAAAAAAAAGACTATATCTACTCTTTGATCATTTAATATGGGTTGAGACCTTTATGTATTTTATTAAAGAAGAATGTTAACCAGTGTTCTAATGTTAATGAATCAAAATAGGAAAGTTTGCATGGAGAAATGGTGTGCTCTACATATTGAAAAGTGTTACATTTGCCTTTCCAATACAAATTTTCCTTAGGTGTCGTTTGGTAACTGAAATATTTTATTACCAGGAAAATTACATTTCCGAAAATCTCATTCTCGGGAATGTTTCTTTCTCACCTCCATAATTGGGAATGAAGTTTTTCGCTCTCATTCACTAATTTTATTTTTGGACATCTTTAATGTCTGGGAATAATTTTTTAATACTTGTACCAAACATGAGAAACTTTAATTCTCATGTTCACGAATATTAAAATAAAACTTGTAATACTAAATGTTACTACTCCGGTCCACAATACAAGCAAAAAAGTTCCATTTTTTTGGTCCATAATATAAGCAAAATTAAACTACTTCCATCCTATTTAATGAAGTTATTCTCAAAATACCCTTTACTTAATACAAATTTGTTTTCCAATGACTCATTTTATTCTCAACAACACAAGCTTAATAAATAAGAGGAAGGATAATTTAGGTAACAAACTTAATTTTTTTTATTCCCAATGACTCTTTTAAATGAGATTAACTAACCACCTTAATATGTGTGTTTTATTAAATCTTTACTTATAATATGGACCGGAGTACTTAAGTTGATGTCTTAGCAGTTAGTATCTTTAATTTAATGTACTAGTTAACCCATTATTATCAAATTAAAAGTAGATAACCCTTTCTTTCTCACCTTAAAAACAAACTCTAGAGGTGACAAATTCGTTGGGATAGTTTGTTGAGAATCACGTACCATGTTCTTGCAAACTGACTGCAATAAATATAAAAAGCTTGCTATAATAAATTCATGGGCAGGTGAGTTTGTTGAATGCATTCATGCTGCCTTTATTGGGGCTGCAAGTAAGTTGTTCTTGAGATCATCTTGTGATAGATATTATGTACGAAGTGGAGTTAATTTTCTTTTCTTTTCTTTTTTTATGCATCGAAGTGGAGTTATTTATCTATCAATATCGCGATGATTCTTTTATTTATTGGTATCAAGTATCAAGTGCATTGCTAGCTAGCTGGTCATTTTATTAATCTATCTTTTCAGTTTGGTCAAGGATAGATTATTCATGTTAGGACAATTTACTTTTCTTGTTTAGTCTTATTTCAAGTTAGTTACTGCCTCCGGACTCAGTTATAAGTAAAAATAACTAATTTCATACTTATTAAGAATATTAGTTAATTTAGTTTAATTGTCTTGATTTATGTAAAAAAACATGAGTTATAATTACTAAACTACCCTTTAATTGTCTCGAGAACGTGCAATGCTCTTGGAAAAGTAAATGGAGAATTGATTTGATTGGTTAATTTTCTTGATTTTTGGAATACTTACATTAAATAGAGTTGAGTTGGTTGGATTTTGGTTATAATTGAGTCCAAAAAATATAGATACTTTTTTGCTTATAATTGAGTCCAAAGGGAGTATTAGTTATTTGTCAACAATTTTTCTTTCCATACAATATTGACAAATGACAAGTTCGTCATGTTCTATTATACATCTTTCATTAATCTACTATACTGTTTGGGGCCGCAATTACTATAACCAAATAGGTGTCAGTATGTATGTTTGATAAGAAAAAGTTTAAATAAAAGCATATTTGCATAAACACGCTTAAGTGTGTGTTTGTTTTAGTATTTTTTTTCTAACGCAACTCAACGTTCCAACTTCCGTTCAATAATGAAAGCTCAAAAGTTGAGCTTTGCAAAAAAATAAAAAAAGGGTGGGTTTCGATGCCTCAGAATGCGGGATTTGTAAGTTTGCGTTGAGAACTATCTCAACCAAACAAATGCTAAATAATTATGGTTGAAGTTGTCGCCTTAATGTTGCGTAAGCTATTGTACTCATTGGTTCAAAAAACAGAGCTTAATTTGGATATATTCCGTGTAAAAAAAAAAATTTATACTATCAACTAATCATATATCACATCACATGTGACTTTCAATGTAATTAACATAAGAATCAACCATTTTCAATAATATGATAAAGCAAAATTGGTTTTCGGCATTCTAATTAAATCCACACACATTTATATATATATATATATATATATATATAAGGATGAGCAGGTTATACTATATATAATATACCATACAGCTCTAGTAGTCATAGCAAGTTATTTGCCCCTTGAGTAAACAAAAGCGTTTGTTTTAAGGTTTCTTTATTTCTTCCTCAACCGTTACATTGGTTAATTAATTTAGGGAATTACAAACATGGGAACAACTTGTGAATATGGTGTAGGCATAGTTGATGCCTTAAATGCTAATATCTATGGAAATGGTACTCAAACATTGGTTTTGGCTCATGGATTTGGCACAGACCAGACAGTGTGGCATTATCTTATTCCCTACCTTGCATGCTACTTCAAGGTGTTGGTTTTCAATTTGGCTTTCTCAACAAATGTCAGTTCCAATGTTTATGATCCTAGGAAGTACTTAACTTACAATGCATATGCTCAAGATTTGGTGTGCCTCCTTGAACAGCTCAATTTGAATAAAACTATATACTTGGGTCACTCTATGTCAGCCATGATTGGATGCTTAGCTGCAACTAAGAAACCAGAACTCTTTGAACATCTAGTCTTACTGAGTGGTTCTCCAAGGTAACAGGATTCTCTCTATTGATTTATATAAACATGTATTGGTTGTTTTTGTTTGGTTTCCATGCATGTTTACCTGTAACATCTAGTCCCATATAGTTTTTCTTATATTTCTTTACCTACTATTCTTCCCCATTTTCAAGTTGTGATGGGTGTTAGGTTTGTTTTCTGTTTACATTTTCACTTATATTTTTACAACCAATTATAAAAAACCACTTTGTTCATCATTTGGTTCATAAAAGTTTGGATACAGAAAACAAGGCAAAATAATGTATTTTTGTAATTTTGCGTGAAAACATATATGCTAGAAATGAAAACAGAAAATAAACAATACCTAAGGGTCTATTAGTTTAGTTTTCGGTTTGCTGTTTTCATTAATAATTATAAAAATATCATTTTTTTTTTTTTTTATTTTGTTTCTTGTTTTAAAAGATTTGTACTGGAGATTGTGAAAACAACATTTTTTTGTTTTAAATGTTCCATGTACAAATTTTTGAAAACAAGAAACAGAATAAAACATGACATTTTTACGATTATTAACAAAAACACCCGAAACAAAGCATACCGACCATTAATACTTCCCTAAGCATATAAATACTGTTTTTTGTTTACAGATATATGAATGAAAATGGATATGAAGGAGGCTTTCAGAGATCAGAACTGGACGCAATCTTCAAATTAATAAGCCAAGATTTCTCAGGTTGGACACACAGCTTTTCTCCAATTGCTATTGGAGTAAACAACCCCACTGCCATTGCTGAGTTTCAGTCTAGTCTGCTAAGAATGAAACCAGATGTTGCACTAAGTGTTGCTAAAACAATATTTTTAAGTGACCTCAGATGGGTTCTGCCTAAAGTTTTGGTGCCTTGCACAATAATTCAATCCAGGAAAGACCATATTGTTCCAAAATCTGTTGCTTTTTACATGAAGAGAAAGCTGGGAACTCGTTCCAAAGTCAAAATTCTTGAAACAGAAGGCCATTTTCCTCAGCTGACAGCTTACCCTTTGTTGTTGGAAGAAATTCTTAAGGTTTCATTTTCTGTAAAGTGACTATCAGGAAGTATGAGGTGGTACAAATAAAATGTTGCAGTTAAAGTAACTGAAAAACTGAGTGAAAAAGTATCCAAAGGTAAATCAGTTACAAAAAACTTGCTCTTAATCAATACTCCCTCTGGACTCAATTATAAGAAGAAAAAAAAACCTATATTTTTTGGATTCAAATATAAGCAAAATCCAACCAACTTAACTCTAATTAATGTAAATATTCCAAAAATCAAGAAAATTAACCAATCAAACCAATTCTCCCTTTACTTTTCCAAGAGCATTGCATATTTCCGAAACAATTGAAAGGTAGTTTAGTAATTATAACTTTTTTTTTTTTATACATAAATCAAGACAATTAAACTAAATTAACTAACTTCCTTAATAAGTGTGAAATTAGTTATTTTTGCTTATAATTGAGTTTAGAATTAGTATTAAGTTTGCAAAAGTTCCCAAATACACACTGGAACTTTGCATTGGAAATTGCTATATACACATCACTTTTAGAGATACATCTTTTGCATTTGCTTATGTGACAGAATTAAATCATAAGTGTATGAAAAACAAGATATACTAAGTTATAATCATGTAATAAAATCTGTGCCAACTTGACTGTGTGTGTCTTACATCTTTTGTTTTACACTCATGGATGCCAATTCTGTTTGGTGTTGCATGGGTTTGGGATAAGCCCATTAGAGAATATTGATAAATGATAGCGCTTTTTATACCACTGCGCACAACCACACATCTATGATCTATGGTAATTTATACTGATATGACTGCAATAGTTGGATAGGTTGTAGGTAGCAATACAAAATGACATGTAATTTCAAGTGTATGATATATCCATGATTAAAAGTTGATTTCACAAAGGTCAACTATTTACAATAAAAGTTGATTAGTGAGCATGTTCAAACAAAAAAATAATTTACAATGGCTAATATGCTAATATTCTAGCCGAAAAACCTGAAGTCATCATGTAGAAAAGTTCCAAGTGTAACAAAAAAAATGGCATAGAAATTTCAAGAGTGAATGCAGTCAAAATAGAGATACTATAGAGATACTATGGTACAGATCAAGCAAGATGTAGAAGCCATAACATGCCTCCTAGGGTCAGCTTGTATTCATTTTGGAATCGAGGATCAGCCTGTTCCCATTTTGGAATGGAGCATAAACAAAAAGAAAATAAAAAATAATGGTAACATTTTCAAAATTATGTGTAAAACCACTAGACATTACAACATTGTCTATAATATTATCAAAGCCGCAAAACATTTAATATTGAGGTTGAAGATCAATAGAGTGTATAAGGTAAAACCGTAAAAGCAACAGATCCTACCCTGTTAATGAATAAGAGGACTATGTAAGAAGATTTAGAATTATAGTTTAATTTTAATACATTTTCAATCAATTACAAATTATCACATATGTCACTTTTAATGTAATAATTATAATAAGAGTCGATCATTTTTAATAATATGACAATTTGTGATTATTAACAATGTGAAATATGTTTGCAATGATAGTATATATCAATTAAATACTTGGAATTATTCTTATTTATAAATTTATAAATTAATCTAAAATTGTTAACATTTATAAATTCATCATAGCACAATAAACGAGAGAAAAAATTTTGTCAAGTGTAAAAAAATAAAATAAATAACTCACTTCCTTATCTCTTATTTATGGTTCCTTGAGGAGTTTATAAATGGAAAGTGCATTCTTATTTATGGTTCCTTATATATGTATCATTCATTTTTCTGGTGATTAATCATTAATGCGATAAATTACAATATAAATAACTACATATATCCTAATTTAAAGACTTCTTTTCGAGAATATAATCCTAATCATTTAAAGTTAAAATAAACAAATTCCTTTTCATCTGTTATTATATAAAAAAAACAAATTCCTTTTCATAAAAAAAAATAAAATAAACAAATTCCTAAATTTTCACTTGAACACAAATATTACGTGGCAGGTATCATTGGAAGGAGTGAAGTTAAATTCGAAAACAAAAAAGAAAAAAGAAAAAGCGATTATTGAGTACCGTGCAAATCAAATCAACCGCTATACAAAACCATTTTGCTTGTTACTTCACGCGCCCTCTCCATTTTCAATCCTGACTCTCCTCCACCCTTCTCCGACAACACAAACCGGAGAATCTTCCAAACCTAGGGTTAGGGTTTCCCCTAATCCCCCGATTCTTCACCGCGTTCCGATTCATCAGAGGATCACCATGGGCGCCGATTCATCGCCGTCAGAGTCGACTCACGATCTCGACGAGCAGATCTCGCAGCTCATGCAGTGCAAACCACTCTCCGAGCAGCAGGTTTGATTCGATTTCCTTCAATGGTTACGATCTGTTTCGTTGCCGAAGAAACGTGTGATATGTTTGCGGAATTAACCTTGATTTGTGTAGTAATTTGTTTTTGGTTAGAGTATAAGTGAAAAACTATGTAAAACTATGGTCGATTTCACGAAATTGAAGATAGAGATGCGATGAATTGTTTGCTTTGAAACTTGATGTGAAGCAAATAGGAAGAGATAAATCATATTTGTTCCCCGAAACGATTTCAACTGCAAAATTTGCATCGTGAATCGTGAACTATTGTGTTTCGTATGCTACCAGGGGGATTCATTGCTTTAGGAATATTGTGATTAAAAACTATGTGAAACTATGGTTGATTTCGCAACGTGGAGAGAGAGATGTGATGGTTATATTTGTTCGCCAAAAACGATTTTCAGCTGGAAAATCTGCTTCATGACTTGTGGTATTTGGTGTGTTATTAGTGGCTTAATTTGTAGGCGATCTTGTTCAACGTCCTTCCGATTTGGAGGTTTTGACATCTAAATATGTGGATTTTCTGTATTTGACACTGGGAATTGGAATTTCGTGAACTGTTGATAATGCCCTGAGATATTTGGGTAGATGAGGTAATTTCTTGAATGTAATAACATGGTGGTGATATTTATCCACAAAAGGCCAAGTTGGCATCTTGGTGAAGCAGGTGTTGGCTAACCATAGGCTTAGTTTCAGGCTTGTAAGTCGAATCATAACACTGGTAACAGTTGAAGATTGATCAGATCAAAAGGAAGGGGTGCTTAATACATTGTGTGGGTGCTATGTTAGTGGTCTGGTCTCATCTAGTTTGTCACTTCTATAGCAACCATATTGCTTCATTTATTTTTGCAAAAGATCTTATGTCACCAAGTTCTTAATTTTACATTAAAAGTACTGAGATGGGAAATCTGTCTGGATTTCATTGCTACCTGAGTGATCTATCTTAGAAAAGGTTTTGCCCTTTGGTATTTATTCAACTTAGAAATATCATTTTATATTGATTGTCTTTGTGGTGCTTGTTTCCAGCAGTCCCATCCTCTTCTGGGGAGCTATCTCAAATATCATTTACTCCTCTTGTTATTACTATATTGGGGAAAATAAATATAAAAATAAACTAATGATCTTGTTTTTTGCCCTCTGTAGGTTAAATTTTTATGTGAGAAGGCTAAGGAGATTTTAATGGATGAAAGTAATGTCCAGGTGCAACCCTTTCTTCATGTCTTTTTAGCTTATGACTTATTTTTTAATGATGCCCTGTTCTTTCTATTTCTAAAGACTTTGATCTCACTTGCGTCACTACTGTTTCATCAGCTGCTTGCTTTGTATGAGAAGTAATCCTTTGTTAATTCAGAAATGAGTTTATATTGAACTTTAACTTTTTCAGTTTCATTTTTTTCTTCTTATTTGGGTCCATTAGTCTGATGTCATTGCTATTCTGTGGAAGGAGGATGTAATTCTTTCAATATTTCTTTCCTTAAATTCTTAATTTGCTTGTGCTATATAGTTTGCAAATGCTAATAACATCACAGTATTTATGTGCAACGATTAGTTGCTAATTTCTTATTTTAGAGAGAGAAAGCATTAATTTTTTTGTATCTCTCCTGAACCACAGCCTGTGAAAAGCCCCGTGACAATTTGTGGCGATATTCATGGGCAGTTTCATGATCTTGCTGAACTATTTCGAATTGGAGGAAAGGTATCATTTCTGACTATGACTTTCTTTTTGTATTCAAATCTTCTGTTTCAGCTGGGGAATTTCTTAACTAACTTATTGAGACCTGTCAAAGAAATGCTTTTGAAGATTGAAGTGCATCAGAGGTATTGTAGTGTAAAATGTAAAATGCAGGAAATACTAGTGACTTCACTGCAACCCTGATATTGTGTTAAAAGTTTTTTAACATTCTAATTGTGCAAAATGATTTTTTTATGATAAGATTATATTTTTTTCCTTCAGTTTCTGGATAAGATACTTTGCTAATTATTTAGATAGTATGGGATCTAAATATACCTATTTGTTTACAGTGTCCAGATACTAACTACTTGTTTATGGGTGATTATGTTGACCGGGGTTATTATTCAGTTGAGACTGTAACAGTAAGTACAACCAATTTATAAACATTTGGTTTTTCTTCTATCTTTACTTTTTTAATAGTTATTTTGTTATACTTGTTCTCTCTCCACCCCTGCCTCTGCGGGGTTTTATGATATTCATGCATTGGTGAGTAAAGATCAGGTGAAAAATTGTTCTCAAGAGGTTCGATGAAGCTTGGGTGAGCTGTGAGCTTCATTTGACTTGTCTTTTGCTATAAAAATTTTATAAACAGGCACATATATAAATAAGGGAATAGTATTAGAATGTGTAGCATTTTAAAAGTTTTTCAATGTTTCAAGATTTAGAAGGTTAGCAGAGATAAAAGGTGGATTGCATGTGCATAAAAATTAAGTAGAAGTCTGTATTATCTTAAAATCATGTTTTCTTGATATGTATGTCAGCATCAACTTTTCAACTTGTGAATAACAGACAGAGAAATCACTGACAATTTTAGGTGTTGTGGTTATAGGCAAGTCATATTCTGAAGAAATCTCAAACCTGCAATTAATATATTGTAGTTGTATCTTTGAGAGCTGCTTCTGGATTGGCCATTTAATTTAGAGTTCGTTGAGGGTTGAAACATTGAGTGCTACATTTCAATCACATTATACTAAAATCTAAATTCCTTTTCAGTAATTAGAAAGATTCATGCTTATCTAGAGGATTGAATAATTTTTCAAGATATTAATTATGCAGTATTCTATGACTGTCTTATGTTGTGTTTCATAAGGTACCTCTTTAGGGATTTGGAGTGATGTTGTAGTTAATGGATATTTATTCTTTTGTTAATATCCTTGTTTCTTAATTTTACTTTAATTGGCAATGTTTTATGCTAGAAGTACTAATTAGTTACTCTTTCCAGCTCCTTGTGGCACTGAAAGTGCGGTATCCTCAGCGAATTACTATTCTTAGAGGAAACCATGAAAGCCGCCAGGTATCGGTTTTCACTTTTCTTTCTTCAAAATTATAAATCTTAATGTTTCCTGAGGCCCTTACGCCATTTATTTCTGAACTTACATAGTAAATATTACTCTTGAAGGAACCAAAATTCACTAGTCTTGGAGGCTTTTTAGTTGTATAACAAATTGTTGTTGCTAAATATTTTCGGCTTTGATTCGAAGACTTGCATTGGTGTATATTATCTGTTGAGCTAATTGTTACTTTATAATTTTTCTTCTATGCAGATTACTCAAGTATATGGATTTTATGATGAATGCCTAAGAAAGTGAGTTTTCAAAACCTTCATTTAGAGGTCCTATGGGGCAAAACCGGAGATGGTTTTCTCTAGAGAAAGATTTGTATGTATATAATGTTGTAGTTCTTTCAATTGGATCCTGTGAGGTATTAAGTGATTCAATAATGTTATGATGCTGGCATGGCTTGATTGATATCACACGTAACTGGATCTAGAATCCAGTGAAGCTTAACTTGTGGGGGATTGATCCCTTTGCCAGGCTCAATTTTATGAGTTAATTAATGAATCGGTTGATCTTAGATGTTAGCTTATTGGTTTGGTTTCTTGAACTTAATCGAATTTCTTGTTTCTCTTTTCACTTTCATGATAGTTCTTGCTTTTGATTATTTATTTGCAGGTATGGTAGTGCTAATGTTTGGAAGATCTTTACAGACCTTTTTGATTTTTTCCCACTGACTGCATTGGTTCGTGCTGATTTTTTTCCTTCTATTTATATATATATATATATATATATATATATATATATATATATATATATATATATATATATATATATATATATATATATTTTATTTATATTTCATTTGAAATGTATAATGTATTGTAGTGCTAATGTTTTTTTAATTCTTTTGTGCTTTTACATTTGACTTTTCAATTTACATCATTACATGGTTTATGAGATATGACCTTTTTCTCTAGTTGTTAAAAGCATAAGAATGCCGATATAATTCCTTCTATTACTATGTCTTGCGACTTATTTGAGCTCCAGTGCTGCACCCATTTCTTGAATTATAAGCTAACCTAAATTTCTGTGTTTCATTGAAAAAATAAAAAGTTTCAAGGGAGTAAAGTGCTATAATGAACTAAGATATAAACCAGTAAGTTTTAACAAACGCATTTAGTTTGCTTAAGCATAGATATGATAATATTATATATCCATATATGAACTTAATATATCTGCCATTAGAAGACCTTTGTAGTTTTCAAAATGAGACCTGATTGTGGTTTGTCATGCAATTCCACTGAGCTTTCAGGAGTAGTGAATGTAATTTATTCAAGTTTTGTTTAGTTAATTTGTCTTTTGTGACTATTGAGGTTGATTGTCTTTATCATGCTCTGGGATGTTGGATTGGCTGGTGAGCAACTTTCTTATGTTTGACACAATGAATAAATTTGAAATAGTGAAAGTTTTGTGCATTCGGCCTCTAATTTAATAGAGTCCCCTCCAGGTTGAGTCAGAAATATTCTGTTTGCATGGTGGACTGTCACCTTCAATTGAGACCCTTGATAACATAAGAAACTTTGATCGTGTTCAAGAGGTTCCTCATGAAGGGCCCATGTGTGATCTGTTGTGGTCTGACCCAGATGACAGATGTGGCTGGGGAATTTCTCCTCGTGGTGCTGGATATACTTTTGGCCAGGTAACCATAACTTTAATTTCTCAACTCTCTACATGGTTGAACATGTTATTTTTGAAGCATTGAGAGATCAATTATTGTCTTATTATTTTAATTTTAATTCCAATTCACGTTCTTTCAGGATATATCTGAACAATTCAATCACACAAACAGCCTTAAGTTGATTGCTAGAGCTCATCAGCTGGTTATGGATGGGTTTAACTGGGCTCATGTATTTTTCCTTCTCATGGAATGATCTCCTATTTCATTTGCTTGCTTTAGAATTATGGGGGTAAAATTTTGGATATGTGCATTATTTTGTTGAAACAGGAACAGAAGGTGGTTACCATTTTTAGTGCACCTAACTATTGTTACCGATGTGGGAACATGGCTTCCATACTGGAGGTTGATGATTGCAAGGGCCACACATTTATCCAGGTCTCTCTTCTCGGACATTTAACATACTTTTTTCTTGTTCTGTTAGGCAATATATTGTTAACTTCAGTCTTATCCTTTGGAATTTGAGATGTTTCTTGCAGTTTGAACCTGCTCCAAGGAGAGGAGAACCTGATGTCACCCGTAGAACGCCTGACTACTTCTTATAATGTAGCTGCTGAATGTACTGGTATCATTGTTACCTCTACTTGTCCACTAATTTCAGGTAGTTGTGCATCTTCATTGGTGAGATTGCTGTAAGCATTTAAATCCATTGATATACATGTCCTATGCTTTTATGGCTGTCCAAAGACTGCTTTGATGTATAATAGGCAGGTAACATTCCACTGATCTGTTACGCTCAAGAACTTGCTGGACACCATTTTCGGAGAGGTTGCCAAGATGACGCTATGTCAGAATATGTATTATTCCAGCAAAATGTGGATATTTTTTGTTTTTGTTTTCCCTGAATTTATTTTGTCTCATGTTTCATACCTCCCTTTTCAGGCTTTAGATACTGTGACTGGATTTTTTTATCTCGTGGATGCTTTTGCTATGTTCTATCAATTTTCAGTAAAATTTGCATGATAGTAGTGATTCAGTTTTGATTTTATGAATCGGGTTTAATTTATTTATTCGCGCTCATGTGAAGTTACTCTCTGCTTTTCACTATCTGTCGACTTCCACCTTTCATTGACACATAAGTTGCCAATGCATTGCACAAGTTTCTTGCTAATTGTAAATAATGCTAATTACTAAACACATTTTTTTTTTAATAAAATCACTTCTATTATTGAATATGTATAATTTCAAAAAAAAATTGAGGTACACCCTAAAGCTACTAATGAAAAATATAAATTGTATTTCATCAACTTCATTTACCTCTTGATTATAAGTTTCATATTTTTAGTATTACATGCCACAGCAGTTTCCACAAAGGCATATCCATGTGGCATATAAGTTTAATTTTATAGCATGTCAATGGAAACTTTTTCACGCTGTCAACCAATTACAACTAGTTACAAATCATAATGAGTGAATTTTAAAGTAAACAAGATAGAAGAAACGTTTACAATGGAATAATTTGTAAATCCTAAGCAAATTTTTATTGACTAAAATGTGATGATTTCTTGCTGTACAAAAATTGGATTACTAAGCAAATATATAATATATATCTCAACATCACAAGTTGGTGTATGTAAAAAGAGATGGTACAAGGTCAACTACAGACCATGCAAGACCTGCATACTGAAAAAATCTAATTCCAGTATCAACATCAAATGCCTCATGCTTGGAAAGCAGCTTTTGCAAGTAACCTCCTTGTTTAAACTTATCCAATTTTATATAGCCGCTTGATTTTATTGGTATGCCCAACGTGTTTGCTACCACAGGAATTATCCATTTTGCAAGAGCCTTGCTGCAGAATTTCACAATCAAAATTGTGGGTATTCCCAACACCACCCTTCCCACAAATGCAGGTATTGTTAGTCCTCCAGAAAACAAACGAGGAACTGAGCCATGGTGAAATTGATGGTATGTTTGTTGTACTCCGGCGACCTGAACATGATGAGCATTTAATTTAATACATATTGCAGCAACAACAACAATCGAAGCATTTTCCTACTAGACGGGATTAGCTACATGGATCAGACAATGTCACTATATTCTATCAAAAACCAAATCTTCCAATAGGCCAATTTAAGTATTGATCCTTTTCAAAGGTTTCACCTAGAGTTTTCCTTTTGGTCTTCCTCTCCCTCTAATTATATGGGACTGCCTCGTATCCGATCAACTCTTATAACTAAGGCTTCTGTTGATCATTTTATCACATGTCCAAACTAACTTACGGGCAATTCCACCATCTTTTTCTCAATACATTTCATAATACATGGTACAATACAACACGAAAATTAAAGAAACCTGATAGTCAGGATGCAAGTAATAGAAGTAACATTAAACAAGAGAAAGCACTTTTAAAAGCCTTAGGCACTAGAATGACTCGATGATTTATTGCTATATAACAACAAAAACCCGAGACTAACAAATATAGAATAACAAACAGGACAGAAGGATATAGAAATCTAGCTCCAGAACATGTGGATTCCAACAATTCAAGGGGAAGTGATTGAACAAAATTAGATGATTCCCTTACCACTTTGCAAAGCCAACCAGTAAGTGACAAGCAAAGTGACTATTACAACGCAAAGCACAAAACAGAAAGCACCGGATATTTGGCCAACAACATTTTGATTCAACCAACCAGCTTTCGAAAAACCCTTTCATGACCAGCACAGTTTTCCAGAGACACCAATTTGAGACAGCAGCATCTACACGGACTATTCTTACAAGGGGTTGATAATTTATGGGTTATTCATCTACTAATATGTTGTAGTTAGCATTCTACAAAACTTTTTAAGTTCATGAAGATGTACTCGTTCCTTTAGGGGATATAAAGACTGTGTTTGAAACTTCCAAAGACGACTTCTATTAAGCCCCCAATAATCATTACTTATATATGATTATATGAATATGCAAGCAGCAGGTCCAATTCCAATTCGCCAATTCTTTGAACATGGTTCCTAATGCTTCCTCTACCAGAAACTACAGTGTCCCAAATGCATTGAAAATGCTAGATAAGATGATACTAGAAATTTGACTAAGCCAGTAGCATTTTCATCACTTCCAATTACAGTGATGTTCAAAACTAAGAAAATATAGAGCATAAGAGAAAAATTACACAATGAAACAAGGAGAGAAGACTCTAAACTCTAAACAAACATGTGTCCAAATGTGAGAGAAAGATGGTATGGTAATTAGTAATTTATTAGAGAGAGAGAGTATTTACTATCCTGTCTCTTTCCTCATTAACTTCTCAAATCACCGGACAATTCCATATGCATTCATCTCTCTTGTAAGAGCAAGGTCTATTTTATTTTATACAGCATGACCCCCACTTGGAGCCTTAATACTAGTAAATCTTTTAAAAGCGGTGACATAAATCTAACATTCTTCACTGCAATTCTCCCCACCCTAAAAGATCATATCAGAATAAAATAACCAAATTTAAAAGGAAAAGTAATTTGAAAACCCAAAAACTAAGTACAGCTCTAGCCCTTGGCATGTTTAGTTAGTATTGGAGTACTACCAAAACAAATCCTAAGGGCCTAGGGGAGTGCTTGATTCTACTGCAAACCACTGTATTTCAAACTTGCAATGATGTGAATTGCATTACAGCTAAATTTGAAACTTAGCTTGATGTTTATCCTTGAACATATTAAACTGTAATTAACATGCTCCAGTATAATATGGATGTTTAATGTTTTATAGCTGCTGTCAGACATTTGACGTGTCTACTCTAAAGTTGCACTAGATAAAATTGTATTCAAAATATTCACCTCAAACGTTAGCACTCCATGCAATAGGAGCAAGAGTGTAGTTATAAGCTGGTTAAAATGCATTTGAAAATCCAAGTCAGTAAAGTCACTATTCAAGACTAGTTACATATAGCCTCAGCAACTTCAGAATTTAAATTCTTATATGGAGCCCACAATATTAAAAGGGATTTAGAGCTAATCAATTGCAATTACCTAAAGCACCCCAAGAACTCTTCTTTTAGTCTATGATTCTAGTTAAGTGTCATTTTCCTAAATTCTGTTCTCACTCATGTCTAACCTATACCAAGAGGAAATTATGTAACCTTGTTTCATAATATGAAAGACGAAACAAATTTGGATGATGTTAAAGGGTGAAAAATTGCTTACAATTCCCAATGCAACACCATTGAAAGCAGTGTGATACTCAAAGCTTGGAGTTGGAAGTTCAGGAGTTGGATAAGCAAAAAGCAAGAGGAAGCTTAAGGCAGCCCAAAAAGATGTAACTGCAACAAAAACAGAATAAGATGAGATAGATACAAAGAAAAATACTGCTCAAAAAAAAAAAAAAACTTGCATAAAAAATTAAGTAGTCTTAAACATTTTGTAAAAATAAGATGCTTAAGAAAAACATCCTAAAAACCTTGAGAATATAAATACAATCAAATTTCTACAATGTCAGTGCCAGCATGAGACATGGTTAATATAAAGCATAAAGCTATACTGTGCTGAATTTATTAATTAGACATAAGAATACCATTTTGTCCTGAGATCACAAAATTGTCTATGTATTCATCAACTGCAAGCCAAAATGCTAGGATCCCAAGTCCAATAACAAGACCAGCAAGAATATCAACCAAGCTGTGCATGCCAAGGTAAATTCTTCCTACAAAAAAAGACCAAATAGTTTTCATTGTTTTTCCGTGCAATAGGCCAACAACAGGCAGTTGCTAATAATGTAAAAGTAAATAGAAGACTTACCTAAACCAATGAGGACCACGAGCAAGCAAACAAGAGAAACTCCAATATAATTAACATAGGAACCTTGAATTTGAGTATGAGTCAGGACATAGTGCAAAAGGTAGCTGACAAACATCCATTCCAAGGAGAAACATCCATTAACAACAAAACAAAAACAATTGAAAGCAAAAGTTTCATCTTTCTCAATGGATATAATCTAACTTTAAAAAACTATATCCTTCTAATCAAGTTCAACTGATGATAAAAGATAGGTAAAACATATCATTTCAAATACATTAATAAGTTTTTACTTATTTGGTAATAATTTTCTACTTAGTTGGACCAGAAAATAGAAAAAAAAGAAATGGTAAGTGTAACCATATGACTTGACTTTTAAGGCATCCAACCTGCTCAACTTTCTAGTCAGAGTACATACCTAGCAACCTTTATAACACTATACAAAACTTGTTCACCCTAAACACATGCCTCAGGAACAAAAGCAAGTAGGATGACTTAGGAACAAAAGCAACTAAAGAGAATAAAAAATACCCAGATAAGCAAACTGTGTTGAGAGTGTGAGAAGAAGGCAGTCCATATTCTAAGGCATTGTCTTCTTCATCTTTTGTAGCAGTTACTCTCCTAACAGGTGGAGAAGGGGGTCTTGGAGCTGAAACCACATCCTGTAGTTGAGTGACACAAACACCATAAGTAGTAATTAACTTCAACAGGTAAAAGAAGTTATCACACATAGATTAAAAAAAAGCAAATAGATACCTTTATGCAATTCCCAATATAATCACAAAACGCCATCAACAACGTCATCTGCCTGGCCAATTGGCCATGACCACTCTACAAAGACACCAAAAAGCCATTCAATTTGAAACTTCCAAAACAAGATCATTAAAATAAAAAAGCAAAATTCTCACGTGTACACACCCAGAATAGGAAGGGGAGAAAAGCAGTGTAAAAGGGCACAGAAACAACACATGACAACCCAGAGAAAATAGCATCCAGGAATCCATGCCGGTAACTCTGCATCAACCCAGTAAATAAAAATCAGCATTTAAAGCTAAAACATCAAAAAGCTTAGAACTTTGGTAGAATAACAATCTGGGGTTTTGTTATTTTTCATTAAAAGCGATTTAATTAGCTGAATTTGTTAGTTACCTGGATCTGAAGGATTATAGGGGTTCCAGATTCAACAAGGTGAGAAACCCAAGGTTGTAGAAAAGATCTAAGGTTGCGAGTGAGATTAAGGTATGAAGAAGAGAAAACCCAGAAGAGTATTGAACCCAAAACAGCACCTTGCCACACTGCTGCACCTGCACCTGAAACCTCCATTCTTCTTCTTCTTCTCTCTCTTTGGGATGAGAAGGAGAGAGAGGGAACAAAGGAGAGTCGCAGGAACACAAATAGTAAACTTGGCTGAATCAAAAGTGGACCATGGGAAGTTGGAATCAAACGGTAGGTGTAAGGTAGTGTATATATTCAACTGTTTCTAAATTATTTTTTTCTCTCTTAATAATAATGAGGATGAGGATATTCTTTTCTTTTCATGTTTCTAATAATTTAAAAAAAAAAAAAAATAGTGGAAGATTTTTTTGAACCATGAATTTTATATTAAAAGTTTGGATTTGGACTGGTCACAGAATTGGTTGGAATCTGGCTGGCGGAGAGGAATGTGGCCAGAAAGAACACTGAGAAGGCTCAACGCGTGGCGAGTCACTCGTGAGTCTCTTTCATAGAGAGAAGAAATGGCTATGGTTAAGCTATTCTCCAATTTTATGCTTTGTTTGGCTGTGACAAAAAACCAAGAAGGAGTAAGAAAAAGTATAAAAAAAGAAAAAAGATGAGAAATATAATATAACATTGATACTCATTTACAAGTAAAAATAACTAATTTTATATTTATTAAGGAAGTTAGTTAATTTAGTTTAATTATCTTGATTTATATAAAATAAAAAAAAAGAGTTATAGTAATTATTAAACTACCTTTTAGTTATTTCGGAAATGTGCAATGTTCTTGAAAAAGTAAAGAGAGAATTGGTTTGATTAATTAATTTTTTTGATTTTTTGAATACTTACATTAAATGGAATTGAGTTAGTTGGATTTTGCTTATATTTGAATCAAAAAATATAGGTACTTTTTTGCTTAAAATTGAGTCCAGAGGGAGTAGATTTGATGTGTTGTTTGGTATAAGAGAAATAGAAGAGAAATAAAGGAGAAAGAAGTGTGTTATCTCTCTCCTCTTTATTTGGTTAGATAGAAAGTGATAAGATAGAAATTGTTTTGAAAAAGACAAAAATACGCTTAACTAAAAAATAACATACAAATATTTTTAATTTTATTAATTAAGTTAATTTAAATAATAAATTAATTTAAATTAATTTAATTGATTTAAGTTATTTTAACTAATAAAACTTATTAGTTTAATATAATTATTTTATTAATTTAAATTTAATTTAATTAAATAAATGATTAATTCAATTCAATTTATTTAAATTTATTAATTAATTGAATGAGATCCCAAAAATAATGATACAAAAGTCATTTTACATGAAACACTCTCTCCCTCTTCCATTTTCTTCTCACTTGGGAAGAGGAAAAAATTTGAGTTGGGTCCCACCAATTTCGTTCTCTCTTTCATATTTTTCTCCTCCACCAAACAAGATAAAAATATATTTTCTCCTTTTTTTCCTCTCTTTTCATTTTCTCTTTTCTCATTTTATATTCTAACAAACAAAGCATTAATCATTATCCTAATTCCTTATTGATTAGCAAAATCTATGTTTTTTCAATATGACTTTTATTATTAGGAGAATGCTAATCAATGCCCTTAGGGCACTGGTTAAGAATCTAAAAAGAGAAATTTTACATTAGGACTTGGTGCATTTCATGTTTTAAACAGTATTGAACTTAGTTTTCCAATAAATTTTTACTTATTTTAGTTTCCTTAACCAGTGTCCTTTAGCGTGACCCTTATTATTAAATAGTTTTTACATGAATTTTCTAAAATAGGCAAAAGTGATTTAATAAATGTGTCATGAAATTCATTAAACAACAAAAAATTATTGAAGATAATACTAAATAATATATTATTTTTGGGGTTTAGGATTTAGTGCCAGCACTACATGAATATATATAAATAAGTTAATATCATAAGAGTTAAAAAAAATATTTAACTCAACAAAAATAATAATAAAGATTTAACTAATCTGTTAGTCCACGAATTATTTGAAAAATTTCAAATAGGTTCCAAAATTTCAAAAGTTTTTAATTGGGTCCTTAAACACATAAAAAAATTTATAATATGATCCATTATGTACTTTTACATTAGGGTTTCCTTAAAATTTCAAAAAATATAGAGACCTATTTAAAATTTCGTAAAAAACATAGCGACCTATTTGAATTTTTTCAAAAAATTCAGGGATCCACAAATAATGAGTGGATAGATCACTTAACGTATGCTTAACGAGACCCTAACGGAAAAATATATAAGGGACTCAATTACAAATTTTCTATATGTTCAATGACCGCCAATTACAATTTTTTAAATTATAGAGACTTATTTGAAAATTCTCAAATAGTTAAAGGATAGACAGATTAACCAAATCGAAATTTAATAATTTCGTTACGGCAGGCTGGCTTGCCACAAATAATTTTGTTCTTTGATGTTTCTCCGTGAAATCACCTTCAAACCACTAGATTTAGGTTAGGTTGGCTACCTCCAATAAAATATGGAAGGTCATCTTCATATTCTTGGAGTTTAAAATAGGCACACAAACAGGACCCTAGAAAGCCAATTGATTGACCAAGAACATTGAAATGGGAACATAACATAACAATGATAAATAAATATAATAAAGTGATAAGGGGATACGCGCTCCTGGAACCATGGTCAGCCGAAGTCTAGTTCGAGATGGGTGCTAGTCATGGTAGACTGAACAGTCTTATGGGCACTGGGGAGGATGGAGGAGAGCTGAAGAAGTCAAAGGTCACATGATGTTTTAATCTGACAATCTGGTCTATTTAATCTTTTTAATTGTAATCCATTGATTCTTATTGATAGTTCTCAATTTTTTATAATAAGGAGGAGTTTTATATATATATATATATATATATATATATTGCATGCTTTCTATTTAGTTCTTTTTAATATTTTGATAAATACATTTAGATATATTTTGATATTTGCGGTTAATGGTCACCGGTGAGAGGACTAGAGTCTTGAAATCCAGTTGGCGCCAAACGTAACTGACTAGTCAATGGCCGCCAGCCCTGGTGCTTGACAATGCGAAAAGCTTCTTCTTTTATTTGATTTTATTTATTTCCTTTGAATCTCATAAATCATAACGAAATATTGTTCCCGTGATAGAAACTTCTTACGATGATGCTGACCCCACTGATTTTTCATAGAAGCTGCCAACTAAACTATACCCTTTAGGTCCTGTAATTTATCAAATACATATTAAGGATGTCTTTAAAATTAAATTTAATTAAGTGTTTATTTAATATTATTTTAAATAAATTTAAAAAAAAAACTTATTTTCATAACATAAAAAGAACTTATTGAAACATCATAACACAGTTTTTTTTTTTTTTTGGTCAATAAAAATTTAGGATGAAGGGATGGTGCATCAATTCAAGGTAGGGAAAACATTCAGGCTCTATGAGCACTTACAAGGGAATTTACATCTAACTCACCCTAAGAAGGCTAGTGGGGGCTCAAACCTACAACCTGTCAGATACGAGATCCTGTCATACTCTAATAGACCAACCCCTTCATGTTCATAACACAGTTTTTTAATCTATATTCATAAACTTGGGGGCGCTTCTACTATGCACCAAACATGAGTGGGGTATAATTTACACCACATTTTTTGACCTGTGATAATAAGTTTGTAAGTTTTTTTTTCATTAATTAAAAATAAATCCCTAAATCATTTTAAATTGCAAATATGTCCTTTTTCCCATTTATCAAAACACTGCACTTTTTTTGTCTGAAATCATTTTATGTCACTCTCTTCTTCACCAATCGCCGCCCAGATCCAGCGTTCGAATCTCGACCCCAACTCCTGCGAGCCCATGACCTCCCAAGGTCCGGGCGACCGCATTATCTCCCCAGCTCGAAATCCCTGCCCAACCCCGCAAGTGCCTCCCCTCCCCCAGATCTGCCGGCTAGTCGAGTGCATTCGATTGGGTTTTGAGCAACGGTGGGATTGCTTCGGCAGTTGACTATCCATGTTATAAAGCAAAGAAGGGCCTCCTCTATCAGTTTGCTTCTATATATCATTGAAATTAAAAAAACAAAAAAAATTCCCACTTTTTCTAGTTCAATTATTGAGCTTATTTCCCCTTTTTTCTTGGAACAGGGCCAAAGAGTGCAATCATTGGTGGCTATAGTCCAAAGAGTTTATTCCCCTTTTTCATTTTTTTTTGCTCCATAATAAGGGAATCTACGATGGTTACTACTGCCAAAGAAATGCTACATATTCAAATCAGTGTGTTGATTGGCTGAACTTGTTCTCTTGGTCTGTGATCTTCACCCCCATTTTGTATCTATTCAGTGGTTTTGTTCTTCTTACTCGCCATCTCGTTGTATTGTTCCTCTCGTTGTGCTGTTCCTATTTCCTTTCGGCCTGTTCGTCTGACATTGTTATGTTGTAAGTCACCCTCACCACCGCTTGCTTAGAGATCTACTCTTTAAATCATGACACGCATGTCCATGGGAGACAACGAGTAACCAGGTTTCACAGAGGCAACCATTGGAATGAGTAAAGCAATAAACATTTTTTTTTGAAAGAAACAATAAACATTAATTAAAACATTAATTAAAAACTACTTTTTTAATAAAGGGTTCTTAAATAAATAATACAAACTAAAAGGACTCAGTTGCAAATATGGAAGAAATTTCAGATGACCTGGTCAACTGGTCACAGGTTACAAGCGGCTACAACTTATGTAGATCCAACTATCAAAATCTGATAACACCATGAGAAGCAAATTACACCCCATTTTGCAGGGTGCATTGAAGACACCACCCATAAACTTGTTCGCATAATCCCAAAATAAACATTATAAGCTTTTCCAAAGGTGAAACCGTCCGGAATATCATAAGCAGTTAACACAAACACTTATAGTTATAGGGGATACCATTTACTTCAACTTGAGTCAATCAAAATCGTTCCATATGTTCGGAAAATATTTTGACAAGGTCAAAATCAACTCGGACACAAAATTTGACAAGGTCAAAATCATTTACAACACTAAATTGGATGCAAATGTGACTTGGGAGTGCGTTATATGGTCATTGCCTCATTGGTCCCCCTTTTTTTAGGTCCGGGATGTAACCCAAGTATCCCTACAACCGGAAGCCGTAGGACTAATCCCCCGAGAATGTAGAGTACCAGTTAAGGGGCAACTCCTCTACCCACATATGCAGCTCTATTTCCATCACCAGGATTCGAACCTTGGACATATGGTTAAAGGACCCAATCTACTGCCCACTTGGACCACAATTTGGGAGCTAGGATCCGTCAATTTTGTAAAAATAAAAGAAAATAAAATCTTTACATTTAAAATTAACATTAAGTAACTTCCATGAACTTTCCTAAAAACTTGTCAAAAAACATGAACTTTCCTAAAAAGATATTTATAACAATTTATTTAAATACAAATTGTTGTGCAATTTTGGTCCAAACAAGTCATTTATAGATGTAATTGTAAATATTTCAATTTTTTAATATATTTAATTAATCGTACTACTTAATGAGAAATGCTAGCAACATATTCTCTTATATTGGTTGAAATTCATGTGAGTCCAATTTGAATTTTAACCAGTAAAAAAAAAGTGTATTAAGAAGAAAATGTTACAGAGTATGTTGGTAGCACTCCTCATTAATTAATATTATGCTTGGCCTAATTCACCTAAGTTGGGTGCAAGTTTGTGCAAGAATTTATCTATCACATCACAAACACTCATAATTGCCTCTTCAGCGAAGAATAAGTACACCATGGAAGTGTGGAGCAATTGAGTATGATTATTGATAAATTACATCATGCATAATGAAGGGTGCCCTTGTAGAGTTGTTGCCAGTTTGCCACACTATATACTTATACTCTATATAGGATCCAAGAAAGAGTAATGATTGTCGAACATCTGGGTTTGACACCCAAGTGGACACCTTAGTTAATCATGTGTAAGTTTTTAGTTAATTCAGTTCATTATATGGTTAATGGGTTATATGAATCTTATTTTCCATAATCATATAAATATTTGGTTAATCACATACAAATGTCTAGTTAATTCAGTTTTTTATATGATTAATGGACCGTCATGAATTAACCAAAAATTTACACGTGATTAACCATATAATGAACTGAATTAACCAAATATTTATACCGATTAACCAAGATGTCAACTTTGGATGTGCAACTATCATTTCCCTCCAAGAAAAGAAGGAAAAGAAAAGTACATTTTATTACAGTCAGTTGCAAAGCTTGACCAGTTGATGACATTCACTAACTACCCATTCCTCTTCCTTTCATGACATGTCTCCTTAGACCAGGTACATGGACACTGGTGATATAATGTCTCCAATCTATACCCTTTACATCAAAACCAAACTCCTCCTTTTCTTCTTCAGACATGCTTTCCATCAATCTTTCAGTATTACTGTTATCAAACCTGCATCACAGTTTGTTTGTTCTAAATCATTAGTTTATTCTCAAAAGATGCATACATGAGTTTTCATTTTTAGCTTCCTACAAACATGAGTCACCAGTGCTGCCACTAGTCGAATAATGAGAGGGTAAGGGCCTGTTTGGTTTATTTACAGTTTTCAATTTTCATTTTCTATTTTTAAAATAATTATAAAATTGTTACTTTGTTTTTATTTTGTTTTCTGTTTTCAAATTTTTTTACAGAAAACAGTGAAAACGAACAAAATGGTTGTTTTCGATGTTTTCTGTACAAATCTATGAAAACAGCAAATAAAATGAAAACAATGTGACCGCTTTATAATTATTTATAAAAATAGGAAATAAAAACAGAAACTAGAAATAAACCAAACATGCCGTAATTTTGTATCATACCATCCACCATAAAATGTATATGGTTCATAAATGTTGGCCAAGTACTTTGCTTGCTCCACTGATTTTCTGCAAATATTTTCAAGTTTTTGAGACACCTCCTTTGAGTGTGTCATATCTGTCAGGCCACTTTTCTGAGTTGCATCTATCCAAAGGTGATCTGAGAATTGTTCAGTGGAGCTAAACAACTTCATCATTGGAACTTGAATTGGCCTACCCTTTGAGTCAATGCATGGCGAGGAGCTGTAATGTTCATAAAGCAGTTTTGCCAGGTCTTGGAAGACTAAAGGGTTCACCACAGATGAAGCAATTTGGTACACATTGATATCTGGCTTTTGTGCCATTCCATGCCTTGCCATTGCTGCCAAGGTTGCATTAACTACCATATCTGCTGGGACTTGTGAGAATTACTATTAACCAAACTATGAGAGTTTATGAATTGCATGCTTCTCTTCTCCTTTTCAGATTATGGACACTTTATATAAGTAAACAGTAAAAAAATGGGTTATGTATAAGAGTTTACGTCTCAATTACCACATCCAGTACTCCATTTGGGTCTACCAAGAAACCTGTTAATTGCCCTTTCCCATAGCAGAGAACTATTAGATCCATCATCCTGGTTGTTAAAAGAGAAAATGTTAGTTTTATCATACAAATGTTGTATCAATTTTTAGATTATTCTTAAGAGTTCTTTTTCTTTTAAGGGAGAGAGTTACCTATTTCCCTCCATCCAACCAGGAAATGGCTCTCAAAAAGTGCTCTCAATAACACTAGGTCGAATTATAACAACAGGAATACCATTCCTCAATTTGTCTATCATCATTTCTCCCATAGCCTTTGTGAACACATAAGTATCATGCCATCCATATCTTCTAGCCCTGCTTAAACAATAACTTGCATCAAATTAGATTATGAATTATAATAATTATAATTAATTTGTGAGATCAAAATCTACATAGGAGTCTGAAGCTTTCTGCCTACACTATCTTTCTTGATATTTTCATAAAGAGGGCAACAAAATGAAAAATAATGAATCATTAAAAAAAGAAAAAAGAAAAAAGAAAAAGGACAACCACTACCTTTCTAGACCCAACTCCCTCATCTTTTGAGCTAAGATGTTGTCTTCAATGTTTCCCTTGTAATCTGAAACCAGATTTATTTCACCTTCAATGGCCAATATGGGAAGGACTTTTGATGGAGCTTCAGACATAGTGTTTTCTCTTGCTAGGCAATCTCTAATGCTAAATGGTCTTTCCATGATTCTTCCATGTCTTTGTCTATTAACATAAGCTGCACATTACAAGCAAGCAAGGATTTTGGATAAACAATGTTACTTTACTACTATTAACAGTTAAATTTTCTGGGTGTGCTTCACACTCAGCACATGGATTGCTGATTTGTTTTCAACCAATTCTTATCCTTTTACCTGTTGAAACTTGCAGAAAGAGCTTAAGCTTCTTGCACTTTTTTTCGCAATGGTCATAAGGCGGCAAGGCCCTCTGGTGTTTATGTTAATAGCAGTATTATATCTGAGATTTGATACCGGTGAGAATGTTACACTATTACTCAAAGGTCAAGTGAGAACTTATCATTGATGGAGAAGCAATTTGGGGAGTAAGAAAAAAAAATTGAAGACTAAGAAGCTAACCTTTCATCAAATGTTGTATTAGCAGCAGAATTTACAATTACATCTACCTCTTCTGCAATAACATTAGTGTTTGTTGAGTCATGTTTAGTTTCCTCTAGTATAGAGTCTTAGCCATAGTGCTATTTTCTGTTAGTTAGTTTTATCAGTTAGTTAGTTAGTTCTTCTACATCAGTTAGTTTGTTTCAATTCTGTTAGTTCCTTGTATCTCTATATAAGAGCATTGCTGTGCATCTCTATAATATAGAAGATCATTCACTCTTCATATTGATCTGTGCCTAACATTTTGGCATCAGAGCTCCTACTGGGGCCTGAGAAGGAAAGTTGCATACTTAGAAGTGTTAGCAAGAATCAAGAATGGCGAATGAAGGAAACTTTGTGCAACCTGCAATCCCTCGCTTTGATGGTCATTATGATCATTGGAGCATGCTAATGGAGAATTTCTTGAGGTCCAAGGAGTATTGGAGCCTAGTCGAGACAGGTTTCACAGAACCAACAAAGGGGCAAGTGCTGAATGAGGCTCAGCAGAAAAGGATTGATGAGACAAAGCTGAAAGATCTCAAGGTGAAAAACTACTTGTTTCAGGCGATAGACATAACGATCTTGGAAACAATCTTGGAGAAGAACACCTCCAAGCAGATCTGGGACTCAATGAAAAGGAAGTATGAAGGAAATGCCAGGGTAAAAAGATCAATTCTTCAAGCTTTGAGGAAGGATTTTGAGGTTCTTGAAATGAAAATTGGAGAAACTATCACTGACTATTTCTCTAGAGTGATGACTGTGGCAAATAAAATGAGAACTCATGGAGAGCAGATGCAAGATGTTACCATAGTCGAAAAGATCCTTAGATCCTTAACTGACAAGTTCAACTACATTGTTTGCTCAATTGAGGAGTCTAAGGATACAGATGAGTTGTCTATTGATGAACTGCAAAGTTCACTGATAGTCCATGAACAAAAGTTCCACAAGCATCATGGAGAGGAGCAGGCATTAAAGATTAGCTCTGAAGAAAGAAATGATCTTGGAGGCAGAGGAAGGGGTGGCTATAGAGGAAGAGGTAGAGGGAGCCAGAGTAGAGCCACAGTTGAATGTTTCAAATGCCACAAACTAGGGCATTACAAGTATGAATGTCCTGAGTGGGATAAGGAGGTGAATTATGTAGAATTCAATGAAGAGGAAGAGTTACTCTTGATGGCTTATAATGATAAATGTGATGTGCAGCAAGCAGATGCTTGGTTCTTGGATTCAGGCTGTTCAAACCACATGTGTGGAAAGAAAGCCTGGTTCTGTGAAATGGATGAAAGCTTCAAGCAACAAGTGAAGCTGGGAAACAATTCAAAGATGGATGTGACTGGAAAAGGTAATGTGAAGCTGAGCATAAATGGAGTTATACATGTGATTTGTGATGTGTTTTTTGTGCCTGAACTCAAGAACAACCTCTTGAGTATAGGACAACTGCAAGAAAGAGGATTAACTGTAATGTTCCAATCAGGAAAATGCAAGGTGTTTCATCCTGATAAAGGTTTGATTTTGCAAACCAGCATGACAACCAATAGAATGTTCATTCTATTTGCTCAGTTATCTGTTAAGAAGGATGCTTGTTTCCATACCAGTGCACAAGATCTTACTCACTTGTGGCATTGTAGATATGGACATTTAAGCCATAAAGGTTTAAAAACCCTGCATAGCAAAGAAATGGTTAAAGGTCTTCCTCAATTGACAGCCACTGAAGTTGTATGCACAGATTGTATGAAGGGAAAGCAGCACAGAGATCCAATTCCAAAGAAAAGTAAGTGGAGAGCAACTCAAAAATTGGAGCTTGTGCATGCAGATATTTGTGCTCCTATCACTCCAGCCTCAAACAGTCAAAAGAGGTATTTCTTATGCTTTATAGATGATTTTTCAAGGAAAGCATGGGTTTACTTCTTAGCTGAAAAATCAGAAGCTTTCAATTACTTCAAATGTTTCAAGAATTTAGTTGAGAAGGAAACAGGATTGCCTATTAAAAGCTTCAGAACTGATAGAGGAGGGGAGTTTACCTCTATAGAATTCCATGATTTCTGTCAAAAGAATGGAATAAAAAGGCAACTAACTACAGCTTATACCCCTCAACGAAATGGGGTAGCTGAGAGGAAAAATAGAACTGTCATGAACATGGTCAGGACTCTACTTTCAGAAAAGAAAATTCCAAAGAACTTCTGGCCTGAGGCAGTGAATTGAACTATGTATGTTTTAAATAGATCACCAACCTTGGCTGTCAAGAATCAGACTCTAGAAGAGGCATGGAGTGGCATGAAACCATCAGTTAATCACTTTAGAGTCTTTGGATGTGTGGCACATGTGCATGTTCCAGATGTTAAAAGAACCAAGCTAGAAAACAAGAGTTGCAAGTGTGTTCTTCTTGGCATGAGTGATGAATCAAAAGGGTACAGATTATATGATCCAATTACAAAAAGGATCATTGTAAGTAGAGATGTGGTGTTTGAAGAAGAAACTCAGTGGAATTGGGAGACCAACCACAAGGAAGATTTGACAGTAGACATGGATCTTGGTGAATCAGGAGCAGAAGAAGAAACTGATGCTGACAGTGATAGTGAAGAAGGAATTAATGAGCATGAATTACCTCTCAATGCAGAATCTGAAGCTGACAGAAACAGAGAAGGAAGAGATAGACATCCTCCTGGATGGATGAGGGACTATGTTTCAGGTGAAGATCTCTCAGAAGAAGAAGGAGATGCAGTGAATATGGCTCAGATTGACTCAGCAGATCCAGTGTCATTTGAAGTAGCAGTCAAAAGCTCCAAGTGGAGGACAGCTATGGATGCAGAAATGAATTCCATCATCAAAAATGGAACTTGGGAACTTACTGATCTTCCAAATGGTGCAAAGAGGATAGGTGTGAAGTGGCTCTACAAGACTAAGTTGAATGAACTTGGTCAAGTGGATAAATATAAAGCCAGACTTGTGGCTAAAGGGTATTCTCAGCAATATGGAGTGGACTACACTGAGGTATTTGCACCAGTAAGTAGAATGGACACAGTAAGGATGATAATTGTTGTTGCTGCTCACAGAGGCTGGAAACTGTATCAATTAGATGTCAAATCTGCATTTCTATATGGAAAGCTGAATGAAGATGTTTTTGTTGAACAACCAAAGGGTTATGTCAAGCAAGGCAGTGAGCATAAGGTCTACAAGCTGCATAAGGCCCTATATGGACTCAAACAAGCTCCAAGAGCTTGGTTTAGTCACATAGAGTCCTATTTCATCAGTGAAGGTTTTCAAAGAAGTAAGAATGAGCAGACTTTATTTCTGAAACACAGTAAGGAGGGAAATGTTCTTATTGTCAGTGTTTATGTAGATGATCTCATTTATACTGGCAATGATGAATGTTTAATGAATTCTTTTAGAAGCTCCATGCAAAAGAAGTTTGAAATGACTGATTTAGGAAAGATGAGATTCTTTCTTGGAATTGAAGTCTTGCAGGAAGAGCATGGAATCTACATTTATCAGAGAAAATATGCCATGGAAGTTTTGATGAGATTTGGCATGTCTGAAAGTAATTCAGTAGGAATTCCTATGGTTCCAGGGCAGAAGTTACATAGAGATGAACATGGAGAAAAGATAAATGAGACTTACTACAAGCAAATAGTAGGAAGTCTCATCTATATTACTGCCACTCGACCAGACATCATGTTTGCTGTGAGCCTCATCAGCAGACACATGAGTAAACCAACACAGCTGCATTTTCAAGCTGCTAAACGAGTTCTAAGGTACTTGCAAGGAACAGTGAACTTTGGCATTCTATACAAGAAGGGAGGGAGTGAAGAGTTGCTGTCATATACAGATAGTGATTATGCAGGTGATTTGGAGGATAGGAAGAGCACATCTGGATATGTTTTCCTACTAAGTGGTGGAGCAGTTGCTTGGACTTCTAAAAAGCAACCCATTGTCACACTCTCCACCACAGAAGCTGAGTTTATAGCAGCTGCAGCATGTGCTTGTCAAGCCATTTGGATGAGGAGGATTCTAAAGGAACTAGAGTATGTTCAGGAAGGGTGCACTACTTTACTATGTGATAATAGCTCAGCCATAAAACTGTCCAAAAATCCAGTCATGCATGGTAGGAGCAAGCACATAGATGTGCGATTTCACTTCCTCAGAGACCTTACAAAGGAAGGTGCTATTGAATTGATTCATTGTGGTACAAAGGAACAAATTGCAGATCTAATGACCAAGCCCCTGAAGTTAGAATTGTTTATCAAGCTTCGAAAGCTTCTAGGAGTATGTGAAATTCCCAAGTTAAACTAATTGCATTTTACAGAAAAATGTCCTCTGATATGCAATAGTTTAAGGGAGGGATTGTTGAGTCATGTTTAGTTTCCTCTAGTATAGAGTCTTAGCCATAGTGCTATTTTCTGTTAGTTAGTTTTATCAGTTAGTTAGTTAGTTCTTCTACATCAGTTAGTTTGTTTCAATTCTGTTAGTTCCTTGTATCTCTATATAAGAGCATTGCTGTGCATCTCAATAATATAGAAGACCATTCACTCTTCATATTGATCTGTGCCTAACACTGTTATCCTCATCTAGTCCAAGATTGGATTCACAAATATTGCCTACAATAGGAACTAGGTTGCTCAACATAAATTATTGATAGGATTTTCCATGGACTTGTCTTAGGCATCTGAAAAGCTCAGTATTTATGATCTAAACCACAAAAAAAAAAAATTTGTGAAATCAAGAAGTAAAACTGTGAAATTTGACAGATATAAGCAGAAGAAACAAAATGCCATAAAACCATACTTCATTCTGCATTCTGTCTATTGCAGCTTGTTTATTCTCAGCCTTGATCAATAGATACATTTTTCCCACATCCTGTTCTGTCCTTAAAATCTTCTCAATCAGAACTGGATTAATAGTAAACAAATGTTAATCATATACCATAATTAAAAGCAGTTGAAACATGGAGGAAAACTTTGAGATGCATAGAACAGTATTTCCAAAAAAAAAAATTGCTTTTACTCTTTAGGCTGATACCTTTTGCTAGAAACCCAGTTGCACCAGTAATAAAAAAATTCTTCCCTTTTAGAAACTTGACAATTCCTATGCCATTTTCCACTCCTATTAATGTGGTTGATGTTGGTCCACCATAAGTCACCAAATCCTCCACTACAATCTCTCCCTGGCCTTTCCCATTTTGGGATATGACCAAGCTTCCTGGATCCATTAGTGTTGTAGTGTGATCATTGCTAACCAATGTTGGTCTTTCTGATAATATAGAAGAAATCCCAGTGGACTAAATCACATTCCCACCTCCTTGACAATATACAACATTAGTCTTTCTCCTTGCATGGCACCGGTCATTATTTTCATGCACTCTAGTGAGTTTATTGGGTGAAATTGAGGAAGAACTTAGGGACAAAACTCCCATGACTATAGCAGGGAAAATGAGAACCCCAGTTCAAGAGAAAGGGTGCTAACTAAAGATGATGATGCAGTTAAAAATGGTTGACTTGAAACCTTAACTAATGTCTTTCTAAACAAAAAGAAAAAGCAAGTAAACAAACTCAGCTCTATAAGAGATTGATGGTTTTGGTTGGTTGGTTTGATATAAAGAGAATGATGAAGGGCAGAGAAAGGTAGGGTGGATTTAGGATGAAAGTGATGGTTGTTAGGTACTTATAATACTGTATTTTTATGAAATGTGAGAGTATCTCATAACAGCTCTCTTTTTGCCACCCCTTCACACCTCTCACAAAGGTACCAATGCTGATATGGCGAGTGCTCTCTTTTTTTCACTTGTTTGATTAATCATCTTGGTTAAGTGGTGAAGGTTTTATATCACCAAAAATATTTTGAATACCAAGATTATGACACTTCCCCTGGACAATGTGTGACATGTGAGGATGATTTTCGATTTTTGTAAACAATATGTTACAATGAAATAAATATATTATATACTAAATTACTTGTATAAATGGGACTAGTTTAGTTGTTTTCAGTTACACTTTGGGGAGCGGATCTTTTCAACTGGAGAGTTAACTGATGTAGATAATCTGGTTGTCTAACATTTTTAAAGAAAAATCAACATTTGTTAAGCACTTGGTTGATGAGTCTCCTAAACATGAGGGCTTCGCAACCCATAATCTCATCGATGCGAGAGTAAAACTTGAATTTTGAACATTCCCAAGACACCAGCATAAAAATCAATCATGTTAGAATGGTTTCCAAATTACACAAACAAAATTAGCAATTTTCAAATTTAAATTTTGAAAAAGAAAAAAGGCCACATACCATATAATTAGCATGCAAATACAAGACCATAAGAGCACAAACTTCACACTATTTTCGAATATAGTCCAATGTCTTAGCAACCAAAAGCCACCCAACAAGCTGTGGATCAGATGGATCCAGCCTTGTAGAAGGAACTCAAAAATCAAATTACACACTATACACAATTAATAGCTAACACATTCTACGGTAAGAATTGGCAATACAATTACAAAATGGATGATGATCTTTTCTCTCATTTTGATGTATCATACATTGTCCCCACCAATACTATCTTACCACATATTATATTTACCTTATAAAAATTACATGAAATTTTAACTGATGTGGTAAGATAATATTGCTGGGGACAATGTGTGGTACAGCAGAACGAGGCATCAGATCCTCTCTCTTACAAAGCATATATGTATAGTAACAATTAGCATCAACCATTTGTTCATCCAAAAAAAGAAAACAAAAGAAAAGAAAAACAGTCCAAAGTTTCCACATCATCCATGTAAGGGTGATCTCCAATCCAGATCTTCTTGTGGATAATCTTTCTGAAGTTCATTAGGTGGTAAGAAGCAGTCCATGGATAAGCCTGGAACATTGAATGCAACATCATCAATGGTCCATGATTCTTCCAACCTTGTGATGGCAGGACCTGCCTTTAGATTGTCCCCAAACCTTGTGATCATCACATTTGACCGGCCACTATGTGCAATCATCACACCATCCACCATCTTGTAATCCTCAATCTTTGTTGACATTGTGGTCTCCCAGTATGTGGGGTGTGTCCCAGGTGATTGAATCCTTGTAAGGTAAGAGTCCTCTAGGTACACTAGCAGCCCATTTCTCTGGCAGAAGTAACCAAATGTAACATGTTTGATCATCTCTGCTGTGTTGTCACTACGATCAACCAAGTTCTTTTGATCAGCTGATAGCTTTAACACAAAACAATCAATGCCTGAGATTTGTTGTTCTCCCATGTATTGTGCACCACAGAATACAGCAGATACTGCCAAAGGGTCTAGTCCCTACAACATGTACAATAAAAAATGTTGTTTAAGGGTAAGAAAAACACAACCATTGACCTCATTAGTGTGATGGGTTGTTAGCACTCTAAAATGACTATTCAAAATTTTTGTTAACCAATCGCAATTTTATAAAAAGAAAATTCAAATTATACTTGATTAGAAGAAATGTAAACAATTTTACAAAAACAAAAATCAAATCATGCTTGATTAGTAGAAATGTAAACAAAAACAAACTGCCAACAACCTCACCCCACTCACACTCACCAAATCAACTTATGATAGTTCACTCACTTTTACAGTTGATTCGTACGTTTAAAATAAAAAGCCCCAACCCATGAATTTCTTAGATGCTGATCAAGTCAAGTCACTATACTATATTTTTCGTAGTTCATTGTCCCATAGTGGACCAGAACCAGATGGCCTAAAGCCAAATTTTCCCTGAAAAGTAGTTTGAAATTTCATAGTGATATTAAATTCAACTAATTTGTCTTATTAGACCTCTTAAGATTTTTTTTCCTTTGTTTATTACAAAGAATCTTAAATTAATAGGTCATGCCAAAATAATTACACATGGTGATCGATTCCTATTTGAACCAGCTTCGTGAATAAAGAAAAGCAAACAGGAGAATGTAGTTAGATCCAACAAATGAGAAGAATTTAGTAGGAAAAAAACAAAGATCCATTATATTGGCCCGTAGCATATGGAAAAAAAAAAAAGCATGATTGGTATTAATTAAATTCAGCAAGAATTCTCATCAACCAGCATTTATGAATTTTTAAAAAATTGAAGATATTTGATAAGTTGTCCCCATCAGTTACATCATGTCTGTGTATATGAAGATTTTATTAAATCTATTGTCACAATAATGCTAAATACCATGCCCCACCATGCAAATTTCAAAAGGGGCTCATTTCTCATATATTTTTTTTTCCCCCAATGAGATATATAGGAGGCTTTACATGAGTAAGGGAAAGAGGAAAACATAAATAAAAAGGATGGGAGTTTGAACTCACATATTCATAATCCATGTCATAACTCTTAATTAACTGAACAAACTCAACGGAACCATATTATTAATAATTAATAGTATAACAAAATATTAAACCAGTTCATGAAGCCAAGAGTTTGTTAGGTCTAACACCACCAATTTTGTTATAATGAGGGGTGACATAATATTCATAGTCAAGCATCATCGTATTTTAAGAAAATGACATTCAGCTGTCTCTCATTAAATTGGTATTTAGATTCCAAAAAAACATGGAATTAAGCATCACCAAACCTTGCTTTCCGTAACAAATAGGACTACTAGCAACAAGAACTTCAACAACCAAACAAGTAAACCAACAATACCTTATAAGTTGGGTGTGTTATTGGTTTTGTTCTGGTGGTGGTTTTGGTTTCTATTCTTTTAGTTTGGATAATTTTATTTGGCTGATGATAGATTTGGGTTTTTATTTTGGGTTACAGTTCCTGTTTAGGGTATCTTTGGTGGGGTACTTTTACTTTTCTGGTTTATTTTTTGGGTTAGGAAGTTCTCTGTAAAGTGTAGGGGGTTGTACTCCACCTCTTGTTCATTGGTTTTCTCCCACTTATATTTATATATATATCTCTATTGATTCATAAAAAAAATATCAAATCTATATGTTTTTATATATCATTTTTTACACTTATTTAAGATGCATAAACGTTAATCACATGTATTGGATAATTAAGTGCCCCAACAATACCCTTAATTAATTTACCACGAATTTATTAACCAAATATAAAAAAATATATAAAAGCGTGGTGTGAGGTCCTCACGTCAATAGACGAGAATCTGCTATCTCATTTTAGTGTATCATATCCTGTCTCTACTAATAATATATTGTCATGTATTCTACATTTCCAATATTATATAAAATTTTAATAGATGTGACAAGATATGATTGGTGGGATAGAAGTACACCAAAATACAAGATATCATGCTATCAAGATTTTAAATAAAGGTTTGTGACCATATTCTGGTCCACGATGTTTAGGTTTTGGATGTATCCAAAACCGAAACGCGACAGCAATTACGACTGCGTTGATCACATTTTCCCGTAACAATTGCAGCGCAATCACGACTGCAACCGCAATCACAATATAAAATCTTGCATGATATGGTGGTGAACTTGCCTGAATGGTGCGGCGAAGAGGGCGGACACCACCTTTAGCGGCGTGAGCGCCGAGCCAAGGTGTATGGCGCCAAGCAACAGTACCATCACTACCAGCCAGAACCTTGTGACCAGCCACAACCATCTCAATCTGCCACTTATCAGGAACCATTTGCCACATCACAAAGCAACCTCTCTCTGACACCCCAGCGCCCCCTCCAACGTCATCCACCACACCCATTGTCACATTCCCGGTCACAAAAACATTCTTCATTGTCCCTTCCAACTTCCGGCAACCCGTCGCCGCCGTGAAGTGTTGGATGATATACTCAGCTGACGATGACACCTGTAACAACAAATAAAGGTACATTATTGACATGTTTCTTCTTTTTAGAAAGAGAGTAAAACGTTAAAAGGAGTAGATGGGGAAAGTAAAGTTTGAGACTTTAGAGTAAATCAGATGCACATGGTAACATGTACAGAAGGACGCTTTCCTATTAGTGCAAAAGAAAAGGGAACCTGCAAGTGGGTCTGAGAATGGCAACTTATTTATTGGTGGCACACATGATGATCGTACAGAAAGTGACAACATTAGTCCCACAAGTGTATCATGATTCATAACACTATATCATGGATTCTGATGGGTCATTAAAATTAAATATTTAATAATTAATAATAAATAAAGATATTTTTTTGATTTATCATACGACTTAGAATACATTGTATGACACTAGATATGATCCCAAAATAATAGTACCCCTAGTAAGCAATTTGTTATACTAACTTTCTTTTGGTTATTTGAAACTAGCAATCAGGTGTAAACTCCTTCCTAAAATGATGACTCAAAAATTCGAACTTATATTCTTATAAATAAAATTCATTTGGGACACAATCTATTTCTACTACCATTCACCACTTCTGGGTATGCTAACTTTAGCTAGATACAAAATACTTGCAATTTCGTGAAATGTCGAACATTCATGTAAATAACATGGATATTTTTGTATGTTATATATAACACTATAATAAATATATTGTATGAAAAATATAAATTGAAGTGTATATTACTATATTGTGAGTATTTACATAAAAGGGCTCCTAAAACTATATAATGAAGAAATCAGAGTAGCATGCTTGTAAAAGAAAGGTATAGAGAAAATGAAAGACATGATTAGATGAAGAAAATGGTTGCCTGATTGAGGGGTAGTTTGGGGTGGGGAGGGACAGGGAAGAGAGGGCAAGCGAGAACACTGAGAAGGATCTTGAGGTCAGGCTTCTTGTTGAAGAGCGACTTGATACAGTTCCAGCTTGTACGCCATGATTGAAGCCCTTTCTTTGTTGAGGCAGTGCTGTCTTGCTCGTTCATGGGTTCTTCTGATAATGTTGCAAGCCGACCCATCTCTCCTTCAGAGTTCAGAGAGAAGAAAGAGAGTAGAAATGTTTGCAGAGGACAACATGTTGAAAGAAAGAAAAGACCGTCTTAAAAGGAACAGGTTCTATTCTTTTCTGGTTTAAGCACACGCTCCACAACTGCGTGTGGCACACCATCTACCCAAGGATATAATCAGTGAAAAATATTCTTTGGTTGGACTTAATAATTTACTAAAGAAAATTACGTTTCCTTCCTATCAAAGTATATCAAAAGAAAAATGAAAAATACATAGTGATTGAAAGTATTTATTTTAAGTAAATTCAACCTTGTTTTAAATTAGTTTAAGAGTTAATTTTCTGTTCTAAACAATCAATTGAGAATTAGTTTCAATTTTCATAGTCACTTCAAATGGTCAAAACTCATGGTAATACTTCAGAATGTCACCAGAGAGACAAAAACCTTAATTATGGTGGTTCATAAAAAAATTAGTTCATTGGTTTTAATATATTTCAATCTTAAACTACATGCAATTATATATTGTGAGTGAGTTATAATTTAGTGCACATGCTTATATTTATATAACTAAAATAACACATTAGTACTGCTTGATTTTTGATTTATGGTGCCATCATGAAAAAATAATTTCATCGTTTTTTTATTTTCTGCTTCAACCATAGAAGATTCAAGTTCTTGTCCCTCAACTTTTTAGATCAATTTCCGCTACCTTGTGGGTTAATTTGGACAATGTCGAGATCACCTTTAGACGAAATGTGCCCGAGAAAGACAAAGAAATGATCCTTAATTGGATAGATGGAAAGACCGTGGATTCTCACTTCTATGATGTCATTGACCGTGTTTGGAAGATTATGATTGGCCAGCTCTTAGGATCTAGATATTGGCTTGGCTATGTCACTTTGGTTTCTGTTCAATCCATATGTAATGTCGATATCTTAATTGGCTTAGCTGATAGAGGTGAAACTCAAATGTGGATAGGGAATGCCCCAACACAACCTGTTCAAAAAAAAAAAATTCCGCTACCTTGTGAAAGTGTCGTAACTTGAGAAAATCTATGGTCATTACCTTCTTATTAGAATAATAATTAGCATAATTGTCCAGAGAAAAGTTTATCATTACTTTTTAAAATGGCCAAGCACTTGCAATACAATAGGCGTTGCAGAACTTTATATCACATGCTTTGCATCTTTTGCCAGAGTAGTACATGATGGAATCTGTAATGGTACGTACGGAAAGGAGAAATGCATAAATTAATTATAACCCATCTTCACCCTTTTTTGTATTACTAAAATCACACCACCAAGGTTCCCCTTAGCAGTACAATTTATACATAATTCGTAATCATCATTTATATTGAAATTCGGAACATTGTTCACAGTCACAGCCTCAATGTGGTGAAAAATGAACCATGTAAAACATTAAAAAATATATATGTATATTTTCTTCATAATTCATATTTGTATAACTTTTATAACTAGAATAATTTTCTATAGTTTTACTATAATTTTAAAATAAATAGATGTGATATATATATATATATATATATAGTAAAGTAGGCGCGTGGGATTTTAAGTATATAATAACTGGTGGGATGGTGAAGTTAGAATAGGGAGGAGAAGGAGCTTTTAAGGGAGGCAATGGCAATGCAATGCAGTTGACGTGTCCACATCTCCCCGATATATGTAATAATTCATTAATGCCTTTTCTGGTAGTTTGGTGCAATTTTGGGCACATTTGCTTTGTTTTTTGCTTGGGAAATTTCTGGTAAACATTTCAGCGTCTTCAACTCATCTCACACTAATGTCATCACTGATGGTTGCATTCTTTATTAGGGTATAAATAAATTGCACAATCATTCAGATTTTGAACTTCAGCATGTTGGTTAATGTGGCAATTTCCAGCTCAATGGGTTAACAAGGAAGAAAATTCAGAACCACTTTTTTAGATAAAATGGAAGAAAATACACTACGCTTCAATATGAGGACACCTACAAAATAACAATCCATATCGAGAAAATGACTAAGGTTGGCAAGACAATATCTGAACAAATGTTGCCCTTTCATTAGGTACGTAGTATGTAGCAAAGCAATACTGTTCGTATATTTAATAATTAATTCAGCTGAAATTATTGTATATTTTTGCTCTAATTAGCGCATTAGTGTAAACTGTAAAAGACGTGACAAAAAAATAAGTTCAAGAAACAATTTTTCTTATATAGCCTAAGCCAACTGTACCAAGGATTCGGTCAAGACTAAATGGACAACAGACACACTAAATATAATTTAAAATTCATATATATATGTGTGTGTGTAAAGCTTCAAGATTTATTATAATGAACATGGAGCATCATTTTTATTGATATTTAATTTTTTATGAAAAAAAATTTGAACCAACTTATTCTAGTAGAAGTAGCCATATAAAAATAAAAATACATATACATATACAACAACAAAAAAGTGACGAGAAGGAGGATGATGCCCAACCAAGAGAAGGTGTCCTCGATGGGAAATCATTAGCTAAGGTCACTACAAAAAAAAAAAAAGTCATTTTAGCAACGAGTCACTTAACGATCACACTTAATCGATCGCTAAATATGGAATTCAGTTGGTAAATATAAAAATTTGGTCACTAAATCGATTATTAAATCATTTAGCGACCAACAAACTGTTTAGCGACTAGACATTCTGCTACCACATCTGATGGTTGCTAAATCGATTGCTAAATGGTTTAACGACCAAATTTTCATATTTAGCAACCCAATTTAGTGATCGCTAAATACATCTTTTTTTGTAGTGGGTAAGGTGAGTGGTATTGTTCCTATAAGTGATTCATAACCTAAAAAAATACTATAATATCTCCCATGATATCCAATTTGGATGTAAAAATAACATCACTCTAGTATGAATTCGTATTAATTTCACCTTCTAGCTGGAAACCGAATGAGATAGTGAGTACCACTTCCACTACCGAGTGCCGACCACAGAACTGAGTGTGTCAGTGTGGGTAGTTACTCTTTAGTATCAGATAGCTGACTTTTTGACATGTCTGGACCGCAGCACATTTAATATTGTGATGTGAATCTGTGTTTGATGAATTATTGAAATTGGGTGCTACTTTGCAAAAAGCTACTTGGGCTGTCTAAACACGATTACTGCTTTGCATAATTGCTATCATAGTAACTAGATATCTTCTCCTTCAACTTTAGCAGTTGGACTGTTAGGCTATGTTTGGATTAGAAGAGAAGTGGGGAAGAGAGAAGTAGGGTAGAGAGAAATAAGAGAGAGTAGAGAATGAGTAGATTTTTAGATTGTTTGGATTGAAAGAAGTTGGAGAGAGGTAGAAAAGAAAGAAAAGTGAATTTTTTTTGAATAGACAAATATACCCCTATTATATTTTTATTATATTTTATATCAAAAGACTTTTTATTTTATATAATATAATATATCTATTTCTACTATTATTATTATGGATAAACGGCATAAATATAATTTTTTTTTTAAAAAAAAACATAAGCATTAGAATGTATTATTATTATTATTATTATTATTATTTACTCGATGAAGTATAATAGGCCTCTGGCCAGAGGATACGTTTTTTTGTAATAAATTAGATATCATTGCTAGCTTTAAGCTTGCTGTAATTTTTGTGAGACGAGATGTAGTTGTTACATAGAGAGGATATAATTGTAATTTCATACAAGTTCTCTCCTCTTCTCCAATTTTCTCTCCACTTATGGAGAGACATGTTTTTGGGTGGGTCCCACTTATTTTTTTCCATCTCTCTTATTTTCTCTCTACATCCAAACAATTCAAGATACCTTTTTCTTCTCCACTTCTCTCTTCCCCCACTCCCCTCTCCCCAAAATCACCCCATCCAAACAATGGGTTAAGGAAATGGATTCCTGGTGTAACTACGCCCCTCAGTTACAACTTGATAGTAAATATTTTTTTAAGTTGGTTTAGTGAAGATATAATGTGAGCCATCCAATCTTAAATTAATGGCCGAGATTGTTTACCGCATATAAATGCATGGTTTCATTACAGGACTCCGGATCCGACGGTTAGTGGGGATTTTTGAGTAGAAGGTCAAAGTTGAAGTACAGAAGAAAAGGGGGAACTTGTGTCCAAAATAAGACATACATTATTAGTTGATACAATTGAAAGATCACCACAGAATGGCAAAAATAAATAAGACTTCAACATAATTAGTTGATCCAGTTGATAAATAATGGTAGAACCATTCAAGCTTTGAGCTGTTTCAGTGATCTCCAGCATGCATTGCTCAATAAGATGGCCTCAGACAGGCACACAACCTTTTACATTCACCACTCTGCACAAAGAAGGAAGACCACGAACCTTCCTAGCATCCGGGAATATACAGTTCTCCATCAATTGTGCTGACATTAAACAACTGATGGAGCAAATTAATTGAGTTGACTACTCTCAAATTGATAGGCAACCGTAACTGCAAATGGTGAAGCAAGTTGGTAAATGAAGTGGAGAATAGTGTTCATAGTTGGTTACTAGTTAATACCTGCAAGCATTTCTAACCTAAAGAAGAATTAACGAATTATGCTCCTAGATGAGGACTAAATGCAAACAAAAATTACAGAAAACAAACTAATCAGCTCATTGTAGCCAATTAAACAACATATATGAATCTGTATGATATAGCATAACACTACAAGATACCAGAAGTGAAAATTTTGTCAAATCTCACATCCAATTATTTATCAACCCAAAGAGACAAACAATTCCAAATCATTCTCTTGCTTCACTGAGTCTTTAAATACCAAATCACATGACCCGCCCATTAACATTGTAAGAAAACAGAATGGGTTTTTCACTACGCAATTGTACTTTAATTTAAGCACTTTTTTAAAAAAGGTGGAAAATTTAAGTACATTTATACAAGAACTATTATCCTTCAGATTCATATAAAGCATCTCCAGAAAACATGAGTCAAATAGTGAATCCAGGCCAGCCCTTATTAAATAAAGCATCAAAGGAACAAAAGCATAATGCAAAACGCAGTATCCCAATCTATAAAGTTTATTTATGCATTACAATAAGAAGCACTCCATGAATCCAGTATACCCTATAATACTCAAGAAGGTATAAATACCCTATAAGATTGTTTCATGGTTCTAATGAGAAGGCAAATCAAATAATACAACCAATAGATTGACTCATTATGCTTTGATACTTAATGAGAGAACCATCATAGCTACTAGTTTGGAATAGAGCTACAAACCTTGAGGGCAAATAATTTTCCTCAAAGTGGTTATCCTTTTGCTTCTGTCATATGAATCATGAATACAATTCTGCATCAAACCCTCATTCACTTTCATCTGACTCTGAAACTTCATCCTCGCAGAATTCATCACTCGTTTCAACCTCCTCCTCATCCTCCTCCTCAGAGTCTCCATTCCCTGCTTCATCCTTTGCTACAGTATCCATCATTGAAACATCTTCCTCAGGTCTCAATATCACACCTTTACTGCGATAAAGGAGCCCCGTCTGCATTACATGGTAAAACTTCTCTCTATGCCGTGCAAGAGGATGAGGATTTACTAGTTTTCCACTCTGATACCCTTCTCTAAGAGTAACAGTAGTTGTTTTACACTTCAATGACAGATAAAATATACCCGGATACCTAGTGAAAATCCTTGTAAACTTATGTGGAAGATTCAACTCATCCCTCAAGCTTCTCAAGTAGTTCCTCTTGGTTTTCTTGTGCATAGTCAAGCTCAAAAACTCATGAAGAACCCCAACAATTCTCTTCTCCATTAAATCACTATTAGGATCAATATTGCTAGAATCCACGTAGGGAGAAATATAAGGCAATTTCTGAAACTCTTCCATCCAAGCCCTAACCTTTTTCTGTGCACCATAACCCCTTGGAAACCTCATTGGGAAAACCAATGCTGGTTGCCCTCTCTTAAGTTCCCTATACTCACTACCCTCACACCCCTTTCCTTCATTGCTCTTCTGCAATGCAGAAACTGCAAATTCATCAACCCAATTCCTTAACCCTAAACAAGAAACCCCATTTGAGGCCTTAACGAATTGGAAATGATCTGGGTATTTGGGAATTAGGGTTTTCTCAAAACAATCAGGCAAACCCAGATCCCACTTCAAAGGCTGAAGTGACTGAAGGGGTAAAGTTCGAGTCTTTAACATCATGAGAACCTTGCAGAGCCTCTCAACGGCGGCATTCTCCTGATTCTGGTGAATTGCTTGTTCCTGAGAGTCCAAAAACTGTGCCGTTTCGGTTAATTGAAAACAGGGTAAGGAGTGCCAGCGAGGGTGGGGGAATTCGTGGAAGAGGGTTGGGTAGCGGCGGAGGAAGCGGAGGACGGGGACGGTGAGGCCGAGAAGCTTTTGCCAGTCGGAGACGGATTTGGCGGTGAGAAAAGAGGTGGAGGAGCGTTTGATTGCGTCTTTGAGAAGAGAAGCGGCTTTCAAATCGGTTTCTTTGTCGATGATGTGATCTAAGCTTCGGTTTTTGACCCATTTCAGACGAACTTTTGCTATGCCTCGACATTGGTTGTGGAAAGGGTTAACGAGGTTTTTGTATCTTAAATGGTTCATATTTGCCACGAAAATTGTGGGATTTGAGAAAACCCTGATAGTGTGTTTTGTGTTTTGTGTTTATGTTATGTTACAAGGCGGTAGATGTGGTGGTGGTGGTGGTTGTGCCGCCACCGGTGGTGGGAAGTCCTTGCATTTGAAGAGCTTTCGGCATATTAAGGCCCAATATAGGTAATGGGCCTGGCTAGTGCGACCTAAACCCAAAAATAATCGGCCCACTTTTTGCTTTGCATATTGTTATGAACTCTGTGTGTGTTTGGATAAACGTTTGATAAACGTGATTTTAAATGAATTAATTTTGTAGAATTGATTTTAGTTAAACGTGAGTTAAAAGTGAAGGGGTTCATGTTTGGATGTATTTTTTGAAAAATGATTTTTATCAATACATGTTGTTTGGATAGTTTAGACCAAAATTGATTTTGATGTATAACTACCAAATGGGTACCAAGTAAAAGTTGAATATGATAGAGAGTTGTTTCAAGTATGTGGATGATGCTAGGATATAAAAAATAAAAATAAAAATCCAAGAATTGCACAATGCATAGTGCAAATGACTCGGTATCCTAACTCATGTTGTTAGGATGTGTCGTAACTCCACTCATTATTATTTTTTTTGTCTGTGTATGGGAGGTGGGGAGGGACCTTCGAGTTCTTCTGCCTTGTGTGTGGTATTGAGCAGCAAGGAAGGGTAGATAAGAGAACTGAACTCTATTTATCTCAAAATCAATTTTGATGTTACGCAGAAGCTACCCAGGGGTGCTTCCCTGAGGATGTGATTATGATGTCCCAAAATTGCTTTCCCCCAATCTACCAAACAACTGGGTTTGAACCTCATACCACGTTTCTTTATTAGCTGCGCGTTTGACAGGAAAAATAAGTGGTTCCAAACACATACTCTATCTATGTCTATGTACTCAACCTCTCTCATGTACCAATTCCATGTTCCACTTCCTATTCCATGACTAAAAAATGATAAATGTAATCGTTTTTTCTAAAATAATGTAATAAAATAATAATGTATATCTGTCATATTTTAATTGGATGAGACAGAAAGTGACACAAGAATTGGAGACAAAGGATTTGTATTCAGCGTTATGAACTTTTATGTAGTTTTTTATGACTTATCATGTAAGTTCATCCATGTAATCTCCTAGCAAGTATTTAAAAGAGCTTATAAAATAACTAATGACATTTCTATAAGTTTTTTTTAAATTTATTTTAATAACTTTATTAGAGAAACTCATAAAATAAGTTAATAAGAACGTATAGAAAAGTAATAAGCTTTCATGTGATAAATGCTTATTGAATAAACACTTATACCCAAATTAGATTGACAACTTATTTAAGGACTTACACAAAAAAGCCTTATCTAAATCTATAATATAAAACTGTTTCTCTTATCAAATCCAATAGGATTTATTTCCCTTGTATCCCAAAGAACTTGCTCCTTTCTTATCAAATCCATTCGTCACAATGATATTTGGGCTCTGTCTGGCAAAAACTAACGGATAGCGGATAGCAGATAAGCTAGCTGATAGCGAATAGTGGATTAACTAGTGCATTGGATTTGAAGTGTTTGATAAAACTAGCAGTTGGAATAGCTGATAAATGTAAAATGACATAAAATGATATGTTTGCATTTTATATATATATATATGAGTCAGGATCCATTGACACCATGTGTAAGTATTCTACCTTACACCAAATCTCAGCCATTAAAATCATTTAATCCGATGGTTCAAATAATTTTGATAAAAAAAATAAGTAAAGTGTCACGTGCCATCAGTTCCCCCTTCTTTCCCTCACCAACCCTGTCCCCTCCCTGCTCTACTAGGGATTTCGTGAAGCACCACCAACAGGGAGAACCACCCAAAATCCCCCATATGTATGTTAATGAAAAACTGGTATGGATTTCCTACAAATGTGTGGTTTTCAATCCCATTCAGGACGGATCTTTCTAATTGACTTGATTTCATCACCATTTGCAAGTGGACCGTATGAAAAAAGAGAACACTATTTTGTAAAATCAAAATGCAAAATTTTGTTAAAAATGATGACAAAAGGCAGGCACATATGAATGTGGCATTGTGGGATTTTCTTAATAAGACGGGAAAATCCAACAGACGTTATGGTCTATGTAACACCCCGTTTTTCGTAAAACGTTTATTAAAGTTAATTTCATTATTTTAATAATGTTGGTTAAGAGCTAAGTGGGATTTTAGCCTAAAAGTCCCTTTCTGGTAAATGAGCACGCTCGTGCTCATCAGCCAGCAAGCCCGTGCTTAGAGTCAGAAGCGTGTTTCTGATTTTAAGTTGAGCACGACCGTGCTCAATAGTGAGCACGCCCGTGCTCAATGCGTGGACCGCGTCTCGCTGACGTTAAGTGGAGCACGACCGTGCAGAATGGTAAGCACGATCGTGCTCAGGTCCGAACGTTATATACGTGAACAGATTCGAGGGTTTGACGTAAAACCCTATTTTCTTTTGTTGGTAGCCGTCACTAGTCGGCCAGAGAGACCTTTTTTCCCTGATTTCTCTTCGTTCATTGCCATAGTGGACTTGTGAAAGCTAGTGGTTTGGAGTTAAGGTAATGGTTCCTTTTCCTCTGTCAGTTTCCTTTCATTGTAATGAGAGATACTGACCGTTTGTATTTCTGACCAATCAAGGCCTAGTACCGGAGGGAGCCGTTTGAGGATTCGGGATCGGATTACCGTTGGGAACCGTCAGTAGAGCAACCTTCAATCCAGGTATGGGGAGAAGTGGGATTGTACTCATTAGGCAGTGGGTAGTGTAAGGTAACGGGGTCCCCGTGACTCTGGCGTCATTGTATGTTGTATTGTTATATGATTCTGTTAATAACATGCTATTTTTGGGTTGACTGTGATGCTATATGTATTTTATGTACATGTTGGTTGTCTAATGAGTATGATGATATATTGATTGTTGTTATTGATATGATGTTGGTTGGTTGATGTTATGGCTGTGATGATTGTATGTTGGTAAAGTTGTTGATGGAATAATCAAGTTTAATAAACGTGTAAGGTTAGATGTTTAATCCATTAAAAATCTAGTTGGAACTTGGCTTCTGTCCCTGCCCAGAACAGTGCAGTCGTGCATTGAGCACGACCGTGCTGAACAGGGAGCACGACCGTGCTCCCACTCAAATTCTGGAAAATGGCCGCGCTGCTCAGCACGGCCAAGCAGGTTGAACAGCACGATCGTGCTGCTGAGCACGACCGTGCTGAGTGTGAAGCACGACCGTGCTTCACTTAAAAGGGCAGCACGCCCTCACGTGTCCAAGCACGACCGTGCTAAGGTCTAAGCACGACCGTGCTGACCTCCTGGACTGTGATACAATTAAAGGACTTAAGGGGTTTTTAACCCCATTCCCCTATGATGATAAGTTGAGATAAATAATCAAAGATAAAGATTAGACAACCTGGTCATTAATAATATAAGATAATCAGATATTAAGTCGGTATCCGTTGGGTTACCGCACGTTGATAAGTTGAAGTCTTGGGTGCTTAGTGACCCAAGCACGTTGAGTTGAACCTTGGTGCTTATTGGCCAAGGGAGCCTTGACCCCACGGTTTGGGTCTAAGGTTACGTTGAGTTGATGTTGAAAGTCTTGGGAGCTTCATGGCCCAAGCAAGGAGGTGGTTGAGATTGTTTGTTGTTGTGCCATTTGCATAAAGCATTGGAGTAGTTGATGGGGGAGGTTCGACAAAGGGGAGATCGCCCGAGAGTACGGTGATCTGGCCATCCACGGTAGGTCACCCAAGGTTTGGTGACCGAGGCCCCCCGTGATGAGGCATCCATGGTTTGATGCGTTGGCTATCCATGGGGTTCACCCAAGGTTTGGTGAACTGCCGGTGTTGGTGCTTTTATGGCCAATACGGATATGTAACTCCAAAGTCGTTCATCCTGAGTTAGTTTGGATCCACATGCATAGTTGGAGTAGCGGAGTAGTTGATGCATTGCATAGCATAGCATACTTGGTTGTTATGTTACTGATGGATTTGATGTATGCTTATGTGTATGTTTACCTTGCGTACTATTCCTCTGCTGTTTATATGATTACGTGAATCTTACTCCCTGTATTGTTTGTGTTTGGCCTGATTGGCATTTGCAGAGGATGACGAGCAGCCCGGAGAGGAGTGACTCTGAGGAGCCGCCACTCATAGTAGGGTTGTTTTAGTTTAGTTAGTTGTTTCAATTGTATTCCGAGGATTTATTTCCGAAACGGTTATACCAGCTTTGAATTGTGACATCGGGGTTGGGTTATTTATTTGGTTATGTTTTTATTTGTTTAAAACTCTTTCTTTACTTTTCCGCGTTGTAAACGAGTTCATGTGGGACTTTTCTACCCATGGACAACTGTTTTCATCTAATTCAGTTAAATGCATGTTTTCCTTATTATTTGTTTTATATTAATTGCCTTATAACATGCTGGGTAGAAGGGTGTCACATTTAGTGGTATCAGAGCAGTTCGACCTTGTTCGGACGTGGTATGAGTCTGTTGTGAGTCTGTTGTGTGACTCTCGTGTGAATTGTCTATACTCGTATAGATAATGATGTTTTAAGTTAGTTGCCTGTAGCTTTTACTCGCTTAAGTTTCTGTATTAAGAGTTGTGTTGGACTTGTACAGGAACTAATGGCCGGTAGAGGACGCAACGATCAGGCGATCGCGGACGCATTGGCACTCCTGGCCAATGCTATCGGGCAGGTTAACCCTAACAACGGTGGGCCAGCTGAGTTCCAGGGACAAGATAAGTTCCAGAGGAACAACCCTCCGTCGTTCAAGGGCGCGTACGATCCGGAAGGAGCTCTGTTGTGGCTGAGGGAGACAGAGAAGATCTTCAGAGCCATGGATTGCAACGATCAGCAGAAGCTCATCTTTGCTACCTTCATGCTGACCGAGGAGGCAGAGCACTGGTGGGATAACTGCAGGCAGAGGATGCAGGCTGAGGGCACAGCGGTTACATGGGCTGTGTTCCGGCAGAGGTTCCTGGAGAAGTACTTTCCGGCGGATATCAGAGACAAGAAGGAGATGGAATTCTTGTCTTTGAGGCAAGGGTCGCTATCAGTCGGTGACTATGCGGCCAATTTTGAGGAGCTGGCTAGGTACTACACTCCCTACCAGCATGAGACGAATGACCGTTCGAAGTGTGTGAAGTTTGAGGCTGGACTCCGACCTGAGATCAAGCAGGCCATCAGCTACCAGGAGATCAGAGTCTTCCCTATTCTGGTCAACAAGTGCAGGATCTATGAAGATGCCAGCCAGTTCAGAGTTGCCAGTTCCAGAGGGTCAGATAGCCAGAGTGGCAAGAGGACTGATCAGAGGGACAAGGGTAAGCAGAGGTATGCTCCGACCGGCAGAGATTTCAAGCAGAGTGGTAAGAAGCCACAGTTTCAGCAGGATGGGTTTAGAGGCGGGTTCTCTAACGTCTCTAGGCCCATGAGGTGTGGCAAATGTGGTGCTACGGATCACTACTCGTCTCAGTGCAAGGAGACGCAAGTGATCTGCTTCAGATGCGGCAAGCCAGGACACATCAGCCGAGAGTGTGAAGGAGCCAAGGCCGAGCCTCCCAGCGCCGGCAAGAATCAGAAGTCTCAAGCCAATCGGCTGAAGACCACTGGAAGAGTCTTTACTCTTAGTGGAGCTGAAGCCTCCGAGTCTGATGACTTGATTCAAGGTACATGTTTTATAGATGGAACTCGATTAACTGTGTTGTATGATTCGGGTGCTACTCATTCATTCATATCGCATGATAGGGTCAAGAGTCTTGAATTGCCTGTTGCTTTCCTTGAGTATGATTTGTTGGTTTCTACACCCACAAATAAGCTTGTTTCTACTTCTTATGCATGCAAGAACTGTCATATAGTTATAAATGATAGGACATTCATTGCTGATCTTGTATGCTTGCCTTTGAAAGACCTAGATATTATTCTGGGTATGGACTGATTATCTTCCAACCATGTCCTCCTGAACTGTTTCGATAAAACCCTGATTTTTGGAACTCCAAAGGAGTCTAAGAATCCGGACCTTCTCTCTGCCAGCCAAGTTCAAGCTTCGATGAAAGACGAAGCCCAAGTATACATGATGTTAGCTTCCCTGGAAGTAGAGAGCAGCTTTCCTGATGTCGCCAGCTTGCCTGTTGTGCGAGAATTTCCTGAAGTGTTTCCAGGGGACGTTTATAACTTACCCCCAGAGAGAGATGTTGAGTTTACCATAGACTTAGTGCCTGGCACCGGGCCAATCTCCATAGCACCCTATAGAATGTCTCCTCTAGAGCTAGCTAAGTTGAAAGAACAGTTGGAGGACCTGATGAAGAAGCAGTTCATTAGGCCGAGTGTGTCTCCGTGGGGAGCACCTGTGTTGTTGGTGAAGAAGAAGGATGGTAGTATGAGGTTGTGTGTCGACTTTCGACAGCTCAACAAGGTGACCATAAAGAATCGGTATCCCCTCCCTAGGATTGATGATCTTATGGACCAGTTGATGGGCGCTTGCGTCTTTTCAAAGATAGATTTGAGGTCAGGGTACCATCAGATTCGGGTTAAGTCTGAGGACATCCCGAAGACAGCGTTTAGGACGCGATATGGTCACTATGAGTATTTGGTTATGCCCTTCGGAGTGACCAATGCTCCTGCGGTCTTCATGGACTACATGAACAAGACCTTTCACCCTTACTTGGATAAGTTTGTGGTAGTGTTTATAGATGACATCTTAGTGTACTCCAAGAGTAAGGAGGAACATGAGGAACACCTGAGGGTTGTCTTGCAGACCCTTAAGGAGAAGCAGTTATATGCTAAGTTGTCTAAGTGTGAGTTCTGGTTAGAGGAAGTGAGCTTCTTAGGACATGTCATCTCTAAGGGTGGCATAGCAGTGGACCCAGCTAAGGTAGAGACGGTGCTCCAGTGGGAAGCGCCAAAGTCTGTAACCGAGATTAGGAGTTTCTTGGGGTTAGCCGGGTATTATAGGCGGTTTATAGAAGGTTTCTCTAAGATAGCTTTACCCTTAACCCGTCTCACCAAGAAGGGACAGTTGTTTGTGTGGGACTCTAAGTGTGAAGAGAGTTTCCAAACCCTTAAGAATAGGTTGACATCAGCACCAGTGTTAGTTTTGCCAGATCCTAGTGAACCCTTCGTAGTTTACTGCGATGCTTCTAAGCAAGGGTTAGGTGGTGTGCTGATGCAGAATGGTAAGGTAGTTGCTTACGCTTCTAGGCAGTTGAAAACCCATGAGAAGAACTACCCTACCCATTACCTAGAGTTAGGAGCTATGGTATTTGCCTTAAAAATCTGGAGGCATTACCTGTATGGAGCGAGGTTTGAAGTTTTTAGTGATATCAAGAGTTTGAAGTATCTCTTTGATCAAAAAGAGTTGAATATGAGGCAGCGTAGGTGGATGGAGTTTTTAAAGGACTATGACTTCGAGCTGACCTATCACCCAGGAAAGGCCAATGTGGTGGCCGATGCCTTGAGCAGGAAAACCCTGCATGTCTCCGCTTTGATGGTTAGGGAGATGGATTTGATTGAGGAGTTTAGAGACCTTAGTCTAGCTTGTGAATTTACCCCTAAGAGTATTAGGCTTGGTACCTTGAAGGTTACCAACAGTTTGATGGATGAGATTAGAGAGGGTCAGAAGTTAGACAAGTTTCTCTTCGACCAGCGAGATTTGCTCGCTCAGGGTAGAGACCTAAGTTTTAAGGATGGCAGTGATGGCATCTTGAGGTTTAAGGATAGAGTTTGTGTGCCTGATGTTCCTGAGCTTAGGAAGTTGATCTTAGAAGAAGGTCATAGGAGTGGATTAAGTGTGCACCCAGGTGCCACTAAGATGTATCAGGACCTTAAGAGGATGTTTTGGTGGCCTAGGATGAAAAAGGATGTAGCTGAGTTCGTGTATGCGTGCCTAGTTTGTCAAAAGGCTAAGATAGAGCATCACAGGCCTTCAGGTAAGTTGCAACCTTTGAGTATCCCAGAGTGGAAATAGGATAGTATCTCCATGGATTTTGTGTCTGGACTCCCTAGGACTCCAGCTGGTTTTGAGGCTATATGGGTTGTGGTGGATAGACTGACTAAGTCTGCCCATTTCATTCCGATGAACATGGAGTATCCATTGGAGAAGTTGGCTAAGCTGTACATCAAAGAGATAGTTAGGCTTCATGGTGTACCCTCTAGCATAGTTTCAGATAGAAACCCGAGGTTTACCTCTAGGTTTTGGAATAGTTTGCAAGAGGCTTTAGGGACAAAGCTTAGGCTTAGTTCAGCTTACCACCCACAGACTGATGGGCAGTCTGAGCGGACCATCCAGTCCTTAGAGGACTTGTTGAGAGCTTGTGTGTTAGAACAGTCAGGAAGTTGGGACAAGTTTTTGCCCCTAATAGAGTTCACCTACAACAACAGTTTCCATTCCAGCATTGGGATGGCACCTTATGAAGCTCTGTATGGGAGGAGATGTAGGACACCCTTGTGTTGGAGTGAACCTAGTGATAGTGTGGTGCTAGGGCCAGAGATAGTCCAGGAAACAACAGAAAAGATCAGGTTAGTTCAGGAAAAGATGAGAGTTGCACAGAGTAGGCAGAAGAGCTACCATGATAAAAGGAGGAAGGCGCTCGAATTCCAGGAAGGCGATCATGTATTCTTGAGAGTTACCCCGACGACTGGGGTTGGTAGAGTGATGAAGGCAAGGAAACTTACTCCGAGGTTCATTGGTCCTTACCAAATTCTTAAAAGAGTCGGCGAAGTCGCCTACCAAATAGCCTTACCCCCGTTCTTGTCAAATCTCCACAACGTTTTTCATGTGTCTCAACTCAGGAAGTACATTCATGACCCTAGTCACGTGATAGTTCCCGATACAATACAGTTAAAAGAGAACTTGACATTTGAGGTGTTACCCCTTCGAGTCGAAGATCGGAGGGTGAAGCAGCTAAGAGGCAAGGAGATTCCCTTGGTCAAAGTAGTTTGGGGCGGGGCAACTGAGGAAAGCGCTACCTGGGAGCTCGAGAGTCAGATGATGGAGGCGTATCCGCATCTTTTCGTTTGAGGTACGTAGAAATTTCGAGGACGAAATTTTTATAAGGGGGGGTGGAATTGTAACACCCCGTTTTTCGTAAAACGTTTATTAAAGTTAATTTCATTATTTTAATAATGTTGGTTAAGAGCTAAGTGGGATTTTAGCCTAAAAGTCCCTTTCTGGTAAATGAGCACGCTCGTGCTCATCAGCCAGCAAGCCCGTGCTTAGAGTCAGAAGCGTGTTTCTGATTTTAAGTTGAGCACGACCGTGCTCAATAGTGAGCACGCCCGTGCTCAATGCGTGGACCACGTCTCGCTGACGTTAAGTGGAGCACGATCGTGCTGAATGGTAAGCACGACCGTGCTCAGGTCCGAACGTTATATACGTGAACAGATTCGAGGGTTTGACGTAAAACCCTATTTTCTTTTGTTGGCAGCCGTCACTAGTCGGCCAGAGAGACCTTTTTCCCTGATTTCTCTTCGTTCATTGCCATAGTGGACTTGTGAAAGCTAGTGGTTTGGAGTTAAGGTAATGGTTCCTTTTCCTCTGTCAGTTTCCTTTCATTGTAATGAGAGATACTGACCGTTTGTATTTCTGACCAATCAAGGCCTAGTACCGGAGGGAGCCGTTTGAGGATTCGGGATCGGATTACCGTTGGGAACCGTCAGTAGAGCAACCTTCAATCCAGGTATGGGGAGAAGTGGGATTGTACTCATTAGGCAGTGGGTAGTGTAAGGTAACGGGGTCCCCGTGACTCCGGCGTCATTGTATGTTGTATTGTTATATGATTCTGTTAATAACATGCTATTTTTGGGTTGACTGTGATGCTATATGTATTTTATGTACATGTTGGTTGTCTAATGAGTATGATGATATATTGATTGTTGTTATTGATATGATGTTGGTTGGTTGATGTTATGGCTGTGATGATTGTATGTTGGTAAAGTTGTTGATGGAATAATCAAGTTTAATAAACGTGTAAGGTTAGATGTTTAATCCATAAAAAATCTAGTTGGAACTTGGCTTCTGTCCCTGCCCAGAACAGTGCAGTCGTGCATTGAGCACGACCGTGCTGAACAGGGAGCACGACCGTGCTCCCACTCAAATTCTGGAAAATGGCCGCGCTGCTCAGCACAGCCAAGCAGGTTGAACAGCACGATCGTGCTGCTGAGCATGACCGTGCTGAGTGTGAAGCACGACCGTGCTTCACTTAAAAGGGCAGCACGCCCTCACGTGTCCAAGCACGACCGTGCTAAGGTCTAAGCACGACCGTGCTGACCTCCTGGACTGTGATACAATTAAAGGACTTAAGGGGTTTTTAACCCCATTCCCCTATGATGATAAGTTGAGATAAATAATCAAAGATAAAGATTAGACAACCTGGTCATTAATAATATAAGATAATCAGATATTAAGTCGGTATCCGTTGGGTTACCGCACGTTGATAAGTTGAAGTCTTGGGTGCTTAGTGACCCAAGCACGTTGAGTTGAACCTTGGTGCTTATTGGCCAAGGGAGCCTTGACCCCACGGTTTGGGTCTAAGGTTACGTTGAGTTGATGTTGAAAGTCTTGGGAGCTTCATGGCCCAAGCAAGGAGGTGGTTGAGATTGTTTGTTGTTATGCCATTTGCATAAAGCATTGGAGTAGTTGATGGGGGAGGTTCGACAAAGGGGAGATCGCCCGAGAGTACGGTGATCTGGCCATCCACGGTAGGTCACCCAAGGTTTGGTGACCGAGGCCCCCCGTGATGAGGCATCCATGGTTTGATGCGTTGGCTATCCATGGGGTTCACCCAAGGTTTGGTGAACTGTCGGTGTTGGTGCTTTTATGGCCAATACGGATATGTAACTCCAAAGTCGTTCATCCTGAGTTAGTTTGGATCCACATGCATAGTTGGAGTAGCGGAGTAGTTGATGCATTGCATAGCATAGCATACTTGGTTGTTATGTTACTGATGGATTTGATGTATGCTTATGTGTATGTTTACCTTGCGTACTATTCCTCTGCTGTTTATATGATTACATGAATCTTACTCCCTGTATTGTTTGTGTTTGGCCTGATTGGCATTTGCAGAGGATGACGAGCAGCCCGGAGAGGAGTGACTCTGAGGAGCCGCCACTCATAGTAGGGTTGTTTTAGTTTAGTTAGTTGTTTCAGTTGTATTCCGAGGATTTATTTCCGGAACGGTTATACCAGCTCTAAATTGTGACATCGGGGTTGGGTTATTTATTTGGTTATGTTTTTATTTGTTTAAAACTCTTTCTTTACTTTTCCGCGTTGTAAACGAGTTCATGTGGGACTTTTCTACCCATGGACAACTGTTTTCATCTAATTCAGTTAAATGCATGTTTTCCTTATTATTTGTTTTATATTTAATTGCCTTATAACATGCTGGGTATAAGGGTGTCACAGTCTAGCCGCAGGTGTGTTCACTGAGAACGTGGTGAATGGTGAGAGAAAGAAAGGGGATCTTCTATGCAGCGGCGGCATTGTAGTGCTTAGTGGAATGTGGCTGTTGCGTGGTGGCGATCTGGTACGACGGCTTCTGGAAACGTGCTGGGTGGTGGCCGTGACGAGTCCTCCCCTGCTGTTCACTAAAGAATGGTGGGTTCTTCAGAAAAGACCTAACTGAGAACCGATGGGAAGAATGAGGGAGGAAAGTTGGGCACGTGACTCTTTTTTTTTTTAAAAAAAATTGTTTGAAATGTTTTTATTCGTCGGATTAAATAAGTTCAATGGTCCAGATTTGGTGTAAGTCAAAAGACTTACATCTGGTGTCAATGGATCATGACTCATTTATTTATATATATATATATATATATATATATATGTGTGTGTGTGAGGAGGGATCAATTTACACCTAATTAAGGTTACACCTCTTACACCCAATATAAACCATTGATTAAGCTTACATCTAATGGCTCTGATTTGATGAGATTAATAACTCACGTGACTCTCCCTAACCCCACCTTTCTCTGATTTTGCTTTCCTTCTCTCTCCAATTTATGGTCATTGCATCTTCTCCACTTTCTTTGTCTCCTCTTTCCCCCTTCTCCATTTTCTGCCGACGACAGAGATGAATCCAGGAACTGAACGACTCTCCTTCTCTGGCTTACGGTGCCTCTTTTATCTCCACATTTTCTTTCCCCTTCTAACCTGTTTTTATTTTCCATTCTTAATTCAACTCTTCGCTCTCCACATTTTGTGCGTCTGTTACTGAACACCAATACAACGCTTTACTCAACACTGATTTAAAATGTCTCAACTAGTTTTGGTGCAGATTCCTTTGGGCATGTCCAACGATTTAAATGGTGACTTTGGCACTTTGCCAATGGTCTCCAAATATCACATGCTCCACCCACCTCTCAGACTCTCATCCCCACCATTGCTATGGTTCAAATCCAATTATACATTTTTACAATGAAATGTAGTAACAAAAATAACAGAGAGTTAACCAAAAAGAAAAAAAAATGAAGCCCTGGGAGAAGAACAATGGGCGTTGGAGAAGAGAAACCTTGGGAGAAGAAGAAAGGAGAGCAAGTCACACACACTACTTTTTCTCTTTTATTGTGTTTCTTTCGATAAGCTTCTCTTTTATTGTGGTGATTTATGAAAAGCATTTTATCATTGTCCTATTAAAAGGTTCAACAACGAGAGAAATGGTTCAGCCTTGATCAGTTGCAGCGAGAGAGAAAAGAGAAAGGTAGGCGCAAAAGGAAAAGCAATTTGGAGAAAGTGAGTCACAAGGAAAAAAAAAACAAGGCACTGAGCATGTGTCTGTTTAAGTGATTAAATGCGAACCATCAGATTTGTATCAAATGAATGGTGAGAGATGTGGTGTAAGAGGTGTAATCTTTTTTTGGGTGTAAGATGATCCCTCCTCTATATATATATATTAAAATATTTATCACTTTTAACACTTCAATTTATTTTAAATTATTTATCATTTTAAAAATTAAAAAATTAATCATTTTATTATTTTTTAATTTATTTTTAATCATTTTTAATAAACAAAATGGAATAATAAAAATAAAATTATATATTGATATGATTCTTATATAAATTTTAGTTTCTATAGATAAAAATAAATTTTCTATTTTTTTATCTTAAATATAAATCTAAATAGTGAAATTAATTCTTATTTATATACTATATTAAATGATTAGTGTTTTATTTTATTAGCTAAGGATAAGTGGAGAATTTAATTAAGATAGTAGGAACAAAAGTGGGAGAAAATATGATAAGCTATATATTATAAGCTCAAACTCTACTTCAAGTAGCGTATGGAAAAAAACGATATATGCTAATTTTAAAAATGATTATCAAACAGGATTATTTTTCCATCCGCTATAAACTATCAGCTATACGCTGACGGATTTGGCAAACCAAACAGATTCTAGAGCTTCTCACGGTTCCTAGATGCTAGAGGAAATCGAAAAGCCTGTGTCCCATTTCTCTGTTCTTGGTTTGTACAAAAAAAAACAAAAAGAATGATGCTATATTCAAATATATTACACAAATGATTTTATATTTATACAACTTTATTATTTATTTAAAATTAATTCCACCAAAATGTCTCGTGAGAGAAGGATCATATGCAACAAGCAATTTTCATATAAATATCACATAGAAGACCCTTGTCCAAAATGGCTAGACAACAGTAGTCGTTTGTCCTAATCTCCTCCCATTCCTGTTTAACTGCTATCTTTATCAAAGTACTGAAATAAACGCAGCATCAAGTGATCATTCCTCACAAAATTATTCCTACAAATAAAGGACTTGAAATGAATGATTTTAAACACATGTTTACACATAAGTCATCTCATTTTTTATACATATATTCTAATTTTGCCACGTAAAAGATGTGAGAAATAATGTTATGTAATAAGTATTTTCTAATTGAAAATTTGTTCAACCTGAACTAATTCACCCCATTTTCTTCTCTTGTCCCAACAATTTTGTTTTTTATCAAGTATTTTCACGGACATAACTATAAGACTAATCTAAAGCGGTTGGTAGTTAGAAAGAATCCTTCTTAGAGTGATGAATTCAAGATTCGAACTTCTTATCTTACAATTAAAGTTCGTCTGGGGTGTAGTTTACTTCCACTACAACCAAGCACTGTTGGGTCTCTTCCCCAACAATTTAGATAGGAAATACCTCTGTCTAGCTGTATTTTTGGCATGAATTGGTTCTATGTATAAACATGGTAAAAGATCCTCTGCATTCAGTGTCTTTCTCATAAAAATGCATGTCTCAATGGCTGTTGATTGGTTGGTTTATGTCCCACCAAACTACTTTGGGACATATTGGACAAACATCTACAAAGGTTTAGGTTGATTTTGACCAACTTACCACCTATCTTTTATTCTTTTTCACAGTGTAGCCTTCACTACACACAAATATATAGTCAGTAACTAGCTTGCTATGGAAGTACAAAATTATTTAGTAATGATAAATGAACACATTTTTGGGACATCAAGTATAGACACCATATGGTGGTGGGTTGATTTCAAGTGCTAAATACATGTGATGAGAGAGAAAATAATGACAAACAAGTGTAAATACATATATATATATATATACATACACGATGTTGGACACCAAAATTGTGTTCATTTATCATTACTCAAATTATTAGTAACAACAAGGAAATACATACATACATACTAGAATAGCAAAGAGAGTATCAAATTACATCACACATACATACATATGTGATTCCACATGCTTACTGACTAGGCTTGCCATATATATTTGCATTATTTACTTTGCTTCTATGTATGTATGCACCAATATTATTTGTAGTTTAGAGGTCAGGAGAGTAAGATAATTTGTTGAGTGATCACATGGTTTCTGCTTGTCATACATTGATGGAGTGATCACATGGCTTTTCACCTATTTTGTCAATTGAAAGTCTCTAAATAAAGTAGGTAATAGCAAACAGTGCTGCACTAGAACTGAACGCAACAGTAGGAAAAAGCCGTGTTCCCTGATGATCACATATTTGACGGAGATAGGAAAAAACATTATTCAGTTGTTACTCTCACACCTTATCATTTTGTAATGTAACATGAACAACTTTTATTGAGACGACTTTGTTCCATTGATTTTGCCATAGAACACATTTATATAACTTAATTTTTTTGCTGTTAGATATTGGATTATCTGAAAACCCCAAATATTTTCACTCAGACACACATACACGCGTAACCCTAAAGGGAGATGAAACTCAGGTTCGGTTTTTTTATCACACGTGGAAAGTGAAAGTGAATTTTGATGTTAGTCCATAACTAGTTCAGGAATGTGATGGCAACTAACGTTGAATTACCTTCCAGGCATTTTACTCATAAATAATAAATAATAAGTTAGCAACAAGAATACAAATGAACAATATATCACATAAGTGATTTTTTCGTATATAGCATTTGATTATTGCTTTTTTACCACGCTAGTCTTGATGAACCTTTTTTTATAATAAAAATCTAGGATGAAGGAATGGTACCTCAATTCAAGATAAAGAAAACCTCTAAAAACTATGAATATTTACAAAGAAATTTATATTTACATTTCCCTAAAGAGACTAATGGAGGATCAAACCTACTGGATATGAAACCCTATCATGCTACACTTATACTAGACCAACCCCTCGGGGTTCTCTAGTTTTTAATGATGTTATAACTAGAAAATTAATTTTACAATCCGCAATTATTCTTTCTAGTGTATTGAAAATCGAACTTGTCATGTATACATCACTAACTTTTTTATGCCCAAATAACATGAAATAACCATTGCTTGTTTCAACTGTGAATCAAACATTTGTCCAAAGTAATTTTAGTTGCGTGATGACCAGATAACAATTCTCATTTTCATCTGTAATGTCATACATTAATTAAGACATCCTTACTTTACAGTAGAATGAGGAGTATAAACGTACATATGCGACTTATACATAATCCCAACAAAGTATTCTGCCAAAAATATTACAAGAGCATTCTTGTCTGATTCTGCTAGGAAAACATGCTAATGATATTCTTACAAGACTTGGAATGAAGTTTTTCATTTGCTAACAATATCAGCAATGCATAATCAAGTATATGCATAAAACTAAGAATCTCTACCTATGTCGCTACAAATGCAGATAATAGTTCAGACCTCATGCCAATGTTTGGCAACTCACCCACATTGGGAGTATTCTCATACTTATCAATATGACATTCCAAATTTGTCAAGGTTCCCATGGAGGTAGCAAATAAAAAACCTATGTTTTGAAGATTACCACTACAGTATTGGGATATTAAAGCCTTTGGGCTCAACAGCCACTAGATCAGAAGTTCTTGAGAACGAAGGAAGATTAGTTTATTGCTAGATGTATTGAGTCACATTGTTAATATACGAAGAAAATTTTCACTTTATAAAAAAGATTGGGAAGAGAGGTATATGGAGGCAAATCATTTAAGCATAATTTATTAATTATAACTTTTCTATAAGACAAAGGTGGCATATTACAAAGCAGATCATTGCAAAGACCCCCATATGGAGATACCTGGGAAAAAGGCAAAGCCATGATCTACTACTTTTACAATAACTTATCAACCAAAGGCTTCTTGCAACCTTTTTGTATACCTGTCTCTGGACTTTACCTACAAAAATGGAGAGCCACCATCAATAAAGAATTAATGCATTTAGACTCACCAAAAAAACTCAATATCCAATGTGGTAGCTATCAAAGAGGGGAACAGACACAGTGCTATTGAACAACCCTCACTTCTGTAAGTGCAGTCAGGCAGTAAAAGGTGAAGTGAAATATCCACTTGAACATTTTTTACATCACCAAATTCATCAAACTGAGATTTTCACTCGCACATTGGCATGAATAATCTCAGACAAAGACATATATGAAAGGGAAGATTTTTCTTCACATCATGAAAATTTCCATCAAGTGTTCACGTCATTTAAACTTCCATATGAGACTCTGAAATAAAAACTGGTATAAATCATCTGCCCATTGCCCATATTCGACAAGGTCAACAAAATGGAAGAAAAAGGCTGCCTAACATCGGAAAATTCTCAATACCAGAGTAGAAGCAACATTCCCAAGAATCAAATCCCCTGCTTTTACGCTAGTAAATTTGATACCAACAATGCCTGGTTTGAGGCGAACCAACTCCAAAGAATGTTCGAGGAATATGATAACTTCGATGTAAATAAATTTCCAATTACAAAGTCCCAGTCTATATAAGATAAAAGCCCTAAGCCATCCATCAATCGATAACCATATATATATTATATATAATATAATGCCTAAAGTCATTGATTTCTCCATAAAATGACCGAGAAATTGACCTTTTAACAAATGCAAATCAAGAATAAAATAAGATGGTGTATATACAAAAATGATGGGACAAAGGGGAGAGATAGTGGTACCTTCTGAGTCAATGCCTAGATCTATTTTTGCAGCAGCGAAACTCAGCTAAGAGAGCTATATGATCGGAGGACCATCCAGGAGAAGGAAGTGCTGTGTCTTTCCTCAAACTCTCCTCGTCCAATAGCTCCAGTAATGACTCCACAACCAATGAATCCGCTGAAACCACAAACAATATCACTTCATAAATAAGTGACCAGGATGTTACATTATCAAATGATTTAAAGATAGCTCACCTGTGTAAAATATGTAATCTAGAGAACCAATAAAATCTCTAGTGACATTTGTGAATAAAGGTTCATTTGTTGTGCTGTCCAGTCTCCGTCTATGCTGCTCAAATCCAAGACCAACTGCTCTTGCAAAAGATGAATATGCACTGACCTAAAATTGGTAGCGACCCACAACTAATAAATTAAAATCAGGAACAAAAATTAAGGTGGAAAATACAGAACTGAAATGGGAGAAAGAACATAAATAAGCTATCCCTTTAAGGGTTGCACTTCAATCAATACATTACCAGTGGCAACTGGTGAACCAACTTGCTGTGAGGACGCAATATGTTAAGGGGGTCAACTGCTAAATCGGGGTGTGATGGATCTACCCTCCCCATTGCAAGAAGTGCATGAGATGCACTACAACAAGATAAAAATCTTTAGAAACAATGTACTGATACTAACAAAAGACCTTTGCAGAACAGAAGTATCCAAAATTAAACAGAAGGAAAAGGGATCAAACCTTCCCGGAACTGAATCAAAGTCTCCACAAACCAACATAGGAATGTCTGCACTTGCTGCTATTTTCTCCAATCCTTTTAAGAGTGTGTGCACCTAAAAAAGGGGGAGAAGATTTATAACTATCATGTTCCAAACAAACGCACTGTTCAATATGAACAAGCAAAAGAAATGGCTTGCCTGCCAGAGTTTGACATCCTTTAAATCTTGGTGGACATTTACATGTGTATTTGCCTATATTCCACAAGCAATATAAGAGTTAGTGATACACACTATTTTGCTAAAAAAGTTGTTTTGACCTGATCCGAAAGAAAAGGCAGGGAGAAGGAAGAAATGGCAAATCTTTCCTAAAGGAAGATCCAAATAATGATATGCATAAAAATTAAAACCATACATCTAGCATGGTCCTTTCTATATGAGATTTTTTGGTTACTTAATGGAAAAAGTAAACACTGAGGATCTGCACTATCAAGAGTTGTTATACCAGGCCAAAAACCACCAATAAAATAATAGGCCAGAACAGTTTACTATGGAAAAACTTCAAAACCTAAAACTGCTTATAGGGGGGAAAACCTTCAACTGGTATCAGGAAATGACCATCCTCAATAACAATGGACAACTAACAAAAGAGCATCCATGAAGCGTAATGCTAGAGAAGGACCTATCATTCAACAGATAACGAAACTACAATTAGGGAAACAGGGAACATGAATAAAAGGCATAGACAATGTAGAGCGTGATTGATTAGCTTATTTTGTATTTGAAAAAGCTTATAATTGAAAGCTCCCAAGAGAACATTTGAAAAATAAGCAACTATTTCTCCAAAAATAGGAGTTAGCAAATATGCTTGTAAACATAAAATACACATCATGGACCATGAAGGCACACACAAGACCACCTAAGGGTAACAAATAGAAGCAAAATAACAGAGCTTACCACACAAAGAAGCTGTCTTTTCCCTGGACTGTCAACAGGCTGATTGTTAACTTTTGCTTCTAGAACCACTATTAGAGCAACATTATCCTAAGAACATAAAGAAAGCTTGGTAAGCACCTGTTCCATAAGAGACAACCATTTTTTTTTTTTTTTGAAAAAGCAGCAATAACATGTGAGGTGCAATAAGCCACCTTAACCAGTCGATTTAAGGCAGTTTTCTTCTGAGTAGTTGGAATCATAGCATCTGTTAAAGACTGTGCAGCCTTATTGAATTCAACCTGCATGCAAGCAGAGATCACTCTATGTTGTGTACAAAGCCAAGAGAACTACCATATACATGACAATTCCCAACCTCATATTTCTTCACATGTGAAAATCTGTCTCTTCGGAAAAATGTCGCACAACCGTCAATTGTATTGGTGTTGCCATTGTATACCTGTGAACCCGCCATATTAAAAAATTATGACCACAAGAAACCAGAATACTGTAACAATCTCTTAAAAAAATAAAACAAAATACTCTAACAACCTCATTTGTTTTTCTCTTGTAAAGACCATAGTAGCCATGTTTGTCCAGTTCAGGAGAAAAAAATTCCTCATAATGGTCTCTTTGAATCTGAAGGGAAACAGATTACACGTTAGCTGATAGAAAAGTTATTAGAATATAGGAAGCAATCATATCTTTCTAAGGGATTAAGTTAGTACAGTGGAGAAGAAAACAGATTCTAACTCAAAATGGCAGAGGTACAGTACACTTGACCTTCACATGCCCCCTCCCAAAAAATCCACACCCACAAAAGCATGGAAATGAAGGAAATGTTTATTTAAGCAATCCCTAAGAAGATATGATATCATTTACAACTGGTAGCAATTCAAGTTTAGAAATATTAGAATGACCAGTGGCAGCATTGCTTTGTGCCCCCAAGTCCATAATCATGTTTTTATTTAAACCCCAACTGCAATTGAACAATAAACATGATTTCAGGACAGTGAAATAAAAGACTTTTTATTCATCGTGAATCTAAAGAAAATTCATAAGGAGAAAAAAACAGTAGATGATCAGCACGGTTTTTAAATCAAGTTTCTCATCATAGCCAAAAGCACATTTGTGTACCTCCTGAAGACAGATAATATCTGCACGGTAACCAACTATTTCTCGTAACAAATTTTGCCTGCGATATGGCCAGGAAAGAGCCCACGAAGGGCAGTAATTATATAGATCATTTGAGGCATATGAATCAGACAATATGTTGTATGATAGAACAGTAAAAGTTCCAGAAGATGTTATACGCCCATCTGCATCTAAATGCCCCATCCCATCGACGGGTATCATTCGGCGTGGGCTAGGTGAGGGGGCAGGAATGACACGAGAAGTCAGTATAGTGTTAGTATGCCCCACAGGAAGTTTTGTCTCGGCATCAACTACAACACACTCAAACTTAAGGACATGACTAATGTCATCAGCTGTTGGGGTGTATGTCTTGGACCGTCCAACTTCAAACCAAGTTTCACCACCACTTCGTTGTGTAACAGCTGCTGGGTACAAAGTTGCAGACCCATTTGTCAAGCTACCACTCGATGCAGAGGCAGATAAGCTGGTATCCATTGACCCAGATCCAGAATTATTAAATCTCCCAAATACCTCCTCCTCCTCGTTTCCATTTTCATTAACTGCACTTGCTGCACGGTCATGTAAGACACGATGATGCTGCCATGCATCTGAAAAACACTTTGTAGTGCAATGGTAACTTTTAACAACAGGTATTTTGGCCTTGACACAACCTAGGCACTGCACTGTGGCCTGCTCGGATGGATGTACACTACAAACAGCAACCTTTTTATCACTTTGTACACGATACCTGCCAAAAAGACGACCAAATGAGTGTCAAAAAATAGATCCAAAAGTCCAATTTTTAGATCAGCTCGATGGAAAAGTCAAAGTACATAAATGCAGTATATTTGGAATTAAATCGGTATTTAATATAACCAAAATTATCAGAAGCAACTATTTAAGTAATCAATTTTATAACACCATCAAAACTATAGTGATGTATATCCAAATTTAGGGTAATAAGGGCATAAATATTCTTCAATAATTCTTCCAATGTTGAAATTTCACAAAAGAGATGAAAAAACTGATATCATTCTACAAAACATGAATTGAATACAAAGCATATTCCATATAGATTTGCCATACACATATAACAAGACCAGATGCTTCAGAAGATGACTACTCATCATCACAAGACACTAATTGAGAAGATGTACCATCCCTAACAGATAATCTACAACCTTTGTTGAGCTTTTTCAGTATAAGTAGAACCTATATGCTATATTACCTATTACATACACTGATAAAAAAACTTATGTTGAATTAATGATTAATCTCACATATAAATTTGAAATCTCCATTACTAGCGAGATATTAGTTGAAGAGAAATCCCATAGTCACGCATTTGGAGCTTATGAACAAAAATGTAAATGTCAAGTGATGCATAAAGAATTTAACATTACAAACTTAGATTTCCATATATGTGAATGAAAACTCGTGCAGGTCGATACAGCTGAGGAGAATGCTAGGACATGAGCGGAAAAAGATACATCACGGCCTGATGCAATGCCGCACAGGAATGGAATATTCGAATAATCATATGAATTAGCAACAATGAATGTGCAAAACAATTTACAAAGAAAATAAAAGTAAAGTAGAACAAAACAAATTATAGAGTGCACGAATATTTGTCCGTATTCTATGATCTTCACTCTTCAGACACCAAGCAATGCGACCAGCACACGAGTCACGACAAACCCTAAGAGAATCAATTCATTAACAGAACACTCCAGTCTCTTAGCACTTAATACTTCATTCACTTCAGTCAATTCACAATGATCATATTAATCCTTAAATGATGGAAATTACTCACAAGGTCCCTATGGTAGGGTTTGGTGCGCGCACGTAAGAAAACGGAACCAAGTATTTTGTTCTGTTCTCTTCGGTTCTACCCTATCAATGGAACCAAAATATCCCACATCTTTAATCTTCATATCATGTTCTATTCTATTTATAAAATACTTCAAACACGCAATCTTAATTAAGTGCTTATTTGATAAGCTTATTTTAAATAAGCTAAAATCAGCTTATTTTCTTATTGCAATAAGCAATAATGAACTTATATGAATATCATAAATTATTTTCATAAGTTTATCTTAATAAGCTATTTCCATAAGCTCTTCCAAACGCACCTGGAATAAAACTCATTAATTATGTATCATCGCGTTCTAGCATTCTAGCACGTCTATCAAAAACCACCTAAATGTGAATTTCTTGGCTCAAATTAGTAAAAGGCAACCGATGCCAATATCAAAGAAAAAGAATAGAAAATAAAGAGCTCGCACTGACCACTTGTAGCGCAAGAAATGGCCATCAATGGGGGCAGTTTCGGGGACATCATCGGTGGTAACGGTTTTATCAGGGCGGCGTAGAAGGACGTAAGGGGAGAGCTCACAGCCTACAATGGGAATATCAGAAGGAAGGTGCACCCGCACCACACTCACCATGCTTGCAACCAATTTACTGTCACTCACAGCACTGTAACTCTATCAACCAATCCAACACACCGGGTGGATCCTCCATTGACTTAATCGGATTCGGAGCAACCAGTGGATCTTGCAATAAGGAGCAACAGTTAGGTTATGACGAAGTGGAATTGGAGCAATGAATCGGAGAGAAACAGAAGAAGAAGATTAGGGTTTTGCTTACTTGCACAACACAAGATGAAGTGGAAACAAGTAATCGCTTGCTTATGTTATGGTTTGTACTTTGTAGATACGCAGAGAGAGATGATACGATGCGAGACAACCTTGTTTTTCTCTTCTGCTTATGTTTTTCCTTTTGGTTGGGTTTCACGGCCCTCATGTCCTTGAAACATTTCTTTTATAAATTTACTATTAATGATATTATTATTTATTAATTTTCGATTCAGCTGAGTCCTTTGCTGTAACAGGAAATAAATTATACCTCATGTAAATTCTTTACGCGATAAAAATAAAATTAAGAGCATAAATAGAATTTCACAATTTTTGACATGGTCCCCAATAGTGGAGCCCTTGTTATATAGTCTTTTAATTTTAACGCTTTATTATATTTTCTTATCTCTTGTTTTGTTAAAAAAAATATATATATATATATATATATGAGAAAATTCATTCTTCATATAATCACATTATTACACGGCAAGGGGTTGGTACATCTGGTCAAGCCTTCCGCTTACACTAGCCATGACTTGGGTTCGATTTCTAGATTCCCCCTGTTAGTAAGTAATTCCACTATGAATCATCGCAGAGGTTTGTATTATTCTCTGACCTTACAAGGAGACGTACCTTCCCCCAATTTAAATTTTTTTGTAAAAAAAAAAACAAATTTATTACTCGAGCACTAATGTACAATACATGAAGAAAAATGCTAAAAACATATTTTCTATCATACCCTTTTTTAACACACACTCTATTATTGAATGAATTTTATATGAGACCCACCAAAATATATGGTCCCGCGTGAAATCCATCTAATAATAGAGGGTGCGTTAAGAAGAGTGTGATGAAGAGTGTGATACTCGCATTACTCATATATGAGATGATGGACCTCAGACGTGTATACATGCTTCACCACTAGGGTTAATCAATTTCTACGCCACAAACCACACGCTCCTAGACTTAGAATTGTTCTTTAATATATTCAGTTAAAAGTATTCAATTTTTTATTAAAGGATTAGACAGATTATTTACAGAAGAAAAAAATTAGGAGGATTATTTAAAAAAAAAAATAGTTTGGAAGATTATAATTATTTTGTATAGAAAAGGAATCAAAGGTAGATAGATGCTTGCGCATATAGTAATTATTAAATTCTTACCATCCAATCTTGTTAATAATATCACCTAATTAATAAAAAAAATTATTTAATTTTTTTATTTTTTATTTTTGAGAGAAATATTTTTATGTTTTAAAGAAATTAGATATATAAACTTAAATTTTCTTTACTAAATAAAAGGATATAGTAAAACTTTTTTGTAAATTCATCCATACATCATTACTAACATCACAATTTTTGTAAATTCATCCATACTTCAGAGTATAGTTTTGTGTATTGTTAACTACTTACAAATCCATATTGGACTGTCGGACTATTTGTTGGGTTATAAATATCTCATATGTATGATTTCAATTTCAATACTACTTCGAGCATGATTTTCTGCATCGTTAAGGTGCTTGTAATGTATCTTTGACCATTTTAGATGTGAGTGCCAACTCCATTTGACATCCTACTGTGATTATATATTGACAATTAAGTTGGATTTTATCTACATTGAATTATGTTTTTCAAGTGGGACAATGTTTATTTTTTACTAGTGTAGATTGGCATAATTCAACAAAGTTTTTTTTCCAATAAAATTAAGATTAATTAGATGTCAAATTATATAGAGCATATTGTAAACTTAATTAAGCCCAAATAAATGTGATCAATATTGTTGGGCGGGGGCTTTTATTTCGTCTTGTAAGGACCTTATTTCCTCTTTCTGTCAAAGCTCTCAAGTTGAGTTTACTAAGAGGCAAGCCAATATAATTGCTCATACCTTGCTAGGGTGGTCATAGATTATGCTAGTTCTCATTTCTTCTTTGAGATCCTTATATGTATTGAATTTTTGATTATTAATGAAATGCAGTAATCTAGTTTTATAAAAAAAAAAAATATTGTTGGCCATATTTTATCAGCACTGCTTATAAGCGGGATACATGCAAGCCCTGTATATAGGTTTTGCCATGATGAGTATAGCTTTTTTTTTTTTTGACATGGCCATGATGAGTATAGTTAATTAACACATATTGCTATATATTAGAAGGAGAGACCCTACTATTATAATTTCCCCATCGAAAATGTTACGTAGCAATCTGATGTGAGATACACGTAAATGCTATCCTGAAAATGCATTGAACCTGACGATGTCACTGTCTATTGCCTTTTTAGATCCTCCGAAAGCTTAATTTTTAGATTAAAATATAACGTGTATGTCATATTTGAAATTAGAAATATAGGATAATTTAATTCTTATTTTCCATCAAATGATTAAAATGAATAACATGAAATCTTTTTCCCTTCCTGTTCATAACCTTTTTCATATCAAATATCATTATGGGGAATTAATCTAGTCATCCTGTTAGATATGTTCAGACATGTAACATGTTTGCCAATTATGTTTCAGAAATAACGAGTAAAGCCAGTGCAAGACGATAGGAAATGCGAATTTCATAGTTTCTTACAAAATTAAAATATGTTCTTAATTTGAGTATATTACACTAAGTTACAGAAATATTCCTTACTGGGTTGGGTTTGTTGGGTGGTAGAGTCATATAATTACTTCCATAAAGCAGGATTATGCTTAATTTGGCCGAAAAGCATCACACATCAATTTTTATTTCCTTGTTCTTATATTTCTGTTCCTCATCAAGATTATCAAAACTAGGTAAGGCAGTGAGATACAATATTATTGTAATGGTAAAGCATAGAGAAGAAGCACAAAAGACTTATAGTGGGGGATTTTTACAATAATATGTGCAGAAGCAAGTGGAGTCCTTGCATTCTCCTATGCCATAAGGTTCTTTGGAGCACTCTTTAAAGCATTTCTTCAGCTCACAATAACTTGAATGGATCAGCTTGTGGCACCAATGTTCTGGGATCCTCGCCCCATGAGCGCGACCTCGCACTACAAAGTCAGCCGCCAATCCAGCTGCTCTCGGAAAATTGTGTAATAATCAATTAACTTTCACTATAAAAGAAAGGAAATAATGCATGTCTTGTGAAGCCAGACATGGATTGATACACCTTTGTCAACTCGAGTGACCGGTTGAATTAATTTGACAATGAACCGGCCATGTTTTCGGTTTGAATATTATCTGTTTCGATTATGGTTCAATTAATGTTTAACTACAAATTTAGTTGGTTGAACAAATTGAATCATATTCATTTCAATTTTCGAAATATTGTTTCTATTGTGATTTCTGAATCAGAGGGAGGGAGGGACACAGACAGGGAAAATAGAGATAGTGCTAGTAGGAAGCTAAGAATATATATGGAAGATGTTTAATACCTGAGAAAATAAGCATTAGGAGGAGATGGGAGATTATATAAGATGTTTTCATCTTCCAATATCCACTTGGAACTCCAATTGTTTCAAGGTGTTGCTTCAATGCCTCTGATATTTAAGGTGGGAGTGTATACATAGAAATTGCTCGAGATTTAGTTCAGTCAAAAACAGAGAAAGCAGGTTCTTTTAAGAACTGACTGGAAAAGAGTGATGAAGAAGGTAGAATAGAACACCGTCTCTCAACATGTGCTGAGCATGCCAGCTGCCTCATGATTGGATCTTTATGTATAACAATTTTACAAGAAGAGTATTAACAAATCAAAGTATCCAATAACACAACCCTTCTTTCTGTGGTACTTGTGACAAGCTTCTTCCCTTGTGCACTTATTCTTTCCTTTGTGGACTTTCTATGAAACATTGATCCTCAATTCATTAAAGAGAAACGTTAACTATACATTTTGATACCAAAAGACAAGAGCCATAAAACCACCGAGAGGGAGCTTATCCCCATGCCGTCACACATAACTATAAAAACTAATCATTTGAGTTATTAAACGACATTTAATGACTGACCTCTTCCAACAAAATTTTCTCCATACGCAAGAGAACTGATAAAGTGAACTTGATTTTAAAACAATAGTCGTAATTCTTGCAACTTTTTTATCTTTAAAAAAAAAAATCATTTAATTATAAAAATGAGTCAATGAAACAATTACAATTTACACTTGTATTACTCCTGGTCTAAGTTTAGATCAATTCGTTGGATACTCGAAAAAACCAAAACCAGGTATTGCGTGAAGGATTAGTGGTGAAGTAAACAAATAATATTAACCCGTTGACAGTTTTTTGAGTAAGAAGATTAAAGGTGATAACTTCATCTCTTACCAAAACTTCTTATCTTCATCCCCTCCAAATTAGAGGGTTTAGAATCTTTTTCTATTTCCTCATTAAACTTCCAAACAATAAAACATTCCACTCACATTATCAACCACTTCCATCCATCACTTTCAAAACTCCTAAATGTAACCTAAGCATTTGGCAAAAATGATTTTCCGAAAAATTGCTCCCCTTATCGTCTTATATACTCTTCATTAAATATTCATAATTTCTTCTAAAAAAACTATTTTTTTTTCAAGTGTCATTATCCTCATTCCAAAAAATAAGATAAAGCTGAACTAAAGTATTTTATCCCAAAATTAATCTATTAAGTGGCATATAAAATCGCATTCAACCGCCCATTTCAAGTTTTCATAAAGAAAAGAGTAGCGAATAAAACCAGTGCAACATATATAAATCAGTGGACATAAGGTATAATGACACACTAGCATGTTTAACGCGCATAAATATAACAAATCCTTGCATTTAGAATTAAACAAGACAAAACTTGAGTTTGAAAATCTCTTTCAGTAAAAAAAAATCATGAAAGGTGAAGTCCAGCACAAAACACAAAATGACTCCTAAATTGAGACCTAGTAACCTCCTTTAAGATCATTGACGACATCATACGGAATAGGAGTAACTGTCTCCAAGGTAGCACCTTCCACCATGAAACCTGGTTTGGGACCAGCAGGCTTTCTCTTGGTGCTGATAACCTCACCCTTAGCCTTGGCCTCAGCTTTCAGTTGATCATTCTTGATCTTCCTCAGACGAAACTCTTCGGTGCACCTAGAAGGCATCACATGCTCCACACGCACATGAATCCTCTTTCTGATAATTCTGTTTCCAACCTGGATCAATTGAAAATTTGTAATTACAAGCACAAAATCACAAACAGAACTCAAGTCTGATAGGGCAAGGCAAAAACAGACTCAAGATACTCAACCAATAACATCAGATGTATAGACAGCAAATCACAAACTCATTTTTTTGCTGCAGTGCATTGAAAAGGCAAGGCAAGCATGATAGCAAAATTAATCAAGAGCCCATTCGTTACAAATTTTGTGGAAAAAATCAATTATTTTAAAAGAATAATCACTTTTATGTATTGTTTATCTGTTAATTTCAGCTTCAAAAAATCAGAACTGAAAAAAAAAAAACTGAAGCTACTTTGAGTAGCTTCTCATAAAATCTATTCCTTCTTCAATTAAAAGTGTCTACAATTGTGTTACTTAAAAATCTCTAAATAAACACAAGATTTTTTATATGGAAATCACTTTTTTAATCTTAAACAGGCCCCGAATTAATCGAAGAATCAAACTCGCATATAAAAAACTTCAAATTGGTATCAACTAATCAGGGAATACACCATCACTAACTAATAGATCAGCATTCACAACATTAGACTATAATGTATTCACCCTAATTTCTAAGATACGAAGGCCTCTACTCTATTATCAATTATATTGCAAACAATAGAATAAATCGAAATCGAATATTGAATAACGAAAAAAGAGATACAGGGTTTATAAGAATACCTGCTTGTTGACCTCGACGCCGATGGCGCGTTTGGTGACGTTCCAGACGCGACCGGTACGGCCATGGTAGAACTTGTGAGGCATACCTTTGTGGACGGCGCCATTAACCTTGATATCAACATAGTCACCGATGTGGTAGGTCCTGAGGTAGGTGGTAAGGGCAATGGTACCCTTCTTCCTGAAGGGACGAGAGAACGAGTCTCGAGTGCGTGACCTTAAACCATGACCAGCCGGCATCTTTCTAGGGTTTCTGCTCTCTCACTCACTCTTCTTTCTCTCTCGCCTCTGCGAACACTGGAGAAAATGTTTATGATGCGTTTTTATAGGTAGTCTCTAGGGTTTTGCTCCTTTTCTTTCCTATGTATTGGGCCATGGGCTTTTCAGTTTGCCTTTACGCTAATGGGCTTCAACTGCCTCATGTCTTCTTTTTACGATATTGAACCTTTCTCTTGTTAAAACATATTTTATATTTTATTCTTCTCACACCCTCTCCTTTCAAAAATAAAAATAAAAATCATTTGTATAATTTTTTAAATTTGGAAAATATTTTTGGTTAAACTAATCATTTGATATTTATACGTCACACTGATCTTGAATTTGATCGCTATACATGAATTTTTTTAAATCCATCCTTATATATAAAATTATTTTTAATTTGATTATCATCATTTTTTGTGTTATAATGTCATTTTTGGAGTTAAAAGTATAAAGACCAAATTCAAAATGATTATCACATAAAAAGATCAATTTAAAAACGATTATAATATATAAGGACCAAAGTGAAAATGATTATCACATATTAGGGATAAAAAAAATTGAATTTGATCCCAATATGTGACAATCATTTTGAATTTAGTTCATATACTTTTAACTCCAACAAATGATGTATAACAACAATAAACAATGATTCTTGATATGTGATAATCTAGTATAAAAACCAAATAATTAATTTAACTTACATATTTTTATATGTAGTTATTATAAGAGTAACATTTTTAATGATATAATAATTCTCGATTAATTGAGTAATTTTTATTTACACGTACCAATTAAATCATATTTCCAATTAGCTTGGAGTTGTTTTTAACTTGATATATTTATTATTAGGCAATTTCAGCTTAAAGTTGAGTAATTAATAATCACACAAATGACTAAGGAGATGCCCAAGAAGAAAAGACACACCAATTCATTAGGTCTTATTCGCAAGAGTTTGAAAATTCATATTTTTTGGCACTTGTAAATTTTCACACTTTCAACCACACTCCATCTTGCGCTTTGGTGACATAGGATGATTAGTCCGTTTTCTGACCTATTTTAAGATGGGCTATTACGCCGGAAATCAAAATTTACAGAATTCCGAGTGTACAATTTTCAGCAGAAAATCAGTCTATGTTCACCACCATAGTGAAATTTTTAAGGAGACGAGGCGATAATGCCAACTTTTCAGTTCGGTTTGGCGATCAAGAGACAAAACATTTTACTAATTTATTTCCAGCATAAGGCTAGCAATCTTTGAGCATACGGTATACAATCAGCAAGTTGAATTACAAGCAAGAATTCCTAATGTTAACAACTGTAGTAATTAATATTACAAGGAAGCGAATATAAGAAAAATGGGCAACGGATATATGCCAAAGTAAACTTGTTATTTACAACTTTGCAACACTAGCTTGATGCCCCTGCACAATTAAAAAAGACAGTGACAGTAGTTAGGAGGAACTATACCTAGCTTGATGCCACAAGATGACTGTTTTGGAACTATAAGATGTTAAACTATATAGGCAGCCACGCACTTCAATGATATTCAATAATATCATAAATTATCTTGGAAGTTCAAGCAAAATTCATTTCCAGAGTCAGACATGCAAATTTGCTTTAAACTAGAGTGTGATTCATCTTCAATTCAATTAGCATTTAGAGGTAAGATAGATATCCGAATCTTGATTTGCTAACACAAGATACCTGATGTTCTAGAAGCAGATAAATCATCTGTAGCTCTCACAGAAGTCCCTGTCTTCGTCTGATCTTTACTTCCCTCCCTAGAAAATCCCAGCGATCTTAACTTGGATGATGATCTGATTGAATGTATCAAAGGAGCATCTTCATCGCCCTCCTCTTGCCTCCCCCCTTCATCTTGTGCATCTTGTTCGGATGCACTAATGGAATCCTCATCTTCACTTGAACTCTGCTCATCAAAAAGCTTCTTTCCCGCTATGTTTTGCTTCTTACGAGGACGGCCCCTGCGCCTTACAGAAACTCCTTCTTTCTCATCTGAAAATGATTACCTCTGTCAATCCTTACATTAAATATACATTCTCGACATCTTAAGTCACATCATGTAAGAAAAGGAAAGAAGACATTTGATGTCCTTTAGGCATTAGTTATTTTGTGAAAAATAAAAATCACTGTTCAAATGATAGGCAGCCAAAAATATTATGACTACCACCCAAGCACTATATTACTTGATAATCTAAAGGTTTTATACACAGTTATAGCCATCTATTCTAAAGTTGCATCTCATCTAAAATGTGAGAGAAATCAACTTCGAATGTTATCTCCTGAAGAGAACTTCAAATTCTTGGGAAGTACGAGAGACAATTACATGACCAGAGAGATTAGTGCCAAAAAGCAATTAACAGCGGAAAACTAGAGATTTAAACTGCAAACAGCTTTGAAATAACATATTTAGCAAAAGCAAACAAACCTGCAAGAACAACCCAATTTTAAAGAATAGAAGGACAGATCATATTCAAACTCATTAATGAACTAATATGCGGATATGCCTAATGCTCCCCACCTGCCCATGATATTCGCTTTCACTGCCAGTGTGCCACAACATTGACAAAGTCATCATTACCTTAACTATGATATATCCCCCCTCTATAGCCAAGCCAACCAAATATACTTATTCAGAATCCTGAATATAAACACTGTAAAGTGTCAAGTCCCACATCGGTTAAGTGGGTGAGCAAAGAACCATTTATAGTGGTATCAGAGACTATCACAATGTCGGGAGGGGTCCCCGCTTAGACACCTGAAAGTACCCCTGGACCTATCGGGTGGGAGGATACTCTGGAAAACCCAAAAATAGAGACTATAACAATGTTGGACCCCACACATATGTTCAATCCTGCAAACTTCCCATTCAGATGTCTAGTTTTGAGTGTGACTGTGACGGGGTGTTAAGTGTTAAGTCCCATATAAGTATATATGCAAAGAACAACTTATAATGACTTCCTTCCCCCATTAGCTAGCTTTTGGAATTGAGTTAGACTTAATTATTCTAATAAACACTAATAGCTTCCTTATTTGATACAGTTGAAACAAAAAGGAAAAAGGAAAAAACTGTGTTGCATTGTAAATCAAATTATGTATTGTTTATCATAAGCTATTGAGCATACTCTAATGAATAAATCTAAATTCCTTGATCCGTTTCTTATTTTTTTAGTTACGATTCAAATCAGCCCATGACTTCTGAGTTAAAATTAGAAAAAACAAATAAATTGCATCTGCTATGCATTAAAACTGTCAAAGCTAATTCCACGGTCATACCATCCACCAAATTTGAGAATTCTAGTATACATTATACTACAATCATTGTAGCTTATCATAAATAAAAAAATCCATGGTAGGGGATATATAAACAGAACAAAATACATAGCAAATGAAAAGCCAACAGACCAGAAAATGTAAATTACACAACACAAGTGTCCACTTGCAAAGAGACAGGCATATGAACACGAGAATAACAACCAAGAGGAAGGAATAATAGCAGGTGAATGGCTGAGCCAGCAAGCCAAGCTCAGCATGTTGTATCCAGAGTGAACTTGTGAGCTACTTAATCAAATCACAAATAGAGAAAGGTATTTGTTAGGAACCAAGATTTTAACTAAGGAAACAGAACTGGATTCAATGTATTAATGGAATGGAGGTCTGTATCAGGGTGATTGCAGAACCTCTTTATGGTGTTTACAATAGGGAAATGCAGAAGAAAATAGAGAAAATATAACCTAGGCAATTAGAGAGTGCCTAGTCTCTCCCAAGTCTCAAGTCCCAAATTCTACCCTCCCTCCGTTATGACCCTCCCCCATTACAATATATTCCCAGCTGTTGAAACATGCCTCTCTCACCCTCTTTCTCTCTCCTGCCAGATCAGCAAAGTTAGTTATGCTGGCCTGGATCAAGTGCATCATGCACCCTTGTGTCAAACTTAGTAATTCTGGCCCCATTGGGCCTTTGGGCTCTAGGTCCCTATCAATTCTTCCCCCTTCAAAATTCACCTTGTCCTCAAGGTGAGATTTAGGAAATGTCCATGGGAACTCAGCTAGCGACTCCCATGGATTCTCACAAGTGGGCAATTGCTTCCCTTTGACTAACATCTCCACACTTCCCTGCACATCTTGTCTTGCAACAAGTACTTCCATTTGGAGGATTGGGCAAGAAGAGCAACATCCACCAGGGTCCCATTGCTTGAAACCTAATGACCCAGTGGTGCTTGAAGAATAATAGTCCCCGCCTGGGTCCCAGTGAAAGTGTTCAATTTTCACACCAAGTAACAGCAAGCATGTCAACTGGACTTGGCTACAATTTCCTCTAGGAACAAGAATAGAGCCATCCCATGCAGGGCACTTGCTGACTGTAGCAGTTTCTTGATCTGCAATGAAATCAATAATAATGCTTTCCTCATCATAAAAACCAGGACTCTTGGGTATCATAGAGCCTAGAGAATCACCACAATAATAACCAGGATAGGAAGTCAGGCTAAGCTCTTGATCACCAAGTGACAATTCTGATTCAATCCCGCATGGACCCGCACTGCAAATGTCTATGCCAAAGCCTCCCCCTGTTTTCATTTCTTTCCCAGGCAGCTGTGCAGTATTTTTGTTATTGCCTACAGTAGGTTCCCCTTCTAATGACCCATCAATTTCCCTGCAACTCCTTCCTCGGTCATACACGAAATTGAGCAAACCATGGAACGTGGAGGCCCAAACCAATTCCTCATTTTTTGTATCAGTGGTTGTTAGCTCCTTATATTCCTCTAGGGCCCATTTCCCTTTTTTACTAAGTTGGCCCACTATCTTGTTTTGAAACACTTTCTGAGATCCACTAGAATATTTTAGGTAAACATTTGGTCCTCTTTCAGCATAAACTCTATTAACAGAACAGCTCTGGGCCTGGCCCAATTGGCCAGAAGTTTGACCCAATTTCTCCACTGCCGCCCCAGCCCCCTTCTCTCTCACAGATGCGCTGGTTATCTCATCAACAGGCAGGGACGACAACTTGAAGACCGAAAGTGACGACCCACCCTCCGCTGGGTCGAGTGACCCACCAGCCTCCATGTACACCACGAGAGCAGGCGGTTCCGGCGGCGGTAAGCCACCGATCGACGGCATCCCACCCCTCTCCTTGGGCACGTCCCGATCCGGCGTTTCCGGTGGTTCTAGTGGCGGTGCATGCTCATCATTGGCCATCGTCTCCACCACCCTACTTCGGCCATCCCCCTCACAGCGCTCCTCACGGCTCTTGCTTAAGCCGCTATTGTGGCTACCACTTTTATAACAGTCTTCTTCCTCTGCCGTCTTCATCTCAAAGAGATCTAAGACATCACCGACGCCTTCCACCTCGATTTCCTCCCTGCTCGCAGCCTGAAATTTCCCCTCCTCCTTTGGAAATTCTCCGGTAGCCTTCAACTCCCCCTCCCTCTGATTTCTCTGTATGTTTGTGTCGAGCCTTGAAGATTTTGGTTCTATCTCTTCGGCCGGCATGAAAAACAACTCGGGGTTCTCAAACTCAGGTTCCACCGAATCCGGTTCTTCTTCGTCCCCATCGGAGTACGGCAGAACGTCCCGGTACTCCGGCTTAAAATGCCAGAGTAGTGCAACCATGAATGTCATCCAACTCGCCTGTGGGTGGCGACGACCCCACCAGCTCCACCATTTAAGAGCAGCACCTCGTAGGGCTGGCACAGCCTCCGTCAACCTCTCCTCCTCTATTGTTCCCCTCTCCAGGAAGTACTTCTCAAGACGAATCACCCACCCGTAGGCGTCTTCTTCTCCATCGAATACTGGAGTTTCGAGCTTCCTTCCTTCTCGAGTCCGGCGACACCGAGGTTGTTCTCGCCTTCGGTCTCGTTCTCGTAAGGGTTGCCTGATCTCATTCAGCAGCAACTGGTTTTCAGTTCTTCTCCTCTGACGGTTACGCTCCAAATTCTCAACTCTGGATCCCATTGTGGTACGCGTACTGACCATCCAAGCTCCCGGGACCGAGAGCTTTGATACCATTGTTAGGAACCAAGAAAATTAGGATAGAAAATAAGAAGGAAACACTGTATTATTGGTATTCTCAAGACTGTATCAAGATGATAACAGTGCTTGGATATGGGAAATGGAAGAAAAGATTACCAAGCAAAGAGAAAATGATAATCTGGGCAAATTCGAGAGTGCCCAAGTCTCTCCCAAGTCCAGTCCCAATTCTAGCCCTCCCTCCGTTATGACCCTCCCCCATTACAATATATTCCCAGCTGTTGAAACATGCCTCTCTCACCCTCTTTCTCTCTCCTGCCAGATCAGCAAAGTTAGTTATGCTGGCCTGGATCAAGTGCATCATGCACCCTTGTGTCAAACTTAGTAATTCTGGCCCCATTGGGCCTTTGGGCTCTAGGTCCCTATCAGTATTGGCTTGACTTTTTAAAGATTCTTCAAAGAATAATTCATGACTAATTTATATATTTTGTTTCAGTAGAGATCCAAATATTTGGCCATATGGTAAAATGAATAAAATTTTCCAAAGAAATAGAATAGACTACCTTGAAAGCCTTCATTCTTTGCATATTTTTCACGTAAGCTGTCAATAAATGTGTGATAGGGGCGCCAGCCACTGGGATTTTCCTCTGTATTGACGTTTTCTGTTCGCTTTTGAACATCCTTCAAACTATTCATAAAGAAGCTGCATTAAACCGTGTACAGCTGCAAATGGGAAATGGTTCTGAATGGCACTAACAATGAGAAACAAACACTTACATTTCCAACACATCTGATGCAGGGAGTTTCGACACAAAATGGAAAACTGCTGCTTCCAGAAAAGACAACTGTTTCGGAGCATCTACAAAAGCATATTCAATACCATCCCTGACAACTTTTAAAATGTCTGACCTGTGTTTGGTCCGGGCAGCACCAATAAATGTTCCAGAAAGCCGAGCAGCCAGATCTTTACATCCTAATAAAGAGTTGCTATCTGAGGAATCATTCTCAGATCTAGAGATATCCACCATATGCCGATGGTATGCCTGGTACCAGAAAAAACTGGTTAAGAATTCAGAGTAAAGAGAGGACAAAAGGGTGAAACATAAAACATGGAGATCTTCCTGAGGGAGAGGGGTGTTGGAAAGGGAAACCCTCATTTCCCACCAACCCTCAAATTGAAATTGTTTATCCATAAAGTGCAAAGAAAGAAGTTCAGTTGCACTTTTATTCAAGGAGAAAAGTGAATCCTATGTTGAACTTTGCAAACATTGAGCTTAAGTTTGAACTGTAAAATAAAGGGTTTAGAAGGTGCTCAGGAAGAATAAATAATGAGAAATCAATATCAAATGACGAAGTAGTTAATTGATATATCATTCTTTCTCTGGTACCTACACTTTTTGGAGGGTATCGCCGTATCGGTACTGGTAGCAATTAGAGGCCAATATTCAGCCACATGGCCCTCTATAAACATAAAACAGTAAAAAAAAAAAAAATATAAAACAGCAAGTTGTTTTTGTATTTACATTTCAAATAAATGGAGAAGGCAGCTAAACATTGACCATCAATTGCGGCTAAAGGTACTGGTACGCCCATAAAAACAAAAGAAATCCCAACTTCATTTACCATGCATATATAAGCCAGCGTCCATGAAAATCAATTATTCTTACCTTTTTAAGTGCTTCCAGAAAAATGACAGCTAAATCATCATCTTTTTTCTTCAGAACTGTGATCAGATGCTTTACAATCTCAGCCACACTTGTCCCATGCATTACAAAATGAGAAATAATCTCAGAAGCAAGATACTCCTGCATTAGGAATAGCCAAATTAATGCATCAAAATAAATTTGACTAGTAAGAAAAATATTGCTGCCAAAAAGAATGACAATTGTCCTAAATTTTCAGAAAAAATAACAATTTACCTTTGGAACAGCATCAGTAGCGATCAGCTTTGCGGCAGCAATCATAACAGCATCTCTATTTGTCTCCTCAGAATACTCTCTATTAACATCTTCATCTTCTGCCTCTTCTGAAAATTGATGGGCAAGGGAAACACATTTCTATCATCATACAAGATGAGTACACAGTAGATACATGAAGGTTCAAGGATACACCAATAAGGAAATTTAGTAGCATTAAGTCCAAAGGTACTAAGCAATGTCAAACTTCAAATGCCATGATCAATCTAGAGAAAGTAGACATTAAGAATTTTTACATTTTATAGTAAAATGTTTAAACTTGATTAAAAATGCAAGACAAATATTCACACTAGTCCATCTTTAACATATCTGTCAGGGGGCACCTGAAATATTAAGCTGTTGTTGACAAAGTTCCCAGAATTTCTGAAGCACATATTCATCTGGCTGATATCCTAATCTTTCCAGCTTTGTCTTGGAGAAATTTGTGCTTCTAAATAAGAACCATGTTTCGGCAAGTATAGTGCATACCTTAGGCAATAAACATTTTATCAGACCCAATCTGGGAAAAGACATAATACATTTTACTAGAGAATGGAAAAGGAAAACAAGTCAGAGTTCTCTTACTCTGCAAGATAGTTCACTTCCGTGTTTACCAGCTTCCTTGCTGTCGGCAGCCAAGTTGAGAAAGTAGTTAAGTTCTTGTAACAAGGTATCGCGCTTAGACAGAAGAGAAGTTAAGGATGCTTCAGAAACAATTTCTACATTTAGAATAGATTGCAGATCCCAAACCAGATGCAAATACATGTTCAGAAGCAGGAAACCAACAACCTGAATGGGAATAAACAGAAAATTAATGATCAAACACAAATAAGAATGTGAAGGAAAACAGAATGCCTGCTGCAAGCAACCATTTACACACCTCATCCTCCATATTCCTAAAACCACGCAGCACCTTGACAATGTCTTCATATAGGTTATTATTAGGCACAGATCTTGACAGCGGGAGTTCATACAACCTCTTCAAGTTTACAAGAAGAGAATATTCATCACCACCATTCTGCAGTATCATTTCACTATAAGTTAAATTTCTCCTAGGAGATCCACAAGTAACAGAAAACAACACATTTGAGCTCCGTGAAACATACAACTACTTCTTTAATTGCAGATTTCAGCTTAGCAATAAGTTCATCCACAAGTTCCTTTAATTTATTACGGGCAAAATCTTGCAACTCCCCTTGACTTTCTATGCAACAAAAATTAATTGCCTTCACACAAGCTCTCAGAGGGTCCTTGTCACCATGCTTAAAAAATGCTTCTTTCATCAGTTGCAGGACATTTTTGAAATTCTGAAAAACAAGCGCTAATTAATTTTTCAGAAACAATGTAAACCGTCTGAAATAAATAACCTGCAAGATCAATTCACTAACCTGCTCCTGTCTCTTCAAAGAATAAAGCTCAAGGTTCATATACAAAACAATCTCAACCAGCGGTGACACTTTTGCTTTATCTGAAATGAACTTCCTCAAGAGTAATGGGTAACTCTTCATCAAGGCAACAGTTATATCCTGTTTATTATTTTCAAATACTTCCTGTCATTTATTGGAGGAGAAATGATTAGAGTCCGTCACAAAGAACTATAAACACTTCTATAACAATGAACATTAATCAATCTACCGGCATACGCACAAACACAACAAGAAAGAGTACTCCTAGAATTGTTACTAGCCAAATACCCAGTGAACACACTTTTTTTGTTGCCCAAAATAATTTAACTACAAAAGCCTAAAATAATCATAGACTTATATTTTGAAAATACAATCTAGAAGAACCCAAAAAACTCATATAATGTTAGGAACCTAGAATATAATTCTGAATATAGAAAGAAAATAACAGAAAGAGAGAAAGATTGTTATTAAACCTAGGAGAAGAATTTCCCCAAGGGTTTCCCCTTTCAACGGAGCCACTGCTCTAGGTTATACTTTCCACCGAGCCACAGCTCAAGGTCACAACTTTCAACCAAAATGACTAACTACCTCCCAATGCCATTCTCTCTTTATTTATTCATCTAGCTAACTAACTCCCTAAACTAACTAATTAGTCTAATTATTATATTTTTATTTATTCCTAATTGGGCTGACCCTAACTATAAGGAATTTTAAAAACATTTATCTACAGTTCTATACTATATAAGTATCTATTGCTGTAATTCTTATGTTAACAAAATAAACATTAAACGTCATATGCAACACATGTCAAAGACCAGTATAAACATTAAATAAGTTGAAAACCAAGGTGACAAACTTTTTGAGCTTTGTTGTAGTATTGTTTTCTGTTATCAGTTGCAGGAACAATCCTCTCTCCAACAGCCTTTTTCACAGATGCACACAGGAGTCGCACCAAGTTTGTTGCATCACTGTCAGAGAGCTCATTTGATGAGTTTTCATCTAAGAGCATGGATACAATGCACTTCCAATCCTGAAAGCAAAATATTGAATGCCATCAAGAAACCACTGGATAAGTGAGTATTAATTTTTCAGTACAATACATATATAAATCTGAACAATTTTAGGTGCTGTTCTTTGGTACAATATCCTGAGGGCAGCAATGCTCAGATTAAACTTTTGCAAGCAAATATATTGTCCAGAAACTCAGAAGAGTGAGACCAAACACAGTATTCCAGATTTCTAATCACTCTGCTTCTCTGGGGCCATCAAAGAATAATAGCATTCTTTTATATATGTCCCAAACTCATTTTAGTATGAAACCTGTTGTCATATGAAAGATATATAGAAAACCATCAGGGATACAGCTGAGGTAATACGTGTTCCTGATAAAGGCGAACCAATTGTTTTGTGCCTCCATTCTCCATCAAACCGTTGGTTTTGAAATTTCACAACTTAAAATTGCAATAACATTTAAAATGATTGAATAAATTTTGTTTTTTCAATCACGGACAAAATGAAAGATTGAAATGAAAATAAAAAAAAAAGGAAAATATGGCACCTCCTCCCCCTAAGATAACAAGGCAAAGGAAAATTTCATGGGTTTTAGCCCAACTATCGTGATGTGAAAATTGGAATGAAATTATTAAAAAATAAAAGGATACATGTTTGCTAAACAAATTTATAACAATTGTTTCTAACTCAAATACGCAACGTTTCCTGCTCAGTCAAGTTCAAGTTAACAGATAACTAAGCATGCCAGTAGAAGAAAAAAATAGCAGGGATGATGGATGAAGATGAAAGAGTGAAATTAATTTATGTATCTAGACAGGCACTGTGTCTCAATACCATGCCGATATCTATCCCCTCTATCTCCATCCCTCATATTTCCCTCCTACCAAGCACATCCTAGGATTGGAACAGAATACTCAACCCACAGAGATACATGAGCAAACAGCAAATCAGAGGATGTTTTGGTCGAAAGTGGAAGCCACAGCTCTGTTCCATATCCTCCCTAATATTCTCACAGGTTATATAAGCATACCTTTATAGCTTTCATGTGGTCCCAGACATCATCAATCACATAAATACTCAAAATTGGATCTTGCGGGAACTCCTCCAGAATTCGCAGCAGTCTCTTAAGATGGACCTCAGAAGAATTGTCAGTTTCACCTGAAAAGAAATTGTTGTCGTCACATGTCTGTCTTAATCAAAATAATGTTATCCATTTTACAGTGAGAAAGTTCATGAATAGACTTAAGACCTCTTGGTCCTGATTGGGAGCTATTAAATTTTTGAGCAATCAAGTGATCATACACTAATGCTCCAATGGCATGCCTGATTTCCGCAGGATCATCAATCAACAAATCATACAAAGGAGCCAAGTCATCTTCAGGAATAAGTTGATTTCTGCAGCAAACCAAAAAACCAATTCTCAATTACTGCATAAAAACTCACCAACAAAACAGGTAATATATCATTGAAAAAGGTTTGAAATTTAGACCTTAGTAGTTGTTTAACAAGACCTATGGCACAAACAGCCACAGAAACGTCAATGTCATCAGCAAGCTCAATCATCCGGCCAGAAAATCTTTCAGAAAATAAACCAAGGGTTGGTACATTATCATCCACCTCATAAAGATTTTGCAGTGCGCTTATAGAAGCCTTTCTTACACCTGCATTCTACAGATTGGAGGGTGGGGGAAAGTAAAAGGAAAGGGCAGAAACAAGTAAGTTGTATGGAACATGTACAATTAAAAAATGCATGATAAAAAATTAAAACTTGTTTATTACTTTGTCATTCAATGTCCACCCAAGATATTTCAAGTACAAATCCTGCAGAAAAAGTGATGGGTATGACAGGATCCATACACCCAGTGACTCAATGCATGACATTCTAATATTTGGATCAATGTCTCTGTAGCGATGCACGAATAACCTTCAAAAAGGAATTACAAGGGCATATTAGGAAGATAGCCACAACAACGATACTCATGATAAAACAGTGCTTTCTTTTCCTTTAAAGAAAAATAGTTTGTTTAGTTTAGCAAACTTCTACCCGGTAAATATCTTGCGCATCATCTCCTCCAACAATGTTATTTTCTCATGAGTATCTGAAAACCTTTTATTTAGTGACTCCATCCGAGGCCCCTCAGTTCTTTTCTTTTTTTCAGCATCCAATTGTCTCCGTGTAGTCTCTCTTTGTCCACCAAGCATATTGGCAATAGTTATGTATGATGTGACAAGCCGAAGACCCATCAAGGAAGCAACTTGACGATAAACTCTTGGAGGGGTGCTACATAGGTACAGAAGCACATAAGTCATTGACTCATTGTGTGTGTATATATATATATATATTACCAAAATCGAAAGCTTTAAGTAGCTATACTAACCATGACAGTGCAATGATATAGTCCATGCACTTGTCAAATAAAACCTGATCAAACAATGGGCCATGCTGACATTCACGAACCAAATTATCCCAGAATGATTCTAGATTCTCTTTGAAGTTTTTGAACTTCTTTTTGGAATTTTGATAATCTTCAACTTCATCCTACAATGTCAAAGAGAGAGAGAGAGAGAGAGAGAGAGAGAGGGTAAATATATACATCAAAAATAATTTGGTAACCACATCAAAAAGAGGAGAATGAAGCCTTGGCATTAGTATTATGGCTACTACGAAAATAGCAAACTTTTTTGGGGGGAAAATGTCAAATAGGAATAGGAAACAAAAACAAAGGTAAACGACATGCATACCCTTTTAGCACAGTTGACAAGAGCAACTACAACATCATCAACATCAGTCTCGTCCACGAGATCACCTTTGTCGTAATACTTGGCTCCACATGCCTACACCATTTAAAATTTTGTTTTGTCACTGTCAGTTGGACTTCCTAAATCAATAAGGACATTTTCCTCCTGAAAACACTTCAGTATTAAAGAAATAGTAATGGTTCCAGGTTTTTAGACAATCTACTATGGGCCCTTGATTTTTACATGAAATTAAAAATGTCCATCTCTAAACTCATTCAAATTTGCAACTGCTTGAGAATTTCGTATTACCTCAAACAGCGTTGTCAAGAGCTCAACCATTGCAGGTTTTGGATCCTTTTCATAGCGTTCAACCCAAAGTTTGACCGCATGAGGAATAAGTTTGCCATTACCTTTGATCACCTCTACAAAAAATCATACAAGAAAATTAGCCTCAGTCCAGTTGCTCCATAACAAAATCTGCAACCTAATGAAAAATCATAGTCCTCAAAAGGGTATGTTTAGATGCTGGGGTTTTGGAGGTAAATGGAAGGGAGGGCATGTTCTTTATCTCGAGTAAACATTCCATATTTGGGGGGGAAAATGAAGGAATAAAATGAAAAATAATCATATCACCTGTAAATCATCCTTTATTCACTTTTAGTCTTTGATAAAATTCTATCAATTTAGAAATGAAAAATAAGCATTCCCTTTTCTTCCCCCTAAAAGCCTCCATCCAAACATACCGAAAAGGAAATAGAAAAACGCTAGGTTAAAATATCATTTATATATATTTTGGGAGGGTATCAAGTTACTCCAAGAGTAAGTTTATTGAGTTACTCCCAATCTCATCTATCCATTTTAATATCATGTGATGGCTAAGGTAACCTGCCATCACATCTTTTTCTTCTTTTCTTTCACGCCCATTCCATATTTTCTTCTTATCCTTGAAACAGAACTGGTCAACCGGATCTCGATGTTATTCTAGATCTGCCGTGTTGGAACTCCTTCATTTTGGCCCTCGCAGTCACAGTTTAGGTGCTACGCTTATCGAAATTTGAGTCTTCATCAGTTTGGTCTTGTGTTGCATCACTTGGTTAATTAGTTTGCTGTTATTCTGGGTAATGGTTGGGAGTGAAAGAGAAAGGGCAAGGGATGAAAAACCATTTAGCACAGACAACTGATTTGACTCGCGATGAGAATTCTAATCTTATTTACCATGGAGATGATAATAATAATAATTTAAACATGGGCTCACAGAGTCATTCTTGTAGTAGCAGAGAGCAAACCTCATACATCTAGGTGTACTACCTACAGACGATCCTCCCTCACTCCTTCTCCATATGTTCTATGTGTGTTTGTGAACTGTGAGCGTTGAACTGCAATAACTAAAATCTGAACCCGATAAGATCAAGATCCGACTGAAGGATCAGAATTTGGTATTGCAGGTATAGGGTTGGGAGGAACTGCGAAAAGAAGCGAAGAAGATCGAGGGCAATCTCGATGTCAAGCTATCTTCTTAGCTATGCCAAACTCGACGCTAGGTTAAACGAATCAGGTTCTTTTCCCTTTATAATCATCACTTTGCCTTTCATCAATTTATTTTCTGATGAATTTGAATACGACGTTAAACTCAACATACCATAATCCTCTTTCTATTGTATCTAAATTGGAAAGCTAAATTAGAAGCAACTCGGTAAAATGATGTCACGTGACCTTTTTAATGAATAAAGGTGAGCCATCAGATGATATCAAAATGGGTGGATGAGATTGGGAGTAACTCATTAAACTTACTCATTAAACACATTTTAAGTTGCACAATTTCAACTTTCAAGTGCAACTTAAATTATGTTTGGATGGAGGAGACTGGGAAAGGGAAGGGAGGCCATCTTTTTTTCATTTTAAGCAACTATTCTCTTGTTAGAGATTTTTTCAAAAAGCATTAAAGGAATAAAATGAAGATTATCGTCTATTAAAATGTTTGGATTCGCGGTGGCAGCTGCTGAGCTCACGTCCTGGATGGCAATAATGGAATATTTTTGACTGAAAACGTGAAAGCTATATATAACATAGGCGGGTCTGCATCAAACTGGACGCAACTCCAAACACATGCTAACATTCCAATAACTCCTTATTCATTTTCGTACAGATTTTAGACTCTCAAAATTAGAATGAAAAATTAACTATCCCTCTACTTTTTTCCTCCAAATCCCTCCATCCAAACATCCCCTTAAGACTGAGCCATTCACTAATCACGTTAGTAAACTACTTGTGTGTTGTGTGATGTACAAGCAACTGACCAAAGAGGAAGAAATTTTCAGCTACAGCTTCGCGATTCGCGAACCCTAAAACAAACATTTGAGCATGAAGTAAAGTTCAGAGTGTTGAGCTATTACCAATCAAGGTCTGATCAGAAACTTTCTGAGCAACGCCTGAAGTTCCTTCGGCAAAACGACTTCGTTTAGACTTCGGGCGCGTCGCTTCGTCGAAATCTTCGGGCGAACTCTCTCGGTTCTCGGCGGCGTCGTTTTGGTTGGGGAGTTGTTTTGCAGCGGTTTGAGAAGGAGGTCTTCCTCTCTTCTGCTTAATTTTGAAATCAGAAAAAGAAAATTAGGTCGAATTACAGACACGATTGAAAGAAAAGAAAAACAAATGTTGTTACTATGAAAACTCACGGTTCGGCGAGTTGATGCTTCAGAGGGTGGAGCTGCTGCTTCTCCTTCCATGAGCTAATAGTAATGCTTCTGCTTCTGCTTCTGCTGCAACTGCAACTGCAACTGCAACACTAGAAGCGAATTGATGGAATGAGAGGTAGAAAGAAGGGTTTGGGTTTTTCACTTTTTAGTACTCCAAAATAACAATTAAGAAATCTCCCGCCCAAATCACGATTATTTTACCATTGGAGGCCACCTCACCATTTTTATTTTTACCTGAATTTTTCTTTTTAAATGGAGATTGCAAGTTTTAAAAGGTTTTTAGATTAGATTGTTGGGTCTTAAACTTGTAAAGGTGGTTTGGCGTATACATATTACATATTTCATATAGTATAGATTTAGATTTATAAAAAAATCGTGGATTTATTATTAAGTTGATCCAATAAATATTAGATTACTTAATAGTTTCATCCCAGATGATTGTGAGATTATCGGTATGGAAAAGTAATCATTTCTCATTCGGTCGAATCACTCCTCCCATTTCTGTTCCTTTTTAGTTATCGGTATATTTCCTCTATATGGGAAATGAGATTTAAATAGTGAGGGTGATGTAGAGGAATAGTTCTTCAAGAGATGGTCAATTTGGTTTAGAAATCTGGGTTCATTAGAAAAGGGAGAAACTACAGGGAAAAATCAGTTTATAGAAGTGGTCATTAGAAAATTAAGAAATGGGAGTGACACATCATTTTGATTTGATTGATGGGTAGGTAAGGTTATACAGGAAAAGTTTTTTAATGTTATTCTTATTTCAGAATGTAAGGAAATCAAGGGGAATGAAGTGGGTTCTTAGAAGAATGGAGTATGGGAATGGAATTTGAGTTGGGGGGGAAATTATTTGAATGGGAGAAGGAGTTGGAGAGTAATATGCTCTCCTTTATTAATAGTGCAGGTTTATATGAAGATCAATCAGATAGTTGGATTTGGATGGTAGATTCCTCGAGTTCCTACTCAGTGAAATCGGTATACGAAAAACTTTGACAACGTGGATCTCCAGTAGACGGCAACATATTCAACAAATTATGGTTTTCTCTTGCTCTCCAAAAAACAACTGTTTTTGTCTGGAAGGTACTACTTGATAGAATCCCATCAAAAATTAGCATCTAAAAGAGAGATATTGTTCCAAAATAACCAATTGTTATGTGTTTTCTATTAATGTGATTCTGAAATAACAAGTCATTTATTTTTTTATCAGTCCTATATCGTATTGCATTTTGAAAACTGCTATGACTAGTTGGGCAGGGTGATTTCAGTTCTACCTAACAATGGGAAATCATTTTTTTTTTTCACATTTAGGGTTGAAAAAAGACGTATTTTTTCATAAGAAGTATCCCGCCAAATCACAATTATTTACCAATGGAGGCCAACACTTTACCCAATTTTTTTCTTTTCTTTTCCTTTTTTGACGGACATTGCAAGTTTTTAAGGGTCGTCGACTTGTGGCGGAAGTGGACTATGCCCCCAGATGAACCTTACCTACAAGGTCAGGGATCCCAATCATGAAGTCGTCATCTAACCCAATGGTTAGTCTCACGGCTTTATCTTTACTCGATCAAATTCTAATTTGGATAATAAAAATCAATTCATTAGTACGAGTCAATACAATATTCATTAGCATAAAGATATATTTTGATACACAAGTAGTTAAGTGAACCATCCATAAAATAAAATAAAAAATAGAAATAAAAAGTAGTTAAGTGAACCTTCTTTGTCCATATGATTTGAATTCCCAAATAGGCGTGCCTATCTAGTTACGATGTAATAGAGTAAATATTGAATGCACACATACCCATTGGCCAAAACCAATCAAAATATAAAAATAACTTTAAAATAGTTTTAATAAAGATTTTGTTGTCTTTTTAAATCGTTATTCTCATAATTACTAATAATCTGATTGGTTGTATCCAATAGGCATTGTGTCCATACAAGACCTTTTCCATGTAATATTGCTGGAGAAACGACACACGAGAGTAGGATTTGGATTATCTCATGCCTTGTGTCTCCAACCGTTAGATCTGGCCATCCAACTAGATCTAATGGTCAAAAAAATAAAAATCATGCATTTTTAAACATTAAAAATTTAAATAAAAAGTTTTAAAAAAATTAGCTTTCTTCATCTTCCCCGTCGTGGTCCCGCTCCTTGTGTTCCTCACCACCGCCCGAACCAAAACTGTCGCCGCCATCCAGCCGGCAGCCACCATGAACAGTGAGCCACTGTCGTTCACGGCCAGCCACCCTGCCATGTCACTTTCTCCCAGATCCCGTTCTCTCTCCCTACTTTACCTGTGCTTCAACGCTGCCGTCTGCCGGGCTGCGTCGTTCATGGCGAACACACACTTACCACCAATGTATACTTTGATTCCATTGCACCGGTTTAATAGATTTTCCAAGTTCATGTAAGGCGAGATTGTTCTTCAAATGGAGCAACAAGGATTTCTGATGATATAGGATGCAGCCACCACATGGTTACTAATGTTGAAGCTAATTGATCAATATAGCTAGTAAACTTAATTTTGGTTCAAGCGGTGGTGAAGAACACAGGGAGGGGGACCACGATGGGGAAGACGAGGAAGCTAGTTTTTTTAACTTTAATTTAAATTTTTTAATGTTTTTAAATGTCTGATATTTTTGAATCATTGGATCTGACTGGATGGTCCAGATCTAGCTGCTGCTGGAGAGGGACTGGAGATACAAGGCAGGAGAGAATCCAAACTCGAACTTGTATAGCCAAAGTTTGACATTAAGCTACAGGCCTACATCACAGCAAAAGCTATCACCAGTAGCCTTGAACACGAACATTTAAAACATCGACCTCACACCATAATTTGGAGCATTTTCGTACTTAAATAGTGAATACTCGTAAGTAAGGGCTATGCCCAATTTAATTAAACATTAAAACATGTAAACCACTCATTTTCCTTAAAAAGACAGATCCAAGATTCATGCAGCAAATCTCTAGATTAAGAAACAATGTACAAGTGACCAACATACAACCATTCTATGGGTGCTATGGAGGAATATATGCACCACATTACTGCAAAGGACCTGAACATAGAGTGCATAATAATTATTTTATATCACCGTCCTGAATGAGTCCAATGGATCTGCATGGAGCATCAAGCAGCGCTAGCCATGGACTCAATAAGGATTTGGTAGCCTTCAGGTACAGCAGTCTGTGTCTGCACGCATTCTGTCAATGCCGGAACATCAGCAGCCAGGTCTAAAACCCTAGATAATACGAGAAGAAGATGAAAATCGGAAATCCGCTTCACAAATGGAAGATTTTTTGTCCGCTCAAGATGATTCTTCAGTGCCTTCATAGTCACTTGAGTATTCCGGTTCTCAATGGGAAATGTTGATGAGAGAGGACCCTGCATTTTGGTAACAATGCACTTATAAGTGTCATGACAATTATATTTTACAAAAATGTTGTAGTTCAGGCTTGCATGAGACAGTAAGCTAAAGGAGTTTCAAATGATATCCCATTACCACTAAAGAAACGTATCCACTAAAGAAATGTATTGACCAAGCACATCAGAGCATCGAATCAATAAAGAAATCAACAGATCTAAATGTCATCACTCAATGGTCCTTGATTAATTTTGTTAAAACCATTATCATACAGGCAGAGACGGATTCAGAAAATATAAAGGGAGGGGCCGAATATATAAAAAGTATATACATCATAGCAAATTTTTTTTATAAGATACTTCTATTAAAAAATATTATACATAACTAATCTTACAAGATATTCTAAGGGAGGGGCAAGCATGGGTCATCCCTGCATACAGACTTCTCTTTCTTCTTATTTTCATACTACCATAAATATCGTCTTTCAACAGACCAAATTGTTCTATTAACCTGGGCAGTCCTCAAACTACAAAGATTTGTATGCTACTGGGAGAACAGAATCATTTTTATGACCACTAACATTAAAGTTAAACATATACTTAGTTCAAGTAACAGGTTTCCAGAAAGAAAAATAAGATTAAAAAATAGTTGACATTTGTGTGCTTATTTGATTGTTTGTGGAAAAAAAGTTCAATATCTCAGCAATCATACAATCAATAAGTTCAGCTAACCCTGGTCAACGAGACTAGGCTCCTATACCTAAACTGTAGAAATAGATTGTAAAAATGTGTGCCACAATGCTTTAATGTATTAAGTTTTGATGATGACAGATACAAGAGAAAGATGTAATCATGTAATATTATTATATTGGATTATCTATGATTTTCAAATTATACTTAGTCGAATAGCCTAAATACCAAGAGTAGCATTGGAACAAGAATGTTGAATGATTCATTTATGCTCAATGCAACAAGGAGGAGAATGACAATATGCTCCAAGCAGTTAGAAGATCGTGGAGTGTGAGTGCGAATTTCTATGTCGATTGTTTTGATGATCACAAACAAGACACAACAAGTTCAACGATCAAGGAGCTTAAAGGTTTTTGATGATCACAAACAAGGCACAAGAAGTTCAAAGATCAAGAAGCTAAAAGGTTTCAAGTCTTCAATCTCTTAGGAACTTCCATGTAAGGTAGTGTAGGACTTGAAAGCAAGCTCATCCTTTTGAAAATCTTTTTTAAATATTCAGAGAATTGTTTTTTTCATAATTGATCAATGGGGCACTAAATTTAAAATGGTTAAAAAGGCTCAAACATGTTTTTTGAACTTAATATAACTAAGTACAGGAGTTGGTACTTGTATGAAGTCTCGGATGTTTGTTTTGCAAGGAAAATTAGCATGGCATTCTGGTGAATCAAAACTTTTTTGTCAGGAGCCAATGCTCAAGTAACAATCAAAGTACTCGAGTACCACAAGCTATACTTGAGTACCATAGTGCAAATCAGGTGATGGTAATCGAGTGTCACAAGTTATACTCAAGGTACCATTGCGGAAATCAACCTAGTTTTGTGATTTTAAGACATGGTAGTTGATTGCCACATGTTTTACTAGAGTACCAAGTGGCTGACCACCATAACGACTCGTTTTTTTATGAGCCTTCATTAACCTAATTTTTCCCTATTTGGCTCTTATCGGATCGCTAGACTTAGTTTCAAGGGCCCTTCTAGGGTTCTAAAAACATCAGAACATTGCCCCTAAAGCTGTTCCTATTGATCAAACCTTGTTTTTCTGTTATCTTCTCCAAACACTGTGTTGTTGAGCTTATTTGTTCTTGATCCTACATCATCATAGTTCTTCAATGTGTATTATCAGCACAACAAAGGGTACTTCATTCATTCTCAATATTCTATTCTAAATTGTAAGAGGGTGAGGTATTCTTCAAGTTTGTGAAAAGTATGAGGTATCCCTCAAGTTTGTGACAAATGGTGAAATATCCATTTGGGTTGTGAGGCTTAAACACTTGGGTGAGGAATCCAAAGATGTGGCAATCAAATTCACTGGCTAAGATAAATTGAGTTTGGTTCGGTTCGACTCGAGTTCAACAATCCCAAATTTTATTAATTCGAGACCTAAACCAATGGTCTTGGATTCTAACATTCGAATCCAATCCAATGGACCGATCCAAACCACCTAAATGCGTTTGTTTCAGTTCAGAACGACTGGATTCGTGGGTTGGATCACATCCATTTACAGCCCTAATTCTCAACCGAAAACAAAAGTTAAGTTGCAGGGAGGTTATGGATTTTGTGCATCTGAAGATCACATTCAAATGGCATAAAAGAAACAGCAAACATCACAAATTAACAATCAACCACACCACATAACACATAACATAACAAAACAAAACAACATACCTGATGATCAATGATTTTGACAACCACCAAGAAGAAATCATTATCAACCTCTCTAGTATCCTTAACCCCAACAACCACATCTTTCTTCATCTTGGACAACTTAGGATCATCCTCCTCCTTAATCTCCTCAAACCACCCTTCCTTAAACAACCTCACACAAACATCACTCATCTGAAAAGCTTCAAAATGCACATCAGCAGCACCACCCATCTCCTCATTCACCTCCAATTTCACCACAGCAGTGACCCATTCCTTCAACCCACTCTCAGCATGAAACTCCGCAGCCTGAATCACTTCCCTATTCGACAAAGTATAATCCTTTTTATCCTGACTCACAGTCTGCGTAAATATAAACCCTACCTTCCTCATCCCCAACCCTAACGCGATCGCCTCCACCAATTTCTCCTCTTCCGGGTCCCTGAAAATCACCAGATTCTCCTCCAACCCTTGCTGCGGCGGCTCGTAGATGAAATTCACCTCCACCTTCCCTTCCTCCGTGACGACGCCGTACATGAACCCTCCCCTCTTCACCGCGAAAGCGAGCGTGTCGTTCACGTAGAGCTGGAACGCGTTGGCGCAGTCGCGGTCGAACGAGACCGACTCGCAATGCGGGTTCTCCTGCCGGCCGACCCGCATCTGCTTGGCGATGAGGTCGTCCATCGTCATCTTGCGGCCGAAGGAGCCCGCGGGGGTGAACGCGGTGGGGGGGCCGGTGACCCCCCTGGCGCGTTCGCCGTGGTAGGAGAGGAAGATGATGGAGCCGTGGGAGAGGTTGAGGGAGGAGAGGGGGGTGTTGGGGTTGGACATGTCGGTGAAGCGGAGGAGATCGTCGTGGGATTTGGAGAGGAGGAGGTTTTGGTTTGTGGAGAGGGTTTGGTTTTGGATTGGGATTCCGAGGTTGTTTTGGATTATGGTTTTGAGTTGAGAGACTGTGATGTTTGGGTTGTCGATGGAGATTCGTTCTAGGCCGTCGCGGCTTCGGATTCTGAGCATCATGGTGGAAAAGAACTGTGATTTGTTTGTTTGGTTCGGAATTCGGATAAATTAAGGTTGTAATGTGTTTTGATTAGAAGGAGGGAGTGGAAGGTTTTTGTGTTGGGGTTGGGGAAGGGATCGAGTGTTGTAGTAGAAAAAGGAAAGGCTGCGGGGAACGGAAAGAACTACACGACGGAAGGGAAATTTGCTGGGATACGGTTGCGAATATAGGAAGGAATGGATTTCGTGACCCGGCCCCGTGTTACGGACGGGTTCGGATTGACCTTCAGATTACCCAACCTGTTCTAATATAATAAAAAAAAAATTTTAACTTTATCCCTCGTACCTTATTTTAACGCATGATCACTAAAAAAAAAACTAAAGAAATATAAATCATTCTTTTACTTTACTTCTACTCTCTCATCTATGTGTATGAGAAACTTAATAAGAAAAGAGAAGATTATTTTGTTTTTACCATTCACTTACATGTTGTTGCACTATACGATAACCCCTTCAATAATCCAACATTATTTATTTTTTGTTTCACTGCAACAACTTTTTAGTTTTACCATTTCTCTTTCGTTTTTTTTATATGTTCTTATATCTTATAGATTGCTTTATTGTGAAATATGAATATAATTGAATAAGGTATATGTGAGGTTGGAAAATAAACCATTGAAAACAAAGAGTAAACACCCAATCTGGTCCCTGAAATTATGAAGTAGTATCAACCTGATCCTTGAAATTATCGAAATTCCAAATTAGTCCCTGAAATTATAAAAAGGTGATCAACTTATTACCTCAGTTAAAAATCATATGGACTAAGTTGATATTAAGTTTGCAGTGTCAGTGACTTAATTGATATTAAGTGAGTAAAATAAGGATCAAATTGATACTAACTTATCATTCAGGAACTCTTTTGAAATTTCGATAATTTCAATGACCAAGTTGATACCACTTCACAATTTCAGGGACAAAATTGAGTGTTTACTCAAAACGAAATATATTTGGAGAATAAATTGCTTTATTTTGAAATAAGAATTGTGAAGTGTGATAATATTTTTCTCACTCACAAAAAATTTAGTTTACAAAAGATCTATTTAATTTCCTGTCAACCCAGTCCCATCCCATTTTGGCCCGATCTTAAACCAACCTGCATGTGATCGGGTTCAGAGAATCGACTCCATCAAAGTTTAGGGTCGTGTAAAGGATAAACATAATCCATCCCAACCAATCCTACGCTCACCCTTATGCTAAACATAACCTTGATTGATTTTAAAGTCATCAATTTCATGTTGATAAGTTCTCAATAGCTACTAAATGTATATATATGTATATACTAAATATCAAGTGCACGGGTTATCTTTTAATTTTATTTAATAAATATTTGTTAACTAAATATTTTAATATTTATGTAAATAATAAGAGTTGTAAACTTACTAGAAAGTAAGTTGATCCCTCCTCTTTAGATAAGAGAAATATATGATAAAAAAGAATTAATATTTGAATAATTTTAAAAATAATACTTTTAATAAAATATGATATCAAATCATTAGTATTTGAATTAATTTTTAACAAGATGGGATAGTATATAATGCAAACAATTCATATATTAGTCCCTGTGTCAAACTAGTTCCTAAAATTAGCGTCTAATATGAGTCATCTGACATGTACCATAACATTGCAGTCATATGGGCTCTTAACGTGCCACCTCAGCACCGTAAATGGTGTCAGTCAACTGGAGTTAACGGAGGGACTAACTTGATTAACGTTTTGCAGTTTCAGGGATTTTTTTGGAATTTCGTTAATTTCAGGGACAAAGTTGATATGACCTTATAATTTCAAAGATCAAATTGGCTATTTACTCAAAAACTAATTGATAGTAGATAGCTTAGTTGCCGATTTCGGATGAAAATATAGATGATAATAGATAAGATAATTGATTGCGGAGAAACGGGTTGATTTGGTTTGAAGTGTTTAATGATTGAACTAATTGATAAATGTAAAATGATATAAAAGAACATATTTACATATTTTTTATAATTTTTTATATGATTTTTGGTAGAAAAGATTTTCATATATGTTATTTATTTATTTTTTGATTTAGTTTAATTATTTACATCAAAAAAATTATTTAATTTTTTATTTCTGTTTTTTATTTTTAATTAATTTTATTAAATTAATAACATGTTTATATAATTTTTATTTTTCTATACACAAAAATATATACTCCATCAGGCTTAATCGCACTTTTGGTACTATTGATCATGTCCGATTTTGGTCCAAATATTTTGTTTGTGTGAACATTTGGTCCCCCGTTATTCTTTCAACATTGAAAATTCGGTCATTATGTTCAACGTCTATCAATTTTTCAATAATTAACAAAGATTAATCATTGTTTTAAGTACATAGAACCTTCGTTTGAGATTTCTGTGATAAGGGATCTCGTCAAGTGAGAGAAAATAGTAAGTTATAAGTTTAAATGCAAATTCAAGTAGTATCTAAAAAAACTATTACAAGCTAGTGAAAATTATTATAAGATAGTAAAACAAAGTTATTTAGCAAACACCTTTACAAAATTATTTACTATTACAAGCTAGCTACTCAATTGTGCAGATTTCGTAATGATGACAGAAGAACAATTTATCTCTAAAACCTAGATTCCATCGATGTACTATGGAAATCTAACGCTGTTAGAACAAATTTAACGGAAATGACCAAATTATTGTAACATTGACAACAGAAAGGACCAAATCGAAACAAAAATTAAAAGAGAGACCAAATTGAAACCTAAAATAAAGATAAAAGACCAAAAGTATAGTTTAACCGATATAAAAACCAAGGTTTAAAAAGTACAACTCAAAAAACTAGTTTGTAGAAAACATGTTTGAAAATAGTATATAAGAAAGAATTTACAAAAATTGTACCAAAACTAAGTTAATAAAAATAGGATATAAAAACAACGATTTTATAAAAGCAGTTTTGAAAATAGAATATAAAAACGGAGTATAAAAATTTCTTCTCAAATAACTAGTTTATAAAAAAAAGTTTTAAAAATAGTATATAAGAAGAGTTTAAAATTTGAATAAATTAATGTTTTAAAATTTGAATAAATATGACTGATAAATATTGATTCTAAAAATGGTTAAATTGCAAGGGAAAAGAGGAGATAGATAATTGTATTTTCTAAAAATGATTAACTTGCATGGGAAAAGAGGGAAAATAAATAAAATAGATTTCGAAGAGAGAAGAAAATAAATAATATGAAAGATAAATATATTTTCTAAAATGTTAACTTGCACGAGAAACAAGTAGAAATAAATCAAATAGATTTTGAAGAAAGAATAAAAATATATTATGATGGATAAATATTGATTCTAAAAATGGTTAAGTTGCACAGGGAAAGAGGAGAAATAAATCGAATAGATTTTCAAACTAATAAGAAGAAAAATAATACGATAGGTAAATATATTTTCTAAAAATATTTAACTTTCATGGAAAAAGAGGGAAAATAAATAAAATATATTTTCAAGAATTGTATACAATTAGTAAAAACCTTATAGTTAAATTTATGACAAGATTTATCTTTTATATTTTACATAACAATATTTTCAAATATTTATGCAAAATTAACCTTATAAATCAACAATTTTTTTTATATAATTCCCAACAACAAAAAAATTAAACAAAAAATATGAAATCAACAATTACATATTTTTTTATGAAATCCTATGAAATTAACATATTCCCCGTGCATGGCACAGATCCATACACTAGTAGTATATACATAGGGTTTAGAAATTAATTTCCAAAATTCTTGTTTATACACGAAAATTGAAAATGAGATATAAAAACAAAGTTCAATAGATTCTTTTAAAAAACCAGTTTATGAATAATTTTTTTTGAAACAAGTGCATAAAAAGTGTTTAAATGTACTTTGCAAAATGTGGTCTATAAAAAAGTTTTAAAATGGGATATAAAAGGGATTTATGAATACTTTTCAAAGAAACTAGATTGTAGGAAATAATATTGTCGCGACCGTCTCCGCCCGGGAGTCGCGAAAAAAGAGGAGTCGCCACCAAAATTTTTTAAATAGGAAAACTTTGGAAAAACCTTTTTAATCTAAAGAAATTGATCATTAAAATGTGAGATCGAGCTCGGGAGTCTGTTGTGAGTAGTGAAGGTGTTAGCACTAGGGGTGTTTGCGGTTCGGTTTGAATCCGTTTTTAGCCAAAAAATCACCCGATCCAAAGATTAAAATACTCCGCGGTTCGATTCGGTTTGGATGACATCCTTAAAACAATCCGATCCGATCCGATTTAATGCGGCTCGGGTTACGCCACGTGGTGCTGTGAGGACAGAGGTGCAAGGTAGTTTTTGACCAAATTTTAAATTTTTTATATTAGATGTGCCAGTCAGAGTGGCGCCTTTGATGGTGCCACTTGGATTGGCACCTTTCCCCTGTTAAGTGTGTGTGTGTGTGTGTATATATATATATATGCCAGCGTGTCATAAAGGACCCCCTATTGGTAAATAGTTTCAAAAGCATCCTAAACTGGTAACAAGTTTCTAAAATAACACCAAGTTGGTCTAGGGATGGCAATGAGTAGGGTTTGGGTAGGGTACTATAGTACCCGTACTCGGACTCGTGCCCGTGTATGTAGCAACTTTAGTACCCTTACCCGTACCCACACTCATTACACGCACTTTAAATGTGAAAAAGCAATAAATAACAAAAGAAACTTTATAGCATTTAAAAAATAATTCAAAGATCTTTTAAATCTACTCATAAAACATTACAAATCAAAATATTTAAATAAATAAAAAGATCCAAAAAGGAATTATAGATGCAACTGGGTTTAGAAAGTTAAGAATCTTTAGATTCATTTTTGTTTTTTAAATTTGTATTATAGTTAAAATTATATATATTAGTAATATAAATAAATAAATAACTATTTATACAAATACATATGTGCGGGTGCGGAGCAGTGTAGGTATCATAGTACCCGTACCCGTACCCATACCCATTCAAATTTGCGGGTAATTACCCATACCCGGATCATTGCCCATTGTACGGGTTATTACCCTACCCATCATGGGTAATTTTTGCGGGTATCCTATGAGTAGGGTACAAATAGTCATCCCTAGTTTGGTCAGAAAACCCTAGTTGTGAGATGGAAGTTCCCCCAAAAAGTTGGTTTAAGCTCAATACTGATGGAGCCTCAAAAGGAAACCCCGGGCCTGCTGGGTTTGGTGGGATTATCAGAAATGATGTTGGGCATTGGGTGACAGGTTTTGGTATCAGTATTGGTCATTGCTCTGTTTATGTGGCTAAGCCATGGGGCATTCTTAGTGGACTAGAGGAGGCATGGAAACTTGTTTGGAATTAAAAAGCTAGTGGTGGAGTCTAATTCGCAAGCAGCTGTTGCTTGTATCTCTGCTGCAAAACTACATCACCAATGCTGCACTTTGATGCACCGGATTCTTCATTGGAAAGAGCAGGATTTATTAGGAATGTGGAAAGGGATTTGTCACCTTGTATCATGGAATGAAGCTCTTGGAGGATATCAGACATCCTAAAGTGATTTTCTTGAGTGAATCCAGTCTCCAAGTTTATCCGGAGAGTTCTTGCATTGTCAGATGAAGCTGTGCTTTGAGAAATATGTGGAGAAAGGGTGTGTGTGATCCAAGAAACCACCATATCATTGCACCTTTGCTAAGCATCAAGAAGGATATCATTGGCAGCAGGTTTGAGGATGCTACCATCGATAAATTTCAGTTTGTTTTTGGAAGTTAGGGCTCTTTTGATTGCCCGACTCCAATTGTAGAAATTGTCCCCATTGAGAGGTGGATGAACAAGGACAAAGCCTGGATCTTCACCAGGATGGAGATAGTATGGACTAGAAGGGTTTTGGGAGGGATCAATTGGTGGTGGTGGTGGTGGTGGTTTCTTATTGTTCTTGGATGATTCTTCATGATCGGTTTTGGTTTCAGCCATGGTAAAAGAAAAGAAAGATGAAGAAACAAAGAAGGAATTGCGAAAGCAGTGTTTAAACTGATACCATATTAGGAAGTAAGAATCAATTATGTAATCTGAATAATGCTTTTCATTGATATGTAAAGTAAAGGATTACAGCATGTATTTATAGTTAAACAAGCTAGAGAGCTTAGCTTACAAGCCAATCAACCGAGAGTTAAAGGATAAGATGAGCTTAGCCAACTAACCACAATCTAACTTAATTAACTTAACAGAAATAACAGTATAGGGGTTTTTAATAGGATTGGGAGGTGACCTTTAATCATACTTATAGAGAAAGAAATAAATGCGTTGATTGGCTTGCTAATTGGGCACTACGACAAATTCCAGGATTACATATGTTAGATTCTCCTCATGGAGAGTTGCCTAGTCTTATTAGTCATGATTTTTCAGGGGTCGCTTTACCCCGTATTGTTCCTCTTTTATGTTTTTTCTTTTCCTGGATTTTAGCTCCTCTTTGTAACCAAAATTTATTTAAATTATTTTTTTAAAATTATTTTTGTTATTAATAAAAAAAAAATGGGGCCATTTCCCATCAAATAAAATCAAGGCTAAATTACATTTTTGGTCCCCAAATTGTTTTTCAATGTTCAATTTGGTCATCAAGTTTTTAGAATATTCATTTTGGTCCCTAAGTTCCTAAAACTTATTCAATCGAGTCCTTCCGTCATGTTGACTAACGAACATGGACGTTGACCCCGTCTGGTCCGCCGGAATTGGGGACCAAATTAAACATTGAAAAACAACTTGGGGACCAAATTGAACATTGAAAAACAATTTGGGGACTATTATTTTGGGGTCAACGTCCATGTTCGTTAGTCAACTTGACGGAAGGACTCGATTCAATAAGTTTTTGGAACTTAGAGACCAAAAATAAATATTTTAAAAATTTAGGGACTAATTTAAATATTAAAAAACAAATTGGGGATCAAAAGTGTAATTTAGCCTATAATCAAATTAAATTTAAGCCCATCGACCTATTATTTAGCATTTTTTTGTATAGTTTAAATGGAGCCGACCCGTTGCCGACCCATTTTGAGAAGAGTGGTTATAATCTAGGCTGGCCTTGCCTCCATTCTTCAGCAACTCGCCCATGTCCAAAGTCCAAGTACCTCACTGAATGAATCTCAACTCTCCCAGATTTCCTCGTTTTGAATTTTACGCCACTCTATTTCTCTTCCTTCTTCCATTATTCTTTTTTCAGTAAATGGGTTGGAATCTGTTATTTTGGCTTGTCTTTTGTTTCCCTCTCGACATTGCCCTTTTAGCCTCAACTTTCTATCAAGTAACTACTATTCCACTTTCCCTTTTCTTTCTTCCAATGTGATTCAACTCAAACACTAAATTAATTCGCGCTTTTATTTAATTTTCAGGTGTTGATGTTATCTGACTTGGAAGCTGACTTTATTAACCCATACGATGCTTCATCTCGGATTAATTACTTCGTGGTTCCTGAATTTATCGGACAGGGATTGCTCTGTGCTATGTTGCTCTTAACAGGTCACTGGATCATGTTTTTGATCACGCTTCCTCTTACTTTGTATCATATCAACCTGTAAGTACTCTTTTTACAACAATTATGTTAACTAACTGCATTATATGTTTTTTATTATTAGTTTTGTTGGGAAATTACCCTGAACTCATTTAAGGTTCGACTTAAGCACAGTTGACACTACTCTTGTTTTAGAAATTACATTAACTTTCCTTGGTATTTATGTTGTAATGGGTGTGGTGTAATTTGTAACAACGGTATAAATCTCAAGGGTTAATTGTAAGTATAACATAAATATCAAAGGGGTAAGTGTAATGATAGCATGAATCTCATGTGATGTTGGTATACTTTTTTAAATAAGAGGGACATTGAATATATTAAATCAAACCTTAAGGGAATTTAGTGTAATTTCTTGTGAAGTATTATTATTACTATATTATTATTGTTTTTCGTGCCCTAGGGGTGTTCCAAAGGAGGTCTAAGACCAAGTATCGTGAAGAAGGGATGGTAGGCTAAAGGAACTTGGTTTCACTTGAGCTAAGACTCTAGGGGATAATGTCAAGATTTAACTTTTTATTAAAATCAACTTGAACCAAACAAGTTTTTGGGATTTTTAGTTTTTTCCCCTTGCATAGGTTACAAGCTTGGATCTACTTTGTTTGGGGCATAAAGGGTATGAAGAACTTTAGGGTATGATAGTAGTTGAAGGCTTGAAGCTTACGTGTCTTCATTCAGATAAGAAGTAGTTGGTTCAAAGAAATTCTGTGTTGCTGCAGGTTATACTCTGCAGTGCATTTGTTTACCTTTCGTTATTCATAAGTTATATTGGCAACAATTTCTTTTGAGAATGTGGCTAAGTGCAACTTCATTGTCCATTATTGCCATAAAATTGTTATTAAAGCCATTGCAAATTTTTCGATGCTTAGCAGCTATTTGTGTGGTTGATTGTCAATTTTCTTTAAATGTGAAGATTGAGAACTGAATCCTACCTAGTAGGAAAAGCCTTTGTTATTGTTTGTGGAGATTGAGAAGAACGGAATGAATACATGGAATATTAGTTTTATGATGCCCTGGCCAGCAAATTTTAGCTTACTGTTTAACCTCTATTACCATCAGGATCTGGATATTTTGATTGAAACTCTTTCAGACCATATGTTTTCTTCTTTCTTCTTTTAAACTGTTGAATTTTTCATGCAGATTTTGTTTGGTTATATTGAGGTTTATCGTTCAAGTGTTTCGCATTACTAGTTCGTGATTTTGAGCTTTAATTTGTTATTTCTTGCTTATTAGTTGTGTGAATGAATTGTAGTTACGGTGCCTGCAATGTGCCAAATATAATTTCATGTTTGAAAATTTCTGACTTGCCAAGCATAGGATTTAGCTTATGAACTTGTATGATCTCTAATCAGTCTATGATGATTCAATTTCAATGATTCAGATATGTGAAACGGCAGCATCTTGTTGATGTTACTGAAGTGTTCAGGGTACTTAATGCTGAGAAGAAATTTCGGATAGCCAAACTTGCTTTTTACTTAGTGGTCCTCGTTATTACTATCTTCAGGTACATGCCATTAAAATTGCAAATGCTTATCCACTCTACTATGGGTTTTACTTTCTTACTGCTTAACTTTATGTCTGTTTTTCTAATTAAGGTCTTCCATTAGGATTCATGCCGCAGGAAGCATATTATTTTACAATTATAAGTTCGAGGAATTATATCTTTCGGCCACTATTCTAGGACTATAATAAAAATTTGTAAGTTAAATTTTTCTAGATAGTATTAAGTAAAATTTCATTTCAGTGTGAAATTACTGACATAGTATGAATTAATGCATTTTGGTTGTCATAAATATGTATAACTTCTTTAAAACCAATCGATAAGATTTTATCAAAATGCATTCTCGGTTACAAGTACCAAAATGTAACTTATGCCCAAAATGCATTCTATGTATGTTAATGCTATGACATGGATAGACAATATGATTGTGATAATGCTATGTCATTACCTATAAGTAATGCATTGTGTGGCTCAAGTACAATGATGAGGCAAGAGCTGTTACATTGGCTCTCAGATGTAGTGAAAAATAAGCAAAGATTCCCACATCTTCATGGACAGGTGGATGTAAAGAAGCTTGTTTATGAGAGTAGGTTTTGTTTTGGAATGTGGAATATTGGCAGACTTACAGGCAAATCCATGAAAATAATTAGATATTTGGGCAATACAAAGGAGCGCTAATGATATTTGGGAAAAGATGGCTAGAGGGATCTAGAAGGTAACTAAGGATACTTTCAGAGTATCAAGAGGCTTCAAACCTACAGATAAAACATCTTGATAGTGGGAAACAGGTGTTCAAGAGAAGGATAGAGTTAAAACGGAGTGGATACAAATTTATAGGCTTGCTAAAGGAAGAAAAAGGAAAAATAAGAGGCCTATTTCAAGTGAAATGCATTAAGGATGGAAAGGAAAATGTTTTGGTTATTGAAGAAGATATCAAAGAAAGGTGAAAAATTTATTTTCACAAGTTATATAATGAAGGACATGCATGCAACATTAATGAACTCCTATTCTAGACACTAGAGGGGAAGACCAAATTTATTAAGCCTTCTATCTTGGTAAGTAAAAAGGGATTTAGCTCATGGGTCATACTATGAAACTATGGGAAATGGTAATTGAATGGAGATTAAGACAAAAGACTCGTATTTGATATTTCAAAGAACCAACTTAGCTTTATGCCAAACAGGACAACGATGGAAGCAATATATCTTCTATGATGATTGATGGGAAGGTATCAGAGGGAGAAAAATGACATAAGGCCTATAATAGGGTGCCAAAGAGTTCTTGTGGAAGGCAATGGAGAAAAAGGAGTTTGTATTGCTTATATTTGCGCAATCAAGATATATATTATGGTCTTAAGACTAGTGTGTAAATACATGGTGGGCCATGGAAGATTTTCCTATAGCTATAGATTATACCAAGGGTCAACTTTGAGCCCTTATCTTTTTGCCTTGGTTTTGGATGTGCTTATTGAGTATGTCTAAGATCCAGTGCCACAATACATGCTTTTTGTAGATGATATGATCCTTGTGGGAGAATCAAGAAAAGAAAATAAATTGTTAGCTAGAATTGTGGATATAAGCTTTCGAAGCACACAATTTCTAATTAAGTAGAAGTAAAACGGAGTGTATGGAATTTAAGTTCAGGAAGAAGTGCTCTAGTACTAGAATAGAGTTGAGAATCAGAGATAATATCATCCCATGAGTCACATGATTTAAGTATCTTGGATCTATCATAGAAGATGGAGATAGAGGTAGATGTAAACTATAGAATTCAAGCAGGGTGCGTGAAATGGAGAAGTGTTTTAGGTGTTGTCTTTGATCAAAAGGTGCTTCTCAATCTTAAGGGGAAATTTTGCCGCATAGTGCTTTATGGTAGATCTACAGTGATTTATGGTACTGGATATTGAGCATTAAAGAGTCAATGAGAGCAGAAGCTCAATGTCGTAGAGATGAGGATGTTGCATTGAATGAGTGAACATACAAGACAAGGTCGGATTTAATAATGAATGCTATAGAGACAAAGCAGGGTTAACTCCTATTGACGAAATGATGGTAGAATCTCGCCTTAGGTGGTTTGGTCATGTGAGGCAAAGGCCATTAAAAGCCCCACTAAAAAGACTAGGTTTGATGGAAGATAACCGTAGTTGAGGAATACCAAGAAAAGCTACAGGAGAAACAGTAAAAAAAAATGACTTAATGCTAAATGGCTTTTTTGAAGACATGGTTTATGACATAACACAATGGTCATTTGATCCAATAAGCCGACCCCACCCAGGGGAAAAAGGCTTTGATTGGAGTATATCTTGTAATCCATTTTGGAACTCTATCCGTTGGTCAAGTCAAAAATAGCTAGGTAGTGGATTTTGAGAGGAGGGATTCAACTTATTCTAGGTCTCATGAAAGAATAGCAGTGGTGTTAATTGATTGAATTGGAACCTGAAAATGTTTGTCTATGGAGTAATTCATTTTACTTTTTTGTGTTATTTCATTATGACTTTGCACAACACCTGCCTTTGACAATTATATTTCCTATTTATATGTTGACATCTACTTCATATTGATTAGAGAGGTGACTGGCCACGACTTTTCATTAATTGTTTATATATAGTTGAGTTCAATACTTGATTTGGGGACTTTAATATGTCCTTGTCAAGTGCTGTTATTCATATTGTAAGTTTAGTCTTTGTAATGTCGTGCTATCAGCCATGTTATGTCTACTAGCTACTAAAACCGTCTAAGTAGATACTGTAATGGAGCAAATAAGGTGTACTAAGTTTGCCTTTATTATGAGGTGAAAAAGGCTTTATTATGGTCTTCTGTGAATTGAAAAATTATTTCCTTATGCCAACCTCATCCCTAAACAAAAATCTTCCATGCCTCCAATCACGAGGCAGAGTTGCAGTTGATGCTTGATGGGGATGGATTATTGAGCAGGCTCCTGAAATGCTGTGCCAAATTATACCAGTAGTTGCTGAATTATGATAGTATATAGTCTATAATGCATTGGAAAACCTTGGAGGCTGCAATTGATTGTGTCAGGCACAATTGGGAACTCATGTTTTGGGTCTCTAAACAACAGCAGCAACAACAACAACCAAAACTTTTTTCTACTAGGTGGAGTCGGCTATATAATGATGCCATATTTTTTATATCATAAACCAAAGCTTCCGAGCGGCCATTTAGATGTTTTGGGTCTCTAAACACATGCATTTATATTATAAAATGAGACTTCGGATTTTCTTTCACTGAATACTACAACATTGCCTAATCTGTATTAGTATGGTGATGAAAATGTATTTTTAGTTATAAGTATGCTAATATTATAATGGAAAGGCAAGACGGCATTTTGAAATGATCAAAACAAGGAAAGGTATATTTTGATCTTTTCACTTTGCTTATTGGTGTATCCTACCTACGTCTGTAAACTAAATTTTGGATTTCCTTAACACCAACAATCACAAACAATAATTAGGATTTTTTGCTATTCGTGTAAACAACGTTTATCATGTGTAGCTATTTATCACTCCCTCAAGAGAATCTGAAGGTCAACTTATCTACCAACTTTCCATTTGCAGGCTCGTATTAATCGGTGTTCACTATTTAGATCTTGAAGATGAATGATGTGGGAAACCTTTGAATACCCACTACTTGTGCAATATGGCAACCATGTGTAAGTTGCTCTGTGTTTGTTTTTTGTTTTTTTTTTAAATCCTTTTTTTTGTGGGAAACTGTGATTCAATCTGTAACATTAGATTTATAACTTGCAAATCGCAGCTCAAAGAAGTATTAACCTGTCATTAATTTGAATGAACATTGCCAACTCGGGTATACCTGTTGTATGACACCTATCAAGTTGTTATTCAACTGAATATTGCCAACTCGGGTATACAAGTTGTTTGCCAAATATTTTGCCAACTGAATTTATATAGTTAATAACAATGGAAAATGATTGTTGACAAAGGTGATTTGAGGGGTAGATATTATTTGGATGTTCAAAGCAGGCTTGCAGAGATGATCTGAATGGTACTTATAGTTATATGGACAATTTCCTAAGAATGTTATAACTTGTTAGAAACACCTTGTGCATATTTAGCATGAACTCTACTATGGAAAAGGTCAGCTCTTAACTCTTATGGACCTTTCCCTTTCGGCTGCAGTGCTTGTTTTCTTTTTCTAGAGAGAAGGCTAATCTTCCATTTGTAAGGGAAAATGTATCTTCTGATCCAGTCCAACCACAGGCTGACCAATTCAAGGTTGACACGTGAGCTTTTCATTTTGTTTTGGACTCCTGGTTCCAAGGGTGTCTAGACTTTGTGTGAGGAAGTTCGAGGTAGGTTAAATTGTAAGTAAAGCAGCCTGATTGGAATTCAACTTCATGATCAGGCATTCCTCCCTAAAAGTGTGATTGGGAGATGGGATTTTGGAGGGAAAGGGTTCTTTTTTATTAAGTAAGTGCTCTCTATATTTAATATTTTTTTATATGAAGAAATAAAATAAAAGATGATCATATAACTTTTCAATCATTCTTTTAATCTAGAACTAAAAGAATAAGGATGCTCTTTCATTCCCCTCCAAAACCCTCCATCCAAGCATCCCCTAATGAGCTACGATTCTTAGGCGTGTGCTCATGTTATTTAGGCCTCGTTTGGATTTTTTTTGGTATGCAACTTTTTTTAGAAGCAAAAATATATTGATCAGAGTATAAGGGTACTCGAACCCATATACAAGATAGAGAATCCAAAGAGCAGAACAAAGCTGTAACTAAGATACTGCCACTAAAAAGAGTAGACAGTATGTGTATTACAATGCCCTACCTAAGACTAAAGAAAAGTAACCAAAGAGCTATACAAAACCTAACCAAAAAACCATTACAAAAACACCAGAGTAGAACAAGTATAACAGAAGATGAGGAACCCAAACACCCAACTCATCAGCCCAAAAGGATGCACATCCAATCTAAAACCAGAAAAAGAGACCAAACAGGAGTGATTCACATCACAAGATTAGGCCTTGTTTGGATAGCACAACTTATAGCTTATTAGAGTTTCTTTGCTCATATAAGTGTTTATATATAATAAAAAAACAGTTTGGATAAGCTTTAATGAGTAACTTATCGACTTCAAAAAAAAAATTTAGCTTATTTTTGGAAGTCGGTCTTTTTGACTTATTAAAAAACCTTGTGTCAAAGTTTATGCAGGTAGTTGCTTTGCATATTTTATAGATTTTAAAAGTGTTAATTGAGTTTGTATCCAAACACTAAATAATTTAATTTAAAAGGAGTTTGTGGTATAAAAGCTTTTCACTTAAGTCTTTCTTTTTTAAGTACTTAAATAAGCTGCTTACCCAAACGGAGCCATACACACACAGGATTGAACAATGTGTTGGTTGCAAACAATAAGGGACAGAATCCCATCATGTTCAGTTCTGGAAAGAGTATAACTTTAAGTCGACATGGGGCTAATGCAGGTGTTTTTGGACCTGAGTTAGTCTTGGTACAATGGAGTCCAAAGCACATGTTTGTAGCTTGATTGGGCTGGGGATACATTGGCCTCTTACTCGTTGTTGTAAGACTCGAGGTCTCAGCATAAAAAAAAAAAGGCTTGAGGTCTCATTTTTTATGCTCCATTACCAAACCGTGACCAGTATAGAGGCCCATATAGGCTCCCCTTTGATTTATTTCTAGTCCTGGATTGTTGAGAAAGCCAGATTATCAAGTCACGGTCAGAATACTAACTAAATAATGAGCAGGCCTGAACAATTAAACGTAAATTACATTAAATTGGAATAAAAAATAGAATAAACTAAATAATAGAGTCCATTAAAGACACTAAAATGAGTTCCAAAATAAATAAATAAAAATTTCTAAAAGGGGCACCATTTAAATGCTTTCAGCTGAAAGAAGAGATATCCTCATCCAAAAGTATTCTTTAAGATTTGTTTGAAATATAATAATAATTCAAGATGAAGTATTTTTCGTTTTTGTTTTGTTTTAGATACTCATTATGGGAAGATTCTTCTAAGGACAATGATAAAAATCGTTTTAATTGAAAGATATATTTGGGGTCCAAACTAAAATAGGAAAGGAGTGTGAGGGGACTGGTTTGAGCCTTGTGTGATCCATGAAAATGACTAAAGGCAATAGAGCATCTTGCCAGACCCGACATACTGTAGGCAGCTTCAAAACAGTATGCCTTTCTTTCCACAGCTTTTGCCTTTTATCCTGTCAACTAAAGGACACTATAATATAAATCAATGGTTGGCCCCATTTGAAAGCAGTCATGAGTGCTTATTTTCCCTATACCCTAGTTGATCCTTCTGATGGGAAGTTTTTAACCACTTGAAGTGTTGACCCTACACAATTGGTCCTTGATGTAAAGCAAAATGTTGGGTCGTTTTCATTTCTGCCTGTTTTTCCCTTTCAATGTGGGTCCTGGCATCATCAAGGTCTGATTTGGGCTACTGCAAGCTGCTACCAGTCCTATTCATTTGGACTAGCCAATTTATTCTTGACAATTAAAGTTTTGGGGCTTTAAGGTAAATTCACCAGATTGTAGCCCATGATTTGATGCTGTTTGGATTTGGAAAAAAATAAATAAAAAGGGTGTAAAGTTGAGAGATTCCTAAATCCTAAGTGCTCCAAGATAAAGAAAATTCTGTTACTCCACACTTCAGACAAATAAGAAGCTATATATTACTGTGCATGTTTGGTTTCACGTTGAAAATCTTCAGAATTGATTATGCCCTCTGTAAAACGTGATTTTTAGTAAAAATGTGATGTTTGGTTATTTTCAGGTAAAATTGATTTTACCTCTGGAAGCGATTCTGACTAGAAGCTACAAAAAGTAGTTTTTGAGTTGAATTGAAAATTTTACACTAAATTTTACATCAAACTTGCTTTCAAAATAAAAACATCCAAACATAAATCATTTTACTTCAAACTCAATTCTAACCAAATCAATTTTATAAAATCAATTACATTCAAAATCCATTTTATCAAACGCTCGTCCAAACACACACGAGAAATATTTTGGCAAAAAAATCACGTCATGAACGGTGTTTGGTTTTTCATATTTGTCTTACCTTACACACACAGAGATAATATAAGATCCAAGTACTGTAGCTCTTTGTAGACCAAGCAAAAGTAAAATTATCCATTATCATGTATATGCTTTCATGTCCCTTTCATTGAAATAACCATGGGAAAATGGATATGAGACTGTCAAACAAGTACTTTACTCGATAACAAGTAAAAAACAACAGTGATATAATAAATACACGCTCAACTAGAGGAAACTTGAGCACAACCCTAACAATGACCTAAACTGAAAAGGCGGTCCCAAACTTGAAACTTTGCTATGTTGGCCCCTCCTCCACACCATGCTTGCATGGATGAAATTGAGACACAAGCAAAGAAAGAAACAACGACCTGGACCCTAAGTTGATGTAAGGCAGCCCTTGCAAGGAAACCCGTGCAGTAAGAATATTAGTGTGTATTTGGATGAACGTTTTATAAGAATGATTTTGAATGTAATTGATTCTGTAAAATTGATTTGGTTAGAATTGTGTTTGACGTGAAGTGATTTATGTTTGGATGTTTTTATTTTAAAAGCAAGTTTGATGTAAAACTTAGTGTGTTTGGTTTCACGTTAGAAACCTCCAGAATTGATTATGTCCGATTTTAGTAAAAAACAAAAGAGATGTTTGGTTACTGTTAGGTAAAATCGATTTTGTCTCCAGAAGTGATTCTGACTATAAGCTACAAAAAGCAGCTTTTGAGTTAAGTTGAAGAATTTACACAAAGTGTGTGTTTGGATAAACGTTTGTTAGAGTTACTCCGCTTAATAACTCATTGGGAACATTGAATTTCAACAATCTAACCGTTGAATATTGTTATATTATCCTAACAATCATGCACACCAAATTTCAGAAAAATTAGACATTTATAGCTATGTAATATTATAGTGGATATTTACTTATATTTTTAGAAAACGTATTATACGTTCGATCGAAGTTATTCGGTGAAGTATCAAATATTTTTAAAATTTTATGAAACTTGGAGGAGTTGATCTACTCAATAAGAAGTTTTAATTTGATGATCGGACTTTTGAAATTCAACATCTCCGTTGAGTTATTAAGCGGAGTAACTCTGAGTAAGTGGATCCCCACCATATATATATAGCGTGAGAGTGAGAAAAATAAATTTGAGCCAATAAATCATACAATAATGGTCAGGATTAGAAGTTAGTTGGTGGTTATGTGATCAATTAATCAATTAAAAAAGACACATGACTTTATGTTATAATCTTGACCATTCATATGTGATACAAAGGTCTCTACTCTCATCTCTCACGGTAATACACTCCTTTCACTTGACCGTTCAGGTGAAAACACTTTTAATTTTGTAAGAAATGAAAACAATGAATTTTGATTATTTTATCTTATTTAAATGGTCGGTGTTATAAGATAAAAAAATATATAACATTTTTAAGTGGCAATGTCAAATAACTTTTAACATTCTTAAATTGTATGTTCAATATTTCGTGCTCTCACATTGTTCTCACATTCTTTAAAAATAAAAGGTGTTCTCACCATATATACTTTCCAGGGGGACGATTGGGAGTTTGAATAACATTTATTGTGAATTGTAAGGTAAGCGAAATCTGAAATATCAAGATTAGAAAATAAATGCATGTAGCTTTTTAAGTAGTTATATGACTTTTGAATAAATTATAATCTTGATCATATATGTACATTAATGGTAAAGATTAAATTTGCGCTTCCGCGACATATCAAGTGAAATTATTGATTCATTTTGAGAGCAAAAGAAGCAAATATCAATATTTTATTATTTTTTTAAGGATTTAATTTTGATGCAATTTCAGTGTAGCTACATTCAATCACAAAAATAATATTTAAAATACTCAACTTTTATAATAATTACCTAAAAGTAGCACAAATAATAATATACGATTGATTAATGATACAAAAATATTTAATGCATCAAATTAAACTCTTGTATCAACAGTCAATATAAAAAAATTATGTGATATTTTTAAATGATTATATGACCTTTAATAAACTTTTAATCTTGATCATTTATACACAATCTGATAGTCAAGATTTAATCTTCTATACTCCAATAATAAACTACTCTTCTCAATATATTTCCCTACTAACAAATGCAATTTATGCTTCCATAGGAAAATGTATGAGAATGAAAATATAGTTAAGCTCCTCTTTAAAACTGGTTTATTACCTTTTTTTTTCTTTCTAAAACCTAGAGCCGCCTCTCTCTCTCAACCTTCCCTCTACTCTTCTTTTCCTTCTTCCTCATCCACTGGAAGGGGGTGGTTTTGGGCCATCTTTTAGCCTGAAATCACAACTCTACATCATTTTTTTCTCTCATTGTATCTAAATAAGTGGTTGTTCCACATAGATCTGGTTTGTCTTTCGTGTTTTTCCATGTTTTCGTCGTCTGCATGCGGCGGTGTTTTGTTCGTCGTCTTGTTGCGGCGTCGTCTGATTTCTCGTCTTATTGCGATGTTCGTTTGGTTCAGATTGACAGATCAGCGTCAATCCATTACAGATTCAATCAAGACTTGGGCATCGACGTTACAAATCCGGAGGCATGGATATTCCGGTCACTTTGATTTTGTCACATTTGTAGGCATTTTGTCGTGTTATGCTATTAACCTGGGTGTTGTGAGTTTGTTTGCAGATTCATCCTTTTCGGTTTTTAGCGATGTTGAATTTGTGTTGTTTTCGATGTATTTTACCAATTTGAATGAATGAATATCCTTTTTAGTAAAAAAAAAAAAAAAAAAAAAGGAAGTTAAGCTCCACTTTAGTGATGTTCTTACTTTGGAAGAGTTTAAATTATAAGTAATGCAAATGTAGTGCAAAATGATTTTACACGATTATGTTGGATTTCCTCATAATTTCCACCATTGAAGCTCAAAGAGTAAGCTAATTTCATGATTACATGCGTTAAAATAAAATAAATGCATTGTATATCAAAATATAAGATTTCCATAAATATATTATTTTAAATTTATTAATACTAAAATTATAATAATACATGTGAAAAAGGCAAACTATTTGAATTATTATTATTATTATTTTTTTACGAAACATACTATTTGAAGTTTTTTTTTTTTTTTACTGTAACTCTTTGAAGTTAGAACTAATGAACTATATATCATTTCATGCCTTAATTATCTCAAGACACAAACTGATAACAGCTAAACAATATTGTCGGAGCGATAATGTTAGATGTGACACAACATGTATTGCTACTTGCTAGTACAACCTCATTTCTCAATCTTTTCACTCTGTTTTGCACTTTTGCATGACGTGTATCTAGATTTAGCTGCAAGTCACGTTTTTCTTTGAATAAAAGTTTGTATGTCAAATCTGAATAGCATAACATTTGATAAAAGAAAAAAATTAGTTCATGAAAAAAATGTAGAGTAGAACAATGTTTCTTGGATTGTAGAAGTAATTTCTATAGAAATTATTGAACATTGAAAACGACTGGTTAGAAATATCTCTTAATTTTTTACGATTAAAGAAAACATCACACAATCATATATAAAGTTCAATGTGGTTTAACTTAATATGTCATGTTCATATATGTTCACACACCCTAATATCTCGTAGTATATTTAAGAGTGTATTCATTCTAACTTCGGAACAACTTATGAAAAAAGTTTATTTAGAAAGTAAAATTACGAGACAATAATTGTGGGAAATCTTAATTTCCTATATTCCTTCACTCTTTACCATTACTTACATATTTCAATCATCACGTCTTTCTTGTTAAACCACTTTTCTTTACCTTAAATAGTTTTTCATTATAAGTTCACCTTAAATTAAATTACATCATAGAGAGAATTTCTTCAAAATCATCCTTATATCATCATTTTCTCCACCTTCAAAAATTCACCGTATACTACCTACCACAACAAAATTGTCAAACAAAACTTCAAATCAGTACATCATGCATGGCGCTTAAACAGCCGTTACATATAGGCCACACCATTTCACATTCACATAAAAAACACTTTCGACACAATAATATATAACAAGACATGCTACATAATTTTAATCAAGGAGACTTTCAATACAATAGCCCAAAAAAAATCCTGTATCATCACGCGGCTCCTCTAACCAAATCTATGAATTAAATTGATAATCAAAACTTTTAGGTTAAAGTAATGTTTTGGTCCCTATACGTGACACTGATTTTCAATTTGGTCACGTAAAAAGTTATCAATTTGGTCCCTATACGTGACACTGATTATCAATTTGGTCCCTATACGTGACACTGATTTTCAATTTGGTCCTCATCGCTAATTGGTCCCTATATGAGTGACCAAATTACAAATTATTATCACATATAGGGATCAAATTGAAAATCATTGTCACATGTAGGGACCGATTTCAATTTTTTTTTTGTTGAATTGGTCCCTACATGTGACAATAATTTGTAATTTGGTCCTCTTATATCGGAACCAATTAGCGGTGAGGACCAAATTGAAAACCAGTGTCACGTATAACCAGTGTCACGTATAGGGACCAAATTGATAACTTTTTACGTATAGGGACCAAATTGAAAATCAGTGTCACGTATAGGGACCAAAACATTACTTTAACCAAACTTTTATTACCCTGTAGGAAAACAAATGAATAAAATCATAATTTCAACTTGCTTTATTCTTTCCCTAGCTATATGTTGCATTATGTGAAAGCCAGACAATTGACATGGACAATTTGTCAGTGCATCTCTAATAAAACACCAAACAAATTTAATAATTGGATTCACAGGGGATGAAATTGAAGTCTTGAACGAAATATCATGAAACTCATATTGAGAAATATTCGAGTTAGAAATAGACTTGTGGACTAATATATTAATTAAAAGTGGAAACTGGGAATCCTCTCAATATCCTTGTGTCCCTTTACACAGTTGGAAAGTCCATAAATAGAGTAGAGGTACCCTTGTCATTTCACTGTTGATTGGAACCACAGAACCAAGTACAAAGGTAGATGTCAAGCTGCCAACCCCTGTCTCTCTGTTTTCTTGTTCCCTCTTCTGTTTTCGACCCAGCCAATAGTCCTTATAGTTACAATTCAATGATTCATTGATAGGTAAATAAGAAAAACATATAGGAGAAATGTTATACCAACGTCAAAATCAAACAATAATATCATTTTTTTTTTTACTATCACATACATGTTTATTATTTTCTCTATCTTCATATACATTTCAAAGCTTAAAAAATTAAGGATCCATACGATACGGTATCACACATACGATGCCCCTTATATGTGTGTCCAAATAACAATTCTAAAAATCTAATTGAGTTATGTTATTTGAACACAAATTTTGAACACCATATATGATACCATATATGTTTATCTCTATCTCTCACTTACTTTTTATCTTCATTATGTACATGTTTTTCAAAAATACACGAAAAAAACAAAGGGAACACTTTATGGTGTCCCCATTTTATGTACAAAAATCAAATCCTGAATCTAATTACATATCACTTTTTTACTCACATTTTACTCTCTTTTTTTATACAAATGAATACATCTTAGTTGTACACTTTAGACTTTAGAGGCAAATCCTGTTTTAAAGAATTCATGTTAATAGTAGCGGCCCTTTATATATATATATGCCCTGTTATATTGAGATCTCATTCTATAAATCTAAAGATAAATACAATCTTATTTATTTATTTTGAAGACAAATTCACGTCAAATGAATCTTTTTCAGCTAACATTCACTCAACTCTTTTTATGGAGTAAAGTGAGCTACCTATACTTTTGGATATTTAGTCCTTCATGAAAACAATTTGGAGCATATTAGAGTAATGTACATCAGAAGACGGAAAGAGAGAGATCACTGGTGGACAGAGCTGCAGCACAATGATCTAGGGTCCACAATTAGGATTAGGCCCGTTGATAGGTACGAGCTCTATGGGCTTCATCAGGCCCATATAACGGGCCCAATTGGTGTTGTCCGGACAAGTCCGTTACTGTTTGTCTTGCATCCATCTTCTGCCAGGTAGGCAGGTAGCTACCCAATCAAACCAGCTCATGTTTTTGCTATCCACCACACATTTCATGCATCCATCAAGCCACAAAGCTTTCTGTTTACGTCATCCTTATAGTCACCAATTATTTTAGTTAATAATATAAAATCCTTCTGATTGCTTTAAAAATACTTTTTTTTTAATAAAAAAAAGAGTTTTAATGTAATAGGAACTTATTTGACATAAGCACCCTACCAAAAAATAAATAAAAAAACTAATTTGACATAAGCAATGTTATTATATAGGCTGAAATATACTTTTAGTCACTAACCCTATTTTTCAAATTCAATTTTGTCATGAACCTTTTAAACAATCCGCTTTGGTTTTTTAAATCTCATACATTAGCTAATCTTATCCTTTCTGTCACCCCTGTTAGTAAAGCTGTTAATTTTCACATATGTGACAGTTAAGTAATGATCTAAACAGTTGAGTTGACAGGTCTTTCACGTGGGTATGTGCGGGAGCTATGTGGGAAGACCAAATCGAGCTAAAAAAATAAGATAAAGACCAAATTGAAACTTTAAACAATGTGGTAGTCTTCTTCCCTAATGGATTTTCTTCCCCAAATTAATGACATAAGGTTCCTGAAAAAATTCAGGAATTGCAACAATTCCATGTTATTTTGTATCTTCTTCACGTTTCATGTTATCTTCTTATTGTTTTTTTTTTCTTTTTGTTCTAATTAAAATAATCTTCCATCTCTTTTCAACAAAACCTCGTGCCTCCATCTTCCCACCTCTCACCATACTACCGTTTGACTTGTTATCAATCCATTTCAATGAAATAATCAAGCCCAAACTCACAAAGTTTATCAACTCATGAAAAGTAATAAATGAATCGATCTAAATCACGGGATCCACAAAAGAGAAAAAATGAAAACAAGTAAGGATTAGACCCAAATGAGCCTAGATCACATGACTCAATCTAACAAATACAGAAAAATCAAGTATGCAAGGTTCCAAAAACAAGGAGATTATTATTTTTTATTTTGATACAAGGAGATTTCTTATTTGTTGTTTGTTGGAGTCCCACGTTGGATAGTAATATGGCCTGATGAGTGCTTATAAGTAAGAGGCAACCCTCACCTTACAAGCTAGCTTTTGGGGTTGAGTTAGGCCCAAACCCAAATTCTAAGATGGTATCAGAGCCTATCCTTGATTCGTTGGGCCACCCGCAGATGTCCAGTCCTGCAAACTTCACGCTTCAGATGTCTAGTCCTGGGTGTGAGGGGGGTCTGTTGGAGTCCCACATTGGATAGTGATATGGCACTGATGAGTGCTTATAAGTAAGAGGCAACCCTCACCTTACAAGCTAGCTTTTGGGGTTGGGTTAGGCCCAAACCCAATATACAAAGTTGAATGAAATGAATGAAAAAAGATAGATTTTAACCGATTTAATAAGAGTCATTCATTACTGTAAACCCAATATACAAAGTTGAATGAAATGAATGAAAAAATATAGATTTTTACCGATTTAATAAGAGTCATTCATCACTGTTTGGAATATTATACCCTTGCATTATTTAACATTTCAACATAAAGGTCCAAAATCATATTTTAGTCCATCTCTAGCTTTTGGGGTTGGATTAGGCCCAAACCCAATATACAAATTTGAATGAATGAATGAAAAAAGATATATTTTTACCGATTTAATAAGAGTCATTCATTACTGTTTGTAATACTTGGAAAAAGACTTGTTAGAGAAGGACTAAAATATGATTTTGGTCCTTTATGTTGAAGTGTTAAATAATGTAAGAGTATAGCTTTTGGGGTTGAGTTAGGTCCAAACCCAATATACAAAGTTGAATGAAATGAATGAAAAAAGATTGATTTTTACCGATTTAATAAGAGTCATTCATTACTGTTTGTAATACTTGGAAAAAGACTTGTTAGAGATGGTTATGTTGAAATGTTAAATAATGTAAGAGTATAATATTCCAAACAGTGATAGGTCACCATGAAAATAAACTGTAACAACATGTAAATAGTACGTATAATGTTAGGTGTTTGATTTTGAACACTAAAATATAATTTCTGACCAAATTTCTCAGAACTGTCAAGTGTACATACATACACAGTTGCAGTATTATTTAATAGCTTTAGAGCGTACATACATGCTTCATGGTTGAGTCGTAATCAGAGCTCTAAAACAACCAGTTGCTACTTGCTACTGAATAGTAAGTGGGTAAACCCTACTTCTCCCACCAATAATGAATAATCAAAAGCATTTAATAAAATTGGTCATGTTTTTAACCTTTTTAAGGCTTTTGGACCACATATATTACTGAGTGCCCTGTTACATATGAATAGTATTGATATCAGCTACGTATACCTTTTGCATCTGGAGCCACACAAAGTTCTCTATGCACTGATTCATTGCTAGCTTAAACAAAAGTTGAAACGTGTCAGGTCAATCCCTCATAAACTTTTCTGTTATACATTTCTTGCTGGCCCTCTACCTTCTTTTTATAATAAGAACAAAACCTATAATTAAGTGATGTCGCTCTAACAGCATCAAGTACAAAATTTACTGCTTGCTAGAACATGGAAATATATTCAGCAAATTATTATGGTTTGAATTTGATAGTCTTATTACTTTGTGCTAATGGACAGGGACGGATCTGAAAAATATAATTGTAAGAGGCCAAACATATAAAAACATATGAGGTGTGTAACAAAATTATGTTCAAGAAGGACGAGACAGCACTCATGCTCATGCCTCCAATCTATCCCTAATGATAGATATAACCACAATGTTCTAATTAAGCACGTTATTTATTATTATTATTATTCATCTTTTATTTGGTGCATCTTACTCAAGTTTTCTAAATAATAAAGAAGGATTACAACATCCATATCGCCTAAATTGAGTGAGTAAATGGATTGATAATATTTGTTAATTAATATAAATTTTGATACATTGTAAATGTAAATTTTTTTATATGGTTAGTATGAAGTTTTTTATACTATAAACTAATCACAAATCATCTTAGATATGACTTTTAAGTTTATTATTATAAAAGTCAGACATTTTCAACAATAACGTGATAATTTATGATTGATTGATAATGCAAAAATATTTACATTAACAGTGCATACTAATTAAACACATATATTTGTTAATTTAAGTGAGAAATCCATATTTGCTAACGATAAGGATGAATTTGCAAGCGTTTATACACCCAGGGATTGATTTTCAAACTTTTAAGAGATGACGACCAAATTAAAATTTCACCTTACTCATAAGGATCAAAACATTAGTTAAATCACTTTTTTTACAAACAATTTCCGAAGAAATGTGAGAGGTTTAGGTTTAAATTAGCTAATGCTACAATTTAAATTTGAATGGTGTGCAATCTCATTCACCACTATTACCATGAGTGCCCGATAATCTTTGGGTTCGTTACATTTCATATGGGTGACTTTACTTTGGGAGCAATTGCAGGGATGGGGAACGGGAATGGCACATTGTCCACTATCTTTGGTCTAGTCCTTGATGAGGGTCAGGAGAACAGGTCTAAGGTTGTCCCTCGGGTCTCAATTTTTCCTAGCTGCAATTTTCACTTTACTATTGCAGTGTCAAATTTAAAAATGAGATTTGTAACCACAATTGAAGTTGCAACATGATTTTGATAATCTTTACAATCACAATTATATTGCGACTACAATTACGATTGCAATTATCTGGCATGATGATAAATGTAGATATCCATAACTAACCACAATTTAAAACTTTGATTGATTTTTAAGGTGTCCTATGCAGTGTAAGCTCGTTGCTTTTTTATTTTAATCAGCCAAGGTTAGTATTTAATTTTATTTTTTTTTGTCCGGGATGGAACCCAGGGTATCCCACAACCGATAGTCATAGGACTAATCCCCCGAGAATATTGAGTACCAGTTAAGGGGCAACTCCTCCACCCACAGATGAATCTCTATTATCATTACAGGATTAGAACCCTAGACATATGGTTAAAGGGCCCAAATTACTAGTCGCTTGGATCATACCTTGTGGGTGAGGTGGTGTTTGAACTCCTTGCCCCCAAATGAATTTGGAGTCTCTTTATGTCCCTTAGCATCATCACCTGATGAGTTACCTAAGTGGGACAAGCAAATTTGTTAATGATATCAGCTCTATGTATATAGATAGCCATAAATGACTGAAATAGAACCTCTGCTTGCCAGTTGCCAAGTCTGGCCAGTTTTTTTTTTGTTACGAGTCTAGCCAATTAAAGATTCTTTTCTTTTCATTTCTAAATTTTGATTATCTTATTTACTTAAAATTTAAGCGAAATTTAGAATGGCTGGGTATTTTCAGAGATTTTCAGTTTCGGTTTCCTTTTCAGTCGTAATAATATCTACTTAATATATTGTAAAAAAAAAAGAAAATAATTTGAGCAAAATTTATCAATACTATAAATTCAGTTTGCGGCCACGATCTATTTTCACTTGACTTCCTTGTCAAATTTGGAGTGAAAATAGATTGTATTTGGATGGGACATTTCATTTAGAGAGGGTAAAGTATTTTAAGATGATCGATAATTAAAATGCTTTATTTTGTTTGGGCATTAGATATAAATGATTTTATGAGGTATTTGTTTAAGGTAAATTTGAGGAATTTGGAATACCACTTAAAGAATATGTATTTTGAAATTCCCTCTCCTTACTCATGTGTCACCCGTCACCGTCAGTCAACCACCGCCGCCGATCTCCAACCGACCTCTGCCGACTACCGCTGCCTACTTTCGGCCACTGTCACTGCTTAGCACTATACCTTTATTTAATTATTACTCTATATCTATATCAAAACCAAAAAAAAAAATTAAGAATGACAAAATTTAATTATTCTACTCAAAAAATAAACTTTCAAAATGAAGAGAATTTAAATGAAGCAATTCAATTACCTATGATTTTAAATACCTTAAATTTTCAAAACCCCCATCCAAACACACAAGATGTTTGAAGATAAATCCTGCCATACTTTTTTCATTTCTCCCTACATAATTGTTCTCGTAAAGCATTAAATTATTTCGACTCATCATTTTCAGCTTTTATATTTCCACTCATGACTCATCCAAGCATCGATCCTATACCTTAAATCTCATGCGGCGGTTTATTAGAGAATTATTACCGCTCTACTTTTTCCTACTCTGATAAATGATAATTGAGCATTATTTCTGACAATGGGTTGGGGACTGGCCACTGGGTTTTCCTCTATCAATTTGTACAAAGAAATGCCAGCATATCAGTTTAAAAATAATAATTACTGTGGTCCTAATTGTTGTTTAACATGATAACAATGGGCCAAATAATGGCTAGGAAAAGTTTGATAATAATAATAATAAAACACGCACACACACACACTAAGACACGATCAACTCTAATTCTATAGGATCACATAAAACTGAGAAGAATGAGAACCTCAGATGGTGACTTGGTGTGAGGTCAATGACATATACCATATTTAGGCAAAAGTTGAAAGATCGAGTCTATTTTGGCAAAGAGAACTTTTGGTGAAACTTTTTTCATTTGTGACTCATGACTTCTCCTTAAAGATGATGCTCAACAGTACTGCCTCGTAGGGCTACTTACTTCCCATAAAATAAAACATAATCATTTCATAATCCAAAATGTAGATAAAAGAATGATTAAATAATAATAATAATAATAATAATAATAGAATAGGAAGATAATGAATTATATGTTCGATATAAATGCAAGACGATGATGAGTCGTCTTCTACAATTAAAAATTGTGTGAGTGTTGGCTTGAATTCGGACCCCATCCTATGGGTTATGACTTATGAGATCCAAATAGTAATTTATGGCCCAACCCTTTCGCCTATTCACATTCAGTTCCTACTATCCATTTTTATTCTTTCATTAGCTTTTATTGCACTTCATTTCCTGATTTATTTCTTCAGTTAATATTTTTAATCTGACTTATCGAATTTTTTATTTTCCATATTGATATTTTTAAAAAATTAATAATGATAAATTCATATATTATGACTATAATAATTACAAAATGTTTTTTTTAAACTTTTTTATTGAACAAAAAAAAATTATTTTTTTTGTTATATTTATTAAATATTATGTGTAAGTATGATGACTTGTTTCCTTTTTAAGAAACTTCACCCCGTATATTTAAAATTATGTATTTAAACTTTGTACGTAAAAGTAAAGTTTGTTTTTCAGAGTAAGCTAGTAGTATAGGTTTTAAATAATTTGCAACTTACTATATTACAAGTTCATTATTTACTCCATATATAATCCATATATTGATTTCCCTTTTCTCTCTCATGGATCACAAAACCTTTTTTTTTTTTAGTAAGAAAACTTAAAATGCAATGTAGACAAACTTTATAATTGGTTTACCATATAAATAGTTATACTTTTTTTTAGCATTATTGGCATGATACTTTGATTAATTTATATATATATATATATATATATATTGTAAGGAGGATGATACTAATGAATTGGGAAACAATAGCAACAGTAATTGCACAGTTATTTTACATAGTATTTGGTTGGAGGGGTTTGGAGGGGAGGGGAGGGATTTTTTTAAAACTTGTATGTTTGGTTCAATTTTTAGAGGGGAGGGGAGGGGAGCAAAATCCCTCCTTAAGTGAGTTTGCCTCCCCTCCAATAATGGGGGGATTTGGAGAGGAGGGGAGGGATTTTAAAACATAACCTATGTATTGACTAAAATATCCCCACTTATGTATTTTAAAATAAATAATTATAAGGGTTTAAGAGTAAATTTGTTTTAAAATCCCTCCCCTCCCCTCCTGAACCAAACATGAAAGTGTTGTCTCCCCTTCTCTCCTCCCAACCAAACACAACAGCTAGTTAAAACCCCTTCCCTCCCTTCCCCTCCCCTTCCCGTTCATTAAAATCCCTCCCCTCCCCTCCTTTGAACCAAACACACCCTTACTTACATAAAAAAGTTTTGCTCAAACTTACAAACTTTTCATTGGTCGTTCCTTTTCTTTTTGAATTTCTTTCTCCTACCTTTTTTTCATTACATTCACATCTCACTTCTACTATTTGTTATTATTTTTTGTGAAAGAAGCATTAACATTAACAATAATTGCAAACCCTATATACGATGCAAAAGAAAACAAAATCAATATAGACTGGCTGTTTTAAAATCTGAACTCAGAATTCTGAACTCCTTTTCTACCTTTTTAAGATTTGATGCATATTTACTGTGAAAGCCCTGGGACCAACAATTTATCATTCAGCAAAACTAAATGTTGTTAAAAAAGTGCAATGTGCAAGTATACACAATCAACCAAGTAATATAATGATAAAAGATCGTTCCCACGAGGATTGGAGGGTAATTTTTAACGTCCTTAAGTAGTTAATCAAGTTAGGTAACCTTGAGGGCAATTATCATCACAAAAGAACTAGCAAAAATAAATGGAATATTCTGAACTTTTGTGAATTATGAGTGACTGAAGTAAGATGAAGTAAAAATGAAATAAAGGTTATGTGATTGTATAATAAAAATAAGCTAGGAATAGAATCACTTATAGATCCTGTGATGTCATACATGCTCTTAGATGCTGCAGCAATAGTTCCAGAGAATAAAAGCTAATGTGCTTTCCAACACTTTTTAAGATAAGCCTCATTAATTGTTCCTTATTCTTAAGCCCAATTTAATTACGCTTATCTGCAGTTCAAATATCTCAGCTAACTTATGAGTTTGAAGAATATTCCTATTCACTTCAAGGTAATTTAATTTCCCAATTAATTACTTAACTCATATTGACTCAAGGGTTCCATTTATTAATGTCTTCCAACATTGACAAACTTGAGCTGTAAAATAAGTTGATCACTCTTATTTTCTAGCAATTAAACATGCAAAGCTCTTGGTCAAATTGCTGCAAACAAATTTCATATGTAATTCATCACATTCATTATAAGATCATCACATTCCTAGCTCAAGGGATTTAGCTCATGATAGAAATGGAAATGAAATAAGACATATTATAAAATAAAGTGAATAATAGATCCATTATAAGCTGGAAGTTCAAAGAGGGGAAGTTAAAAGACTGAAGAATGAGTCACCACGCTCTTCCAAGCTTGGCTCCAAATTCTCATGGTCTTTCTCCTTTTTCTCCTGGCTTGGCTTCCTCTAGCAGCTTGTAAGAATTGTACTAGACTAAAAATCTCTGTGTAAAAACTGCCTCTGGCTGCGTGCATGCCAATTCCTTTTATACTGATTCCTTCTAGGGTAAAAACCCTTGGCCCGTGCACCACACTCTCATCAGGAGACCAAAAAGTGATAATAAGACAAAACATGTCCCCTTGGCCCAAAAAGGAATATTTACAATACTTAATGCATGGCCCAAAATGCAAAGAAGTACAGAAACCACAAAATTTTCTCTAAAACTATGCACGTTGAGTACATTAATGCCATGGGTCCACTTTTTTCTCTAGTCAGCTTAAATTGATGTTGACTTCTTCTTGGTTGACTGCTGAACCTCATTCCAAGCTGCAGCACTCTGCAGCATAGACATCAACTCTGCTTCTTCCAATCTTCCTTAAGCTCCTGTTTATAACACAAAGCTCACAAGCACCATTAAACACAACTTTTCTGATTCCAACTGTTTTCCAGAAAACTATGAAATTACTTATTCTAGACACTAAGCTTAACCCAAACTACTCCCTTAAAGACCATTTTAAGGACTCAAAGTAGGCTAGATAACCTCTATTTCTAAAGGTTATCACACCCCCAAACTTGAACTGTTACTTGTCCTCAAGTAATGGAAGAGCTTTCAAAGAAAAGAACATAATGCCACAATCAGCATCAGATATAAACAAGCAGCAGCTATCCTTGCCATGACCTTACTATGCACAAATCCCTTTATTCCCTCTTTTTTTCTTTTTTTTTTATATATGTTAATCAACACTGTAAGGAGTGTGTGATCCAGAAAGAACTTAGGAGAATTGAGTTAACTTAGAGTTCCAGATAGTCTTCCTTATCTGATATTACTTCACTACCCTACTTCATCAAACAAGTGAATTTCAGGACCAATCATAGCTCAAGCACTTTAACCTGGGGTAAGGAAAAGCTCTCATTTAGATTCAGAATTTCATTCCCAGCTCTCAAAACTGCTCTCAAAACTAATTTTCACAGAATAAGGCTTCACTCTATCATCACCTCACTTGCATCCTCTATTATAGGCTTGACCCAATTCTAACTAGTAGAACATGATCAGAATTGCACACTGCAAGAGGGCTTAAATTTGGTTGTAATATGGCTGAGGTGGGGGTGGAAGACAAATTTATGGAAGGGCTCTGACTAGGTGAAAACAACTGTGCCTTTCTTTCTAATTGATCTTCATTTCTTTGATCCTCAAAATTTCTCTTTTAGCATTAGAGTGCTATAGTGCTGCCCAATTTTTCTTTTTCTCTCTCTCTGTTTTTTTTTTTTTGAATTGGAATTTTTAAGAACTGATACTGCCTTATTTAGCAGTCTTTTTATTCTTAACAACTTACTTCCCAGGCAGCCCCCCCAAACTTTTTTTTAGCAGACTTGTTTCTGAAATGCACAGATAGTTTCACCTAGCATGGGTAGTTGTTGTTTTTCTAGGGTATAGGCTTGTACCTTGGCTTTGTTATAGAAGAATAGATTTCAGGCTCAAGTGGGCTTCAAAACAAAGTTTTTACTTTCAGGTAGGCCAATTAAGCTGAACTGGGATGAATTTAAAATGCCTCAAGCAAAAATGTGCACAAAACTGACATGCAAAACAGATCAGAAATAGGGCAAACCTTATAAAGCACACACATGAGTGGGACTGTCAGTTTTAATAATTGTTGAGGTTCAAAATCTCACAGGTTTAATATTCTTCCTACTCTCCTCACATTGCTATCCTATGGTTAGTGCCTTACGTTCATTGTTCACTGAATTTGGGTAGATTAGTGTTCAGAAAATCAGACATCTCTTCCCTCTAGAGTCTTCTCAACTTTCCAAGCTCACTGGAATAATGTGTATTGAGTGCAACAAAAATTATTCAGGGATTTCCACAAGGCAAGAATCAAAAACATCAATTATAGCTGCTACTTGCATTAAAAACATCAAGCCAATTTCAAATTCCTCCCCCAAACTTTAGATTACTCTGAAGAGAAATCTAAAAGTTTAAGGAAAGGAAATGGCTAGCAACATTGCTGATGAGGGCAAACAACCCAACCCAAACCTAGGGCTCCTAACAAAACAAACCAGCAGGGACACACAAAAACAAGAGAAAAAACATAAAAACAAACAAAAGACAAGGTTCAGAAATATCAGGGTAATGATGCCGCAGCATTAAGAAGCATAGCAGCAAGCTATTCCTTCTTCAGCCTAGTGCTGAGCCTCCTGTTCTCAAAGTTGAGCATCTGCTTCAGGGTTCTCTTGCCAGTTCCTTTGACCTCCTTGGTGATGGCCACTTCTTCCTCCTCAGAATTGGGGGTAGTATGCTTTGCAGAGATAGGGCTTGCTTGAGCTCCCTTAGCTTTGGCCTTCTTCACAGGCTGATGGGACTGAGTGGATTCAGTATGAGCCTCTAGAGCAGAAGGTGCCACTCCACTACTCCCAGCATCACCTTTTCTTGTTTTCTTAGCAGGCTTAGGCTGCTGAGGCTCTTTGCCTTTTCTTGAAGTGACAGGGGCTTGGGCTTGAGAGGGTGAGGGTGGGGGTGGACACCAATCCAATGAGTCTTCTTCATTGTCTGGTTCAGCATTGGGTGGAGTAGGTTCAGGGGTTTGAGTGGATTGGGAGTTTGTTCCTTCAAAGGGGAAAGGGGCCAGTAGTTCTCTGGGGAATGGTGGTGGTACAATCATCAATTTGGGATGATCAATTCTGTTGATCTTTTTCTGCCACTGGTACACATTGTTGGCAAAATCATAATACCTTATCTGCTGTCCCAATTGATACTTGACCAACTCAGTTAATTGATCCACTTTCCTTTCCAAATCTTCATTATTTCTGGAAGGTTGAACCTGGGGCTTGGAAGTGGTAAACCTGTTAATGGCTTTGACATTCAGAATGCCCTTGTTCACCATGATTTCTTCTCCTTCAAAAATCTCAACTCCATTTCTGATACACAGTTCAGTGATGAGAGATGAGAAGAACAGCCTGTTGCTTCCCTTGAATGCACACTCAGAAATCTGCTTCTCAATTATCAGCCCCACATTCACCTTCTTGCCACTTAAGATACAGCTTAAGAGTACCAACCTATCTTTATCCACAGTTTGGTTGGTAAAAGCCTATGGCGCACAAAGTGATGCCAAACCTTGGCCAAGGGTTTCAGTGATGGTCTTGCAATCTTCCAAGTGCTGTCTCCAGCGTCATCAAGCCACTGGGTTCCCTCTACAGTCAGCTCCTTCATCATAGCGTTCAGTTCCACTTCAGAAATGTTGTTTAGCAGCCCCTGGTATTCATCTTCCTCACTCTCCCATCCCCACCTCAGATTGATAGAGCTTGCAGAAAAACTCACCTTGATACCTCTCACCATTGAGTGTCTCAGGACAGTGGAAGTGATATTGGCATAGAATTCTCGGACCAGAGGAACAACAGGGGTTCTCGGGTGTGCTGCAAACTTCTTCCAATTGTTGAGAGTGATGACCTGTGCTACATCAGGGGTGAGGCCATAGTTAGGTTCCTTCTTGATAGCAAACCCCAACTCCAAATGAAGCTGCCTCTCTTTGATTTCCTTGTCAAAGCGAGCCTTAGCTTCAGCATCCTTGAAAACCCTAGGAGTATCAGACTCTGAATCAGACATTACCACTGGGTTCTTGCCCTTGACTCCAATTGACTTTTGCCTCACCATTGAATACTTGAGAGGGTGAAGGGGGGGTAAGGGTAGAGGACAGTGAAATTGCGTAGGGGTTGTGGAGAAGGGATGAGTGGTTAAAGCTGGGTGTGGCTTGTCAGAACAGGTGCACGGTTATAAGAAGGGGGAATGAGAGTGGAGAGTGGAGAGGTTTATGAGGAAGTGGCAGAGAGGGGGTAAGGAGAGTGGCAGGTGAGGGTTACGTGGGAAAGTGGAGAAAATTTAATAGGAGAATATTGCCTTGAAAGTGTCCAAATTCTCCCCCACTATGCAAATAACCGTTACTTTTAAATCTGCCACATGACATTGGGCCTTGCTATTTTCCATTCTCAGCCCATTAGCTCTGTGAACCTTGGGCCATTTACTAACTAACCCCCAATTCTGATACTTCTTACAACCTGTCAAAACTGCACCATACTAACTAAAAAAAAAATTTTATTAACAATTAAAGACTTCAGATTAACAAAACAAGCAAGTAAAATAAATAAAATTCTGGGCTGCCTCCCAGTAGCGCTTGGTTTTAAAGTCCTCAGCCTGACTTTGAAGTCAATTGTCACAAGTCACTTAAGGTGACAGTGGCTTTCATCCTAGCCACTTGATCACCTAAGTATTGCTTTACTCTTTGCCCATTTACTTTGAAAATTCTGCCACTTGAGTCATCTTTGAGATCCACAGCTCCATGGTCATACACTTGGGTTTTAGTTTCCCTGGGAATAATTTAAGTCTAGAATTGAACAACAAGACTTTCTCCCCCATCTTGAGCTCTCTTTTTTTTATTCTCTTGTCATGCCAAATTTTTGTTTGAGCTTTGTAACTTTCAGCATTCTCATATGAAAACCATCTCAATTCATCTAACTCATTCAACTGCAAAAATCTTGCTTTAGCAGCTTGAGACAAATCCAAGTTTAATTTTTTTAAAGCCCAATAAGCCTTATGTTCAAGCTCAATGGGGAGATGGCATGCCTTGCCAAAGACTAGTCTGTAAGGAGACATTCCCAGAGGTGTTTTGAAAGCTGTTCTATAAGCCCATAGAGCATCATCCAAGTGTATGGACCAGTCTTTTCTTGAAGGACTTACAACTTTTTCAAGTATCCTCTTAATTTCCCTGTTAGAAACTTCAGCTTGCCCATTAGATTGAGGGTGATAGGCAGTGGCTATTTTATGTTTTATGCCATACTTAGCTAGTAAGTTGGTCATAATCTTGTTGCAAAAGTGAGTGCCTTCATCACTAATTAGAGCTCTAGGTGTGCCAAATCTTGTGAAGATGTTTTTATGTAAGAACTTGACCACCACCTTAGAGTCATTAGTAGATGTAGCCACTGCCTCCACCCATTTTGAAACATAATCAACAGCTACTAACACATATAGATTGCCAAAAGAGGGGGGAAAGGGTCCCATAAAGTCTATGCCCCAAACATCAAATAATTCAACTTCTAAAATATTGGTTAAGGGCATTTCATTTCTGTTGGACAGATTCCCCACTCTTTGGCATTTATCACAATTAAATGCATAAGTGTGTGCATCTTTGAACAAAGAAGGCCAGAAATAACCTGTTTGCAGGACCTTAGCTGCTGTCCTCATGCCTCCATAATGGCCCCCACAGGGTGAGGTATGACAGTGTTGGAGGATGCCTTTTTGCTCCTCCTCTGTTGCACACTTCCTCAGTATTTGATCTGGGCAAATCTTGTATAAGATGGGGTCATCCCACAGATATTGCCTCACAGTGTGGAGAAACTTCTTCCTCTGTTGATAGTTCAGGTCAGTGGGAATAATTCTGCTTGCTAGGAAGTTTGCCAAATCAGCATACCAAGGGGAGACAGATTCATGTACAGCTAGCAGCTTTTCATCAGGAAAGGAATCTTGTAATATGTGATTGGACCCCAAATCACCTTCTAATTGCAGCCTAGATAAGTGATCAGCCACTTGATTTTCCACCCCCTTTTTATCTCTTATTTCCAGATCAAATTCTTGCAACAGAAGTACCCATCTTATTAGCCTAGGCTTTGCATCCTTTTTGGCAATCAGATACTTGATGGCTGAGTGATCTGTATAAACAATGACCTTGGTTCCCACTAAGTATGACCTGAACTTTTCAAAGGCAAACACCACTGCTAGTAATTCTTTTTCTGTTGTGGTGTAATTCAGCTGAGCATCAATTAAAGTTTTGCTTGCATAATAGATGGAATGAAAGATCCTTCCTTGCCTCTGCCCAAGCACAGCTCCTATTGCATAATCACTGGCATCACACATCAATTCAAAAGGTTTCTCCCAGTCAGGTGCCACAATTACAGGAGCAGTGATTAGGGCCTGCTTCAGAGTTTCAAATGCCCTTAAACAGCTGTCATCAAATTCAAATGCTACCTCATGCTGCAGCAACTGGCACAGAGGTTTGGAAATTGTTGAAAAATCCTTTATGAATCTTCTGTAAAATCCTGCATGCCCCAAAAAACTTCTCACCCCTTTCACATTTTTGGGAGGGGGTAGTTTTTCAATAACTTCCACTTTGGCCTTGTCAACTTCCATTCCTTTCTTGGAGATCTTGTGTCCTAGGACAATACCTTCTTGTACCATGAAATGGCACTTTTCCCCGGTTTAGCACTAGGTTGGTTTCTTCACACCTTTCTAATATCTGCTCCAAATTTGTCATACAATCATGGAATGATTCTCCAAACACTGAGAAATCATCCATGAAAATCTCCACTGATTTTTCTATCAAGTCTGAAAAAATAGCCATCATGCATCTTTGGAATGTGGCAGGGGCATTACACAACCCAAATGGCATCCTTCTAAATGCAAAAGTTCCATAAGGACATGTGAAAGTAGTCTTCTGTTGATCATCAGGGGCTATAGCTATTTGATTGTAGCCTGAATATCCATCCAAAAAGCAATAGAATTCCTTTCCTGCTAATCTATCCAGCATCTGATCTATGAAAGGGAGTGGGAAATGGTCCTTTCTAGTGGCCTTGTTTAGCTTTCTATAATCCATGCAGATTCTCCATCCTGTAACTGTTCTTGTTGGAATCAATTCATTCTTGTCATTTGTGACAACAGTGACTCCTCCTTTCTTTGGCACACATTGGATTGGACTAATCCACACACTGTCTGAAATTGGATAAATGTTGCCTGCATCCAACCATTTAATGATCTCCTTTTTCACAACTTCTTTCATGATAGGATTTAGTCTCCTTTGACTTTCAATACTGTTTTTGGCCTCATCTTCCAAAAGGATTTTATGCATGCATAATGTGGGGCTAATTCCTTTTATATCTGCTATTTGCCAACCAATAGCTTTTGTATGCTTTTTGAGTACCTCTATCAAGTGTGATTCTTGAGTTGAAGTCAACCCTGCTGAGATGATGACTGGTAAATGGTTGCCTTCAGCCAAATACACATATTTGAGATGTGTAGGAAGCTGTTTCAGATCCAAGATAGGGGGTTTCATTATTGAAGGAACATTCTCCTTTATATCAGAAGGTTGTACTCCCAAAGGTTCATACTTCCTGAACCATCTAGGATGAGGATTCTGCTCACTGCTCAGTTCAACTCCCTTGTTGGCACCCTCTTCTTTATCAGAGAGCATATATGCTTCCTTGGCAAGATGGTTGTGCTCTTTCATAAGCTGCCTGTGCACCAAAGAATCCAAATGTTGGATCAGAGAACACTCTTCTACTGCTTCATCAGGGTACTTTAAAGCATTCAAAACATTGAATTTTACTTCTTGGTCATTCACCCTCATATTTAACTCTCCTTTTTGCACATCTATCAGAGTTCTCCCTGTTGCAAGGAAGGGTCTTCCAAGGATTATGGGCACTTCCTTGTTAGCTTCAAAATCCAGAATAATAAAGTCCACAGGGAAAACAAACTTGTCAACCTTTATAAGCACATCTTCAATTTTTCCTTCTGGGTAAGCTATAGATCTATCTGCTAACTGTAAGGTGACAGTGGTTGGCCTTGCATCTCCTATTGCCAGCTGCTGGAAAACAGACTTGGGCATCAGATTTATGCTAGCTCCCAAGTCACATAGAGCCTTTCCTTTATATGAGTCTCCTATGGAACAAGGAATAGTGAAACTGCGAGGATCCTTCATTTTTGGGGGCACTTTGTTTTGCAGCATGAGACTGCACTCCTTTGTCATAGCTACTGTTTCAAACTCACCTAGCCTTTTTCTCTTTGACAACACATCTTTCATATACTTAGCATAATTGGGCATTTGTTGGAGAGCTTCCATCAAGGGAACATTGATGTGCAGCTGCTTCAGTATCTCCAGAAATTTGCCAAATTGCTTGTCTTGGTTTACCTTTTTCAATCTGTGAGGGAATGGTGGTGGAGGTCTGTCCTGTGTGACTTTAGGGACATCTTGCTTAGTAGATTCTTGTTCTATCCCTGCCTGCTCTTCATCAACTCTAGGAGAGGCTATCTTCTCAGGTGTACTTGTGGCTTCATCAATCTTCTGTTCTGGTCCAAGTAATTCCTTCCCACTTCTGAGATTTATAACCTTGCATTGCTCCTTTCCCTTGTCAGTAGGAGTTTCAGTTGTGCTGGGCAAGGTTCCTGCTGGCCTTGAGTTTATAGCAGTGGCTAATTGTCCCATCTGAGTTTCTAAATTCCTCATAACAGCTCCTTGATTTTGAAGCTGAGTTTGAGTGTGAGTCATAAATGCCTTCAATATGGCTTCAAGGGAAGTGTCCTGGCTTGCACCTTGAGATTGTTGTTGTTGTTGAGCAGGGAATCCTGGTGGTTGAGTTGCTTTGTTAGCATTACTAGAGCTTCCAGGTGCTGACTGAGTATTATTCCAAGAGAAATTTGGGTGTTGTTTCCACCCTGCATTATAAGTGTTGGAGTAAGGATTGAAATTTTTGTTGAAGTTACCAACATAATTCACTGAGGCTGGATTGTTGGGGCATTCTTCAAACAGATGGCCTTCTCCACAGTACACACACGAGATTGCATTCACTGTGTCCTTACCCATGTCCACCATACTCTGCTCTGCTTTGGAAGGTTGTGCCGTTGCTGGACTTTGTGCAGTAGTGAGGTTCTTCAGCATGTGAGAAATTGCTGACAGTTGAGCTGACAGTGCAGTGACTTCACTTACTTCATGCATTCTCCCTGTTCCTTTTGGAGCATTCACTCTTGTAGTGGGCCATTGGTAGCTGTTTGCAGCTATACTTTCTATCAGTTCATGACATTCATTATAGGATTTGGTCAACAAAGCTCCTCCAGATGAGGCATCAAGCATCACTCTTGTAGCTGGAGTTAATCCATTGTAAAATGTTTCTATTTGAATACAGAAGGGTATCCCATGATGTGGACACTTTCTCAGCAGATCTTTAAACCTTTCCCAAGCTTCATATAAAGGCTCATCATCTAGTTGCCTAAATGAGGTTATGTCATTCCTCATCCTGGCATTTTTGATTGGGGGAAAATACTTTGTCAGAAACTTTTCAGCTAACCTATTCCATGATGTGATGGAATTAGGTTCCAATGAGTTTAACCAAGCCTTGGCTCTATCTTTCAGTGAATATGGAAACAATCTGAGTTTGAAATCATCTTCACTTACACCAGGATTTTTGAAATTACTTGCTACCTCTAGGAACTGCCTCAAGTGCAGGTGAGGATCTTCAGTTGGTAAACCATCAAATTGTCCCACAGTTTGTAGCATCTGGAACATCATTGGCTTGAATTCAAAGTGCTGAGTAGTAATCTCAGGCCTTACAATTCCAGTGTTCATGGTGCAAGGATCAAACACAGCATATTCCCTGATAGATCTATCATTGTCATTTGCCATTTCAATCATATCAGGTTGATCCTCTTCTTCATTAAGTAGATTAGCAATGAAGCCTAGATCTGAGTGTTGGGCTCGAGCCTTGTTTTCTATGCTTTGCTTTCTTAGTCTTCTAGCTGTCTTCTCAATCTCAGGATCAAGCTGAAATTCAGGTGCTCCTTTTCCACGCATGCAGTACAAAAGCCTACTGTTGAAGAATACACAACCAGTAGAATTAAAAACACAACTAACTAGATTAACTAGCTTATAAGCTTATAAAAATTAGCACCATTCAATCCCCGGCAACGGCGCCAAAAACTTGTTGCTAAAAAAGTGCAATGTGCAAGTATACACAATCAACCAAGTAATATAATGATAAAAGATCGTTCCCACGAGGATTGGAGGGTAATTTTTAACGTCCTTAAGTAGTTAATCAAGTTAGGTAACCTTGAGGGCAATTATCATCATAAAAGAACTAGCAAAAATAAATGGAATATTCTGAACTTTTGTGAATTATGAGTGACTGAAGTAAGATGAAGTAAAAATGAAATAAAGGTTATGTGATTGTATAATAAAAATAAGCTAGGAATAGAATCACTTATAGATCCTGTGATGTCATACATGCTCTTAGATGCTGCAGCAATAGTTCCAGAGAATAAAAGCTAATGTGCTTTCCAACACTTTTTAAGATAAGCCTCATTAATTGTTCCTTATTCTTAAGCCCAATTTAATTACGCTTATCTGCAGTTCAAATATCTCAGCTAACTTATGAGTTTGAAGAATATTCCTATTCACTTCAAGGTAATTTAATTTCCCAATTAATTACTTAACTCATATTGACTCAAGGGTTCCATTTATTAATGTCTTCCAACATTAACAAACTTGAGCTGTAAAATAAGTTGATCACTCTTATTTTCTAGCAATTAAACATGCAAAGCTCTTGGTCAAATTGCTGCAAACAAATTTCATATGTAATTCATCACATTCATTATAAGATCATCACATTCCTAGCTCAAGGGATTTAGCTCATGATAGAAATGGAAATGAAATAAGACATATTATAAAATAAAGTGAATAATAGATCCATTATAAGCTGGAAGTTCAAAGAGGGGAAGTTAAAAGACTGAAGAATGAGTCACCACGCTCTTCCAAGCTTGGCTCCAAATTCTCATGGTCTTTCTCCTTTTTCTCCTGGCTTGGCTTCCTCTAGCAGCTTGTAAGAATTGTACTAGACTAAAAATCTCTGTGTAAAAACTGCCTCTGGCTGCGTGCATGCCAATTCCTTTTATACTGATTCCTTCTAGGGTAAAAACCCTTGGCTCGTGCACCACACTCTCATCAGGAGACCAAAAAGTGATAATAAGACAAAACATGTCCCCTTGGCCCAAAAAGGAATATTTACAATACTTAATGCATGGCCCAAAATGCAAAGAAGTACAGAAACCACAAAATTTTCTCTAAAACTATGCACGTTGAGTACATTAATGCCATGGGTCCACTTTTTTCTCTAGTCAGCTTAAATTGATGTTGACTTCTTCTTGGTTGACTGCTGAACCTAATTCCAAGCTGCAGCACTCTGCAGCATAGACATCAACTCTGCTTCTTCCAATCTTCCTTAAGCTCCTGTTTATAACACAAAGCTCACAAGCACCATTAAACACAACTTTTCTGATTCCAACTGTTTTCCAGAAAACTATGAAATTACTTATTCTAGACACTGAGCTTAACCCAAACTACTCCCTTAAAGACCATTTTAAGGACTCAAAGTAGGCTAGATAACCTCTATTTCTAAAGGTTATCACTAAACATAGTAAAAAAAGTTTGCAATACATTATTAACATCATTATATGAGTAATGCTATATCGCAGTGAAATTTAATAGAATTTAGTCAAAATTTAAGAGTAGTTTTTGCATAAATGAAAGTGGTAGAAACTATTTATTTATCAAGGAGTCAATGAAAATGACAAACTATTTTGGGTAAAAAGTTTACAAAAGAACTTTAACTATATATTATTTTCTTAGTATGCCATCCATTTTTTGGGTACAAATAATTAAAGGGGCTGCTAATATACTCCCACCTGTTTTTACCAAGGAGTATATTAGGTAGCTAAATCAATTTTTGTGGACTAAAATGTCCATATCCTTTCTATTTGAAACAACTTTAAGTTAAGGCTATATTAGTAAAATATTAATACATTTAACAAGAGAGATAGTAGTGAAGTTTTATCTTAACAAGGAGAGATTTTCTATTTAATAAAAAAAAAAGATGGCATCCCCTCAAGTCAGATCCGTTTGTTAAATTGCAGAATATTGTGAATGCACTGATTCAAATCACCCCAATGCGCACACTCTAATGCTCCATCACTTTCTTTTTTCCTTCTTCTCTTTTCTCTCTCCTCTCATGGCATAATATGAGTCTCCCCTTGGAAAAAAAGAAGAAGATATAATTTTAATTAAAAAAACATGGGGTTGTATAATTGGATGTCATTGAATTTGGTTGATAGTTGAGAAAATTGTGATGATATGAGTGGAACATGTTTTTTCGACAACTGCTTAGTTGATATGGAATGACCATAATGCTAATTATGTCTTCTCACATAGTATAGGATCCTCTCCCTATCAGATATTACATATTCTTAGCGACACTAGAGAGGTTACCAAGAGCTACGAAGGAAATTCTATAATATGGATTGGTCCAATGAGGAAAAAGCTAGCTAGTATCGTGAAAGTTCTTACTAGATGGCTCCTATTAGCTTTTATTCATCATGAAACATTAAAAGTAGTATGCAATGGCTTAATTAGAAATGATGCATGAATGTTTGCAAAGGCATTCTACTGTAACCTAGGAGATTGTTCCAGTGTGAAAGCTTATAATTGAAGTTTACTCTATGAGCTTCAAACTGTAAAGGGTTTTCAATACTATTCAAGATTAGTTAATATGAATGTTATCGTGATTGTAAATCTGGTTCTCAAAGGATGAGCTACTCATCATTATGTATCACTTGTTCATGATATAACCTTTACTACAATATTAGTAAATGGTGATGCTATCATGTTTGTTTAGGCCAAGTAACACGTGAGCCTATTTTCTTACTGGATCAATACATTTGAATTTCTTTTCTCATATTATTATGGATCTTCCTATGTATTTATTTTCTCTTACTTTTTATCTTTTTTATATACACATATCTCAAAAATACATCACTAAACAAAGACAACATCGTATGTTGTCCCAATTGTGATGTTCAAAAATCATTACTGTCCTTCGTTGATCTCTTTTGGCAAGATTGATAAGAAATTGTTCTTTCTTGCATGACTAATTAGTCTTATCTTATTATAATGTTGCTTTAACCCCATTTAATTTAGAGTTTATTTTTTATGCACTAGCAGCGTGAAATAGTTTTATACTGACATCCAATGATATTTTGATAAATCGATTTTATTGATGTTTCTCTCCCTTATTTATTAAGTGAAAAGCACGAATGTCAAAATGTGAGTAGATGCCAGCATAAAACTTTTTATAATAACAGTGTATATTACTTTAGGCTATGTTTAGAAGTTTTTATGGAGATGGAGGGGAGTGATTAATAATGGAGTGGTTAGTAATGGAGTGAAGTGTAGCAGTAAAAACATCTCACTCCGTTGTTTGAGAGTTTAATAAGGGAATGAAATAAAATCTCAAATCTCAAATTTGGAGGGTATAAAATAAAAGAGTTTGGATGAAGTGGAGTGGTTTGAGATATCATCCTAAACCATCCCCTTCATTAATGAAAAAACTCTCAAACAATGGGTTAATGAATTTACATCACCCCGCTCCATTATTAACCATCTCACTCAATCTTCCCAAACATACCCTTAATTCTTTAATTTAATATAGAAAAGTATTTTAATCCTTTAATTTAATATAGAAAAGTATTTGTATGTATTCATATTACGATTGAGTCCCTGAATTAGAAACAAAATTAAACTTTCGATTAGACAATAATTAGCACATCCTTGTGTGGAAATAATAAATTATTGAAAGAATAAGATTAGTCAAGATCAGGAAGTTCCGTAGAATGAGATAATGAACGAATTAAAAGTTCTTGCAATGACCCAAATATAGCAAAACAGCTTTATAATGTCAATCACGTTTCCGATCCATTATCAAATAAGGGTAGTAAAGCGTCATCAAGAAAGTTAAGATTACAATTTACAAAAGTTACAACAACGATTGCAGAAAAGCAACAAAGCACAATTAGATGGAATAGACCAACCACGGGCTTAGGCCCATTTCCTATCGAATCTCCGTACCCACACAAAGAAAAAACAAACTAGCTGAGTTTATTAAGTAACCAAACAAAAATCGCGAGTTCAAGCTCCCATAAGGTATATTTGGTTTAGATTTTGATAGAATTGATTTTGGAAGAATTGATTTTAAAAAATGGAGTTTGAAAAAATTGATTTGTGTTTGGTAATAATATTTTAAAAGTGAGTTTAGAAGAATTGATTTTGTTTGGATGATAAAGTAAAATCACTTTTGAAGTGTAAATATGTAGAATTTTGTGGGTCCTACATCTAGAATCAATTATTTTCAACGGAAAAGCTAAAAAATTTTGCTTCCACAAAATTCCGTTTTGACTATCAGGAATCAATTATTTTGAACGGAATTTGGTAACCAAACACCTCCGATTACTGTTTCAACTGGATTTCTCTCTCAAACGCTGGTTTGCGTTCCAAACCAAACAAGCACATAATATATTTTGCTCTTTTCTTTCTTTATTTTTTTTTCTTTCATGATGATTTACTATTTCATTTTGGTATATCATTTTATGTCTTCACCGATATTATCTTGTCATATATTCTACTTTTTTTAATGTTACAAGAAATTTTAACTTACGCACATTACAAGATATTATTGGTGGTGGAAATAGGGGTGTAACTGATCGGTTTGGTTCGGTTTTTGGTCAAAAAAATGTCCGAACCCATCAAATTTGATCGGTTCGGTTTGGTTCGGTTTTCTTCATTTTTTAGCACATGACCCGAACCAAACCAAACCGATGGAGTTCGGTTCGGTTCGGGTGGTCAGGTTACCTGCTTAATTGCATCAGAAACATTTTTTTTGGTAGAAAATGCACTAGAATATTACCAAAATACAAAATAATCCACAAAACCGTAGAAATTAATAACAAATCAAGTACAAAAAATAAAATACTCCACAAATCAAGTCTATAACAATCCAAAATGGTATAGAATTGACAACAGCTTGTGATTTGAAAATAATGTGAAAGTGGAAAGGGGAAAAGCATAGATCAGTACAGTACACAGAGGAAAGGGGAATGTGGAAAGGGAAAAGCAGAAAAGGAGAAGGGGGAAAAGGGAGAACTGAGAAGGGGAAGTGCGATCTGCACCTACCATTCTTCGAAATCTCGACGTCACAACGGTGGTGAGGCGACTTCTGCTACTGCTGTATGCAAACTCACGAGTTGCAAATCGCAATCTGCTTCTGGTCATGCGTCACGAGTCGACGCCGGTTGAAGGAAGAAAGGATGGAGGATGACGCTCTGGTCACGGCGCCGGCGGTGGTGAGGCAGCTCTGTAACGGCGGACGGGGCTAGTGAGGCAGCTCAGTGTTAGGGTTCGAAGGAGTGAGTAGGGATTGAGTGAAGAGAGGCAGAGGCAGTGATGAAATGAATCTTTCTCCAAAGTTGAGTTACTAATTTAGGTCATGAGTCAACAGTGTCAGTCATAGTAACTTAAAAAAAAAAAAAAAAAACTCTTGTACATCGGGTCGGGTCGTCTGGTCATTGGATTTGGGAGACAAAATCCAATACCCGAACCAGTGATGATTGGTTCTCATTGGTTCGGTTCGGTTTTTTACTCGAACCGACCGTCATCAGTTTTTTCTGGGTTGGATCCGTTTGGTTTGGTCGGGTTAGTCGGGTTGACCCGGTCCACTTGCACCCCTAGGTGGAAACAGAATATGATACACTAGAATGACACAACAAATCTTCATTTTCTTCCCTCTCCCTATCCTCATGTAAGCATCCACAATGGTAGAACCAAATTTTGGTTCTTATCCATCATTTTGTGAGCCCAAAGATGCCACATGTGATATAAGAACCCAACTTCCAATTCGCTCCAATGGAAGAATTCATTTTGAGTTCTTAATTGGGTCTTACAAGTATTATTTACTCACTTTCTCACTCTCTCAATTACTCCTCCCTCAATGGAGCATGTGACGGAAAAAAAAAACTGTTTGGCAAGAACGGTTCTTCTATGGAAGTTCTTCTATAAAAACCGTTCCACATCCTAGCAGCCAAGTCATTCATATCCAATAGATGTTCTTATAAGAACCAGTTCTTATACTTAAGAACCACCTTAAGAACAACCATTTGATTTGGTCTAAGGCCTTCTATGTTTTTTTTTCCATGTATCCTCCGCGTGTGCACCCCCTTGAGGTATGGACGACATCGAAGGCTTACCTCTCCCAACCAAATTTTCTCCTTACCATACATAAAGTTAGGGATCAAATCCCTCCACTTATTTAAGGGGCTCGAGCTCGTTACCACTTAAAATAATCACATGTTGGTTAAGGCCATCTATGAATGTCTCTTTAGATTAAAAAAAAAAAAAAACTATTAAAAAAATGAAATTAAACGGACGGTGTAGATCGAAGCTCATGAAATGAAATCAAAGGATTTCTGCAAAAATTGATATTCTCAGATCATTGTGGGGCCCTCTCTTTGGCCAGTGGTCCCAAAAATTCCCATTTACCTTGCCTCAACGAACTGTATGGCTAGAACCGTACGGAGACAACCACTCGCTCCCTAACCGTATAGTAGAAGTAGAGAGTATAGTAAGCGTACGTGCATCCGTAGAGTAGCAACGTTGCTTTCGCAGTACTTGAAATGGTTGAGAAGCAATTTCAGAGAAACAGAATCACAGAAAACAGAGAGAAAGAAGAGAGAGAAGATTGACCGCCATTGAAGCGCTGCGTTTTATATGCAACAAAATTCCCAAACACGTTTCTCATTCACAATTCCCAATTCTCTAATTCTCCACCATTCCCTTAACCGAATGCTTCATTTCAACACAGTCATACTTCAAAATTCATCAAATTAACTAAACTAAGTGTTTCAGTTGCCCTAAAATTTTAAGTGTTTGGTTTCATTTTTTTGTTCTTCACTTCAAATGGAGCAAGCAACAGTAGGGTTGGGTGGATCCACTCAAAACGACGTCGCACTCGAGTCAATTCAGTTCAACGAAGAAATCCAGGGAATCATGGCGCCGGTTCCGGCACCGGAAAATGCGAGCTCCTTCACCGCGCTGCTGGAGCTTCCGCCGACGCAGGCCGTCGAGCTCCTCCACTCGCCGGATTCCGCCGCTGCTCGGAAAGCGCCTCTCGTGAATCAGAAGCCCTATCTGGTCAACACTTTCGATGGCAATTTGACCTTCCCTTCGAACTCCGCGTTAATCGAACGCGCCGCTATGTTCTCCGTGTTCGCCGGAGAGAACTCGTCGTCGCCGGAGGAGGCGTGCTTGGTTCCTGTAGGTTCCGGTGAGAGGGTGAAGAACGAGCCTCAAGAGACCGATTCGAATCCGTGCTCCACGCAACGGTGCGTTTCGGATCCTGCTGCAGAGAACAAGAACCAGAAGACCGCGAAGAGGAAGGAGCGAGAGAAGAAGGTAACGGTAAACCCCCAATTCTAAAAGATTCGATAATTAGGGTTTCTGTTTTTCTGTAGAACTTCAATCTGGTGCTCGAAACATGAAATAATCGCTGGTTTTGTGAAATTCAGGTTAAAGCGTCGTCAAAGAAGAGTAAGAGCGTTGCTGATGAGACCTCCGGCGACGGCGAGAAGCTTCCTTACGTTCATGTTCGAGTTCGTCGAGGTCAAGCTACAGATAGCCATAGCTTAGCAGAAAGGGTAACCTCTTGATTAAACACTAATTAATTTAATTAGTTTTTCTATGTGTGCAACATTGCACGACTTAAGAAATCCTAAAATAACAATTATTTCTAAAATAAATATATATTTTATTTTTGAAATATAAAATATACAAATTTCTATACGAATTATTCTTGGATTACTTAACTTGTACATGATAAAAAAAATCCATTTAAGTACAATCATTTTAAGGTTTTTTTTTTTTTTTTGGTATAAATCATTTTAAGTTTTTATAATTTTGTCAAAGTTTATTATGATTGTTATTATTTTTAAATTTATTTTTAAAAATTTTATTGGGTTTGTGTTGTAGGCTAGGAGAGAGAAAATCAATGCTCGGATGAAGCTTTTACAAGAGCTGGTCCCCGGCTGCAACAAGGTCAGTGTCACTTCCATGTAGTCTTATAATTAGTCTTAATCTCAAACCTTAAATCCTTAGTTACTAGAATTAATTAATTGTGCTTTATTCATGTTTCAGGATTATGCCATCATTTTCTGTCTAATTTGTCTCCCAAAAGTGCAATTATGTTCTCTAGGTTACGGCCTTTAATAACGGTTTTTGTCATTGTCACCTTTTCAACCCCACAAAAGAAAGTGATTGCTTTTACATCAAGAAAAGTGCCCACTGGCACCGAGTGTCAAATGTGGCGTTTGTGTAATTTTACCCTTCTCTTTGGGTTTTGCTTTTTGGGAGATTTCTTCCTCGTTACAAATCTTTTCGAAGGTTACTTTTGTCATTGCAAGTTTCCAACCTTTTTTAAGCTCGTAATGCTAACGGGGTTCGTTAGGTTACCGCAACGTGTTTCTCCAACGTTGTTTTGGACGTTCTGTTCACAGAATCACAGTACATTTTCATATTTTCCTTAAAAATTGACATGAAGAATATTTCATAAAAATGAAGTAGTGATTTTTCGAGATAAGTTCGTTGTTTTTTAATGAATAGGACAAACTATATACGTCATGGAATGTACACGACAATTAAGGTAATCCCATCTTCCTTCCTTTCTTCGGCCTTCTGGCTTATTGAAGAGACAGAGTGGTGGGCGTGTGGGGGCGGAAAAAGGGGAGAGAGAAGGGACGCGCGGGGGGGTGGGGGGGGGGGGGGGGGGGGGGGGTGCGTGCTTCTTGTTGAAGTTGAAACTAGGATGCATGGTTATGGGGTCCCTTTGGCAAGTAAACATTAATCCATCTTGGGACGGTGATGGTACCACATTATCTCATCAAGTTCGGTATCCATCATTTATATGGGGTGACGAAAATGGGGTGAGTAAAGAAGGCATACGTCCATAGTGCACCCAACGAACAATAGACCTCACTGCCTTGGGACATTTGTACATTATCAACTTAATGTCACCTAAACTTTTTTTTAATATAAAGAAAGGTCACCTAAACAAACTAAATACATAATACATATCTCAAGAACTTTTTCCTAAATAATAGGGTTATGATCTTTTGGTAGGTGGGGAAAATGTGTGCATTGATGTAGAAAATTGATGTTCAAGTGGTAACATCAGTATTATATATTTCACAAGATACAGTTGTTGACATCACATTTACATACATAATTATTATGTTTTTCAAGATATTAAAATCTAAAGTGCAACTAAAAGAGCGATTCTTTCTCATTTAATTTTTGGCTAAACATGTCTATTATTTGATTTCCTACATATATTCTAAAGGATTATTCTCTTGTTTCTACAGTAAAATAAATGTTTCAAAAGAGGCAGCCTAGTGCAATAAAGGTCACCTTGCGCTTGGAGTCCATGAAAGGGTTAGACCAATAAGTGTGTTTGTGTGTGTATAGTGGATAGTCTCGCCTTGCCTTGCATTTTCAACACGTTGATTCTATAACTTGAACCTGTAACATTTTGATTACATGGCTACAACTCCAATTGTTGCACCAAGGCTCCCTGTGGTAAATAAATGTTTAAAATGAAAATTTATACACTATATAGGAGCAAGGTGAAAATTTTATGTGTCTTAACCATCTTTCTTTTAGTTTGTTTACTGAATAAGCCGCAGTTAGTTTTAGTTGTAAATAGTTTTGGTCATGTTTTCTGCTTTAACTGATTCAAAGTTGCCTTTGCATTTTAGCATAATTTTTGTTGTATCTTCCAAAACTCGGGGATTGGTTTTAAATTGAGTTGTCAACAATATGGTGCAAAAAATGGAGATTGGCAGGCTTTCCAGCAGTGCATGAAAATTTACTATGAACCTTCTCTGATGATACTTAAATGCTACTTGAATCATTCTAGTCTGTAGATGTTTCTGAATATGGGATAAGAATAATCTTATTGAAAATTCTAATATAGGCCAAATATAGCTGACTGACAAGAATTTTTACGCAGATATCAGGAACAGCATTGGTTCTGGATGAAATCATCAACCATGTGCAATCTCTACAACGTCAAGTGGAGGTCAGACTCTCACATTGCAGGCACATTACGTAAATGTTTTTGCTATGAGCAGGCTAGTTTTGTTAGTTGTTAGCTATTTGGGTCTGAATTAATCATGGAATCATGGATTATGCTTAGTAACTTTTGAAAGAAAAATCTGGGTTTCCTTATTTCCCAACTCTTTCCGTGTCTTCAAATTGATAGAGTCACGTAAAGCTACTGTTGGATATTGGAAATTTTGGGGTTCACTGGGAACGAATAAAATATTGTTAGTTTGTTACCTGTTAGCAAGTATTAAGCAGCCATTGTCTTATTATTTCCGACTATAAGACTTCTGAATTCTGATCTACTCGGACAACCTTTTTTCCTGTTCAAAGAACTTGAAAACAGATTTCATCGAATAGCCTAACTCCTCTTTCCCCTTGCATATTGTGGCCTTGAGGCATGACGTTGCATACTCCTAGAACTGTGGATTGCTTTGTCTAGTGTATATGCTTATAATTTATAATATTCTTGTAATTTCATTTGTCAAAATAAGTTTTATTTAGCAATTGTGTTAGAGACACATTTGTGTATTGTACTGTTAGTATAGAAGTTAGAACTGCCAGCTGTACTTTCTGTTAGTTACTCTTGTAACTAACTCAGCTATCAGTATAAATACTAATCAGCTTCTCTATAATCATTTGGTGAATAATAATCAGAGTCTGATTCTAGTTTCTCTCTACTATTCTCTCTTCTATCAAACTCTAATAAATTGAACCGAGTTTAATGCGTGAAAATGTCTCAAGACTTACAAGACGAAGGATTTTTGTATTGGAAGAGAACACCATGATATTAGAGTTAACTTCCACCCATATGATTTTGGTTTAATTGATTTATGCTCTGATTGCAGTTCTTATCAATGAAACTGGCAGCAGTTAACCCAAGAATTGATTTCAGCCTAGACAGCTTATTGGCTACTGATGTAAGTATTAGAAATTTATCTCACTTCCTCAATTTTCTCTTTTGTTTAAAAATATATTTAATTTATAGTTTTTTCCCTTGGGAGGGCTAGTCTTAAGAATATGAATGCCTCTGGCTTAAGTCCAAAACTATATTTGATGGACAATATATGACCTCCTTCTGGAGCACTTTCTGTTCTGCTGTTATTGGAGCCATCGGCACTTTGTGCATTATGTAGGTGCAATGTGATGATCAAAATGTTAGTATTGTCCTATGTGATTGTGTTTGGCTGTTTGCTTCATTTATGTTTGTCCAAAAACTGAAATGATGAACTAGAACTTGGGGGACACTGAATGGACGGATGTAGTTGGTTACTCTGATTTATGCCATTTGGTTGGATGTCATGCCAGAACCACTAATAAACACTCTAAAACATTGCACAAAGTAACAATGTGAGTGTCAAAATAGAAGATAAATTCTTATGCTTACACTTGATTGCCTAACTCCTTCCTAATCATTATTTACAAATCCTCTGTCAAATTGTAGTTAAAGTCAGTGCATCTCACTCGTTAAATCAAGGTCAGGGGTTGCCAGCTTGGTTTATGGAATTCAAAATGTGTGTTTGAACTTTGAACGTCTTCAGCTAGAGCTGGAGTTGGGGTGTGTGTGATTTTGTTGTAGAACAGTGCTTTCTATAGCTTGATCAGCTTTTTCAGTTGATGTTGAGAACTGCTGATAAATTCTCCTTTGTAACTTATAGGGCGCATCTCTAGTGGACAGTAACTTACCTAGCATGGTTTCACCTATCATGTGGCCAGAAATCCCAATCAGTGGTAACAGACAGCATTATCAACAACAGTGGCAATTGGATGCATTCCACCAACCACTTTGGGGGAGGGAAGAAGTCAACCATAATTTCATGACTCCAGAAAACTCACTTTTGAGCTATGACTCGTCGGCAAATTCAGGTAGATCAGGATTTAGCTTATATTGTACATGTCTCCTCTCAAGAGACATGTTTAACAAGATAATTTCTGACTTCATCACATCATGGTTCGTACTGCCATTGCCACTGTGCCCACTGGGCTTCATTAATAGATACGGATTGAAAATGTTTGCCATCTTTTGATGGGACATTTTGATAAAGAAGAACATCATAAAGGAATCTTGGAAGGATGCTCATAAATAATAAATCGGGCTTTCCAGTCACACATTTACATTTATAAATTGCTCTAAAGGAAGTAATAGATATGTTTTCAGGTTGTTAACTTCTGGATGACACAATTTTGAAAGTAATTTTTTTTTTTTTTGGGGCTACAATTTTGAAAGTATTAAAGTTCAATTTAAATTCTGTTACAGCATCTCTGCACTCAAATCAATTGAAGATGGAGCTTTGAAAGCGTAAAGAAGTTGTCGTACCAGTAGCTATTAGCCTAGTAGTGTATATATCAAATATAGTATTAGTAGTTAGCAGTGATTTGAGCGGTCTCAACATTCAGCAGGGATTCCATGTCTTCTATTTGTCAGAGTCAGTTGGTAACCTTGATTTTCTTCAAGCCAGAATGGGAAGAAGAATTGGTATGCTACTCTTATATAGTGCTTATTATTACTATGTATACTAACTATAGGGGTCTTCAATCTAAAGGTGGTTGATTGATTCAGATTGTAAAATCATAGAACGGACTATTACTGAACTATCATGGGGGTGAGATGCTTTGTTCATTGAATGCTACTTAGATGATTGGCTCTTATGAGGATTGAACAAGCTATTTTAATTTGAATTGCATGCACTATTTTCTTTCGTTTACTTTCTGTCCTTTCCCATTTTCATCACAAAGCATTAAGTCCCTTGTTTATTGTTGATTCCGGCAGCAGTGCAGTAGGTCTATAACTCTGTCGTATTCTTCTCGGATTCATTGATTCTGCAATGAGATTTTCATTGCTTTAGACTAAAAGTGACATTTAACTGCATCGATTTAAATGTGTTTTTGAAACATAAAATTGAAGGGATGTAATTGCTTTTGAGAGAACTTAATGTGAATAGTTTCTCCTTTTTAGAAGTGAGAAGCATTTGAAAGTGGTTTCAAACATGCTAGAACTGTGAAATTTGTGGAAAAGAATCAGTTGAGTTGAGTATAAAGAAATAGCTGTATTCTACTTTTTCTTTTCTTTTCTTTTTAAGATTTAGAGTCTTTTAGGCTTTTCCACTCCAAAAGGAAAATATTTTTTTTTTAAAAAAAAACTCTTATATCATTTTTAAGTTTCTTTTGTTGGACTTAATAAAAAAAAAAAATCTCAAAGAGAAAAACAGTTTTAGAAGAAGATTAATTTTTAAGCTTTTGAAAAAGCGTTTTTTGGGCAAAATCATTCTTTTAATATTTAAAAAATAATCATCAATATTTCCACACTATTGAAAAGTGTTTTCTTATGTCCTTTATTGTCTATTCTTATCGCCTTTTTTAATATCACTCAAACAACTTAAAATCACTTTTTAAGGTAAAATCATTTTTCAAATTTATAGCCGATCACAAAATAACTTATGAGTTTACATAATATTTTTGCCAAAAATGTTTTAGGAGAATTGTGTTTTGTTAAGTCGAAGCATCCCCACACTCAACGGGGCTCATCTATAATATAATTCTAGGAACACATTATAGTAAGAAAAATATTTTTCTGTCAATCTGGGAAGTATGTATGTATTCTTTTTCTTATGCATTTGGTATATGAATAAAGTATGCAAAAATAGTAGTTTTTTGGAGATAGAAAAGGGGAAAGGGTAGAAAAAGGAAAGGGAAAGCATCAGGGGAAAAGCATTGTAAGGGAAGAAAGGAAAATAAGGGCAGCGATCCTCTCCATTTCACACGAGAAATGTAGATGTCTATTTCTAAAGTTTTGGAGATAATAAATACATGGAGAAATTACATACATGTGTATAATATATATTTATTTTCTCAAAAATTTGGAAATGGATAAAAAATGAGAGATGAAAAATGGCGAGAATCTTTTCCCAAAAAAATAAAGCGTTGAAAGTTATTATAAACTTACAAGAGAAGTAAAATGGAGGTTTAGTCAAAATAAAAGTATGATTTTATCATGCTTCTTAAAAAAACTTGGATAAAATAAATTATCTTTTTTGACTTAAAAAAAAAGCAAAAAAAAAATTATCTTTCCATAAAAAATTGTAAATTTGCTCTCTCTACAAAATACTTACTTTCTATCAAGAAAAAATAAACTCTTGAAAAATGTTCAGGGACATGATATGGGCTTTTTAGATTTTCAGTGGAACCCTTTTGGTTTGGGCCAACTAGTTAGCCCACAGACCCCACCCCAAAACAAGCTAACGGTGCCTCTCTTCTCTCTGTTCACGGCACCGCCACCACTCCGTCCATCCACCGCGTGCGAGCTCCTCCCCTCTCCTTCCGAGACCACCACACACAGGTATCTGTCAGAACTGTATCAGGTTCTTTGAGGTTTGTTTCTCAGAATCATTTTGATTTTGTTACTTTGTTCACTGTATCAGTGTTGATTTTCGCTTCCTTAGTATCATCCTTCAATCTGAGGTCATGTCATTTTGTGGTTAGTTGCTAACTTTTTTCCATGACAATATCTTAATTACCATTTAATTTTTAACTATATTACTCGGTTGTGATATCATATGGTAACATGAAATTGTATACTGTACACCTTGCTTCTATGAAGGTGGTAGCACAATTCCACTGTCACTGGATGAGTTCACAAGCCAATAGCAACCTTGGAGTCTATTTGCTTTTTTCCGGTTTACTATTTTCATTTTCGATTTTTTTCATTAGGTTTCTTGTTTTCAAATATTCGTATAGCAAACACTGAGTACAGAAAATAATGAAAACAATTTTTGTTGTTTTTCATACTAATGTTTGAAAACAGAAAACATTATAAAAATAGAGTGGCAGTTAAGCAGTTATTTCTGAAAAAAGAAATTAGAAACAAAGCAATCATGTACTTGGTTTTCAAGGATATGTGTTCAAATACCTGGGAGGCTTTTAAGCTTTTGCAAATTTATGGAAGTCTGCGGTGCATTGCAACTTTTGTTATTGCTTTTCTTGTGGTATTTATTCTGACTATCCTCCACAAAAGCTTGTTACGTATTATCAGCTATCCAATGAACATTACAGCTGGAGCTGAGCAACAAAATGCTCATTGTATGAGGATGCTCATTCTTTATTTCTATCACTATTCACCTAATCTGTTAGAAATTTCATAAATACGTAAATAACAATTAAAGTATATGCGTAGGGCAGATAGATTTGTGCATAATGTGCTTTTGTCCTGACATTCTGAAGTTCAGCGGGAATGAAAGAGAGATTCTCTTCAAACTGCAAAGTTAGAACTTAGAAGTAAATTTGCATTGGTTGGAACAGACTGCTTGAAACTTCCAGGGTTTCCATCAGTTGGGGCGGGGGCGGGGATGGCTACAAATGTTCCACCCCGACGGAGATTGAGAGCAGGGTCGGGGATAGTTTACTGAGTCGTGGGCGGGGATGGGGAAGACAAAACCCGCCCCCACCACGCCCTGTTGCCAAGCCTAGCTATGGAAGCTATGGGCAAAGAAGAAGTAAAGTACTTTATATTATCTCCAAAACCCCCAAATTGGAGGAACTCAACAAATGCACTGAAGAAGGCTTTTGGAGGATTTATGAAAAATCCCCAAATCCTTTCCTTTTCTATAACACTCCCAAGCAAGGGAACCCCTTACCACATTCTCACTGTGTTTTGTCACTTTCTGACTGCGTTTAACTTGCCATAACGTCAGGGTTAAGATTCTTTCTTCTTCTATCCTGCTACATTAATAAAAGAGCGATCTTGTTATTACATTCTCATCTTCTGGATCATTTTTTTATAAGCTCACCTTCTGGATCATTCTTCTTCATGTCTGTGCCATTTATTTTTTCTTTCTAAAGTTGGTGAGCTTCTCTGTTCAGATATCACAATTTCTTGCTATGTTTCAAATTTTTTTTGGTTATAATAATATTTAATAGCTAAAAGTATGTATGCTTATAATTAACTTCAATTTCTGTTTTCACTAGCTGTATCCTCTATATGATTTTTGAAACCTTTCAAGGGAGATTAGTAAATAGTATAATTCAAATGAGTACTGCAATGAGGCCTTTAGCCCTTTGGGTAATTTGATGGTTGCAGAGGTAATAGTAAATAGACAAAATTGCTCATCAGTTGGAATATGAATTGACACTTCTGTTAATTCACTTTGTAAGGCCAAATGGTGCAAGATGGAAAGGAAAAGATGCAAAAGCTAAAAAGGAAGCTGAAGCTGAAGCACTTAGAGAACCCATGTCAAAGATGATTTCTCAACTTCAGTCTTCTCTAGTTCAATCAGAGACTTGTGGATTTCTCTCTGATAATAGTGTACACTTAGCAGTGGAAGCAGAAAAAAATGATCTCCTTGATAAAGCATGCTTTGGTAAACCTCTGAGAACAGTTGAAAAAGACATGTTGTGGTTTCAATTAAGCTTGGAGGAAGCATTCTACCTGTGTTATTCCTTGAAATGCCTCAAGATTAAAGATGGTGATAGTGGTCTCCAAAGTGATGAAGAGCTATGGCATTCCATGAAGTCCAAGAAAAAAGCATTCCCATGTTTCTACAAGGCATTCTCTCACCTTCGAATGAAAAATTGGGTAGTGAGGTCAGGAGCTCAGTATGGTGTAGACTTTATTGTCTATCGTCATCATCCAGCTCGTGTCCATTCTGAGTATGGTGTACTTGTTTTATCATATGAGGATGATAAAGATCTAAATGGAAGATTGAGAGTATGGTCTGATGTTCATTGCACAACTAGACTTCTTGGAAGTGTTGCAAAAGTCTTATTGGTTATGTACATCAATAAAAATGGTACCAGTGCTGACTCTCCCTTATGTTTGACAAATTATACTGTTGAAGAGCGCACAATCACTAGATGGAGTCCTGAACAATCCCGTGAAAGATGTAGTTCATGATAACACTGATGACTGAAGCAGGTAATAAATACTGTATGCTATATACAATGTCATATTTTATTTGAAATTTGGCTATATTTTATACAAGCTATTTTCTGTGAATGCATTTGTACTTTTGCAGTAAAAGAATTAAGCTTGAATACCACAGTTTATTGATCACTTCATGCTAAAGGTGAAAAGCTGTTTTAGATGTCCATAGAACTTTAACTGTTAGGAGTAGAAGAAAGTGTGGCTATAGAATTGACTCATAAGCCAAAGCTTGGAGCTTATCCCTTTCCATTGGCCCCTTACGATGCACCCCCATTTGTAAGCTTTACTCTGTGACTTTGAAAAGGGCTTTTAATATGTTTCTGGGGTCACAATGCTATGAGTTGTGCACCATATTTCATACAATTACTTACCTATTAAAAATTTGGAACCTTTCTTATTTGGTCAATTTCCTTTCTTTTCCAGTTAATCTATTGGAATTTTAATGCTGTCAATTTCCCTTTATTATTATTAATTTTTTTTTGGACCAACTACTGATATTTTGAAAGAATCGTGTATTGGTTTTTACAAGTAGTTCCTATTTGATCAGGCTCTTTGATTGAGCTATGTGGCATCACCTTTTTGTTGCATTCAAAAAGGGTTTGATCATGTAAGAAACTAAACAAGAATGGTTCTGTTAGGAGCTGGAAAATACTGAGTAATATTGAACATGAAAATTGGAGCTATAAGCTCCTTATAACAGATATGGTGGCGTTTGGAAGAGCTTATTTAAGCTCCTTTTGACTTATCTTATGACATAAGCTCTTATGCGGTGTGTTTGGTTGAGCTTATCAAAAGAACTTATGACATCTCATAAGGAGTTTTTGACTTATTTTGATAAGTTGGCGAGACAAGCTTATGGTATTTCCCAAAAGCTCTTATGCGGTACAGGCTCCGCCTTTTTCACTATTCGAGACCTGCCTGCTCCCATTGTTCTTTTTTCTTTCTTATTTCGATCAGAACCAAAACACCATGTTCCTTCTTCTTCTTCTTAAGCAGCGCAGAGACTGAGGACCCAAGTGCCTGCAAGCTCCGCCTGTGCGCCGTCCACCAAGGTATTCTCTTTTCCCTTTCCCCTTCTCCCTTAATTATCAATGGCATGAGATTATTAAAAATGGAGGAAATGGCTTTGCTGTTGGGTTACTGTAGAGGCTATGTACGACCCAGAGAGAGGAACAGTGACGGAGGAGCGACATTGTGGTTCGTTGTTTTTGACTTTTTTGACTTTTTTTTTTAATTTTAAAATGTTTATAAATGCTTATATATTAATGTATCCAAACACCTTAATATTATATAAGTGTTTTTCAAAGTGTGCATCCAAACGCACATAACTTATTGAGTTTAAACACTTATGACATAAGCTCTCATACAATAAGGTCTTATGCAATAAGTGTTTAATTAAGTTGTTTATCCAAACGTGACAATAGTTCCCTGCTAACTCGATTAAGCAGAAAACAGCAGCGCATTACCCAGAAAAAGGTGTAGAAAATAGTAACCAGTAATAGGAAACACAGAAAATGACTACGTTTAATCTTTAAAAGAAAACAAACCCAAAGGGAAATGTTGCATTTATGAAAGGACCGAACCGATTGATTGGACCGAATATCATGGAACTGATTGGACCAAATTTTAAGGATCGAAAATGGTATTTTACTCATAAGACAGAAACTAGCAATGAATTCTTAGGGCTGTTTGGTTTGTTTCCAGATTCCTGTTTTCAAAAATAATTACAAAATTATCATCTTATTTTTATTCTATTTCCTATTTCCAAAGGAGATTTGTACAGGAAATACTGAAAATAGAAAAATGTTGTTTTAATGTTTCTTGTACAAATCTTTGAAAACAAGAAACAGAATGAAAATAAAACGATAGTTTTATAGTTATTTATGAAAACAAGAAATAAAAACAGAAAACTGGAAACAAAACAAAGAACCCTTATTTTTTCAAAAGGATTGTGTCTATCAGTTTGCTTCTTAGCTACTTGTCCAATTTAATTACTAGTCATTTTATAATTCTTGCATTGAAGTATTCAAACGAGACGTGTAATGCTCTCAAACGATGGTCAAGTTGTGGTTCCATCAACTACCAGTAGAAATGTCTAAATCATTATGAATAGTCTCCAAGAAGCAAAGGGTTGAGCCCGAGCTGGTAGGCTTTGAGAAGGATAGATATATGGATAAATGCCCATTTTGGTCTCTAACAAAAAATACGTGGGTCATTTTAGTTCCTGACCAAAAAACTACTTCGTTAGTCCTGACAATTACTAATTAGGACAAGTTAGTCCTGGACAATTACTATGGGACATTATAGTCCCTAACAATATTTAAAGTGAGACTAATTAGTCCCTGACAATTAGTATCGTGAGACAATTTAGTAACGGATGCTGACTAACGGAGTCAATGTAGGGACTAACTTGTCCCAGTTAGTAATTGTCATGGACTAATGAATTAGTTTTTTTTTTGTCAGAGACTAAAATAGCCCACACATTTTTTGTCAGGGATCAAAATGGGCCTTTATCCTTGATATATTTCGTCTTCCATCCGCAAGCGGAGAAATTGTTTTTAGGATTTAAACCTATAATCTTTAGATCACACAGCAGCAAGCTTATCAAACCTATAATCTTTAGCCTTGATTTTTAGCACAAATATTTTAATAAAATTTGTCCGTTTATTTCCTTGGGTTAATGTAATATACATTGTCAGAGTAAAAAGTTTTATACTGACGTCTACTAGCATCTTGACATGTCTGTTTTTATTTTAAATATTAAGAGAGAGAGGAATAACAACGATATTGATTAGTCAAAATATCATTAAATGTCTGTATAAAACTTTTTTATACTGACAGTGTATATAAATTAAACTCTATTTTGTACTTCTTGTAATATCACCGCATATTTTAGATATGAAACTGCTCTATTAACTCGCGCAAGCCCTCCTCATAAACATCTCTGGGACTGAAAGATGTCCTCTCCTAGGATTATAGTTGGCTTATGACATTATTTTATTGGATTACTTTGTGGGTGATTTTAGGATGGGAATGGATCCTAATGTCAAATATTTTGTCTAAATGATTAAATGGTTAAAAGAAAGAGTTTAATTTCTTTGCGTAAAAGAGGGATTAAAACAATTTTTTTATTTTTTGCTGAAATGTTTGAATATTTGATTTATATATGGTCACAAGTAATTCAAAATTGTCAAGCTGAAAATAGACTTTTTATATTAAAAAAAACATCTTTCTTGAGTTTCTTCCTTAATCGTCATAGTGAATACTGGCGAATGACGAAGCAATTGTCAATGCCTTGTGTTTGACTTACGTGTCCCTTTTGATTTGAGGGTTGGATAAGCATATACTATTCTCAATGATTCTTTGCTTCGTCAATATAATACATAAAAAATTATAATGCCAAACCACCTATGGTTTAAGTCTTTAAGATTTTTTTGTCAAAAAAAAAGTCTTTAAGATTGGTTTGCCACGTGGTGTAGTGAATTTACCTATTAATTCATCTATCTATATCTATATATAAATATAAATATAACAAATACCTTCATAATATGGCACTATTATATAGTCGATGAAGTGGCAAATTACGTTATCAAAGTTTATTATTTTTTGGTAGAGAAGCAAAGAAAACAGAGCCAACAAACCAAAGCCTAGGAAAAGCCACACCAGTGGCATCAGCTAACAGCAGAACACTGATGCCATGGGGAGGAGTGTCAAAACGCATCCATTTCTCATCTTGGGCAGCACCATTTTAGCCATAAAATATGCAGCATCCATTATCTTATGATAGCATCTTTTCCTGTGATAATTTAAAAAATTGTATATCTTTTTGATCAAATAAAAAATTGTATATCCAGAAACAAAATGGTGGATTGAGCTATAGTATAATAAATTCAAGTAAAATTCATTTGAACTGAGTAAAAGTATAAAATGTTAAAATAAGAGTCTATTTATATTTAATTATTTAAAATATATTGAGATCTTAACTAGTTAAAGTTAAATGCATCTTTGATTTCTCATCTTATTCTATATTTTTACTTATTTTAGAAGAGTTTAATACAATATTTTTTCTTGACCGAGTGATAAGGAGTAGGATTCTCTTCAAATAAAGTATCAATTTCGATTCTTTTAAGTTCTAAATAAAAACATAGACTATTAAAAAAACAAAGATTAGATGCCAAATGTCTTGTATAAAAAAGACTAAGGCATAGTATACAATTTTATTTTCTTTGTTATCATCATTATAGTTATATATAGTATAAGTATATATAAATCTATGAAATTAGTTTTCTTTTTTTCTTAACTTTTAAAGGCACAGTGAGAGTACTATAGGGCCAGATCCCGAAATGGCCAAGCCAATGCCACCACTCTTTCTCATCTTCCAAATCACCATCTCATTGATTTTCTCCCAATCACTCCCCGCCACGTCACACCCTCCAAACCCTATCCCTCTAACGGTTTCCGTCGCCGACTTCGGAGCCTCCGGCGACGGCGTCCGATACGACACCGTACCCATCCAATCAGCCATAAACTCCTGCCCCGACGGTGTCCCATGCCACATCACCTTCCCGGCGCCGGGGAAGTACCTGACGGCGACGGTGTTCCTGAAATCCGGCGTCGTGTTGAACGTGGAGGCAGGCGCTACGATCCTCGGCGGGACGAGGGTGGAAGATTATCCGAAGGAGTCGTCGCGGTGGTACGTGGTGGTGGCGGAGAACGCGACGGAGGTGGGAATCGGAGGCGGCGGAGTGGTGGATGGACAGGCGGAGAAGTTCGTGGTGAGAGAAAATGAAAGGAAGAACATCATGGTTAGTTGGAACCAGACAGGGGCATGTTTGGGAGATGAGTGCAGACCGAGGCTCATTGGTTTCCTTGGTTCCACAAACGTTAGAGTCTCCAATATTACTCTCAACCAACCTGCTTATTGGTGGTACGTCTTACTAACTAACTATACCTATTTGTTAATACTTGATGGAGAATGCTAACCAGTGAAATATTTTATGGGTAATTGATGTATTTAATATTTGATAAGGTGAAATATTTAATTTTTTTAATAAAAATTTATTTTTCTTGGTTACTTAAACAGTATCCTAAGATTGCTTTGGGCACTCGTTACCCTGGTACTTAGGCTCTGTTTGGTAAAAACTAGCGGATAGCGGATAAGCTAGCAGATAGCGGTAGTGGATAAACTAGCGGATAGCGGATAAGCTAGCTGATAGCGGATAGCTGATTAGCTAGCGGATTGGATTTGAAGTGTTTGGTAAAACTAGCGGTTGGACTAGCTGATAAATGTAAAATGACATAAAAGGATATGTTTGCATTTTTTTATGTAAATTATATGTATATATATTATTTATATTATTTATTTTAAAATAATTATCACTTATAATAATTTATTTTATTCTAAATTATTTATCGTTTATCACGTCAAAAAAAATTATTTATCGTTTAAAAAATTCAATCATTAATTTTAAATTTAAATATTAATTTAGTTTTAATTATTTTAATAAATAAAATGGAATAATAAAAATAAAATTATATATTGATTTGATTTTTATATAAGTTTTATTTTTTTATAGATAAAAATATATTTTCCACTTTTTTATCTTAAATATAAATCTAAATAGCAAAATTAATTCTTATTTAAATACTATGTTAAATGATTAGTATTTTATTTTATAATCAAGGATAAGTGAAGAATTTAATTAAGATAGTAGGGATAAAAATGGAAGAAAAAATGAAACGCTATACGCTATAAGCTCAAACGCTACTTCAAGTAGCGTCTGGGAAAAACGCTATACGCTAGTGAAAAAACGTTATACGCTAATTTTAAAAACGACTACCAAACGGGGTTACTTTCCCATCCGCTATACGCTATCCGCTAAACGCTAGCGGATTTGGCAAACTAAACGGTGCCTTAATATACAACTATATGTCAATATGCTAGTAACCAAACGGCCAAACCTAGTTAATAATTTTAGTCTTTTTCAAGTAGTATTTGAGTTTAATTTTGGTACGGCGTATTTTTACACCGTCAATTGACTATATATTACCCTGTACACAATTTTGAAGATGATATTACGTTTATGATCGGTCTCAAAGTATACATATCAGATGTAACAGTTCGTTTATTAGTAAGTAGTAACCATTAACTAATACCATAAACATCCAAAGAATTATATTTGAATCAAATGGTGAGAGTGATTTAGAAATTTAATTTTTGTTTTGGGATAGTAAAGTGTTTGGAATATTTATCCAAAAAAAAAAGTGTTTGAAATATGATTGGGTGGCGGTAGGGTAGTGTTGGCAGTAGGCACCACCCACACCCAGATTGGTTGCGTAGAAAGAACTCCCTTTGCGATAAGGTGATCTTATTTGTTATGTCTTGATGACGTAGGCTCGGAACTTCGGGGTTTATCTGTGCCAATTGGCAACACGAGTATCGGATAAGACATAACTTAGATACAATTTCATAAGTATATTAGATATTAATTTTTAATAACGAATAAAACATGTGTAACAAATATTATAAATATTATATTTTTTTTATAAGTTATTATATATATCTTATTGTCATTGAAAAACAGTACCTAATGTACTTATGAAATTGTATCTAACTCTTATCCTTTGGAATAAAGGTGAGGTGGGTCGGCTGGGCTGGGTTTAATTAACCTGCATAAATTTGACTCAGAATTTTGTCAAGTTTCTTCATTCAAACTCAGTTCAATCATGTTTCGACTAGTAATCGTGTTGGTGTATAAATCATAAAATTCTAAAAATATAGTATAAAAATTATGAGATGTTTTATAATATATTTTGAAACAGATTATATAATCAAGTCCACTTTAAAGAATTTTTTAATATAAAAAATATTAATTTAAGTGAAGAAGTATTATAATTTGTCACTAGTTTTTATAAAATTATAAGTTTTAATATATTATGTAACATTGAGTTTGGGTTGGACCAAATGGAAGGCATCCTAAAAATTAAATATCGAGTTTAATTTTAATAAATTAGTTTCAAGCCAGACCATGTTTTTGGTCCATGCCATGCCATGAGCATCCATACCATAGATAAACATATGAAGGGGACTGGATCCCCTGGAATATTTATGTTGGATCATCAATTTCGTTTTTGTGCCTTTTTTTCCTAATAATATGATGATCTTATGTAGTATATATGATATAAGAGGTACTTGATCTCAATTATTATAACCAGAAAATTATTCTACCACTGTTAATGGCAGATTTGTTTTGAGAGATTTCTCTTAAACCAAAATAACTTTCTTTCTTTATACCATCAAATATGTACTAGATCAACTATATCATTGCAAATGTAATTATAGTGAAAACTTTGCATGCAGCTTACACATAGTAAGGAGTAACAAAATATCCATTGAGGATATTGCAATTTATGGGGACTTCAATATACCAAACAACGATGGGATTGACATTGAGGACTCAAACAACACAGTAATCACTCGGTGTCACATTGACACAGGTGATGATGCAATCTGTCCAAAGTCATACACAGGACCTGTTTACAACCTGACAGTCACTAACTGTTGGATTCGATCCAAATCTTCTGCAATCAAACTCGGCAGTGCTAGTTTGTTTGATTTCAAGCATTTTGTGTTTGACAATATCACTATTGTAGATTCTCACAGAGGACTTGCTTTCCAAATCCGTGAGGGAGGTAACTTGTTTCTTCTATTGCTTAGTTGCTCCTCTTCCAGTTAAATGATTGCATCTCAAATTATTTTCTTGCTATGTCAATGTTTTTGTTCTTATCTTAAAAATGTTGAATGCAACACAAGTACCTAAAATACCAACTCTTTCAAATCATTATAAAACAATGATTTCTCTTCTTGCATTATGTAATGAAGTAAATATCTCTTCAAATTGTAACTGAACATTTTTTTGTAGCTCACTTGAGCGCGGCTTAGGCTATGTTTGGTTTACCGTCGCAAACTTACTTTTGGGTCCAAAAGTATGTTTGTCTCAAAGGGACTCTGTGGATACTTTACTCTAAACGTATGTTTGCAGCTTCTCAACTGTAAATCAAACATGCACTTTGTAAGCCACTAACTTGCATAGAGCTTGATTAACATGAGTCGACTAACTATCCTGCTTGTGCAAACAAAGATATAACCTTATAGCATGTGACTAAAATGCTTTCAACATGCTCTTGCAGGTAATGTAAGTGACATTGTTTTCTCAAACATAAATATCAGCACAAGATATTATGACCCATCATGGTGGGGGAGAGCTGAGCCTATCTATGTCACATCTTGCCCACGAAACTCAACCTCAAAGGAGGCTTCAATCTCAAACATACTTTTCATTAACATTACTGCAAATTCTGAAAATGGCATCTTTCTATCTGGTTCAAAGAGGGGTTTGTTAAGAAATATGAGATTCATCAACATGAATATCACTTACAGAAGGTTCACCAGTTATGCTGGTGGGTTATTGGACTATAGGCCAGGATGCCAAGGATTGGTGAAACACAGGGCAGCAGGCATAATGATGGAGCATATTGAAGGTCTTGAGGTTAAAAATGTGGAAATGAGATGGTCAAACTATGAACTAGAGCAATGGAATAATCCTTTGGAGTTCTGGCCATCTACTGTGAAAAATATTTCTTTTCTTAATTTTAAATCCGGGTTGTACACAAATAGCAAATCAAATTCAAGTTAACAAGTCTGGGTTTGCTGAGGGAAATGCTCCAAAGTACATGGTTTGCTTGAGCATAAGGAAATGGAGAAAAAAGGGTCAAAAGACAGGAGAAGCATTTGCTTTTTGCATGAAGAAACAAATAAAGATAGGGGATTTAACACTATTTTACTATACTTTGAGTGCATTTTATCATTCAAGATTGTGATTGAAAGTGCAACGAACTCTAACATTGTTTATATCAATCTGTCATTCCATTTACTCTCAAAAAATTATTGTCAGATAGATACCTTTGTTATTTGTTTAGTGTGCAGTGTGCTAATACAAAGTCTTAATAAACTTCAACTGGTAGCTTTTAAAATATTGTGCTTAACTGTCTGCTTCTATAATAATTGTGAAATTGATCTCAAGAAGAATAAAATCGATGCGAATGAAATCTCTCATGTTGGATTTTCATTTAGATTCTCTAATATTTAAATCTCCATCCTTAAAACTTTCATCTTGTCCTTTTTGCTTTTTTTCTTGTTAAGTTTCTTTCTTTTTTTTACAATTGATTGTTTAGATTTAAATGGACTTCCGTGTCATATGAGAGAATTCATTCCCAAATTCTACATGCTTTGTAAAGTGAAAGATACCTCAATAGTTAAGCACTAAATACGTGTAAAGAGAATACTAAAGTTTGATTTCCACAAATTTTCTCTATCCCAATTTCTCTTCCTTTATTCCCCTCTTTCTCCCCTGGCCCCAATTCCTAACTTTTTTTTAAAAGTACATATTGGACAAATGACTGGCTCTCATTAGATGTAAGAGAGGAAGATTTCAGTCCTAACCAATTGCATAATGTTGCCAATACTCAACCTTCCCAACCATTAGAAGGTGAGGATCCTCCAGTAGCTGATTACGGAGAAGAAGTTGTCACAATAACTAGCTCCATTGCTAGCACTCATCAGGTGCAACATTTCAAATTCAGCATTTGATAAAAATCCTAAGTCAACTCTAACACTAATGAAAATGTGGAAGAAAAGGGGCAAAGTTGAAGTTTTGAACTCGTGCACTGACAATTCATGTCTTTCAACTTAACCAAATAAACTAACTCCATGGGACTTTTCAAAATTTATTTTCCGCTTTATTTATGGAATAAAATATTGCTATCACTATTGTTCTGAGCAGAACAATAAATTCCGACAAGGAGGAGTGACACTTAGCAACATAGTGATGGAGTACAATGATGGGGAATTTGTGAATATACCCCGACAAAAAATAATATCCTACTCCTACGTATCCCCCATGGGATTCATAGTTCTTGAGGGAATGACTTGCTTAGACAAGACTAGTGAGACAGTCTATGAATAGTTGCTTTCATTCCTTAGTTAGAACCCTTCTAATATAGTAGTCTCGGAGAGTATAGAGTTATGAGCCAAGAGGGGTTTAGAGCTGATTTTGACTCAATCCTTCATGGAATTGGCCCCTGCCCGGTTCAGGCGGGAACAACTACCAAAAAATATATACCAAATTGATTATATTTTGTAACAATTAGTCCACATAAATAATAATTATTATTATTATATAAAAGGTTAAAAATTCTTCAGTAACTCTTACCATTATTGACTTACTCACTTAAAACATCTATTGTAAAATAATAAGATTATAATTTAATTTATTAACGTAAGAGAAATAATGAGAATATATGTGTGTGTCTATATATATATATATATATATATATAAAATGAAAAAACACATTTTACTACTATCCACGAGGTAAATGTTGTAATTTCAATTTTCAACTCAGTTTCATTTATTAAGTTTCAGTTTAAGGCCCCTTCATACGTAATTCTATTAATTTCTTCGAACATGGGTATTTTTGTCGATCCAACATTTATGCAAACATCAAACTAAGCCCTTTACATAAATACATCGAATAAATGACACAAATGGGCCAATGGACCATCACATGGACATTGAAGGTTTTAGTATGATAGGCCGATTGTGTTTACAGTTCCATTCCAATATCTGTACATTTCTCTGAAACAACAATGGAAGTATCACATAATCACAAAACAAAAAAAAAAAGGGTTAAAAAACTACGAAGGATTTGATAATTCGGAAGCAATTGACTAGCAATTCTACGCACAAGCAAACTTGATGCTTCTAGCAAAAACTGTTTCTTTATTAATTTATTAAATGCTGATAACTTTTTGTAACTATATTCACTAAATGTTAACTCAATATGGTTGAGTAAAGTGGGCAGTAAAATTACAGTTAAAAAAAAAAGTGGGAAGTAAAATTGAATTCCGCGACATCACACTCAAAGAGTCGAGGTAATTTTTTGTTCCCCAGAGTATCTCACGCATAATTCTAGACATTAATCTCTTGAGTCAGGTAGGACTACAAAAGTGACAAAGCTCTGTCTTAAAAGTTTTAATGTTGCTGCATGCATTCCCAAAGCTCGAATTCGAATTCGAGACCATTGTTTAAGTTTGAAGAGACCCATGCCATCAAATCCTAGTGCTCTTGGATAGTACGGGGCAATTGGGAAGATAAAAAAAATAATTAATAAATGTAATTACTTTTAATATAACTTATAATAAATCAATGGTGTGAAAATAAATATATTTTCACATGTGTTGTAGAAATGCTAAAGTGTGTAATACTTTTTATGTATAACTATTATTTTATGAAATGCATTACATGTAGTTATCAATTGTTAAAGATTTAAAACTACATAAAGAATGTTAATTGTTGATCCAGTCAAAATTTTAAGCACATGCAGAATTTTATTTGAGGAAATTTACACTCATGTTCGGTCAAAGAACAATGATGCCGAGATGCTACTCGACTTATGGTACATGAAGAAGATGCCTATACCTGAAGGCTAGGCCAAAGCGAGGGTGGATATGAGCCATTATGGGTGATTATCTGTGTCATTAATGAGGGCGGTTACAAAGTCGTTATGGATGATCATTTGTGTTGCTTGATTGGTCTTGTCTCTTAATGGTGCAAGATTCCCAACATTTGATCTCTTTTGACTTATCGGAATAGTCTCGATCCAATGAGCATTGAGTCGTCAAATGGACCTTGGCCGAGGTTCAGTTTATGTAGTAACAAAAGTCCCTCAAGCTCCGAGTTGTTATTTAGCAAAGGGGCTTTAAAGGGAAGTAAACCTAGGCCGAGGTCCAATCCAAGCTATTATTCAACGAAGGGGCTTCAAGGGAAATCGGTTTTTGGTTGAGGTCCGATTTATGTAATAACAACTCATTTTTTAGAGGTTTAACTAAATTATATTCAACATCCCATGTATCAGAAATTATACAAACTTCTTTTTTGATTAGTGTTATTATTATACTTATTTATTCTAAAGAGGAAATAAGTGTAATTACACAGAAAAAATGAGTAATTTCTTTTAAAATAAAAAGATATATATCATATGTAATTAAACCAAATGTGAAAAGAAATGGGTTCAATTTCCTCTTTAATGTTTAAGAAGGTGATATGCTTGTAAAGATCTACCAATAACACAACCAAGTTTTGTTAAAAAATTAAGAACATACACCTAATTAAATCCTACCCACATCACTTGTCTACTCAACAATTGCTTGAAAGAAAGGCAAATTTCCATTTAATTAGGGTAGCCATTAGTGAACACCACCAACCTGACAGTGAATTGTGAAGCAAACCCCTATGCCATGTCACTATTTGATTAAGCAAGGACAAAGACAGCCAAGTTATATGGCAACCAAAAGTACCTTGAATTTGATATATGAAGTCAGTGGATTCTTTTCATAATTTCTTATCGGTGGTCTTTTGAGTTGAAACTTGTAACATTTACCCCATGCTTTGATTCCTAGAGTGTATAAAACTATATTAGGTTTGTTAACCAGTGCTCAAAGGACATTGGTTAAAGAATCCATAGATAGAAATATTTTTTGGGAAATCACAACTTCTCAAATTTTTATGTGTTAAATGTATCAATTTTCAATAGAAATTTTCTATCTTTGATTTTTTAACCAATGTCTTGAACCTGTTAAAGGTATTTGCCAATTATATTATAGAGTAGATGAGATCTAAACAAGCATTATAACCACGTGTTTATGCCGACCCTTCTCCCCACACAAAATCGTGACCTCCTTTTGTGTTCTATATATATTATGTGTATCAAAATGCATATATGCCTGTCGGTGGCACTTACCATGCTCTTGCACCTCACATAAAATTGGTTTAGTTTAATTAAGTCCTATGACTCTTGTCCACTGTTCGTGCTCCCACCACAGGTCGCATTTCTGACTCAATTATTCAAAGTATCCCAACTTTGGTTTTCCTTTTGTTTTTATTTAGTAGGAGCATAGATACTAAGGTGACGTTTGGAAGAACTTATTTAAGCTCCTTTTGACTTATCTGGTGACATAAGCTTTTATGTAGTGTGTTTGGCAGAGCTTATAAGAGTAACTTATGTCATCCCATAAGAAGTTTTTGACTTATTTTCATAAGTCACTGGAACAAGCTTATGAAATTTTAACAAGTGCTTATGACCCCTCCGTGTTTTCCCCCTTCGAATCCTCTCCTGCCTCTTTCTTCATAAGCTCTTATGGCATAAACTCTCATGCGATAAGGTCTTATGTGATAAGCTCTTAATTAAGTTGTTTACCCAAACGCGGCCTAAGTACAATGATATATATATATATATATATATATATATATATATATATTTTAGGATTTTTGACAAAATCTGGTGTTTCGATGACCCAATTAGATAATTGGTTGCTTGTATATTATAAAGTAGTGAATACTGTCAAAGTTTTGGCCTAGTAATATAAATTGCTTTTGAGCATCAAAAAAATATAAATTGCTTTAGTTTTCCCATTCCATTTGAACATAACTTTTTACAATACCGTCAAAGTTTTAATTTGACCTTTAGCTATTCAGAATGATCATTACGATAGTTTAACATTTTAGTTAATAAAATAAATTCATTGTCAAGAAATATAATAATTAATAAAAAAATCTTGAACATAATAGTCAAAACAAATTCTTTTAGTTCTCCTTTTTTTTTTTTTCATGAAATGAGATTTTCCAAAAATGCTTTTCACTTGAATAAACTTCAGAAAATAAAATAAAATAACTATGTAATGACTTTTTAATTCATTGAATCTAAAAAATTAACACTTTAAGCTGTTGAGAAATGTCTCAAAAGTCAAAATCAACAATATGAAGTTATGGTTGCAGATGGCATAGTCGATTATATGTTTGGCAGAAACATTGTAATCGATTATGGCTAGTGTCAGAAAAGGCGCTGATGATAGAGATAGCATAATTGATTATGGCCAACCGGATAATCGATTATGGATCAATGAATTGCAATCAGTTGAGGAGTTGGTTAGTTAGTTAGTGCCATAACTAACTTGGATCAAGACGCACAAGGATTGGTAACTTCACATGAATCCAGACTCACATGGATTGATGACTCATCAAGCTATTAGTGATTGTTGTATAGGTATATATAAATACATATCATGTAATAGCCAGGATGAGTGCATAAGTGAGACACACAATGTAGAGTGTGGAAAGAAGAGATGGATTATGAGTATGAGGCAATTTTATCTTGAGGGAAAATCATTGAGTGATTCATGAGAGATGGGAAAATGTGTATAGGAGTAAAAATGTCAACTTTGGGTGCGAGCAACACCCAAATTGGTCCCTAGGTTTATTTTTGACGTCTATTTACTTGCTTATGTGTCCCATTAACCATCCTACTTAGCCCGTTAGTGATCCTGCATGGCTTATGACGAATTTCGTAAGTAGAAAACGAATAAAAAGTGAAAAAAAAAACATGCATAATTTTAGAATTCAAATACTTGAAAATTATGCACTTTTTTTCACTTTTCATTAATTTTTCACCGTAGAAATTCGTCATAGGCCATGCATGATCACTAACGGGCGAAGTATGATGGTTAATGGGACATATAGACAAGTAAATGGACGTCGGAACTAAACCTAGGGACCAATGTGTCCCGCATTTAAAAATTTGAGGGACTAAATGAGAAATTTATTTTTTTCAGGGACCAAAAGTGGGTCCCCAAAATTTTTCAGGGACTAATTTGATGTGTGATTCATGGGTGTACAAGAATAGGCAAGGATTGAGTGAGATTTCTATTGTAAAGCACGCTTGTATCTTTAGTATCAAGATAGAGAGCATATCAATTACACTCTCCAGTGAATGTAGACCATAATGTCCAAACCACTAAATCCCGATGTTGATCTTTTTATACTGTTTTATCTCTTCTTTATTCGATTGTTTCTGTGTTCAAGTTGATTTGCATATTTATTGGTAATGTTCTTGTGCTTTATTTTATGTGTCCGAGGTGCTTCGTGGTCGGACAAATCCTAACATAAGGTTTACTCCAAATTGTAAATATATAAGAATTGTAGGTAGTCACGAGTCCCTGACTCCCTAATCTCGTTAATTAGCTTGTAGGTTACAACCCTACATAGGTTGGAACTCATTTGTGACTTTTGTTCAATTATTTAATATTATTATACAACATTCATGTCTCTCAACTTCGGACTAAACCTAAAGGTCCCGTAAATTTTCTATCTCAACTGAAAATTGAGTTTGAAATATCCTCAACAAGAAAAGAACAAATGAGGTGACTTGTAAATTATTATTATTATTACTATTATTATTTTGTTTTATCAAGTGGTGACTTGGAACTTGACCACCAGAAAATTTATGTCTATAACTCTAAAACCTTATTTTAAAATGTACTATTGTAAGTCATCAAGTTTAACTAATAATTAAAAGTTTAATTGCAATTATATATAGATAATTCAGTTTATGTATTATGTATTGCTTATTTTCTTGACCTTAATTACAGTTCATATGGATGAATTGATAACTTGGCAATACTAATTCAGAATATTACATTGCATTCATAATTTTGCAGACCATTATAAAAAAATAAAATTAAGACACAATCATTACTTATAAAGTCTCATGGGTAGCAACATACAAGTTTGTCATTGAGTAGGTGCGTAAAACGAAGTCCCACGGACCACGCCCAAATAATTTAATTAGAGCTACTATTTTAAAAGAATAAAACAATGACCAAATTTGATTTACCATAACAATCAGTAATTAGTATTTTAGTTGAAAGAAAGAGACAGGGGGGTTCAGTAGATGATGATGGAGTAATAGATTTTTGCTTAGCGTTGAAATTTAACTAATCCATTTTTAAAGGAATCACGGTATTTTTCTGTAAATGAAAAAAAAATAATCTAAAAAACAACATTATACCAATACGACAAAAGAACACAGAGGCTTCTATTTTCCTCAGAGGGACCCACTTTGATCTCATCATCACCAGGCAGCATCTGATGTTGCCAACACGCCCACCTGATTTTGGGCTTCACTTGGGGAATCGGGGTCCATAATTTCGTTATTGAAGTCCCCCATGGCTAAATCGTTTCATGATTTTCTCGTTATTTATTTTTGGGTCTTGCTACCCAATGCATTAAGATTATTGATTAAAGAATCTAAACATAGAAAAATTTCATTGAAAATTATAACTTTTAGATTTTCAAATCTTGAATATATCACTTTTCAAGACAAACTTTCTATTTCTGGTTCCCTAACCAATGCATTAAGGACACTGATTAGCATTTGTCTTTATTTTTCGGAGAATGCTAAAAGTGTCATTATGACTTTATTTAAGGAACCAAAAAAAAAAAAAATTTGTATGAAAAATGGTGTATTTAATATTTCAAAAAATATAACACTTAGCTTTCTAATACAAAATCTCCATTTGTGGATTCCTTAATCAATACTCCCTCCGGTCTCTATTGTAAGCAAAAATTAAATGGGACACACATATTAAGATAGTTAGTTGATCTCATTTAAAAGAGTTATTGGAAATAAAAAATTAAGCTTGTTATCTAAATTACCCTTCCTCTTATTTATTAAGCTTGTGTTATTGAGAATAAAAGGAGTCATTGGAAAATAAAATTTGTATTAAATGAAGGGTATTTTGAGAATAACTTCATTAAATGAGAAGAAAGTAGTTGAAATTTACTTATATTTTGGACCAAAAAATTTGAAATTTTTTTCTTACATTGTAGACCGGAGGGAGTACCATTAAGATACTCGTTAGTAAGACTCTTATTTTTATCATAGAAAGTGGGTTTATAAATTCTAAAGATTTTAAATGATAATTAATTCTATAGATTGTTTTTCTCTATGGTCGAATATCCTTAGGTAGCGTTTAGTACAAGTTTTAAAAAAGTATTCCAGGGAATGTTGGCATGGGAATAAAGTTTTCTCATGTTTGTTACAAGTTTTAAATTTTTTTCCTAGACATAAAGGATTACCGGGAATAAAATTAGTGAATGGTAGTTATAAACTTTGGAAAACTCTATTCCCATGTGCGAAGGTGAGAAAACTTTATTCCCGAGAATCACATTCCCAGTAATATAGTTTGCTTGGGAATAAAACATTCCAGATACCAAATATCACCTTATCGAGTTGTTAGATTAATCCGTAGATTGGGAATGATTATTAAGTATAGAGAAATTTTTTTGAAAACCAAAATAAGGGACATCATACGGTGTCCATTTGTTTTTATGGTGTATTTTTAGAATGCGTATATACAAGAAGATAAAAATGATAACTGAGAGATAGAGATAAAAATATATGGTGTCACATGGTGTCCAAATTTTGATGTTTAAATAACATAACTGTCAAGTATATATAATCCTTTTTAAAATAATGATTTCTAGATTCGAATCCCAAAATTACAAATAAAATTCAATAAATTTTAATTGTTAATTAACTCACACAAATGGACTTCTACATAACTACATATAAAATATATCAGAGGAAAAATTCAAATAAAATTTAACTTATGTGATGCAAATATGGAAAAAAAAAAAAAAAAGGAGATTTAATTTTAGACTTACAATCAATTGTAAAAATCATTATAAATCGAGTTAGCTAATAAATTACAAATGCCTCTACCTCCTATGCTAACCACAGTGTTTTTAATGATATTCCTAGTTATGTTTGGAATATTATTATGAATGAAATTCCTTGATTTGCTTTGAGTAAAAAAAAAAAAAGTGTACATACCACCAAATGTATATTTAATAAATTTATATTTAATCTTTATATTATAAATTAATTTAAATGTAGTTATTTTAATGATGTGATGGCTTATGTTTGATTAGTAGTATAAAAAATACATACTAACAATGTATATTAATTAAATTTTTTTATACAGTAAAAAAATTAATTTTTGTTTCTAAATATGACATCATTATGTTTTTAAATAAAGTATAAAACTATTAGCCCCCTGACTTAATTCAATTAGTCGAACCGTGGGATATAGATTGAGAATGCGTGAGTTCAAACTCTCACCATGGGTTATGTCCCTTTTCCATTAACTTCTCAGCTTCTCCCTTCTCTTTTTGCCCACATAAAACCACTATTAACCTTAGTGGTGTTCACGGGTCGGTTTGGTTTGGATTTGAGCAAAAAACAAATCCGAACCAAACAAATTCAATTGGTTCGGTTCGGTTCGGGTAAGTGTGTATTTTCCCATGAAAAACGAACCAAACCAATCCGTTCAAAAATGGTCTGGATCGGATCGGTTCGGATTTAATCTGATCAAAAATAAAATAAAGAAACTCCTACGAAATTACATTTGTTCAACATTAACCATGTACTGAAACAAGCGAGAATGCGAGGAAGAGGGCAGAGAGGTGACGAGCGGGCGGGCGACGGCTGTGCTTGGTGCAGGAGCGGCGAAGGGTGTTATTCGCAGTGGTCGGTCGGTAGAGATGGCGGATCTGGCGGGTTCAAGTGCGATAGTCGACGCACGGCTACACAATTTGGCGGCTCACTCTGGTGCATATCTGGAAGGTTGTTGGTATGTGGTGGGAGATCTGAGATGCGGCACACGATGGTGGCTAGACAACGATCATAGTGGAGCAAAATTGCCCGGATGAGGGTCGGAGGCGCCGCACTGAGGCGAGCCTGAGGCGCTACACGTCGTTGAGACTGTGGAACAACGGTGCGCATGAGGAAGAAGACGACTTGAAGAGGGGAAGGACAAGAAGTGAAGGAACCTAGATCTAATATGAAGAAGGAGTCGTGTGGGTCAAGGTCCTGGGAGGAACAGGAAGAGTTTTATTTTACGGTAGGAAAAAGGAATAAAATAAAATATTATATATATATATATATATATATATATTAGAAAATAATAAAATATGGTGGTTCGGTTCGGTTCGGATTCAAAATCTCTTGATCCGATGACCGAACCGAACATCATCGGTTCCTCATTTGTTCGGTTCGGATCTGACCCGAACACTGAAAAAATCCGAACCAATTTAATTGGTTTGGTTCGGATTGTCGGGGTTGGTCAGGTCGATCTGAACTAATGACCACCCCTAATTAACCTGTCATTGGAAAAAAAAAAGAGAGAGAGAACTATTGTCCAAATAGAAAATGACGAACAAATTTCGGACCTTTCAAAAAATACAAATATTCGCCCAAAACCGTTCATTTTTCTGTTCCTCCAAGACCGTTCATTTTTGTATTTTTTAATCAAAAAACTAAAATATAATTTCATATGTGCATTAGGTGCTGTTTTTTAATAGGATTATGACATGTGTAACAACTCTTACACATGTTATGTTATTGTTGATGAGTTATTACATATATCATAATTTTATTGGAAAACAACACTAAATGTACCTATTATCGTAGCTAAGTGTGTGTTTGGATGGGGTATTTCAAAATTACAAGGAATTTGAAATACAAGGCAATTCAATTACTTTCATTGAATTACTTTCATTTTGAAAATTCTTTGTTTGGATAAAATATTTCAATTACATTTTTTTTTTAATATTCATTTAAAAAATTAGGTTTTCAATTGTCCAGAGGCCGGCGCCCCCCAATCGGGTGTCCGGGGGCCCGGCCACGGTGGTTAGGGGGACCGGGCCTGGGTCTGGGTGGTTTGGGGGCCGACGTCAATGATAGGTGGCACGTGAGTAAGGAGACAGAATTTCAAAATACCACCTCATTAGGTGGTATTTCAAATTCCTCAAATTTATCTTAAATAAAATATCCCACAAAATCCCTTGATTTCTAAAATCCTTCATATTTAATATTCAAACAAAGTATTTTAGAGTAAAGTATTTTAATTACCCTCTTAAAATACTTCACCCTCTATAAATACCTCATCCAAAGGCACGTTCTCATTTTCTTATCCGTGTACTTTCGGCTGTGGCTAGGGTAGAGGGTAAGGGTGCAACGAAAATTGTATTGTAAGAGAAAGAGACATGTCGGTGGGGCGAGTCACCCCCTGCCCTAGCGCAGGAACGCCTAGCCCGGACACTGTGTCACAGGGAAGCGGATTCGCTCCAGCCAGCGTCCCTGCTACTGGCCTCCTGCTGGCGAATCTGGACCGTCCGTCCAGATCGGACGGTCCATATTAATTTGCCTTTAAAAATTTAAAAAAAAAGTAGAATTTTATTTTCAAAATCTTGAAACTCCCCACCGACACTCTGACCCAGACACTCGCGCCCCACCCCCACCCCTTCACCTATCTGCCGCCCATCCCAGTGGCGGTCCGGCAACCTCCGTCCATGGCCCGTCCATCTCTCCCCCTTCCATTCTCTCCGCCTTCAATCCATTATCTCCGCCTCTGCTTTGCCGCCGTGAACTTCAGCAAGCCGCCGCGCCAACCACGAGCATCCGCCGCCGTCCCTGCCTCTCCTGCCCAGGTTACCTCTTTTTTATTTATTTATTTATTTATTTATAAGTGTTTACCCATCTGATTGCCTTTGTGGGTGTTTTGGCTTTTTTTTTTTTTTTATTATTGCATATGACAGAATTGATGATTGATGATTATTATTGGTTTTGATTATTTTTAAACTGAAATGATGATTGTTGTTGTGATTTGATTATTTGTTAACTGAAATGATGATTGTTGTTGTTGTCTTTTATTAGGATTGGAAGCAACAATGCAAGAAGTTTCTAAACCAAAAGTGGGTATGGTTTTTGATAGTTATGAGGATACTTGGAATTTCTGGGTTGATTATGGTGGAAGAGTTGGATTTGATTACTCAGGAAGAGTGTAAAGGGTAGTAATTGAGGAGAAAAAGAAGCAAACCCTTTTACAAGCAAAAATAGGATGATGGAACCAGTTACAGCAGCGGCGTCGGATGCTCGTGAATGGCACGACGACGGCGGCGGCGGGCTTCAGTACGCGGCAGCGAAGCAGAGGCGGAGTGAATACAGCAAGGCAGAGATAGGTGAAAGGGTGGGGGTGGCGCGCGGAGATAGGTGAAGGCGGAGAAAAGCGGAGTTGCCAGAACCGGAGTTGGAATGGGCGGCGCTATGGTGGTTGATGGCGGCGATGAACCGCAGGCGGCGAAGATAGTTGAAGGGGTGGGGGTGGCGCGCGAAATGGGGTTTGAAGGTTGTGAGGGTTAATGTATTTCTGAAACAATTTTTTTTTTTTAATTTTTAATGGTCATTTAATCTGGACCGTCAGATCTGGACGGACGGTCCAGATTATGTCGCAAGAGGGACGCTGGAGCAAGCCAGCATGAGCGAATCCGAACCCGCGTCACAGTGGGCTGTTTTGGTCCTTTCAATTTTGCTTTATGTATCCTTCTTTCATTTTTCATTTGTCTTTTATAATTGTTGTATAATAATTAAGAAAATTTAATAAGTGATTTCGATAAAAAAAAATGATTATATTATTTATTATTAAAATACACAAAATACTATTGCTATTTTATTTATTTTCACTCATTTATCAATATTATAGGTAAGTTGAATAATCAATACTTCATTAATTCTTTTTATGTTCATGTTCAATTGTTCTATTATCTTAAACTATTTGAGAATTTTTAATTAGGTTCCTTAAATTTTAAAAGTTTGTAATTAAGACTCATTTTATATTTAGTGATTCTTACATGAAAACCATCCAATGATAAAAATACTTTGTAAAAAATATATTAAAGAGTATATTATTAGATTTTAGACCTAACTCAATCCCAAAAGGTAGCTCATAGGATGATAATTGCCTACTATTTATAAGCTCTTATTAGATGATAAGAGCTCCAGTCAATGCGGGACTTTGATTTTTTCCAATACACCCATAATGCCCAATACTATTGGGCTTGGTGCGTGGATAATATGGTGTGTGGCCCAACAATAGATCTATGATAGCTCTGATACCATATTAGATTTTGAGCCTAACTCAATCCCAAAAGCTAACTCATAAGATGAGGATTGCTCATTATTTATAAGCTCTTATTAGATACTATCTCCAATCAATACGGGAGTTGGGTTTTTCCTAATATATATTGCTAACTTTACTTATACGTTGATTTATTATTTTTTTTACGAATGGTTTTTCTAACCTGTGCAAATTGCACAGGTTAAGGATGTTAAAAGAGTTTACCTAAGGACTTGTGTATTTTATGCTTTTAAAATTGAAATACTTAGTTTTTCAATAAATAGTTATTATTTTTGGGTTTCTTAACCCGTGTAAAGTTGTACATGATAGGAAAACCTTTTTACGAATTATACATTGATGTTGAATGCACTGCAACGCGCTGTTGACTATGCGTACCGTACACGGCCTCTTTGGATCGTTGTGACTTGTGATTGAAGAAGGAAAGATAAGAAAATAACCCTTTAGCTACCTCCCGGAGGCAAAAGAAATAATTATAAAATTTAACAAATGGCACACTAGCTACAAGCAGAAACATATAACAGTGAATAAGAAAATAGAATTGCCTTGTCAAAAAAAAAGAAAGAAAAGAATTACGGCCTAATGGAACAGGAGGGCAGCCAATGAAAATGACGAGGCAACCACAACGAACTAATTAACCTTTGAAAAATACTAATCAGTGCTCTAAAAATATTGATTAAGGATATAAAGATAAAAATTATGTATTGAGAAGTGATGTATTTTATTTTTTCAAAGTTTAAAGTTATAATTTTCAATACAAAGTTTCTATTTCTTAATTCCTTAACCAATATTCTTAGAGCACTGGTTAACAAGACCCTTAACCTTTTTTGCATCATTTTAAGGAATTTATTACAAAAGTTTTTATGTCCTACGATATTGGTTCAAGACAATTTCTTCAATTGTGATTTCATTCTTACTACTGATTTTTATAATAGTTGTTTTAATACTACTATGCTTACAAAGCATATTAATTCATAATTTTTATTTTTAACATAAAAGTAAAATAGTTAAAATAAATTACAATTATACATAAAAAATTGGTAAGTGTTTGAAATAATTGTAATTGGAGAGTAAAAAGCACTTGCAATTTATCCTTTGCATGCTTATGTTTAAAATTTTAATTAAATACTATAATATATGTATAATTTTTTATATTATTAATCATTAAATAAGACGTCTAACATTGTTTGTTTTGAATATATACATTCTAAAGTAATTTTTTTTAATGCTATAGTATACATAAAATTCAAGATGTTTTCGAATGTGGAATAAATCTATATTCGAGCGGAAGAATTTACCATGGCCACAAGATATCTTATAATAAAATTTATCTTGTCAAAAAAATTATAATAAAATTTACTAGTGAGTAGTGATGTACTTTGTGTCAAGTTATTAGAATTAAGGTAACGGTGAGATGTTAAATTAATTTGTAAGAAGTTATTCATTTATATTATAGTTTCGTTATTGTATAAAAAAATTATGTTAAGACAATATTAATATCGAATTGTTAATATTTTCTTACTTATTAATACTAAGGGTAAACTTGTAAAAAATATTAACATTCATGAATATATTTTTTAAATGAATAAATAATTTAAGACATCAAAATTCCTAAAAGAAAAGGTAAAAGCATGCAAACGGAAGTAAAAATAGCAAAGAAAGTACTCCCTCCGATTCTTAATATAATAAATAAATGAGTATTTTTTTTTGTCCAAAATATAAGAAACATGCATCAAATTTCACACATATTAAATGCTAATTTCCAATATTACCCTCATTTATAATAGGATTTATATTTATGAGATATATCAACTTTCAATACAAGTGAGTTTGTTCATTAATTAGAAGGGATATTTTTGTAAATTTATTTGAATATTAATTTCAATTAGCTCATTTCAATGCATTTCCTTAGCCTGTGTGTTTTAGGGTTTTGTTTCTTATATTAAGGACCAGAGGGAGTATATTATGGACGTACGAGAATTTATTTAATTATTTTTGACAGGGATATATAAGGATTTAGTTTTGTTGTGAAGTCAATATATATAATATATTATTTTTATAATTTAATTATATATTATCAACTAATTAATTTTAAAACTATTATCTAAAAAATATTTTTTTTAAATAATAATATATCAAATATTACTAAATATTCATAGAAAATACTTTACACTAACCATGTCATATATTTAGATTCTATTTTCTTGGTAACATTTAGATTCTAATTTAATTTTAGGCAAACTGAAAAAATATAATTGGAACGAGTATATACAACACCACATTTAGGTTCATGTAAATTTCTTAAGGCAAAATAAAGTGATTCGTTCCATATGTTTTTTTCTTTTTCTTTTTCTGTACGGGTCTTATGAGGTTTATTTATTTAAAGGAAAATGCTATCGAGTGAGAAAAGAAAGTTTGTATTGAGAAATCGTGTATTTAATATTTGAAAAGTGAAATACTTAGTTTCCTAATAAAAACTTGTTTTTTATGATTCCATAATAGCATGACCCTTATTTTAAATAGGTTATATATGTTATGTTTCGTTGACACATTAGTCATTTCTGTCAATTCGTACATGATAGTGTTAGTTTTAGGACTATCATAAAATACGAAACATAACATATATAATCAAAACAAGGAATAATAAAAGAGAACATACGTTTTATTTTATTTTTTATATTGGTCCTATACATTATGTTTCGTGTTTCATATTAGTCATTTCTGTCTATTCCTTTTTAATGACATCAGTTTTTAGACTAATGTGATGACGAAATATAATGCATACGATCACAATGAAAAAAACAAAGTGGAAAAAAAAAAAACATTCATGACCAACCAACTTATTAAGGCAAAATAGGTTATTTTTTAGACATTTAAAAATAAAAAATTATTTACTTTTATTAAAATAAGTTAACCCGAATATGTCTAAAGTGGTAGCTAACTAGCAATAATTTATCTATTTCTTTAACATAAATTATTGCAAGAGGGATAACAAAAAGAAGAGAAAAGTGATGATTACATGAAAATAAAATAAAATAAAATATTGAGAAAGTTGGAAAGGAAAGGAAAAGGAAGGAGAGGGTGGTACGACATAGCCCCCCCACAAGGATCACATCACATCCAATTGGATAGCGAAAAAGGTTGACTTCATTATACCATCAGCAAACAAATACAGGCAGGGCCTGACCGGTCATAACCGGTGAGCTTCGTGCACCGACACCCATTTTCCGGTTACCCACGAATCCACTCTTCCACTTGTTCTGTTTAAAAATGTCATCACCACGTTCCCGCATTCTCACAAGTACAGAGAAAAGAGAGCGGGACAGGACAGAAACAAGAGTGGGAAACATTAACATTGTTAATCCCGAGGTTTCTCTCTTCTCTGCCATTCTTTCTATCTTTTCATTTTTGCGTCCGAATCACTTCTTAAATCCTCACTCTCTATCTTCTCATTTCTCAACCCGTGTTGTGTGGTCACTGGTAAGTTCCAACGTTTTTTAACTGTTCCCTCTTCCCATCTCTCTTTATTATTACAGTTACAGCTTTTCCGTTTACTATCTCCGTTTCATCTTCACGTGACTCAGATACAAAACTCACAAACTCTAGATTTGACTACACACATTCACGAACTCACTCTACTTTGGATTCTTCCCTTTCTGCTTTCCAAATTTCATTGCATCTTGTTCGTTTACTACTTTCTATGTTCTGTACTTGTCTTTTTTGTTGTTGTTGGTAATGGTATGCCTTTGGATCTGTTCTTTGTTGACAGTTATTTTGTTTTGTCATCGTAGAAATATAATAGAATGTTTGGATATGGATACTGTTGTCTTTTTGCTTGTATTATTATTCTCGATTCATTTTTGCTTTGTAGTACCTTCTACTTCCTCCATTGTTGCTGTGTGCTTTGTTTTCAATGGGAATTGAGGAAATGTACCGATTCATTACTAATTCCGGCAATGTTATCATTGTCACTGCTTACTGAAGAGTTTGTTTCTTAATATTTTAATTTAATATTTAATATAAATAAATAAATAATAATGAAGCCTCCGATCCTAAATCCTAATATAACCTTTCTTTGATGGTTTGGGTTGGTCAAAGTTAATAGTTAAAATGAAAAAAGACGAAATTTTAGACAGGTTAGTGACAGGTGTTAAATGGGTTCTGAAAATTATTAGAAATATTAGAATCTAGCCAGCTAGCATATCAAATTTGATGATGATGATGATGGTGATGGATATTTCATTCTTTCTTCACCCTCTACCTCTACCTCTACCTCTCTTGCTCGGTTTATCACGACTCCACCCGAAGATTCTTTCTTATTTTTAATTTTTTTACTCAGAAATGGTAGCAGCATCTTTTCTGGTTGGCTGTTCTTGTTTTACAATGTTGAGAATATGTTCATGGTAACACTCTGTCTCTGCCATTCCATTCTAAATTCTAATTCATTCGACTGGGTTCAACAGAAACAGATAAATGTTGCTTATATTTTGGTCTGAAATCTTCCTCTTCCTACAAAGACTAAAAGTGTATAACAAACAAGAGATGATATGTTTGCTCAATTTTAGTAACTTACTTCAATTTTATTTTACTAGTGTTGTGTGGACAATACAAAGATCGCAAGTGGGTATCAAATAGCTCAGAGCCTTAGAATCCTGCATCTTTGTTATGATTTATGCGGCTTCCTACCGTCCCTGTTGTCCTTTTCTAAATGGGATCTTGATTTATTTCATGCAATTTCTTTTGGTCTTAAATTCAATCTGGTGCTTGTGCATGACATCTTTATTGTTTTTCCTTTTGGGGCTTGTGCTGCGCCTGCTGCTACATTCAGATGTCTACATGTTTTGATGCTCATTGTGTTGAATGCTTCAAATGCCTTCACCTTCTGTCTCTTTATTAGATTCCCTCTTTTGTGATTTTTTGCCCCAATTATTCTGTCATTAATTTTTCCCCTTTGAGAATTTAGCCACTTACTTCATGGCTACTTTTGCAGGTAGACCATAGCTGTTTTTGAGTCTTCTGGAAAACATCCCTACAAGAAGCCCTGCACTCACTTTTAGGGTGTGGAAGCACTATTCAGGGGAGTGGGTATTGTTAGTGGTTACAGACTTTAGGAATTGAGAACTACCTTGCGCTTATGGAGCTCGCTAAGGTTAGTTAATGCTACCATTTTTCACTGTCACAGCTTCTTCATTTGATTGATAATTGAAGGAATTTGAAAGCATGAAAGAAATAGACAAGAGAAAAGCTTCAAGGAATAGTCAGACAAAGAGTTCAAGAAGAACCGAAAGGAGAGATAATAAATTGCATCAAGATAATTCATCCAAAACATTGAATGAAAAAGGATCTGAATCTAAGACACCCCTGGCTAGACCAACTGCAAATAATTTTATAAGTGATTCAAACACGGCCTCAGAGAATTCAGAAACTTATGGAAACTTGGATATACATTATCTGGATGATCTCAACAGGTCTGAGGAGGCACTTGTCGAGATGAAAGTTAATGAAATGGTTGCTAATGTAAACAAAAATGAGGTACTTGATGATCATTCCAGTGATTTGGAGAAAGAGCAAAAAGAAGGGAATGAAGAAGTATCAGATACTGAGACAGTAAAGGATTCAGTATCGTCCCAAGCTGATTCTTTCACAAATGAGGATGAGAAAGTAGAAAAGGGATCAAAAGATCCTAAAAGTAAGGTTAAAGCAAATCCTTCGGAAGGCAATCGTGGTTCGAGGGAGAGATCTGATAGAAAAGCAAATAAATTGCAACCAAATAGTAGTCAAAAGAAGCCTTTTATCTCAAATAAAGGGCCTTCTAGAGTTACCAGCAAAAATACTTCCTCGACCGATTCTAAGGTTGTGAAAGTTCCTATAAAAGTTTCATCAGAATCTTATGATGGAGTTGATGAAATACCTGTTCAAGAGGTGGTCAAGGAAGTTGATATATTGGATGGATCCTCAAATGGTGCTCAGAGTGTAGGGAGTGATGATGAAAGTCATGAAATAGTTATTGCTGAAGAAAATGGTGAACATGAGGATGAGGCAGCCTTGGAATCAAAAATTGAAGAAATGGAATTCAAAATTGAAAAGCTTGAAGAGGAACTGAGAGAAGTTGCTGCTCTTGAAGTGTCGCTTTATTCTGTTGTACCAGAGCATGGAAGCTCATCACACAAGGTGCACACACACCTGCTCGGCGCCTTTCTAGATTCTATATACATGCTTGTAAGCATTGGACCCAAGACAGGCGAGCAACGATTGCCAAGAATACTGTTTCTGGTCTTATTTTGGTTGCTAAGTCTTGTGGTAACGATGTTTCAAGGTATGTTCATGTACTTGATTAAAATTTTGTCATCTACTGATTTTGAACATTGAACAATAAATATTCTGGTTTTGATTTGTGTTTTTAGGTTAACTTTCTGGTTGTCAAATACCATTGTGCTGAGAGAGATAATTTCACAAGCATTTGGGAATTCATGTCAAGCTAGTCCCTTGGTGAGGTTGGCTGAATCAAATGGGGCTGGCAAGAGAAATGTTGGGAAATCTACAGCTCTGAAACAGAAAGGTATCTCCAATGGTAAACAAGGAAATGGTTTTATGCAGCATGTTGAAGATTGGCAAGAGACAGGAACCTTCACATATGCTTTAGAAAGAGTAGAATCATGGATCTTTTCTCGACTCGTGGAGTCAGTGTGGTGGCAGGTATAAATGTCACCTCTTGTATAAGTTAGATAATTGATGCTTATAATTGAAATAGGGATGCAATCACTGTTTTAAGAAAATAACCATTCTTACTCATCGCTCAAAACATTGTCTATTCCAATAATCTTATGCCAATGTTCAGTACATTTACTCATTTAAACTCTAATAAGGAAACAACCATTTTTACATATTGCACACTGAGAGATAAGTTGAGAAGCATCCTATGTTTTCAGGCTTTGACTCCTTATATGCAGTCTCCAACTGGAGACTCCTCTTCAAATAAATCCATTGGGAGGCTGCTCGGTCCTGCTCTGGGTGATCAGAAGCAAGGAAACTTTTCCATCAATCTTTGGAGAAATGCTTTCCAAGACGCTTTTCAACGACTCTGTCCTGTTCGAGCAGGAGGGCATGAGTGTGGTTGTTTGCCTGTGTTGGCTAGAATGGTGTGCTTTTTCATTATTACTGATCTCCTTCCTTTCTTGAAGTTGTTTTTGATTTTCCTTTCCTTTGTGCTTAGGATTGAGTAGGTTTAAATTCTTTCAACAGGTCATGGAACAGTGCATAGCTAGATTAGATGTTGCCATGTTCAATGCTATTCTTCGGGAGTCAGCCCTTGAGATCCCAACTGATCCTATATCAGATCCTATCGTTGATTCAAAGGTTTTGCCAATTCCAGCAGGAGAATTAAGCTTTGGATCCGGTGCACAACTAAAAAATTCTGTATGTATTATTTTCCTCCTTGTTACTGCTTGGGGTTCAAGCATTTTTTATAAGTTAATTTTAAACATTGAGTCATGTGAGCTTTATGTAGTATCAAGTTTCATCATATAGGGAAGTTTGTTTAGGCTTATGGAAGAGCTACTTGATATGCAGGTTGGCACTTGGTCTAGATGGCTTACGGACATGTTTGGCATGGATGTCGAAGATTGTTTGCAACAAGATGAGGAGAACAATGAGAATGGTGAAAGAGATAGTGAACCTAAATCTTTTGTTCTCCTTAATGACTTGAGTGACCTTCTAATGCTTCCAAAAGACATGCTTATGGAAAGACAAGTCAGACATGAGGTTAATTTCAAAAATTAAATACTGTATTCTTCTTTGGCATATAACTTACACTTTCTCTTTTTGTTGCTTTGTCATTGCATTGGTTCATTTCTTTTGTTGTTGTGTAGGTGTGTCCATCCATTGGTCTTTCATTGATTATACGGGTTCTCTGCAACTTCACTCCAGATGAATTCTGTCCAGACCCTGTTCCAGGAGCTGTCTTGGAGGCCCTGAACGCTGCGGTATAATATAATCTCACATCTATTTCATGTTTAAGCAGTTCATAAGGCTACATTAATTTGTTGCTACATTTATCAGCTTCTGAGAAATCTTAGAGTTGATCCAAAACAATTGAATGAACATCAAAATAAATTTTTAAAGTGTGGTATGCTATGAACACCAACTTGGTTATTAAGTTTTTGGTTTCTCTCAACACAACTTCGAAAACAAGTTGGCGTTGGCAAAGTAAGAAGAGCTAAATTATTCAAATTCTGAAATTGACAATGCCTTTCATGCAATGTAAATTTCATTGGTTACATATTTTGTAACTTTGTTCTCTACCTTAAGAGCAAAGTAATTCTTTATCCTCTTTTATAAAAGGGAAAAGTAGTTTATTGAATTCTATTTACTTTCTTCTTTAGATTATTGTGGAGCGAAGATTGTCGTCAGAATCTGTCAGAAGCTTTCCGTATGCTGCTGCTTCAGTTCTGTATATGCCTCCCTCATCAGCTAATGTGGCAGAGAAAGTTGCAGAGGCTGGAGGAAAGTCCCACCTGGCAAGGAATGTCTCAGCTGTTCAGAGGAGAGGATATACCAGTGATGAAGAACTGGAGGAACTTGATTCCCCATTTACATCCATCATTGATAAGGTGCCTTCATCTCCAACAGTCACTGTTAACGGAGAAGGTAATCATCACAAAGAACAAGGGAGACACCCCACCACAAATGCTAGATATCAACTCCTTCGCGAAGTTTGGTCCATGGGAACCTCTTGAGTTCCACATGTATAACTGAGTGCTTTTATCAAAGGAAAAATGAATATGTAGGACATATAGCAGCAAGGAATTGTGAATTGAGGAAATAAAAATGAAATGGAATAGGAAGATTGAAGATAATTTGAGAATCTTGAGTAATAGGCAGCTCATGCCTGCAGTTTTTTTGTTGTTGTTGTTGTATATATGGATGAAGCCGGTATAGCATAGCATTGAAGAATTTGTTCTTAGTGTTTACTATCTTTCCCGTTTGTTTGATAAATAGGATCGAAGATCTATTTGTAATAGTAGTTTTAATATGAAATTGTTGTTAAAAAGGGTATACAAACACCTTTTAAAACTTGCAGGGCTAATGCAATATTGGATTAGTTGTACTTGTTTAACTTGATAGTGCACATTACTCAATGCTATTAATAGGTTCTTTTGGTATTAGGAACTCATAGCTTCAATTCATTTTTGGATTAGGCACCATATTGCTTGTTACAACTTCCAGTATCTTCTCCTATGAAATCTTTTGCAGTTAGCTTAAGTGTTGGGAAATCTCCTACCCACTAAAGCAAATAGATAAACTCAAGAAAACAGGAAATTTACCTAAAATATCCTTTGGACAAATACTACAAAATATTTTTCACTTTTCTTTTTATTTTTTTATATTTGATATAACTTTCTATGTCCATATATAATTTATGATCAAATGACATTGCATTTATGCCATACAGTTTTCATTAGCTCGTTCTGTCATCAGTGTTCTCATGAACTACATCTTTCATGGGATTATTCAGGACTCCCTCTGGTGATTGTACGCTCTTCAACAGTAACAGTATAACTTGCCAGACATAAGAGAGTAATCACTGTTACCATTTTTATTGATGTACATAACCAATAAGTTTTTTGTTACACTTCCAAGTGTAATCAGAAGAAAACCCAGCACAAGTCAAACCAAATTGTCATCAAAGCACTTTTTTCAAAAGGGGTTTTAATTAATCAATACCCATTTACTCCAGGACCATACTAAGCTCAGAATTGTACCGAATCAACTGAAGAAGTCTAAAAAGCAAAAAATAAAAATAAAAAATTCCAAGACAGTGGTGAAAGACTCAGGATTCAGCACAGTGAAGTTACCAAAGGAATTATGGAGAAAATAAAAGAGAAAAAAAATAGAAATAACAATTAGAGCTTAGTATCGTGATATTAGGTGTTGTCTAAGGTGCACCACCTACTAAAGTGTAGTGGTACACCACCCAAGTGACACAATCTGGACCATCCATATTGTCACTTGAGTTAGTTGAACTTTGACCATATAACTCAAGTGGAAATCTGGATGGTTCAGGTTGTGCTATTTAGATAATGCACCTACACCACTTTGATAGGTGGTATACCATAGCCCTCACCGTGAGATCAGGAGCAATATTATGTGAGGCTTGAGGGATTTGAAGAGCCACCAGAAGTGTAGTTTAAAGGTTCGAAGAAATTGTCCTATGAATTCAGTGGATCCCGCATCGAATATTTTAATGTTAAAAACAGTGTTTATAAAGTGAGAGAGTTTGTAACAGTTAACTAAAGCTTTTCCTGGATCACGTGGTTTAGGTCCGACTAGTTGTCTCAAGTGCCTTAGGCCTTGATCTCTCACTAGCTGCTGCATTGAGATATTGCCCTTATTCATTGGCAACTAATGAAACTCACTCTAATGTCTCCAGCCTAGTGGACTCTTCGCCTGGGCCAACCATTCGGCCTTAACAAGCCATTACTTGCCAGACATCTAAGGATTAGCATTTTTGGACCCATTTCATTTTTTTCCCTGGTTTTTTTTTTTGATGAATTCATTTTTTCCCAGGTTAAATATAATTGTTGTTGAATATTGCATGTTAAAGTAATTAAATTAGCATAACAAATTTTGTATTATTAAACACAATTGATCCTATTAAATAAAAATATTTAGTATTAAATATTTATACTATTACACTATTATATAATTAAATTAACAATTTAAATTATCTGTAGGATTTAATTGATATGTATTGTAATATTAAGCTATCGTTAAATTTTCAAATAAAATATACTGATAACCAAGCCATCATAAAAATGTGTTTAAAAATCATGAGGACAATGATGAGACAAAAATCCATAATGTTATTGATAGCTTAGTCCTCCATAATGTTTCTAAAAATCTCAAAACAAGTATTGTAGTTACTGATGGCCTACCAATAGTAACACATCTTTTAAAAAATTAAAAAATCTATGCACAATCACTAACAACATGATGATTGACAATAATATAACCATAGATAACTATAAAGATGTTATAAGTGATAAAAGTTTCATTCCCTCGTTCATCCACCTGAAAATCACCTTTGTCCACCCCAAAAGTGCGCTGCTTCCACCGTCCATGTCTCTGACCATCATTGCTCTCACTCTCTTTCTCCACAACCCAATTTGTTATTTATTTGTTCTTCTCCTTTAAAGTGGAAGTCCTGCCCCGGTATTTATATTTTTATACTCATCTTTTTGGCTTCCCTTAATTTTACTTATTCTTTAGCTAATTTTTTTATAACTCTCGCTGAAAGTGCGCATTTGGGTTGTGCTCCTCAAGCAAAGGAGAAGAAGAAAGAAAAAGAAGTACTATTAATAGCTATGTCATCTGCAATGTTACTAACAATCAAGTCATCGATAATAACACTGTGATTACTAATGGTTCAACTGTTGGTACTATTACATGTGGCTAATCCATCAGTAAATGTTACCATTGACTTGGCTATCAATAGTGGTACCGACGAGTTTATCGAAACCGTCGATAACCGCTACAAACATCACTTTTTGACCAATAATAATCCATCAGTAAATTTAATTCACTCGTGAATTTCATCCAACTGATAGTCGGCCATCGGTAATGGGAAATTTTCTTATAATGACAACTAATGACAACATCCTATATTATTTACTTTTTTCTATATCTTGTGGAAAATAAAATGGTACTACAAATGTTTATTTGGTGGATGATTGTCCCTAAAAACACAAGCAAATGCAAATCAGAGCCCTAAAGGCAATGATTAATAATAATTTGTTAGATTATCTATTTTTTCTAGTCATTTTGAGAGATTTATTACTCCTTGTAAAACCCTTTGATGATGATTATCCCTTACTTTGAGTAGTTCAGTGTTTACTTTAATTTCATAGTTGTTTTGCCATTTTAGTCTAATTTATGATATCTTTTCAGTTAATCTAATTTCAATCTTTATGTTTTTGTTTTAGGAAGTAAATAAATATGGGGTAGGAGCATGAAGAGTTGAAGAAAATGAGTAAAAAAAGGTCTCGAAACATTGTTGGGATCTGACAGTTGGCGCTGCATTCATAACTTTGAGCGTCATCTATGACAATCATTGCTCTCACTCCCTTTCTCCACATCCAAATTTGTTATTTATTTGTTCTTCTCCTTTAAAGTGGAAGTCCTACCCGTATATTTATATTCATCTTCTGGGCTTACGTTAATTTAAATCATTCTTTAGCTAAATTTTTTTTTTATAACTCTCACAGAAAGTGTGCATTTGGGTTGTGCTCCTCAAGCAAAAGGAGAAGAAAGAAAAAGAAGTACTAATGATAGCTATGTCATCTGCAATGTTACCAACAATCAAGGCATCGATAATAACATGGTGAATACTAATGGTTCAATTGTTGGTACTATTACATACGACAAATCCATTAGTAAATGTTACCATTGACTTGGTCATCAATAGTATCGATGAGTTTATCAAAACCGTCGATAACCGCTACCGATATCACTTTTTGAGCAATAATAATCCATCAGTAAATTTAATTCACTTGTGAATTTCATTCGCCACCGGTAATGGGAAATTTTCTTATAAAGACAACATCCTCTATTATTTACTTTTTCTATATCTTGTGGAAAATAAAATGGTACAAATGTTTATTTGGTGTTTGATTGTCCCTAAAAACACAAGCAAATGCAAATCAGAGACCTAAGGGCAATAATTAATAATAATTTGTTAGATTATCTATTTTCAGGTCATTTTGAGTGATTTATTACTCCTTTTTTTATGAACAAAGATAGTATATATATATATATATAACTTGTATAACCTTTTGATGATGATCAGCCCTTACTTTGAGTAGTTCAATGTTTACTTTAATTTCATAGTTGTTTTTCCATTTTAGTCTAATTTATGATATCTTTTTAGTTAATCTAATTTCAATCTCTATGTTTTCGTTTTAGGAGGTAAATAAATATGGGGTAGGAGCATGAAGAGTTGAAGAAAATGAGTAAAAAAAGTCTCGAAACATCGTTGGGATCTGACATTTGGCGCTGCATTCATAACTTTGAGCGTCGGAAGAAGAAAAATTCAAATGTTATTTGGACGCCTAAAGCTGAGCGCTGAAAAAGTCATCACTGGGCGCTAGTTGGTTTCGTCAAATGTTGCTCTCTGTTTAGCAAGCATCCAGCACTATCGCAACGACCCCTATTTAATAAAAAAAAAAAACTTGTTTTTCACATTTAGAAGGGGTTTGCCTTGCAAAGGTTGAGGAATACCATTATGTGTCATATTTTGTGTGTGTATATATATATATATATCTAGTTGGAGCTTAGAGGATGGAGAGAAATCTCTCACTCATCCCTCTTCATGGAGCTCTTTTATCCCATTCTCTTTTCTTTTGTTTTTGTGTTCTTAGCATGTTTAGTTAACTGCCCTTTATATTAGGGTTAGATATTGAACATTTTGGATTTTAATCGTATTTAACTTATTTATTAATGCAAGCATATGATAAGATACATTCACCGTAGTCCTGGTCAATTAGGAATCAAAAATTTAAAAAAAAAAATTAATTGGAAAGTAATAAATACATTCAGATCTTGAAAAGTTGTGCTTTTTCAGTATAAACTTTTGATACCTTGAATCCTTAATCGGTAGGCCGATGGTTAGCAAAAAAAAACCTAACATTCATATTCTTCAGCTGACGCATTCGTCACCCAGAGGCAACCATAAGTGCTGCTAGATTGCATTTACGACTAAGCGCATATATTAACTAATTACTATAGTTATCTCATATAATTTTACTACTCATTGGTTTGGTATTAACTTCCACACCACCACTAGCTAGGTTGCAAAAAAGGAAATTTTAACGCGATTTGATGCATGTCTGGCCCAAGGGCAAGGCCCCTAAAGCAAGGGCTTTAGGCCTCCCCCAAAAAATACATATATCTTATATATGTTAGTGTTATATAATTGACTCATTGAAAAATATTAAATTATATGACTGCATCAAATAAGCTAAAAAGCTTGGCACTTGTATTTCAAAATTATTGACAGCATCGAATAATCAAATCAATTTAATTTACTATACTGAATATTATTTTTACGTTTGAAATGCGGAATATATAACATGCTTTATTATATAACTGCACCGAAAAATCTCAACTTAATACAAGTGTTGGATCGGCCCTGGTTTGATGTAAAATATATTTGTCCTAAGAGGCAACTACTCATCATTGTATGATACCATGACAATGGATGATTTCTTTGAAGAAAAAAAATTTGGACTACATGTCGTGGTCAAATAGTAAGATGTTCGATTACTAATTCTTATATATGGAGATAATCTTGTTAGGAGAGGTCAACCCTTCAATACCGTCTAGAAACTCAAAAGATGACTCTCCGCAATTGGGTGCGTGATATCTTGGGAAACCAAAAAAAGGTACAACATAATAACTAAGTATGAAGCTAAGTATATTACAATAGTTAAACCAAATATTGAGTTGTGTTTTCAGTTTATTACTTTTTTCTCTTTGTTAAAGAATTGTAAGGATAAATTTTTACTTATAAATGTTTCATCTAATTATGTTTGGGAACCAAAATAGTAAAGAAAACTGTTAAGTGTTTACTTAAAAGGAGAGTGTTCGATAATAACAGAGTTAAGACTGTAAGGTTGTAGAGTTTTTTTTTTTTTTTTTTTTGGATAACCAAAAATATATTGAAATGGTTACGGTGGGAACTCATTATAATAAGTAGAATTAAATAAGAATTTTATACCAAGTTAGGATTTTATTTAAATAAGTAGATCTAATAAAAATTCAGTTAAGGTGGTATGTATGAATGAAATATTAGAAACATAATAATAGTAGGGGCAGCAAAAAAACAGAAAGCTCATCCTCAAATTTAGAACATTTTATTGCTGGTGTCTGAAATGAACTAGCTAGAAGCAATGTTCCTAAGTTAAAATTTTCACTAGGGAAGAAACAAAAACACTAGCATCTGGCTTGAAGAAATAATTTAGATCTTCTCTAATTAATCCCACCTTATATTTTCAAATTAAACTGGTAAAACCAGGTGTGTCTATTGTCCATTGTCTTTCATGTTTGGATCTACGAAGAGAGAAGCTGCTATTACGAATTTGACCATATGTTTATCAAATATGACGCACTAGAACAAATTATCATAATTACATATCACAACATGCAATTCATTTTGTTTTGTCCAAAATGAAAATAAAAAACAAAATACAAATCATTCAAAGAAATCGAATGAACCTGTTAAACCAGATGATAGATATATATCATATAAAAAATTTGCCCAATAAGTTGCAATGAAAAAAAAAATTGTTTTGCCCTAAAATAAAAACTATATTTGCACAACAAAAGATTAACAGATCAGGAATTAGGCTCAGAAGTAACAAAAGGAAACAAGAATCTATACTTGAAAAATTGAAATGCATGTAATTAATTTTTCTTACTAAAAAATAAAATTTAATCACCAAAGATAATTAATTAAGGAGTGAAAAAAAAATCATGCACAAAGCGCATCATTATACACATAAACAAAACTTATCAGTTATCATCAATCATAACCTCAAAAACAATAAAAGTAGAGAGAAAGCATGACAAAGCCCCAACAAAACAATAAGAGTAATAAGAAGAAAACCCAGCACAAATCAAACCAAATTGTCATCAAACCACAATGACATTGTTAAGTTCAAAGCAAACCAGTAAAACCTAATATATTAAGTTCATGAGACTCATATATGAGTCATGATAATGACAATCAAACAATGTTCACATTCCAAATTTTTGAAGGTAAATTAAAATAAACCTAACCATATGCTGTAATGATATCAAAGTTCAAGTTCTGCAATTTAAACCTCCAGTTGGTTACTAGAGGCCATTGTCCATGTCTGCTGCCCAAAAGTTGTCCAAATCACCAAACCAATCAGTTCCTTCCATAATATAGGAGCCACTGAGATACTTACTCATGTCCAAATCATATTGATTTTTAGTCATCAAACTTTGGGAACCAGTGTTTGTTTCAAGACAAGGAATGTAATAAGAACTATTATCATGAGAGATGTTGAGATTTTGACTTGAGTCCAAATTACCTTGACTTTCAGTCATCATCAGACTTTGGGAACCACTGTTTGTTTCTGAACTAGGATTCTGAAAAGTATCATCAGAGTTGTTGACATATTGACCTTCAGTAACCAAACCTCCTTGGGAACCAGTTTTTGCTTCAAAATAAGGCTTCTGAAAACCACCATCAGAGTTGTTGACATGTTGAATTAAGTCTGAATCATCTAGACTCTCCATCACCTGACTTAGGGAACCAGTGTTTGTTCCAGAACAAATATTCAAAAAGCTACTAAAGAAGCTGGAGTTTGAGTTCTGATTTGGGACATGGTTCAAATGATTGGGATTGTAACTGTGAGGTTCTGAACTTTGGTTGTTCAGTATTGGAATCTGCTGTGTTGGTTCAAAATTCTGATTATATGGCTGAGCTTGATAGAACCCTTGAGAATGTAACCCTTGTGAGGTACCACCATTTGCTTCTCCTGGAGTTTCATTCACCATGTGAGTCATTGGAGATTTCATGTTGACAGCATTGCTAAAAGCTCCCATATCTGATCCCCCAAGTGACTGGCTTCCAAAATCATATGGCAAAAGCTGCTGGTTGTTGAGAAGATTATGATTGAACTCATTGTTCATGTTGACATTCAATTGGTTCTGTTGAGCTTCTGGTACTTGAAACTCCTGGCCAGTTCCTAGCAACATTGCAGTATAGTAACCAACTGGATTCTCATTAGTTCCAACCATAGATCCAGTTCCATTCAATCCACCAAAACTGTAAGGGTTGCTTTGGATGGGGTTATGGTTTTGGTAGCCATGAAAAGAGGATGATGAATTGCTAAGTTGCTGAGAGATCAAGGGTTGTTCTACATAAGCTCCCTTGTTTGGAAATGTTATACCATAGTTACCAGCTGAATTGTCACCAGTTCCAATCCCAGATCCAGTTCCAGTCAATCCACCAAAACTATAAGGGTTGCTTTGGATGTGATTAGGGTTTTGGTAGCCATGAAAAGAGGATAATGAATTGTTCAGTTGCTGAGTGATCAAGGGTTGTTCTACATTAGCAGTACCCTTGTTTGGAAATGTTGCACTTGCATCATAGGTACCAACTGAATTGTAACCAGTTCCCAACCCAGATCCAGTTCCAGTCAGTCCACCATAACTATAAGGGCTACTTTGGATGACATTAGGGTTTTGCTGGTAGCCATGCAAAGAGGATGATGGATTGTTCAGTTGCTGAGTCAAGGGTTGTTCTACATTAGGACCCTTGTTTGGAAATGTTGCACCAAAGTTACCAACTGAATTGTCACCAGTTCCAATCCCAGATCCAGTTCCAGTGAATCTACCAAAGCTATAAGGGCTTCTTTGGATTTGATTAGGGTTTTGAAGGTAACCATGCAAAGAGGATGATGGGTTGCTCAGTGGTCGAGTCAAAGGCTGCTGAAGCAAGAAGCTGCTTGATGACACTTCACTACTTCCTCTCTGCAAAAGAACTTGATTCATTTTTGAAAAAGTCTTCACAGTTGGAGGCTTTGTAGCTTTCATAATGCCCTCGACCTCATAAGTACTCAAATCAAAGTTGGTAATTGCTTCCATGCCCTTGAATTTTATCAAAGCAATATCATATGCTCTGGCTGCATCCTCAGCAGTATCTGATTGTTGAAATACACAAAAATATATCTTATGTTAGCCTTCAACTATGATATTTATTATGTGCAATACATAGATAAATTAAGCAATATTTATTAATCAATAGTACAAAAAACACCCAATGGCACTATCCAAATTAAACAAACATATTTAACATAGTAAGAGATATTACCTTGCTTATGTTAATGTACATAAATAAATAACTTATAATGGATATATACACGTTGATGCTTCACAGTGTGCCTTAAATCATATACACAAAGTGGAAATTGAAGTGTTAGAATATGAACTCACAATATCTTCCCAAGAATATTCTTGGCAAGCCACTATCCTGATCACCTAGCCATGCTTCCCATTTCCTGCCCTCTATGATCCTGTTTCAGATAGGAATGAGAGAGAGAGAGCAAGAGAGGAGACAAATTGAGAGCAGAAGAGGGGGCTACAAACCTGTAGACGCCACGGTAAGGGCAATCTTTCCCAATAAAGCCCTTGCCCTTCCTGAAATTTTGTTGAGATTTAATGCAACTATGAATTTAATATGTTGACTTAATGAATTATGAAATCATATATAGCAATATGTGGTTGAAGGTTTTTAAAGGATTATTTGGCTTTAATTAGCCATGCTAAACAAATATAAATAAAGGAATGAAGTGATCACATAGCTGAGAAAAAAGAATTCTAGTTGGAGTTTGGAGGTGATATTTAGATTAGACTTTTCCTATCTTTTGGATCCCAAGCACATTATTAGTAGTTCAAGAGTAACATATCTATTTGACACGGTGTTTGATAGGAGGAAAATAGTGGGGAGGCTAAGGGAGGAGAGAGATTTTTATAAAACATCTATCTTGCTTGGTTGAACATTTTGGACGGGAAAAGAAAGGAATGGAAGGGCCAAAATCTATTATCGCTCAATTTGGCTCCAATCCAATATTGAGAAATTTGGACAGAAGATGGATTTAAAACATTTTAAATGTATTGACTATTATAATTTTACTGATTATACCAGTAAAACATAATATGAAAAATTATAATTAAAAATATACAAGTAAATTAGTTTTAAAATATCCCCTCTCCTCAAGTGAACCAAACAAGGAGATGTAAGTAGAAAGTATATCAAATTAAACCCACCTTTCCCTCCTTTCCCCTCAATTAAAATCATTTTTCTCTCCATCTCTCCTTTCAACCAAATAGGAGAAAATAAGAAACATATATGTACGTAGTAAGCACTAGATTGCACTTTCACCAAACAATTCCCTCGCTTTCTTTTTCTTATAAGTCATAATTCACATCTTACCTTCGTATAGCCTCAATAAATTCCTTCTTGCTCATCTCTTGCATTTCACGGATTTCCATCCCATAGCAGCTCACCTACGATTATCAACATGCTAATCAGATATGCAACTCAAGTCCATTTCAAGTGTCAATTCGGTAAAAAATAATAATTCATCATAAGTGATGTTTTTGCATTTCAATAAAACATTAATTTGTTGCTGTTCCATATTTGTACTTTAAAAGTATCAACTACTTATGAAACTTAGACAAACATGACAAAATGGAATAATTAACGAGTTAAAATTGAAGAGCAACTTAGTAGAAAAAAATTCTCACGATTAATGCTTGTGTTAATGTTCCCTATTCTTGTGCATTGCACCAAAGTGACACTTAAAATGGATGGGATGAAGTAATCAATGACAATAAAATAAATAATCTACACCATATATGTTTTTCCAATGAAAGTCATCAATATAGTATCTACTATGACATACAGGAAAGTTTGTTGTTGTTGTAGATTCGCCATATAGCTTAATGGAAACCACATCATGAGCTCTGGCTGCTTCAATTTCAGTCGTATATCCACCTGTCAACTCCAAAAAAAAATAAATTCAATAATATATATATATATATATATATATATTTAAAAAAAAGGGAGAGAAATTAGAAAGAAAGAATCGCATAAAAAACTACTTGGGTTTGTGTTTTTTATTTACAATAATTGTGCGATGAAAGTCCATGAGAATTTTTTGGCCATCAACATTTAAACTAAATATTTTGTATAGAAAAGAAATAGGTACTTACCAATATAAACTGCAATAGTCGATAAGATCCAAGCACACAAGTGAATGTAAAACAGTCAGTGAGTTGTTTGGGGCAGTAAATAAATAGAGAATTGAAAACTATATATATGAAAGGTTTTTTATCAACCTATCCTTCCTCTTCCTTCTGAATTGGTGGTATCCCACACAAATGCTTCGAAACGATCTTCACAGAACCTATATTAAGATTAATTGTATTAGGTAAGAAAAATTTGGAACATGAGCATAAATTAATTGCTGGAAAATTAATGATGGTTTCATACTATAATTTGCACACAAATTTTACATTGGCTAATAATGTACCCATTTAATAAAAAACTTAATTAATATGTATTGTCGGTATAAAAGTCTCTTATACAATCAATCAACCATAAGTTTTTTTTTTTTGACAAAAATCATAAGTTAATTATATCATTAAAAATATTTAACTTTTATCATGATTGTCTTAAAAGTCATTCATGGAATGATTTGTGATTGATTAAATTACATTATATCAAAATTAAATTCTTTAATTATCATGTATTGTTTGACTAAAAGTCTAATAATTAACTATTGGCTAATAACTAAATAATATATTTATTATCTTTAAATATCTTCATAATTATTACTGTGATGGTAACTCCCAAGACAACTGTGACTGAAAAAAAGTCCTCATAAAAACCGTTTCTTTTTGGAATTCAAACTTTACTCTTTCTTTCTTTTCTTTTTTTTAAATCTTGTTTATCATTGCACCCAACCCATTCACTAAAAAATGTATATTATTAACTAGAATTTCGCACCCAACCCAAAGTGCAGAATTGATCTGTAAATTCTAGTGTGCAGAATTGGGTCAATTCCTCGGATTCATCGAGTAGACCCAGACCTATGAACACCCCTAATTGAAATCAAGAATCGGACTTACTTGATAACTCCCCGATATATAGAGCTTTCGGAGTCGGAACTAGATGTTTTCGAACGCCGTCCACGCCGCTTATTTTCCCTCTCATTCCTGTGACAGTGACTAATAATAAGAAGAAAAACAATTGAATTTATGTATATAAGTATTAAATTACCATAGGAACATGTATGTACATACATTGCATAACGCTGAAGTTGAAGTGGATTCGACGCCGAATTGGTCCGAGCTAGACTTTCGTGTATGTCTTTATCATCTAGTGCTGCGTCCAATATCTTATTGACTGTGGATGAAGTTACGGATGTGGGCACAGAAAATTCATCATAATTGATTGAAAAATAGATCCAATTATGCAGCAACCCATGACTTCCAAACTGTGGAGACCATAGGTGTGGGGGTATTACTGACCCTAGAGCCCAATTATCCGACATGGCTAGAGATTATTGCCTAGGAACTCAATTTTGTGACCTCTTTCAAATCGAGTGTATATACAAAAAGAACTCTCTACTATAAATAGTGGGATGAAGATAGATATTGGCATGTAAAAGTAAAGGTAAAGGGCTGTTTTAGACATTTTGTGTGGGTAGGCTGAACTGGCATGGTCTAAGAATTGATTAATTTTTTACTTTTTTTTATATGATATTATTGATTAATTAATACTAGTAACCTTCAATTTTATTTTAATAAATGGTCGAAGATCACTAATTCAATTTAATGAAGAAAGAGAAAAGTATAATAATAATAATAATAATAATAATAATAATAATAATAATAATAATAATAATAATAATCTTATCTTATACAAATGAAAAAAAAAAAAAAGTAAAAGCAGCATTCAATGAAGAGGCTGTAAAATCGCTGAGTAAATTAAAAAATGAAGTAACATTAAATGATAAAGGCATTTATTATGATAAAATAATAAAAATGAAATAATATTAAAAAATGTAAAAAAAAAATTTTGCTAAAATATTAATCTGTCATTTATTTAAATAATGTTTATGATTTTTTTTAACTTGTATATTTGGTTGGTTGGTAAAGAAAATTAAAGAAATTTTTTTTAATCTTTAATTAATACTGTATATTCAATATTTTACTTTTCATTTATTATTTTAAAATTTCGATCTCTAAACCAGTATTATAAGACACTCAATTAATATATATATATATATATATATATATATATATATATATATATAACCGATATAATAATATTAAGTATTATAATATATTATTGTAACTTCTTTTCATTTTTCAACACCATTCCACTACCTTACTACAAATTATTAAAATACTAAATTAAAGAATTATTTTTTATTTTAATATATTCAACATTTTATTTTTCATTTATTATTTTTAAATTTTGATTTCTAAACCATTATTAAAAGACACGTAATTAATATATATATATGTATATTTTCTTTCAGTTTTTTCAACTCCATTCAATTACTTTACTACAAATAACTAAAAGAATATATTAAAGAATTAAATTTAATTTTTATCATATTCAATATTTTACTTTTCATTTATTATTTTTAAAATTTGATTTCTAAACTAGTATTATATATTTTTTTTTGACACAGCTAAACCAGTATTATATATATATATATATATATATATATATATATATTTTTGACACAGCTAAACTAGTATTATAATTCTACCAAAAAAAAAAAACTAGTATTATAAGACACAAAGTAAAATAAATGTATACATAACCGATATTATAATATAAAAATATATTATAATATGATTATAGCCTCTTACGGTTTTTCAACACTATTCAATTACGTTACTACAAATTATCAAAATATTAAATTAAAGAATTATATTTAATTTTTAATATACTCAATATTTTACTTTACATTTATTATTTTTGATATATTAAGATATTCATTATTTTAATTTTAGTTTATTTATAAAAATTGATATTTCAACAAGTATTATAAGACACACAATAATATATATATATATATATATATATATATATATATATATATATATATATATATATATATATATATATAAACAATTGAGTTTATAACATAAAGTATTATAATATGACTGTAGCCTCTCTTAAATTATTCAACACCATTCAATTAGTTTAGTATAAAGGGGTTTGATAGCTCAACTAGCTCGAGTTAAGAGTTTAAAGAGTATGAGGTTCAGGGTTAAAATCCTGGCAAATGATAAAAAAAAATTAACATAACAACTAACTACTAACATTTGCCTATAAAAAAAAATTTAGTACAAATAATTAAAGAGTATATTAAAGAATTATTTTTATTTTTAATATATTCAATACTTACTTTTTATTTATTATTTTTAAATTTTGTTTTGTAAACCAGTATTATACGATATTCCATAATAACATACATTGTAATAAAAAATTTATAATATGATTGTAGCCTCTTTCAATATTTTTAACATCATTCAATTACGTTAGTGCAAATTTTATTAAAGGAGTAAATCAAAGAACTATTTTAAATATTTAATACATTCAGTATCTTAATTTTCATTCATTATATTTAAATTTTCATTTCTAAACCAGTATTATAGAACACTTAATATATATATATATATATATATATATATATATATATATATCGGTTTTTCTAACCTATGCCATGTTGCATAGGATAACACTCGTTAATGTTACACAATCAACTCATTTTTAATTAATTATATGACAAGCTCATTAATTATGATTTTTAAAAAATAAATAAATTATCTCTACGAATTTATACTATAGGTAATATTTTCGTGGATAAATTTTTCCTGTAAATTTGAAAATATGTAGGAAATTTCCAGCAGAATTTCCTACGAAAAATTTAAATCCACAGGAAATGTCAAAATTTTCTACAAAATTTCCTACGAATTTAAATATATAGGAAAAAACCCTAATTTCCAAAAAATTTGCAGCAAAATGCGCAGAAAATTCCTGCGAAAAAAATCTGCAGGAAAATCCGCAAGTAATCCATAAATTTCTAGTAGTGTTATATCAATATCTCTTCCCACCAAAAATTAATAATCATTTTTGGATTTTGATTGAAAATATTTTTATTTATTTTATAACTACAGTTTTTGTATATATTTTTTTAATAAACCTACACTTTTTTTTTTGTAGAATAAACCTGCAATTTTTTTTACCATAACTATAATACAAAAGAACGAAGTGGAATATGATACAAAAATTGTAGTTATAAAATAAATAAAAATGATTTTCAATCAAAATCCAAAAATGGTTATTAATTTTTGGTGGGAAGAGATATTGAGTAATTACTTTTTTTGTGAGAAGAGTTATTGATATAGGAAGGTGAATCCAAACAAATAAATAAGAGAGAGATAATTATTTTTAAAAAAATCATAATTAATGAACTTGTTATAATTAATTAACAATGGATTGATTATGCACAATTAATGAGTCTTATCTTATGCAATATTGCATAGGTTAGAAAAACTGATAAATAGGTTTAGCTAGCCAATGAGCCAGCTCATTTAACCCATAAATGATAAATCCACATGTTATGAACAGATATTTCATAAGTTCATTTAAATGATGTATGCAAATTGTTGTTTAACCCGAGACATTTCATTTACCCCTTTTTTTATTATAAAAAGTAAAAAATACTGCAACACCTATTATCAAAAAAAAAAAAAAAAACTACTGCAACACCTTTTTTTCAATTAGTTTTCTTGCATAATGATGAAAAATAAAATTTTAACATGCCCAAATGACTTCAATGACACAAATATTCAGGTAACTAAGTAAGGTCTAAAAGCAAATCATAAAAGGAAAAAAATTAAAAAAATTAAAATAGAAAATGACAAAGATATAAGTAGTGGGCCTGTAAACTTGTGGGGTAAAGCCTTATTTTGTTAGCCCATTTAAAATGTAGGGCCAACTTGGTCCGAATCATTTGTCATAGATCAGGTTGGTTACTTACCCATAAATGTTGAATTACGAAATTGAAAATCCGTTTACACATAACATTTTTTAAGTAAAAACAAAATATCTCCCAAACACATTAAAAAGTTAAATAACCAGTTTTTTTTTTATTATTATTGACTGGATATCCCATGCATGGCTATGAGACTAACCGTCGCGTAAGAGTAGTGATTAGGTAAAACATTTCCGGAACAACTCCAAGATTTGAATCACTGACCTTATAAATAAAGTTTATCTAGGGACACACTTATATAAGAGTTATGATATTTGTACATCCAAAATCAACACCCAACACCATATATTTATAATTTTCTATATTTATATATTATTTTATTCTCCCAAAATATACATTCAACACCTAAAAACACTCCCCCTCATACGGTGTCCATGGGGGAGGTGTTCATTTATCATTTCTCCTTATATCACCAATTTTATATTATCGAAACAAATATGGCAAATCTAACCTAGTCTAAAGTGAATTTACCAATCTAACATAAGTTTAAAATGAATTAACGATATAACCAATAATATAATTTTTTATTACAAATTAATGTTACTTAATAATTTAATACATTTTTAATTGTGATGTAAAACCTTAGACATTAGTTACTTAAAATCAAATTGACTTGGATCCACCCGAGAGCGTTTGGACAAGATGATACATATCTCTTCTAGCTTAATTAGTAGTCTCGAGTTCGATTCGAATCTTGACCCTGAGAATGCAGCATCATAACAGAGAGCTTTGTCGCCCTTGTGGTCCTATCCAGCTTGAGGTTTAATCTCTGCAATACGCACAAATGATACCCAGAGAAAAAAATTGACTTGGATTCTCTCCATTCGAATTTTCCTATTCATCCCCTCTTCAGTCGTTGGATTAATCTAATGGTTGACATGAGATCTCTTAGTCATTAGATTAATCCTCACGACTGACATTCGACTGGAGAGAGGATGAGGAAGAAATCTAGACGGAGTGGATCCATTTTGAGATTGAATAGAGTATCATCGTATCTATCTACTTCAACCTTGAACTGACAACACCATAAGAGAATTATGATAATCCAATGCCAAACAGAGAATGTGTCATGCCCAAACACCATTCCTATATTCCAAATCATCAAATTGAAAAGAAAAAAAAACACATATAGGAAATATAAAGTTAAAAATTTACATACAACTCAAAAAAACAAAGGCAGTCTTTGAGTTAGAACTTAGAATTTCAGACTGGAATATAGGTTTCCTCATTTGAATCTTGCAAATTTGCAATGCAAGTCCTTGTCTCAAGGGACTGAAGACCTCTAACAACTTCTGTCATTGATGGCCTTTTCTCAGGTACCACAGAAGTGCAACGAAGAGCAATATCTAATGCTCCAATCATTTCTTGGTGACAAGTATGTGATATTCTAGTGTCAAGAACTTGTTGTACCCCATTAGTGATGTTCACTTTCCTTCTAACCCATCTCACTATGTCAAGGGAGTCACTTGACTCTGTTGCCTCTGCTTGCCTGCCACTCACTAGCTCTAGCAATACAACACCAAAGCTGTACACATCCAATTGTTCTGTTGCTTTCTTGCTGTAACCATATTCTGCAATGCAACAATACCACTAGTTATAGTTTATGTTCATATTTATTGGTTAACAAGTACAATTATACAAATATGTCACATACACCAGACTCAGAAAGCAATTACATATTTGTTGCATGTATGATTGCAAATTTTGATATGCTAGGCAACTTTTGTAATAAAAAATATTTAACAAGATATTAATGGAATATTGAAATTATTATGAATGGTAAACACTCTCAGTATATTACCATAGCCAGATTAAGAGATGAGTTCAATTAGTTTATTGAATTACCAATTACTTACTAGCTGGTTACTTCTCTATTATTTTAAAAAAATGAATCTACTAACATCGTGTGGAATTTATCAGCTAACAAGCCAAAGAAGCCCATTGTGCTGCCAAAATTTGCAGAGGCAAATAAATCACCCAATTAGAAGCAAAGTTAAGAAATAATAAAATGAATCACCCAAAGGGTCACCTCAATTTTCAAGCAATTTCTTCATATAGTGAAGCATATTTTCTTTTCATCATGGGCAAACAAATCAGGCAATCATGTAACAGGTCATTATTTGTATCAAAAGGAATTGCTATTCTACTAATTATATGAATATGCTCTATAATGGGGCAATACATTCCAGTTATTTTATATCTCTTAAGTACTTTATGCGATTCACATAACTTCTCATACCTGGTGCAATGTAACAGGAAGATGCTCCTTCAGAATCCAAAATTGACTGAAATGCAGCTTCTCCCAAAACTCTATCAAGTGCAAAATCTGTGAGTTTTGGCTCAAAGTTTGCATCCAACAAAATGTTCTTTGACTTAACATTTCTGTGAAGCAAGTGTGGGACATAATCCTTGTGAAGATATGCCAGCCCTTGTGCAACTCCAATGGCAATCCTCAATCTAACACCCCATTGCAACTGAAAATTCTGACTTGAAATCAAATCACCTAAGCTTCCTTCATGCAAGTACTCATAAATTAGAAAAACTGACTCATCAGAATGGCAGAACCCCAGTATTTTAACAATGTTTTTGTGCCTAATTTTTGCCAAAGTCTTCACCTCAGCTTTCAAACCCTTTGAAGATTGGTTTCTAAAATTAACTAGCTTCTTCACAGCTACTAGTTCACCACTAGGCAAACTCACAACATAAACTTTACCAAAAACTCCATCATTCCCTATTGAGCTTTTCTCATTCATCCCTATGAGAAGATCATGCTCAGTGATTCTGAGAGGATAGAAGAACACTGAGTGCCAAACCCCTACTTCATTACCCTTGCAAGATCTCCTATACAATACAAATCCACCAACAACAATAGCAGTTCCAACAACAAAGGCTAAAGAGATCAGTGCACATGTTAAGGTTGTAAGACCACCATTATGGGGTCTTGGCAGGTCATCAGAACATGAGTTGGGTAATCCAGGTCCACAAAGACCAGAGTTTCCTTCCAAAAATGAGGCAGGTAAACCAGAAATCAAGGAGTATGGAACTCTACCAGATAGCTGATTGAAGGACACATTGAAAAGAGCAAGCTTCAAGTTTTGAAGCCCTTGTGGGATTGAACCAGTGAGGTTGTTATCTGAAAGATCAAGGTAAGTCAGCACTTGTAGCTCAGCAAGGGAAGGTGGAATTTCTCCAGTTATACTGTTGTCAGCCAAAGACAATGACACAAGTTTCCTGCATTTTTTCAGTTCTGGGATTTGACCAGAAAGTGAATTGTGAGAGAGGTTTACTATGCTCATAACTGGGGAGTCACAAAAATTTGGAGGAAGTTCACCATAGAAATGATTGAGAGAAGCTGAGAATCTGTATAAGCTTTTGACAAAGCCAAGACCTTGAGGAATTTTACCAGCAAAGCTGTTATTGTCAAGCTGAACTTGCTCCAACTGAACAGCTCCTGATATTGACTCAGGTATTTGTCCTGAGAATCTATTGTTTTCAGCTCTAATGAGCTTGATTTTGGGTAATGACCACAGTGCAATAGGGAAATCTCCAGAGAAACCATTGTTCTGAACTTGGATTCTCTCAAGACTCTTACATTCACCAATGGAGTTAGGTATTGAACCTGTGAAGGTATTTGTGTGGAGGCTGAGATTGATAAGACCTTCCCCTTTACAAATGCCATTTGGAAATGGCCCCAAAAGCTTGTTCTGTGAAACATCAAAGGAAACTAGGTTCCTGAGAGATGAAGCAAGAGACTGAGGAACCCCACCTGTTAGATTGTTCTCAGAGAGATCCAAATGAGTCAAACTATGCAGGCCCACCAAAGAACCTGGAATCTCACCTTGAAAAGAAGAACTTTGCAACAGAAGTTGCTTTAGACTTCCAAGTTCACCAATACCCTCAGGAATCTCACTCACCAAGTATGGATTTTGAGACAAATCAAGGACTTCAAGCTTAGTGAAATTTACAAAGATAGCAGGTACATTACCTGATAGCAAGTTACTTCCCATGTTAAGGACTTGGAGATTCTTCAAAGATCCTAAGCTTTCTGGGATATTTCCTTCTATATGGTTTCTACTGAAATCAAGTACTCTCAAGGAACCAAACTGAGAAATCTGAGATGGGATAGTACCCCATATAAGATTGTTACTAAGATTCAAAGTTTCCAAGTAACTACACTGAGAAAGGTGAAGAGGTATGGGCTGGTTGAAGATATTGTCAGCAAGGTTGAGGTAAGAGAGATTTGGTAAGTCACATATAGAATATGAGATATCACCAGAAAGGTTCAAGCTCTGAAGGTTAATAGAAGTTACTGAGAGTGGTGTTGTAGTGGAACTGCAGGAGATTCCAGTCCAGTTACAGTAGTGGTTTGTTGAAGTATTGGACCAACTAGACAAGGCCTTGTTAGAGTCTTCAATGGAGGATTTGAAGGAGAGAAGGATATCACTCTCTGATGAAGAAGAAGATGAAGTGAGATTGAAGAGTGTAAAAGTCACTGAGAGAAGGAATAGGTGGTATATACAGAATGTAGCCATTACTAGCTAAGTGTGTCTGCAAAAGAACTTGGTTTGTGTTCTTTTCAACAACAGCTTTGTGTATATATCAGTGTGAAGTGAGGGAATGTGCTTCCCAATAGATATTGCTGGATCTTTATGGGCTGGAAAGAAGAAAAGGCTTGCATTTACGTGCAATAACTCATAATAGCCATTGGGAAAACTTTGTTGATAAAACCTCAAAAATCTCTCACTTTTTTTTTTTCTGCATCATATTGTGTTGTGTTTTAACCTTTTACAAGATAATAGTACAAGCCTTCTTGCTTGGTTTCAACTTTCTACCCCACTCTTTATTCTTTTTCTTCTTTGTTTTGATTTTCAAGAAAAAGCTTGATACAAGTTCCCTAGCCTCATATCATTTTACATTAGTGTAATTATATAAAATAAAGTGAAAATAACAGTAATTAAATGATAAACTACACACATAATATAAGTGAGAGGGGAATTTTATATAAGGGTGAGAGGAGCAAAATGTGTCATTAAACCATATATAGACGGTTAAAATTACAAGTTACTCGGTAGTTATATGATAACTAAAAAAACGCCACATGAATTTTAGCATCTTTGGAACCACTTCCACTTAAAAGGGGGAAACTACTCACATTAATTTCTTCTAAAAGCACTTTCATCCCTTCAATCTTATGTTTATAAACACACACTTTATTTTTTAATATTGATCATTCATGTGTTGATCCAAAGGCTCAAATTTACTCATCTCACTCTCATCTAAAAATACAATGCTTCTCTCCCTTCACCTTTTAAGGGTGAGGTGGCTAAATCCGAGAGATACAAAATTTATACAATATATATAGAGTTGTGTTATTTGAACATTAAGTTTTGGACACCGTATGTGACACCGTATGTATTTATCTCTATCTCTCACTTACTTTTTCATCTTCTTTGTATGCATGTTTTCCAACCATACGTCAAAAAATCAAAAGGACACCGTACGATATCTCTATTTGGGTGTTCAAATATCATTATATATATATATATATTTCTGTTTATTATTACTAACAAAACCCTCCAAAAGAGAGCCAACAGAACGTCAGCTTAGAAGACATTGTCTCAAGAATGGTTTTTAGTGTAAGTCGTAGTTGATCGCCATCTATGATCTATCCACTCATTACATCAATGGAACTTTTCACCCCTAGATGGAAAGAAACGACATTTTTCAACGTTGTAAAATAGAATCCTAAGAAGCCAAAAAATAAAAAACAAAACAAGAATAATTAGGCCTGGATTTGACCTTCGAACACCCAAAATTTATTCAGGATTTGATTGGGAACAATTTCAATGCATGTACCTCACTACATTGAAGATGTTTTGGCTTGTTTGGTATGGTCACGTGGCCATTGTTGTCAACTTGTGTTCCACAGTGGGGTCTCTAATTGACCGTCAGAACTCACAAGTCAGAGACCTTTGATTTGGCCAAGGCATGAAACAAAATTTCCATTAAACTAAACATGGCACCTCCACCTCGGGGAGTTTAACTTGAGTATTAAAAAGAATAAACAATAAATTAACTAATTAATAATACGAATTTATTTGGGGGTAGAGAAATATATATAGTTTAAAAACTCCAAGAGACTTATATAATATTAGTATATTATATAAATAAACTATATTATTATATAAATAAATAAAAGTTAGAAGGGTTGTGCAATTGAGAAAGAAAAAAGTGTGTGCCCGATGAAAAAGGGCTTCTCGTGAGTGATAGGCTTATAATGAGACAAAGGTCCTCGTCGCACGTTGCAGACTCGTTTGGAATTATATAAGAACAAGGAGGTCAAGATCGAGTGCAGATAAGTTTTGCTCCTACTACAATAATATTTTAATTCCTTTGCCTTTTTTTTTGTCAACCATTGCATGGATACAAAGTATCCATCATTATTAGTAGTGACTAATTTTTATTGGGGAATTGATTAGGCACACAAAGTGAGTTCTCTCCTCGCAATCAGGTGTTCTTCATATACAAGAGTCAAGATTCGAACCCCTAATCACTTATTTAAGGTGTCTAAGTCTTTTATCACTTGGACCAACTACGTGTTGTTATTTCCTTTGCCCTCTTATAACTATATATAATAATTGAACCACTCACCAAAAAATAATCTTATTATTGGACCCCTCTTCTTAATAAAAAATAATGAAATATGTTTATTTAGCAGGACGAAAGGTCACCCACTTTCGGGGCTCATAGGTTTCATATATAAGAAATTTTTGTGCCGGTGTAAAATGTCTTTTTATTATATTGCTCTGAGTATTCTTAGATAATATTGTAATTAAGAGGAATAATTGTTTACTAGCATTTGAACGTTGGCAATTATTCTGTGAATACAGCTCGTTTATCATTATATATCCAATTTTTATTGGTTGTATAAAATGTCTCTAATTGTTGCTGTTCAATTTTATGTGGTTAAAACACAAGGAATTTTCTTTGATAAAAAGACACTTTATCATAGTTTAAAATTTAGTAAGACTTCTTATATTAAGAAATCTATGCACATTGACTCTTTAAAGTGTTTTTGGCACATGCTCAGGAGATTAAATTGACATTACTCTTTGCATAGTTTGATAAATATAGAGAATGAACAATGAAGTTTTGGGCTCAAAAAAGTTCTTTACAATTAAGGGTTATGTAGGTTTTAGCCTCTATATGCATGTGATCACAATCCTGAGCAGGTCAGGATCATAGGGTTTCTTTCTTCAGAAACAGGAATATTTCATTTCTCCAATGGAAACAAACAAGTGTGGTAGTCAGGAAGCTGTAGACCCTCTAACACCCAATACATTGGGGTTGTGGAGGACCACACTATTAATAAATCCACTGTTTTGGACTTTGAACTGAAAATTGCACACCCATGTTCATTTATATTTCTTCAATCTATTTTATATTATATACATTGAACACCAAATAGTTTAATATGATGTTGATGTTGGTGCACGAGAGCTAGAACTGTTTGCTTTGTTTGCATTTTTTTAGCATTCATTTCCATTTTTAATTTAAATTTTATCTTACAATAACCAAATAATTTAATTTTTATTATAATCATGTTTGATTAGGACATAATTAATTTTTGGATTTTCAAATATAAAACCAAACACTCAACCATGGTGAATGGCTTCCAATTAACCGATGGCTGTCCTGCACTGAGTCCTTTGAAAGCAGTAGTACTATTGTATTAATTAAGTTGTCGCTGTACGAAGCCATCGACTTTTATTTTTCTTTTTGTTTTATGGTTTGGGAAATTATATCTTATCTCATATGAGTATTCTTATTCTGATGATGCCAATGCTTAAAGAATTTAACGTGACCTCATATTTAATTAAAGACCCACTTATACGTTCCTTAAAATTTGTAAGATCACACAATTTTTCAACCTTAAAAAAATTCATTTAAAGGTAATGTGACCTAGTTTACAAGAGATTTCTTAAGAGTTGACTTTGATTATATACACGAGGAATGATTTTTGTACATCAAAATGAGATATCATTTGGTATCTACTTTGTTTTTTGGGTGTATTATTTTTTAGAAACGTGTATATAAAAAAGATAAAAAGTAAGTAAAAAATAAAGATAAACATATACGATATCCAAAATTTATGTTCAAATATCGTAACTCTATATACATACTAGACACTAGTACCACTACTCAAGCTTTTGCTGTGTAAGTCCTGAAGCCTCTGAGATGAAGGACAACAACCATTAATGCTAAACGCTGCAGTGATGATCTGGTAAAAGGGAGAAAATGGTGGTAAAGAATCTAAAGACGAAGTGAGAACTCCTAGGGCAGAAAAATTTAAAATAAAAAAATCGAAGCCTCCTCCTGCATCAGAAATCCTATATAGATTCTTCTTGTGGAGTACATTACTAGAATACTGCAGTCTGCAGGAACTCAAAACAGAAGTGACTCGAGAGAAGAAGGATTGGAAATGGAGTTATGATATCTGAACATCAAATTTTAGATATCATATATGATATCATATGTATTTATTTTTATTTTTTATTTATTTTTTCATCTTCTTTGTGTATATATATCCCAAAAATATTATAAAAATAATATAAAAAAAAAAACCAAATGAATACTATATGGTGTCCCGGTTTGGATGTTGAAATATAGTTTCTGTTGGAGATAAAAGACAAATAAGAGAGTTAAACAACTTGGTATGAATTAGAGTGCATCGATAACTAGGTGGCAGTGTCCAATCAACCCCTTTGACTTTTATTTGCAACGTACCAACCCCTAGCTAATTAGCTATATTACCAAACACTGAGAACTAATCAGATGAAATTAGGCCATGTCATCACAAAATTAGAGTAAGCTACTAAGTGGATATTTTTGGATAACCATCTGATAAAAATGATTTTGAATGAAATTGGTATTATAAAATTGATTTGGTTAAAATTGAGTTTGAAGTAAAGTGATTTATGTTTGAATGCTTTTTTATTTTGGAAGCAAGTTTGATGTAAAACTTAGTGTAAATTTTTCAACTCAATGCAAAAGCTACTTTTGTAGCTTTTAGTCAAAATCACTTCTGAAACAAAATCAATTTTACCTGATAATAACCAAACACCTTATTTTACTAAAATCACGTTTAACAGAAGACATAATTAATTGTGGAGATTTCAAACGTGGAACCAAACACATACTAAGGCCCTATTTGCGAGTTTGGAGGGGAAGGAAATGGGAGGAGAAGGAGAGTATATCCCTCTCCTTGTTTGGGAGTGAAATGAAAAAAATGGGTTGAAGGAAAAAATAAGGATTAATTAAAATACCCCAAAACCTTCCCCTCCAATCAACAGAACTCACAAACAAAAGGGGGATAAAATTAATCTCTTATTTTTTTCTTTCCCCTAAAAAAAAAAAAACTACTCACAAACATATCCTTAAATTTTCAGCTTCAATATGCCCCACCAAAGAAATCCAACAAAGTGAGACTCGCTTTTTCCTTTCATCTTACAAGCAATAATCATGTTTAGCTTACCTGCTAATAAAGTCAATCGTATATTGAACTGCTAAATATTTTGTACTAATGAAGCTTGCAAAACAAATAATTGAAAAAGTTGTAGAAAAGAATATTTGTTTATGCATGAAATCAGGGAGAACTTTTTCTTTGGTACATTGATCATGGCAGTCAAAGGCAGCAAAGCTATGCGTGCCTTCGGGAATCATGGTTTTCAAATGATACTAATTGATCAAAATTAATTTTATCATCGATTGGGATTTATGCTTGAATCATCATTAATTTTCCCCCCAAAGATAAATGATAGGAAAAACTACCTTATTTCAGTCGGCGACTTTTTTTTTTTTTTTTCCCGGTGAATTGTCGGTAAATTTTACTCATACATTGAGGTCTTTTACAATTAATTAACTACAACATATTCCCCTTTCAATTTGGTTCAATAAAAGCACAATGCAATAATTCTATTAATCTAGTTTCATTTTGAATGACCTTCTGCGCATAAATCATGAAAATTATTTTAATATTTACTTTTTAGATTGATGGAAAATAGGGTGTGTATTATGCTGTTTTGGCACATATCGATTTGTCACATTTGGAAATCTGAATAAAGCATATTTCCACACTTTCAATAGTCAACTTAACACTTATGAAATGTCAAAGCTCAATTTCAGCACCCAAAGAGAGAACAGACTCGCTGTAATATAATAAATTGTTTACTTATAAAAATAATACTCGTAGTATTATTATTATTTTTTGTTAGAAAAGAAAAGTTAAGCAATTTCATTAATAATGGATAACACAATACATCTGGTAACATCATCACAAATTTGAAGAATAGTAATATATGTAGTCACCCCTAACAAAGAGTGAGCAACTACATGGTCTTTCCTTCTATCAAACTCTACCAAAGAGTTAGTAATATAAGATGATAAAAGACTCCTACAATTTGAAATAACAGCCCTATAGTTAGTTTGGTCCTCTTGAAGGTGACCTAGGACTTCCTCATTTTGCACCTGGAGTGTGGCAAGTAACTATAATATTTAGCTTTGAAGACACATCCTCCCTCATCACGTAAATTATTACTGAAGTCGATGTTTCGAGCTACCTGCAAGAAAGGATTAATGCACGACCAATTGAGCTTGACTTTATTTGCAAAAACTAAAAATTCCAAAAGAAAAAAGATAAAACGTGTCTGGCCAATAACACCGACGAGGTATTTGTGGATAGGAATTGCACGCAGGTTACCCAGACCACCTCGACAGTTCCAACTAATGATACTTATGGCTTCTGACAGTCCTGAGAACCAGAGACTGCCAATGAAAAATGATCATTTAGAGACCTAGAAGCTAGACCACGCGAGCTGGTCACCATGTTACTATCAACTTCACGTGCATGAAAAATAGAAGCATCTTCGGCACAACAATGTTTCTTTTCATCTTGGCTATCACACAGTAAGGCATCATTCAAATTCATGCAATCATTTAGAATATTTGAATTCAATGAGATGGACCCACCACTTAATACATTAGAGGGAATCATAGGCATAATGATAACATCCTTATCCTTATTATTGGCAGCAATCGTTGAGATCTCATTTTCTCTCTCCCCAACTTTACTTTCTGTATGAAACAATGGATCACGATTTGCTGAATCTGCATCATTTTGCACATGCAATTTTCGTCCCTCCTCCTTCAACCAACGACTGCCACTGACACTCCCAGCCCTCCTCGGCTCCACCCTAATCTCCGCCCTCCATCTCCTAGCTCCATTATCATTCTCACACTTAAGCAAATTTTCACAGTACTGCTCAATGTGACTAATGATCCCGCACATAATCGCCACTCCTCTAGCCAGCCTCCACACTTCTACCACGCGCTCTTTCGTAATATCAACACGTAAACCTCTGTCCATAAGAAACCTTCCTACCAGACAAATGTTTAGATCTGCTTCACGTTCTTGACCCTTCTCAGCATCAAAGACGAAACTGCCATCCTCCTCATCCAACAACGACAAACCCTCCATACGCCCCTCCATCAGCAAGAGGAAAAGGAAAAACCAAAACAATAACATCCCCGACTGCTCTATGGATTGACGACTGTCCCCACAAACCAACATGGGTCTTTTCAGCATGCTTTGTCCTCACTCACACGCTTCCTGGGAAAACTTCCCAGGAGGTCACCCATCCCAGGATTGCTACAAGTCAAGCACGTTTAACTGTGGAGTTCTTAAGTGATGGGCTACCGAAAAGAAGATGCATCTTGTTAGTATAGGTAGTACCAATCAATTCATATAAGTCATCCTCAACTGTATAGTCTCATACCTACACAGTCCCAGGATCCCTCTCATTCCAGTGTGTAATCGATTTATTCATGTGTCCCTTCGCCTAATAAGCCTATCAGGAGCTGCTCCTTGTCCGTGTCTTTTTGTACCGGCGTCCACTCCCCGTCCTCGTCATCCCCGGATGTCACAAAAACCACATATGCCCCTCCATCAGAAAGAGGAAAAGGGAGGAAAAAAAAAACTGAAACCCTCACAAAGAGAGAAAAACCAGAGCTCTCACAAAGAGAGAAAACCAGAGATTGTATGATACTGATCTAGACAATATAATACTTGTAGTATTATATTATTGACTAAACCTTTATTTTTGCCCAAATATTAGTTTTTATCCTTGGAGTAAATTACCATTTCAATTAGTCCCTAACATATTACGCTACCCCCGATTATATTAATCCCCAACTTTAGGAAATTATCATTTTAGTCTCAAAAGAAATGTTGATATATTAATTCTTATGGTAACACATTAACATCTCAATTTATTAGATAATTAAAGTCAATCCATACATGTTAAGATCTAAAAAGAAAAATATATACGACATATCAAGTATTAAATTAAGAATAAAATATTAAGTCATAAAGAGGTTTTAGCTTACCTACATTATTATGATAGAAAGACAAAGATAATGTATAACTTAAAGTTTCCATGATTTGTGATGACGATTTTAGAGACTAGAGATATATAAACAACAAAGAGGCCATGGGTGTCTGTGCTTGCTCTCTTTGTTTGCAATATTCCTAGACCCCATATCATAGATCACAACTAAGGAGTCAGGTTTGAAATTTGTCTTTTGAGAAAGAAATCAGACATGAGATAGTGGGTATGAGGGAAAGGCAAGTTTATTATCAAATTATACTTATTGCATTAAAGAAAGACATGAGGGATAATAATTTACATTCCATAGCTTAGCCTCTTATAGTACCAATATATGACTTAAGGTAGGGACCCTTGTTTGATTTTGCTGCCCATGTTTATATGAATATTATGAAAGTGCAATAAATTAATAGATACGCCTCTCATTTTTCTTCTTTGGTTAGGGGGTAAAAAGTAAAAAGTTCCTTTTGAGCCTACCCTTTCTTTTGTGTCTTTTTCCCCCTCTTCTTTTTCTCTCAAGGGATGCCATCCTAAGTGAAAAGTATGGCAATTATTCCCATCCCCATACCCCCCAAACAAAAGTCTATATGTAAACCGATTAAAAAGAAGAGAAGACGTTGAATTATAGAATGGGAACAACGACATCACGCTAAAGTTTCATGCATTTTATCTACCATAGGTAGGATTAGCAAGAGTCATGTTAGGCATACCAAAATAGAAAAACACTTTAAAATTTGTCCTTGAACTAAATTAGGTATACACTGAAAAAGATAAATTATACTTCAAATTGATCTCTAGATTCATGCAAGATCATTGATTGAGACACCCAATTCCACTTTGCTTCTTTAACTTGGGTGTAATTTTTAGCGAATAATTTTCTCTCTCTCTCTCTCTCTCTCTCTCAACCTTGGGCCGATGGGAAATATCAAAATATGACCAAATTTCTAATAGCTGCCATTTTTAGGTTATCATATGTAGAAAGAGGAAGCCAAGTCAAAGAAGTAAAAGATCAGCTGGGCATAACAAAAGGACATTCTTGAAAATAAAAGGTGTCTCTAATTCCTTATTTCATTACACATCTGTCGAGTACACAAACAAGGCATAGCACCATATTAACATTCACAAATCATTATTTTGGAAAGAGAAATACTAACCGAGCACTGGTAAAAGAATCAAAAGGGTAAATTTTTATAGGGAAATGGTGAAATCAATATATTGAAAACTTGAACTTTTTGTTTTCTGATAAATTTTTTCCTTTTCTTGAAGGTAACAAATGTCACCAGAGAAAAAATAATGGGAGAAAATCCCTTCCCCTATGCCTGTTTGTTTTGCGTTCTCCACCAACGCAAACGGAGAAACACGACTACCGAGGCACCGAAACACTTCCTTCCAAAGCTGGATTTTGCTGCGTTCGACAAACGCTGTCCAAAACGGAACTCCAAACGCAAAACAAACAGAGCCAAAAAAGTAGCCCAAAAAATGAAAATAATGAGTCCACCCATGGTTATCCTTCACATTTTGAACCCAAAAAATCACGTATTCTTCCCATCATTGCACTGAAAACAGAGAACAACGGAGAAACAATTTGGTAAGGGTATGGAAGGAGAAGATGCAGCGTGAGCAAAGGGATAGTGGAGGTGAGGTGTGTGTGGATAGAAGGGTAGGAATGATCTGGTTAAAAATAAAAAAAATAAAAAAACTAAAAAACCAAGGACTTGTTTGCTTTGTTTCCAATTTCCTATTTTCTTTTCATGTTTTCAGAAATAATTACAAAACTGTCACATTGTTTTCATTCTGATTCTGTTTTCAAAAATTTGTACAGAAAATGGTGAAAACAAGAGAAAGTTGTTTTCAGTGTTTCCTATACAAATTTTTGAAAACGGGAAACATAGTAAAAACAATGTGACAATTTTGTAATTATTTTTAAAAACAGAAAATGAAAATAAGAAATCGGAAACAAAACAAACTGGCCCCAAGTATTTTACAGGAGAATATGAAATTGGATCCCCTCTACAGCAAGAAAAACAAGAGTAAAAGTTAAGAGAAAAATGGGAAAATGATAAAGAGAGGAAGAGAGCAGAGTTAAGAGAAAGATAAAGAGAACGGAAAAACTAGACAGAGATCCAGCTGGAGGAGATCCTAAGTCCGAATCGATACACCATTTAGCACTCCACGTTTGAGACACTAGTCATATAAAACTCAATATGAGAGGCCGACAGCTAAAGAATCTCTCAAATGAACTGCAAGAAGGTCAACCATGATCAAAGAATGGCTTAGCTTGGAGTACTAAAATTTGACACTGAACAGGCATAGCCCCCACTCAAATTTATTTTAATGCATTTTCACTGAGAATTTTCTCAATTAATTAAAATAATTTGACCACTATAACTATTACTTACAAAGTCTAACCTCTTCAAATAATGTGCCAACACATCATATAGAAAACTTTACATTCACGTTTAATCCAATTTAAAATACATTTTCTAACCTAAACAAGCCACAAAACAATACCAGCCCCTAAATGCATTAAACATTTAAACTACATTATCTGTACAAAAACCAGACTCATATTGATAAAGGGATGCGGGGATCAATAACAAGAACAATTATAAGCTCAGCGAACCCCTGGCATAAATAACCTAACCCCCAAACAATCTAAGGTCTGTTCACCAAGTTATCTTTCTTTAAAGTGTAGTGAACCATTACGATGGAGCATCCATGGTAGAACCACATTTTGGTTCTTATCTATTATTTTGTGGGTCCAAAAATACCATATGTGATATAAAAACCCAACCTTCATTTCACTCCAATGAAAGAACTCATTTTAAATTCTTAGATGGGTCCCACAAGTATTATTTACTCATTTTCTCACTCTCACACACTCAATAAAAAAAAATTATTTGGCAAGAACGGTTCTTATAGAAGATAAGAACCGTTCTACAACCTGACTGTCATGTCATCCATCTCCAATAAAGATTTTTATAAGAACCGGTTCTTATGCTTAAGAACCACCTTAAGAACAACTATTGAAGTTAGTCTTACTTGCCAACTCAAAGACCTAAATAGCACAAGATAATAATGAAATAAATACCAAGAATGATCAAAACAGAGATTAACTCCAGTCTACAACACCACACATACTTCAACAAGTCCTGCATGCTTTGCTCACATACCAGTACCAATAAGGACACTCAGAACACAAATCCTTTTTGACGTCTATTTACCAGCGACGGTCGAGGATAAATTAATGCATACTCTGACTCTCTAACTAGATGGAATTTTAATCTTAAACTTATCATATGTCACAGAGTTAAAAAAATCCATTCACTGTTAAGAATAATAGGAACCATCCATCACCAAATAAAAACTGTATCAACATAATGGTGAAAAGGCATTATGCAAAGACAAAATGAACAAATGTATCATGAAAGAAAATAGAATATTTTGAAGAACCAGATATGGTTGAACCAAACTAAGACCATTGCTAAATCATAAATACTATATATTGAGACACAATATATCATGTGCTTGTAGATTTACCTCTCGACCTGTGCACTGTCGCATCAAGATTTTTTTCACAAATCCGCATCCATTTAGATTTCTCTATAGACAATAGTTATCTCTTTATGTTTTGTTTATATAGCATTATCCAGTAACAATAATAGACTGAAGAGCATATCAATAACACAGGCCTGACATCAGCTTCAAACTTACTGCACATACTTTATGCATGAAAAGCGAAATAAACATTATTGAAACAATTCCAAAGCAAGAGCACATACAAAAGTAGGCAAGAATACCGTTCATGCAATGGGGAAGAAAAAATGCAGACCAAGGAAGGAAATCAAATTACAAAATGAGTCCATCAAACCAGCACAAACACCCACACTGGAGCTAACAAGTAATCTCTCACCAATCAACAAGGAATGCAAGTTTCCCCTAAAGATGCCCTTGTTATCATCACATGGACCATTTTAATCACTAAAGGACACCCAAAAAGCCAGGCAGTCTACATATATATATAAGGACTTGCTGACAAAAGATGAAGCGTCTAGCTTCATACATTAACCTTCAGTCTAATTCATGCCTAGATTTTGTCAACCTTATCTGCCTTAATTACTGGGTTGGCTTTAGCTATAGCATCCTGACCAACGGTCCTATAATCAAATGGGCAATCATGTTTCTCAGAATAGCGATGCATTGCACAAAAGAGGTTTCCACATTTGCAGCTGAAACCAGTTAATCCAACACGCTTCTTGCAAGTGGCACATCTGCTGGGACCTGTCTTGGCTTTCCTCTCCAAACTCTCACCAGAGGACGAATCCCCAGAAATCTCAGCAGAGACCGTCTTGACCTCCACAGTTCCAACTTGTACATCCACAGCACCGGCAGTCACAACCTGTTTTCCATTGCCATTGGAACTTCCATTCACAATGTTCTCAACCGATGCTGCTGCAAGTTTGTCCTGCTCCTGCTTCAACAACATGTACTTGTAACACTTTGAACACATATTCATGGTAGCAGCCCTTCCGAAGAAGCCACAATTGTTAATGCAAAGAATGGGACGTTCTGGAGCCTGGCATCCTGTCTCATCATGAGACTCCATTATTTCGTGACTACTACCTGCAAGGAAAGCACCTCAGGAAAGAAAAAGCCATTTCCCAAGAAAGGGTAAACAGCTACAAACATCGCAAATGCACTTGCAAAATAATGAAATGACTGAAACTGGCAAATTGCACTTGCAAGTTCATAGACACCAGAAGATACATACCACATAAGCACAACAGTTACATCAAGAACAATAGTCAATACTCATTACCAAGCCATTTATAACGCAGACGTCATGACATGCATGACAATGTTCAAAATAATTTTAAAATGATCAAAAGTAACTGGCAGTATTCGAGTAAATAGTCAATTTAGTCCCTGATATAGTGTCGGTCATATTAGTCTCTAAATGATGGAAATTACTCCCAAGACCTCTGAATGTGCATTATGCCGTTCAAATTAGTTCCTTAGTGTCCACACATTAACGAAGATTAATTTCAATGATTAAATGCTATTCAGGGACCTCAGGAGTAAATTTCCATCATTAAGGAATAATTTGATCATTTAAATAGCAGTATTCCTTCTCCCTTGGACACTATTCTTCCAATATAGTGCAATCATTATGGAAACAAGGAAGAAGAACAAGAGCCCTCTATATGGACAATGGAAACACATATAAACATAAGGACACTAAATTCCAACCAACTCATCAACAATCAATCGACACTTACTAATAATTCAAGCATGCAAACAAAACTCAATAAAACAAACCCATCATCAACACAAGCAAGCTTCCATAGAATAGTTCCAAAATGTTTAACTAAACTTGACCAAGTAGATAACTGGCAACAGCCTCGAAATAAAAAAGGGAAGCAGGAAAAATTAAAACTTTTGAACACCCCACCCATCTACTGATTCATGTCAATTCAACACAGACCACAAGCTATAACCAACACCATCAAGAAAAACCGAAATTGAACAATAAAAAAGAAACAATTTTTATATAAATTTAAGAACAGGGGAGCAATCAAAAATTAATTGGAACCCACCCCACTAAAATATTATAATTCACTTAACAAACCCATAGAGAAATTGAACAAATTTCAGAAAATTGAAACCCCTATCTCACCTGTGTGGTGGGTTTCACCGATCCAAACACTGTTATACAGTTCCCTACAACAACAACAACAAAATTATGGTGAAGGGTTCAAAAAAATAAACATAAGAATTGTGAACAAAAGAAAAAAACAAGACATAAATAATTCTGACCTTAAATCGAAGAGTATAACGAGAAAATCGAAAACAAGTACGAAATTAAACGCAGGAAGGTAGAGAGAGATAGAGAGGTGTTGGCTGTGTCGTAAATCGTATTGTAGAATGTTCCCTATCTCTCTCTCTCTCTCTCTCTCTCTCTCTCTCTCTCGCTTTCTATTTGAACTTTGCCAATGCCAACTCTTACGCTTTTTAGTTTTTAGTTTTACTGAGTCGGTTCTTCTTTACAAAAAGACCACTCCCATTCCTCATAATTTCCATTTTACCATTGTACTAATCCATTTCAGTTTTCTTCCTGAGATATTTCTGATACGCTGATCAGATTTTTTTAGAGTAATAACAATTATGTAGACGACTGATTTTTTAAGTAATGATTTTTCAAATATGTGCACCTGCACCTTTGCATACAAATAGAAATGTTATATTAAAAAAAATAATTTTTAAATTTTGTATTAAAAAGAGTAACTTTTAAATTTTCAAAAAAATGAATATTTCATAAAAAATAAAAATAATACACAATTTTCAATACAATATTTCTATTTTTTATTTCTTTAAATGTGCAAAGTTGCACATGTTATAAAAATCGTTTAAGTAATAATTATTAGGTTTAATAAAATTTTTGGTCCCCTACTATTAAATCATGTGCAATATTAGTTCCTATAGTTTTTTAGCACATTTAATCCCTATTTTTTAAGTGTTGCAACTCCAGTCTCCCTTTTCTTTTAATAATGTTGCAAATTTGATCATTTTTCATCCAATATTCGTCAATTTTTCAATGATCAACCAAGAGAAACCAATGTTCTAAGCACACAAAACCTCTAGTTTAGCTTCTTCCTCCTTTGTCTCCTTGCTTCAACATGATTCAAAAGTTCCTCCTCTCTATCATTTATCGGTTTCGTCCCTCCTTTCATAATCCTTTTTTTTGTTCCACCGCAACATCATTTACTATAGAAGCTCTACCAGAGGTTTTATACCCTTAAAGCAGTGGTTCCTCTTTGTTGATCATTGAAAAATTGATGGATATTGAATGGAAAGACCAAATTTTCAACCTTAAAAAAATAGGGGATCAAATATGCTAAAAAATATATATATATATAGGGACTGAAATTGTAAATAGTTAATGGTAGGAGGAGCAAAAGTGCAATTAACCCTTATTATTATTATAAAAGTTATTTATTTGGATTAAAGTAGCATACACGTTTGCTGTAAAAGGTTTTACACTAACATCTAGTAATATTTTGATACATGCTTTTATTTAATAACTAAGAGAGATAAATAATAATAATAATAATAATAATAATAATTTTTTTTTTGACATATTATTAGATATTATTAGATGTTAGTGTAAAAATTCTTTGCACTTATGATGTGAGCCCAATGAAGAACATAGACAAAGGAGCACTACAAGAGCTTGGTGGACCAATGTTTAGGATCAAGAAAGCCCAGGAGATCTTAAATCATATGTGGCAACCTTGAATGAAGATAACCCAAGTCTTGAAGGAGTGGAGCCCAACCTTTGGCTTGCATGCCTAGGTAACTCCTCGAGAAGATGTGGAGCTACTTTCATTAGCCACTTAGTGGATTAGTTAATACTTTTATTAACCGCTTAGTGGAATAGTTAATGCTTTCATTAGCCGTTTAGTGGAATAGCTCTTACTTTTACGAGGGGTTTTGTCACTTTATGGTGACCTTTTGTTTACATGCTTCATGCAACCCCTATCTCTATATGTACACAGCTATTTGGAATGAAATACAACTTTGGATGTTCAAAATTTGGATTAGTTCCAATTGGAGAGTGCATAGTCTCTCTTAGACTCATCATTAAGCCAACCCCTTAGATCTTATCAATAGCCCAATACTCTTGTGACGATCATCACTTTGGCTTATCAATTCCCCTTGGAATTGTGGCGCCACCCACCCTTCCTTGTCTCAATCCATTTTCTTGTTTCATTCTTCTTGTATTGTTCACGCTTAGTGCCTAAGTTATGTATGCTAATTCAACCTAAGATCATCAAAATGTAACTCACTAATTAGGTTGTCATCAACATACAATACATTGAAATTAATCTCTATTTTATTTTTAATGATGTATCAATTAATTAACAATATTTTTTTTACGTATATTTACAATTAAATCCTTTCATCTTTTCTTCCTTTTATTTTTTGTGATATGTCTGTTTTCTTAAAAAAAAAAAAAAAAAAAATGCACGCATGCAGGGCCCTAAACAACAAACTAAAGAGCGTGGTCTGGACTTTGAACCTGGATCTTCATACAATGATTTGGGCTTTATCTAGACACCCAATCATATATCCCATGTATTATTCTAAATGTAATCTTTTTCAGAAGTGTTTTAAATTATTAATATTATTTTTATAAATAACAAAACTAGGTAGCCATTGGAATTATAATGGAGAATTGTTGTCAGATAAAGCTAGAAAAATATTTGGCAATACAAAATGCCTTGCGTGGAGAGTTATTGGGTGGAAGAAAATACTTTTAATGTTTGCGTAACAACTTAGTTCAAGTAACGTTAGAATAAAATGTTAAGTTATTTTATGATTCCATACGTGATGAAGAATATTCTTTGATGGAAACATCCTCAATGATCTTCTTTTGTTTATCGATTGAGCCGTTTTAAATCTAGTTATGCTTCTTACAATAATTTTGTTATTTGGTTAGAAGAGGTTTGCTATATCTCAAATAAGAATGGTCATTGGTTTGAGTGGTTAAAGGCCTCTCGCCCCTTAACCAAGGTCTCGGGTTCGAGCCTTGGGTATGGAAAAAAACATCAGCTGGGAGGGATGCTACCCATCGAGGTGCCGAACAAACTCCTGCGGGAGATTAGTCCCCTTCTCAAATTGATGGTGGGATACTCCTCGAAGTAGATCGAAAAAAATAAGAATGGTCATTGGTTTGGATTAATCCGATGAATTTGAGAACCAAACCGATTAATATCTAATCTTAATTAATTCTTTTAACAGGTTCATGGTTTTTGAAACTAATCCGAATTGAATCAATTAATTCCTTTTTTAATTGTCAACTAGAATTGAACCACAGTAACCCGTTATTGATCGAATTGGTTTGCTACAGATTCTCTAATAAGATTTTGCAAAATCAAACCAAACCAAATCATTAATTTTGATTGGTTTTATTTTTCTTTTTCCCCCTATGAAACATAATCAAACCAAACCATGAATATCTATAATCTCAAATTTGTTATTCATGGATAATAATACACGAGCTAGTATTTGAGAACTAAAACTGGATAGCCACTTAATTTTTTCAAAAGCCAGTTTTTGGGTTACCATGACATTGGTGTGAAGTATCCATCGACTTCAACGATGATTAATTTCTATCGAGAAATCCGACTGGCCACCTTCAATGGGGTCTCCCCTCCCAATCACCTTTTTTTTCATCCTCAAAACTCAAACTCAAGATCTTACTTAAGAGATCCGAACTCGAATCAACATAATGTTGGTTTTCGAAAGTCAGTTAAAAACGAATATCTGAATCATTCCAAGCTTAAATGTAAAAAGAAAAATAAAAAAAGATTTTTAAATTTTTTTTTTTGACAAAAAGAAAAATAAAAGATGTGAATATGTCAAAATAGGCTTTGGGCTGAGGTACGTGGTCAGGCCAAATTGGGCTTTATAACCTACCTAGCGGAGTGGTTAACGTTGACGGCGGGAAAAGCAGTAAAGTTGGAACCCTATGGCGGGAAGAACCCAAAACTTTCGTCTCTTATTTAGTTTTCATTTGATTTGAATTTCATTTCTTCTATCACACAAACTTTGATTTAAAAGACGTGCAAGCAAATCCACCAAGCGATTGAGTGTTGGAATCACTTTTCGTCCAAATTGAATTCACGGTAATGGGACAGAAGAAGAAAGCTAGGGTTTCCGACGACGAACAAATCGAAGAAAATGAGCATCAAATGAGCCTCTACGAGGTATCTTACCCTAAATTGACGTTGTTCTCTGTTTTTTATTTTCCTTTCTGAAATCGAAACCAATACTAAGATTCTGCAACAACTTTAATAGTCAATTACGCAATTAAGCTCGGGTCTACTTACAAAGATGTTTTTTTATTTTATTTTATTAATGTTTTGCTATTATTGGTGAGTACGTGCCTGTTGTAATACAAGGTTAACCTAATCATATTTTCAGTCCAAATATTATTATTTATCATGGCAATGTTTGTTTGGATTCTTATTGTGAGCTCGTTGTCATTTTGCATTGGGAAATGGATAGAATATCGATGTTTAGAGGAAAATTTTAGTTCTAAATCCAGTTCTGGGATATATCTTGTTACAATCTATTCAAATCTTGGCACCACACACATTTATTGCATTCTTTATGTTACTCATGTTTGGAGTCAATGAGTTAATGTAGCCTAAGAACATCATGAGATCACTCTAAAGAGCGGTCTAGGGCACGAGACTTCCACTTGGTAGGGTCTAGGGAGTGTAGATATACACAGCTTTACCTCCACAAGCAGAGAGGTTGTTTTCAGGTTCTGAACCCATGACCTCAAGGTCACAAAGCAACAATCTTATCATTGTGTGAGTGCTCACTCTCCTATTAGAACACAAACACATTTCACACAGCTTAATTAGTGCCAACCTTAGTTCCCCTCATCAATATCATAGAAATCACATGCTCATAGAAATTTAAGGACCACAAACATTTATATTTTGCTTATTATCAGAAGAGTTGACTTGATTCTTGTTTAACATATTTGGGGACTGGAATTTGAAGTTTACTCTGTAGTTGTTGCTTTCACAAAAAGGGTTAACAGTAGTTACGTATATTCTAGTTTCTTATACCATTGGCATGCTCAAGGTTATGGAAGGTTCTCAATTTTGTGTATTGCTTTTGGTGCTAAACCAATGTTTTGTTCCTTTTTTTGTGGAATCACTGTGATGCATGACTTTGTTGGATAGTAATTCATTTTTTTTTCCTGATTTTAGGTTCTTGGTGTGGAGAGAACAGCCTCTCAACCGGAAATAAAGAAGGCATACTACAAGTTGGCATTGCGGCTCCATCCTGATAAGAACCCTGGTGATGAGGTGGTTATTTAAGGCTGCCTAATATGCCATTGTATTTTTTTTATCAACTTTTACATATTGGCAGCTGTAACTCCTTGTGTTCATACAGGAAGCTAAAGAGAAATTTCAGCAGCTTCAAAAAGTGATCTCAATTCTTGGGGATGAAGAGAAACGTGCCCTTTATGATCAGACTGGTTGTGTTGATGATGCTGTGAGTTTTTTTCCCCTGCTGCTTATGAATTAATTAAGCCATAATATATTGGATTCATAAATCATAATTGACAATGTCTAGATACAAAGTAAATCCTCCTGGTCTTATTGGAGGAAACTATCCGATTAGAATAATTTTATATACAACAGAGTGGAAAATTAGCATTTCTTTTAGCTATGTCCCAGACACGTACAACTCATTTATCCTTTCTGAAATTCAGGACCTTGCTGGAGACGTTGTTCAGAATCTTAAGGAGTTTTTCAGAACAATGTACAAGAAGGTATTTTTTTAACATACGATATCCTGTTTCCTCGTGCATTTTGGTATCCGTTTTTTTTTTAATTTGTGTGATTTTGTAATATATGAGCTACAGGTTACTGAAGCTGATATTGAGGAATTTGAAGCAAACTATAGGGGATCTGACTCAGAGAAAACTGATCTGATTGATCTTTACAGGAAGTGCAAGGGTAATATGAAAAGGTTAGAAATCGTTGTGAATCTGTGATGTGCATGAGCCAGTTTTTAAAAGGCTTTAAGTTTGATATCAGGAGTAACTTCCCTTTGCAGGCTTTTCTGTTCGATGCTTTGTTCAGATCCTAAACTTGACTCGCACCGATTCAAGGATATTATTGATGAGGCTATAGCTGCTGGTAAGAATATTAACAAGATTTTGTTGACCCAGGTTTCGGTCAGACATTTGAGCTAGATCTAAGATTCTCGGTAGGAAAAGTTATATTGAATTTGAATTGTCAGACCAGGACTGCAACACTGCAAGTCAATAAGAGTGGGATGCCTTGCAGTTATTTCACTTTATGCACTGAGAATCAGCATATTAGTATAAGCAGTCTTGGCAGAGTTAATTACATTTTATTAAACATTTTGCTTGGGTTGTTCAGTATCTTCCTTGATGATTGTTTGTTCTCTCTTTTCCATATCCTGGAGGAGAATTAAAAGCCACAAAAGCCTACCAGAAATGGGCAAAGGAAGTATCTGAAACCAAACCACCAACAAGTCCTTTAAGGAGGAGGACAAAGTAAGTTTATCAGTTACGGTTTTGCTTATGCTACTTATACTGTAACTTAGGATTGATCCAATATTTTTCTATAGGTCAAATAAGAAGTCGGAAACAGATCTGTATGCAATCATATCACAACGCCGAAATGATAGGAAAGGCCAGTTTGATTCAATGTTCTCGTCTCTAGTTTCGAAATATGGTGGAGGTGATATGCCAGAACCCTCTGAGGAGGAATTTGAAGCTACACAGAGAAAGCTGGAGAGCGGAAGATCCTCAAAAAACTCAAAGAAATCAAAGCGGAAGTAACTGGCATATAATTCTGTGTATAGTTTGTTAATTTGTTTCAGTGAAGATTACCTTGGCACCTGTTGCGTAGTTATCAAATGTTAGTGTTGTGGCTGTTCTATGCTGAACTACTGGGGTGTTGTTTTTCATGTGGTATGTTAATGAGACTGGTTATTTTCAGTGCTAAAACAGAGCCATTTTACTTATTGCGGTTAAGTAATTGCCATCCTTTTATCAATTTCTCATGCGGATGTTTATCCTAGTTTTTGAAAGTTTAGTACCAATCGCACTAATAATTGGGTTTAGGCCTGTTTGTGTAGACAGAAAAATTATTTTACAAAAGGTGTTTTTTTTTTTTTTTTTTTAAAGTTGAAAAGCATAGCTTTTCATAAAAGTTTAAATTTTTTTTCTGCTTTTCAGTAACAGTTCAATCAAATAAGCGTATCAATGTTGAGGTATATTTTATTATAAATCATTCTTTAATGTAAAAAAAGCCTATGTAAACAGCTTTTAATTGAAAGATTGGTGACATTTGCAATGTCCTCAATGCACTCGATGAATTCAGGTTGGACAATTTTACTTGATGCTAATTGGTTTTAGGATGGGATGTAATCAGATCAGGTCACGATTGATCCCTTTTGATTCCGTAAATCATTCCGTATGTGAGAATGCCTTTTTACTTAAATAAATAGTTTTACGAACCCTTTTTAAACCCATTCAAAGATTAAAGTTCTATCATACCTAAAAGTTGGTTCCGTCTTTGGTGCACCACCCTCCATAGTGGAGCAGTGGTGCACCACCCAGCTGTTTAGGTGTGGTCCAATGATTATGCCATGTGTATTAGTATGTGTCAGTTGGACTAGTCAAAGTAAGTTGTAGTCAAACACTGTATATCATAGAATTTTGGCATATAAATACATGTATATCTATTGTATTCTTCCGTAAAAATAAGTAAAAGTAATATAAAATTAAAAGTTGTGATTTTTTTTATTTTTAGTCTCATTGAAATTAGTCTGAAAAGGAGAACATGTATTTTTGACTGAACACTGTTCATTGATGGTGGTGGTTGCGGAGTCCACGCATGGACACTGTCATGGATAGCGGAGGTAGGCGGCGGTTTAGAATGGTGGAGTGTTTAGATGTGTCCTTCGCTTCGGGTGGGTTGATTTGGGACATCATAGGTGAACCCATCAGTTGCAAATTTGATAGTGGTGGCTTTATCGTGGCGGCGTCGGTCTGCTAGCGTGTCAACACTAAACCCATTGCTATAAAGTTTTGCACAGACCACCTTTACTGCAAAAATAATGGATAACACCATCTGCAATTTGGGATTTTTGGGAAAATCAAAATTTCCTCATTTGGGGATTTAGGGTTCCTTCATACCAAAAATTTGGAGATGGAAGATCCACTTACCAATGACAATTATGACCAGGTTGTGTTACGGTCTAGCAAGAAGGACAAAACAACAGATGAACGCAGGTGGAGCTTCGATATGTGAACGCTGAACCAGCATAAAGCTTGCAGTAAACCACCAACTTTGACTTGAACGAGATCTGGATCTCAACAAGAAAGACAACACCGAGCTGAAACTAGTAGACAATGTCGTGCAAGATGTCGAAGATGAGTGGGTATCAATGTAGAGCAGTAAATCTGATAGAAGATGATGCCGTAGATGGGGGAAATTTGTCAGGCATGGGGGAGTACAGTGTTTAAATTTTTTTACTTTAATCAATGTATTTGGAGGTTACCGAAAAAAAATTCAATGTATTTGCAAAGAAAGAAATACAAAACTGAAGACAAAGATATACAATATCTGTTTGACCCAAGGAGAAGTATAAGTTGTGTTGAAAAGTCAGAACAGCCAGGTGGCATTTTAATTGGTTAAGAGAGTGACAGCCGGGTGGTGCACCACTGCTCCACTATGGAGGGTGGTGCACCATAGACGGCACCCTAAAAGTTAGTATTTGCTCGAGAATAAACCAGGTACATGCATTTATTATGTTTCATAACTATATGCCCAAATAGTTTTTCTTTATAGTTTTTAGCTGTGAAGCACAAACTATCTAAGAAGGGAGACATCAAACATAATGCAGTATGCATTGTCTTTGTCATTGACAACACCTAGGTTTTTAGCACACTGTTGTTTTCCATATCACCTATCCGGTTTTCCCCATTATGTCTTGAGTATCTTGACAATCAAATCAAAAGTGGAGGTTTTTGAATGGAATTTTGGATTTCATCTTCAATTGTAAAAAGCAAAGACATGATCATGATTACTCTGACAGTACATGCCTACATGGTAGCTTTTGCGGAGACTACGGTTGTAGTAGTAGGATAAAAGGTTCATGCACATTGGATGTGTGCATCTACTTACCTCTGCTGTTTGGTAAAATCATAAAACAGAAGTTCAGAAGGTAACTTAAGATTGTCTCCGTGTGTCGGCTCAATTGGTTAAGTTGCTAAACATGAATTATAAGTGTGCGGCTTCAAACCTCCACAATACATTCCACCCATTTCTCATTCCTATCGGACTTAAAAAAAGTAATATAAAAATAAAAATGTAAAGTTGTGCTGATATAAATATGTTATTATTTGTCTGTTGCTGTTACAGTTAGGACTGAAGGTGGAAGAGTAGCGGTTGTTGTGGAGATAAATGCTTCACAAGTAACTTGTCTAATGAAAAACTGAAGTCTCTCCTGGCAAATGTATTTACTTATATATAGTCTCCTCTCTCCTACCAGTACTGACTAGCTGTAACTTCTTACTCATAACAATGGCATGCTTGCATGGGAGGGAAAGTGTTTAGCTTGAAAAGGACAAAAGGCAATTATTGGAAGCAGTAGAGGCTGACCCTTTTTTCCTCTTATCTAAAATTTTTCTTGATTTCTGAAAAGCCATCTGCAGGTGAGGGTCAATAGTACTACTAGTAAATCTTTGGGCCTTGAAGATTTCATTTGTGTTAACTCAAGGATTGTCATAAAAAATTCATAGAAATGCTAACAATACAGTACTCTTTATTTTATTTCTTCAACACATTTTTTATTATCGAATGAATTTCGTGTGGTATCTACCAAATTACGTGTATCTATTCTCTATTCAGTGGGTTTCACATGAAATCTATCGAGTATGCTGAAGGGATGATAAATAGTATGTTCCTACCATTGCTGAAAATGTTAATTCTCTTTTCTTTTCATTTCTTTTGATCTTATTGGGTTTCTTTTGATCAACATTCAACAGTTGTATAACAAAAAACCTAGAGCAATACAGCATGGCAACAATGACATTTCACCTCCTTCTTTGAAATGTCACTTAAACAAACTTATTAGTTTTGTGATTTGACATCACAATCCTCAAATTAACATGAAATTTTACTTTTAAGCATGATTAGAAATGATGATTAGATTGCTTACAGGTAAATAAACCCAATTAACACCTAAATTGTTTGCTATGTGATAATATAATTACAACAATCTGCTGGTTGACCAGCATTGGATTTTAGCATAAATTATCATGTTTCTCATTCACCATTTACATTTAAAACTAAAGTTGATTATATCAAATACATAAAAAACATAAAGCAAAAGAAAGGGGCAAAAAAAAAAAAACATTTTCTCCTCTAAGAATGCTGGGGGTGTTAAACAAAACCATAATCATGCCACCGGACCAGTCCCGGTAGTTGGCCAGCTCACTACACGAACACACCTTTTTTTAGAGTATTAGCTATTGGCACAAGACTAAAATTTGATGATTTTGTTTATTAAGGTAACAAGGACTGTGACATCACAACTATGCGCTAGGAACATTCCTTCTTGTGAATGATCTCTTATGAATCTGAAAACGCAAGCAAGACTTTTTCTTTTTCTTTAATTTTCCATACCTGTCACCTTTAAAGTTCTGCCCTTCATGCTCTCTCCCCCAACTCCAATATCCTTTTGAGTCATTGGGTGGGGTGGTAGCTATGATATCCTCACCGCTACACTTATCAATAAAGAAAAACTCATATATTTTATATTATATTATGCTTTACATAGTTTTTACTACTTGATTATTAGCCTCATCTCATTTTTTATATTTATATTCTAATATTCTAATTATTGATCTCATTTTTTTTTATACACCCTTATTTCTACATACCCTTGATTGAGTTATGATATTTAAATACAAAATTATTGTCTAACATCATATGTATATACTTTTAAGCATTTGTTTATTGTTTTTCTCGCTTATCATATATTTTATTATTTTAAAACATCATTCAAATCTACAATACCTATATATGATCCCCTAATTCAGATATTAAAAAATTATTTCTGCCCTTGATTCTTCCACCTCTGACAAATGTAAACGGTTTGATTCTTGCTGATGTGAATCAAACATTTTTATAAATGTGACACTAATTGACACAAATCAAGTGTTTGCTATATAGCTTTTACTTGACTTTGTTGCCCTCTCTCTCTCTTTCTCCCCACTTTCTTTTGGGTAAGTCATCAACCTCAATTTTCTTGGTGCTATATTCTTCTGTTTTTCCTTCTACTCTCTTTCTCTTGTACTCAGTCTTCTGAGGTGGTAGTTTAGTGTCATAATTGTGGAATGTAACTTTACTCATATTTCATGTGAAACCTCTTTATGGTTGCTGGAACCTATTGAATATCCAAACTTCATTCTCTTAGGATTATATTTACTTTGCCCAATTAATGCTCTTCAAGCTAGTGGTTGTCTTCAATTACATCATTTTGGTGAAAAGGGTTGGTAGTAGAAATCACACTCTCCCAAACTTTGCCATAAAGAATTGTTTTTTCTCCTGAATTGGGTTTCTATAGCAAATCAGGATCTGCTGCTTCACTGCTTCACTGTTTGTCTTCTAGCTTCTGGAACTTTCCATGGAGACAGATAACAGTGATACAAGGTCAAAGAAGATGGAAGATTATGAAGTGATAGAGCAAATTGGCAGAGGAGCATTTGGCTCTGCCTTTCTGGTTCTTCACAAGTCTGAGAAAAAGAGGTAACACACTGTTAACTGTTTTTCTGTAACTGCTGAAACCTTGCAACATGAACCATTGAAGATCGTTTTTTTTAGTGAAAAATTAGACAACCCCATGAAGAAAGTTTCAATCTTTTTTAGATTTTGGTGTTTGATTGTTGGAATTGAAGCCCAGAAAGTTTGATGGTAGTTAGCTTTTCAGCTTCAATTAATTTGCTGTGGCTGTTCTGTAAACTGTTAAACCATGCAATATGAAGGATTGTAGATTGATTTTCAGTTAAAATAATGGATAGCCCAACAAAGACAATTTCAAATTTTTTTTTTCTATTGAGATTTTGGTGTTCAATTGTTGTTAAACCATGCAATGTGAAGGATCGTAGATTGATTTTTAGTTAAAATAATGGACAGCCCAACAAAGACAATTTCATTTTTTTTTTTGTTTCTATTTTGAGATTTTGGTGTTTAATTGCTGGAATTGAAAACTCAGCCAATTCAATAGAAGTTGGCTTGTCATTTTGAACTTCAATTATTATATCCATTTTCATGATTTCGTCCCTGGTAGGTATGTGCTGAAAAAGATTCGCTTGGCTAAGCAAACAGAGAAGTTCAAACGGACAGCACACCAAGAGGTTGGTGTAACCAACCCTTTCACCTGATGCATATACTCCGTGTCCACCATGCAATTTTATTTTTTAGTTACTTATTTCAATGTATTCTCTACTTTCCTTTTTTGGTATTTGACCATGGTGTCAAATATATCCTTCCTAATTGACTGGACAAGCAATTCTTTTGCACCAAATTACTCACATTACTGACATTATTTCTCCATTAGATCTTTCTCGTGTGGTTCTTAATCGGTTTTATTAGATAGAATAAATAGTACAATCAATCTGTTTACTATCATAACTTGAGTTATACATTATGCACACATCAATCAACCCAATTTAACTATTTGTTTGTACTTCTCATTATCTTTATATTTCTTTTCCATGATGATCTCTGGATATGCCACCTCTGGCTATGATTATTTCATACAGATGAACTAGTCATAGTATGTAGTTTATTCAAGAAGCAACATCCCCACTGCACAGACAGAGACAGACCATGACTCAACTAAACTCAATTACTCAAATTGAATTAATTTCATTGATGAAATCTTGTAGGTGATATATATGATATGCTGCTCATCATTGTTTCTTAAAAAGTGCCTATCAAATTTCCAGAGGAGATTATATTTGTTTTTGTGAATATTATTATGCTCACAAAGTGCTTTTATTTATTTATTTATTTATTAGAATGCTCACAAAGTGCTTTAAACACTAAATGACATGTCATTTTTATTTTAAGCCATGTGAAATCTGAACATAGGTTTTCCATAAATATAAGGCAGTATTCTTAATAACATTTTCGCGACATCAAATCTAAGACTGAATGAAGCTGACCTTGAATGGTTACTTCTATCTACTTGCATAAATAATGACAAAGTCCCTCTTTCTGTTACAGATGAACCTGATAGCAAAACTAAATAATCCATATATTGTGGAGTACAAAGATGCTTGGGTGGAGAAAGTAAGGACATAACTTTCCTTTTTTATTTTCAGTTGTACATGTATATAGAGATGAAAAATTAAGCTTTATGTTTTATACATATATCGGCTTATTCTGTTGTTTATCACTCTTCATAGGCATGTCTCATGATATTTCATATTTTGTAGGAGGACCATGTATGCATTATAACTGGCTATTGTGAAGGAGGTGACATGTAAGTACACTAATATCTGTTAGTAACCCTGATTCTTTCTTGCATAAATTATATAGGATACAAGTTAATTTTTTTCAACCACAGAGCAACATCTTATAATAATATCTTAGGACTAAAAAAGATGTTAATTAGCAAATAGCAATCTACATTCATATTGTTAAACTAAAAGCTTAAGCTATTAAGTAAGGATCCAAGAATAGTTTTCATAACTATTAACACATCTTGTCAGGCGAAGGCCTACTGGACTTGTAATTTGGACATCTATCTTGGACTTAAACTACACAAAAATTTATACTTAAACTACTGAATTTTTTATTGTTAGACTAGGGGTGACAAGTATTGAGTATTAGACTTAGTCAATCTAATTCTGGTGTCATGTCAATGAAATTCTTGACATAAAAGGTTAAGCTGTTAGAAAAGGCCCACAAACCTTTTTTGAAACTCTGGCATAAACATGTTTTGTGATTAATAAATATTATGGAAAATCTGGAAGGGCTTCTTGTTGATTGATGATGAATTTTTTGCAGTATCCTTTCTACTTAGAAGCTTGATAGACGGATATATATTTATATGTTCATTTCATAACATTAGTAATCTTAACCACATTCTAAATTGAAATGGAATACACCTAGATAAGGGATTTTGGATTTCGTGGGCCTCATATATTTTATAAAAGATAGCATATATGCATGAATTTATATGCCACATAGGAGAAATATAAACAGTGACACAAAGTCCTGATCATGGAACACTGCATTTTTTGCGGAGCAGGACTGAGAACATAAAGAAAGCTCGAGGATCATTTTTTCCAGAGGAGGTAATTAATAAGGTTAATCTACCAGTTCCTTAATATTTCCTTATAGGAGTATTCCTTACCCACTCAGGATTACCAATTTCTCCTACAGAAGGTCTGCAAATGGCTTACTCAGTTGTTGATAGCTGTGGATTACTTGCACTCTAATCGTGTAATTCACAGAGATCTAAAGGTATTACATATTCCCTTATCCTGATAAAGAAGTCCTTTATGTGATGTTTAACATTAATGCAACTTCATTCAATTTCAGTGTTCCAACATATTCCTCACCAAAGACAACAACATTCGGCTTGGTATGAAGTATTATCCCTTGAATTCACATAACTTTTGGATTTCATAGTACAGGTTATCTAAAGAAAAAAAATTATTGCATGGACCATACAGGTGACTTTGGTCTTGCAAAGCGACTCAATGCAGAAGACCTTACTTCCTCGGTATTGTAATATATATTTAAATCGTAGCATTTATCCGATGCTTTCTCCAAGAAACTTGCTTGTATTTTATCGCTTGGTAATGGAATGTCATGCTAAGTAATTGATGCTTTTCTGCTTACAATAGATATATTTGCCTATATATTTCTCGCTTTGAACTTCTTATTACATACTAATGTTAATGATACTTAACTAAATCCACATACTGACTGATACCTGTTTATCATCTGCACCCTTCTTATATCTTGTCTAGGTTGTTGGAACTCCAAATTACATGTGTCCTGAGCTCCTCGCTGATATACCTTATGGTTATAAATCTGATATGTGGTCGCTTGGTAAGGATCATGGATGCTTTATTCTAATTGAGAAAGTCATACAATATCTGACTTTGTGTAACAATGATATCTCTGTGTGTGAAGGTTGCTGCATGTTTGAGATTGCTGCTCATCAACCAGCATTTCGTGCTCCGGTAAGAACATGAACCATCTGCAAGAGTTTAATATAATGGAAATGTAGTCTACATTCTTAAATATATTTTGAACTAGCAAAATAATTTGAGAAATGAGTGAATGAATGAAACAGGACATGGCTGGACTTATCAATAAAATAAACAGATCTTCCATTTCTCCACTGCCAATTGTTTATTCTTCCACACTGTAAGTAACTTCTTCAAACCATTCCCAGCCACGCAGCTGCCATAAATTTTTTTTTTAACTGCTTTTGATCAATGATTTAACTATTTTTCCTCAAAGTGAATACCGATATATTTAAGCCAAGCAAAATTTCCGGGAAAGTTTTTTGCTTATAATTGCATAATTCTTTTTCCTTTCTTTCTCCTTTTTATATTTCGTACAAGATAAAACTGAAAGATGACTTACATGTAACAGGAAACAAATTATCAAGAGCATGCTGAGGAAAAATCCAGAACATAGACCAACAGTGAGTTCAAGTGAACCTGTCTTGTGTGATTAATTTGGATGGAATTGTTGATTCTAATGCTGCTTCTCTTTGTTTACAGGCAGCTGAATTGTTAAGGCATCCTCATTTACAACCTTATGTTCTACGCAGTCATAATGCATCATCTAATGTTCTTCCAGTATATCCCTTAGTTAACTCAAAGGATAAAACAAGAAGATCTTATAAATCTAGTGGTGGCAAGGACCATAGGGACAAAGAAGCAGGATTAGTAAATCGTTTGGATCGGGTTCATCCAATTGAGGGAAATGGAGATGTACAGCCAAACAATCTTCCTAATGATCATGAGCTAACGGTCTCAACCATTGCAGAAGACAACCTTGAGACCAAGATGGTTTATCTTACCAGCTACATAGTGGAATCTTCTCCCAGTACCAGTGGCTCGAAAGATGGGTCAACAACATCTGAATCAACTATTTGCAGTGTATGCAAGGACACTGACTTTAAAAGTAGACCTGCAGGGGAAGCAACGGACAGCGAGATCACTTCAAAGAGTACACAAGATACTGTGCATGAAGAACAAGGCTTTGCTGTTGAACATTTTCAGAAATTAGAAGGGGTTGACATAACTGCAGTGACTGCAGAAGTTGAAGATGCTTTTTCCAATGAAGGTTTTGATAATGCTAAAGCAGAGAAGGAAAATGCCAAACTTGAGGACTCCAGTAAATCAACAATGTCCAGTGCAGGCAGTGGCAGCACTGATAAAGATATGTCCATTGATGCTGCCTGCACTGATAAAGATAAGTCCACTGATGAGGAAAATTCATCACTAATTGTGCATCCTAATAGGGCTGAAAATGATACTGAATCTGAAAACTGCTTTAAGAAAAGCGAAAATGCCGATGCTGCATTTACAGAAGGCTCAAATATGAACTGCTTGTCATCTGAGTGCGATGAAACACTTCCAGTTAAGGATGAAGACACAGCAAAAACACACATCACCTGCTCCACGTGCGAAGAAGATGATAATGCCGTCGTGGTTGATCAGACACCGGCTGGCATTTCATTGGGTACAGTTACTGCAATAGGTGGTGATGAAACAACCAAGACTGTGTTGGATAATCCCTGCCAGCAAAGAGCTGATGCTTTGGAGTCTCTGCTTGAGTTATGTGCTCAGCTGCTCAAGCAAGATAAACTTGAAGAGCTTGCTGGTGTGCTAAGACCATTTGGAAAAGAAGCTGTCTCATCCAGAGAAACAGCAATATGGCTAACAAAGAGCCTCATATCTGCTCAAAAATTTAATCCTGAATCCTAGTTTATAAGAGGTTCTCATCATTTATTTATACACTATTTGTAAAAAAATGTGTATTTTCAAATGTCACATAAGTTTGTACCTTGGAGAGTGTTGCTTGATTGAAGATTGGAGAGTGCAAAATAGAAGAACCCCACATATTCTTTCTTGGTGAATGGTTTATATAGTAAATGAATTAAATTATTTTTGTTAGGTTGGATATTCATGGTTGTTTTCTCTAGCATACTATTTCATTTAGTGGGAAAAGCTTTGTTGTTGTTATTGTTTCCAGCAGGCTATAGCCATTGATTGCATGAATTTTGTCATGTCCCCTCCTCTGAACTCAATAAAAAGGGAACTTGGAACTCTTGTTTTATTCATTTGGTGGATCTGTTAGAAGACATATCCTGGTGCATATTACCATATTAACCTCATTTTCTGGTTAACTACATTTGCAGTTAACTTGTTTCATAATGCAATATCGCTCCCTATTCTTTCAATCATTTGGACATTCTATTGAATCTGTTCTCATGAACATATAAAAATAATGGGGACCTCGCTAGTACTATTCTTGTAAATGGCCTTCCCCCCTTTGGAAAATTGCAACCAAGTATAGGCAGATTTTGCGTATGATTGCAATCATCTATGGTACCTTCACAGTAACATGATTAAAATCTGCATAATGTATGCATGGAAACAATTGGTGAGATTTGCATCTTGTAATTGCAAGACTATTAACATACGCATTTGTTTGTGTATAATTTGCAATAAAATTTTTATTAAAAAAGTTTACTTTTCAATAAATAAATAAAAAGAATTATTTCTCAAAAATTCACTATTTTTCTCTCTCTATTTTATGAAAATTGATGAATGTGACCTGAACCTGTTTGGTGCAGGTTTCCTGCATGATTCTTTGTGTATCTAAATTCTTAAGATGCTATGGCTATCTTCTAGAAGCACAATATGTTGAACTATATAGTACGTGAGATGAGAGAAAGGAAAATATTTCTACACAAAATACAAATATAATGAAACAAATTAGTATTTCATTTCAACAGTCACAATAGCACATATACATGACATCTATTTGCAATTTGCTTCATTACTTATTCTTTTCAACCATTATTCCATATAGAATAATGTCTTATTCCTTAAGTTACATTTTTCTTTCCCCCTTTTGCCCTGTCACATTTTTGGCAAAGCTTAGTGGAACAAAGCAAAGAAAGACAACACAGAGGCACCAATCAAGGAGCCAACAAGGGGCAAGCTAGCTGATGCTCCATTGGTAGGGCCGGGGGCCGGGGCAGGAACCTCGGTGGCAGCCAATGCGGCGCTCATGGAGGCGGCGGCGATGAGGACGGCACAAGTGACCTTCTTCATTTCCATGATGAATAAAATGTGTGTAGTTTTGGAGACCCGCTGGTTTTTTTATGAAGCAAGAAGTGATTAATTTTCTTGTCTTTTTTCTTGCAGGTCTGAGGTAGGATAGGGGCTTTTGCATGGACTTTAAAGGGTATGGCATTTGAGTTATTTTTGGAAAACACCATTTCTTTTGGTTGTGAAAGGGTTGTACGTGTATGGTTTTGCATGGATTCAGGTGTTGTGTTATATACGTACGTTAATCACCTTGTATATATTTGTGGACAAAAGGTTTGTCAACCTCTTGCCATGCTTAGACAAGTTGTAATTAAACTTGAACCATTCAAAGGCCTCCACAAGTTGTGATGTAATTATTTTAACTGCTATTCATGCTCTTAGTCGTTAGACGATTTGTTAATTTCTAACATATAATAGTTGCTGCCAATTGCCAAATATTAATTTCAGATTCTTTACCACTTTTACTTATTAGGGTGTGTCTTAAATAATACAAATATTTAAGATTTATACTTATTTATAAGCCTTTATAATTGGCATCTCTTTGTGCCGATATTAATTCAACCTTTACTATGTTCATTGATCTGGTATACAAAAGAAATGCAGAATGCATGTGCTTTAATTAGGACAGACAAGCTTCAATGTTGTAGCAAATTTGAAAAAAAAAAAAACCAAAGAAACACTTCTTTTTTATAATCACCATTTCATTGACAGAGAGTACTTGGGATACCCTAACCGATTTATATTGGAATATCAACAAACTATCAAATGTAAATAAAATACTGATCTCAAACCAAAAATAATATTAGCTTTACAATTGATCAAAATACCCACAATATCAAAAAAGCCAAAACCAGAACCCAAAATATCTATAGCTACCAAAATACCAAACACCAGCTTGGGCCAAAGCAGAAAAAAAAAAAGGAACAGCCTGCACCCGATAACCACTTCAATGTCAAAATGATGTCACTGTTTGATTACTCTATTTGGTTATGCAATTCGCAAAAACAAATTGCCTTCAATAAGAAGTTAAATTTACTTGTCACCAGATTATATATTTATTTACCTGATCTATCATTGATTCTAACACATATATATAGTTCAAAATGATCTAGATTTAATTCTGTCATTTTTTAATTCCTCGTTACATCTCTAGTTCAAGTACTCAAGTCAACAAAAAAAAGCTATCCAGTTTTGTATGATATTTATCATTCATTCTATTCTATCCTCTTCAATTTCCAAATGAAGCTAGAATTCTGTATTCATCTCTTTAGGAAGCAACAAAGACATCATATTTGCACCATAGACCTGGCCCCTCTCAAGACCCTCAGCACCGTTGCTATGTCAAGGGTGCTTCAGCTGGCCCGAAAGTGATTTTCCACCAGCTGCAATGAATTGAAAAATGATAGCCTGCCAAGTAATGCCTTTTACTTTTCTACTACACTTTACTTCCTACACATCACCAAGGAACACATCTCCTCATGTTAGGAGTATGTGATAAAATTAGAGTGTAAACATACATAAAACACTGGAAAAAACAAGGTTTTATCGGGAGAGACAAAACTTAATTCGGTGATCTCTACATCTCAAAATAGATTAATTTCTGACTAGTGACTATAGACCAGAGATATCCCTTGATTAAAAGGGAAAAAACGAGATAGGCTCAACTAGGCAGACTCAAGGATGAAGCCATCAAAGCCCTTGCTTAGGACTCACTCAGAGAGAGGTCCATGATTAAGAGGGATTGCGACCAAGATTTAAATAATTGTAATAACTTTAGACTTCGCCTAGAGAGACCCACACTTATCTGTTTGAAAGTGAACTTTAGGCCTTCACATACATTGGATCGGCCTTGGGCTCAACTATAATCATATGATAACGCTTACTACATCGCTAACAACTTGTGTGACAAAAGAGGTTAAGAAATCTAAGCCATTTGTGTATGATAAGTGGTAGGTACTAGATTGTTCCTCTAATTGTAACGTAAGAAGCTCTCTGAGGACACAATGCCACCCTGCACCGACTAGCTTTTTGATTGGTCTTGTGGGGTCTCTAAGCCTTAGCTAGTCCAAAAGGCATAGTAACATTTAAGAATGGTTAATGCTATATGTACAACTTACCAACTTGATAAGGATGACCATTTAACATAACCCTGACAAGTTCTATATAAATTCAACACTCTTGACTTAATTTGTCATTCAGCAATTCAAATAATAAACCAATCTTTTTGGTCTCTTTGGTTTTGGTCACTTTATTACAGTAACATAAAATATTAATTCTGTTGAAATGGCAACATTTGTAGGCTCTGCAGCTCAGATTTTGATGGCACTAATGGTTGTGGGCTTGTTTTGCATGACCAACACTATGGCACAGGATTCAGAGATTGCACCCACATCTCAATTGCAGGCTGGAGCTGGGTTTGCTTTGCCTATTTCTGGGGTGGCCTTGTGTTCTTCTGTGTTGGCTTCTCTTGTGGCATTTATGATGCAGTGAATTGCAAGGTATTATTGGGGTTATCATGTTTTTATTATCTTGTGGGTAAAATTACATTGATATATGTTTATACTGAATTTAAAGGGTTTTTTTTCTCTCTTTATAATATGCTTGTTTCTTGAAAATGGTATGTATTGTACCAAAATAGATTAGCTTTATGATGAGTAATACATGTAATTTGCATAAGTACTTAGCCATATTGGTGGTGTGAGCTGATATGTAATTATTGAATTCATTGTCTATGTAATAAAGAGTTTATGAAATTTTATATCCTTTATTAAATTCTTCAAATGTGACTGATTTCTGCATTGCTGCACTGCTTGGAAAAATAGTCCAATACTTGGAACTAAACTTGTTTCCTTTGAAATGGATAAAACTTCAATTATCATCGCTCTTTTCAGAGATATATATCAACGATGAAATGATTGTTGTGTTGACTATGAATTATTTGAATGGCTAAATGGCTTGGTCATAGAATGAAGCATTTGTAATAATTTCATTCAAAGTCACATATATTTGCTTTCTAATTTTACCATAGGTAATGCGGGATGTCTACTTCTTTATGTTGGGTTGTGTCTAAAATGGGCTGCAAAGGGTGGCCCTGGAGTCCTAGTAGACAAGAGAAAACAACCAACGGTGGAACATGTCACGATCTCATCACAAAAAAATAAAAATAAAAAAATCATAATAGTAGTAGTAATAATGATAATAATGACAATAATAATAGTAATAAATAATAATAATGATAATAATAATGATAATTGCATGTATTTCTCAACAAAATATGCATTGCTTTGTAAAACATAAAAGCTTGTAGTACTAATATTTATTCCAATCCTAGTTCAAATTCCACTCGTAATTTTTTTTTCTTTGAAAATTATATTGACTGGTTTCTTCGAAATACAATTTAATTGGCATGTATTTTTAATATAAAAAAAAATTATATTATCAACCAAGAAAAAATTAACACATCATTAAGAAAATGTTCTACTCTTAATTATCCTAATTACCTTAATATTCACTCATACCATAATTTTTTATTACTTGATAGTGTAAAAAACTTTACACTGATAATGCATACCAATTACCATTAAACTCTTATATAATTAAAATGGTCATGAATTAAAGTAGTGCATAAGTGTTATACATAGAAAATATTTTTTCAGAACTTCAATTTGATTCTCAAAAATATTTTAAACAAAATTTTCCTTGAATATTTTTTTACGATAAAATAATCCAAAAATTAATGTTTAGTGGGACTACATTAATAATGTTATGCTATGACAAAAAGATGACAAAAAATAATCATGTAAGAACTAATTTAATGTTACTAATCTATCTTAACCATCCAAGCCACACGTTGTGGTTATTTCACTATTCTTATAATCTGGAAGTGAGCTTAGAAATATTTGTTTAATTTATCAAGCAACAACAATGCTAGAATCTATTTGTATTTCGTTTCCAAATTTTCCCTCTCCAGACAGCCATTAACCTCACATCCACTTTTTAGGGTTTTCCCCTCCTTTTTAAGTTATTTTCTTCTTTTCTTGTAGCCTTTTTTTTGTCGTGAACAACTTTTAGCCCATTTTTCGGTCTTGGAAAAATTTCTAGCCTGGGAGGGCGCTCAAAGCAAATACTATACTGGGTCTTAAGAAACCAGGCCCAACTAAAGCAATACAAAAATGCTAGACAACATGGAAGAATGAATGCTGACCAAGAAATAAAAATGCACCTTTCAAAATAAAAATAAAAATGCAACATGCATGAAACCAGACATATAAATTTTTTTTTATAAGCACCAGACATATAAAAATTAAAAGACCATCTAAAAGTTATTTGCTTTAATTATCTAGTTCCTCACCTCACTTACACTTCCATTGTCATTTATCACTACTAAAAGACTAGTTTCCATTTTTCAGCCTATCAACATATAGGTCTAGCCCAATATATATGCTAATAATATATTGAACTACCTCTAGAATTTTGGTTTTAAAATTAAGATTCAACTACTCCTTGGCTGTAGCTGAAGCAATCTTTACAAAAATAACACAGCTCAACCACAGCAAACTGCAACCTAAATAAACAATAACCTGCCTTAGCCTCTGTATGCATGTGGTGCAAACCCATACAGATATTATTACGGCAGAAGCATCTGACACACCACATCAAAGTGGGGACACATGTTTTCTATCATAAACAAAGGGAATAACCCCACAGGCACAGAATTAGCAGATATCTTAAATATTCACTTTATAAAAAAAATAAAATAATATTATTTTTCCCAATGACTCTACACTCCCAAAATCCATCATCATACACGTGAGACACGGGGCTCACATGCATAGATAGAATTTGCCTGTTTCAGCGAACTCACCGGTATAGTCCAAGTAGTTAGTAACTAGGACCCTTTAATCATATATACAGGGCTTAAATCCTGATGATGAGAATATAGTTGTATCTATAAGTAGAGGAGTTATCACTTAACTGACACTCTACATTCTCGGACGATTAGTCCTATGACTATTAGCTGTGGGATACTCTGTGTTTCATAAATAAAAAAAAAAAGATATTGGTTTTGGCCATAGTCCATGTGCCTTGTCCATATCAATTAATACAACTGAAATCTATGAGCGGATGGTTCTGATCTGACGAGCAAAAAGAATCCAAGTGCAATGGAGGGTCATATCCCCAATGCCAGGCCAATTGAGGCAAGAAATCCCCCATTTCCTAAATATGCATTTATGATTGTCATCAAAGGTGTCACATAAATTCCCTAGACATCCCACTGAAAATCAGTTAATGTCAGGGATGGTGATTGAAATAAGTACCAGTAGTAATGTTAATTTCCATCCATCCATACATGGTTTCCAAAGAGAATGTCAATTTAAATGAGTTTGGGATTACAATGCTAAAAATTATATGGGTTTGACCAACGAGTACTCTAAGGATATTGATTAAGAAATTCGTCAAAAGTAGGTTTTTATTGAAACTTCAAAGATAACATTTCTCAGAATTTTGAATACATTACTTCCAAATGAAAACCTTCTTATTTTGATTTATTAACCAATATCCTTAAGGCGCTGGTTAGCATTCTCCAAATTGTATATGTCTTGTAAATATCGTAAACTTGTGGAAGTCATTCACTTCAATTGGGACTAAAGTTGCATGTAAAATCCACTTTCCCTCATAAGGGCAAAAAAAAAAAGGAGAGGTTTTGATTGGTGCTCAAAGATTTATTGATAGGGTATGGGAAAGAGGGAGATAAAGACACCTTCAGTTACGGAGCAAGTGAAAGCAAAAGACATAGGGAAAAAGGGGTTAATCCACTCAATAAGCCAGAGCATTGGACAGAGGGGTAAAGAAAGACAATGAAGCAAAGTTTGTACCTTTGTTATTTTTCTGTTATCGTATCTAGCATAGCAAAAAGGAATAGATCCTTGTATAAAGCACTTGTTGTATAAGAAAGAGTGCACATATTTTTGCTACATAATCATATAGGCGGGGGTGCCTTGTCTTCGCCATATTTAATGTAAGGTACTCAAAAATTAATGAAAAGAAAAGAAAAAAAATAATTTATCTCTTAATGCCAATATCACTTTATTTATTGAGTTTATTGGGAATTATAGAAAGAGCTCCCTGGTTTATAGTACTAGTGTTGATAAATACTCCTAACTAACCTGACCGAAGTGTTAGATTTGAATGCACAGAATTCACATTAAGAGGGGTATCTGAAAATCACCCGACACAACACTGAGCAAGTGAGGAATAACATGAAGGATCGATTGATTTGAGTAGTGATAGCTAACTAGGTATGGGTTTGGTGCTGAAAATGTTAAGAAAATATTGAGGACACGCAGCTCAAATTACTTTAAACAAAAAGATAAGGTAGATAGATACTTGGTGCACCAGAATTTCTATGTTGTACGAAGGCTGGCTTTCCCTAAACGATGACATGAAAAACATCCCATACGGCAAACCACTTTTGGCCAAGGTACAACCTCTCTTATCCTTCTCTCTTTCTAGGAGGACTCATTAGTGTCTTTTCAACAAGGAAAAGCTAATACATTTGTTCATTTATGGATATCATTGTGTAGAATGGTATATCAGTAGCTTATATATTAAATAAATTATGAACTTTTATATACTATTTTTATGATGTTTCTAAAGGAATATATCATTGCCATTTTGTTAATGAATAGTTAATAATTTTTTGCTTCCAAACATTAAGTGAATTATTTATCTTTTTGGACTTCTGGAGTTGTTTCTCGAATAAGTAAGCATATTGATGTTTGTTTCAATTGTGCACATGTGGGTGGCTTCGTCTTTGTTAGCAGCATGTTTGTGGTAAATTTTGTACACCACACACCCTAGTTTGGAGTGTGCAAATTGAATTTTGTATACAAATAAGATTGTTTGACAAAACATAATTAAATTACGTTGAATATGATTTTGGGCATCAACTCATGATCTGAGTGAAAATGAAAAGGAAAAAAAAAAAAAACTTCTCATTTTGGTTCAAACCATAATTCAAACATATATGATAAGGCTTTTTTTTTGTTCCACATTTATCCTCGCACGCAATTATGGAGACTAATCTCTCAAGTCTTATAGGATCACAAGAGCAGCAAAACTCTCACTCAAGAGTTCTAACACTGCTGAATTTTCGGGGCTACAATTTGAACTAGATATCACTAATTAAGTTGGAAGAAACCAGTATCATCTCATTTAAACACTCATATACGATAAGTCTTGTCAGTAATAACTTTTACCTTTGGTAAAATGTGAGTTTTCAGGAGAGAAAAAATGATAAAAAAGAAATAGCTGGCAATATTTGCACACAGTTTTATATTATTTTTTTTCTTGTATAGAAATAGTTAATCATAATATTGCATAAAGACTCATATTTAATTTGTTAAGTTTTATAATATATGTAGATTGCTTGGAATCTTGCATTGCCTGCTCCAGTTCGTGAGGTGTAGGTTATATATATATATACACCCCTGTTGGACAACTCCAATCAATAACAATTGAATTTAATTACAGAAATGATATTTGAACACCCGGGTGCGACACCTGCATTGTAGCGCTACAGTAACGCTATTGTAGCGCTTTTTTTTCCCCCTCAAATTTTGACTTTTTTAAAAAAAAAATAAAAATTTAACTTTTTTAAATACTAACATTTTTGGTTAATTACGTACAAATATCTGGTTAATTCAGTTCATTATATGGTTAATGGGTTATCCTGAAGCTTACAATCATTTTTCACAACCATGTAAATATTTGGTTAATCACATGCAAATTTCTGGTTAATTCAGTTTATTATATGGTTAATGGGTCTTTTTTTTTTTGGGACAAATTTCGACTTTTTTTAAAACAAAAACACATAATCCTTTGAAAATGGTTGGTTAATTCAATGCATTCTGTGGTTAATCGGTAACTCTGATGCTTCAACCATTCTATATGGTTAATCACGTGCAAATATTTGGTTAATTCAGTTCATTATATGGTTAATGGGTTATCCTGAAGCATACAATCAATTTTCACAACCATGTAAATATTTGGTTAATCACATGCAAATTTCTGGTTAATCAGTTCATTATATGGTTAATTTATGTGAAAAATTATTGTAAGTTTCAGGATGATCCATTAACCATATAATGAATTGAATTAACCAGATATTTGTACTGGATTAACAAAAAATGTTAGTATTTAAAAAAACTATTTTTTTATTATAAAAAAGTCAAAATTTGTAAAAAAAAAAATTAAAATAAAAAATACTGTAACACTACAGTAGCACTACAGTACCCGGGTGTCGCACCCGGGTGTTCATATATCATATCTCTTTAATTAGGATAGATTCTAACAAGGACTCAGAGAAAGAGTCTATTGTTCATATATCATATCTCTTTAATTAGGATAGATTCTAACAAGGACTCAGAGAAAGAGTCTATCTTCGCTTAATTATTTGATTATTTCATTGTATATCACTTATTTTGACATGACTGAATATTAGTGACCGATGTAATCGGTTGCTAAGACATTTGTCGTATTCTTAATCCAATCTCTTACTGTCTAAACTCATAAACTTAAAGAAAATCCTAGCCAAAATACTAGTTTTTCGAAAGAGAGAATCTTTTAAACTTAAATATGATATTAATTTTTAATTTTACTTAGCCGATGTAGGAAAGAAGAAGATACTTGCCCTTTTTTCTTTACATGCATAGTGCAGACTTTGGTTATCTTCCCCAAGTGCACTCATGTAGTTATTATAATTAGTTACCTATTCATGTATTAATTAATCTTCCTTTCAAGCTCACACCCTCGTCTGAGCTCCAAGCTCAGGGACTGTGAACCATATCTAGCCTAATAAGTTTGATCATAGGCATGCAAGGCTAGGCTTGACTGCTTGACCAAGTCAGTCGTCCCATTGTTAGGCTTGATGCATCTCGCCAGACTTAGGAAGGAAGTCACTCTGACCATAAATAGTGCCCTACACCCTGCGATGGTCAGCATTATGCCAATAAAGATTCGATGATCATCCCTGGAACTTACCCCAAATCCGAACCCTACCAAGGGTCCATACCCCAGTGTTCTCAAACTATCACAAGAGCTTTCAAAACATAAGGACAAAATAGGTAAATTGATCATATGTGTTTATTTTATTTTTTATACTGATCCTATAAGTTTTTATTTTTTAAAATTGGTCCTATACATTACGTTCCTTTTTCACATTAGTCATTTTCGTAAATTTTGACCTAACGCCGTCAATTTTGATCTGACGTGGCTATTATCTTAGTCTGACGCGTGGCATCAAAAGTTACAGCATTAGGTCAAAATTGAGGAAAATGACTAATGTGAAAATGGAACGTAACGTGTAGGATCAATTTGAAAAATTAAAAACTTATATGACAAATGTGAAAAATAAAATAAACATATATATAGGACCAATTTACCTATATATTTTGCCAAACCTAAACCTTTTAATAAACATGCCAGAATAAAGAGATCCAATGTTTTAAATAAAGATCCGTGAATCCGAAACGCAACTATAATTATAACCATATTTTTCTGTATTTTCATGTAATTATATGTAATGACGGTAAACACAACACGACCGCAACCATGATTTAAAATCTTGCTGAGATAATTTAACTTATATAAGACATTTTTTATTTTCCAAACACTGACCCCCCAAGGTTTTTTTGGTAGAAAATGACCCCCCAAGGTTTAGAACAACAAAATATTTGCTTTTTTTGTCCAATGTACTCTTTGTACAGATTACCTTCGCACATCAATCATAAATTATTAGATTCGTTTTTTGATATATGTACACATTTAGATGAGAACGTCTGGCTTTATGATTATAGGTAATTATGATCTCCATTTGAGTAATATATTGTTTGAACCTTAATCTATGCAAGTGGTGCTTTATGATAAGTATTTATCGGAATTGATACGTTAAGACAATCATACTGCAGAATATTTAAAGTAGGCGCTGATATATCATTTGAAAAGATATAATATCATTATCATAACTCAAGTACATACATACTCACATATTTTTATTTTTATTTGTTTCCCAGGGTATCCTCCGCACTTAACTACGGAGACTAATCCCTCGAGTCGGGTAGGACCACAAGTGCGACAAAGCTCTCTCTCCAGAGTTTTAACGCTACTGCATTCCCAGGGCCAAAATTCGAATTCGAGACCTCTGGTTAAGCTGAAAGAGAACCGTGTCATCTCATCCAAGTGCTATACATACTCTCACACACACACACACACACACACATATATATATATATATATATATATATATATATAATAAACTTTTATAAACTTTTCTCATGTGTTATGTGTTTGTATTTTTCTTTTATCGGAAATAGTTTTTTTTTTTATCAGAAGAAATAGTTTTATTTAGAATAACAAGTACTAAACCCTGAGTACAAATTAATAGAGTGAAAACCCCACACGTGTTTGTATCATTATTTGAGGGAAAATACATTTGCTGCAAATAGGGTAACCGAGTAGGGGAATAAGAGGGTGAAATTACTAAAAGTAGAAAATGGCTCATTAATAATTAGGTAATGGATAGCTGACTAATGTGCAAAAACATTAACTTTGGTTCACTGAAGGAGGACTTCTGGGATATTTTCCTTTGAGTAATGATATTCTAACACCTGATTTGGACATCTCCAGCAACACTTTGGTTAATCACGTGCAAATTTTTGGTTAATTCAATTCATTATATGGTTAATGGGTCATCTGAAGCTTATTTTTCATAACCATGTAAATATTTGGTTAATCACATACAAATATCTAATTAATTCAGTTCTTTATATGATTAATGAGTCATCATGAATTAACCAAATATTTGCACGTGATTACCCATAAAATAAACTGAATTAACAAAATATTTGTACCGATTAATCAACGTGTCAAAAGTTGGTGTCAACTTTTGGTGTTAGAATATTATTAATGTTGTCCTTTTTGCCAACTAAGAGAAACTTAAAGAAATGGAAGGACTTAAGGCCATGGTTTAAACCATAGGAGAGTAGCACCGAGTGACACCACTTTGCTGTTGCCTACCCACATTTTACTCCTTTATTTATGATCCTATGTTTGTGTAGGGTCCTGTAGGCATGTGTTTCTGCCCTTTGCTCTAACACATGTATATATCAGAAATCTTTGCCATAAACATTCACACGTATTTTAGAAGAAGATTATTCAATATTATATATATTATACACACGTTATTTTACCTTTATAGGTTTTTAAATTTTTAATTACGGTTAGTTTTATTTCATTTTTTGTACATGTATATTTTAATTCTTTGTACATACTCGTAAATGTGAGAAATGTATCATACAAATGTGCTAGTTTATGTCTTTTGTGTAGACTCTAATTCCATTCAAGTCTTTGAATTTGACTCATTTAAAGTGATGAGTATTCATTTTAGAGAAGAGGGAAATGTTTTTTTTTTTTTTTTTAACGAAATATCATAATTAGTGTCTTTGGATCTCAAGGTAGCATCTTGGGTATTCTGACAAGCTTCGACATTTTGGATCGACTATGAAACTAATTCTTGATCGGCTATTTAGAGCAGAGAATTAACTCTCAATTCTCGTAACCTCCCAACTAAAGTGTCGGTTTGCAGGATTCGAACTTGCATTCTTCTCCTTATGAGTTCGAGATGCTTATCACTCGACCTACCCTTGATTGGTGGGGAAGTAAGGATTTTAATCATTAACGAAAACAAGGTTAATATTATATTATGTATACATGTAACAAATTATAAATTTCTTAGAACTGAAGTTATTAATTTGTTTTCTTATCAATATTCGATATCTTTCATTTTCCTCTCCAAAGTAAATCTCTGACTTTGGATGAAAGAATTGAAATTCAAAGTTTTCACTATATGCACATAAAATCAGCGCCTGTGGGTGGGGACTACCTGTGTCAGCTTGAGACATGTGGCCTTTATTCTACTAGTATATGCATGCACCAAATCGAACAAGATTTAGTTACTGTGCAATTTGTGTGGATATATAAATGCGCTGTATTTTCACTTGAATAATTATTGATAAAAAGAACCATAAAAAATTATATTTAGTGATTTTTATAAGGAAAACAGATATACTCCTTGCTTGGTTGGCATGATTTTGACTCACAGAACCAAGAATTGAGTCAAATTTCAAATTATTGGGAAATTTATGTGAGTATCGAAATCTCAAATCCAAGACTAATAACGAACAAAACTTGTTGACCCTCAACGTGATATTGTTTTTTCTTCTTCCTATCAAATTTTCTGTCAGATCATACACCTCCATCGACGGGATAGTTTCTATAATTAGAGTATACAATTTTCCCCAATTACTTCTTTATAGATTGCACGATATGTGCAATTGCATGCTTAGTCAACTCAAATTCCCTAGCTGAAATAATCTCTACATGCTTCCCAACAATTGCTTGGTTGGCATGATTAGGCCAGTGCCATGCTTCTTGCCATTTTTTCCACCACGTACGAAGGCACATATAATGACTTAGATAACTAAAAGCATAACATACAAAGAAACTTCTAACGGGGCAAGGAGGGAGCTATAATAAGGCCATCTCCAACGCAGTGCTTAATAAGCATCTTTTTTAGCAAGCAGTGGTGCTTATCAATTTTGCCCCGTTGGAGTGCTTTTTTGGAAAGGTGCTTGTCAAGCACAAGTGCTTAGTTAAGCACCGATTCTTATCTTTCATTGTGGGCCCATAAAGCATTTATTTTAAATAAAAAAAACTGAGTTCATTGAGCAGCAAAAGCATTGTTGCTGAAATAAAAATAAGTGGGGTCCATTTAGTAAATATTTTTGTAGATGCTGGGTTGGAGGTATGAGGTGCTTAAATTGTAAAAAGTAAAAATGAGTGATGTGTAAACGTGGGACCCATTTAAGAACTTAAATTAGAGATGCTGGGATAAAGATGCTCTAAGTAACCTTACGCACACAATCTAACCTTAGGCACACACCATCATCTAGGCTCTAGCAACCTAGGAGGAAAACCAAACAAACCATAAACTAAAAACAACCAATTAAGCACACACCTAATTCCCTCATTACATTACATCTTTGATCCAACACCCTAGATTATATTACTATATTGAGAAAAAACTTTCTCAGCTATACATTTAGGTTAGTTCGGTGGTTACTTCAAAGTTAAACCCCTAATTAATTAATTGGTGCAGTACTCAAGCCTTGTGTCTCTTTTCAAACCATAGCCTCCACACCAAAAATTTTCCATTGGAGATAAAGATCATCAGGCCCACCCACTGCTCTACCACAATTGATTTACCGACAATATTCTTTGAGAAGACAAGAAGATCACATGATATATATCTGCAAATTGGTGTGGTTTTGGAGATTATTAGGTTTCAAGATCTATATATCAGAAGGGCATATTTATATGATCAAGATTATAATAACGATTAGATCAACCATTAAAAAAAATTAAATTAAAATTGAGACTAATCACTGTAAGGAATTTAAAGAAAAAAAGAATGGGATAATAATTAACCGCTAAATATGGCAACTTAAAATTGCAAACTAGAGGAAATTAACCACTCAAGAACCTAATCTCAAAGGAGAATGATATGCAAAATATTAATTAGAAACCTCGAGCAAGAAAACTAGAAGCAAACCCAGAAACTCAAGGAGAAAAGTGCTTTTTCTTCTTGTTTATGATATATTAAGGTTCTTTCAAAGAATTACATCACTTTTTTTTTTTTTCAAGAGTTAAATTTTGATAACTATTATTGTCAAGTTTTTTTGTACTATCAATCAATCACAAAACCATCATGTATATATATATATATATATATATATGAAGAAGGAATATGTAATGAGGATGATTCTTATTTGTACAAATGATATTGCATACCAATCAAATCTTTTTTTTTTTCCAATTGATATTATAGCACCCTTGAATGTTTAGAATATTATTTTTGGGGGATGCATAGATACTGTTGTATATATATGGGTTTAGAATAACTTCTTTACTGATGATTGGATTATATAGAGGATAAGAGCTAAATATGTAGAATGGTGATGGAAAAAGAATTTAGAAATGAATTTCACGATGATTAGGTGAGACTTAAATATTTGGTACATTTAATTACAACAAAACATTTATCGAGAAAGGTATGATAACCCGAACTCACTAATATGGAACTGAGAAAACAGACTTAAGGAAGGAATTGAGAAAGTAAGAGCAGAGATCGATAGAGACGAAACCAAGAACCCTAAGTCTCGAATATAAAACCCTTTTAGTGGGCTGTAGTGATTTTGCAAAATTAAAAAATCTAATAATTAAAAACAATTTTATAATAATAAAGAATTATTTCAATTTGTTTAATTGTTAAATAATAATATGATAAAGTTTACAAATAAAATAATGTTTTTATATTTTTAAATGATAAAAATAATTTCAATTAATAAAATAATTAATTCAGATGGAATTAAGAATTATTTATTTACGTACATGACATGACGTACCGTCGGTCACATCATCATTGATCAACTAACATTAGAGATTATTTCTAAAGTTTTAAAAAGTATAAGAACTACGTCATATGAAAATAATTGTAAGCACTAAAACTAAAGTACACCTTATTTGCAATTGTAAGGGCCAAAAAGAAAATTAGAATTTATTTATTTAAACACGTGGCATGGATTATGTAGTGTACCGTCGGTTCCATCATCACTTAACAATGATCGACTAATGGCAAAAATCAATTTCAATTTTTTTTTTGATAAACATTTTCAAAAGATTTATAATATACAAAAAACCAAAACATATGAATTTTTTTAATAAATAATAAAATCAAAATACGTCCAATTTGTAATTAGGATCAAAAGTTGATTAAGCTAAAAAGTTCAAACCGGATCATAAACACCCCTGATCTTTCTATCATATCTCATGTGTTGACACATGCGCATTCTATTTTGCAGATATTTCTAAACTTAAACTCGGGATGCAGAAGGTGCCTGGCTCGAGCAAGGACGATTCACTGGACGAATTGGGAAAACCCAGTTCCCGCGGTAACAAGTGCAGTCAAATTAGGTTCTTTCAATTCCTATATATCCAAAGACTGAAATAGAGATTAATTATTTTGTATAAAATTAGATATTCAAATTATATGATCATTTTGTTTATATTAGCTAGAAATAGAGGTAATATGTAGCCCTCATAAGTCAAATCAGTTGATTAAACAGTGAGACATAAATTATGAGTGTGTATGTTTAAATTCCTTCAATATTGCACTCCTCTCATTTCGCATTCACTTTTTGTCATTCCCCATATAAGGTTTACTATGAGTCCTCGTTGGTTAAAAAAAAAAAAAAGAAGAAAGAAATTTAGGTAATATGTAGATTTATTTTCTATTAAAAAAACTCGCATTGCCATTTCACACACCGAAAGAATCTGCCGGTACGTATTTGCTTCTCTTTTTGTAGTTTTATACAACTACATATTCCCAAAAGTTATGGATTTGGTCATCAACGCTCTACGATCACGACGTGAGAATGGAGTAACTTGTAATATCACCCTTGTAAATCACAAAAGAAAAGAGACTTTTATGCAGCAGTGCGTGATGTTACTTCATGTTTTCCCTTCAACATTAGCTTTTATTTTCTTCCTTTCTTTTTTACAAAAAAATAAATAAATTCATCTAAGGATAGGATCCTTCTCGGAAGCTGGTGAAAGTACTCTTTTTGAAAGGAAAAGTTCCCTCTTTTAATTTTCTTGTTGTATTTCTGAGAAAGATATGATATGATGAATACTATGCATGATGGTCCCCCCGCGAGTGCACATTTATATTTTTTAAAAGAATGAGACTAACCCCACCAAACCAGAGCATTCATCCAACAAATCAATGTGATTAATTAATCAGTCAAAATTTGATCATGTCTAAAGCCTTAATCACGGTCTTAGTTTCTTTGTCGCAACCACATAGGCCAGTTTTGTCAAGTGATGGGATTAACATTTTAATTAATTAGTTCTCTACTCATAAATATGAAATATAAAATTAGTTTTTATTTGATGAGACAAAACGAAAGATGAGCTAAGGAAGGTAGGCATTTTATTAATTTAACATTAATGATTAATGATATATTAACTAAAAGTTGGATCGCCCATAGCTTGAAGGGAATCTACTATGGCACGAATTCGTAACAAGTATTCGGACATGGATATGGTGCCTTTCTTTGTATTCTTTAGCTCAATTCGAAATTGTCTTACCTTTCCTCGAAGATGCGCATAGAAGAACTTGTGGATCTTGTCCCAAACCTACCATGATTGCTTGTAGCCTAGAAATCTAGGCAAGATTGAGGGCAAAAGAGAACCGAGTAACCAAGTGAACAACATTTGATCCTGCACGATCCACAACTGATAGGCTTCAGATTCAATTCGAAGCTCGCGATTGGCTTCAGAGGTGAATTGCGGTGGAATTGTTGGATTAACTACAAATCGATGAAGATTGTGAACTATGATCACAGCTTTGACCTATTGCTTCCATAAAAGGAAATTTTGATCGTCAAGCTTTGCCAAGAGAGAAGGATTGAAGTTCGCCGTAGAAGACGATATCGCCAGCGGCGCAACGGTTTCAGTGAAAGGGTTGCCATAAGTAGGTGACTGAGATGCGGCCATTAGAGACGAGGAACAGAAACTAGCTCAAGATACCATAGTCGAATAGAAACTAATGACAGAGAAGAGAGAGAGAGAGAGAGAGAACTTGTATATTTCTGTTATTGAAAATTCTAATTACATTGAGCTATATATTTATAGCTTGAGCTTCTAGCAGCTCTTTGCAACTATCTAATAACTGTCATAACCGAATGGTGTTGACTCAGCATCATGAGCTTACGAGAGATCATGCAGCTAAGCTGGTCTTATACTCTATTAGGAAAATTCCAAATAACTCTGTAGAAGTCGCCATTATATATATATATATATATATTTGATAAGTCAAAGTGTATTAGTAACGAGTACAAGAGGTACCCAACTCATTTACATAGAATAGAAGATCAAAGATAGATAACATGTAATTTACATATTGACCAAAGCATGAATCAGTATGAGCATTACACTAATCAAACAAAAAACAAGGCATAAAGAACTACCAGGAACGACTAAAAACAACCAACCAAGCATACATAGGTGAAAATAGCACCTACAACTAATGATATAAGATAAACCATAAGGATAATTGCCCAAAAAAAAAAAGAAGCAAAATCCCCAACGGAAGAACATCCATCCAGAAAGTGATAATCCAAGAAATAGTGGACTTCCAAAAACTGTCCAAGCATAAGCCTCCCAAGGGTAGTTGTAGCATCCTGTAGGTAATTCCACCAAAGACCCGTAAGACCATAAAGTTGCAACGTCCCCCAAGGATAACCACCAGGCACCTTTTCATAGAGATTGAACGGCAGTAGAAATTCCATCACCAGTAGAGTGCCTAGGATTACTTGAAAACAGCATTAGCACAAATATTGGCAGCATCCACCGAAACCAAAAGAAGATAAGAAAGCTAAGCAAATAATTGGAAGTAGTATTAGCCAACAGCTCCCGGAAATTTTTTTCTAGAGCAGTCCAGAGTAACACCAGTTCACAAAGACCATCCAATAACAATGAGAAAATCTAGTAAGTAAAAAATCGACAGCAAAAATGGAGGACAAGAACAGTCCCCCGGCGATTAGCATTCAGTGAAGAAGGTCCCAAAGGAAGTGACCTTTTTCGGTAAAACAAAGATCATAAGGTTGGGGACCAAAAGAGACATAAGAGGTAACCCAGAAATCTACTAGAGAAAAAAACCAAAGTGAAGCATCGAAAGACTAAAAACAAGCAAAGATAGAAACTCTCCCTTACCAGGATCACACAAACACACCAAAAAAGAAAGAAAGGAAAAAAGAAAAAGAAAAAGAAGCCTCACCCATAAAGGCAAGGTTTAACACCAAGGAGAAAGAAAGGGTTAAAAGTGTTTGTTCGGGGGGGGGGGGGGGGGGGGGGGGGGGTCTAGAAAAAACACCCACTCAGAACAACCAAAGCATGGATAAAACTCTCACTCAACAAAACAACAACTCAACAAACAACAATTGTAGGAGAATAGGAATCACTCGGAAACACTCTCAACCTACCAAAAAACTGAATGGCAAAAACCATCACTACTAGCCACTCATCTCCAACTGAGAAGACAGAACAATGTCCGTCCTCTTGCCTCAGACCTGGAAAAAAAAATTAGTTACCAAACCAAAGTGTATAAACTTGTTAGCTATAGTGAACATTTCATAGATGCATTTGTTTTTCAGCCGAAAGGCTCCCTAAACCAACCCCAACTCCAGTGACACACACCCAAAAAAAGAAAATATTCCACCTCACAATATTTTTGGAATTCTCTCATTGCCCCCAACCTGAATTTAGAATGGTTGAAAAATGTTGATACCCAAACTAAGGCAGTCGACACATCTCAGTTTCATCACCTGGATTTAAGGGCAAAACAATAACACTTTGCAGCACCCTTGAAACACTTTCTGGAGCCAAGGGACAGCAATCAAGTTACATAGTGTTAAAGGCTAGATGCATACATTCCAAAGGGCAAATACACCAGTCAGTGAAAAAGAAGGTAGAACCACCTTCATGTTGAATTTTTTATTTTATTTTTATTTCTAGCTAATCAAATAGACCAGACCGTTGCAAACCAAGGCACCATCCATATCTTCTTCAACTTCTTCCCTCTCACCAAGCCGAGATGGCTCTTAAAGTGCAACCTTGATTCAACTGGAAAAGTTACCTGAAACCCTAGCCAACTATATACCTTACCCCAAACCAGGAAGGCGAAAGAGCAATTAAAGAACAGGTGGATTACCGATTCCACCCCTCGACCAAAACCTTAAAAAAAAAAAAAAAAAAAAGGTGTTATTTGGTGCATCCCATGGGTTGGTTAAAGCTTGGGCTTGTTTCAGAATCCTCAGATGAGCTGACTTAGAGGAGTAAAAGCCATCTGAGCTAAACCTCCAAATCCAAACATCCTCAATATCTTCGTTTAGTTCTAACATCTCAATAACTGACTTCAGTTCCGTCAGGAGATCCTCCTTCCAGACAAATAAAGTCCTTCTCCAAGTTAGGTTCCACTCCCATCTTCCACCACTTCAAGAACCCAGATCAGACACAAGTGCCATTTTATTTTCTGCAGTCTGGAATAGTCTCTCAAATCTCTCACAAAGTGCACTATTGCTGACCAAGGATCAAGCCAGAACAAGGTTGATTTCCCATTCCCAATCTTTTTAGACAAACCATCTCTAAACCAATCCGAGTCTTGATTCCTCAGGACTAATCTCTTTAGATCTTTCCACCATAGTGATTGTAGAGCAACTGGTCGTACTCTTTGGAGATTGTGCCATGGGTTGAAAATATCCCTGTATCTCTCCTTCACAACTTTTAACCACAAGGAATCCTTTTCAATCAGCATTCTACATTTCCATTTCCCCAATAAACTTAGGTTTAAAATTCCTAAGTCCCTCACCCCCAACCCTTTTTTAGTTTTTGGCTTGCATACCACCTCCCACTTCACCCATGCAATCCTCTTAATATCTTCTGTTTCTCCCCTCAGAAAGGAACACAGGATCTTTGTTAACTTCCTTAATGACTTTTTGGGTGCTTTCATAAAGAATAAGTTGTAGACTAGCCTTCCAAGGAGATAATCTGGATTTGAATTTTTCAATGATGGGTTCCCAGGTAGACATTTTTATTTTTATTTTTGGATTTGTGCCGACTGACAAACCTTGATAGGAAAATGAATTGTCCCTACTATGCAATTCAAAAACTCGGAAGCCACATACATGAAACCTGACATTCAGACCTACCAAACTGCTCATATGAAAGTTCACTTTCAAACCTGACACCAATTCAAAGCTACGGAACATTGACTTCAAGGTCCAAAGATTATCAAAGCTTGGCTCACCCAGAAAGATTGTCTCATCTGCGAATTGTGTTGTGTTTTTAATTTTTAATGTTATTTCAAAAATTTAATTTTAAATTCGTTTTTAATAATATCTTCAAATATTTAATTTTATTCTTTTTTGTTAATAGCCTTTTATTTCATTTAAATATGCATTAAATTGCTTTATGAATGAAATAAAGTTTCAAGTTTCAAGTTTCAATTTCAATTGTTTAAATGCATTTTATGTGAGTTTAATGGAATCAAATCAATTGTACTAAATATTCATTTTGAACATGTGTTTTAATATTATAAAATGCGATCAATTTTGAACGTTCCTCAATTAATGTCATTATTTGCAAATCTCCTTCCAATTTTTCACGTGTCCTTTTTGTGCAGCTGGAGATGTATGAGGAGCAATTTTTTGCAACGTACAAATTGTTATTATAATGACAATAACTAAATTTTAATCCCCTTTGAATGTCACATTAATTTGTTATCCAGGAAAAGATAAATACACATGAAAAGGCAAGTCTTTGGATGACCTATATGGGAGTGGCATACAAGATAGAAGAATTCTGAGTTGTTTCACAATTTCGAGTGGTATTTGATTTTGCTGTTCTAGTCCTGGTCTTTGTGCTAGAAAAGTCTGTTATATCCTGGGAGGGGTTTCGCATTTTGTGATTATTATTTATGGGCGGAATAATCTTTAAGGACAGTGTCCTTTGACATGTCTCAGGCTTTTTCTTATAATCAACATTGTTATTTTATTGATATTCTTCTATCTTTTTCTATATTTAGTTTTATTTGTTTATTTTATTTATTATTTTTACAACAATCTTAAGGATTATTGCCAATAAAAAATTGTTTCTTCTCTAATTTCAAGTTTTAATTTTGTTTTTTTATGAGAATTCGGTATATACAACTTTTATTATTTTTATCTACACCCAAGGTTGATTCATGCTCTATGTTTCTTGTCAAGTTTAATTAGTGGGTGGACACAGGTTTCTAGACCTGATGAATGAAGGCTAAAAAATAAACATTTTTATTTTACTATTAGTTCTTTCTTGTATTATTCTTATTTTTTAATCGTATGAGGTGACTTGGTTAAGGATAAAGAAATCCAAAATTTATTCTAATGCAAATCGTGTTTATTTTATTTGATGTTATTTATTGCTTTATTATAAAGGATTTTCTTTGTTAATATTTATGCATTATACTCACCCGTGATAGCTTTGTCTGAAAGAATTTGTTAACTGCAAAGAACTTTGCAAAAGTTGAGGATGATCTAAAGTCCATCTAGAGTGGCCAAGTCATTGGCAAGGTTCTTAAGGCTTCTCTTGACAATCAATGCTGAAAGCTACTTACTATGTGGAAAATGGGATTGTAACTAAAATAGGTAATTGGTCTGTAAGTAATTTCTGAACTACTTTGCTGAGTAGATGCATGATATGCTTAATTTATGTGGACAAATTATTTATCTTTGTTATTGTTATTCTTCAACTTGAATAAGTTGATTAGACTATTGAATTTCCATGATTTTGTCCTGGAAATTTATGAAATTCATGAAGAGGAAGGACCTCGGCTCATTTATTTTATTTTGAAGTATTTGTGGAAAATTTATTTTAGAATAATATGATGTTTATGGTTTTTAATTCACACTTTATTATTTTTAGAATAATCACAATTTATTTTTGATACTAGTCCTAAACTACAGAAGGCGTGAGATGCATTCTATTTGATGCTATTTTGAGGTATAATGTTCTTTGTTGTAAATTGTGATGTTTCTTTGGCTTTTGTCTACTGAGATGGAAAAAAGAATACAAATGGCATAACCGGAATTTTGTAAATAATATCCTTGCGCTGTTGCTTTACTATTTATTGAGTGAGTTTTGCTGGAGAGATTTCTTTGGTACAACAGCTGGTAGTTGAAAAAAAGTCACATCATTTTTTTTTTATGTGGAATGTAGCTTGTGTAGTGCATCGTAGTGTTCAAATATCAGTTTCCTAGACATGGAACTGAAATAATAAGCTTGCTATTAATTCTTGTTTTATAATTCTCAATGGTTTCCATGTCTGACATATGCTTGTTAGATAACTTATGTATGTAATATTGATATCTTAATATGTTTAAGGAAAATGCTCGTTTTTGGTTGACTTGGTAACAAGAGAAAATTAAAGTCTAGATAAAGTGAGGTATAGGTAGAATGATAATGATTTCATTCTACAAGAGCAAGCCTTACACTATTCTGAGGGTAATATACATTTTGAGAATGAACTTCTGTGTTAAGGATTTTTTTTTTTTGATAAGTAAAATGTATATAATAATGAGCACAAGGGGTACTCACCCATATAAAATGGTAACCAAAATGTAACAAGCCTATGAGACAAGTTATGGGATCAACCCCGGCAATTTTAACTCATGAATTTGATGATGGCTAAGAAAGATTAGATATGTGTCAATTGTTGGAGGTGGTTCACAAATACACGCACACAGTGGACTCAGGAAATGGAGAAAAGGAATAGAGTATAGAACTGAATGTATATGAGTGAATATTATTGACTAAAGAATATATGAAAATACACACAGCACTTTATATTTATAGTGCTTTACAAAGCTAAACAGACTAACAAACTTAACTAATTATAACTGTCCTAACTAACTTCTACTAATATATATGGTTTAAATTAACTACAACATACCCCTATTAATTCAAACACTCTAAATTTATAACACCTAGCTCCTCTCTGAGCTTTACAAACCTATCAGCTTTTACAGGTTTAGTTAGAACATCAGCCACTTGAATTTCAGTAGGACAGTGTGCAACTTCCAGCACTCCTTTATTCACTTGCTCTCTGAGAAAATGAAATCTGGTCTCAATGTGCTTGCTTCGGCCATGAGACACTGGATTCTTGGCTAAGTTTATAGCAGATTTGTTGTCTATGAGCAGCTGTATAGGCTTCTTCAAATCAATCCTCATCTCACTCAGCATTGAGTCTAACCATATAGCTTGGCAAGCTGCATAAGAGCCAGCTATGTACTCAGCTTCACAGGATGATAATGCCACAACTGGTTGTTTCTTAGAGCACCATGAGATTGGTGCACCAAGAAATTTGAACAAGTATCCTATTGTGCTCCTTCTGTCCACCTTGTCTCCACACCAATCCGAGTTTGAATATCCTAGCAAACCAATCATTTGTTGATCTGTTTTACTAGGAAATAGCACACCATACTTCAAAGTCCCTTTTACATACCTCAAGATTCTCTTGGCAGCTAGCATGTGAGACTTCTTTGGTTGATTCATAAATATGCTAATGAGACCAATTGAGAAGCACAAATCAGGTCTACTATTGCACAAATACCTCAAGGAGCCAACTAACTGTTTGAACACAGTTGCATCTACATCTTCTTCTGTATCAGTCAATTCAAGCTTCAAATTTGTCTCTGCAGGTGTTGATGCAGAGTTACAATCCAGCATCTTGAACCTCTTAAGCACCTCAATTGCATATTTCTTTTGATGCATTACAATTCCTTTTGGAGTAGTTGCAAACTCTATTCCAAGGAAATAGGACAACTTTCCTTAAGTCTGTCATTTCAAACTCAGCCATCATTAGTGTTTTAAAACACTCAATTTCTGTAGGATCATTTCCAGTTACTAGCAAATCATCAACATAAAGGCAAATTAGCAGCAAGCTTGCCTTTTTCTTCACCTTCACATATACACCATACTCCACTGAGCATTTGGAAAACTCATGCTGGAGAAAGAAAGTATCTATCCTTCTATTCCAAGCCCGAGGGGCTTGCTTAAGGCCATAAAGAGCCTTATTCAGTTTGTATACCATGTCTTCTCTTCCTTTGATTTCAAAACCTGGTGGCTGAGTCACATACACTACTTCTTCAAGAGGACCATTTAAGAATGCAGATTTCACATCCATGTGAACTAGAGGCCATCCACTGCTGCTTGCTAAGGCCACTACTAGCCTTATGGTTTCTAGTCTTGCCACTGGTGCAAAGACTTCTGAATAGTCTATTCCAGGTTTCTGCAGAAAACCTCTAGCAACCAACCTTGCCTTGTGCTTGGCAACAGAGCCATCAGGATTCAGCTTCAATTTGAATATCCACTTAACATCAATTGGCTTCTTATCTGTTGGCTTATCAACCAGATCCCATGTATGGTTCCTCTCAATGGCATTTAGTTCTTCTATCATTTCTGCCTTCCAGTCCTTCTCTTTCATAGCTTCTTGATGATTTACTGGCTCTGCATCTGCCAGTAAAGCAAAATGGACCAATTCACCTTCTGATGAAACTGCATTATCAGGCAGCATATCAAAATCTTCAAATCTGCTTGGCATCTGCCTTTGTCTCTGTGGCCTTGTAACTTGGATGGCTTTAGTGATCAATTTTTGCTCATTCCCTTCAGAATCATCTTCAATCAATATTGGAATCAGTGGATTAAGGCTGCTCTTTTGCTCCTTCCAATCCCATGATTCAGTTTCATTCACATACACATCTCTGCTTATTTCAATTTTCTATTTCACTGGATCATACAATCTATATGCACCAGTAACATGATATCCTACTAAGATCATAGTTTCACTTTTATCTTGCAGTTTCTTTCTTCTAGCATCAGGGACATGTTTAAAGCATATAGAACCAACGATCTTCAAATGACTTACCATTGGTTTCCTGCCAGACCAGCACTCCTCAGGAACCTTCTGTTTAAGTCTCTTTGTAGGACATCTATTGAGCAAATAAGCTGCTGTGGTAACTGCTTCACCCCAAAAAGAATGTGGCAGCTTCTTTTGTTTCATCATGCTTCTGGCCATATTCAGTACAGTTTTATTTCTCCTCTCAGCCAATCCATTATGTTGAGGAGTATAGGGAGCTGTTACCTCATGTTGGATACCACACTGCTCACAGAAAACCTGAAACTCCTTTGATGTGTATTCTCCTCCACCATCTGTTCTGAGAATCTTGATCACCTTGCCACTTTGCCTTTCTGTTAATGCCTTAAACTTCTGAAAGACTTTAAACACTTCACTTTTAGTCTTGATCAAGTAAAGCCACAACATTCGACTAAACTCATCAACAAAGGACACAAAGTACTTATTTCCACCTAGAGAAGGAACTTCAAAAGGACCACATACATTTGAGTGTACTACATTCAACACATCAGAAGCTCTCATAGGTAGATAGGAATTAAAGGCATTCCTAGATTGTTTTCCAGCAAAACAAACTTCACACACTTTCTCAGGCACAACAATTTTAGGAAGTCCTATCACCATTTCATCTGCAACTAACTGATTTAGACTTCTAAAATTCAAATGACCAAACCTCAAGTGCCAGATCCAACTTTCTTGGTCTGTCATGGTAGCTTGAAGACACTGCATCTCAGCTGTGTTGATATTGGCCTGAAAAGTTCTGTTCTTTGAGAGAGGAGATCTAAGGACCAGTCTTTGATTTTGATCAAATAGCTCCAATGAGTCATGCTTCATTGTGACAGAAAACCCCTTTTCTACCAGCTGCCCAACACTCATCAGATTACATTTCATTCCAGGCACAAACAACACACTTTCAATGAGTGCTGTCTTGCCATCTTTTCTTTTAATCACAATGTTACCAACACCCTCAGCTGCTAGGGTTCTGCTATCTGCAAGTCTGATCTTGGTCCTTCTGCTTGAGTCAAAATCACTCAACCATTCTTTGTGGCCAGTCATGTGGTTGGAACAACCTGTATCAAGATACCAAGCTTCTGTGTGAGGATTCCCATCATTGGTTGCTACCAACAAGACATGATCTGAATCAGAATCCTCATCTTGAGCCACATTTGCCTCCTCCTCATTTCCTTTGGATTGCCTCCCTTTGCCATGCTAGCAGTCAGCTGCATAATGTCCCCATTTTTCACAATTGAAGCACTGAACCTTCCTTTTATCCACCATTTTCTTTCTCCTCTGGTTGTTGACAGGCCCTCCTCCCTTCTGTTTTGAATATTCAGGCTTTTCATCAACCTTGGCCCTTTCTTTATTGTTGGACCAGTTCCCTTTTCCTCTTCCTTTTCCTTTCTTCCAACTTCTTCTGTCAGCATCATCCTTCTTGATCACTCGAGCCTGGAAAGCTTGATCAGCTTCTCTCACACCAGACCTCTCATTGAGTCTTTGCTCATGAGCCTCAAGAGAGTTTTGCAACTCATCAACCTTCAACTCCTCAAGATCTTTAGACTCCTCGATTGCCACAACAATGTGATCAAATCGAGGGGTCAAGGTTCTCAAGATCTTTTCAACCATTTGCTGATCTGTAAATGATTCACCACATGACTTCATTGAATTCACCAACTGCAGCAGCTTGTTGAAGTAGTCAGCAACTGAATCTTGATCAAGCATAGACAGCAACTCATACTGTCTTCGAAGTGATTGTAATTTCACTTTATTGGTCTTCTCTGCACCTCCATATGCCTTAGCCAAGATGTCCCATGCTTCTTTTGCAGTCTTGGCCTTGGCAATCTTCTCAAAGTTCACAGGGTCCACACACTGATGAAGAAGGCACTTGGCCTTGTAGTCCTTCTTCTTTGCAGCTCCATTATCTTTCTCTGAGATACCATCCTTCACAACTTCGAGTATCTCTTGGAAGCCAAAGATTGCTTCCATTCTTACGATCCATTGATCGTAATTCTTGCCATCAAGAATCGGGAAAGATGGTAGGAAACTTCCATTACCATTGTTAGAAGCCATATCTGCTTCTGTCGAACACAGGTCCCAGTCTTCTTGCTCTTGATACCACTTTGTTGGAGGTGGCTCACAAATACATGCACACAGTGAACTCAGGAAATGGAGAAAAGGAATAGAGTATAGAAGTGAATATTATTGACTAAAGAATATATGAAAATACACACAGCACTTTATATTTATAGTGCTTTACAAAGCTAAACAGACTAACAAACTTAACTAATTATAACTGTCCTAACTAACTTCTACTAACAGATATGGTTTGAATTAACTACAACATCAATTCGGTATGATTTTGAAAGGTACTATTACTCTTATTGTGTTTGTTGATGCAAGCTAGTTAAAAATAATGAGATTGATATAAGTATTGATTCGAAAGATATTATGTGTGAATTTATTAAAATGTTCAAAGGTATGAATTATTGTTATTTTAGTATTATGATCTATCCATGTGTATTTTACATGATGTATATAATAGAATTATATTATGGTTTATCTTTTTGGATGAGGATAACTGGATGAGCAAGATTGTTTTTGCAGAATTTATATTGAGGCAATTACAAACTTGGAGTACATTCTCCTTTGGAACAATTTTTTTATAATTACATTGGTTATTGGCAAAGTGGAAATGCTAGTATGATGGTAAAGAACATGAGAATTTTCAAATTCTCAATTTCGGTGTGCTGCTACAGTCTTATTGTGATCATGTTCTGATAAGAGGTGTTGTCAATAAATTGACATCATATGCTTAAGTGATTTTTGGGGCTGACATTGAAAATAATATGTGATATTATGACCTGTGGGGGTTGTAACTTGTAAAGTCACGTGATCATGCATTTTAAATGCATGAGTATGAAGAGGAATGTTAATCCTCCTAAGACCAAAGGCAAACTTGGTTATGGAGATAATATAATTGTTGAAATAATTCTCAGATTATTCTTGTGACAAATGTTTAAAAAAAATGGATGGTGACTTTGGGATTACCAAGCGTATTTGTGCAAATAAAGATGTTTTCTGCCTCTTATATTTTTGTAGGGGATGAACTAGATTTCATGTTTTCTGCCTCCTACATTTTATAGGGGATGAACTGGATTTCTCACTGTATTAAAAATGCAGTGATGCTCATTGAATTTTAGATTCAAACATGATGTATTCACCTTTTGTGGTGTAATTACTTGGAGATCAGCCAAACAAAAATTTATTGTAAAATATACAATGGGGTCAGAGTTTGTACTCTAAAATTGGCTGATAATGAGGCTAAATGGTTGAAAAGCTTTTTAGCAAATATTTTATGAGTTAAATAAATTAACTCCTTTTATGTTTATGTATTGTGTTTGCCAAGCGGCAATAGTCATTGCAAAGAAAAATACTTTCAATGACAAGAATTGTAAAACATTTTGTGCTTAAGCAAAGATGGATTGTGTGAAGTCAAAAGTGGATTTGGTCAATCTGCTAACTAATAACACATCGAGGGGAATGAGATTTAAGCCAATGTTAAATTAACGGTGATGGTAACCCAACCTTTGTGATTGGAGATTCCATGAAGAAGGTTCATATGGGTAATAATAAGTCACTTGTTAGTTCTGGTAGCACCCTTAATTTTGTCTCTTCCTATGGTGTGAGAAGTGCTAGACTGCATTTTTTGGGAGGTTAAGCTAAAAGCTTTTAATGAATTTCATATCCCTTATGGGTGGTGTATAAAGTGCAGTATACACTTGATGAAATCACTTATATGAGTGCGGAGTGGGGCCGCTCCTATGAAATTATGGCATAATTTCTAAAGTACTCATGAATAACCAAGCATGCGCATGGCCGAAAGGCGCCAAACAGCGTAACAGCAAGATCTGTGGGGGTGTAAAGTGATTGATAGGATTCCTACTTACATAAAGTGTATTGGTTCATAGAAGTTTAAAACTTCACCAATACATTGTAGGTAATCGGCCTATTAGTGTAGGTCTGGTTTATAGTCCAAGAGACACTAGATTCGAAACATTTATACTATGTTGTTTTCTAACTCAGAATATGTATCTATCTTCAAATTTTTGAAATATGTGGGGGATTGTAGGTGGGAAATTTTGTTCCAAAAGGTTTGGATTTACCCAATTCCACTGCTCACCTAACAAGATCACTTAAACATTCAAAAGCTATCAAGGAAAGAAAAGGAGCTAAAGATATTTTAATCTCGTCTGTAGGAGATCCATTAACCAGGATATAGAAGTTGACCTCGAAAAGATACAAGCCCTCATCTAAGATCTCCATTTCTCATTAAAACCAAGATTAATCATCATATCTTCAAGGAAAACCCAACTTAGCTGATACGTTCTCAAGACTAGTTGGTTCTCCCAATCAAGACCATTGATATATGAATATAATATACACATGTATGATTCTAAAAGTTGAATGAAGTGAGAAACGAACCAGATAGACTTACCCAATAAGATTAGTATAGTCATGTCAACGATAGAGACAAATAATGTAATGATCACTTAGATTTTATCTATCTATATCACAATATCTGTATCTATATATAGTCACATATAATGGTAACAAAAGATTCACTTAGCTACTGTTTTGAGAGTTTGGTTAGCTTGTTTTTTTCCTTTGTTTGTTTGTTCTGGCTATTGATCCCTGTTTGGGTTAATGATTTTACTGCCAGGGCTATTGAAACTGTGCTGCAAACATCAAAATAAGGATGTCTACAATATCCATGATGCTTTTCAAGTTTGGAAGCACTTTTCAAAGGTTTGTTCGTGTGGGTTTGGTTGCTAATCATGATAGCTAGTGCCCTTGCCTGCGGCTTTCTTTAACTTTTGATTGTTTTGTTTATCTCAAATAGGATCTTCAGCAACCATACCTATAGCTAATTGATTACATTCATGTCCCAAATAAAAAAGAAAAAAGATTATAGCAAGCATATACCTATCTGATTTGATGGGCATGAACGTCAAACACAACCTTTAATCACTACTCATCTTGTGAGCTAAAAGGAAAAGGAACCCCCATAAAAAATCTTCCTCACACATATATGGTGATTACTGCTTCTGTATGTGCATCTTTTATCGAAGCATGGTCTCTCTTGCTTCTGCTTGAAGATTTTTCTCTATATTCCCCAAACAAAAAATACCCAATACCCACAACTTGGAGAATTTCCAAGCATCAAACTGAAAAGAAAATGATCAAAGAAGCCAAGCATATGTCATATGGATAACGATGATTGAGAAAAACAAAAAACAAAGGAAATTTAGTTCTTCATGGGTTCAATCCAATTTGTTTCCTTTTGCTTTATATATTAGTTAAGTAAATACCTTTTACATATTATACCTACGTGAATATTTTTTTTTCTTTTTAAAGTTATAGTGATTATGGGTCAAAAAATTATTTTTGCCTTTTTCCCTTTTCCTTTTATTGATTGGGGCCTCACTAGCAAAGTTGTCTCATCTACTTTGAGGAGGATCAAAAGTACCTCATATTAGCCTTGTTAGAATGGTCCATTTATTTAAAGGATCATATATTTTGTTCCTACCAGAGGGCATGGTAATCATTCCATTGAAAAACAAATATAATATAATTCACAAAACATGCAGATATACATTTTGTGGGTTGTGACGTTCATGCATTACCTTTTGATCTAATCCTGATTGGCTGCATATCTAAAGGAATCATAAGGTAAATTTACTTAACTAGTCATATCTTTATTTTATAACAAAATAAAGAATTCATTAATTTAGTATGCATTTTGTAGGATGTTAAGCCGAAGTTTTGCCATTTCTAGTGCCATACTTTATTTATACGTCTTTGTTTCGGTATGTGGCTATAAATAAAGAAAATAAAGAAAAAGAAAGCAAAGAACACAGATAAAGTTTATAGTCTGCAATGTACATGTACAAGACACAGTCTTTTCGCCACAAAAATGATATATATCAACTCGCTTGAAAAAAAAATTGAAAGCTCGAAAAAAGGAAAAAACACTCATTGTCAAAGGTTTTTTTAGAAACAAAGAGAAAATAAGATGAAATTTTAGCCCTTTCTCCCTCTTCTCACCAGATGCTTTCCAAGCTTCACAAATATTTGTTTTCAACTTTTTATACAAAACCCAAACCCTATTTTTCCACCTTCTGTTGAATAAGCTCAAAGAAAATGTGATATGCCTAACGGAAATAAAGAAAAGGCTTACCGAATTTTTTAGTCATTGCAAATAGGAGTTGTTTTGATTTTAGTTCCGCAGAATATTTTCTTATGATCATTTAGTGTTTGTATGTTTTAAAACTTAGATGCCTCATGGGAAAAGGGAAAAAAAAAAAAAAAAACTTAGCTGGACTCTATTCTTTTTCTTACATAGATAAAAAAAAAATGAGACTGTTGTAGCTTCGCTTCTTCTTCTGCTCGCTACCATTGATTAGCTCGACCAGAGGAAGGAAGATTACATGGTTTAGTCTGAGAATTTTAAGTCCTGATTTGATTGACGATATGCCATGTCAGTCGCATCATTTGTATAACTAATTTATATTTTCATATCACATGAATTTTAAATATTATTTTATTATTATTCATGATAATTTTTATTATTTATAATTTAAAAATATTAACTACTTTTCCAATTATTATAATTTTTGGTAATTAAAATAATTGTATACTAATTAATTTTTTTAATCTGTTTAAATAATAAATAATAATATAAGTAATTTTAAAAACTAAAATAATATTTTAAATATTTTATATAATAATGATAACATTAATTATTAAAAAATTAAATAAGATAGTAGTTTCACTATTTTATATAATAATAATATTATTATTATTTATTAATAATTATAATAGTTAAAAAAATTATTTGATATCTTTAAATAATAAATAATAACAATTGTTATAAATAATTAAATAATTAAATAATATTTTAAAAATCCATGTGTCATTAAAATATTAAATAATTATACACATAGCGCGACTTATGTGGCCCATTGTCAGTCATTTGACTCTTCCAACAAAGTCTTTTCCATACACATGGCAAAAGTCGTGTAACACCCTGCTTTTCATAAAATGTTTTTATAAAGTTAGTTTTATTTATTTTAATAATGTTGGTTAAGGGCTAAGTGGGATTTTAGCCTAAAAGTCCCGTTCTGGTACATGAGCACGCTCGTGCTCATCAGCCAGCAAGCCCGTGCTTAAAGTCAGAAGCGTGTTTCTGATTTTAAGTTGAGCACGATCGTGCTCAATAGTAAGCATGCCCGTGCTCAGCGTGGACCGCGTCTCGCTGACGTTAAGTGGAGCACGACCGTGCTCAGGTCCGGATGATACAAACGTAAGCAGAACCCGAGGGTTACGTGAAACCCTACTTTTTGGTGCAGCTGCGGCCAGAACGCCTTTCCGCTCTATTTTTTTCCTTCGTTCTTTGCCGTAGTGGAGTTCTGAGAGCCGTTTGGAAGGTTTGGTTGATCTGCCTCAGTGTTGGTTCATCATTGGAGTGAGCCGCTTTGGGAACGGTACCAGTTTACCAGTAGGAGCAGTGTTAGAGCTACCTTCAATCCAGGTATGTGGAGAAGGGAATTGTTTTCATTAGGCAGTGGGGTAGAGTAAGGTTAAGGGTTCCTCATGACCCTGTTCTGTTGTATGTAATTGTATGTTGATGACTGTTTTGGTATATTGTGAATATGTGTTTATATCCTTGATAATTGCCGATGATATGATAACATGTAATTGTTGTTCTTGCCATGACCTTGGTTGATTGATGATATTGTTGGGATGATGAGTTTGAGGTTGATGAAATTATGTTAATTGGCTAAATAGGTTTAAAAACCTTACTAAGTTTAAGGGAGTTAATCCCTAAGTTAAATGGTTAGAAATTGGTTTCTGTTCCTGCCCAGAACAGTGCAGTCGTGCGTTGAGCACGACCGTGCTGAACAGGGAGCACGACCGTGCTCCCACTTAAATTCTGGAAAATGGCCGCGCTGCTTAGCACGGCCAAGCAGGTCAAATAGCACGATCGTGCTGCTGAGCACGACCATGCTGAGTGTGAAGCACGACCGTGCTTCACTTAAAAGGGCAGCACGCCCTCACGTGTCCAAGCACGACCGTGCTAAGGTCTAAGCACGACCGTGCTGACCTCCTGGACAGTGATACAATTAAAGGACTTAAGGGGTTTTAAAACCCCATTCCCCTATGATGATAAGTTGAGATAATTAATCAAAGATAAAGATTAGACAACTTGGTTATTAATTATATAAGATAATTAGATAATCAAATGTTAAGTCGGTATCCGTTGGGTTACCGCACGTTGATAAGTTGAAGTCTTGGGTGCTTATAGACCCAAGCACGTTGAGTTGAACCTTGGTGCTTATTGGCCAAGGGAGCCTTGACCCCACGGTTTGGGTCTAAGGTCACGTTGAGTTTGATGTTGAAAGTCTTGGGAGCTTCATGGCCCAAGCCAGGAGGTGGTTGAGATTGTTTGTTGTTGTGCCATTTGCATAAAGCATTGGAGTAGTTGATGGGGGAGGTTCGACAAAGGGGAGATCGCCCGAGAGTACGGTGATCTGGCCATCTACGGTAGGTCACCCAAGGTTTGGTGACCGAGGCCCCCCGTGATGAGGCATCCACGGTTTGATGCGTTGGCTATCCATGGGGTTCACCCAAGGTTTGGTGAACTGCCGGTGTTGGTGCTTTTATGGCCAATACCGATATGTAACTCCAAAGTCGTTCATCCTGAGTTAGTTGGATCCACATGCATAGTTGGAGTAGCGGAGTAGTTGATGCATTGCATAGCATAACATACTTGGTTGTTATGATACTGATGGATGTTGATGTATGCTTATGTGTATGTTTACCTTGCGTACTATTCCTCTGCTGTTTATATGATTACATGAATCTTACTCCCTGTATTGTTTGTGTTTGGCCTGATTGGCATTTGCAGAGGATGACGAGCAGCCCGGAGAGGAGTGACTCTGAGGAGCCGCCACTCATAGTAGGGTTGTTTTAAGTTTAGATAGTTTGTTTCCAGTTGTATTCCGAGGATTTATTTCCGGAATGGTTATACCAGTTCTGTATTGTGACATCGGGGTTGGGTTATTCTTTTGATGATGTTTTTATTTGATTAAACTATTGTTATTTTCCGCGTTGTAAACGAGTTCATGTGGGACTTTTCTACCCATGGACAACTGTTTTATTTAATTCAGTTAAATGCATGTTTTTCTTATTAATTGTTTTATATTTAAATGTCTTATAACATGCGGGGTAGAAAGGTGTCACATTTAGTGGTATCAGAGCAGTTCGACCTTGTTCGGACGTGGTATGAGTTTGTTGTGAGTCTGTTGTGTGACTCTTGTGTGAATTGTCTATACTTGTATAGATGATGATGTTTTAAGTTAGTTGCCTGTAGCTTTTACTCGCTTAAGTTTCTGTATTAAGAGTTGTGTTGGGCTTGTACAGGAACTAATGGCCTGTAGAGGACGCAACGATCAGGCGATCGCGGACGCATTGGCACTTCTGGCCAATGCTATTGGGCAGGTTAACCCTAACAACGGTGGGCCAGCTGAGTTCCAGGGACTGGATAAGTTCCAGAGGAACAACCCTCCGTCGTTCAAGGGCGCGTACGATCCGGAAGGAGCTTTGTTGTGGCTGAGGGAGACAGAGAAGATCTTCCGAGCCATGGATTGCAACGATCAGCAGAAACTCATCTTTGCTACCTTCATGCTGACCGAGGAGGCTGAGCATTGGTGGGATAACTGCAGGCAGAGGATGCAGGCTGAGGGCACAGCGGTTACATGGGCTGTGTTCAGGCAGAGGTTCCTGGAGAAGTATTTTCCAGCGGATATCAGGGACAAGAAGGAGATGGAATTCTTGTCTTTGAGGCAGGGGTCGCTGTCAGTCGGTGACTATGCGGCCAAGTTTGAGGAGCTGGCTAGGTACTACACTCCCTACCAGCATGAGACGGATGACCGTTCGAAGTGTGTGAAGTTTGAGGCTGGACTCCGACCTGAGATCAAGCAGGCCATCAGCTACCAGGAGATCAGAGTCTTCCCTATGCTGGTCAACAAGTGCAGGATATATGAGGATGCCAGCCAGTTCAGAGTTGCCAGTTCCAGAGGGACAGATAGCCAGAGTGGCAAGAGGACCGATCAGAGGGACAAGGGTAAGCAGAGGTATATATGCTCCGACCGGCAGAGATTTCAAGCAGAGTGGTAAGAAGCCAAAGTTTCAACAGGATGGGTTTAGAGGCGGGTTCTCTAACGTCTCTAGGCCCATGAGGTGTGGCAAGTGTGGTGCTACAGATCACTACTCGTCTCAGTGCAAGGAGACGCAGGTTATCTGCTTCAGGTGTGGCAAGCCAGGACACATCAGCCGAGAGTGTGAAGGAGCCAAAGCCGAGCCTCCCAGTGCCGGCAAGAATCAGAAGTCCCAGGCCAATCGACTGAAGACCACTGGAAGAGTCTTTACTCTTAGTGGAGCTGAAGCCTCCGAGTCTGATGACTTGATTCAAGTTATATGTTTTATAGATGGAACTCGATTAACTGTGTTGTATGATTCGGGTGCTACTCACTCATTTATATCGCATGATAGGGTCAAGAGTCTTGAATTGCCTGTTGCTTTCCTTGAGTATGATTTGTTGGTTTCTACACCTACAAATAAACATGTTTCTACTTCTTATGCGTGCAAGAACTGTCATATAGTTATAAATGATAGGACATTCATTGCTGATCTTGTATGCTTGCCTTTGAAAGACCTAGATATTATTCTGGGTATGGACTGGTTATCTTCCAACCATGTCCTCCTGAACTGTTTCGATAAAACCCTGATTTTTGGAAATCCCAAGGAGTCTAAGAATCCGGACCTTCTCTCTGCCAGCCAAGTTCAAGCTTCGATGAAAGACGAAGCCCAAGTATACATGATGTTAGCTTCCCTGGAAGTAGAGAGCAGCCCTCCTGATGTCGCCAGCTTGCCTGTTGTGCGAGAATTTCCTGAAGTGTTTCCGGGGGACGTTTATAACTTACCCCCTGAGAGAGATGTTGAGTTTACCATAGACTTAGTGCCTGGCACCGGGCCGATCTCCATAGCACCCTATAGAATGTCTCCTCTAGAACTAGCTAAGTTGAAAGAACAGTTAGAGGACCTGATGAAGAAGCAGTTCATCAGGCAGAGTGTGTCTCCGTGGGGAGCACCTGTGTTGTTGGTGAAGAAGAAGGATGGTAGTATGAGGTTGTGTGTCGACTTTCGACAGCTCAACAAGGTGACCATAAAGAATCGGTATCCCCTCCCTAGGATTGATGATCTTATGGACCAGTTGATGGGCGCTTGCGTCTTTTCAAAGATAGATTTGAGGTCAGGGTACCATCAGATTCGGGTTAAGTCTGAGGACATCCCGAAGACAGCGTTTAGGACGCGATATGGTCACTATGAGTACTTGGTTATGCCTTTCGGTGTGACCAATGCTCCTGCGGTCTTCATGGACTACATGAACAAGACCTTTCACCCTTACTTGGATAAGTTTGTGGTAGTGTTCATAGATGACATCTTAGTATACTCCAAGAGTAAGGAGGAACATGAGGAACACTTGAGGGTTGTCTTGCGGACCCTTAAGGAAAAGCAGTTGTATGCTAAGTTGTCTAAGTGTGAGTTCTGGTTAGAGGAAGTGAGCTTCTTAGGACATGTCATCTCTAAGGGTGGCATAGCAGTGGACCCAGCTAAGGTAGAGACGGTGCTCCAGTGGGAAGCGCCAAAGTCTGTAACCGAGATTAGGAGTTTCTCGAGGGCCGCTACCGATGAAACGGCGGAGTGGAGGGAGCTCGCGCGTTCACTGTTCCCATCTGGGAATGGCCAAGAAGAGACGACGTTGAGTTGAGGCGAGAGAGATCAGAGATATGGATGAGAGAGGAGTGGACGAACGGAGCCGACGGTCGGCGGTAGAGGACAAAACGGAACCAGAGTCGCAAGACAAAGACGCAAGGAACTGGCCATCTGGGCGGTGGGTGATTCGTTCTGGAGAGGCCATCCGGACAGTGGCGATGACATCAGAGGAAGGTTCAAGAACAACTCAAGGCACTTTTAATAATTATATTTTATTTTATTTTTTAAAAAAAGGTGTACGGGTCTACGGGTTGGGTATACAGCTCTCGGTTAGAAAATGATAAACCCATTACCCGAACCAAACCAGCTATAATAATGTTACACACACACACACACACACCACACACACACACACACACACATATATATATATATATATATATATGATATATAGTTTATGAATTTTGCATGTAATATATGTTACACAATTTATTTTAAGAGTGTCATACATAATTTTTATTTAACTATTTGAATATTTTTAAATCAATAGGGTCTAATAATAATGTCCACAAAATAAAATTAATATTTGATAGTTTATGAATTTTCCATGTAATATATGTTACACAATTTATTTTCAGGGTGTCATACATAATTTTTTTATATAAAAAATTAACGAAATTTTTTTGAGGGGAGCCGTGGCTCTCCCCACTCCTTGTAGTATCTGTCACTGGGTGTTGTTGTCCTTTACAGCGTATTAATACTTATGTAGATTCTCTCTGAGTTTGTCTTTTATATATGGGTTGGAGTACTCCTTATATTTCATTTAATAAAATTTACTTCTAAAAAAATAGTGTGTGACATTGCCTTCTATATGTTAACTACAATTTAGAAGAGTTGTCTATATTCTCATAAAAAGAGCAGCAAAATAAATATATATGTATAATGGTATAATAAAATTTGAAATATATAATTGAGTTTAATTTGAATGAGCACTTGACAATTATACATACGGTGCTTACTATATAGAACTATGTTATTTGTACAACTTTTATGGATACCTAGGCGATACCCATACTCACAATTGAATATTGTACATCCACTCTATCTCGATATACGATAAATCTTCATCCTACTTACACTCACATCAGTCTATGATATCCATACGAGTGTCCCATTTCAGATGTTCAAAAAAACATTGCTCTGCTGTATACAAGAACCAACTGTTACTCTTCCATGGAAGCATTTTTTTTTCTTTCTATTTATCACTTATATTGTAATAATCAAATTTATTCTTAATTTGAAAACCAAAATTTCCCGTCTCCAGCATAGTCTGAGAAACTTAGTATTCAAAAGATTATGAACTTTAAATATATAAATATATTTCTAAAAAAAAAAAATACAAAAGGAGCTAGTGATTCGAGCCAAGGGAGACAAAGCTGTCCCTACTGTATTGAAATATGAATGCAAAAGGAGAATATCACATATAACATATTCTTGTGTGTTGGGTTGTTTGGTCTCCTTTACATGGTCATGGCACGGTATATCATGGAGCTGCAAAACCAGCTGCCAACCCTGTTCGTATTTAATCAATTTCGATATTTTATTGGTAGAAGTGATATAATAGTTAAAGGGAAGAATCTTGGGATTACAACACATACATATATACAATTAATTAAGGTCGAGTTCTCTTAGTTGATTGGTTATATCCAAAATGATGATGCATGTACATGCATGGATTTATACATATACGTTAAGTAATTATGATCATTTTTTTTTGCCCTTTTTAGGTTAACCTTTTAATTAATAAAAACTTTAATCTGAAATGAACTTATACATAATAATCTTAATCTATTAAAAATTTAAGAATAAATATAGTTTTATATTTCTGCTTTGTAAAAAAAAAAACTCATTTTATAAGAGTATATCTTTATTTATTCCAGGTTCTTTTCAAAAGATAAATTTAAGTCATGATTATTGCAAATCGATACGCAACCTAGTGTGTACTCAAGCTGCAGGGCATATTGGGGGTATGGGAGATTTTAGGAAAGAGACTTCCCATAAAAGCATAAATGCAAAACAAAGATGATGTTGAGAGACACAAACAACACTCATGGAGAGAGAGAGGGGGGTGTGTGTGTGAGAGAGAAAATCATCCGATGGAGGTAGGAGAGTCCCAAGAGGTCAATATAGTGGTAGGGTTGGTCTCCACAACAAAGGGGTAGGATATTGATTGTCAATAAATGCTTTAGTTACAGTTTGCTGTTGATTTCATCTATTGCTAGCATTCCTCAGTCACCAAGGAATTAGTGACTCCACATGCCCATCAACCAACATTACACAGTGGGTTAGTTTCGAGAAATAATTCTTTCACAATATACAAAGAGATAATTGTAGTGGACAAAACTTGGATATATAATTACATAAGTAAATTAGTTATTATTTTTCAATGGTAATAGAACATGTATATATAACAGTTGTAAAGTTTTCACTGATTGAATTGCTGCACATGCATTATTACCATTGAAAAACAACACCTAATATATCCATAAAATTGCATCCAGGTCTTATTCAATTGTAATGTGGCAAATGTTAATCAATGCCATAAGGGCATTGGTTAAAGAAACATAGATGGAAATTATGTATTGAAAAGTGGTGTATTCAATTCTTTCAAAGTTTGAAAGTTATAATTCTCAATGTAAAGTTTTTATTTTTTTTAATTCTTTAACCAATATCCTTAGGGCACTGGTTAACAAGACTCTTGTAATATGTATTCACGGAAAAAATAAGGATCTTGCTAACAAGTACCCTTAAGACATTGTTTAAGGAATCCAAATAAGGTAAATATTCATTAAAAAAATTAAGTATAACCATTTCCAATTAATCTGTTGATTACACAACTTTTGATAAAAAAATTACTTTTTTAGATTCCTTAAACAATGTACTTAGGACACTAATTAGCATTTGCCAAAAAAAGGATTATCTAATATCAGTTTTGTTCTCATAAAATATTATAAATATATCTCTATATAATTATTTATTGTACTAACAAATAATAGTACACTTAATTTTGTGAAGCGTGGCTATGATTTTACCCGTATTATCTAATTAATACTAATCTTAATTATATCACTTTCTATATGCCCATAATCATGTCACATAGATGTACACGTACGAATTAGCTTTATCCTTATAATTAGGTGGCTAATTAAAGTAGCAACCATGCAGAGAAGATCTTTCATTTCCTTTTGGCTTCGATCGTTTTCCTCAGTGCTGTCGATTGTACATCACGTATACATGTACGTACGTACCATACCATATGGATTGAAGGCTGCACCACAGCACTCAGAGAGAGAGAGAGAGACAGAGACAAGGGGTTTCTCCAATAAAGCATAATAGGGTATCGTATTTGATAAGTTACAGGTTCGAACCTCTATTAATCTTATTAGGAGGTAAATATGAATCTTTTTATAAGTATTTTTAGAGCTTGAAGGTATTTACTGTTTTGAACTGGGGCACTATTCCCGTCCTAAATTTTTGAGCATAAAAAACAGGAAGAAAGAGAGAGTAAAAACTGCTGAAAGGTCGTTTCAGTCTACAGTTTATCCATCAGAAGGAAGAGAGGTGTGTGTATGTATGTATGCACTGTAGGGGGCATCAGTATATGTTACCAATCAGCCCAACCAACACAGCTTGGGCTCCACGGTCTTGCAGTTTTCACCTATATGGCTGACCTTTTGCCCATATCGTCTCTTATTATCTTTCTCTCTCTCTCTCTCTATCCAAAGCTGCAAATGAGATCCACTTCATTTCATTGCAGTACTACCCTTGTTTGTAAAATTCAGAATGGGACCATTATGATATCACCGATCCTACCTATAAATCTTTCTATATCCCTCCTTTTATAATATATCTATTGTATTTTTTTCTCTTAAAAAGCTAATCATTTGCTTTGAATTTTTCAAGCAAGGGTGAATCTGAAATGGTATATGTTCCATCTATCAACAAACACATCTTTCTCCACTATCCAAAGCAAAAGGGCATCATATGCACCTCCCAACAAAAAGCTGACGTATGTTTCAGTTTTCACAGGATGGAAAGGCTATCATCTCTAATGACCTACAATTAACCATAATATACTAGTGCTGTCCATCACTCCATTTTTGTGTGAGTTGTGGTAATTAATAGAGCTTAAATATCCTTACCCTTTTGCCATCCACTTATAATTATAAGCATTTAAGCTTCACTTTATCTGAAGATACATCTTTCACCCACTGATCATGTGGATCGAGACAAATTGTGGATTAATTGGTGAATACGTAATACCATGATGATCTTTGAGAAAAGAAAGCAAGTAATCAATGCCGAGAAATCCATGAAATGCCCCACAGGTATTTGTCCATGCACATGCATCATTATCTCCTCAAAGTTTGAGGAGGCCTAAAGTTCAGGATTTGAGAGGGGGGAAAAAGAAAACAAGAAGCTTTTTCTTCATCTTGATCCCTTTATTTTCCTGTTTTGTTGTTCGAGTATATACATATATTTGTGCAAAACACCGAATAGTTAAATTTGTATTATTATAAAGAGTTATGTTAATTGGATACTAAAGTGTGAGATTGACTTACGTCCATCTATTGTGGAGTACTATATACAAAAACAATAAATCACATTCACATGTGGTGTTGCATTCTAGATATTTAAAAAATATTTATACATTACGATTTGAAACAAAAACTTTGAAGAGGGCACATTGTATTCCTAAAGAATATATAGTTTATATACACATACGCACAAGATTTATGAAAATTTAAAGCTTGGTTACATTCAGAGAGGATAAATATGTAACATATGCAGTAAATCTAGCTGTTGATAGCTCCGCAAATGAAACCACATCATATATTGTATGAAAAATTAAATACGCAATATTTTTTTTTTGATAAACAAAGATGGAATTAATCAAAGCACCCGGGGTGCTCAAACCCATGTACAGCAGGCCACTATGGCAGTAGCAAACGTAAATAAAAGATTATTCTAAAAGGAGAATAGTATTGGCTTTACATAAGCTACAACCAAATTAACGAATCAGCCAAAGAACACGGAACCAAAAACAAAGAAGTTAACTTGAGCTTACTTTGTCATTTAGGCATTAGCTGAAAGTTGATTTGCCGAAGTTAGAAATAAGTTAATTATAATGCTAATTGATCATCTGCAATGTCTTAAGTAGGTTAATATATAAGAGAAGGGAAGGTCTTATACAAGAGAACAAATTCAACTAAGTAGGATATATATATCTGGCTTTGCTAGCTATGTGTTTTGTGTCCAATCTCCTAGCTAATACTTCAACAGAAGGAAAGAAAGAAAAGAAGAAGAAAAAGGTTGGCTTTCCATTGAAACTTGGTGCTTATATATAGTTCTAAAATAGGAAGCCATGGCCATTCTATTCATCCCCAATAATCATTTCACAAAATAGTTAAGATAATTCACATATGTAAACCCAGTTTGGAAAATTATTCCTTGTCTTTATATTATCACTGGGTGGACTCATCATTATCTTGCTCTACTTCAGAAGCTGGATCATCTTCTTCCTCAAAGCCATCGATCCCATAAGCTGCATGGCCACTCCCAAAAGCTTTTATATGATCTTTAAGGGATCTCTTGTGCTTGAAATCAGACCCACAGATACAATACCAAAGCTTCCCACAATTCTTTTCATGAGTTCTCCAATCTCCCCTCACAGCAAAAGCCTTGCCACATTTCCTACACATGAAGGGCTTAATCCCATGCTTCCTCTTGTAATGTGTTTGAAGTGTTCTAAAATCTTTGAGGGGCTTTGCTCTTGGGTGATCAATGTTGTTCCTGCACCCTGGTGCACAACAATAGCAAGGAAGCCTCAGCATGCCTGTTGGTTGGGTACCCCTCAGAGATTCAGGTCCTTTTCTGTACTGTGAACCATGCCCCCACATATGCATCTGCAAACCATAAGAAAAACAAAAAAAAGTTATGGACACCCCAAAAAGAAGTTAGGATAAATTAAGTAAACAAACAGCAAAATGAACAAAATTTGTACTAAACATAGGGAAAGTTAATTGAAATTACAAAAGAAAAATTCATCTAGTACACCAAGTAAATCTTGAGGAAATGCAGTTGATATTTGTAGTGTGATATTAAAAATCATGAAGGTGCCAAGATCATTCATTTTGGAGTGTAAGATTTTTTTTTTCTAACTATTAAATTAATTAGTGCTTGTTAATTTAATGAAGAACTGGAGTTGATGTATGAACATTAATTATCTCTGCAGCTACTTCCGAGGAACAAATTTTTTTTTTATATATTCTCTGAATTTAATGAAATTAATTTAGATGAGTACTCAATTTTCCTACTTTGGTTGCAATATCTGCAAAGGAAAAAGAAGAAGACTAATTTGGAAGGTATATTGGAGGGTAAGAGAGTGAGGCTATAGCTATGTCCCATCACATGTATGATGCTTTCAGGTATGGAAGATGTTTGGATTCAGAGTTTCAGACCAAAGGGCCACACAAAGAGACACTAATTTGTTGAAGGACTTTAATTATTATCTGAGTGATGTGGGAGAAAACACTGCAAGATTTTCAGTTCTATGCAGCTGCCAAAATACAGAAGGTGTAGCACAGACTTCAATGTACTAAAGGCATAAGGAACATTGCTTGAGTTGTTTAATCAATGAAAGGGAAAGATACTGATCCAAGACTCACTCTGAATCAGGAAAAAGAATTGCTGATAACTTGTTATATAACCAAATATAAAGCCGGTTTTAGTTATACCATGCAAAAAAATAATAATTTAATTCACTTTAATGAAAAAAAATATAGTTAAGGTATGAGGACAAGAAAATAAGCAAATAACCATGGGAAAAGGGGGGTAAAAAAAAATTAAAACAAAAAATGAGAAGAGGAAAGGAAAAAGAGAAGAAGAAGAGGACAAGTAGTCCCTTAGATTTATAACCAATCTTTTCCTCTTTCCATTCAAGCATCAGAGAACCGTTAGAGGTTCAAATCAGGGAAAGAAAGTTATAGACAGAAAGGAGGAACCAGAAGCAAAGGGACTTCATTTTTTACCTTGAATTGGAAAGAAAGTGGAAGAAGAAAACACATGGGGGAGAGAGATGGAACAAAAGAAGAAGGAAAACCTTGGTTTTCTGTAGAGTTAATTTCAAGATTCTTTTAGTAACCCTGCAAACCATGATATATTCATGGTACTTTATAAATTAGAAATCATGTAATTACATGATATACTAAACATGATATATAATTATAGACTATAGGATATGGTTTTCTATATATGATGTTTATAATGAAATTGAGTTTATTACCTGCATGTTGTTGTATCTGTTGAATGTTTTGCAGCAAACTGGACAAGAGAACTGAGTAGGACCAATGAGAATCTGAGAAGGTGTAGGGATCCAGTACTGTCCCTTGTTGAGCCTGTTAAGCATGAACCCAGAATCCTCACTACCATCACCACCACCACCATGTTGATCTTTATCAGTGATGTTCTCTGAAGAAGAAGAAAGCATAGAAGCCATCTCAGCAGCACTAGGGCTAGGTAAACCTATGTGGAGTGCAACAGTGACAGTAGCATCTTCATCTTCATCTTCTTCTTCATGTTTAGGGTTGTGGTGGTTACTACTGTGGAGGAACCTTTCTTCCACTACATCCATGGCAGTGCAGTGTTGGTAGTGATCCTCTTGTTGGTCTTGAGATTCTTCATTATTATCTTCTTGTTGTTGCTTTGCTGGGCTTAGGGTTAAGAGGGGAAGTTCTTCTCTAAGAGGAGGGGAACTTGGTGAAGTAGTAGAAGTTTGATGGAGGTGGTGAAAGTGGTAAAAGGTGGTGGTGTTGGTATCATTTTTGGTGGGGTTGATGAAGTTATGGAGATAGGGATGATGAGAAGGGTTTTGGGGAGAAGGGAAATGGTTGAATTGGAAGAAACCTGAAGAGGAGAAGAAATTAGAAAAAGGGTCAGCCATGGGTGAGAGAGTGGGGGGAACAGTTGAAGGCTGAGTCTGTTTGCTTTTATAGAGAGATAGTGAGCACAAGATGGCTGAAGGAAGTGAACGGTGGACATAGAGAGAGAAAAAAGAGAGTAAAAGCCAGACAAGTGGAAGAGAAAATAAAACAAAACAAAAACCACTTTAGTTTTAATTTCTTTAACTAATTTTATCAGATAGTTTTAATTTAAGGTAATGATTAGGTAAATACATTTTTAGACGGACAGTTTAAATATTGGATTTAATTAGTTTATACTTTTAGTGGAAAGTTTTTTTATAATGTGAAATTTATTGCAAAAAATGTTCACTTACACATATGTAATGATTTGAGATTGATTAATGGAGTATGAATTTTTATACTAACAGTTATCTCAATTAAACTTTTGAAGATTTAAAAATTCATATAATTGATATATATTGTAAAGATTTTTTTATATCATTCATCAATCATAAATTACTATATATCTCATTAAAAATATTTAACTTAAACAATTAACTAATTTATTAAAAGTCACTTATATAATGATTTGTGTTTAATTAACAGAGTAACAAAACTTTATATTTACACTTTATCAAAATTAAATTCTACTTATATTATATAAGTAAGGTTTTCCTAAAGTTGTAATACACATTTGTCTTTTTTTTTTTTTGGTGACCAATTGCAATACATTTCTATGACCAACCAATTGGTAATTACGATAAAAGCATGTAGGAGGAATCTAATGCATTTTTTTATTATTATTAATTAATACTGAATACGAAAAAGAATTGCCGTAGAATAATAACGTTCAGGGCCATTTATGGTTAAAGACTACTACTATCCAATTATTTTTTAAGAAGTGCTTCAGAATAAGATATTTATTTGAGATGTGTACCAGGTGAGTGTAATTTATTATTTTTATATCAATATCAATTTTAAATAAATGTATTATCTGTAAATATAGATTAAATAATTATTATTATTTACATATTATATTCCAATTTTTTTTTTTTTAGAGAATATTCCAATTGTTGAAATAATTTAATTCTTAACTATCATTCATTCCATTTCTACTCACGTATTTCCCATCGAATATACTCATCACATTGACTTTTTTCAAAGTTATTCTTGTATTAGGATAATCAAACAGTATAATGGATTTACAGTTAAGTTTTAATTCGTGTGTCATCGACTCATCAGTCATCATTCACTCATGTATTTTAATATTTTTTTTTCCGGGACGAAACCCAGGATATCCCCACAACCGATAGCCGTAGGATTAATCCATCGGGGATGTAGAGTACCAGTTAAGGGACAACTCCTCTACCCACATATACAACTCTATTCCCATCACCAGGATTCGAACCCTGGACATATGGTTAAAGGGCTCAAGCTATTAACCACTTGGACCACACCTTTTGGGTTGTATTTTAATATTGTATATCATAAAAGTTAAGTATATTAACAGTCATATGAAATAAACTCTTTAATGATATCCGACATATATCAAATGATAACATTCTTTTGGTACAGTGATAAAATAACTTTATGCTAAAAGTAATTAAAAGAGTTATATTGGTATGGAAAGTAACTCGATAGTTTTTTTCTTTTTTTTCTTTTTGGGGCTAATACTCCCCTTAATAAACCCAGGATAATTCTCTAGGTGGAACGATCTTCCTATTCAAGTCTCATATACTCTTTGAATTGAGAAAATTAACAAGCTTTAATTATTAAAAATTGTCTGGATATTTACATTGAAAAGCTAATTATAGGTCCAATAAAAATGTAATTTAATTGATATGCACCGTTAGTATATAAAAAATTTATTCAGTCAACCAATTATAAATTGTTACATTATTAAAATGTTTAACTTTTATCATAACTATCTTCAAAATTACTTATAAGTTTTATTTAAAATTTTTACACATAAAGTGATTTGTGATTGATTGACAATCTGCACTGGTAATGCATCAAAATTAAACTCATAAAAATAAATATCATGAAAAACTAATATCACTCTAAATTGGAATAAGATTATTCAAAACTGAATAAAATTCCTAAATAATAAAAAAGTAAAAAAATTAAAATCATAACTATAAAAATAAAAAATCCCTAAATATAATAATAAGTAAGTAATTATTGTTATTTTTTATTTCTTTATACTACTGAAAAAATGAATAAAATTTATATTACTAAAAAAACTATTTCCATAAACACATAAGATAATATTTTTTTATTTCCGTCGTTAATATAAGTATTTTTACACATAAGTAAGAATAAAAGTTATATTATTATTTTGGATATTTTTTATTTCCATATACTACTAAAAAATTGAAATTTGTAACCCCCCTAAAATCCATTTCTGAAAAGGAAAAACCCATCACTAAAATAATTAACAATAAAAATAATGATGGAACAGTTTACCAAAAAAAAATGATGGAACAAAATTCATAGCAAAAGTGATGATGGTAAAATTTAACAACGACACGAAATTAACATGTCATCGCAGTAGTCAGCTAGTGATGGATAAAAATTGCCGCTAAAAAACTTTTAAAACGATGGATTCAATTCCTTCGTTAATTATGATAGCTAGATCCAGATTCGTCATAATTAAAAGCGGATCCAAACCCGTTATTATTTTTGACAAATCTAGACCCATGTCACTATTTATGACGGATCCAGACTCTTCACTATCGTAAATAGAGGTGGATTTAATGACAAAAACATGATTTTTACGATGGATTTAACAATGAAAACATAATTTTTGCGATGGGTTTAATTACAAAAAAAGTATTTTTGCAACAAATTTAATGACGGAAATGAATCCGTGTCCATGAACTCATTGAATTCAAATAAAAAAAAATGACGAATTTAGCGATGAAAAATTTAGCAACGCCATATGTCTGTCGAGAATTTTGTTGTTAATTTCAAATCAAACCATTAGCGGCGAGTTTAGCTATGGAGTGCTTAATGATGAACGATATCTATCACTAATTTTGTCACTAAATTGAAGGAATAATTTTGCATCGAGGCTTCCAATGATGACATATTTCGCCGTTGAATTTGTCGTTAAATAGTAAACAGTTAGATATCATATTTTTTTTATATAAAAAACAGCTAGATATCATGAATTAAAATACAATCGGTTGCTAAATTTATTTGAGACGAATGTGTTTCCATCGCTAATTTCTGTCACTAATTAATTGCGACATGGCAACTTCTCGATCTTGTCAACTCCATATTCCGCTACTCTAGCGATAGTTTATTCCTGATTTAGTTTTTAATGTACTTTTTTTTTTAATAAGGTAAAGTAGCATTAAATGAGTACGTTGATGTAAGATTTAAATATGTTTTATTTTTGAAAATATAATATTTTTTGTTTAAGTTTTAGTTTTCATTTGTAGCAGCCTCCATTAAGTACTTCTGATAAATAGAAGTCCTCCTCATCTCAATAATGCTAGTGTCAATAAATCAGCTTGCTTTGTAAGCATTTAAGGAATCATGACTAATGACAAGCCAACAATAGGAATTAAAACAAAAACAAAAGTCAAAGGGACCAAACTAAATCAAAAGATATTATATTTTTCATATAGGGGAAGCTGCTGGTCTTTATTTTGCAATTAACTGGATTAAGGACCTCCATCTTGACAAAGTCATCTTTGATTTTGGTGCTATAATTTCTTCTTGTATGGATTTGTTTTCGTTATTTTGTCAAAACTCTCTTGTTGAGTTTGCTAGGAGGTAAGCAAACATGATTGCTCATAGTTTAGCTAGGGTGGCTATCTATGCTAGTCCTCATTTCTTTCATGATATTCCTACATGTATTGGCTCTTTGATTTTTAATGAAATGAAATAGATTTCTCTCTTAAAAAAAAAGGTATTATATTTTCGGGAGAAAAACACATATTTAAATGTGTAGCAAGGGTATATATATTTATTGAATTATTTTTTGTCCAAATAAAAAAAACTGAACTATTTTTTGTTCACATGAAAAATTATAATTAATTGTGATTTTTTACCTGTAACTAAATAATAATTATTACTTCGGTTTATTTTAATGAAATAAATGAAATCAATAATAGAATAAGATAAATTTTATTAATCTTTTTCACAAAACCAAATATCCAAACTAGAACTCCTAATTTCATTGGATCCTTTATTTTTTCAAAATCTCATTTTAGATCATTATATATACTATGTTTGTATTATATAATAAAGAGTTTAACTTTGATGCGTTGTTAATGTGATTTATTTATTTTTACCTCATTAATAAATCATATATTACCATTTGTTTAAACTTGAGATGATTGTTATAGGATGCAACTAGTATGCATTGCCGGTGCAAGGATTTTTTACACTTACAATCAATCATAAACTGATACATTGTTAAAAATATTTGACAATATTAAAAATATTTTTTACACTAATCAGTGACCTTGGGACACTGATTAAGGAATCAATATTAAAGTGTTGGAAATCACAATTTTTTCAATTTCCTATGCATTGAATACATCTTTTTTCAACAAAACATTTTTATTTTTGGTTTTTTAGTCAATGTCCTTGGGGTACTAGTTAGTATTTGCCAAAATTGAATCCTATAATAAATTGGGAATGATATTTGAACATCAAAATCCAACACCAACACCATATATAAATACTAGTACTATCACACACTTACTTATTTATCATTTTCTCTCTCTTCTACAACATTTAAAAGCTGCCAAAAGTGCGATATATACGGTTTCAAGCTTATTCGATGTCTCAAAATGGTATCCAAAAATCATTTCACATAATAAATAGAGCCTTGCGAATCAGTACTTGTTAAACAATCTAAAAGAAATAAGTTTTCTATGAAAACTTATTTATATTACCTCATTTTTTTTATAAAAAGACTTTTTTTTTCTTGATTTATTAATCATATGGATCGATTTTTGTGTAGTTTTTAATAAAGAAAGAAGATTCATTACAATCAAAAAAAAAAAAAAAAAAGGATTCATTAATTATTTTCTTGTTAAGTTAATGGTTTATATATTAATTTTCTATCGGCTTCCCCTAAGGCTTACCCTATTCAATCGTTTCTTTAGGCTCGTAAAGCAAATGCAATTATTAACATCCAAAACCAAACTCACAGAAAGAGCATAGATGACAGAGAAAACCTGTCAGCGGGGAGGAGAGATTACAGTAAATTCAGTTCAATCGATATTTGAAATTTGAAGACTTATCTTCTTCATAATCACAATTTTTTAACAAATAACAAGTGTAAACATTTAATAAATTTCTTATTATTTAATTTTATGGCATTGAACCATCTCCGGGAGCAGACTTTAATCCTATCAGCTAAGTGAATCAAGTCTACTTTCCCTTCCCCAAAGATAAGGTATGTTATATCTTAAGATGAATTTAATTGTGATATATTGTGAGTGTGTCAGTTTCTTTTATATATTATTAATCAATCATTAATTAATGTAATTAAAAGGATTGCAGCCTTATACCTTCTTACATCCTGTTGTAACATTCCGGCCCCCACAAGCCACAACCATTGGAATTAAAAGTATTTTACCAACCAGACGTATGTATGTAAAACAATAGCAGACTAGCTAATTATAGCATACTTAATATTATGGATCAAAGTGATTAGTAACTTTAACTTCTTAGGATGAGGACACATGTCTAAGTTTTAAAGAAATAATTCTTGTGATTGCTCCGGTAGTTAAATAAAAATTAACCTCATAAATAGTTCAAATAGACCATACTCAGAGAAATATCTCACAATTAAAATATAAAAAAACTTAACATGAGAAAAAGAAACTTGAATTTCAATTTTAAACAGAAGAATATGGTTTGGTCATGATTAATTAATTTAAGTTTGGAGAATGCACGCATTACAGCAATGACAGGAGTATTAAAGATAGAATCTGTTTCTCAGGGATCACAATTCACATTTGACAGATATCTTGTGAACTTATATATATACTAGTAGGATAAATGCAGGGACAAGACAAGAAACAACCAGTCCCAATATGCGCGCGACATCTACATTGGTGTACTCATACCGGTCGGCTAAGCAACCTGTGGCCTCATAGAGATTGTCCCGTTTAATCTATATCCCCTGCCTCGTTATAATGTATTATGTTACTGTATAATCATAGGCCTATTTATATAAACCATCTGGTTTTGTTACTTTGTCAGTGTCTCCACTTTAATTTCTTTTTGAAAAGAAAAATTTACGGTAAGGTGGGATTCCTCCCGTTATAGGATTATTACAAACCACCAATCTATGAATTTTGAAGAATTCTGTATTCCCTACCAACATAAAATGCTCAAGTTTGAACATAAATCATGTAATTGTTATAAGGAAAAGGTAAATTAGGTAGAATGATAACCCAGCTAATCGATTTGATAATCGGTTAGATTATAAGGTAGAATCTACTCTTTTGTTGGGATTCACCAATATGGAAATGGTAAGTGATAATAGTTTGAATGTTAGTGGTAAGACTCCCATGATTAGTTCAGCACCAATGCATTCTAATATTATTCACGATATAAAAGTTCTTGCAATTTTTTTTGGAGATGGGGACAATGATGACCTAGAAAATGTCTATCTTTCAGCAGAGCAGAATAATGATAATGTTATTGAGGATGATAAATTCACAGTGGTTATGTCTAAAATCTTATAAGTATAACCTGAGAAGGAATAGAAAGCTTAATCCTAAATTTATTTGATTTTTGTTTTTTTTCATGGGCTTTGGTTTATGTCCCTTATGGATTTGTTTTCTTTATTTTTCTTCTTTTTAATAAATTTATGGTGACTTGATCACCTTGCTTTAAAAAAAAAAAAAACAAACCAGCAAGCATAAAGACATACCCAAAAAGCACACCTATGTAGCTGAGCACTAATAGTATGCCCGAGACCACCTCAAACAGTTTAACAAACCAGAGCAATAGAAATGCAATAAAAAGAGCCTTGAGCACAAGCACAACCAACATTGTCAATAATATGGCAAAAATATGATATATAAACATAAAATGTAAAGTTAGATCGAGACAAACCAGAGAAAGTAAAAGGTGAGTGTTCTTTTCTCCCTAATAGGATGGTAACCGTTAACCTGTGACCCGGACCAAACGAGCTCGCGTTTGACCCTAATAGAAATAAACAAAAAACACACCAAATACATCAAATTTGGTCGGATTTTCGGGGTTCATCGGGTTGACCCAGTCCTACATAAAGATCCCTAATTCCTTGGTTTTTGGAGCAATTCATAAACTAGATGTTTCGAAGCTTCCATAGTCCATGAAGACGCTTTCACTCTTGTGTTCGCCATTATTATTGAGATCACCAAGGGATCATTGTGGTTTGGGAATACTCCTTTTTCGTCCTTTTCAGATAATCCGATTACCAACATTCAAAATCTACCAAATCCAGCACATTTTTTCTTGGAGGAACATGATATTAAAGTTGCTATGTTTTATATTGTGCAAAATTGTGAATTGTGGAGACATATTTAGAGTAATATAAGTTAGTATTCTCTATAATCGTATTAGTTAATAGTGTTTAGGAAGTTATGTTGTTGCGTACTTTGATTAATCGACTTTTTTCTTTTTATAGTGTGTATGCCACCAACCTTCACTTGAACATCCAGTTTGTTGCGCCACCACCTCCTTTATCGCCCGTTGCAACCCGACTTACAACCAAGATTTGGACAATTTTATTTTTTTACTTTCATTTAACTTATGTATTTTTCAAATGTATAACTCATTATACTTATTAATTAATAAAATATAAAGATTCATTATTTTATTTGGTGTTAAAAATTACTACATTTTTTATTTTTATTTGTTTTCAGTGATACAAACCAAAAAAATCACTTAGTACTTAGTGACTGAAATAACAACCAATATATCGGTTACTAAATTGGTTCAATACAACATTTTAGTGATCAAATTAGCGGCAGAACACTTGGCGACCGTTTTAGTGATCACTTGTCAGTGACTAAAGTTGGCCGCCCATGTTGCATTGTTAAAGCGACTGAGTCAGCGACCGCGTGCTCGATTGCTATGTTAAATGTAGCGACGACATAATGACCGAGTATTCGGTAGCTAAGTTGATCACCATGAACAATGTAAAAGAGCTAGCTTTAGCAACCGCGATACCTTATTTAGCTATCGGACTTGCTCATCTCTATATAGCAAACGATTGAGGATTTCAATCAGTCGCTTATTGAATAATTTCTTGGTGGTTGAGTAACTACAAGGACTCCAAAGTTAAAATAAGCGAGGGTTTAAGACGGGAATATCGAGCGGAAAAAGATCCTTACCCTCATAACTAGTATAACTATTACAGGGGAATGAGTCTTGAGAGCAAGATTGGAGTCACATACAATTTGATTATTCCAAATTCCCTAGAGAAATTTTCCCATCATTTTTAAGTTTGAGGGTGTTAACCTTTATATGTTTCTTATGACGTGACATTCTTTTTGTTAGAAGAACAACTCGATTATTTGAAAAGAATAATTCTAAATCCCTGTAGTTAATCCTTCTACATACTAAAAGGAGAAAATATTAAATATTTTTATATTTTCAAGACATTGGATATATATTTTTTCTTTTATAAGCAAAGTATATTGAATGAGAGAGTACAAGAAATACTCCGACCCGTATATAATAACAAAAAAAAAAAGGGAAACTATGTAAAGGAGAATTTTGTAGGAAGATATAGCAAGAATTCCTTTGGAAAACGTTAAACTAGACCATATAACCCAAGACACACTACATCAAGGTTTAAATTATTTTGCTGTATAAAGAATAATAGTATTGGCTCCCACTTCCCACTCCACCCGCGGCTCACGGATGCGTGTGCAGAAGAATGATGATTTGATTGTAGCTGGGGACATGTTATGTGTCACACTATTGGTTTCAGACTATGAGCTGGGGCTAGCTATTGATTTTGTATGTGTGTGGGGTGGGAAGAAAGGGAAAGTAGGCGTATAAAACGGGGGTTAGGCTATAAGATTATATGTATAATATGCATAATTGGTTAATTTGAAGTGTAGTGAATTGGTTGTCATGGCATGGGGAAAGGTTGTTTACAATGGATTCATGATATTTTAATATCAGGGGGGACATCCTAGTTTTGAGTAGGTTGTGAACCAATGAAATAAAAAGAGAGAAATAGTAAAATGATAAACAACCTACTTAAAACTAGGTATCCCACCATGGTGTCAAATTTTGGTATCAAAATATTATAACTCTTTACAATTACACCATAATAATAAATCTAGGCTTTCTTATTCACTGGTGTGTAACGTTTAGGACCACTTGATGTTCTGCTAATTGCTTCCTCTCTCTTTCCTTTTCTGTAAAGCCTTGATGATAATTCTTTAAATATTTGAAGCAATTGTAAATCACCATTAATCACACTGAATTTACGACTAAGATGTATTGAAACATACTAATTAAAGATTTCTGTATCGAAAACAAAACAATAGAAAATAATCCGTTAACTGATGATAGTTACTTATACTGTCTTTAGCTTCGCTGTGACAATATCATAGTTACTTATATTGTCTTTGCTCCTAATTAATTATGATGTATATGGATTTGAATATCCCTTATACTTTTATTAATATATATTTTTGTGTATAAAAGAAATCCGTTAACTAATGATTTCTCTATTGTTATTTTCAACTAGTATTAACAATGTCAATATCTATTATTTTTCAAAGGATTCAAAGTGAGTGTATATAAATGAAGTGATAAAATATAAAGATATAACAGGAAATTAATTTGGAGAAAAAAAAAATTAGTTTGCCTTCTAAGAAATGACAGTACTGTTCATATTCAGATTCAGCTTTATGGTAACTGATGAAGTCAAGTTATGCAGGACTTTTTGAAAATTGTGTACAAAACATCATGAACACATATAGATTATAGTTGAATTACTGATATTCTCAACGCCACTTTTGCCCTCTGATTAGTGAAATTCAATATATTTGTGTGCAAAACATTAGGGAACAACAAAAGATTATAGTTATTATATATATAAAAAAGATTATAGTTGAATGACCAATATTTTTAACTTCCACGGATGCACTCCACTCTTATGGATTTGGATTCTCTGCATTCGCTATATTCACGCATTCACACATTTATTGATATAGACCATTAGATACATTTGAGTATGCATTTAAAAAAAAATTTAAAAAATGAAACAAAATTGATCCAATGATTTATCTTATGACTTCGTGAATGCGTGAATGCAGAGAATCCAAATCCCACTCTTGCAGCCCTAAGAAGTCAGAAAAATCTTTCTTAACGATCACAATATCTCTGCTTATAAAAAAAAAAATGATCATAATACCTCTTTTTAATAGCATTATTATATATCATACACATATGAAATATCATAGTAGCATATTTAACTAGGACATTGATAATGTTTAAAAGTTTACTTTAGATTTATATATTGCATCAGTATATATAAATAGACATTGATCGTAGACCCATATAAAATGACAAAGCTTTCTCAACACCTATTTTTTCAATTCACAAAACTTGAACTTGAGAGCTTACTTAGAAAAAACCAAGTTCCAACCACTAATTAGACAAATAGACATTGATCTATTAATATTTTTTTTTTTAAATCACAGACAATTGATGAAGGCACTGGCGGATGTAAGTGTATAGGGGTGGGGGCAATTGCCCCCACAAGGCCAAATTTTTTTTACATAAACATATTTTGTAATTATTTCTTTTGCCCCCACAAAAAAATAGGTGTTGCCTCCATAAGATAATATTTTAAATGAATATAAAAAAGTTATAAGAGATCAAAGAGAGAACAAATCAATACTCTTATTTTAGGATTTGTATTCTCCGCATTTACGTGTTATAAGATACACAATTGGATCAATCTTGTTTTATTCTTTTTTTAATTTTTTTTTAATATATACTCAAATATATCTAATGGTTTATATCAGTGAATGTGTGAACGCGTAAAAATAATGAATGCAGAGAATCTAAATCCCTTATTTTAGGAGAGAGTATTTACCACTTGATTTTTTTTTTCAAATGTGAAAACATGTAGCAGTTGTTTGAGCAAATACTCTCTCTGGTCCTATATATAAGAGGCAAAACCCTAAAACACACAGATCAAGGAAATGCATTGAAATAAGCTATTTGTAATTAATATTCATATAAATTTACAAATTTAACCCTTTAATAATTAATGAACAAACCTACTTGTATTGAAAGTTGGACTGTCTCGTAAATATAAACTCTATTATAAATAAGGGTAAAATTGGAAATGAGCATTTAATATTTGTCAAAATACATACATGTCTCTTATATTTTGGACAAAAAAAAAGTAGTCATTTACCTCTTATAATAAGGACCCGAGGGAGTACATCATTTAAGCGAATTTGATATATACATGGATAACATGGAGTGGGGGAAGCACTATATGCATAGGTTTGTGATTCAGTAACAAACAATGCTCGATATTAATATTAATATTTATTTTGGATATGTTTGAAGAGATTTAATTAATGATCTATGGACTCTAGTGGTTTGTATACATAATACATTTAACAAAAAGGTAGAAGTAAAATTGTGCAGGTAAGAGGGGACACAATCAAACAATTTTAGCAAAAAAAGAGTATTTGTGTTGACCAAAGAGATCCCATTTTTCTTTCATCCTTTATATTTCCAAGACAGCTCGAGTGAGTTTACATTGTAAGATGAAAATCATTAATTAATTATAAACATCATTCTTTGTTCCCATGTAATGTCTTCTGAAAACTTCCAAATATCTCTGCCTGCAATTACTAATCCCCACAATTCTCATGAAGAATACATAATACTCCATGCTTTAAAAAAGTATTTAATATTTGGCAGATTGTCAGAACTCAGAAAAGCTCCCATGCATTTTATAAAGAAGGGTAAGGTTGGTCCTTTAAAAAAAATTAGAAGACATATTTGGTTCCTAAAAAATGAAAAATACTAATTTGATCATAAAAAATCTCAAGTGATGGTTAAATTAGTCATTTTAAGATAATTTTTAGGGACACTTTAGTCTCTATTATGGATTATTTTAACCAATATTTAAGATTTTTGTAGACTAAATTTGTATTTTTCATTTCTCAAAAATCAAATTTGTCTTGATTTTTGTTTTTAAGAGATCAATTTCGACCTTTGCTAAAATGTAATTTTTATGAAAAATGATATAATATATTAAAAAACAGTACATTTAAAATATCAATATATAAATTTTTATTTTATTGATTTCTTAACATATATCCTGAGTATGCAGGGTAACAATAACTTTTCTACAAAACACACAGTAAATGTAAGCCCCGTGGTCCCTTAGGAACTACATGTAGTCGTTCCATCTTTTTATATATATATTTAAATATTTTTACACAAAATTAAAAATATTGTTAAATAATTTAAATTTATAAAGAGGAAAAAATATGATTTATTTATCCATTTTTACATCCCATTAATATTTTTTTCTTTTTCCAATCATCACTAATATATGTAGTTAGTAGCTTAATTGAGATAATAAGTAATGAGAATAAAAAAAATAATACTAGAATGACAAATAATTTAAAATAAAATAGTTTTTTTTAAATAAATATAAGAACAAAGTATTAAGAGCATCTCCAATGTGAGTTACTTAAGAAACAAGAATTGGTTCTTACACAGTAGCACCATTAGAGCACCAGTAACATGGCATCCAGCTTTAATCGCTACTTTTAGAAGCAACCAGTTCTCATAGAAGCAATCTCACTTTCTATAGTTGCACAATTGGAGTGAAGGGTTACTTGAAGTAATATATATAAAGTATAATTGGTTCATCCTATGGTGTACCACCCAAAATTTACACCACCAATTGCACCATTCATATGGCAAGTGTTGAACCAATCATTTTGACACCTGGACATTTGACTTTTCAACTAGTCAATGTTTGAAAATTTGACCCACCCATGTGGCTATTTGATTAGCTCACAATTTGCCACATGAGTGGTGCAATGAGTAGTATAAATTTTGGGTAGTGCAACTTAGCCTAAGCCAGTATAATTAAGTGATAATGTGACATGATGGAGCTCACAAAAAGAGGAATTAATTAAGCAATTGCACTATTAATTGGAAATGCTGTAAATAATTAAATATTACTAATTAATAGTGGTTTGTACGTATGACAATCAAGCATGTAGCATTAGCCAATGTGAGGATATAGTTATATACAAAACCGTCACCTTAATTCAGTTTCTTGTTTTTTATGATATGTACAGGAAATACTGAAAATATTTTTTTTTCTTATTTTCGTTGTTCTTGTACAAATCTTTGATTGAAAACATGAAACATAATTAAAATAAGATAGCATTTTTGTAATTATTTCTAAAATAAGGAGTTGGAAACAAAGTAAACAGTGCATGGCTCCTAAAAAATCCGGCCTTTCTTTAGGCCCCTTAATCTTATCCAAGCATTTCCACCACTCATTGCAAACAATTCGGGGCTCCTCTTGTCACCAAACAACATCATAATAATATGATGTCAAGCAATTCCAAATGTAAAAATAACAATCATTAGTTTCAAACTAAGGCAAATGCTTAATCACATATAAGGCTGAAACTGATATCATCAAAAGCAAAAATGAAAGTCAAATTAATGCAGAAGGAAAGCTTCAACAATTGGAAAGAAAAATATTTAACCAACCAAGCTATAATAATAATGTTTAAACAGACATAAACTACATCAGACAAATATATAGGAAGCAATATAGTTAGATTTCATTTTAAAACCAGTTAATATTAAGTAAAATCATCCAATAAATATATATACAATGAATGAAAGAATAAGCAAAGCAACAAAAGAAGCTGCATAATACTTAATATACTGTCTGGTGGGTCTAGATTTGGACAGTTGGTGGTGGCACTTAATTAATCTTTGGAAGAGAGGTCGCAGTTGAATGGAAGTATGATGATTGAGTGTAACTGTTCATAAAAGTTGTGACATCATTTTCTCTCTCCACGTTTAATTTTTTCACTGTTCATGAAGAGAGAAAGAGGGAGGGAGGAGGGGATCGACGAGGATCTGTATTATTTTGGTTTATCATGTTTTGTTCCCGTCAATCATATATTGTCACATATGTTGAAATTTCTTGTAATTTTAAGAAATTATAATATATGGCAATATTTGATTGATGGGACAAAATGTGGTACACCAATATGAGATAGCATATCCTGATCTAGAGGGAGATAGAGAGAAATTAAATCTATCAAGCCATTCATCAGGCTCATGTATGTAACAACACAATTAAGGAAACCTAATACAAAGGGATTGACTAAACATCAAGCTCTGCACTTTTCTCCACTCAATATTGTTATTTTCTTGCCCATTCGATCCTACATCAAAGTAACAAACGCCAAAATGATGTTTGGTCACGTTGACATCGAAAGCCAGATTAGTCTTTATTAATTATGGTTTCCACCTGATGATAATTAAGTTTACAATAACAACAATCAAGTTTTTTTCCCCCACTAGATAATGATAGATGCATAAATTAAACTACATCATAATATCCTATCATAAATCATATTTTACCAGCAAATTATTTATATGTACATCATTTTTAATGATTTAGCCTTTGATCCCCCTTTGTCTAACAGTTGAGATGATATCCTCCATGTGAAACATTTAAAACTTATCACACCTCAACTTTCTCTCTAATGCATGCATTCCAATCCTAATGCATATATATAATAGGTTCCAAATTTCCATTCATAATTATCTTTTGATGGATTTAATTTTTTACACTAAGGGTATCCTCCAATCGATAGCCGAAAATTAACCCCTTTCAAGACGTAGAGATCATCGAGAGGTGAGTTTTGCCTCTTCCAACAAAGCCTTTTTTCATATATTCAAGTATAATAGCACTTTCATCACTATCCAAAATTAACCATTATATTAAATGAAACACAAGTTACTTAATCACATATTCTGTCCAGATGCTGCGTATAGATTTTAGAAGCTCAAAAATTCGTCAAAAGAAGAAGTTACTAAGAGGGGTGAAAAAAGAAGGGTTAACAGCTTCGATTTTCAGTCATCACTGACCCTTGGAAAAGTCCAAAAAATAATGTCATTTTCATTCGTATAGCTTTGAGCTTTTGACAGACCACAAACTATTAACCCATTCTGATATCATAATTGAGATGTTGTCACTTTGTGTTGTGTCCTTTAATTTAAATACGTTGGCAGCTAGCTATAACATGTACATAAAGCCGTATTAAATGAATTCATTTTCCTACGCTGATCTGAAGATTTATAGGAATGTGTTGGATAAGGACTAAATTGTTGGTTAGCACTTAGTAGGCCTATGGTCCAATCATTATATGGGTCTCGAACCAACTTTTAGAATGATCTATTTTATGGCACAGAGAATAAGGCAAGAAACTATAGGTAGATGCAATTTCTCTTTTAGTAGTGGAATCACTCGTACAATCTTTTTGGTTCTGATTTCCAAGTAATATATTCGAGTCTACTAAGTGTCTATGATTAGTATATAAACCTTGTAAATTGACACATTTTTTCAATTGAATAATTTAATCCTCATAGTTTTGGGTTACATACCTGGTCGCTTTAACAATTTGAGCTATGCAATCATTAATATGCTTAGTTTATGAAAATTGATGATGGTGATGATGAGTATAGTACATCCTATTTCAATTTGGAGACCTTTTTTCTAGTGGTTTTTGTTGTCAAAATTATCAAGACAGTTGTCATTGTCCATTTTATAAAAGTACACAACCACAAATCCGTATTTTTGTTTAATAACAATTAATGGGAAATGAAGAACATCCCGTCTCAATTTGTATTCTTTTCCTCTAGTGGGTTTTGCTGTAAAAAATAATCAAGACAGCTGTCCATTTTATAGAAAATTACAGAATCACAGTTTTCTTTTATACATACACTAAGGTGTAATTTTGACAAGAACATCAGGCATCATAGAGGTCTAGAGTTGAGACACATTGGTAACATCACATTTCCAGCTTCTGCCTCGAGGGAAAAACATTTAAGTTATCATCAACAGCAAAACTAGACATTTTTTGTTCATTGAATAATAGCCACCCATATGGCTCATTACTCATGTCAAGTGCCATAATGTAGAACCATAGAAGTAGCCATATATATGAGATATCTTGTTGGCCTTTTCTATGCTATCCTAGATTACCGATACAAATATATGCTAATTAATTTGAAAACAATGAATCAATATGCAGACATAATACTGTAGCTGAATGCTATGGAACCCTTAATAGGTTTTTGAAATCCAAGATGAGTTGCAAGGTATTTGTTACTTGACAAGCTGCCAGGCAAAAAAGAAGGGAACTAGAGTAATGTCCAATACTACATAGAAGAAGAATTGAATACATGACATTGCATAGATTTCCAAAGCAAAAACAATGAGTATTACGTGAGTCCCTAAACACACACAAATGCAACTTCTTAAGTTCACCAAAATATGATGGGAGATGAAGTCCCTATCTATGTATGGAAGATTTTAGTTTAGGTAACAAATGTGTAGTCTAATGTTGTTTGTCATTACTATCCTCCAGTTGTTCACTATTATTCTTTGGCTTTGCAGGGGCAACCTTGGCTGGTGTTGAACGCTCTGACTGTGAGAATCGAATCAAGATTTGCATGAGGGCAGTAACAATTGCCAAAGCAAGAGTTGAAAACGCGACACCCTTCCAGGATGATAGTAGTGAAGACCATTGGAGGAGCTTTACAGACCCAGCAATAACCAGACAAGCCCACGACATGACCACCTGTTCTCAACATGAGAATAATGGTTCACAGTCAAACATATACATAGACAAAGCAGACAAGATAATAGGTCAACTGATAAATAAGGATGTCTAAAGGGTTAGACATTGAGAAAGTATCTCACCACAAGAGACTTTATTGGTCGACCAGTATCCTGCAGCTCTTGATCACTAAAAGTATCCTCAGCTATATGTTTGTCCAACAATGCATCCTGTTGTGCCAGGGAGTAAAAAAGTAAATAAAATGAGAGAAATTATGTTATTATTATTAAACAATCAAAGGACAAGAATATAGATGAAATCTACAGTGCCATAAAGCACAATTTTTCAAAATCTACTGTTTATTATAGTTCTGAACAAAAACTGAACAAGTACACCACTTTTACCTTATGTGGACCCTGTGGGAAAACATAAAGAGAAAATAGAACAGCTAAAGAAGTTCAATCGGCACACACCTTGGCCACAAATCTATCTCGACACCATTGAGCAACACCGTCATCCGTTTCAGGCAAATCCTTCATTAAATGCCGCTTGATATGAACATGCACCTGTGGTGGTAAAAATTGAGTAAATTATCAATTAAACAAGACATTTTATAAACAAAATGTGAGATATAGGGAGGAAGATTAGGAATCCTCTTATTGAAGCCGACCAAATTAAAGCAAAGGCTAAACATGAAAGAGATATCTGGAAAGCTAAAGGTCTGTTTGCTTTGTTTCCAGTTTCCTATTTTCATTTCCTGTTTTCAGAAATAATTACAAAATTGTCATCTTGTTTTCATTTTGTTTCCTGTTTTAAGAAATTTGTACAGGAAACACTGAAAACAAATTTTTTTCTGTTTTCATTGTTTCCTGTACAAATCTTCAGAAACGGAAAACATACATAATGAAAAAAAAGTGGCAGTTTTGTAGTTATTTATGAAAACGGGAAATAAAAACAGAAAATTAGAAACAAAGCAAACAGGCCGTAAATAGCATAAGGAAGTCATGGTAAATCATTTAGCCCCCAAGCAGCTAAACAGAAAACACGCATCCTTAAAAGCTTGAGTATTCTGAAGAATGGAGGGAGACTTGAGATATAGTTGCTTCTAAATCACGATTTTGATTGGCTTACCACTGAAGGTTGCCCCTTGAAGAGTCCTAGCATTGTAGGAGCAGGTGAACTCTTAGGGATAGCCACTGTCATATCATAAATGGCAGGAACAAATGAGCGCATATGACTTACTGCTGAAACAAACCCCTGAAAGCAACAAAATTGAGTAAATAGTTCAGAAAAAGCAACAGAAAAGAACAATGGGACAAGTAGTGCGGAAACAGAAACTGGAGAATTCAAAAACAGGTGAACTTCCAAACCACGCCTAGTAGTATTATACAATTCTTTTACTTAAAAATAAATATATTCTGTGAAAGGAAAGTGAAAGTACAGATTTGGGAGGAGAATATATCATCCGATACAGAAAAAACCAAATACATCAGAGAACATAAAAACATAGCAATGCACCAAAGCAGCCCAAGAAAACTCACTCAAAACCATAGGAAGAACACCAAAGAAAGGCTTGAAGGCTATAAGCACAATCCTATCCCAAACAAGTTTAGCGGTAGAGAGACACTCTTAAAGATGCAAGCGTGCTGCTCCAACCAAATACACCAAAGGATTTCAGAAACTGCTAATTGCCACAAAATTTTAGTCGTCTTGTTTTTACCAAGGCCGATGTAACTAACCAACAGAAACTGCTCAAGGTAGAGCATTAAACCAATTGTGATCCAATAACAAGTAGTCAGGCTCAGTACGATTCAAAACACAGCATTCACTAATCAAGGTAAACCAGAAACTTTATGGCTTTTCAATCAGTAATGCAGGACGCACAAAATATCAAGAAAACACAAGTTTAAAGATCATGTGATCTCATTCTGGTTTACTTATGAGTTTTGATAAAATGGCGGATTGGAATGTTCCGAAGACCTTACTACTAGAACACAATCACTTAGGGTTCTTACATAGTGTTTGGTTGGGGGAAATGGTGGGGGAGGGAGGGGACCGGAGAGGAGCAAAATCCCTCCTCACTCAAATTTGACCCCCCTCCAATATTGGGTGGCTTTGGAGGGGAGGGAAATGGGTTTAAAATATTTTAAATAGATAGACTAAAATATCCTTACTAATATTTTTGAAACCTAAAATTATAAGGATACAAAATAAATTAGTTTCAAAATCCCTCCCCTCCCCTTGACAACCAAACAGGGAGAGGATCCCCTCCCCTCATTTGAACCAAACAGAGCCTTTAGTATTATAAGTTTTAGATTATTTTAGAATTTTATTTGGCTTGGCGGTATTTAGTATTTTTTTTTATTAAAAGACCTTTGGATGTTTTGGCTTGTTTTCATGTTATATAGGTGTTATTGGATTTTAATTGATGTCCAAGTTTATGTTATGGGTTCGGTTGTGGTACAAAATATAGAGCCTCAATCTTAGTAAATTGTAAAAGTAGGATTCTATTCCCAAGTCTTGTAGGACAAGTATAGGAGGTTTATCCAATAGTTGTAGGCTTTTGCTATGATGCAGATTGAACACCGATAAAGAAGAGTTAATTTTTTGGTAAGTAACTATGTGGGCCTCTCAAAACCAAATTTAAGATGGTCATGGTCATCTAAGGGTCACAATTCTTGTTAAATCCATGTCTAATCTGTATGGATGCAAAATCTGAACTATTAATCTTTCCCACAGTTGTATGCTTTCGTTTTGATAGATCATCAGATAGACAAACTATGGCAGATAGTGCTCCATTCTTGTTTGTGTGATGCAATCAAACCCTAGATGTGATGCCTAGGCCGCTTCTCTTCTTTGAGAGTTTTCTTCGATTTTCTACACTCCCCAAACCTAATTTTCCTTGGAAGATAGTAATAACAATTCAACCTGTCAAAACTTGAATTTTACCTTTCTTAAATTTTCCCTCAAACCATCAAAGTCATGACCCTATTCCGGCAGGTACTATTCAAAGCACCAAAACAGCCACCCAAGAAAATCTAATCTTGTCCTAATGGCTAATATAACCAAAACACTCATGCTGTCCTGCATCGCAGAGTTTCTTCTGATTTTGTTAAATCATAATCCACAAGAACAAAAAGGAAGAGTAACCAATTATACAGTAAGTACACAAGTTAACGCAGAAACCCTAAATAAGTTTGAAAAAATACGAGCAGCCCAGATTTACAGTTCTAATACATCGAAATCTATAGATATGGTTCAGAAGAACTTATATAACTTGTGTCTATGTTATCAATCCCGGATAGAGGCGCAAAGCGGCCGACCCCAAAAACTAAAGCAGGATAGCATAAAGCGGGATGACCGCTGTAGCGAAGAATAGAAAACAGTATATATATATATACATATATATACATACATATATATATATATATATATATATATATATAGTATACATAAAAAAGAAAACAGTATACTCAAATTAATAACAAAGATTCAGCATACATGACGCATCATTCCAAAATAAGGTTGTAAACATTCATCATAATGTTAAAACATAAACTGTCATATAGGTTCATGAAATTTGGGATAATTGAATAATTTAATAACTTGCAACCTATGTTCAGGTTTAATAATTTAATAACTTCTGGGCTTCTGGCTGGTACAAGACTTTTTCATAGCCAACATATGAACAGTTTATGTATGGCCAACAGGCCCAACACGAACAAGCCCTCATCTAGCCCTAAATTAGACACATAGCAGACTTAGATACAAACTATGGCTAGGATTCCTTCTCTGGCTGGTACAAGACCTTTTGTAAGTTTAACGAACCTTACATTAAACTTACTGGAGAAGAGAAACAGTGGAACCAAACAGTAGAGCGGTGAAGAGAAGAACCAGTAGTCGTCGCCGGAAAACACAGTTGCCATCGCCATCGGCGGAAAACGCAGTTGCCGTCACCGGAAATGAAGTGGGTAGCCGGAACCGAGGTTGGTTTTCGAAGGGGTCTCTCGTCGGCTCTCTTTGTTGAAAAGGGAGAAGCTTTTCGAATGGGGGATGGGAGTCTGACCTAAAACAAAAGGGTAGGAGCAAATGACCTAAAAACCCGAAGAAGTGACAGAAACGACTAAAAGCCGGGGGCAAAATAGGGCTTTCACCCCAACTTCACTATAGCGACACGCACTGGGCACCACCGCCGCAATTCCGGCACGTTTTGGGGCCGCCATCGCCGCTCTAGAAAAACACACCGCTCCGGGGATTAGAGTCGCAACTCGCACCTATGTCGATTTCCGCTCCATGGTCCCACTATTCGCTGCTAACGCGGCGCAATTGATAACATAGACTTGTGTTAATCTCTAAGCCAATTTTTTATAGCCCTCAAAACATCGGTTAACTATGTCCATATGTACCTAGCATGTGGTTCAAAGAAGTTATATCCACAAGAACACCAATCACAATTAACCCTTGAGCCACCCTTGCCAGTATTCATCGACAAACCTGCTAAGATCTGCAAGAGTATAGATGCAAACATAGAATAGTTGACCCTGATAGCTAGACCAGACTCATGCAGCATAGCTTCCAATATAAAGAAAGACAAGCAAGTTCTAGACCTGATAACTAGACCAGATTCATGCAGCATAGCTTCCAATATAAAAAAAGAAAAGCAAGTGAAGGAAGAAGACAAACAAGATAAGAAAATATTTATACTTCACCTTAGTTCTAGGAATCAATGTGTTTCTGGGAACAGGCAATCCGGTGGAGGTTGCATATTCCTGAGCAGCTAATAGTTTGGCCTGTGTAAAACGTGTTCCTTCTACAAATAAAGCCAACCAAAAGGGAAGAGGGTAATCACTCAGTCCCTGGAGGCCTGACTGCAGATAAGATAATGAAACAGTCAAATGAGATTCCAAAATGTAAGCAAACAGCTTACACACACACACACACACACACACACAGAGAGAGAGAGAGAGAGAGAGAGAATTTTTATGGTCATTTTATATATTGCTGCATAAGTAAGAAAAAATCAACATGACAAATACAAATACAAATCTCTCATCACTACGATCATAAAGCGCATAATGGACTATATATTAGTAACCCATACCTTTAATGTGTTTTCATCCTTAGCCCAACTTCTCTCCAGAAAAAGATACTCAGAAAACCACATTGACCAGCCAATGACCTGCTTATCATATATCCCAACATTGATAGTAAATAATTGAGATATCATAATCAGATAATCAAACCTCCAATTCCCTACTCATGAAAGTATAAGATGAAATTATTCTTAGGTGATAAAGAAGTCTGTAGTACATGCTTCTTCCAAGCAAGTAAATTGCACCCAGTAATTCACCAGATTTCGAATAATCTAAAAGAGAAAATCATAGCATGCATGTATATTAGAAAGCTTACAATTGTTGTTATGAAAATATGAAAGAAAGTGGAACATCTAAGAGAATTGAAGGTGTTACAGTTTTTGTGGATTAAGATCCTCTAATCTAAAGTACATAGACTGTTTCCACATGACAACTGAATAAAAAGAATCATTCCATCTTTTCTTTACAAAAGGTACAAGTCACAATGAAGTATACCGGCAAAAACTTTGACGATTTCTTCATCACCGCAAGAGTGCTGCCAAGGCAACCTGAACGCTGTTTAATAACATTAAATAACCAATCAGCAGTTGAAGCACAAAACAAATATATGTCGCTGAAATAGAAAATGGCAATAAAAAAACATTTATCTTATCTTATAATAGCACAAACATTAGTAAGCCTAAATTGGTCTTTTGTTTTAGTATGATAATACCAGAAAATTCAAACATTTAAATGAAATAAGCTACTTGTTCTATAGAAAGTGAATTTCAGTTAATTTGCTTGCATTGAAGAAGTGGAAATGATCATACCAAAGAAGATTATCACCTGAGCTAAAACCCATCCAACAAGCCAATCAATATCACTTCTGTGATTGCATATGACAAGCGCATGCTCTTTACCTGGAAAGTCCAAAACAGAATCAGATGATTTATATGAAAGCAAATGCTGTCCCAGAAATCCCCCCTTTTCCTTCCTAGAAGACAAGCATACACGCACAACACAAGAAAGAATGAAGAGGGGCACACACATAGGTTAACAAAAGACTTACCCATCAAACGAAGGGTTTCACGATCTGTGAATACTTGGACCTGGAAACAGAAAGATCCAGGAGGGATTGGATTACTCCAAATGCAATAGACAAAAAAAAGTATCATATTACATTTCATAAATCATGTCTTTATGACGATACATAATGGTGTCGTTTGATCCATCCAGTCAACCTGAGCTAATGGAAAAAAGGCTTTTGTGGTTGTTGGTGTTGTTGTCATAAATTATTTCTTCAACTAACAAATTTTCTCTCTTTGATAAGATCAGGTTTCATTTCTTGAAAGTATTAAACAACAGGAAAAAAATATATAAAAAGAATATAATTTTCTTGAGTTAATTATGTCATGGACCGCTACAATGAACCAACCACCTAAACAAGCATCGTTTAAATGTAACCGACTTCAAAAGGAGCTCTTTGAAGAATAGTTCAATGGCCTAAACTTTCCTATTGCTCGAGATATATAGTGAGAGAAAAGCATTATCTCCTTCAATTAAGATTTAATTTATGCCAAGACAATTTAAAGCGAGCAAAATTTCATTTCCAAGAGAATAAGTTCTGTTCTGAAATTACAAATCTCGGAAACTTTTGTTTTAAATAAAACAGAAGCTTTATTAAAAGGGGAAAGAAAAGAAAACCTATGAGCTAAATTCAGTGGTAGATCATGCCATGCGAGTATCAATATCCAGTCCCTATCTAAATCTCTACTTCTTTCGCGGTTTTTACTTTTTCACTGCATCGCAGGCAAAAAGCTAAAAAGAAGTTTCCTCGAGAAAGGAATGAAACATAAGAATACGAATAAGGAAGATAACAAATCCTCCGGACTATAGCACTATAAAAGTAGCATGTCACCATAGGATCTTCCCTCAATATTTAAGAATAATAAAGAAACCAAAATCCATATGTTGTAGAATACCACACAAAGAAAGCAACATGCAAAAACAAGACAACACCAGTGAACAATTAAGTTAAACTAACTGAATTCATAGTCGACAATAGTGCACAAAACAAGATTACAGAGAACTTGGGAATTAAACACCTTAACACCTGCCCACCAATCAATAATCCACACAAGTTCCAGCCACAACAGTTCTGCTACCATCCGATTGATCCGTCTGTACAAATTCTTTGACAGTGGCCGTACAAGGACATAGCATATTGCCTGACCCAAAAAAACAAGAGGTCAAATAAAATAATTGAAGTAATTCTAGTGTAGGTAAAATAACTCTAGTGTATTTCATGTCAAAGAGTTATAAAATGTCCATGGGGGTTCCATCCATCAATGCTTCACATTCATTTGGATCTAATTTCATGAAACAAAAAGATATATAAAGCTTTTGCGCACTCGATTTGCATTGATGATAAAAAAAATTAACAAAATTGTGAAAATAGTTCTTTTAACTCTTTCAATACGCCAGTTCCTTCCTGTTAAACAATGAGGTACTGCTAAAGTACTAACTACAAACAAACAAACAGTTCCCAGAGGCTCATAACAAATGTGGCTCTCTTTCAAATTTTTTATGTAAGACAACATCAATTTCAAATGGTTCCTATGAACTACTTAAGCCTTTCACATTAAGAATCATCAAATATTCCCTTTAATATTGGCCAGATATAAGGTTGACATCCCAATACATGTTACTCCCACCTTCAACAGCTAAATTAACTAAGCAGTAAGCAGTTCTCAAGTATTACCAAATTCAGTCATACCAAAAAAAGTTTCAAAAGTTTACCATTCAAATCAAATTCCCCGGCAATAAAAAACTTCATTAGAATGGTGTTTACTGAGGTGTTTACCGAGGCAGTAATGAATGACTCATATGAATGGCTATACATAATTATCTGTGTTGTTCAGTAATGGTTATGGAAGTTTGAAAGGACACCAAAGTCCTCACTAACCCAAAGATTTGAGTTTGACAACCCTATTAGCAAAAGAAGTCCCTGTGGTTGGAGATAGTAAGATACTCCTGCTGTTCATTGCTTTCCAGCAACCAATAAACAATAATATAAATGGGGTAGGGGGAAATCACACAAAGAACTTGCTTGTTGGCTGTTCTGTTATATATAACAGAGATGATGATGAGATAGCAGAGAGAGAAGGAAGGAAGAGAGGGTTTTTTTTTTTCTTTTGCACCAAGGGTATCCTAGCTGATAGCCAGAGACGACTCGAAAATCGAAGTACTTTTGACCTCACAACAAAGTCTTTTTCATATACATGATGGGAATTGAACCCTGACACGATGCTTAAGGAAGGGAGGGTTTAGAATAGATTTGCATATTCATGATGCCTAATAATTAAGAAACCCCAAAAATGGATAAAATAAAATAAAAAAAGTAGCTCCTTTTTTGGTTAATAAGATCAAAGGGAAACATAGCAAATAAACGAAGGTAAGAGCATGGATCGAATCAAAAGAAATAGCAAGCAATGACATGCAATGTTTAATAAAAACCTAGGAAACAGAGAAGATTGAAGAAATGAGTACGAACCTGAATGAGATTAACAACGAGACCCGAGGAGAAGAAGAACAACCCCAATGGCACCACGACAGCTGCTGCTGCAACAGTCATGGCCTTTCTCTCTCTCTCAACAAACAGAACAATGAGATTCCGACAACGAAAAGGAACACAGCACACACAAGAGAGAAGATCTGATTTATTACTACGTGCGTGTGTGTTGTGTTGTGTTGATTCAGATTAGATTTGATTTGAGTGTGTTTGGGTTACTGTGTTGTGTTTGAAGGGTGATTTGATTTTCACATTAGAGTCTCCGCCTTAAAACGTTGTTTGTTCTGGTTTGGGGTTTCCGAGGCAAGGAGTTGGATTAGAGATTGGAGAACACGAAACGCAAATAGAAAAGAACCACAAAACTTAATGCGTGGGGGATGTGAGTCCCAACTCCCAGGTTGCCAATTGCCCCCCACACAATTACTAACCTTTCTTCATCATTTTCTTCAACATATAACATAATTAAATACCTAATTTTCATTACAGTAACGTTATCCTTATTTAGATTACCAAACACAAAAAGAAAGTTGTCCAAATTTAGAACGCAAAAAAAAAAAAAAAAAAAAAAAACTATCCTTGTTTACTTTCACTTAGAGTGTGTTTGGGAAAGATTATTTTTCCTTATTTCAGCTGTTTTTTAACTTAAAAGCTGTTTCGTAGATAATCTAACATATTTGGCATTTGCTTAAATTAATAAAAAAGCTTTTTTTAGGAGAAAAAAGCTGTTTTTATGCCATCTAGTTTTTTCTAGCTTAAGATTATTATGATTTGATTATTTTTCATTCTCAAAATACTCTTCCATGTTTACCCCTACAAAACTTATTTCTAAACAAATATTATTAAATTATACAAATAACTTCATACCATTTTTCGTAATTTATTATATAAAAGTGATTTTTTTTTGCACCACCTAAAACGAAATAGATTATCTTAAAATTGCTTTTCAGCAAACAGACCCAAACAAAAATAGATTTTGATTATAATCGATTATCACAAAAATTGATTATACAAAAATTGATTATCAGGATAATCTTTTTTTTTACAGCTTTCCCAAACACATTCTAAAAGTACTACTTATTTACATTGTAACCTGTAGCGTGAGTATATATTACCAGCTAATAATGAATTATTATATTTTTATATTTAAATAAATTTTCTTGATCGATCATAATAGGCTTTGATCACTTCAGTATGAAGTTCTAGTCTGATAAAAAAAAAGGTATGAAGTTCTAGATTCATATATATATATATATAAACTTCTTTAAAATGAGCAAATGTGTATAATGAGAAAATGTTAGTGTATATATCGTTGATTAGTTAAAGTCCATTAAGATCTCAACTTACTTTATCTAATCAATGGTAAATTCACTCTTATTTTCTCAATGTATATTTTTTACTCACTTTAAATAAACCAAATCTAGAAGAAAAAAAAATGAAAAGGATCCCCGCCTATTTTCTCACCTATCTGGTGGGATGATATCCTAGATAAAGCATCACGTATATAGATTCTCCCTATGCTACATATATAGAGGTGTGAGAGTGAAAGATATATCCTAAACTGTATGTAACTACCAACTACCATTTTTCAATTGATAATTGAGTGGATTATCTTTCATGTTTATATATTATAGAAGTAAATATAAAGAAAATTTATAACGGAAAGTTAGTTCATATTTGTAAAATTTATATCTGTTTCCCTTCTCTTCATAACTTTATCGTGTTAAGAATATACAAGAATTATTTCTGTTTTAAATTAAGTGTGTGTTTAAATTTTAGAAATTTTTTTTATATGAAATTTTAGATTTATTTATTAATGTGGATTTGGTTGTGTCAAATTTTAGATTTACGTTTGATAGAACTAAATCCACATTAATAATGATAAACTTGTTTTTTGTTTTTTTGGTGAGATAGAGGCATGATAAACTTGCTAAAAAAAATTGATGAAATATGAAAGCATGAAAATGATGTGTTTGTTTGTTTTTTTTTTTTTTTTTTTTTGACAAAATGATGTGTTTGCGATTTGCGTATGACGCACATAAATATAAACACACGCTAACATTATCATATAAAAATAACACTTGATCTTAGCCATTATGCATTATTATGCATTATGCATTTATAAAAAATGCTAATAAGCTCAGCACATTAAACTATATAAATAAAACACCATCTTCCATAAGAAAACAAGTTTGGAGTCCTGAAAACTTTACTTCTAACGTGAATGCTAACCAGTATCCTAATGGCATTGGTTAAGGATCTAAAAATATAAATTTAACATTGAGACTTGGTGTATTTTATACTTTAGAGAATGATAAACTTACTTTTCCAATAAGTTTTTGTCATGACCCTACTTTTAAATTGGCCCCAACCGTATTAGGCTAAAGCATCCAACACGGTAATTGTCACCAACACCCATACGGGTCGATGCTTCCATATATGACTAGTATCTTATAACTTTTGGTATCTGGAATATTTTATTCCTAAGCAAATTATATTTTTAGGAATCTTTTTTCTCACCTTTACACATGAGAATAGAGTTTTCCCAATTTTTTAATTATCATTCACTAATTTTATTTCCGATAATCTTTTATGCCAGGGAATAATTTTTTAAAACTTATATCAAACATGTGAAACTTTTATTCCCATGCTCACATTCCTGGGAATATTTTTATAAAACTTGTAACAAACACTATCATGTTGTCCTATAATGGCAGCATCGAAAACTTAGAAGATGGAACTGTAAAAAAAAATTCGAAGATCTCCATATGTAGCTAGCATGAAGTGCTCCTCATTTTTGCTTTTGGTAATCAATATAAATTATCTATCATCATAAACAACGACTAATCTTTGTCAAAAGATAGAAATGACATTTAAGAGTTGTGTACATCCTAATTAGATTTTCTCCGTATAAACTTACCAAACTGTATATATTGACTCTGTGAGGGAACATTTTTTCCACATGACCCAGCATAATGAAAAAGTAAAAGATTTTGAGATTTAAATTTCAGTAAGCTAACCTATTTTTGTGAAGACTGCTCATCCCAATGACATTTTTATTTTTAGTTTATTTTTAATTTGACAATACACATATGCTAAAAAAATGGTGAAACTACAAAAAAATTAATAAGAGAATATTAAAAAAATGAGTATGAAAATATAAAAATTATTATCAAATAATATAGAAAAATGGGTATTGCTAAGTTATTAAATTCTACTGACTGATTGGCAGCCAACTAGCCATTTTAATGCTCTTCTTATTCATTTGCACCTCTGCAGTAATGAATTAAAACTTAGGTAAATGGTTAAGATGATGTTAGTTGTTTATATTTAATTTGGATGGCCAGCTAATTATTTTTTAAATTTGTACATGCAGGAGGACGTTCGGAAAGTCTGTTGGTCAGGAATAGAAAGTCATTGCCAACCCCACCAACCCTTTCATTAGTGCATTGATGGATGGAACCCCCATAGACATTTTATAACTCTTTGACATGAAATACACTAGAAACAAGAATCGTGCTATTTGCAAGATGAAGCTTTTTAACTTAAATAGAAATCCGAATTGATGTGATAAGAGTCCAAAAACGGGGGGAAAAATCAACACATTGTTTTCTCTGTTCGAGATAATAATCATAGAGTAATGATACGAGTATGCATTTGTGACAGAGTAATGATATTTAAACATAAAAATAGTATCTAACATTGTATAAAAAACATTCTCCATCACTTATTTAGTGTTTTCTTCTTTCATATTATATTTTATCACTCTCAAAAACACTCCATCAGCTAGCTATACGGTGTCTATACTTGGTATCAAAATTTGTGTCCAGATATCATTATTGTTTGTGATAATGTGACCTTAAATAATAGACTATTGATTCTAAAAATTTACTAACAGTTTTTTTTTTTTTTTGAAAAAAAATAATACTAATAGTTAATAAAGAACTTATCACAATAAAATAATAATTAATCGATTAAATTCCTCAAAGTAGGAATCCCAATTCTATCATGAAGGGCAACCTTATCATCTGTAAATTAAAAGATTGAAAGAAACTTGTAATTTACCAAAAAGAATAAAAACAAAGGATCATTTTGGCTTGAATATATCACTTCCCACCCATGCAAATTTTTTTTTAGATTTCTTAACAAAATGTCTTCGGATCATTCATTAGCATTTGCCTTATATGTATATATTAAATTAAATGTGCAACATTTTTCTTTGCATGGAAATTCTATAACCTTTTCTTGGTAAATAGTAATTCTGTAACCTTTCTTTGAAATTGCAAGAGATTGCAGAGACTCTTTGCAGATCCATTTTTTGTTTTGGGATTTCAGTTGGACTCAAGTCCAATTGAAACTTGTATTAATTGGGTCTAAGCCCAATTCAGTTCAGGAGGAAATAGCTTTTATGCAAAAAATATTTCAGCAATTTTTTATTTTCTAATAATTGATTAAAAAAGGCAAAATAAGGGACAGAAACTGAAGAGGGGCCACAGTGGCCCAACGGTCGAAATTTTGTTTCAAACATCCTACGTGAATGTGATACTTCAAACGTTACAGAATCAAATCAAAGTTTAACTACAATATAGAAACCACGACCACACCTTCATTTCTTCATTCTAAAGCTTTTACTTTAACACAGAACAACATCTGCAGCTGGGACCTTCAGAATTGCAGCAAATTCCCACTATCTATTGTTCTTTTCCTTTTCATTTTTGGTTATCCATTTTCATTCTAACTATATTTTCTTATTTCCCAGATTCTTCAAGGAGATGGAACCCGAAAACATTGACTGGGACAACATCGATTCTACATTCATTCAAGATGACACCTACGAGAACTTTGATGCACCTAGATGGGTTGATCTTTCTTCTTCAGATGAGCTTCTTACCATTGATGATGAAGCCTGGTTCTGCACTCAAGGTGAGGCATTCTAGGAGTGTCACATATACATAAAGGTTTTAAATTACCATCACAGTTGCGTTTGCGGCCATATTACATTTTTCGTCATTACGAACAATTGTGACAAAATGTGGTCGGCTGAGGCTGTAATTACGGTCACAATATGATTTAACACTATCAAAATTACAAGTTACGATATCAATTACGATTGCGGATCCAATTTTATATTATATGTATACATGTGTATATTATTTATATATGGGGTTAATTTGTATGTTGAACTTTCACATCACTTGCAGATTGCAAACATCCAAAGACTGCTGAAGATTTTCATAAATCCACAACCACAAGCAATTCCAAGGTGGCAAACCCCAAAATTTGGTTTATTTTATTCCCATTTTCATGAAGTAAGTTTCTTATTCTAGAGAAAAATTATTAAATTTTTCAAGCTAACAAATCTACCTTTTCGGCTTTTCCTCTTCATTTTATCATGCAGGCCAAGCTATTAAGATTCGTATCATTTTCTGAAATTCTTCCCTTTAAGGACAGACATCGCAGGTACGTTCCATGGTACCAAATCACTATGCAAAAAAGAAGAAAAATCAGGAAAAAAATTAACCAGGAAAATACTAAACTTTTTTTTTGGGGTCATGTGTCAGGGTAAATTCTTCAGCTGCAGAAAATTCTTGTGCTATGCTGTCTGAGAAATCCAGAATACCCAGTTGTTCAGAAAACTTGCATGAAGACACTGAGAACAAAAATCCAAACTTTTCTGCTCCAAATCCAAAGGGTAGGACCAACAAGCCAAAGAAGCCATTGACGAGGGCAAACATGGAAATTCCAAAACACTTGAATGGTACTTCAATGGAGTGTCCAGTGAAGAGTGATCATAAAAAACCTCAGCTTAGGAGCACTTTCTCAGCACAAAATTTGCTGGGTGGTAGAGAGATTTTGAGTCAGATAACTGGGTTCTGCTCTGAATTGAAGAGGCTAGCAAGGAAGGGCTATTCCAAAAAAGGGGTAATTGAGAAAGCTTCAAGTCCTAGTGGGGTGTCAGAGGAATTGAAAGAGGAGGCTGTGGTACACAAGGAAAGGGTACCTCTTCTTGCTGTTAAGGAAGGGACACAACATTGAATAATGGGAAGTAATGATCTAATTGAACATATGGCAGTGAAATGAAGTTGGCTGTATTTGATTGGGTTACATAGGATTATTTTTTGATAGCCTCAAATGGTGCTATGATGATATTGTTTAAATTGTATTTCTCAGACTTGCAATAATCAATACAAAATCTTCTTGTCCAGAGCAATTTGGACATTTTCTTTTTCATCATATATGAGTGAGTGAAGGGTGATCTTCTCTTCTCCTTGTTTTTGGTCTTAGCTTCCCTTGTTCCCATTTCTTCACTCATTGCAGATCATGTCATCATGGAGACATCATAATTATTAAAAAATAAAAATGAATATTAAATCTATATTATATCTAATATATATATATATATATATATTTGGTGTACAACCGTGGCTAAAGCCCAAAAAAACACAAAACTAAAAAGAAAAACCTCGAGATACAGAAACCCCAGACAAATCATATAATGAAGTACTCTCAATCCAGAGGGAAGAACTTCTAGCTGATAAAACCCAAGATCCTGAGAATAACACGTTGGTGATATACCTATATATTAAAAAAAGCAAAAATATATAAATATTGAAGTTGAAGAATACGTTTTTACGGTTGAAAACGTTATGCTGTGTAACGTATTCAATGCCAATAGTTGTAAATGTTGTTAAATTGAATTAATTAATTGATAGTGTAACATTGGAAAATGGTATCCATTGTTTCCAAGGTCTCGTGCATGTTTGGTTTACCAGTAACTTGTGAAAAAAATTTCCATTGAGTTCCTAAGATGAGATCATGTGAAGAGACCATTACTTGTTAAACCTGAAATTTTTCGTCCATTAGTATTTAGGATGACATTGTGAGATTTAAATCAAGCTTTAGTACAAATGAATAAATAAAAGAAGAAAGAAGAACTACTTAGAAGAAGTAGTATTACAATTCATCATCTACATGCATCATTATCATGAAGAATGGTCAAAAATTGTAGGCCATATGAAGGATGTAGAAACATGAAAGAAGTAGAAGCATGAAGGATGTAGAAGCTTATAGAATTTTGAATTATCAAAGAAAGGTAGTAGTAGAGTTTGAATTGTATAAGTAAGTAGTGTTTGAATTGGATTTGAAGTCTTTTGCTTAGGGATTAAGAAAAGTATATATCATTTTATTGTATGAAGTTTGCCTATAAAAAGGCATGACCTTGTATGTTGCTATAATGTAATCAATCAAGACTTGAGTGAATGAAATAGTTCTCTTCCTCTCCTTATGTGTGTGTATGTGTAGAGAGAAACTTTGATCCTAGGTGAGTTTCATGTGTTATTGATAACAGACATGAGACAAAAATGTTGAACTAAAAGATCAATATTTAAGTCAAACAATATTTTAAAAAATTTAAAAATTATATGTAATTTTGGCATAAGAATAATTTTGTCTTTTTATATAATTTAAAAAATTGAAAATTATAAAAAAAATTAAAATTTAATAAAATATGAAAACATTTATAATATAAATAAAAATTTTAAATTCATATTGAAATTATAAAATTAACATAAAACATTAAAATTTATATATAATTTGGTCGCACAAGTAATTTTATCATTTTATATAATTTATATCCTATCATACTTTTATTTAGTCCATCTCAAACACATGATATGATAATATTTATGTAGTTTGTTATTAAATACGCATCAACACATAATTGGATAAGAACTTATCATATTTATATCCTTATTCAACTCTTTTATCTTATTTAAGTGAAAAAAAAGAGTTTAATTTCTACACACTGTCAGTATAAAGATTTGTACACTGACAACCAATCAGAAATCATGAAATTGATGACTTTTAAGGTGATTAGGATAAGAATCAAAGATTTGATATGGTGTGTCAATTTCTGATTGGTTGACTGTGTAAAAAAAACTTTGCACTGTCATTGTACACCAATTAAATCCAAATAAAAAATCTTTTATCTTACTGGGTAAAAAAAAAAAAAAAAACTCTTTTATTTTAGAGCCGTGTTATTTGCACACCCGGGTGCGACACCTCCAGTCGACACCCGGCTACTGTAGCACTATTTTTATTTATTTATTTTTTTACAAATTTTGACTTTTAAAAAAAAAATAAGAAATTTTTTTTTTTGAATACTAACATTTTTGGTTAATTATATGCAAATATCTGGTTAATTCAGTTCATTCTATGGTTAATAGGTTATCTTTTATTTATTTATTTTGACAAATTTTGATTTTTTTTTAAAACAAAAACACGTTGCCCTTTGAAAATGGTTGGTTAATTCAGTGTATTCAGTGGTTAATGGGTAACACTGATGCTTGAAATAAGATTTTTACATGCCATAAACATGTGGTTAATTCTTTGAAAATGGTTGGTTAATATAGTGTATTATGTGGTTAATGGGTAACTCTGATGCTTGAAATAAGATTTTTACATGCCATAAACACGTGGTTAATCCTTTGAAAATGGTTGGTTAATTCAGTGTATTTTGTGGTTAATGAGTAACTCTGATACGTCAACCATTCTATATGGTTAATCACATGAAAATATATGATTAAGTCAGTTCATTATATGGTTAATGGGTCATCCTGAAGCTTACAATCATTTTTCACAACCATGTAGATATTTGGTTAATCACGTGCAAATATCTGGTTAATTCAGTTCATTATATGGTTAATTTGTGTGGAAAATTATTGTAAGTTTCAGGATGACCCATTAACCATATAATAAACTGAATTAACCAGATATTTGCACTGGATTAACAAAAAATGTTAGTATTCAAAAAAGCTAAAATTTTTATTTTTTTAAAAAGTTAAAATTTGTAAAAAAAAAGAAAGGAAGCATTATTGTAGCGCTACAGTACCCGGGTGTCGACCGGAGGTATCGTACCCAGGTGTGCAAAAAAACATTTGTGTTTATTTTATCAATACTTATTTATCGTAACAACCAAACAACCCCAAGGGTGTGTTTGGTTCAAAGGAGGGGAGGGGAGGGATTTTAATGGAAGGGAGGGGAAGGGGGGAGGGGGTTTTAACTAGCTATTGTGTTTGGTTGGGAGGAGGGGATGGGAGGGTAGACAACACTTTCATGTTTGGTTCAGGAGGGGAAGGGAGGGATTTTAAAACAAATTTACTCTTAAACCCTTATAATTATTTATTTTAAAATACATAAGTGAGGATATTTTAGTCAATACATAAGTTATGTTTTAAAATCCCTCCCCTCCCCTCCCTCCCCTCCCCTACCCCCATTACTGGAGGGGGGCAAAACTCACTTAAGTAAGAATTTTGCTCCCCTCCCCTCTCCGCCTCTCTAAAAATTGAACCAAACATACAAGTTTTAAAAAAATCCCTCCCATTTCCTCCCCTCCAAACCCCTCCGACCAAACACTATGTAATGCTCGTGAACGTGGAGAGGTATAAAGTGAAATAAACATTACTTTAATGTGAAATTAGCAAGGGCTTGTGTCACGTGATGTGATGGGTTGAAGTGAATCTAAACACAGCAAACATAACGCAACCTATTCTTTTTGAGTCATTTGTATTCTTCCCCGCCCACCAAATCTGAGTGCTTTGGTTTAGCAATGAGCCTCTCAATCTCATCCCTCACCTTCGATTCTCCTCACACTATCTTCAACCCTCAACGCTCCTTCATCTTTCACCACACTCCCCGAAACGTCGTCGTATGCTCCGCCAAACCCGTCGCCCCTCCTCCTCCTCCGAAGCTCAGCGCCGCCGAATCATCTTCGGATCGTATCGGGTCGCTGAGTCAGGTTTCGGGCGTGTTGGGTTGCCAATGGGGCGATGAGGGAAAAGGTAAGCTCGTTGATATCTTAGCCCAACACTTCGAAATCGTTGCTCGCTGTCAGGTACAACTCACTATTCTTCTCAAGTTCATTCCTTTTTCCCTTTTTACCCCTTTATTCTTCCCTACAAATCGTGGGTCGTTCCTGGAACTCAATGAAATTAAGTATATTAGTAATATTACAGTGTTCTGTTAGTGACGAATTTTGGGGTTTATTTATTTTTTAATATTGTATTTTGGGTGGATGGAATTGTTTAATTACTGCTGAGGTAATTGTTTAATTCTTGTTGTTATGTTGGTTGGTCCAAGTTGCAATCGTGTAGTTTGAAGTGATTTCTGCTCAATACCCCACTTTCTAGCTAAATGGATATGTGTGAGACTATGAGTCAATCTCTTTATTTAAGATTTTGGAATTATTTGGATCCTCTCTACATTGATTGGTGGGTTGATGATTATTTAGGATTTTGGAATTATTTGGGGTGTTTGCTTCATTTACTGTTTTCATTAATAATTGCAAAAAAAAAAAAAAAATTTGTTTTAGTGTTCCCGTCCAAATTTTTTGAAAACAGGGTGACATTTTGTAGTTATTTCTGAAAAAAAAGAAAGAAATGAATACAAGAATCTGGAAACAAAACAGACAGGCCCTTGATTCTCTCTAAATTGGTTGGTTGGTTAATGAACATTTTGATCGATAGACTTGCTTACTATAATCTAGTTACCCTCATGAGTTATGATCTTAGCTATAATTAGTTTCACTTGGTGTTTGTGAATGAACGTTTGTCATTCCCCTCACTTTTTTCTTCTATTTTATTTTGTTCTGATAATTTGTGATTATGTGTTATCAGGGTGGAGCTAATGCTGGGCATACCATTTATAATTCGGAAGGGAAAAAGTTTGCCCTTCATCTTGTTCCTTCTGGTATTCTCAATGAGGATACTCTCTGTGTTATTGGGAATGGGGTTGTGGTGCATCTGCCAGGGCTCTTTAAAGAAATTGATGGCCTTGAATCGAATGGGGTCTCTTGCAAGGGAAGGATATTGATATCTGATCGTGCTCACCTGTTGTTTGATTTCCACCAAGTAGTGGATGGGATGAGAGAAACCGAGCTTGCTAAATCTTTCATTGGCACAACTAGGAGAGGAATTGGACCATGCTACTCCAGCAAGGTTAGCCGTAATGGCATCAGAGTAAGTGATTTGAGGCACATGGATACTTTTCCTCAGAAGCTTGATCTTTTGTTATCAGATGCAGCATCAAGGTTCAAAGATTTTAACTATGGTCCGAACATGCTCAGGGAAGAAGTTGAAAATTACAAGAGATATGCTGAGAGATTGGAACCCTTTATTGCTGATACTGTGCATGTCATGAATGATGCCATAGCACAAAAGAAGAAGATTTTGGTTGAAGGAGGTCAAGCAACCATGTTGGACATTGATTTTGGAACTTACCCCTTTGTTACTTCATCTAGCCCATCTGCAGGTGGGATATGCACTGGTCTTGGTATTGCTCCAAGAGCTATTGGTGATTTAATAGGAGTGGTATGTGGATATTTATCTTTCCTTTATTGTTTGTTTGAGTTGTTGGTCATCTTTTCCATTTTGTTTCAATTGTCTTACCTATGAAGAAGCTTATGGTTCTTAATAAGTTATTGTGTCTTACTTCTTTTTTCTGTTTTCGTGTATCAATCAAATAAATGTGTACAATTTAATCATATTTAACATGGGAAAAGTTCTTTCTTCATCTTTATTTTGGCTGTGCAGGTGAAAGCATACACTACAAGAGTTGGTTCTGGCCCTTTTCCAACAGAAATTTTGGGTCCAGGAGGTGATCTCCTTAGATTTGCTGGGCAGGAGTTTGGCACAACTACTGGCCGTCCTCGACGGTGTGGTTGGCTTGATATAGTTGCATTAAGATACTCCTGTCAGATTAATGGTTTTTCGTCACTGAATCTCACCAAGCTGGATGTTTTATCGGATCTTGATGAAATACAGTTGGGTGTCTCTTATAAGCATGTCGATGGTACTGCAGTCCATTCATTCCCTTCAGATCTCCGTCTTCTTGAGCAATTGAAGGTAAACTTTTCTATCTTTGCGTTCCACTCAATTCCTCCACCTTCCCCCTAGTTCTGGATGGCAGAACTGAGTGCTTTTATTTGATGTTATTACTAATATAAACCAAAATGTGAAGTAATAAGATTTCCAAAATAATAGATGTCCTTGATTGCTTCGGAACTGGTACTGTACTCTCTTATGATTATTCATTTTTATGTTTTAGGTTGAATATGAAGTACTTCCTGGATGGAAATCTGATATTTCTTCCATTAGAAACTATTCTGACCTTCCAAAAGCTGCGCGGCAGTACGTGGAAAGGATAGAAGACCTTGTTGGTGTCCCTATCCACTACATTGGTGTTGGTCCTGGACGCGAGGCCCTCATTGTCAAATGAGTTCACATATGATATGTCTCTATAGGCAAGTTGAAGCTTTTGATGGTAGAAGTATATTCCCTCTAAACTTCAGAGATTTGGGATGATAACGAATTTGTAGTGACTAGGGAGGATTGCCGACTTGATGTATTATGTTGTTACACATCATCAATGGCATTTTGGGTTTATGCAGAAATTTGATGAAGTGCAATTTTTTCCCTTCAATTTTGCAGTACTTGCAGAGTAATACACGAAGTAGATGGGTAGATTATATCTGTCCTGACTGTTATTCGTGTAGCAGAAATAATAATGTTGTACTTTATTATTTTGACCCGAGGATTTCTTTGTCAAGTATCTCCAAAATTCCTGTCATGGTTTTGTTATTCCATGTAATCTTTTTTCTCACCTATCATTTACCTATAATTTCACTTGCGGAGCTATATTAGTTGGTGATTAATGATTGAGATTTAGATTGATTAGTAGCTTGATCTCTTCTAGGTGCTTCAATTTAGAAAATGCTGGTTTGCATATATGATTATTGCATAAGATTATAGGGGCAGGGTGGTTGTGGAATAGGATTTGGAGAATTAGCTGGTTGGCAAGCCAAGACAAAATGTTGGATAGAGGTTGAATTGGTGATTACAGGTAAATTAATTGAAGTTTGGGAAATTGAATGGCCTATAAAAAGGAGAATAAAGCTTCATTTGAAGGAACATGTGCTGATCATCATCATTTGAAAGAGTTGCATTATTTATATATTTCTTTTATTTTTTTATGCAGCCTTTTTTGGTTAATGGAATTTTTTTTTTTGTTAAACTATGTTTTCGGGAATCTTATGGTAATGAAATTTTCAACTTTTTTATTGGATTAAAGTAGTATGTATCGTATCAACATGTGGTTGATTCAAGTGGTAACGAGCTTGGGCCCCTTTAAGCAAATGATCAGGGTTCGATACATGACTCTTGCGTATTGAGAAAATCTGGTTGGGAGATGTCAGTTCTTAAATGTCGTCCAGTACTTCGAAGGAGTAGTTTCTACAGTTGTGGCGTGGATGATACCTTTGGAAACAAACAAAAAAAAATTGTATGCATTGCTAGTATAAAAAGTTTTATACTAACATCTACTAACATTTTGATGTTTGTGTTTTTAATTTAATCACTAAGAGAGAAAGAGAGAATAATAAATTCGATTTATCAAAATACTATTGGATGTTAATATAAAATTCTTTTACAGTACATAAAAATTAAACTTAGTTTTATTTCCCAACATCTTTTATGCATGATGATTTTTTATCTCTTTAATAAAATATGATTAATATTAAACCCTACCTTTCATCAAAATATTATACCATGACAACTATAACTGCTTCTGTAACTGATTAATTAAAGCGACTTCCTGGAGCTTGAAGGTTAGTCAGTTTCCTCCCTTTTGACCAAGATCACGTCCAGATGCATTTCCCTAACACTCACTCTCATATTATTTTCAAATAAAGAAATGTGCCGCATATGGGTTAAAATGATTTATTTTTGATTTGGTTTCTATATATAAAATATTATTAAAATGATTTTTATATATACAAAAAAATACCTATTTGGTCAATGGATCATTTTTAAATCGGCAATCAAAATATTACTTCAGCCGCTGCCTGTGCTATTTAACGTGTAGGTGCATACATTCTTACGTTCACGTTTACCTCTGTCTGTCTGAATTCTGCAATCCTAGGAGCGGTAGGTGGATCAATGGAGAGAGGGCCAAGTAAGAAGAAAGCATCACCTCTCTCTTTGCATCAATCCATCTCTATCACCACCCCTCTTCTTCACTTGGAAAAGGTAGCTTCGCTCTTACACTCCCAGTCTCTTCTCTCTCTCTCTTTACTACTCAAATGCTGAAATTAAAGTTTGAACTATTGCATCTCAATTTATATGTCATGTAATTGGCAAATGTTTAACTGGTTACATGGGCTGATTTTAACCATGATAAAGATCACAACTTTTGAAAGACTGGTTAATGGGATTGCTTTAGAATGGATGAATGATTGTTCTTCCTCTCAATTTTCTCATTTATTTTCACTTAGGATCATGAGGCATCAAGCTCAAATGCCACAGGCACGTCAAGGAATTTGGATACTTCTCAAAAGAAGGGCTCCACGATCCACAACTTGAAGTGTGTGGATGTCCAGGTTACTTGTTTTTTCACTCCATCACTTTTTTAATATTTTTTGTTTTTTTATGGTCTTCTATTCCTTTTTTTTTTTTTGTATTTTTGAAAATGGAGCAAGCCAAATGACAAAGAAAGATGTTTTTGTTTTTAGAATAAAAGAGGAAGTTGAGTTTTATATTTATTTCAGTGTGAGAACAATGAGGGGGAAGCACTGGTTGGTGTTCAAGGAGATTCCAATGCAATAAAAGCTGGGGTTGTTGAGGATTCATTCCCTGTGCCTGAAGAGAAACAAAGATCCAAAGTTGGCATAATTGATGAAACTGAGGTCAATGACTGTCCTATTGAGCAAGTCAGGCTTACAGTTCCAATCACTGATGACCCTACTCAGCCAGCACTAACATTCCGGACATGGGTTCTGGGGTTGGCATCATGTGTGCTCCTTGCCTTTGTGAACCAATTTTTCAGCTACAGAACCAACCCTCTATCTATTTCTTCTGTCCCAGCCCAGATTGTTACCCTCCCACTTGGGAAACTGATGGCTGCTACACTTCCCACAAAACCAATCCGAGTCCCATTTACCAAATGGTCTTTTTCGTTGAATCCAGGGCCATTCCATTTGAAGGAGCATGTGCTGATCACCATCTTTGCTAGCTCTGGATCTAGTGGTGTTTATGCAATTAGCATCATCACAATTGTTAAGGCTTTCTATCATAGGAGCATCCATCCAGTGGCTGCTTATTTGTTAGCACTATCAACCCAGATGCTTGGGTATGGATGGGCTGGGATCTTCAGAAAATTCCTTGTTGACTCTCCATACATGTGGTGGCCTGCAAACCTTGTGCAGGTGTCTCTATTCAGAGCATTTCATGAAAAAGAAAAAAGGCATAAAGGAGGAAACACTAGGCTGCAATTCTTTTTCATGGTCTTTGTAGCGAGCTTTGCTTATTGCATTGTTCCAGGCTACTTTTTCCAATCAATATCAACTATCTCGTTTGTTTGCTTGGTTTGGAAAAATTCCATCACGGCACAACAGATTGGTTCAGGCATGAAAGGCCTTGGCATTGGCTCATTTGGCCTTGACTGGAACACCGTCGTTGGCTTCTTAGGTAGTCCTTTGGCTGTGCCTGGCTTCGCCATTATCAACATATTGGTTGGATTTGTGCTGTTTATCTATGTTGTAATTCCCCTTGCCTATTGGAACAATTTATATGATGCCAAAAAGTTTCCCCTCATTAGTTCTCAGACATTTGACTCAACTGGTGCGCCATATAATGTTACTCGGATTCTAAATGCCAAAACTTTTGACATTGATTTGGATAGCTATAACAGTTACAGCAGAATCTATCTTAGTATCACATTTGCATTTGAGTATGGAATGAGCTTTGCGATTCTGACCGCCGCTATTTCACATGTTGTCCTCTTCCATGGAAAAACAATTCTCCAAATGTGGAGGAAGACAACAACTGCACTAGAAGGACAACTTGGAGATGTGCATACAAGAATCATGAAGAAAAACTATGAACAAGTCCCTGAATGGTGGTTTATCTCCATTTTTATCCTAATGGTTATCATGGCCTTGGTAGCTTGTGAAGGCTTTGGCAAACAGCTCCAACTGCCATGGTGGGGAATCTTACTTTCTCTAGCTATTGGATTAATTTTCACCTTGCCAATTGGAGTCATTCAAGCAACAACAAATATGAATATAGGAATCAACGTGATCACAGAGTTAATCATTGGGTTCATCTACCCAGGAAAGCCCCTTGCTAATGTAGCCTTCAAGAGTTACGGGTACACCAGCATCACACAAGCACTTGGGTTTCTTGGTGACTTCAAATTAGGCCACTATATGAAAATTCCTCCAAAATCTATGTTCATAGTGCAGTTGGTAGGCACAGTAGTTGCTTCATTTGTCTACTTTGGCACAGCATGGTGGCTTCTCACATCTATTGAGAACATTTGTGATGCAGCATTGTTGCCAGAGGGGAGTCCCTGGACATGCCCTGGAGATAATGTGTTCTATAATGCTTCAATCATATGGGGAGTAGTTGGGCCACAGAGAATGTTTACCAAGGATGGTGTTTACCCTGGGATGAATTGGTTTTTCCTCATTGGTATACTTGCTCCTGTTCCAGTGTGGTTGCTTTCTCTAAAATTTCCCAATCACAAGTGGATTCAACTCATCAACATGCCCATTATCATTGCAGGTGCATCAAACATCCCACCAGCCAGACCTGTGAATTATATCACTTGGGGAATTGTTGGAATCTACTTCAATTTCTATGTTTACAGAAAGTTCAAGACATGGTGGGCTCGACATACTTACATCCTCTCAGCTGCTTTAGATGCTGGAGTTGCTTTCATGGCTGTGATCCTCTATTTTTCTCTCCAGTCTTATGGTATTTTTGGTCCAACCTGGTGGGGTCTTGATGCAGATGACCACTGCCCTTTGGCCAAATGCCCCACTGCTCCAGGTGTTAGTGCCAAGGGATGCCCAGTTCTGTGACTTCCATATTAGCATTCCATCACCCATATGTACAGAAAGTCTGAATATTCACTTGCTATCACTGCAGATTGTAATAAAAAAAGGTATAGTAGAAAGTTGAAAAGTTGTTAGCAGAGCAAGCTAAACTGTGTAAACAAACTAAGAATTTGTTTGACTTTGATCTCTTTGTATTTAAGTTATCAATATATTTATATTATTTCATTATTCCTCGTTTCACTGTTGCCATTTTAATGAACTTCTCTCTTTCCCTTCACTCCATGCATGCACCTTCCCCTTAGTTGTGGATCACATAAGTGAGTGCTTTTATTTGATGTTATTACTAATATAAACAAAAATGTGAAGTAACAAGGTTTCAAAAATGACTAGTGTCCTTAATTGCTTGAGAATAAGTATTATGTTTTCTTACTATTATAATTCTCTTACATGTTTTAAGTGAAATATGAAATACTTTGTTGATGTAAGTGATACTTTTCAATCAGAAACTTTTCTAACCTTCCAAAAGCTGCAGGGCAGTGCGTGGAAAGGATAGAAGAACTTGTTGGTGTCCTATCCACTTCCTGGATGTCATGTCCTCATGTTCAAATGAGTTCACATTGGACTTCCATTCCTCTCTAAGCAAGTTGAAACTTTTCGTGGTAGAAGTATTTATCCCTGCTAACTTTCAGAGATTTGGGATGAAAATGTGTTTGTAGTGGTTAGTGGGGATGTGTTCTGTACTTATCTATGTGCTTCTACTTAGAGTCCTAGTCCTATTATAGAACGAGACTCCACCCCTATCATTGTGATCATAATATTTTTGGCCTAAATTTTATAATTTGCAAAGAGTCCATCAGAACCCAAATCTATCAAAACTGATTTCCTTATCATTGGTTTACAGCAATTGATGTTAGAAAAACTCGGGGGCATCGACAATGTTATCAAGCATACGTTTTTACGGCAAGGTTATCCTTTATTTTTTTATGTCCACTTTTAAAAAGGAGTTGAATTAGTTATAAACTCATGTGGGCGAGCATCACCCATTTCTAGGGATTTGGATCTTCTTATGTTTCGGATTCAACATGAGGGGATCATGTTGGGGATCGCATCATTAAATCTCACTTGCATATTTTTAAGTGGGACTCACCAATGACTTTCAATGATGAGATCCCCACAAAACCCCCTTCTGTTGAATCCCAACTTGAGAATTCTGATGATCCAAACCCCATTTCCAGATCTTAAATCTTTCAGGTTAGGAGTGAAAATGTATGATTCTTCTCTCACAAGGCTTACATGGGTGTTCATTCTTACTTGTTGCAAGGTTATCTATTCCTTTAAGTACAATTTTATAAAGAGTTAGGATGGTTAAAGATCCATGTTATGGGTGAGTACGACTTATTTCGACACCCTAAAGATTTTAGGTCGCGAGAATGAAATGTATGATTCTTTTCTCACAAAGTTTATATGAGTGTTCATTCTTGAGTTTTGACAATGCTATCTATTTAAACAAGGAGTTGATATAGTTAGAGAGTACATCCCGATTTCGAAATCCTAAATCTTTTACTTCTGGAGGGAAAGATATGAACCTTTCCTCATAAGATTTATGTGAGTTTTCATTCTTATGGTAAGGTTATCTATTTTTCTAAGTATATTTTAAAAAATGAGTTCAGTTAAGATGGTTATCAGCCTATGTTGACCTGTTTTGAGTCAAAAGCTAAGCATATGATTTTTCCCTCACAAGACAAGATTTACCAAGTGATCAAATATAGATGTAACTTGCTTCTATAATATAATACCTGATTTCTCTCACACAAAAAAAAAATTATTAATACCTGATTAAAGATGTTACTTTTTTTTTTCATTTAGTTATTTTCTTGAAGTAGATGATAAAATAAATATATAAAAAATACATAGTCATATGAATCATTGAATAATGAAATTTATTAATTATTATGAGGTCCCTAAACATGTAATTATTCAAATTAATCTATAAATACTCGCACATTAACTAATCCAGGCTAATTTAAATAACAAAACAGTGAAAATACACGATTAACGATTTTAAAAGTAATTTTAAATATCCAACTACCTTAAAAGTAATTTAATTAGTCAAAAATTAATATAATGGAATAAATTCGTTCAAAGTTCATATACTCCATTGACTGAGTCTGAGACAATATTCATGTTAAATAAAATTTCAAAAATTGTTAAAAATGTCTCACAAGTCACAACATTCATATTCTAATCAATATATGCAGGTGCTTACATTTCATACTGCATTTCGCTAACGTTGATATAGGAGCAAGTAGAGTGGAGCAATGGAGAGAGGGACAAGTAAGAAGAAAGCATCACCTCTCTCTTTGCAGCAGTTTATCTCTATTACCAATCCTCTTCTTGACTTAGAAAAGGTAACCTACTTTCACTCTCTCACTCTAACGCTGCTGCAATTATAGTTTTGAACTTTCCGAGACCCTTCATCCCAATTTAATGCCATCTAGTATCAATTGTTCAATGGGTTGCATTGACGGATTACAATAATGAAAAAAGATCATAACTGTCAAAGAATGGTTTATGGGATCGCTTTGGATTGGATGAATGATGATTTTTCCTTTCAATTTTGTCCTTTTTTTTTTTGGGGCTAGGAAGCTGAGATATCAAGCTCAATTGCCACAGGCGCCTCAAGGAATTTGGATACTGCTCAAAAGAAGGGCTCAACAATCCTCAACTTGAAGTGTGTGGATGTCCAGGTTACTTGTTGTAAAGTTCATCAATTTTTTTTTTTTTTTGAAAAAAAGAAATTCTGAGCTTATATTATATTCCTTTTCTTTTTTTCTTTTTTTAAAAAAAAAAACCATTTCTTAGTACAATGTCCATTTAGTAAGATGGAATTTAGGGAAAAAAAAAACAAAGAAGGAAAATAAAAGAGGAACTGTGGAAGTGAAATTTTATAGTTATCCTATTTCATTACTGTTGGGATTTTAAGAGTACTAAGGAAATGGAGCTAAGTTTATATTTGGTTGTTGTTGTTTTCTTGTGCTATTTAAGTAGTAAGTGGATCTTCCATTCATATGGGATTCTTATATTGTGTCCCCCCCACTCCTTCCTTCCCCACAATAAAAACAGACAGGGCTTATGGGCAAATCTTTGATCGAGTTCCAGTCTACAAAAGGAGATGTTCTTCCTGCACACAGGGTAAAACGATTGACTTTCTTTTATCGTTGTAATCTGTTCAATCTCAAACTGTTTATACTGGTTGACTCAAATTTAAAGAAATGGTGCTTTTTAGTAGTCAATCTTATATGACCTACTCTTATTTTTTGATAAATTATCCCTCTTTAAATATCTATACCCTGCAATTACTCCTAACTTTTGTTGTTCCTGGTAAATACTTGCTTCAAGTATTCTGAGACTGGTTAAAACGGTGAATAGCACTGATAAGACAAAATAGAAAATTTTCTATGTTTTTGATCCATATTATAATATTTTCTGGAGGTAATGGTGTCTTTTTTTTGCAGTTTAGCACTCATGACGTTGTTGTTTTAAAACTCAACAAGGCTGATTTAGGTTCTCCAGCTCTTGGACAAGGTGTAGTTTACAGGTTAAAGGTAACTAACTCATTGATTCGATTTGTGAAAAGGCAAGAGAAAAATTGCACATGCTGTGTGTTAGCTACTAATGGTCCCAGCTTTGAACATCAATTTGACTTGCTGGCCTGATACAAAACAATTACTAACAGGACTCATCAATAACTGTTGCCTTTGATGATATACCAGAAGATGGTTTAAACAGTCCCCTAAGGCTGGAGAAAGTAGCAAATGAGGTATGCTGATAAATTCATGGGTGCTTATGACTTCTTGTATAGAACAATTATGCAGTTTGACTATAAATAATTCAATTAATAGACTAAGATTCTGTTTTCCATGATGCCCTATAACACTCTACTGTCAATCAGAAAAATGAAAATTAATTAATCATGTGATTCTTTATCTTAAATGAATTCTTCTAAATTGCCATGTGAATTTCAACATAATACTTTAATAGGTTTGCATAAAGTATATGAAATGCAAAAATAGGACACTAATATGAAGCTTTTGCTCTCCTTTTTGGATAGTTGCTCATCTTCTGTTGTGCGAGGCTACATTTTATCATCTTGGACATTTTTATCTAATTTTTTTTTTTTTCATTTTATCATCTTAAATGCTGCAAATATTTATTGCTCATGCAGGTGACATATCGCAGGATGAAAGATGCATTAATACAGTTGAGTAAAGGAGTGCATAAGGGTCCTGCAGCTGATCTAATTCCTGTCTTGTTTGGGGAGAGGTCACCAACAGTGTCCAAGAAGGATGTATCCTTCAGTCCCTTTAATATCAATCTTGATCACTCTCAGGTGTGTGACCTAATTCTTACACAGCTATTTTTTTTCCCAAACAGTTTTCTACTTCTTGTAATCTGTTTTCATTGAATGCATTATTTTATCTAAGGTAGTTTATGCCTTTGTAATTAGCATAAAGCATATTTGTATACTAGTTAGCGCAGGTATATAATGCCCATCAATGTCAGAAGGTCCTCTTTTGAAAGGGAAACTAAAATAATTATGATTCATGGACTCCTAGCAAAAGCGTTCCTAATTTAGGAACATTAACCCACTGATTTTTTAATAATATTCAAAGAGTGTTTTATGTGTAAACAATACAATTTGATATATTTACTTAGTTAATCAATTGAGTGCTCAATGTCACATTTTTTCTCCAAGCATGAATCACGAATCTCCAAAAAAATTCTCATAATAATTATTTTGCATTTTGGCTCCACTCCCAATTTTTTAAATCATTTATTAAGGCCTTAACTGGATTACTTCAAAAACCTATGAGAAACATCATAAGAAGTAAAAGAATAGAACTTTAGGCAGGGTTTTATTTATTGTCTAATCATTACTAAAAAATATATAAATTTTATTAGTTACTATTGCATAACTGAGCTAGAATGAATATCAACATTTTTAGGACATGCTCTATAATTTGTTGAAAATAAGTGGACCAAAAAATCAGCTAATTTTTTTGATATAATCACTAGTTAATTAGTGAAGCAGTCAAAACTATGGATAAAAGAATGGTTCATCTACCTGGGAAGAAACTTGTTGGCTTCCCATTTATTATTGTGTAGTTAGGGGATTGGAGAAAAGTAAAAATTGTTCTTGGGAAAAGTCTTCCATTGTAATTTTCTTCTTAAATAACCTAAATCAAATTCAAGTGGTTTCAGTATGTTGTGGGACTTATTTTTTTATTAGTTTTAGGATATCAATTAACCAATACAGAATGTACCTATTATGATAATAGTGGTGTTTCTACATGAGTATTTCATCTTTTTTGCTTTGCCATCTGCCTTGTGTTCACAAAATTGTTTATTTCTGTTTTAATCTCCAAAGAAAGATGCAATTTCAAAAGCCCTATCATCGAAGAATGTGTTTTTGCTACATGGACCTCCTGGAACGGGAAAGACTACGACAGTGGTGGAAATTATATTACAAGAAGTGAAACGTGGATCTAAGATTCTTGCTTGTGCTGCATCAAATATTGCTGTTGACAACATTGTTGAGCGGCTAGTTCCACATAGGTATAATATAATTATTTTATTATCTGTTTGGCTCTAAACAATTGGCTGGTTTTACTTGATTGGAGTTAAGTCTACCCTAGTGGAAAATTTGTTCATGGAAGCAGCATTATTGGAAAGAAAGGAATATGCTTTTTCCTCCTTTGGACTTTCTTCTTCTCCTTGAGAAAGTAATGATATCTTTTAAAATTTATATTCTGGAAACCTCTTCTTTTATGCTTCTATTCTTATTTATTTTTTTGATGTTTTTCCGCATTCTGGGGTGTGTTCTCCACTTGGTTTGGCCTCATCAAGTGTGTTAAAAGAATCATGTATTACTACTCATTCTTGATGTCCAACTTTTTCATTAGAGTTAAGCTTGTGAGAGTGGGTCATCCTGCACGTTTATTGCCTCAAGTACTGGACAGTGCACTTGATGCTCAGGTACATAACGACTACTTATGTAAATGTTAAAATTTGAATCACTGTCTTCATAATTTCCTTTTTTCATATTTTTTATAATTAATACTACTACAAACTAGCATCAGTGCATCCAAATTTATGTGTTATGTACATATTTGTGAACCTATATTCTTTTATACAAGAAGAATTCATCAGGAGAAAGAAGAGAAGTTACAAGGAAGGAGGGTAAGAGATTCTACTAGAGCTACAAAAGAAAGTGTTAAGTATTAAAGTCCCACATCGGTTTTAGTATATATGTACTTCTTTAGCAAGCCTGTACATACTTCTTTCTCCATGTTTGGTGCCTAAGGATTGTATAACCCGTCAAAAGCTCTAGCTCTCGCTTCTCTCATCGCCTTTTTTGGTATCTTTCTTGGCTACCTTATATTTTCCACAATTTTCAGCATTTTTACACAAGGACCATGCCTTATAACATTTTCTTTTGACCTTAACTTTATCTTACACACTTGTGTCCTACCACCAAGATTCTTTACGTTTAGGTAAAAAGCCTCTTGATTCACCAAGTCTCTCTTTTGTTACCTTCCTAATCCCTTTGGTCATCTTGTCCAATAAATGTTATTAGCATTTCCTTGTGCCTCCCAAAACCCTCCCTTCATAAACCTTTGCTAAAAGCTCCTTGGTTTTTCACCCTTCGCAATAAACTTTTTACCCAATGCTCCCCAAAAATGATGAGGTGATTCCACAACTGCTAAGCAACTTCATGATGCAAAAGTTTTCTTTAAACAAGATTCCTCACGAAGTATCAGATATTCTTTTATCTCTCTATCTCTCTTGTTTTGGAAGCTTTCTAGTTTTAATAATTAATGATGGAAATTACGTAGCATTCTTTCAGCATTTAAGCTTCAGATAAAATGTTTTATATGTCATGGCTCATAATTGTTGTTTTCACCCTTCCATATTGAATTTCTCTGATATTAGGTACTGCGAGGAGATAATAGCGGTCTTGCAAATGACATTAGGAAAGAAATGAAGGTGAGGTTTCAGAACCGAAGTCAGAGAACTGAATCTCAATTCTTAAGTATGAATTTATTATCATTTGCTGACATTGTTTGTGCCGTCTAGGTGATGCACCTAAAGTGTATCTTCAGATGTCATCACTGATGCCAGCACTAACTTCATGTTAGCATAATTAGATGTAATTATGCAGTAATCATTTTCACAGGATATGACCTAATTTTTTCAGGCACTGAATGGAAAGCTGCTGAAAACCAAAGACAGAAATACTAGGAGGGACATACAGAAGGAACTTAGGACTCTATCCAAAGAAGAGCGTAAAAGGCAGCAGCTTGCTGTAACAGATGTAATTAAATGTGCAGATGTAGTATTAACAACTTTGATTGGGGCTTTTACTAAGAAACTAGACAGCACTTCATTTGATTTGGTGATTATTGATGAAGCTGCTCAAGCCCTTGAGATAGCATGCTGGATACCTCTGCTGAAGGTAATGTTTAATTCAATACATTCAATGTTGGTCATAACACTATTACATGTAGATTTCTTTTTTCGTCTTCTGATTACATGCATGTGTCAAGTTATGTTTAATTGCTGTTTGAACACTTCATATTACCGTCGGTGTGTAGTAGGTGGGGGAGGGATGGAAAATAGAGAAGTAATATATTCAAAATAAGACAAGGTTGGTTTATTTAGGACATACAAGAATTTGAAAACAAAAAATTATGTTTGAGATTTTCTGGCTTGAGTTGCATCATGTACTCCTTCCTACTAATCCAAAACCGTTTTCAATAATAGTAATGGTAATAGTATTAAGTAATAGTATCCTTCATTCATCCAATTATGTCTAGGGTGTCATGGACTTGATCCAACAGGATATAAAAGATCAGAATCAAATATCAAACTGAACAGAACTGAAAGTCTTATGAGGGAAGTTGAGTGTTTCAGTGGCTGCCTTTTGCTAAAGAAAAGTTGCTTTGGACTTGAAAAACTAAAAGTTTGATGCTAACTTGGGCTTGATTCAGCATTAAAATAACCAGCTTTCTAACCATTACATGCCTAATGTCATTTTGATTATATTGAATTAAACGAAGAGTTCATTGTTTTAGGGTTCAAGATGTATACTTGCAGGGGACCATCTTCAACTTCCTCCAACCATTCAAAGTGTTGAAGCTGAGAAGAAAGGTTTAGGAAGAACCCTCTTTGAAAGACTTGCAGAAATGTATGGAGATGAAGTCACATCTATGCTTACTGTCCAGTACCGTATGCATGAACTTATCATGGATTGGTCTTCTAAAGAGCTGTACAACAACAAGGTGCTCCTGATTTTCAAATCTTGTCTTGATATTGTATCATTATAAAGCATAACTTATCAATCCTGAACTGAAAAGTCAGATTATATTGGGTGATAAACATTTTGTTAGATATCCATGCATGGTATTATGTGATAACAGATCAAGGCTCATGCAAGTGTTGCTGCACATATGCTGTATGATCTTGGGGATGTGAAGAGGACATCTTCAACCGAACCAACCCTTCTTCTCATTGACATAGCTGGGTATGTTGCATTATGCCATTTGTTGAAAAATCTGTGTTCATAGAACTGCTTCATTAGTTTGGACAGATGGAATAAAGACATGACATTCTCATCCATATGAAAATTGGCATACCATAATAGTGTATAATGATTAATGGTTTGCCATTCCGAATATCTTCTTGAAGTAATTGCTATACTGGTTTTTCCTATCTAGTCAAGAATATCAATATATGGCCAAACTGGCATGAGAAAACTGAAGAGAGAAACAAGTCATTACTATTTCATAAGAAGCAAATATAGGTTCTTAGATACCCAGAAGATTTACAGAAGCCTGTAAATATGTTGTAGAGTATTCAAACAGAATGTGATCTACTATTTATATTGCTGAGATTCAGATGTGATATGGAAGAAAAGAAAGATGAAGAAGATAGCACCCTTAATGAAGGTGAAGCTGAGGTAGCTATGGCTCATGCAAAGAGACTAGTGCAAAGTGGGGTGCTTCCTTCTGATATTGGAATTATCACCCCATATGCTGCGCAGGTATAAAGTTGCTTTGTGTGGACCTTTGCTATAAATGAGCTGCAGGAATGGGCTTCATATTCTAGTAGTTAATGAAAGATGCCCTTATAGCAGATGTTTTTTCTAACTCCTGGTAACTATTATGGCAGGTTGTTTTACTCAAGATGTTGAGAAATAATGAGGGCCGGCTCAAGGATGTTGAAATCTCAACAGTTGATGGCTTCCAGGGAAGGGAGAAGGAAGCCATTATTATATCCATGGTTAGATCCAACTCAAAGAAAGAGGTATTTCTAATTCTAACATGTCTGCTAGTTTTTATTTGCTTCATACGTCTTGCATGACAGATTTTGTTAGCATAAAGATTAAGAAAGACTCTTGGAATATATGTGTCAGGTGGGCTTTCTGAGTGATCGCAGGCGAATGAACGTGGCTGTGACACGGGCAAGAAGGCAATGCTGTATTGTCTGTGACACTGATACAGTCAGTAGTGATGGATTTCTAAAGCGGTTGATTGAGTATTTTGAAGAGAATGGCGAGTATCAGAGTGCATCCGAGTATCAGAATGAGTAGGCCAAATTCCCAAGGTTAAGATTGCTACTGCTGCTCTGTTGTGATAAAAGAATTTGTTGCTTTTGGTGATGTTGCTAGTAGATCTGTGATGGTTTCTCAAATTTGTCCTGTTATTTGGAATGGAAGGAATTTGATGGTTTATAGAAAACCCTTTTATTTAAAAGGAAAAAAATTCTCATAAAAATTTATCACTTTTAGAGGGTGTTTGGGAAAGATTGTTTTGTAAGTTTCAGCTTTTTTTTCTTTTTTTTTTGTTTTGTTGTTGTTGTTGAAAAAAAGCTGTTTTATAAGAAGATGCTCATGTTTGGGTCAATAGCTTAAGCTTCAAAAAAGCTTTTCTTTCTTCATTTACGTTGTTTTGGAACAAGCTAGCATAAAGGACTGTAATTTGGAAACGCTTTTTTTTCTTCCTGATATCTTTGTGCTTTACCGCATGTGTCCTTGCTTTCTTACGTTGTGTGTCCTTGCTTTCACGCTTTTATTTCTTCCTGCGATGGTGTCATATGTTGTTTTGTCTTTTTCTTTTTCTTTTTTTCCTTTTTTTTTTCTATTTTTTCTTTCTTATTTTTTATTCTTTTTCTATGTGTTGATTCTTTCAAATTGTGAGATTTTGGAAACACCTTTATTTTGATGACAAGATATAAAAAAAAAAAATCTAATGTTAAAAAAAAATATTATAAACAAATATTTTCATACCCTTTTTCGTAATTTACTATGTAAAAGTGATTATTTTTGCACCACACAAACGAAATAGATTATCTTAAAATCGCTTTTCAGCAAACATACCCAAATAAAAACAGTTTCTGATTATAATCGATTATACCAAATTGATTATCAGCATAATATGTTTTTTCCAGCTTTCCCAAACACACTATTAGAATCAAGTGGAAGTGGAATTTTCAATGTCGTCTTGTTTATCTTTTTGGTATGTAGTATATGATACTTATAACCATGTCGTATTTTAATTTATAATACTTTTCGTAAACTTGTACTGTCCAAATCTTAAAATTTGCTAAATTTATTGCACCAATGAAACATTTTTTTTGCTCTATAGGAAAAAAAAGTAGTTTTCTTTCATGGTAGGCAAGGTCAAGTTGCTGATTTTGACTCAATTGGTTATTTTAACAGGGACTAAAAGACCAAAGGTGAACAATCTGATGGTTATGTAAAGCTGGTCATTATTCCTTTGTTGTGTGGAGATTGGAGGAGTAAAGGTGCAAGTTTTGGAGGAATCTGTCTTGTCCTTTTTTCATACATTCCTCACATAAAGCTAATGTTTCGATGCCGTGGACCTTTTTAGAAGCATGGGCAATTAAGTTGCAACCCTTAGGATATAAAAGATTAAAGACTTGTTAGCAGAATTCTAGCGTACTGTTTATTTTTTATTTTTTAATCATTCATACCATTATAATGCTTGTTTATTTGATATGGTCTGCTTTTAGAACAAGTTGGTTTCTAAAAAAAAGAATCTAAAGCAAGCCAAATTATATTACTACTTGTAGACTGATGTTCTTGTCTCCATTCTCTACCACCACTACTAAAATAGGATCCTTTCTCGCAGAAGTAGTCTACTATTCTAAGCTGCTTTCCTACTCTAACATTGCTGGCTACAGATCGAAATTCAGCAAACATAAGACAAACAGGAATAGAGAAGTAGTAGAACCAAAACCGTCTGATCTATGGCTTAGGCTGATATACTAAGTATCCATACCTAACTAGATTTCAACTCCATAGAAACCAAGATAAGGTAGTTTTCTTTTCTTTAAAAACCAGCCAAGTTTGTTAAAAGTTCCAAATGGAAGTGGAGAAAGTAAGGTCATCATTTGTGTCATATGCCTCAAACTGGGTGCCTTCTGATTCCTGAATATCTGCAATTCCATGCATCTGAATCAATGCCTCCCAGTTAACACTCATGTCAGAAAAGGCTCCAAGTTGATCATTGTCGTCTCTCGACACAGCTTCTGGAAGTGTTGAACTTCCTGAACTATCAGTTCTTTCTGACTGCCCTTCTTCTTTCAGTATTCCCATCTGTTGAAGGAACTCATGGAGGTCTATCTGGGGTTTCTCCTGAAGATCTCCAAGCATCTTCTCTGTTGATGTTTGAGCATTTTTTTCCTCTGGTGGATTTTCTGCATGACTTTCGCCATCTGCTTTCTGAATTTCTGTCTTTGGATCATTGGATGAACTAGAAGGGGATTGACTTACAACCCCTTTCTGCTTAAGCTGTTGTAGCCTCTGATGGATTAAATGAACACTTGGTTGAGCATTTACATTGAGTAATCCACAAGAAGGAAACATTGACATGAAGTTCTTGGAAGGCAGCCATTTGAACTTCCCAGGTTTGATAGGAGAAATGGAGCTGGGTTGCAAGTGGGGAAGGTTAAGGTATGCATCAGGTCCATAGAGTCTTCTTGCTGCCTCATCATAAGCCATGGCAGCTTCTTCAGCTGTGGCAAAAGAACCAAGCCATAGTCTGGTTCTCTTCTTTGGCTCTCTTATCTCAGCAACCCATTTGCCCCATGTTCTCTGTCGAACGCCTCGATATTCGCACGAAGCGTTCTGGGGGCCACCTTTCCCCCTGGTTGGCCCTTTCTTCCATGGCTTCAAGGGGGACTTTCTGCAAGTATCCATGGTTGATATTGGGAATATAGTTGAATATAGTTGAACAAGAGGGAAATGAAATAATGGGGTGTATATCAAACACTGCTTGTTGTGATACTTGTAAGTACTGCATGTATGTATGGCGCGGGATATGTAGGAGTAGGAGTGGAGTTTGGTATAAATGTTGTCACGTTTGGAGAAGTAGCAAAGACCATGTGACCGTTACTGAATGTGTATGCTCACATTGTTTCGAATCCTATTTTTTCTTTTTTACTTTCTTACTAATAATTTTAGTATTGTTTATTTCTTTTAGTAGATAGGGAAGGAGTAAGAGAAAAAGGAGGCTCTAAATAATTTGTATTAGATTGAGTGTGTCGATAATGTGTTAGAAAAATATTAATCAAATGGTCCTATTTATCTATATCTTCTTTCACTTTTGTTTTCTAAAATTATCATTTTTAAACACTCATTTAAACATTAAAAGATAAATATATAAAAGATAAGATCATACATACATCTTATTACCTATTTAAATATTTAAAGATAAATACAAAAGAAAAGTTAATTTTTTTTATTTTAACAAAAAAAAAAACAGATTGAGATGTACATAATGATACAATATTAATATAAGCAAGATTGTTGAGTTGATATTTTGTAACCAATTATCATCACACCCTATCAATCTAAGACAAATTATTTGAAGTCTCCTTTCCTCTTTTGGGGTAATATTATCAGCATTCCAAATTTCCTAATCACACTATGAACCAATCATTGTTTTAGAATTTATTTCACAAAATTATCATTACTTAATGAGGAGTGTGAATAGATGATTGAAGTGTCAATAATCTCACCATTCTCTTTACTCCTTCCCTATCTAAATCTTATAATTTTAATGAATCATGATAGGAGTTATAGATCTTATATTGCTTGCAATGCTGCTACCTCTCCTAACTCTTTTAATTTGATGGGGGTAATCATCATCCTTACCAAGAACTTGTTAGTCAATGAAGGATGCTAAATAGGTAGCAGCATTGCAGGCAATGTAAGATTTGAGGTAGCTTGAGTATTAGTGTAGTATTTAGTAACTCCAGACCCACCAACACCAGAATGAGAATTATGACTGTGGGAATTAAGCTCTTCAATGTTTGCATAAAGCTCTTTTAAAATGAGCATGAGTGTAGAGTGAAAAGACTCTATGTATTGATATTTCAACATACTGTAAAGGTGAATACACTATTACTTTCTCACTTTACATCTAAATTCACTTTAGAAGAGTTTTCTCCTAAATGTTTTATCTTTTGATAATCGACCATTTCATTTTCTTTTTGTTTCTCATAATATCCCCATACCCAATAGATGAGAGACTAATTCTCCCGAACTGTGGCCAGACATTTAAGAAGGGATTCCTCCCAATTGTGTTTTTGTTAAAAACATGAATTTAGAGGGATCCGGTCAAGGACCATTTCATTTTAGATATGTGTTTTGACCATGGGTTATCTGAAGCTCGGATAACATAACCACGATGATTTATTGAATTTTGCTTCTATTTTAATTGATACAGAAATTAATATCAAAATCAAAGCATTACAAAGTCATGATAAGTGAAGGTAGTGATACAAGAGAGGGAGAGAGGAAAAAAGGGGTATTGAATGTTGTTGAGGTGGGGACTAGAATATTTGCATGATTTTTTCCAAGCCATGCAGTGATTGCCTTGATTGAACTCTGACATTCAACCTTGGATTCTATTTGGATAACAATATAAGAGTTGAATTCGTCCTCTAAGAAAAGGAAGTTAAATAAGACCCACCTCAACATTTTCCATTTCACGAGCTATATTTCACATGTTGTCCTGCCATACACAGCCTGATTCTCGAGACTTAGTTCACCTTTATCCCATGTTTGCTCCCTATGTGCATCTCATCGTTAACTACTACATTCTTATCACTGATGAATGACCACGTCATACATACCAAGTGATACAGTTCAGTAGTGATGAGCACACCACACCGATTGAGAGTGATAATCCTGATAAGCTTAGAAGACAACGGCTGTCACATGGTTATTTGGGGGTGCATGGAATCAGTCTGATGGGTTTTGGAATAAATTGATTGTGTCATTTGTTTTGACTCAAGCAGCAGCAGATCATGACTCGGATAATGGTCGGACTGATTTGATCATAATTTAAACATTATAGTTGAATCACACAATTAAACAAGTTTCTAAAAAACTGTTGTGGTCCCAATTCTAATGGCCCAAAAATCCCAATATCCAGCCCATACAGGAACCAGAACCCGTAAGGGCCCAAAAATCCACTGGGCCGAGCGAATTGAAATGCTCGGCCAAATCCCCCACCTAAGGGAGTTGACTTATCCTGCCTCGGGAAAGAACCCCACCTATCCAACAGTGGCGTCACGTAAGGGTCGCCCCTGCACATGCAAACCCTCTAATCACCATCCCTCGTCGCTTATCAGAACGTCACGCAACAAGGAAAAGCACCAACCCCCTGAGCATCAACATGCTACCAGGTAAGGGGCACCATGCATGGCAATCATGCACACCCCAATCTTGGATACCACTATAAGAACTTCCCGATGAGAGGCTGAGGTACGATTTTGAGATATATCATATACACTCTAATCTGCTACACTCTTGCTGACTTAAGCATCAGAGTGTCTTCGCAGGTACCCCCATTCGATTCATACATTGGAGCTCGAAGAAGAAGAAATCAGACTAATAACCTCAAGCCTCAAGATCAGCATTTGGGCCCCTTCAACCCAGGCCCAACGTCAGGAGTTCTCATTTGAGTTCTAGGCCTCTCTTAGAACAAAAACTAACATTAAGATATATATATATATTTTATTTTAAAGAAATAATATCAATATAAATTCCGTAAAAAAAAAATATCAATATAAATATGTTAACATGTTATGCAATACAATTATTAATTTAAGCCAACAAGTTTACTATTTTAATTTTAAAGAGAACATAAATTTTGAAAGAAAATTTGACAGCAAGTTGAGATGAGACGATCCGAAACATAACCTGAACCTGACTCAAAAACATACTAATTTCGAAAACTTCAACCAGTCACGATTAGTTTCGAATCAAGACAAATTAAGGAGTCGGATTTTGAATTCCCCTAATGATTATGCTTAGTGCAAAGGAGGCAAGCAGTAATCCAACGAGGTGGAAAAAACAGAGAAAAAGCATCCAAAATATACACTTACAACGGTGAAGAGAAACTAACTTGATACATTTGTGCAAAACATACTAAGGAATATATTATCACTAATCTTACAAAAAGCGATCACACCTACAAAATTATACTAATCTTTTCATAACGTCAGGGATGAAATAAAATGATTCATATATATGTTGGACATTACTTCAGGGATTCTTTCTTTTCGTTTGTCAGCACAACTTGCAACGTTCTTGGAAGGGTAAATGGGTAATGCCATAATAGGATAGTAGTTTTAACAAATTAATAGCTAATGCCATAATATGATTCATAATGTGTCATATCCTTTCTACCAATAATATGTATACAAGAGGAACTGCAGGAGCCAAAGAAAATTAAAATAAAAAAGTTAAAGAATCTAACAGACCTAATGAAAGGAAAGAAAAAAAATGCAAATCAAATCAGCATGATACTGCAAGATATACAACTTTCAAGTTCTAACATGCAAGCTCATCAAAAAAAAAAAGTTCGAACATACAATGAACAAATTAAGGAATGCGGGGTACAGCTGGGAACTTTGCCTTTATGTAAAACTTTCAACTGCTGAAGGTTAGATAAGAATGAGTAACGAGAAGACCAACATGACCAATTACATGAGTATTATCAAGATAAAGCCTTTTCATTTTGACTTAGAGTGAGCTCTGCACGTTATTCCATTTATTCTTCAGCTCTAATGGTGTACATTGCTTATCATCCTTCTCAAACACATGAGAACCAAATGCCAAACATTTCTTCCAAGGAATTTTTGGGTCACCAAAACCCAAATTTCTGCACCTGTCCTGCAGAGCGAAAGCAAGCAATTATTAAAACAGTTGAAAACATATATAAGCTAAAAATACAGAAAACAACCATCCTGCTCACCAAAGAATGCAGAAAACATGATAGAAAAATAGTAGTATGTGAAATTACAGGTTTCAAGGTAGAATAAACACATGAGGATCCAAATTCTTTAACTATCTAATGCAGTATTAGAATGTTCTAAAGCATGGAGTTCTTGAAGCAAAGGAAATCCAATTTTGAACAGCACAGAAACATAATGCAGATAGCCACTTCTAAATTCATATTACTTCTAAGCGATGAACAAATAAATTTAATACACTTATCAATCAGTTCATCCTCCTTAGAAAGGGTTTGCTACAAATCAAAATAAAAAAATGAGAAAACTAGAATGAGCATGCCACTGCCAGTCTTTTAAGTGGCAATTTTTCATAAAAATGACACAACAAGACCGCAAAAGTTTGAAGCATACTCATCTTTAGGTATTGATTAAAAAATGAATCAATATTTCCAATTTTCGTCCAAAGAGTAGTTGCAATTTAAAAAAAAAAAAGTTCCTGAAGAAAATCTTGTTTACCTTAAAAAAAAATATTTAAAACATCAGACAAAACCAGATAGACAACTCCTAAACACCTCAAATTAATTAGAAGTGCTATAATCACATACAGGGAAAAAGTATAGAAACTTACTATTGTCTTTTACGCTTCCAGAACCTCATGGAATATCTAGAAACAGTAGGAGTTTCATGTTTGTCTTTAGAAATTTCCTCTTCATCAGTACAATGTGCATAAACAGACTCTTCTTTTCGAACAGTATTGTGTTGTTCTAGCATTTCTTGCTGTATTTCTTTTGTATTGATTTGATTATCATCGCCATCTACAAGTTCAGCTGGCACTTGGTTTTCTTCAACTCCTCTTCTAGTTGAACTCTTTAGCATTTCACCCCTTTCTTCTTCTCTACTTAATCCTTCTATGATCCCATTATTTACAATTTCCTTTTCTCTGCATGATGAATTGACAAATGATGTAAGGGCTTGTTGCTGACTTGTTTCAGCATGGAGACTATTGACTGCATGCTCACCTACACGATCTTCTTTCTTGTCTTCAGTTCCTGGGAACTGATCATTTCCATTGTTTTTGTCATGAATATGCTCATACTTACTACTTGTCCTTGAAAAACTATGTTCTTTTCTATGAACTTCATGAAGATTTGTGTTTTGATGCTTCGTATCCTTATGAATGAAGAGACCTAAATCTTTTCTTGCCAAGGAAGCTTTTTTCTTAGCTTCAAGATATTCTGAAATAGCATGACAATATGCACAAAATGGGCAAAAAAAGTTGCTGTCTGCATCAACCTGAGCAGAGATACCCAGACAGCTTTTATGAACCATCAACGGGCAACTAGTTGTTTTACAAACCAGTAATTCACCACCTCCATTACACTTCATACAAATGTTGTTTTCAGTCTGCTCGATATTGGCTGAGAAATCATGACCAAATGTGCACTGAGAGCTCAAAAATTCATGCTTTTTGGCAGCAAGATCAACTGTTTCATTGTGATACTCATCACTATCACTTGATACCTCTGCTCCACAACCATTAACAGCATCAGCTACAGCTTTGTCACTAATAACTGGTTGTTGAGAGATATTCAAAGATGCAACATTTGGTTTGTTCAGTTGAAAATCTATTTTCCATATAGATTCATTAATTATGTTCGGAACTTCATGTGGGTCATCAACATTTGTTGGAATAGCCAAAATACGATGCTCAGTAGCATCTTTAGTTTCATCCAAAGATGAATTTTGGCAAGGTTTATCTCCAGATGTATGTGGAGGCATCATGGTGGTTGACATACCAATACAACTTTCAGGAAACTTAGGCTGAATTTTGTCTGGGAGCACAACTTTTGTTGGAATTGTTTCAACTTCATGTTGCAGACAATATTCACCTCCAGATGTATGCTGAAGCATCACAGTAGCATTAGAAGGAATATCTATTTGACCATTAAATTCTTCATTATGACTTCTGGATTTTCCCCAATTTGAAGCAATGCACCTATCATGACTACCCTCTAAGGAGCCTTCTCCCAGATTTTCCCTGATATCCTTATCTCTGTGACACCCTCCACTCTCAGAAACCAGACGAAAAATATCAGTTGAATTCTCTAACACCCCCTTTCCATGTGGAGAAAGTGGTTTCTCTTTCTTGGACTCAATATTTATTGATCCATTACATTTAATCTTCTTAGCGTATATTAGGAAATCATCACATTCATTTATACCAACTTGCTTTTCATGCTGGTATCCCATAACATGCTCATCAGCTGAGTCAACCCTGTTCCTCTTAGAAAGTGAAAAAATCTTATCAAGTAAATGTTTTTTCGATGATGTATTCCCCTTCTCGAAAATTATAGACACTGAGTTCTCTTTTGCTTCTGTGTTTGCACCATAAGTGCAATTCCCATTATCTTTTCCTGAAAGATCATTGCATTCACCATCATTCACATGAACTGGATTAACCCCATTTTGAAGCGCCAAACCACTCCTTTCTTTTAAGTAATCGGTATATGGATGGGTACCTTCAAAGATTGATTCTTTCAGCTATTCAGCAGGGGAAAGGGACAACACAAACCAAATAAGAATTGTGAATGAAAATGCATTAAATTCATAAGGGATGAAGTCAGGTAAATAATTTTCTTTTCTTAAAAGAAAAAGAGACTATCACTACCTGCTCTAAGTCACATTTAACACTGCTAGCTCTTTTATGCATAATAAATGGGAAAACATCCCATTTCAAAAGCTCTGCTCCAGCCATTTTCAGATTCGACAATGGTATCTGATTTTTCTCAAAAAAAAAAAATGAAAAAAAGAAACAAAGGCGAAAAAATGTATTTACATAACAATAATGCTACCATCATAAAACATCTCCAAGGAAATAATTAATGAGCAACCAAATTGGTTCATTTAGCTTCTGATATAAAATGAAAGTGGTACTTCTTGATTACATAGAAACACATTTAACCAATTTTACCTCATTCAATATTTGTTGGAGGACATCTTCACAACGAAGTGAAAAATCAAAGCCAACTCTCGAATCCAGACTAGAAGAAGCATCATCACAATCCATTCTATGAGCAGAACCAAAAATGCCCTCCAAACATCTCATAGCAAGCAATTCCCTTGACTTTTCACAAAAATCATCATGTACTACAGGGGCCACATCAATCAAATCTGGAAGACAGAAAAGGGAAGGAACCTAATCATGAACTATAAATTGTCAAAATTGAAAAAGCCCTTAAAATAAGAAATGGGGTGAAGAGGCTGTTTAATTTGATTTCTATTTTCATTTTTCAGTTGATATATTTTCATCCTAAATTCCTAATAACAAAAATGCAACCTCCTTTTGATTACATTTCTTGTTTTCAAATTTTTGCTAAGAAAATGACAAGGAAAAAAAATTGGACTTTTCACCATTTTTTATATTAAAAAAAAAATTGGAATTAAGAAAAACAGTACATCATTTTTTGTAATTACACTACACTTGTCAACATATTAACTGAAAATGAAAGAAGAAAAAAAACCAAACAAACACCATCTTTGCTCCACTTCATTCATACCCTGTAAAGTAGATGTGTGGATTTCCTTGCAGCCAGCTAGGGCTTCGATGACCCAAACCCATGGGAGGGCTTCAGAAGGGCTATCCATGGGTGAACCCATACTTTTCAACTGCAACAAAAAACCAAATAAAAAAAAAAAAAAAAAAATCAAACAAAACAAAACAAAAATTAAAAAATGAAACCTTTTATTTTATACAATAGCAGCTCGCATATGATATGAGACTAGTTCATAACATAGAAGTTACATAACATTAACAACACAGCATAAAAAACAGAATCCCTAATTAAGCACTTAACATGGCTTCCATCAACTTCAAAATAAAACGAAGTTGAATTGATTCCCTAACGGTTCATTTGTGTCTGGAAACCTCTCAGTAACTAAGAAATGAAAAAATGGCCAAATGGGTATTGAGCGAAATTAAAATTTGAAATGAAATTTGTCAGAAAGATTCTTACTTTGGATGTGTCTCGATTGGATCACTCGTGGAGGGAACCGCAATTTTCAAGAGGGAGACTGAGCCATCCATCTTCTTCGCGGCTTGTCATTTTGCATCATCAACTGTGAATTTTTCATATATTTTTCAAAAATTTAAATGCGATGTTTATATGTATTTTGCATTTTTTTTAAGATGTCTTTTCTGAGAAGCTTGATCCTTTTCAGTATTTGGAAGAGGCATAGTAAAAATTCAATATTGTCTTTTTTGAAAACTGAGATTAATTGTGAATTATATGTTTTTTTTTCCCTTAATTGTAATTTTGGTCCCCTTATTATTAATCATGTATGGTTTTGGTCCTTATAGTGTTTTTTTTTTTTTTTTTGCACGTTTGGTCCCCTACTTTTTTCAATATTGTGAATTCGATCCTTTCATTCAATGTCCGTCAATTTTTTCAATAATCAATACAAAAGAACAACTTATCTAAGTGGACAGAACCTCTGGTTAAGGTTCTCCCTCATTTGCTCTCTGATTCAACATGAATCAAAAGTTCATCTATGCTATATACTGATTTTTGTCCCTCCTTTCTAGGACCTTTTTTGGTTGCACCATAGGGTCCTTTACACAGAAGCTCAACTAGAGATTGATTCTATGTGCTTAGAGCAGTGCTTCCTCTCTATTAATCACTGAAAATTTGACGGATATTGAACCGAAGAACCGAATTTGCAACAATGAAAAAATAAGGGAACCAATTGTGCACAAAAAAACTATAGGGACAAAAATCGCACATGACCAATAGTAGAAGGGCTAAAAGTGAAATTAAGCCCATTTTTTCTACTACCATGATTAGTATTTTAAAATTGAATTATACTATCATATAATGACATCAACGCGTCCAAGTGATAAAGAGCTTGGTTTCCTTAATGAACATATTGTCGTGTTCGAGTATTGTGAATAAAAAATAGGCATTATAAGAGTTTTATCCCCTTAAATAAGTCTTTCTAACTTGACTTGAATTAGTCAAGAGTCTAACATGATTTTTTAATACCGAAAGCCTCATATAAGAAAAAATATCATATAATGACACGGTAATACTTTGTTAAAAAAAAAATTACAGTTTAACACCCTAGACTAAACTTTAGATTACGTGCAACTTAACCCTCGAATTTAAAAATATGTTTTTCGATTGTTGGGTATGTAAAGTAGAGCTGTCAAAATGAGCTCGATTCGATGGGCTGTCCGAATAGCCTGACATCAAGCATAGAGTGGGTTGGTAAAATACAGGCCCAGGATTATTTTACCCCAACCCAGCCCGGCCCGAAAATTCATTGACCCAAAGTGGGCTGACCCTGATGGGTTCGGCTGGACCCTAAAGTTTTTGAGTGTCCAACCAAACCAAGTTGCAATTCAATGGGTAGGAATGATCATGGCGATTAGCCGATTTTTGGGTAAGAGGTTTGGAGTCGTGGTATGGATCCATAGTGTGACTGAGATGACGGGCCTTGAGGGCAAAGATAATGGGGGTTATGGAGGTTGTTGGGCTTGTGGTGAGTTTGGAGACTTTGGAGATGGTGAATCACAATGATTTTAGGAGAACTTAATAGAGAAGTTTGGTCGCCTGCATGGCACATGATACCTTTTGTCACAATTTAATGGGAATTTTAATAGAAAGATCCTTTGTACATCTACAAATGTTAGGGTTTGCTACGTTAGATTTGATCTTGAATAGCATAAATTTAGCAGGAGCCAAGGATCGAACCATCCAACCATAAGACCATTTTAAGTGAGAATACTTTGTATTTTAAGAAGATGACAACAATGATTATTGACTATTAGATCTTATTTAAATGACTAAGATTAAAAGATAAGTATATAAACTTTTTAAATGGTCATATAATTATTCAAAATACTTTTTAATTTTACAATTTTATTACTATTATTTCCTCACTATATACTCATGAATGACTCAATTAAGTGCGTTGACCCAGGTTTTAGGTTCCATTCTTTTAAAGTGATAACACTTTTTTTGCCTTTAACAAAAATTGAATTGATACCTAGAGTGTGTTTGGGAAAGCAATAATCGATTATAATCAAAATCTTTTTTTGTTTGGGTATGATTGCTAAAAATAGATTTTAAGATAATCTATTTCGTTTGGGTGGTGTAAAAATAACCACTTTTATATAGTTGTCTATAGTTTTTTATTTTAATATCACAACTACATGCTTGTGCGACGCTGAAGAATTGTGTTGGTCAAGATGAATAGTGATGGTCAATTTGTGCGGCTGAGGGAAGGAAAAACGCTTTTTCGGTAGACAATCCTCGCCAGCCGCTTGTATCAAAACAGCGTTTTACAACAAAGAAAAGCTTTTTTGAATATTAAGCAATTGACCCAAACAAAACAACTTTTTATCAAAACTCAGGTGTGCACATGATGTTAAAGTCCATGTCAAAGACTTTTTCCATGATGTTAGCCATTTACTTTAAGGAAGGTTTCCAGGTTTAACTAAAACATATTGCTATCACAAACAACTCTCATGACAAGTGTACCATTGAATTTGCCATAATAGACTGATAGTAGAGAACAAAAGGAGAAGAAAGGATGAGAGTTTTACTTCTTCCCCCATTTAGTGCATGTTTGGTTTCCTGGTGGGAACAATCAAATCTATTTTTGCAATGGTCAAACGGGGGTTTGACCATTTTTTAAGATGTTTGGCTCTTGGATGTAGAAGTAATTTTGGATTCCAGAAGCAGTTTGGAGTAGCTTCTGCTTCTGGATTAAAAAATTACACTAAGTTTTATTTTAAACTTGCTTTTAAAATGAAATCATCCAAACATAAATCACTTCACTTCAAACTCACTTATGTTGAAATCAATTCTATAAAATCAATTTCATTTAAAATCACGTTTGTCAAGCGCTCATCCAAACATACAAGCCCATACTGATTCAACGAACAGAACATATGGTACCAAGCTATCACGTCCCGCCTGTAATAACAGCTTATATAAGCTGTCGCTTTCATCAATGAAAGCAAGGATAAGTTAGAAAATGAATCAATGATTTAGTTAATTATATATCACCATACTAATAATTATTATTAATGTTTGATTGTTATGATAACTAGAAAAGTTATATATAAAATGATTGTGATTGATTAACAAATAAAAAAAACTTTAAACCGATCATATATCAAAATTGAACTTTAAACCGATCATATATCACATAATTGACTTTGATAAAAATGGTTTATCCTTAAAAATACAAGAATTTTTGGATTTAATCACTGTTAAAATTTTATTTATTTTTAGTTTTTATGAAAGAAAAAAAAGAGAGTGAATTTTTTATTTTTAAAATGAGGAATAAAAGTTTAATAAAATTTTAATACTAAATTCAAAAGTCGCTACAGAGATCAAATACATATTTATTTAAGCCCATAAAATTCTACCAAGTAAATTCCGCGTCTTCCCTGCCCCACACACAATTGTGTTTATGGCACTGTTTTCTTTCACCAGAAAACTGAAGCAAGCTTAATCAGGACAGTAACATATTTCATATTTACCATAAAAAAGTAATTATCATAAAATTTAAATTTTCTAATCAAGTCGCTCTACATAATTAGATGACCCAATCTAGCAAAAATAAATCCAAAACAAAAAGGGCATTCTTTAAAATCTCAAATAATTGTAAGGGCATCCTTAATCTATACACACTGCAATTTTCCCCTTTCTTGTAAAAAGCTATGAATGATCAATGAATTTATTGGATCTCAGTAGCATCATCTGATGAAGCAAAACTGCAACAATCATAATGGCAGAGATCGTAGGCAACATTGACCAAAAAGAAGAATCTAGATTCAACAAGTAAGGATTATTTATTCATCAATCATGGTAAAATAACGTGTAACTATTATACACATCCGTGTACATAACTCAAAAGTTTTTAGGATTCACCCCAAAAAGGGGGGGAAAATTGACATAACCGAGAAAAATTTACATGTCAAAGAAGGAAAAGAAACAAAAGATAGAGAGGATGAATTAGGGTCTACCAGGTTAGGTGGATGATGGAGTTGAAGATGCGAGAGAGAGCAAGTGTGATGCGAGAATAGACATGAATGGATAAGACGTTAGAGCGTCGAAGGAAGTGTTGAATGGTGTGGACGAAGAGGTTGAAGCTGCGGATTGGTGGAATGTACAACGTGAGAGGAACAGCCGAGAATGCTACAGCAAACATAAGTTGCAACATGTTTTCTATAAACTTCTTATGTTGTTGATGAACGGTCAGATTTATGATAACTGAAACTGAAATCTATGGAGACCAACTGCCAAACTGTGGTGGGATCGCCTCCTCTTCCTAATCCTTGTCTTGTGGGGAAATCAAGACAAGACTATCTATTTATTAGGGGTGTCATTCAATGGTGTGGAAGCACTTCATACTTTCACATCTGTCAAACCGGCTTCTCCATGGGATTCAATATTCATACTATTCAATTCGGTGATAACAATCAAATATTTTTAACTTTTTAATGATGTAATAATTTATAATTGGTTAATATAAAAATAAAATACAAATTACATTGACTTTGCATATCAGTAAAATTCAAAGATAAATGCATGCGATTTTTTTAATTGATAATACGATTCTTGAATAACTTTTAATATCGATCATCCATATTAATTGTATGATCACAATTTATGTATATGTTTATATGTGTTTGTATGCATACGAGGATGATTCAAGCGAGATGAGTGTGTAATTGTGAGAGTAAGAGGAGCAAATTTGGATCATTAAATCATACATGAATGATCAGGATTAGAAGTTAGTTGGTGGTTATGTAATCACTTAATAACTATTCATGTGTGATCCAAAAGCTCAAATTTAATTTTCTCATCTCTCACAATAACACACTTCTCTCTCCGTTACTTTTTTTTTTTTTAAGTTTGTATTTAAATTCTCTTTGTCTACTACTTTCAGTACTTTGGTTTCTTATTTTATATATATATATATATTTGTTGAGATAATGAGAAACTATCCTTACAAATTATGTCCATGAAAATTACTCATGAAATATCTCCTTAAGTCAACTCAGTTACTTGAGGGGCAATGACATAAATTATGAGTATACGAGATCAAACATCTAAAATGCACTCTGCCCCCTTCTTATTATCTTCTCCCCGTTTTCTCCGGCCCCCTTTTATAAGCCTACTATGACTCTTTCCTCGGATAAAAATAAACATTCATAAGATTATTCATATTTATCAAAAAAACAAAAGAGATATATAATCTCTATCAAAAACTACTTTTATAAAATTCAAACTCACAAGTTGAAATTGCTTTCCACTTTAACTTATTATTCGTGCATCTTATTATAAAAGTTATACAAAGTATTGAACCGACAAAAAAAAAGTTATGGACAGAACAAAAACTAAAGCAGCTCTACTTTGACAAAGGTTTTTAAAATGTAAATAAAAAGGAAGGGAATTCTTCCAAACACACCCAATCAAAGGAGATTAGGAGTGTGCATCGCCTGGATCCCGCTGAAAAGTTGGGTCCAAATTAGCAAACCTTGTTCCATTTCATGCATGGAAGATATTTTTCGTTTGTAAGACTATATCACCCATAAACAGTTGGTGAGTCATCACAAGAGTAAATTAATAATAAGAATTTTATGTAGTATAGAGGACACTTTAAGTTCATATTTTCAAGCGGTCATTGTGTGAATTGGGCAAGAAAAAATAAAATCTAGAGGAACTAGAGCGAGAAAATATTCCCCCCAAATTTTGAGGTAATACTCCCAGCGATCCTTAATATAAGAAATAAATTGGTACTTTTTTTTGTCCAAAATATAAGAAACATCTATCAATTTTCACACATACTAAATGTTAATTTCCAATATTACCCTCATTTATAATAGGATTTATATTTACGAGATATATCAACTTTCCATATAAGTGAGTTTGTTCATTAATTAGAAGGGGTATTTTTGGAAATTTAATTAATTATAATTAGCTCATTTCAATGCATTTCCTTGGTCTATGTATTTTACGATTTTGTTTCCTTATATTAAGGATTGGAGGGAGTATAAACTAGGAGAATGCTAACCAGCACTGGTTAAGGAATCTCAAAAACCAAGTTTATATAGGAAGTTATGAATTTATTATGATTTTAATTGATATAAACTGCCAGTTTAAAGGTGTTTTACACTGTCAATCAATAATAAATCACTATGTCATTGAAAATCTTTGATTCTTACTCAAATCACTTTAAAAGTCATTTATACCAAGATTTGTGATTGATTGACAGTATAAAAAACTTTACACTGACAGTATATACCAATTAAACTCATTTATTATTTTGAGAAGTGATATATTTAATTTTTTCATGATTTTTTTTTTTTGGATTCCTTAACAAGGGATTTTAAAATGACGGAATAACCAAACCATGTAAACTAAATAAAGTTTGTTTTGTATTTGTCCAGATACACGAATCAATGACATGGTCCATCTGCAATGATGAACCGTAGTTGGATGCCTTAATTGGTTCGGCACTCTAATTGTAGTAGTGGGGAAATGAGCTTCCAGATCACTTGTTTTTATGCCATAGGAGACCACGTTTTTGGCTAAAGTAATGATATTTTCATACCCAAAGTTGATACCCAAAATTGATATATTGGTTAATCGGTATAAATATTTAGTTAATTCAGTTCATTATATGGTTAATCACGTATAAATATTTGGTTAATTCATGATAACCCATTAATCATATAAAAAACTGAATTAACTAGATATTTACATGTGATTAACCAAATATTTATATGATTATGGAAAATAAGTTTCATATAACCCATTAATTATATAATGAATTGAATTAACAAAAAATTTACACATGATTAACTAAGGTGTCAACTTTGAGTGTCAAATCTAGGTGTTCAAATATCATTACTCGGTTGGCTATTGGCTACTGGCTACTGGCTACTGGCATAACTTTATCGAGATACAGCTTTGATAAAGAAATTGATCATGTCTATACTTTCAATGCACGAACTTTATATTAAGAACTTCATTTCATTTTCGCAAGTTGCTTTTCAACTTCGGTTCTCCACTTGAAGGTACACTTACCCATAAAACTTTTTTTTTTTTGCCTTTTGTAGTGTTTGGAAAAACACTTACCCATAAACTTTCGGTTGTTGACTTTTCAAGAGTAATATGTTATATATGAAAATTAAAAAAAAAAAAATGAACCTTAAGCAAATTTAAAAATTCAAATATTTATAATAAACAAATAAAGATCTCATTGATTTATAGAATTATTTGAATATGACAATATCAAATAAAAAGGCCAATAATAAAATTAATTAAATATAGAAAAACATTAATTATTGTTTGACTTGATTTTGTTTTTTAATTAAGAGCAATCTAAAAAATCATAATTAAAAATAATTGATGAAAGACTTGAATAGACAGTATCAATAACTTCATAAAATGATGAGTATAAAAATTGAATAAACTCATACTTTCCTCTAGTTACTACAAAAAGTACAACATTCTCATATCACAACTAAACTTACCTAGACAAGTATTCCCACCCAGCGTAAGTAGAAATTCAAAACAATGGTAACGAGTAGTGCTTAAGAGAGAAGCTGTATGGTTGTAATTGTAAAGATAAATGACAATGACAACAATACAGCAATTAGGAAGGCATTGTCATGGTAGGGATTGGCGACAAGGATAGGATGGATGTGAACTAGTAGCAGCTCCAATGCGGAGTGGTGATAAAACTAGAGCCTCTGATTTGCGAAAATGTTTATATTTTTATTAATCATTACAAAAATATCATCTTATTTTCATTATATTCCCTTATTTTTTTTATTTTTTTTTGACAAATTATATTCCCTATTTTTAAAGATGTGTATTTTGTACATGAAATGAAACGATAAAAATAACCTATTCTTGGAAGTTACAGTGAAGATCCAGTTTGGCACATTAATTAAGGTGAGGGACCAAATAACCTTTGATAGTTTATTCAGCTCATAACGAACTGTTTCTCGTCAGAAAATTTTCCTCAATTGTAATTATTGTAACCATATGCGGGGGCTGATTTTTGGCACAACAAAGCTGGAAACCAATTTCGAATCAAATAGGTCATCCATAATCATAACATTAATATCGCCAAGCATCCTTGAATTTTACAGGAACCTGGCATTAACAGCTATTCTATATTGTATACAACATGATCATGGATGTATCTATTACACATGACTATTCAAGTAGTCTATGGAACCTATTCCAGGAGGATTTCATCTGCACATATTAAAGTGAATTATGTACATTTAGCAAATAAATAAATAAAGGGGGAGAAGAGTGATGCTGCAACGAAGTGTGATCTTCTATAATCTACTCTCAAGAGAAAGTTTGACACAACTCACAGAGATATGCATGCTAGCAGCTTGCTGCATAGCTGTTTCAACTCAAGTGAAGGATCTGATGAAGATATGGTTGATAACACAGATCTTGCTTCTAATAGTCCACCTGAAATGTTTTCCACAATCACATCTTCGCTGCCCATAAGAGATGCTATTAGCTTCGCCCCTGCCATCCTTTCCTGTTTAACATCAATAATACACCCACGTTATGATATGGCACTTTTCACATACATTAAGAGAAATAATAGGGACACACTACAGAAAACTACACATGCTTCCATATTTGTCCCGTACTTTACCAAGCTGTCCTCAATTGTCTTTCCCTCTATACAATATTAGAATGTATAATTTTTATATTGAAAAGGACAACAGAAAAATACAGACCTCTCGTTGAATAGATCTTCAAGCTATTTGAATATCAATCATCAAATCCAATTTTCTTTTTAAGCTACTACAAACTTTTTCTCAAGAAAATTTTCTACCAGGTTACTTTTTTTTTATTTATTTATTTATTTACAGGGATATTCTCTATAATTTCCATGAGCTCACTTGCAAGTTGCAACCAACCCAATATATATAAGAGTAGCAAAAACTTCTGAACGACATCTAATGCACCTTTGTTTCCGCCTATCCAACAAGGATATGGCAGTCTAATGATATAATATAAGTGTGACACAATTTTCCCAACGAAAATAGCTGACAACATTTACAACACCAACAAAGAGCACAATCTCAAGCAAGTAAACATACACAAGAGACTTGAGTTCACATATATTGTATCATTACTGTGGAAAGCAAAGGTACCTTCTCTGACTCCCTTCTCAGGGCTTTTAATGAGATCTTGAGAAGGTCAGATGCATAAGGAAGAACTGCAGATCTTAGATGATAGACAGCTGAAAATAGGACCTGGGTGCATGCTGCTCTAATCTCTGACTTCTTTTCAAACTGTTGACAAAATATTAGTTATCATAACCCGGCAAGACTGATGGTAAAGTTTCAGGAACTACAACACCATTAAACTCATACTATCAGGTAGTCGTGAACTTAAATATGCAATGATACCTCGAGAGAATTAAAGAGAAAAGGAAGAACTTGTGCCACAAATCGCTTCTTGCAAGATTCTGAGATCTTCTGACAAGTGCTGATGAGAACATTACCCATGCACAGACGAAAAGAGAGAGGAACTGCAGCCACAAATTCACAGCTTTTATCACCAAACTCAGGAGTTGAAGCAATTTCCTTGTCATTCAAGAACTGATTGATCACATAGGCGACAACGGAATTCCCTGCAGCAGCAGACTCAACACGTTTGAGATGAAGAAGTGACATTCATATCCACCCAGTAACAATTTCATGCTTATATGCAGGATAACATACACATCAAGACTACCTTTCTTTCCAACATTACGACTTCTGTTTGGCATGGAATCTGTGATTAATTCCTTAGCTTGTAGTTCAGCGCATATCATCAATGCTAGACAATCAATGCATCCATGTTGTGCTTTAGAAACTGGGAGAAAAAATGAAACCCATCAAATTTTGTTTCAATTGATATAAATTTGCAAGGAAATTTAGAAACTTAATAGTTTCATACCTGAATCAGAATTTAGACAAGGCCATAATAACACTGTTTCAATCATCCTTCTAATTGTAGGCATTGAAGGATGATTAAGAGACTCCCAGCCTCTGACCTATAAATCCAAAGAAGCAACATTACTGCAAGGTAAATTGGAACAATTAATAGTAGAAACTGAAACAGTCTTCTTAAAAACAGCATGACTATATAAATATTGGCAGAGGAAAATAATTACCACAAGTGATGTGCAGATTGAAAATAAACAGGTCTTTATCTTCTGTATATTCTTACAATCAACAGCCTGCTCTAACATGGAGCAAAGAACTGGGAATAAAACCTAAAGAATCAAATGGCGATGAAAGGTTAAATTAGTCCCTAAAAACGACCAATATAATAAAGTAAAAAGGTTTCCTGTGGTGCCAGAGGCCCAAGAATATGATGTGATTCAGAAAGGATATCTGTTGTAAAGAGGTATGAGTGTAACCTAAGCATTTATACATTTTAGACCGTAATAATTATTGGGAAAAAACCCATGTCCCACATTGACTAGAGATAGTGTGTAATAAGAGCTTATAAATAGTGGGCAATCCTCATCCTACGAGCTAGCTTTTGGGATTGAGTTAGGCCCAAAATCTAATATGATATCAGAGCTATCCTAGATCTATTGTTGGGCCACCCACCATGTTATCCACGCACCAAGCCCAATAGTGCTGGGCGTGAGGGGATGTATTGGGAAAAACCCAAGTCCCACATTGACTAGAGATAGTGTCTAACAAGAGCTTATAAGCAGTGGGAAATCCTCACTCTATGAGCTAGCTTTTGGGATTGAGTTAGGCCCGAAGTCTAACAATAAGAATCACAAGTCACAACCAATTATCCAAACTGACAGAACTGAAAACTACGTCGAAATGAAAATCTACCCAAGAATTGAAGAATTGCTTCTAAAAGTTTTCAATCATGCTGGATAAAATGCAATACCAAAAACGTCTCTCAAACTGAAATGTAAATAAAACCAAGGTTAAGCTATCACTACAAAAGGAAAAATACTGACGTCTTCCCGGAATCTAAATTCATAATTAAAAAATAAATAAATTCATTACTTGTGGATGAATGCGTCCACACAGCTCAGCAGAAAGTTTCCGAACATCTTCAAATTCAAACTCACAAAATGCCCTGAAACATATGAATAGCATGGAATATACATCGGGCTCATGTATTCTCTATTGGAGAGAGATAAAGGCTATGCTCATTGCGCAAGGATACCTACCTGTTTAAAAGGAGAGCAGCAATACAATCATGACGGATCTCAGTGTCCCTGCAGCCTGAATCTACCATACAAGAATATATCTATTTCAATGAATTCACAAGAAAATTATGACAGATTAAAAGAAAAAACGCAACCTCTAATCTGATAGACATGTGGTAGTTTATACACTGTCATGAACCATCTTCCAAAAAGCAAAAGCTGTTAGGTGAAGGTACACAAATGGCTTTATTCTATTTCTAACATTCCTGCAACAAGAGCCCTTTGGGTTTGAAGCTTGGACAATGTACAAGCCCTTCTTTACCATGTGCGAAAATTCAAGTTTTATTTAGAAGAATGGGGACAGCAAGAATTGAACTCTAGACCACTTGGATCACAGAGGCTCTAATACTATCATGAACCATCTCCCCAAAAGCTTAGGCTATTAAATCAAGGCATATGAATGGCTTAAATATATCTGTAACAACCTGGGGTTATTGTATAATAATGGCTTTATAATACTCAAGAACCCGGGATTAATGGATAGGATTGAAATCCAGAGCCATCAATTTGTATAACTAAAAACCTTGTTTATGAAATGTTAAAGTATCCATATTTCTTTTGTCAACCTTTTATTTTTCTTCTCCTTGAACCATCACTTACGAGTTATGACTATAGTTTCAGGAACTTTAATCAGATGCATTTGTGAATTTTGAGGAGAAATAAAGAATTTTATAATTCCAAAGTGGATATCCTCCTCCTGCCCAATCTTTCTTGCAACTACAAGGCTATCAAAAATAGGTCCAGCTCAGGACATATTTAAACAAATAAGCAGAACATCCAATAAAAACAGAGTCTATGATTCAGATTCTAGAATGGAAGACAGTATTTGATTTTTAAAAAAAATGAAAAAAGAATCACAAAGTTGGCAACTTTTCCATCCAAATAATGGGAAAGAATTAAAAAAATCCAGTAATTTCAATTCAATAAAAGAAGAAACTCCAATAATTTTTTTGGAAAGGTTAAAAACTCCATTGGATCTCTTGGCAGAACACCATCTATATGTGACGGTAGAACAAATAGCCATCAAGAGTCAAGAGACAATCAGTAAGGTAGATACATGAGGCATGAACATATACCGTGCATTATATTTTGAGTGAGATGTCCATACATAATTGATGAATTGAGGTCATTGAAAGTTTTCAAGGGAAGCATCTTAATTATAAGCAATGGGCAAAGATGCTCAAACAGACACTGCTGCATTTCTTCAAACTCATCGCTGGCATAGGATCTGCACTCCCATCTTGATAAGAAACTTTCACTCATTCTGCTACAGAATTGAGAATGTGTCAGAGGCAAGAAACTACTACTACCATATTAAGTCTAGTTTTGAGATAATTATATAGACATATCCAATGTGATGACAGCACATATGGACAAAAAGAAATTAATCTGTAATCATCTAATTGCAAAGGCTGTACAGTTATGAGTGATACATGAGGCATGAACATATACCGTGCCATACTGTTCGATAACAAGTAGTTAGGACTTGGAAGCATTTTTATTGTAACAAAAAAAAAATTGTAATACATATACTCACTCCTTCTGTTCTCTAACATGCAACAGAACATGATGCAAGACCAGATCAGCAACATTTGCGAGGTTTTCACTTATATAACTCAGGAATTTGACAAGGGTTGCATTTGATGGATCTGCAAACATCTTGTCAACCAGTGGTCCAATTAAGGAGTTCCAGTCTTGAACCTGTTATAAATTGGAGCTAACATATTAGAATAGTTTTACTAATCCAAAGGACCTGCATATCAAGGTACATTTATTGGAACCATTTTACAAACAGTTCAGAAAAATCTACAAAACCAAGACAGCAAATAACTATCGTTTATGCACCAAATGTTTACACCATTGCATTACAGAGAACCAACGGACTATAGACAAAATGTAAATGTACAAGGTCAAGCCACAGGTGCACATCTACTAGGGGGAATAGATATATCAAAAGGTAGTGAACTTCTTCAAACCAAAAATGAGTGTCAAACCTATGCTCTTCGTGGATAAAATTTTGTTAGGGTCCGTTTGCCGCATGGAATTAGAATTGTAGTTCAGAATCATAAATTCTATATTTAGAGGATGTTTGGGAACGCTTATTTTTTTAGATTGTAGCTATTTTATCCCCAAAAAGTTGTTTTCAAAATAATATAACATGTTTGGCACTTTGCTTAAATTTATAGAAAAGCTTTTTTTTTAGGGAAAACAAAGCTGATTTATGTCATCTAGTTTGTTCTAGCTTAAGATTGTTGTGATTTGATTATTTTTCATTCTCAAAACTGTCTTCCCTGTTTACCCCTGCAAAACAAACTTCTAAACAAATATTATTAAATTATACAAATAGTTTCATACCCTTTTTTGTAATTTATTACATAAAAGTGATTTTTTTTTTGTACCACCCAAACAAAATAGATTATCTTTAAATCACTTTTCAGCAAATAAACCCAAACAAAAATAGATTCTGATTATAATCGATTATCACAATAATCGATTATACAAAAATCGATTATCAACATAAATTTTTTTTCCAACTTTCCCAAACACACTCTTAGATTTTGAAAAAAAAAAGTAGAATTATAATTCTAAATTCAATTCCCCAGAATTGATCGGTGGCAAACCAGCGGCAACAGCAGCCACGGTGGTGGTTGCGGCAGCGACAGCAGTGGTGGGGTGGTGGTGGTGGCAGTGGGGTGGTGGTTGTGTTGTGTTGTTCTACTTGAGTTGTCCGGTTGTCCCTCAATGTGTGGAATTGACAATTCTTAGGATGGTGGATAGGAACTGAGGAAGGTTTTAGTTATGTTTTAATTCTATGAAATTGGTCCTCCATCCTTGAAATTACGATTCTAATTTTAAAAAGGCTTCCAAACAAAAAAAATTTCAAGACCCAATTCCGATTCCAAGCCCTAATTCCAGACACCACTTAGAGATTTTATATATATTATTGGGCCTCCCAACAGCTTAAGCTTTGGGATGATTTGGTTCTTCACATGGATCAGAGCAACTTCTACCAAACATTCAAGGATTTGATTGTCGCCACCCCAACGCTTCATAATCAAATTAAACTTTAACTAGGTTAGGTGGGCTAGTGCTATATCATTATCCATGCTTTGAGATGATTTGGTTCTTGACAAGATTAAAGGACTCTGGTAACACAACATTGCTTTGGGAGTCTTAAAATGTTAAGAGAATCTATTGGTGTTTATGACTACTATGAAGTTTTAGCAGTCTAGGATTTCCCTTAACCAATTCATCCAGTTCACTTTTTCCCCTATTAATATATCAAGCCATATATTTGTTGAGCAGGCTCCCGCATCAGTGGGAAAAAAAGATCATAGGCACTACACAGACATGACTAACAGTCATAATGTCATAATCAATCTTACACTTTTAGACCACTCAGGAACCAGTCTAAATACTCGGTCAATGTCCAACTTCGATCCTGACACCAAAGAAAAAGCATGAGAACAAAATAGTTGCAGTATTTTTAACCAACAAGAAGAATAGAAAACTAAAGTGCATAACTGAGTGACTGGGATGAGTGACTGGGATTACCTATTGCTCAATATTATGGTCACAAAGTTGTAAACAAGGAAAAGAATGTAATTTTCATAAATATGACTGCAACAAGTTATTTTGATCTTTCACAACTTCAAATGAAGCAGACAAATTTTTTCCACATCAAACTGTAATACTTTCTTTGATTTAAAGACTGTATGAACTTTAGCTTTAGGTGATACTTACAGCACAAAACCTATTTGAAATTGATACGAAATTTACGAAAAATGATCTACAAGCCAATGGCATCCAACTAATGGATGATTTTTGTGAGAATGCATCCACAAGTTATTAAATGGTATAAAACTAACCTAATTTTATATTGGTGTCAATAAATTCAGACCTTACCCCTATATAGACATTGATATAGAATATAGAACTAAGGAAGCAATGAAACCATCTCATGCATACTATAGTCTGTCAATTTGCGATGTCAAAAGTGTGAAAAAATATACTACCTTTATCTCTAGTGCATTGAGGAAGATCTAGGCTTTGGCTAATGTTGCTGCAAGAATAAGGAGGCAAAACTTTTAGTGAAGCTGTGATATGTTCACATACTCCAGCTCTAAAAACAGAAGTTTTCGGTTCTCAACAACTTTAAAGGTCCAGTAGAAGGAGGGAAGAAACGAAAACATACCTAAGACAGTCAAGCAGCAAGAATATGACTTCAATTCTCTGGTTATGACGCTTGAGGACTCCAATGACAGCATCACTAACAGATGATTGACTCTCATCTGGAGAGTAAACAAGACCAACCAATGCAGGCAAGTATAATGAAGGGTCTGCAAGATCAAGTAATTCAGTAATGACAACGTGGCACCATAATTATATAAATAAAACTACCCAAAAAGACAAATATAAATATAATATGTGTTTTTTTTTTTTTTTTGAGGGGGGGGGGGGGGGGAGAGTAATGACCACTAGAACTTTTTTAAGACAGAATCATATGTAGCAGGTGTCATAAATATTCATATATGCTAGTCTACATATTTTTTGTGACAAGATATATACTGGAAAACTACAATGGTGCTACAAGATTAATATGAAAACATTAATGCTTAAAAAGATATATGCAAGTCAATGTAAATTGTGAACTGCAAAGAAAATAGGAGCACAGAGAAGGGTCACAACAAATAATGACAAAGAAAGAAGCATTTGAAAGAGGTAATAAAGGAAAAGAGATGTAAAAAGGGAAAATGCAAAGAAGCAATCAACCTAAAAGCTAAACCTATTAGGTGGGAGCTTATAAATTGCTTTTAATTACATCTTAAACACACCAACTGACGTGAAAGCTGATACAGGCTTGGGGTAGAAAAGGCGACTTAAGGAGGGTATTGGGCCAATAGTTACAGAAAGACCCAATGAGAGGCCCAACCGGGTGAAACACAAGCCTAAATGGATGGCAGATTTTCTATAAGAGAAATTGCCTTTTTCGGTGACAGCATTTAACACACATGTTTCTGTTATCAGTAGAATATTCTTTTGCTTTACATTTTGTAGTTACCTTCTAGTACGGATCATTAGACACTTGTTAATATATCCCTTAATGTAAAAAAAAAAAAAAAAACATATTATATTACAATGAATGAAGAAGGAGAAAAACAGAAAAGCTTGGACAATTCCCTTGTGTATCGTTTTCCCTTCCCTGGAGCTCCCCTCTGCTCGAAATAGGTCTTCTTCCTGACTTTCTTCATATCAAAAGCCCTTTGGACTTGAGGGATGAAACAAAGCGCAGGTCCACTAATACCTTTTGCTTGAAACTTAATTTTAAAACAAGAATTACGGTGAGGATCAAACTCTTGATCATTTGGACAAAGAGGCTCTAACATCATGTCAAGAAACAATCATCCTAAAATCTTCAGCCATTACGAGAAGACAAATAATAGTTTTTATGTCTCCAACAACAGCATATACATAAGAAAAAAATTACACCTTATATTTCAGTTTTAAATATAAAGCTAACCTATCACTGGAAGCAATTTGGATGCCTGCTCACGAATCACAATTTCTTCATCTACAAGCCGCTCTAGCAATTTGTTGGCTATGTCTTGCCTAAAATAGTCATATCAACAAATAAATATACAAACAACTAAAAATTATAGTATAACTATATGAGCAATCATACCAAGCAGAAAAAGGAAATAATATTTGTGACTCTGATGATAAATGAATGACTTCTGATATAACATCCATAGCATTTCTTCTCTGTGAAATGTTTGCCGAAGCCAGGCGCTTTAGAACTTCCATAAGATACTTACCATCTTTGCTCCTGATGGATCACCAAGGATATCAGTTCCAAATTGAAAGGAAAGACTTTAGATTTACATAGTGTTCCTACTCAGTATCATATAGAAAGAATAGACTGACTACATTGAGCAGTATTCTGCTATCAGCATAACAACAGCTCTAGCCGTACCATCCTGCTCATCCAGAAGGTGGAGCAGAAAAGGTATCACAATATTCGCCTGGCTACTGTCAGTAAGTGGGTCTTCTTGTGAGTAATTTGGTTTGAAAATGATGGCCTTGAATATTGAAACAACCCCAACTATCACATCTTCATCAGTGCAATTAAGCTACAGAAAAAAAAAGGAAAAAGTAAATCTAAAATTGAGTTCCACTGTCACTCCGATGAGAGAATCTACCCACCAAAACACTAAAATGCAATTTGATTAGTAACTGACTTCTAAATACATCATAACTCAAAAATAAGCTAGGTAACAAGCAAATCATATAGTCTAATAGTCTATACTCATAACATATTGCAACTGTATCATCCACCAAGGAAAACCAGAAGTCCTTCTGAACCTCAAAAAGTTCCCAGGAAGTAAGAACAACTGCATTATACCATACTAAATTAGTTTTCCTTTTTCCCTCAACCTCAAATGATAGCATAGCAAGTTTTGACAGAACACGTAACATATCTTTCTTTAACATAATAACATTAAAATCAGTACACCATTTAATCTTGACGGCGCTGGATGAGTGACGAACTAGGGTTGGCACTTGGCACAGCCCAAGACTGAGGGTGCTCTTGATACCAACTCGAGAGAGTTTTCTAAAATGCATAAGAATTATATCTCAGCCCCTTTGAATTATATAGATACATCATCAAATCAGTCAATTGTAGAGATTGGAGAATCAACCTAATTATAAGTTTCCTAATCTGGTTACAGAAAGGATCAAACACATCTAAACATATCTAAACAATAATGCTATCAGCAGTAGTTTTGGAATTTGTAAAATCAAGAAGTGGTACTGCTTTGAAAGTGTGTCATATGGAAAATCTTAGAATTTGGGCTTGGGCCTAACTCAACCCCAAAAGCTAGCTTGTAAGGTGAGGATTGCCCAAGCTTTATAAGCACTACTTTGGCCATATCTCTAGGCGATGTGGGACTAAACACACTCCTCATACTCAGCACAATGAAGGTGCTGGAGGCTGCAATGAAGGCAGCCCAAACTTGCCGCAATTAAGGCGGCCAGGAGCGAACCGCAATTAAGGCGGATTTCCAACACACCCCCTCACGCCCAAGCCCAATGGGCTTGGAGCGTGGATGATGCGGGCAACCCAACAACGGATCTAGGATAGGCTCTGATACCATCTTAGAATTTGGGCTTGGGCCTAACTCAACCCCAAAAGCTAGCTTGTAAGGTGAGGATTGCCCAAGCTTTATAAGCACTACTTTGGCCATATCTCTAGGCGATGTGGGACTAAACACACTCCTCATACTCAGCACAATGAAGGTGCTGGAGGCTGCAATGAAGGCAACCCAAACTTGCCGCAGTTAAGGCGGCCAGGAGCGAACCGCAATTAAGGCGGATTTCCAACACACCCCCTCACGCCCAAGCCCAATGGGCTTGGAGCGTGGATGATGCGGGCAACCCAACAACGAATCTAGGATAGGCTCTGATACCATCTTAGAATTTGGGCTTGGGCCTAACTCAACCCCAAAAGCTAGCTTGTAAGGTGAGGATTGCCCAAGCTTTATAAGCACTACTTTGGCCATATCTCTAGGCGATGTGGGACTAAACACACTCCTCATACTCAGCACAATGAAGGTGCTGGAGGCTGCAATGAAGGCAGCCCAAACTTGCCGCAATTAAGGCGGCCAGGAGCGAACCGCAATTAAGGCGGATTTCCAACAGAAAACAATAATGTTAGTTATATAATGGAATGGTTTGACAACATATCAGTGTCTGCTGTCGGTTGCACTGCTCAAAATTTGAGCATTAACCTTTCTTTCAAATACCAAGAGCATTACTACTGCATCCAGGCCATTGCCCTCAAAAAAGGTCAGAACATACAATAACTAAACTTCAGCTGTAGCAAGATAGTAACAAATTGACATCCGTATTCTTTTTTATAAGATTATAGCAACATTAATTGAGTACAAAACCTTATGCATGGGAATGTATATCCAAAATTCTGTAAGAAAATAAAAGTAACACAATCATTTGCAGGATTAAATAGTTGTGCAATGGCCTTGTTTATAAACATATCTGCAATATATTTCATGATAAAGAGATGGGATAGAGGTACCTACCTGGGGTACTAGAACACGTGAGATATTCATCCCAAATTCCAACACTGTGCTTTCAAATCTCTTGCTGTCTAGACGTCCAAGTAGCAGGCATAAACAAGTCACAAAAAACTTTCTGGTCTCCAACCTACCATCCTTGTTCTCAGCATGCCCACCAGCATGGTTGTCCATATAATACTGCAAATGGAGGTGCACCACAATACAATTAAAACACTGAATATGATAAATTGAATATGAGGAAAGCATAAAGCCTTAAGCAATGAACTGATTACTACAATACTATGCAGTAGGCACATGAATTTCATTGGTCAACTTAATACCACTTACAATAGAATAACATATGCACCCCTCAACTTGATCTATTTGATCATGGAAAAATTATATTTTAACCTTGAAGCTTGAGGGAATACAATCAGACACAATCTACAGACACATTCCATTACATATATGCATTAAATAAATTAAATCCTAAACATCCTTATAGTATGATGTAAGGTTAACATATTTTCTATTTACAAACAGTATAAACTAGTCAGGACTAACTTATCTCCCTTGGTAAACATCAGACAGCAATATTAACATAAATTGGGACACAAGGTGAGTGCTCAAATTATTTCACACCATCAATATAGCTAAGTTCTACTGCATATATAACCTGAATGCCAGACAAATACTGGTCCAACAGTTCCTTGTAATTCTGAGAAAACTTCTGATCTTCCAAGTGTAATAGCATGCTATAATGCTTCCAGCAAGAAGAGAGTAGTAAATCCCCAGTCTTGAGAGCATTAGAATCTGTCTTCAATGTTGCAGACAAAGAAAAACATTATGGTTAATGAAATACTATGTGAATAAATTAAATATGAGGTAAGCATAGAAAAAAGCTCCAGAACCTGCCTCATGTTGAAAGGAACCGTAATTATCTTTTATCTCCTCCAGCCATTTAAGAACTTGCTCCAAGCCTTTGGCATGTAAAAAACGACTTTTTTTGCTCCACTGCAATGTATGATTATAGATCAATCAAAATGAATGAGTTCAATGCAAAGTTCAACAGAAGGCAGCAGGCAAAGGTAACTGCCTGAATCATGTTATTTACATTCTTATTTCGTACATGTGTTTAGGCTAGTAATTTTGACAAAAAAATTGAAGCATTTGCTGGAATCTACAGCATTTAGAAGTCAGTTTCAAATTCAAGATCAATAATAACAGTGTTTTCAGTAACAGAACAATTTTTCCATACAAAATCTGAGGTAGTTTTGTATCAGTAGTCCCTCTGACAAAGAATGTGAAAAAGAGCTGAATAACTACTATTTTAATTCCATTTATTCAACATGCAGATATATAAGATATTAAGTATGCAATTACTGGGCTTATCAACAATCATGAACCTAAATAAAAAAATGGTCTTTGTTTCCAAATTCAAGATGATAGGAAATGTTGCCACATCTGACCTTCTAAAAGTCTTGTTCATGGACTGCATATTTAAATAGTCTTATCATTTTCTAATGTTCACTTATTCAATATAACTTTCCAAATTGGATATAATAATTGCATAAACAAATATACAGCACATTCATCTAAAACATAAATGATTCAGATAAGAGTTAAAAGTGTATAACTTACAGCAAGGAGTCTTTGCACCAAACAAATAAGCTCATATAAATGATGCCACAGAGTATAGTCCCTTTCAATCTTTGACATCAATAAAGGTTTCGAATCCAGTTTCACCTTCTTGTCCACAGTAGGAGATTGTGCCTTCTTGTCAACAGTAGGAGATTGTACGATAGTAATTGCCTGAACTTTTGCTCTTGTGTTTAATTTCAACTTCTTACCTTGAACCTCGGCCACTCTTGTTAATGCTCCGGAAATGGTCAAAAAGCAATCAGCGGCAGATACTCCAAGACGAGATGGCAACTCAAAACCATCCTGCAAAGTGCTGGAAAGCCAGTGGTCAAATAACCAAAAATTGATGGAATAATTAAAAAATTGATAACATAGAGATATTGAGTTAGCATTATTGGAAAAATAACGGATAACAATTTACAACAACAAACATGAAATAGCAGATTTATGAAGAGATCAGCAGCTGTGTACAATTGATATGATTGTTGCACCACATCAATTAATCAGACAAATCTTTCTAACCAACTGGATGTTATCTCCTAACAGCCTACTGCTACATTGTCTAAAATTCAACTATATAGTACCCATCTTAAAGGTTCAGGACCAAGTAGCCAAAAAATTGATATTATCAGGGCCTAACATGCATTGCATTAGTTTTGGGCAGCACTTTTATAAAATTTTCAATAATAAAATATACAGCTGGGGGGAAAAGAGTGAAAGGTACAGTAGAATTTTAATGAAATGCTCAGACTTATGATGCAAGATTAAAATCACTAGGTAGCAGAAATGGAAAGGTAACAAAAATAACATTTATGCTCTAAACTGAATATAGAACCCAAAAATAAAAATCTTTTTGGCAACGTATCTGACAATTGATAAAAATATAAGTACATTGCATTTGCATTTGCATTTGCATATGAGCAAAATCAACCAATAAAAAACATTAACTTGCATCTACATTAATTCTTTAAAATGCGACAGAGATTCACCAGACATGAGAATACCTTCCTTTACTGATAATGCCAGCCAAATCCGGAAGGCGGGTAGAGAGCACCTTCAACAAATCACCATACCTATCCCTTATCCCTACCATACACAAGTCAATTAATCTGCTCCATTATTTGATAAAAGAAAAAAAATAAAAAATAAAAAAGAAACTCTACTTCATGATATCATATCATATAATCAACATTTCAAACACTATGTTAGGGAATCACTAATTCTCTCAAAAACAACTTTTATTTTCAAAATATATATATATATATATATTTTATTTTATTTTTTCGGGTTTAATATGATATATTTGGGAAACCTGATTAAATTACAGAAAAGTTATTTTAATGAAAAAAATCGATTTTGGGAGAAGCTAAAAGTTTGAAGATTATTTAAAGAGTAATGTTATTTGTACACCTGGATTTTGGATACCTGGGCGACACCTGGTTAATGGTTTACAAATTCTTGGTTAATTCAATTCAGTGGATGGTTAACGACGAATTCTGAACCCTTGTACCCATTAACCAGGTTCAAGACACCATTAACCACGATTGTAAACACTGTTAACCAAATTTAAAGGTGTACAAAAAATAACATGCATCAATGTAGGATGCATGAGTGGTTAATACCATTCAAAATTGTGGTCAATGGTGTGTTTGAGTTGGTTAATGGGCACAAGGGTTCACAATTCGTTGTTAACCATCCATGAAACTGAATTAACCAAGAATTCGTGCACCATTAACGAGACTTCGCTCAGGTGTACAAATAACATTACTGCTGCTTAAAATGTTGTTAGATTATTTTCAAAATGATAACATTATTCTTATTTAACCCCTGCAAAATTAACTTTCAAATTAATGTTTTTAAATTATGCAAATAATTTCATTTTTTTTTTTTTTGTATTTTATGATATAAATATATTTTTTACACAATTCAAACAAAATAGAATCTTAAAATTGCTTTTATGCAAACACATTCAAATATACAACTGATTTTGTTATAAATGATTATTAAGATAATCAATTTTTCGCAACTAATCCAAACACACTATAGTCTCTGCTCTCTATGACTTCAAATTGCAAACTTACCAACAAACATGGAATGATGAATGGAGTTTTCGTACTCAACAAGATTCCGAACAAGGACACACCAACCAAACAACAAATAGCGATCATCCTTTGCAGTGATAATGGAAGCAAGGCCTTGTGCAACAGGCTCGAACAGAAGCTCATCCTGAAAGAGCCAGTTCAACAAAATCACAGCCTGGCCACCGTGTTTCGAGTCCTTGCACTTCAAACCCTACAAATCAATAAAATAAAAAAAATTGTTATCAACACAGTAATGGAAAATTAAGTATAAAATAGGTGAAAAGGAAAATGAATAGGTTGAATTGAATTTCAGTTGAATACGTTTTCGATGATTGGATTGAGAAATTGATGGAGGGAACGGTTGTTGAGCGCAGCGTCGTTTACGTACTTGTGGATGAACCAGAGGGAATGTTCGAGAGAGAGAGCTGGAGGTTGTGAGTGTGAAGAGAGGGTAGCAATGGCGTCGTGAAGCTTTTTGGGGCGTGCGGTGAGGAGAGAAGTGATGGCACGTGCGAGCGTCACGGAGACTATGGATTCGGGTTCGGGTTGGGGTTCCGATTTCCATACCAAGTCTTGTCTACCTTCTTCTTCCATTCTCCTCTACTATCCTTCTCTACTGAACTACAGTGGAAGCTTTTTGAGCATGAATTTGTTTGAGCTTTCTTTCGACGACGTCGTACTAAGTCCTCTCTGGTAAACTCCATTTGAAAAAATAAAAATAGAAATAAATGCTAAATAATTTATGGGCCTGGGCCTTACACCGTTAGATAAGCTTCAAAAAAATATGGGCCATAAAATTACTAGTTTTTATTTTTTTTGGGAGAAAAAAAATTTACTAAAGTAAAAGTGATGAATATTTAAAAATTACAAATTTTTAAGTTTTTTGAAAAAGTATTGTGTTTAGTATGGCTTGTAAGCTAATTTGCATATTTAAAAGCGTTGATTCAAGTATAATCCAAACATGAACTTGTGTCTATAAGCGCTTAACTTTTGCATTTTGGGGGATGAGATTTGTTTAAGGGTGTGTTTGGTTCAAAGGAGGGGAGGGGAGGGGAGGGGAGGGGAGGGGAGGGGAGGGGAGGGAGGGGAGGGATTTTAACTAGCTATTGTGTTTGGTTGGGAGGAGGGGAGGGGAGGCAATACTTTCATGTTTGGTTCAGGAGGGGAGGGGAGGGATTTTAAAACAAATTTACTCTTAAACCCTTATAATTATTTATTTTAAAATACATAAGTAGGGATATTTTAGTCAATCCATAAGTTATATTTTAAAATCCCTCCTCTCCCCTCCAAATCCCCCCATTATTGGAGGGGAGGCAAAACTCACTTAAGGAGGAGTTTTGCTCCCCTCCCCTCCCCTCTTAAAATTGAACCAAACACACAAGTTTTAAAAAAATCCCTCCCCTCCCCTCCAAACCCCTCCAACCAAACACTATGTAATGGATAGATAAAATAAGATAGAATGGGATGAAGCATGATGTTTTATCATTTCATTTATGGGTGTTTGGGAATGATTAAATTCTTAAAAATCATTTTTTTTTATTTTGAAAAGAAAAATCGTTTTGCTATTGGTAAATCTGACTAAAGTACAAACAAAAACTATTTTTACGAGAAAAAAACTTATTTAGAAAATTGTTATGCTATTTTTAAAACTAATAATATTATTCTCATTTTACCCTAAGAACTAACTGCCAAAAAAAATATAAATTATACAAATAACTTCATAATTCTTATAATTTTACTTTATAGAAATTATTTTTTACATAATTCAAACGTAATATATTATCTTAAAAATGATCAAATATAAAATTAATTCTATTATAATCGATTGTTGTCATCGATTATAAAAATAATCGATTATTGAAATAATAATTTTTTCATGGTTAATGCAAACATAGTAATATACCAGGTTTTCAAATTTTTATCATACTTTGTACATAAAATACATCATATGGAATGAGATTCACCCCAGTGTAATTTTCACTAGACGAAGTGTAGCAGAAAATTCTTACCATTCAACCTTGCACTCTCCTTTTCTTAACTTGAAGTGTTTCTCTCTCTCTCTCTCTCTCCCCTTTTCAATCTATTGTTTTTTTTTTTTGACCGGTCCTTTTCAATTTATTGTTGATATTTCATTAGATGTAAATTTATGAGTGTTCAACATTGCTTCTGAGAAGGAGGCCCCTATTTTCCAGATGGGGTAGTGGACTGATGGACTTTGGAATTGGAAATTTAATTGGAGAAGAAGCTTATTTGTATGGGAGGCACAACTTCTTTCTTCTCTGTAGGTTGTACTTAATCAATGCACCTTAAATGTAATTCAAGAAGATAAGTGGTGCTGGCTAGGCAATCAAAACACTCCATATCAGGTGAAAACTGCCTATGCACACATCATGGCTGCGGTTGGACATCAAAATGGTGCTGCAGTGTTCAAGATTCCATGGGAGAGCAAGGTCCCACTCAAGGTGAAGGCATTCTGCTGGAGGGCTATAATTGATAGAATTCCCACAATTGATAATCTACAATGCAGGGGAATATATTTGGGTCAGGGGCCAATAAACTGTTGCTTCTGCAGGGATGAACCTGAAAGTGCTACACATCTTTTGCTTTTTTGTAATTTTTCTTATAACATTTGGATGTACCTATATAATTGGTTAGGAATAGTGACAGTGTTGGCTGGAAATTTAGAGGGGCAGCTACTGCAGCATGCAGGTTATGGTGGGAAGATTATCAAAAAAGGGTTGGAGGGTTTTTTGGTTTGCTACAATTTGGAGCATATGGTTACACAGAAATGAGTTGCTTTTCAACCAAGGAAGCAAGGATTTTGATAACGTAATGGAGCTGATCAAGTTAAGAACTTGGTTTTGGATTGAGAATCTTGTCAGCAAAAGGAAGCTTCTCTTTTGTAGAATGGTGCTTAAATCCGATTGAGTGCCTAAAAGCTTGTAAATCTAGGTAGTTTGTTTTACTCTGCTTGAGTCAGGACCTTAGTTTTTCTAAATTTTGGTTGGATATGAAGGCATCATCATATCCTTTTAAAACTTTGGTTGTTGGTTAAGTTGGTAGGTTGACTGTTCGGTGGGTTATAGGAAGTTGTCATGTAATCTAAATTTTGATGCATCTTGTATACGGGCTCAGAATACCCTTTGTACTCGTCTCAATATATATTTGGGTTATAAAAAAAAAAAAAAAAGATGTAAATTTATAGGAGAGAATCCCTTCCTACCACATCATACATACAAGTATACAACATAACTAATGGTTAGTCATAGTGAAAATAAAGTATACCTCCATACGAAACTTACCTGTAAAATTAGGCGATCAAATCATTTATCATCATTCTGGTGAGAGTTTTATTTAACCACCACCTCTTATGTTTATGCTTGTAAGATACCGGTCAAATAGAGGGAGAAAATAATACAACATAACGATGTCTACTCTTGTATCCGTTAAAATCATCATTTTCCAATACAAAGTGGCAGTGTCCTATGTTTGAATTCATCATCCCATGTCACAGTCATCACTCTAAATGCTCCGTCATCCTCAACTCCCCCGAACACAACAACAACAACCTCCGCATCTTCAACAACACCACCACCCAACCTTCCAGGAACACTTCAGAAACCTCTGCAACCTCCTTCTCTCTCTAATCCACTCTCGCTCCCTCCCCAAAGGCCTTCAGCTTCATGCCCACATCCTCAAAACCGGTCTCCAAACAATCCCACTCGTTTCCCACCACCTCATCAACTTCTACTCAAAAACCCAACTCCCTCACTCTTCACACCAAGTGTTCGACGAAACTCCCCACAAAGGTTCCACCACTTGGAGCTCCATTATCTCTTCCTTCGCCCAAAATGAGCTTCCTTTACTCGCCCTCAACTTCTTTCGCCAAATGCTCCTTCATGGGGTTCGACCCGATGACCATATCTTCCCCAGTGTCACCAAATCTTGCGCCATTTTGGCCCGTTTCGATGTTGGGCGATCGCTGCATTGCTTTGTTTTGAAAACTGGGTATGATTCTGATGTGTTTGTTGGGAGCTCCATTGTTGATATGTATGCCAAATGTGGAGAAATTGTGTGCGCTCGAAAAGTGTTCGATGAAATGCCTGAGAGAAATGTTGTTTCTTGGAGTGGGATGATATATGGGTATACTCAAATGGGTGAGCATGAGGAGGCTCTGAGGTTGTTTAAACAAGTACTAATGGAAAGAGATGTGGGGGTTAATGATTTTACATTATCTAGTGTTTTGCGGGTTTGCAGCGCTTCCACACTGCTCGAATTGGGGAAGCAGATACATGGATTGTGCTTCAAGACGAGCTTTGATTCGTCGTGCTTTGTGGGGAGTTCGTTGATCTCGTTGTACTGTAAGTGTGGGGTTGTTGAAGGGGCTTACCAGGTTTTCGAGGAGGTGCCGGTTAGAAACCTTGGCATGTGGAATGCAATGTTGATTGCCTGTGCTCAACATGCACACACGAATAAGACTTTTGAGCTTTTCAAACAGATGGAAAATGTTGGGTTGAAGCCTAATTTCATTACCTTTTTGTGTGTGCTTTATGCTTGCAGCCATGCAGGGTTAGTAGAGAGGGGTCAATATTACTTTGAGCTGATGAAAGACTATGGTATTGAACCAGGGTCACAACATTATGCTACCATGGTGGATTTGCTCGGCCGGGCTGGGAAATTACAGGATGCAGTTCAGGTGGTTAGAGAAATGCCTATGGAACCGACGGAATATGTTTGGGGAGCTTTATTGACAGGGTGTAGAATACATGGGAATACTGAATTGGCATCCTATGTAGCTGATAGAGTTTCTGAGTTGGGTTCTGTAAGCTCAGGCCTTCATGTCCTACTGTCTAATGCTTATGCTGCTGCTGGAAGATGGGAGGAAGCAGCAAAAGCAAGGAAGATGTTGAGAGACCAAGGAATAAAGAAGGAAACTGGTTTGAGTTGGGTGGAAGACGGAAATAGAGTGCACACATTTGCTGCAGGAGATAGGTCACATGTGAAAACCATGGAAATTTATAATAAGTTAGAAGAGTTAGGGGAAGAAATGGAGAAAGCTGGTTATGTTGCAGACACATCTTTTGTGTTAAAAGAAGTGGATGGTGATGAGAAGAACCAAACTATTAGGTATCATAGTGAAAGGTTAGCTATAGCATTTGGCCTTATTACTTTCCCTAAGGAAAGACCAATCAGAGTAATGAAGAATTTGCGTGTTTGTGGTGATTGCCATACTGCAATCAAGTTTATTAGCAAATGTACTGGAAGGGTAATCATTCTGAGGGACAATAACCGGTTCCACCGATTTGAGGATGGAAAATGCACTTGTGGAGACTATTGGTGATCACAAGGCGCTGAGTGACATTAGACTACTGAACAATTTTTTTACGGGATATAAGGGTTCTATTTCACCACGTACAAATTCATGGTAATTTTGAAACTTTTTGCCATTAATTTATTTTTTGCTATTGCTGTTCTAGCATGTTTTGGAGAGAAAAAGAAAGCCACTTATGTTTAACTCAATGAAGAGCTCCAAAAATAATTGGATCCCCTGCTAATTACTGTCATTTAAAGCTGCTTTACACTTGATACGAATCCCTTTTTCAATTGTTGTTTTGAAAACCTCACACAGCAATCTTCTAACAACAATGTGTAAACTGTCAAAGTTGCTACTCAAAAGTATGACATTCAGATGACATTCTATTTACATCTATATACATCAAATCTATTTTAGTTTTACATATACAATACAATAGTACCTAAAATCACTCAAAAATAATATACATTGTCCTAAGGAGAATGAAAGAATCAAGAAAGAGAGAAGATGGTGGTGTTGGTGGTGGTAACTAAGAATGAGGCTGAAGGAAAATGATTTTTCGTCTAAATTGTTTTTTCATAATATAGAAGGTTAACAGTTAACACTCAAAATCATAAAATTATCATAATAATAAATTGTCCGATACCACGATGCCTCAAGAATTCCTTTGAGGAAATGGTATTTTATTGGGCAGACTTCCAGTCTGCATAGCCTTAATAGCATTACATTGTATGAGTTTGCTGTAAACCCATCCAGCGAACGTGCTCTTAATTTATGGTTTACCATTGCATGTGTTACCTAATCTATTTTATCACTTTTGCATGTTGGCTGGGTAAAGTTCCATAGGATTATGTGTGGACTTTAATGAAAGTTGAATCTAATTTGCTATATATTTTTGTAACGTGCTATTCTGTAAGTAGGTATTAATTTGCTAAGGAATCATGCAGAATAAGAGCTTTCATAGTTGGTAGCAAATGCATTTCTGCATTTTTGAGAATTCTAGTGCAATTTATTTCACTCCTCTCACGTAACCTTTTAATCAACCTTTATTTATTTTTATATATATTTTATAGTTCTCTTAATTTAAAAACAAAAACTTCCAACTCCCTAGTAGCAAGTCAATAACCAAAACTTTTATGTGCAACAAGTGGTCTGTTGAGGTTGTCCAAATATACATATAGGAGGATAGTATCCTGGTCAAGACCATGATCTGATCTAAAAATATGGGGTAATCATATGCAAAAGATTTGGTTGGAAACCGAATTGCGGATTTTCTTGCTAACCATGCACACTTGGGGGTCTTTGCTAAGGGACCCGTGGGAGGGATGTGGTGAACTACTGTTTTAGGATAGTATTGATGTTTCTTTGGCTCGTGTTTTAGCAGTATAACCTTCTATGGACGAGTTTTGTATTCGAAAAAAGCTTAGGCATTGTTCTCTATGTACTTGTGATATTGTTTTATTGATAAAAATAAAATAAGTATAATAGTTGTTACATATTATATTTTCATTAATGAGATGTTATGTATGTACTTTTTTTAATTGGAAAACAACACCTATAAGTATATAAAGACCTGCATTTAAATTTTGTCCCTATCAACTATGAACTCATAATTGTATTGGGCTGGCTGTACCCAAAGCCATTCCTTTGCATTTTTTTAAAACAGTAGTGGGATGTAGGGGAGGACAGAAACTTGATTTCGACCCGAAACCCGTCATACCCGATGACTGAAGCAAGCTTTTGGGTGGGTTGGAGCGGGTCGTCGAGTCATCGGGTGATGGCTTCAGTCTCTCATGGTCACAGTCGAGCGGGTTCGGGTGGAGGAAAAAATTTCCTTCGGTGACTGAACCCAACCGACATACAGACGAAGGAGAAGGCGTGGTGGACCGAGGTTGTGGCAAAGGAGGAGCTACGTCGGAGGACTGTCTAGGTTGAAGCTTCCTCCTTTCTCGTATTGGCTGCTGCCTCGCGAGAAGAACGCCATCCAAGCTGTATATCTACGCGATTGGTCTTTGCAACTCCTCTGGTGGGCACGACAACGAAGTGATACGGCGGTCACGCGGGAAGAACGACATCCAGGTTGCAGATCGTTCGGTGGTGGTCGCGACACGGTGAAGTGATGGTGAAGGGAGGCTGCGAAACTGAAATGTGGATCATGGATGGAGGGAAGGGTTGCGGCACTGGAGTGGACAGCGAAGGTGAGAAAGGAATTTAGGGTTCATTATTTAAAAATAATAATAATAAACAAAGTGATTGGGCCAACAAAATAATGATACGACCCAACCCGATATACCTCACCCGCTTAACCAGCCAACCCCGACCCGCTAAAATCGACCAGCCCACCGGGTGGGATTGTGTTGTATATATAATTGGGCAAGTTGGTTCAGATTGGGCTGTTTGGGCCCGAAACCGAACGAACCCGCCCATTGTCCAGCCATAGTGGGATGTTTGTGGGACGAGTTGAAATGGGTTTAACTTGATTTAAATGCAGAGTAATATCTTGAAATAATGAAATGGCCATCTTTTTTGGTTTTCCAGGGTATTCTCCGCCCGCAACTGTAGAGACTAATCCCTCGAACCGGGTAGGACCACAAGGGCGACAAAGTTCTCCCTAGAGAGTTTTAACGCTGATGCATTCTCAGGGTATGATTCGAACTCGAGACCACTGGTTAAGCTGTAAGAGATCTGTGTCATCTCATCTAAGCGCTCTTGGGTAATGAAATGGTCATTTGCGTTAACGTTATCTATAAATTTGAATGTTGTATATATTTAAATTATAGAACTAAAGAAGGAAGAAACTGAAACTAATGTATATATTTCTAAGCAACTAATATTTAGATAAATATATTATCATATTATCTAAAAAATGTTGATAAATGTCAAATTACTTTGTTACCTTAATAACTCATAGCATTATAAAATTAATACAAAAAATATTGGGTCTACAAGAATTAATATAAGCAGATGATTTCCACTTTTTCTACTTATTTAGTTCATGTTATTATTATTTTTCATTAAATAAAAATGCAAGTATGTACAGAAGTTCAAATGGAGATGGTTTGATAGGAGAGTATCTTCGGTGGGTAACAACCAATTCAACATGTGATTTGGTTGAGTTGAAAAATACTCCAACTTATCAGGTATGGATTAGATAGCACCTTTGGAAAAATGTCAATTCACATAAATTCAACCCATCCGAATAATATTTCACTATAAAAAATAGGAGTTTAGCAACTACCTAATTTGATCGCTAAATATGGAAATTCAGTCGTTAAATTATTTAGCGACGTATCCGATTTAGCGATCGGATTTTCATATTTAATGTCCGATTAAGTGTGGTTGCTGAAATCAGTAGCTAAAATACCATTTTTTTTAGTATTTAAAAAAATTACTGTGGCATTTCAAGTTACTTGTCTCTAATTTTTCTATAGTGTCAATTTATGGGTTATTACCATAAAAATCCAATGTATTACTTGAATGACAAATAGTATGTTGAGAAAATTGATAATGAAATAAATAATTATATCAATCTATATATATGCGGTGATGTTGAGTTCAAATTGCTAATACGGTTTGTTTTTTATGGTTTTGGGGACTTGTTAGCTTTTTTTCAGTTTTATTCCAGACTTACGTTAAAGAGTGGTGTTATTTGTACAACAAAATCAAACACCAACACCATATTTTTATACTTGAACCATATATTTATTTATTATTTTTCTCTCATATCTCATCATTTTGTTCTGTTAAACACATCATCCCATTTGGATACGGTGTCCATCTCAGTTGTTCAAAAAGTATTCATGTATGTTAAATTAGTAAAGCTTGTTATATTTATTTATCTTGTTTGAGACTTATTCTGTCTATGTAAGATCAGTTATCTAATTTTTTTTAGTTTATATGAATTATGGGTAGTTTTAAATTCAGATATGTCATGACTTCAAATGGCCTTCTGTTTTTTGGTACAAAAAATGGCCTTATTAATCAAGTAGGCCTAAAGACGATGATAGAAGTTGACATTGTCAGCAGTACATTTTCTTCCTTAAAATGGGGCAATGTCCTCTCTTAGGGGTGCAAATCTATAGAAAATTGATGTCACTAGTTGGAATATTACAGGTACCCAAACCTAAAATTTCCTTCCAGGGATCTATCATCATATTGTGTTGGTTGAACTTGGTCCCAGCTTCTATTCTTTCTTTCTATTTAAAATCTCTTCGACGTATGTATCATGTGATACTCCAAAATATCTACTAAAATTATGCAATTATTTGTATGTTTTACAACTACTCTCTTTAAATTGTTGTCATACACTTCTCATATTTTGCTTCTACCAAACGTACTTTGAATTTGAATAATTTTCTTTTATTTCTTTTCATTCTCTTAATACCAGCCTGCATTAGACTTGACGTAGGCCGATTTTCTGGCTTAATTTTATATATAATAACTAGTAATTATCTCGGATATTGTATGAACATTTTCAAATTTAAATAAAAACTAAATAAAATGTAGATTAACAAAATAATTAAATTATAAGCCCAACATGTGGGTGGTTGGTCTAAGTGGTAAGAGATTTAGACACCTTAAGTGTAACACCCTGTTTTTCGTATAAGTCCTTTATATGCTTCTATAAGTTTGCTATGTATGCTTGTTTGTTGGTTAGTTGTTAGGAAAATGCCTAAGTAATGTTAAAAAGGGGCTAAGTGGGATTTTTAAGTTTAAAATCTCATTCTGGTGCTCATGTCCAGCACGCCCGTGCTTGTTAGGTGTATTCAGTGGCTTCTGGAGCCACGAGCACGGCCGTGCTTAAAGGGAGCACGACCGTGTTGGAAACGTGCTCGTATGACGTTCTTTTTGTCTTCCCATGCTTAACAAGCACGACCCCGTGCTCGAGTTAAGCACGGCTGTGCTTAGTGGGGATCACGACCGTGCTTGGGTCTGAGTCTATATAAACAGAGCAGTCTGTGAGGGTTTTCGAGTGAAAACCCTCATTTTGGCACTTTGGGCAATCCTAGTGTGATAGAAACATCTTCCCTTTCCCTTCTCTTGAACCCTTCAAAGTTCTTGACGTTCTTGACTCTGTTTGGGAGAGAAGTCACGCGCTAGTGCCAATTAAAAGGCTTAGGAAACTCGTCGAGTCGCTCAAGGGAACACGTTTAGTTTGCTTGCGTCGTCGTTGTTGGGAATCTTCATACCATGTATGGGGAGAAGGACTAGTATAAACATGTAGGCTTGGGGTAGCTTAAGATGAGGGTCAACCAATGACCCTGTTGCATGCTAATTGCCTATTTGATGTTGTCTGCAATATGTATGATATGATTTCAATGTTGTTGGCAAGCCTTGAATATTGTATTGGTTGTTGATAACGATGATGATGCAATGCTTGGTTGATATGTTGTTATACCATGAATGATGTTGTTATGCCATGGATGGTAATGTTGATTGTTATGGTTGTTGAGATAAATGTTGATATCAATAAGACTTAAAGAATTGTTGATAAAGATGTTATAAGAATTATGGGATAATTTCCCCAATGTTCATAAGACTTGAATCATAGTAATGAGAGGAAAAGGTTTATGCTCATTAATATAGTTAAGACCATTATAACGAAACAGGAATTAAAGGTTTAATTCCCAATAAATCATAAGACATGGAGATAATTAAAAGGAACAAGATTAATGCTTGATGGTTTAGTAAAAGCCAATAGGTTTGATTCATGAATTGCCCCAGGGAGATTAGCAAGGGTTTCTAACCCTTTCCGCCCAGACCAGTACGACCATGCTCCAGTAAGCACGGTCGTGCTTAAAAGGGAGCACGCCCGTGCTCCAGTTTCAAATTCAAAAAGGTCGCATTGCACAAACACGACCGTGCTCAACAGGAAACACGACCGTGCTTCCCCCAACAAAACAGATCTGGAGTTAAAAGAAAGAAAGGGTGTTTCACCCCACTTGTCCACAATGATGGAATATTAATCGAATAAAGTCAATTTAAATAATTTAACTTGAGACTTAACAAGTTAAATGACAAATGTTAAGATGTTAAAGTTGTACCTTGGTGCTTATTGGCCAAGGGGGCCTTGATGCTTATTGGTCAAGGTGTTGAGCTCTGTGCTTATTGGCCAGAGTATTGAATGATGTTGTACCTTGGTGCTTATTGGCCAAGGGGGCCTTGATTCTTATTGGTCAAGGTGTTGAGCTCTAGTGCTTATTGGCCATAGTGTTAAATAAAGATTAAAGGTTAAAGATTAAAGACAATGTTAAACTTTGGTGCTTGTTGGCCAAAGACGTTAAACCATAATACATGGTGTTGATGGAGGTGGTGATCAAATGTTATTGTTTGTATGCATGCATTCATGCACGAAGTTGTTAGGGGAGATACGGCAACTGGGGAGGTCGTCTGAGAGTAAGGCGATCTAGCCGTCCGTGGTGATTCATCCGAGTGTTAGGTGAATCATGTACACCCACGAGGGTGCATCCTAGAGTAAGGTGCATCGGCTATCATAGGGGTTCACCCATGGTTTGGTGGACTACATGTGTTGGTACTTAATGGCCAATATGAATATGTAACTCCAAAGTCGTATTCCCGGTGTAGATGGATCCACATGCATTTGGAGTAGTGAGTCACATAGCATTATTTAATTGATATATGTGACATGCTTTTTGATGTATGATATGATGATGTATGTTATGTTTGCCTTTTTGTATGATCATCTTGTCAACTATCATGTTGCCGTTATGTTTATATATATAGTTCTTACTCCCCGTTCTTCTGTTTCTTGTTGGCATGTATCTTTTATGTAGAGGACGGTGAGCAGCTTGGTGAGGAGTGACTCCGAAGAGATCGCTCTCTCTTAGTTTAGGATTTGATTTTCAGTTTTTTAGTTTTGTGTATCCGAGTTGTTTTATCGGATCTTGGTTATACCAGCTCTGTAACCGTGACATCGGGGTTATGTTTGTTTTTATGGTTGTGTTTGCTTTCCTTATAAACTTGTTTTATTTCTTTTCGCGTTGAGAAGTTTTCTTTTGGATAATGTGATACCTTTTACTTGATTTTATTATTATGAAATAATATGCATGTGTTTATTTATTTTATATTTTCTTTCAAGTTATGCTTTTATAAATACATGCGGGATAGAGGGTGTCACGTTAAGCAAGTGGTGAGGGGTTCAAATCTTGCCTCTTGTGTATGGTGAGAACCCGGTTGGTAGGGGAGAACCCACTTTGTTTGCTCAACAGGTTTCCCAACGGAGATTAGTCACTGCTAACAGTTACCTATAACATGGTTACAAAAAAAAAATTATAAAATAATTATGTATAATTAAAATTATGATGAAGACATGCATAATTAATTTATTTAAATTAAATTAAAGAATATACACTAAAAGAATGGGTTTAATGAGTTAGGCTAGGAATGTCATCAAACTACAGTTTTTTTAAGGGGAAAAAAAAAGGCATGCAAAAGAATCATAATAGAGAAAAAAATCCTAATTAGATCGGCACCTCAGGTCCTACCAATCATCTGCATCAGACCCACAATAAACTATGGGTTTCGTATTAAGGCTCTGTTTGGTAAAAACTAGTGGATAGCGGATAAGCTAGCGGATAACGGATAAACTAGCGGATTGGATTTGAAGTGTTTGGTAAAACTAGCGGTTGGACTAGCTGATTAATGTAAAATTACATAAAAGGACATGTTTGTATTTTTTTTTATATAAATTATATATATGTATTTATATATATATATATTATTTATTTTATTTATTTTAAAATAATTATCCACTACAAGAAAATCAGCTTTTAGCGTAGGCCAAAAGCCCACGCTACAAGGAAAAAGCCGACGCTAATGGCCATTTAGCGTCGGCTTAGCGTCGGTGTCGTGGCCGACGCTACAAAGCTCGACGCAACGTTTAGCCTCGGACATTGATGGCCGACGCTAATTTTAGCGTCGGCCAAACCGACGCTAAATGGCAGCAAAGACCATATAGGAAATGGCCGACGCTAATTTAGCGTCGGCCGAGCCTTCGCAAGAATTAGCGTCGGCCAAAGCCTACGCTTGTCACAACAGTTTAACGTCGGCCTAACCTTCGCTAAAGTTAGCGTCGGCCAAGCCTTCGCTAATTTATTTTGCCAAAGCGTTGGCTTTAGCGTCGGCCTAGCCTACACTATTTATGTTTTTTTTTAATTTTTTTATTTAGTAGCTGTATTATTATTACAAAACCTAGAAATATAAAATAAAAATAAAAATTTATAATATCCCTTAATATATACTCACTTCAATATATAATATCCTTACAAGTTACAAGATGTCATTGTGACTAGAACAAAACAAGCGTAATCAGTTTTCCTTTTAAAGAAACAAGATCTTTAGCAGGAAACGCTTGTCTACTATACATAACAAATCATTTACTCTTAAACAGCTTTTCACATTGTAAACAAAATGTGAAAGTTAAAAACAAGAATGACTTTACATAAATGCAAAGAAACAAGAACCGTTGATTTATTGTCCAGTTCTTAGGTTTCATCCTTCCAAGCTTTACTTTGAGGAGCTCCAGTGAATATGGAATTGAGGCTTTCACTCTCTGCTCTCCATGCTGTTTCTAAAGAATTTTCAGAACCAGCAGATCCAGACTGAGCCGTAGCTATTGAAACTGATTGACCAATCAAAGCATGTTGTCCCATCTTGCAAGGCCACCAATTACCATCGAATTGACCAATCAACTCCATCTTTGCTTTGTTAGTCTTTCCTCCAATAATCACTGTTGTCCCATCTTGCAAGGCCCATATCTTTCAATTGACCAAAGAAGTAAATAAACAGTTTAATATATATGCAAGTGGATGTGGATAGTTGAAGTTCACTTAAGCTACAAGAAAGCAAATATTATTTGCCATTTTTTAGTACTAGTCCAACCATGCATTAAACGTCAAGGATTTATTCTATTTTAAAATGCCATGCTATTTGTTCAATGTATGTGCTGCAATACCATTGTCCATCGTTTAAAAAATGTTTTTCTAAAGCCATGGCACTAAAATATGTATAGTAATGCATGAAAAGTTCAGCAAAAATTTCACCTGTGAATGAGATAAATAGCTGATGCAGGTTGTGAGCATTAGAGCACCAAATCCAGCATATACAATGGGCACACCTGGATCGGTCTGTATAAACAGCGAGTGACAAAGGTAAAATAACTCAATGCAGCCAAAGAAAATAAGTGGTTGAGTTTAAGGTGACACCTTCAAGTCCAAGTCACTACTCCCTATTGCATCAACAATGACAATTTCTGTGCCATTAATATTGATTGGGAGCTTTGAATCAGGTCGTCTAACTCCAGCAATTGTAATCTCAAGAAGAACTATTTTGCGAGGAGTCTAAAGAAGCAACCTCCTCCTTTCCAGCTATTTGTTGTAAGACAGATCTTCTCACCTCATAAGAGTTTCACCATGTATCATTTTAAATGATCAACAAATATTAAAAAAAAAAAAAAAGTTGATGGCTAAAAATATAAGCAAGGCCATATCTTAGTAAGTAGTGTAGGCAGGGTTAGAGAGAACCTGAAGCAAAGTGCTTGGCCTTATCTGTTATGACACACTCTGAGTGACTAATAGCTCTTAGTGAGTATTTGTGTTGTACGATGATGTTCTGTTCTGGAGAGCAAGTACCAACTACCTTGTAGATCAAAAGCAACCAAAACCTAAGAAAATGACCGAGAAGGCAAGAGAAATGCCTGATTAAACTCAAAAGAAACCAAGAAGCTATGATTAAAGTCAATATAAATTAGATACTTTAACATAGGGAGAAGATCAATGCCTGAGCTAAGAAGGATGAAAATAAGCAATATGATGACAGTACACACAAGCAAATAAATTGTGGATACAACCTCTATCAATATGTTCTAATACCATGTTCATTACTGTGAGATGCAGGTTAGAAATGGCAAACATACCACATAAATTGTTGACTTTCTTTGCCATATCTTTGATTTCCTTCTCCACTTTCTTTCTTGTTGAATAAGGTCCCAGACCCTGCATAAACCAATATCTATGAACCATAAATATCTATCTATCACATCCCACATTACAGTATACTTTAGGCATGTCTACTATACCTCAGTACTATGTCAGGAATTCTTAAACCAAATCCATTTATTGAGACAGTAAAAGTCAGGTATAGCACGGATTTTTTGCTGCTTCCATAGTTATTTCATAGTAGGAAACCGAAAATGTCTCTAGTATGAAAAACAGCAAAAAATCAGTATAGTAGAGACAGTAAACCATGATGAAAATATGAGGACCACTACTAAACAGACCACTTGATTGTTGGCTATAATTAATAATATATGGAATGCCCCTCTCTAGTTCAAGACTTTGATCTTTCAATACAGGAGAGCTACACCTTTTTTTTTAACAATACATAGCGCAAGTATTTCATAGAAAAGCTTCCTTGTGACCTTAATTAGAATAAGAAAGTATCCCTTGGCACTGACACATAAAAAATTTGACCAAACATAACACTCATCGCATTGCTAGATCAAAGATTACTTATAACGTGAGTGACACACATAGTTGCATAAAAAAAATTGCAAATCAGGCTCTGATACAAACTTTATATAAAATAGTAGGAAGAAAATAGAGTGACAATGAAAAATGAGAGTGGAAATAGAGAGGGGATGACTAGGGAAAATATCACCTCATAAGAATTAAGAAACCCAATCCAAGTGCATAAGAACTAAACTTCCCATTCAAGAGCTCATTTACTTATCATCACATTAGAAATAAACATTGCAGATTCCATAACGCAGCATTATGAGCATATCTTGCTTATTTCAATCACAACTAGGATAACCAAAACAGTGAAATCATTTGCCACTTTCAAGTACTAAGAATCACATTTGTTCACAGCTTCACAAAATAAACAGAGATGACATTAACAGAGCAGAGGATATGAAAAATAAACAAAGGAAACTGGTATGAGCATTTTGTCGAACAGATAGACAACAGTAAGGAAAATGATTCATAACATCATTCAAAAAAATAAAAAAATCAGTACAACAATAGAAGAAACTCTCTTGATTTCTCACATTTTTCTGAGAAAAATACATCTCAAAGACACCTCTCCAACAAACATAACACTCCTTTCTATCTCAAGACCTTTGTTCCTCTCTACTCCTCCATCTGTAGTTCTGCATTTTTTTTCTTCTCTCTGACTCTTGTCAAAATGAAACAACCAAAGAACGAGAATTTCAATCTCTTCCTTTTCTTTCTCACAAGAAAACAAACCAAACACAACACCCAACAATAATAATCATGTTGAAAATTGAAATAGTATATGGAAACTAACTATCAATAGAATTTGGAATTACGAAAATCTAAAACTTGATGCTAACGATTATGAAAACAAACAATAAAATAAAAGAAGAACAAATGAATTAAGAGTTGTACTTCGAGGGAGGAGTTCCCAATCCCAGTCTCAGTCTCAGCTAGAAAAGAAGAAGAAAAAAAAAGAAGAAAAGCAGCAGTCAGCACTCAGCAGAGCAGAAAGCTGTCCCTTTTTCTTCCAGCTCAGTCATTGATTATCTCGGTAGAACATGTGGTGTGTGCTGTGTGACGATGAGAGAGAAGGAAGGTAAGAAAGTGAGAAGGAGAAGGAAACATACCAGGGACGACGAAGGAGACCGAGGACCAATAGTGCCGACGGCGACGACGGCTGCAACAAATTCTCCTTCCGGCGACGACGGCTGCGACAGGTTCTCTCAGCAGGGGGCAGCGCGCGGTAGGGTTCTCCCTTTCGTGTACGAGGGTAGAAGAATAAAAGAGGGAAAAATCAGTGTTCCCTCTAAAAATTAAGTGTTCCCACAAACTGTAGCGTCCACAGGTCCGACGCTAACGCACTGATCAGCATAGTGTCGGCCAAAGCCGATGCAAACTATCATAAAATAGCGTCGGCCTGGCCCACGCAAGATAAATAACAAATAAAAAACTACGAGTAACAGTGTTGTGTCAATTTTGCGTCGGGAAGGCCGACGTTATAGCGTCGGAGTCGTGGCCGATGCTAAATATTTGCAGCTAAATAGCTGTTTTTCTTGTAGTGATCAATTTTAACACTTTAATTTATTTTAAATTATTTATCATTTCAAAGATTAAAGTATTAATTTTTAATTTTAATATTTATTTAGTTGTAGTTATTTTTTATAAATAATATGGAATAATAAAAATAATATTGATTTCTATTAATATTTTATTTTGTTAGTGAAGGATAAGTAAGTAATTTAATTAGATAATAAGGATAAAAATGGAAGAAAAAGTGATACGATATACGCTATAAACTCAAACGCTACTTCAAGTAGCGTCTGGAAAAAACGCTATACGCTAGTGAAAAAAACGCTATACGCTAATTTTAAAAACGGTTGTCAAACAGAGCTAATTTTCCATCCTCTATCCGCTATCAGCTAAACGCTAGCGTTTTTGACAAACCAAACAGTACGTAAGTATGACAATAAAAAAATTGTACAATGCTTTATGTATTGAAAATTTAAAAAGCTTTGATTTTAATTTATTTTTATGAGTGTTAGTAAATTCTTAAAATTATATGGATTTTCCATTAGGAATATGAACAAAAAAATATAATTAAAAAATAAAATATTTAATATATTAAAAAGTAAAATAAAAATAGTTTTATCTATGTCATTAAGGAATACGTGATTGTGAAATATATTGAACTGCAATGATATAGAAAAGAATAATAACGTAATTAATGAGGTGAATGTGAAATTTATTAAATCAAAAAATTAAAATAAATAATATGACTAATTAAAGCATATAAAAAATGAATAATATAATTAAGGTAATTTAAATATAAAATACAAATAAAGTTTATACTTGATATATGTGAAGCCACATAGCTCATTGAGGAGGAGAATAGATGAGGAGAGTGTTTCAAATTTAAGAATTAGAACTCAAATTTAATATTTAAAGTTTTTTTTTTTACTGAATATTTAAAGTATTAAAGACTCAAAAACTGGGGTCAAACTTACCCCCACAATTTATTTGTTTTCAACAAGTAATTAGCTCTTACACATTTAAACAATTGATTAATCAACCAACATATAGTTGGTTCAAGTGGTAAGAGACTTGAACATCTTAAACAAATGGTCAGGGGTTCGAATCATGACTCTTGTGTATGGAAAAAACCTGGTAGTGGATACTTGGTACTTATAACATGGTTAAAAAAAAAAAACAATTGATTAATCACATTATGTGCCCTTTTTTTATTTTAGAAAGATCTCTCATTATTAGTTATACCTTCGTAAAAACTATAAAAATATGTATTTTGGACTTGATCATAACTCAAAGTCATTTCCTTTTTCTTCTTCGGGAAAAAGTACCAAATTTCTCACCCTGGATTCTATAAGAAATTGGTGTTTCTCCCTAATTGTCTCTATCACCCCGTGTGTGGATTTCCAACAGATGGAGACTCAACACCAAAATCAACCACGAACGGTTCAACTAATAATGCACCAAAGAACTCCAATAAAGTAGTAGCACCTTACTTAACATGGTTTACATATTTCTAATTAGTTATGTATTTTTATAGAGGATATGATTCCTCTTTCTTTCTTTCTTTCTTTTTTCCTTCTCTTATATGGTGCAAAGATATTTAGATGTTGAATATATTGTTGAGAAACGATTCATCAATTGTCTAATTGGGTAAAGCATTAAAGGTAAAAACCATTGAAATTTGATAATGCCTCCACAAAATGAGTGCTGAAAAAGCAAAAACGAAAGAGACAAATGTAAATTAAATCTTCTTATCCTTCCTATCAACAAAAAGAATTTTGCTTTGTGACTATGCTAAAGCTGCCAAGTATCCTTCACCAGAATAGATTAGAGGAGAATTAAAAATATTCCTGGAAAGCGAAGGTCGGTTATGTCTTATTGTATATAATTAAAAGCATGAGGGAAGCATTGAGATTCTTTATGCAAAAGTGGGAATAAAAGTCGAGAAACAAATCAAGAGGATTAAAATACACAATTTGTCCAAAAGGAGGTGATATGTTGCAAAACTATTTACGTTGATTCCTTTGTGATTAGTTTGATTCAAGGGAATTTTACCTAACTTCTCTTTATTGATTGATATCGATTTTGTTATGGGGGTAATCTCACTCCCAACTTAAAAAAGAATTCAAAATTCACCAGAGACATTAAAAGTATAAACTATAAAGACGACAAAGGGATGGCATAAAAAAATTTATTTTTACAATTTTTTTTTTAAATTATTGATTTATTTCTGAAATATTTATTTTTAAGTTCATTACATTTTAAAATTATATAAATATATCGACAAGACCCAACACTGTTGGTAGATAGTTGAGTTTCTTAAACATGTTGTTAGGGGTTTGATTCCTGTAGTATGTATAATAAAAAAAAAAAAAAAGACTTCCTTGATAAAGACAAAAGTTACTTCGATGCTATCTACGTCTTGGAGGGGATTAGTATCTGATTATCGACTTAGAATACCCTTTACACACAAAAAATAAAAATTATGTAAACATTTTTTGGTACATAAAATTATATAAAATTTATACCTGAAATAATAACTTCTACATTAATTATCTCTTTCATTTACTTTTTTCCCCAATAATCATATGTGAACCTAATTAACACCTTGTTTATTTAACTCTAAAAAAATGAAAAATGCAACATTTAGACAATGGTGCACCCATGTTGAGGTAACCCAAAGACCCAACTAACTCGATCCAACCCGACTTATTGTTTTGTCACTTGGTTTGGATTACCCGGTCAGTTTAGGTCGAACTTGATGACATGGACGATATATTAGTGTATACAGATGATAGATTGACAAATATCACTTGCTGACCCCGCCTGACGATACGAACATAGAGCACAGTCGTTTTGTGTCTTTTATACTAAATAAAATGTAATTTATTTTAGACTTTTACACTCAGTCCCATGCCATTCTAGAAAACTCCTTGACCCTAACCTTTCATCGTTGCCTTAGCCTTCTTCTTACGACCACCTTCGTTTCGTGTAAAGCCACCATGTCAATGGTTGATAGGCGAATAGCCACCAAAACATTCGATTCATGCTCAACTTGAGTCCTTATGAGATTCGTAGCATGCGATTAAGATATTATGCTTGAATCCTTGAGACTCGACCCTTCGTTCCTTTGTACGATTGATTTATGATGCCCAGATCTGGTATGCCTTTATTTTTCTCGTCACTAATTTATTAATTCTCTCTATTTTTTGGGTTGTATCATTTTTCTTTGGCTATTTTGTTAGATCTCCGTCTATTTTTTGTTCGTCAATTTATATATAGATTTCCTTTCATTTACTGGTTTACTATTTGAGGTTTTTCTTTGTTTTTTGGCATCGGATCTATTGAGGCGAGTATGAGGCTCGAATCGAGGGCTTCAATGAGCCACTCCCACAGGTTCGAGCCATCACGGTGGCAACTGATAGCCGAATGGCCACCAAAACATTTGATTCATGCTCTCAACTTGAGTCCTTATGAGATTGGTAGTGTGCAATTATGATTATGCTCGATCCCTTGAAACGCAACCCTTCGTTCCTTTGTTCGATTGTTTTGTGAAGACCAGATCTTGTAAGCCTTTATTTTCTCATTGTTAATTTATCAATTCTCTCTATTTTTTTGTTTGCATCATTTTTTTATTTGGTAATTTGTTAGATCTCCATCTCTTTTTATTTGTTCACCTTAATTCAGATCTAGATTGCCTTTCATTTACTGGTTTACTATTTGGGGTTTTTATTTGTTTTATGGCATTAGATCTGTTGAGCCGAATATAAAGCTCGAGCTGAGGGCTTCATCGAGCCTACTCCCAAGGGCTCGAGCCACCACCACGACGATCATAGCCAAATAGCCACCAAAACGTTTGATTCATGCTCAACTTTAGACCTCTGCTATTGAGAGGCTATTTTATCATTAATTTATTATTATTAATTTTATTTTTTTATTTATTTTTATTTTTATTTTTATTTTTTGTGTTTGCCATCATTTGTCTTTATTAATTTGTTAGATCTCCTTTTTGGTTTTCCTTCATTTAGATCTAGTTTGCCATTTACTTACATGTTTAATATTTGGAGTAACCTGTTCTTTGAAAGATATGAACACTAAGCAAATAAACAAGCTTACGCAAAAAAGGAGAAAAAAAAAATGGAGAAATTTCGTGGCTAAAGCCTCCCTTGAGGTGTTATTAAGGCACCGCCCCTAATGGCTTGGTTGGGTCTTCGTGATGGAATGGTGGTTACGATTGTGAATGTTTATGAAGGACTGGTGAGAGGTCTAAGCCATGGTGGTGCAATGATCGGCGACATATTGGAATTGCAGGGATTTGGATTTGGATGCTTTTTGTTTGGTGCCAATTACAATGGTCACAAAAGAGGAGAGGATGGTAGACAGAGGTTTTTTTTTTTTTTCCTTTTCAGGGTACCTTCAACATACAACTATAGAAACTAATCCCTCGAGATACTAAATGACATTGAAGGATTGACTTCTCCCAATCAGGTTTTCTCCATACATAGAGGATACCTTGAAGGAAGTAAAATAGAAGGCATCTAATTTTTTTTATATATTTTTTATGCCTTAAATATCTATTTTGTGTGAATGAATAGTAACTAGATTGTATGTTTCAATGGTGATAGTTTTGTTAGATTATCATATATATTGAGCTAAACTACAAAAGTGGCTAGTGGTAATTTTGCAACCTTAAAATTTAGAAATGATACTGTTTATGTTTAGCTAAAACTTTACTTCTGTCCCTTACGATTCCTGAAAATTTTGATTCAATCCCAAAATAAACATATAAGATCCACCTTAGGTGAAAAACAACTTCATAAGATCCACAATAATCTTGCCCATTAACAATTTAAAAAACATCAGGCAAGTGGCCATTTTAATCCATCCACAGACTACAGTACCATATCCACAAATGGCAATTAATACCTAAGATGTTTATGCCATTCAAACAAAAAATAGAAAACTATCAAAAACAGTGTGAAAGAGAGATCAGCATGAATATAGAAACAACGGTATTAGAATAATATAGCAATAATCTTTAATTGAATGTTACATGACCAAAGGATCATCCTTCAAATATTCCTAATTTACCTACTCCCTGCCATCCACGCTTATTGGTTCCCAATTACAAGAGAATTATCATATCCAACATCCTGTACTTTCATCCCCAAAACTGGACCAAAATGGAGAGTCAAGGAAGTTAACTTCGATGACCCTTTTGTAATGTTTCTACCCCAAAATAAAAATAAAAGAGAATGATAGATCAAACTTAGGAATAGGGAAAGAGGGATTAGGGAATAGGACTTCATCTTTTATAGAACATTTGCTCCTTAAAGGGAAAAAAAATGACAAGGCTGTGAATATAAATTTTTAAAAGATTGGCAGCCCAAAAAACCCAACACTGGGATCAATTGTCTGAGCCACCAGGTGGTTTTCTGGCTCTTCTAAGCTACTTTAGTAACACTAAATTTGAAAATGAATTTACCTCAGGTGATTCTTTTTCTTACTGCTTCCTTTCTTAGTTGTGCTGTAAACCTTCTTCCATCAACAACAAAACTTTAAAAAAAAAGCATATATAGTATTTACTGAAACCTTTCTGTTGTTAACTACCTCTGGATCAGCAAAACTCATTTCAGTTTTGCTGAGCCACAAGATGATCAAGCTGCATCTGTTCAAGCCATGCTCCCAATACAGCATGATCAACAGAATCCATTTGTGCGCTCTTGTTTGAACCCTCGCCGGAGGAGCCAGCTGCTGCAACATTTGGGACAGCATTGGCCATCTTCTCTTTGATCTCAGTTGGAGATTCTTTAACCAGTGATTGCACCCATGATAAATCAGGCTCCTCGCCGTTGTTCCCAAGCTCGAATGACGATGATCTACGATGCTTGCCTAGTTCTTCACTGACTGCCCAGTCCACCCTACCATTTGGGGATCCCCACCTTGTCCAAGTGTTGGCTGAAGCGGCTGCGGCAGCAGCAGCAGAAGTAGCAGAGTTGGAGCCAAGTTCCCGGGAGCTAAGGCTACGAAATTGTTGCTGCTTCTCGCGTTGAGCCAGTATAGAAAACCTAGGACCCATTGGAGAAATAGGTTCCACATTGCGCGGGGACATTCTACCTGGTGACTGAACCCCAAAAGATGCCTGCAACAGAGGATGTTCAACATTCTTGGAAGGAAAATTTGTATTCACAGGTGACAACAAGTTTTGCTGGTGCTGAAATTGATTAAAGACAGCTGATTTGTGAGTTGGAGAAAAAGCAGCCAGTGCAGGATCAGCAAATCGAGGAGATGAACCCTCAGCAGAAAACAGGTCATCAAGATTTGAAGGATTCAGCGGTTTCATTCGACCTGAACGGTTTAGATTATTAGAATTCATAAGCTGTGGAGAGAGGCCAGAGAACTCATTAAGGAGCTGTTGTTGCTGATCAAATTCAGACAACAAGTCAAAGTCATCCATAGGAATATCTCTAGCATTGAGTGAAGAAAATAATCGACTGGAACGATTATTTCCTGGATTACTTCCTGGAAGATGCAAGGCTGGGACATTCGGCTGTGGCCAAGCAACAGAAGAGTGTGACATGCCATTGGCAGAAGGTGACATAGGTGGTGTGAATGGTGAAGGAGACATGACAGACATCGAGGAAGGAGAGCCTGGCAACATGCTCATGGCAGCAGCAAAATCCATGGCAGAAGATGTGCTTGAGCGAGGAGACGGAACAGCAGAACCAGTTGAAACATACAATGGTCGAAGCTCTTCAGCGGTATGAGCAAAGAAGCAAACTCTTCTAGAGCAACTTGTCCCATCCTTGCAAAGACGGGTTCGATATTGCGCTGGATGCAGCCAGCACTCAAAAACCCCATGAGCATATTCACACATATCTCCACGACGGCAAGCACCCTTCCGAAAATCAGGACAAGGTACACAGCTGTAATGGTACTTTCTTGGGTCCCTTCTACGAGCATTCTCCCCCGGGTGGACAAAAGGGCATTCCGTCCAATCATGCGAGTAAGCACGCGAACAAGGTCGAACCTTGAAAGAATACATTCGGAATTCATCAGTTGAATATATGCTGTTCTTGATGTCTGGAAGGGAAGGATCAATAGGATATTCTTTCTTCTCAGATGCAGAAGAAAAAGGGACATCATTTGGCTTCAACTTCAATTGGCAATCCGGTGCAAAAGGAGACCCATTATCTGGTGAAGCTGACAAAGGTGGAGAATATGTATTGAATGAGGTTGTAATCACCCTAAGATTACACCCAGCAATAGAATCATCAGTTCGAAGAAGTTCCTCGAGACAGTTTTTGACATATTCAAGCTTGGGAGGGAAAACAATAACATCCACCGGACGATGGCCATTGGCATCCACAGAATTCGGATCAGCCCCAGCTGCCAGAAGCAGCTTCACAACATCAACAGCATTTTCAGCCCCACCAGATGCCGCGCAATGAAGAGCAGTGCTCTTGTCAAGTCCACAAGACCTGTTAATGTCAGCCTCAGAAAGTAAAAGAATCATTTTCATAATATCAATGCTGCCATAAGTAGCAGCAACCATCAAAGGTGTTCTTTGCTCATTGACCATCTGTTTTGATCCCTTTCGACGGCCATACCATAGCCCAACCGCGTCTACAGAGGAAGGATCACACTCAATCAATCGTTTGAAGCCTTCAACATCATTATTAGCAGCAAGCTCAAGCAAGCTTGCAAAAGAATCATCAGTATCAATAGTCAAGTTATTCATCTTGAGGGTTCTGAATTGAGATGAGCTTATCAAATTAGGGGATAGCGTTAGATATGGTGCTTAGCGGCTCTAACTCACTTCATCTGTACAAGATTTATCTGCAGAAAAAAAAAATGACAAACCCATTAAAGCTAGCCTTCAAAGACACATAAACAGAACTAAAATTATACTAAAGAAGCAGAACAATGAAGCATTCAAATGCATAAACATCCATCTGATACACACTTATTGAACACTCAAACACATGAAGTTTATATGGGATATAGCAGGTAACTAAGCATCAAATGGAACATCTAAACTAGAGAAGAGAAAGGATTGAAAAAATGATTCCTTTTCATAATTATCTTCTATTTATCTATTGAAAAAACACTGCTTTTTAATAAACAAACAAACGAATAAAAGGTCATCTTCCACTGAAACCTAGAACAAACCAAGTTCCACCATTTTCTTCAGATATCCAGGAAACAAAAAGCAGAATACAATTTCTGATTAAAAACCATCACCGGAATCAAAACAGAAAATAGCTTAAAAAAAAAGCATTGAATTAAATTAGAAACTAAAATCTTCATGAAATCAAACAGCAAATCAACCCAGTGACTTTACCTTACAAGTCGTCAATCAAAAACCTAGATTTACATAAGAACCAGACGTAGCACCATTCCAAACAAAATTAATGGATTTCATTTTGCCCTTTTCATAAAATAAAAAATTAATTTCAGAAAGAGAATATCAAAACACAATAGATATATCTATATACATTAAAAAAAAGTCTTATGTAAGTAAGACAGGGTCAACAAAAAAAGGGCCTGTGACTGAAGCAAAATGGTATGAAGCTCTAAACAAGATGAAGATCATTTGAGAATCACAAAAATGACCAATTTTTACCACAAATTCCACACTCATTTTTCACATCAAAATTCAATAACAAGCAAGGAAGCAAAGCAAAAACACACACATACATACACAAAGACACTGACTTGTTAAAAGGGATTCTCAAAACCAAAACTTGAAAGTGATCTAAACTGGTTTAAGGTTGTGAAGTGAAGTGAATCTTACCATTCTGTAACACATCCAAGCTTAGAGATAGAGAGAGACAGAGAGAGAGACAGAGAGAGAGAGAGAGAGGGTACTCAGATCTCAAGGGTTAAGCAAAGCAAAGCAAAGCTGAGAACCGAGAAGTGAGTGTGTTTGGGTTCCTAGAAAATCTAGCGAGAAAAATAGAAAGACAGATATAATCGAGAGAGAAAAAGAGGCCCCAGCAAGAGAGCTGCTTCTTCTTTCTCCATTTCCTATGTGCTTTTATTTTTCTCCCTCAATTAACACCTTAAAAAATTAAACTAAATAATATAATAAATAAAATGACACACAACAAAAGAGCACTTCCTGTTTTAAAATATTCATTAATCAGTAATGGTTTTCTAATTATTATTTTCAGTTCGATAAAATCGCCAAACCAATATAACAGAGCTACTTAAAAAATGGGGAAAATTTTAAAATATATGTAATAAATATAGTTTAAATTTAGGATTTAATCGATATGCAATGATAGTATAAAAAATTTTTACACTATCAACCAATCGAAAATGGACACATCATTAAAAATTGTCGACCCTTATCTTAACTAACTTAAAAGTCATTTATATAATGATTTCTGATTGATTGTTAGTGTAAAAAAATTTTATACAAACAGTGTATATCAATTAAACTCTTAAAAATAATACATTGCTAATGTAAAATTTTTACATTATTAATCAATCACTAATTATGTTATAAATGATATGATTTTCAAAATAAATATTATAAATCAAATAATAATAATATCGTAATTTATTTATGATTCATGTAAAAAAAAAAGGTTTAACATATAGATATGGAAAAAAAAAACTTTAAAGATGGAAATAAAATTCACTTTAATAATCTATATACATAAAAAATGGTTAATTGCCGACTATAAGCTAGAAATATGTTTTAATATATTTAAAAAAATATTATTAATTAAAAGTGTAAAATAAAAATATGAAAATATATGTCAATTAAATCCTACTTAAAATAAATGAAAAGATGAAGCGCACTGAGAGTTACGGTTTGATTATTCTTCTGCAGCACCCGGTGCCTTTTTTAATCGCCAATCACATCACGCCTGGTCACAATGCACGGGACTCGATCGTCTATTTAGGAAAGGATAAGGGGTATAAAGGTACTTTCATGTGATGACGTAGTTATTCTTGATGCGAGTTACGACAAAAAACGCTCCTTGTAATAATTTAACACTTTTCTTTGTTGGGTGAAATTTTCTAGAAATTCAACCCAAATTCACCTCACATGCAAGTTAAATTCGGACAGAGAGCAAGGATCTAGTGCCGCTGATTTCTCCGGAGCTTCTGAAATAATACACGTGGCACGTAATTATTGGTGATTGGATAAATACTAGTATTTGGTTTCAGTAGCTTCTAGTTCAAAATTTTCGTATGACTAACCAATCAGGGAGTGCCACGCAAGCGAGAAGGAGTTGCTATTTAATCCAGATGATATAGAACCGGTTAGTAAGGTGAAAAGCCGAGTGATATTACCGGTTAGGTGAGTAAAAAGAATGGCGTCACCGGACGAACCGGTTTCAGTTAAGTGGATTGGAATGAGTAGTTGGAATCCACCAATGAAAGAGTACGGGGTGCGGATTTCTGGCACTAGTCGATTCTGGTTAATGGAAAGAGTCAAATCAATAAAAAAAAAATATTAAAAAAAGGAAAGTATGTAGCAAGCATCATAACTGGTGGTGTTCACATCCAAACCGATCCAAAAGAAAACCAAAAATCAATCCAAAAAACTCGAAAACCGAACAAAATCGATGTCTATTGAAATTTTTTTACCTTGTTTTATAAAAACCGATCAGATCAGATTTTGGATTCATTTTCTTAAACCGAATCAATGCAAACCAAACCACGTATATAAAATTTAATATATATTTATTCTATTTTTTGTATTATTGATTTTTTATTTGTTGGTTTTTTCCTAATAATACTTACTAGTTTTATTTGACGTAATTTTTTCTTTTTCTAAGTTTCAAACATAAAAAAAAAGATGTTATTGAACTACTTGATGGTGATATTTTTTATTTTATACATATTTTATGAAATATTATTGTATGAATACATAAACAAGTATATATAAGTTTAAGATTTTGTTCAATTTAACTTGTAATATTGACTCTTTGATGCAATATAAATATGTAATGATGTGATGCTTAAAGTCGAATTAAACGAATCGATCCAAACTGCATTTAATTGAATCGGATCAGATCAGGTTTTTTAGGGAAGTCATCCAAAACGAATCGAACCGTATGCTTTTTTTTATTTTTGATCGGAAGGTTTTTTGCCTCAAAATCAATCCAAACCGAACCACGAATGCCCCAATCAATATCAATAGAAATGAAAATGGGAATATATTCATGATTGATAATGAAAATAGAAAAGGTATGCATTCAATTATTATTCTTTAAAAAAGAAAACAAGAAGCATGCTTATAAAGGATATATTTATATAATAAAAAATAGTATCGCAATCTCATTTAACTACTGCAATGCCTGTTTGTATTAAAACGGAAATGGTGTTTTCGGAACGCTAAAAAATATTGCTCTCTGCGGAAGTGCATTGGGAAGCCGTAGAAATGCCTTGGGAAGCCACATACAAGCGTTCCCACTGTTAAACAAACAGAGCGATATGTTTTTAGCATATTTTGGACATTTTATTGCTGTATATATCACTTTACCTTTTCTTATTCCCTATTCTCTGCTGGCTTTACCATTATATTTTGGGTTTAGCAATTTTCTCACTATATTCTCTTGTCCATCAAATTTTTCTACCTTTTACTTAAATGTCTAATTTATTTTTTGGTAATTTTTTTAATTTTAATCATAAAATCATCACTATATTTTATATATAACTATTATAAAAAAAATATGATTTCGGTATTTAATGTATGTTTACTTTTCTGAAATTTACAAAAGTTAATTACATCAACATCCCTTAAAATTTATAAGTTGATTTACATTTAGCCCCTTACTTTAATCAAACATAAAAAAAGAAAAAGAAAAATTCAAATATCACATGCAAGGCATGTGAATTTTAATGGCAAGATTGTAAATTTTTACTGAGTTGGCAAAAATATCCCTATTATTATAACGTTTGAAAAACCTGAACGGAGGCTTTCCTCCTGCACGCGAACAAATCCGTGCTAGTTTGTTTTTCTTCCCTTTTCCATGGCGAGCATGAAATCCAGGTGCTGGATCCTCATGACAGGATAACCTGAACTTGTCATCAAACTGAAACAATTACTAATTCCATGCTGGAAGGATCATAGAAGAGAAAATAGGATTGGGAGTACCCAAGGATAAATAGGTAATTTTATTTTGTAATAAATAGCATCTAAATACGTTCAATCATCTCCTTTTATTCGCTCATTTCGAAGCATACTCAACCCCTTGTGTAAAAAAATGCGACGTCCCGCTATCGGTACGGAGATTAGTCTTATAGTATGTCTGAATAATCTAAGTTTGTAAAGATATCCTGGAGCGTCCATCGGAAAGGCAAAAGTCTTGATTACTATGGGTATAAAAAAGTAAATTTAATTATCTCTTTTTCTCTTCTAATAATTTTTTTTTAAATAAAAAACTTGTATAAAATCTAAAAATATTTGATTCCCAGATGTACGTTACCATGAACAGCTTCAGAAACCTCCAAATAAAAGCACTCTTTGGTAAAACTTATTGAATTGGTAATAAAAAAGTTGCCAGAGAACCGGAAAAAAGGTATGGGCTCCGCGGCCGCCCGGGTTGACTAAATAAGAGAAACGGAAGTGGAAGGAGAAACCGGAGAAGAAAGGGGTGAAAAAGGTTTGTATATGTGTATTTACTGAAACGTGAGTGATGATTACTGTTCATGACGTGGCAATAAAGTAGCCACAAAACATGGTTCCGGATAAGACTCATTTTTCATGCACGGAGTTATGATATTTTGACATCAAAATTTGACATCTTAAAAGAATATTTTAGTTTTTAATAGGTTATTTATTACTTTAATATTTCTCTCTTTTTATTTTATTAGTTCACAACCTACTCAAAATTAGATAGGATATCCTCATTATATCAAATTTTTTGTATCAAAATATCATAACCCTTTTTCTTCCCTCGTCATCCTTTCATACGTGCTTTTCCACCTTCAGATCACTTCATTCGCATCCATATATTTATTGTTTTTATATCCTTTTATTTTTCATATTGATTATATATGGTTTAAATTTTTTATTAAATGTTTTAAGTACTTAAAAATATTAAATATTTAATGATTTCCAATATAATATATATATTTTATTTTTTGCTTAATTATAGTTTTGGTCCCCTACTATTGGGCATATACGATTTTGGTCCCTAAATTTTTTTATGCACTTTTGATCCTTTTTTTTTTTAATATTGCAAATTTGATCCTTCTATCAATGTTTGAAAATTTTTCAAGGATCAATATAGATGAACCACCCCTCTAAACACACAAAACCACTACTCTAAAGGTATAGAACCTCCTTTTGAGCTTTTGTGGTAAAGGATCATATTGTGGAACCAAAAAAAGTCCCAAGGAACAAAACTAATAAATAATAAAAAGGAACCATTGAATCATGTTGAATCGGAGAAGCAGAGGAGGGGAACCTCAACCAGACGTTGTGTGTGTTTAGAGAAGTGATTCCTCTATGTTGATTATTGAAAAATTTGACAGACAATAAACAGAAGAACCAAATTGCAGCATTGAAAAAATATGGATCAAATGTGGAAAAAAAAATTAGGGACCAAAATCACATATAATCAATAATAGGGAGATCAAAACTACAATTAAATCTTTAATTTTTAATCAATATATTGACATTACTTTAGCAAATCATTTTTTAGCACCAATAAAGTTTATAAAAAATAAGTTATTATTCTTTCAAAGTTTGTTTTGGACAAATTCTAATCATAGACTTAAAATGAATGAGTCGGTCATTATTAATCTATCAATTTTCTTATGTTGAAGATCAAAATAACTTCAACTAAAACAATCAAATTAACCTAAATTGATCATATAATCAATTTGATTAAGTTTTATCTAACAAATTTTTTGTTAATTTTTTATAAAAATCTAACTTCACTGTTTGTTTTCATAACCTTATTAAATATTAAATATTAAATAAACCTAAAAATTCATATACAAATATCATTAAATAGTTATACGCAAAATGTTTATGCAACTTTTTTTATATAAACAAAAAAAGTTTTAAATATGAACATCAATAATTATATGGATTAAAAAGTGTATATAATTATCTATTTTAATTTCATTTCATTTGATTCAATTTTTTTTTACACCAAGGATATCCTTCGCCATTCGTCGAAAATCAATCTCTTTGAGACCTGGAGATAGCAAAATAACTTTTGTCTCATCCAACAAGACCTTTATGATATGGTATCATCAATGGATCTTAATTAGTTAAAAAAAATTAACAAAAGAACCCATGAAGTGCTCTACAGGTGCACTCCGTTTTAGGCTTTTTGTAGTTTATAGTTTTAGCTTTAGCTTTTTATTCAGCTAATCAAATAAAACCAATTCTACAATGATGTCACGTTATAAAGGTTTAATCAGATCATCAACTTCCATTAAGCATTAGATTATAGGTTAACAATCTTGAAATTAGAGAAACTTAATATGAGTAATTAAGACTAAAATTATTTATTTATGAAATTATAGGATTAAAACTGTAATTAAATTCTTTTTATTAATATCTTTAGTGAAATAAAAACACATACGCTCTTAAAAGAGAGGAAAAAAAAAAACCACATGCACTTTCTGGCGGACGCGGACGACAATATTTTCAAAACAATATATATGATGTAAATATTTAATTTTTATTTACATTATATATGTACACTATTTTTTATTTACATTATATATAAACAATATTTTTTTATTTACGTTATATAGATGCACTATTTTTTTATAAATATTAAAAAGGAAAAGAACATGTAAATCCTTAGCTTTTTCTTTCTGCAAGTTAGTATTACAAATTTTAAAACATGTAACAATAATACAGCATAAATATTTTATTTGTACTAACATTAATTTGCATTATTTTTTACCTAATACGTCTAATTTATTTTTAGTAATTTTTTATTTATAAAATGGATAAAACATATTTCAGAATATTTTTTTTATTTTGTAAGCAATAAAATTTATTACAAATCATATTAAATAAATAAATTAATAAAAGTCTAAAATAAGTTTTAATTTAAAAAAAATGTTGTTATACAATATGATTTCTTGTGAATTAATTTAAATTTAAAAGTTGTTAAAAAAAATCAAGAAATTTATGACCAGTTAAAAATGTTAAAATTTGTGGTGGTGATTTAAAAAAGACTTAAAATTTAAAGGCTGTCCTTACCTTTTTTTTTTCTTCCGCATATTAAAAAACCATGGACAATCACGTGCTCTCGAGACTTGTAGGACGATAACAACGTCGACGTCGGCGAGTCTTCCTCAGTCAGGTTTTTTGAGTTTTTAACACAATGGGATCATATTGCTTTTTTTTTTTTTTAATGATTTTAAATAAATCATTGTAATGTTTTAACTTATTATTAAAAATCGATTCAACCGGACCAATTCAACCGATTGGTTGGTCGATCGGATGCCTACCTAGTCATGATCAAACTAGAGAATCAAGAAAGCGATTTGACTATATATCATGATAAAACCAAATTTTTTCAATTTTTTTTTAACGTGCTTTTTATTTTGTTTGTTTTGATGCTTCAGTCCAGAACTAATTCACAGGGATTTGGGGCTCTTACATATTGAAGTTATTGTAATTTAAATATTTAATGTTGAAATTATAACAATTTATCATTGAATTTGTGATTTGGATGATTTAAATTTGGTATGAAACGTTGAAACTTGGATTGAAATTTGTTTGTTGATTAAATGTATGTGTGTATATACACATCAGCTCGACCATTGATTGAATCGGTTAAATCTTGAACCACAATGCTAACAACACACTTTTTTAACACCCTCCGATATTGGATGAATTTCATGTGGGGACGTGAATTTTATGTAGGACTCACTCTATTTAGTGGGATCCACACAAATTTCATCCAATAATAAAGAGTATGTTGGAAAAAATGTTAAGAAAATGTATTGCTAGCATTTCTCTCTTTTTTATCCTCATATTAGACTGATTTTTAAAACATTATTTTTTCAACGGTCTTGAATGCGAGTTCCATGAGGAGTAAATAACGATTTCATTTTTGTGTAACTAGTACGGTTCTCGTGCTTGTTCTTTTCTCCCCATCCCTAGTGGGAATTCGGTGTCTCATTTTGGTGTATCGTACTTTATCCTCACCAATAATACGTGGTCATATAAATTAAAGTTTCATGTAATCTTATAAAAGTAAAACATGTCATGAACAATGCCTCCTCCTTAGCACAACACCACTTAATGGTGACCTTTCCCCTCCCACCCTCCTTTGACCTCATTCACCAGCTCATCCCCTCTTAGAGCTATGCCTCAATTGCATATATCAACACCAAAAGCGAGGACATTGTCTTCATACATGGAAGCTTTCATTTCAGCAGCTGGTGATGGCTTTGGCAGCTGGAGTTGATGACCAAGTTGGAGGGGTTGATGAGCAAGATGTCTTTCCCTTTAGAGACATGTCATCCATCAACTCCATAAGCACCTGAATTTCACCATCGTGGTTGTACCAATCCGGATTCCCTCAAGCAACGACCCGTCCAGCGCCCCTGCAGCAACAAGATCTGGACCGTCCGTCCAGATCGGACGGTCCAGATTAAATGGGCTTATAAAATTCAAAAAAAAAAAAAAGAATCAGATTGAATGAAATGTGAGGAGTCTGAGATCTGAAAAAACCCAAAACCCACGGTCCCCACCCTCATCTCCACCCCCTTCAAACCACCTCCGCCGCACCGCCCAACAGGAGCCACCGGCGCCGCCCACAACCGCCAGCTCCCTTCCTTTTTCTCTGTCCCAGATCTCCTCCTGAAGCGTCGCCGCAAGCCGCGCCTCTACAAGGCTGCTCCTGCCGCGCATCTTCCACGTTTGCCGCCGCGCCGTCCACCACCGCCTGCGGATGCGCCTGATAAAGGTGATGGTTCAGTTTTCCATACTATATTTGTTTCCTATTCCTATTTGTTCCTTTTAGTTTCCTATTGAATTAATACTCATCATTCATCAACAATATATGTCTTGCAGGAAAAAGTTAATGCAGGAGTTGCAATCCATGGAGTTGCAATCCATGTTCATGGATTTGGTTGAAGGATTCGAGTCTCCATCACTGTACTGTGGGGTACCTTCGGTGCTTGATGAAACAAAGGGTTACTCAATGAAGAGCTGTCATTTTTGCTGTTTTTTCTGTTGTAAAATGACATTTTTTTCTGTTGTTTTTTCCCTGTCACTTTTGATTTTGTATTGCCTTGACTTTACAAATGATTTTTGTATTGCCTTGAGTTTACAAAGGTGATCCTTCTTGTGTAATTCACTCTGCTGTACATTAAACCCCTAATAGAATAGGGAGTAATTCACTTTGCAGTTTGGTTATTTTTCTCACTTGTTGGACATGGACTGTTATTGGTAGCAGCAAATTATTGTCCTGTATAACTGTTTTCTAGGTCCTGGATAACTGTAATACAATTTGCATAATTGTATCAAAGACAAAGACAGATGAGAAGCAAGTACTTGGGGGCAAGAGTGAAGTTTGAAGTATATAGCAGAAGCAAGTCTCCGGTTCAAGTTTGAAGTTACAAGACTCAATTTTGAAGAACATCTAGAATAGGACTTATGTAAACATTTGTTGGATAAGTACACTTGGATTTCAAAAGTTGTAAGATCATGTAACAAACATTTTGATTGCAATAAAATGATATTTGGAGTTCAATTCATTGTGTACATTTCTTTCATGTAATTTGAAGCAAAATCACATATGTATGCCAAAATATCAAAACCTATACCCATAGACTATGTCCAAAATAAACTATGCTCCATATCCAAAATATCAACACCTATACCCATAGACTATGCTCCATATCCAAAATAAACTATGCTCCATATCCAAAATATCAACCCAGCAGTTCCAAGCATCCTCATAACTGTCAAAAACCATACCCACTTTTGGTTTCCAATCTTCTTGCATCTTCTTGCTTCCAATCCAAATAAAGACAACAACAATCATCATATAAAATCAGTTATAGATAAATAAAAAAAATTAAAATGAATTGCACATTACTGGCCAAAGAACTCCTCATAAAGCTAATGGGCATGAATGTTGAAATTGGGAAACCAATGAAACAAACTCAGAGAAAGCATTTATGAATGCAAATTTGGTTTAAGGAAAAAGAGTTATCATAATGTTGAAATTGTGAAACCAATGAAACAAACTCAGAAAGCATTTATGAATGCAAGTTTGGTTTAAGGAAAAAGAGTGATTATATGTAGTATGTAATGAAGAAGCAATAGGAAACCAAAAGGAAACAAAAACCACATGACAAGTTGAAGCCTCACCGGAATCAGGTGCTGTGGCTGACGGTGGTGGACGGCGCGGCGGCTGACGCGGTTGAGGGGCGGTGGTGCTTGAGGAGAAGAACCAAGAGAGAGATTTGGGAAGGGGCTTGATTGGCGCTCGCGGAGGAGAGAGTTGGCTCAGGAAGGGGGCGGCCGGCGAAGGTTCATGGAGGTTCGTGGCGGCACCGTCGTAGGTTGAATCAAGGGGGGGTGTCGCCGATTTGAGCCAGGGCGCGGGAATGGGAGGGGTTTTGGGTATTTTCATTCAATCTGATTTTTTTTTTTTTTTTTGAATTTTATAAGCCCATTTAATCTGGACCGGGCGATCTGGACGGACGGTCCAGATCTTGTTGCTGCAAGGGCGCTGGACGGGTCATTGCTTGAGGGAATCCGGATTGTGGTTGTACATATCACATGGCACTTCCCCTCTCCACTTTGAACTGAAAATTTAAATATGCCCACAATAAAATGTTATAAAACTCGATTCATACATGTTTTATTTCAAATAAAAATTTATTTTATAATTAGTCGAATTTCAAAAAGAAGCTATCAATTTATATAAATTGGAAGACATATTTAAAATCCAAATACTAATCACTTCAATTACTATTCATAAAAAAATCACTTCAATTACTTTTTTTATTGTTCTTCTAATTCGTTATTTTTACCCATGCATAGTATTATTAATTTGTAATGTGTTTTTTTTCCAATAAATTATATTCCCAAACAGAATTGTCCATTTTATAAATTATTAATGCTTTATTTCGTTGGACAACGAAGAGTGTTTGAGAACGCTTATTTTTTTATATTGTAGCTGTTTTATTCCCAAAAAGCTGTTTTCAAAATAATATAACATGTTTGGTATTTTGATTAAATTTATAGAAAAGCTTTTTTTTAGGAAAAAAAGCTGATTTATGCCATTTAGTTTGTTCTAGCTTAAGATTGTTGTGATTTGATTATTTTTTATTCTCAAAACTCTCTTTCATGTTTACCCCTGCAAAAGTAACTTCTAAACAAATATACTACATAAAAGTGATTTTTTTTTGCATCACCTAAGTGAAATAGATTATCTTAAAATCGCTTTTTCAGTAAATAGACCCAAACAAAAACAAATTCTTATTATAATTGATTATCACAATAATCGATTATACAAAAATTGATTATCAGCATAATATTTTTTTCCAGCTTTCCCAAACACACTCGAAAACGGAAAGAGAAAAAAATCTGAAAAACAAAAAAGAATGAACTTTAATAGTTATTTATACGAAAGAAACATAAAAGAATGAAAGAAAGTACAAAGAAAAAATTATGAGAAATGTATAAAAAAAAAGTGAGGAGGAAAGTATTAAAATGATATAAATGTCCCTCATAAATATCCCACATTAAACCTCAAACGTTACCCATACCCTTTCGGGGACCCACCTATTTATAATTGCTCCACTATCTCTTCGTTTTTTATGTTTTCTTCGCATCGTGAGAAAAAAAAAAATATATGTGGGCCTCATGTGAATTTTTTCTTTCTCTTCATTTTATCTTCAATTCCAATCGAGAGAAAACCTCTCTTTCCATCCATTCTCTTTTATCCAATTGTCTTTCTTCTCCTTTTCTCTCCAAGCATACAAAGTAAGGTTGTTTGATACAAGAGAAAGTGAAAAGAAAAATGCGACTTTTTCTTGAATAGTCAAATATGTATCGATTAGATAAGGGAACGACTAATGTATAAGAGATAAATTTGACATTTCCATCTCTTTCCCACTTTCTTCTGTTAATAGGATAGAAAGAAAATGATGCGAGTCATATTGTATTTTTCTTTCTCCTCTCTGTTGCTATCATCAACCAAATAAGAAAAAAAATAAAAAATAAAATCCTCATTTTCTCTTTCCATTTTTTCCTACCTTATTCACCCCAATTAAAAAGCAATAATGTTTTTTGAACATCAAACACGTACGACGTCACATACGATATCTAAAATTTGAAGTTCAAATAACACTACTCATTTGTCACATAATACATTTTCCATACACTAGTTGCTAATTCCACGTGTTTGATGTTATTGTTTAGGCTTAATTGCACCTTTGGTCCCCCAAGTATTGGTAATGTGCGATTTTGGTTCCCCACATTTTTTTTTAGCGCATTTGGCTCCCCTAGTTTTTTAATTGTGCAATTGTAGTCTTTCCACCCATCTACTGTTAAATAGATAACAGAGTTTGCTGACATGGCATAATTTATTATTAATTTTTATTTTTATATTAATTTTTTAAAAAAAATTAAATCTGATTTTTTAGTAGGTCAAATTCGTGACCCTGTTACTACTCCAGATTAAACCCTAAATAAACTTTGGTCCCTAAATCCTTACCCATCTGCGCCGCCTAGCAACTCAACACCCTACCCATCTCTGCGCCGAAATCAAAATGCTACAAGCTCAAAAGATTTCCAGCATCCTTGCGAATATGCAGAAAAACAAAAAAACTGACACGAATACATATAGAAGCCAAAGTTTCACTTCAAATCCAATTTGATTAAAACTACTTACAATTGAATGGGTTATCAGGTTCATGATTTTTGAACCTCCCGATTAACCAACCTTTATTTTCTCTTTTATGTTCATTTCAATCCATTCCCTAAACTACAAAATTTTCTAAGTTCTCACATAGTCTCAATCCTTCATCGATCTCATTCCTCATATGAAGATTATCCTGCGACGATGACGGTGCCTCTGGGCTTGGACGATGATGGATCCCGACAAGTGTATCGAGTCGATGCAAGTAATAATTAAAACGGTGAGATCGAGTATCGTTCTCGGGGATTGATAGATCAAGTACCACTTCGCAAACTTAATAACTATTTGAACGAACAATTATGAGAATATTGGAATCAATGGTTAGAGGCAATTAAACTATTAATTCAAGTAAACTAACGCAAGCAATGAGAAGACAGTCGCAATATTACGAGGAATAACAATTATGAGAAAGGTCTCGGGATTTGGCTTCACCTACGTTTATCAAGTTTGATGCAATTATGAATTCTCGCAATTACTAATCATCTCCTTTTGTCAACCAAGAGTCCTAAATTATCCTAACGTCTCTCTCGAATACGGTTAGCAAACACCCCTTAACTCTTAACCAACTATATCTCTATGATGGTTAATTATTAAGAAATTCATTAAGTTCTATGACTCCCTATGAAGGTTGCATACCATCCCTACGGTATATCTCTATCCGCATAAGCTATATGGTTTTACCCCAATTCTCTAAACACATAACTAACCTCCCGGTATCGTTATGATTGGCAAATCATACATAATAATGGCCAGTTATAAGCAAGCATTAAGCGCAAAAGTAAAACACAAAAGGGATGAAGAAAAGAAACTACAAGAATATCATAAAAGCATTCAAACCGTCCAAACGCGGCTACATCATCTCCCTAGAATGGAGGAATTAGTTAATCATCATAGGAATCAATAACATAATCAAAGAAACCAACATCAAAACAAGAAAAGAAGGTCTGAGCGCAGCAAAACAGAGCGAGACGCAACCAAAAGAGCAAAGTGTGGAAGCCTATTTCCGTACAAAAGGCGAGAATTTATAAGTTCTGGTATTAGCGATTCGTGGGACGAATTACGTTTCGCAGGGCGAAATTTAAATCATATCTCAGTCCAGAAGTGCACCATAGTCGGGGCTAATGGTCCATTTGCGGGGCGGATGACTCAAAATTTCTAGCCTCTTCTTGCTTCTCTTCCTTGCTCCCAGGCTTCACTTTTATCCTTCTCAAGCTCATGTATGAACCTGAAATTTATTCAAACTAGAAAATCATAGAAAAAAACTCAATTTCCTAATTAAAACAAAGAAAATACATTCAAAGACTCTAAACACTGCTTAAGGAAAACAAAGCCAAAGTTGAGTACTAATTGAGAATACAACTCATCAATATGGTAAGATTCACAAGAAAATCTAGAATAAAACTAGATAATCTAATGGATTATCAGACGACCTACTACTAGCTGGGATGCCAACAAGCTACAACAATTTGCCTTCTTTGTCTCATCCATAGAAACGTGGGTCACCCTTGTCGAAGCTTCGCAGCTTGCTCTGTTAGTCGAAAGCAACACACTGAGTGATTTTGGTTCGTCGCACCTTGCTTCGTCACGAAGAGTGCTCGTCGCACCTTGCTCTGTCGCGAAGAGGGTTCATCGTAGATGATGAAGGAGCTTGTGTGTGCGGCACAGAGATGGTTATCGTTGAACTGGTGTGTGCGGCGTAGATGGGTAGGGATTTAGGAACCAAAGTTCATATAGGGTTTAATCTGGAGCAATAACAAGGTCACGAATTTGACCCACTAAAAAATCAAATTTAAATTTTTTAATATAAAAATAAAAATTAATAATAAATTATGCCATATCAGCAAACTATGTTATCTATTCAACAGTAGATGGATGGATGGACTACAATTACATAATTAAAAAAATTAGGAGACCAAATGCGCTCAAAAAAAATGTGGGGGACCAAAATCACACATTACCAATACTTGGGGGACCAAAAGTATAATTAAACCTATTGTTTAAGTGCAACTCCTAAATGAATATTATTTATAAATAGGCATTTGACAATAGAACTCATAAACCAAGCACACCATTATATTTTTTTAATAATTTTTTTTTTTTTTTTGGAGTTGCTCTCTCTTCCACACACTCATTTTCAAAGTGGAGTCCGCAGATAACAAAAAGGAGCACGCACAAGTACATTATGTGCAAAACTGAAAATGCATTGGTTCACTTGCATGTATTACAAATTAAGGTAAGTAGAATATGGTCCCTATCAAATTTTGTCTATGCAAGAAAGAGATGGCTAATATAATGCCCTTTATTTTTCTTCTTCTCAATTTTCTCTTTTAAATGAATAAATGGGCCAAAGGATGCAGAAATTGGGATGTAAGAACCATTAAAAAAAGTAGAAATGCCAATCGGTTCCAACAAAGAAAGTGACCATTCTCACTTTGATTTGGTGGTAGGGCCAGAGTGATGAAGTAGACTCTTATCTTACACCTCATTAATTCTTGTTTGATATTATGACATGGAAACTTGGCCGGTTCCTATGGCTCCCTATCATGAGGACCAGAATGGGACCTCACCCTTTGCTTCACGGACACTTGTAACTCTCTGACTGCATCGTCGGCATCAATCTCTGTTTACCAGTATCAAGTTCCATGTTTGATTCTCAGCTTGTTCCAAATTCTTCAAATAAAACAAGTGAAAAAAAAATTATTATACAGGAATTAATTGGAATATTACCTGCGTAAAAAATCAATGAATTATTGCGTTATTTAATGTGTTTTTGGTTCCATTATGGAAAGCTGCCGAATTGATTCTACTATCAAACTTGCTTTTAATCAAAATAAAAGCATTCAAACATATATAAATCACATCATTTAAAACTCAATTGTAATCAAATCAATTACGTTCTAAATTACTTTTATCAAATGTATATACACTTAAAATATTTGCTTCTTGTAATAATTATTTTAAAATTTATAAGTGAAATGATGTATGTTTGATTAATAATGTAAAAAGGTTTATCTTGACAATGAATTAAAATTAAACTTTATATAATTTGGTTTGAATTTTCAGACTAAGCATATATTTTACTATTTTAGTTGTACAACAAACACTCGCGCAGCTATCTTGTTGAATGAACACTAAATCATAGTGTATTCCTACTTCAAGTTACTGGTACATTAAATGATATTTAATTCTTTTAGTTATTAATTCAATGTTAGAACTTGAGTCGTTCAAACAAACATAGAATGCTTTCTTAGGTTTTTTTTTTTTTTTTTTGGGTAAATAAAGGTCACTTTCTTAAGTATATCACTACAAGATTAATCATCTTAGAATAATCTTGGTATTAAGTATTATGCAGATCTAGTCAATTTTTTTTAATAGATGTATTATTGTTTTCATACCTTAAAAGCTTTTTTCTTGTTAACAAGATTGATTCAGAAACCATATGAATATGATTGATGGGTCGGTCTCGATGTTTTAAAAGCACGTTCGATTGGATTGGTTCAACCGATAGACCGATCGATCGAATGCTTCCTCGATCTTGATCGGACTAAGAAACTGGCAAAACAGTTTAACCATACAAAAACTGATTAAACCTACAAAAAAAAAAATCAGTTAAATCGGTGAAAAATCAATTTTTGTAAACCGATCGGTTCATTGTTTCATTTTCGTAAAATCAATTAAATCGGCGAAAAATCAATTTTCGTAAAATTGAACATTGAACCGCTCTCCTTTCAGGTCCTCCAATTAGACCATTTTTTTAAACATTGGTAGGTCTTTTACAATATTGAATGATAAAGTACATTATCTACATATTACCAAAAAAAAAAGGGTAAGTTAAACACGTATGTGTACACATACCTAAACTTAGTTCTTTGACTAGGTATCTCCACAGACATAGTTATGCGACTAACCTTCGGATCATGAGTAGTAGTTAGGTAAAACTTTCACCAAAATAACGACTCTAGGATTCGAACTGCTAACAATGTAGGTAAAGTTTGTATGGGGGTACAGTTCATTTTTAACCAACCACTATTGAGTACACATACCTACATCCATTTAGCATGTAGGATTTTTTTTATTTTTTTTGATAGACAGCATGTAGGATTAATAGATCAAATTATATTTAGTTGGTCTTGCTTTAAGAAACCAACAAAAAAGAGAAGATTTTGTGGGCTTTTCATGACATCCGTGAAAAACGCACCCTGGGCCATCAAACTAAACAAAATTAAAGACTGCAAAAATGGACTTATACTGAAGTCTTTGAGTCACTAGTCAAGTGAAGGCGAATGCAATGGGTCCTCCAAATTTCATAGGAATCAATTTAATAATAAGTACCGAGTGCAATACATAGGTATTTTTAAATTTTAAAAATTAAAACAAAATAAAAGTGTTAAAAATTAGAGCTAAAAAAATAAAAAATAAAAATAAATATAAAAGAAAGATATGCATAATTAATTCTAAAATTGAATTTAAAATATTTACAAAAATTAAGAATGATATCCATCATTCTATAAATGAAAGTAGCCTAAGGGATTCAATCACTCTCAAAAAGTAAAATTTAATTTAGTATAAAAGTATGAACATTTTTTCTTTTAGAAAACTTGGAACCCAAAAAAAAAAAGATTTAATGAAAATAAGTTAAAGATCAATGGATTATAGTAATAATTATTAATTAATTCATAGCCTAAAAAAATAATTAAATAAAATAAGTAAACGAGATGCAAATTTGAAATTGATAACTACTACTATCAATTTGAAATCTATATATTGTTCTTTGAGCTTTGTGCAGAGGATTTATAAAGGAAAACCAGAATGGGAAATGGTTTAGACTCCAAAAAGTTGAGAGGCAGGTGCATCACAGATATATACGTACATACTATAAAAATGATATATGGGTTCCAGGACTCACAGGCATGACGACACCCAACAAGTGTATAGGTAGCTGGAAGCGAAAGAGGCATGACACAGAGCTGGACACGTGGCTCAAATTCACTCGTTATGATGTAATTGCAATTGCAGTGGCTTCATTCTGATTCCGTACATGACGTTGCACAACAAATGCAAACGGATGAATCATGAAATGACTATTATATTATTATACATACATCCTACTACCGGAAAGGACATAAGAATAAAGAAGTAGAGATAAGTAGGTCTCGGGTTGGACATAAGATTTAGCCCGTAGTACAGCTAGCCTGGGTTATGGGCCGAGAGTTCGAGAGAAACGATATCCGAGTAGAAGTGAAGAGGGGAGGCCGAGAGTAGAGGAATGGAAGTAGAGGATGTGGGGGAGTTAGTGGACAACTAGGTAGAGGCAGTTGTCTTTAGGGGAAAGGGAAGGAAACCGAGTATTTTGAAAAAGGATGATTAGTGTGCATATAGGGGGGAGAAGGAAGAAGGAAAGTTAAGTTATTTTCTTGTAACCGAAACCTCTGTTATTCCAGAGAGAATTCTAATACATTGATTCTTTTGGAGTAAGATTGTGTTATAGATAATAACGATACTGTTCTTCGTTTATTTTAATCCCTAGTGTTAGAATTTGCAAGAACAGGTTTAGACTCCAAAAAGTTGAGAGACAGGTGCATCACAGATATATACATACATACTATAAAAATGATATATGGGTTCCAGGACTCACAGGCATGACGACACCCAACAAGTGTATAGGTAGCTGGAAGCGAAAGAGACACGACACAGAGCTGGACACGTGGCTCAAATTCACTCGTTATGATGTAATTGCAATTGCAGTGGCTTCATTCCGATTCCGTATGTGACATTGCACAACAAACGCAAACGGATGAATCATGAAATGACTATTATATTATTATACATACATCCTACTACCGGAAAGGACTTTAAACCGTACCTTTTCCAAGAACAATACATATATAACAGTTAAAAATATAACATGTATAATGATACATATCTTATTTTTATTGGAAAATAATATTTCAAATAATAATAAATAATATCTAAATTTTGTCCTTAAATTAACTATGATATTTACTTTATTTTAAATATATTTAAAAAATAAGTTTGTATTGGAAAATAATGAATTTGATTCATGAATAAGTGAAGTATTTAGGTCCGTTTAATTTATTTTTATTTTCTATTTTTATTAATAATTATAAAATTATCACATTATTTTATTTTGTTTCGTGTTTATCTAATAATTATGAATAACTTTTTAAAATTAAAAGGAAACATAAATAAAACAAACTTCGGTATCACATTCCATATTAACTTTTAATAATATAATAACATATTTATAAAATCAAAATTATTCAAAAGAATACCCCAAATGACAAGATATTGCACTTCATTTCATTATGTAACTTACACACATAAAAATTTATGACCTCACATATGCAGTAAGATTTTGTACAGAAGAAGTGTGGACCTTGTGTAGTATAACGAAGACTGTGACTCATCATGGAAATATAAATGGGAAAAAAATTGCTTTCATTTAAAATGGAGAAACGTGAACATCACACAAAAAAATAAAAATAGAGGGAGAGTTAGAGAGAACGAACGATAGGAGACGACATGTCACGTTGTGCCATATAGAATCTTAGCAGATGAGATATAAAGATATACGAAGTTTTGTTGTTGTAGAAAACAAACAAGTCGCTACACTGACAGATGAAAACAAATATCGAACTTGAAGCAACATGAATACTGAAAAACAAAAGAATTAGAGATAAAAAGAATAAATTCGACAGAAAATTGGTACTAATTTGTGTTTACTTATTTATTTGATTTGATTATTCTTTTCTCTTTGATAAAACATTTGAGCTAAATGCCACAAACCAGTGTGGATTGAACTAATTGTCACATATAACATAACAAATCTATAGTGATGATATTTAAGTGGGCTGCTTGAATCCATATATTATTGGTGCTATTGGATCCACTATATTTCTTGTTCTCTTGATGAACTGGGCTGTCCATTTTGATTTATGTCTATCATTCCCTATTTATTTTCTTGGGCATACTGGATATTTCATTTATATGTATTATTGGTGTAAAGATTTTTTTTATATTATCAATCAATCATAAATCATTATATAATTAAAAATATTTGACTCTTATCATAATTATCTTAAAAATCACACAGGATGGACTATGATTATAAAAGTTTTTGCACGGACGGTATCTCAAAATATCAAAATTAAACTCAAAAACAAATTGAATTCATATAACATTGACATTTTTACGTCAGTCCCTGAATGGAGAAAAAAAAGTTAATAATCTACGAGATGGATCTTGCAGCTGTCCAAAGCCTTGGGCCACATATGTTTTGAAAGGCCTAAAAGCCAGGTATTAGTGAAGTTCATGAGAATCCAATATGATGAGGGATTTCCTTTACTGAACTTTGTGGTTTGTATGTTACTAGCACGTTTCTCAAACTCTATGATCTCAATAAACTAAATGGGAGAGGTTTAATTGATTAATCTGAACTCAAGATTTTCACCTAGGATAAACCATTTAAGGTACCCTCCTCATGGAATCAATGCTGCATAAAATTGAAAAAGAAAAGGGTCCCAATATAGCAAAGAGAAAAAGAAAACTGAACAACCTTAATGAAGGGAAAGGGTGTGGGAAAAATAAGAAAGTGAGATAGTGGTTGGAATTTGGCTTGAAGCTTGAAAGCCATAGTTAAACTTGATCATAGGCTCCATTTGGAGAAAGAGAAATCAAATTTTCATTCTGAAATTGGAAGAATATAATGCAGTGTTTGAGATGCGATTGCAGTAGTGTGACTGGTAAATGTTGGGCGAACGTTGTATCATTATATTTCCAACTTGCAAGCAACAAAGCAATGCAAAATGTCTGGCCTCAATATTTCTTTTTGTTGGAAAATTAGCAATTGCAAAAATTAGGCGAATCTAACTTTCGAAGAAAAGCTTAGCGTGTGTTTAGTTTTCCATTGAAAAAGACCTAAAGGTATGTTCGCCCAAAAAAGTGCTAACAACACACTCTTTCTAACACAATTCATGTGGGTCCCACTATTTTTTGAATAGTTCTCATTAATTCATGAGTCCCAGTTGAATTTTGTAGGACCCACATGAATTTCAACCAATTGGAGGGAGTGTATCGGAAAGAGTGTGGTACTAGCATTTCTAAAAAAACTACTTAGATACTTTGCTTTTGGTCAAATTTAAGTTTGGGTCATTTCCTAACGAAAAACCAAACACACCATTAAAATGAAGAGTTGGAAATGATTTGTTAACCACCACTCATTTAGTTCAACCAACGTTCGATTAATCTTGTGTGTTTTTCAAGCCTAGAAGCACTTTGTTCAGGGAATTCAATGAGAGATTTTGGTTCAACAATGGTTTTAATTTCTGTTAAGGTTTCAAGGCTTTCACTTAAGGGTTTCAATATCAAGGTTTACATGACAAGATATTATTGGTAGAAATGTGATATGGGACAACAAATCCTCATCCCTTAATATGAACCTAATTTTAAAGGTTGGAGTGCCTTATAGTACACCATTCTTGATCCCCTTTCTCTGCCCATGGCACCTTCATTGTGGATGGTAAAGATGGTGGAGCATTGGGTTTGTGAAATTGAGTATGAAATGGATCAAAGGCAACAATATCTTTGACTTATATCATAGTTATCCCCTCGGGGTACTGAATGATATTGAAGAGCTGACTTCTCTTAATCAAATTTTCTCTATATGCAAGAGTCAAAGATGGAACTCCTGAACACTTGCTTAAGGGATCGAGTCTGTTACTTCTTGAACCAACCACATGTTGGTTAATGAGTTTTTTTTAACACACTTGATGTAATAAAAAAAATTTAAGATGTAATAATGTTTTAATTTCAAGGGATGTATACATAAAATTAAAAAATAAATAAAGGGGAAGAACATCAATTAATGAATATAATAATGTATAAAAACAATATGCATAATCTAGAATTTTACCGTATGTTATCTTAATTAGTAAATGCATTAGTTATTTTCAACCTAGAGCCGCCTCTCTCTCTCTCTCAACCTTTCCTTTACTCTTTTCCTTCTTCCTCAACCACCGGAAGGGGGTGGTTTTGAGTCATCTTTTGGCCTGGAATCACCCCTCTACATTGTTTTTTCTCTCATTTTATCTAAATAAGTGGTTGTTTCACATAGATCTGGTTTTTCTTTGGTGTTTTCGTCGTCTGCGTGCGGCGGTATTTTGTTCGTCGTATTGTTGCGGCGTCGTTTGGTTTCCCGTCTTGTTGCGGTGTTCGTTTGGTTCAGATTGGCAGATCAGTTTCGATCTATTACAGATTCAACCAAGACTTGGGTGTCAACGTTAGAGATCCGGAGGCATGAGTATTCCGGTCACTTTGATTTTGTCACATTTGTAGGCATTTTGCCGTGTTATGCTATTAACCTGGGTGCTGTGAGTTTGTTCGCAGATTCATTCTTTTCGGTTTTTAGTGATGTTGAATTTGTGTTGTTTTTGATGTATTTTACCAATTTGAATGAATGAATATCTTTTTAGTATATAAAAAAAAAAGGTAAATGCATTAGTTTTTTTTTTCATGTACAATACTTTAATATGCATTTGGCACATTTAAGAAATGATTTAATTGACATGTATTGTCAATGTAAATATTTTTTTTATATTGTCAATCAATTATAACTTGTCACATCAGCTATAATGATTAACTCTAATTCTAATTATCTCAAAAAATAACTCATATATACCATGATTTCTAAATGATCGACAATGTAAAAAAAAATTTATATTGATAGTGTATAACAATTAAACACTTTAGGAAAACTTGTCTTTTTTGTTGAATTATGATACCCAAATGATTTGCTCAAAGCCTCTAACGGAAATTAACTTGTGAATTTCCTTAGTCAAAGTAGTAGAAAATATATATCTGCAAAAGAAATGTCACAGTTCAAAATTGGCATTTTCTTAATGGACGAGCATTGGATAATTTTAGGCAAAGGGTGATACCAAATGTGAGAACGACTATTCAGAACAACTAAAGTCAATGATAGAACTAAGGGAAGGATCATTCCTCCAAATTAAAAGGTACCCTCGCCATGTCTGAATAAGTAATTTTAAATACACATATTCCACCCCCAGACCCCCCACACATTTTACACAATTTTTCTTCTATTTTTTTTTTTTTTATAATTGATCCCATGTTAATTTTTTAAAGATTTATATTTTGATTTTATCACATCAGTTTTATATAAGTTACAAGTAAATGTAAAAAAGAGTTGTATCAAGTGAAGTTTTATCCTTTGGGGCTCATAATGATTTCAAAGTTATGTTGGTCTCATGGTAAGCTAGCTATACTCTAATGGCCTGTTTGGGAGTTTGGGAGTTGGAAGGAGAAGGGAGGGGGAAAAAATGATGAAAGAGGAATAGCTTTCAAAGTCTTTCAAAACCCTCCCATAATTCATTGTTTTAGGTTCTGTTTGTGAGTGAGATTTTAGATTGAAAGGAAAATGAATGCTTATTTTTCATTTCTAAGTTAAGGAAATTATAAAATAATTTATAAATGGTGATTGAAAAGTTATATAATCATCTATTATTTTATTCCTTTATTTTTTAAGAAAACTCAAATATAGATTCACATGTAGATTAAAAAGAATAAACATTCCCTTCCCTTCCCCTCCAAAATCTCACTCCCAAGCACACTTTAAGTTTATCCAAATTGGGGGTTTTGGTTCTTTTGTTAAAAAATAAACTAGGGGGTGTTGGAAGACTTTGAAGGCTATCCTCCCTTGCCCATCCATTTCCCCCTCCCTTTCTCCTTAACCCATTCCTCTCCCTTCCCTTTCCAACTTTCAAACAAACCCTAAAGAAATAATTAAAATTAAAGTTCTACAAAATTTTAGACCCTAAAGAAATAATTAAAATTTAAGTTCACCAATACACATAATTTATTACTCACATTTTACACATAAAGAAAGCCTCTTAAGCATGATAGTGCTTAAGGTTTAGTTTCACATTAATACATGTTGAAATACTTAATTCAAGATAAGAAAAGTTAAATAATGTCAAATACACCAACGCGGATTGGTCTAAGTGTCAAGGAGCAATTCCTCTTAAGCAACATCTCAAATTCAAGTCTTATGAATGAAAGAAAAAAAAAAAGGTGCTAAGAGAGTTTTATCCTCATAAATAGGTCTTTCCAGCTCGAATTAGATTAGTCATAAACTCGTAGTCCAATATGATCTTCGAATATGGAGGATCTCAAAAAAAAAAAAATCAAACAGACGGAAATTAGAATGGAAAGGAAAGACGGTAATATGGGTACTGTAGTTGTGTGGTAGCTGATGCTATACTACTATTTTACAATACATTGTACGTATAATTTGCAAATTTATGCCCAAGACAATGCTTAATTTTATTTTAACTTATACTCAATTTACTCAACTTTCTTTTTTGGTAAATATGAAACTTATGCTTAATTATTTACTATTTTTTTGTCAAAAAAAAAAATAGTAAATAATTGCGCAGATATTATGGCCAAGTTGGGTGGTGAAGGAAAACAGACTTGCTTTTAAGTCCTGGGCTCATGGCCCATGCATTCTCTTGCTGTGTGGTTCAGGCTCTCTTGTTTTTGTTTTTTACGACAGTGGTTCAAGCTCTTGAAGGAGACTCTTTGGCTATTTTTCTCATAAATTTAGTTTGTTGGTTTTTCCTTTCTTTCCTATTGTACCAAAAAAAAAAAAATTTTAGTAATTATAGAATTCAGTGACTTTTTCGAATGATTAAAATGACAGGAGATTTTTTTTTTCTTTTCCATTTTAAGTGTGTAATACAAACTACGGACATTAGTAAAATAAATAATTATATTTCATTTTGACTTGAAGGAATTATATTTTATTGGAAAATATCATTATATAATGTTTTACATATAAAAGTTATTTTTCAATATAATTATATTTGATATTTGATCGGGATACAAGGCATTGTGCAGCTAAAAAATTATCCTAATAATTATTTTCTTCAAAATATATTGATTAGTATGACATATAAAATTTTATGTACAAATTTATATATAATATAATACTTTTGCATGATATTTCTCTCGTTAATAGTTAATTTTTTCAAATAAAATTTCCCTTTCTGATCATATAATTAGCGGGGTGGGGCAACATTTTAAAGATATATTCCAAAGAAAAATCCTAGTGGACCAAACTTGATCCCAGTCAAATAATTAAGGAGATATTGAACCAGAGCTTTCAGTTGGGTAGGACCAAGTGACCAACGATTCCATGTTATATTGTGGAACTTGAACCAAAGATATTGCAAAGGAAAATAATAGTGGACCAAAATTTCTAGGATCATATATTAAAACTGCTTGCAGGGTAGGCCCGATGATTCACAGGAAATAATAAGGAAGAATTGGAATATTAGTATGTTGTAGTGAAGGAAATGATATAAACATTCTTACGCCTCAGTAATTTTATTTAGAAAATGATTCTTTGAATTGAATTTAAGTATAAAATGAGTATATACGAATTTCATTTTTAAATCTTAATTCCACTTTAACTAATCAAGATAGATATTTTTATTTTATTTTCTGACTTGACATTGAAACTTATTTTAAAGAAATGTTATCCTTTTCCGTAACCTGCTACAAACAGCTGGGGATATAAAAGTCAAACCATAGGTAGAGATGCGAAATGGAATCTGAATTGTATTTTTTTTTTTTTTAAGGAAACAACTTATTTCATTTCATTCAAAATAATGTCATCAATACAGGAAATACTATAATCGAAAACTTGGTGACTAGCAAACAATTTCGACACCCTAGCTAGGAGATGAGCGACAGAATTGGCTTGTCTCCGAATAAAACTAACCCCGAAGTTTTGTAAAGAAAGAAGTTTCTGTTTGCAGCATGAAATGATGATACCAAATTCTGTTTGATAGTTGTTGTCCCCACACACACCATCTATAACTGGTTTGCAATCCACCTCAATAGATACTTTGTGAACACGAACCTCAACCAGCCAGGTGATAGCTTCTAGTAAGCCCCATGCTTCAACTTCTTGCGCAGGAGGAGTACCTTGGAACAGGCAAGTCTTAGCCTTTAGGAAAGCACCTCTATCATCCCTTAGGCAAATACCAACAAAGCAACCAAGATCCTAAAAAAGAACTGCATCCACGTTGCACTTGATGCTCTCTAATAATAATGAAAAATGTATTTTGAATATTTCGAATATAATATTTAAGTGAACTAATTAAAAATGTATTCCATTTCTTATAAAAAAAAAAAAGAAGAAAAAAATAATATTTAAGTGAACTCCATATTTAGTTGTGAATGTAATTGGATGATACTATATATCATATGTGTTTCAAAACAAAAAAAATACTACATATCATATATTAAATTAAAATAAACGTATTTCTTATAAATATAATTAAAATTTCCTCAAAAAAATATAAATAAAAATATTATTTCAATACTATATTTTAACTAACTAAACAATATAAATTTATTTTGTAAAAAAAATAATATAAATTTATAATACTTGAGGTTATTGAGTCCGCATTCGGCACGATTATAGTTTGCTAGCCGGGGGAAAGGGTTAAAATAGTAAATTCATATATGCACGTTCTCACTATTTTTTTTTTTAACTGATCACTATTAGTTTGTTGCTTACAAATCAATACAAAAATGTTTATCTCATCGCTATGTTTATATCTAAATCCTAATTATCTAATATTTACTTATTGTCTTTTCCAAGACAAAAGTGATTTGATCAAAATTATAAAGTGATTGTTTGATTTAGATTTTGAGTTATCCAAAATCATGTTTACTTATGAAAGTGATTTTGGGATTTCGAAAATGTTTGTTTTAAATTTTGCGTCCAATAAAATCAATTATATGGATTATCTAAAATTGATTTTAAGAGAAATACAAATTCATAACTTTTTTGTTAAATAGAATTGATTATAGTGACACCCACAGAATTCTTTATATTTATACTTCAAAAGGAATTTTATTTTATCATCCAAACAAAACAAATTCTTTTAAACTCGCTTTTAAAATATTATTACTAAATCAACACAAATCTTTTCAACCTCCATTGTTATAAAATCAATTCTTTCAAAATCAATTTTATCAATATCTAAAACAAATGGACCTAAAATATGTGTAAAAAAAGTATGTATAAAAATCGATGTAAATGAATATCATTATTATTACCAAATAGATAAACAATAGTGCTAATAGGAGTTGACACATCTGATAAAACCTTCCGCTCATATTAGCTGTGACTTGGGTTATATTCCTAGATCTCCCTTATTGATAGGTAAGTAAATTCTCATATAAATTCTCACAGAGGTTGGTGGTACTATCTGACCTTACAAGAGGCGTGCTTCCCCGAACTAAAATTTTTTTCATAAGAAAAAAAAAAAAGATAAACAATAGCTGACGATTACATAAGGTTGGACAAGGTTTATTGATACCCTCGTCTCGCCATTTATTACCACTCCTAACCAAGTAAAATAGTAAATAGAATTTATTTATTGAGAAGAGAAAAATATGATCATGAGTACCAAATTTTAGATAAATTAGATATTTATAGGTATGTAATCTTATAGTCAATCTTATAGGTATGTAATCTTATAGTCAATATTTGTATAATTAATTTACTTAATGGGAAATTTCAATTACTCAACAATTAAATTATTCGTTAATAATTTCAATGTCCATAAAAATATATTATTAAATAGAGTAATATATTGAAAACTCACACCCCAATGAGGCACTCTTGAAACGAGAATTAAAGTTTATACTTTAGTTGGGGAGGTTGTGAAAATCAAAGGTTAATTCCTTACTCTAAGTTATCGATCATGGATTAGTATCATAGACAGTCTAAAGGGTCTAAACTTGTGGAGATGCCCGAGATGCCAATGGAAAATCAAAAACCCTAATTACGGTGGTTCATATAAAAAACTTTAAATAAAAAATTGATGGAAGGGTTTTCAAATTACAATAAAATCCGTAAAATTATCTATCCTTTGTGTATTTTAGTGTTTCTAACCATTCACTTATATATATATTTTTTAATCTCATTCCTTATTTATGTTAACAATATATGATAATTTATAGTCATATAAATTGTATTGAAACTCAATACAGGGCATTGGCCCAACATTTATTTAGGTCTAAAACAAATTCTAAGACGAAGTCTTTTGAAACGTTTTTTTTCCTTAAAAATGCTAATGTAAGCTAGGCCGACGCTAACTGACCGACACTAATTAGTTGTCACCTAGCATCGGCTAGCCTCTAGCTAATGTTAAATATTTTCTTGTAGTGTACATAATTTTTTTTAGGTTTATCTATTTAATTTCAAATTACCTTTTTACTTTAGGGACCCAGTTGAAAATTTTATATAAGTTCAGGGATTCAATTAGAAAATATTTAGTTCAGGGAACCAATTGAAACTTTTATTTAAGTTCAGGGACCTAATTAAAAAAAATTTTAGAGACTAATTCAATAATTAAACCTTCTTCTAAACCTAAAGCAAGGGACTTATTTGCTTGGTCCGGGTCCGTCTTGACTCAATAAAGTTGGTCTCTGAGGCCCTTGAAAAAATGAAACAGGACCGGTAAAAAAAAAACTTGGATAAAACAAGAACCTGAATCACGGGCATGAGTTGTTTAGGCTACTGATCAAGAGCCCCCCCATTTCCTGGTTGCCTTCGACGTTACATTCCAAAAATGGATTGTGTCTCCACAAGATTTGAAGCAATATTCATATCACTTAAGACATCTTCTCAAACTTTATTTATTCCCTTCCAAAGACATGAACGAGTTCATTAGTGGGTCCATTTTGCAATTGAGAATTCGAGGAAGGGAAAAGGCCACTTTATTTTATTTTTTTGCATTGCATGCAGTACGCACTCAAGCGCTTTTCACACGTAATTTAAAATGTTGTAGTCTTTTGATAAAAAAAAGGAGAGAGATCAAAAGAGAATCTCCCTTATCTCTGCTTTTGTATCTCTAAAAGATTACCTCGTGGTTTGCTTTGAAGTTAAACTTATATTTTTCCATTTGTTAATCATTTAAAGGGTGACTTTTAACCCTTGTCTTAGTGCAGCTAGGGTTTCTTTTCATATGGTTTAATTTGGAACAATAACCTTAATTTCACGTCCTACACTATCTTTTATCCATATATGCACATAAGATTCTTTTTAGTGACAAATATGGACTATATATGTAATGACAAATTAAAATAATAATTAATAATTTGAATAACTTTTTCACCCTATTTACTAGCAGCTAGTCAACTACGGATATGATTTTCATCGAGCAGCAAACACTGGATACGTGGAATATGCACGGGGCTCGTTTAAAAAGTTATGGTAAAAAACGATCTTTTAAAAAAAATTATAGAAATTTTTGCAAAAAGAAAGACATATTTCGTATTTGCGTACAGTATTTAAGAAGTATATACTAGACACCGCTTTCTTCTACCATTCTGTTATTTGGACATTAAAAAAAATGAGATAATAGAAATTGGTTAATAAAGTTTAAAATTATTAATTATTCATTGAGTTGTACTAATCAAGATTTTGTATATTGTTAACTAAGTTGCTGGTTAACGAGTTATCCTGTCTATAAAAATGTACCCATTAACTAAGTTTAATACGTTATTAACCACGATTTTGAACATTATTAATCAAATCGAATATAATTTTCTATTTTTGATGTCAAAATAACACTTATGTAAATTTCTTTTTAAAAAAGTGCTTATTTTAAAATTAAATGAATTGGGACGAGCTATTTTTTATTTAGAATCCTGATATCTAGAAATCACATTAGACGGCGACTAATCAAACTGACTATTAATTAATTGTACTTCTAAGATATTTACATACTGCTTGTCTTTTGATTTAAGTTTTTGTAAAAAAAAAATTCATTTTATTTTTTAATTCGTTGCATATGATATTCACTAATGACTTAAATAGGAAAGGAGTAAGAAAAATTGAACTAATTTTGTTCACCAAAAAAAAAATTGAACTATTTTTTTTTATAAGCCAAAAGTAGATTGTCAATATAAAGGATACTTAAAACCCATATTCAATGAGAATCAAATAGATCAACAAACTATCAGACCACCTACCAAACGTTACAAATAGATCCCTGCTAGGCTATTCAACCCCATGAGCAAAGTTTTTACATGATGTGACTAAAGTAGCATATCCAAGAGAATTATAAAAAACTCAGCTACCCTAAGAAGTATTAAAATATATAGCACCAGCAATCACAAAATTAGTGAACAACTTTTAAGCAAGATAAGGGTTAATGCATCAATCGGTAAAAGAGAAACAACCTTTCTTAACCAAGCTATTATATACACCAAGTCCAAACTTGGATTTTAAACAAGTCCGTTGCCTTATCAAAATCCAAAGTGCATTGTTTGAAGATCAAATCATTCCTATGTAGCCAAAATGGCAAAATGGTTGCAAACCAAAATATTCTCCAAACAAAAGTAGCTCCTTCAAATTGCCAATCAATTGATATAGAGTGAACTAAATATAAAGTGAAAAACGTTTAATATGTGCTTACGATCAATTGATATTGACAAACGTCGATACAAGTTATGTTTACCTTGATGGTTTTCCGGTCCAACATAAACAAAATCATGGATAGTTGTATTCATAGGCTGTGCAATGCTTATATATGCTTGAACATCCTCATTCTTTGAGCCAGCTTTTGGAAGTGAGATCCAAACACATTTAACATGGTATCAGAGCAGAATTTTGCAGACAATGTGGGAATTGGACGTTAGCAAGGTTCTTAAGCTGTGTAATGCTTATATATGCTTAGACACCTCCATCATTTGAGCTAGCTTTTGGGAGTGAGATCCAAGCACATTTAACAATATTAAGAGTCAAATAATTTTAGAGTTGAATTTGTATGCACTGTAAGTGTACATATTTTTACACTGACAACCAATTAGGAACCTTGAAATTGATGACTTTTAAGATAGTTATGATAAGAGTTAAACATTTTTAATAATGTATCAATTTCTGATTGGTTGACAATGTAAAAAAGTTTTACACTGTTAGCATATACCAATTAAATCCATAATTTATGATTGATAGTATAATTTTTTTTATATTAACAATATATCAATAGTTTATCCAAAAAAAAAAACACTATACCAATAAAATGATTACAAGATTTACCTGAATTCACATGTATCTTGCAGATGCATAATTAATTATGCAGAGTAGTGCTTTTAAGATATGTTAAAGGATTAATAGTGTGTTCGGGAAAGCCGGAAAAAAAGATTATGCTAATAATGGAATGATTAAAGGTGAGAATAAAATGTGATTGATGGATGCAGGGTTATTATTATAGGTTAATAATTCACACATATAGTAAACATGTGACTAGCATCGAAAAAAATACTTTGGAGCATTTGAAACTTTCGGAAATTAATAGTTAGTGCCACGTGTGTGGTGGCTTAATCATGAACGAAGAGGCATCCTGGCATACTACTTGCTGGAAAAAGGAATCAAATAGGCAGCTACAACAAATTCCGTGGTGTCAACATGAAAGAAAAAACAAAAATTATATATTTTTTACACCAAAATATCCATGAAAAAAAAAATGCTTAAACCGTAAAAGAAAAAACAAAAATTATATATGTTCACACAAAAATTACTATGCCATTTTTGCATATCATTCGTCATGCAGTTAGACAAATTGTTCCTCTTGAAAACGTCAACTTCATGAAGGTACGTTATGAATTTATTTTCTTCAGTACAATAATATCTTATTTAAGTATTACATACAATAAATAATTAAATATGTCACATTCTTATTTGGACTAACACTTTTTGGAACTAGTGGAAATAGGGAGGAAAGAAAACCTTCTGTACTTCTTGACACTACTTGTGCTCTGCCTTTGCCCTTTGGGTTTAGTAAATTTTGCTTAAAAAAAACTGAGAGAAAAGCGATGGATTCGTAAATTTCTCTCCATTTGATAAGGAAGGAGAGACAAGTGAGAGGAGGAAAATCGACTTGAGGCCGATGGGTGTAGAAATTATTTTTCCGCTGGCCAATGAGGGAAAAACATGGATAACGAGCCCCTCTCACTATTGTAGAGATTTTTTTGTTAAAAAGACCAAAAACCTAATTTTACCTAATCTTTGAATTGTTATATGAGAGAATTTATGTCACTTCTCAAATGTTTAACTTCTTTTTTACCCCTAGTACCCTTATTAATCCAAACTTTGCTTATAAAAAAAAAACAAATATTTATTTTCTTTACTTTCACTTTTTACCTAATCAAACAAGATAATAAAAGGTTTAATTTTCTCATAATTATTGAGTTGGTCCCTGAACTATTTGAGAATTTTCAAGTAGGTCCTTGAACTTAAAAAATTCTAATTAGGTCCCTGACCTTATATAAAATTTTCAATTGGGTCTCTACCGAACTAAAAAGTTTCTAATTTGGTCCTTAAACTTATATAAATATTCCAATTGGGTCCCTAAAGTAGAAATGTGACAATATAAAATAAAAAAAATAATAAAATGATAGATGATGAAAAATAGAAGAAGAAAATACTGTTTGACATAATAATAAAATGATAAAAGATAAATATGAGAGAAAAGACTCACTATTTATAATAATAATAATAATAATAATAATAATAATAATAAAATATAAAATAAAATTTAGTGAGAAAAGTTATTGTTTAGCATAATAATTAAATAAAAATAGATAAATTTGAGTGACAAAATTTAGCTCTTGAAATGATAATAACAAAATGATGAAATATGAAATTGTGCTAGAAAGTTCAATTTATGTTTTATAACAAAATATTAAGAGATTAAATTGATAAACCTCAATTAAAAAATATACATTTTTAAATAGTAATTTATTATTAAAGGATGATTTTGAAAAATAAAAATCTGTCAAGTAAAAATAAAATAGTAAAGGATGAAACTTAGCAAAGAATGTCATTGTTTTAACAACAAAGTTATTGTTTGAAATAATAAATAAAATAAAAAATCTAGTTAAGTAAATATCACATCTTATTATTATTATCTCACAATCATCTTTTGTCATTTTATTATTATGTCAAACAATATTTTTTTTTTCTAGATTTCATTATCTATCATTTTTTATTTTTTATTTTATATAGTCACTTTTACTTTAGGGACCCAATTGAAAATTTTGTTACAACTGATGTACACAAATGTAACAAAGATATATATATATATATATATATATATATATATATATAATAAAAACTCAATGCATAATTAGTTATTGAAAAAAAATATAGTAAATGCCAACCAAACACTACCAACAACAGCCAAACACATTAGATATAAACTCAAATTGTATGTCTTTTCATAATGTACTCAAATAACTCATGCCTAACTCCTTATGTTCAAGGGTTAACTTATATACTAACTATTTTCTATCATACCTTGTTTAAATTGTCACCTTTTAAAAATAATGTTATAATCTTTAAAAACTTTCATATAACATTTTTTAAAAAAATTAACTTTTAACAAATCAAATAGTTGAAATTTATAACAATATCCCCCGGCAAAAAAAAAAATTTTAACTTTTACTTAAAAAGAAATCTTTTGGGTTTAATATGATATGTTTGGTAAATTTGAGTAAAATAAAAAAACGATTTCATAAAAATAAATTATTTTTAAATAAGATAGAAGCTTTAAGTTCATTTTAAAAGGCGTTATATTATTTTAAAATCAATAACACTCTTCACATTTCACCCATTCAAAAATAACAATCAAATGAATATTATTAAACTATCAAATAATTTTATACCTCTTTTTGTAATTAATATATAAAAGTGATTTTTTTTACACAAATCAAATGAAACAAATTATTTTAAAATCGTTTTACAGTAAATACATCCAAACATAAAAATGAGTTTATTAAAATTAATTATAATAATTGATTACAGATATGATTGATTTTTGAAATAATCTATTTTTTACAACTAATCCAAACACATAATTTATATAATAAGCCACGTATATATTACGGATACATCCATGTATCTGTTAACATTTTGATATATTGTATTATTTTTTATACAAGAAGGGGCTTTAAGCCCAAGAGGAAACACTATGACTAAAGAGATACATGACTGGGTAAGGAAGCCTCTGAAACATCACCCAACATGAGTAAACAACTCAGGATGAGGATAACTAATTTCCTTAAAGCCACAATCCCTTTCCAAACAGTGATTTGCAAGCCAGTCAACACATGTAATGTCCTATCTCAGAATGTGGCAGAAGGATATATCCCATGGACGAAGCTCTAACTGTTTGATTTTGCGTAGCAGAGAGTTGTTCAAGCCTTCATTCTCTCCTCTGGATAAAAGATTGATAATAGAGCTAGAATCACTTTCTACCATAACTCTTCGAAATCCACGATGCCAAGCCAGAAGAAGCCCCTTGTAAATTCCCCATAGTTCAGCAGTTAGGGTCGAACAGAGACCTTAATGACATATGAAGCCAACGAGCCAATTTCCCGTTTCCTTTCTGATCAGCCCACTCCATCCGCCATCATCTGGATTTCCCTTTGAAGACCCATCCGTGTTGAGCTTCACACAACCTGCTGGAGGAAATGTCATCTAACATTTATAGACTAGCGCCTCTCTTTATTCTCATTATGTGAACCCGATGTGCCTACCATGTCACTGATGAAAAACTTGATAATTGTAAAAGCCATCCTCACAAAGCCAGTGATTACGCCATTTCCAAATGAATCAACAAGTTATACAAAAAAAAATTCATCATTTTTTATTTTAATAATTAAGAAAGAGAAATAACGATAATGTTAATTTGTCAAGATATTATTAGATGTTAGTGCAAAATTCGTTTATATTGACAGTATATAGAAATTAAACTCTAAAAATAATTCATATTAATTTATATTATATGACTAAAAAATTAATATTTGGGGCTAGTCTTCCTATTAACAAAAATAAAGGAATGTTATTATATGCACATAAGTGACACTTAATTTTGATATATACTTCTCATAATTTTTATATTATTATTTAATTACATACTATCATATTAAAATATTTAATTATTATAATAGTGATTTTTTAATATATATATATATATATATATGGATTAAAGTAGTATATATTGTAACATTTTGATATGTGTCCTTTTATTTTAATAACTAAGGTAGAGAAATAACAATAATGCTGATTTGTTAAGATATTATTGGATGTCAATGTAAAAATCATTTATACTAACAATACATAGAAATTAAACTCAACATCTTATTCGTAAATCTCGTGTAGTTAACATCATCGTTATTTATGTTTCAGAAATGATGTTTGGATAACAAAATATTATCCAACACCGTATAAACATAAGGTGTAGTGAAAAAGTGTTATCGGACCAGATAACACGTAAGTGATAAAAAAAAATCGGTGTCCCGTATTGTTGTCATTTTGTGATGTCAGAATTTCATAACTATTATGTTTTCACTAGTTCTTTACTTCTTTCTCTCATTTTTATTCTTTAGATTCTCATGATGTACTTTGAGCGCAACTATAGAGACTAATCCTTAAGGTAGAATATTTTTATTTTAGAAGTTTGTAAATAACTAAGGGTGTGTTTGGATTGACTTATGAACAACTTATATAGCCTTATCCACTGGCATAAACACTTGTCAGTGTGTTTGTGAGAGCTTATGAAAACAGCTTATGCCATATCCATTAGCTGCTTTCAACTTATTTTGGTAAACTCTCCAGGATAGCTTATGAAAATAGCATATAGCTTATATGAAAATAATTTGACTATATTTTTTTTTTTTTGATTATAGAAATAACTTATATATAAGTAATAATTAAGCTGTTTACCAAATTGGCCATGAATCCAAGTTAATTACTTTTTCCAAAAACGACCAATAATAATAAAGTAAAATTCCTTTAAAACCCCTTTCTGTGGGGTTTTTACCAAACTGACCCACTTTTAGAAACTATTTACCAAAATAACCTAGTTTTGAAACTATTTACCAAACTAACCTAGTTTTAATTAAAATAATAATTTTTTTTTTAAAAAAAAAAAAAAAAAAAAAGCTGGCAGGCGCCACGTGTCACCACCCGGTGCAGTGGCGCCACTGCCAACAGCGCCATTGGTGGCGCATGTGGCAGTGGCGCCACTGCACCAGGTGGTGACACGTGGCGCCTGCCCCCCACCCCCCCAATCAGACATTTTATGGGCAGCCCTCCCCCCATTCCTTCGACCCATTCCCCCCTCCCTATAAATACCCCTCCCCAGTTCCCTATTCTCACACACACACACATTCACTTGTTATATTTCCTCTAACTTGTTTATTTTCTAACACTCTTTTAATTTTTTGCACAAAGTTTAGGTAAATGTTACATTATTTCTGATATCATTATTTTAGTTTTGTTAATTATATAATCATTTGTCAATATTCTGTTACTGTTTAATTTTTACACTCTTCTTTATCACTTATTATTCTGGAAGTGTTGACTTTTACTTTTATAATACCATATATTTGTATCATTTAACATGATATTTATTTGTGTTTTTTATTTCACCCCTTCTACCGTCTCCCCCTTCCACCAACACATATGTGTTAATTCCTTTTACACTCTGTTATAATAAATGTTAAATTTAATTAATTGGTTTATATTCATTTACTAACATTCTGCTACTTTTTTTTAACGTTGATCGTTGTCATTTATTTTTATGCTAATGTTGAAGTTAATTCTTATAATATATTTTTTGACAGATCTGGTAATTTGTTTATCTGTATTTTTTTAATTATGTCCTTTTGTTTTTTTAATTCAGAATTTACCATTTTTTGGTTATTATATTTATTTTGTTTTGTTTTCTTAGTTATTATTTAAGTTGTTGTTATTTATAATTTTTATTTATGTTATGGTTGTTATTTACTGCACACGTGAGAAGCGGGTAGGTAAGTGTCGGCATGATATTTTGACTCCTTTACTAACCACATGAATGTCTTCATGTGCTTAGTAAAAGAATCTAAACATCCTAATAACGTACATCACAGCAGGTTGAGAACTGTGACCCCCGTCTTGTGAAGTTGCAATCAACAGGGTACCACGATACTTACCATACAAGAATGTACCATCAACTTGTATTATCGGCTTGCAGTAATTGAACGCATCAACACATTGCTTGAATGTCCAAAAAACACGGAGAAACTTACGCCTTTGAATATCAACCCGATTACCAACAACGACAGGATTTGTCTCGATCTTATAATAGGCTCCTGGGGCATACAACTGTAAGTGCTCAAACCATTTCGGCAACAGAGCATACGATTCATCCCAATCTCCGAAGACATGCACTATCGCCTTTTGTTTCGCCTTCCATGCTTTCCGGTAAGAAATTTTGTATCCAAATGTACTTTGGATTCTTTCCCGTATAAGCCCAACGGTAACAGCAGGTTGTTCGCGGACCATGCCTGGCACAGCATATAAAATAAATTTTAGATCATGTCATATATGATTTATTGTACTGACCGCATTTAAAATCTTCATGAACAGTAATACCTAGAATGCATGAGCATACAAAGTTGGAGTCCATCTTTGCGTGATCTTGTGACAACATTGCATTGACACAGTTGTGAGGACCACCGTACTTCGACACTTCCCACATGTCTGACTTCTTCGACAAAATGGCCCTTAACCTCCAACGACAACCATCTGCACTATTTGGACAACGCACATCCCATAGGGATTTCAACCCCACATACAACTCCTGGCCGATCTGCCAAGATCCAGGAACGTCCATGCCTGCGAAATCCGTCTCTTCGTCCGGATGATTCCAATTAATATAACTGTAGTGTGGAGATGGATTGATGAATGGACCATGTGATTGAGCTGCAGTAGATTAACTTATTTTATATACGTACGCTATCGATTATAAGTATATTAGAATGGAATAACGTTATTAAAAACATACGTGAATGTTGTGGAACACCACCACCGAGCGGTACCGATGACACCGGAGGAACCAACCCGGATACTATTATATTGGACCCAGCTTCACATTCATCTTCGGAATCAGCTGATTCATGTGAATCACAATTTGTAAATTCATCGCCGTCTTCATCTGCATCTGAAACGGACTCCATTTCACTGTACCATTCCTCATCATCGCTAACTGATTGATCCGGCAAGTCATATTGTTGTACTTCAAGATTACCGTATAGTGGTTGATCAGGTATGATGGAGCTACCAACCAAATCAATGTCCACATAGATCTCAAGTGTTGTCAGATCCGGCGTTTGCAAAAAAGCGTCCAATATGCAACTCACATCCGCATCATCAGTTAATTGGTAACCGGTGAAAATTGGAGGTGTTATTTGTACAAGATATTTGGCCGTTATCTTTGAAATACACTGATTCCATTGAAGTTGCAACCTAGAATGTATCCGTGATCTCAGCGCTTCATACCTGATTCCTTGTTTTATTTTCATGAATTTGGTATTTCCTTCAAAAGTAAGGCCATGATCTCCATCATATACCCTACCGTTCCAGTAAAGCAAAACCCTAACAACTTGACTCATATTGTCGGCCTACAACAATAATAATAATAAATAAAAAAATTAACATGATAATAAATGAATAAATTACCACTGCTGATGGTATTTAACAATAATGAATTGTGCATACAACAAGGTAATAAGGCAGTATATTACCGGGTTTAATAGAAATTTTATATTTTATATACATCAAAACATCTGTTTGCTCGGCTACTGGCCAGTAGCAACTGCACAAAACATCCTAATAACGTACATCACAGCAGGTTGAGAACTGTGACCCCCATCTTCGCCTGGGAGCCAACCGCAGTGCAAAATTGGATCCTGTGTGGCTTTAGCCCCTTACCATCAGGCACCACGTCCTACATTACCTGTGAAATATGTTTACAGGTAATGAAGGATGTGGTGCCTGAAGGCAAGGGGCTAATGCCACACAGGATTCAATTTTGCACTGCGGTTGACTCCCAGGCGAAGATGGGGGTCACAGTTCTCAACCTGCTGTGATGTACGTTATTAGGATGTTTAGATTCTTTTACTAAGCACATGAAGACATTCATGTGGTTAGTAAAGGAGTCAAAATATCATGCCGACACTTACCTACCCGCTTCTCACGTGTGCAGTAAATAACAACCATAACATAAATAAAAATTATAAATAACAACAACTTAAATAATAACTAAGAAAACAAAACAAAATAAATATAATAAACAAAAAATGGTACATTCTGAATTAAAAAAACAAAAGGACATAATTAAAAAAATACAGATAAACAAATTACCAGATCTGTCAAAAAATATATTATAAGAATTAACTTCAATATTAGCATAAAAATAAATGACAACGATCAACGTTAAAAAAAAGTAGCAGAATGTTAGTAAATGAATATAAACCAATTAATTAAATTTAACATTTATTATAACAGAGTGTAAAAGGAATTAACAGATATGTGTTGGTGGAAGGGGGAGACGGTAGAAGGGGTGAAATAAAAAACACAAATAAATATCATGTTAAATGATACAAATATATGGTATTATAAAAGTAAAAGTCAACACTTCCAGAATAATAAGTGATAAAGAAGAGTGTAAAAAGTAAACAGTAACAGAATATTGACAAATGATTATATAATTAACAAAACTAAAATAATGATATCAGAAATAATGTAACATTTACCTAAACTTTGTGCAAAAAATTAAAAGAGTGTTAGAAAATAAACAAGTTAGAGGAAATATAACAAGTGAATGTGTGTGTGTGTGAGAATAGGGAACTGGGGAGGGGTATTTATAGGGAGGGGGGAATGGGTCGAAGGAATGGGGGGAGGGCTGCCCATAAAATGTCTGATTGGGGGGGTGGGGGGCAGGCGCCACGTGTCACCACCTGGTGCAGTGGCGCCACTGCCACATGCGCCACCAATGGCGTTGTTGGCAGTGGCGCCACTGCACCGGGTGGTGACACGTGGCACCTGCCAGTTTTTTTTTTTTTTTTTTTTTTTTTAAAAATTATTATTTTAATTAAAACTAGGTTAGTTTGGTAAATAGTTTCAAAACTAGGTTATTTTGGTAAATAGTTTCTAAAAGTGGGTCAGTTTGGTAAAAACCCCCCTTTCTGTTCACCTTCCTTTCTATTCATTCTTCTTTTTCACTTCATCATCATCATCATCTTCTACTTCTTCCCCTTCTCCTCTATCAACTCAATCACCGTTTCTGATTCTCTCTCTCACACTCACTCACATTGCTTCCTTCTCTAAACCCCCTTTTCCTCAAATACCCTTTCCCTCTTCTCCTATTCTCACTCTTACCACTATGCTCCAAATCTTGACACAGCAACAAGCACAGCAACATCCTCAAAGCAAAGCCACTCCATTTTCACTCATTTCCACCAATACCCTTCACAGGTTCATACACTTCAACTTCATGTTCTTTGCCAACCCATTATTATCTACTTAACAAGTTGTGTTGTTCATTTCTTAAATTTTTTTCTTTTTGCAAGTTCCTCTCTTCTGTACTGTTCCTTTAGAAGCTAAGATGGGTATTGAAAAAAATTAAAAAGGAAGAGAATTTTCATTTGGGGTCATGAGATTTTATGCATTCAAGTTGAGCATTCCCTTGTTCTGAGACTTGGCTTTTGCACTGTGTTTGATTTATTCAGATCTCTCCCACTCTCTTTAACTCAGAAATTGCCAAGCTTGCTCTTTTGCACTTGCGTTGTTGAGAATTGGCTTTGTCTTTTAAGTCTTCTTGTTATTGAAATTAATCTGTAACATTCAAGGCCCTTTTGTTTCTTTGAATTTTGAACCTTGAAAAGTGATTGCATTCTCCAAAATGTGCTCCTTTTTGGTCTAATTTGGGGTCCCATCTCTGCCTAAAGTTCCAATTTTTAGGACTCAATTCATCTTTTGATGTTAATTTGCACAAAATAAGAGGGGCTCCCCATTTCGGAATCTCCTCTAGTCCTATCTTCTTTTGCAGCTTTAAGTCATACACACGTGTCTCAACACTGTCCAATTTGTCAAATTTAAGGTGCTACCTTTTCAAGATGTTGCAAGTTTCTGTGATGCTCATGGTAGCTGTCTGTGGTGGTGGCTTATTGAATTTCTGAGCTTTGGACTATTCTTATTTCAGGTAACAAACTTGTTCAATTTCTTCTAAACTTGGTTGATTTTGAAATTTTCTTCCCAGTGTTTCAAATTTGTAATAATTTTTACCTAATATTCCTATAAGTTAGGTTGTGTTTTTGAGTGCTTATCATTGTAATGTTGAACCATATTTGGGGTTGACAAAAACCTTTACCTTACCTTATCTCTTTCACAGGTGTTTCGTATAATTGCCAGGTTGGAATTGAACATCTTTCACATGTAAATGTGACTTGGGGAATAGGTTTCATTTGTTATATCTCTTAATTTGTCACTCTAAGCATAATCAGCATATATAGATATGCTGGAACAGGAGTGTCTCCTTAGGTCACCATTGTTGCTGTGTATTTTCATTGGCTTCTTGCTACATCCTGTTGTGGTAGCAGTGATACCTTTGGGTTCCAAACTTTATGTGGTTGACAATGACTATTGGGTTTCCTCCAATGGTGATTTTGCATTTGGATTCTTTAACATTTCAGATGAACCTAACCAGTTTAGTGGTGGCATTCGTTTCAATTCGAAGTCTATACCATATAGCCAACAAACAGTGGTTTGGGTTGCAGGAGCTCATGTCGCAGTAGGTAACAGGTCCTATTTCGAACTCACCCTTGAAGGGGATCTGGTCCTGTTTGATTCATTACAAGGAGTGCCAGCATGGACCAGCAGAACAGGCAACCGGTCTGTTGCCTCAGCTGCTCTTCTTGATAGTGGCAATCTTGTTCTGATAGATAGATTGCAAAACATCATTTGGCAAAGTTTTGATTTTCCATCTGATACACTTCTCCCAGGACAGGCTTTTTCTGCTTATCAAACACTTCGCGCTGCAACCGAGAATCTGATGTCCAGCTACTACAGTCTTTACATGAATGCTTCAGGTTATTTGCAGCTTCGCTGGGAGAGTAATATTATCTACTGGACAAGTGAAAGCCCTTCTGCTTCAAATCTCACTGCTTTTCTTACCACCAGTGGAGCTTTGCAACTTCTAGACCAAAGTTTGAAACCTGTTTGGAGTGTGTTTGGAGAAGACCACAATGATTCTGTGAATTACCGATTTCTTAGGCTAGATGCTGATGGCAATCTCCGCTTATATTCATGGATTGAAACTTCAGAATCATGGAGATCAGTCTGGCAGGCTGTCGAGAACCAGTGCAAGGTCTTTGCAACTTGTGGTCAACTTGGTGTCTGTGTCTTCACTGCTTCAGGTTCTGCTGATTGCAGGTGCCCATTTGAGGTAACTGAGAATAACAAATGCTTGATTCCATATGAACAGGAGTGTGAATCTGGTGCTACGATGCTAACATATAAGAACACATATCTATATGGAATTTACCCCCCTGCTGATTTAGTTATCACAAGTAATTTTCAGCAATGTCAACAGTTGTGCTTGAATGACCCACAGTGTACGGTTGCAACCTTTTCCAACAACGGTAAACCACAATGCTCGATAAAGAAAACTCAGCATGTCACTGGCTATGCAGATCCATCTCTAAGCTCAGTATCATTTGTTAAGAGATGCTCAGGTCCTTTTGCTGTTAACCCCGGTCAAATGAAACCACCTCCGCCAAAACTGCCTCCAAGTCTTTGTGTTCCTTGTCTAATTGGAGCAGCGTCAGGCACATTTTTCATCGTTGCTATCCTCCAGCTGGGAATTGTTTATTACTGCATCTGCACAAGAAAAAACTCTACTGGGAGAAAAGTCAATCTAGCTTTCACATGCCCAGATTCAAAGGGCTTAATTGTGTTATCCTACTCAGAAATCAAGAGCCTCACTGAGGATTTCAAGAATCAAATTAGGTCAGATATGTTCAAGGGTGTGCTACCGGACAATCACCTGGTTGCAGTTAAAGACCTGAATGCATCCATAGAAGAAAGGAAGTTCCGGAGTGCTGTTGTGAAGTTAGGGAGCATCCATCACAAGAACCTTGTGAAGCTGGAGGGTTATTGTTGTGAGTCTAATCACAGATTCTTGGTGTATGAATATGCCGAAAATGGTTCACTGGATAAGTATATAGATGATTGCACTCTTTGCAAGAGTCTAACTTGGAGAAAGAGAATAGAGATATGCTCAAGTGTGGCAAAGGCCATCTGTTATTTGCACTCTGGTTGTAGAGAGTTTGTAAGCCATGGAAATTTGAAATGTGAGAATGTCTTATTGGATGAAAATTCAGAGGCCAAGGTAACCGAATTCGGGTTTGCAATAGTAGATGGTGAAGCCACATATTGTGGCTCTTCAGCTGAGAAAGATGTAGGGGATTTTGGCAAGTTAGTATTAGCCTTGTTGAGTGGATGTAGAGATAATGGAGAACTTTGTGAATGGACATATAAGGATTGGATGGAAGGGAGGGCAGGTAATGTGGTTGATAAGAGAATTGATGGTGGTGTCAATTTAGAGGAACTAGAACGTGCATTAAGAATTGCATTTTGGTGCCTTCAAAATGATGAACTTAGAAGGCCTTCTATGGGTGAGGTAGTGAGAGTACTAGATGGTACATTGAATGTTGACCCCCCACCACCTCCATTTGCTTTACAGGAAGATGATTCATAAGAAAATGGTTCAGAATCAGTGATTCAGTAGTGTTGATGCTAGCTAAATTTGTAGGAACTTCTGTTCATTTATTTTACAATTTTAGTTACCTTCAATATTCAACTTGTATAGTAGGACTAACATCTTCTAGCTGAAAAATAGCCATGCCAATTATTTTTTGCCCCTCTCAACCTATAAGGGGTTCATTTGAGATTTCCGGCATCTGCTTCAATTTAAGTCTCCATTTGTCACCACATACTCGAAATTGAGCACTGTCCCTTTTTTTTCTTTTTCTTTTTCTTTTTTTGGAGTTGTATATATATTCGTTATTATCTATTCAACAAGGACAAAGTATGCTAATGTAGAATTTCAGTTTTCAGTTGTTGGCATTGGGTGAGTGATTATACCAAGGTTAGATGATACATCCAACCATGCAACTACACTTGAGAGTTGAGATATATTTTTTACCCACGTCACAAAATTACTAGGTAACGCTCTTGCAGTCACTTTAACTATTTTGAAAAGTTGAAGTTTAACACGGCATGTGGTAGCCCACGGGCATTGGAAGGGTAAATACGTCCAACGGATTAGATAAATCAATAAATGCATCCGACGGTTCACATTATTATTGAAGAGAGGCTGGAGAGAACTTGATGGTAGAGAATACATATTCATGTAACACACAACAATGTTATGTATACATGCCTCAGTTTCCATCCGTTTAATTTTCTTTATTTAATTACATACGGTTATCTTATTTGAATATCAAAATTTGGACATCATATGTGATATCGTATATGTTTATCTCTATCTCTTACTTATTTTTTAACTTTTTATATACACACATTTCAAAAATACATCATAAATAACAAAGGGACACCGTATGGTATCCTTATTCTATTGTTCAAAAAACTTTGGTTTAATGAACATTTTGGTCCCTGAAAAGTAGGTGTGTTTTGATTTTAGTCCCTGCACTTTTTTTCCTTTGGTTTTGGTCCCTATAAATTTAAAACTTTTGGTTTTAGTCCCTGCCGTCAGTCACTCTCTGTTAAGTGCTGACGTGGCTAACGGAGTGCCACGTCAGCACAGCCACGTCATAAAAAATATTAATATTTTATGCCATGTTGGTTGCCACATATGAAAATAAAATTTGGTTTTAGTCCCTGAAAAGTGAGTAAATTGTGGTTTTAGTCTTTATATTTTTTTTTTCGTTGGTTTTGGTCTCTGTAAATTTAAAATTGTTGATTTAAGTCCTCTTGTCAGTTATTAAGTGCTGATATGGCTAACAAAGCATCACATTAGCATTGTCACGACAGTTTAATTATCATTATTTTAAGTCACGTAGGCTGCCACATCATAGTATTAATTATTTAAATATATTAACATTAAGTATTATTATATTTAACCATTATATTATTTTAATTTTTATTATTATAATATTATAACTATTTTTTCTTATAAAACATGACTATAATTTCTTCTTCCTTTTTCTCCACCGTTCCTCCTTCATTCTATAGTAATCTTGCTTCCTCCTTCTGAAGCGTTTCTCCATACCATCTAATACATTTTTTCTTTGTTCATTTAGACTTGCGCTTTACTTCTTTGCTGCATAAAGATTGTTGTCGTGACAATGCTGACATGGCGCTCTCTTAGCCATATCAACACTTAACAGAGTGTCACGACGGCAGGGACTAAAATAAAAAGTTTTAAATTTACAGGGATCAAAACCTATGAAAAAAAAAAGTATAGGGACTAAAACCAAAATTTACTCACTTTTCAGGGACTAAAACCAAAGTTCATTTTCATACGTGGCAGCTGATGTGGCATATTTGCTGACGTACCGGTACTGACGTGGCACTCCGTTAGCCACGTCAGCATTTAACGGAGAGTGACTGACGGCAGGGACTAAAACCAAAAGTTTAAAATTTACAGCGACCAAAACCAAAAGAAAAAAAGTACAGGGACTAAAATCAAAACGCACCTACTTTTCAGGGACCAAAAAGTTCATTAAACCAAAAACTTTTCTCTATTTTATATATAGTACGCGTGTAACTACGAGTTACCTTATCGTTAAAAGAAAAGGCAATACGTGGTACTGCTAGAAAGTTGTACTATAAACGAACACTCTTGCCTTATGTTGAAGAGTGGGCTATGATGACGTACTAGGCCCAAAATACTTGCAATGTTTGATGGAGCTCTTGTCATTGAACATAAACTTGGAGTCGAGCAACTGCATCAAGTAGCCCGTCTAGCTCAGTCGGTAGAGCGCAAGGCTCTTAACCTTGTGGTCGTGGGTTCGAGCCCCACGGTGGGCGCATTTGATTTTTTTGATCACATGTTATTATTATATCATGATTTCAAAAGTTAAGAATGTTTATTTTAAATTTAAAACTTGGGAAAAGCTTAAAAAGGAAACTCGTCTCTCCTGATATAAATAACACTATCAAGTGGGGTTATACCTTATATAACCTCGACCAAAAAGGTGAGCTTCAAGTTCATAGAGGGGGCTAGCTAGCTCAGGGTCCTCAATATATTTTTCTATATATTATAAGGAGTTGTTACTTGGTACAACACTTAAAATTAAATTAAATTTCTTTAGTGGTAGTAGTTTTGCCGTAGTAGTAAACTTTTTCATATTTATCTTATATTTTATGGAAGGAAATGAGCTTTTCAACCTCCCAGGTAGTTTTTTGCTTTATAAATTTTTTTTATGCTTAGAATCAGAATATATATATATATATATATTTGCTGCCGTGTGATGACTATATGATATAGTACTTTAGCAGAAACCAAACAAAGTAAGAGGGTCTTTTTCTGAGCTTTTCAACTAATTTCTTTGCTTAGTGAGGATCAGGATCCATTTAGCATTTAGCTAGGTACTACCTGAGATGGCATCAGCTTCTACAAGAACTCAAACAAAGTGGCGAAACCTTGAAGAAAGAAAGCAGCAAAAATCAATGGTAAGGTCTTCTATGTATGCTACTTCCTCTAGTTCTCAAGAACTTGGTGTTAAGAATGTTGAGGAGGATAATGAAGAAGGTGGTATTTGTTCAAGTGGTTGTGTTACACCAAAGGCTAAAAGGTTCAGAATACCAGAGATTTTAACATGTCCACCAGCTCCAAAGAAGAGAAGGGTAGTGCCCAATTGCTCAATAAATAGATCGCCAATAACATTTTTTGATTCACCAGATATAGAGTTATTCTTCTTTTCTGCACTCAGAAATGTATCAGCTTGAAAGTTTAATTCCAAGTAGAGTATGAAGTTCAGTTCAGTTTGTTTAGAGGTGACTAACTATTGCTTTAAGACCAAAATTGATGATCCTTTGAAGTGATAGTTTGTATGATCATTTTGTAGTGTGCAATAATGTTCTCTGATTATTAATTAGTTATGACTTTTTGATCCTCAATGATCTGGTTTTGGTGTTTGTTTGCTGGTTTGGAGTGGTGCTACTAATCTAGCTTTGTAAATTAAGCATGAAAAATCCTTACATTGGTGTATGCAAATTTGATTTATTCATCACATATCAACCTTTCTTAGGGCTACCAACTTAAATTAATTGGTGTCTTAGCTTTGACATTCTTAGAATATATCTATTGCTGGCCGAAGGACTTGATTGCATTTGGCTTAATCAATGTAAGATTTGGGTTAAAGTACATCATCCAAATTGGTACACCACCCATGTGGCAAGTTTTGGGCCAATGAAATTGCTACATGGGTTGGTCAAAATTTCAAACCCAAAAAGTCAAATGGCCACATGTAAAAAGGATTGGTGGAGCTCTTGACATGTGGGTGGTATAATGAGTGGTGCTCCGTAGCCTTAACCTCAATGTAATTTGCATTATTATAATAAGTTGATTAAAGTTCATATAATTTTTTTTTTTTGTGTGTGTGTGTATGCTTTAATAGATTCATTTGCTGATCTCTTTGCTTGAATGTTAACTGGATAGTGTCATCTCCACACAACACATAGAAAGAGAGGGAAAAAAAGAAAAAAGAAAAAGCAACTTTTGAATATGGAAGTGAATGCTTTTGGATATTCCATTTTGTGGCCCTTTTATCTCTTTTCCTTCTTCCTTTTGTGTTTGATACTGATCAATATTCAAATGCGCCCCACACATAATGTAGCTATAATCTTTTCTTCTGCTAAGTCTTCTCTATTATGATATATATTCTTTAATTATACACTGCATATTTATATCCGGAAGTGTCCAGTCTACTTTATAGGATTAAAGTTGCATCTATCACATGAAGATCGAATCAGAGGGAAGTTAAAATGCTGGCTATCATTATCATTGACACTCTTACTTTAAAAGTACCCCAAAAAGAATAGAAAAAATTGGAAATAAAAGTACAGCATATTCAGCTGCAAAATGAGAATCCAAAGATAGCTAGAAAGCTTTGTAATGGAACATGTAACAAAAAAGTTATATATATTGTACATAAATCATGCTAGTTTTTGATTTATTATATGATGAGATCATGACCGAAATGGTGTTCCTAGAAGAGGAAACACCCTAAGGGGAGGGACAAGAGGGCACATGGATAAGGAGAATCCAATGAAGAAGCTCGTGCGGGTGGTGATCTTTTTAAATGTTATTTTCGTATGGAGAGTTCTTAGGTGATCATGTTATTTTTAATGTGAACTCTATTCAAAAACATTCTTAATACTATAATTTATGACGTGAGATAAATCTGCTGTTACTCACTTAAAAATATTACACAAACGTAGAGGGAATCTTCAGGACAACCTCGTGAAAATCTTAATTCCTACTGATGAAATTTTGAACTACCCCAGGTACACAAACTCAGTTCCTAAATTTGGTGTCGGCAATTGTATTGCGTGTGCATGTGTAGTATTATGTATGAAAAATCCTAGCCTAGTTACTTTTTTTTTTTATCACACCACTTGTTCATACCTTTTAAATCCCAACTGTTTATTCATTATTGTTTCTAAGGCAGATAGAAGTAAAAATAGTGTAAAAAAAATTTATGATGAGAAATACAATATCATTAATATTATTGTATGTTTTTAAAATTATTTGGGAAATTAAGAAAAATAAATAAAAAACAATTTTTTCACAGAAAAATCAAAGAGACACGCAATTTTTTACAATATCATCATTATTATTGTATGTTTTTAAAAAAATAATTTTTATTTGTTTAACTTTATTTTAATTGATACTATTTTTTCTAATTATTAAAAATACATATTAGTTTTATTTTTTATTTTTAATATTATGTAAAAGAAATAGTGAAAATAAAAAAACTTACAAACATAAAATTAAATTAAAAGATGATATTTTAATTATTATAAATAAAAACATATCAACTCATTGAAAATTCATATTTCTCATTTCAGTTTTCAAAGAGTATCAGGCTAAACAGTAAATTGGCCTATAGTTTTGGTTTGGTACTCTTATGTTATGGGTTCACCTGTTTCTTTCTCTAGTACAAGAGTTGTGGGCCTTCTCCAAATAGAACTCGGCTTAACCACGCTTCATACGCTGCCTTATGAATGAGTTATAGGCCAAAATGGGCCATCAAAATAATATTCGGTTCCGTCTGTTTCAGTCTTTGAATAAAATGATAAACATATGCTCTTCTCTATGACATAAAATATAAGTAATTTTATTGCTCACGCAATTTCAAATCGACAATGGTGATGAGGTAAAATTTTCATTGAAGTAGTAACTTAGGTGATATTTGATTCATGGAATGTTTTATTTTTTTAAATAAACTATATTTTCGATAATATCGTTTTTAAGAATATTTCTTCCTCACTCTTATACACGAGGTATCTTTTATGTCTAATAATAATAATTATTTATCTCTCATATCAAATATGAGAAATTTTTATTGTCAACTCAACATTAAAATATGTCTGATATCAAATGCTACCTAAAAGGCAAAGCCTTCTTTCATTTGATATATAACTTAATTGCATCAATTTTGGTCAGCAGTTAAATTAGTTGAATACATAATACATAATTAACAAATTTTTGACCAGTGATAAGTAAATAATTAACAATTGAATTATATGAGTTCAGTACTAGGGTTTTTTCGTTAATAAGAATTTTTAACTTGACTAAAAAAATGTGCTACTAAAGTCTGCAGTTTGTCTTGGTCATGAAAGGAAGAAAGCCTCTCCTCACCCTAAATCTTCTCTCACTAAAGAAAAGATGTAAATTTCTACCAAAAGAAAAAGAAAAGACGTAAATAAGTAGTTAGTTCAACAAAATGTTTTATTTAAAACTTGTTTGCTGTTGACTTTAAAATCATAGCAATTTATATGACAGTTTTTGTGGATATAATTATAATATATAAAAATTCTTCATTAGGCGACTGAGAACCAATGGGTAAAACTATGCGTGCTCAATCAGTCGAATGAGAGATTAGTCTCATAACGGGTCCAAAGGGCCTAAGGCGTGGGGATATGCTTGTGGACCCACTCGGCCCGGAATGCTAATTATGGTGGGTTCCGAACAAAATAAAAAAATATAAATATATAAAAATTGGTTGACTGGTCAATACAAAAATCTATCCTACATTTAAATGAAAAAAAATCAAAAGTCAATAGTTTCAACTATAAAGATGTAGCATAGCAACTTCCTTGACATCAACCTTGGTTGATCTGGTCTTTCTTGAACTCAATTTTAGTGGGGTCAATTAAATTGATGTATTTGACGTACGAGTACCTAGCTAGTTTCAAATCTGTCAAGAAAATTTATTAGTTAAAAATAATGTTTTGCAATTTTTAAGGGCAATTGTGACATCATGTACGTTTGCCTTTCCTTTTAATTTTGTGACAGTACCATTTATGATATGTGTTAAAATACCAGTTTTTAACTTTTTAGAGGTTTTTTCAATTATGACAATTCTCATGATTAGTCTCACAACAATATCAATGAAAAAATTGTTCAAATAAGAATGATCCTTGAAGTGTTGATGGATCCTCAGATGAGCTTAGTTTTTTGTTTTCTTTCGCATTTCTACCAAAAAAAATGGCATTCAGATATAAACATGTAGTTGTGTTCGCATATTTGCTTGTTTAGATTAGTTTAGTTTATTTTATTTAGAAAAGATTATAAACAATTAACTATAGCAATATATAAATGTTGAAAGAGAGATTTATTTGTATAATTCAACTTAACTAATAACTACTATCTGCTTTTATTTTATTTTATTTAATTAATCAAGCCAGTAATGATGTGGCGGGAGTTCATGAGGGACCTGCAAAATTTAAAAGATTAAAAAGATCGAATGCAAATAAAAAAAAATTCAGGAACCAAAACAAAAAATGACCATATTTTCAGGGACTAAAAAATTCATTAAGCCATACATATAAACTGCTGGTAACATTGTTAACAGTAGCGTGTGAAATGTAAATTGCAAAGTCTTTAAAACCCAGACCATAGGTGTTGGTACATGTTAGCAGAGAAGGACAATTGTTGCGTGTGTCCCCAAGTTGCCCCGTGAAGCTCTTTCAGGGTCCCCACAGCCAAAAAACGTTCGGTGGGGAGATGGCAAGTTGCACCACTCACCTATCCTCTGCTACGAAGCTTCCCACGTTGGTTGAAAGGAAAGCCACGGATACAAATATACTGTTCGAAAAAATGATATCTCGAATCTCTTACCAATCAAAAGTTAAGAATATGCATATGTATTAATGGGGTTGGGCTAAGATATGCCATCCTAAAATTACACCCCCTAATGTACCATCCATGTAACAATTTGTGGACCAATATAATTGTTACATGGATGGTCAAAGTTTCAAATCTTGGAGATATATTTATACAGTAGTCAAAGCTTGTATATACTGTATACTACAGTATAATATATGTATTTATGATATTTATATATTTTGCCCAAAAAAAATTATTTATTATTTTTAATATCCGAAATAGTTTACTTTGTATTATGTTCTATGTATTGTTGTCCAGAATAGCTCCAACGATGAGTGCCTACAGGATCGTCCATAATACAAATTAAACTATTTCTGATATTAAAAATATTAAATAATTTTTTTTGGGCAAAATATATAAATATCATAAATACATATACTATACTGTAACATACAGTACATACAAGCTTTGACTACTGTATAAATACACCTCCAAGGTTTGAAACTTTGACCATCCATGTGGTAATTCTATTGGCCCACAAATTGTCACATGGGTGGTGCATCAGGGATATAATTTTAGGATGATACATCTTAGCCCAACCCGTATTAATGAGCTATGATTTTATTTTATTAAATGACAAATTATAAATGATGGGGAACAACTAATGTAACACGAAAGCGAGATCGAAAATCTCCATCCGAAAGCCACACACCTACCCAAAAAAAAAAAAGCACCATAATCATAAAAATAATTTTTATTCGGAAATATAAAATAATTTTCACCTTTTATAAAATGACCCAACTTTAATTTGGTTGGCAAATGTTTCGACGTATGGATGTCTAGACTTGGACTATTTGGCTACATCAAAATAGGTCTGTGCTAAAAAATGATGAGTTTTATATTTTTAAGGTTAAAGTAATGTTTTGGTCCCTATACGTGACACTGATTTTCAATTTGGTCCCTATACGTAAAAAGTTATCAATTTGGTCCCTATACGTGACACTGATTTTCAATTTGGTCCCTATACGTAAAACGTTATCAATTTAGTCCTTATACGTAACACTGATTTTCAATTTGGTCCCTATACGTGACACTGATTATCAATTTGGTCCCTATACGTGACACTGGTTTTCAATTTGGTCCTCACCGCTAATTGCGGACCTATATAAGAGTGACAAAATTGCAAATTATTATCACATGTAGGGATCAAATTGAAAATAATTGTCACATGTAGGGACCGATTTCAATTTTTTTTTGTTGAATTGATCCCTACATGTGACAATAATTTGTAATTTGGTCCTTTTATATCGGGACCAATTAGCGGTGAGGACCAAATTGAAAATCAGTGTCACGTATAGGGACCAAATTGATAACTTTTTACGTATAGGGACTAAATTGAAAACCAGTGTCATGTATAGGGACCAAATTGATAACTTTTTACGTATAGGGACCAAATTGAAAATCAGTGTCACGTATAGGGACCAAAACATTACTTTAACCTATTTTTAATTTGCTGGATACAGTGAAATTAAATCAGGGAGTTGGTTTTATTCAAAAACATAGGTTGATTTAATTTTTCAGGTTGATTTAATTGTCCATTAGAATGTTTAAAAACACACTTTAAGTAGGAAATATTTTTAGATGTATGCTGTTTTTTCATAAAATTAATTTGATTAGAATTGAGTTTGAAGTAAAATGATTTATGTTTGAATTTTTTTCATTTTGAAAGCAAGTTGTGTAAAATTCTAAACCTAATGCAAAAGCTACTTTTTATAGCTTTTAGTCAAAATCACTTTTGAAGGAAAAATCAATTCTACTTGACAATAACCAAACATATTATTTTTACTAAAATCAGGTTTGACAAAAACAAAATAATTCTCGAGATTTTCAACATGTAATCAAACACACACTTAAAATGTTGAAGTGTCTTTTACAAAAGTACTCCCCCTCTACCACCACCAGAGTCATCATACAAGGATGACCCCCCCCTGCTCAGAACTTAAGCCGGACAACTCAAACAGAACACAGAGCGATGTACAACTATTTCTTTTTGTTTTCCTAATCATAACATGTGGAATAACACAGACTTTGAAGGTACTAGAAGTTGGAACTTGGGATACACGCTCCTCTCTCTGCCCCACCTGATGGAACCAACCAACCAGCCACTAGCCAGGATAGGCCAATGGCTAGTTTGAGCCTTGCTAAGCCAACCTAGGACCATGTAATTCAACTGGTTTCAGCCAAGGATTAATAGAGTTGAAGGAGTTAGAGATCCAGGAATCAAATCCTAACATAAGGAGGGAAAAAAAAAACAACTAACATAACATCTAACATATAATATTTGTCTTTAAAAAAAAAAAAAAAAAACCTCCAATCAAAAGTCGAAACATTACCCAGCAAGCACAAGCACCCTTATCTTATATGTCGGCATCACAATCTACTTAGAGAGTTCAGAGCCAACAAGTTGACGTGACAGGACTTTTCATCCTTGTGGGTTCACAAGTCACAACTGAAAACTGCATTAACGGAATTTGCCAATTGTTCTCTTATCTTTATATGTTCCCTATAGAATAAGATAGTAGTGACTAGAAAATGTATCTCAGGTTTAGTTTAGGAAAGTATTTCTTCTACACATGACATTCTACACCTTAATAAACTTTTTTTTCTAAATAAAAGAATATGTTGTAAGTTAGCTAATCAAAGCAATAATTTATTGATTATTAATCATTGTATAACTTTAGATGTTGAAGTAACAAAACTGATTAATTTAAATCAATTTCAATATTAACCGATGATCTTGATTAGGTTGTACAAAAATAAGGTGGTCTCTTCAATTTGGTCTTCTCCAACAATCTGATAGGTAGAATGTTGTACATGAATTAAATCCTAGCCTAGGACAATGTTTAGCTTGTTCTGGGTTCCATCATGTTCACATGAGATGTTGATTGCCTAACTACCTCGAAATAAAGATCGTTTGGCGATTATTTATCTTCTTCGTTACACAAAACATGTGAGGCATAAAGGACAGACATACAGATTCCATAATATCTAACCAAAACCTTGGAATACTTTTGATGTAGTCACATGAAGACACATTTTCTCTAAAACAAAATGATATTTCATAAATTAGCCATATCAAAGAGAATGAACCCTATCTGAGTAATAACTTTATATTTTATGCAAAAACAACATTGAGGGAATATTCTGGAGAAGCAAAAACAAAAATAATCTCATTGAATTTGTAGGGAATAATAATTGTGCGGTTGCCAACACTCCTCAAGTCAACAGAAAAATTGCCATAACAATCAAAGAACCCCACAAGAAAGAAAGACAAAAAAAAAAAAAAAAGAACATGTTTAAGACATGAATCTAATGCATTATCCGGTGTTCCAATTTCTCAAGTTATATATGAATGGAGAAACCAAGTTAGTTGACCAAGTTCATTAAATGTTAGCTAATAAGCTGATCCATCCCAGTCAAGCCATCTGAAAACGAGTTGATGGCTTGAAAATCCAACCCTCTTGTACGTCCAGGTGCACCCCCTTTCAGCGAGGAGACATCCAACATGATCCTGCTAAAGCCAAATACAAAGTCATTACTGAACTTTCCCTTGGATGCTAAACAAGTATAATGTATTCAGAAGACTTACAAATTCTTTGATTCCTTCTCTAGCCCTGAAGACATGCAGTTTATGATGATTTTGTCATCAATTTTTGACAATGAATGATCCATTGGTAGAATGATCTCTCCAGGTGCTGGATTGACATATTTAACACATAAGTTTATATTCATGGCACTAAAAACTGCAAAACTAAAAATCAAGTTTATCTACTACATGAAATTTCTTACCTGATTTAGGTGGAGCGGCGACATAACCATCAAGTCCCAGTAATTTCTGCATCAATGGATATTTTATATCAGGACAATCAATGGTTAAGAACTTATTACAGATTAGTTTCATAGCAATGCCTCTCCTCTTGGGCAAACATCAAAATAAAAAACTTTTCAAAGAATCAGGATGTTTTCACTTCAGTAGAAGTTACCTTAAGTCTCTCATAGCACTCCTCAAGTTTGTCATTGTACAAGATGAAATCAAATATATTGGAAGACTTCCCCTGCTCAATCTCAGCGTTGGCATTTCTTAGCCGCTTCAGGATCTGTTCCTCTGTCTCTGTACCTCTGGTTTCAAAGCATTGAGTTTAGCCCAAAACTGTAGGATGTTTGAGGATTAAATAGGCACTAAACAACTATTACTCACCGGCCACGAAGGCGCTTCTCCAGATCTTCCATTGAAGGGGGACAGATAAAGATGAATATGGCTTCAAGAGAACTAGCCCTCACAGATCTTGCCCCTTGAACATCAATATCAAGTATACATCTCTGAATCAACAAAAATTATTCAATTACTTCAGATGCAAAAAGTCAAAATTAACATATGAAGGAAGGCAAGCTTACAAGATTCAAAAAATATGGCACCTATAATAATCAAACAGAGAGTTTTATTTCATAACCATCGTGAAACAAGAATACAACACATTGCATTGCAATAACAACTCACATTAAACAACCCTAACATTTCAGATCTTACAAGAGTTTGTAATAACCAATCAATTGTAAAGACAAATTCTAGAGGAAAAAAAATTATTTATTCAAAACCTTTAATTGCAGTTTAATGTTCTAAATACCCAAGCTTTCAATAAAAAGTGTAATAATACTATTTAGTAGAAGGAACTTACTTTCCCTGCATCTGCCACCACTTCAACAGCCTCAACACTGGTCCCATATAGATTACCATGAACAGAAGCAAACTCAAGAAACTTTCCATCTTGAATCTCTTTCTCCATTACACTCTTCTCAGTAAAATGGTAATGGACCCCATCTTTCTCCTTATGTCTTGGAGCACGAGTAGTGTGGCTCACAGAAAAACCAAACATAGATGGGAATTCCTCCATCAGCATTGATATCAGTGTTCCTTTACCTACTCCAGAAGGACCACTAATAACAACAGGCTTCTCAGCATTGCCTATCACACCCTTACTCCAAGCAACAACCTCAGTCCCCAATTTCTCTTGCTGCTGCCTAACATATCGGGTGTCCACCTGCCAACGACGAGAAAATGAAAAATTTAGCATCTTTAGAGTTTAGGCAAATATAGAAATCTCCAATTGTTCAAGAGTCTCCATTTATCAAAACAATCCTTTGTTATTAGATTAACAACTTGGGTCTGCAAAACACCAACCTCCAAAAACCATATTTGATCATCTGTTTGAGAACCCTTCTTAAGAATTAGTATTCGGTCTTTCAAAAGCACTGCTGAGTGGCCTTTGCATGACATGGGTTTGGTGCCATGCACAATGGGATGAACCCTGAAATTCAAAATAGAGATCAGCAACAAAATCCTGAGAGAAGCAGCTATGGAGCTAAGAAACCTAAAACTGACCATTTGCCAAGATTACTGTCAAAAATTTGAACTTCAATGGACAAAGTTCCATCATCAGCTCCACCAATGACATACTGTCAAACAAATGGAGGCCCATTTTTTGTTTTAGGTAGAAGATTGGCTAGGTACTAACACTAATCTAAATTAATAAGAAGGAACAAATATAGAGATAATCTTCATAGCATGTTTTATAGCCTTACCGTTTTGTCACCAATGGAAACAGTTGTTTTGCAAGTTCCATTTTTCAATTCAAGGCCATTAAGCGGCTCATTTTGCAAGTCATCATCAAGGAATGCTGGTGCTTCTCCCTAGTTAACACAACAAAAGATATCTTAGATACAATAAAACAAAACCAATTTGATCCAAGTTTGAACATCATGATCTATCTGCATTTTCCTTGAAAGCAAACATTTTTTTTGTAAATTTTAACCATTCTAATCCTCAATGAGATAGCAGGGGAAAAGGGATGCTTACCATAGAGAAATCTGTGCCTGCTATCTTGGATAAAATCCTGACCAAAAAACATAAACAAGGATGAATACCATACCAATGGATCTAAACTAGCAATATATGCAAACTCTATTGTAAATAACAGAGAAATCAGAAACTCCATTGAAATGACATCACAAACTGTAACATTAAAATGAAAGCCAATATATCCCAATGAGTTTCAAATAGAAACAAACCCAGATTCCATTCACTCCCAGAAAAAAAAAAAACAAAACAAAACAAATCTTGAAGATTTATATGACAATAACTCACCAAGCTTGGTTTTTTATTCAATTTCTCCTTGATTATTGACAATAACATTTAGGAAGAAAATAACAAGTTATAATTTTTATTAAATAAACCAAAACAAAATTTGACATTCCAGCCAGGCTAAGAAGACCACCTTGAAAATTCAAACAAAAAACAAGGAATTTTTACAAGTGGGGGGTGAAAGAATGAGAAGAATATGAAACCCAACACACGCAATCAGAAGAAAGGGATCAAACAGAACAAAACCCAGATCGCAATGCCAAAAAAGGTGAAATCTTGAACAGATTGAGAAGCGCCAATGTTGATGATACCTTAGCAAAAAAAGCAGGGACAACCTCGAAATTATGTGTGTTACAACCTTAAAGGGAAAGAAGTGTGTGGTGTGGGTGGGTTAGAGTTGTTGTTGTTGGGTGCAAAATGAGATTGAGAAGATGGAATGGGGAAATAGGAAGAGAAAGTTGAGAGAAAAAGTGAGGAAGAATTTCATATTTGTAGGCGCAAAAGGGGGCGGCACCAAGCAGAAAGAAGGACCAGCTTGTTGCGGTGCTTAGGAACGAACCTTCTTCCCTTTTTGTTGCTTTGCTAACTATTTTCAATCACCCCCTTGCACACGGGGTAACAAATTCTACCAAATTATTATTATCATCTTAAATCCATTAATTTAGGTCAATAATATGTTCATATTTTGTGCATAATAATAATAATTATTAGTGTTAAGTATACTTTTTGTCACGGTAAAATAATGAAAATTCATTTTTGATCCCTCATTTTTAAAAAATACGTTTTTGGTCCCTCTATTTCCAAAATAGTTCATCGTTAGCCTCTAATGTTAATTTCGTTTCATTTGGTTTTGATATATCAAAGGGAGTCATATGCCCGTTTTCCAAGTCCCTCACTTCATTAATACCAGATGTGTTTTCACATAGGAACAGGGACATGGAACTCTGTTTGATAGATCAGATCCATATGAAAAAAAGTGGGCTATTTGATAATTGAGGGACAAATAATGCACGTTTTGAAAATGATGGACTAAAAATGAATTTTCTCTATTTTACAGGTATCAAAAACATATTTAACCCTAATTATTATTATTATTTTAGAGGGCGTTTGTTACAGAATATCTGATGAAAAATTAATTTTATGATTAAGATTAAAAGCTACTTTCATTAGCTTTTGAAAAGAAAACATTATCTGTTTTTAAAAAAATGATTTTCGTTATTGTAAACAAACACAAAACTGCTATTACTTTTATTTAAAATCTTAAAAGATAATCTCTAAATTATTAAATATTAAAAATATATTTTAAAACCTGTAACAAGCGAGCCCTTAGTCGAAGTAATAACTTTTATTAGAAAAAGCTTCCATAATATGTGATTGTCATCAAATAAGGATGTATACACACTCAGTTTGATAAAGTATGTTAAGATTTCTATATATTTTATCAAATCAATAGTAGATATAATCTTACTTGATCGCTTTTGATATACATTTACTTTTATTTGAGACTTATTCCTTTAATTAGGAGTCTAATTTTGACAATAGTTCGAGAGATTAATTTCTCATTGACCAGAGGAAGGATACTTTTGGAAATCGAAAAAAATTAGTAGTCTAATCTAATCTAAGTTTTATTTCTTAATATTATTTTGTGTATTATATGGATATATTGATACAAGTCACAAGTAGAAATTATCAAATTAAATATAAAACATTTAATATTTTAAAATCTTAAAATATTTAATATTTTTTCTTACACAAATTAATTATGATAATAAATGCAATTTTTTTTATTTCTTTGCATAATATTTATATCGCATGCTAAATTTTTTTATAAAATACAATTTACTTAGCTTTTGGTATCCTCCAAACAATATTTGGAGAATAATTGCTTTCGAAACGTAAAATACGGAAGTGAGATTTGTCTCTCCTAGCAAGGTTCCATAAATACGATAGGAAACTCTTCAATTATAGTTAAATTATTTGTGTGTTGGTAAGTAATTAATATGTGTAATGCATGTTTTTATTTTTGAAATTATTAATATCTTTAAATTATATTCTATAAAAAAAATTATGCGCACAAATTTAATATAACATACATGCATGTAATTGGTAATATTCTTTAAAAAAATATATAACAATGACAAAAAATATTTGACATTTTTATATATGGAAACTTTTGAGGTTTGATTAAGCTGATAAATAAGGAACTGACTAAACGGTAAATAATTATATTTGATTTGTAATTAAATATCATTAGGAAATATGAGATGCAAAAAGTAAATTGAAAAGACTAACATAAAAAAAAAAAAAAAGAATTATGTAAAATAAATAACACTTCGCATAAGAAGAAATATAAGACTAAATGTTCGAATCAGTCCCTGAAAAATTTTGGGAACCTACTTTTGATCCCGAAGAAAATAAATTAATCACTTAGTCTCACAAATTTATAAATGCAGGACATATTAGTCCTTCATTCCACTTTCAACATCCATTTACTTGTCTATGTGTCTCATTAACTATCATGATCGACTCGTTAGTGGTCATGTGTGGTCTATGATAAATTTCATCTATAAAAAATGAGCGAAAGAAAAAAAAATATACAAAATTTTAAAACCCAGATACTTGAAATTAATATGTGCATTTTTTTCTCTCTTTTTGATTCATTTTTCAAGATGGATATTTGTTATAACCCACGCAGGACCACTAATAAGTCAGACAAAATGGTTAACAGGACATATAAACAATATCTTACTATCATCAAAGGGAAAGAGGCAAACAAGCCTCTTGACCTAGTGGTTATAAGACCTGTCCTAAGATACTTTAGTGGTCGACTCGATTTGCTTCCTAGTTCGATTTCTGGTGGTATTAAAATAATACTTGGCCAGCGGAAGCCACACCCTGCGAACAATGTTTAGTCATTCATTTCCAACGTTGAGATACACTGGATTTAAATCAAAAAAGGGAAAGAGGCTTAGAGGGTACATTTTGTTTCGTCTCAAACAAAACAGAGTCGTTTATAAATTGAAGTGGATGATAATTGCAACTTTGTTTTCACTGCAAAGACAAATTTGAATAATTAATGAATACACACACACACACACACACACACACACACACACACACACACACACGCGTATATATATATATATATATATATATATATATTGGTTTACTTCCTTAAATCCTTTGGATTTACTATGAAACTAATCACTGCTAGAATATTTAATCACAATTGAGTTTTTCGTTCCTCCCAAAAAATGTATTTAAGGGATTCCAGCTTAGGTATCCCTTCAAACTCACCATGCACAACACAATCAACTGAGACACAGCAATTGATTCTTCTATTTTATATATGTATATGTATATTCTCTTACTTATACATGCATTACAGGTAATGTATAGCATTCATTAATGAATCAAGCATAAAGTTAGCCATTTGGTCTTCACCCAGGATTTGTTTATATATATATATATATATATATATATTTATTGATAAGATGTTAATATATTTCTTCAATATTAATAAACATTTAAAAAAAATATAAAAATTTGAACACTTCCACAAAAGAAACAAGGCGAGAAAAAACGGACAATTAATTATGTTTCTAATAGTTAAAATAAAAGATTAGAGAGAAAAGAAAAAAAAAAGGGAAATAAGAGATAAAATTCAACTTTACAATCCAATTTACAATTTGAAAATAATATATCCAACATGCTTTGCCTGGCATGGCAGGGTCACGTGAGCAGCAATTAGTCATTTACAATACATATAGTAAAGAGTTGTTTAACTTTTCCACCGGTATGTAGTTTTGTACGGATAATAGCAAATGGAAAATTAAGATGCGAGTTGTTTAATAGGTTCTTAAAATTTACGACGAGTTCATGTCAGGTTACATGATTATAGTGTTGGGCTCTTGGTGACACCGCCAAATACTTGAAAAGCTTCCGTTAAGGAGAGTGACCCTATGTGAAGGACTCGTACTTGGGGGATATTTTTGGGAATTCCAATTAGAAGTAACCCTATACGAAGGACTCATACTTGTGGGAGATTATTGGGAATTCCAAGTGTGAGTGAGTTGTTGATGAAGTTGGTCCCACACAGGAAATAACTTTACAAGTTGAATGTTATACAAGTGGATGAGACATTATTTTAAGGTTTTGAGTTAAGATGTGATGTCAAACTCACTTATATAGCTTAGCCCATGAAAGAATATAGAATATCACAATCGTTAAGGAAATCTCTCAATGTTGACACTCCCCCATTCCTAACATATGTAAGGACAATTGCTTATTGCTTATATAAGCAACTAGCTTTTATATACGAATTGTCAATAAACTAATAGTATTAAATGAAGATTAACATCAAATAAAAATTAAGAATTAATATTTTAAATTGAAAATAAATAAATATAAATAAATATGTGGATTAACTTGTAAGACCTATTTGATGAATTTTTAAGAGTTGCACAGTTGGATTGTAAAATTGATTAAAATAACATAATGTAAAAAATGGTGATGTGATATTATAATATATATATAAAAAGAAGAGTTAAACAATTATAATGAATTGTATTATTGGAGATATTCTAAAAATTATATTATTACATTTAACGTTGATGATTAAATTAGAGCTTTACCATTACAATGGACTTAATAGTCAAATCTTTAGACCGAATAATCCTGATAATTTTTTTTATTGGAAATCGATTTATTTTTAATTTTTTATAAAAAAATGCATCTCTTCCATTTTTAAAATTTTTTCTTAGGCTTTAACCCCGTTATACAAAATGGTTTTTCCAAAAGAAAAAAACAGTACACGATTGACCAGTGACCACTCCTAGGCAGGCACCGGGCACCTTGCTGCACACTTGGCGAAACCTAAAAGTGAGCGTATGCAGGGAAACTTCTTTTTTGTTTTGCTGTTGAAGAGTGATACTACCTCCGGACCTAATTATAAGCAAAAAAAACTAAATTCATACATATCAAGAAAGTTAGTTAAGTTAGTTTAATTATCTTGATTTGTGTAAAAAAGAGAGTTAATTGTCTAGGGAATATGCAATGCTCCTGAAAAAGTAAATGAAGAATTAGTTTGATTGGTTAATTTTCTTGAGTTTTGCAATACTAACATTTAATAGTGTTGACTTAATTATTTTTGCTTATATTTAAGTCCAAATAATATAGTTATTTTGTTGCTTATATTTAGGTCCGGAGGGAGTACTTGATAAGGTAGGGTAGGGTAAAGGATTACTTTTCTTTAAAAAAATATTAAAGTGAAAATATTTATAATTAAAGTTAATAAAAATAGTTACCGTCATTTTTAATTTAATATAAAATGTAGCATAATTTTATTTTATTAGAATTTACTAACATATATATATATATATATATATATATATATATATATATATATATATATATATATATCTTACTCTTTTATCATAGAAAGTAGAAACAAACCTATTTTAAATGAGTTTTTTTTTTCAATGGGATCATAATTAAAGGATCATTAATTAATTTCCTTTTCCTTGACCAAGGTTTATTCGGCATCTTTTATTTGTCTGGAGGCAGAGACAAAGAACCATTCAATTTCTTCTTCAACTGTGGTAGGTAAGTCGGCAGACTCAGTCAGCTGAATAAATTCTCGAAAGGGTGAGTGTGTGACCAAATTCTTGGATCATTTCATTATGTTGACCCCACAAAGAAAGCATCCCAAACTCGTATATATCTTTGAAGCCTGTAGAAGGATTCTTCTTTTTCTACATATACACTCAAAGGGAGTTATTATATTCTTGTTTATCAATTACCATCGTCTAAATTGAAGAATTTCCAAATCAATTATATATCTCTGAATTTTAGAGTTAACTTGGTTATGTTTGCCTTAATTTTATGTTGTATAGCCTTAATTATATGTTATATAGCCTTATATGACATCTTGCTTTTTATAATTTATGTATTTTTTACATTATCGTCAATCATTATTATATCTAATTCATCACATGAGTAACATGCTAACAAGTGTCCTAAAAATATTGGTTAAGAATTTTTTTTTAAAAAAATAAGTTTTTTATTAAAAAAAACTAAGAATTTCACTCCTTCAAATATTAAGTATATTAATTCTTAATGAAAATAATTTTTTCTCGAGTCCTTGAATAGTGTTTCGTGACATTGTGAATATTTTTCTAAGTCAAATACCCCAACCAAATATTATACTCAATAATAGATTCGAAGTTGAATGTAACAAAAAAAAAAGATTCGAAGTTGAATTCTCGGAAGTTAATCGTTCATTTACTATTGAACTTGAGCAAGATTGGAGAGTATTTATTATTAAGTTTGAAAAATCAGGATTACAATCCCAAATTTTCAAACTGAACAATATTAGGTTGTAATGAGTTGTACCATTAGATGTGTTCTTATATACTAGTTCATGTTTGGAAAGTACCGGGCCATCTTCAATCGGGGGCTCTTAAGCCACTTTTTGCTTGTTAAGCATCATTCTTATTAAGAACCAATCATTGAAGTATGGTTCTTATCAAGCACCCAATTTTGTGAGGTGCTTGTATAAGCACCTAGTGCTTCAAAATAAAGTGGGTCATTCTTATACTTTAAAAGCATATTAGTGGGGTCATTTAGTAAAATTGTTGATTAAATGTAATGATGTGTGGTAACTTGTGAGACTCATTTAGTAAAAAATTTAAAGGTGTTGGGTTGGGGAGATGAGGTGTTCAAGTTGTAAAAAGTAAAAATGAATTAAAAGTAAAAATGTGGAGTGCTAGGATGAAGATGTTAAGTATAGGAAAAAATTATAATCAAAGACAACCAATCAAATATTCAAATTAAAGTTCGAAGTTACGTGCTCAAAATCCACCAAAAGATAAAATGTTACATACTGTAATCATAAGCAATCAAGGATTTGCCTTTGATTATAATGATTATTGCTTTCTTTAAAAAAGGTTTAGTCTAATTGTAGCCACCCTATTGCTTCATTGATACATGTACTTTTACTTTAATAATGGTATATTTTAATTAAGCCTTTGTCTCTTTTTCTATTTTGGAGTGTGTAGCACTTTTTATTCTCTCTTTTTAATATAATTTTGTCAAAAATATTTAGAGATATTGAGTACTTGATGCGTTAAATGTGCATTTTATTCTAGGTTTTGCTGATAATCATCAATATGGCACTTACAATTAATTTGCCAGCACCAAGCGTGGCTCTATCTATGATTGGTGGACCAAACGCAAAATATTTTAACTTTAGCTGTTTTTTTATTGTAATAAACGAAACATATCTTTCAGAAAAAGTGCATAACTTCAGGCTTTAGCAAATTGGATGACCCAAAATATTTTGTTAGAGATTCTCTTTTAATTTTTGTTGCTTTCACGAATTGAAAACTTTTTCCCTTTATCATTCGAATCTATGGTAGCTCCTTTCTTCCTTCTATCTATCTCTTACCTCCATCTTGGGTTCCTTAGTCAAAGTTCACAGTCTCTACGACCCCAATAAGAGAGGTTAGGATTTTTCTATCGATCAAAAACTGGTTAGTAGGTGGATAATCATAAATGATTTTTGAACAAAAAATAAAGATATCATACGATATCTTTTATTTTTTATATGTTTTTAAAATGTGTGTATAAAAAAAAAACAAATAAAAGATAAAGATAAACATAAACAATATCCTATAAAATATCCAAAATTTAATGTCAAAATAATATAACTCAGATAATTGAAGGCATCTCCACCTAACAAGGGTTTTGGCTAAGGCTAAGCTCATTTTCAAGGCAACTATGTATCATCATTCATCTCTCCCAAAAGGCAACTAAAATGTTAGATGAAAATTGACAAAAGGTTCTAAAACACAGGGAACTTAATTGATTAGGTGGAAACAGCCAAACAAGATTCAATTAATTTGCACTACGTGTAGTATTCTCTCTACTTGCATTTCCAGAATGACCTCTACGTACTACCTGATAGTGACTGCCTAATATGAATATTAAATATATACAGCTTGAAAGGTAGCATGCCTCGTGCCTGGACTGAAACCATGTGGATGCCTAATAAAGTTAAGGGCTCCATATTCAATATATCCAATTGGGTGGGTTCAGAGTCTCTATTTACCGTAAAATATTTTCAACGAGAGTTGCTAAACAATTTCTTGAAATTAAGAACCAGTTCTTATTAAGTTACATCATCGGAGTAAGTCGATATAAATGTCACATGTAAGAGCGATTGTTTCTATAAGCAACTGATTTTTATATAAAAACCTCAAATAAAAAAAGAAGGGAGAAAAATAATAGAAAAATACATTAACATCCTTCATTCGAAAATTGAAATAAAAATAAATAAAGATACGAGTAACTTAGGACCTATTTGATAAACTTTTTAGAGTTGCATCACTGGTGTGGAAAATAGCTTAAAATAGTATAAAAGAAAAAATAAATAATGATGTAACATAATAGAGCCCATTAAAAAAGATGAGTTAAACAACTCTAGTGAATTGCATCATTAGAAAAGCTTGAATCTCCTCATTGATTTATTAATTTTAGAAAGAGAAAAATGGGCGAGATGAGAATTTGGAAACACATTAAATAAGGGTCCGCTTCTTTAATTTCATTTTTTTAATTTCTTATTTTCATTAGAATTATAAAAATGTCATATTAATTTGATTCAATTTCATATTTTCAAAGATTATTTTCATTACCAACATATGGTTGGTCTGAGTGGTAACGAGCTCAAACTCTTTAAACAATCTCTGACTCTTACATATGAAGAAAATCTGATTAAGAAATATCAGTCCTTGAATACCGTCTAGTGCCTTCAACAATTATTCACAATTAAGCACAGGAATACTTTGGAAAAAAAAAATCACTATTTCCTAGTTTTCACAACTATGACAAGACTCATAATGGTGCAACTTGTTGTCGAACCCTTATTTGATTGAATAATGAGAAAGCAGACCATTCTAGCTCTAGAATATATGTTACCTAGGCTTGGCTATATCAAGTGGTCCTATGGGTACCCACAGAATCCCAACTCATATGAGATGATTTTAAAAGGCCGGGTGTAAGTTTTTTTTTTTTTGGTTGTCTTTAATGGGATATTCTCACATAGTCGTATGACTAGCCTTCTGATCAGGGGTGATGAAAAAAAATAACTCTATCTAAAATAGGTGACGATTATAGGATGCGAACCTCTAACTTTGTCGATAAAGTTCACCCACACAATCCACTCCACCCCACTGCTACTCCTGTTGGGGTGAGATAGATGTAAGTTTGGACCAGTCAACAAGGCATAATGATAAACTTTAGATTTAATTAAGAAAAGTATAATTTTATATAACTTTTCAATAATGATAAATCTTAATTTTTGATTTTTTTTACTTAGAATTTCGAAGTAACCCAACGATAAGTTCAAGAAAAGTATAGCCCCTGGCTCCTTTTCGCTGACTATAACCTTAATTTTTTTATTTAATAGTGCCTAACCATTACAGAAAATTAGGAATATAAAGAAGCTTATGACATTTTAAATAAGTTGGAAAATCATTTAGTTATACGTCTCACAGTAATGTAGTTTGTAAATAATTAAACTACCAATTCATCAAAAAACATAAAAATCAACTTCATTTATTCATCAAGCTTAAAGTATAAGTTTAATAAGAAATGAAAAATGTAATCATATAGTTACATTTGGTATTGTATCAACAAAAACTTATATTTGGCATTTAAAATTTGCACCGACTTCGAGAAATCTGTCTTTTTTTTTTTTTATAAAAAAAAGTCAAATAAAATGAAAAAAAATCTTATTCTTTCTTTCCCTCCTCTGATTGTTCGATTTCAAATATTCCTAAATTTACCACCACCACTCAAACATTTTTTTAATTGCCGTAGTCTGTATTAATTAGGGTACGTGTAAGTAAATATTTTAATTAAATGCTTATTCAATATTTTTTTAATGAACTAAAAACAATTTATTCTTATAAACTTTTCAGATAAATTTATTTATTGTAATAAACAAAAATGAGTTTATATAAAAATCATAAACCATTTTCATCAACTATTTAAAGAAATTTATTTTCATAAACTCTATAAAATTTTCAAAACGTACCTTTAGGACCTGTTTAGTTTACCTCTTGTTTCTTGTTTTCATTTCCTAATTTTAAGAGCAATCACAATAAAATTAGATACAAAATTGTTACTTTGTTTTCATTCTGTTTCCTGTTTTCAAAGGTTTGTACAAGAAACCCTGCAAACAACTTTTTGTTTGTTTTCATTGTTTCCTATACAAATATTTGAAAACAAGAAACAGAATGAAAACAAAGTAATAATTTTGTAATTATTTTTGTTGTAATTATTCTTGAAATCAGGAAATAAGAAATAAACCAAACATATTCTTAGAATCTTTTTGTCACATAGAATCCAAAGTTCGATCCATCGACTCCAAGAGTAAGTTTAAAAGACTCATTCTTAATGTCCGCCCATCAATTATTCTAATCCAATGTAAGGCACGTATCTTTAAAACTTATTCTTGGAGTTAATGAATCTCCACTCTATAATCCCACTCTTTGTTTTGTTTTTTCCTCCTCAATTTGTATTTTAACTTTTAACAACAAATTGACCAGGGAATGCATAACAAGAAAAGTAAGAAAAAACCAGTTAAGAGGAAATGGGCCTATTCTAGAGCAATTTTTTTTTTTTTTTTTGGGGGGGGGGGGGGGGCGGGGGGGGAGGTCTACTAAGAGGGACGAAAAATGAAAATGACCCAGTCAATGAAATAAGAAAGCAAATGAAGAGGTTAGAGTTAGCTCTTATTAGCTATGGTCAGGCTTCAAGTAGGGCTTGAGAAGGGGAAAAAAGCCCTTAGCATTGGGCAGAGAATAGGAAACTATAACATCCTAGGTCCAAAAGATAATCAACTATCATATTGGGCAGAGAATAAGCAGCTATTGTTCGTGTAGCCCAATAGACGCGACACATCAATTAAAAGGACTTACACCAGGGATGACAAAAAATAAAAAAAAAATGCTAACATCACACACTTCTTAACACATCTTCTATTATTGATGAATTTCATGTGGGATCATGTGTTTTGGTAGGTCTCGCATGAAATTCTCTCAATAATAAATGTTGTGTTAAAAACGAGTACTGTGATAGAGTGTGATGCTATCAATTTTCAAAAAAAATTAAAATTAAAATACCCGTGTGAACAGATAAAACCCACTACAGATTGAATTTAGATAGCTTAGTAGGTGCCCGCTGGTAAACTAAACACATTTTTTCTCCTTCACCCGCTTCTTAATGGGGTGGAGGTGGATAGTATAGTACCCTAACCCGCATGTACGATTTAGTGTATTGTTTAGTATATTTTGTCAAAACTCATCCAAATTATTGAGTTAAATGAGTACGCTGAATTATTGATTAGTGCTTCTAAATTAAATGAATTTTTGAACCTTGATATTTTAGAACTTTTAATGTGTTGCTTTTGGTTTTGTTTAGTATTTTTATTTCTTTTATTTTAATAGATATCCATGGATATTCGTAGATATCCACAAATATTCATAAAACTATTTGATACCCATATAACGGATCCCCACGTGGGTGTGGGATGGGCACATGGCAGATTCTCATCCGACAGGGCGGGTGACGAGGGGTCGCGCTATCTATGCTCGTCATGCCCCATTATCATCCCTAACTTACACCGACAATTAATTATATATTGTTATATTATTAAAAATATTTTCATTTTATAATAATTACTCTGAAAGTTACACATAAAATTATGTATGATTAGTTGACAATATAAAAAATCTTACACTAACAAGATATCACAATTAAACTCTAAATTAAATTATATATGTATAATCCAAAATAAGAAATTTACATGTGGATCTTTATGGTCCTATTTTTACATGACAACCTTACCGTAATAGTATTGGAGTTGTTGTAAGCAGTGTTAAGAAAAAGAGAGATGTTAGTATATGCTCATATTCATGGTTATATCATCCAGTATTGAATTTCAAAATATATATTTTTAATTTTAAATTATGTTTTAAGCAGTAAATATACTAATATACTATCGCATATAAGATATATCGTGAACTTGAATATATACAAACAATATTCTAACAATGAACTCAGCCAGAATAGACTGTAGTGAGTTTACTCAATTGATAAACTCGGTTTCCCAGTATAGTTATGTCATAAAAATAAGATAACATCTTTTTTTAATGCTCAAACGGGGCTTAAAGCTCAATATAAGATAAGATAACATTTTAGCCAACGATTTTTTCTTTATCTAATTGCAAAAATTAAAATACTATCAAATGTTCACTAAATCGTTATCAAAATAAATTCGGTTGGGGCCAACATCAGGTGTTACGTGAAAGACGTAGGACACACAATTTAATGCAATGAATAAAATCTAGTTACTTATGAGGCTGGGTGAAGACCCCTCTCCAAAAAGCAAGATCAATTGAGTTGATGTGGATCGGGGTGGGTCGGCTCACTTTAGAGCATTTTCAGCACAGGTTCTTAGGTTGAGTTATCAAAGTTAAGAATGATTCTTAAATAGAATCATCAATGGAGAAGGAGGAGCTATCAACCACATGTAAGAACGGTTCTTTTACAACCCAGTTCTCATGATTAAAAAAAAGTAAATGAACAGTGAAATGAAAGTAAATGTGGAATCCACTAAAAGTAGATTGAAAACCTAAGTTGAGTTCTGCTATTGGAATTAAAATTGGAGAGAATTCTTAAATCCTATGTGATATTATAAAGCCACTAAAAGACAATTAAGATATCAAAATTGGGTTCTAACTTTAGAAATGTTCTTAGTAGCAAGCTAGGTTCTGATCAATCTCACTCAATATACCACTGGTTGGTGGGTTAAATGGGTTGATTCGTAATTGAGAAAAATTTAAATAAATAATAACAGAAGAAAAAAAAAATGGAAGCTAGACTGAAGACTTAAGAGGCTAATTAAGACAGTGCTCAACCTCCTTCTTCTTGGTGTCATTGCTTCTGGAAAGCCGTGAAGAGAAAGGTGAAGGACAAAGGCAAAATATATTGTGGATGTGGATCTGGGTTCCTCGTGGGCTATTTGTGTTAGGGATTTCAGACTTTTCTCCAATTTTTGAAAGTGACATCAACATTTTTTTTTTGTCCAATCCATAATCTTGACATGTCTAACTAAAGTTGAATAGTACAAATAAGAAGATGGAGAAAGTATAGAAAATAAGAGCCCAAACGAGTCATCAACGAAAATATGGCGATATATTTAATCGAAATAAATGAAAAATATCAATTTTTTTTAAAGGCCAAAAGTATATTGATAAAAGTACAAAAGTATATATTTTAGGAATATTTTGGTCCATATCAAAGACTATTTTAACTGACATTTGAGATTTTTGAAGGCCAAATTGATTTTTTTTATTTTTTAGGAATCAAATATATTTTTTTATTTTTTTGTTCAGGACCAATTTGAGTCTTTACAATTAGCATATAAACTGTTTAAGATCACAAAACATTTTGTTGAGCTCGTGGAGATCAGAAGAAATTTTTGAGTCTTTACAATTAGCATATAAACTGTTTAAGATCACAAAACAATATGTTGAGCTCGTGGAGATCAGAAGAAATTTTTGAGTCTTTACAATTAGCATATAAACTGTTTAAGATCACAAAACAATATGTTGAGCTCGTGGAGATCAGAAGAAATTTTCTCAAACCTTTAGGACACTCAAACTCCTTAAGATCACTAAACGTTATGGTGAGCTCGTTGAGATGAGAAGGAATTTTCTCAAACCTTTTATAAACTGAACTAGATTAGCATTATGGTATATGCCTTTTGTACCTTCTTTTGTTTGTAATGCAATTTATAATCCAATCGTCACACATGTGACTCACTCACATCTAATATTTAACTTAATATTTTTTAAAAATAAAACCTAATCTGAAAATGTCTCCCATGGTGCTGGTGATCGTGAAATCTTTTAATAATGAGCTAATATCTTTGGACCAATGTATTATCAAAATATATGGTTAATTTCACTCATCACCAACTACAATCAAACAAGCCTATTGTCACCTTCAACACGCTCAAGTTTCTTTCATGTCATGTACCTAATTTTGTTTGTTATTGAGTGGGATGACCCACGTCACTGTTCGATACTTGTATCTTTTCCACACACAGATGGTAGCTTGTGAACATTAAGGCTTGTTTTGTGTTTAATTTCTTGTTTAATTGTTTATTTTTATTCATGATTATAAAATTGTCCTCTTATTTTTATTTGATTTTTTAATTTTAAATTTTTTCACAGGAAATTGGTGAAAATAACAAAAAGTATTTTCATTATTTTTTTAATACAAATCTTTAAAAACATGAAATAAAATAAAAATAATATATCGTTTTGGTAATTAAATTTTAAAACAAGAAATGAAAACAAAAAATTGAAATCAAAGTAAACATATCCTTAATTTTTTTATTAATCTTAATTAAGATCCTATTCGTTTAAGCATTTTCTTTAAAAAAAAATATTTTATGAAAAAGTACTTCAAAATTCCTATGCTTTGGATTTTTATAAAAAAAAAATATGTTAAAAAAATGATTTTTTTAAGGAGAAGAACGTTTCTTCCCAAAAACGTCTAAAAAAAATCACTTTTTAAAATCTAAACAAATGGTTAGATATTTTAAGGAAAATGTTGTGTCATTCGTTATCCTGCCAAAAAAAAACATTATTTATTAAATATTTTAAATTATATAAATTAGTTCTATGAATAAATTATCTAATTTAATTAATTATATTTTTGTAACATAAGTTTACGTACATTTTTTTGACACCCAACTTTAGTTTAGTTATTATATGAATTTTTTCATACAAAAAAGGATCATATAAAGAGATCACAAAAACCTTAAACAATAAAGCCTTGCTAAAACTTGCAATCTTATTTAGAATCTTCTTAGGCTTAATTGTATTTTTGATCCTTCAACCTTTTCAATTATGCAATTTTTATCCCTAAAAATTTTTAATTAAACTTTTGGTCCCTCAACTTGTTCAATTATATGATTTTGGTCCCTCAAAAATTTTAATTACACGTTTCATCCATCAACTTTTAAAATTATGCGATTTTGATCCCTCAAAAATTTAATTTCACATTGACCGGTCATGGACGAAATGACTGATTTTGCACAATTCGACAAATTAGAGGACCAAATATGCAATTAAATTTTTTAGAGACCAAAATCGCACAATTGAAAAAGTTGAGGGACTAAATGTGCAACTAAATTTTTTGAAGGACCAAAATCGTACAATTGAAAAAGTTGAGTGACAAAAAGTGCAATTATCTTTTTTATTTTATAAGACATATAATTAGATAATTAATTCTCAGGTTAAATATATTTTTAATCTCTCATTTTTTATAAAAAAATCAATTTTAGTCTCTTTTTTGAAAAATATATATTTTTAGTCCCTATTTTTAAAATGTATCAAAAATGATCCTACACGACACTTTTGTTTGGAAAAAAAGGAGGACTAAAATTGAATTTTGGTAAAAAATAATGAACTAAAAATGTGTAATTGTTTAAAATGAGGATTAAAAATGTGTGTTGTGAAAGAGAGACCACTTATAATATATTTTAAAAAATGGGGGCTAAAAAAATATAAAGAAAACGAGGAACTAAACCGAATTTTTATAAATAAAAAAAAAAGGATTAATTCTCATATTTTGTGCTCTGTTTAGTTTATAATATTTGTGATGCATAAGTCAGTAGGTCATTTTGATGTGATAGCCCAAGAAAAACGACAAAACGGAACCGCACACGTGGCCTAATCAGAAATGGTACAGTCTATGATGTCAGCTGTTGCATGGAGGAAACATACGTAGCTATTCAGTGGGGGCTACCTATAAATTATTGCCACGTGTATGAGATCAACTTATTTCTAGTGTTAAATTTGACACGTGTAAAATCTGATGGTTTATTTCGTCCTATAATATTTGGGTGGGCCGCTCAGAATTCCTAGCCGACAGCACAAGTAAATTAACTTAATAGGAAAAATCATAAGATTTTTTCTTTTTCTTTTTTCATGTGGTGCCCTTGGTTTGCATTATTATTCACTTTGCCATGGCTTCCACGATTTTACAGGCACTTACTTATATATAGTTATTAGTTAATAGATTTTTTTTTTAGGATTTCGTTAAATATTCGTTAAGGTTATATAGGTAATCCATTCACTCGTCATTTATAAGTCCCTAAACTTTATGAAAAAATTCTAATGGGTCCTTATATTTTATAATAAAATCTAAATTGGTCCATATATTTTTTGACACCCTAATGGAAAAACATACAGTAGATTCAATTACAAATTTTTTATATATTTAAGGTTCTAATTACAATATTTAAAAGTATAGGGACATATTTAAAAATAGTTCAGGAATCTGTAGATTAATTCAACCTATAATAAGCAACCCTTTTTTTTTTTTTTACTTTTGGTTACCAAAAAGGAAAATACACATTTATTAATTAAATAATATATGCTTAGTATACAAGCAATATCTATGACGTTATGAACAAAATAAGATGGAAGTTAAAAACCAAACATAAGAAAATAGAAGAAGTAAATATAATTTGAATATTCTATTCGTATCGAATGAATCACTTTAAATATTAAATTAAAACAATATATAGCTTAACTAAAACTTGAATTCATCAGTCACTTTCGCTGGCTGAAAGATTGAAGTCGAAATCCCTGTAAATTAGAGTGTAATCACTTAAGTTGACACACACAACGCACTTGTCATAAAGTGATAAAGCAGGAATAGATAAATCAATTATATATGGACGTGGACAAAAAATGTTCATAACAGAACAAATGAATACAATTGTGCCCTACAACAAATATTTAAGCAGCTCCTAAAACATATTTCAATCGTTCAACTACTTTTAACCTGCATTATTATTATTATTTTTCAACTTTAACCTGCATTATTGATGTGTCCTCTAATGGAGAATTTTAGCGCTTTTCTAACCAAACTATACTTGGCAGCCTCACTCAATTCCGTGAGTATATAATTTGCCCCAATATCTAGATTTGGATACTATACTTTCGGATTCCCTCTTCATCCTCTCCAGTCAAATCTCAGTTGTTGGATTAATCTAACGATTAGGAATCTCTCATGTCAATCGTTAGATTTTAATCCAACGACTGACATTTAGCTGGAGAGAAGATGAAAATGAAATCGGGATTAAGAGTATCCATTTTGCAATATTTATATGATCTATATCCTCTAGCAATCCCTCTTTTAGTTAAAGTTCAACCATTGATTGCATATGCATTATTTATTTCGACCGTTGGATATATGTAAAGACTCCCGATATTCATGCTACTGGGGTATGTGTACAAAAATTTTGGTTGCACCTCTGGAGAGGATTCAAATCCATATTTTAGGGTTGGTTTTAAGTTTTAACCGGTGTTGTTAGGTAGCGGATGTGAGTGTGGATTTCGGTTAATTAATTCTACAATTGTATTAATAACTTTTAATATTTAATACTTAATACTTATTTTACATTTTTTTTTTACTTTAAACGATATGAGAAATTTTTTTAAGATTATATTAAATATTATATAAATTTAATATAAAATATCTATGTATAGAAAATCCGTCCTTATTCTCTCTATTGCCATTTGCCATGCCTTTACCAAAGGAGGAGGGGGAGGAAAGGAAAAGAAAGTCAATTTTCCATCCTAAGGATAGGAATACTTGAAAGTTCAAGGACTCAACAAGCAAAGACAAACTTTCTTTTTCAAAAAGAAAAAAAAACCTTAATTAAATTGCTTTCACAAGATTATCATCTAAACTAAAGCTACTATGGCCTCTTATTTTATTGTCTTACTTTTCAGCTCCTGTGTATAGGATTATTTTAATCAAGGATATTTCTTCTTGAATTCTCCTTTTTCCATCTCAATGAGTGTTCTCTTTATTTCCATTCCATTCACTAAGAACCCTCCAAATAAAGAAAAAACAAACACACTCACACGCACTACTATACTTGAATGAAATCCCTTCACTTCACCCTCTTCCACTATTGACATAAAAAAACAGTGACACCAAAAAACACAACCTTATACTATGTTGAATGATCAACTTCAACTTGCTTCTACTAGCCATGGAACAGAAGATGATGATCAAGAAGATGAACAACAAATCAGAGAGATCCATGCCTTAACCCCACCTCGCCCTCCACCACAAACCACCACCAACCGTCATAGTCACAGGTCATCTTCACTTTCCATGGCTAGCACTGAAGGTGGTGCTTCCAGTGAGAACTTCACAAGCATGAGTAGAGAGTTCAGTGCTTTGGTTCTAGCAGGCTCAAGTATTGACCATAACAACATGATGAGTCCTATGTTGAATGTTCATCAAAATGAAGGGAACAACAACAACAACAACATCAACAGCAACAACAACTTGGGTAGGATTAGAGAAGAGGATTTGATGGAAGAGACAAACCCTTTGGCGATCGTGGCAGATAACAACCCATTAGACCCGCTTCCATCATCTCCAATGAGGCGTGGTGATCATGGTGGAAGAAGAATGGGTGGTGGTGGAGTTGCTGCAGGTCAAGGTGGTGAAGAAGTGTTGTCGGTTCAGAGGGTGAAGAAGGAGGAGATTGATGCTAAGATATCAGCATGGCAGAACGCTAAGATTGCTAAGATTAACAACAGGTTCAAGAGAGAAGATGCTGTCATCAATGGGTGGGAAAGTGAACAGGTTCAGAAGGCTTCTTCATGGATGAAGAAAATTGAGGTAACCTTTTCTCAAGGTGTTATTTTTGCATGTTTCTAATTCTTTTGGTTGTTTTTTAGTTCTTTTCCTCTTCTTTTCTCTGTCTATGGTAATTTTCTTTGTGGGTTGATTATACTTCTTTTTGAATTCATGATTATTCTCAAGACTAGAGCCATCTTAGATTGATTGATCATTGGGGATGGAGATGACATGTCCCAAAATGATGTCTCATTCTCTGTCTCATTCACTTAGATTGTGTCATATCATTTTAAAATGATACACTTATAGTAAATAATGTAATTAATTTTCCAATTAACATAATCTAAATGGATGAGACATATACTATTTTGGGACAGATGATTTACATCCTGATCATTGATCCAGTAAAATCAATTCATGAATAAGGTTGCGAAGTTAAAGAAACACTTATTAAGGTTAGCTACGGAGTCAGTGTCCTGATGATTTTTTTTATTTTTCATTATTTATTACTATTATTGTTCTTAATGATGGGTTTATACTTTATACATTATACATATAAGAAAAAGGTGGGAAATGATTTTCCCTTGGTTGTTGAGGAACCAAAAAGACGAAGGAATGAAAATTAGCATGATAATCGATCGATAAATCAGTTAACCAAATAATAGACTTGTTAAGAAGATTCTGTACCATCATTAACAGATGTTAAAATGGTGGTACCTTTTGATATTAATAACTCTAACTGAATATAGTCTAGGATCGTTGTCAATCTTCAGTCCCTTCATTATCTTTTCCTATTCTTTATTATTTCCCTAACAAAACAATAGTGTTTGGTAGTAGGTATGGGGTTTTGCATGCATTTCCAGGGCTTGATCATATAGTACCATAGGTTAAATGTCTAAATCATCAAGGGTTAAAAATGATGTGAAGAGTTGAATTACGACTTAGCTCCTTCTTCAACCGACAACCCCTCCTTCCTCTTCTATGTTTCCTGTTTTGGCAAGTTGATGCTAAAACAGCATCCACCTCATTACCTCAATGATTGTTACATAAAGGTGAATCACCAAGTGAGTGCACTAAACTAATTATATTACTAATTATAATAAGTTATGATAATTAATTATTAATTAAGTATAATAGTTGTTAATTAACGATGCCATGGATTAAATGCTCATAATTTGAGTACATAGATTTACAATATAAGAACTTTTCAGATAAACCTCCTCTAATAGGAGGTATCTATCCATTGATTAATTAATAAAGTGAGTTGAGATCTCAATACACTTTAACTAATCAAGGGCGGATGCACCCTTACTTACTCACATCACACTTTTACTCATATTGGAGGAGCCTGATCTGAATTTTTCTAGTGTGATTAAAGGAGTCCTATGGTCTGTATTAATGGCCTTATTATTGAAGCTACTTTTACAGTGACATCAAAAAAGAGGTGGAAATGTGCTACCCACTAGCAAAGTAGCAATGTTGTCTAATGATTGGATTTTCATGTTAATTTCAACTTACATTACATGATCATAGTAGTAAAACAGAATGTTGACTAACAACTTGGGTTCTGTACACACAAAGTTATTACAATTTTATAATATTTGCTCACCTTGAACCAAAAATCTCATGCATTGTGCAGAGGAAGCTGGAGGAGAAAAGAGCAAGAGCACTAGAGAAAATGCAAAACAAGGTAGCAAAAGCTCGTAGGAAAGCAGAGGAAAGAAGGGCATCAGCTGAGGCTAAAAGGGGAACTAAAGTTGCCAGGGTTCTGGAAATTGCTAACCTCATGAGAGCAGTTGGAAGACCTCCTGCCAAAAAATCCTTCTTTTAAGCTGCATAATATTTTATTTTCAAACCCCATTTTAAACAAATTTTTAGACAAACCTAAAAAAAATAAAAATATTATGGGTGTGATAGATGCATAGTCTATAAGAGCCCCTTTTCCTTTTTAATTAACTGAAGGGTGCAAAAGGGCTTGCAATGAGCACCAGCATTAGATAAAAAGGAAAGATAAAGGAGATATGTAATTATGTATCATATTGTATGAAAACCAATTGGAGTGTTTTTGAGTGATTGATTACACTTTGTTTGGATATGGTGGGTGAGTGGTGACATGCTTAGTTGGTTGTGCTGGTTAAACACTTTTGGGTTTTGTACATTAATACATAGTTTTTTTTTTTTTTGTTTATGTTTTTTTGGGTAGACATGTATTGCTTCTTTTAATTAGTTGGCTCCCATCAATTGCAAATGCTCACACCACACACCTAACTATGCCCAATGCCCCACCAACATTTGTCCTGATGTTCTCTATAATAAGATATTATAGCTTACCAAACGGTCCCTATCCACTAAATCAGTTGTTAATTCTGAAATCTTTTATTAGAAGAAAGATATGATTGTATAGCATATGAGTTGTATACCAATGTAAACATATAAGAAATTGCATTCTTAGCACACTAAAATGCAATATAGAAGACTGACTATAACATGAAGGTGGAAATTTCTCTCATGTAGGACCCCAACCAGACACCTTAAATGGTGGAGAGAGCAATATATTCTTGTTCCATTCCTAACATTAATTCCAAATTATGAAGCAATTAGTGAACGACAAAAAATATCAGACATATGAGAAGTGACAACTTTATATCACATGCATGAGAGAAAGAAAATATTAACTGAGTAGCAAATAGCAACGTTCAACTTTTTTTTTTTTTTTTTTAAATAAAACTGAGTGGTATGCTGTTGATAGCAATGTTCAACTTATTCACTGAATTTTCACATGCATTATCTAGTATTCACCAGCTTAATTAAAAAAATTCAACGCTTGCAATCTAATTAAAAACTAGAGCTAAAGTTAAAAACAGTAGAAAAAGTGAATCATCAGTGGAAGGCATTTTTCATGATTGCTAATCAAGAAAAGGATTGGTAGCCGACATGGGACACATTGTCAAATGTGAACATAACATATGATATTCGATAAAGTATTTAGCTATGGTAAATTTTACCAGTCAAAAAGAGATCATAGAAATCATCTACCTATGCAATTATTGTCAATGATTAGGCCAGGAAACCCCTCTCACATGTCCAAGGAGTATCTAACTCTTCCTCATAAATGGGCTTGAGATCACGTCTTGACTCAAAATCTTAAGATAATAATTTTTGAGCCCTTTTCATTTATATAGTCTTTAACTTGTCACCTTCTTTTCAATGTAAGATTTTTTTCATCCACGTTTCACTCGCATTTGAAATTTCCAATAATAGGATAATTGTAGATTTTGGTCAACTCATCAGAATATGCTTCCCCATGTCAGTTACAGTTAGTTGTTGGTCTGTTATGATGTTAGTTGAGCCGTGAGTTTGAGTTGTTAGTTTGTAAGAGAGTGGTCACTGATTATTCTTGGTTCCATGTGTCTCATTAAACAGAAGCTATCTTGGAAGATGATTGTTTGCAGTTGAGTTGCAAAAAGATTATAATTACACACCCTCATTGCTGAAGATGTTTGGTTGTCACTGCTTTCCCCTGCACCTGCCCCATGTGGCTCCCATTGTAATCTTTCTTCTTTTGATTCCTGTATTTCTTCTTTCTTATGGCATCATATCATAGAGACATAGACTAGGCCATATTTTATTTGGAAGGATGAGACAACTGTCTTCCCAATTCCCATATATTCCATGTATTTTCAATAAAGCATGTGAAGTACAATTTTGCTAGACAAAGAAAATTGCCTCATTATCTTAGTCATTCTAAGATAATGAACTTTTTTAATCTGGGGTCCGTTCTAATTTAGTATATGATTTCTCTAGTTTTACTTGGATATGTTTGATGAAGGCTAAAAGCTACACTAGAGCCTTACTCCAAAAATTCATCATTAAAATTGAAAATCAATTTGAACTAAAATTAGAAATTCTTTGAAGTGATAACGATGTTGAGTTTATGATGAAAGATTTCTTTCGAAATAAAGGTATTTTACATCAAACCACGAATGTTGAGACATCCCAACAAAATGAATTTGTTGGGGTAAATATCAACACGTACTTAATGTGGCTCGAACTTTATATTTTCAAGCTAATTTACCCAAAGTGTTTTTGGTCCTTTGTTGCTTCTCATGCAATACATATTCTTCACATGCAATACATTAATCCTAGAATTTTAAAGTATGTTATTCTGGGTTATAAAGAAGAAACTAAAGGTTATGTTTTATTTGATGTAGTGATGTCAAGACCGGAACACCTTTTCTTTCCCCTAACGTCATTTTCTATAAACAATAATCTCCTTTCACTAGCAACAATCATTCTTCACATGATTCTCCCAATAAACCTCAGCCCACCAACTGATTTTCCTCTTTTGAATACTCTGATGACATATTACTCTGCTCTTCCAAACTCTTCACCTCGCAAAGATGTTTATCGGGTTAGTTTTAATGACACAGAAACTACTTTATCCAAAGTATAGTTCATAGCAAAATGGAGATGTTTATATTATATTAATTAATATCTGTTATGACCAATTAATTTTTTTTGTTTCTTCGGTGAACCATCTGAAAAAAATTGATATGGGAAATACTATAAATCTTGACCCGTGGCTATCAGTACTAGATAGAAACTAACAACTAACTTATGTAAAACCCTATTCTCTCTCTAATTTCAAACTCTCTCCCTTCTCTCTACACATACAACCACGTGCTCCCATTAGAGGGGGTGGTTTTGGATCTTTTTTGGCCTGGAATCATCCCTTTACTTCGTTTTTTTTCCCCATTTTATCTAAATAAGTGGTTTTTCCACGTAGATCTGTTTTTTTTTTCTTTCGTGTTTTTCGTGTTTTTTGTCGTCTGTGTGCGGCGGTATTGTTGTTCGTCGTCTTGGTGAGGCGTTATTTGGTTTCCCGTCTTGTTGCGGTGTTTGTTTGATCAAGAATTGGGCGTTGTTTGATCAAGAATTGGGCGTCAATGTTACAGATCCGGAGACATGGGTATTCCGGTGACTTTGATTTTGTCACTTTTGTAGGCATTTTGATTTTGCCATGTTATGCTATTAACCTGGGTGCTGTGAGTTTGTTCGCAGATTCATCATTTTCCGTTTTTAGCGATGTTGGATTTGTGTTGTTTTTGATGTATTTTACCAATTTGAATGAATAAATACCTTTTTAGTCCAAAAAAAAAAAAACAACTAACTTCAAACAAACATTTCAACCAAGTGATAAATACAGTAAGTGCAATGAGCTGGATATTTAGCCCGTAGCTAAGTGGACGAGCCTGTGACATGAGGATTTGAGCTATGTGGGCCTCAGCTTCTCAATTTAGGCCTATGATGGGCCTGTATCTATCTTGTAAGTTGTAACATTTTCAGCAAGGGTATCTATTACAGTATTATTAGCTTGTCACTGTAAAGGATCAAATTTGAAGATTCACAGCATTAATAAATGTAGGACTTAACAAAATATAAAGCATAGTCCAGGTTTATATAATGTTATCACATCAGCATATAGGACTGATAACCATTCATACTCGAAACACCCTATTATGCAGCTATTCAAAATTGCAAATGCAATAATCATAGATTTCATTTGAGCATGTCAGCTACATAATCCTCCTTTTTACATTGGCATGTGAAGGTAAAAGATCATAAATAGACTAATACGTAATACTAATTGTTAAATAGTTAATAAGTTGTCATCATGCAGTTCTATGCAGGAAATTGCGAATGTAAAAGACAAACCAATTGAACACTGAAATGAAACAAGATCAAGAAAAGCAATATAACAAACAACCACTAACAAGCATATATTTGAAGCACATATTTTCTTCTTTTTTTAAATAAATTTATGGTAATATAGGGTCACCTTGCCTAAAAAAAGAAGTGCTTCATCATTGTCCATACTTGGTCCAGGGATGCATCTGATTATGGATTCAAATAATGGCCTAAAATTTGCAAAGAAAACAAGGTAGACCTCCACTGTGAACCAGTAACCTGCACATGTTTTGTCAGGTATCCCTGCTGAAACTGCAGAACTCACTAAATGTGTATGTAATTTCACGTTGAAAATCTTCAGAATTGATTCTGCCATCTGTCAAACGTAATTTTAGTAAAAATGAGATGTTTGGTTACTATTAAGTAAAATTGATTTTGCCTCCAGAAGCGATTCTGATTAGAAGCTACAAAAAGTTGCTTTTGAGTTGAATTGAAAAAATTATACTAAGTTTTACATCAAACTTGCTTTCAAAATAAAAAATCAAAACATAAATCACTTCACTTCAAACTCAATTCTAACCAAATCAATTTCACAAAATCAATTACATTCAAAATCACTTTTATCAAATGTTCATCCAAACATACACTAATACTATTGCTGCTAGAGTTAATATAGTCAAACCGTTTATGATGTAATGTCCTATATATTATATATATTCTTCTCTCCCACTGGAATAAGAATATAGCAGGTTTAAAGCCGTACTACTATTTATAGCAAATGTTCACAGTTGATTACTTGATTTAGAGGTATAAAGGTACATTAAAATACTGAATTTTGTTCACTTGCAATTTTGTGTAGGGACTGATACTAGTAATACACTATATATAGCACTGTGGAACATCAAAAGATGAATTGGTCATGATATGGTAGTTGCTGAATTGCAATACTATTTCATGGAATGAGTGAGGCCTTGCCGCTTTTGAATGTGGCTGGTATCTTATGCCGCAGAACAAGGTACTTCTCCACATGTCTCATTAATATGAAGAATTAAAACGGCCTACTGCCAGAGGAAATGAATCGTGTGATTAGACTATTAGCTTTTGGCCATTAAATGCATGAATGATTGATTTATAAGATGGAAAAACTTAGGTACTATTATTCAGGGGCATTAGATGTTATTTTCTAATAAGAATAGAATATATATAACAATTGTTACATGTTATACTTTAATTGATAAAGTGATGCACGTGTATTTTTTCTCATTGAAAAAGAGCATCATAAGTATATGTGGAACTGTGTATAAGTTTTGTCCTTTTAAATATAAAATTTCTTCTTGTGTACATTAATTATCTATAATAATTAGATATTGAGAATGAAAACATTTTTTGGACAACCAAATGTTGTTTCGTATGTTTATACAGCAAACTCAAAACATGATGCTGGACCCTGTAACTCTGAGAGACAAAAAAGTCTAGTGTCCCATATTGTTGTCTATTTTGAATGTCAAAATATCAATGCCCGATTGAGGAAACAGCAAGTAGTATAACGTTTTGTGAAGTTCACATCATTCTATTGATTTTCTTTAGAATCGCTAAACTGGCATGTGAGTGCTGGGTCAGAGAGACGACAATGTTTTTGCACTCGCTGAGGGATCTAGGCATGTATGTAGGCATATTGACCACTTCTATTTAGGTTCTTTCTCAACAAGTTCAGCTTAAATAAAATAATCATCACGGGGTCCTTCGACTCGATTGAAATAAACTTAATGGCTGTGTAGCAACCCACAAATTTTGGGAGTCTAGCTCTCACATTAAAAATTAAATCATGCATTAGATGAATTATTTTGGACCCTAGCACCTCAGAAGCAATTTTACTAGCTAACAAGAATAAATTCTTATATCCTCTAGGAGTAAGAATTTGAGGGATTGAGATCCTCTCCTTTTTTCTCTCATTAAATTTTAAATAGGACTCACACAGACACTCAATATGATTCAAGTTAAATTCAAGTGTACGTATGAGGTCAATGATAATATTAATTAATAAATTACTTTAATTAATTCTATGAATTAATGCTATAACTGGGCTAATAACCCAATTTGAGTGGCCTTGCTTTATTTAAGAATTTTAGAGGACCAAGAAAAATTCTAATCATGAATTTCAACGGAAATACGTGTAAGTTTGGACTCCATTTAATCTTAATTTTCGGATAAGAAGTTTCCATGAAAAACAATTTTGTCAGCAGATATTTGTAGATATGTGTTGGACATGGGTGGGGAGAAGAAAACATGACAGACACACACAAGAATTTTTTGGAGGTAAACAAAGCATCGTGTATAAATATCTACTATACATCATGGACTATGTCATCCTCACTATCATTGTATCAAAATGGTTTAGTTAAACAAAGTTGACTTTAATGGTTTAGACGGTTTCTAGAACCAAATTATTCATCATCAACGGGGATTCGTCCACGTCAATAATTCTATACTCACACCCAAGAATCTCGTTGAACATATATTATCAACTTATCATTAAAACGAAGGTACTTCCAAATTAAATCAGCCTGTTGATTTCTTTGTTCATTTATTTGGTCGAGGACCTACCTTATGTTCACAATGATTGTCTAATATTTTCTGTTTTGGCCAAAAAAAAAAAAAAAATCTTTTTCTTTTGCAGGAAACATCATGAAATACAATTAAAGGAACCATTCGTTTAACAAACAAAAAGAATTCCACTGGTTTGTGAAGTTGGTTGGTAACTTAGGAATCAGATTACATGTGGGAGTTAGAAGAGAAATAATTAAATGAGCAAGAAGAATTTCAAGAGAAATAATTAAACTAGAAGCTTTTGAATCCTTTTGGAAAATTTCAAGACTGAAGGAGTCCCTTACATTTCAAAAGTCAAGAATTAGGTGGTTATAACTTGGTGATTCGAACTCTAGTTTCTTTCATGCTTGCGTGAACAAGAGAAGGAGGGAAAATACTATACATGGTCTACAATGTCAGGGGAGATGGCTTGAGGATCCAGGTTCAGTTAAACAGGGAATTTTCGACCATTTTGAGTCCTTATTCAACAAAAATAGTTGCCTTTCTCCATCCCTAGATGGCATTTCTTTTAAGAAAATCTCAGCAACACAAAGACAACTTCTTATTACTGATTTTTCTTATGAGGAAATCAAGGCAGCTGTGTAGGGGTGTGAAGGAAGCAAGAGTCCGGGGCCAGCCGGTTTCAATTTCAACTTGATAAATAAATTTTGGGAGGTGGTAAAGGAAGATTTTTGTAAGATGTTGGTTGATTTCCATAGAAATGAGAGATTGGCTAGAGGATGTAATGCTTCTTTTGTGGTACTAATTCCCAAAAAAGACAACCCGGTTAGGCTGAATGTTTATAGGCCTATTTCCTTGGTTGGGTGTCTTTACAAAGTAGTGGCAAAGCTTCTAGCAGGGAGATTGAGCTTAGTAATGGAGTCGGTGATTTCAGAAAACCAATCTGCATTTCTAAAGGGGAGAAACATCATGGATGGGGTGGTGGTGGTAAATGAGATCCTGGATTATGCTAAGAAAAAAGGCAACCCATGCATGTTATTTAAAATCGATTTCGAAAAGGCATACGATCGGTGTCTTGGGAGTTCTTAGATTATATGTTTGGTAGAATGGATTTTGATTCAAAGTGGAGGTCTTGGGCCCGAGAGTGCCTACAAACAGCTTCAGTGTCATTTCTGGTAAACGGCTCTCCAACTAAGGAATTCACAATGTCCAAGGGTATTAGGCAAGGAGACCCTCTGGCTCCGTTCTTGTTTCTTATTGTGGCAGAAAGTCTCAGTAGGTTGATCCGCAGTGCAGTGGAGAAGAACTTATTTAAGGCGTTCAGGTTAGTTGGGGGGGCACGTGAGATTATAGTTTCACATATTCAATATGCCGATGACACCATTGTAATTGGGGAGTTGTCGAGGGCTAACATTTGGGCTCTTAAACCAACCATGCATTGGTTGAATATGTTGCTCACACTCTAAATTGCAACATTGGTTTGGTTCCATTTAAATTCTTGGGTATTTTGGTGGGTGCAAACCCCAGGAGGACATCCACTTGGGCCCTGTTAATTAATGTGCTACAAAAACGTCTTCTTGGTTGGAGAAACAGGTATCTCTCCTTTGGTGGTCGAGTAGTTCTCATCAATGCGGTACTTGCCTTAATTCCCGTATATTATTTGTCTTTTTACTTAGCTCCTAGAAAGGTGATCAACAAAATCATTCAGATCCAAAGGAATTTTCTTTAGGGGGGCTTTGAGGAGTGTAGGAAAATATGTTGGGTTAAGTGGGACGTTGTATGTAAGTCGAGGGAAGAGGGTGGTTTCGGAATTAAGAATATTCATGCTTTCGACTTGGCACTTTTGGGTAAATGGAGATGGCGTTTCTTAACAGAGAAGGATCATTTGTGGGCTAGGTTGCTTCGGGTTAGGTATGGTGAGCCATCTTTTTGGGGAGTGCCATGGTGTGCTTCGGACTATAGTGGGGGGCTGGTATCGAGTTGGTGGGCAGACTTGGGTAGGTTGGAGGGGAGCGATGCCTTCAAAGAGGGGTGGTTATCCTCAGGTATTATCAGGAAGTTGGGCAATGGAAATAGCATAGCTTTTTGGAAGGAAAGGTGGGTGGATGCAGGGAACTTAGCAAGTAGGTTTGGTAGGTTATATAACTTATCATCACTTAGGGAAGGTTCTGTGGCTGATATGGGAGAGTGGAGTCAGGGTAATTGGGTTTGGAAGTTAGCTTGGAGAAGGTCTCTTTTTGTGTGGGAGGAGGACTTGTTACAATCTTTGTTAGATCTTTTGAGTAACTGCATTGTCACTGAGGATTCCTTGGATGGTTGGAGCTGGTTGAATCAACATCCATCGTCATACAATGTGAAATCGGCTTATCAACTTTTAACTTCGGTAGATGACAGGGAAGCTGGTGAAATTTACAAGTTTCTTTGGGACAAGAGCATCCCTTTAAAGGTGGGGGCTTTTTGTTGGAGAGCAATCTTGGATAGGATCCCCACCTACACAAACCTTTTCAAGAGGGGAAGTGTCTTTGCATCAGGAAATCAGTTGAGTGTTTTGTGTAATAACTCAGTGGAATCTGTAACTCACCTATTTATTTCATGCAATTTCTCTTATGGGGTATGGATGTATTTGTATAATTGGTCCGGGTTTGACACGGTTCTTGCTGGCTCAGTTAAGGATTTTCTGCTGCAACATTCTGGTTTTATTTCGGGAAGGATATTGGACAAGTGCTGGAGAATGGTGTGGTTTTCCACGATTTGGTCACTTTGGTTACTCCGGAATGATATTATTTTCAACCAAGGTTCTGTGGAATTTGAGAAGGTTATTGAGTTGATTAAAATGAGGGTATGGACCTGGTATAGTAGTATAGCAAAGAGGTGCAGCTTCTCATATTTAGACTGGTGCATTAATCCTATGGCATCCCTAAAATCAAGCCATTCTGTGTAGTTCAACTTGCAGTGGTTGCTAAGTTCTTTATGTGCAGTTTGATAGTGCTGCGGTTCTGCTTCTGTTATGCAGGTTCAGATGTGTGACGGATCTGCGTTTCTGTGTAGTTTCATCTTGCTGCTGCTGCTATTTCCATTTTGCGCAGTTTTGATAGTTCTGCTGCTCTGCTTTTGTTGCTGTTCTGCTTTTGTTGGTTCTACTATGATGCTAGTGAATAGGAGTTTTTCTTAAGCATTCCAACTGGACTTGGTCATATGCGTGGTTCTTTTGGGGTGGATCATGAAATTCTGTTTGTGGTTGGTTAATAGAAAAACATGATAGGATGCCTAATCTATTGGCCTTGGTTCTGCTCTGCATTTTCTTCAAATATGTAGGTGGGTGGCTGTTGGGTAGGCCTTTGTAACACAAATGTTAATATTTTTCAGTATTAGTATTTTAGTTACATTGCCTTTTCCAGTTTTTTTTCTTTCATCTGTATATGGGTTGGGGTACCCCTTGTACCCCAAATCAATATATTCTGTTGGCTTACAAAAAAAAAATGACGAAATGGAAGAAAATGGGTGGTTAAATGTGATGTGATGCAAAATTGCACAATTTTTTTATTTTGTTTGTTGTGAATTTTATTTTATTTGAATTTAGTTAAGTTTTGGATAATTATTTTCTCCCTATGCCCTTTATTGTAGATTTTGATTTTCAGTTGCAATTTTAAAAAATAAAAATAATTGGATTGAAATTGGGATTTATCTCAAAAGGCTAAATTATTAGATCAACTTTAATGAGAATTGTTTAACTAGTTCTTAAAAATATGAATTAATTCTTGCTGAATTACACTAGTGGAGTAAGATGATGTGGCATTAACATGTAAGGATAGCTGGTTCCATAAGCAACTGGTTCTTATATAAGATCGCATCTCAAATGGTGCAACTCATGGAAGTTGTTTAACTCATCTTTATATACATAATTAGTCCTACCATAGTATCTCGATACTTTTTACTTTATACAACCTTAAGCAACTCTTCACTCCAATGGTGTAACTCTAAAGGTTCACTAAATGGGTGTCACAAGTTATCCCATCTTTTTATTTACATTAATTTATCTTCTAATATTTTTCTCTCTTTTTTTATTAGGTTCTTATATAAGATTCAATTGATTATAAAAGTTATTGTCCTTATATGTAGATGTCACATCATTTTATTTCAATGTGGCAACACAGCAAGAATCATTCCTTATTTTTAATAACTAATTGAGCAACTCCCATTGGAGTTACCCTAAGAACCCAATAAAAAAATAGAGAAAAATAACATAGATATGTTAAAAAAAAAAAGTGAGGTAACTTGTAGGACCCATTTAGTAAATATTTTAGAGTTGCAGCATTGAAATAAAAAGTTGTTTATCATCATAATATAAAGTAAAAAGTGATTATGTAGACACAGTAGAACATATAAAAAAAGGACTTAAGCAACTCTAATAATGATACTTTTAGAGCAACAACATGTTCTTAATTATTAAGTTATATTATTGGAGCACAATGACGTGGCGTCCACATGTAAGAATAATTATTTCTATATAAGCAAGTGCTTAATCTTATAGAAGAATCCGAAAAAAAGAATGCAAACGAGAAGAATAGAATATAGAATTTCATTGGCTAAATTACTCTCTTGGTCCCTCATTTGGTTTAAAATATTTAATTTGATCCCTCTATTTTTAAAATATTCAAATTGATCCCTCAATTATCAAACGTTAAGCAATTTGGTTCTTTTCGTTAAGTTTGACTCTCATCGGAAAATACCGTTGGAATCTGGAATATAGAGGAGCCAAATTGAATATTTTAAAATAAATGAGGGACCAAAATTGAATATTTTAAATTAAATGAGGGACCAAATTGACGAAGTTTTTCCAGATTTTGGTGGTGTTTTTTTGATGATGGTCAAACTTAACGGAAAGGACCAAATCGCTTAACGTTTGGCAATTGAGGAACCAATTTGAACATTTTTATAATAGAGGAACCAAATTGTATATTTTAAAATAAATGAGGGATCAAAAGAGTAATTTAACCAGTCCCATTTGGTGAACTGCACCATTGGAGTTAAGAATTGAAAGTATATATGGAAAAATGATGAAATTGTAATAAAAAAATGAAAGTAATATTGAGATGATATGATAAAGCTCACAAAAAGAGAATTAATTCAAGCAACTATGCAATGAATTCTACCTTTAGAGATGATCAACAACACAAACATTCAATAGAGACATGTGATGGTTGGTTGTTGCTAACTGCTAGATGTAAGTCACCTTCCTCTGCTATACATGTGGTTTCATTTAAACGAGGCAACGTATGCAGCATTAATATAAGTCGTTAGCTTCATATGTGAAAAAGGTGGGATCGATTTTCCATGTCGGTTGGTACTACAAAACTTAAGGGGTTCTCGAGAAAGTGACTAATATTTGGCATCTCTGAAAATGGGGATAATAACTTTGTGAGGAGCTTAGTTGGATCATGAATGGTTGTTGACTCGTAAAAGCATGGATTTTTTTATTTTTTATTTTTTTTTACGATGATTGCATGGATTAATTCTTGTTAACCCAAGTGCAATCTACATGCTACAATAAGGATGATAATAGTAAGATACTCCCTCCGGACCTAAATATAAGCAAAAAAGTAGCTATATTTTTTGGACTCAAATATAAGCAAAAATCAATTAAGTCAATACTATTAAATGTTAGTATTGCAAAAATCAAGAAAATTAACCAATCAAACCAATTCTCCATTTACTTTTCCAGGAGCATTGCATATTCCCTAGACAATTAACTCTCTTTTTTTACACAAATCAAAATAATTAAACTAACTTAACTAACTTTCTTAATATGTGTGAATTTAGTTTTTTTTGCTTATAATTAAGTCCGGAGGTAGTATGAATTAAATATTATAGTACCTATTTTCATATTTGTGTTTTCAGTAATACTTTGCATTATAGTTGAACTGGAGCCACTAAGACCATCATGTCAACATTAGTCTAAAGATCTCATCACTTTCGATATACTCCCTCCGGTCTTTATTGTAAGCAAAAATTAAATGGGACACACATATTAAGATAGTTGATTAATCTCATTTAACAGAGTCATTGAGAATAAAAAATTAAGTTTGTTACCTAAATTACCCTTCCTCTTATTTATTAAGCTTGTGTTATTGAGAATAAAAGGAGTCATTGGAAAACAAAATTTGTATTAAATGAAGGGTATTTTGAGAATAACTTCATTAAATGAGAAGAAAGTAGTTGAAATTTGCTTATATTTTTTACCAAAAAATTTGAAAATTTTTGCTTACATTGTGGACCGGAGGGAGTATATAATTTGATTCAATCATCTTTATTTTTGTAACATATAATCCTATAATAATGATCAGAAACTAGGGCTGGCAAAAGAATCCGCGGACCAATTATCCATCCGATCCATCCATAACAAAATCCATCCAATAATAAGAAAATATATTAAATGGATTGGATGGGTTGGATTGTTTTTACTAATGGATGGTTAATGATTCATCCTATATTTTTTAAAATCCATTGGATCAAAGAAAAAAAAAGGAAGTGAACCATTTAATATCCATTCCAAATTATAGAGTTTGATTCTAATATTTCTGCAGCTTAATGTAGTCATCTCTCTAGTACTCTCCCTCACACACACTCAAAAAGTGAAATAACTACAAACCAAATAAATGACGTAATCAATTTTTTTTCATGGGAACCTAGTAGCTTGCTTTCTTCCTTTTGCTATATAGGAGTATCTGATTCTCACTTTCATTATTATGACTCTGCGTTTTCAAAGTCATTATTCACTCTCTCGGCAGCTCTACGTCTCGTTCTCTCATAACTTACCACAATGCTTCTGTTCTTTTAATTAGTTTCTTAATAACAACTGGCAAAAAATTCCATGAATAAATAAAATTGTTTTTATGTAATTAAGGTCCTTAAAATTCTATAGAGAGAAAATATTTAGTATGTAAAAATGATTAAAATAAAATTTTAATATATAATATATTTTTAAATGGATGGATCGGATATCCATCCATATAAAAATGATTGATGGATAGGTTGGATGGTTTTTTATTAAATGGATCATCGATGGATTGGATTTTTTTTAATATATTTTTAATGGATCGAAATGGATTGATAGATTATTTTTATCCGATCCATTATGATCCGAATCAAAATCCATCCAATCCATCCGTTTGCCTCCCTTATCAGAAACCAATTGAAAGTTTCTAAGACACGATACTCTAAAATACTCCAAAATGCATGTTTGCAACAATAAATGCTAGTATATATGTTGGCAGCATTAGTGAGTGACTTGTCATCCATAACTCGTTTACTTACTTTAATTGTTGATTAAATTAATGGGCGACATCCACACTATTGGGTTAGGTTTTTTTTTCTTTCATAAATGTTTATACAATTTTGCATCACTAATTGCTGATAATGAAAAGGAATAGAACAAAGTGGAAATGTTATCTAAACGTATTGCCAAAAAAAAAAAAGGTTATATATGCGGAAAAAATTATATATAAAACAACATTTCTCTTTTATAAAATAGGAAGTATTGTTAATTTGGTGGTGTGGTACAATTTTGTTTGTTTGACCAAAGGCACCGCATTTCAATTTCAAATGTGTATTAGTAAGATCGCCGAGTTTGACTTGTCTGTCACCAATAAAAAATTGGATTTGCATTTTGGAGGCTATTCTTTTGGCTTTCCAGCCGTCCTCTATCATTTCTCTTTTTCTAAACCGTTTATCTTTTCTTTTTTTCTAAGAAATAAAACTATGATCTCTTTCTTTATCCAAAATGTTTCCAAAGCAAAAAGTGTATCATGAATAATTATAAAATAGATGTAATAACGGTATAAAAAAATAAGGTTAAAGTAATCTTTTGGTCCCTATACGTGACACTGATTTTCAATTTGATCTCTATACGTAAAAAGTTATCAATTTGGTCCCTATACGTGACATTGGTTTTCAATTTGGTCCTCACCGCTAATTCGTCCCTATATAAGAGGGACCAAATTGTAAATTATTATCACATGTAGGGACCAAATTGAAAATAATTGTCACATGTAGGGACCGATTTCAATTTTTTTTGTTGAATTGGTCCCTACATGTGACAATAATTTGCAATTTGGTCCTCTTACATAGGACCAATTAGCGGTGAGGACAAAATTGAAAACCAGTGTGATGTATAGCGACCAAATTAATAACTTTTTACGTATAGGGACCAAATTGAAAATCAGTATAATGTATAGGGACTAAAGGATTACTTTAACCAAAAATAAATAATTAAGGAATGCAACAGATTTTTAATTAGAATACTGACCCTCCAATTAATGATAATTTAAAAGAAATGCAAGAAAGACCATTGACAGGTAGTGCTCCCGGGATTATGAGCAGCACGGAATTGGATCCTCTCCTATAACATGATGATCATGTTAGAGAGATATAGACATATTTTTTAATATATATGGACTAACCATATATGGTTATAGGTCCTATTAGTTACAATTTTAAAACTTTGTTTCTTTCTCTCTGCAACAGGAGAATCCTGTTTTATGTAAACATCAAACATCAAAATGCATGCGCTAGTCATTCTCCTTCACCCAAACCCAACCCTTATCCCATTGTCACATCTTCTCCAAAAGAAGCAGACCACCGATAATCTAAACTCACCACCTCCACGGCTCCACCCTTTGGCGCTCTCTCCTTCTTTTGCTAGACCCATATATCGTGCCTTCGTTGTCAACAAGGACAAGAAAAATGACCATGCATGGCGCCGATATTTGTTGCAATACACTATTATAATTTTCCATAATTTAATTCAGTTTTATCAAATGACTTTATTATAATAAGACTCGTTCCTAATCCCTCAAAGCTAACTATTTAAGGGTAAAGGCTCATTTTGGTCCCCCGACAAAAAATATGGTGTCTATTTCAGTTCCTGACAAAAAAAAAAAAAAACAAACTCGTTAGTCCCTTACAATTATTAACGTGGGACAAGTTAGTTCCTGACAATTACTATGAGACATTATAGTCCCTAACAATATTTAAAGTGAGACTAATTAGTCCCTGACAATTAGTATCGTGAGACATTTTAGTAACGAATGTTGACTAACGGAAGTCACGTAGAAACTAACTTGTCTACATTAGTAATTATCAGGAACTAACTGGATAATTCTTTTTTGTTAGAGACTAAAATGAACGTCATATTTTTCGTCATCGTCAGGACTAAAATTGGTCGTTACCCTTAAGTTAAAAGACGAACTGCTGCAGCAATTTTTCACTGGTGCATGGTACTAGAACAAGCCGTGCATGGTGCATCTAGAAGGTCATACGTACGTGGGAAAGTATAGCCTATCTGCCTATGATATTGTTCCGAACTCACGCAAAGTAACATCAATGCACTTATGAATTTTTCAACCGAAACTTCCAACATCCCGGCAACGACATTGACTATGAAACCATGTTATGCATGTTGCACTGTGCTCAATGTAATGTAATAGCCATTTTTATTTTTGTTTTTATATAAATATGAAATATCATAAGGAAGGTTAAAATTCTAGCATTTCTAATTGGTCATTAATTAAATAAGTTATAAAGTCATAATTTTTTTTATTGGGAATGCTTTATGATGTTATTTGATTATGAAAATAAAAATAAAAACATAAGTAAATATAAATGAGAAAATTTAAAAAAAAAATCTGAACAGAGCAAACCACAATGTAAAGTGGTAGTAGAATCAATGTCTCACAGCTATGTTGTCAGGATATTCTGACTTTAATCTATGACGAGAGTTTAGACCAAAGGATTAGATTACTCCATTTGGGAGAATCTCATTGCTCATGTATCACATTGAGTTTTCGTATTTACTCGATATGAAACTTCTAACATTAGGATCAAATGTCCATGTTATGTTAGAATATTATGACTTCAATCCATGAGGAGGCCCAACTCAAAATATTAGTTCATTAGATAGGGGAGTCTTGCTACTTAAGTAACACGTTGAGTTTTCATATTTACTCGATATAGGACTTATGACTGGTTGCCCCTTTTAGAGTCGGTGTCCATTATTGACATGATGATAACCCTTTGGGCGAATAATTAAATAATGGATTGGTGAAGAAGGTGTGGCTCAATATAGTTTTAATTGGTCAGCATAGTAATGGATGGGACTAAGTCGTTTCTATTCTGTAATAATGTCCTTTAAGATTTGTTTCTTATTTACCTTCTAGAATGAATGATATCGTCAACAGAAATGATATTTGAACACCCGGTGCGACACCTCCACTGTAGTGCTACAGTGGCGCTACTGTAGTGCTATTATAGCGCTGCTTTTTTTTTTTCCTCCAAATTTTGACTTTTTAAAAAAAAAAAAAAAATTTAACTTTTTTGAATACTAATATTTTTGGTTAATTACGTGCAAATATCTGGTTAATTCAGTTTATTATATGGTTAATAGGTTTTTTTTGGGACAAATTTCGACTTTTTTTTAAAACCAAATTAAAACACGTGGTTAATCATTTGAAAATGGTTGGTTAATTCAGTGTATTCTGTGGTTAATCGGTTATCCTGAAGCTTACAATCATTTTTCACAACCATGTAAATATTTGATTAATCACATGCAAATTTCTGGTTAATTCAGTTTATTATATGTTTAATGGGTCTTTTTTTTTTTGGGACAAATTTCGACTTTTTTTTAAAACCAAAACACGTGGTTAATCCTTTGAAAATGGTTGATTAATTCAGTGTATTCTGTGGTTAATCGGTTATCCTGAAGCTTACAATCATTTTTCACAACCATGTAAATATTTGATTAATCACGTGCAAATTTCTGGTTAATTCAGTTTATTATATGGTTAATGGGTCTTTTTTTTTTGGACAAATTTCGACTTTTTTTTAAAACAAAAAACACGTGGTTAATCCTTTGAAAATGGTTGGTTAATTCAGTGTATTCTGTGGTTAATCGGTTATCCTGAAGCTTACAATCATTTTTCACAACCATGTAAATATTTGATTAATCACATACAAATTTCTGGTTAATTCAGTTTATTATATGGTTAATGGATCTTTTTTTTTTTTGGACAAATTTCGACTTTTTTTTAAAACAAAAACACGTGGTTAATCCTTTGAAAATGGTTGGTTAATTCAGTGTATTCTGTGGTTAATCGGTTATCCTGAAGCTTACAATCATTTTTCACAACCATGTAAATATTTGATTAATCACATACAAATTTCTGGTTAATTCAGTTTATTATATGGTTAATGGGTCTTTTTTTTTTGGGACAAATTTCGACTTTTTTTTAAAACAAAAACACGTGGTTAATCCTTTGAAAATGGTTGGTTAATTCAGTGTATTCTGTGGTTAATCGGTAACTCTGATGCTTCAACCATTCTATATGAGATATATCTCATATAGAATGAATTGAATTAACCAAATATTTGCACTGGATTAACAAAAAATGTTAGTATTTAAAAAAATTAATTTTTTTTTCATAAAAAAAAGTCAAAATTCGTTAAAATAAAAATAAAAATACTGTAGCACTACAGTGTCCCGAGTGTCGCACCCGGGTGTTAGAATAACACAACTCATTATAATGTGTGCTTGTCTGACACTACAACGAATTCTTGAATGAATCAATCTAGAAGTTATAATGAAAAAACAAAAACAAAAAACAAACAACCAAAGATTACACTTGTCATTAGTATGCTACATGATATGAATATGCCAATGCTTGCTGGAATTCAAGAGATCAAGGTTAATTTTAGGCCAAAATATACTTTTCATCCTTTATTTTTTTTTTTGTCAACATTCATTTTGGTCCTTTATATTTAAAAAGATTTGTTTTAGTCATTTATCTTTCAAATGTTATACAAAGTGATCATTTCCATCAGGTTTGTTACTTACACCGTTAATAATAACCTATATGGCAGTTAAGTGACGATCTGGACAAGTGATATGACATGCCATTTTCGGAATCTGGGCATTCATCCCCCTTCCCCCTTCTCTTCCACTCTCTACAAAACCTGACTAAACAAGTGAACAACACCTAACCTAACCTATAACAAACACAATTAGGTAATCTGATTTGGGGTTATGGCAAGTATAACACCTTGCATTTGGGATTAGGGTTCGTGAGACACCTTTAGAGAAATTGCTTCCTCCGTCACGCACGAATCACAATTCTGAGAACAGAGTCATTGAAGGACGCAGACGAGGTTGATTCTCTGATATGACATTCGAACGAAGTGACCCTCGCGTTTTGCCATCAATGGAGGTTGAAGTTGACGAAATCTCATTCCCACCCATTCTTGCGATTTCGAAACCCTAGAACACTAGAAGAATGGAGGTTGAGGATGCTCTGCAACACTTGAAGGAGCGGATTTGTTGTCCTAAGATGTAGAACAATGGAGGTTGAAGACACTCTGCAACACGTGGGTTTTGCACATCTGAATCTTCTAGGGTTTCATTCGAGGAAGAAAACTCACTTGGGGAGTTAATGGCCACATCACATGATACTAACGGAGTTTGGAAGTGAGATGGCGGAAAGAACTATTTTGTGTAATGTTTGAAAGATAAAAAACCAAAATTAATTTTTTAAAAGCTAAATTAAGAATCAAAACAATTTTTAGACAAAAGATAAATGACCAAAATTATATTTTAACCTTAATTTTATTAGATTCCTTGTTAAAATGAAACTATATAGCTTAATATATGCGAAGACATATAATTTTAAATTACGAATTGTGACACCCACCCTTCTACCCCGCATGTTATAAGACATTTAATGTAAAAGAAATTAAAATAAAAAAAATGCAATTATTGAATAAAATAAAGCAATTGTCCATGGATAGAAAAGTCCCACATGAACTAGTTTACAACGCGGAAATAAACCAAGTTTTTAAAAACTAATAGACAAATAAAAAAATAACAAGTGTCCCATCCCGATGTCACAACAGAGCTGGTATAACCATTCCGTACATCACGGAAAAACACTAAACAAATCTAACTAAACAAAGCGAAAGGCCCTAACTATGAGCAACGGCTCCTCAGAGTCACTCCTCTCCGGGCTGCTCGTCATCCTCTACAAAATGCCGATCAGGCCAAGCACAAACAAATAATGGGGAGTAAGATTCATGTAAACATATACAGCATGAGAATAGGAAGCAATGTAGACAACCAGCATAGCATCATCATCAACATTTATAACTCATCACATATCAACATCATCATCATCATCATCATCAATATGCTATGCAGTGCAATGCAACACTACTCCACTACGTACTCCAACTATGCATGTGGATCCAAACTAACTCAGGATGAACGATTTTGGAATTACATATCCGTATTGACCATAGAAGCACCTACACCGGCAGTTCACCAAACCTTGGGTGAACCCCATGGATAGCCAACGCATCAAACCGTGGATGCCTCATCACGGGGAGCCTCGGTCACCAAACCATCGGGTGACCTACCATGGATGGCCAGATCTCCGTACTTTCGGGCGATTTCTCCTATGTCGAACCTCTCCCATCAACCAACTCCAATGCTATATGCAAATGGCACAACAACAAACAATCTCAACCACCTCCTTGCTCGGGCCATGAAGCTCCCAAGACTTCGACATTATCATCAACGTAACCTTAGACCCAAACCGTAGGGTCAAGGCTCCCTTGGCCAATAAGCACCAAGGTTCAACTCAACATGCTTGGGTCGATAAGCACCCAAGACTTCAACATCAATAACGCCTTAGACCCAAACTGCGGGGTCAAGGCCCCCTTGGCCGTTAAGTACCAATGTACAACCTATCAACATGCGGTAACCCAACGGATACCGACTTAACCCCTTATTATCTTAATCATCTTAGATAATTATAACTAAGTTGTCTAATCTTTATATTTGATTAGCTATGTCAACTTATCATCATTGGGAAATGGGGTTTGAAATCCCTTAAGTCCTTTAATTATGTTTCTGTCCAGTAGGGATGAGCACGGTCGTGCTTAACCCCCAGCACGATCGTGCTTAACTTAAGACGAGCATGCTGCCACTTAAGTGGAGCATGGTCGTGCTTCATATCCAGCATGGTCGTGCTCCTCTGCTATATGGCCGTACTTGAAGCGCGGCCATTTCCAGAATTCAAATGGGAGCACGGTCGTGCTCCCTAATCAGCACGGTCGTGCTCATAACTTAACTATTTTTACATTTATGAAAATTTTCCTTAACAAAAAACCATGCATAGTTCCATAATATGAAAATTATGCATAAAGTATTTAATAAAGATTTTAATAAAAAAGAAACTTAAAAAATAACTTTAACACTCTCGTGCAGTCAAAAATAAATAAATCTTGTTAATGTTCTACATATTTCCATAATATAAATAATGAAACTTCTCTAATAATGTAAATAAAGAATGTTCTCTGATAATTTTGGATAACAATCAGGTTGGTTGGGATCCAACCATTAATTTTGAAAGTTTTTAATTTTATGAAAAAGAAGTTCATCCACCAACAATTCTTTAAGAAAGAGGAAGCAAATGGAAGATGCAGTAGTATATATAATATATTATTATATATAATTTTCTTTATCATATATACATATATATATATACGAGCTATTCGCGAGCCCTTAACATCGAGCCTATAAGGCTTGGGCTTGGCTCATTTAAATAATTGAGCCCACTCTCAAGCTTGGGTTTGTTTATTTTATTAAGCAAACGAGCTTTATCGAGCATTTAACGAGCCGAACTTGGGTAGTTCACAAATAGCTCAGCTCATTTACACCCCGGTTTTTTTCCATACCCAATGCTTGAACCTGAGACCTTGGTTAAGGGGCGAGAAGCATTTAACCACTCACCCCAGCCTCAGTTGGCTTTTTAATATATTCATTTTTTTGTTAATATATATGTATATATAATAAATAAATAAAATGAAACATAAATCTAGTTAAAGTGAGTATATATTATATATATATACATTAAAACCCATTTTGGTAATTGATCACCCAAAAACAATTTTGATACAAACTATCCAAACAATAGAAATTGATAAAAATCACTTTTCCATGAAGTCATCCAAATATAATAACTTCACTTTCAACTCACTTTTAACCAAAATCAATTTCATCCAAAATCACGTTTGTCTAACGCTCATCCAAACATACACGGAATGGAATTAATTAACAAGATTTGCTTATTTCTTATGAGGTTAAAATACCTTTTTGATCCTTTATTTTTTGGATAAAATTTATTTTGATCATTTATCTTTAAAAAGATTCATTTTAGTCCTTTATGTTTCAAAAGTGACCCAAACTGGTCATTTCCGTCATCTCTTATCTAAACTCCGTTAGAAACTGGTGACGTGACCCTTAAAAAGATTCATTTTAGTCCTTTATGTTTCAAAAGTAACCCAAAATGGTCTTTTCACGTATGTTATGATTAATGGAGTAAGTACCAGAGCTTACGAAAAAGACCATTTTGAATCACTTTTAAAATATAAAAGACTAAAATAAATATTTTTAAAAATAAAGAATCAAAATAAATTTTATCAAAAAGATAAAGGATGAAAAAAGTATTTTAGCATCTTATAAATACAAGCAAAATTAAACTTTTCAACGAAGTGATGACGGTCAGTGGGGGCTGAACTGCAATTGGTGTATTTCGTTGTTGTCTAGCTAGCTCTCTATTCTCTAATCTCTTCCCAAAATGGCACTAAAGAAATTACACAACACAAGGGAGGGTAGTCAATGAAAACAAGCTTATTATTAGTCAGTCACCTACAATTATCTTATTAGAATTTAGATAGAAAAAAATTGAATTAAAGATAATAATTTTCAAACCCTCTCAATCCATGAACTTGCTTTTCATTCATTGAGTTGCCTTTTCAAAAGAGAGAAAATAAAATAAAACAAAGAGAGTTAGGAAGAAGCAGACGAAGTCTCTGCGAAACAAGTTTGACCCTCTCTTCCATAAACCATGAAGATCCATGATCCATGCTCTTTCCTTCATTGTTTCTACCAAACACTCACGCGCTAAATCTAAATTCCTCAAAACCCTTCTTCCTTAACCTCCTCAAATTTAATCACCCCTCTCTCTCTTTCTCTCACTACTCTTCACATTTTTCCTCCATTTTTTCTTCTTCTCTCCCACTCTTTTGCACTTTCTCTCTACAAATTCCAACTTTTCCTTTCATTTTCGCCGTACCCATTCCAAAAAGTTAAATTATTTATCGTTTTTCTTCCACAACTACCACCCCGTTCATTTCCCCCAATTTTCTGGGGAAAAAATTCAAATTTTTTTTGCAATTCCAATTCAATTCGAACCTTGATCTCGGAATTGAGAATACCCAGTTGATCGAAACCTCGTAAAATCCGAACTTTTTTTCGATTCCGCCTCATGGGTAATTGTTGTGGAACCCCACCGGCTCCACCCGGTGAGACGAAGAATAAGAACAAGAACAAGAAGAACAAGAACAAAGAGAACCCTTTCGCGACCGATTACGGCAACGGAACGGGAACAACAGGGACAGGTTCGAAGCTCACCGTTTTGAAGGACCCCACGGGTAGCGAGATCGAGGTCCGATACGAGCTGGGTCGCGAGCTGGGTCGGGGCGAGTTCGGGGTAACGTACCTGTGCACCGATAAGGAGACGCGTGAAGAGTTAGCGTGCAAATCGATTTCGAAGAAGAAGCTCAGAACTGCTATAGATATTGAAGATGTGAGAAGAGAGGTTGACATCATGAGGCACTTGCCTAAGCATCCTAATATCGTGACTTTGAAGGATACTTATGAGGATGATAATGCTGTTCACCTTGTTATGGAGCTTTGTGAGGGTGGAGAGCTCTTTGATCGGATCGTAGCTCGCGGCCACTACACCGAACGCGCCGCCGCCGCGGTCACCAAGACCATCGTTGAAGTCGTGCAGGTGAGGATTTTGTGAAGAAGTTCAGATTCTAGATTTTATTTGTGTTTGGATTAGCTTATTTGGTAGTATAATTAAAATTTTGTTTTTTAAGTTAAAAAAGTGTTTTTTCTAATCGAAACCAAACATGGGCTATTTTGGGGAGGGGGTGTTTGGATCTGCTCGTTAATATGGAATTTTTGGTGTTAGATCTGTTTCAGTGTTGAATTATTTACAAAATAGATGTGCAACATTGATTTGCAGTTTCATGATCTTTATTAATGAAGCTGGAGTTTCCTTTTGTGCTATGGAGATTTATGTTTAATAAGCTGATTACTTGGATGGACAGACTGATGGAGAAGTACACATGGAAACCACACACAAACATATATTTTGTATTTTTTTTCCTTTATATATTAACATACAAATTGTGGTAGACAACTGTTTTATGAAGCTCACTTATCAAACTTTTTTGCAAACAGGTCAAGTTATTATGTGAACAATAAAAGCATCATGTTTTTATCGATGTTAAAATGTTTGGCTTTGTATGATTTGTTTTTTCAGTTTGTATGTGGGGTTTTTTGCACTGACGTGCTTGGGCGTGTTTTTTTGTTGGGTTTCAGATGTGCCACAAACATGGTGTCATGCATCGGGATCTCAAACCTGAGAACTTTTTGTTTGCAAATAAGAAGGAAACGGCACCTCTGAAGGCTATTGATTTTGGACTGTCAGTGTTCTTTAAACCAGGTAATGATTTTGGCTAGCAATTGAAACTCTTAATGTTGTTGCTTGATTTTCAACAATTTGGTTGCTGTCATTGATTTACAATTGGCTGAAGATTGCTATTTTATGCAGGGGAAAGATTTAATGAGATAGTTGGAAGTCCATATTACATGGCTCCTGAGGTATTAAAGCGGAATTATGGCCCAGAAGTAGATATCTGGAGTGCTGGAGTAATTCTATACATCTTACTTTGTGGTGTCCCACCGTTTTGGGCAGGTTAGTTTTGTTGTGAATGATGTTTGTTGGCTTTCCAGAGACTGAAATCTTAAAAAAGGTCGGCTTTTAAGTCACTGTAATGTGTGGAGTTCATGCAACTAATGTACTATGGTAAATTTATAATAACCATAAAAATTGTTTTAAAAAAAGTTAATGCATGTTTCTGAATTTCATTATGGTCAAGAAAGAGTGGTTTATTAGTTAGTAAATAAATATTATCATCTGGTCCGTGGCATCTTCCTGGACTGTGACAATAAAAACAAGGTGAAAGTTATATCTTGGATGCACTTTCTTTATGATAAGTGAACTTGGAATCATTTGCATTACATAGTCTTTCATCTGAATGAGATGCTTAGATGACTAATTGCATTACTTGTGATGTCAGCTGAGCAAGTGTTTTGCAATTATTCGTTAAATTGATAGAGCCGTTAAATAAGTCAACCATTTTTTCCAGTTTCTTTTTTTTAGCTAAAAATATATTCTAGTTATTATTTCCTGTTTGAAGGTCTTTTTCCCATGAATTCATCCGCAACAGTCTCTCTTGTGTGGATGAAATTTTTCATTCTTATGTGTGGTATCACTCATGTTTTACATTTTTCTTACTCTGTATTTCATTTTTTTTTTATGTTTATTACTAAAATAGTAAAGATTTTATTAATTGAATTGTTCATTTTTTCTCATTCACTTCAGTGCTATTTCTATTACATCATTATTTCTTGCCTTTTTCTGTTTGATTTTCTAAATCTTTTCTCACTCTTTTGTAAAATGAAGAAACTGAACAAGGAGTTGCCCAAGCAATTATACGATCTGCTGTTGATTTTAAAAGGGATCCATGGCCTAAAGTTTCTGATAATGCAAAAGACCTTGTGAAGAAGATGCTTGACCCAGATCCAAAACGGCGGCTTACTGCACAGGAAGTGTTAGGTAACGTGCACTTCATATAGAATGCTTTTGAGAAATGAAGAAAAGTGTAGATTGTGTGGAACATTTTCTGATCAGTAAACTAACAATTTAATATTTGTTTTTTTCCTTTAAATTTGGAAATTTGAAATGTGAGGATGGTAACATTACTTGTTCACCAAATGCAGATCATCCATGGTTACTAAATGCAAAGAAAGCTCCTAATGTTTCATTAGGAGAAACTGTTAGAGCAAGGCTCAAGCAATTTTCTGTAATGAACAAACTTAAGAAAAGAGCTTTGAGGGTAATTTTCTCAACAACATTTGAATATCCCTTGGGGAATTGTCTATAAAATATTTACCCATGCAACCATTCTAATTCATGAGTCATTAATTTTGTTAACGGTTATTATTTCATGGGAACAGGTGATTGCAGAACATTTGTCAGTAGAAGAAGCTGCTGGAATAAAAGAAGGATTCCAGGTTATAGATACGGCCAACAGAGGCAAGGTTAACATAGATGAACTACGAATAGGGTTGCTTAAACTTGGCCATCAAGTTCCTGATGAAGATCTCCTGATTCTTATGGAAGCTGTGAGTATTATTACTACCCTTTATCTGGAATAATTGCTCCACAGTTGATGGTTGAAAATACCTTTGTCAAAGTTCAAGTCGAACTAAATGCAAACTTGGGTAAAGTTTAATCAGTACAACTGCATTAGTTACTTCACAAATGCGAAAAGGTTTTCTGTGTATGATATGTTTGAACTAATAAATAGCCACAAGCAAGCATTCTTGATTGTCCCAGTGCCATTTCCTCCCTTCCTCAGAAGATACTTCATAATAAGAAGTGTTGTTTTCCTCCTTTCTACCCAAAAAAAAAAAAAATTTCATAATAGAAAGTGACATATGGGTGTACTATTTCTGTTAATTGTTTAACATGTATGCCCTTCAACTTGTAATTTTTGGGGGTTGCTTTTACAGGGTGATGTAGATAAGGACGGGTATCTAGATTATGGAGAGTTTGTAGCCATTTCTGTTCATCTGAGAAAGATGGGAAAGGACGAGCACCTTCACAAAGCTTTCCAATATTTTGATGAGAACCAAAGTGGTTATATTGAAATCGATGAGCTTCGTAACGCCTTATCTGATGAGGTTGAGACAAACAGTGAAGAAGTCGTTAATGCAATTATGCATGATGTGGACACAGATAAGGTCAGTATAATTTCAGTTTTTAGATCAATCTTCTTTCTTTTTTATTTGGGGGTTATAGTTAAAAAGAAAGGTTGCTGCCTTATGACTTAGAGGTCATGACATGAGTTCAAATCCTGGAAACAGTCTCTTTGCTTATGAGGTTAAGGCTGCTAGGTGTTTTGATTCACGAGAGGCTTGGGTCAGAATTGCATTTGAAACGCAAAAGCTACTAACAGTAGCTGTGGCAAACGCATTTTAGTGGGATTGTGGCATGCATTGTGCATACATCTACCCCTTCTCGACCCCACCAAGTGGGATCCTTGTGCACTGGGCCACCCTTTATAGTTAAAATGTATATTTTGTCACACGTGCAAAGAAATTGGGCAGCAATGCTCCATTCTTAATTTTCTTAATGTTCCTTTATGTTCTGTTTTTTATGCTTCAGGGGATACCTGTGAAAATTGTACTTAATAGTCAGTCATTTATGCATTCTTTAACACCTGTGGTTCCTCTCATGTGGTATTTTGCACGTATATAGTGCTGCATATGATCTAAGTGTGGGTTTAAATAAAAAATAGGCATAGATATGTTGTTTTATTTGGAACCACCCTTTGATCTTGTCTCTATGAAATTGTAGGATGGAAGAATAAGTTATGAGGAATTTGCTACAATGATGAAGGCTGGCACAGATTGGAGAAAAGCATCAAGGCAGTATTCACGAGAAAGGTTTACCAGTCTCAGCCTGAACTTGATGAAAGACGGTTCATTGCAATTAAACAATGAAAAACAATGACGGTAGATGACTTTAGATATGCCAATTTTTACTTGTTGAAAGGAAAATATGATAAAGAAGTCTTTTTTTCTCAACCTCTTCATTGTAATTCTTTTCTCTAATTTTATTATATATGCCTTCAAAGAAACCCCATTTTTGGGTGAAATAGGATATTGGCCCTAGCAGTGATGTGTTTATGTGTGGTTTGGAGTATGTCTTATTTTTGTTTTGTTGAGGTTGTGGTAGGAGACAGCAGAGGATGAGAGCATTGGACAAGTCTTCATTTGTGGCTCTGTATATAATTTCAAATATCACGCTTTATAAGTTAATCTGGCATTTTTAGGCAATCCTTGCCTGTTTTTTAAGTCTAAACTGAATGCTATAGTCACAAGACCATGAATTGTGACTAGAATCAAATATATACGATGAAAAATTAATCATGAAAATCAATAACAGCATTGTGCTAGGAAGATTTTAACATATAATATTGATAAAAAAAAATTAATAATAAATTGAAAATTTCGAAACTTATCTGCCAACATTCAAAATTTCATTGTAGAAACTTCAAAGTGAGTATTAATCTTTAGGTATTGATACTTTTGAGACAGAACAGTGATTAGGTAAAATTCTATTTTAAAGTGGCAAATCTTGAAACCTCATTAAACCAACTAACCGTAAAAGATTATAAAATAAAACCCACTATCGTACCAATAAATAAATATAAAAAAATACACTATGGTCTTAAATCTGACTTATCCTAATCGTTTGAGTTAAAACAGGTTGGCCCGTGCACTTTGACCCATGTATATGCATATGTTTATTCTTCGTCAAGAAAGAAGCGCTTTTTTTGACGAGCTTTTATTCTTCGTCAAGAACAGTTATGATTTTTGAACACATATTGGGGACATCATAAGGTGTCTCCTTTGCTTTTATGTGGTATTCTTTAAATACGTATATACAAAGATGATAAAAAAATAAGTGATAAATAGAAACAAACACGTACGATGTCATATACGGTATTTAAATTTTGTGTTCAAATAACACAACTTGTCAAGAAAGAAGAGCTTAACTCGCGACTCGTGAGGGGTTGGCACATTGATAAACAAAATGTACTTTTTTTAAGGGAGGAACTTTTGAACACATCACATGTGAAGAGATAGATATGTTTATTTAAAGGAAACCTCAACCTAGGAGGGGTAAGAAGAAGGGTTAGGCTTTGAATATGACACTTGTGAGAAGATATTAACAATATCGCTATGTGTACAAAATATTTGGTCTCACATCCAAAACCAGATGGTAGAAGATATCAGGATATTGGGGGGATAAAAACTAGACCTTAGTAACTTATGAATGGTGATATACATTTATGAAAATAATCAGTGTTTTTTTTAATCGTTAAGAATGACCAGTGACCACCTTAATGTGAATTATTTTGATTACATAATGTATTGAACTATCACATTCAAAATTCAATCATTGAGTCTTGTCTCGCAGATAACATAAACGTATATTATCAACCAAATTGAGAGAGAAAAAAAAATATGAAAATAATATAAATGGCTGGGCCAGCTTCCCACAAAAAGTGTTTGATCCAATTTATTTTTCTCTTATTGAAAAAATAAGCCGAAAAAAGATGGCTCAAATAATATCATTAGATCGAAATCGCAACCTCCTAATATTGCAAGCATAGAGAATTTTGAAGGAGTTTAAAAGTTTTTTTTTCTAAAATTTTCAATTAAGTGAAACACCTCGTTCTTTTCCTATTAAAATGTTACCGGAACAAAGTTGAAGCACCTAACGTTAATTCATCTATACTTGTGAACATCCTATTTTATCTGGATCGCAAATTATCGTTTTTTATTTCTCAAAAAAAAAAAATCTAATCAATTATATTAAAAAGTGAATAAAAGGGGAAAAATATAAATTCATGTTATTGGCTCATTATGTTTTTTTTTCCTTTTTCTTTCACCCAATTTTTTTAGGAACAAATTAAAAGCTCACGATTTATTAATTCTTCTAGAATAAGTAAAAATAAAAAAAAAATGAAAAAAAAAAACGCAGAATCTAATATGGGGTGCATAGGGGATGAGATTCTGTTGGTGGGGGAAAAAAATTGGATTTACTCCACCTTATCCGTAACCAACCCTTTTGGCATTTTCTCCTTCTAACTTTGCTATAAATTTTGGAATTTTCTCCTTCTCCTTCGTTTTGTCCCTCTTTCTTTTGGTTAGGATGTTTTGTTTCCATCTGTTTCTTGTGGTTTTAAAACAATTAATTTGGTTCTTTTTAGTTTACTCTTTTTTGTTTTTATGGTCAAAGTTTGCCTCTGTATTTTGTGGGCTGATGTTTATTCTATTTGGGCCAAATCTAAACTTTAGATGGTATGCAGGTTCAAAGTCGATGCATGGTCAAAGTTTGCATTTGTGTTTTGTGGGCTGATTTTTTTTCTATTTGGGCCAAATCTAAAATTTAGAGGGGATACTTTTGTGTTCTCGACTTCTCTCTTTTAATTATGGGGTCAATGTTTGGGTTTAACTTATCGTGAAATAAATTTTAGAAGTTGAAGTTGTATAGGTTTTTTTTTCTATATTCTATATTTCCTTGGTATAACAGATTTATCTCACTTTGTTTAGATAAAATATGCAGAATTTAAAAATAAACAGTTTTCTTTTTCTTTAGAAGTGTTGACATAAAGTTTATCAAAGAGGACATCAAATTTTGGGTTGAATAATTTGTAGTAAGCCTCGGAAGAGTCATGTAATAGGAAGGATTTCCCAAAGAATAATTTGTAGAAGTTATTTGATCGTGTTGAAAAACATGGCAGATCCCAATAAAGAGAAAAAAATAGTTTGAGAAAAAGACTAAAATCTGGTGAGAAGTGATTTACAATGAGTAAAATATACCTTATATACTATATCAGACTAACTAATCCTAACCAACTTGCAACTACCTCTAACAATCTTTAACTATCTCTAACTGATCACATAATTGGAAGGAACCGAGATTTCAACTGAGGATTGAGGATAAACTCAAACACAAAGGTTAAACAAAAGTATAAAAACAGGGGTTAGGTAGCTCAACTGGTTCGATATAAGATATAAGATGTTAAGGAATATGAGGTATATGGTTCAAATCCTGACAAAGGAAAAAAACTAACATAATATTAGCCTATAAAAAACACAAAAGTATAGAAATATATATTAAAAACTCTTAAAAGAGATAAATAAAAAACAATATGAGCAAATTAGTAAAAACAAAGGTATAAAAATTTATATTAAAAAGAAAACAAACAAAGGAAGATATGTATTGAGAGCTGTCATCGGAGGAGAAAATGGCTGCCCTACACTGCTCCAAAGAATTGACAGAAAGAACATTGATAAGAGAGAAATGAGAGAGGGAGGGAGACATCTAGGTTTTAATATACTTAATTTGTTGAAATTATAGAAGATTATTTTGACTAGGATTTTTCTACACTCCTCAAGTACTATCATGATGCTCCCTCAATTATTAACTTCTCGAGAGCACAACTTGGTTGAATGATTGTATAAGTTATTTAAGAATGGCATTGTATGATTGCAAAAACATTAATCTTCTCTTGGATGATTAATTTATATTTAACTATCAAAGTTTAAGATCGAAGGGCGATTGCCACTTGTATTTATTATTTTGTCCTTCAACATCTCCCTAATAAGAAATTCTTAGCTTATGTAATGCTCTTGATTTATGAACGACTATTTACCATATTGTAACTTTATATGAATGAATGTGTACTCTAATAATTTAACAATAAGCGACAATCAACTTATATAATAAAACAATTAATAAGGAGTGGGGTGGCGTGTCTCTTAGCGCTTGAAGATTTGGAGCCTATTCTGAAATATTATTCACACAATCTAATCACTTTCGTTCATTTTGTATCATATTCTCTTTATGGCTGTGGCTATTGACTCGGGTGTCAAAATTATTTTCGGGTCCAAAACTCTCCAATGGATTTGTCTGTAATGATTTTATAAATTTGCTTACTCATTGTCGATTTTACAACTGTCAGCCACGGTTGGATCAACCAAAACGTTCTCTCTTTTTTTCCTCCTTGTTGCGATCTATAATGGGAGAAGAAAAATGTTACACGTAATTTGTACTGAAAATGATGACAATTAAATCGTGGAATTAATCATATTATTTGTTGTACTAGAAGCACAAGTCATAGCGAACAAGGAAAGAACTTATGTCAAAACCCGAAAAGTAACAGTTTGGTGGTGCCACGTACCAACAATCATGCAGGTTAAGTATCACTTGAGGAATAAACGATTTTATATTATTCATTATGATTATGATTTGGATCCCCTCACTATCAATAATCGCATCTGGGTAGTGACATCGGTTCATTAATTGATAAGAGCTAGCATTTGCATTACATTGCGGCTCAATCACACTTTAATATGATATGTACGGTACGCATCAACTGGCATCACCAAAATTGAGACTACGTTTTGACATTTTTGGACAATGAAAGCACAAGTGAAACTCTTGTGATCAAGTTGATCCTATAAACTCATATATTAAATCTGAGTTTGAGAAATGCTGGTATCACATTCTCTTTTATTGGTTGAAATTCACGTGGGTCATACAAAATTCAAGTGGGACCCATGTGAATTAATGGGACCCATTTCCAAAATAGTGGGACCCATGTAAATTTTAACCAATAGGAGAGAGCGTGTTGGAGAGAGTGAGTTAGAGAGTGTATTGCTAGCACTCCTCATCTGAGTTTCATTAAAATTCTTCGTAATCTTTCTCATTTTCGATGTGTATGTGTCATTTTTTAAATATAAATATAAATATAAACTTATTTACTTATTTTGTTCCATTTAATTATTTATTTTCAAGATAAATATTTATAACTATGATAATTACAATAATTATTATGATTTCATCACCTAAATATTACAATTACCAAATCCACTTACTGTAAATGCTTATATATGTTAGAACTTAGAGAGAAATGGAAAATAGGGTTGGTAACTAGTAATGGTAGTAACTCGTAATAGTCTTAGTTTAGAGGTCGCCATCAATGTCAATTGTGGCATGAGAAAATAACAAGTGTCAAAAGCCGACAATGCACTCGACATATGCTGACTACGATTCTAGTAATGGCTGAATTTTTCATCACGGGTGTTGTCGTGTGCTGCTTTTATATTTCATTCGTCAACATAGACTGTAATAATTGGTATATAATATAATGAAATGACAATGTACGTCAGCAATTCCTGATTTGATTTCCATGGACCAACCGTGTAGGAGACTCATAAAATTAGATGATTGTAATAATTAATTGGTTTTCATGCAATGTACTAGTATAAGTTTTATTTATTTTAATATACATTTAATTATTTTTTATTAATTATATACATAATGTTCTTATTAGTCAACTAAACATGACAAAGCGTAAAAGCTATAACTAAGCACTTCACCTAATTAACGGAGAAAATGGGGTGAGAATATTATTAAATTTTCAATAGAAAAAAATGCCAGATATATATAGTGATATGTTATGTATCCCACGTCTCTCTATGTTACTAAATCAGAATGAAGATGATGAGTAGAAAATAATATAAGATTAAATATTACTCCTATGATAATATTAAATTGTAAAGATGTGAGATAATATGTGACTAAAATTATTGTTTATACAATTAATGTGATATTATTGAGAAGGGTCCCCATTTAAATGTCTAACCGTATCTTGAAAGATTAGTATCCAATCTTACCTAATGAATAGTAGAATACTGCGAAAAAACATTATGGGAAGTATATATATATATATATATATATCATAATCTATAACTATATAATAATTATAGAACCAAAAAAATTGAACCGAAAATCGAAAAAATCGCAATTTTTTATTGGATTGGATCGGATTTTGGATCCTCTAGTGAAATCCAAACCAATCTATTATATACATATACTATTATTTTTTAAATTATAGTATTACTCATACTTAAACATTGTTTTTCATACTTTAATGTCCTTCATTCTCTTTAATATTTTTGTTGGAATGACATCTATGAGTAGAGGTGGATATATGGACTCGGGTCCGCAGACAGTCCGTTTAACCCGCAGTCCGCGCGGACTTGGACACCCTAAAATACGAGTCCATTTAAATGCGGGCTTTTTGGGTCCGGTCCGTTTAACCCGCGGACTATGCGGACAGTTGCAGTTTTTTTTTAAAAAAAAAACTTTGTTTCTGTGAGGGATTTTCAGTGTTAGAAATAATTTGTTTGTGGGTTTTGGCGTTTTGGGAATTGAAAAGGATGTGTATAACGGTTAAACCGAATCTATTACTCCTGGGTTGTGCTATTATAAACGCTTGTAGTGAACCAGGATACTAAACTTCCCCTACAGATAATTGGTGATATATAAGTATGTTAGGTGCTCCCTACTTTTTTGTCAACTCTGGACTAATATTGCAAAAATGGAGGTTGACGTGGTTGCTTATAAGATGTTGGGTGGTAAATATAGAACTTGCTAAATCAAAGAGAAAGACTAAAGTTGTTATTGATGACTGATGTCAACATGTAGCTTTAATTTCAAACTTGTAATATTGTTTTTGTTCCTTATTTTGCATTTCAATTTCGTTGGTATTTTGTATCAAACTTGTGGTTTGTGATCCTTATTAGTTACATTTTAATGGTCCCCGTTGTTGATGTCACTTCTTCTAAGGTTATACCAAAGTGTTTGGTTTGGTATAATATCTTTGATTAACATGAATTTGGTTTGGTATGTACTTTGGATTTAATGTTTATTTGGTTTATTTTTCTACATAAGACATTATTTGTTTTTGATGCTTGATATGTTAAAAAAAAAAATGTAGAGTCCGCGGACAGTCCGTTTAGCCCGCGGACTATGCGGACCGGACGCGGACTCTGTTTTTCAGAATCCATTTATCATGCGGACTATTAAGTCCGGTCCGTTTAAGTGCGGACTTATGCGGACCGGACTTAAACGGATCGGACCGGTCCGCATACCTAGCTCTATCTATGAGACTATTTAGAATAAATATTAATGTCTTAAAGTTATATTTTGCTAAAAGTTTTGATGCATAACATATATATATTTAATTGAGTAAACATAAAAAATATGAAACCAATTAAGTAAGTTTGAAAAATAATTAGTTACAATTTATCCGTAGTCGATTCAAGGAAAAAATAGGATAAGTGAGAGTAGATATAGAGAATTAACATAAAAGAACGTGTTAAAAAATATCAATAATTATTTTTTCTCAAACTCCCAAATTAAAATGAAGATTATCCTTTGTCTACTATTAAATAAGTAGCAAGGACACTTGACATAAGAAAAAAGTAAAGTAGGACAAAAACCGAATTATCCAATCCAATCCAAACCGCATTTAATTGGATCGGATCGGATCGGATATTTTTTAGGAAACAAACCGATCCAATCCAAACCGCATATTGTTTTCATCATTGGATCGAATGTCTTTTTAGATCAAAACCGATACAATCCAATCCTAATAGCAATGGATGATATATATTGTTTCCGTAACACTTTTATAATCCATATCCATATTTTCCATATTTATTATATATTATTGTTTCCATGTGTCAAATAATTAATATTATCATCTATCTATTTAAAGTGCTTTTGAGAATAATTAATTTTCCCTATTTCAACTATTTTTTAGTTTAAAAGTTGTTTCATAAATAATCCATCATGTTTAACATTTTGGTTAAATTTACTAAGAAAAAATTAAGGGAAAAAACTGTTTTATGCCATCAAAGAGTGTGTTTGGGAAAGCAGAAAGCTAGAAAAAAATAGATTATGCTGACTAACTTCTAAACAAATATTATTGAATTATACAAATAGCTTCATACCCTTTTTTGTAATTTACTATGTAAAAATGTTTTTTTTTCACCACCTAAACGAAATAGATTATCTTAAAATTACTTTTCAATAAACATACACAAATAAAAACATATTATGATTATAATCAATTATATCGATTATCAGCCTAATCCATTTTTTTTAAATTTCCCAAACACACTCTTCTGTATTCATTTTTCCTCCCCAAAATCGGAAGCTTCTGGTTTATATATATATATATATATATATATATATATATATATATATATATATATAATATTCAGACATTGGCTAAACTTGTGGATCCAAAAGAGGTTCGTGTTACTATATAGCTTCATATTCATTCGATTAATAAGCTTTTCAATTATTTGTTTTATCTTAATGTTGAATGCTTTTTTGGTTCTTAGTTTCATATTCATGTTATGTTGTATATTCCAAAAATATTTTTCTTTCATCATTTATTCATATTATTCATAATTGACTCTTTTCTTTTGCCTATCATATTATCAGAAAACTTAATTACATTTAATATATTGCACTAATTGGGAAATCAATTAGAGTTATTTGAAAAGTTGTTTGGGGAATTGAGCATTATGGGGAGGAACCTTTTACTCTAATTACTATTTTTTGTCATAGGAAGCATTTTCAAGGTAGCAAGAAAGGGTCGATGAAGATCTACAAGAAGTTGACATGAGCAATTTCAATTGTATGTCAAAAAGGGTTTTTTTTGTACTATGCAACTTTTTTTATTTTTCAAACACCTGTTGCAATGTGCAAAAAGAACTGAATAAATATACTTTTTGATTTTTTATGTTGGAAATGAGCCCAATACGGAGGTGTTGTTTTGTGAATATTACGATACCAATGACAATAGAGAAAACAAAGTAAAGATGTGTGAGCCTATTCAATAAAAATTTGTTGTCTGTGTGTTTGTTTTTATTTTATTTTTTCATTTTGTTGTTGAATTTTTTTTTTTATTGATAGGAAATGATGTGATTTTTGTTGTCTTATTTATGAATTAGTGTTGTTGCCTTCGTGCTTCTTGTTACAATCCTTACTTTTTCTTCTAAGTTGAATGCCAAATTTGTTTCGGTAGTACTTATGTTTGTGATATTATCTTCTTATTACTATATTCTTATTTCATATGATATCATGCACGCATTACTCTTTTTATATCGTCGTCAATCATTGTTGCACCCCGTGCATTGCATGGGTAACTTGCTAGTTAGAATGAATTTTGTTTACCAAAAATAGATATTTATAATCGTAATGAAAACGGAAGCTGATGAGTTCCAAACATAGAAGTTTGGCTCTCATATATATATATATATATATATATATATATATATATATATATATATAGAGAGAGAGAGAGAGAGAGAGAGAGAGAGAGAGAGAGAGAGAGAGAGAGAGAGAGAGAGAGAGAGAGAGAGAGAGAGAGAGAGAGAGAGAGAGAGAGAGAGAGAGAGAGAGAGAGAGAGAGAGAGAGAACTTTGGGTGCATAAACTCAAAATAAACTTTCCAACAAGCCTAAAAGTGTGACCAGTGGTGGTTTAGCTGGTAAGTTTGCATATTGCCTTGCCTTTTCCATCGTCATTAGACTTTAGGCCACATTTTTCTTTCAACTGTCATAATAACTTTTAAAAAAATTTATTAATTACATTTTGAGTTAATAAAAGTATTAATTTTGTACTTTTAAATTTTTTTTGATTTGTTTTGTAATTTTAATTTAATTCTTTAACATGTGTCTTAAAAGTATTTATTACATATTCTTTTATACAATTCTAAATAATTGATTTTTATTTTTATATTAACAATTATCATTTTTCAATCCCACCGAATCTATCTATCCTTCAATTGCAATTTTATTATTTTTACACCCTACTTTTTTAAAAAATAATATATATATATATATATATAATCTATATAATCTATAATCTATAATATATACAAATGAGAATGTTTATAAGAATTAATGTTAACAAGTGTCGTTCAATCACAGCATCCACATTAGCAGAATCCTACATGTAGCTCATACCACAAAGTAAGGGATGACTAGATTGTTATTCAATTTCCCTTCAAAAGGAAATAATTTTTTGACATTTAAAAAAAAATTGTCGTGAATTTTGCTTGAACGAAATAAGAAATGGTTTTTAATATTAGATGCAGCATAATAGGAAACCCTTATGATGCAACAACAAGATCATGATTACAATGACATCATTAATAATACCTCCACCAAATTGATCCTAAAATTTAATGCAAGTCTACGTTTTAATATAAAAATAGCGTAATAAATCAAAATAATAATGTTCAAATCTCATATCAGATCAAAATAATAATGTGCAAATCTCACGTTTTAATATACGAATAGCATATCAGATCAAAAATCAATTCCCTCATTTCAAAATTTGAATTTAAAAATGCATCTATAAATTGGGTCATCCACACCCACTCTCTGCCGTGCTTATTCCAAACGCCACTGTCTTTCTTTACTATCCGCCTTTAATTTGTGTTTTTTTAGTATTTTCTTCCATAAAAGTTTGTTTATGCATTTGAAATCCATATGTATGTGTGTTGCTAATTGGTGATGCTTTTCTCGCAGGATGACATCTATGACTCTTCAATGTAGAGATGCTTTCAAAGGTGTTGTTAGTAAGACATTGTTACAAATGTTGGATAATCCAAAAGCACATTCTCAATCTCTCTTTCAACGTCATTATATGTGTGTCACTTGACTCTGATTCACTTTTTCAGGAAGAACATTTGTCCATCTTTTAATTTTCTTTTCTCTTTTTTATTCTAACAATATTCCTCTATTACTACGTGTTTTCTCTCTCTGACTTCATTTTTTTGTCCAGCTCTCTTCAAGTTCAATCTCAACCCTCAAAACTCAAAATCTGTGGTTTGTATATTCTTTTTCATTTTTTTGGTGTTTTTTTTTTATGGTTATATGTCGAATATCACTAAAACCCTAATTTTTTATGTCATATTTTCTCCATCAAATATCGATGAAAGTCTGATATTTTTGGAGATTGAATATTTTGATGTAACGACATTTTTAATCTTGAGTTTCTTTTTAACTCAAGTCACAAAGATTGAATAATTTATTTTATGTAAGTAAATTAAATTTTTTTTTAAACATTAATATCTTTATATAAAGTGAATAATATAAAATTTATAAAAAACAAATATAACATGGGATTAACTTTGAAAACCATTTAAATACACTTATGTTTCTTTTCTACTTTCTTTTTCATATGAGATAACATTGTTATATAATTAGCTGAAATTTTATTGGCTTGATATTTATAAAATAAAACAAAATAAATTTTTTTTATAGATATTATAAAAATCATGAAGTTAAGGTTCTGAAAAAAAAAATGAACTAAGAAACGGAAAGTGTGTTATCTAATTAAAAGGTTTTTTTTTTAAATACATTAAAACAAATTCATGTCAACAATTCTCAATTATTTTGAATGGATAAAGAATTACAAAAATAACAATAATTATTTTAAAGAATTATTTTTTTGAATATATTATTTTAATATTAAGTTTAATCAACTTAATTATTATTATAACGATCATTATTAAAATTATATGTTTACATAAATTCTTAATGGTTTATTTATTTTAATTATAAATAAATATATTTTTAGAAACAAATTGTTCCATTATATGATTAAAGCCAAATAATAACTAAAATTATTGAAATAATAACTTTAATTATAATTCTAACCATAAGAAATTTGCAATAAATGCCATTAAGTAAATTATTATCATTTCATATTTAAATTTAAATAATTTTGAATGGATATTCGAAGCAAAGGTTATGAATTGATTAAACGTTTATATGATTAACCTTTTTTTTTAAAAAAACAAATCATTTTAAAACATCATTTCACAAGTTCTCAATTTTAAAATAGTAATATTTTTAAAGAGTGTATTATATTGGTAAATATTTGTATGTTATAAAGATATAAATTATACAAGAAAACTTATTAATTTATGAATTATAAAAGATAAATAAATATTATATTAAAAGTTTTTTTTTTAAAATACATTAAAACAAATTCATGTCAACAATTCTCAATTATTTTGAATGGATAAAGAATTATTTTAAAGAATTAAAAAAATAACAATAATTATTTTAAAGAATTATTTTTTTGAATCTATTATTTTAATATTAATTTTAATCAACTTAATTATTATTATAACAATCACTATTAAAATTATATGTTTACATAAATTCTTAATGGTTTATTTATTTTAATAATAAATAAATATATTTTTAGAAACAAATTGTTCCATTATTCCATTATATGATTAAATCCAAATAATAACTAAAATTATTGAAATAATAACTTTAATTATAATTATAATCATAAGAAATTTGCAATAAATGCCATTAAGTAAATTATTATCATTTCATATTTAAATTTAAATAATTTTGAATGGATATTCGAAGCAAAGGTTATGAATTGATTAAACGTTTATATGATTAACCTTTTTTTTATAAAAAAAAATCATTTTAAAACATCATATCACAAGTTCTCAATTTAAAAATAGTAATATTTTTAAAGAGTGTATTATATCGGTAAATATTTATATGTTATAAAGATATAAATTATACAAGAAAACTTATTAATTTATGGATTATAAAAGGTAAATAAATATTAGACAAAGATGAATATTTCGGGTGAAAATGTCATAAAATTGAAATATAGATACTTGTGTGATATGATATTTAATATAAATTTTCCACAACAATATTCCTAAATGAGTTTCCAGAAATAGAAATATTCAAATATCTTCAAATATATATTTTGCCACAATCCGAGCGTATTCTATCATAATGATAGAAATATTCAAATTTCAACACTAATTGATTTTAATTGGAATCATTAAGATAGCAAGCCTTATTTTTATTTGAATTTTGAAAGCACCTAAGTTAAAAAATTGGCATCAATTCAGCATAATGAATGAAATATTCAAATATCTACACTATTTTTTTTTTTTTATATATTATAGATTATAGAGTATATCTTTTTTGAGTCTCTCGAATTTTGAAGAGTGAGGTTGTGAGACAGCTTGATAATGAGGCTTGCAGTAGCAATCATGAGAAATCGTACGTCAGAGTCAATTATTGATAAAGTTTTGCAGAAGTTGGTAGTGCTTCTAGAGTTTGTATTACTAAAAGTTTCTATAATATGATAATGAAGAGTTGTGTCAATTTCAGAATATGAGAAAGAAGTTGAGGACTTCAAAATGAAGTATGTAACGGTGGCTCTTTGTGTTTTCATATTGTGACCACCATAACTCGGGGACCATTTTGAATGATATTTCAAGGCTACTTCCAAATCACTTTGTTTGTAGGAAATTTGATAACACTTTTCCTTTATCCCATGGATATAACTACCATGTAATTTTTTTTGACATTTTTTTTTTGACAATTACTTTCATAATGATAATTAGAAAGAGCAGAAGATGTATTTGTATATAAATTAAATATTAAATATTTGAGCAGAAGTTTGTCCTTAAATATTAAATATTATAATAAATTTAATTGGTCATATCCTTTCATATTTTTTTCCTTATCGATATAGAATTATGTAATACTCTCCATAAATTCCTCTCCTATGTGTCATACTCTAAAGCATTCCCTCAAAAAAAAAAAAGTCTGATGTGTCGCAACCTCATGCATTTGATGTCCACATTTATTGTTTATAATTAGTCTACCCTTTTTTAAGGGGGAGGTTTTGATTTATTTATTATATTTATGGAATGTTTTAATCTACTTACATGAATTTGATACTATGTTTTAATCTTTGATTTAAAAAATGTAGGAATAATCAATGTAATAATAGTATATGAGCATCCAATCAAATTTAAATATTAAAGCAAATATTACTGATTAATTTGGAAATAAATGTAAAGTATCAATGCAAATATTATTTTATCAAAACCATTACATATGGGTAATAGTTAACTTACAGCGAGAAAAGATGAGAAATAAATTAAATAAATTTTTAAGATATAAGGAAAAAATGTGATAGACAAATATAATTTCTAAAAATGGTTAACTTGCACGGGGAAAAGACGGTAGGGGTGTTCATCAACCGATCCAAACCGCAAAAACCGAACAAAAAAACCGAAAACCGAACAAACCGAAAACCGAAAAAAACCGCATTTTTATATTGGATTGGATCGGATTTTGGATCCTCTAGTGAAATCCAATCCAATCCAATCCAAACCGATTTATTATATACATATACTATTATTCTTGAAATTATAGTATTACTCATACTTAAACATTGTTTTTCATACTTTTATGTCCCTCATTCTCTTTAATATTTTTATTGGAATGATATATATGAGACTATTTAGAATAAATATTAATGTCTTGAAGTTATATTTTGCTAAAAGTTTTGAAGAGTAAACATGAAAAATAGGAAATCAATTAAGTAAATTTGAAAAATAATTAGCTACAATTTATTTGTATCCAATTCAAGGAAAAAAAAAAGGATTAGTGAAAGTAGATATAGAGAAGTAACGTAAAAGAACGTGTTAAAAAATATCGATACTTATTTTTTCTCAAAATACCAAATTAAAATGAAGATTATCTTTTGTCTACTATTAATTAAGTAGAAAAGACACTTGGCATAAGAAAAAAAAATAAAGTATGATAAAAACCGAATTATCCAATCCAATCCAAACCGCACTTGATTTGATCGGATCGGATCGGATTTTTTAAGGAAGCAAACCGATCCAATCCAAACCGCACGTTGTTTTCATCATTGGATCGGATGACTTTTTAACTCAAAACCGATCCAATCCAATCCAATCCACAAACACCCCTAAAAGACGGGAAAAAAATCAAATAAATTTTCAAGTGATGAGACAAAATGATATGATAACTAAATATATTTTCTAAACAAGCTTAACTAGCCCAGGGAAAATAGAATAAACAAATAAAATAAACTTTCAAGAGAGAAAAAAAAATGATATATAGATAAATATATTTTTTAAAAGTGATTAACTTTCACGGGAAAAGAAGAGAAATAAATCAAAATATTTCATGAAATAATATTTTTTCGTTCATATAATAGATAAACTTATTTTCTAAAAATGATTAACTTGCACTATAAAAAAGGATAAATAAATCTATTAGATTGCCAACAGAGAATAAAAAATAATATGATAAATAATTATATTTTATAAAAATAGTTAACTTGCATGGGAAAATTGGATAAATAAATCAAATAGATTTCCAAGAAATATTTATAATAATATGATACATAAATATATTTTCTAAAAATGATTAAATTTAATAGGAAAAAGAAGAGAAAAAAATAAATAGATTTTGAAGAGAGAATAAAAAATAATATGATAGATAAATATTTTTTAAATGGTTATCTTTCATGGGAAATTAGGAGAAATAAATCAATAGATTTTTAAAAGACAATAAATAAATCTAATAGATTTTTAAAAGACAATAAATAAATCGAATAGATTTTTAGGAGAGAATAGTGATAATATGTCACATAAATATATTTTCTAATGATTGTTCACTTCAATAGAAAAAAGTGGAGAAATAAATTAAATAGATTTTCAAAAGAAAAGAATAAGTTTTATATGATTACCAAGATATTGGGAAGAGTTTGGCATTAGAGTTTAAATAAATTACATGTAATTGAGAAATAATTAATTAGCTTCAAATATAGTTGTAGCTTTGACAACATATATTTACAACATCTTTTTGATTAATCACAATATTTTTTATTTTGTTTATACACCACATCTTTTTGTATTATCATTCAATTTAATTTATTTTCAAATAAACATCTTTTTTTTCAAATAATAACATTTTTCCTTTATTTTTTTTCTTCACATGCAAACATTTTTTATATCTATATTTTTATATTGCATAAATTTTGTGATATTCCATATGAGTCTCACAGATAACATGTTAAAGTACATATTTACAAGACAACATGCGATTGACGGCAAAGAGAAATTAAATTTTTTAACAATTTTTGACATATAATTCCTCAAAAAAACAACAAAAAATGAAATCATCAATTACACATTTTTTTTATAAAATCCTAAAAAAATAATATTTATCCCGTGCATGGCACAGGTTGATAGACTAGTATATATATATAAAAACATAAAAATCAATTCCGGAGTAGAATTTCGAATATGTTGTATGAATGGAATGGTGAAGTTACCATATTTGGAAATTTTACCCGTGCAAGATGCTAAAAACTAGTATATATATATTTATAATGTAGAAACAATAAAATTGTTTCAATTAAATGGATCAGGCACATTTAAGATGTGGAATACACTTCGCAGCCGTGGAAATGGAATTCAACTTTAGATTTTTGTTTCAAAGTGCATTTCATCGAGTCTGTGAGTGGTTATCGGGTCCGGATAGTTTTGTAGCTATTTTGTCTTTTTAGGTCTTCTTCTTCTTCTTCGTTTGAGAGTTTAGTCTAAATTTCAGCAGTCAACAAGGACTTTAATAGTGTCTCTATCAGGGAATACAGTCAAAGTGGTAAGACTTAATCTATAAATGTATTTTAGGACATTTTTTGGATAAAGTGGAGAAGGCAAAATTAAAAATATAAATGTATGTAAAATATAAGTAAAATATAATTAAAGTATTGTGTGATAATATTTTGGCTTATTTGCACTTTTGGTCCCTCTATTATTGTTCATGTGCAATTTTGGTCCCTATATTTTTTTCGATCACATTTAGTCCCTCTATTTTTACATTGTTACAAATTTGGTCCTTATATCAATTTGTTAATGGAATTTGCTTACATGGCCATCCAGCTGGATTAAAATATATTAAATAACTAATAAATTTTAATTTATTAAATTAAAAATAAAAAAAATGGTTTATTAATTATTTTGAAATTGATTAATTTAAAAAAAAAAAAAACACGCATACAATATTACAGCCCCCCTCTTCTCCTCCATCCCCACCACCGCCACCACATTATAGAGAACACCTGAAACGAACCCATCCTTCCACTATGCAGCACCACTTCCCCATGTTGTCACACCCCTCCTCTGTAAATGTAAACCAACAAAGCAAAAAAAAAAATACCTAACAGCGACAACAACCAGCAGCACCACCTGTAGGACCCTCGACCACGTCACCCTTGATCCCTATCGCTAGAATCCACTAAGGTTAGAGATCTGCTTCTGTTTGGGATTTTGGATCTGGTTCCATAGTAGATCTACTTGAGTTAGAGTGGATCTAGATCAGTTTCTAGGGTGGGGTGGGTATTAAGATCTGGAGGGAAAACGGTGGTGACGGTCAGGGTGGGGTGGGGACAGTTACGATGGTGGTGGTGAGGTGGGGGATACTGAATTCAAGTGGGATGTGAATGTAAAATTCAACCTCTACACTTTAACCTGCACAACAACTTCTAGGTTTCAATCTTACTCATTGCCTAAATATTTTACCAAATCAATGGTTAACACCTAATAGTGATGTTGGAGCAACGCACCTTGAATTGGCCATAAATTTGAAGCAGGACATTGCTGGGAACAGTGCTGATGAGATGCTTCAAGGGTTTCAATTTCAAACGGTAAAGCAGTCAGGGAGGAGGGGAGCTTTACGGTTTTTTTTGTAAATTTAATTACTACCAAATCATTTGTAAATCATTTATTAACTATTTAATATATTTTAATCCAGCTGGATGGCACGTAAGCAATTTTTGCTAGCAAATTTACGAGAGGACTAAATTTGCAACATTATAAAACTAGGGGGATTAAATGTGCTAAAAAAAAAAACTATAGGGACCAAAATTGTACATGGACGATAATAGAGGGACCAAAATTGCAATTAAGCCTAATATTTTTTATTTTATTCCTTTTATTTGTAAAAATGATTATATATATATATATATATATATATATATATTTATTTATATTGATTTAAGATAATTATCCCCCTCACCGTATCTGTTTCCAAACATGGTAGACTATAGTGACACAAAATTATGTCTAAGATGAGATTTGCAAGTCATTACTGAAAGGAGATGGAAACTATGTGAATATGGCACATTGGGATCCTCAAGTATGTTTGGATTAGTTATAAAAAATAATTATTTGAATAATTTATTATTGTTATAATTTATTATATACATAATTATTATTATTATTTTGGATAAATTTGTGGAAAGTAGTTATTAAGATAATGTATTTTCTTTGAATTGTGTAAAAAAAAAAATTGCATAGTAAATTATAAAAAGTTTGTGAAGTTAGGATTTAATTGGTATGCATCGTCGGTATAAAAATTCTTGGTTAAATTAGTCTTTTGGTTCCTTATATTTATTTTGGTCCATCATTTATTTCTTATTCCGTTTTGGTCCCTATCTTACAAACGTTAGCCTATTTCAGTCTGTTCCGTTAGTTTTGCATAGACGGCGTTAGGTTTCCGCCTTCAGTTGCCAGAAACCACTGTCGCTCGCCGGAATGTCGTCGGAATCTGGATTTAGAGAGAGAGAACCCCTCATTTTCCCTTTATCTCTCTTTTTCCTTCTCTCCCTCGCTTCCTTCTTCCTCCCCTTCCTTTTTCTTCCTTTTCCGTGAAGATGGTAGAAAAGTTGGCTCTTCCGCTGCTCCTCCCAAACCCACCCTCTTTCAAGCCTCTCTTTTCCAATCATCCTATTCCTATTCCTAATCCAAACACTAACACACCTTCACCGCCACCCATAGCCACTCGTATCCAAGACCTGGCACATAGTAGTTAATTTCTTTTACTTTGACATGATTAAGCATATATTACAATGTAGCCGCAATAGACATATTCACGTCCTTAAATAAGATTTGGAAGCTTCTAGCATGGGTTTTATTTGAAAGTTGGCATTGCATCAGCAGGATTTAGCTGTGATTTTGGTTCCATTGGGTGGATATACCATCTAATATCCAAGAAGAAGGAATGGGAGGAAGAAGGGAGGGAGGGAGAGAAGGAGGAAGAGAGAGAAAGGGGAAATGAGGGGGCTTTTCTCGCTAAGCTCAGATTCCGACAAGATTCCGGCGAACGACGATTGTTTCTGGTAATTGACGGTGGAAACCTAATGCCGTCAGTGTAAAACTAACGGAAGGGACCAAAATAGGCTAACGTTTGTAAGATAAGGGACCAAAACGTAACAAAAAATAAATAAGAGACCAAAATGAAACCTAAAATAAAGATAAGTGACTTAAAGACTAATTTAGCCAAAATTCTTGGCACAATCAACCAATTATTAATTCTTACATAATTCAAAATGTTTGACTCTTAACATAATTACATTATTAAAAGTTACATTTGGGATGCTTTCTTTTTTTCTTTTTTTTTGAAGCAGGGATGACTTCTCATTGATTGTCAGCGTAGAATACTTCACATTGACAGATTGACAGCGTATCACCTATCACAATTAAACTCCTAAAGTTATCTATTTAGATCAATAATATTTATTTGTTAGATGATTTTATAATAAAAAAATTGTGTTTGATTTCAAAATAATAATAAAAAAAGCAAATAAACTTCAAACTTCTTTAACAAAAGTAGGTTTTTTAAGAGTTCTCATATTTGAATATGTATTTAATATTGTATATATTTATTTTTATCTTTTATTTATTTTATTTTTATATTTATCTTAAAAATATATTAAAAAACAAAAATACACCGTCCGTCCACATATGTTAAATTAAAAGGACATTTTGTTTAGTTTTTTGACGTTTTTTCTTTTGAAAGCTATATTAAGCTGCCATTCATTGTTATGTGAATATACTTGGGGGTTTCACACTCTCACTCGCAAATAACAATAACAAAGGCGGCAACTTGCTACAATTAATTAGTCAAAAAAAAAAAAAAAACTTGCTACAATTAAGCCGTATGATTTTTCGATTTACATTTAAATATGTTTATATTAGGAGTTTAATTTTGATTTATTGTTAGTATAAATTTTTATTTGTTAACAAATTTCAAATCATTTTATGTGTGACTTATAAAATAATTAAGAATTAAACATTTTTAGTGATGTATCAATTTAAAATTTATTAATTATATAAAAATGTATTTATATTGATAGTATATATAAATTATTTTTTTATTAATTATCAAATGAAAATAAGATTTTAAAATATTTTTAGTCTTGATTTACGTTTTTCGTTGTAGCTATTTCTAAAATTGATTTGTCACAGGAAATTCACCAACAACAATAATCAAAGTTAAAAAAATTTAAAATCCAAAAAACATAATAAAAACCTTAAAACAAACTTTTTAAAACTGAAAATATATTTAAGCCAAAAACAATAATGACGAACAACACATACTCCAAAGTCCAAATGCTTATTTCGTCACGACATGACCATTCTCTGTTTTCGCCTACAAAATCTTGAAACTTGAAATGTTTAACCTATATTATGTAATCCAAGTGGAATTCGGTCCAAGGCTTGCGAATGAAAAAAAAAAAGTGATTGGGAACACATTGGGCGGAGCCAGAAAATTTCAATTAGAGGGTCAAAATCTAATTTATATAGCCCGAAATAGTAATAAAAAATGAGTTTAATTTTATATATTATCAGTGTAATTTTTTTTTATGCAAACATTTGGTGATATCTTGACAAATCAGCATAATTATTATTTTTCTCTCAATTATTAAAATAAAAAACACACATGTCAAAATGTTAGTAGATATTAGTGTAAAACTTTTTACACTGACAGTGTATGTAACACCCAAAATGCGGACGATTATGTTTATATTTTTATGAGTGTTAGAAAATTATTTTAAATAAACGGAGCTCATCACTTAATCCTACTTGACCGTAGGAAGCTACGATTAAAATTTAGGTTTGAAAGTCAGGCGAATCCCGGCCCGCGAATTTCACTGACAGTATATTTATACTGATCAGAAGACCTAATTTTAATTCGTGAATGAAAAACTTAAGGTTTTTATTTTATTTCCTATGATTGTGTGTTTTTAGAATTATTTCATGTACAGTGAAATAATTTAAGTTTTACGGGCGTAATACTCGATCGGGTAAACGGCGGAACAGATTACGGGATTTCCGGGAACCGCTAACGGATAATATCGGCGACTCACACAAGATGACTCACATGGTGAGTCACAATGTGAACACATTAAGTGTTGCACATGGTCATCATTACAAACTATTAGGAATTTGCAAACTAGTCCCTATACTTTTGGAATTTTGCAAATTGGTCCCTAGGAGTTATTTGCACCTAAGTCCTTGAAGAAGCCACCTCCTTTCCACTTAGTCCTTCAAAAGTGGCGCAGCCCACACTCTTAAAAGGCATACTCTCACTTCATTACTTGCCTATTTCACATTTTACACAAAAACACCCAAAAGTTCTAAGTTCATATCATCATTTTGTGAAGCAAGTCCTTGGATCTTCACTTGTTTTTTATCTTCAAGAGGTGAATCCTATTCTCCTTTCCTAATCATGTCTATGTTCTTCAATAAGTTTCATGATTCAAAGTCTATTTCATCTATGTTCATCACTTTTAAGTTTCTAGATCTAGAACTTTGAAAAATCACCATAAATCATAGAAAACTCCTAAAATAGTGAAACCAATTTCTATGTGCTCATAATCATCCTTACTATCATAATCCAAGAGATTGTTGAAAACAAAATCTTCCTCCTCATTTTTTTGAGCATGGCCGAAACCTATAGTGAGAGGTGGAGGAACTTTGTTGTGTTTCTACTTGAAAATGATCATAGATCTCATGCTTCTAGGGTATGTACTTGCTAAATCCAAGTTCTTGTATCAAGTTGAAATTTCTAACCATGCCTTTCATGTCTTGGCCGAAATTCATTAGTGATGAACTTGAATGATTTTGTTAAGTTTTATTAAAGTGATCATGTAATCATCTAGTTAATAAATATTTATGTTAAATCTAAGTTGATTTGTCAAAAATGAAAACCCTAACCCTATGTCCTTGTGTTGGCTGAATTGATGTTGGGGAGGGTTAGGATGTTTTTTATTCAAACTTTGATGTTTAATCATGTGTTTCAATGACTTAAGCACTTAGGATCATTAATTCCTGATTAAGCCAGTTTAGTGATTTTGAACCACAAAACCCTAAGGAGGCCGTGACCTATTAAAGAGGATTAGGTGTTTGTTTTGATTGGTTGTTTGGTTGTATTGTTGAAGGTTAGTGTTTTCTGACACGTACGTGTGTCATCGTTTCTCGGCAACGTGTCAGACTAACATCGGAGCGTGTCAAACTTCAAGAGGTAAGGGGAGCCTTGCCTGAGGGATTTTTCTCGATAACTATGTGTGTGATATATGTGGTCAGTATATATTTGTTTATGTGGTTGTGGTGTTTTTGGTTTATTTTATTTGACTATGTGTTTCTAGCTGTTTATCTGTGTTTTGGTGATTTATCTGCTTTTAATTATTTAATTATCCGCAGATATATATTATGTTGCTATGAGGTATGATTTGTTTGGTAATATAGTTTTGATGATGATGTTGGATGTTGTTTGTGAAGCCTGACAGTGGTCAGTGCACAACCGTTTAATCAGATAAAAGCTTTAATAAGCTGCATAAAATTATATTCAATGTTTTATGGGAAATGTTGGAATATAATGTTTATGGAAAATATTATGTGGGAAAAATAAGAGTTTTTGGAAAATATTATTATTTTAACGATCTATTAGTGTAAAAGTGAACTAGGAGTCATAGAGAGGACGGAACCGTGAAAATATTTTACTACTGCTAATTTTTACATAAGATATTCCGCAATATTATAAAAAGTTATTCTGTGAAGTTAATCTGCAAAAATAACTTAATCATGAATTTAGAAAATTGTTTAAGCGGAAAAAGCTAAGTTTTACCTTAAAATACTTTAAAAGGACTTAACGACGACAATTTGGAAAACCGACGACGGCAAGTATTTTAGAAACGGCAACGTGTATTTTTGATGAACTCCAAATCTCTGTGACCCTCTTTTCTGAAAATGATGTTTTTCGGTAACCGGTGTTTTATGGCAGAAATCTTCTCACTTAGCAAATTTTTCGAAATCAAGTTTTCTCAAAGATGTTAAAGGTTGAAAGTGTTATGGAACTTAGTAACCGAGACGTCGGGGTACTAAGGTTCTTAAGGTGTTGTGGACTTGGTGTCCTGTGGACTTTGAGGTCCTGTAGACGTGGTGTTGACTTGATGGTTGTTAAAGGTGTTAAAACATTTTAAGATGTTTTCTATTACCACACACCCTAAGCCTGATGCATCGGTCTAGGTGTTTTGTAATTGAGCATTCGGACTTTGAGGTCCTGTGTTATTAATGAAAGTTTTAAGATGTTTAAGATTATGGTTGGTCGTAAGCTTTTAAGCTTCGACAAGGAAAGATTGAACACAAAGAAAAGTGTCAAGAACAAAGTGTTTTCTTGCATGCATTTGGCAGACGTGCCTATGGTTTTATGTATGAATACCTTGCGGCGTCAGGTATTTCATAATTACAATTTTCTTCATTGTGCCATGTTGGACAATGAAACCCTATTTACGGTTTTATCACTGTGCCACGGTGTTGGACAGTGTGCAATGGGTTTTGGCTGCGTGCCTGTGTGCCATGGGATGGCTATTGAGTTTGATCCACTCATTACGTGTTGGGATATCTCATGAGATTAGGTGTGAATGTTTAGATGATGTATATGAAGTGTTCATGCATAGTTTTAAAATGTTGATGTTTGGGGTGTGAAACCCATCGGTAGAATATATGCTTATATATGTGTATGTGTCGTATGTGAGTCACACTAATGGTTATCGTGTTTATATCCATATATTGGTGTCTCACCCTTACAAACAATATCAGGTATTCTTCCTCTGGGTGAATTTAAGGGAAAGACCCTTTAGGTTGGAGCGTGCTGAAGCTCCCTCTACTGTATAGTATTAGTTAAGTTACGACCAGCTTAGGTTTTATGTTATGTTATGTTATGTTATGTTATGTTATGCTATTACAGACATAAGTGTGAAAACATATGAGGCAGTATAGTTGTATGACTTATATCCAATTATGTACTTAAGTGTGATTTGTTTATGTTGTTGTTATTATGAGGTTAACAAGAAGAAAAAATTTTATCACCATATTTTGAAAAGATAAATGTTGAGAAAACAGTATTTTCCAAAAGCAACCAACAAATTAAAATATTATTTTTCCGCAACGGGTAACCATGTGATAACCCAAGTTAGGGTGTCACAGTGTATACTACGTTAATCCATAAGAAAATAACTAATATATAAAAACAAATTATCTGATACAAATTTGATAATAACTTAATATAATATAAATTATTCAAATATATTTATATTTACAACCTTCACTTCTTTTCGTTGTAGATTAGTCATCAGCGAAACTGATGGATACTTCACATATACATCGTGATAATAAAAAAATGAATTAATTTAAGGGAAAAGGAATGAAAATGCAATGTCTTAGGCGTCTCTAAAGCAAAGGCGGAAAATAATAAAATCAGGATGTATACGAACTTGATTATTTAAAGTGGGTTGAAATCTATGAATTTTAAATAATCAATAATAAATACACCTTTTTTGTCTTTATACTCTTGCTTATTTTTAAAAAGATTATAGTAACGTGTGAAGAAATATAATTTTGAATTTTTCAATAAATTAAAACACTACATTTTTATGATTTATTAACCAATACCTTTATATTGATTTTTTGACTAGAGTAGTCGGCTTTTAAAAATTATTTACCAACCCACTTTTGAAATAATTCACCAAAATAATCTTGTTTTTGTCAATGTGGAATTTTTTATACGTTTGGCAAAAATCAAGTAGCCTTTATTTGGTTGTGAGAAGAAAATGAAAATAGAGAAAGAGGTGAGAAAGAGTATGAGAAGAAAGAAAGATGCGAGAAATAAAGTAAATTTGTCGTATTGTTTGGTATAAGAGAAAGATAGAAGAAATAAGAGTGAAAGAAGTGTGTTTTTTCTTACTCCCTTTATTTGGTTGGATAGAAAGTAAGAGGATAAAAATGTAATTATTTTCAAAAGGACAAAATACCCTTAACTAAAAAACCAATATACAAATATTTTAATTACATTAATTAAATTAATTTAAATAATAAATAATTTGAATTAATTCAATTGATTTAAGTTATTTTAACTAATAAAAATTATTAGTTTAATATAATTACTTTATCGATTTAATTTAATTTAATAATTGATTAATTTAATTCAATTTATTTAAATTTATTAAATAATTGAATGAAAAGAATGGTACAAAAAGTCATTTTAGATGAAATACTCACTCCCCATTCCATTTACTTCTCACACGGGGAGAGAAAAAACTTTGAGGTGGTTCCCACCAATTTTATTCTCTGTTCATTATTTCTCTCCTTCACCAAAAATGAGAAAAATGTATTTTCTCCTTTATTTTCTTTCTTATTTTCTCTCTATTTTTTACTCTAACAAACAAAGAAATTCTACTTTGATTATAAAAAAAAAAACCTTTATGAGTGTGTCTGAGAAAGCTAAAAAAATTACACTGATAATTAATTTTTGTATAATAGATTATTGTGATGATCGATTATAATCAGAATTTGCTTTTGTTTGGGTTTGTTTTCTGAAAAGCGGTTTTAAGATAATTTATTTCGTTTGGGTGGTAAAAAAAATCACTTTTATATAGTAAATAACAAAAAAGGGTATGAAGTTAGTAGTATAATTTACTCCCTCCGTTCCTTTTCTATAGTAATTTAAGGTTTATACACACAGATTAAGAAATCATTAATTTGTCTACATTTGTACCAAATTACCCTTATTTATAGTATCATTAATTATTTATAAATTCTAACCATATTTACTCCACACTCCACTTGCCATTAATGTACCTTGAAAACATAGGTAGAGCCAATAATTCCAACCCAACGACAAATCAAAATTGCCCTTAAACAGTAACTGTAACCAACCGAAAGTGAAGAGACTACAACTGCAAACGTATGCACAATAGCAAAACGAGACATTTAGGTGTGTGAGACTCTTCCCTTCCTGGTACTCAATTTTCATTTCCCACCAAAAGTTTTTCCACCAAATTAGAGAGGAGGGTTTTTTTTAAGATTGCACAAAATTTTCCCACTCAAATTAAAATTTTAAATGTTTTAAGGTTCCCTCAAAAATTGCTTATAAAAAGTGAGTTCCATCCTCATGCTGATTGTGTGGAACAAAAATGACAAATAAGAGAGATGAATTTTTGTTAAACTTAAACAATGAGCCACCTCAAGAAGATGAGCCACCACAAGAAGATGATGTGTATTTTCTCTTTGATATAAATAGTGACCCACCGCAAGAGAACATGCACATGGAAGAAGACATGCATATCGAAGTGTCAGACACAAATGATGGTAATACTATCAGTACTTTTTTTATTAATTTTATATTGCAATATTTAAATTATTTGATTGGCTATTTTAGTCTATATCTAGCTTAGTTAATGGCTTTTCTTTATGTCCTTATTTTTTTTTTGTCTTTATTTGTATGGCTTTTTTTTTTTATCTTTTTATATATATATATATATATATATATTTTGCGTCAATGTCTTAGTTTTACATCTTTATTTAGATGGCTTATTTGATGTCTATATATATTTTACGTGAATGGCTTCTTTTTACGTCTATAATTTTTTTACGTGAATAGCTTATTTTTACGTCTCTATTTGAATGACTTATTTTATGTCTATATTTTTTTTTTTGGATTTTAGAATAATTTAGGGAAATTAAAAATAGTGATTTAATATGGTTTTCTTTTATTAGAAGAAAGAAGGCATCAATGATAACGATCAAGATGAGCAACTACCACAAGCACATTATCATAAGAGGAGATCGGGAAAAAATTTATCTAATGATCAACGAAGAGCAATATATGATATGCTATTGGAAAAGAGCACCGATGGAAAATTAAAATGAGGGGTAACAAGAATGGCGACAATGGAATTTTCAGTTTCTATGAATCAATCTCAAAAGAGTCTTGAACCCTCTTCAAATGACACTTTTCTCCTCTTCTACATGTTGACAAACTTCTTCACCATCTGATATATTTGGATCTTGTGAATCAAATTCAAATGTGTCCTCAACTATCTCTTCAAATGACTCTTTCTCCATTTTTTTTGCAACCGTGTAATTTTGTGTTTCAAAATTTATTTTGTAAGATTTGAATAGGGGTATATATAAGCACCTCGAAGCCCTTGATAGATCAATGAACCCAAGAGACCCTCTGATAAGCTTCTTCGTTTGCCACTCCAAGATGTTTACAAGATTGGTGGCATTGGAACCGTGCCAGTTGGTTGTGTCGAAACTGGTACCACTATTCACGTGCTATTAATCCAGAGTTATTCTAAATCTAAATGTTTCTCCATTGATCATTGATATGTGTAGTGTATTTATGTAGGGAAGGTTTAATGTGTTTTCAATGTATTTCAATTTAATTCTATGATAAGGGTATATATGGAAAAAAAATTGTCAAATATACCTTGGATTTATAAAGGATCCATTGTCTTGGAACAAAACAAAAAGCTAAAAAAGGAATAGATGGAGTAATAATATTTGTTTAGAAGTTAGTTTTGTAGCAATAAACATGTAAGAGAGTTTGAAAATGAAAATTAATCAAATCACAACAATTTTAAACTAAAACAAACAGGATGACATAAAACATTTTTTTTTTCCTCCACAAGAAGCTTTCTTTATAAATTTAGACAAAGTGTAAAATATGTTAAATTATTTTTAAAACAAATTTTTAGAGAAAAAACACTTAAAATGAGAAAAATCCAACCTCCCCAACCAGTAGAACTAGGACCGATCAAATCCAAGTTCCCCAAACAGTAGGACTAAAAAGCAATCCCACATGTTTCTGATCCAAAATTGAAATTTTGGACTGTTTTACATTGTTCCGATAACAGTGATCATAATAACAAACAATTTTCATCAGACCCTGTTGTGTCTGCGCTGTTACTGCTAGTTCCCAACATGTTATTCCAAGTTGATCAGCAGCAGTAGTTTCGATGCAGGCTTACCCAATAGTTTTGCGTGCCTAGTAGCAAATACTATAAAAGATAATTATATAAACGTCACATATTATCTTTATTTTGATGCTTAAAAATTATTTCCCAAACTAAAAATGATATTTAAAAACTTTTATACTATCCCACTTGATCATTTCTTTATTGTATGGAATATGGATATGCAAAATTCGCCTGGTCTTTAAAGTGATTGTTGAATAATTTATACCTCTTTGTAAATTTATTCCCTTTTAATTATTTTAAAAAACATTATGTTTTTCAAGTTCAATCCATTCTGAAAAAAGACTCTCATAAATTTATTAGATTTGTATTTAACTCAAATATTTTTTTAAAATTAAATCCAGAACCTTCTTAGCATTAATCTATCAGACAACCTTACTAACTGATTGGGGCTTCAGAATATTAGCAAACCAACACTGATCCGTTGTGGGTTAATCCGTTTCAAGGAATGGGTTGAAAAAAGTTAACACTCTCCATTTTATCATAATTCAACAGATCAATCCATCTAAATAATAATAATTAAAAGATTTTAAAAAATTACAATTACAACTAATTTTATAAGACCAATCACAAAGATTTTAAATCATAATTTGGTAATTTCAAATTTAGTATCAAATATCAGTTAAAATAATAAAATAAACAAATGTCCCATTATAATTTGGTGGGTTAGTGGTGGGGCGAATCATTATGCTGTGTAAATGATCGGTGGGATTTGGGTCTTAAAAAAAAGTATTTTTAGAAAAAATGTTTCATTGTAATTTTCGTTCTTCAACTCTTTCAATTGTGCGATTTAGGTATCTCAAAAATTTTAATTACACATTTAGCCTTTTAATTTGTCGAATTGTGCAACATCAGTCATTCCTTCCATGACTAGTCAATGTGTAGTGAGTAGAGTTGGGTATGCGGACCGGTCCGATCCGTTTAAGTCCGGTCCGCATAAGTCCGCACTTAAACGGACCGGACTTAATAGTCCGCATGATAAATGGATTCTGAAAAACAGAGTCCGCGTCCGGTCCGCATAGTCCGCGGGCTAAACGGACTGTCCGCGGACTCTACATTTTTTTTTTTAACATATCAAGCATCAAAAACAAATAATGTCTTATGTAGAAAAACAAACCAAATAAACATTAAATCCAAAGTACATACCAAACCAAATTCATGTTAATCAAAGATATTATACCAAACCAAACACTTTGGTATGACCTTAGAAGAAGTGACATCAACAACGGGGACCATTAAAATGTAACTAATAAGGATCACAAACCACAAGTTTGATACAAAATACCAACGAAATTGAAATGCAAAATAAGGAACAAAAACAATATTACAAGTTTGAAATTAAAGCTACATGTTGACATCAGTCATCAATAACAACTTTAGTCTTTCTCTTTGATTTAGCAAGTTCTATATTTACCACCCAACATCTTATAAGCAACCACGTCAACCTCCATTTTTGCAATATTAGTCTAGAGTTGACAAAAAAGTAGGGAGCACCTAACATACTTATATATCACCAATTATCTGTAGGGGAAGTTTAGTATCCTGGTTCACTACAAGCGTTTATAATAGCACAACCCAGGAGTAATAGATTCGGTTTAACCGTTATACACATCCTTTTCAATTTCCCAAAACGCCAAAACCCACAAACAAATTATTTCTAACACTGAAAATCCCTCACAGAAACAAAGTTTTTTTTTAAAAAAAAACTGCAACTGTCCGCGGACGAGTCCGCGGACTAAGTCCGCATAGTCCGCGGGTTAAACGGACCGGACCCAAAAAGCCCGCATTTAAATGGACTCGTATTTTAGGGTGTCCAAGTCCGCGCGGACTGCGGGTTAAACGGACTGTCCGCGGACCCGAGTCCATATACCCACCTCTAGTAGTGAGGACTGATTTTACACAATCTAACAAATTAGAAGACTAAATATGCAATTAAATTTTAGAGGACCAAAATCACATACTTGAAAAAAGTTTAGATATTAAAAATACAATTATACCTAACAAAAAAAGAAATTACTTAACCCACCATCTCGTCCCATTTAATCGGTGAGTCAAGTGATGTGGATTTCCTTAAAATGTTGAGTTAAACGGACAAGGTAATGGATTTGTTGTTTCGTATAGAGAAATGTTTTTTTGACAATCTACTTTGACAACTATACGGACAACCCATATAGTTACATAGTGTAATGTTATTGTGCGGCACTGTAGCGCTATACTGTTCATCTCTCTCTCTCTCTCTCTCTTTTAATAAAAAAATTTCGAAATTTAAAAAAAAAAGTGCATTTTTTTTTTGTTCTAACATTTTTTAAGTATGTGCAAATATCTGGTTAATCAGGTATAAATATCTGATGAATTCGGTTTATTATCTGGTTAATGAGTTTTTTTTATAAATAAAATTTTTGGTTAAGTATGTGCAAATATCTGGTTAATCAGGTACAAATATCCGATGAATCAAGTTCATTATCTGGTTAATGGGTTTTTTTTGAGAAATAAAACTTTTGGTTAAGTATGTGCAAATATCTGGTTAATCAAGTACAAATATCTGGTGAATTCAGTTCATTATCTGGTTAATGAGTTTTTTTTTTGAGAAATAAAATTTTGGTTAAGTATGTGCAAATATCTGGTGAATCAGGTACAAATATCTGGTGAATTCGGTTCATTATCTGCTTAATGGGTTTTTTTGAGAAATAAAATTTTTAGTTAATTAAGTGCAAATATTTGGTTAATCAGGTACAAATATCCGGTGAATCACGTTCATTATCTGGTTAATAGGTTTTTTTTAGAAATAAAATTTTTGGTTAAGTATGTGCAAATATCTTGTTAATCAGGTACAAATATCTGGTTAATTCAGTTCATTATCTGGTTAATGGGTCTTTTTAGAAATAATTTTTTTGTTTTTTATAAAAAAAATCAAAATTTGTAAAAAAAAAAAAAAACTGCATTATTGTAGTGCTATAATAGCGCTACAGTACGAGTTGTCCTGTAGTTGTCCCATGCTGGTTGTCTAAATAACATAGCTGTTTCGTATAACAAAATCACACGGAGAATAGAAATAAAAGAAAAATTTATAAAAAATTATTAAGTTTTTAGCAAATTCTCATTATAATTTTTTTTTGTGTACATCTTTGTTATTTATATAATCTTATCGTGTAGAAAATGATATAAATATTTTATCCCAATACTTTTCATTGTGCTAATAATATGTATTTATAATTTAATCCTTCCACATTTATCTGCAGCAGAGCAAAATAAGATACAATTTATTTTAAATATAAATTAATGTATTTATTACACAAATTATCTTCTATTTGTTCAATTCTTCTAAGCTGCAAGTTGCGTCAACTTCAAGTGTTCAACACCCCGCATCTAGAGCTGGATATGAGGACTGGTCTGGTTCGTTTAAGTTCGGTCCATATAAATTTATATTTAAATGAATCGGACTTAATACTCTACATGATAAATAGATTATGTAAAATAGAGTCCGCGTCCGGTCCGCATTGTCCGCGGACTAAACGAATTGCCCGCGCCTCCGCGGACTTTGCACTTTTTTTTTTAACATATCAAGCATAAAAAATAAATAATGCCTTATGTAAAAAACAAACCAATAATTTCAATAAACAAATATCACTGAAAATGATAAATTGAAACAAAATAAAGATTTAAAAATTGCAAACTGATTTAAAAATACTTCCAGAATGGGAAACAATCAAATCCCATCTAATCTCCATTTTCAATTAAAGGAATTAGTGGAGCAACCAAGAAAGAAAGAGAAGAAAAGCATTGACATATTTGCACACAAGCCACAATGATTAAGATTATCCTAATTCCTAAATGCAATTCTACTATCAAAACATCTAAACATAAAACCATTGTCTCCAATTATAATGATACATGAAGGTCTAACTTTTAACTCAGCGGAACAAACTAAAGTTGCAAGTTCAACAATTAAAACAACGTAAAGCTGAAATTGCGGTCATCAAACTTTACAAAAAAGAATGCAACAAATACATTTGGCCCAACAAAAGCTTTTTTTTTTAAAATGCTGCAGCTGTCCGCGGACAGGTCTGCGAATTCCGTTTAACCCACGGATTAAACGGACCGGACTCAAAAAACCTACATTTAAATAGACTCATATTTTTAAGTGTCCAAATCCGTACGAACTGCGGGTTAAACGAGTTGTCCGCCCCCCTCTACCCACATCATAATCACATGTCTCCACAATTTTCTGTACCAAATTTCATGCCGCCTTTTAGAAAAGTTTTTCCATCTTTAATTTCACAAATTTAATTATAAAAATAACTAACAATAATTTGTGATCCGTCGGTTCTCCAACTTCCACGTGTCATAATCTGAAAGCACGAGAAGCATGGAACTTGCTCGAACTTTAGTACCAGATACACTATAAAAGCCACCTTTCCTGCGCAGCTTTCATTACTGAAACCCCAATTTCAGAACCTGTGAGCAAAAAAAAAGGTGAGCTGAGTTCGTTGCTTCGTGAGTTTCTTTGAAGGAAGGAGCATTCCCTTCTGGAATGCACTTCTACTTATCTCTATAAATAAGTTAGCTGTTCATTTACCTTTCTGCCCCTCTTTCTCAATCTCTTCCTAAATTTGATCCACTACCTCTCAGGTACCCCTGCTGGTGAGTTTGATTCCTGTTATAAACTTGAAAATCGTGAGTTTCAACTGCTGTTGAGATGAGTTTTGGTGGATGTTTTGGAGAATGTTTGGATTTGTGTGGTGCACGTTTAGATTTTAGATTTTTTTTTTGTTGAGAAATTTATTTTTATTTTATTAGAAAATACTAAATTCTTGGTAACGAATTATTAAAAACTCTAAATAACATAATTTAAACACGTATCTAAATCTAAATTTTCAGAACAAATTACTTGTTTGTTTTTTTACAAAATAAGTAGTTTAAATATACGAAGTCATTTCATTTCATAGATGCCATGAATTTTGTGGATCAGATCCTGTTATTACGTTAACATGGAAGGAAGATATCAAAATAAAGATTATAAATAAAATTTTATAATTTTTAGATAGATATATACTAATAAAATTCCGTTATATTTGTATTTTTCCTTCACATCGTCACATGGAAACTAATAAAAGTTTTTCTCGGTGACAGAATTGCCCTCGTATCTTGCAAAAACTACATGCTTCACTCAGACCCCAGATTTTTTATGTTGTTCTATTCTTTTTGGGTACTCCCGTAATTCGCTTTCTGAAAAAGAGAAGGACCTAAAAGAAAACGCACCGATTGATCATAAAGTGACCCCTCTTTTGGGTAATCAAAAAATATATAATGTCTTCTATATCAAAGAGCATAATAATAAGACTATAGTCTGCCAAAAAAAAAAGACTATAGTCGGTAAGGATGCTGAAAAAATGAAACTATAGTTTATAAGTCTTTTTTTTTTCTTTTCTGTTAATTTGGATCCTATTTCGTTTAATTTGGGTAGGTAAAAAACGATGATGCTAAGGACTACTACATGAGTACAATCCTCAACGTGGATTCCTCTGCGGGATCCACATCGCAATCACTCTAATAATGTGTGCTTAACCTTTAGCCAGCAACATCATCATAAATCCCTAGATCTATTACATAACTCCTTTTAACAATTTTAATTACTATGCATGTGATGTGATGATAAATCCTAGTGGAAAATTTGGGGTTGGTTCTATGTACTTTGTTGCTTTCGGAGTCTTAATTCTTAAAAGCATCTATATATGATATAGTTGTAACAGTGAATTTCATATATATATATATATATATATATATATATATATAAAGTTTGTCTTATGTTCCTGGTTCCTAATTGTTTGTTATGGTGATACAGTGGTTAAGTGTTCAAAGATGACGGTGACACCTAAGATCTCTGTTAACGACGGGAACCTTGTTGTCCATGGCAAGACCATACTAACTGGAGTACCGGACAACATTGTACTGACCCCAGGTTCTGGAAGGGGACTTGTCGCTGGTGCATTTTTTGGTGCTACATCTTCCAACAGCAAAAGCCTCCATGTGTTCCCTATGGGTGTCTTAGAGTGAGTTCTTCTAGAATTTACATCTCCACTCCTCTATTCTTATCTTTCAATCTTTCATGTTCTGTTGTCATAGAAACTAATGAAACCACTTTTAGCTTATATTGTCTTAAGTTTATTTTACTGCTTAAATTGATGGAGTGAATTGGATGAATGAAAGTTTATTTACTTCTTCAATGAATGAGCTTAGGTGTTATTGTGTTAGTGTTACACATGTTATCGTCTACTTGAAATCCAATTAGCTCCTTGCTCTTGCATCTAGAATTCTAGATCCATACCCTAAAACATTTTTAAGTGAAGGTTTTTTTTTTTTTTGTTGACTTGCTCAAGTATACAAGCTTAGAAAATTTGATTGCAAGCAAATTAAAATGGGTGTTATGATGTGTGTTAACTTGTAACCAAGGGCGCACAGCGGAGTGCACGAGGCTCCCATCTGATGGGGTCTGAAAAGGGTAGGGTCTGGTGAGGGTAGATGTAGGAACCTTATTAGGATTTGAACCTCCGAGACATCTACGTCACAAGGCAACTACCTTACCCAGTAATCATGGGCATGATTAAGCTGTTCTTAGGTTTTGCTCTTGATGAATTAACATGCCTCTATTTACTGATTATTATTTTTTACTTCATGAGCAGGGGCGTCCGGTTCGTGTGTTGTTTCCGGTTCAAGTTATGGTGGATGACTCAGAGAATGGGAACTTGTGGGAGGGATGTCCCTTTGGAGACTCAATTCATGCTTATAGAGAGCAAAGACAGCGAAGGTGATGTGGAGAATACTCCAACCATCTACACTGTCTTGCTTCCTCTCCTGGAAGGTCAATTCCGTGCTGTTCTACAAGGCAATGACAAAAACGAGATAGAGATTTGCCTGGAAAGTGGTGAGTAACTCTTGGCCAAGCAAAATGATTTGGTGTAGCTGTTAATACAGTTCCATCCTGTCTGCCAAATTTTGGAGGATACCACCTGAAATTATGGGGTGGAGCTGTCATTATTGCGAATACAAATTGGGCTGGATAAACCTCAAGATGATTATCAATCAATTGAATCAAACAAATGGAGTTTATAGCTTTGGAGAAAATATGTATATAGGGTGGCATACCAAAGAATCGAAACGACCCTTTTCCTTTTGGTATGTGGTTTGGTTTTGCAGGAGATAATGATGTTGTGACAAATCAAGGTCTTCACCTGGTCTACATGCATGCTGGGACCAACCCCTTTGAAGTCATCAACCAAGCTGTCAAGTAAGGCATTGTTTCCCTTCATCTGTTTTGAGTTTTTTTCCTCATTACTCTTCTAAACCAGTAAAATTCACAAGTTACCTTCCCTTATTTGCATTAGTATTAGAATCTTATATTGGCAATTGTAGTGTTACTGATTCCTTTATCTGCTTTTCTTTCAAGGGCTGTGGAAAAACACATGCAAACTTTTCATCATCGTGAGAAGAAAAGAGTAAGACCCTCTTTCTAACAGTATTGCCAGTGTCTCTACAAATATGCTATGTTACTATCTCATGGATCTTGTAAGCTGTAACCTTGTGTTGTTGCTTTTATGCAGTTGCCATCTTTTCTTGACTGGTTTGGCTGGTGCACATGGGATGCTTTCTATACTGATGTCACAGCTGAGGGTGTTGAGGAAGGCCTGAAAAGGTAATTAGTGAGAGAAATTGTAGAGTATGTTAGGTTGATTCTGATGAATGAAAAAGTGACGAATTTAGAACATGATGTTTTTAAGATTAACTAGAGATTGAAATTTGTTCAATATAACTGCAGTCTATCAGAGGGAGGTACACCTCCACGGTTCCTCATCATAGATGACGGTTGGCAACAGATTGAATGTAAACCAAAGGATGCTGATTGTGTTGTACAACAAGGAGCACAGTAAGATCTCTCTGTTCCTATAAATACTAACGATTTGCAATGCTTGATTCAATAACTGCATATCAATTAGGCATTCTAATATCCATATTCAAAAGACAGTTTGTAATTAGTCTTATAAATGCACTTGTAGTTGATATCTTGGAAATTGTGATGATTGCAGGTTTGCAACTCGGTTAACTGGTATCAAAGAGAATAATAAATTTCAAAAGAATGGACAGAACAATGACCAGATCTCAGGGCTGAAGCATGTTGTAGATGAAGCAAAGCAACAATACAATGTGAAGTATGGTCTTCGATCCTTAAATTCTATTAATAAATTTTGATGTGGTGCATTTTATTTTCTACATGAGTGCTTAAGTATATTTGAATTTATGCAAGAGCATTGTCTGTGAAGTAGCTTTTCCTAATTAGGTTTCTGAATTCTGCATTGGTGATTGGACAGAAATGTTTATGTATGGCATGCTCTAGCTGGTTATTGGGGTGGAGTGAAGCCAGCAGCAAGTGGCTTAGAACATTATGACACTTCCTTGGCATACCCAGTACAGTCTCCGGGTGTACTAGGAAACCAACCTGACATTGTCATGGACAGTTTGGCTGTGCATGGCCTTGGCCTAGTGCACCCGAAGAAGGTTTTCAATTTCTACAATGAGCTCCATGCTTACTTAGCTTCTTGTGGAGTAGATGGAGTGAAGGTTGATGTGCAGAACATTATTGAGACACTTGGCGCCGGACATGGTGGGAGAGTATCCCTTACTCGCAGCTATATATATGCGCTCGAGGCTTCCATTGCTCGTAACTTTCCCGACAATGGATGCATCGCCTGTATGTGTCACAACACTGATGGGCTTTATAGTGCTAAGCAGACTGATGTTGTCAGAGCTTCTGATGATTTTTACCCACGTGATCCTGCTTCCCACACCATCCATATTTCGTCTGTTGCATACAACTCACTTTTCCTTGGAGAATTCATGCATCCTGACTGGGACATGTTCCATGTAAGTGGAAATGAATTGTTCTCCATTTGTAATTAGTTAATGTGCCTGCCTATTTGACATCTTCTGGATGTTGACTTTGAAAGTTTCAAAAGCTATAATTTTGTTAACAAAAAGATCTTTGTAATTTCAGAGTTTACACCCAGCAGCTGAGTATCATGCAGCAGCTCGTGCAATTGGTGGATGTCCAATTTATGTTAGGTATATAGTGATGTCCATTGAAAATCTTATCTCATACTTATACATATGATGGGCACATTTATAATTGGCACTTTTCTTTTTTTGTATATATTTTACTTTTATAGTGACAAGCCAGGCAACCACAATTTTGATCTTCTTAAGAAGCTGGTTCTCCCTGATGGTTCAGTTCTCCGTGCTCAGTTACCTGGCAGGCCTACGCGTGATTGTCTCTTTGTTGATCCAGCAAGAGATGGGACTAGGTATGTACACTCTGTATGTGCTGTTTTAAAAGCAATGTTCCTTAAACATAATTTGATTACTCATTCAAATAAATTGACTGTTCCAGCTTGCTCAAAATATGGAACTTGAACAAATGTTCTGGAGTGGTTGGCGTGTTTAACTGCCAAGGTGCTGGATGGTGCAAGGTAGAGAAGAAAACCCGCATCCACGATGCATCTCCCGGTACACTCACTGGTTCTGTTTGTGCCTCTGATGTTGACCTCATCACTCAAGTAGCTGGTGCTGAATGGCATGGCGAGGTTGTTGTTTATGCTTACAGATCAGGTACCATTAATTTTGCTTTTTAGTAATCAGTTACTATTTATTTAATATATGAAGAGGATTTGTAAAAGCAGATGAATTCATTTCTGACCTTCAAGATGTTAATTCAGTATATGTATGTAGCTTATATACTATAATTAAACGTGGTTTTTGTAAATGTTGAGCCTGGTAAAGTAATCTCCTTTCATATTTCAGGTGAGGTAATTCGGCTACCAAAAGGTGTTTCGGTTCCAGTGACACTAAAGGTGCTGGAGTATGAACTTTATCATTTCTGTCCAATCCAAGTAAGGCTCTACTATGATATCAGTTGCAATGATATTTCATTTGGTTTTTGGGCATCTGGATTTGGTATAGTATTAACTGATATAATGTTTATTGAACAGGAAATAACACCAAATATTTCATTAGCACCAATAGGGCTATTGGATATGTTCAATATTGGAGGAGCTGTGGAGCAAGTTGAAATTCATAGAGCCTCTGACAACAAACTAGAGCTACTTGATGGTGAGGTTTCATCAGAACTGACCAATCATCTCAGTTCTAACCGAACAACAACAGCAACTATTGTTCTGAGAGTCAGGGGAAGTGGCAGATTTGGTGTTTACTCCTCCCAGCGCCCACTGAAGTGTGTGGTAGGTGGCACTGAAACCAACTTCAACTATGACTCAGGAACTGGATTGACAATCTTCTCCATCCCTGTTCCTGAAGAGGAGATGTATAGATGGCCAATAGAGATTCATGTTTGAGTCACTAACACTTTGGCATGAAGGAATTTGATGTGCCAGGATAGAAGTGGCATTAAGGGAATTGTTGGGGTCAGGTAGAGATTAAGGGGTTTGGTTTTAATAAAGTAGACTAATGGTAGAAGCATGAGGTAGGGAAGTGCTTTGTTGCAATAACTAGAAATCTGGTAGTACCATGAAGGTGGGGAAAGTGGGTTTGTTGTAACAAATGTAGCTGAGAATAACATGTCATTAGTGGGAGAGAAGAATGATGTACTTTTCCTAGGGATGTAATGTGTTTGTTTCTTTCAAAATAAAAGGTTGACATCTATTTCCAATTTTGAGTGCATTCATCTCATGTTTTCAAATGTGTTAATGAAAAAGAAGAGCAGAGAAAGGACAGCTAAGATATACTATGAAAAAGGTAATGAAAAATGAAGGAAATGCTATTATTATTGTTTGGATCTGTTTTAATATGGATGAAGACATCATTGAGTAAGTCACTGTCTGGCTGGGAGAGCAAATAATATATATTAGCTAAAAGCCAATGCAATGTAAACTTAGCTGCACAGCTAAGATGATGTGTCAGGTGCTGCTTGTGGTTATCTGCTTAATGGAGTTTTTATGGGGAGCATGCTAATTGACCCTTGTGGAACTGCAAGCTCTTGTTTCACTTGATGGCTCTGAAAAAAGCTATAGGACCTTAGTTTAGATTGTAATTGAAGATTAAGGAAAGATGGAAAATAGTGTATCTTACTAAGAATAGATGAGGGAGGAGGGAGGAGGGTGGAGAGGCTATCATAGGAGAACCTTTTAATTGAATAGATTTGGAGTGTGCTTATTTCAAGTTATGAAAGGTGATACCCGAGAAAAAGAGGTGGCAATGATATATTTCTATGCTTGTTATAAGTTGGAAAAAATGATTCGTATGTATCAACCTACATTGTTTTTTATTTTAGACATCAAGGGATACGTGAGAATAAATTCTCAAGTCAAATATAAACTTTTATAATTTAGTTGCTTATTTTTTTTAAATGGGGTAAAATAAATATTTTTAAAGACTATTTAAAATTTTGTACAATTAATTCAGTATAACCGTGGATGGATGTATTAAGGATGTCATGGGTTCTATACTTCTGTTCACAGGTCACACCCTCTCTTGTGCACAATCAATTCGTGCATCCAAGTCTAAACTAAAAGATCATTTTTATTTTTAAAATTTTTTTCTTTTAATTTTATTAAAATGATGATGACTCCATTTTTTTAGTTCTTTTTTGCCGTCCCGCCGTCATCTTTAAACTTTGAAAATGAAAATTGATCAAAGAAAACTTTGAAAATGAAATTGAACTCCAACTTGCTGCAGAAGTGAAACTGACCCAAAAAAAAAATGTTGCTGTTTGACCACAGAAGAGATTTCCAACTTCACAAGTTGGCAACATAATGTAAATAGGGCCTATACCAGCCTGGGGTAATAATGCAGGGAGTCAGCCCAAATCATCTCACTCTAGAGTTAAAGGATCCTAAGCCCAATGACCCAAAAAAAAAAAAAAAATCTTATACCCAGTTTTTCGTATCTGATGATTGTCCACGAGAGAGAAACTGAAAAAGGACACAAGTGTGGAACGAGACAAACATCACTAACGCTTTCTTTCTTTTTTGATATCTTTTCTTAATTAACAAAAATAAACAAAAGCCCCCGGGAAAATTAAACAAATGCACTTATTCAAAAGATAAATAAACAAACAAATGCATGAGACATAACATGAGTACCATGATAGCTAAAATCGCATAAAACAAACAGAATTTTTATTTTTAAAAGATGCCAGAGGAGACTTTATAAAACAGTGAAAGGGCATCCCCTATTGAAAAGGAGACATGGAAAGGGATGTGAAGTCATGCAATCTACCTTCTTGCCTACCCAATTTACTATATTAATTAATTAATCTCATTTCAGGGCCGGGTTACTGCACTTTTAAACGAAGATTTCTAAAAAATTTCAAAGTTTAATTTTTAAGCTAACATCCATTCACTTAACGTAAAATAAGGCTAGGTTTGGGTAAGAAAAATAAACATGAGTTAACTTTTAAGGGATTTCATTTCACATAACATGCTTACTTATATTTATTTGTTCTTTTATCACATATATGTGCTCATTTTATTCTGTTTAGCAAGGTCAATCCGCTGACTTATAATGGATAAAAAAATAGTCACATTTGCTAATCACTTTTCTAACTAGCATATAACTTTTTTTTCACTAGTAGTTTATTTCATACAATAATTAAAGTAGCGTTTGAGCTTATAGCTTATCATTTCTCTCACATTTTTATCCTTACTATTTTAATTAAATTCTTCATTTATACTAGGCTAAATAAAATAAAATAAATATTAATCCTACTAATTTCTAATCCCTAATTTAAGTCTTCTTGTAGCAAGAGTTAAATTTTAAATTTTTTGTTTTAATTATTCTACTATATTTAATTTATTGGGTTATTTTTTTTATTTTGGATGTTCGAATTTTCCAAATCACGACTCATAGAATTTGGTTATATGTAGTTTAGATAAACTATAAATTTTCATATAAAAATGTTTAAAATAAATTTATTTAACAAATATATACAAGGATTAATTTCACTAACTAAATATATAATTAGGATAAAAAATAAAAAATATACTTTTATCTGTAAAAAAATAAAATTTATATAATAATCATATCAACATATTATTTTATTTTTATTTTCTCATTTTATTTGTTAAAAATATATAAAACTAAATTAAATAAATTAACTTTTTAATTTTTTAAATGATAAATAATTTAAAATAAATTAAAGCATTAAAATTGATAATTATTTTAAAATTTATAATATATATATATATAGACACACACAAATAAAATTTATATAACAAAGCATACAAACATGTCATTTTACATTTATCAGCTAAATCAACCATTAGTTTTGCCAAACATATACTTCAAATTCAATCCGCTAGTTTATCCGCTATCTGCTTTCAACTACCTCATCTTTTATCCGCCATAAGCTCATCCACTCTTAGCTAGCTTATCTGCTATTTACTAATTTTTAATTACCAAATTGAGTCTCTACATTATTTATTCCAATTCAATATTTTTTCAGTTGCATCTAATGTTATATTTGTTGGGATCATTCATTTTCTATATTATCTTATTAGATTGATGGCATGTCAATTGACTATTAGTGTGATGGCCTTAAATGAAAAAAAATATTAATATAAAAACCGGGAACCTCTATATTTAACGCCATACTTTTTTTGGGTACAAAACTATTTAGATTAAGGCTCTGTTTGGTAAAAACTAGCGGATAGCGGATAAGCTAGTGGATAACGGATAGTAGATAAGCTAGCGGATAGCGGATAGCTGATCAGCTAGCGGATTGGATTTGAAGTGTTTGGTAAAACTAGCGGTTGGACTAGCTGATAAATATAAAATGACATAAAAGGATATGTTTGCATTTTTTTTATGTAAATTATATTATTTATATTATTTATTTTAAAATAATTATCACTTATAATAATTTATTTTATTCTAAATTATTTATCGTTTATCACGTAAAAAAAAAGTTATTTATCGTTTAAAAAATTCAATCATTAATTTAAAATTTTAATATTAATTTAGTTTTAAATATTTTTAATAAATAAAATGAAATAATAAAAATAAAATTATATATTGATTTGATTTTTATATAAGTTTTATTTTTTATAGATAAAAATTTATATTTTTCACTTTTTTATCTTAAATATAAATCTAAATAGCAAAATTAATTCTTATTTATATACTATGTTAAATGATTAGTATTTTATTTTATAATCAAGGATAAGTGAGGAATTTAATTAAGATGGTAAGGATAAAAATGGAAGAAAAAATGAAACGCTATACGCTATAAGCTCAAACGCTACTTCAAGTAGCGTCTGGGAAAAACGTTATACGCTAGTGAAAAAACGCTATACGCTAATTTTAAAAACGACTACCAAACGGGGCTACTTTTCCATCCGCTATACGCTATCCGCTAAACGCTAGCGGATTTGGCAAACCAAACAGTGCCTAAGGCTCTATTTGGTAAAAACTAGTGTATAGCAAATAAGCTAGCTGATAGCGGATAGCTGATTAGCTAGCAGACTGGATTTGATGTGTTTGGTAAAACTAACGGTTTATCATTTTAATTTAGTTTTAATCATTTTTAATAAATAAAATGAAATAATAAAAATAAAATTATATGCTGATATGATTTTTATATAAATTTTATTTTTTAAAGATAAAAATATATTCTCTATTTTTTATCTTAAATATAAATCTAAATAGTGAAATAAATGCTTATTTATATACTATGTTAAATGATTAGTGTTTTATTTTATTAGTTAAGGATGAGTGAGGAATTTAATTAAGATATTAGGGATAAAAATGGAAGAAAAAATGATAAGATATACGCTATAAGCTGAAACGCTACTGTTGGAGCTCTTTATTTGGACACATGCTATATTTAATAGTTTGTTATATTGTAATTAGAAAGTTAGTTAGATTTCTGTTAAAGAACGGTTTGTTAGTTAGCTGCTATAAGTAGCTAGTAGCTGATAGCTTTTAGATTCATTGATTCATTTTGTAATCATTCAGTTTTTCCATTCAGTTAATCAATGGCAAGAATGCACAAGGCATTTCTTCATCTTCTTCCCTGTTTCTCTTCTTCCGATTCTGCTGCCATGAACTTCAACATGGTATCAGAGCTCCATTGATTGGAGCTCTGTTGCGCCTCTGATTCTTCTGTTCCTTTTCTTTTCGTTTCACATAGCTCCTTGTTTCTTTGTCCCCTTTTTTCTTCTCCCTCGATTAATTGTTCTTGACTGTCATGGCGAATCTTGAGGTTAACAATCCTTATGAGAATCCCTATTTTCTTCATGCAAGTGATAGTGCTGGAGCTATTCTGGTTTCAACACAATTGACAAAGAACAATTATCATGAGTGGTCAATGGCGATGTCCTTGGCATTGAGATCAAAGAACAAGATGCGATTTGTTGATGGAACGATTCTGAAACCCGAATTGAATGATCCACTGTATGGAGCTTGGGATAGGTGCAACATCACGATTCTTTCTTGGATCAGGAATGCTCTAGATCATTCGATTGCAAGGAGTGTTCAATGGATGAACACAGCACATGCGGTTTGGTGTGATCTCAAGAAAAGGTTTTATCAAGGTGATGTCTTCAGAATTGCAGATCTGCAAGAGCAAGTCTATGCTCTCAAACAAGGTGATCTTTCAATCACAGACTTTTACACTGAATTGATGATTTTGTGGCAAGAATTGGAGAATTTTAGACCAATTCCACCTTGTTTGTGTCAAGTTGCATGCAATTGTCACCTAATCCCAACTATTCAAGGCTATAGAGACAATGATTATGTAATACGATTCTTGAAGGGACTCAATGAACAGTATGCTGCTGTAAGGTCCCAGATAATGTTGATGCAGCCTCTTCCTCCTATAGATCAAGCTTTTTCTTTGTTGATTCAACAAGAAAGGCAGATGAATTGTGTTCTTGATGAACCTAGGGTTATTTCTAATGTTGTGGATATGAGATACAAAGGAAAGGATAAAGGTGGTTACAGAAACAAAAATGGGAAAGATAGAAGAGTTTGTTCTTACTGCAATAGGACTGGCCACACCATTGATACATGCTACAAAAAGCATGGATTTCCCCCAAATTACAAAAAGGGAAAGATTAATTGTGCAGTGGAGGATAGTGATAGTGATGATGGTTCATTGAGTATAGTCTCTGTGAGGTCACATGCTAGATCATACAGAGAAGATAAAGCACCAATGCCTATGGGATTTACCCCTGACCAGCACAAAGCAATTTTGGCTATGCTGGAACATGGTGCCAAGTCCAAAACAGTGAATCAGCTAACCACAATGCCTACTTCCTCCAATCATCGTGCATCAGGTATAATATGCACTGTTTCTAGTGATCTTAAGTGTTCTAGTTGGATCCTTGATACAGGTGCCACAGATCACATCTGTCACACCTTGTCTCAATTTCAATTTTATAGGAGAATCAGACCTGTAATGGTCAAATTGCCAAATGGTACCAAAATCTTAACTCAGTTTGCTGGAACCATTTTCTTTTCTGAAAGTCTATTCTTAAATGATGTACTCTACATACCTTCTTTTAGTTTCAACTTGATCTCTGTGTCGAAGCTTGTTAATTCATTGAATTGCAAACTCATTTTCACTCAGTCTGCATGCCTAATGCAGGATGCCATCTCATCGAAGATGATTGGTGCAGCTGAGACTAAGGGAGGACTATATGTTCTATCCACTCATAGAGTTGCTTCATCTCATGCTATATTTAATAGTTTGTTATATTGTAATTAGAAAGTTAGTTAGATTTCTGTTAAAGAACGGTTTGTTAGTTAGCTGCTATAAGTAGCTAGTAGCTGATAGCTTTTAGATTCATTGATTCATTTTGTAATCATTCAGTTTTTCCATTCAGTTAATCAATGGCAAGAATGCACAAGGCATTTCTTCATCTTCTTCCCTGTTTCTCTTCTTCCGATTCTGCTGCCATGAACTTCAACAGCTACTTCAAGTAACATATAGAAAAAATGCTATACACTAATTTTAAAAACGGTTACCAAACGGGGTTACTTTTCCATCCGCTATAAGCTATTCGCTATACACTAACGAATTTGGCAAACCAAACAGACTCTAAGAGAAGGTACGTCGCTTTGCAAGACCAAAGAATACCATCAACCTCGATGAATATTTATAGTGCAATATATGTATCACCAACCACTAAGGAAAATATGAGAATCGTCAAATCCAAGTTATAACAAGTATAGACAGTGAGTCAAAAAAAAAATGTATAGATAGAAGGCTTGATCATATATGTCCACCCTAACATTATACAATTTGATAAGGAATCACCATATATAATTGCGCATTGAAAAATTAAAATGGAAAAAATGGAAACCTCCTCCTCCGAAACTTCTTTCTAAAGAAAATTGTTTAAAAAATTGAACACCCGTTTGATGAGCTTTTAAAAGAAGTGCTTCTATGATATAGAAGCAGAAGCAAAAACTAGCATAAGTCATTTTACGTTTGGATGAACTTTTAAAAAATGGGCTTTTATGAGGTTTGTTTCAGGGGCATTGTTGTCCAATAAATTATGATTCATCATCACTAATATCTCTCTTCTAATGCATCTGCTTTTATTTTTAGAAGCTAGAAAGTGTAGCTTCTCAAAAAGCGTCAAAATGTGTTTTTTTTCACTGTTTTTGTTTTTGGTTTTTTTCAAAAACTCATCCAAAAACTCATTTTTTTTCTTCGTAAAAGCACTTTTATTTTAAAAATAAGTTTTTTTTAAAAAATAATCTCATCCAAACGGACTCTAAATAAGATATGAATTAACAAATTTAATTAAGCCTTTATTTTTATTTTTGGTCGAAGTCATGCTACATAACTTGAGAAAAATAGTTAGAATTTTAAAAGAATTTAACTAAACTCAAGAGTGACAACAAATAAATATATAAATGTTATTTAGAATTAATTCAATATAAAGAACACGTTACGATAGGATCAATCAGTACACTAATCGAGAAGATATCCAATCATCAAACTTTGTCAAAGATCAATTTCAGCTTTCTTACCTTAGATTACCAAATAAATGGCGAGTTGGTCATGTATCAAATGATCCGTCTATCTTGTGTTCCATACCTTGATGTTTTTTAGCAATTAATCCAAACTTTCATGATTACCATCTCATGCATATCTCTAGAACCATGCACAACACAATCATGGGATTGTAGACTTGTAGTACACCTGCTGATGCTACATGGCACCAACGCATTCCCTATACGCAACCATACATGGGGAGAAATTCTAATATATTTTGAAGCACTATGGTACATGTTTCAAGAAAGATAATATTGATTATTGATTTTAAATAAATTTATATAAAATTTAAGTAATGAAAGCATTTTATTTTAGCATACATTTATTATACATAAGCATGCAATGTTCACTACTAGAAATTCATGGATTACTTGGGGATTTTTTTCGAAGGAATTTCCTGCGAATTTTACTACAATTTTTCTAGAAATAAGATTTTTTCCTATAAATTTAAATTTGTATGAAATTTTGTAGGAAATTTTGACATTTCCCGCGAATTTTCCTGTAGATTTAAATTTTTCGCAAGAAAATCTGTAGGAAATTTCCTACAGATTTTAAAATTCGCAAGAAAAATTTACCTACGAAGGTATTACCTATAGGTGAAATTCGAAGGAAAATCCGCATGAAACCTGTTTCCTGCGAATTTTGGAGCAAAATCAACAGGAAAATCTGCAGGTAATAAGAAGATTTCTAGTAGTGGTTGATTTCTCTCATGTAGGAGGCCCTATTGTCCAAATAGAGTCATAGATCTTCCCACGTATCCCTTCCAAGATTGATTGCTTGTTCTACGTAACAATCTGTTATCTCATTTTACTGTATCACATTCGGTTCTCACCAATATTATCTTGTCATATCCGTCGGAAAAGGTCAAAAGCAGTCGAAAATCAGCATTTCCGACGGCCACCCATCCATCGGTACTAGGCACGTAGGAAACGGATCTGGCCCGTCCGTCGGAAATTTACGACGGAAAAGGCCGTCAGTAACTCCTCACACGGGGCCCCTCGTTACCGACGGATTTGTCCGTCCGTAAGTGTCAGTGGGACTTTTCGACGGACAAATCCGTTCCATTGGAAAATCTGTTATGCAGTTACCGACGACCTTGTCCGTCGGTAATGAGGATTTAATTTTTTTTTATATTAAACATTTTAAATTTTTTAAATTATTAATTATTATTATTTTATTTTAAATATTAAATATTATTTTTTTTTTTAAATATTAATTAATATTTTATTTTTTTATAATTAATTTGTTATATTATTTATTTAAAACCAAAATTGAAATTACAAATAAAATTAAAAAGGCAATTAAATTAAATTAAAAAAAACATAAATAATTCATACATAAAATATCTGTCGAGCTACAAAACACAACTACATCTATAACTATCCTAATAATCATCACCATAATAACCGTCATTGTCGTCCTGGCTGGGGGGATTCACCGGCGTCAGCTGACCATCAGCCTGCGGCTCAGAAGACACACCGGCATCATGCGACTGCAGTGGTGGATTGGTAGAAGTAGTAGAGGGATGACTGACATGGAGGACCCCCTGCAGAGCGCTGCGCCTCTCTAGTGGAAGCAAATCGAGCACATTGGTCATCACCGTAGACCATGTCTCCATCTGCTGCTGCATGCGCTCTGCAACTTGCCTCTGCTCTTGCACCTCCTGCCTCAGCTGCCGCACCTCCTACATAATTAGTATTATCACAAAAATTAATTCAAATAATTATGTTTGATACTCTCCCGCTCACTAACACCTAGACATCGATTCCATTCGCCACTGTAATACTTTGGATATTGGAAACCCTTCTTCGAACATTTAATTTATTGCTTCAAATCAATTAATTTAATGCACAACGGTCATTATTCCTAAGTTATTTAATTAAATCAAAATCAATTAAATATCAAAATCATTATTCCTACAATTATAAATAAAAATCAAAACACCACCAAATTGCATATATATATATATATATATATATATATATATTATTATACAAATTGTATAATTATAACAAAAATATAATATCATGACAAATTATACAAATTACATATTATAATTGTACATAGTTAATAAAATAAACAATTTCAAATAATTTTTGAAAAATGAATAAAATAGAAACCTGCAAATGCAGCCTAACAGTGGTGGTGGCGGTAACAGTCTCGGTGTCGATGACAACCTAACAGTAATCAAAACAAACAAAATTGCATTCAGAAATCAAAAGTACCGAACCAAATGCACATTATCCAAATCCTAAATCGAAGCTAAAATCTATTCAGATCCTATATCCTATATCAGTGTATTGTTTTTTTTTTTGGTAAGCCAAAAGAATATATTGATTGGGGGTACAACAGGTACCCTAACCCATATACAAGAGAAAGATATAAACTGGAAAAGACTGTGTAACTGAAATACTAAAACTGAAAAGTAGCAGCATTGGTATCACACAGTCCCACCCAACATCCACACCCCTACAGAAAATAAGAAAAGGCAGCAGACAAATCATTTACCATGACTAGAAAAAAAAAACTGTAGCCTATATAAAATTCCTAAAACCAACAGCAACCAAAGAATGATGAACCATCCCAGAAGAACCACGCAGCAACCAGACATATCAGTGTACTATTATCTAATTTCTATCCCAAATCGAAGCAAATATCAAAATGAGTATTCATCAAAAAGAAGAAATGTAGAAGATGACAAAACCTTGTATGCCTCTCCGGTGGTGGCAGTGGTGGCCCGAACAGAGAGTGGGGGAGAGGAGACCCAAGCGCATTAAGAGAATGGGGGACAAGGGAGAGGGAGAAGGGATGGGCGGTGACCGCGATGGTGGGGGCCGGTGGTCGCACAAGGGCGGTGGTCGCAATAGGGGTGGTCGCCACAGAGAAGAGAGAAATGGTAGAGAGAAGAAGAAAGGAGAAAGTGAGGGGGAAAGGGTTTGGTGTTCTGACTTAATGAACTTTTTCGACGGACTTTTGCATTCCCGACCGACATTTCCGTCGGTAATTCAAATTTTTGAATTACCGACGAAATGTCCATCGATAATCGTAGGGTTTATTTCCGACGGACTTTCCATCGGTAATTTCATTTACAATTACAGACGGAAAAGTCCGTCGGTTGTGTCTCTCGCCAAAAATTTATCCTTGTCAGCACCATTTCCGACGAACTTACCGACGGAAAAGTCATCGGAAACTTTACCGACCGAAAGCCCGTCGGTAATTTTGAAAACTTTTCGTATCCTTTATTACCGACGGCAAATTCCATCGGTAATGTCTAAATTACCGACGGTCATGGAATCCGTCGGTAAATTCCGTCGGTAAATACACCTTTTCTTGTAGCGAATATGGTACAATAAAGTGAGACAACATATCTTCATCCTCCTGAACCACGCCATACATACTTAGTTATCAAGAGGAATTTGCCATAATGAAAATTGATAATTTGCACATACTTTCGTCTAGTGGATATTAGAAGAGAAAGATGAAATTTCAAGAGCTGCTTTGAGGTCAAACATATTCATCATGACATTAATGGTCGAACATTTCATGATGACATTAATATATTGACAGAAGTTGAGGAAACTTTCAAGTTTCAAAGTGACAAATGAAATGTCTTCTACTCCAAAGCCATCCCTCTACCCATGTTCTCAAGTATTTTACGACAGCTAAAGCTATTTTGTGATATTGATGCTAACAAATATACAAAAGCATGAAGCAAACCCTAATTCACACGCTTGAGCCATTCTCGTAGTGACAAGTGGTCTGTTTTTGGTTGCATCATATATGCTACTTGACAGTCCAACTGCACACGTTAAAAACCGTTTGATAACAACAAATCACATAATTTGTTATATTGTTCCAAACTTTCATAATTCTTATTCTTATCAGTGACAACCTGAAAAGAAAGTACAGAATTTCCCAACACATATATACAATGAACCAAATATTAACTCTAATGTCACGTCACCTGTATTCGTATGCAATGGTATGTGAATGTCTATCTACTTTAAAAGAAATTGCATAAAAGACTCAAATTCATGTAACCCTACTAACCATTTTTTTCATATTAAATATAACCGTTTAAAATCCAAAATGATTACCCTGAGAAAAAAGAAGGATGGAATATTTAAATGTTTCAATACGAGTACTCATTATGTTTTCTTCTATCTTAATACGCAATATGTGATGCATACATTTATTTATCAATATGCGCAAGGCTCTTGGGTATAATGAATTAATATGATATCCATGATCCTTGAGGAATTATATCCCAATATGGAATGTAGAGGTTCAACCAACCTAGCTACTAGTTAATTATATAATCAGGTCTTATTAAAATAAACGACACATGGAGCTAATGGAAGGGGCGAATTCTTCTTGTCTATATAAACCAAATATAGTGATGGAAATAAGAAAATATTTTCTTTAGAAATTAAATTCAATATATCAACAACTTATTTACTACCATAACTTAAATATTTTCACGGTTTCACATGTCTATCCATTTTCTGCTTGAAGTGTTGAACCTGAGCAATTATGAAATTATTGAATTTTCATAGAAGGATTAAAGAAAGAGAAATAACAATAATGTTGATTTGTCAATATATTATTGGATGTCTGTGTAAAAATCTTTTACACTGATAGTGCGTAGAAATTAAACTCTTCATTAAAAGAGTTTAATTTCTATGCATTGTCACTGTAAAAGACTTTTACATAGACATTCAATAATATCTTGACAAATTAATATCATTGTTATTTCTCTCTTTTAGTTACTAAAATAAAGTACATATGTCAAAATATTAGTGAATATCAGTATAAAAAGTTTTTCACTCGCAATGCATAGTGTATGTTGGTTTTTCTTAGCTATTGTTCTGTTGAAGGGGTTCTCGGTCATAGGGGGGTGGCTTTCAGCTATTATGCAACCATATTGCTTCCTTTTTGCATGTGGTTGTAACAATATCTATAGGCTATTTCTTGTTACTCTGTAATTGAACTTCTTGTAACTATTGGGCACTTCTTGTGCTACTTTATTAATATATTTCTTTGATTATCAAAAAATAAATAAAAAAATACTACTTTAATTCTTATTAAAAACCCAAAACGAAAAGAAACATAATATATATTGTCATGTCTTTTCTAACTGAAAACTCATAAGAGAGAGATACCTACAAATATATTTGCATATAGCCCGTTTGGATGTACATTTTTTAAGAGACAAAATATTGATTTTTAAAATAAAAGTACTTTTAGCAAAAGTACTTTTGGTGCTTTTTTAAGAAGTACAAATTCCTAAATTCTTTAAAAAAAAAAAAGAAGCAGTGAAAGGAAGAGTGAGGATCGATCATGTTTTATTGAATAATAATGTCGATGCAATAAATATCACAAAAGCTCTTTATTATAAAATTCATCTATACGCAAAATAACTTCTACTTCGATATCATTGAAACCCTTTATTTTAAAGCTCATCCAAACCAGAAGATGTAAGAGCACACGTTCATGCACATACATGCATAAATGACAAATTTGTAAAAGCTTGGATAAAGCATTATGGAGCAAAGTCATCTACATGGTGGTCCGGATCCGGAATGATCATTTCGTCTCAATTAATCTTTATATATTTACTTCCAACCGCTGTACCCATATGTAAATGAACAACAGAAGCCAACATCTTTTTTATTTCTTTGTCTATAAATACACACAAGATCCCCCACAGTAGTTCCACATCAACACAACAAGCCAATTTCTCATTATACAACAATTCCATACCTTTCAAAGAGCATTTTCTTTGATAATTAATAATATACAAAGAAAAAATAATAATGTCCCTCCACGGACATGTTCTCCTCTCATTCTTCATCATCATCACTTCTTGTGTTGCTTGTTATAGGGCCTTGCAAGAGGAACCATTTAATAGAATATATGTTGATGATTCACCTAATTCCATTGACGATGATGGGATATTCAAGAAACTTATCAAGCAAAGCACAGATATTTTGAGCTCAAACAAGTTTGCCAAGTTTGGTTGCACTTACCCTTCGCTTAAAAAGGTCAATGTCATTGATTATGGAGCTAAAGGGAATGGTTATGATGATACAGAGGTATATACTAACCTAGTCCATACGGGTTTGAGTATCCCTTGTACGCTTAATCGCTTATCAATATACCTCTTTGTTTATTAAAAAAATAATCCTTCTATTATTTTCACTACAATTAATTTGTATTAATTTGGTTTTTTTTTTTTCACAATTGGAAAAAAAATGACATTACTTTTATCCTATCATTTGCTATGTGGGGCTATTTCAGGCATTCAAGAAGGCTTGGGAAGTAGCATGTTCTTCTGGGGATGTAGTTCTTGTGGTTCCTGAGGAGAATTATCTACTCAAACCAATGAGATTCTCTGGCCCTTGCAAATCTGACATCACAGTTCAGGTTAGTTACATTGAAAAGCTAATGATTTATTTGCACCTTTCAAGCCAAGAATAGAATATCTCATTTATAATTTATCAGATTTCTGGAACCCTTGGAGCATCAGATGATCCATCAGATTACAGTGAAGACAACAGACACTGGCTTGTATTTGACAGTGTTGAGAAACTAACAGTTAATGGTGGTGGAACCCTCACTGGAAATGGCAACTTATGGTGGGAAAACTCATGCAAAAGGAACAAAAAGAAGGTAATTAGATATATCAGAAAGCACAATATTTTTATCAGTTTAAACTACATATGTGAAATATCATATATAGATTCAAATGATGACCATTAATTCTTTATCTGTTTGTCTATTTTGCAGCCTTGCAAGGATGCAGCTACGGTATGTATATATAGCTCTGTCAATTATTATAATATTCAAGGATATGATCAGATTTAAATATACATAGGAAAATGATCGGGGAATACTTAATGGCTTCTATGCTGCACCTTTTAATGCCTTTAATCGGGACCACTAATTTTTTTTGTTAAAATAAGTAAATGGCTGGATTTTACTATCAGCAAACTGTAAAATTGATTTTATTGAAAGGTGATTGGGGTAAAAAAAAAAATGTAGAAAGGATTTCTTCTTCTTACCATTTATAAAAAAGGGCTTCTTCTTCCCTGCCTCGTCCCTCGTGTAGAGGGATGATGCGGTGATTTTGATTTGATAGTAAAGAAGGACAAGGATAATGGATTTAAATTTTCTGCAGATAAATAGAAGTTGTGTCCGATTTTTGGATATCGATACAATTTCTTAAAAAATATATAGCAAGTATATAGTGATTATAGGATAAAATGATTGGAAAAAAAATGAGTCCAAGGGTGATGTGGTGGGAGAAGATGGGGATAGAATGAGATCGAGAACCGTAGTAAGGGCTAGATGTTATGATGGGAACAAACTCTAATATTAAGACAACATTTAGTTAATTATACTAAATTTGTGGTCTTTGTTTAATTTTTATAAAATTAATTAATTCTGAATTAAAAAAAAAATCCTAAAATAGGCAATAAGGTCAAAGGGTGCAATGCCGCTTCTTTTTTATTTTAAAGGTGCAATGTTGAAGACTTGAAGCCACTGGAACACCCTTTTTCCTATTATATTTTTACAACGGTAACATGCCAATAATTAATTAACAACGGGTATTATATTTTATGACTGATGATACCAATCTTTTATCAATTGGCGATTGTTCACCCTCCGGCTCCACAGTACTATAATGCACATTAATTAGTTTATAAATCAGTTATTTGCATATCGTTTGCCAGTATAAAAAAGTTGTAAGAATTTTGGCGCGTGCTTGCTACTGTAAATTAAAATAGTAATAAATAACATTAAGATGAATGCTAGCCTTTGTTATTTATTTTTGCAGGCTCTGACTTTCTATAATTGCCAAGACTTGATAGTTGAAGACTTGGCTATAGAAAACGCCCAACAAATTCATGTTTCATTCCAGGATTCCGTGAATGTTAAAGTTTATGGTCTCAAAGTGACCGCACCAGAGCATAGCCCTAACACCGATGGGATTCATGTCACCAATACCCAAAACATACTGATCTCAAACTCAGTTATAGGAACTGGTATGCATAATCAATGTTACAGTTCATTGTGTAACACCCCGGATTTAATATTAAGAATCTTGCTAACGAGTACTCTTATGACACTAGTTAAGGAACACAAAAATAGCAAGATTTCGTTGAAAAATCAAGTATTTATCTTCTCAAAACATTAAATACACAACTTTTCAATAAGATCTTTCTTTTTTTGTTCCTTAACCAGTACCCTAAGGGCACTCGTTAGCATTCTCCTAATATTAAAAGAGAAATGCTAAATATTGGTTAAGAAATTATAAATAATAAAGTTTTTATGTGGAAATGGTAGAGTCTAAAGCATCGAAAAATCATTCAAATCGCATACGTACATATCAATACCTATTTCTTAATATATATAATAAATTTTGATTTGATCGATTAAATGTGTTTAAGGTGATGATTGTATATCAATTGTGCATGGATCCAGTAATGTAAAAGCCACAGACATAACCTGCGGACCAGGGCATGGTATCAGGTAATTTAATTAACTTCAATTAAAAAGTATATCTCATATGCCAGTATCCAATTTAATAAAAGATTTTTCTAAGTTGCACGTGCTAAGAAATCATAAAATAGAAATATTGTATTGGAAAGTGTAGCTTTTAGATTTTCAAGAAATTGAATACATAACTTTTAACACAACATTTCTTTTTTTTAATTCCTTAACATGTGCAAAGTTACACAAGTTAGAAAAATCGTTTAATAAATACCGTTGAAAACTTTGCATATCTTATCATGTATTATTAAATGTGGGTTTTTAATTGCAATCATTATCTCAGTATTGGAAGCTTAGGGGCAGGAAATTCCGAGGCATATGTTTCAGGAGTAATAGTGGATGGAGCTAAACTTTCTGGAACAACAAATGGAGTTAGAATTAAAACATGGCAGGTAATTTGAATTCTGAACTATATTTAATTTTATTAGTCCACTCCACTTGCCACCCACCTGTACCCTCAAAAATGAATTGCATAATTCAATTCGTAACATTAATTCTAAATCTCTTTTGGTGTAATGTATATGTAGGGAGGTTCAGGAATGGCAAGCAACATCCAGTTTCGGAACATTGAAATGGACAATGTGACCAACCCTATAATAATAAACCAGAATTACTGTGACAAAAATAAGTCATGCAAAAAACAGGTAACTAGTCTTTTAGGCTTGAAGAGTGAAAAATGTTGGTTAAGGAGTCAAAAAGAAATAAGTTTTTAATTAAAAAATTGTATATTTAATGTATTGAAAAATGATATACTTAGACTCCCTAATTAATTAGCTAGACGCTTGAGTTTATTATATTTTTAACAATGTATTATTACTACTGATTTTGGATGATGTACTAGTAATTAATTTGGTGTGGTTGTTGCAGAAATCTGCGGTTCAGATTAAGAATGTGTTGTACAAGAACATTAGAGGTACAAGTGCTTCTGATGTAGCTGTGAAGTTTGATTGCAGCGAAAGCTTTCCATGCAAGGGTATAGTACTGCAGAACATAGACCTGCGAGGTGAAGGAGAAAAATATGTGGAGGCTTCATGCAACAATATTGAATTGGTTTACTTAGAAGATGTTAGCCCTCGCTGCTGCTTATAGAAAAGAGAAAGGCATATTTAGTTACCTCCTCATGGCATATAAACAACCATGCCTTGCAAATTTCAATTAAGGATACGTCATGTACATCATTATTGTGTATAGATACCCGACCAATAAGACATTAGTAGCAAATGTATAATTAATGTGATGATTCTTTAAACAATGATTTTTAAGGGATATATAATCGCCATTGTCTGTCACTTGTTTCATCTATCAAATTCAATTCTTGCATTATTTAATCATGGTACTTAAGTTGAGATATAGTTTCTTAATAAGACCATTAAGTACTTCGGGGTATATATGGATTAAACATTAGAGAAGTGATAGGATGACACACATTTTTGACACACATACGGTTTACACCGTATGTGTGCAGGGGAGCGCACGAGGACATCACAGTGCCACACTGTGCGGCACTGTAGCGGGGCCTTTTTCTTTTTTTCTTTTTTTCTTTTTTTTTTTAATTTTAGTTTTTTTATAAAAAATAAAATTTTATTTATAAAAAAACTCATTCACCAGATAATGAACTGAAGTCACCAGATATTTGTACATGATTCACCACTTAACGAAAAATTTTATTTCTCAAAAAAAACGATTCACCAGATAATGAATTGAATTCACCAGATATTTGTACATGATTCACCAGATATTTGCACGTACTTAAATAAAAAATTTATTTCTCAAAAAAATCCATTCACCAGACAATGAACTAAATTCACCAGATATTTGTACATGATTCACCACTTAACGAAAAATTTTATTTCTCAAAAAAAACCCATTCACCAGATATTTGTACATGAATTGAATTCACCAGATATTTGTACATGATTCACCAGATATTTGTACATGATTCACCAGATATTTGCACATACTTAACCAAAAAATTTATTTCTCAAAAAAATCCATTCACCAGATAATGAACTGAATTCACCAGATATTTGTACATGATTCACCACTTAACGAAAAATTTTATTTCTCAACAAAACCCATTCACCAGATAATGAATTGAATTCACCAGATATTTGTACATGATTCACCAGATATTTGCACATACTTAACCAAAAAATTTATTTATCAAAAAATAACATTTAAAAAAGTCAAAACTTAATAAATAAATAAAAAAAAAAAAAAAAAAAAAAACGCTACAGTGCCGCACAGTGCAGCTACAGTACCGCACTGTGCGGCACTATAGGGTGTAAGGTGTAGAAATGTGTGTCAGGGAAACATTTCTCTAAACATTATTGGGAGTGATCTCGCTTAGGAGCTCGACCGTACCTCACGAGATTCATATCTCGCCTATCGGGTGGATACTATGATAAAAAAATAGTCATAATTATATAAAGGTACAATGGGTGGGATCAGTGGTGTGGACTAAGGGTCTGTTTGCGAGTCTTATTTAGGAGGGGAAGTAAGGGAAATGGAATGTTTATGATAACCTCTCCCTTGTTTGTGAGTGCAAAAATTTGGAGAGGAAGTTTTTTAGGATTTTAGAAAACCTCCCAAACCCCTCCTCACCTCAATTTTTTGGTTTACCCCAATTTGGGGTTTTTTGGGGGGTTTACCCCAATTTTTAGAGGAAAATGAATAAATTTTTTTGTATTAGTATTAATTTATTTATTTTTTGAAAGGTGCATTAATATTATTTAACAAATATTACTTATGTTAATTTTCTAAAATAAAGGTAAAATTGTAAAAGTATGTTATAAACCCTCCATTTACTTTCCCTCGTATAATATGCACTCACAAATCCCTCCCCTCCCCTCCCCTCCCTCCTCTTTCCTTCCCCTTTGATCCCCTCACTTTCCTTCCTCTCCAAACTCTCAAACAGACCCTAAGCAAAAAGACCGGTCAATGTTATGTCTGGTATCATAGCAATTGCCAATTGGTGTTGCTTTTCTTTTAAAGTAGGCGCATTTAGTAATAGCAACGGTAATATTTCAATAGGGAAATAGAAAAAAGCTTGGAAACTTTGTTTGGCTTTTTAATAGCATTAGGCAACGGCTTGGAGAGCTTTTGCTTTGTACTGTTGAATTGCAACTTCGTGCTATGATGTTGGTGGAATCTTTAAACATACATTTCAGATTCTGTGCCCAAAGTTACGCCTAGGGCCCAACATTATCCGCAGAAGATTAATTTTTGGGACACAAATTAGGCCTTGTCATGATAAATGGCTCCACTAACCTAGTGACTAAATTTGGATTCCTATGAGACACACATAATATGGATGATGGTGCATCGACTGAGACTAACATTATCCTTTGTGAAGGGGAAAAAAAAAAAGTTATGTGAAATTTGTGTATCAACTATTTTTCGTCTAAGATAAGCTATAAAAATAAAAAAGATCACTTAAATGAATGAACTCCAAAATACCATGAAACAAATTTTCGTATTTAATTTCGTACAAAAAAGAAATTAAAAATTTATGCTACTATAGCTCGAGCATCATACACCTCTGCAAAAGTTGGAATATGTTTGGTTGAAGAAACTAAAATATGCTCACTCACTAGGAAAATGATGCTTAAAGAAAAAACAATGAATGACCAACAAAGTAAAATCGAACTAAGAAGTCCAATAACAACAACTAGGTGAGTCTAACATCAACAGTTTAGGACAGGTTCTACAACTAACACAATGCTACTCTATATATCAGTTAAAGCTGTATAAACTTCCCCCCAATCCTTATATCACAAGCCATAACAAAGCATTCATCAAGTTCTATACTGACAATGTTTATGTTAGAATGAATCTTGAGCTCTTTGGAGAATGCTAACCGGCGCCAGCGCTCGTGGATTGAGTAAGGAATAAAAAAACGAAACTTTTCATTTGGAATAGGTGTATCTAATATTTAGAAGAGTGATATACTAATATACTTAATCTTCTAATGAAAACTTACATTTTTTACATTCGTAAGGGCACCGGTTAGCATGATCATTTTCATTTACTAGCATCACCTGTTGTTGCTGCTGCTGCTGGCTTTGGTTCTTCTGGTGGAGGTGCAGGTGGGAGTCCCCCATCAATGCAACTTCTACAAGTCCTTTCAACCCAACCTTCTATGTCATTTTCACCATTACCACCAAAGTGCCTTCCACCACACAACCTAGCAATCATCCCTGCAATGACACCAACTATTGTGATCACTGCTATGACCACCACAAGGGTCTCAATTGATCTATGTGAATAACGATTTGGCTCTGCCACTCTAGGTGGTGTCTCAACAAAGGGTAGCATTTCACTCCCAGGCTTTGCATCCATGATGCTGTTGAACAAAACCTTGAAGAATGAAGATGAATCTGAACTTTTGATTGCCCTATTCAAAAATCCTCTGCTTTAGTACTGTGCACCCAAAATGCTAAAGGCAACATAAACAGAATGAGTAACAGCTACCATGAGTGGAAAACTACAGAGAATAGATGAAAATTATGGATGGGAGTGAAATATTATGGCATATGATTTAATGCAGGACAAGAGAAGATAGCAAACTATAGCAGAATGAGGAAATGAGACTGCACAAAGTTGAGGTACTGGACTATATAGATTACAGTAAAAGTGTTAAAGTGTGTTGTGTTTCATTAAATAATTCCTGATAAGAGAAAAAATATTGTAGCTATAAAATAGGATTCCAATTGTCATAAGTATATGTCATTTTTGCCTTTTGTTGCTTTGGTCCTTTTATGTTATGGAAAATGCTAATGAGTGTCATAAAAGCACTTATTAAGGAACCAAGAAGAGAAAATTTACTTAGGGAATTAGTGTATTTAATACTTGAAAAGGTTATTTGCTTGGTTTTCCAATGAAAACTTGTTTACTCCTTAAAGAATGTCCTAAGAGCACTAGTTACCATGACCCTTATGTTATTATGTTGCATTTCTTTTTTGTTTGGTAACTTTATCTGACTTGTTTCTTAATAAAAGCAGGTGTGACTTTTGAGGTGCAAAACATAGATGAAGGCCAAAAGCTTCTGACCACCCCATTAACTCATTAATAATATAGTTGAAATGGGACTTGTAGCATGTCAGTTGGGGGAAAAACTTCTGTCCCAAAAAAAAGTTGTCTCAGTGTGAAACACCATTCAAAAGTTTGGGATAAGCAGATGTGTTCATGAGTAGTTATTTTATTTTCTTAAGTGACAAATTATTATCGGTGGGAGACAGAAAGTGACAGGAAAATGAGACAGCATATTTCTATTTGTCAGTTGGAGGGGTCTTGAATTGTATTGCAACCTCATGGTAAAAATATTTGATTTCTTCTCCCAAGTTTGTCCATTGTCATGTCACATGTTAATGTTCAATCTGTGAGTCTGTGACCCCCAAAAGAACCTGGTGATTTTGTTTGTTTTTCCTTTTGGAATTTTGTATAGTTTTTTGTTCCTTGGCTGGTTCCTGCTGTGTCTTTTATATGTCTCTTCAGCAATTTCAGAGCTGTGAACTCTGCCTCCCAAATTGGTTGGTTTGTCAAGTTGTAGAAACTTTAATGAGTACGAATCACCTAAACACTGAAGACTAGTTAAGACTCAGGACACCCTTCAATGTGACTCTTCAGAAAACAGGTCTTGATCAGCTGCCTCATCCAGAGCTTGGACCATGGACTATGATAATTTGCTTTTCTGAGAAATATTTGTGAAGGTATTGTAGAGGGCCCCCATAATATTTTATCTGCTATATTTTCAGGTGTTAGTATGTGCAACTTTATAAATATATTGTCTCGGTTCAAGAAATTTGGCTGTAGGTTTTGAAAATAGAGACATTGGTACTTGCCACTTAGGTGTCATGTGGTGTTTAAATAATCATGACTCATGTTTCCACATTATATAATTAACATCTATGAGTCTCTTAGGATATTACAGTGAGAAAGCTGTTTAAAGGAATTTAATTTTGATTTTAACTATCATGTACTACTTTTTTTAGTCTGTCATCTAGATATATATTGTTATATCATTAAAAATATTTGACTCTCACAATAATTACATCAAAAGTCATATATGTTAGATTGATGGTGTAAACAACTTATGAATTATAATACTTACCACTCAATAAAATTAAACTCTTTAACTATATTTTTCTAAAACATTTACACCATAATTCTCTTAATATTCAGTTAGATATAGTAAATAAAAAATTAGATATATTTAATATTTTAAAAATTTAAAATTATTTCATATCTATATTTAATAAATAAAAAATATTAGGAGAATTTAGAATTAGCCATATGAAAAACCAAAATAGATTGCTAAAAAGAAATAGTAATATGGGCTGGATTTCAATAACTGACCGTCTCATAATCATAACTCGAGTATGAATTCCACTTGATTTCAATGGAGACTGAAATTAATTATTTTTACTTTTTGTGATATATTGATGATAAATTTTTTAGTATATATTTACACCTGAACATGTGCATATAAAAATTGTTTTTAAATTGAACAAATAAAACAAACACGTGTTGGTCCGAGTCATAACGGGCTCGAACTTCTTAAGTAAGTGATCAGAGGTTCGAATCATAATTCTTATATATGGAGAAAATCTAATTTAGAGTGACAACCCTTAAATGTTGTCCAAGTCCCCTAACAGAAATTAATCATTATTTACGATCGTAATTATTTCGTACCAATGATATGGTTACTAAAAAAAATTTAACAAACAGATGATTCTTTGTGGGGTCCTATGTTGTAAGCAATAAACCAAGCTCTGCTTACATTGTGGGGTCCTATAATGTATGTAGTAATCATATGTCTGGAAAAAGAAATTACTTTCTCCATTGGATGAAAATGTCAGCTCAACGGTTAAATTTGAGAATAGTACAAAATATTTCATTTTCGAAAAATGTTTAGGTATCTCTTAGAATAAAAGATAGTTCTCATAATTTTATCTTTAATATTTTCTATGCTATTTGTTTTTATCATAATTTGTGAAATATATGGGACAACGATCAGAGAAAGATTATAAAATGAAGATTCATCAAGTCTATTCTACTTCGATTGACAAGAATGAAAGATTTATTATCCACTATCTCAGTCTTTGATTAGGGTTGATTGGGGGCTGGTTAGCCACACCATCTCTTTGTATTGTATTGTTGACTACATGTTAGTATCATGTGTATAAAATGGATTCTTCTCAAATATCAAGCCTCTCTCTGGAACCACGTTAAGCTAGACGTGACGTGAAAGTTGGTAATTTTAGCTTTCACGTTTAAGCCTAAAAAAATATGATCTTACCATTTTGAACATGATTTCTATGACTTGATGTGGTTCTCAACTGCATAACCAAACACAGGTTAAGATGGCTCAGGACAACTCGTAAACTTGAATAAATTGGAGCTATTATTTGGAGGGTTTGGTAGTTCTTTGCGTTAAGGGTATAAGAAGTTGAAGGAGTAGGAGGTCCAAGGTTCAAACCTTGGCAAAGAAAAAAAAATTAACATATATAACAACTAACTACTAACATTTACCTATATAAAAAAAAATTAAAAAAATTGGAGCTATTATTTAGCCAAAATGTATCGAAGATAGGGAAAATGGAATCCAGGGTTCGCTAAGGAAGAAGGTAATAGAGAATCACTTATTACCTACCTTTATGAGGAGATAAAAGAAACAATTATTTGATCTTGCCCCAAGGCAAGATTTGAAAGAAGGTAAAGAATTGGAAGGAGAAATTGTTGTCCAAAGCCAAAATAGAAGTTGTAATAAAATCAATAGCCTAATCTATACCCAGTACCCACTTACATTATGGGATCTTTCAAGCTACCTACTAAGCTTTGCGACCACATTGCACCCAAATATATATCTCCTTAGGTTAGCATTTTCCGCCAAGTGGAATCATAAAGATGAACACGGATCCTGCACGGGAAAGCTATCTATGGAGAAGTCTGTGATCTATAGGGATGGCCAAGGCAATATCATAGTAGCAGCTACCTAGGACTTTCAAAAGCAATTGAGGCTGTGTTTGGTTTATTGTTGTAAATGGCTCAAAAGGAACGTGATTTTTTGAAACTAAAAACACTTTCCTCATCCATTTTTTGAAAAAATGAAATAATTTTTTTAAAAAGGTTTAAAATTCATAATTGTAACCTAATTACATCTTCGTAATTTGAAACCAAAAACACTTGTCCTCGTCCAGTTCTTTCCTTGGTACAAAGAAATAGAAAGAAGCTTGGAAGAAGAGATGTGCATCTCTGGTGAAATTTAACTTTTGTGGAAAGTATCAGACGACTTTTGTATTTGTGGCTAAATCTCAATCTGAGGAAAGTGAACATCAATGGCAATATGAATCTTCGACATCGGCGTGATGCTACCTCATTGTATAAGGTAATTATGATTATTTTAAACTTTTTATAAAATTCTATTTCATTTATTCTTTTAGGCTATGTTTGGAAATTTTGGAGATGGAGTGAAATGATTAATAATGAAGTGGTTAGTAATGGAGTGGAGTGAAAAGACAAAAACATCACACTCCATTGTTTGGAAGTTTAACGAGGAACAAGGAAGAAAATCCCAAACCCCCCAATCAGGAGGGTATGAAAATGAGATGTTTTGGATGAAGTTGAGTGGTTTGGGTTACCATCGGAAACTATCTCATTCCATTAATGAAGAAACTCCCAAACAATGGGTTAAAGGATGCACAACACTCTACTCTTTTACTAACCAACCATCCAACTTCATCCTCCCAAACATAACCTTAAACAAAATTGATTAAGTTTCACCTTCTCGATGATGATGATGATGATGATAATATATTTTAATCTCTTTATTTAATTTTTTTTCACATGATGAGGAGTCGCCGCTCATCACAGGGACCATCTTAATAAAAATTTATATAATTTTTTATTATGAATTCTAATTCGTTAATTTAAGTTAACAGTCAATCCATTAATTACAATGGAAGTGTATTTTTGAAGTAAGTTTTTATACAGTAACTTTTAGCAAAATTTGTTTGTGGTAGAGTGTAATTTACTCACATTTATAGTTAGGCAAAATAAGTAAATTGATCTTATATGTTTTTTAAATTTTCACATCGGTTGATAATATTCTAGATTATGTGAATTGTGTGTGCTTATTCAATAGATTTTTCTCCTAATTGTGCTAATTGAGTGAGTTTTATCCATAAGTTTAGGTAATTTAGTTTTTAACAATGTTTTACGTGTTTTGGTTTAATTTCATGTTTTTAAAATTAATATCATCATATTTTTACTTGTATGTGTTTTAGGAAAGATTAATGATATTGGGACACCAAAAGTTGACATCAACTTTTGACACAATGGTTAATTCAGTATATTGGTTGGTTAATTCACTTTTGACACTATTGGTTGATTAACCAACCAACATACTGAATTAACCATGGTGTCAAAAGTTGGTGTCAACTTTTGGTGTCATAATATCATTTCTCTTTAGGAAATAAATGACACAGGCCAATGAAAAAAAGAGTCCAATTCAGGTTAAGGAAATTGATTTGCTTAATTGCTGGACCATGGGCTCACGTGAAGGGATCAAGCTCTAAATATTTGAGCAAATAAAAGACAACTCTAGCTCTTGGACAAGGGAAGATCACCTCCAACTAGTGGGCTCATGTACATGAAGCAAGAATGAATATTATGCGGGGATTGCTACCTATACCCCCACTCTTGGGCATCCACCACCACATAGTTAAATTTTCATGTGTGAAATTATAAAATTGCCCCTCTTAATTTTCAAAACATTTCCCCCTCCTTCTTACTACCCCGTCGCTGTCACACCCCCCCAACCCCTTTCTTCTTCCTTCTTTCACGCCTTTCCATCTTCTGTCACGCGTTCGCCGTTCGCCGTTCGCCGTCCCCCCTGGTCGTTCGCCGCCCCTCTCTTCATCTCCGGTAAGCTCTCTCTCACTTTCCTGTTTGGTTTTGGGTTTGTCCAAAGTTCATTTATCTTGCGTGCGGTGGATTCATGAAATAGAACCAGTGGTTGATAGAACCAGTGGTTGATGAATGGTGCTTTCCCATGTTGCTGTGTCAGAAAGAGAAGGAATTGTGCCTACCGGCAACTAAATGCCGGACATACAAAATATAGCCTCCGACATTTAGTTGCCAGAGTTTTTTTTTTTTTTTTTTTCTCAAAGTTTCCGGAAATTAGTCACCAAATTAAGAAAAACAAGCTACAGGCATCTAATTGCAGGATTCATATAAAATGTGAATCCGACAATTAGATGCCGGAAGCTTACTTTTCCTTAATCCGGCAAGTAATTACCGGAGTATCAAAATTCTGTGAATCCGGCATTTAGTTGCCAGAGGTTTTTTTTCTTCTTTTTAAAGTTTCCAGCAATTAGTCACCGGATTTAAAAAAATCCACCGGCATCTAATTGCTGGATTCATATAAAATGTGAATCCGGCAATTAGATGCCGGAGGCTTGCTTTTTCTTAATCCGGCAACTAATTGCCGGAAGTACAAAAATCTGTGAATCCGGTATTTAGTTGCCGGTAATTAATTTTTTTGATCTTTGGTTATTTTTTATTTTATTTATTTTATTTATTATGTTATTGTTTTATTTGCCGACATTGGAATTTCGCTGACGTGGTTTGGTGAAATATTCTCAGTTGCAATTATGGAACGCCGCCGACCGACGACTTCTGCACGCAAACAACGTGCAAAAGCTCATGCACCTAGTCATGATATGGCACTAGATGAGGCACCTGCACCAGCCGATTTACCGCCACCTGCTGATGTGCCGTTACCGAGAGAGTCGTTTCCGGGAGGTCCGGAGGACACTTCAGTCCTTACATCTTTTGCTGATCATGTTGCTACTAGATTGTGGAACAATGAAGTAAGAAGCGTCTATTTGATTTTTTTGAAGTAAATAAATTCATTACTATTGAACATATCTAATTGAGTTAATGTTGCAAGACCATGGCAAGCTTAAGGTTATCTCCCATGGAAAGAAGGTGAGAGATTTTCAGATCCATCACGAGGAGGTGCGGACTAGGGTGAACACATCTGGGTTGTCACCACTGTTACAATGCAGCTACACCATGATAGACAAGGGCCTCTTGTCTGCCTTTGTTGAAAGGTGGCATCGAGAGACCAGCTCCTTCCACTTGCCTTTTGGAGAGATGACGATCACATTAGATGATGTGTCCTCCATACTGCACCTACCGGTCAGGGGTTCCTTCTTCACTCTTCGGCAGATGGATAATGATAGTGCGGCTGAGTGTTTGCATCAACTATTGGAGGTGGACAAGGTTCTGGCAATGGGTGAATGTGAGTACACTAGGGGAGCACATGTTAGGTTGAGCTGGTTGCGGGAGATCTACGATCATCTGTATGGTCAGCAGCAGTGGGATTATGCTGCGAGAGCATTTTTGTTGCATTTGGTTGGGTGTACACTATTTGCTGACAAGAGTGCAACGTATGTCGACGTTGCATTCTTGGAGCATTTCCGAGAGTTGGAGACTTGTCGTCCCTTTGCATGGGGTACCACTGCCCTTACTTATATGTACGAGCAGCTTGGAGATGCCAGCTTGCATCACAGGAGACAGCTCACAGGTTATGTGACGCTTCTCCAGGTATGAAAGTCTAAAATATGTACTTTAGTTAATATCATCTAATTAAAACTATTTGAGTTATTCACCCTTGATACAGGCATGGATATATGAGCATTTTCCCACCATTGGTACTCAATTGTTTGACTGTTGGGTACACTGAGGATTTACCCCGAGCTATGCGATGGGCACCTGTTAGGGGTTCAGGTCTTGTGCTCCCCATTCGGAAGGAGCTAGATGGATTGACTATTGACGATGTATGTTGGACGCCTTATGACCCGCATAGAGCATTTCGGGCATTTGAGGAGGTTTCTATGTTTTCATGATACATCAGATGGGGTAACTTGAAGCATGCACACCTCCCAGAGAGAGTTTTACGGCAGTTTGGATATGTTCAGGGCATTCCTCGGTCACCTCGTGAGATTATCGGTGTTGTCACAACTAACGATGAGATGGATGACAGGTGGGTGCATTTTACAGATCATGTTGTTCCTGCTGCAGCTAGAAGACCTCGGGCGTCACATCCTGCTGAGTGCGTAAATGGTTACATGCAGTGGTTTCACAGTATTTCGCATCCTTACATCATACCACGTGAGGGTCGGGCCAGCTTCCTATGGTGCCAGTGCCAGTTGTAGCTCCATCTTCTGCACCTGGATCTAGTGGCGGTCACCCTTCCGTGGTCAGTTTATATGCATTCGTACTTTATTTGGAAATCGTGCATCAAATTATTATTATTATTAATAATATTATTTGTTGTAACATTTTTTATTGTTATTTGCAGGCGATTTGTTTAAAGATTAGTGAGATCATGCAGGAGATGATCGACAAACGGATGGTAGTTGAGGGAAAAGAGGGGTAGATCCACTAAGTGATATGTATTTATGTTTTGATTTTGTATTTGGCGCTTAGCAGGGTCTTATTGGTATTTATAAATTATTTTGCCGTTTAGGATTTCTTTTGTATTGACTATGGCTATCTATATCTATAATCTATAATATATACAAAGTAGAATGATTCAGGTTTCTACATATAGTAAGTTTTTACACGTGGCGATCAATCAGAGAGTCTCAAGTGAAACAATATACGTGTCATTCTACAAATCTAATTTTTAAAAAAAAAAATCTTGACTGCTATAAATATATTTGAATCAAATCACAAGCAGCACAGTTTTTTTCATTTGCAAAAAGGTGACTCAAATAACCTATTGTTATAGGAATTAACATAGAGTTTGATGCTAATCAATAGTTTTTTTCTCTTCAAGAATAAGAAGGATCACGTCTAGTTGATTTCTCTAACTTTGACACAGGACCTTTCTTAGGTGCCCCCTTTGTTTTCACCTTTTCAGGAGGAGGACACATTGAAGTTGTATTAGGAAATGCTAGTTCAAACACTTTAATTCTCAATACAATTTTCCCTGCTCGATCAAGTTCATCATATCGTTTAAACAAAGCATCAACAACTGGTGCCAATGTCAACTCTGCATCCGATTCACTCACCCCTTGATCACCAAAGTGTAATTTCAACCAATGAGTATGAATAGCAACCAAAGGAATGGAGATATGCATCATACTGTACCTAGCAAGTTCACGTGCACAAGGTAACCCACATGTACTTCTAATTTTGCAACCACAACTAGAACTGTCAACACCAACATCTTTAACTCGATCAAATCGTCACCTATACGACCTAGTGCGCTCCTTGAAACAAAGCCCTGCAAGTTCTTGTATAATGGAATATTATGCTTGTGTTCTACTACCGTGATGCTTCTCTCAAAGGAAGCCTTTATTTCTTTGTGTTGCAAAGTGATCATATTGTTCATGGCACTCCAACAAGTACACAAGTCCCCCATGCTATCCTGAAGCAAATTTTTGAACCTCCAATGTGCAGACTCAACCTTATTAGCAACAATAGAAAGATAAAGTCAAATCAATACCAAAACGTTCTTTCATTACTAATTAAAACGTTATTTTGAGAATACCTATTAGTAGTTATATTCCCCATGTGCATCAATTGATCAACCCATGTTGTGACAAATTTTTCCTTGTGTGGATTCAACCACGTATTTTTCACATAATTACAAAAATCAGGAAAACCTGAGCATACATTTTCAAAAATAGTAAGTCGCTTCACAAACTGACCCTCGTTAGGAGAATTGACAACACTATCCCATGCATCCATAACGGGTTCACAAAGCTCAACCGGTTTCACTAACACCTTGCATTTAGCATTCACATTTTTAGCAATATGAAAACGACACAATAGATTATATGAAGTAGGGAAAACAACTTGCACTGCATTCATCAAGGCAATGTCCCTGTCAGTCACTATCACCTGAGGGGTGGCATCTATTTGTTGAAGTAGCCCTCTTAACTGCTAAAGTGTCCAAGCTACATTATCAACTCTCTCTGACTCCAAATAAGCAAATGCCACAGAAAATGTCAATTCTGTTGAAGTAACGCCAACAATCTCAAGTAACGGCAACCGATATTTGTTGATTTTGTATGTTCTATCAATGAGCAACAAAATGTGAAAAGTTTTCAACAGAGTAATGGCATCCGGATGCGTCCAGACTATATCCCTCACAACATCGGAATCGTCGACCTTTCTATAATAGTACACATATTGATCATGTACCATTAATTGCATGAGATGTTGAATTTCTGTTCTTGGACCTCTTTCAGACCTCCGATAAGGCTTAACCATATTTTTTGTCATTTCACCAACCAAAGCATTCTCTGTACCACTTAGTCGACCAACAAATGGATGGCCCACTAATGTTAGGGCTAAGTCATGATTGTGCAATCCACACACCACTTTCAGGAACCATCCTTCACCTTTCGTCAAAGGTCGTGCTCTAAGTCTGAAGGGATAACCACATTTTCGAGTACCGATCGACTTGGTAGGTAACGAGTTCTTGTATGATCTATACTTTCCACTCCTTTCACAACCAATAATTACAATTGTCTTCCTTCCTCTACGTCCTGTAGCAATATCTGACCTCATAATGACAACAACTATTCCATTATGTCTCCCAACATCTCGAGCCCAATTAATGCAATCATCTCGAGTAGGAAATACCTGAAAACGTGAAGAAAAAAAAAAATTAGGTCATAATAAGCACGCCTAACTTTGTATTATTAATTTATCAATGAAACGTACCACTTCAGTGGTGAATGCATCTATACAATCCACTTGTTTTGTACTCGATATGTCCGGTTCGTCGGATGCATTCTTCATGTCATCCATGATCTATATATACAGAAACAAAATCTTAGATCAGTAAATTTTAGAATCCGGCAACTAGTCGCCGGAAGTTCAAAATGTGAATCCGGCAAACCACATTTTTGTACCTCCGGCAACTATTTGTCGGAAGTACAAAAATGTGGACCCAACAATTAATTGCCGGAAGTGCAAATATGTGAATCCGGCAATTAATTGTCGGATTCACATTTTTTGTGCTTCCGGCAACTAGTTGCCGGATATATATATTTTCAAATTTTAAAACTTTCCGGCAATTAAATGCCGGATACTCAGTTATTGAATCCGGAATTAATTGCCGGAAGGTATCGAAAAATGGAGAAAAAAAATAGAAACACAGAAACGCTGAAGCACTGACATTATGGAGAACTCATGGAGACTCCACCTTTAGTTTATAACAGAGCAAGGAAGAATCTGACTGGAACCCCAAGAGGGTTCGTGATGAACATCAATCAGTTGCAATCCTCATAACCGGAACGATGTTGCGAACTGGTATGGTTATGAACTGGTCTGGTTATGAGCTGGTATGGCTACAGTGTTTCAATGGTGCTTCATGGTGGTTTGTGGGGTGGGGTGGGGTGGGCATTACAGAAGAGATGAGAAGAGGAAGGTGTGGGGGTGTACGGTGCTGGACAGAAACGAAGAAGGGGAAGAAGGAGTCTTGTAACTTAATGGACAACATGGTCATTTCACATATGAAAAAATTATAAATGTGGGGGTAGATGCCTAAGAGTAGGGGTACAGGTAGCAATGGTCATATTATGCATGCATAGAAAGATGGTGGGCCTGACACAAGATAGGAAATTAATTGCAATTGAAGGAGGCTGGTGGTCTTGAATAAAAAAAGGAAACGAAAGGCTGCAGGAAAAGAAAAAAAAAACAATAAAGAGTCTTGAAAGAAAATGTGTAACAACAGCGTATAGAGTAATGCACAGGAGGGGAAGACGCCTGAGCTGGAACGTAGAAAGGAGCAACATGGGGAGCCTTACTGAGCAGCCAACAACAGTGTCCAGAAGAGAAAAGTGGCACTGTCGCTTCATTTTTATGGAGTTTTCTCTGCACCCCTTACCTCTATTTTATTTATTTAATTTTAGGATTTAGTATGTTTAGCTAAATTCATTTTTGTTAGGGTTTTGATATAATCCTTTTATGTTGATGTTTTATCTGATAGTTTGATTATCTTATGAACAATTGATATTGTTGATGTGATGTTTACTGTGCTTGCTTACATTTGAATGCTTAGCTATCATTCCTATGTTTTGAGGGTTCATTTATATGATAGGAATAGTGATATGTGGACTTTGCCTCTTGTAAGCATTACTGTTAATCTGGTTAATCTAGGATTAATGTGGACATTTTACAAATTCAATAGAGCTTTTATCATCATGCCTTGTTAATTAGACCTAAGGAATTAGGGTAATTGTTGAGGTTTGGTAGAATTGATTCACTAAAGAATTAGACTTCAATTAATTAAGAGAATTTGTCCTTCAACATACCAATTGGAATTAGGATAATTAGAGTTTCAGTAATTCATAGGATTCCTTGTCTATGAGGAATCCAGATTCATAATTGGATGAAATCAAATCCCTAGCGTTTTTATTTCTATTTCATCTCAACAAACAAAATTTCCAAAAGTATTTTATTGCTCTTTTACTTTATTTTATTTTGAGCTCTTTTCATACAAAATTTTAGTATAGATAGTTGTTAAACTTATGAATTGATACCTGGTAACTAATCCATGTGGACGATATATGGTTCTCACCGTTTTTTATTACTTGCAACGATCCGGTACACTTGCCGAGGTCTCAACATCGGTCCTATAAGTTTTTTTTTTTCTAACTTGGTTCTACACGTTACGTTTCCACGTTAGTCATCTCCGTCAATTTCGAACTAACGTTGTCAGTTTTGACCTAACACGAGTATCACATTAGTCTGATACGTGGCTTCTATTCTGACTTTGTAAGGTCGAAATTGACGAAAATGACTAACATGGAAATAGAACATAATATACAGAACCAATTTGAATAAAAAAGAAAAATTTATCGGACGGATGTAAAAATAAGAAAAACTTATAAGACTAACTACCTATTTTGCCTATATTTATGTATTCATGTTTCACACAGCATCGGAATGTTGATTAGTAGTAGGTTCTAGCTTGACGATGCAAATTGAAACAAATTAGGTTAAAGTATAATATAATTACTTTAGAGTTTAATTGGTATGTATTGTTATTGTAAAGTCTTTTACACTATCAACCAATCATAAATTATGATATGAATGACTTTTAAGGTGATTTGGATAATTTTTAATGATGTGACAATTTATTATTGATTGACAGTGTAAAAAACCTTTATACTAATATTGAACCAACAAATTTTTATATTATTGTCACGCGGTGATACAGTGATACTAGTGTATAAAAAATTTAAACTAAAAATACATTTTTAATTTAAATCCATTATTAATTATATGAGTTTAATTGGTATGTACAGTCAGTGTAAAGTTTTTTACACTGTCAATCAATCACAAATTATGGAATGAATGCTTTTTAAGGTGATTTGGGTAAGAATCAAATATTTTCAATGATATGGCGATTTATTATTGATTGACATTATAAAAAATGTATTAATGTAAAGGTATATTTTCAATGATATACATTTACATTAACAGTGTATACCAGTTAAACTCTAATTATATTCTGATTAATTGATAAACTAAGCGCATTGCTGATTAATTAAGAGTTTAACTGATATATACTATCAGTGTAAATGTTTTTTACACTGTCAATTAATAATAAATTACCATGTCAATGAAAATCTTTGATTTTTATTCAAATCACCTTAAAATTCATTCATTCCATAATTTTTTTTGATCATGCTTGTATTCATTCCATAATTTATGATTGGTTGACAGTATAGAAAACTTTACACTGAAAATACATACCAATTAAACTCATTAATTAATGTGTTATTAGTATTAGATGAGTTTTTTCAACAGAATAAATAAATATGGTTAAAGTAATCTTTTGGTCCCTATACGTAGGGGAGTAAATGAGCTGAGCTATTCGTGAACTATCCGGGCTCGGCTTGTTAAATGCTCGATGAAACTCGTTTGTTTAATTAAATAAACAAACCCAAGCTTGAGAGTGGGCTCAATTATTTAAATGAGCCAAGCCCAAACCTCATAAGCTCGATATTAAGAGCTCGTGAATAGCTCGTGTATGTATATATATATATATATAAGTTTTAAGTTATATATAATAATATATTATATATATTAATACTACCACGCTTTTTATTTGCTTCCTCTTTCCTAACAATTTGCTGATAGATAGACTCCTCTTTCATATAACTAAAAACTTTGAAAATTAATGGTTTGGTCCCAACCAACCTGATTGTAGTCCAAATATCTTTTGGACCCAATAGTTAAACCCACTCCCAATACTTTTTTTTATAATTATCCTAATGAAAAGTCTTGCCACCACCTACCCGTAATATCTAATATAAAGAAAACTATTTGTATCCTACTATAGTACCAAGTTACTAACATACGGCTACAAGCAACAACAAAAAATGCACTAAAATAAGAGGAATTCAACGGGCACCATTTGAAGTTTCATTTTTGTTAAAATTTTAATTAATACTAAATGCAAAATTTTCATATTATGGAACTATGCATGGTGTTTTGTTAAGAAAAGTTTTTATAAATACAAAAATAATTAAGTTATAAATGAGCTACATAAGCCAAGCTCAAGCCTTACTTTTTTGTAACAAGCCAAGCTCAAGCCTTACTTTTTTGTAACAAGCCAAGCTCAAGCTTTTAGTTAGACTCGTTTAAATAAATGAGCCAAGTTTGAGCTTCTCATTTTTTTCACAAGCCAAGCTCAAGTTTTAAGTACTCGGCTCGGCTCGACTCGTTTACACCCCTACCTATACGTGATACTGATTTTTAATTTGGTCCCTATACGTAAAAAATTATTAATTTGGTGACACTGGTTTCAATTTGGTCCTCACCGCTACTTGGTCCCTATATAAGAGGAACAAATTGCAAATTATTGTCACATGCAGGGACCAATTCAACAAAAAAAAAATTGAAATCAGTCCTATATGTGACAATTATTTTCAATTTGATCCCTACATGTGAAAATAATTTGCAATTTGGTCTCTCTTATATAGGAATCAATTAGCGGTGAAAACCAAATTAAAATCAGTATCACATATAAAGATCAAATTAATAACTTTTTACGTATAAGGATGAAATTAAAAATCAATATCACGAATAGGGATCAAAACATTAATTTAACCAATAAATATTAGACGAGTTTGGGAGGAGGCGACGATTTGCCCTCCCATCCCTGGATTCCTGGTTGGGTGGGATTGACTATCATCTCATCTCATCTCTTTCCGATTCGATTCGATTCGATTCGATTCGGACTATATTCGCGCAAATCATAATTCAGATTCAATTTCCATTCATTTTCTTCTCTTCTGGTGTTTGTGAAGAAGAGAAGAGGTGTATTAGGATGGGGACTCCAGAATTTCCAGATCTGGGAAAGCATTGTTCAGTTTCTGATTGCAAGCTCATTGATTTCTTACCCTTCACCTGCGATCGCTGCAACCACGTACCCCTACCCTACCCTTCTCTATAAATTCCCTTTTCTTTTTTATTCTATTTATTTTAAATCATTATATATTATGCCAATTTGTTTCTGCTATTCCTAGCTTGCTTTTGATTTTGATTAGGCAGAATGCAAGTAATTTGCCATTAAGCTGCAAACCATTTTTTTTTAATGGTCCATTAAAAAATTATTAGGTATCAGGGTGATTGTTCAGCAAGAGCATGTCAAAGGATTTTGAACAAACATTGGATACTGAAAACTCATTAGTTTCATTTTGGGCATGATATTGAATGAATGACAGAACTGAACAATCTCATTTCCACTTTTTAATATGCCATTTGTCTTCCCAATTGTTAGCAGATCCATCTTTTTTTTTTTTTTTTTTTTCCTTCATGTTTCATCCTACTAACTTTTCATGGTTTCTAATACTTTTGTTATAAAGGCCTACAGCAGTTAGCACTGCCCTTTTCCTCTCAGTTGGTTTGTTGCATTATCTTTTCCCTTCCTTTAAATTATTGTTCTCATGTTGCTACAACTGCTGTTAACTGCTAGAATCTATATTTGAATGTAGTTCAATATAATGTTCAAGAAATCACATTTGGAAAGCTGTGTGTGTGTGTGTGTGTGTGTAGGTTTGTTGTAAATCCGTTGACTTTGCTGGAAACGAATTGAAGCTTCTTATTGTGCAAGGACAAATTGCAATGGGGTTTCTAGAAAGCTGGTTACTTACATTACAATATTTCATCAAAGCCTTTTCAGGTTGCTGCTTGCCGTTAGAGTATAGGGGGGATTTGAAAGAGTTTATAGAGAGCTTATTTTATAAGAACAACTTATGAAAGTAAACTTATGAAAATAAGCTTATAACCTTCCTATAGGCTCTTTTTAGCTTATTTCAATAAGCTTATCAGAGAAGTTTATGAAAATAAGCTTTTTTTGCTTAATTAAGTTTCTTACCCAAATGTGCCCAAGTAGTAGCTTAGCTTATAGATTGTTAAGTGTGCTGATTGCTGAGTACTAGAACCTGCCAAGGGTTCCATTCTGTTATTGGCAGTTACACTTTTGAAAACTGTTTCTCTCTGAATTTTCCTTCACTTACTATTGTTTTCTCACTAGTTTCTCTGCATTCATAAATCTCAAGTCCTATAGATATAAGTATGCAGTATTTGGCAGTTATGATTTTAATGTTTGGTTGTGGATTAGTCAAAAAGTTTTCTTAGTTCCGAATAAGTATTTTGACTTCTCAAGTTCACAAGGGTTCGAATATTGAGTAGTGATTATGCATGATGTCTTCCCGAGAATGTGTGGTTATCGAATTATGGATTACCTATTCTCCTCACGTTCAATTTAGGGACTCTTTGTTTGAGCTATAACTATATCTGCCCATTCTCTTGCAGGTATATTGTTTGGAGCACCGAAGTTATATTAAGCATCAGTGTCCTAAAGCCAACAAATCAGATGTCACTGTTGTTATATGTCCGCTTTGTGCCAAAGGAGTTCGCCTAATTTCAGATCAAGATCCAAACATAACTTGGGAGAATCATGTTAACACTGATTGTGACCCATCAAATTATGAGAAAGCCACAAAGAAGAAGAAATGTCCTGCCCCTGGATGCAGAGAGATCTTAGTATTCTCTAACACAATTAAGTGCAGGGACTGCATGGTAGACCATTGTTTGAAACACAGGTTTGGACCTGACCACAAATGTTCTGGACCCAAAAAGTTGGAATCAAGCTTTTCTTTTATGAGTCTTTTGAATAGAAGTACAAAAGAGGAGTCAAAACCCAATTTGACCTCAACCACATCATCTAAATGGACTACAAGCTTTCTTAATGTGGCTTCTAATATTCGAGCTTCAGCAGAAGCGGGCTTGTCGAAATTGAGCGGTGAAATTAACCAAGCCTTTCAGACATCAAGGGATGGGGTGGGGCAGAGCAGTGGCGGTGAAAGTAGAAACAATCAAGTGGAGCAGTGCCCTCAGTGTGGTGCAAAGTTTTCATCAGTCACTACTTTGGTGGATCATGTGCAAAAAGTTCATGAAAGGAATGGCAACCGATCTGGGCTAAAGAATGTGACAATTGATGCATGTCCTAAGTGTAGCAGAGGATTTCTGGACCCTGTGTCCCTTGTGGAGCATGTTGAAAGGGATCATGGTGGTAGTTCTAGAGCGTAGGTATGGAGTTAAAACAGAATGCAATTATAAGTTGAAGAATATGTATTTTATATAGTGAAAGGATGTGAATATGAATTTGAAGATGTTGTTAGATTTCTAGACAATTGTTGATGGCTGGATTAATTCACCAGCATTTCATTAAGAGATTCTTCCTTCATGCATAGAATCAATCAGATTGCTTGAATTGTCATTTTATTAGCATAGGACTGAGCTGTTTTCGGATCACGTGTCTTGCAAGAACTTCCAACTTGCCAGTAAGTTGTGATCTTAATTCAAACAATGCTGGAACCTTCTTTGTTGCCAAACCTTTGCTCGAATTAGTTCGTTTTTCTTTTTAGAATAAAAATGTTGATTCCTTTAATTTCCGGTACAAATTAAATTGCATAGAAAGCTTTTTAGCCCTGCTCCTGCTTCAAACTTTTAGTTTCAATATGCACCCGGCATTTTCATGCTGATTATGCTATGTTCAGCTGTGGAATTCCCTTGTTGATGCTTTTATCTAATCATGATGAGTAATGAAGACATTCCATTCATTTGTTTCAAAAGTTGGCTACAGAGCAACATCTATGTGTTGTTTCCTCCAGTCATCTCTGCAGGCCCTCTCTATTGCCCCTTGAGCTCTGACATTCTCCCTTTTTTTATTCTCAGCTCCATTTTGCTTTTTGCCCCTTTCGTTGGGGTACTCATGACCATTGTTTGTCACTGTCATCAGAAGGATGAAACAAAAGTTTCATCTCTTTTTAAAATTTATCTGGCTTCATGCATTTTTAAAAAATCTTTCTTACGTTTTTTATTGTTCATAAAACCAAAAGAATTCATTAAGACAGGTGTAAGCTAGGAGAATCAAGATAAATCCTAGAAAAAGACACAACAGGCAAAAAAATATAATCTGAGAAGAGAAATACAGTCCTTTTGCATATCAAACAACATTAATCGCTTTAACTTAAAACAAACAAAACCATTAAAAAAAATGACAACGAAGAAACTGAACATGACTACACAAGATACTCAGATTAATAATCATTCTCAATTAGGAGGTCAAGACAATCAGATTATATATGCATTACTGAACTTAACATTTTGGTATCTTTTTTCTTCTTAAAAATATGTATTTTAAAAAATTAAACTAAAAGTTGATACAACTATTTAGACTATGAACTAGTTATATTTTTGTACCGTATATTTTCTAAATTAAACTTGATTCCATCCTAATTTTAATTAGTTAAACTAATCAAACCATAATGTTAAACTATTGTCGATTTAATATTTGATTCTATTTTTAAAATGTAAACATAAAAGAGAATGACTTTAGCATAATGATGAGAGGATGAGTAACAATATTCTTTAATGGTTATTATGCCATAATAATAAATCAATAATTAGTAACAAAGAATAAGGGAAGAGACAAGAAAGGAGGGAAAATGGGACCCCTAGGCCCCAGCCACCCAAAACCGTTGAATTGAAGCATCGTTATTAATTACATTTGGGAGGCGCCAACACCATTGCCACGCCTGCAATTTCCCCATTCCTCCTTCCTTCATTCCGCCTTTTTTTTTCTTTATTACAAACAATTCTCACATCTTATTATACATTTTCCATTTTCCATTTTCCATTTTCCATTTTCTTCCTTTTATTGTTACCATAACAAAACAACACACAGCATTCTTCCGTGTTTCAAGGGACCCCCTCCCTCCCACCCCTCCTCTTGCATACATTGGTACGAGGAGGTACCTAGTACCTTCCTTTTTCTTTAATTTTGAGATTTATCAAACCCCAATGTTTATGACATTTTTGTTAATTATTTTTCTTTTTCTTTTTCCTTATGGGGGTTCAATTTTGGTGCTAAATTTTCCCTTTTTACACCCAGCTTGATTGTCTTCAAATTTTGTTATCTGCAGGCTGGTGGTTGAATTTGAGGGGTGCCCACTTGAGATTTTACCCTTTCTTTCCCTTCTTCACATTCAAAATCCAATTTTTATGTTTTTTTTGCCTAATTGATTTAGAAGGGAAAGAGAGCACAATTTTTTGTTGTAATTTCCTTCATCAAATTGGTTGATATTGGAATTTGAAAATGAGTGTGATCTCTGGTGTGATTTCGCGTCAAGTTCTGCCAGCTTGTGGCACTCTTTGTTTCTTCTGCCCTTCCCTGAGGGCAAGGTCTAGACAACCAGTGAAGAGGTACAAGAGGCTCATTGCTGACATTTTTCCTCGTAACCAGGTCTGTTGTTTTTTGCTTTTATGCTAATCCTTATTTATTTTTGTTCCATGTCTTTCTAATCATGTCACATTGTCATTGCACCCTTATATGTGTAATGCAGCCATGCAGGAGGAAGCACCTATTGTGTATTGTAATTCATGTTAGTTTAATGTTCAATTCTGCTGTTTAAGTAGGTCAGTGAAGTTGAAGGCAAACATTCTTCATTACAGAAGACTAGGCAGCATGATATTGAGAACACTAAATGACTGTGAAGCGATTTTCTTTTTTGTGTTTGTAATGTTTTTGTAATGGAAATGCTTGTTTTGCTTCCCTGTAGCTAAACAGTAGCAAGCATGATGTGTACTGAGTTGAAAGGTCCATAGTTACTTGATCGTGATACATATTACATTTGTCTCTTTAGTTGACTTATTTGTTCTTTTTGTTCTAGTATTTGTCTCACAAGATGCCTGCCTTATTGATTTTATTTTTATTTTAATTATGAGTTGACAGGAGGAAGGTCCAAATGATAGGAAAATAGCAAAACTATGTGATTATGCCGCCAGAAATCCTCTACGCATACCAAAGGTATGGAGTCTTTTAACAAAGCACGGAGAAATGTTGATGTATCATATCCTGTTAATTAAGGGTGTAGGTTGATTCTTGTCTATGTTTACTTAGACAATGACATCTGGAGACAAGGCGTTATGGCCTATGCAACTGCTGCAGATCATTAGTATAAATCCTAACAGTATTGCTGTCCAAGCAAAAACCTCAATCTTAGGGGTAGCTTTAAATTTCCAAAAAGAAGCTGTAATGTGCAGAAGGATTCCAGATTCTTGAAAGGATAACAAATTTACAATTGAAAAATCTGGCAGATTTTTATAGATATGCTTCCTATTTTTCAGACTTATGGTAATCATAATGTCCTTCTCTTGTTACCACTTAAAAATATTCTCCTTTGTTCTCATCAACTGTGTAATTATCATTGAATTCATTCTCATTATATTTGCCATAGTATTTATATACTCGTCAACCTGCCACATTGTTCCCACATCCTGTGGGTTTAACTTATAAATACAACTCTAATATATTCCAGACATAAAATACTTACCTTCTTTTATCTCAATGATCAAATTAAAAAAGAAAACCAGAAGCGGAAATCAAGAAAGTTAATTTTGTATCCTGTCTTCTAGTTTTGTATCCTTCTTTGATTTCTCTTATATAGTAATTTTCATATCTTTTTCAGTAACTAGATTATTAATTCTTCAAGAAAAGCTCAAGTTTCTAAATGCTTAAAGGTTGCTTCTATGTTCACTAAAGTTATATAATTGATGAACAGATCGTGAAGGCACTTGAGCAAAGGTTTTACAAGGAACTACGAAATGAGAATTTCCGTTCAACAAAAATAGTCATGTGCATTTACAAGAAATTTCTATCTTCTTGTAAAGACCAAATGTGAGTTCATTATCCTATCTTTATGCTTATATACAGATGGATTTATGTGTCTATTGAGAAGTTTTGCACTAATGATGCTTGAACCATTTGTGGGTTTGTTCGAAGAGTGGTTACTTGTTTCTCACTCATCACCCTCTCTCTATTGTCACTGAAAAACTGGTTATCTTCTTTCTTGAAACCAACCCTTTCTATTTTTTCCTTTTTGTGGGCCTAGGCAAATTGTTTTGATAAGACAGGTGAGTGCAGTGGAAGGTAACAAAGAGTGGGGACTGGGGAGGACATATCAAGAGGCTTATTTTAGGATAGTTCAGATTCTTTACTAAGGTGCTTTTGTGATGTGAAAACTGAGTGTAAAGTGTGGTTTAAAATAATTGTGTACTAGGTCTCTGCTATACAATGTGTGCATTTGGATTCGCCCCTTGACAATTTCTGAAATAATTTTACTGATCATGAAATCCATTTATAAGGAAATAAGTATAAAAGCAGTTTGCCAGATTATCTTCTAAACACAGTTGTACTAGTTCTAACCCAGTAACTCAGCAAAATGAATCTGCCGAACCACCATGATACCCCAAAATTGGAATATTAAGCATTCTTCAAATTTACAAGGGCTAAAATCACATATTATTTCTTGCTTCTTTATGATCTTACATGGAATTATACCCACACTTTTGAAAATTGCAATTCTTCTCTCACAGAGAAGTATCATACAGAATCACTAATAGTTTTTAAGCATACAATCTTTCAAAATTCCCATTGGGCATCGTATGGAACTGGTAATGAATGTCATTCACATTTGATTCTTAACTTCATGCTCCATCATTATTTATTATGAAAACTAAATGGCAAGGAAAACATAATCACCTTGTGATCATAGCAGGTGGAGATTCATTAATGTGTAGTTTGGATGGATTGATGTTGGGTTTATTTCCTCTTTTTTCTACATTAACTTCCTCTTATTTGTAATTTTTTAGTTTTTAGTTACTGTTCTATTTTTTTTTTTTGGGGGGGGGGGGGGTGGTACTGGTTGTGGCTTCTAATTTTACATGCAGTTATTTTGTGATCTTTGCTCAACCTCCTGGAACTAATAGATCTAAAACAAGTGATGCATTTATTATTTCTGTATTTGTTTTTAGGCCACTATTTGCAAGTAGCTTGCTAAGTATTATTCACACGCTGCTGGATCAAACACGGCAGGATGAAATGAGAATTATAGGATGTCAAACTCTTTTTGATTTTGTAAATAATCAGGTTGGTTTCCCCGGTGCTTCTATAGTTAACAAGTTCAGTTCAGTAGATGGATTAAACATACATAATTTCGATTACGATTTCTTACTATCTTTCTAAATTTTGACTGGAGAAACACTTGAAACTCACATATTTGTGAATTTTTCAGATTGATGGAAGTTACCTGTTCAACTTAGAAGGTGTTATCCCAAAGCTCTGTCAGTTAGCTCAAGAAACAGGGGAAGATGAAAGGGCAAGAGCTAGTAGTTCAGCTGGTTTGCAAGCCCTTTCGTCAATGGTATTTATTTTATGATTCCACCAATGTTTTTAACATTAAGATCACAAATTGGTCTTGGACAACAGCATGCTGCATATTTGTCAAGTATTAAAGGAGTTTTGTGCTTGTACAACATGAATTGGAGTTTTTATTTTTTTTCCTTTGTCATGAGATGTACTTTTCATTAGTCCTGTATATTAGTCTTCTAAGGTATTATTTTGATATTTGTGCATACCTTCATATAGTTGTGTATAGATATTGCTTTGTTTGTGACAGACCCCCCAGTACTAAGGTGTACAAGAAGGGAATAGCAGAAGTGGATTAGAGACTGCTGTGAGTAGTGTGTGAGGGACGTGTAGGCAGGACGTGGCGAGTGTGCATTGTAACAATCTGCCCACATGGCAGGTTGATCAAGAAACAGATTTGGTAGTGGGAATAGGATAAAACAAAAAGAGAGGAGAGGGGAAGGGTAGGAAAATTGTGAGGTTTGAGAAGGGAGAAAGCAAGCCCATCATTTGCTTGCGCTGTCTCTCTACATTTCCTTTTCTGTCTTCTTGAGAGAGTTATTCTCTATTCTCTCACAAATCCCCCATCGGAGACTGATATCTTCTTGATATCAGCAGTGGAGAAGGGATTTTAGCTGTTTTCCTTCAATAAAGGGTGCTGTTTTTTGGGTTCTTATCAGTTTGTTTAGGACCAAATGCAGCTGAACATGGCATTTTATAATCCTGAAATGTCCAGAGATATTCCCACCATGAAGGTCAACTGGCATAATCCTCTGATCCAAATTAACACTGAACTTGGATATGCATCTTTCCTCATGTAGCATTTTATATATCTTTGAGCTATCCTAGATATTTATTTATTTATTTGCAGTAGCTTATATCTCTCTAATCATTAATTGCCTAGATCTCTACATGTCGCAGCCATTGTTCTGTCTGCATAGCAACAAAAACAGCTATAATAAGCCTTGATATCATTTCGGCGTTAGTCCTATCTAGAGCTACAATCTCTCCTCACCTTCAGGGCCATGTGTTTTACTCTCCTTTTGCACCAAACTGCCCTTGCTGTCCTTTTTTTTTATTTAGTTATCTCTCTTTTCCTTGCTTTTTTTTCCACCTTTTTACAACGGGGTATTGACTTCTTTCATAACTAGGGGTGTAAGACCCGAACCAATAACCCGAAAAATACGAACCGAACCAATTAAATTGGTTCAGATTTTTTTAGTGTTCGGGTCCGAACCGAACCGAACCGAACCCGATGGTGATTAGTTTGGTTCTCCAGTTCAAGGATTTTGGAACCGAACCGAACTAATTATGATATTATATATATATATATATATATTTTAATATTTAATATTTATTATATTTTAATATTTATATATATTTTAATAGCTTAATATTTAATATTCATTATATTTTATTTATATGTATATTTTAATAGTTTATATATTTAATATTTATATGTATTTTAATATTTAATGATTTTTGGGTCCGAACCGAACCAACCCGTTCTTGAATGATTTGGTTTGATTTGGGTTTTATAGGAAAAAATGCTTAAAACCGAACCAAACCGACCCGTTAAACCCCTATTCATAACTGTCTAAATTACGAATCATCTTAGATTATTTTTCTATATTATCTTCTACTGTCCAATAACTTCTTGAACCTTCCCTAATTCTTACTCAATGCCTAATGCACAAAGAAGGAGTTTTCCCATGTTTTTGAAATAATGTGTAAAGCTAATTAGCATGTTTGTGGACCTGTGTGGACAGACACATCTCGGCACCTCCTGCTAGTTCTTGCTTTTACATTTGTTGTTGATTAGAAGTCCTTGCTTTTACATCAATGATTTTTTCTTTCTTTTCATTGAAAAGCTTAGGTTATTGATTGTGTCATAAATTTATAGTGACCATGTTAGACTCTATTTATTTATTTTTTTGCTTGCTTTGAGATTGGATAGCTCTGAGCCACTATGTGAAAACACTGAAATTAAATGGACTTGACATTCTCTGTTGATTTCTGCATTTTTTAGTAAATTTACTTCCTTTCTTCAGTGGAAGTATAATCTGTATACATATCTTTTAGAATTAAATGAACTTCGTTTCTCTGTAGGTTCGCTTTATGGGTGAACACTCTCACATATCAGTTGAGTTTGATAATGTAAGTAGACTTTTTGCTTCTTCAATCTTATGATTACTTATATAGTTTTCTCGTAACTGCTGACGATGGCTTTTGAGCTTTTCTAGCTTCAGAGAGAATTTACTTCTTTAAGTAGTTGCAGCAACTTGTGAACATATTATTTTGTGTTGTCTGCTTATTTTTCTCCAAATAGTTCTTGTTAGCATATTGGTGTGCCACAGGTTGAAATTATAAAGAATAATATGAGGGTGGAGCTCAAATAGAGTTGATATGTGAACATTCTTCAAAAAATTGTACTTATGCTTGGGAACTGAAAATGATCTTCAATTTTATGGGTATATTAATGGAATGGGAGGAGAATATGAGTATGAGGTAGGGCTAAGAGAGATTTGATGCATGAGCATTCTTTTAAGATTGGTACTCATTTGGGAATCCAAAATGACCTTAACTAAATTTTTTTAGAAAATTGGAAAATAGTTTTGTAGAAACTGTCATCCTTTGCTTTGTCTAGTCTCCATCCTTCCTTGGTCTGTGGCCATCCTATGTAAATCCTATGTAAAATGTTATTACGTATGCTTGCACTTGTATCAGTCAATCTCTAGGTTCCTTGCCTTTTCAAAACTATAAATACATGATAAATCAGTGTTAGGAGTCTAGAGCTCCTATTATACTCTGCAGTATTTTATGCTTAATCTGCTGTGAAGATATTTTAATATCCCTTCAGCAAGTCAATCTTTTTCAAATTTTTGAAGTCTGACACTATTATGTCAGAGATTTAAAAGAGTAAGGGAAAGTTATCCCAATCTACATCATATCTACATTCTCTCTCGAATAACTTGATATCAACCTATTATGTACTGACTCATTCTTTACTTCCTGGATAAGTTTAGTGTGGTTGACTTTTCTTTGTGACTGTATCCTCATATATAATTAATATCAGTGTTAATTGAAAATATTAAATATCTCATAGCTGATTTGATCTATAGTGAAAAAATGCCTCTGTTCCATTACAGATAGTTTCTGTTGTCTTGGAAAACTATGGAGTTCCTAAGGAAAATTCAGCAAGCCTTGATCATGAGAAACAAGGTCCCGAGAAGACGTGGGTCCAAGAAGTGATGACAAATGAGGATCGCATCTCTCCTTTGCTCGATGTCAAGAAGAGGAACCCATCCTGGAGTAAAATTGTTAACAACAAAGGCGAAGTAAATATGGCAATGTAATAGTTCTTATTAGCAGAAAATCTTTGAAATGGATTGTGATATCTTCTTTTTATTTCATTACATTTCAATGACTGAGGTTTCATGAATTCATGCAGGGAAGATGCCAAAAATCCCACTTTTTGGTCTGGGGTTTGCCTACATAATATGGCCAACTTAGCCAAGGAGGGTACTACCATACGTCGTGTAATGGAATCTTTATTCCGATACTTTGATGATAGAAGTTTGTGGTCTATAAACCATGGTCTTGCCTTTTCCGTTTTAAGGGATATGCTATTTTTAATGGATGATTCTGGTATACCATTTATCTTATTTGATCAGTTCTCTGTTACTCCTGCTTTTCTGTTTTCTCTTTCATTCTCTCTCATTCTGGTTGTTGCAGGGAAAAACACACATGTTTTGCTTTCAATGTTAATTAAGCATTTGGATCATAAAATTGTCCTTAAAGAACCCAACATGCAGCTAGACATAGTTGAGGTGACCACTACACTTTCCCAATATGCGAAGGTCCAACCTTCTGTATCAATAATTGGTGCAGTAAGTGATGTGATGAGACATTTGCGGAAGAGCATACACTGTTCCCTTGATAATTCAAATCTGGCTGCTGATGTGATTGATTGGAACAAGAATTTCAGAGAAGCTGTGGATAATTGCCTTGTTCAGTTATCAAATAAGGTACCTCGCATTTCCCACAGCTTTGAATCAAGTTTATACCTAAACTCTCAACATAAACACTTTGGACAATTAATTTGTTGGTTTTATGTTGTTTCAAACTTCAATATAATATATACTGCTGGAATTTGGTATTAAATTTATCAGAAAGGAAGAGATCTCAGCTGCTATTCGTGAACAGGTTGGAGAAGCAGGCCCAATTCTTGATGTTTTGGCTGTGATGTTAGAGAATATCTCAACTATTACGGCAACATCCAGAACCACGGTTTATGCTGTCTATCGGACTGCTCAAATTGTAGCTTCGTTACCAAATTTGTCCTATCAGAACAAGGCAAGGAATGAATCTCCATGGTTTAGTTCTTTCCTCTATGGTGTGCTACTTTGAGTTTCAGGGATAAATTTGACACCAAAACCCTTCTTTCCTTCCTCAGGCATTCCCTGAGGCATTGTTTCATCAGCTACTCCAGGCTATGGTCCATCCTGATCATGAAACGCGAGTGGTTGCTCACCGCATCTTTTCTGTTGTGCTTGTGCCAACCTCTGTTTACCCTCGACCATGTTTGTCTGTTTCTGATGCCAAGACATTGGGCATTCCACGAACACTTTCGAGAGCAGTCTCTGTTTTCTCTTCTTCAGCTGCCTTATTTGAGAAGCTAAGACTAGAGAAATGTTCTTCAAGTGAAAATTTACGTCAATATAACAAAGAAAATATTGATGGAGAGATTGAACCATCTAATAGCAATGGTGGGATCGTAAACAGATTGAAGTCAACCTGTAGTCGGGGGGATAGTTTGAGTAACCCCCCTCTACTAACTGCGGCAGATGAAATTACTGCAAACAATGATAATAGGAACTTGGTGAGTCTTGCAATGCAATGATGAGTGTCCACTAATTGTTTGATTATGGTCCTATAGTTGTAACTGTCTTCAAGTTACTCAGAAGCCCAAATAGTTAGATAATTATTGCTCATGCTTCAAATATACCAATATGGGTGGTATAAACCCCACTCTAAGTGCTGCTTTTACATTGGCCTGAATTTGGTTTGTTATCATGCTTAGCATTACTGATCTGCTTTTTACTTGAACACAGGAGGCTGCTGCCCTCAGATTGAGTAGCCATCAGATAACCAGATTGCTATCATCAATTTGGGCACAGTCTATCTCTCCTGGAAATATGCCTGAAAATTATGAAGCAATTGCTCATACATACAGCTTGTTGTTGCTTTTTTCTAGAGCCAAGGTAACAATTGGACTCATGTTGCATGGTGGTACTCTTTCTTCTTATATGATATTCCAATAATTTTACTTGCTGAGAGGGTCCCTTATATGTGTATGACGCTGTTGTTGTTGTTTCATTATCTTCATGGTACTATGTGAGACCTGCAAGAATGTGATAGGAAACAATTCCTATCTCAAATGCAGAAATGAAATTAAATACAGAAATGAAAGGAAGACTGTTTAGTGTTTACTGATTGAAATTGAAAGGGGGTGACAGAAAAGTAAGAGCAAATGCTCCCAGCCAAGGAAAAGCTCCTTAGGCCCCAAGGTACAAGCCGAGAAACTGAAAATATTACATCCCCTTTACATCTCCCATTTCTCTCTTTAAACAGATCCCATCAGATCTGTTTTCTCTCTCTTCTAACAAACTTTTCCTCTCACCCTTAAATTAGATGTTCTTCCACTCCTAATAAGTGTTTGGGCTGGACCCAACCCAATATCCTATCAGAATGTTACATTATTATTAGTGCTTGATATTTGACTATTCCAATGTTCAAATTTCCACACAAAAGAAAAAACCCCAGAAAAAAGGAGCAAAAATTGGAGAGAATAGATGTGCATGTAGTTCTGTATTTTGAAGCCAGGGAAAACAGGGGCAAGCCAATAGTTACAATCAAAGAAACTGGGTTAATTAAAACTATAGTGTTGTACTTTACGGAGCAGCTCTAGCATTTCAGCATTTTTGTGGGTTGGTTATTGATAGTTTATAAGTCCCTTGTCCGTGTTTCTGTGACTACAGCTTTGGGGTAATATCATTATTTTTAGAGCTGTAATACTACTCTACTGTCTCAAAAATGTCTACTGGACTAATTTCTCCTGCTATTTATATTTCCTTAGAAACTATAATGCTACAATGAAGGTTCATGTTTTACTTAAGAATGTTTTATGGAATGTGGACATTCATGATCCGACTTAGTTGTTTTTAAATTATTCTTGCTAAGATGTAGTATGTCAGTTTGCATTATTCTGGTACCATACCGTAGAGAAAAAGGTTTAAGGCTGTCTACATGATTATCGGCACCATCTTCTTTCCCATCTTTTTTTAATGAGGGGGATTTTCTTTTTCTTTAAATTAATTTTACAAATCTATTTTGTCTTGCAGAATTCTTTTCACGAGATCGTAATTCGGAGTTTTCAGCTTGCTTTTTCTTTGTGGAATATTTCTCTTAAAGAAGGTGAGCTTTCAGTCAAAGTAACCTTAAATTTGGTTGTCCAAAGAGCTAGCAGAGAAACCAGTCTGATACGGAATGTCACATGATTTAATTTTTCTTGGATCTTTAATGGGAGGCACAGCTTATCCAACATATCCTATGTTGATATTGGAAAACCCCATCACAATTCTTTCTTGGTCAAATTTATTTGGACTGTAGTGCATAATAGCACTGTTACTATTAATCATTTGCAGTTCAAAGACACTGTAAGGCTTGCTTTCGTACATACTGTGTTACGTGTTACTGTGATTCTGAGGCACATTGGTCAATTGCTTTTATACTGCTCAAAGGCTTGGAGTTTGTGGTTTTTGGTGTAGGTTATTTGGTACTTTTTAGGAAGTTCTAATTGTGTCTTCCCCTCATGGTTGGAGGATTTCTTGGTAAATTTCTCTGGAAGCTGGGAAAACATTTATTGAGATGTGCTGTTTTTTCCCCCTATAAAAGCTTGAAGCCACAAGGATGTGAATTGCAAAAATGGGCATTCAGTTGAATGTGAAATGCTGGATTGTGATCGATATACTTCTGAGAAGCCAGTGTTTTTATTAACTACACAAGTTGGTTTCCCTAGCATGTCTTGCCATAGGAGTCTTGCCAGATAAAATAGCATATGAAAATATTCTTGATAACCATTTTATTAGAAACCAGATACATTTCCATTGAGAGTGGCTGTGAAAATGAGGCCTAGAAAGAACAAATTGACTGTGGTATTGGAATGTGAAGCCTTTCAGCTATTTATTTCTACGTTTTGTTGCAGGGCCCTTGCCACCATCTCGCCGGAGATCACTTCTTACTTTGGCAACTTCAATGATTATGTTTTCTTCAAAAGCATGCAACATTGTCCCTCTTGTTGATCATGCCAAGGCATTGCTTGTAGAGAGAAAGGTGAGACATTTACAAAGGCTTCATGCATCTTGCCCCTCATTGTTAGCCATGATGGAGGTCTCAAAACCATATTCAATGTGCTTTATACGGAAAATAGATTAAGAACTTGAAGAAATAGGATAAACATTTTTTTTGTTTCAATCATGTATATGATGTCTCAACTCTCAAGCAATCAAATATTATGGATAATGGAAAATAATTTGCCTGTAAAGAAATGATCGTGTACTTCTCTTTTCTAAACAATTTTTTTTATTTATTTCTTTATGGGATTCTTGAAAGTAAAACATGTTATATAGCCTTAATGTCTTCATATTCTGGACTCTCAGGTTGACCCCTTCCTTCATTTGATTGAAGATCACAAGTTGCAAGCTGTCAGCTATGCACCTGAAAACCTGCCGATCAACTATGGATCCAAAGAAGATGATGATAGGGCCTTGGACACACTTTCAGAGTTATTTAATTGTATACACCAAACACAGGAATTTTTTGCTTCTGAAATCATTAGGAGCTTGGAATATTTTTCAAAAGTAAAGCTTTCACTTATAATGTATTCTTTTGACTTTCAGAAGGTTAAATATTTTTGTCTCATGAACCTTTGGACTTCTCTGCAGTCCGAATCATCCTCGATAAGGGAGCAGCTGCTAGAAGAATTCTCACCAGATGATATGTGTCAACTTGGATCTCAATTGACCGTGAATACAACCGAAAAGGTGTGTCAAGTGGATTTCTGAAGTGACAGATTTTCGGTGGAGCTAATAACCGTTATATTTCCTTATTTCCCTTCACTATACTTTTGTGCTGCGACTGATGTAGTCACTTTCACATTTTACAGGATGCATCAGTAGTTTCAGTTGATGATGACTGTATTCCTGATTCATTTGAAAGTCAAATAAAACACAGTCCGGGATTGTCCATGGAGAACCCTAGTCTTTTGAGTGCTAATCAACTTCTAGATTTAGTATGTGGCCCATTTCTTACCCTCATTATACTTCTGTTTTCTTTGGATTGTGTTTCAAGTTCTTCTCATATCAGTAACACAAAAACTGGCACTGCGTTTATGAGTATAGGTTTTGGACACATCTCATCAAGCTGGAAGGATATCTGTATCAACTGCATTTAATATGCCTTACAAGGATATGGCTGATAACTGTGAGGTACTTCTGATGGGAAAGCAGAACATGTCCAGATTGATGAGTACCCAACTGAAGCAAGAATGTTCGATGGACCCCCCTTTACCAAATCATGACAATGAATTGGAAAATGTGCATTGCTCTTCCCATATAGATGTGGGTTTTCAGAAGGTAATGCCTTGCTTTAAGATTCCATTTGCATTAAATATTTCATAAAAATATATATTCACATTAATGAGATAATTGTTACCATTCCAATGAAGGTTTATTAAATAATGTAGATAAAAATCTGTCGGCGTAGAGTGGAATTCAACCCACAGCTTTCAGTTCTAAGTCTCTAATGATGCCCTTTTTTTATGGTCACCGCTTTTATTACATCACTGTCTAGATATACAAGTGAAGTATCTAATTAAGTTTATATAAGATGCAGGTGGGAAATCCTTTTGTTGATGAGAATATTGCTGTGGATATGTACAAACCAACTTCTGACTCTGTTCCAATGCTGTGTGCATCTGAATATCAGAATCTTCCTCACCAGTTCAAACTGCCGGCAGCAAGTCCCTATGATAACTTTCTGAAAGCTGCTGGCTGTTGATCCTCTAGTTGTAGCAAATTACATATTTAGAAGGTAGTTAAGAAATCATCATGAAGTAAGAAGTGGATCATAAGGGGAAGGCTTCTAAGAACTGTAACTTGGCTGGTGCACAAGGCCAATATATATATCTGGAATTATTGTTGCTTCTGTTTTGGTCAGATGGGTTGAGTTTCTAAATTTTGATATTCAGTTCTTTATTCTTTTCTTCTTCACCTAATCTCACTATGTGATGGCCGAGAAAGGCTTCATGCTATGCAGCCCTTGTATAGTGTAATTTATTGGCATTTTGTTTCCATGTACATATACAGAAACTACAGGTTTGTTGTTAATAGTATAAATATTTAGAGAATGCTTTGTTGATTCAGTACATCTTTGGAAAGTTGATTTTTGAACTATGATTTCCTCTATACTTACATTGGTAGATTTATCTTTTTAAATACTGTGACTTTTGGAAAACCTAAGTTATAAGCTCAGATTTCTTAATATTTTGGTAAAAATATGCAGAAGAATTTCAATGAAGTGTGTTGGTTAGTATTTTCGAATAAAAAAGGACTTAATAACAATGTACTATCAGTGTAAAGGATTTTATTGTGTTAGCCAATCATATTTTGCCACATTATAAGAATGTTTCATTTTTTACAATATTTACTTTAAAAGTTTATACATGAAATGATGTGTGATTAGTTGATAATGTAAAAAAATTCCGCTAACAACATATTAAAATTAAATTCAAATAAAAATGTTACTCGTACACATTTCTTCGCATCTACACATAATTTATATTATCTGATTATAGGTTGCTTGACATGGTTTTCTTTATACATATACTCTAATTTTGTCACGTATATGAATGTGAGAGAAAAGGTGTGTAATAAGCATTTTCTAATAAAAAATTATAGATTAAAACTACCAAAAATGAAGAGATTAAAATGTTAAAGTTTGTGAAATGTTAAGCAATAAAAATAGAAAAACAACACTCGATGGAGTATATAATACAAGACAGCAGCTTAGTTTGATAGGCGAGTTCTACTGTGGACAAGTTTGATAGGTGGTCCACGGTGAATAAGTTTTGTTTTTAATCTTGACCGTTTGATTGCAAAGACTTAAGATCTGTCCAAATTCTGCACTTAGCTCTGCCGTCGTGGAACAGTACCAGCTACCTTGCCGTCGTCGCGTCTTCGGTTTGCCGCACCTCGCCCAGTAACAGTCGTGCCTCCTCTTGCCGCCATTCAGGTGGAATCCCAATGCAACGAGGTGTTCCGCAGGCCCATCAACAGCAACAGGTTTATTGTTTATTTGGATAAGGGAGCATGGGGCTTACTTCTTGTCCATTTTCCTCTGTCAATGTGAGATATTCTTGTTTTCTTTGTGAACAGTTGAGAAGAAAAGACCAAATGGGGATGACAGGATACCCTCCACAATAGAAATCAAGACGTATATGAAGTAATACAGTTGTTCCACCAACGATTATCCACACCATAGTCGAGGCAGCTTCATCCGAGGGGTCAATGGCAGGGAGAGGAAGCGCGTGAGCATCGCGCACGAGATGCTGATGAACCCGAGCCTGCTGGTCCTGGACAAGCCTACCTCCTGACTGGACTCGACAGTAGCACACCGGGTGGTGACGACGATGGGGCGCTAGCGAAGAAGGGGAAGATGGTGGTGATGTCAATGCACCAGCCATCGAGCCGCCGCGTGTACCAGATGTTCGACATGCTAGTGTTGTCGGAAGGGGGCCGAGGTGGAGGAGGATGGAGAAGGGAGAAGAAGACAAAAGTGGATGGAAATGATTTGGTGTGGATGATTTAGATTGCAATCTATAGGCCTGCGGAATCTAACGGTTAAATTTACTTGTACATGGTGGGGATACCCATGACAGTTGTGTACCCTAAAATTAGCCTAGTTTGATATCATAAAGGTATGTTAAAAGATAATGTTTTTCTATCCAATGGGTGTGATTCAAATGATCATGCAAGCCGAGTTTATGGGCGACAACCTCGGTTCGAATCTCACAAATGATAGAACACATCCTTAATGAATGGTAAAAAAACTTTAATTGTGACTAAGCATCCGAGTAGAGATTGATCTCATAGCGAGTCCAAAACTCCATAGACCCACCGAAGAGCCAGAGACTCTAACTATGGTGAGTTCCAAAACAAAAATGTTTTTTAGTTAAACCAATTAAGCACGTGATTATTGGGGTTGGGGTTGGATAATGGGCTAAATTGAAGCCCACGCGAGGTAGCCCATATCTATTATTATGCAGAAAGTAGCGTTCCACTCTCGAAGCTGCGTTGTTTTGTACTGCGTCTCCTCCATTTTCCCGAATCCACCGATCGCCGTCAGATCTCAAGCTTCCTTCCGTATCTGGTAACAACCCTAATCTTCTTTTCTGCACTTTCGTCTCTTTCAATTTCCTATTACAATACTTCTCTTTTTGCATTGATTTTGCTCGTCTGTAACCCACGCTTCATAATTCCATTCACTGACTCATAATCTAATCAATTTTCCTACGCTGAATTTCTACTGATTTTGCGTTCTGTCAGAATTTCCTTTTTATAAAACTGATTCAACGAATTGATTGTGTAGATATAGATGTCGTCGTGTTAGAACCAAACAGAACATAATATATGAATTCTATTCTATGTTAATAAGAACATTCTGTAAAATTTCCGTTATGTGTTGTTCGTATGATAAACGCTATCTAACATTAGGTCAATTTGTGTATAGGATTTTGTGAAAGAATGCTTATGACCATTGTTACAACGTTCCAAATACGCCTGAAATTGATCTAAAATTTTGTTATAAACACTGTTGTTATGCATGATTATACATCTATCTTTTATGACAGTGCCTTACCTTTCTCTATTGTGCTTATAGTTAGCTACCCTTGTGGAGTTTTATAATTGATTTTATTCTGTAAATGTCTTGATTTAGGGCATGTTTTTGACATTTACATGCTTGTTTGACTGGGTTTTTCTAAAAATAAAAAGCTGAAATTTAGCTTTTATGAGAAGCTATACTTTTAAGCTTCTCAAAAATTCACTTTCTTTTAAGCCTAGACAAACAGGCCCTTTTTTTGTTCTTACCAATGTTGCCCTTTTGGTGATGACAACAGAAACTTCTGATGATTCTCCTGATGCATTTTTAGGACTGCCCTTTGTACGTAATCCACCATCTTGTAGGCATGTTAGTGTTTCGGTTTCTGGACAGATCTAGAACTGTGGCCACATGCAAATATAAGGGGTTTTGTGTTTACAATTGTCTAACGATGTATCTCCAGCTCCTTTTATATACTTGCAGTTATTGTTTTCTGCAGTCAATCATAATAATCCATGTAAATAGCGCCTGAAGGTGACATTTTTGGGTTTATTTATATTCATTCATGAGTGTTGTTAGGATATTTGTTTGGAGTTCTATTGTTTTGTGCTCATGAGTGAGTAGGATAGTAGGACTCTAGTTTCCCTGCCATGCCCGCTTTTATGTTTCTATGTTTTAGTGCCTATGGAGTTTAGCATGAACTGGACCATCATTGTTGACTTTGCAATTCTTCCTGTGTTATCCTTTTATATAATGGAGGTCTCTCTCATTTAGCTCTTTTTCTTTTGAGTTTTAACTGACTTGTTCACTTTTGTTGTGTGCAGTTTGCTCTAATCATGTCAGCTAAGTATGTCATATCTGCTATAATTGCATCATTCGGAGTTGCATATGTCTGCGATGTTATCATTTCTGACAAGAAGATATTTGGAGGTAAGTTGTGCTTTCCATAGGATTCGATTTGCTTGTGGCTATTTTAGCCTCATGTAACTGCTAACTTCTTTCTTCAGGTACTACCCCTGGCACTGTTTCAAACAAGGAGTGGTGGGAAGAGACTGACAAAAAATTTCAGGCATGGCCTCGTACTGCTGGTCCCCCAGTGGTCATGAATCCCATAAGTCGCCAAAATTTCATTGTGAAGCCTCGCTCTGAGTCATGAATTCTGCTGTTAATTAATAATCAATTGATCCGTTCAACTTTTACGTGGGATGTGCCTCCATAAATGCCAATTATGTTTGAGGCAGACACTCGTGCATTTCAGTTAGTGTTGGATGTTTTTTCCATGTGAATGTTTTTATGTCTAAATAAAATGTTAACGAAGCAATCTTGGATTCAATATTGATGGTATTCTCGTTTTCAAATTTTATGTTGTCTTTACTCCTTACCTTAAACATGGTAATCAATGCCTAAAAATATGTTTAGCAGACTTATCTGTGTGCTAAAAATATTATAAGTGGTTTATGGTGTGATTCTTCTACCGTAGCTGGCTCTGCCATTTAGTGAAAGGATTCGACTTGGGATTTAGTGAATGAAATCTGCCTTTCTAGCTGTAAAATTACCGAGTGTAGTGTTAGATTTATTTTAACCTGTGAATGTGTTTATAGGTTAATAAACGTAACCGAAGCAATACTGAATTGATGGATACATATTTCAGGATTCAAATTTTATGCTGTGTCTTTACCCTTGTATAAATGAAAACCTGAACCCAAGAGTATGCTTTGATAGATGTTTCTATGTGAGATATGTTGCAACTTACAATTGATTGGTTTGCATTATAACTCATTGTCAGTAACAACTAGCAGATCTGCCACTATAGCACGATATTTTAGTGATGAAGTTTCAACTTAGCATGAGCTGCTCCATAGAGTGATATAGAAACAAATCTCCTGATCAGTTTGAAGCAAGCTCCTTTCTACTTGACTCAAATTAAATTATTTAAGTGGCTCTAAGAGCACACACTTCCAAAGACTGATACAATGGCATGTCAATTTTTTATTAACTGATATGATTTCGGCAGTTAGGATTATGTGTGTGATGACACAGCTTGTGTAGTGTTGAAGTTTGAAACAAGCTCCCGTTTGAGGTCGCAGATGATTTAGTGCTTGTTTGGATACGACCCAAACGGTTTTTTGACCAGCATTGTAATCCCAAATCCAGTTGCTATCTGCTCAGTTTGGTAAAAACTAACGGATAGTGGATAAGTTAACGGATAGCTGATAAGCTAGTGGATAGCGGATAAGCTAGTTGATAACGGATTAGATTTGAAGTGTTTGGTAAAACTAGCGGCTGAAATAGTTGATAAATGTAAAATAACATAAAATGATATGGTTGCATGTTTTCATATAAATTATATATAAATTATTTATTTTAAGATAATTATCACTTTTAATACTTTAATTTATTTTAAATTATTTATCATTTAAAAAATTAAAATATCAATCATTTTTAATAAATAAAATGGAATAGTATAATAAAATTATATACTGATATGATTTTTATATAAATTTTATTTTTTAAAGATAAAAATATATATTCTATTTTTTTTATCTTAAATATAAATCTAAATAGTGAAATTAACTCTTATTTATATACTATGTTAAATGATTATTGTTTTATTTTATTAGTTAATGATAAGTGGGGAATTTAATTAAGATAGTAGGGGTAAAAATGGAAGGAAAAATGATAAGCTATATGCTATAAGCTCAAATGTTACTTCAAGTACCGTCTGGAAAAAACGTTATATGCTGGTAAAAAAAAGCTATGTACGTTACTTTTAAAAAGGTTACCAAACAGTGCTATTTTTCCTTCCATTATAAGCTATCCACTATATCGTAGTGGTTTATATATATATATATATATATATTATATTTATACATCAATCGATTTTACTTTTTCATCTAAAAAAATCATTTCTTCTGAATTTATTTTTAAAATCTCATTATCAAACACAAATAAATTCTTTTAGCTTCACATTTTAAAATTAATTCTTTAACATCAAATTTGTTAAAATTAATTCTAACAAAATCTAAAACAGTGTGTGCCACCGAAGCTTACACTACATTAGCGGCTCTCATCTAGTAGCAGAATGAGGAATGATTTTTATACATCAAAATGGGGACTTCATACGGTGTCCCCTTTTTTTTAGTGTATTATCGATAAGCATATAAATAAAAAAGATAAAAAATAAGTAAGAGATAGAGATAAACATATAGAATATCATATATAATGTCCAAAATTTGTGTTCAAATAACATAACTCCTGCAAAATTCATTTTCTTCTCCGACTCAACAGAAAACTGAAGCTTCATAGTATTATTGATAATTCTAACACAATGTACATTTTACAAGAGTGTAAACATGCGGTTGCGTCTTTTCATTGGTTTCTTGTTCCTAACATAACATATACTAACATTTGCCAATATTAAAAAAAAAAAAAAAAAAAAACAAGTGTGTAAACAGGGTCTTGAAGAAATGACACATACCCTTGGTCTTTCACAACTCTAATAAATCTGTCATATTTCGGACTATACAATCAAGTTAGAGCAAGGCGGATAGGAAGACTTAAGAAAGTTGTTCTCATCATCTATTGACTATTGCATACTCTCGAGTCTCGGCCATAACAGAGATACGGAGAACACCACTTGAAATTTCCTCAACCAATCAGCAACTGCATAACCAGAAAACAATAGCTTTGCCTTTTTAAGCCCGATCAGAGTGTTAGGTGGAGATAAGAACAAGATTTCTAGAAAAACATGATTTCGTGAGCTATGTGTTACTACATAAATAAAAAGGTGATTTTTTTTTACCATATTATATGTACGAAGTATCTATCATTGTTAATGGTGATTAATCTCCATCGAGAAACCTGTTGGGCACGCAAAGTGGATTCTCTCCTCCTAACCAGGTTTTTTTTCATACACATGAGCCAAGATTTGAATGTCTGATCACTGGCTTAACGTGTCCGAGTCAAATTAAAAAAAAAAAGTAAATTTATAAATAAATAAATATTTTATTTTTAAAAAAGATAAAGGTTAATTATTTTCAATTCAACACATGTTTTCCTTTCGGTTACAGTTGTTGTTATAAATATGTTTATAGGAGTTAAAATATGAGGATTAAATTAAAAATAATTGTTATATATAAGAATAAAATATATAAATTTTTGATCCTATATGTAATAAATATTTTCACTTTGATCATTAATTATAACAATCATTTTGTTATTTAATTTTTATACTTTAACCTCAACAAACGAAATTATGCAGTATTTAAATGGGTTTGAATACTGTATAATGGGTTGAAAAGTAAAAAGGCCCATATGGCTTGGAAATGGATGGCCGGGTGGTCCTCTCCTCTCTTTAGAAGTGGGTCCATATATAATATAATGTTCAAAAAGTAGCTTTAGTCCATGAATCTTAGCCATACAATCCATCTCAGACGAAGACTCCAGACTTGTGTGTTATATAAAACTCATCAGCTGAACAGTTATTGCAAAATCCAGTTCATTCCTATCTCTTCATCTCTCATTCATTCCCATGGCTGAATCATTCCTCTTCAGCATCGCTGAGTCACTTATACAAAAGCTTGCTTCTTCTGCATACGAAGAAGCTTCTCGAATCATTGGTGTCTATGACGATCTGCATGACTTCAAAAACACCCTCTTATACATCAAAGCTGTGTTGTTGGACGCTGACCAAAAGAAAGAGCACGACCATGAGCTGCAGGAATGGTTGAGGCAGATCAAACATCTCTTCTTTGATGCTGAAAACTTGCTTGATGAATTTGAGTATGAAAGATTCCGAAAGCAAGTGGTCAAAGCTTACGGTAGCACCAAAACCAAGGTAACCCGCTTCTTCTCAAGCTCTAACCCACTTGCTTTTCGTTATAGGATGGCCAAACAAATTAGAGAAATGAGAAAGAGGCTAGACAAGGTTGCAGCTGATAGACATAAGTTTGGTCTTCAAACAATTGATGTTGATACACGTGTCGTGCATGCAAGAGAAATGACATACTCCGCTCTGAATACTTCAGATGTGATAGGAAGGGAACACGATAAAGAAATAATCATACAGTCTTTGATGCAGCAGAGTCCTTGTGGTGATGATCGAAGTCTCACTGTTATCCCCATTGTGGGGATGGGAGGCTTGGGTAAGACCACACTTGCAAAGTTTGTGTATAATGATAAGCGGATAGATGAGTCTTTCCCATTGAAGATGTGGGTCTGTGTTTCTGATGACTTTGACAAGAAGCAACTGATTATCAAAATAATCAATTCTGCTTCGGTCGATTCTCCTTCTGCTCACCTGCAAAATTTAAAAGAATTAGATTTGGAGCAACTGCAATATCATCTGAGAAATAAACTTGCCGATCAAAAGTTTCTGCTTGTCTTGGACGACGTATGGAATGAGGATCGTGTTAAATGGGTTGAGTTGAGGGATTTAATACAAGTGGGTGGCCAAGGAAGTAAAATCCTAGTAACTACACGTAGTCATTCCATTGCTTCCATGATGGGCACCGTTTCCTCTCACACTTTAGAAGGCCTTTCTTCGGAGGATTCATTGTCTCTCTTGAAAAAATGGGCATTTAAAGAAGGAGAAGAGGAAAAGTATCCAGATTTGATAGAGGTTGGGAGAGGAATTGTGGGAAAATGTGGAGGGGTTCCTTTGGCAATAAGAACAATAGGGAGTCTGTTATTCTCAAAACTTGAGATAGATGAGTGGGAAGTTATCAGGGACAAGGAGATTTGGAATTTACCACAAAAGAAAGATGACATTTTACCGGCACTCAAATTAAGCTATGATCAAATGCCATCCCATTTGAGGCAATGTTTTGCTTTGTTCTCCCTTTATCCAAAGGATTATGAATTTGGCAGTTTGGAAGTAACTAGGGTCTGGGCCGCTTTAGGTCTCCTTTCATCACCAAGCAAAAATAAAACTTTGTTAGATGTTGCAAATCAATAGTTGTATGAGCTAATATCGAGAACTTTCCTTCAAGATGTTGTCGACCATGGCACTCATTATATTTTCAAACTACATGATTTGGTGCATGATCTTGCTCTTTATGTTGCAAAAGATGAGTGCCTAATGGTAAATTCTGCCAGTCAAAATATACCCGAGAATGTTCAACATCTATCTTTCGCTGGAAACAATTTGCTTGGCAAATCTTTCACCCCAAATCTTGCAGGTGTGAGAACCATATTGTTTCATATTGGAGGAGCGGGAGCTAGCTGTGAAGCTTTCTTGAACAGGTGCGTGACAAAGTATATATACTTGCGGATTTTAGATTTATGTAATTCTACGTATGAAACTTTGCCACGTTCTATTGATAAGTTGAGACATTTAAGATATCTCAGCCTTAGAGATAATAAAAAAATTAAGAGGGTCCCTGATTCTATTTGCAAGCTACCAAATTTGCAATATTTAAGTTTTACTGGTTGTACTTAGCTTGAAACATTGCCCAAAGGATTAAGAAACTTGATTCGTCTTCGACACTTGGGGATAACTACAAAGCAATCTGCTTTGCCTGAGAATGACATTGCAAACCTGAGTTCTCTTGAGATTTTAATTATCGGATCTTGTCAGAATCTCGAGTCCTTGTTTGTAGGGATAAAACTTCCTACTCTTAATGTATTGCGGGTTTTTAGTTGTGGGAGTTTAAAATCTTTGTCACTTGACATGGACCATTTTCCTCGATTAGAGATTTTGATAGTTGCCAATTGTGGCAGTTTGGAATTATCAAAGGGACAAGACGACCAAAACCCCAACTTGAGGTTAAAAGTAATTGGCCTTTATTCTTTGCCACAACTGGTGACCTTGCCTCGTTGGTTACAAGAATCTGCAAACACGTTACAATCCTTGACAATTTCCGATTGCGAGAACCTTGAGATGCTTCCTGAGTGGTTGTCAACTGTGAGTTTTCTGAAAACATTTTATCTCTATAATTGTCCAAAGTTGAAGTCTCTCTCGAATGATTTCCATCGCCTCACTACCCTTAGAAAATTGACAATTAGAGGTTGTCCTGAATTATGTAGAAAATGTCATCCGCAAGTTGGAGAGTGTTGGCCTGAAATTTCTCACATCAAAGAGGTATTCATCGGTCCACCAGAAGAGTAAGATCCGCAGTAAAAGTGGGTGGAAGAGGAAGAAGAGCAAGAAAAAGATGAAAGCTTTAATAGCCCATATAAATGTTGAAGGTTTTCCTCTTTTTTAGGTTTCCATAATTAATGTAGATTGTTGTTCTCGACAACTTTCTTTGGGTGTTTTGAATTATGTCAGTTCCCTACATATTGCACTTCAGTTGTTTGTTTGATTTAGGCCAGTGTGATGGTATCTCTTTTATCTTCAACTTTTTTTTTATTAAATAGAAAGTTGGGTTTGAAGGAAGGGCATTTTAATTTAGAGTCTCTCATTCATCTTCAAAATCTCGATTTATTTTGTGTAATTTTAATTTTGACAATTTTCTCATCTATATTGTCATTCATACGTTGATCAAGGCGAACTTTAATTTGGTGAAAGGATTCAACTAGGGATTTAGTGGAAGAATTCAACCTGCCTAAAATTACCCGTGTCTAGTGTTGGATTTATTTTAACCTGTGAATATGTTTGTAGGTAAATAAAAGTGACTGAAGCAATCCTGAACTGATTGATACATATTTTGAATTCAAATTTTATGTTGTTCTTACCCTTGTATCAATGAAAACCTGAACCCAAGAGTATGCTTTGGTAGATGTTTTTGTGTGCGCGATATGTTGCAACATACAATTGATTGGTTTGCATTATAACTCGTTGTTAGTAACAACTTGTAGATTTGCTACCATAGCACGATAATCGAGTGATCAGGTTTCAACTTAGCATGAACTGCTTCATAGAGTGATATAGAAACAAATTTCCTGTTTTCTGTTTGAAGCAAGCTCTTTTCTACTGACTCAATTAAATTATTGTAGTGGCTCCTGGAGCATTTATGCAGCAATATTATGTCTGCAATGCATCCCAAAACTATAAACATACCATGTCCTTATTCAATAAAGCATGATAAAGAATTTTATCAATTAACAATCTGATGTCAGGGACTTACTATAGGTTCTGTTTAACGGTAAGTCCCTGACTAATAAACACATCAAACATGCTAATTTTATCATTTGCTAATTGCTATCCCCCGGTTTTTTTTTTTACCACACCATGGCTTCACATCACATCTCTTAATATGCTAAGAATAGCTACTTCAATAACACATATTAGACCAAGCTAAAACATGTAAGAGTAGTTTCTATCAGCAATTCAAGAAGATACAATACTTCAGATGTGATAGGAAGGGAACACGATAAAGAAATAATCATACAGTCTTTGATGCAGCAGAGTCCTTGTGGTGATGATCAAAGTCTCACTGTTATCCCCATTGTGGGGATGGGAGGCTTGGGTAAGACCACACTTACAAAGTTTGTGTATAATGATAAGCGGATAGATGAGTCTTTCCCATTGAAGATGTGGGTTTGTGTTTCTGATGACTTTGACATTAAGCAACTGATTATTAAAATAATCAATTCTGCTTCTGTCGATGCTCCTGCTCCCCTGCAAAATTTAAAAGAATTAGATTTGGAGCAACTGCAATATCATCTGAGAAATAAACTTGCCAATCAAAATTTTCTGCTCGTCTTGGACGACGTATGGAATGAGGATCGTGTTAAATGGGTTGAGTTGAGGAATTTAATACAAGTGGGTGACCAAGGAAGTAAAATCCTAGTAACTACACGTAGTCATTCCATTGCATCCATGATGGGCACTGTTTCCTCTCACACTTTAGAAGGCCTTTCTTCGGAGGATTCATTGTCTCTGTTGAAAAAATGGGCATTTAAAGAAGGAGAAGAGGAAAAATATCCAGATTTGGTAGAGGTTGGGAGAGGAATTGTGGAAAAATGTGGAGGGGTTCCTTTGGCAATAAGAACAATAGGGAGTCTGCTATTCTCAAAACATGAGATAGATGTGTGGGAATCTGTGAGAGATAATGAGATTTGGAATTTACCACAGAAGAAAGATGACATTTTACCGGCACTCAAGTTAAGCTATGATCAAATGCCATCCCATTTGAGGCAATGTTTTGCTTTGTTCTCCCTTTATCCAAAGGATTATCAATTTGGCAGTTTTGACGTAACTACGGCCTGGGCCGCTTTAGGTCTCCTTTCATCACCAAGCAAAAATAAAAGTTTGTTAGATGTTGCAAATCAATATTTGTATGAGCTAATATCAAGATCTTTCCTTCAAGATGTTGTCGACCATGGCACTCATTATATGTTCAAACTACATGATTTGGTGCATGATCTTGCTCTTTATGTTGCAAAAGATGAGTGCCTAATGGTAAATTCCGCCAGTCAAAATATACCCGAGAATGTTCAGCATCTATCTTTCGCTGGAAACAATTTGCTTGGCAAATCTTTCACCCCAAATCTTGCAGGTGTGAGAACCATATTGTTTCCTATTCGAGGAGCGGGAGCTAGCTGTGAAGCTTTCTTGAACAGGTGCATGACAAAGTATATATACTTGCGGATTTTAGATTTATCTGATTCTACGTATGAAACTTTGCCAGGTTCTATTGATAAGTTGAGACATTTAAGATATCTCAGCCTGATAGACAATAAAAAAATTAAGAGAGTCCCTGATTCTATTTGCAAGCTACCAAATTTGCAATATTTAAGTTTTGCTGGTTGTACCCAACTTTAAACATTACCCAAAGGATTAAGAAACTTGATTCGTCTTCGACACTTGGGGATAACCACAAAGCAATATGCTTTGCCTGAGAATGACATTGCAAACCTGAGTTCTCTCGAGGTTTTAATTATCGAATCTTGTGAGAATCTGGAGTCTTTGTTTGTAGGGATAAAACTTCCTACTCTTAATGGATTGCGGGTTTTTAGTTGTGGGAGTCTAAAGTCTTTGCCACTTGCCATGGATCATTTTCCTCGATTAGAGATTTTGGTAGTTGGCAATTGTTGCAATTTGGAATTGTCAAAGGGACATGACGACCAAAACTCCAACTTGAGGTTAAAAGTAATTGGCCTTTATTCTTTGCCACAACTGGTGACCTTGCCTCGTTGGTTACAAGAATCTGCAAACACGTTACAATCCTTGATAATTTCAGATTGCGTGAACCTTGAGGTGCTTCCTGAATGGCTTTCATCTATAAGTTTTCTGAAATCAATTGGTATCGGAAATTGTCCAAAGTTGATGTCTCTCCCCAATGATATCCATCGCTTCACTGCCCTTGAAAGTTTGGTGATCGTTAAGTGTCCTGAATTATGTAGAAAATACCAGCGTCAAGTTGGAGAGTGTTGGTCCCAATTAATTCACATAAAATATGTCAGAATCACTGAACCAGAATGACTGAAGGAAGAGACACTGACAGAGGAAGTCAAGAAGAAGAATAGCAGGAAGATGAAGAGCAAAGCTTTGATAACTCATAAATATTGAAGGCCTTTATTTTTTTTTATTTTTTTTTTTTTTTTAGTTTTCATAATGTATATTGTTCTTGAGAAATTTTTTAATGTTTTTTGAATTATGATAGTTCACTAGTTATTGCACTTCAGTTGTTTGTTTGATGCAGGCCAGTGTGTGATAATATCTCTTTTATCTTCACTTGTTTTCTTCTTAAATAGAAATTTGGGTTTGAAGGATGGTATTTCAATTTAGTGCCTCTCAATCATCTCTGTTTTGTACTTAACAAAACTTAGCTACAAGTACAATTACAACTTATGTTGAGCTTTCCAGAAAACATGTTCACCTCTGTTTTGTACCTAACCTGAACTGACATTACTTTGAGTGTGCACCAATTAGAAAAAAACTCATAGTCTAACAATTAGATCTTTGTCATTTCAATCTGTTGTGATATAAATGATTAAAGGTCATCTAAATTGTTAAAGCTCATGTGCTTTCCTAATCTCTGATATTCAGAATTGAAATGCTGAAAGAGAGGACCTCTTCAATCAACTGATTCAGCACATAAAGCACTTATCCTCTTTAACTAGGTTCCCTTCCTGGTGAAATTTGACATACCACTATGCTGGTCATGTGTAGAGATTTTTGAAGAGAATGAAAACTGTTGTATGTGGATCTTGGATTCATGAGTAGCAATCACACAAGCACACATATAGAAGTCAGTAGACACACATGATTTGTGGTTTGTTACTGTTTATACAATACTAAGACTAAAATCCTAAAACAAACTAGAACAATTGTAATCATATGTTTATACATTAAATAGCCATCACTTGCTCATAAAATTATTAAGTTTTCTTCAACGTGGAATTGCTTGTTATCTTTAGTCAAGTGTTAACCTTACCACGCTTTAACTTGTTGTGTCAAGAGTAAACTTTATAATTAATATCAAACCCAGGTATTCTGTGTGTCTTATGGTTATATGATCATATGTCTTATACATAGCGTTTCATATGCTTCAAGAATTAGGATTAGTGCAGAATATTCAGGTGGCCTAAATGCTGACTTAGTGTTGCTATTTCTATATCAAAAAAATAAAAAATGAGAAGCAACAACGGAAGATTGATATGATAGATGATAAACAACGAAAATGGACCGTAACTTTTATACAATATTAGATTCCATCTTAAAACCAATTGATATTATAAAGAGTTGTCCAATAGGTATATAAATCGCATCCCAAGAATTGAGACAGATGATGTAGGACTTCCAATAATTCCTATATCCGTGTTGTTGCTAGTGTTCAAACGGTTATATTTGACTATTTGATTGTGTTAATAGTAGAGGTTTGTGATGGCTACGAATATGTTTATATTGTTGGAGTCCCACATTGGATAGGGATATGGCCTGATAAATATTTATAAGTAAGTGGCAACCCTCACCTTACAAGCTAGTTTTTAGGGTTGAGTTAGGCCCAAACCCAAATTCTAAGATGGTATCAAAGCCTATCCTAGATCCGTTGGGCCACTCGCAGATGTCCAATCCTGCAAACTTGAGTTAGGCCCTAACCCAAATTTAAGATCCGCTAGTTTCTAAAACGAAACCAAACTGAAGCTTAGTAGGTGGCTAGTTGCTACTGCCAGAATCATGTAACAGTAGATTTTTCAGCCTCTTCTCCTGTTAGATTTTTTCCTAGTAATATCAAGCACATAATCCTGATTTCATTTGTTTCAGTGCAAAGTTGTCTGCATTACAGTAAGATTTTTTCGTTTTCACTAAATATATGCATATGGATTTATCCTCTTGGGTTTTTCAATTAATATACAGTGTTATATCAATGTGGTTAGAATTTATATGAATCAAGGACCATAAAGGTATTTCCCCACAAAAAAAAAGGACCATAAAGGTTTTTAAAAAAATATAAATAATCTGAAATATCCTTTTAGAGATGATCAATATCTGCAGCTAAAGATTGAGGATATAAGGTTGCGGATTCTTTGGCTTTTGTTAAAATAAGGTCACCGAAGAAGGAGACTACGCATCAGATAATGTAGGTTCATGAATGATTCTCAGAGTAACAACCTGTACTCATATAAGTGTATAAACTCCTTACTTATACACCAAAAATCACATTAATTTTCATACCATTGAATTTATTTTAACATATATTCACATGTAATTTAATAGCACTGCACTTTGGTTGTTATGTTTTGTTTTTCAAACTTCAGTGGGAATAACATTTTTTTTTTTCAATTTTATTCATTGATATACAGGTGGCAACAGTAATGGCTAATCTGGGGTGGGGGAACCTAAGAAAATTCCAAATGGGAAAGCTTAGATGAGAGAGACAGAGAAAGTGGTTTGATGCAGCAGAGAGGTGAGACAAGAAATGATACAAGGCTCATGATGCATGTCTACCAAAGGGAGAGCCCAATCTCAATCAATATAGATTCTACTGTGAAATCCCATATGCTTTTTCAGTGCTTTTGAATGTTGGGGTCATATGGATGACAATCACCCAAATCACTTTCTCTCACACCCATCATACATGCACATGCAATTGGTAGAAGGTGGGGGAGTGGAGTCATGTCTTTAGAAAGTGAAAAGGGGTTGGGGTTCAGGGGTATGGTGGGATTATATTCATTCTCTCTCTTCTTCTTCTTTTTTTTTTTTTTTTTTAAGGTTCGGGATGAAATCCAGAGTATTCCTACAATCCCACAGTCGATAGTTGTAGGATTAATCCCTGAGGATGTAGAACATCAATTAAGGGGTAACTTCTCTACCCATAGATATAACTCTATTTCCATAATCAGAATTCAAACTCTGGACATATGATTAAAAGATCCAAGCTACTAGCCACTCGGATCACAGTACTTATATTCATTTTCTAGTTGTACTTGATGCATCAAACGATTTCAATTTCTGATGTCAATAGCGGTGGCTAACAAGTAGGGTCCCGTATTGTTTGGAATTTGTATTAAGGGTCTCATTATTGCAAGATGACACCCATTTTGCTGATAATCATGACATTAATTTGCTTTGCACATTTTAATTGTTTTCTGACTTTTCTTCTTGAAAGCAATCATTTTAAACCATTAAATTAACTCTACACACTAAAGTGTTGATCATTCATGAGCTTTCATAAAATATGACAAAGAAGCGAAGTAGTAGAATAGAGTAATACTCAATAAGGACTTTATTTATACAATATTTGAATCTTAATTATCGAAACCATTTTTGAAGCTCCTACATGGTACTGCTTCGTTGTTTAGCAGAAGGGCAGAACCCACCATTCGTTCCAAAATCAAATATTGCTGATAGATTTCATGGAATATATATGGAATGAAGGGTCATACAGCATAAACTAAAGGGTATTACATTAATTCTCAGGATATTTTTAAGTGTGAGTGTGAGGAATCACCTATCAACAAGAAAATGAATAAGGGATAATCATATAAGTGGCTTGTCTATGAAAATATTTTATTTTTCGTTTATTTAAAAGAGCTTACGTCAAATACATGCTTAATTAAGTTGTTTCCCTCAATGCATCCCTAAACTTTTTTCACGCACAATTAACATGGATTAATTTATGTAGCCAACCTTTCACTAATAACACGTATATGTTTTTTCAAGATTTAATAAATTATATATTACCTAAAAGTATTTGGTTGCAGTGGAAGTGAATTATACCCCGGGCGAACTTTACCTACATTGTCAGTTATTCGAATCCTGGAGTCGTTACTTTAGGAAGGACTTTATCTAACCACCATCTTGACCCAAGAATTAGTCTCACAACTTTAACCTATGAGGATATCCGGTCAAAAAAATAATAATTTATCCATTGATTTATTATAAGGACAATGATTAACAAATTATAAAATAAGGTTTTATTATAAATAAAAAAATACGATGACATATATTTAAAAAATTCAAAAATATTTTTTTAAGTTTTCTAATAAAGTCTTATTTTTTAATTTCTTAACAGGCAATAAATAACAAATTCGATTTACCTAACTTCAAAATAGAGAGTCGTCTTGTTCTAAATTTTCTCAAACCTAGGACTATTTTATATGCGAGGATAAAAATAATTTGCGATATTTTATAATAGGTTACATTAATTTGAAGGTCCATGACCTATTTGAAAATTTTCAAATATCTAAAAGTTTGTAATTGGGTCCCTAAATACTTAGAAAAATTGTAATTGGGTTCCTCATACACTTTTTCATTACGATTTTGTTAAATATCCGTTAAGTGATCCATCGACTTGTCTTTGTGGGTCTTTGAACTTTTTGAAAAAATTCAAATAGGTCCCTATTTTTTTTAGGAAAGTTCAAATAAGTCCTTGTACTTTTGGAACCCTAACAAAAAAATGTACGAAGGACCTAATTACAAATTTTCTATGTTTTAAGGGACCCAATTACAAACTTTTAAAGTATAGGGACCTATTTGAAAAATTTTCAAATAATTCAATCACCTAAAATTTAATTAAACCTTTATAATAATATTTCAAGAATGCGCACATACTCTACCTCCTTTCTCTTTTCATACTTTTGTTGCAATAGGAAAAGAGGATTTTGAAAATGTAAAAATCCTACAAGGAACTAAAATAGAATTAATAACTTCACAAAAAAATTAAAATTACCCAGTAATATATTCACTTACAAAAATGGGAGGAAACTTCCAAGGACTTTTGTTATCTAAATAGCAAAATATTGGGGGAAAGAAAGAAAGAGTGCTAAGACAACCATGATGCTGTCCTTGCCTTTTCTTGATGAAAGTTAATGTAGGGGGAACTTTGTCAAGGAAGAATATGATTTTTGCAACATTTTTTAAATTTTCTTTATATATCCCATATCGATGATCATGTATGGTGGTGGCCAGCTTATTGTCATGCAGACATGTTTTGGCCCTACTTGTCTGCAAGATGCCTCCACTCCTTGCCCATTCCATAGTTAGGCCCCACTATATGAAATAATTCGATTTTTCGCATCCTTTTTATTTTCTGTTTTGCTTTTGTGAGTTAAAATGACCAAAAGGGTGCAATAAGTAAGAAATATGTCTTCTGTAATTATTCTCCCATTGCTACACTTTGGTACCATGAGAAACATAAACAAATAAAAATGTGGTGCATGCTTAATTGGGGTTTAAATGTACTTAAAAAGTTTAATTGTTTATCGGTTTTTTATTGTGTTCTCTATGAACACTGAATTAAGGGGAAAAAACAATTTTTTCTTAGGATTTGATGCAATATATATATATACATATCTATATATATGTTTGAATGAAAACTTATAAGAGGTCTTACATAACGGAGGGAGAGAATGGAGAAGGAACATGAGTGGAATGCATTGTCACATAAGAGATGTTTAATTTTCCTATGGAAATTATTTTTTTTATAATTCTAAATATATCGGTGCCCATAAACACATAGTAAAAAATCGATTGTTTATTAACCCTTATGTTTTCACATTACTTATTTATAATATTTTTTATTTTTATACCTGGTTAATGATGTATAATTTCGTAGTTAATAATCATATTTATTGGACAATTAATTGGTTGTTTAATGATTAATTTGTTAACCATCTAATACCTGCGATTAACCATAAATATATATTATCAATTAGATATAGTGTGAAATGATAATTTTTTATTGGATATATCTAAATTTCATTGTTAGTTTTTTGATAGAATTTAATTAATATGCACTACTTTCAATAGAGCAAATTTCCACATCATTAAAAATGTTTAAGCCTTATTATAATTATCTTAAAAATTATACATAAAATGATTTGTGATAGATCGACGATATAAAATACTTTACGCATCGCTAACAATGTATTAAAATTAAACCTTTTTTTATATATATTGAAATTTATTTTAGCTATAATATAATTTTGTTGGAATTCAAATTTCAGCAATTTAGTTCTTTTCAGCCAGTAGTTTTCTGTGGTGAATGCTATCCTTCATCGTTATCATGTTTTGCAAACGGAAACAATAACAGCTTCCTCTTTCTCCGCTTTCTTTGCAGGCAAATGGTCCACAAGTCCATAACCATACTCATTGTGATTGACTTTGTAGAAAACTTTTGCGTACTGCATGTATATTTTAATACAAATGCCTAGCAGAAAGTATATAGCGGTAACTTGTGTAGTAATTAATGGAAGCAATGATAACACAGAAGGAACAATTAAAGGACAAAATATGCTTTCTAAAGTATGCCTTTTGACACTATTTATATAATGATTTCTCTAAACATGATTTGTAAATGTTGTACCTAGTTAATGTGATGAAATATTATCTCTGATTTAAAAAATCACGCATAGAGAAGGTATAACTTAAAATAATGCCACTTGTTGCACAACAATGTCATTTTGATATTGTTCTTTCTTATTATTATAAGTTGCACAGCCTTTTATTCACTCTATTCAAGAGATTTGGCTTTCCCAATAGTGCATGGATTCCAATAAGCTATTAGAGTTATGTATAGTGTTGTCTTCAAGAATAAATATAAGCCTCTGCTCTTAGCATGAAGGGGAGGGTGGAAATCAAGCACTATAGGGAAGACTAATTGGGTAGTGTGATTGCTCAATCAATGCCCTTACCCTCTCAACAGATATAGTTTAGGTGAAGTGTAGGTAGCAAATACATTCAAGTACCTTATAATTGACATTTTTATTATATTATATAAAATGTAAAGTTTGAAATAAAATTATAAGCTTCATATATGAATTAACATAAGCTCAAAATACATCCAAGTACCTTATAATTGACATTGTAACTTGGTGATGGAATCAACATGGTTCCATTCAAGGTATATGGCATACCCAAACTTTGATTTAAACCGAGTATTACAAATTATCTTTCTGATACTTAACCTCAAATCCTATTTTATGCATTTGTTATGATTTCCATTTCATGATTAGAGAGGCTGAATTCATGCATGCTAAAAACAGACCAGTGTGAGTGTGTACCTAAGTAACCTGTTCTAGTTAAGTATAAATTATTGACAAGAAAGTGAGAGTGAGACCCATGAACGGGACAACCGGACAACGGGTAGGGGAGGGAAAAAAAGGGATAAGACTTAGGTATAATTTTATATAGATACATCAGGTGTTGTTTTTCAATAAAAATAGAACATGTGTAACAATTTATTAATGAAAACATAACATGTGTAAAAAAAAAAAACAGCTCCCTTAAATCCAGAAACTCTGCCCTGTGCAGTTGTTTGGATATATTTAACAATTAAATTGAAGTGTCTTCAGCAAATGGCAAGCCTCATGCCCCAATATAAAATAAGGCTACATGAAGGGAATCCTAGGATTAGGCATTGTGAGTTTGCAAGACAACTTTATTGCCTTCTCAAATCAATGATAATTTTCTGAAGAGGCTTTAGGGGCATTGCAATTGATTTCCCACCAGGGCCCTTCTCCCCCCTTGTATGACCAACAAAACCTTTATTAGGTATTAGTGACCTCCACTTTCCCTCTTTTCTCTTTGCTGATTTAGTTATTACTTAAAATATATGACATCAAAGAAATGACACAGATTGAAAGCTTAACAAAGCTGAAAGATAGAAGCTGATTATCATTAATTTGTATTTAATTTAATTGATATAACGTTTAGTCAACAAAATAACTCTCTCAAAAAAAAAAGTCAACAAAATAATTTTTTATTTTATCAATCCAACATGCACTTTCCTATTTACGTTTCATTAGGAGTTTCTGTTTTCAAATTTCACAAAAACTTTTTTAAAATAAGGATTTGGTTTTCCATAATCAGAATTTATGTTACCAAACACTTTAGAATAATGCTATATAAGTACACACAAGAATGATTCCTTTCATGTCATTTTTTCCCGATAATCAAGTGAAGGAGAAATATAAAGACTTTTTCTTATCAATAACCCAAAATAAATAAATAAAAAATTTAAGCACCTGATTACCCCTTTGCAATTTATATACACGAATGGCCTTAGTCACTGAGATTCTATTTGGATTGAGGATGTTCCTTATTGTATTGCTCTTCATCTAGCCTCTAATTTTCGAGGTGGTTAATACAAATCAATTTTCTTAGTAAAAAAAAAAAAATCAATTTTCACATAAAAATTCGGCTTCCCCATCCCTGTTAGCAATTTGTTTGGTGTAGACATTAGAACGTCACAATCAGCGACTGCTTACATATAATTATATACTCATTTGGCGTTTTATCATTCCCCAACCAGGCTGACATTGCTAGTTCTTCAACGTCCTATATCGGTGAACAAATCTTAATTTCAATGAAGCTATCCAGCAAGATGAGTCAATCGCTGGTGACAAGGAACAATAAAGTCGATGCCGTCAACGTTGACAACTTCCGACACGTAACAGACGACCTCCACAGTATGGGACTGTACGCTACTTAGTAGAATAAATTTTTGTGATGATGTTGTAGTAAATTATTAATAAATTTTTAATTAATGTTTTCTTATTATAAATTTAATTTTAATTTATTCTATTTAACATCATAATTATTATTCTTAATTAACTCAATTAAACTTAATTAATTTTATAAATTATTAATTTGATGTTTTAAATTATATTATTATTTTTTAATCTTCTATTTAACATAACAATTAATTAAATTAACATAATTAATAAAAAATATTTAACTAATTATTTTGAAGTATTAAATTAATTAAAAGAAATTATAAATAAATAACATGTTGGGAAGTCGGCAATGGGGAAGCCCACTTCCCTCCTAAATAAAAAATAAGGGCAAATGTGTATATAATCTCAAAAGGGGGCAATGATATGCTTAATTTTTTTATTTTTGAGGTTATTGATAAAAAAAAATCAAATATAAACATACAAATGATTTTATCAATGGATTCACTCAAAATTTATAAAATTTCCTCTATGATTTTAATTTTAATTTTTCCCTTTCACCTAACCAACCATTTATAAATTACTTCACATATACATACTTTAATCTCACCTTATTTTTTACCTCATAATAATAATAATAATATACCAATATGTTCACATAAGAGATGTGTAGTGTGTCAAACATTATTCATGCTTTGCTTTATGGTCCCAAACCCAAAAAAGCTTTGTATTGAGTGTGCCCCACATGCAGAGAGACAGGAGTTTTATGCAGCTTTCATTCATTCATTCACTCATGTCTGCCCATTTCTCGTGAAGCCTACTTCGGAAATTAGAATTTCCTTCCCAAAACTCCCTCCCTCCCTCCCTCTCCCTCCCTCTCTCTCTCTCTCTCTCTCTCTCTCTCTCTCTCTCTGTGTGTGAGAGACACAGGAAAACACCTGGTCCGTGAACCCTGTAGGCTGTACCAAAAGCATTAGTTCCTTCCTTCTCACATTCATTCATTCATTTCGTCACTCTTTGTTCACAGCAACACGTTTTCCTCTGTTACTTCTGCACTTCTACAAAGTATGCAATGCAGTTTTCATATGTAACCCACTTGCATCATACTGAAAGTAAAAACTTTTGGGTAGTTTTCTTTTTGTTAATTAATTTAAAAAAATGTTTACTTTATCTCCATAACTATGGAGTAGCAGTAATTAGTAGCACATGTTTTTTATTTATTTATTTATTTTAGACAATCTCAAGTTTTGTTGAAAATTTTGATGTGTGTTTTGATCTGTGGTTATTGCATTTTCAGGGCTATTCTTGGTGAAGGAAGCTTCCAAAGGCTCTGCCTTGAAGCTCTGCACCTTCATTGAAGCAAGTGCTAACAAGGATACAACTTTGTTCCAAATTGCAACATCTCCTTCAAAATCCTCACATTTGCAAAATAAAGAAAAGGGGAAGTTCATTGTGAAGGAAAGTTGGTTTTTTTGAGTGAAAAGAAGCCAAACTTGTTGATGATGTGTTGTTGGTAGAGCTTTGATAACAGTTTTTGGGTTTTGGAAGAAGAACACTGTTGAGAGTGGAGTGGAAGTACTAACACTTCACTTCAGGATAGAACAGTGCACAGTGATGGAAAATTTGTTCTTGTTGTTGCATATTCTGCTTGCTTGGTATGTTTCAATTTCTCAGCTTGTAGGTGCTGCTGAGATTCAGGACCAAGCTGTTTTACTTGCAATCAACCAAGAGCTTAGAGTCCCTGGATGGGGTGATGGCAACAACTCAAGTTACTGCACTTGGCAAGGAGTTAGCTGTGGTGATCAATCAATGGTGGAGAAGCTTGATCTAGCTCACAAGAATCTTCGAGGTAATGTAACTTTAATGTCTGAGCTCAAAGCTTTGAAGCAGCTTGACCTTTCAAACAATAACTTTGATGGTTTGATTCCTGCTGCATTTGGAAAATTATCTGATCTTGAAGTTCTAGATTTGTCTTCAAATAAGTTTAAAGGTTCAATTCCACCACAATTGGGTGGCCTCAGAAGCCTCAAATCATTAAACCTTTCCAATAATGTGCTTGTGGGAGAAATACCAATGGAACTTCAAGGCCTAGAGAAATTGCAGGATTTTCAAATTTCTAGTAATCATTTGAGTGGTGTAATACCTTCTTGGGTAGGCAATTTGACCAATCTGAGAGTTTTTACTGCTTATGAGAATCGTTTAGGTGGCAGGATTCCGGATAATCTTGGCTTGATTTCTGAGCTTCAAATACTTAACCTGCACTCTAACCAGCTTGAAGGCCCAATACCAGCAAGCATTTTTGCTCCAGGGAAGCTGGAAATTCTGGTTCTCACCCAGAATAATTTTAGTGGTGATCTTCCTGAGGAAATTGGGAATTGCCAAGCCCTTTCCAACGTTCGAATTGGCAACAATTATCTAGTAGGTAGTATTCCTAAGATGATTGGAAATCTTAGTAGCCTAACCTACTTTGAAGCTGACAATAACAATCTTTCTGGTGAGATAGCATCGGAATTTGCCAAGTGTTCGAATCTCACCCTCTTGAATTTAGCTGAAAATGAATTTACTGGACCAATTCCACCAGAATTCGGACAACTTATGAACCTGCAGGAGTTAATCCTTTCTGGAAATAGCTTATTTGGTGATATTCCAAAGTCTATTCTGGGGTGCAAAAATCTTAACAAGCTGGATATCAGCAACAACAGATTGAATGGTACAATACCAAATGAAATCTGCAACATCTCTCGGTTGCAGTACTTGCTATTGGATCAGAATTCCATAAGAGGAGAGATCCCTCGTGAAATTGGAAGTTGTGCAAAACTTCTTGAATTACAATTGGGCAGTAATTATTTGACTGGAACTATTCCTCCTGAGATTGGTCACATTAGGAACTTACAGATAGCTTTAAATTTGAGCTTCAATCATCTTCATGGACCACTACCTCCTGAGTTTGGAAGACTAGACAAACTTGTTTCTCTGGATGTTTCAAACAATCGGCTCTCAGGTAATATCCCAGCTGAGCTTAAGGGAATGTTGAGCTTGATTGAGGTGAACTTCTCAAATAATCTGTTTGGAGGCCCTGTACCAACGTTTATACCTTTTCAGAAGAGTCCTAGTTCCAGTTTTTTGGGCAACAGAGGGCTTTGTGGAGAGCCATTGAACTCTTCATGTGGTGATCTTTATGATGAACATAAGAATTACCATCACAGGGTTTCTTACAGAATCATACTGGCCGTAATTGGTTCTGGTTTGGCAGTTTTTATGTCAGTGACTGTAGTTGTCTTGCTGTTTATGATCAGAGAGAGGCAAGAAAAAGTAGCCAAAGAGGCCGGGAATGTTGATGAAGGAACCGATGACAAACCAACTATAATGGCAGGGAGTGTTTTTGTTGATAATCTAAGACAAGCAATAGACCTTGAAGCTGTTGTTAAAGCAACTCTTAAGGACTCTAATAAGCTCAGCAGTGGAACTTTCAGCACAGTTTATAAAGCAATCATGCCTTCTGGGATGGTGATATCTGTAAGGAGACTGAAGTCCATAGACAAGACAATAATCCACCACCAGAACAAGATGATTAGAGAACTTGAAAGGCTGGGCAAAGTTTGTCATGCTAATCTAGTGCAACCCATTGGTTATGTTATTTATGAAGATGTTGCTCTTCTCTTGCATCAATATTTTCCTAATGGAACATTGGCTCAGCTTCTTCATGAATCTAGCAGACAACCTGAATATCAGCCTGACTGGCCTGCCAGGCTATCCATTGCCATTGGAGTGGCTGAAGGTTTGGCTTTCCTTCATCACGTGGCGATTATCCATCTTGACATTTCTTCTGGCAATGTTCTTTTGGATGCAAATTTTAAGCCGATGGTTGGGGAGATCGAGATTTCCAAACTTCTGGATCCAACTAAAGGCACTGCAAGCATTAGTGCAGTTGCTGGTTCCTTTGGTTACATACCACCAGGTATACTATTTTTTGGCATGCAATTCTCCCATATATATTCTTCCTTGTTACTTTTATTGTCTTTTGCATGCTTTATGTTACATTTCTTTTGTGATGCAGAATATGCATATACAATGCAAGTTACAGCACCAGGAAATGTTTATAGCTATGGTGTTGTTCTTTTGGAAATCCTTACAACTCGTCAACCAGTCGATGAAGATTTTGGTGAAGGTGTAGATTTGGTGAAGTGGGTTCATAGTGCTCCAGTTAGAGGGGAAACTCCAGAGCAGATACTGGATTCAAGACTTAGCACAGTTTCATTTGGTTGGAGGAAAGAAATGCTTGCTGCTCTTAAGGTTGCATTGCTATGCACTGACAACACACCAGCCAAACGGCCAAAAATGAAGAATGTAGTAGAAATGCTTCAGGAGATCAAGCAAAACTGAGGACAGCCAGACACTTGAGTTTTCTGTGCCATGATCTACAGTCTACACCATTGAAGATTTGATGTATGTGAAAGTCTCATGGATACTGAGGTACTGATGAGTTACAACTTATTACTTTAATAGTAGTCTTGTATCAGGAATTACTTTACATGGTGAAGGTGGTGTTTCAAAGTAAATTCATGGCCATTTGCATTGTTAGATCTTCACCTTTCTGGTTTGTCCAAGGGATTAATTGTGAAATGCAGCTTATCTATTTGAGTTGGATGCCAAATATGTTGGGGGAGTATACATGCAAGAAGAGACTGTGATGCAGGATATTTCAGTTACCATTGTATATGAGCCAGCCCACAGTTTTCATATTGTATTTGACTCATTTGGGAGATGCATCAACCTATGAATTAGTCACTTCCCATTATTAAAATTGAAAGCTGAAGTTTATTTTTGTTGACATTGCAGATTGTGCATCTGAACTGTGTCCGTGCATGTTGTACCTTCTACTGGATGTGTTTTACTGTTTAGACAGACACCTCAACCAGTTTCATTGCCCATGATATCATTATAAATACATATGTCCTAACAATGTAAGTTACTTCACAATAACAATGTTATCGTTTAACATAAAATATAACCTTTATGATCCAAAAAGAAAATAAGAAATATGGGAAAGTACCCTGGAATTTGGATCAAAATTCTTAACAAGTTTCTTGTATGACAACTTTTTTCTTTTTTTTTTTTTTTGGGTACATGTATGACACAACCTTATTCACTATCAACTGAAGTCAGATGTTAACAAATTTCTTATGTAACAAATTTTAATGTCTAGGCATCATATTATAAATATCTAGCATTCACATTTACTTTCATGAGAAATGAAAGCAGCATTGCCCTCACTTAGGGTCTATTTGGATTAACGTTTGATTGCACATACCATTAATCATTAAACCAATTACGGCAGCCACTCTGTTGATGCTGTAAAGACAACTCTGAATTGCTTGAATGTGCCAAGTATTCTCAGAACATTGAAGCCAATGAGGCAAGGCACCCATTAAGTGCCACTGTTAAAAGCAGTGTTATAAAACTCGGGCTAGTCATCGACTCATCGACGTGTAACAAATTTATAAGAAAGTGTCTATATATAATAAATTTGCCAAACAAACATCGGATAATAGCACGGGAATCAGTGGCAGATCTTGACTATAATTTTGGGGGGAGCCATTAACTAATGAATGTTATTTAATTTTATCAAAATTTCAAAGTAACAAATTAGTACAAAGTAATAATAAAACATATAAAAGAAATATTTACCTGCATTTAAAGTGTTGATCTTACTAAAATGTGTTTAATCATATTATTTTTTTTCAGATTTGTTCTTTGTGTCTTGTTAACAAGTGTCTTTAGGATATTGTTTAAAAATTACAAACAAAGTAGTTATTCATTGAAAATTTAAATAGATCTATTTATTTATTTTTTGACAGGAATATATATATTCTCAATATATTTAATATACAAATTTTCATAAAAACTTACTTTTTTAGATTCCTTAAATCAATGTCTTTAGGACACTCGTTAACATTTACCTTGTTATTTTTATATTTAAAAATAAAAGAGCTAAATTGTAACACTATATATAATTTAAAAATCAATACACGGTGCTGATCTTTTACACTCCCTGACACATCCTTACTCCAAGCCCAACGCACAGTACAAGCTAAGAGCAAGAGCCTGTAAAAGAGATGAAGATGAGCTATAAAAGTATGAGGCTATGAGCTAAGTAAGAGCTATAATAATAATAATAATAATAATAATAATAATAATATATAATAATAAGGAACAATCAAAAGACGCAAAAAGACATTGGTGCCATCCAGAAGCAAAGAGAAACGGGTGAGAGATGAAGATGCAGGTTGTGTATAGCATCGTAGGAGTTACAGACGAGCATGAGGTGTTGACAAGAGCTGCCATGGGGTGTTAAAAAGATTGGTTACAAATTTTTGGGGGGAGCCGTTGCTCGCTCCCGCCCTAAGGAAGGTCCGCCACTGAGAATAGTGGCACAGCACACACGATGTTACTTGATTGGCACAAGTTCGAGACCTAGGAGTTGCATTTTTGCGGAACTAGGGATTTTCAAGGAAATTTCTCATGAGAAGCGTGCGCATGAGAGGAGTTGACATTTAGGCGCGTGGGTGGTTGACAACCGAGTGTAGCTGAGCGGGTTCAACCAAGCCAAGTCAGTGTTTAGACCCGTCCAACTGCGGTTTGATGACGTCAACTTCGGTTCGGTTCGGTTCGATACCTTATCCGGTCAGATATACTGACCAGACCGATCAGAGGTCCGATTCCCGATTGAACTTGTTCAATTGCCGGTCCAGTCTAGATTTAATAACGCTTGTTAAAAGACTCGGTACAAAATATTGACCACCTCCTTCAACGAGGTCAAGCTTCTCGGTTCCCAATTGTTATTAGAGTACCTAATGCAAATATGCTTAATATGCAAGGCAAGGACTTTAGGCTTCCACATCCAATACTCTTTTGAAGTTACCCCAACCATATATGCAACAAGGTTACCTGCACTGTAGGGATGGCAATTGGTAGGGTTTGGGTAGGGTACTATAGTACCCGTCCCCATACCCACATTTAAAAAAATTACTCGTACCCGTACCCTTGTGGGTAGCAACCTCAATACCGTTACCCTTACCCTCTGGGTACCTAAATACCCACACCCGCACCCATTACCCGCATTTCAACAAAGAAAAAAATAGATAACAAAATGATCATAACTTAATTTAAAAAACCATCCAACGATGTTTCGAATGTATTCATTAAACATTACAAACCAGCGTATTATATCAAATAAAAATATGTAAAATATCCAAAAGAATTAAATAACAATAAGCCTCCAAAACAATAAATTTATCAAGTTGTAATTCCTGAACCAATGCCGCCGATGTTCTCCAAAACATGTATAATAAAATTCATACCTTATATTAGTTATACATTATAAACTTGTAAAGCAACAATTAGTAACAAACTGTTAGATTATCTTACCTCATCTTCTGAATCAGAGTCTTGAAAAGACTGCAAACGTTTGTCTTTCATGTGTAAATATTGCTTTGGTCAAGTTATACCAACAGAAACTAAAACAAAAAACAAAATTAATGGTTAGACTAAACACAAATTTCATTAAACAAATATTTTAATGCAATATTTATTACCTTCCTTATCATATTTTATCCAGCTTTGTGCACACATAAGCGCCTCCAAAGTATTCTCATGAAGCCTAGAATGATGAGGAGTCAACAATCTACCTCCTGTGCTAAAAGCAGATTCAGAAGCAACAAAAGAAATTGAGATGGCCAAAATATCCTTAGCAATCTTTTGTAATGTTGGAAACTTGATCTCATTTGTTTTCCACCATCCAAGTATATCAAATGTAGCACTCCTAGGCAATACCTTCTCTTATCGCGGTCATACCCATCCAATGAAAATTCATTGGAGATATTTAACTGCTCACCTTCACTCTTCAATCCAGTGAACAAACTTCTAAATAGCAGGGGTTAATATGATTTTTCTATCCTTGAAAGATGAAACTAAAAAACCTTCTTCAGTAATATTGAGATTGTAGTAGAATATTCTTACCAGTTTAGGACAGACATCCCCCTTCAGACCTACCATTCCTTCCAAGCCTTGAGCAACAATGTCTTCATGGAATTTGAACCCTTCTTGTGCAAAGTATTGGTAGCTCGTCCATCGTGGTTCCAAGATTTTTCTTTTTAGAAAAGTCGTGAAAAAGTGTGCGGCTTCTTGCATACATGTGAACCAAACATGAATGTTTATTCTTTCACGTATAGGAAACGATGGTGAATGTGATAGGAATGGTTGAGACGAGGTGGGTTGTATTTCTGATGGTAGAGGTTGAGGGGGTGGTGGATGAGATGTGGTAGGTTGATGGAGTGATTGTTGGGTTGGGTGAGGAGTAGAAGATGATGAAGCTCCTTTTCTGCGACCAAAAGATGGTCCTTTATCATAAGCAACTTTTGGCCTCTTTGAAGCTTTCTTTACTTTTGACGATAGTGCTTCAGGAGAGTGTAGAAGCAAAGATGCAAAGAAGGTTGATGGGAATGAAATGAGTTGATGGAGTTATAGTGAAGTTGAAGTGAGTTAAATGAGTTTAGATGGGAGGGTAGAGGGGAGTTATGAGGGAGTTAAGAGGGAGTTATGGAAGTTGGTGGGGCAGACGTGGAAGGGTAGCACATTAAAGAATCAGATATGGGAGTAAGTATTTTGGTTATTCTTGTTTCAGTGAATCGGTCATCACTATGAAGTTAAGTGAATCTGTTATTTATTTCTGTGTGAATCGGTTATCGGTCACTTATTTACATTAAGTGAATCGGTTACTAACTGTGAGCCGGTTATCTATATACATGTGAATCGGTTACTACTTTTGAATCAATTATAAATTTTTTGAATTAGTTATATATATACATGTGAACCGATTATCTATATACATAGGAATCAGTTATCTATATACGTGAACCGGTTATCTATATACATGTGCATCGGTTACTTTGAATCAATTAACATGTGAATCAGTTATTTATTAAAACATAATAGCCAGAAAAATATAATAAATAGTAAATCCTTTAAAAAAATAGTAAATATCAAATATTATATTTTAAAATTAAAATGTACTTTTTGGTTCTGTCAGAATGCCTACCCCATTCCCATATATTGGGCCAAGTATTGTTTGGTTTTAATGAGCCTGTCCATGTATCATCAGGCCATGTCGGTCAGAACCAATAAAAAATTGTTCATTCAGTTTTAACCAATTTTCCTACAAAATCCAAACCAAACCAAACTATTACGGGTTGGTTTGATTTCGATCCAAACAACCCAATTTTTTTTTAAAATATTAAAATATTAAATTATCATAGATATTAAAATATAATGAATAGTAAATATAAATTATAATAGATATTAAAATATAATGAATAGTAAATATTAAAATATAATGTTTTGTTCGGTTCGATTTTTGGTTTGGGTTCCGAGTCCATGAAACCGAGAACCGAATTAACCACGATCGATTTTGGTCAGGTTTGGTTCGGCTGGAACCGATTGACAAAAAATTTGAACCAAATAATCGCTTTTTATGCTATATAATGGATTCATTAGGGTCCAAGAATCGATTATATGGTAGAAAAATAATTGATTCCCGAAAGTGGATTTAAAGAATCAATTTATTTCTAATGCTTCACTCAGTTCGAATAAATTGACATGGAGATGTCATGCGCGTGTGCGAACATTACCGGGGGAACGTTACAACAAGACAAAATATTTGATTTTCATGAGAAAACATCAGTGGATCATTTGTGCCTAACTTGGAAAGATATTCTAATGCAAATCTAGCATCTAAATCTCTTGCCATGTGTTGTCTTCCAATCTGATTGTACAAGTCATTTTTATGAAACCAATTCTTTCATAGCCACCTAACTAATTTGCGAATGATCCATAAATATGAGACATGTCAATCCCTAACCTTTCTCATATTATTCTCCTGCATTACATCTGACTCACTCAATCTCCTCTGCGATGCCAACATTCCAGAATACTTATCTTCATTCAAATCATGGTTGTGGTCATCAAGGAAATATGTTATATACCAGCGGCTTGAGTTCATATCAATGTGAACTCTCAACTTGGCTGAGCATCCACACCTTGTCTCGGGCTTTGGGTCACGCTTGCGTTTTTCCATGGTCAAACTGCGGTCCTCTCTAAATCCTTACCTGTAACACACGAAACTTTGTTGCAATATTTCCCTTTTTGTTGTTTCTCAAAATCTTGCTTTTCCTAGCAGCAAAGCCATTCGCCTTTGCAAACCAATAATAAAACAGGTATGCCACCTCCCGACTTACAAAGTCGACATTCCTTAGATCGTATGGAGTTGGCTTCTTCAAATCCAACCTAGCAATGTCTTCCAACGACGTAATAGTCACACCATTTTCAGTATCCAAATCCTCAAAATCATTATCATCACAATCATGCATATCATCAAATTCACAGTCCTCTCTACCGCGTTTATCGTTGCATACATCCTCATCTTCAATGTCAAAGGATATGTCCTCCAGCCCCTACTAATATTTATTATCAAATTAATAACCTTAAAACTCATAACCACACGGTTGTTACTTACAAACAATGTTTGGACTATCCTACCTACCTCAACCTCATGATTTTCTTCTTCCATCCATTAAAGTCTTCTTACTTATTTTCCTATACAAGAGTTTTTTTTTATAAGCAAAATTATCATTGAAATGGTACAAGGGTACCACAACCCAAACAAGTACACAAAAGATACACCTTAACCCAGAAAACAACCTAACATATCAATTCTAATGGGACATTCCCCCAAAACAAGATGCGCACCAAACAACAACTAATTCTTTGCTGCAGCAGTGAGATCATAATGTCTAAATACTGCAGCCAATTTAAAGCCAAGACATACAACCTGCTCTAGCAAACTTATACAAATACAAAGCCAAAAAATAACATCACAGTAGCAGGGAAACAAAGAACTATAGCAAAATAGAACAGACCCTCTACCACCACTGAAACTTCAAATAAAAACCCAAGCTTTTCCTAGGATTTGAGAACCACACATTTCGAACCAAGTCCAAGAATTTATCTTGACTCTCTCAAGTATGTCTCTATTGGTTTAGAGAAAAGAAAATATTTACCACAAAATATAGGAAAGAACAGATAACACAATCTGATCTAATATCCTAATACCCATTTTCACCAAAACTAAACAAGAGCAAACTCATTTTTAGCATAACCAATGATGAAAGTTACTCAAGTATCATAGGGCAAAGAAAATAAATAGGGCAAAGAATACTCCCAATATTTAACACCAAGCATCTCTGAAATTTCCTTGATATTATCAAGAACAATATTTAAATTTGAGTGACGAAAGAAAAATCAAAGTGACAATTCTAAATGTAGGTGATAAATCAAAACAATGAGGGAGATGGACAACTCTAAATATCGGATTTTGAAAACTGTTGAAGGAACCCCAAATGTTCCTACCCAAATCCCTAAGCCGAAAAAATCAACAATCAAAAGGAAATAAAAAAATCAAAGGAAGGAAACATGGGTTTCAGAGGATTTACCCTGGAGCTCGTCGGAGCCACGGTTTATGGTGCCAGAACGCCCGTCGGATTTGTGTTTGTCTTCTTCGTCGGACTCTGACATTAGTGGTGGTCGTAGGAGGTATGAGCGAAGGCGAGCAAAGGTGAGTCGAAGGTTTGGATTTGAATGTGACGATGAGGGGGAGAGGACTTAGTTACAAATATGAGAAGTTAAAAAAGGATTTATTTGCAAAAGAAGGGAATCGGCTGGGAGCGCAAAAGCCCACTATAGATGGTCAAATTCATGATTTATGAGTGAACCACTTGATCTCATATTCCACCGTAGAAGCCATTGAGTCTTAAATTGTGCATTATTCATCACTTATAATTTTATAAAAATAAAATTATAAAAATTAATTTAAATAAAACACAAATAAATGTAAATAAACAACCTCATCATTTCCATTTCACCTCCACTGAACAGTACTTGGACTGAGTCCACAGTGCATAGGGTTGTGAATTGTGAGTGAGAGAGAAGAAGAGGAAGAAGAAGATGGCAGTGGGAAAGGAAGACGTAGAGATTGTGAAGGCTCGCACGGACAAGAGAGATTACAGAAGGATCGTCCTTCGTAACTCCCTTGAGGTTCTCCTCATCATCGATCCTGATACCGATAAGGTCAATTTCTCATCTCAATTTCTCGTCTCAATTTCTCTTATCTCGCGTTCTATGCTTCTCTCTCTCATGTTTAGTTTGTTGCAGTGTGCTGTTTCCATGAACGTTGGCGTCGGTTCCTTCAGCGACCCTCCTGGCCTCGAAGGCCTCGCTCATTTCTTAGGTTATTTCAATTTTCTATTTGTTTACGGTTTTGATCGCTTTGTTATTCTATTGTTATTGTTATGTGTAGTTTTCTATTTGCACTGGGAATCACACTGTTGCTAAGGAACTAATATTATATTAGCTTTGATGCTAGTAATGTAATGTTTTATTGGAGGATTCGTATTCGTAGGTCATTGATTGTGTAAAACTCAGTTACAAAATTCATATATTAATAGAAAGAAAAGAAATTATGTGGACTTCAGAAAAGAAAAAAAGGAGCTATTTATTGAGCACTTGGAACTCGTGATGTTTGTGTTGATACTTTGAGATTGAGAGTATAGCTACCCGTACATGGTACCAGTATGAGTATGGTTTATTTGGATACGTGGTTCATAGTTTTTTACATTATTATAAGACCTTTTTTTAATGTCAACCCGATACACAGTATGTGGTATGGGGATATGTGGTACGTAGGTTTAATGAGAAAACTTGAAAACTATGATTGAGACTTTAATGTAGTGTGGCTAGGAGCAAAATATATATTAAGTTATGGTGTCTTTTTTTTTTTTTTTTTTTTTTTTTAAGGAAATTAAGTTATGGTGTTTGGACATTATTGTTTATGCCAAAGAGATACATTTTATTAGGGTTGGGTGTGGAATATTTATCCATTTCAAAAGATTTAATTTTGGTCACTTGTTTTTTGTATCGACAGAGCACATGCTGTTTTATGCTAGTGAAAAGTACCCGGTGGAAGATAGCTACTCCAAATATATTACTGAGGTATACGATAAATTGTTAATGTTCAGATGTTCGAGCCTTTTTGCCTCTGAAACATGCATTGGAATTTTCTTACTACTCTTTGTGGATGTGGTTGACTGGTCTTTTAGCCCTTCGGTCCTATATTCCATATCTTCAGTATTATTCCTCCATAGTTGTGTGATGACAATGAAGTTGAAGATTCAATCTTTGTTAGCACATAGGCCTTTCCCAGTTACAGATATAAGATGTCAGTCATCATGGGAAACTGTTCATCATTTATAGAAAGCATTGCTAGACTATTAGCTTCTGGGAAGCCTTGATGCATTTTAGAATATATGATTCAATTTTTTGGTCAGTGCTTGAATTTCAATTAAGTTATATGATGGAGAACTGAAAAGTAACCCTTTTTACTTCCAAAAATTGAGTATTTTGGCGGTTAAAATTAATTTCTGTTGAACTCTTCTGAGATCGGAGGCCTTTGCCATGTTGATTTTCTTTGGGGTCTTGTATTTTGTGGGTTAGGCTCCGTGTAGGATTTCTTCTATGCTACTGCTATTTTCAATTTTAAGCAAGTAATATACTAATATTTGAGAAGGGGCTTAGCTAGCTAATTTAGCTTGTGATATCTTTTTCAGTATGTGTTTGGGTTACTTAATTGTTTTTGAACATGACATCAAGTACAAAAAGTCGAAACTTCATATTCCATATAATTATGCTGATAAAAAGAAGTGTAAATTTTAAAATAAGTATTACACTCTAACCTTCCTTTTATTTTTCTGAAATTCTATAGGCACACCCTCTACTTCTAAAACTCACTAATAGTTGTCTTCGCACTACCATTAAGTGCTTCCTATGCATATATGCTAGTGAACATTAGTTCATGCAATAAGAAAATGGGCAAAACCACTTAAAATGATCTGATGGGATATTTAAAGGGTCCAAAAATTGATGCTTAAAATTTATTGAATGAGTTGATTTGGTTTTCTAAGTAGTTTTGATTATTTCCTAACTGTGTTAACTATTTTTAATAGGACATGCAAGGATGGAATTTGTAGTAGCGTGAATTATGTTATGCTTTTAGTTTCATGCATTTTTCCTCAGATTCCCCTGTGCAAGTATTTAATATTGTATCGGCTGGGGTTTAGAAAGCTGAAGTAGTTCCATCCTTTTTTAAAATTATTTCTTACATTTGTATGCTACTCACTTTTTTTTGGGTTATCTCTCTGTGCTCTGCCTCCCTGACAGCATGGAGGAAGCACCAATGCTTTTACATCTTCTGAGCAGACCAACTATTTTTTTGATGTTAACACAGATGGCTTTGAAGAGGCTCTTGACAGGTAGATTCTGATTTTCTTGTTGCTTTTTTTGTCTTGTAAAAAACACGATTATAGAAATTCTGAGCTTGGGGTATGGTTTGTCTTACAGATTTGCGCAGTTCTTCACTAAACCATTGATGTCTGCTGATGCTACCATGAGGGAAATTAAAGCTGTTGACTCTGGTTAGCTAATCTTTTTGTGTGTGTTTTTTTTAAGGATATCTTTAGTATTTTTCCCTCCTTGATTTGGCTTCTTATCTGAATACTTCTCCTCTGCTTCGTTTCTCTCAGAAAACCAGAAGAACTTATTATCTGATGGATGGAGAATGAACCAGGTATCTGCTGTTGCTTTTACAGTTGTATGGTAACATTGTTGTTTGAAAAGAGAATTCAAAATTGTTTTTATGAAACAGTTTTTGCAATAGTATTAACATGGAGCAAAAGCTCTATTTTGTTTAGGATGGATATAGTTTTAATATTCAAGATATTTTCTGTATCCATATATCTCTGCATGACTGAGGGATGCTAAATTGGTCTAGAATGCTGTAGATTATGTTTCAAAGCTGTAGATAATTCGTTTCTTGAAATCAGGTGCTGGATATGGTTATCCAATACATGTTTGTGCATGCACTTGTTTTGTTGCTTCAATTGGATGCTGCATTAATTAGAAAGATCAAGATGTTTGGCAGTCTATCATTGTTTCAGCATTACTTTTCAAGATTCTCTGCTTTAAGGATGCACTTTGTGGAAATAGTCTCGTCCTTGCTTTCATTTTGGATGTGCTGTGCAGTTTTTACTAATAATGCTGATTTGTTGAGTGTAATGGAACAAGTTGAAACTCAGTTCGTTAATTACTGATACTTGAAGGTCTTGCGAAATTATTTGGATTGTGAATTCACTGAAGGATATGAAAATTTGGAAGAATGATTGGTCCTATCCTGAGGTGGATGCCTCCAGCCAGATCATTTTGATAGGAAATTGAGGAAATGGCAGGGGGGTTGTCTGTCTTGTCTCTCAACCTTGGATTGACTGATCTCAAATCTCGATATATTTTATCTTGCATTTACTAGACCAATGAAATAGATTCATGATGTATTTCTGTTATGCAAGGAGACTGGACTAATTTGTTACATTTTCAATTCTCTTTGTTTATCCGTTTTCCTTCTTCCCCCCTTTGTTTATCCTCCCTCTAGTTATAGTTTCTTTCTTCAATATGTATTTCAGTAATTTACTAGCATTTAAAGTTGTCTTTTAAGCCTCTCTTGGAGAAACATTTATGATCTCTCTCTCTCTCTCTCTATGTGAAACACTACAATCTGTACAGCTTCAGAAACACATCAGTGCTGAAGATCATCCGTATCATAAATTTAGCACGGGTAAGTGATTGATTTATTTTTTCAAACACTAAAAGGCTTACTTTAAATATTTACACCATACTGCTTGCTGTGTATTTGCTGTGTATTAATAGTTTGTCTATTCTTCCTTTCAATTGGCATGTATGCTGAGCAACATGTTGTTTTCATTGATGCTGCATTAACTATTTAAGTTATTGTATTTTACTATGTCAATGAACTCATACCTAGTTGTGCCTTTGCTTACCAGTACAAAACCTTTTACATCATCGTGGTATTAATATTTCTTCCTAATTAGATTTTATTGTTGAAAGTAATTGGCTTCTTGATGAACATAATAATGGATGTCAAAAGCTAGATTTTATATTTTTTCTGACTTGTTTTCTTTTTGCCTTGTTAGAGTATGAAGACATATGTGGAACTTTTTTTTTCCCTTCACATTAGGAAATATTTGCAAACTGATGCTTTTTCATGCTTCTCATCACCTGCTTTTTTCTTATCCACGCTCATTAGCTTTAGGAATCTGTATTTCTTTGAATTCTATATCTTGAAATGCATTATTATGTATTCAAATTAATTTCGTCTAAGGTGGAGATAAACTCTTGGAGTATTTTGGTACAAACTTCTTTGAAGTATATGGGGAATGCTGTGGCTGCACTTTAGAAATGCAGACCTTATGTTTTTAGATTTTCTTGGATATTGTTCTTGCCTCACATTGAGAGCTGCTGACTTCTGAGCCAAATGGAGGATATTTCCCTATAATTTTCATGGAGTTAATTAATTTATAAAAATCTTGTAGTGCCAAATTTTAATTGTGCTTTTGAATGAAAATTAACTTCACGGGTGTGTACATGAGTATCATGTCATTAATATGATTTTGCACATATCTGGCTCTGGTGATTAGTGCTTGAAATTATATATAAAGTATGCTTAACTTTGTAGGATTTATTCTAAAATAAATTGTCCAAATTATGCTGTAATGTTTGTCATTATTATTATGGTTGTAATCTTGTCATCACGATCATTACTTGTAGTGCTCTAAAAATTTCTGTTTTGTATAGGGAACTGGGACACGTTGGAAGTTAGACCAAAAGCAAAAGGATTGGACACAAGGAATGAGCTTATTAAATTCTACGAAGAAAACTATTCTTCCAATCTAATGCGTCTGGTTATATATACAAATGGTAACATATATTTGGTAACTTATATTGTCTTTACAAAATACAGGTTCAACTGTTTTTCCCCCCTTCAAATGGCTACAATACAATTTGTCCATGAATATTTTCAGAAAGCCTTAATAAGATTCAAAATCTTGTGGAAGAAAAGTTCCAGGATGTTAGAAACATTAACAGAAGTTGTTTCCATCCTCCGGGTCAGCCATGCAAATCAGAGCATTTGCAGGTATACATGTTATATTGGCGACTAAATGGTAAATTCTAATTAGCTCCTTCGTTATTGATTCTAATGTATGTCCTGTTTTGGCTTTCTGGTTTAGATTCTTGTCAAGACTGTCCCAATAAAAGAAGGTCATAAATTGAGAATTGTATGGCCAGTAACCCCCGAGATTCGCTATTACACGGAAGGGCCATGCAGGTATCTTGGTCATCTTATTGGCCATGAAGGAGAAGGTTCTTTATATTACATCTTGAAAACATTTGGTGGGTTCTATACATCTGTTGCATATTTCATTATCAAATTTCTAGGAAATGTTCCTTACCTTGTTTGAAATCTGATCCTTCTATTTTATATACAAGATCTTGCCTATATTAATGAAAATTTTAGAACAGCCCTGTGACCATAAATCTGTATTTCAGAATGCTACTTTCTTCCCTATCCTTTTTATTGTTCAGATATCTTAAAAATGGTTTTTAAAGCCAATTAAAGGAGGATGGACTTTTTGTTTAGAAGTAGTTTTCAGTGTCCTATTATAATTATTTTCCCCCCTTGTTCTTCTTAAAAAGTGTTGGATGATTAATAACAGACCTATGAAGTTTCAATAACTCTTGTTCCTTTTCCTTTTTTATGCAGTTTTTACAATATTATATATTCCTTGTCTTTTTTTCTCTCTCGTTTTATTAAACAATATAGGCCATCCTATAGTAGTTTTGATTTCATCACAAAATGGTGGGTATGGGACATGTTTATTTCCGTTACACAAGTATTCGGCCCAATACTGTTTCATCATTCATTTTGTATAGCCTAATGTTGTCTTAATATTATTTTCTCATTAAAATGGCCCATATCTCCTCTCTTTCTCTCTTCCCTCTTTCTCTCTTCTCTTTTTCTATCATACCAAACATAGTGTAAATAATACAGCATCAGCTAAAATAAAACCCCAAATCAACAATATTACCTGAGTTCATCAGTTAATACAGGCTGCCACATCTCTTGAAAAATTCTGGCAGTTTTCTACAATCCTAAACACCAAATTGCTGCATACATTGCATCACCATAAGGCCGTGACATTTTATTTTACTCCTTTGAAATCTTCTGGAATGACTTAATAGGATTTGCTTAAAATTTTCAGGAAGGATCAATATTCGCCAAAAATACCAAAATGTCTATGCCCCATGTGTCTAGAAATGTATCAGTGTAAGAAATGACAACTAGCCTCAATCAGGGAAAATAAACATAATATAAGCATCAGGAGGGAGTGCTTTGTGTGATTTGTGAAACTGCTATAATTATTAGCATTAATGATGATCATTAATTATTGTAATGAAAGGCTTTACATTAGGTGGAGCATCAGGTTTCCTCCTTATTTGGGGAAAACTTAAAGGAGTTAGAGTAATTATTTGGCCTGTACATTGTTTTATTTGTTAGAAAAAAATTGTTAAATTCGCTTTTTCTTTAATAAAAATACATCTAAAACCCTATGTAAGTCTGTAAATGTTTGGAGGTTTTCTAATATTAAATTGCAACCAAAATATTGCACAAGCAAGAAAACAGTTTTGGAACATGGCTTGTATGGCTTCGACTTTTTGTTTGCACAAAGGGAAATGTAGTTTCTATTGTTGTTGTTAAGAAGGTGGGCCTTTTTGTGAGTTTGGGTTTTAGCCTTAGTAGCTTGTATTATGTGCAAGTGCAGCTCTATTTGCTGTGCATAATGAATACACTTATTTGGAACCTAATAATTGAGTTAGTACATCCTAAACAAATAATCATTTTTCTCGCACTTCCTTTCTCCCTCAGTCCCTCTTTCTACATAGAATCAGGGCCAGTTAAAAACACGACTGTTGACCCATTATTCTTAACATAATGGATGACTAGTCCTTTTGGCTGTTACCTTGATCATGGATATACATATGATCCTCTGAAGTCTGGATCAGTGTTTTTTTTTTTTTTTTTTTTGATAAATTCATGTGGGCATATTCTACCTTCTATATATTATGAGCTGTCTCATTACCCCCCAAAAAAATTTCCGATCTGCAGGATGGGCTACAGGCTTATCTGCAGGTGAATCAGATTGGAGTTTGGACTTTTCTTTCTTTAAAGTAACAATTGATCTTACTGATGCTGGTCATGGTTAGATTTCTCTTTCTCTCCCTCTTCTCCATTTTTCTTATTTGTTGTACATATGAAGCCACTTTCAATAAGTTTTACCATGTTAACCTCTCTAAGCATGAAGAATGCTCGTCATGGCAGACATTACATATTTGTTATTTATTAAAAAGAGAAAAAAAGAAAAAAAAATCTGAATTCAAGGTCTGTTAAGCATTGTTTATTGATTCTATAAACTCATTAGAATTTTTGGCTTGGTTTTGTAGAGCACATGCAAGACATCATAGGGTTGTTGTTCAAATACATTGAGCTTCTACAGAAGTCTGGTGTTTGTAAATGGATATTTGAAGAGGTACGGATATAGATTATGGTTTGATATATCCTTTAGTTTTTGGTTCATGCTTTCCTTTTTTGTTTTCCCAATCAAATCTTATTATTACTATAATACTATTACTTATTATTTTTGTAGAGCCTAACAAATTAAATATTGGATTTATGTTTAATTTAATGTCAATTGCCTTTGTAATTTTTTTGTATACCTTTTGTTAAGAAGTATTTCTTGACATCCTGTCCTCTTTTCCTGTAACCCGTTCTTCTTTCTAATATTTGTTTTTTCAAAAAAAGAGCGTAAACAACTACCAATAAGCAACGAAAGGAACAAAGAATAAGAAAGTTTAAAAGGGGTGAGTGGTGTCTGAGTATTTTGGTGTCTAATACACAATTTAATTTGTCCCCTGCACTTAAGCCTGCTGAAATATATTAGACTATTAGTGGTGCTTAGAGGTTTTTGCATCATGGTTGTCAAAATCGCGATCTGGAGCGTAGAATCGTACGCTTCTACGATCCTGCAGGTCCTGAGCGATCCCATGCCGGAGCAGAATTGGAAATTGGTGGTCTCGGGTGGGATCACCTCGAAAAATCGTGAACTCGTCAAATCGGTCGAGTTTTGCGACCCTGAAAACAGCACACAGAAATAAGATTCATGAGTCGGATTCGTGACTGTGCGACCCCTTTCGACCCTTTCTGATCTTCCTTCTTCCTTCTGTTCTGCACCTCCTTCCTCCTTCTCTGCTGGACTGTTGTGCCGTTTTCTATTCTACACACATTTGCAAATGACAAAACCTAGCTTGATTATGCTATTGCGGGTCAGGTCCAGTGTTCAAACGATTTTGGGCTTTGTTTTTGGGTTTATATTAAATAAATATATCCCCCTCTTATATTAAATATATGGGTCCAGTGCTCAATCAAACCATAAACATTAATATTCAATAACAATCAAATATAAAATATATATATTAAAACATTAATAATAAAATAACTATAAAATATTTATCAATACTTGAATTATATTTATATGTATTTAATTAATTCTTTATTTTAATAATCACTATTAAATTTAAAATAAATAGTAAAATATTAATAATAAAATAACTATTATAAAAATATGTATACTTTTATTTGAATTTTATTCATATGACTATCTATTAATTAATCACTTTGTTATATTTTTATATTAAAATATATTTAATATTTTTGGTAGGATCTTACGATCCGTGTTACGACCCACGATTTATGATCCTGTGAACCCATCCCAATCCTACGTAGGATCTCGAGTTTGACAACCTTGTTTTGCATAGTTGTGTTTAATGTGGATCCGTCAAAACAAAGGAGGTAATAATCTTTAATTATATGAAGAGCTTCTAGTCTAAGGTAATGACTAAAGAGATGCTTTTCAAAAGTCTATTTCTACCATATGATAGCTATTAATCAACTCTTCTTCAGTTGTTTTGTGCCTTTCTGGACATCCCGATAATGATCAACTGTCACTTTTAATAGCATATAGTGATTTTGATACTTAAATTTTGTGAATTATCTTTTTTTTTTTTCTTTTCTCTTATTACAAATTTACAATAAATTTTTCAAGTGAAAATAATTTATAAATAATCACTTGAAAATAATGATTGCAAAGGTTCTTAAAGATTTTGTCATAATGTATTAAGATGGCTTGTATTTAATTGGGTTTAGAGTGTTGTGAGTCTCAGTAAACAGTATGTGGGAGTATTGAGATCATGGTTTGAGTGTTGAGCTGATACTCCTTGCAAGCATCATTGATCATAATGAATTTCCTGTATGCTTCACCTGTGGAAATAGGCCTATAGTTTGCTGTAGGTCGAACAACATTAAATTTGGTATCGGTTTCACTTCTCCCTATTTTCTGTTTGTGCACTTGGTTTCAATGGATTCTAATGCAATTTCCCATGTTCATGAAGCTTTCTGCTGTTTGTGAGACCAAGTTTCATTATCAGGACAAAGTTCCTCCTATTGGTTATGTTGTTAATATTGCATCAAATATGCAGGTACTCCATTTTTTTCTTTTGATAAATAACTTCTCAATGGGATTGTATGTTGTTTGCAGTTCCTCTTCCTGAAAATCAGGATATTAATGCACCTAAGTTATTTTACAGCAATATCCTCCGAAAGATTGGTTGACAGGATCGTCCTTGCCTTCTAAGTTTAGCCCAAGTGTCATTCAAATGATACTAGATCAGCTTTCTCCAAACAATGTTCGGTAAGTATTTTAAAATCAAAGCTGTTAATTTATTTATATATGAAGTATGTTGAGGACCAAGTCTTTTAAAAGCTTAAGCTGTTATTCCACCAAAGAGGATTTTAATAGCATGTTTGGTCCTGCGGTGGGAGCATCTGGAAGCACGTCAAAGGAGAAGCTGCATATTGTAGCTTATGCAATGAAACGCGATTCCGAGTGATTCTGACGCAGATCCAAACAGTTAGTAAGCTGTTTGGTGGAGGTTCATGAATGGTTATATATCTGACTAAGTATATAAGATTGTTTCATTATGTCGTTTGCAAGACTTTAATTATTACTTTTCATATGTGCTTGCGCACTACTCTTTTATCCTTTGAGCAGATTATGTTCACATTTTATGTGATGTATGCAAATTTTCCAAATGCATTCAAATGTTGGAAAGATAACTAGCTTAACAGATTTTCTTTTGTAAAAATTGTGAAAATTTAGTAATCAATTACTGATTTATCTACTGGGTACTTTTTCATGGCCCTTTTTTGTTTTTTTGATAAAAAAATATAAAATGACATTTAAGGTTTATCCATTGAACAAAAATTGTGTTCCCGGGAGCATGATTGAGCTTGGTTTTGGTAGAAAATATTTGTAAAAAAAAATGGCAGCCTCAAGACCAATTTGGGAAATTGTAAAGTAAATTATACAATTTGATTAGCTTTCTTTGTGAAGATTGGCTAACATTGTGGCAGTACGATTTTGAAGGTGGCAGATTTAGCACGTCATATGCATGATATCTCTTATGCAGGCCATGCCCTGGTTGAATATAATATAATCGAATATAAATTTATCCTATATTTGGAGTATCAGAAACCTATCGACTAGTGCCTGGAGCTCAAATTACAGCTTCATTGATTATTGTTTCAGTTGCTTTCTGAAAGCAATTTTTTTATTTAATTGATGGTATTTGTTATGATTATTTGTGTTTTTACGTCTCGGGCTGTGACCTCTTGATTGCAGTTAAGCTAACTCATTCTCTGTCCTCCAGAATCTTTTGGGAGTCAAAAAATTTTTGAAGGGCGTACTGATCAGGTGGAGCCATGGTATGGAACTGCATATTCCATTGAAAAGATTACTGACTCTGTGATTCAGGTCTGTTTCTATGAAAAATTATGCCCTATTTTTGGACTCGAGTCTCGATGATTAATTTGCATGCTTTTCTTTTTGCAATGTGGAGTTCATTATATCTAATTATATAGTAAAACTGTCATGAAATAATGGAACTTGATTGTCCTATATGTGCTTGTATTTGCAGGGGTGGGTGCTTTCTGCTCCTGATGAAAATTTGCATCTTCCAGCTCCTAACATATTTATTCCAACTGACCTTTCACTCAAAATTGTGCAAGAGAAAGTATGCCATAATATTCAATTTTTTAGGGTCGGTTTGCTTTGTTTCCATATTCCTATTTTCATTTCCGATATCCAAAATAATTACAAAACTGTCATCTTGTTTTAATTATGTTTCATATTTCCAAGGATTTGTATAGGAAACAGTGAAAAGAACAAAATGAAAATAAGGTGACAGTTTTGTAATTATTTTTGAAAATAGGAAATGAAAATGGAAAATTGAAAACAAAACAAACAGGCTCTTAGTATTATCTATGATTTTCAGCATGGTTATGTTGATTAAATTATTAATATGTTGAAACAGGTAAGGTTTCCAGTTTTGTTAAGCAGGTCATCTTATTCAGCCTTGTGGTACAAGCCGGATACATTGTTTTCCATTCCCAAGGCTTATGTAAAGATTGATTTCAATTGCCCATATGCTGGAAACTCTCCTGAGGCTGAAGTTTTGACCCATATTTTCACGGAGTTGTTGATGGATTACTTGAATGAATATGGTAGGTTTCTGGGTTTACGCCTACTTCGCTTTATACAAGGTTATTTATCCACTAAGGTGTCTACTTAGTTGCTAAATACAAGTTGAAGAAGTACTTACTGTGTCTTATCTTTCAGCTTATTATGCTCAGGTTGCTGGTTTATATTATCGAGTAGATCACTCAGATGGTTTCCAGGTATTGTGTATAATATAGTTTAGTTTGCAAGATTTCAATTTCTATATAAGATCAGTAAGTATTAATCTATGACTATAATCAATAATATATATGGTCCATTTCAAGTCTAAGAGAAAATATGATCTACCGTGATTTCAAAATGAAAATGATATAAGTATATTTTTATGCCATTAGTTAAGTCTACGTTTTTATGATTGATTAAGACAGTAAACATTATTTAAAGGATCACTGAGTGGGATTCTGATTATCTTAATTTTGAAAGTACAATGACTTGGTTGAATTGAATTGAGGTGGACAATGTTAACACATAATTTAGAAGTGCACTTCTGCTTGTTTTAATGAACAAGAGTTTCATTTATCAATCAACTCCTTTTCCGTATCTTAATTAAACCTTTGAGTAACTGCTATTGCTTTGGCTGCTTTCTTTTTATGATATTATTTGTGTGGGAGTTTAAATGAAAATAGAAACAGAGGAACACAAGAATAAGCCTCGTCATATATTTGCTCTCGTCCCTTTGTCTATGATTGAGTGTGTTATTTCCATTCTCATCATTAAAATGCCATTTTATTCTTCAGGTGACTCTCCTTGGTTATAATCACAAGTTAAGAATCCTACTTGACACTATAGTTGAAAAAATTGCAACATTCAGTGTGGTAACTGACAGGTTCTCGGTTATCAAGGTACTGTATAACTTCTTGTATGACATTTAGTTCACTCATCCTTGTCCTGTGATGATTGAATTGATTTTTTTATTTTGTATACAACGGGGCATGGCTGAGTTTTTGGTGTTTTCTCGTCTTTCACATTTTGCCTTTTTCCATCAAACGTGGCAATTACTTTCTTACTTTAATTTTTTAAATTATTATCATATTAGGAAAATATGTTAACAACAGAATAAGAACTCATGTTGAATATTTGATTTATAAATTATCAATGTAATCCATTTTAAATAAAAACTTTTTTTTTTTTTTTGTATTGATTTTTAGTCAGATTTTTATTTTTTTCATATACCCTTTTACCAGGAAATGGTAACCAAGGAGTACCAGAATTTAAAGTATCAACAACCCTATCAGCAGGCTATGTACTATTGCTCATTGTTACTACAAGATCAAACCCGACCCTGGATGGAACACCTAGAAGTACTTCCTCTTCTTCAAGCTGAAGATCTTGCTAAATTTGTACCTGCAATGCTCTCAAGGACCTTTTTAGAGTGCTACATAGCAGGTTCTTATGTGTTTCTCTCAGTTTTTGGTTCGCAAGTTGTTTTTATTTCAATTGGACTCGAAACATTTTAACTAAAATTTTCTATACAGGAAACATTGAAAGTCATGAAGCAGAGTCAATGGTTAGGCACATAGAAGATGTTCTGTTTAAGTGTCAAAAACCAATATGCCAGCCTTTATTCTCATCCCAGCATTTGACAAATCGGGTTGTTAAGCTTGATAGTGGCTTGAATTACTTCTACCCTTCAAAATGTCTTAATTCCGATGATGATAATTCTGCTCTTGTGCACTATATACAGGTAAATTTGCTTATTTGTAATAGTTGTTTGTTGTACATTTGTATTAAAATTAAAATACATTTGGCTGTACTGACTGGATTGTGATTATCCTACCATTTTGGACAGAAAAAACTACCGGCTTACATATTACCTGTTTTATGTAATTTATTTTGGCTGTCTACAAAGTCTCAAATTGCTGCGAAACAAATTCTGCATAGCTTTGGTGGAGCCTAGGCCTTAAACAGTTAAACTATTTCCAAGTCACTATATTGCTTGAAGACTTTAATTGGGTTCTTTAATCTAGTCGTGAAAATGGAATCTGATTGAAAATTATGTTCATGTTAATTATTGGACAACAAAGTGTTACATATTTCACCCAATGCCGATCTAGAATCAAATTGTCCCTGAATTTTTATCACTTTTATTTATCAGCCTTCAATCTTCATGTTACATTTTACATCTTTTAGGTCTTTTTGGCATTCCCAATGTAAGTAGATCGTCCTTTCAACTGAATAATTTGAGTTTCTTATAAATAGATTTGTTGAAAATTTGGTTTTTGATGAGTCCAGTGAGGCTGTTTGATCCATGTAACCTATTTAGTGGTATAAGACTTAGGGTTGTTAGCAGCTTACCAAAAAACAGAACTGTTCTTGGATGGAAGTTTTGTTTGGTATTTGAATTTTTATTATTTCACAGGCTAACAATGTTCTCAGTTTCTTCTGTTTATATTTAGTCTTTTATTTTTCCCCTGCCTCGGTCCTGTCATTTGATTCGATGAATTGTTTATCATTGTAATATGAAGCCATTGTTGCTTGTAACCCTCTTGAGGGATCTGTAGGTTGGTCGAGATGACTTTAAGCTGAATGTTAAACTTCAGCTTTTTGCCCTTGTTGCAAAGCAACCGGCCTTTCATCAGCTTCGATCAGTTGAGCAGCTAGGGTACATTACTGTACTCGTGCAGAGGTATGTCTAACTGTAGGGTCCCTCTTATCCGTATTTAGCATGAAAGAATTGCACTTGTTTTTAACGTCAGTTTTGAACATATGTAGGAATGATTGTGGTATACATGGACTACAGTTTATTATCCAATCCACAGTAAAGGTATTTGGAATGAATATAAAATAATTTATAATTCATGATCTCGCCACTTAATCCTAGTACTCTGCTTCCTCCTCTCAGGGTCCTGGAAACATCGAGCAGAGAGTTGAGGTGTTTCTCAACATGTTTGAGACCAAACTTCGTGAGATGACAATTGAAGAATTCAAGGTTTTATATATAGTTCTAATATATTTTATTTATTCGTGTTCTAGAATATTTATTTCCTTGCTTCAAAAAAAGAATATTTATTTCCTAATCATGATTGAGGAAAGAATGATTCTTCCCCATATTTTTGGTAGACATGCGAGAGCTACTCCTTGGATGTGAGTTTGAATTAACTTCTAATCGGAAGCATGAAATACAAAGAGGGATCATATCTACATATTCACTCGATGTGCACGTGCATGTACTGATATACATTTAGTTTATGTGCTTCATTAGGAGTTCATGTGCATCATCATCACAATTAAGGATGGCAATGTTTGCACATCATTTAGTTTGATTACTTATTGTACTATTTCAATTGGTGCACAGGTTTTATAAAAAAAAAATAAAAATCAATGCACTTGAGTGTGTAAGGATCGCTACTGTATAAGGAAAAAGGAAGTCAATAAAGTACATTATGATAATCTTAAATGCTGCATGTTATTATACTGAAACTAAACTTGAATGTGTTGCAATTTCACAGCTGAAACATTGTTTGTCAAATGTTCATCGGAACAGAGGCATTAAAGCTTCAGAATCTGTGTTTCCTGGAAATATTGTTATTCTCTTCCGATTAATGCTTCATGAGTAATTTGATTAGATCAGTTTAGGAGGACTTAGAATCTATATGTGATTAGATCATTTTCTCATATTCATTTATATCAACTTAGCGATGGGACATAGCTGGGGTTGGATTATATATATTGTACCTAACAGCTTCAGCTTTTAGAAGAGTGGTCTTTGACACGTATATATGAAAAGTTTTTCCAAGTTGAATTTTCTGGATCTTCTTTTAACTGAGCCTCTTAAACACATCATGATAATTTGTGCCACTAATTGTGTTTTAAATACCGGTTATACATCTGACTTCTGAAACGCATGCTTGTATGCAGAGCAATGTAAATGCATTGATAGATATGAAACTAGAGAAACATAAAAACTTGAGGGAAGAATCGGCATTTTTCTGGCGAGAGATTACCACTGGAACTTTGAGATTTGATAGGAGAGACTTTGAGGTATGACTTGAAACTTCTAATGTAATATAGAATCCCCTTCCCTCGATCTTTATTCCCTTGTTTTGTTACTTCTGTTTCTATATTATATATATATATATATATATATATATATATATATATATAGTATTACACTTGAGCTGAATTAGTGATTCTATTGTGCGACTTTTGAACAGGTTGAGGCATTAAGGCAGCTTTCACTTCAGGAATTAATAGATTTCTTCAATGAATATGTCAAAATCGGTGCATCTCAAAAGAAGACTTTAAGTGTGGGAGTTTATGGGAAGCTGCATTCTTCTGAATACGAAGCAGAAGCTCCACAACCACACTTATCTAAAATAGATGACATTTTCAGTTTTAGAAGATCACAGTCTCTTTATCCTTCATTTAAAGGACTTTCTGGGCAGATGAAATTGTAGCGAGTGTATGCTCCATGTTTATGAAACTTATTTTAAATATATATTTTATCATATCATTAAATTATATCATTAGATCCAAGTACTTATCATACCATCATTAAATTGATCACATTTATCAAAACCTCATCCAAACATACATTAAGTCTTGCCAGTTGCCTGCATGGCCGAGCCCTGGAACGAAGTTGGTGACACTTTATGAAGTCTGAGCCTGTTATTCAATTGTTCCAGAGTTTGCGGCTTTGAATCGCATGAGAGATTTTGCTGGTAACCATGGGAGCACAATGTGCATGTATTGATTCATTGCTGTTATCACTTATCAGGTGAAGAAAATAAGGATTGTATCCAGGAAGAGAGTTTTTAAAATGTAACTAGTGGGTCTAACAATTATGGTGGGGCCACATGCTAAAAGTTGTATTTGTATTTCTTTAACATGATCATTATATTACAGGAGATGATTTATTTCTACTGGAATGTATAAATCAGGTTGGGAACCCAGAGTTAGAATGAGAAAATGAACGGTATGAAATTTGTCTTGTATTGTTTTTTACTACTGGATTTCACACTGGCTTTTGCGTGAATCATTGGCATGAAAAATTAAGTTAAAAGAAGTAAAAGAATACTTGCCTTTTTGGCTGTTATATATTTGGATAAAAAAAGAAAACATACTCAATTTTTTCAATTATATTGTTTCAAAACAAAATGTAGACGTTACTCGCCTATACGTGAACCAATCACCTACACCTACACCTACATGATGGTATTTGCTAGCAACAACGTAACGGAGGTAGCCAATCAATATAGATTGATTCCAAATCTAATTTATATCCGGTATACACCTAGGGGTGCATAAGAAATGTATTAAATCGATTCGGTCACAACTTTGAATATGGAATTCAAAGGAATGATACTAGGAATCATGAAATTACAATGAAATAGACAATCAACCAACAATTATCAAATTTGAAAAAAGTTAGAAGAAATGGTTTGATCTTTTTATTTTGATTTCTCAAACTGAGAGATCGATGAATCGGGATCCTAATGCATATAGATACAATGGACAACAACAATTGAACCAAAATGGATGACTCTAATAAATCAATGAGAAGTCTGATGGAGCCCGAATCCAAAATATATTGTATTAAGATGTCATATATATAGAAATGTATTAAATGGTGTTTCCGACTCTACTCGGATTAGTCGGAGTCCAGTAAGATTTCCGAATACCAAGGATCTCATATCAAGAAATAGAGTTAGTGTAAATTAATATATGTATGAACATACATATATAACTTTATTCCAGCAAGTATAGAGTAAGCAAGGTCAACCTGGTATACAATAATGTGAAATATGCGAAATCAAGTATCACATCAACATACAACAAGCCCACCAATGTTATTATTATATAATGGCAAATGCTAACAATTGTCCTGAGAACAAGTTTAAGGAATCTAAAATAGTAAATTTCTATGGAAAGTTATGTAATCAATTCATTGGAAAGAGATATACTTAGTTTTTCGATGAACAAATACCTTATTTGTATTCATTAAACAATGTTCTTACAACACTCGTTAACAAGACCCTTATATAATTAGTAGTTATTATATAATTAACAGTTGCGTTATTTGAACATCAAACTAGACCAATAAAATTCGACAACAATTTTTATGGTTAATGCGGTAAAAAAGTGATTAATGAAGTGTTGAGTTTGCTTAATGAATATATACCAAGGTATCGTAACTCATTAACCAATAACCGAAGTTCATTAACCACAATTTTCACGTGTTCAATAATTTACACGCATATTTGAACACCTGAAAAATCGTAGTTAATGGCATTCAAAGTCGTGGTCAGTGAAGTTCAGTGGATGATTAACGAGTTGTGACACCTTGATATAACTATTAACCAAACTTAACACTTCATTAATCACATTTTTTAATTGTATTAACCATGAAAATTATTATCGAATTTGTTATAATATTTTGACGTTGAAATAATATTTCTCTTTAGCTTTGCAGGAAGAATTTTTTGTGCCTCACATTGAAAAGTGGTGCTTGGATATCTTTTATGTGACACTAGTGGGACCAAGTATCTTTTTGTCCATTGGATTGACAACACCACGTCACACAGTTGCTTCACGTTTTGTTTTTGAGTTGTGTTATTGTGAGAACCAACCATGGACGACATTCGAGATAACCTGCACTGTAATGCTATTGTAGCATTATTACATTTATTTATTTATTTTTTACAAATTTTGACATTTTTTTTTAAAAAATAAAAAATTTATTTCTAAAAAAACCCATTAACCAGATAACGAACTGAATTAATCAGATATTTTTACGTGATTAACCAGATATTTGCACATACTTAACCAAAATTTTTATCTCTCAAAAACACCCATTAACCAGATAATGAACTGAATTAACCAGATATTTGCACATATTTAACCAAAATTTTATTTCTCAAAAAAACTCATTAACCAGATAATGAACTGAATTAACCATATATTTATACCTGATTAACCAGATATTTGCACATACTTAACCAAAAATTTTATTTCTCAAAAAAGCCCATTAACCAGATAATGAACTGAATTAACCAGATATTTATGCCTGATTAACCAGATATTTGCACATACTTAACCAAAAATTTTATTTCTCAAAAAAAATAAAACTTTTTATTTTTTAAAAGAAAGTCAAAATTTGAAAAAATGAATATAAAAAAATAACCCTACAATAGTATTATACTGTTCAACTATACAGATTGTCCCGTATGGTTGTCAAATTTTGTTATTAGAAAAATATTACTCTTTGTTTTTCTTGGATTCATATTGTCTCCAGCAGTGATAAAAGGCAAAGAGAAACTATCACATGCAGTACTTTGTGTGTGAGAGAGAAACAAAAATCCTGCTGGAAAGGTGGGAGACAATCCAAATTCATTTTTCTTGTAGTTAAAATTACGAAGTTAATACCAGATTGTAAACTTGTAGCGATGCTTTACCTGCAGGCTTAACTGACCTTGAAAAGGAAAGAAAAAAGTTAAATATATATACGTTACTTCTCACATTTGTTTATCTGAAAATTTGAAATGTAAAACAAATGAAGTAAAACAAAAGGAAAAGATTTTATGAACAAGTTACTTTAATTTTAATATATATTTTTGAATTGTGTATATAAAAATAAATAAATAAATACTAAGAGGTAAAAAAAGTATATATTATGATATTACATTCGATGTTCAAAGAAGCTGAGTAAAAATTTTGCATGATGCTTTTCTTTTGATATCAATTTACAATTTACTCCTATTGCTCCAAATTATGCATAGTGCAGTTATACATATTATATTTTTTTGAAGAGTTAAATCTTACATCAATATAATATATCATCAAAGAATCATCTATGTGCCTGTTTGTTTGAGATTTTGGGCATCCCAAACTTGATTCTAGTGCAAGTAAAAGTGGTTTTGGGAATTTGAGGGTGTTTGTTTATCAAATTGCATCGGAAAAAAAAAAAATTGATTTTGGTCAGGTAGATTTGATTATAGGAAAACAAGAATTTCTAGCTTTTCCGTTGAGAAGAATCGATTCTGAATGTAAGACCCACAAAATTCTTTACACACACACACACACATATATATATATATATATTCCCACAGCCGGAAGTCGTAAGACTAATCCCTCGAGGATGTAGAATATCAGTTAAGGGGAAACTCTTCTACCCACAATGTAGCTCTATTCTCATCACCATGATCGAACCCTGGATATATGGTTAAAGGGCCCAAGTTACTAGCCACTTGGACCATACCTTGTGAGTACAAAATTCTTTATATTTACATCTCAAAATCTTCTAAACAAAATCAATTCTTCTAAACTCACTTTTAAAATATCATTACCAAACACAATTCAATTTTTTTTAAATCTTTTTTTTTTAAATCAATTCCTTTAGAATCAATTCTATCAAAATCTAAAACAAACGAACCCATAATGATGATTCAAAGTGTCCTTCCCACTATCTTTTGGTGCTTACCAAATTATGCACTCATAGACTAACTTGAATCATGATTAAATTTTCAATGACTAAATTAAGTCACTAATAATAGCTTTAAGGACTAACTTCAGCCATTTTTTCTCGTTTATTTCTTCAACTCCTACATAGCATACAAAATGGCATCATTTTGCTACATTTTTTGCATTGTTTAATTTTCTATGTTCAAATTGCTGACATGCCACATCGAATATTTAACATGCCACATAAGGTACTTAACAAGCCACGTAGGATAGTTAGCAAACACTCAAACACAATTGAATGGAAGGACTAACGTGTCTCAAGTTTGTAATTTTAAGGGGCTAATTGATTAATTTACGGACTAAAAGTGTCCTTGCGTGTTTTTTTTTTTTTTTTTTTTTAAAGATCAAATTGGGGCTTGTCTAAGAAATTTTCTGCTTTGAAAATTATCATACCGGAAAAGTACTAACCAAATACATGAAATCAAAGCCGAAACTACAACAAACTGTGTCAATAGTGTAAAACTCGTGAAACAAAAAAAATAAAATAAAGAAATGCCGCAGTAACTGGGATTCAGAATGTACAAATATAATTTAAACAACCGTTCAACCCAATGAAAGTGAATTTCTAATTCTACTCAACCTCCATGGCAGAATTTTGTTCGTCTAAGATGCTCTTTAGTTCCTTTACTCTTTGCCTTGTTAATGCGACACAGTCCTGAAACCACAACAATCATGATTAACGTTAGTTTATATAAGAGAATAAAAAAAAAAAAAAAAAAAATTTAGTTTATATAATTTCATCCATCCCACATATGTAACATCACTTTCACGCTCTTCAGTATACAATTATAAAATTTCTACTAACTAAAGTATCCACCTACTTTGTCATTATTTCAGTCTTCAAAGTTAAAACTCAAATAAGCATCTACAATGATTTAGGATTAAGGGAACATTTAGCCAAAGGTTGGATCAAACAACCTTGGTATCAATCAAATATTGGAAGGAGATTTATTTTAGGGGAAAAAAAAAATTTGAGCCTCAATCACACAGAGAAAAGCAAGCCTAAACATGGTCTTGCTTTGGAAATTAGGTCTGGCACTAGAAAGTTTCAGAGGACTATCTCTTGTACTCATTTTAAATTAAAGGACTGACACAAAATTCACTGTCTTTATGTTCAGGAAATTGGCCACTATTGCATTTGCATGATGACCCAAAATGAGAGACACTTAATGCTACAGCAGTTATATGGTTCAGTTTATTAGGGATAATACTAATGGCTTGTGGTTAATACCATCCAATCCAAATAAATAGACTGTTCATTAGTCCCATTGCAACATGCAAAGTGCAAACTAACCTGGATCGCGGACGTGTAGGCAAGAACTGGCCCACCAGGCTTGTAAAGAGATATGAGTTGACCAGATGAATCCAAAACTATAGTCACGACGGTTTCCATAATGGATTCTTCTTCTGCAGTAGGATCTGCCAAGATGTAATTCTTGTGCAGTATGCATGTTAATGAGAAGGGAATGCTTTTTAATGTAAGTTTCCGCTTCTCCTTATTAACTGTCTCTTGTGCCTGCTTTTGTCCATCTTCCTCAGACATGAGTACTATTTTCCCATCATCATTCAATGCAACAGCAGGAATTTGCACTGTCAAGCATGGAAATTTTTATAAGACAAATCAAAACAGCAGTTCCCATAAGAATGTCAACATTAAGACAAATATCTAGGCATGAAATCAGAGAAGTCCTGATAGGCATGTAATTAATCTCCATGTATCTCAAAGAGGTACAACTAACAGCAGCAGGTGGACATATTAATTGTTGCTGTATAATAATAAAAATGAAACCAGATTCAGCATATGATCATGAAGGAAGCAAAATTTTGGAAGAAAACTTCTCAAAATCGAAATGGTCAAAACTCAAAAGTCATCCAAAGCTTCTAGAACATAAAGGAACACATTCCATAAATATGGCCTTGTTCCAATAATTTTGATGGGCTTGATAACTCCTTTCACTCGTGCCTAAAGATGGAGAGTAAAATTCTTGAGTTCAAGAGTCAAGACTCAATGTCACATGTGCTGTTTCAAATTCAATAAAGTACGAAGTAATCATTGCACTTTATAACATACTAATACTAATATAAAACAAATTCATGTCCCATGCAAAGTGTATCCCCTTCAAAAGCAGTTGGCTCAATTCAAGAAAGTGACATTAGGAGGTACTCACTGACTCACACCTCATATTCTTATTGAGATCTCCCAACTAGGATGAATTTGTCAAGATTACCATGCATTTCTTTATATGTTATGTAAAGAAACAACCCATTAAGTGGAAAGCATGATTTTATAGTGCTTTATATGCAAGAACAATCTATCTTCTAAATGATTCACAATGACTGAATGACACAGAAGATGCATACTTACAATGAGATAAGGCAGCAACTGCAGAAAGTAAAGCAGCATCAAAAAGTGCACCATCAGCATCCAAACAATAGACATCCTGCATAATAGAGAAAGCATAATTTATGTCATTTAATAGATTGATAACTACACGATCAAAGCAAACAAAGATAGGGTACCTCACATGAGAGTTGGTGTACTATGTATTCTGTATATGGTTAAGTGAAATTTGATAAATGCAGTCCATATAAAAGCTTACCAAGTAAGCCATCCATGCAGCTTTTCCACTGACCAGGGATAATTCTTTCAAATTAATCAGTCCAGAACTGCAAAAGGTTTAAAAAAAAAAAAACATAAATAAAAAATAAAGGTTATAAAAATAAGCTTGTTTAGTTTCAACAGGAATCCACACAGAGAAGAAACCATTTCAAACAAAAGACCATGAATGATGTTGACTTTGTGATGGTCAATTCAAAATTAGCAAAGAAGAAGGCAAGCTCCCAGGAAGGTTACTGAGTACAGCCTTAATGATCTATCTTGAGATTCAGATAATGATTGGATTGTGAATGATGGTGAAGATGGAGAGCCTTTGGACCTTGACCACTTGGAGATTCAAATTAAAAACAACTTGGTTCAAGTTGGAGAGGAAGCTAGTGGGGTTTGTGGCCCTCTCCTTCAAGATGACTTGGAGATTCCAAGTTTTGATGATGATGTACTGGATGGCCTAGAAGGAGATGGAAAAAACAATGTGGATGCCATGGAATTGGAAGAAAATGATATTGATGATCATCACCTAAATGATTTGCTGTCATAAATATCTAGTATAGCACTTGGGGGGTTGTTTTTTCTGGTGTTTTAGACTCTTGGGATTTATTTTATTTGTTGTCAATATCATGAAATTCAGAACTTGTGTCTTTATATCATGACTTATGAGTTGTAGCCTTAACTTACGTCTTTAACTTGATGTTAGTTGTGATATTGAGTCTATTGTTTGCATGGTTATGTCATTTTATATGGATATATATATATATATATAATGTGTGTGTGTGTGTGTGTGTGTTTGTTTAGTCATAAATTTATATATTACGATCTATGTTACAATCCCACATTTTACATGTCTTCCCCATTGATTCCCAATCCTAGGTAGGATCTCGATTTTCACAACCTTGGTCATGATTACTATCAATAATTCTATGTATTTAAATTTTACAGAGAAAAAGGTATACATACATATATATATATATATATATATGGCATCACTTGTGCATATCCACCAGACAGGAAATATTTGCATCAAGTATAAATGCATACACAAGGGAAAGAAGGGCGAAGTTGCTTAGGAAGAATTAAAAGAAACCAATTATGTACAATATTAAATTTTCCTAAACATTTAAGAGCTACAAGTAACAGCCATTCCCTTTTTATTTTCATCTTTTTCTTCTGCTTCCTTTTTCTTTCTTTTTTTTGGCAGAAAAAAGTAAGCAGAATGGCTTTGAAAGAGTTAGATTCTTGTAGCATCCAGAATAATTGATACTCCCTAGTCCCTCCGGTCACTATTATAAGCAAAAATTAAATAAAACACACATATTAAGGTGGTTAGTTGATCTCATTTAAAAGAGACATTGGGAATAAGAAATTAAGTTTGTTACCTAAATTACCCTTCCTCTTATTTATTAAGCTTGTGTTGTTGAGAATAAAAGAGTCATTGGAAAACAAAATTTGCATTAAATGAAGAGTATTTTGAGAATAACTTCATTAAATAGGATGGAAGTAGTTGAAATTTGCTTATATTTTGGACCAAAAAATTTGGACATTTTTGCTTATCTTGTTGACCGGAGGGAGTACTAAAGAAGTGACAAGAAAGATCAAAACCTGCCTTGAAATAGTGTCAGATAACTGCTTTGAAACAACTGGTGCAGCTTCAGCAGGCCTTCCCGGCCTAACAATTGGAGAACAAATTGGAGGCATGTGGAAATCAATAGCTGAAATAACAAAGATTAACATGTCAAAATCTCATAGCAAATGTGGACACAACAAAGTAACTAATATACAAGCTATGCAGCTGGTGATAGCCAACCTATACATCCCTCATCTGGTGATTCCAAGGAAGGAGTCATAACTTCCATTTTAATAGCAGTCAACATAGTCTGATCAAGGAACAAATCGTGAAGTCAATAACCATTAGACAATAAAGTCGAGAAACCAAGTTTTCAAAGACATTGCAGAAAAATAGACACAGGAAGAGTAACTAACAGTTGATCCAATCTTTGCAAGAGCAGACCCATTAGCAGATGCAACAGCACCTGATCAAAACAGTTAACCACCTCAGCTTTCTCCAAGCATGAATAAACAACACATAGAGACAAAGATTCTCCAAACTGTAAAAAAATAAATAAATAAAACAACTAACCAAGATATATACTTGTATCTCTAGCTTTCCCAAGCGGTCTACCATCAGGCCGTATAGATTCAGCAAGATGACGCTCAAAAAATCGAAGTGGGAAAAGGCGTCTAAAGGCATCAACCTCCATCTCCGATGACAAGTGACCGGAATCATTTGAAAACACCATTCTCTTTTATATTCTATGAAAAAAAAAATACACCAAATTGAAGAAATAATATCGATAGTTGCCAGAAATTTGAAAACAGCATCCAGTTCTAATTAAACTCTTTAGCATTTTGTCATACTAAGTTTGAGATAAGAAAAACAAGATGAATTCTGAAACTATGCACATTACTTACTAGCATCTGTTTAGAGTAAACTGACATTGTACTAAAATGCAAGTTTTGGCTAAGGATCTGTTAGCTGCAATTTATAGTATCACACTGACATACTCGATAGGACTGTATCAAAATCGTAAACTTGCTTGAATTTAACTTATACTTGCTTACATCCTGTATCAAAATCGTAAAGTTCTCAAAATAAGGAATCACATGAATCTAAAGCTTCATAAGAAAAATGCATGTACATTGCATTGCAAAAAGGAAAGTGCATGTGCAGCTGCAAAATGTGAACCTATTTGATAAATAAAAGAGGGAGTCCTTGATCCTATAAGCTCATTTCATTGACACAGCCACAGAGAGAAGAAAGGGAGTTGGTAAGAAAATTATGTGAAGATCAGGTTACTTGTGATTGTGAGGATAGATACTAATGACAACAAGCAGTGACAATCACTGTAATCACAAAACGAAATTAACAAAAATAGGATTTGAAAAATATTAACAGGTTAGAAGAGATTTTGATTTTTGATCAATTTACCAAAGGACACTTATCATGATTCTTTGTTAATACAACACCGTTGCCCAATGCAATTTCAGGTTGAAAAATAAAATGGTCCCAAAACTTAAATCAACATATATATATACCTTCTGGGCAGAGAGCAAGAGCAGAGTCCGGCGCCACTGGGCAACACGGCGGCGGCGTGAAAGTGAGATGGAGTCACGGAGTTGCAACGAAGGAGGAGAGTGTATCATCGTCCAGGCCCATTCTCAAAAACCGGCCCATTATAAATTTATTCTTTAGACAATAATAAAAAAATTGCTAATAACTCATTCTTTATCACACTCATTTCAACACACCATTTATCATCGTTGGGTGGAAGTCATGTGAGATCCACAAAAATACATGGTCTTATATGAAATCCACTCAATAATAAAGAGTGTGTTGAGGAGAGTGTGAAAAAAAGTGTGATGCTAACATTGCTCTAACGCATTGTTTGGATGCAAGTGGGAGAGAAGTGAAAGTTTTACCCGGTTTAGTTGTAAAAATTAAAAGAGGGAAGAAAGAAAATTGGTGGTGGGTCCCACCTAAAAGAAATCTCTCCTTACATGAGGAGAAAACATGAGAGAGAGGGGGCTAATGAAGTAAATTACAATTTTGACCATTTATTTCATAAAGTACAAATATTTTATTAGGGACAAATATGTCTTTATAAGAAAAATCAACTTTTCTTTCTCTTCTACATCTCTCTCACTTCTTTCAATCCAAACAACCTAACAATCTACTCATTTTCTATCCATTATCTCTTCTCTACTACTTCTTCCTAGGGTTCGCGGATTGAATTGGATCAGTTTTGAGCCAAAAAAATCATTTGATCCAATGATGAAAACAATATGCAGTTTGGATTGGATTGGATTGTTTCCTTCAGAAAATCCAATCCAATCCAATCAAGTACGGTTTGGATTGAGTTGGATAATTCGATTTTTATCATACTTTATTGTTTCTTATGTCAAGTGTCCCTTCTACCAATTTAATAGTGGACAAGGGATGATATATTCATTTAAGGGAGCTAGTTTAGAGTGTCCGATACATATTTTAACCCATCTCTATATACTAGAACAATTGAATATTTATGAAAGGCAACAATTATTTATTCTTATTAACCATTATTTAATTTAATGATGAGTGAGGAAAATTCTTAACCAATTTTGGGAGTTTGGTAAAAATAATTATTGATATTTTTCATATTTATTCAATCAAGTATATACATGATATACATCAAAACTTTTAGAAAAATATAACTTCAAGACATTAATATTTATTCTAAATATTCTTATATGTCATTCTAACAAAAATATTAAAAAGAATGAATGTGTTAATCCGTATATAAAAGCATGAAAAACAATGCTTAAATATAAATAATATTATAATTTTAAAAATAATAGTATATGTATATAATAGTTCGATTTTGATGAGATTAGATTTGTTTTCCCTATAGAATCCAAAATCAATCCACTGAAAGTTAAACTACTTTTTCGGATTTCAATAGCAAGACACGTACTTTGGTAGTGAAACTATGAAGGTTAAAGTAATATTTAGATCCCTATATTTGATACGAATTCTTGATTTGGTCCATATATATAAAAAATTATTAAAATGGTCCTGTACAAAAAGTATCCGTTTGGTTCCTATATATTGCATGTTTGATCCCTATACGAAGAAAAAAATTATTAAATTAGTCCTTAACATGGTGTACGACAAGGATCAAACAAGTATTTTTTTTATATGTATAGGGACCATTTTAAAAAAAAATTTATATATAGAGACCAATTAATTGGATTTAATATATATGCACTGACAATGTAAAGAAGTTTTACACAGTCATCCAATCATATCTCACCACATAGATATTTATGAAAATGTTTTAGGAACTAATGTAATAAAATGACATAATAATAAAATATGATTAGATGATTGTATAAAACTTTTTTATACCGTCGGTATATATTTATTGAACTCATTGAAAATTCCTATCGAGGGCCAAAATATTACTTTAAACAACTACGAAAGTATCTTCAACGAAAATCAAAACCCTAAAACCCTAGCGCGAGGCTTGATCGACGTTGATGGCGTGCAACGGCACTGGATGCGAATCCGGTTGCTACAAAGACGAAGAATCTCCATGTTCCAAACCAACCGAGTCTGAAAAAACTGAATCAACGAGCTCTAGTAATCTCTGCATCAAGTGCAAGCTCAACGACGCCGTTTCCGGCTACGGCGGCGTCGACGATGGACGGTTCTGCGCCGATTGCTTCAGAAGCAACTTGTTTGGGAAGTTCAGGTTCGCCGTCACCTCAAACGCCATGATTACTCCCACCGATAAGGTCCTCGTTGCATTCTCCGGTGGCCCTTCTTCCAGGTCAACACAAATCTAATCCCTTTTTGTGTCATGCTGTAAAAAAATTGTAAAAATTAAATTTTGTTTGATTTCATGCATAATATGGATTGCGGGGTTAATTTAAATTTTGATTGTTATACCGTTTATGACATGTTTTGGTTATTTTTAATTTGATAAAGGATCAACTGTTTTTTTATCAATGCTTGATATGGAATGGAATGTGGGGTTAATTTCAATTTTTGGTGTTGTGTTTATAGATGATAAAAAATAAATGTATGTTTTTAGGGTCGCTTTGCAGTTTGTGCATGACATGCAAGAGAGGGCACAGAAGAACTTTGAAGCGAGTAGAGATAGGTCATTGCCAGTGTTTGGTGTTGGAGTGGTTTTTATAGATGAGAGCACTGTTTTGCCGATTCCTTCTACCGAAATGGAGGAGGCAGTTAAGGTTATTAGTTCGGTCGTGTCAAGTTTAGCCCCACCAATGAAGGAGTTGCATCTTGTTCCTATTGAAAGTGTTTTTTCATCCAGTTCTAGTGATGGAAAGGAGAGGCTAAGTAAACTAGTGAATGCTGTGAGTGATCCAACTGGAAGGGAGGATATGTTGCTTTATCTACGCATGTTGACCCTGGAAAAGGTATGGTTCTGGATATCATACTCTTATCTGTTAGAACATTACATACATATGTATATAGTATATGCATACATATACATAAATATTTGAAAGTGAGTCTGAAATCTGAATGATATGCTTTGTCTTTGTCCAGGTTGCTTCTGAGTTTGGTTATAACAGACTTGTTCTAGGATCATGCATTTCAAGGATTGCTTGCCATGTCATTTCAGCCACTGTGAAGGTTTGTTTCATATTCAATTTGACTGATTTTAAGTCCTTAGTAGTAAAGTAAGAATTTTCTGTCATGACTCATGGATGAGCTTGCCAAAGAATGGTCTCTGGTCTCTTGGGTTGGGTGTTATTTGATGTTGTACTCTACCAGCCTGCTTATCTTTAGATTTTCTTGTGAGCTTTGTCTGGTTTTGCTTATAGTGTTGCGCTAGAATGGTTAGTTGTTGAAGTGTTAACCACACTTTGATGTGCATCTCATTGGTTGCATTAACTCCCCTGGGAAATATTTGTAATTAAGTCAAGAGATTTTAGACATTCGTTTAAATAAAATTACTTTCAATGGGTAAAATATGAGGCTGCTGTGTCTACTGAGCTTAAGTATTTTTAGGAGTATCACTGATGGAACTGTTGCATTTGGTCAGTACAATTCAATTCCTAGATTACACACACACACACACACACACACACACACACATATCTGAAGAATAACTGAACAGCTAAGCAAATGTTTTGACATGTGGATTTTTGGATTCATGTGAGATTGCTCCCATAAAAAATCAAATTATGTTGTCTTCACGTTGTAATAATCCATATCTGTTCCTCCTCTCTCTAGCCCTGTTTCATTTTATTCGGAAGATGTCCACATGTAATGGGTTTTCATATCATGTTTTAACAGGGTCAAGGATATTCATTACCTGCAGATATACAATATGTTGATGCTAGATGGGAAATTCCTGTTGTGCTTCCTTTGCGTGATTGTTTTGCCCAAGAGATCAGCATGCTTTGCCGCCTTGACGGGTTTGTAGTTCTCTGGATATGTAATAAAAATTTAAATAAAAAAATAGTGTCTTTTTGTTCTGTTATTTTCACATTATTTTACATGTATTGTTGTCTACTATGTATGGCAAATTGAGTTATGTAACTCTTACTGAATGGATGCTCTGATCTCTTTGGCAGGGCAGTCTAAAGACTTTGCAGTTGTTTACAGATCCTTGCTCTAGCATTAATGGCTTGGTCTCATCTTTTGTGGCATTGTTGCAGGTATAATTTGTTGTGCCATACCCCTTTTGTATGTAGTAGGGACCTATTTAGTGATGGGTTTTAACAAAAGTGGGTCATTTGACCTGTTTAATGAGTGTTTTAATCTGAGCTGTTGGGTCTTTTATACTCCCCATCTTTAGTATCAAGTTCTCTACTAGATATGTTTTATACATATAAATACACAGATATGTGGTGTGTTTTTTTATAGGTACATTCTGATGACAAACTTTATATAAAATAACTTGTTTTGGCTCTAAATTTGCAATTCGTTTGAAGAGCATTATTCTTCTTCAGGTTCAGGAAGCTTATTGATACGCTGACTTTTTACATTGTGTGCCATATGTCTTCTTTTTTTTGGAATGTGATTTGCCAGACAACATATTCAATATAAAAAATTTAGTATTCAGTATTTGGGCTGGAGATAGAGTAACATGCTTATGTTTATTAGTTTTTACTTTTCCATTTATGCTAAATCCTAAATATGTTCTTTTCAAAATTAATTAGAAAGTCAATAATCGAAGACCAGTTTTGCAGGAAGAGAATCCATCTCGAGAGAGCACAGTTGTAAGAACAGCCGGGAAACTTATTCCCTTCCAATTTAACAGGATTCCAGAGATCATTGATGGTAATGTTCCTTTGGCAACTCGAAGACGCCAGAAGAGATATAATCTCAAATCCAATGAATCTGTTTCATCAGAATCTTTCTGTGCTCTCTGCAATAGCCCACTTGACAAGTCTGAGATTGTTGATTGGAGCAAGGTTGATAACTGTAAAAGCAGTGACATTTTTTACAGTACCTGCTGTTCAAGTTGTCAGTTTCAGATACTTCCTAGAGACTCTGTGTCAATGGAGCAATTTTATACGGATTTACCTCAATCAGTGGTTGCTAGAACAAAGCAAGCCAACAATGGTAATTTGAGTCTGCTAAGGTGAGTGTTTGTTTTGCTGTCAAGATCAATTGATTGCAACTCAAATTTGGTAATAATTCAGACTAAGTGTGCCCTTGCGGCCTTCTTTTTTTTTTTTTTTGATAAAAGAAGATTTTTATCAAGAAGAAGAGAGAATTACAAAGAGTGAAGAGGATAATGAATCTAAACAAAGGAACAAAACATAAAGGAAATATGGTGACTTTTGGTTTTCTCTGAACTGTACCTGAAATTGAAAATTCTCCAACGTGCTTGGAAATTTAGGTGGCAGCCTTCCTTCATTACATAAAAGTTTACGTGGCAATATTATTGTTTTCAGGGAACAAATACAAGATTGCTTGCTTTCAGATGGTGAAGATGAAACTTAAGTGTACTTACCTACATTTAGGCTCTCAGTTGAGGGGATAAATTCTAGTTGTGGTAATACGAAGACAGCTATGGAGTTAACCACTGAGATTCACTTGGCTTCCTTCAGAACATGGTGGTTGATTATTCTTGGGATAATTTTCAGATCGCATCTGAGTATTAATAAATTCATAAATGGCACAATAGAATTTTTCTCTGGTAATTCGAAGAGAGTGCAAAGTTGACTAGAGATACTTGTTGGGGCAGCATGTTCTTGATTCTTAAATCTGAAGGATCAGTTTTCAAGCTTTTAATGATTGTTAAATTGATTTGATTATTTGCGTCTATTGTACTTCAACTAAAATGACATCAAGTCTGTTTTGATGGACTTCTTGTTTTGGTTTTTTTTTTTTTTTTTTTATTTTTACAAAATCATTTATTTTTATAATAGAAGTGCTTTTAAAGAAATTCATATGTAAGCTGGCAAACAACTTTGAAGCAATTTGTTGATCAATATGACAATGCTTTGCAAGACAAGGCAGATAAGGAATTTGTATCGGACATACATATCTTCTAACCCTCAGGCTTGTGTTACAAAATCTCCAATTGAAGCAGTTTAAATCTGCATACACGTGCAAAATTTCTAGAGGTTCAAGATGAGTTTATTGGAAAGGCTGATTGTAATGTTTCTGTTGCCAGTGACAATGGTTCTAGTTGTCACTATAGTGAAGGAGGTTCCATGTAACTATATTTTGGATAGGTGGAGAACAAATATAAAGAGGGAGTATGTTTATATCAAAACCTGCCATGGTATTCAGCATCTTAAGCCTCACATGCAAAGGCTTGAATAATTGATATGCAAGCCATTCAATAGTGTTGCTGATTTTGCTGCTGAATTAGGAAACAAGTTCTTTTGCAAAGGTTACCCTATGTAACTTAAAGGAGAAGCTTCAAGCATGGGCATCCCATTTAAGAAAATCTTCTCAGGTGGATGTAGGGGAAGCTTAGTACATAAGGTTTGGTGATGGAGATGCAAATATATGATGGATTGGACATGAGCTCTGTTTTCTTTTTCTCTGGCCCCTTGGTTTTCGCTTGTTTTTGTGTGTCACTATGATCATTTTTTTAAAAAAAAATTCCTTATATTCTTATTGATTACATAATATTAAAAGAAATTATATGTAAACACAAATTTAATATACAATATTATAATTTTTTTTGTTATTTATACACACTATAGATGAAGAGTAAATAAATCAAAAGAATTCTTTCCCTCCCTATTAACGGAAGTCTCACTTAAAAGGGGTAAATAGTATAGTAATTAGAGGAGAATGAAAGCTTATGTAAGTGTGTAATATCTACACATGTTATACCTGATTAATGGTGTACAAATTCTTGGTTAATTCAGTTTAGTGGATGGTTAACGACAAATTGTGATTCATATACCCATTAACCAAGTTGAAAGCATTATTAACCACGTTTATGAATACTGTTAACCAAGTTTGAAGGTGTATAAAAAAATAACATGCACCAATATAGGATGCATGGGTGGTTAACGCTGTTCACAGTTGTGGTTAATGGTGTGTTGGACTTGGTTAATGGGTACAATGATTTGTAATTCATCGTTAACTATCCACTGAACTGAATTAATCAATAATTTATACACCATTAACAAGGTGTCGCTCAGGTATCCAAAATTCTAGTGTACAAATAATATTACTCATCAAAATTCATGTAACAATTATTAGAATTCTCGTTTTTATGATGTTTGCTATATTTTTTCAAAATTATTTTTTTAATAATCCACTTATTACTTAAAAAATTAAATTAAATAAAAAATAAATGTATTTAGCATTCTGTGAATATAAAAGATATCTAATGCTTTTATTTAATGGTTAAAAAATATTAGAAAAATTGAATTAAGAGGACTTAAAATTATTTTTCTCATCAACCAAATAATGGCTAGATGGTTTCTTTCCCTACAATCTTGTGATTCCGAAATGAGAAATGATATTTGTACCATCAAAATTAAAAAAAGAAAATTGATAACGATTAATGATATTTAAAATTATAGTTGTACACGTTAATAACATAACTGTGTATGATTGATTTGTGTAAAATCCACTATTCATCAGAAAAAAATCATAATAATAAAGGTTCCAGAAGAAGAAAAATTAAGCTAGTGCATTAGCTCCTTCATATGTGGTGCATGGAGACAGAATACGACGCCACCAATCACCTCCAAGCCGCCGCCGCGCCGGAGCCTAACCGTCGACAAATCTGCTCCAACTGCCGCCGTCCCAATCCAGTGTGTCTCTGCCACGTCCTTCCCGTGGACCCGATCGAAACGACAACCCGGATCGTCATCCTCCATCACCCTCACGAAGCCAACCACAAACTCTCCACCACTCCCATCCTCACCAAAACCCTCCGCCACGCCACCGCCGTTACCGGCCGCCGTCTACGCTCCGGCCTATCCCCCTTGCTCGACCACTCACCCGAACCGACCGCCGTCTACCTCTTCCCGGCGACACCCTCCTCGCCGGCCGTTCACATCTCCGACCTGAACCCGTCGGATCTGACCCGAAACGGCGAGAGAGGGTTGGTGCTGATCGCGTTCGACGGGACGTGGAAGCACGCGAGGGAGATGGTGAAGGCGAGCGAGGGGTTCCTTTCGAGATTCGCGATTAGAGTTTGTTTGGGGGTTGATGAGAATGTGAGTGGCGGAAGCATCTACGACTCTGAATTGATTTTGAGGAAGGAGCCTTTTTCTGGATGCGTGAGTACCATGGAAGCTGTGGCGAGAGCTTTGCTTGTTCTTGAGCCCAATGGGTTCGAGATTGAGAGAAAAATGATTGAGATTTTGAGGGAAATGGTGAGGTTACAGGCTGGTTTCTTGAAGCCGATGAAGCCGAGGCCGAAATTGTTGAAGAAGGGTAAGGAAAAGGAGAAGAAGTTCATGGAAAACAATGATAGTTCATGAAAAAGGTTTTTTTTTTTTTTTTGGAATTCAATTGCTACTGTACCAATTACTTCTAATCATAATTCATAGCATGTGGATTTGTACCAAAAATAGTTGGTCACAGTAAAAGCAGACTATGCCCCCGACGAACTTTACTTGCAAGGTCAGTATTCGAATTCCGGAGTAGTCACTTTGGGAACCGACTGTTAATCTTACTCAGCTTTGCCTGTTGAAATAACCAAAAAGTGGCATGTGGATTTGTGGTTTTATTATGCGATGAGCAAAATTTTGTTTTTTTAACTAATTTTGTAGGTGCCAAATGCCCAACTAAGTATAATTTATGTGTTTTGCCAATGCTTGTATTTCTATATTGATACTTTGGTTGATATGTATATTTGCTTATGATGGTTGATGGAGTTTGGTGATTTTCATTGTATAATTAAATGACTGTGAGTGTTGCTCTTGAATTTGTGCAATTTAGGTTGAAAATCCCACTTTCAAAATATGTTGCAAGTGTTCAAGGAACGGAAACTGGAACCAGGACTTCTTAGCCTAATGCGGTCGGGTGGTGTTAGCATGTGAAAAAACATCATTTGGAAAATTATGTATATAGGATTAGGACCTGTTTGGTAAATTACCTTATTACCATTTGTACTGCTTCACTAGGTTCCTAATATCTTTATTATGCCAATGCCTATTGTTTGACTATGTTGATGCTTGGTAAAGATGTAGTCTATATGCCAAAGACCTCTTTTCTATGATGGGGCTGGGTAGTGTTAGACCGATAGGCTAGCATGTGAAATGCATAATTTTGAAAGTTAGGTAAAGTAGTTGTTTGGTTAAATAACCTTGGCACCATGGATGTTGCTTCACTAGCTTTGCCTGTAGTCGTTTTGGGTGCTCTGGGGTTGAGCTGAAAATAGACGGTTGAAAAATGAGGAGCTAGAAAATAGGGGATTAAAATTGCATCATGTAATTTAGGGCTGGTGGTGAAACTCAAGAACCTCACTTGGTTCTCAGTTTCTGCATGATGCTGGAATTTCACATGGGAATATTGTGATGGTGAGAATGTGGGCTTCCAGGACTAAGTAGATTTGACTTACATGGTGTTCCAACCATTTGTTCTCTCTTGTGTGCTTTCCTTCAACACTTGTTTGGCAATTGGCACTGTCCATGAATGCATGATTTCATCACTGTTCAAGAATAGGAAAGGAAAAGGAAAAGTTTTGCTGATCAAAGTTGATGCGAAGAGAAGGACAAGACATGAAAGGAGACTGCAAGACCCCTATTTCGGCCAGCCTTCCACAGGTATTGTCTTTAAGTTTCTACTCATTTTCTGATGATACATTCCTTTTAAGTGAGATGTTACTTCTGCATATTGATGGGCCATTGACCACCCATGTGTGAAGAGGGGGAAAGAAGAAAGACTGGCCTGACAACAATAAAGGCCTGGTGGTGTGTATGAAAGGAGAAAAGAAGATGGGAAGGGCAAGGAGGGAAATATTATGAATGAAGAGAGTAAAGGAATGGGGGAGTCGGTTGTAGGAGAGAGGGAGAAGAATAATAATAGAATGGACAACTGGCTAGTGGGGAATGGGGGGAGAGGGTAGGAGAATCATGAGGTTATGATGGGGAAAATGATATAGTTAGAGAGCATGAACCTGAGGAGAACATCTGAGAATTGGAGTTGGAGTGGGGAAGGCCTTGGCCTAGGGGAGGATTGTTCACTATATCTAGTGACCTTTTTCTTTTCTAGTTTTTTCTGTTTTCCTGTGACTGGGACTGTTTCTATTCTTCAGCATGATTTTGTGGTTTATGGGTTGCTGTCTTCTGCATATTTTGGGTTAATAGAGGAACTTCCTCTGTTGTAAGGAGCTGAGCTCCAATTTTCCAGTTCAATATTATTCAGTGTTTTACAGTTCCATTTCAAAGTCAAATGGGGAGCTTGGCAACCTTTTATGCCTTGTTCTTCTCTTCACATCACTTTTCATTTGCAAAACTTGTTATTCTCCTTTCCTGTTCTCAGTTATCAAGTCATGCATTTATAGTGTGCCAAACAAGTGTTGAAGGAAAGCACATTAGAGAGAACAAATGGTTGAACACTATATAAGTCAAACCAGCTAGTCATGGGAGCCCAGATTCTCACCATCACATGAAATATCAGCTTCATGATTTACCAAAAACAGGACAAAAAATTACTATGTAAAGCTCGGTTTTCATCTAGGTTCCAAAATATCAGCCCACATTCAGTTTGCAAATTAAGTTTCACGGCCGCAAGAAAAAGCTCCTTTCATGTTGGATGGAGATTTTTTTACAGATATGCCACTGGAAACACACGTTTGCATTCTACAAATGTTGAAGCAAACATACACTGAAGCTTTATAAGGGTTCGTCGCTCAAAGATTTGTTAGTTTAAAAAGTGATATCCGTGTCCCATATTTTTCTTTAAGTCCAAGGACAGGCACAAGCAAAGAGTATTGAGCAAGTTTAGTGACACGCATTCCTACAGTTTTTGTACACCTAATATAATCTCATTATTACAAGTTTTAAGAATGACAATATTTCAACTATTTATGTTTAAGGATATTATAAGATGGTGTAATACCAAGCAATTTATGAAAAAGGTTATTAAAGAGTGTTTATTGAGCAAGTTGTTGTGACATGACGTGCATTGCTACAATTTTCGTATACGCAAGGTAATCTTATAACAGGCGCATAATTTCTAAGGATAACAACCTTTCAACTATTAATGGTTAAAGATATTATAAAATGGTGTGATACCGAGTAATAATTTATCAAAAGGAAAACTGTTTTTGAAATAATAAGTAGCAAGAAGTTTGATTCTCTTTTAAGGTTTTTTTGTTTCTTTCGAATAATTGATTCTCTTTAAGTTAAATCTTAGATTCGAGTCTTTTGAATATAAAAATAAGTGTTGGGAGAGTTTTGTCCCTTTAATAAGTTGGTCTTCTCAGTTTGACTCGAATTAATCGGGATTCATTTCTGGATACTGAAGCATCGGAGTATCCTGAATTCCATAAACCTCTTAGGGCAGCCAAGATGGTCAGGTCTCGGAAAATCTTTTCATTAGTAATGTACTAATGTATGAGACTATAGGAAACAAGTTAGTGTCCCATTTCTCACCAGTAATGTAAGGATAGTAGCAGGCTTGTAATTGGATTCAAATGCACGCAACTGTGAAGATTAATCTCTCGAGGTACTTGACGATATTGAAGGGTCGACCTCTCCCAACCAGGTTTTCTTCATACGCAAGAGCCAAGGATCGAAGCCCTGGCAACTTGTTTAAGGGGCTCAAGCTTGTTACAACTTGGACCAACCACATGTTGGTAGTTGCTTTGTTAGTATAAAAATTTGTCTTAAACTATTGCATTAATTTTTTAAAAAGATACAAATCATGTACATTCTTAATTACTTTCAAATATAACCGAAAGTGGTTTGTTGCAATGAAATTGGACTGCATCCCCGGACAAACTTTACCTGCAAGGTTAGGCGTTAAAATCCTAGAGTACCTGACCATCACCTCCGATCCGAGGGTTAGTATCATAGCTATGTCTGTGGGGATAGACCAAAAATACTTCCAAATATGATATAAACCTCCAAAAAATCTCTACCAGTACAAATTATTTTGGACAAAGGAAGCTGCTTGGAAGTTGGAATAATAGCTTACATTCACTAATTTGCATGATATCAATATTTTATCAGTCGGAATCCTTTTAATACCAAATATTGAAAAAAGACAGACCAAAATCCTTTAATCTACAAAATGATACCTACATTCTTGTAACAGATGAGTGAACAAGACAATTGCTTAAATATGTGTAGAGTTCCTACAACAACTTTCTTCTTGTAACATAAAGGACTAAGCTGGACACTATCACATTATACATATTTTTTAATAGCTTATCTTCCTATGTAAAAAAAGAAAAGAAAAGAAATTTTTAATTGCAACATTCGCACGAGGCCAGATAGAAGTAGTAGTCAGTAGGCCATTGTTGCTGCTATAAAGAAAGCAGAAATGCCACAATCCACATGATCTGCTCTATTAGTGCTCTTAAAGTTGCCACAGTTGCCGGTCCAAACTCTAAATAGCAGTGGTAGACATATTAATGTAGGATGAAACTAATTCTATTCAATGTTTAGTATATTTTATTAATATTAATAGATTATAATAGAAGATAAGATTAAAAAGTGAAACGTTTTATGTGTTGATTTGTGTTTATGTGTGTTGCCAACATCAGACTGATTAATCGCTATTACTAGTGCTAATAATGAGCTAAATTTTGCTCGATGAATATTTGTTTGGTTAAGTTCAAAATAATAAGAAAATGAACTCAATATAGTAATGAGTTCACGAGCAAAATACATAGATGTATTACACTTTTTTTTTTATGCTTGATGTATTACAGTTTAAATATGTAAGAATATCACATCTATATCGTATTGAAATAATGTGTACCCAGATTCAATTACATAATAACCGTGTATTTTTTATTTACATAGCACTTAGTCATTTCACAACTATAAACAGCCCCCCCTTTTTTTATTTAAAAAAAAAGACGCATTACTCAACTTAAATATTCAACAGTTAGAAAGAATGGTCAAATCGACCTGTAAATATTCAACTAAATACATTATTACATTTAATTAAATTCTTATAATCAAACAAAGTCAGGATGGCCGAGTGGTCTAAGGCGCCAGACTCAAGTTCTGGTCTTCGTGAGAGGGCGTGGGTTCAAATCCCACTTCTGACAAATTATGTTAACTTCTAATATTTTTTTTAAAGTATATTACTTTGAACAATATATTGAAAATAAAGAAAGATAAATACAAATAAGGAAAGAAAACTTATTGTCAAGGGCAAAAAAAAGGAAAGAAAACTTCAAAAGTATATATCATAAACTTAAAAAATAATAATCGATTCAAAATGGAAAATATGGTCTATCTCTTGTAAAGATTTGAAATTTTTAGGTTTTAGCTTCCACCAGGAAGCAAGAGGAGATTAGACGAAGAAAAGAATGTGTAACCAACTCGGATGGAAAAATAATTGCTATTTGTCTTTGTGCCAAATAAAACGTGAACAATTATATATATATATATATATATATAGTTTTACTAATCAATGGAGGTTGGCACAAGTGGTGGTGGACTTATGCCCCTTAACCAAGTGGTGGTGGACTTGTGCCCCTTAATCAAGTGACTGGGGTCGAATCTTAGCTCTTGTGTATGGAGTGAATTTCCGCTGAAAGGGGTTTCCCGCCTTCAGTGCCATTCATTCTCCCGCTGGAGATTAGTTCCCGCTTCCGACGAGGTATACTCCTGGTCAAGGACCAAAATATATATATATAATATATATATATATAGTCATATTAATTCGAAAAACACATATTGTAACAGGGATAAAATAGTTCTGTTATGGGTGGTCACTATGTGTAGAGAAATGATATTTGCACACCCAAAGTTGACACCTTGGTTAATAGGTACAAATATTTGGTTAATTCAATTCATTATATGGTTAATCACGTGTAAATATTTGGTTAATTCATGATGACCCATTAATCATATAAAAACTGAATTAACCAGATATTTGCATGTGATTAACTAAATATTTACATGGTTATGAAAAATAAGCTTCATATAATCTATTAACCATATAATGAATTGAATTAACAAAAAATTTACACATGATTAACCAAGGTATCTACCTGGGTGTCAAACCCAGGTGTGCAAATATCATAACTGCTATGTGTATAGATGACCATATACATGTGAGCTGGCTTGACTAACACACTTTCGCCCTGGCTAATTTTAATTAAGGATTTAGGACTGGTTTGGATAGCACAATTCACAGCTTATTAGAGTTTCTATGCTCATCTAAGTGCTTTTATGCAGGAAAAAAGAGTGTTTGGATAAGCATAAATAAGTAACTTGTTGATTCCAAAAAGCTTTTTTTACCTTATTTTGAAAAGTCAATTTTTTTGACTTATTGGAAAACCTTGTATCAAAACTTCTGCAAGAAGTTTTTTTTTTTTTCATATTTTATACATTTTAAAAGCTCTTTTTTCGAGTTTATATCTATATATTAAATAATTTAATTTAAAAGGAGCTGATGAAATAAAAGTTTTTTATATAAGTCTTTCTCATATAAACGCTTAAATAAGTTGTTTAACCAAATGAGGCCTTAGTGTGTGTTTGGATGAGCGTTTGACAAACGTGATTTTGGGTATAATTGATTTTAATAGAATTGAGCCTGAAGTGAAGTGATTTATGTTTGGATTTTTTTATTTTGAAAGTAAGTTTGATGTAAAACTTAGTGTAATTTGAGGCTAAGAATCACGTTTGGGGGGCAGAAGCTACAAATTCTAGCTTCAAGTTAGAATTGATTCCAGAGGCAAAAATAATTCTAGTCAAGAACACCCAAACATATCAAAATCAATTTTTTATCTCTGGAATCACTTTTACCTCTCACAAAAGTGAATCCAAACATGCACTTAGTCTGGGTGTAGTTATATTCCCTTTTATGCTTACTAACAAATGCACGTTTCTTATATTTTCCCCCTTTTGGTACATATCTTCTAAGTTTCTATTTGGTTCTACTTCTAGAAACACTAGAAGTGCTTCTACACCTGTCAAATGTGATTCTGATATAAAAGAGATGTTTGGTTGCACATTTGGGGAAACAATTTTGCATCCAGAATTGATTCTATCAGAAACAGCTTGGAGTAACTTCTGCTTTTAGATTGAAAAATTACATTGAGTTTTACAGCAAACTTGCTTTTAAAATAAAAAACATCCAAACACAAATCACTTTACTTAAAACTCAAGTATATTGAAATCAATTCCATCCAAAATCATGTTTGTTTAACATTCATCCAAACACACCCTAATTTCTATAGTCGTGCCCCACCATTGCACCATTGCCCTGCTGGCCTCCTTTTTCCCTCTCCGGCCTCGACCATGATTTATGCCACACATGTATGTACGCAGACCCACTCAAACTCCATAAAATATTAACAAATCTCAGGTTCCATTAGATGAACCTTTCTTAAATTGATTTCTGTTCAACAATTAGTATTCATGATTGTCATCTAAGCACGATGAGAGAGATATGTCGCATGCAGAGGCTGCAACTTCAATTTTCTCACAACTTAACTCGACCTGTGCCCACCCCTAGACAAGAATGGAATTCTTCTCTTTACCTAATGTGCCTGGTGCCCTGGTCAATGTTTTCAAGGTTGATCGAAGGTAATGTAAGACTTAAAGTTAGATGAGATCTCAGAGTGAACAAATTATGGGTAGGGATATTGCATAATTTAGGGTGGGGTGGGGGTAATTGCAGAATTTAACAAATAAGAATTACCCAAATTACGCATTAATTCTTTTCTTCCAACATTCAAAGTTATCCAAATCATACCTTGGCTATTTCAAAATAGAAGAATGGCAGCTTTTCCATTTAGTATTCATATCATACGTCAATTGATAGCAACAGCAATGTAATGCAAAGAGCAGGTTGACCTGCAAATAGCAATTCAAGAGCAGTGTTTTTTTTTTTTTCAAGTGATAACGAACATTTTAACAACATTGCTTAAGGAGTCTAAAAAAGTAGTTTTTATTAGAAATTGTGTACTAAATATATTAGAAATAGATATATTTAGTTTTTCAATGAATAATTATCTTATTTGAAATTCTTAAATAATATTCTTAGGATAATTGTTAGCAAGACGTTTTTTTTTTTTTTTTGGTGTAGTTGCTCTTTCTCTATCACTCTACCTTCTCTCTCTCATGGTTTGATGGAAAATGGAAGAACCAGAGACAAGAAGAAACAAGAAGAAATGTGGAAAAAAAAAACCTAAAATAAAGTTTTGCATATTTACATGAATGCCACCATGCTTTTCCAACAAAACATTTTTTTATAAGCTTTTCAAATAAAACATTGAAAATAACAATTTGTTGTTGTTGTTGTTGTTGTTTTTTTTTTTTTTTTTATGAAACAATTTGTTGTTTTCAGATTTAGGCCCAGGTTAAGAAATAATTTCAAAGAAAATGTTTACTAAAATCTTACCCCCTTTTATTTTTGTCGCCTGGACAGACATACCTTTTCCCAACTTCATGGTAGACCCTTCATCTTTTTTTTCTTGTTCTTCTTTTTTTCCTCCTTTTTCTACAATATCTCTTCTCCGTATCTTACATGTCAATATGCATAATTCCTTTTTTTCCTTTTTGGTTTTTTGAGCTGATCATTATTTAGGCAACAAATGGAACAAAACTATTACTCCAAGCTATATATTTTTTTTAACAAAAAAAAAATGTTCACATTGAAGTTTTTAAAATTTTAGGTGAGCCCACACCTACCTTAAAACAAAGTACCCGCATAGGTAACAAGTGGAGGGTGCTTAAAATGTTAGGAATCGATGCTTGTGTTTTCTTTATTGATGGAGCAGGTGCTAGTTAAGCACCACAAATTTGATGAGTGCTTGTGGAAGCACCGGGTCTTATATTTTTATGTGGGCCAGGTTTACAATTTTTTAAAGAAAAAAAATTGCTTGAATGGTTAATTGTAAGTATGTGGGGTTATTGGTGGGGTCCATTTAAGAACTTTTTAGAAGTTGCTGGGTTAGAGAGATGAGGTGCTTAAGTTATAAAAATAAAAATGGGTGATGTGTAATGGTAAGACCTATTTAAGAACTCCAAAGTAGAGTGCTGAGATATGGATGCTCTTATTGCCCCCGCAGAATTCCATTATTCTTATTTGAGAGTTAAATTATAATGGAATAGAACTCAACCTAAAATACTTACTGTTATTAAAGTTTGTATCAAGTGGATAAATTCATTAGAGATATTTTCTAAACCTTAGGAGCAGCGGTTTTCTATGGCTAATTCTTAATGTGCAACCAGAAACAGTAAAATGGTTGCAACTTCTCTAGCTATATATAGCACATTGGTTGTTCTGATCGTACTGTGATATAAACAGAAGCTGATGTACCTGTCTTAATTATCTACTAATAACTAACAACTAACAACTAACATGTCCTTTGAATGGCAGATTATTAACTATAATTGATAACAAAGATCTAATCACATTCAATTCGCCAAGGATGTAGAAATGGATATAACTGGTGTTAAATCATTCACAGGCCAAAATACAGATTTCTTTGGGGTTTAATTTAGTAATTTTCATTCATAAGAAATCTGCAGGTTGCCCTGCTCCATTCATCTAATACACTCAACCAGTTTTTTTTTTTTTTTTTTTTTTTTTATAGACAAATGTTAGATTGGTAGTATTTGTTATATTAGTGGGGGGAGCTGAACCCACAAACTCCTTATCACTCCAAACCCTATGTCCCTCCCCCAAACCACCACCTTATCACTCCACACTCAACTAGCGTTGCTTCACTCCACTAGCAAATGTGAAAATAACACTTTATGGGGGATGGAGATTATCTATCCCACTTTCCTGTCACATTCCCTGTTACCCACCAATTACAATTTATCACTTAATAAAATAAAATCTTAACTCATTAACATTTATATAAATTCTCAGTTTTTTATTAGTTGGGGACACTGAGACACCATTTTTTGAGACAACAGATTTGTACCCCTTTACAGGATAATTATTTTCGAAGTTACGGGAGAAAAGTTTTCCTTCAACATGATTTGCAAATGTGATTTCGTCGTTGCAAATTCTAAATTAAATAGGCACTTTTTTTTTTTTGATAAGAAAAATTAAATAGCCTCTTAATACACACAACTTATATACTATCAATTTACATTGGTTTTTTTTTTTTTTGATGAATACATTGGTATTTTTTCTAAAACATAATCAGTACACTCCTCTAAAATCTCCAATTACTCAATATATGAAAAATTGAACTCACAGTAGAATTTAAATTCTGTAGGTTTACAATAACATACCACACTTATTATATTGGTACCCAATATGTAAGTACTATTTCTCTAAAGCATAGTCAGTACACTTCAACAGCCCTACTAAAATCTCCACTTGCCCAATATATAAAAGTTTGAACTCACATGATAATTTAATTCTGTAGGTTTACGATAACACACCGCACTTATTATGCCCTACTTTTTAGTCCTTTTTCTTCTTCCCTCATTTTTCCACTTACGTTGTCATTGTTCAATGAACAATTAATTTCATCAAATCTGATAATGACATGTTTTTCAAAGGCTGAAGAGCGACAATGGGAGTTCTATTCGGTGAGTGCTGGACCACCCTGCTGCTTTCAGCAGTCCAATGAACTTTATATGCAAATTAGATAGTAGGTATCAGCAAGACAAAAATACTTGTGTATGTATATGCCAGCGGATAAAACCTGTTGTGGGAACAATTATTTTTCCCTATAAATATGTTGGGTAAATTTTCTTATAATTGCTTATTAGAGCATAGTGGGTATTGGAGTCGGGGGCACCCATGTGGCCATGTCAGCTTAATATATATTTTTATTTTAACTTTTGGAATTAAATATATTAAATTTAACGGACGATTGTGTCTAACGGATGTAAACTTAAATGAATAAAACGAAACAAATGAAAGATATAAGACTGTTGAAAAATAAAATAGAGGACAAAAAGACCTATTTTGCCTTCTTTCTTTGTGAAATGGGAAAAAAAATGAATTTTGGCTCAATCCCCTTGCAATGAAGTGTGTGTTTGGTTTTACGTTGGAATCCTCCAAAATTGATTTTGCTTCTTGTCAAACGTGATTTTAGTGAAAATGAGATATTTGGTTACTGTCAGCTAAAACTGATTTTGCCTCCAGAAACGATTATGATTAGAAGATACAAAAAGTAGCTTTTGAGTTGAGTTAAAAAAAATTATACTAGGTTTTGTATCAAACTTGGTTTCAAAAGAAAAACATTCAAACATAAATCACTTCGATTCAAACTCAATTCTAACCAAATCAATTTTACAAAATCAATTATATTCAAAATCATTTTTATCAAACGCTCATCCAAACACACACGAAGATTGGTGAGATAGTAGTCGTGTGGACTTGTCCTTGAGATTGATTTGGAAAATCTTTCCAACTAGACCTTAACAAGCAGCTTTAACTTCGTAGATAGTTACCATTGTTAGGATTCGAGGGAGCGCAAACATCGGGAAATCTTCTTCCATAAACTAAGTGAAGGATGAGTAGGTTTGATATTGCATCTTGACCCAAAACCTTAAAGTGCTAGGTCTACGGGCCTTTTCCACTTATATAACCTTCAACCCTTCAACTTCTTTCGAATGTGACACTTCTTGATTCACATCTTACTCACATTTGAAAATTCCAATAATCATACCATGGGAGAACTATTGAAGATTCACAAGCTTTTCTACCAAATCGTAATTAAGTGACAATATATGTTGTCCCACAAAATGTGCTACAATCTAGTGTCATGGATTCTAACTCGTCAATTGATTTAAATATCCAATAATTAATAATGGAGTAAAGGCCCAAATTGGTTCCTGGAAAAAAAAATGAAAACATATTTGTCTCTGAAAAATGAAAAATATCAATTTAGTCCCTAAAATCTTAAATATTCACCAAATTAGTCATTTTTAGGATAATTTTTAGGGACATATTAGTCTTTATCAGGGACTACTTTGACCGGCATTTAAAATTTTTGACGATCAAATTGATATTCCCCATTTTTCTAAGACCAAATATACCTCCATTTTTTACAAAGACCAAATTGGGCCTTTTTTCTTAATAATGTGAGATGATGAAAGATAATGTTTATCAACCAAACAAAATCTATAGCACAAGGTTGTGACACACTTTGTTGGACAATAGATGTTATCACATCCATATATGCAAGCTAACATCAAGAAAATAGTAATGACAAATAAATTATTTGAAGCACTATTAATTATGATAAATGATTTACATGAAAGATAAATATAATTCAACTGTTGGATTAATAAAAAAGGTTTTGCTAACGAGTGTACTAAAGACATTGTTTAAAGAATCCAAAAATATATATATATATATATATATATATTTACTGAACCCAAATAAGATAAGAGTTCATTTAAAGGTTTTTTACACTATCAACCAATTAAAGATCATGATATGTGAGACTTTTAAGGTAATTAGGATAAGAGTAGGGATGCAAATTTTACCCGTACCTGCGGATATCCATTGATAATATCTGCAAAGGGTTGAAATGGATACCTTAATGGGTATCCATGGATAAATAAAATGGATATTTTCTCTATTCGCTTATTAATGGGGTGGGGACGAATATTGTAGTATCCATACCAGTGGGTACCCGCTAAGGTGAAATTACTAAAATGAATTAACATATATAAATCAAATACCCTTTTTTTCACTATTCTTATTTTATTTCTAAAATATATGGCAGCCGCAGCTCCCAAACCTTATTATATCTGAGCTCTATGGATCATTGTTACGTATTATTACTTTTGTTCAACTATTGTGTTATGGATTAATATTTATGGATTAATGCTTGTGGATTAATGCTTATGTGTGAATGATGTCAAGATGTCAAGATAGGGGTATAAAAAATTTAGTCTAATATTCAATAATTTGTGAGGTGTTTGAATATCCATGGTTATCCATGGATACCCGTAAATATTGATAAATCTGTTTAAAACCCGTAAGATGGATACCTACACAGATATGGGGCAGGGAGGGGTATGAAATTCATCCAATGGGGCGGGTAGTGGGGGGCTACTGCCCGTACCCACCCCGCCCCATTTACATCCCTAGATAAGAGTCAAATATTTTCACTTATGTGGTAATTTCTAATTGATTGACAATGTAAAAACCTTTTATACTAACAATGTATACCAATTAAATCAGGAAGATAATTACTCATTGAAAAACTAACTATATTTTTTCTAATGTAGCATTGATTACACCATTTCTCATGAAAACTTATTTTTTTTATATTCATTAAACAACGCTATTAGGACATTTGTTAGTGTCTAATAAAAAGTTCAATTATATAAAAAGTTATTGAATAATATCATTGGCGGATCCACATTGCAGTATAATTTTTTTATATATAATTTCCTTATATTTCTTTCTTTTGCCCCCAATAGTTGAAAAAATTGAACCCAATATCACTAGACCACTCCTCCTCTTTTGTCCATTGTGCCATTGCCACACGTCTGCACTCCCTCTCTTGTTACAGTTTTACTATTCTTCAATTAATCTTCTTCTTGTTTCATGGCAAAGCATAATAGGTTCGGGTTCTCTGTGCCCATTATAATTAATTTGAAATGTTGATAGGTTAGGGTTAAATTTGATAAAATTTGATTTTTGTCCCCGTATAAATTTTATTTATTCTTAGTTTTATATTTAATAAAAGTAGTGTATTTTTAGTCTCTTGTTATGGATTAAAAACATATAATTTTTGTATTTTTAAAAACTAAAAATGAATAAATTTTTTATACAGACTAAAATCAATTTTACCAAATTTATAGGGGTGAAAAACATATTTAGCCCTAATAATTATTTTTTATTTTTTATTTTTGTAAAATAAATTGCCTCGACTAAATCAGGGTCTTAGATCCGCCACTGAATAATATGATATATCGATGAAGATTTCCTCACAGAAAAAAAATTTGTCAAACAAAATTCAAAAGAGAATCCATGTAAGAAGAAAAAGAAAGCCAAAATGGGCAGCGGCAAGTTCCGCGGATCATTGCCTTAAATAACGATTGTTTCGTCCGTCCTACATAACGTAATAACTAATAACAAACATGAAACTAAGCATTCTCTCCCGTTTCTTATATTTGTTAATGGGTTAAATATGTTTTGGAAAATGCTAATAAATACCCTAAAAATATTATTTAAGGAATCTAAAAATATAAATTTTTGTAGGAAGTTGTGTAATCAATTCATTGAAGAGAAATATATTTAGTTTTAATAAATACTTACTTATTTGGGTTCCTTAAACAATATCCTTAGGACACTTGTTAGCAAGACCCATATGTTTTTAGTTATCGGAAGGGCAATGTTTGATTTTAGTCGCATTTTTTTAGTTCGTCAAATTCTAAAATGTGTCGCTTTTGGTCCCAAAACGAGATTAAAACGTATGTTTGGATAATTCTAAAATGTACGTGTGAGGACAAAAAACATATATTTGAGGACTAACGCATACACAATTTAGAATTCGAGGGATTAAAAAAAGTACAATTTTTTAAACAGAAGACTAAATCGAACATTACCAGAATTTGAGGGGTTAAAAAGATATATGAGCATTTTATAATTTTTAATTTTGCTTGTTTGGTCTTCTTCTGTTTCAATTCATCACCCTTTCATATTTTCACATCTTCACATTTTCATCCTGTCATAATTTATTCATTCATACAATCATACCCTTCTCTTCCTTTTTCTCTTCTCTGCAAATTGCTATTCTCTCTCTGAATTGCAAATCTCAAAAGGCTGAAGGAAAAAAAAAGTTAGAGAGAGAGGACCACGACGCACAAGCACAGCAATAATTCACTTTTTTCCTTTCTTCTCTCTCTTTATTGCCAGCTCTGCAACCTTGTCCTCCCCCCATACCCTTTCCATTTCTTCTTCTTCTTCTTATCTCTCTCTTTCTCTCTATCTCACACGCACAATCACACAACACAATCATCATCATCACACCCAATAGAGAGATCTCAGGTACGTTGATTCTCTCTGATCACTAACTATCCCAAAAATTCTCATACTCATCATCATCGTCATCATCTATGGTCAATGCTGATTGTTACCTTTGATCTCATGCTCTCATCGTTTTTCTGATCAAGTATCGTGATTGTTGATCTGGGTCGACCTCATATCGTGGTAATTTTGATGGGTTATTCGTGTTTTTGCTTTGCGTTTCGTGATTGCTGTGAATTTTTAATCATCTATTGGGTAGCCTCTTCTGTTGGAATTTGTTTCGGAGTTTTGATTTTTGAGCTGTTTGATCATGTGATTCTCATCTACTTTGTTTTTTTTTATGATCTCAAGCATGTCAATTTGTCGTGATTTGCATTTTTTTTTTGTTCATGCTTGGATCAATTGTCATTTTTTGTGGGTAGCTTTTGATTTTTGAAAGCAGTGGTTAAATGAACATTATGAAAGAGGTGCTGGTAGATCTTAATATTCAACTTTGTACAACAAATCATGAAATCAATTTGATCCCTAAATTATAATTTAAAATTCTTATTGTGTTTCTGCTTAGTGCTTACTAATTGATTGTAAGCTCGGATCAAGTATGGGCTCAAAATTCCATCAGTGAATAGCCCTTATCCAGTGCATTGCAATCGCAATCATATATTAATTTTCTGCTCTTAGAAGAGCTTATCAGATTTTGGATTGATGATGAAAGAGATTGAAAATCTGGAATGCCAAACCCATTTGGCTATCAATGACTTGGATTTGGGGTGTGTTATATGATGAAGCTTGCAGTGGATGAGCGATTATTTACTGGATTCTTTGCAGCAATTTACATGTAGAGAACTTCAACCTGGTACTGGGCAATTTGGAATGTGACATAGATGGGTTGTTGTGCTAACATGGAACATGTTGATATTTACTTTATTGGTCTCAGAAGCAATCATCAGTTCGGACAATCATCCAGATATGAAAGGGACACCAACCTTACTCTGTCCCTTCTGTTTGTTCATCACTTAAGCTTTATTGCTTTCTAGTTTTATAAAGCCACCAAGTTGGATTTAATCATATATGCAGCTCCATTAGAGGAACATATTCAAGAGTTGTTGACAAGATTTGCTGACTATTTGTTTGCTATTTTAATAAGCCTGGATCAGTGCAGTGTTTGTTGCTGAAACATGTTTTGAGAAAACCAGATGTTAAGTGCAGAGGAAAATGAATATCACCCCCTATAAAAGTAGTTTCAGTATGTAAAGCAAAAACCATCCAACTACGGAGTATTCTCATGCATATTTAGTCACTAATGCATCAGTTTGTAAAATGTAGAAAATATCATTAATCATAATGTGATTTGTGACTGGGGGTTGAAATTGGGTAAGGAGATTAAGCAGGGTTGTTGACTTGAAGAGAAAGATTTTGGACAGTGTAAAATATACCAAGAATTTCTGAGTCTGATGGCATATTTTGTTTGTAACTACCAATGATGATTACTTCAAATCTTTTATTACCATCTTGAACATTATATTAGAAAATTGAAACAAGACATCTCACGATACCAAATGGATTGTCAGGCTAAACCCCGATACAACAGGAGCCCTGAGATAAGTTAGAATGCAAATTTAACAACCAACTAGCCATATGGTAGATTCAGTAATCTTTAATATGACTAAAAAACGTGTGCTCACTAATATATTCCCACAGGTATGTAAATGTGTACACTGTAGAGATGATATTTTTGGTGAAAAATATAATTAAGTTGTTAGTTTGCTTTCTTCTGATTTAACCAATGCCCACTGCTCAATATGTCCAATTGTTTCTCTCTCTCTTTTATTGAGAACATATTGTTGTAAATATAATGTCCTTACCCATCGCTGTGAACCTAACTATGCTGTGGCCTTTGATATAATTTTATAAATTTATACATCAATTGTTGTTTGCTTCTTGTGCTCATGAAAGATACATGATATGGTGTAATGATGTCTTGTTGCTGCTGCTGTTCTCCATACTTGACACATGAACGTTAATCATGGCTGTAGTGTGCATGATGTGGTGGTGTCAAAGGATATGCACTTGCTTGTCCCACTGATGCATGCTTTTCTCATGCTAATACATTCTTTACTCTGTTTTCTGTCATGCAATGGATTACTTTGGAATTTGCAGACGCTTGTGCTTTCTGAAAAGACAGTATTTTAGAAGGAAGTTTCAGCCATGTCTAGCGCTACAAAAGTTTTGGATCCTGCATTTCAGGGAGTGGGTCAAAGAGCGTATCCTTAATATAAGGCGATTTATAAAAGAACTTGTGAAAATTATGATCTCTTCCTTCCCAATTTTCTATAGGAATAAAGTAAAAAGGTACAAATTTACCAAAACAAAGTAAAAGGGTACCAAAAAAAAAATTTGCTGCTGAGAGAATAGTCAAACACTGATTTATCTTCAGCTATAAGCGTGAATTTTCCTGGTTGTAGGGTTATATGTTGGATATATCATCTACTTTGAGGGGTTTTACTTAACTTCTTCTTGTAGAGGGACTGAAATATGGAGGATTGAGAATTTTCAGCCAGTTCCATTGCCCAAATCTGAGTATGGAAAATTCTACATGGGAGATACTTACATCATCTTGCAGGTGTGAGCTATACTCGGCATTTCCTTAAATGTGTTTATATATATGGCTATATTTTGTGTCAGAGTGGTGACACTAAGGGCTGAATGTTCTGGAATCAGTTAATCTTTGTGTGTTTAGGCTGTGCTCAATACTCTAATTTGCTTTTTTAGTTCTTATCAGATTTGAACAGATAACATCATGCCATTATCGTATTGCAACTCTAGATCAAAGCACATAAACAGCAAAATAGAAAAATAAACTTTTATTCATATGGGTCTAAAAAATGTGACCAATTTCGACTTATAATTCTAGGAGAATGGGACAAAATATCTACTGTTATGAAAATACAGATGAAAATCATTGATAAGGTTCCTGTATTTAGTGCGACATAGATTCTACTTTTTGTTTAAAAAAAATTGAGAGTTAATTTCATGTGTATGTGCAGACAACACAAGGCAAAGGAGGGGCTTATTTTTATGATATTCACTTCTGGATTGGAAAGGATACAAGTCAGGTAATTATCAACTTCAGCTTTCCCTATCTCCAACTTGGCTCTTGCCTCCTTCAGCTTTTTTTTTTCCTTGTAGAATGAAGAGGTGACTAAAATTCTAATATTGTAAGATTATGTGTTTTTAGTAAATTTATTGTTTCAAGTTTTGTCTTTTTGTTTCTTTCCAGCTTCCCTCTTTTTCCCTTTTCTTTTCCCTTTTAAATTAGTTTTTAAATATGATGAATCCTGCCTTTTCTCGAGGGGATCTGGGTTGCATAGTCTGCAGTTGTTTGGAAATTCTTGAACCAATATATTTTGACAAAAGAATAATCTCTTTTGACATTGTGACTTTTCTTGTAGGATGAGGCTGGAACAGCAGCTATTAAAACTGTTGAACTTGATGCATCTCTTGGAGGACGTGCAGTGCAGCACAGGGAAATCCAAGGGCATGAATCTGACAAGTTTTTGTCATACTTTAAGCCCTGTATAATACCACTAGAAGGGGGTGTCGCATCTGGATTTAGAAAAGCTGAAGAAGAGGAGTTTGAAACACGTTTGTATGTATGCAGAGGAAAACGAGTTGTCAGAATGAAACAGGCAAAGTGTTATCTATTCACGGACTTCATAAATTCAGTGCACACTTATTGACTGCAAAATGTAATTTAACATTTTCCTTGTGCAGGTCCCTTTTGCACGATCTTCACTGAATCATGATGATGTATTCATCCTTGACTCTCAGAACAAAATTTATCAATTCAATGGTGCTAATTCCAATATTCAGGAAAGAGCCAAGGCTTTGGAAGTTATTCAGTTTTTGAAGGAAAAGTATCATGAAGGGAAATGTGATGTTGCAATTGTTGGTAAGTACACAAGGCACATGTTTTCTTGTCACTTGTTGAAAAGCCTATTATATAATTCTGTTTATCCGTTCTTTAGACGTGTAGTTTAATTTGTTTGTAACTATAAAATGTATCTCACATTGCAGATGATGGCAAGTTGGACACTGAGTCAGACTCGGGTGAATTTTGGGTCCTCTTTGGTGGTTTTGCTCCCATTGGGAAGAAGGTAATCAGTGAAGATGATATCGTTCCAGAGGCCATTCCTGCTCAGCTCTATAGGTATGTTGATTTCATCCTCGTCACCTCCCCTTCTTCTCAAAGAACTTGTTAAAAAAATATGATCAATTATTTTTATCTTTTAAATAGGATAAGGTTAGCTTTTGTTGGGTCAACACTGCCATCATATATGTTTTTATCCTCTTTGTGAATTTCATATCTTATCCTCCCTTTTCTTTATATTAATTATATATAAATATTGATTTATTATCGCATTTTACTATTTTAGGCAGAAAATGCTTATGTTGAGAGACATGCATTTATGTATTTTGGGCTAGCTGCAAATTAATTTTTAATGAGACACAAGAAGATTTTGGTTATAACTAAAGGCTTTCAAATTCTCTGATTCTGTCTGAAGTGTGAAGATGTCTTGTCCTTGCCTCTTGCTAGCTTATACTGTGGTCTGTGGACAGTGATTATTCTCTGCTAAATATATCATAACCTTAGTCTAATCTTTCCCTTTTCACATTTCTTTCTCCTTAATGCTTTCTGGCGGTATAAATTCTTTTGAACTTTATTTTTTATTTCTGTGTTTTATGATGTGTGCACTATGCATTTAAGTTTATTGACCTGGAGGATATGACCATGTGCTTTCAGTATTGCTGATGGTGAGGTCAAGTCTGTGGAAGGTGAACTTTCTAAATCACTGCTGGAGAACAACAAATGCTACTTACTGGATTGTGGTGCTGAAGTATTTGTCTGGGTTGGCCGGGTAACACAAGTTGAAGAACGAAAAGCGGCTTGTCAAGCAGCGGAGGTAATGCCATTGCTGAATCTATTTCTTCAGATGTCGGTTAAAAGTGGTTTCATTAATTTTACTAATATCTCCAGGAGTTTGTTTCAAGTCAAAAAAGGCCAAAATCTACAAGGATAACCCGGGTTATTCAAGGTTATGAGACACATTCATTTAAGTCCAACTTTGATTCTTGGCCATCAGGATCTACTACTACCGGTGCTGAGGAAGGAAGAGGAAAAGTTGCAGGTGGACATCATTTCTTCTCACTTGTAATTTGGCTTGGTTTTGTGTCTAGTTACCCATTCTGGCTAAGTATGGTATTTTTGTACTGGCAGCTTTGCTGAAGCAACAAGGTATGGGTGTCAAAGGAATGACAAAAAGTACCCCGGTGAATGAGGAAATTCCACCTTTGCTTGAAGGAGGTGGAAAGATGGAGGTGAGTTCATAAATCCTTTTAATTAGTTTCTTGGCTCAATCAAATTCGTACATGTCACTGTAATATTATTTAATATTTCCAGGTATGGCAAATCAATGGAAGTGCCAAGACTCCATTACCTAAGGAGGATATTGGTAAATTTTATAGTGGAGATTGTTACATAGTACTGTACACTTATCACTCTGGCGAGAGGAAGGAAGACTATTACTTGTGCTGTTGGTTTGGCAAAGACAGCATTGAGGTAATTTCAGTCATTCTGATTTGAGGTCAGAATATATTGTGAGAATTGTAATATTTTGTTTGCATCCACTTTACACTGCCAACACTATTGTTAAGACTAGCCTAGAATTTCCATGCTTGGCCAAACATGTCATTTCTAATTAAACTTAGTTAGCTGTGAATCTATGGTTGTGATTGACATTCTGAATGTAAAACAACTCTACTGGAGAATAGACTACAAAGTCTCTTTGCTTTATTTAATGGTGGCAATGTATCCCGGAAAGAGGTGGTCAAACTATGTTTTGTGTCAATGAACATAATTTGTATAATTGTGTCAAAGTGCTTGATATGGAATATCAAGTAATCAATATAATATTATATATAAATTATGTGAACTATGATGTAATATGTCTTAGACTGCATTTGGTTGAAGCCAGATATGTCCTCTAATTTTTTTTTTGGGATAAAAATCCATATAATTTTTTCTAGGATCTTAAAAGATGGAGCTAGATTCTCAGGTGAATACGATTACTTTAGCTAAAAAGTAACTTTCTTGAAGATCAGGGATCTTTAAAAAGAAAAAAACTAGTTTTTACCAGTCTGGATCAGAAAAACAAAATTAGGAAGTGTTAGGATCCAATTGCAAGATATGGGAGTTGAGTTTCACACTGGAAGTATTGGACTCTAATGTGGGGTTTATATGGCCTTGAGCTTCTCACTGCAACAGATAGCTGTCGTGGTGTAGTTCTCCCTAGGTTCTTATCAAGAAATTATGTGAAAACTGCCAACATACAAAGGTAATATAGAATTGATGCACAGTGAAACAAACAAACCCAATAATACAACGGAGTTTTCCATGCTTTGCATGTCTGTCATGGAGACTCCTAGGAAAAATATGACGCATGTCTTACTAAAATGAATTGTGCCACATTTGTTATCACCTTAATTATTTGCCATTAAGTAATTAGTTAGTTTAGTGCAAACAAATTGTTAAATCATTTTAATTTTTTGAGTAGATATTTTTTATTTACAAAGAGGGGGAGAATTTCAAAAAATGACTTGTCAGTAAATTAACTTATTATCAACCACTATGTACAATTTAACATAAAACTACATGAATATGCCTTGAATTTTCGTAGCTTCTGGGCTAGTCATTTTGGTTGCTTGGAATTGTGAATTTATGGCCATATACAAGGTGACTACGTTCCATTTCCTTTTTCAGGAGGACCAAAGGATGGCTATTCGATTGTCCAATACAATGTTCAACTCATTAAAGGGTAGACCTGTTCAGGTATCATAATGCAAATATCAAGTTGGGGATGTTGCTTGGAAACTGTGTTTAACTGTAGTAGTTTCTTGCAGGGTCGCATATTTGAAGGTAAAGAACCACCACAGTTTATTGCTCTTTTCCAACCTATGGTGGTTCTCAAGGTATCGAATGCAAAATCCTGTGCTATTTTTATTAACATGTATAGATTGTGCAAAGTTAACTAGTTTAACCGACTTATGTTTGTTTTTAGGGAGGTTTGAGCTCTGGTTACAAAAAAATAATAGCTGAGAAAGGTTTGCCAGATGAGACATACACAGCAGAGAGTATTGCACTTATTCGAATTTCTGGAACGTCCATTCATAATAATAAAGCAGTGCAAGTTGATGCAGTATGTGCCCATTAAATTATTAATTTTTGTCCACCATAGTCATGTTGTTAGGGTTTATCTTTCTCTACTGGTCCACCATAATTATGCTTCTCTTATTCAGGTGGCATCATCATTGAATTCTACCGAGTGTTTTGTCCTGCAATCTGGCTCAACAATTTTCACTTGGCATGGCAATCAATGTTCCTTTGAGCAGCAGCAGCTAGCGGCAAAAGTTGCTGAATTTTTAAGGGTATGCTTACTGCATGTTTTCTCCTTCTCTCTTTTGTTTTTGTTCCTTTATGTTTTTGAGGATTTTTTATCCTCTCCCTAGCTGTAGTGGACCTTTTTGTCTACTTCACAAAAATCGTCGAGTTTTTAAGGATATGGGCTCAATGTTCTGGGTCATCCACTAAATTATTCAAACACTATCATACAACGTTAAAGCATGAATAAGTTTTCTAAGTCTTATATAATTCAAATATTTTTGAGTTTCTAGTGTCTAATGACTGATATAGATTCACTTTCTGGGGAAGTTCTACTCTTTCATAGATGTTGAGATCCCACGTCGACTAGAGATATGGCCAAAGTAGTCCTTATAAAGGCTGGGACAATCCTCATCTCTGGAGCTAGCTTTTAGGGTTGAGTTAGGTCTAAAGCCCAATTCTATGAATAGATGAAAACTTAACAAACTTTTGGAAATGGATTTTATATTTCTTTCGTTAGCCGTAGCCATTATACTTCTACTTATATAGCATTGATTTCTTCAAGATAAAGTCATTTAAACAGGATTGAGATAATAAACACATGTTTCACGTTCTAGTATACATAGGAATTAGATCATAGAATCAATGCTTCTAAGTTCATTGCTTCTAGTAAATGCTACTTGTATTTATTCCTTCATATAAATATAAATATCAGTATATGGAGTGCAAATCACTCAAGCAATTTTCAAGTCTTGAGTTTCTATTCTCTCTTTTCCTCTTTTCCTACCTAAAACCCATCAATTCAATAGGGGGGATGACTTTATCCTTGTGGTTGTACCCTAAGTGCACTCTTGTAACCAGCTACGATGTGTCTATGACTCTGCATATTTCTTTTATCAGGTGGACTTAATGATTGTTGTTAACATGTTGATTAAATAATAGTTGTATTACATTATACATTATTTGTTAACATGTTACACATAATCCAGCCAGCTGTTGCTGTAAAGCATGCTAAAGAAGGAACAGAAAGCTCAGCTTTCTGGTTTGCAGTTGGAGGAAAACAAAATTACACCAGCAAAAAAGTCACTAATGACATTGTCAGAGACCCACATTTGTTCACTTTCTCATTTAATAGAGGTAAATTTCTTGCAACAGTTGTACATTACTGCTCCATATAAGATGTTATGAAATAGTATTTATTTACTGATATTTGAATGTTCTAACCATTATTTATTTGTATATTTCGTGTGCACTGTGGATGTACCAGGAAAATTACAGGTGAGTTTGTGACTGCAACTTTCACACTATTGCTAGCAAGCTTGTCAGCAGTGAGTCAGTAACTTTGGGGGTTCTTGTCTTATAAATCTATTTGTATATTTTTATCTTCAGGTAGAGGAGGTTTACAACTTTTCCCAAGATGATTTGCTAACGGAGGATATCCTCATACTTGACACGCATGCAGAAGTGTTTGTTTGGATTGGTCATTGTGTGGACCCAAAAGAAAAGCAAAATGCTTTTGAAATTGCGGAGGTAAAAATGCTCAAAGATTGAAGTTTTTACTTCCATATTTCCTTTTACTTGGTATACTTGATGTATGCTAGAAAATTTTCCCTCAGAAATACATTGATATGGCTGTATCGCTGGATGGACTATCTCCTCATATACCACTATATAAAGTAACAGAAGGGAATGAACCTTGCTTTTTCACAACATACTTTTCTTGGGATCATGCAAAAGCTACGGTATGTGCTAAAACATTAAAGAACTCCTTTTCTTGTTTGTCTTTTTTCCTTTAAAAAAAGCCTCATTTTCACACTACATCATCTTTACCTGTATAGTTACAACTTTCTGGTTTCTGCATGTCGGTGTTGGTTGAAAACTGTATGTTCTTGGCTGACTGGCTGATATAGCAAGAATGTATTATCATTTTTGATAGAATAGAAAAAACTTATTATCATCAATTATAGGGATCACAAAAAATTTGAAGTCTTATAAACAGGTTCTATCTTTAAAAATAACAGTGGAGCTCAGATTATGCATATAAAGCAACTGCTCTCATGTATGAACCACTGCTACTTACTTTGTAAAAGTATATCAGATATTTTTGAAATTGATACGAGGTTGAGGTGATCTTGAGGTTTTTGAAGAAATCCAACTTAGTGAGACTAAAGGCTAAAGCCATGTAAATATGTACATGTTTTGAAAACAGGTCCGTTAATTTGTTGATTACCAATACATTGTTTTCCTGATGAAATGCAGGTTCAAGGGAACTCATTCCAGAAAAAGGTGACATTATTCTTTGGAATTGGCCATGCCATAGAGGTATAGATCTGACTTCTAATTTTCATGAGAAAATTGTTACTGTTGAACCATGCAAAGTAATTCAGTTTATAGGTTATGTTACAGTTTTTGTATTTACATTAAATTAACTTTTGAAACTGAACTTCATAGCATGAACAATGTCTTTACTTGCTTAGATCCAACAATGGAAATTCTAATTCATGTCACGCTTCTTTAGCTCCATTCATTTTTCTTTAATAATGCTGTACAATTAAGTTCATTTGCAGAATTATGTGGGATATGGGACTCTCAATACAGTCACCAGTACCAAGTACCACTTATTTGGTTTATGGGACTTTTCTGTACGGGATTCCTCCCATTTATAATATTATATTTAGAAACACCATAAATGCCTTGTATTGTGCAACCAAATTTATGTGAATTTATTAATCTTCCACAACTTTATACTATAATATTTGAAACATTCAGTGTCAGGTCTAGGTTATTTAATTTTCAAGTTGGGTTGTAAAATGGAAGAAAATGTCGGAAACATGAAGGAACTACTGCTCTTTTTATTTTTTATTTTCCTCGTACCGGGTTTTAATGAAATGTGTTCTTTTGGTGATGTTAAACCCATTGTTTGCAGTTAATTTTATGAATTATAATCATAAGTTTGCTACTTTTATACTATACTATAGTGGTTTTGTTTCAGATTGTAGTAAAGACAAAAGTGAAGTATATAGGGTCTCAAGTATCAACATCTGTCCATGTCATATGAGAACTGCAATAGATATGACTATGCTATAAAATTTTAGACTTAATCATAGTTTTGAGTTAATTATAGAAATGACTTCCTTTTCTGTTTCACATTAAAACTGAGGGATTCATGTTTTGCTTGAGCTCATCTGGTCTAATTTAAGAGCCACTTTTTTTACCTTCACATTCTTTGTATGTATGATTCTTTTTCTTATTTTAGTTAAATGGTTTCCCAATGTTTGATATATAAAACTATTCATGTATCTTCACTTAACAGATTAAGCTTTTGAGTTTTGAGAGAATTGGTTAATGATATGGTATTAGAGCCTCTATGGCCTAGTGGCCAGGAGTTTGATCCTTGCTGTCCCTATTTTTCTACATTAAAAAAAAAAAATATTGTTAAACTTCAGCACAAGTTATAGTGGGTCTGTGCATACTCCACATCAAGTCCAAAGGGCTATTGCGTGAGAGGACATGTTAAATATATAAAAACATTTATGTGTCTGCATCTAATGTGAGAGTTGGTTCTTGACACCCAGTCTTTTCAAGTTCAGGCAAAAAATATATACTGTTCAATATTTCTTTTCTTTATCAACATTATTAGTTGTATACGCTTGGGCAGACACAATGTTGTCAGTGATAGGCATCATACCTGTATTTATCATTGCAATTATTAATTTGTTTATGCGTGCCTCATCTGCATAACTAGGCTTTGCTGAATCTGTTGTCAGGAAAAGTCTAATGGGTCAAGTCTAGGGGGACCAAGACAAAGAGCAGAAGCTTTGGCTGCCTTATCTAATGCATTTAATTCATCTTCTGAGGCAACTTCCAGTATGGTATGTCAACTTGTTTATAGATGGTTTGTTATATTTTTCTTTATTTACAATCAATGAACTTCAAAACAAAAGCAAATCTCCTGATAAAAGGGCACAGAGTAATGACAAGGCATTCAACCCATATAGCATATTGTATTCCTTTTCTTTTTGCACTTCTTAGTGGCAAATGGAATAGTTGGGTTTGGGTCAGTATAGGTTAAGCTCTTTGCCAAAAAATGAAAGAATACTCGGGTATGTTAAATTGAATTTAATATCTCCAAACCATGAAATGAAAGAATACCAAGGTATGTGGAATTTTGGTTAGATGTCATAAATTTAACATTCTCCCAAATTCCTAAACATCCAACTACCTGAATTAAAGCCTGTATGGCTACAGAAGCACTGTTTTTTAAATGACATTATAATATTTAATTGTGTCACAACAAGTGACAATTGAATAAAGAAAAGAAAGAAGCTGGTGCTTCTCTCTAATCTTTTATACTCTTACAGGCACAAGATAGATTGAATGGGTTGAATCAAGGAGGACCAAGACAAAGGGCAGAAGCTTTAGCTGCCTTAAACTCTGCATTTAATTCATCACCCGGAACTAAAACTTTTACTCCTAGGCCAGCTGGAAGAGGTCAAGGATCACAAAGAGCAGCAGCAGTAGCTGCTCTTTCTCAGGTTCTTACTGCCGAAAAGAAGAAACAGTCACCTGATGCTTCTCCTGTGGCAAGCCCTAGTCCTACTGTTGAAAGTAGCACTTTTGGTGAGAAATATAGCTCTTATTGTCTAAGCCAAATGTGTGCTTCCTGATCATTTGACAAGTTCGATTCTCTTCTGCAGATGCTAAAAGTGAAAGTGCTCATTCTGAATCTGAAGGTCCTGAAGAAGTTGCAGAAACCAAGGAGACACAGGAACCTGCCTCTGAAACTGGTAGCAATGGGGATTCAAAACCAAAACAAGAAAATGTGGAGGATGGAAATGATGGTCAAAATAGTCAATGCGTGGTCAGTTATGAGCAATTAAACACTAAATCTGGCAGTGTTGTGTCTGGCATTGATCTTAAAAGGAGAGAGGTTAGTCTTGCTTTGCCTGTTATTTATTTTTCTATTATGTTAATCTAAGTGTGAGATATACATACCACCCCTGAAATTTTGTATTGTTACAAACACCCCGTTGAAATGGGACAAATTACTAGACCCTCCCTTGAATTTTTTTAAACAATTAACTACCCCATTACTACTAATTTTTCTAAAGTGGTGGCCTTATTAATGCTATCACAATCTTGAAGGATATTTGTAATATTTGAAAGCCTCAAAGGGGGTATATGATTATACTTTTTAATTTTATATTTGGATTCATGTTAACATGTTTTTTTTTTTTTCCTCCACTTGATGTTGCTTAGACCTATCTGTCAGACAAAGAGTTCGAAACTATATTTAGAATGACGAAAGAAGCATTCACTAAATTGCCAAGATGGAAGCAAGACATGCTGAAAAAGAAAGTGGATTTGTTCTAGACTCATACAATGAGTGACATATGTGCTGCTTTTGCATCCTAATATACCTTTGGTCTGTTATCTTGAAATACACTTACCTGTTGGATAGTGTGGTTTTATTGGTATATACCATACTTGGATTCCTATGCATAGTACTTTGCTTTTGGCCTATAGTTGTGGTTAGTGTCGAAGTTTGAATGTAACGCTGCCTGGAGAGTGATTTTTAGTTTCTCCTTTTAAATTGATGCTGCCTCTTCCTCTTGTAATGTTCACATATTTTTGTAGCAATGAAGACTGGACAGGAACAATTCTTTCATTTGTCAAGTTTGTATTTCAAGAATGTGGTTTTTTCCCCTTGTTGCTATTGGTTACGGAGGTGGGTGTATATGTATTGCATGTTATACTGAATCTCAATATAAAGAATGGAAATTTGTTTGTTTGTTAATTATGGCTATGAATTATGTAAATGTAGTTCTCTACTTCTCTTTTTCTTATTAAAAAATGATACCCATACGTCAGTTCTACACCCATGTATGACACATCTGTTTAGGTAGCAGAATGTAGGTGTTTATAGTTAATTAAATTAAATAATGAAAATAGTGGAGATGTGAATGGAAGTTTGTACGAGTAGCATTGCTATTTCTTATTATTTACCGATGGAGAACGAGATTGGATTTTTTTTTGGTTTAATTACTCTGTATGTCCCTATACTTTTTGGGAATTTTCAAATAGGTCCCTATACTTTTAAAATTTGTAATTAGGTCCCTGAACTATTATTTCATTTGTAATTAGGTCCCTATTCTAAAAAAATTTGTAATTGAGTCCTCGAACTTTTATAAAGTTTTCAATTGGGTTCCTGAACTAAAAAAGTTTTTAATTGGGTCCCTGAACTTATATAAAATTTTCAATGGAGTCTCTGGGGTAGGGTTCCGTGATGATATCTTCAAGTCTGCTGATGTTAAACGTGACCTGAAATTTCCCCAAATTTGTATTTAGAGTTGCAGGAGACCAAAATGTTGAGTCAAAAAACCAAAACTTGACTTGTGATTGATTTTTCTCCATCTGAACAAATAATTCATTCTTTCTACCCAAACTACTCTTACATAGCCAGCTTGGATGAAATCAGTTATATTCCGTCCAATTTAACATACCACTAACGAATTTTATAATTTAGGGACTCCATTAAAAATTTTATATAAGTTGAGGGACCCAATTGAAAACTTTATAAAAGTTTGAGGACCCAATTACAAATTTTTTTGGTATAGGGACCTAATTACAAATGAAATAATAGTTCAGGGACCTAATTACAAATTTTAAAAGTATGGGGACCTATTTGAAAATTCCCAAAAAGTATAGGGACCTACGGAGTAATTAAATCTTTTTTTTTATAGGCAAATATTAATATGTTAATATGTTAGATGTTATGTTAGTTTTTCATATTTGTCATTGTTTGAACCCTGGACTTCTAACTCCTTCAACCTCTTATATTCTTAGTTCAAAGAGATTGGATTTAACATGCAGGGTTAAAAGATAAAGAGAGCTTGACATGGATATTTTATTATTTGCGCCTTTTATATGCCCGGAGGGTCATCCATACTCCTAATAGTAGTATTTAACTTAGTAACGAAAACACTTCTGCTTGGAGTTTATTGAATTTGTAAACCAATATCATATAAGACGATTTAATAGCAGAAAGATGTAATTTTGTATAAAAACGTGATTATGTGTTACTTTTGCTTTTTCATTTTATTCATGCCTTTCACGGCAACTTTCCACTTTATCCATTATCTTTCACGTCAATTTATTCACGCCAACTTCCACAGCAAAGCAAGGTGTACTTTTCTTTGTTTAATAAACATATCTTTTGCAATGATTTGGTAATGTTATGAGTTTTCAGGGAAAATAAATAATTTAACATCTATTTATATGTATGTACATTGAGGGGTTAGTCTCAGAAATTGCACGCGAATAATACATTAGGGGAAAAAACTAAACAAAGGAAAAAAAAATGTGGTTCCAAACAAATAGCTCCCTCCATTGTTTATATTTTTGGCTTTATTTGTTGGGTCATGCTAATCAAGAAAAGGTAATTTATTATTGAAAAAATTAAGAACTTTGGTTCCCAATCTATTGAATTCACTCATTTTTAATAAAAACATTTTATTTTGAAATTTGCCTTAATTTATTATACATGTATGAAAGGGATATGAAAGTAAAAGACATAATATTTTGAGTTGTCCATTATTTGGTAGAAACATAAACAATGGAAAGGAAGAGAAGACAAATAAAAGTTGTGGGCCTCACAATATTTTATCCTTCCTTCTTGGAGAAGAAATTCTAAAGTCTAAACTATTCTAAGTATGATATTATTCTAGATAGATTTTTATAACTATTAAAATCTAATTGTAAAATATTTAATTTTCAATCCAATCACTAGTACACTTACTAAGACAAAGACAAGTGTTGCCACTTGGAAGCACCAAAGCTACCCACTACATGCCCAGAGAGAATATGATGCATAATATCTGGCTGAATATATGACTAGGACTGATACTTTTTTATTCTTGTGCTAATCAATCACGGATATCTTATATTCTATTAATATCTTAGGCTTATCCCGTGGCACAATTTTGAATATATAAAAGAAAATAATACTCGCACGCAGCCATGCATTATGACAATAAAAGGACTATAAGAGTCCCTTAGTCAAAGCTTGGAGATTTGGTTTTCTTATATCATTGCCTCTATAGGTTTGTTTGCTTGTTTGGCAGTATAGAAGTGGAAGTATATCAGTGGTGAAGTGATTATATCCAACTACAACAAAGTTGATTGCAATGCCCTTTACCTATTAATGAAAATGAAGGATTTGATTATATGGTTTTGGAGGATATGAATCATCATTTCATTTAAAGTGACTTATATTGAAAAAGATGTGGGGGAACAGTTGGTTCTGGGAATTTCCCAGAGTGTATAGAGGACCCCACTTCAGTTTAGTGGGTATCAGCTTATCCAGAGTACCAACCAATTACATATAAGCTGACTGTTACCAACTTGCTTTTATCAAGTTCTCACTTTTGGAACCTATTAGCAACTCCTTTAGCAATTATAAAGTGTAAGATAAATTATGAGTTCTCTTTTTCTCATTATAATTTGTATCTTTTGATAAGTATTGGGTGGAGTTGTGTGGTTGGAATTGAGGAAAACAATGTAAATGGTAATGGTGGTGGCAGGAGGTGGAGGGAGTGTGGGGTTGTGTGGTGGTAGTGGGGTGTCAGAGAGAAGAGGGATGATAATAATATTTGGACATAAAAATACACGTATAAAAATACTCTTCAACACTTATTTATTGTTTTCTTCTCTCTCATCATGTATTTCATTACTCCCAAAACACTACATCAGCTATACGATGTCTATACATGATGTCAAAATTTGTATCCAAATATCATTATTGAAATGATATACCACATGGACTACATAATACGTGTTAAGTGTGTTTTGGTTGTCCATTAGCCATGTTATTACTTGATTATTATTTTTTTTTGACAGATGTTATCACTTAATTAACTGATGTTTGATGATGGCAAATATCAAAACCTCCTTTTTAAAGAAAAATTGGATGCCGAACAAAACCAAAATTTGATACATCTATAGGGATCAAAAACATACTTTGAGACATAAAAAAATAACCAATCCATATAATGTTATGTCCTCATTTTTCATCATTAATTTCATCTTCATTCCAACCTTTTAAGCTTGTCTTTTCATACTTTATGTTGAAACTACAAGAATATACTAGTGTTTGGGCTAGGACCAATAACAACAAGAATAAGAAGTGAAATAAACATGGAGTCATAAGGTGATCAAGGTAGGGGAGTCAAGGAGTGTAGTGATAAGGAGGTTGAGGGTTTAAACCCATTCACTAACAAAAAATACTAACATTAACATATTAACATTTGCCTATAAAAAAAAAGTGAAATAAACAAGAACAATGTAAGGAGGAAGATGGAAAACAAGTAGCAAAACGAGTGTGAAAAGTGGCGAGGGGTGTTTATTAGACGAGTTTGTCTGATTTAAAGCCTATCCGATATTTCGATTGAGCTATTTTCTTAGACATGAACTCAACCCGGCATGGCCCGAAAATGACCTGGTCAAAATTAGAGCCAATTCGACATGTACACTTAATGTTTAAATTTTAGTACTATATATAAATAAGAAATAAAATCATAAAAACAGGAAATTAATTATAAATATAATATTATGTGATGCAAAGGTATCATAAAAACAGGAAATTAATTATAAATATAATATTATGTGATGCAAATTAAGGTTACTAATTTAAATCAAGAAGTATTATTTATAATTAATCATAAAAATAAAAATATAAGTTTTAAAATAGTGTGTGATACTTGATTGAGTTGAGATAACCTGAGGCATGAGGATTTAACTTTTAAAACAAGTTTGTCCCAATTAGTTTCAAGTAATTAGGTCAAATCGAATTTGAACATCTCTAATCAAAATATTGAAGAGACAAGTATGTGTACTGGTTTTGATGTGATCCAATAAATAGATCAAAGTAGTTTATTAATTAAACACCTCAACGGATAAGTTCCCAACTGTTCACAAAGATATTTTGAATCTGAGATGTGATATAGGATGAGCAAGCGTGTGTATTAACACACACACAACACTCAATCCTTAATTATAATCATCCAAATTTATCTTTTTTTGGTTTCTCAAGCTATCCTCCATACGTAACTACGGAGACTAATCCCTCGAGGTACTGTACGACATTTAAGGGCTGACCTCTCCCAATCAGGTTTTCTTCATACACAAAAGTCAGGGATCGAACCCCTGACCCACTTGCTTAAGGGGCACAAACTCATTACCACTTGGACCAACCACATCTTGGTTCATCCAAACTTGTCTTAGCCAACGTATGTCTTTGGTCCCGCCCCCTTTGAATATATTACGTACAGGGGCTGGTCCCTCCCAAAACCTTAAATTTGTAATTTGGTAGAGCAAGCCTCACATGCTTGTCATGGCGTCCCTAATTTTTATTAAACACCGTGTGATTGGATTCAATATATTGAAAGAAAAAAAAAGCCTAATGTTATATTGATTCAAATTTAGAAAGTTTGTATTAGAAAGTACAACTCTTAAAATTTTAATACATTAAATATATTATTTTTATAATAGAATTTTTTAATTTTTATCCTTAACCATCTCATTTTTTACAATTAAATTTATTTTTGTTTTTTAGATATTTTTCGAAAAATAAAGAACCCTAATCATATTACAAATTTAACTATGTATGTGATCAAATTTAGTAATTTGTTGCAAAATTACTTTTGCGGTTGGCGGTATTTGTTGCAAAAATCCGCCAATTAATGTTTCTATATTCGATTAAGATTGCCAATAAAGCCAAAAAAATTGGTCAGCAAGCAAACAGGCCGCTCTAAACATGAAAAATGAAAAATTTAAATACAATTGAAAATTCATAAAAGTCGCCAATTAATGTTGCTATATTTGAAAAGATATCTCATAGCATTTCAAAATATCAATTAATGTTGCTATATTCGATTAGGATTGATTAAAAATAGGTAAAACATTTATTATGAAGATAATAATATTTTAGTGTAAATATCAGATAATTTTACAGATTTATCCTGCATTTCGGCAGAAAAATGCCTCTGGATTGCCCTAGCGAACACTCCTTTATATCTATAAAGATTTTTCTCTCTTATTCATTAAATTAAAATGCACAGACGTCAAAGTATTAGTGGACGTTAGTATAAAATTTTTTACACTAATAATATATACTACTTTAATCGTTGTTATATTTCTTTCTCCTGTCAAAGATATATAGGAAATTTCATTCATAAATTATAAGAAACCGCATGTGGTTTGACCAAAATTAAATCATATATAAAATAATAATAATAATAATAATAATAATAAAAAGTCGTACCAAAATAGGATGAAATTCCTTTAAATAAACAAAAATATAAAAAGATAAGTACTAGTACCTCGATATCAAGAGATGAACAAGATACTCCCTCATGTCAATAATATAAGCAAAAATTTTCAATTTTTTTTATCCAAAATGTAAGCAAATTTTAACTAATTTCATCATATTTAATGAAGTTATTTTCAAAATACTCTCATTTGATACAAATTTTATTTTTCAATGACTCATTTTATTCTCAACAACATAAGCTTAATAAATAAGATGAAGGATAATTTATGTAACAAACTTAATTTTTTATTCTCAATGACTCTTTTAAATGAGATTAACTAACCATCTTAATATATGTGTTTTATTCCAGTTTTACTTATAATAATAACCAGAGGGAGTACCAACGAGCACTCGTTTCAAAGTAGAAGTATAGGAGCAGTTAATTACCATTCAATGTGTTCATAAAAGTGAGGTTGCAAATGTTACGTATAAAGAATGAAAAACCTTGTAGTTCAATTGAATAAAACTTTAATGAAGCTCGTATGCACGTCATTGTTACCTTTTGCTTGGACTTATGCCACCGCAGGTCCACCGGACACCGAAAAAATTAAAGCCACTCTTACGTGCGCTGTTTTTTTCTCAATAATAGTAACAATATAAAAAAGTTAACGTGCTTGCAACGGCGTGACAATTAGTTAATTTAGAAGCAAGTAATTAAATTAAACAAGCTTTCTTAATCAAGTACCTCACGCTATATTGAAAATTTGTAAGTTCAGTGACCTGGGATTTTAAAACCCCGAAGCAGATTTATCTTTTCGGATTGATTTCTTAAATTGCGATATCTGCAATAGGGAAAACATGACCAATGCTGATATATGCGATTATCAAAGTTTTAAATCTAGGTTCACAACCGCAACAAAATACGTGACTATGCGATTTTAATAGTTTGCAAAATCACATCTACGACTGTATGAACTATATTTTCTTGACAATTGTCCATAATGATAAAATAACGTAATGTGTCCACAACCTAAATCACAATTGTAATTTAAAATCTTGATAAGTATAAAGAATAATACCAATTTATCACGTTTAACAATATATTGAGACTTTTTTTTAACACGCATGCATTTTCATTAGACTGCAAAAGTTTGCAAAATCGGGAAATATGGAAATTAAAGTTGCCATTTAACCCTTTTTGGATGTGACAATAAGAACAAAGAAACAGAGACCATTAATTAATTAGAGGTTAGACAAAACACTTTCATGGCTGCACTTGAAAGAAACAATGGGAAGCACATGCAAAATGTTACAAGTCGATGTCAAAAAAGGAAATGTGGACCTAGAGCCATCAAGGTTTTACTATACACTAAAATATGAAAGTATGTTCCTACGGTTGTGGCTCTTATAATGGCAGCTGAACGCTGTCCATACTCCATAGTACTCGTAACAACTGTTGAGACGACCCTATCTTCCCCGTAGAATCTATCTTTGCCCATAGAAGGGAAAAAAAATACTTATACAAATTATGTATGCAATGCAAAATCTAAAGTTTTAAAACATGCATCCAGGAAAAAATTATAGTGAAAAAAAGTAGGGAGATTACGCATGTTTGGATTCTTTTTATAAGAGACAAAAATAATTCAAGGGACAAAAAATTGATTTTGACATATTTGGATGATCTTGACTAAAATTGATTTTGCCTCTGTAATGGATTCTAACTTGAAGCTAGAATTTGGAGCTTTTGCCTCCAAACATGAATTTTAGCCTAAAATTTATTGTTCAACTCACTTTTATGTAAATGTACCCAAATATAAATAACTTTATTTCAAATTAAATTCTATTGAAATCAATTCTAAAAAATCAGTTTGATCCAAAATCACATTTGTCAAACGTTCATCCAAACATACACTATATGTACCAGCCTTTTTCACGTTAGATAATAGATATGGATGATGTGGATGTGGTGCTTCCATATCTATAAGCGGCCAATTAATCCTCTCCCTTAAAAGGACCTACTAGCATCCAAGCATTACTTAAACACTAAAAAAAACATGGATAGAAGAAGAAAATAGAAAAAGGAAAGAAAAACAAGAGCATCTCTAACGCAAATTCTTAGGCTAAGTTTTTAGAGTTAAGAACGGTTTTTACATGGAACTACCATTGGAGATGGAGGAGTTGAGTTCTTCTATAAGAACTAAGTTCTTATAATAAAATAAATATTTTCTTCCTTTAGAACCAATCAAAAGATGAGAGAAAAATAAGTTAACAACAAGTTGAGTTCTACCATTAGAGTAAAAATTAATGTAGAATCTTAAATCATATGTGATATTGTAGGACCCACTAAAAAAGACATAAGAACCCAAATTGGATTCTAATATTGGAGATGCTCTAAGAACATATAAGAAAAAAATTAAGCATTATTTATTATAAATACTAAAATTAACATTTTTTATTTTGTTAAATATTTATAAGTTATAACCGATAGGTACGTAAAAGATTAAAAATCAACATTTAATAATATATATAGGTTATTTTTGGTAATGAATAAGTACATTTCTAACACGTCATATTACAACCTTACAGGTGTCAATTATTATTGTCATATGCTAGTGTACATATATGAGAATTTGTCTCTTATCATGTATCAATTAATTATGCTACGAGTGGCCCATTATTTTTGTCGGTGACAATTCACGGAGCATTTCGTTGGTAAAGCATCCTAAGACCATCTTCTAGTGTGGTTCTTTATAAGGTTCTTATTATTAAGAATTGGTTCTTAAATTTTTTGTCATTGGAGTTGGCTGATTTGACAATCAGGTTGGAGAACAGTTCTTGTAAAAGAACTGATTCTTAGCCTTTAAAAAATAATATCCAACACCAGAATTGAGTGATAGGGTGAGTAAATAATACTTATGGGACCCATTTAAAAACCTAAAGTGAGTTCTTCCATTGGAATAAAATGGAGGTTATATTCTTATATTAGTATATGATATCTTTGGGTCCATAAAATGAAGGATAAGAACTCAAATGTGATTCTTTCATCGTGGATGCTCGTGAAAAATTCAACGAATGGTATCCCTCTCCCATACATTCTCTTCAGGTTTACCAATGACGTAACTCACCTAAGGTCGTCACAAGCAGTAAAAATTAAAGTTCTTCAAGCGTTATAATTGTAATTATTTTCTTTTGCATTGCTCAGTACATGCTCTCGTTTACAAATCATGAAAAGATTTTTTTTTTAAGTAAATTTGTATCTAAATTGGGCAACTAAAGATATATTAGTAGGTTCAGATTTTTGTACAATGTTAAATTAGGGATGGGTACTGGTTACACATATTTAGTTCCGGTTTAAATAAGTTTTTGGTCCCTAGAAAGTTCATCAAATTTGGTTTTAGTTCCTTTGAAATTTTTTCTTAGTTTTCGTCCCTGTAATCTGAAAATTTTTGCAAATAGTCGTTACCGTCATCTTTTTTCGTTATCTAGTACTCATCGGTATCGGGATAATTCTATTTTACTGTCCGACTTGCTGTAAAATTTGGTCATGAAATAGAAACAAAATCATACATTAGGGACATAAGGTTAAAATTGCTAAATTCCTTCATTTTTTATGATATCTAGTACTCAGGGAGTATCGAGGTAATTGCTCGTTCTTGTCCGACTTGCTCCAAAATTTGGCTAGAAAGTAGAAATAAAATCATACATTAGGGTCATGGGATTAAAATTGACAAATTTTTTCATCTAGTATGATTTCTAGTACTCAGGGGTAACAATATGGACTATTTACAAAATTTTCGAAAATATAGAGAATAAATCCCAAGAATTTTTTTTACAAGGACTAAAACCAAAATTGGTGAACTTTTCAGGGACTAAAAGCTTATTTAAACCTTTAGTTCCTTTAGAAATAAACTGAGTTTTATTCTCAAATTACAACGATGAAATAGTACGCCTCTTGTGGAGGTTTGCTTAGAGATGCTTTTGGAGTTTTATTGTAATTTGGGCTCATGTACTATAATGCAAGGTGAACTCTGTTGGTATTATTCTTCATGGTCTCCATCTGGCTAAGCGCAAGTATATAGCCATGCTCTGTATGAGTCCGATTCTAGCAGTGCCATCCATCTGTTAACTAGTGGGTGTGACGATACTCATTTGTGCGCTCTTATTCTCCATGATACCAGGAAGCTGATCAGGGAGCTTCCTTGTGTGAAATGAGCTCATTCTTATAGGGAGGCAAACAAGTATGCTAACTCTTTAGCCAACCATGGTCATTCTTTAGAGTTGGGTGTGCAATTCTTTAATCGGGTGTCACCCCTCCTTTCTCTTGATGTTTTTTTAGATTTGACCGGTACCCTTTTGATAGGGTTGTTTAGCTTTAGGTTTCATTTTGGGCTTTAGTCTCGTTTATCCAAAATAAAACATAGTCCGCCACACTAATATTAATTGAACCTCATTTTTTTAATACTATTATTTAGGGTATTTTTTTGTGAACATTATTTAGTGTATCATAGTATAGACACAAGACGGTGGTTTATGAATAGACACAAGCATCAAGCAACCCCATCCCACCCCAAAAAAAATGTCAATTTGGCATACTCATAACCCAAGAAGAAAAAATTTAAGCAGAAATGCACACTTTGACTCTCATCTTTCCACTTTCATCGGTTCCTCAATTGATTACGCATTTGCAGTAATGAGTGACCTTCCTTAATCTCATCAAACTAACCCCAAAAAATAACTGCTTTAACGACGCACGAAATAAAAGGCCTCGTTTGGCTCGCAAAGCTAAAAACAAAGCCGCGTAATAAGCACGTTTTCCTACCCTTTCCGCTTTTAATAGCTGGAATCTTGAAAATATGATTATATTTATCACTAACGCGTACATTGCCAGGGCCATTAAAGATCACAACCACATGCACTAATCAATTCAATGCCTTTTACAGCTCCTCTCTTCATTATGGCCACACACACCCTTCAAAACAATTTCCTCCGTTTCTTTTTTCCATTCCATTTTCTTCCCAATTTTCTCACACTTTCTCTTATGTTTCCACATTTGGATGAAACAAAACAACCAAAACAATATTGCAAAAATTGACAATAAATAAATAAAAAATCTTGCTTACGAGTATACTAAGAACATTGGTTAAAGGACTTATAAAAGAAAAGTTTATAGTGAAAAACTAACTGTAACATTTTTTAAAATGTTAAATACACAATTTCTCATACAAATTTTTTTTTCTTGATTCCTTGAACAATGTCCTAAATAAATAGAAGAACCTTAAAAAATGGTCCAAAATCAAATGTTATTAAATAAACTCAACTCTATTGTGGCAACATTGTGTTGCATGGTCAACTCTTATGTCAGCCCCATTCATTTCCTCATTCACGAAACACACTGCTCCGTAACTTTTTCATAAAGAATACAAAAATATAATTCCAAGATGAATGAATATGTACAAGAACAAAACGATCATAGGGTTAGGGTAAAAAAAATTATGAATTTTTTTCTTCGTATTTTATTTTTCTACATTGCTTATTGCTAACAATCTCTATAGACAGAAGAATCAAGCACGGAGGAACATATTTCCTTCTTAATAACAAAACTAAGATCATGATTATTATTACTCGTACCACGTTGAATTATTGCATAATTTAATAATGACGTGGCACCAGTACCTGAGTTTCGTCCCACGAGTGAACTCGCTTCCCGTATTGACTCAGTAGAAGCGATCAAATTAACATTCTTACTCTTCCACATAAACTCGTTCCCCACGAGTTGACTCAGAACCACCGAGTCAGACACCGAGTTCTTCTTCTTGTGTTGCATCGCCGCCCTCACGATTTCAACAAGCACCGTGTTGCACAACCGCCGCACGCCGCGAGCGCCGCCGATCACTACCGCCGAGTTGACTCGCCGCTGAGTCGACCGAGTCTTCTCCGAGTTTTTCTTCGAGAATAGAAAAACCGACTCGGGGCTCCGATTCCTGACTCGCCCGAACGGGTCATCGAGAACCAGCACGCTCTTCACGTCCACGAGCATCACGTGCTTGAAATTGCGCCGCACTCGACCGAGTAACATAGGGTAACACGCCCATCTTCTCAAACTCAGTGGAACTCGGTCGAGAAACCCAGCCAGCGAGTTCTCCGAGTCCAACTCGGTGGCGTCGAAACTCAGCACCGAACCGTAACTCAGTAACTCGCCGCCACCATTCAAATTCAACTCATTACCCTCTCTTTCTTCCACCACGTTACTGAAATTGCTTCGAACCCTCTTATTACCCCACAGAGACTCTCCCATTTCGGGTTTTCTGTAGAACCGAGTCAGGTCGAAGCTCGACTCGGGGTGAGTCGAGTTTCTCAACTCGGCGTGGAGCTGAACGAGCGAAGAGAACGCGTCGTTCTCTTGGTGAATAATGGGGGCGAAGGCCGTTGACGAGGAAGGTGAAGCGAAGAGGAAAACGACGTCGGTTTTGGAAGTGAGACCAGACCTATGTACGAGCCTGAGGAACAAGCGGAAATCGTGTTCGGCGGTTTCGTCTGCCACGTGGCAAATGAGGAGTTGGGTCATGGATCGTGTTCCTCTTCGGTAGAGTGTTCCCATGCGTTGAAGTGCATGTGAAGAAGGGTTTGGGGCTTTTTTGGGCCATAATTTGGGTAACCAATAATGGGTTTTGGGTTTGTTAATGTGAAGAGTGGGGGGTTTGTGAAGGAGGAAGCGACGAGGGGAAGGGGAGTTAAGGGTAGTGTTGTTGGGTTCGAATGTGGAGAGAGTGAAGAGGAGGAGAGTGATGAAGAGGAGGAGGGCACAAATGGAAAGAGTGGATTGTGTTTTGGAGAGAATAAGGTTGTTGTTGTGGTTGTTGGAATTGGTGGAAATGGGTGATTTTGAAGGTGGTGAAGGGAAATTGGTGGTGGTGGTGGAGTTGTTGTTGTTGTCTTGTGGGAAGAACACTAGTAAGAGACCCATGCCACTGTTATCGTTGCTACTACTACTTGTACTCGTGTTTGTGTTTGTGTTTGTGTTGCTAGTTTTGGATTTCGTCTTTGCCAATAGACCCATATCTCTTTCTTGCTCTTGTGAATTGTGATTGTGATTGTGTGTGTGCGTGTGTCTCTATTCTGCTTTGTGGTGTTCTTGGGAAAAGGTGGATTTGTGTTGCGAAGCTGTTGGGTCATTTCCTTCACGGTCTATATGCAACACTCAGATCACACGATGCCCCTGTTCACTCACAGTTTTCTTTTCTTTTCATTTTTTTTCCTCCTTTTTTTATTATTTAAAGTTACTCCCTCTGGTCCTATATATAAGAGGCAAAACCCTAAAACACACAGACCAAGAAAATGCATTGAAATAAGCTATTTGTAATTAATATTCATATAATTTGCCTCTTATAATAAGGACCGGAGGGAGTAGTACTTAGTATAAAGTTTTTATTTTTTATTTTTTATTTTAAAGGAAAGGAAAAAATAGAAGGACAATGGGATACTGGGATAGTATTTCAAATCCTTTCCCCATATATTTTTTTTCCTTTGCAATTCAATCAATTTTTATTAGATTCATTGCAATTAAAATATTACAATAGTGATTTTCTTATTTGTTAGGAAGAAAATTTAAGATAAAAAATTATTGTCTCAATTGAGGGGGAGAGCTTCCAAGCTCACTGAACATAAATAATTAAAAATACATATAACAATTAACACGAGGAAAATCCAACCCTTAACAATTTAGTTAACTCAACAAACAGGCACTCAATCTGTGATCACTAATCGTGTCAACCGTTATTAAGTATAATAATGATTTCTTACCTTGTTATTGCAAAGTTTTTTTAATATTTTCAATCAATTATAATTTGTCATATCATTAAAAATATTTGATTCTTATTATAATTACATCATTAGAAGTCACTTGTAAGATGATTTACAAAAATCCAACCTTAACAATTTAGTTAACTTAATCTGCGATTACTAATCATGTTAACCACTATTAAGTATAATAATGATAATGATTCTTTACCTTGTTAGTGTAAAGATTTTTTAACATTCTTAATCAATCATAATCTATCATATCATTTAAATTATTTGATTCTTATAATAATTACATTATTAAAAATCAGTTGTAATTTGATTTATGGTTAATTGACAATATAAAAGACTTTACACTGATGAAATAGTAAAATTAAACTATATATTACTGAAAAATTAAGGTGATATATATTTTTTGTTTTTTTTATACAATATATATTTTTTGTTTTGTTATTTGGAAAAAAATATTTAAATAATATTGTAAAATAAAATAAAATATTCATAACTAAAATATGGTCGAAACAAATTAATGCACAAATAACATTATTAAAAACATAGTCAAGATATGGGTGTCTGGTACCCGTGGACTTCAAAAATTTCCTCGTTGACTTAATTTGACTGCAAGATCAAGGAAGAGAAGAAAAAATAATTGTAAAAGCAGAAAATTAGGAGGAGTTAATTTTAAAAATAGTAGCGACTTAAAAAAAAAAATGACCTGCCGACAGAATAACGCATTTTTGGCATATCCATATGCCATATTATATAATTTATTTTTATAGTACTATATTTTAGCATTTAGGTCCAATTTTTGCTTGTGATCATGGACTAGTGTTTTTTTTTCTTTCTTTTACTGAGATCATCTAAATCGTATGAAAAAATAATTTATAGATTGTAAATCCTGTTATTATTATTATTAATTTTTTTATGAAATAATAATAATAATAATTATTATTATTATTATTATCATCATCATCTTTTCCAGACCAAATAACCGGCCCAATATCCAACATAAGAAGCCCAATTCATTGTCCATCCGAGTCAACGATAAATCCTTTGTAATCGTTTTCTACTGATGATCAAGAACAAGAATTGCGCCTCATGATTCACAAGCGTTAAACGGAATATCTGCCTGGGATAATCACACATGCATGTCCACCCAGGGAAATCATATTATTTAAGGTAATATAAACAAGAATACTATCCACGTAGTCAGTATTAAGTACATATGAGGGGTCTTTTTTTTCGCTAACAGCATATAAGGGGTCTAATAATAATATAATGTCAAGTTTTGTTTTGATATATTATTAATCTAATCTTTTTTTATATTATCGATTAATATATATGATTTTTAAAGTAATTAATATGAAAGTTAAATTATTGTAATAAGATAATCGTTTACGGATTTTTATTTTGATGAGCCGTTTACAGAAATTTTACACATATATTATAAAAAATTAGACTAATAATACATCATGTTTACATGAAACGCGTAAGTATAGTAAAAATTGTATGGATTTTATTATATATGTACTGACGGTGTGAAAAAAGTTTTACACACTCATCCAAGTCAAACCATATCTCACCACATAGATATTTGTGAAGATGTTGTATGAACTAACATAACAAAATGACATAATAGTGAAATATGATTAGACATCCATGTAAAACTTTTTTGCATTATCAGTGTATATTTACTAAAACTCAAATAGTATTAATATAGAGTTTAATTGGTTTATACTGTCAGTGTAAATGTTTTTTTACATTGTTAACAAATGATAAATCATCATGTCATTAAAAATATTTGATTCTTATTCAAATCATCTTAAAAGTCATTCATTCCATGATTTGTGATTGGTTGACAGTGTAAAAAACTTTACACTAACAGTGCATACCAATTAAACTCATTAATATATGTATGGCGCATATAAACAAATAAGGGGTGAAGTAAGAAAAAAAAAATGCAGATCTAATGATCCATCAGGTTATACCGAAGATAAAACTTTCGAGGAAGATCTCTCGACAAAAAAATCAAAATGAAGATATGTTTTTGTCGGTGCAAAAATAAGTACAGTTTTGTTTCTTGAATAACATGTAACATATGATCTTGTCAAAAAAAAAAATGTATCATATGATAATACTAAAACCATAGGTTAAAAGTTATTATATGTAAGAAAGTTATTTCTACACCCATGATCAAATAAAATACTATCATCTTAAAAACAAAAGCAGTGACTCCAGTGAGACATGTAGAGCTTGTAATTAATTGTGCGTGTCTGCTAACATGAGTATAGTTGGGAAGGGGTGAATTTAAGAGTTATTTGATGTGAAAGTATGGTAGGAAAGATCACGGTATTGAAGGTGGAGAGGGTCCCAAATCTCTACGGATTCTTGTGCCACTATTAGATGCAGTGGAAGCTTCCATGAAACAAAGCACACGTGGTAATAGGGACAACCAAAATCCTGAACACTTTCTTGTACAGAAGCTGTAATTGTAGTCACTCTCAAGCTTCTACCACCTCCAGTCTCGGTTGCTCTAACCCTTCATGAATCATATTTCTCATTTATATGAAGTTTTAAAGTGAATATTAGATTTTGTTTATGAAAACATTGAAGTCAATGCACAAACAAAAACTTGCATGTAGTTTTCTGTTTTTTAAATCCATACTTCTTGTGCGAAGATTAGTATCATAACGGATCCAAAGAATTTAAGCTTGTAAGAATATTTCATAACCCCGCTGGGAAGCCAAAAGCCTTAATTACGATAGATTCTTATAAAAAAATCCATGTTGGTGCACTTATGAAAAGATGAAACAAGTGGGGATTAGTCTCAAATGCAAAAAATAATACTTCTCATATCTAAATAGAGAGGAATAGTCTCAATAAATTATTAATGCTTCTGCAGCTAAATATATATGGCCATATTCCCACTGAAATATATAAAAGGCGGATTGATCAAGCATATTGAGTTATTATTTATTAATGACTTTCTGTTCCTATGATTCGAGTTATAATGATTAGTTCGTGAAATACTTGACTACCCTATCAAATATCAACAGTTCACATGACTATTCATAAATCAATCATTTGGAGCCCTCTGGAATGAATAGAATGAAGTGTGAATTGTATAGTGTGACATAGGATAAAACATAAAACAAAGGAATCTCCAGGGGGAGTGAATAAAAACTATGCCCATGTGCACCCAATGGCTGCTTCATTGACAAGTAAACAACATTCACCACCAAGTCTTTTCCACCTATTGGGTTATATGAACTGTTTGACAGCTAATAGACTTAACAATCTGTTCCTTCCTATAGCCTGTTATAAAAATTTATTGGTATACTAATTCCGACTGAAAGTTTTGTAATGTGCAAAGTACTTGAACGTATAAAATTGTCTATTTGATGATCTGTTTCACTGCTTATGTAATCAAATCAAATTGGCTAAGCATGTGAGTTTTTAAAACGACTAAATTAGTACTGTTTAAAGGAAAACTATAAACCATTGCTTGAGAAAGTGGAAAGGGGTTATATTATATATTTGAGCACGTTTGAGGGCATATGGGATTTATCAAAAAAAATTTCCCAAGTGTTTCTGTTTTAAATCAGCATGAGAATGAGACTTTGCTATTTGTGTGCAATCAGAGATGCCCATAGCCATTGAAAATGGTATAGCCTTTTATATTATTTTATCATTGTTGTCTTTATTTAGTAAGGAGTGCTAGCAACACACTCTTTAACACACTCTTTCCAACACACACCCTCCTATTGATTGAAATTCATGTGGGTTCTATAAAATTCAAATGGGACCCACATGAATTAATGTGACTCATTTCCAAAATAGTGGGACCCACATAAATTTCAACCAATAGGAGGGAGTCTATTGGAAAAAGTGTGCTCCTAACATTACTCTTATTTAGTTACTTATTTTGTACAATTGGATGACTTATTTGGTTACTTATCACTAGAAGAAATTTCTAAGTCTAACATGTGTTGTTACTTTCCTATCTTGATGATCCTTTCTTACATTTTTTACGAGTGGGGTTGCATATTGTTTATCTTTAAAACTTCTACCAGAAGAGGAAAGAAAAAAAAACTTTAAACTTTTGAGAGATTATTTGGTAGATAACCTTTTTTTGTTGTTGATAAAATTGGTTAGATAACTTTAACCTTTTAAAAGAATGAGTTTGTATATAAAAATGAGTTTTTAATCAACTGAATTTTATATACTCATTTACTACAAGCATTACAGTGGGACAAAGGGTGTGTTTTGAAATAAATCTTTATGGAAGTCAAGCATTTACACCAACTCCAAGCTCTAAATCTAGGTGAATTCTACCATGTAGTCAGTTAAAAGGGTCTACACCAGTATATCCCCAAAATTTTATGTGAAAATTCTTTTTTACCCTTATCTTCAACAAACCCTCCCCACTCTTCATCACCACCTCAACAGTGAACCACAACAGCAGAATCATAGCACCCCCTCTCTCTGACCCCACTGCCGCCAGCCCAGTCATGGAGACAATTCTTGTAATAATTCTGTGACACCCTTCTACCCCGCATGTTAAAAGCCAATTAATTTAAAAACAATTAAAGGAAAACATGCAATTATTGAATAAAATAAACAATTGTCCATGGGTAGAAAAGTCCCACATGAACCGTTTACAACGCGGAAATGAAATAAGTTTTAAATAACGAAAACATAACAAACCAATAAAAGATAACCCAACCCCGATGTCACATACAGAGCTGGTATAACCGTTCCGGAATAAAATCCACGGAATTACAACTGAACTAACAACTACGAAAACATAAACTAGCCCTACGATGAGTGGCGGCTCCTCAGAGTCACTCCTCTCCGGGCTGCTCGTCATCCTCTGCAATGTGCCAATCAGGCCAAGCACAAACAACAAACATATATAGGGAGTAAGAATCGTATAAACATATTAGCATGGGAATAGGCAGTAAAGTAAACAGCAAGCATAGCAGCATCACATCAAACATCAACATTATCATTATGCTATGCAGTGCAATGCAGTCCTACTCCGCTAAACCATCAATGCATGTGGATCCACTAAACTCGGGATGAACGACTTCGGAGTTACATATCCACATTGAGAATCTACTCAACGCTGGAGAATCTACTCCTTGGATAGCCAATGCATCAAACCAACGAATGCCTCGTCACGGGGGCGCTAGGAGAATCTACTCCAACCGTGGATGGCCGGATCGCCGTACTCTAGGACGATCTCCCCTATGTCGAACATCCCTAAACAACAACTCCGATGCAATGCGTATGCAACACAACAACAACAGCAACACCACCTCCATAACTCCAACGGAATCGACCGAAGGTAACAGCGGGATCAACCGCACCAACTTGCCTCGCGGAATCTACCTGAGGACTTAAGCGGAATCAACCGCAGTACCTGGGGCAAACTCTCGGCCACCAAGGTACGTAACAACAACACCTTAGGCCCAAACCGTGGGGTCAAGGCCTCCTTGGCCAAAAGCACCAAGGCACAACTCATCAGCTTGCGGCACCCTAAAGGGTATCGACTTAACATCTCACCATCTCATCATCTTTATTTATCTTTATCAACATTTACCAAGTTGTCTAATCAGTTATCATCATAGGGAAAGTGGGGTTTAAAACCCCTTAAGTCCTTTAATCTGGTTCTGTCACAGTGGGTTGAGCACGGTCGTGCTCGTAACCCAGCACAGTCGTGCTTAAGCACGTGAAGGGGCGTGCTCCCCTGTAAGTGAAGCACGGTCGTGCTTCTTAATGAACACGGTCGTGCTCAGCAGCACGATCGTGCTCTTTGTCCTGTATGGCCGTGCTCAACAGCGCGGCCATCTTCCCAGAATTCAACTGGGAGCACGGTCGTGCTCCTTGTTCAGCACGGTCGTGCTCAACGCGCGACAGTGCTGTTCTGGGCAGGAACAGAGGCTGAAACTTAACCCATTTTATCATGTTTTTACTCAATTATACCTAACGTCAATTATCAACATGTTTCCAGATTTAAACTCATCATCATAAATCAACCAACTCAAACATGGCATCAATCCAGCAATAACATCATCATGTTAATAACAGTGTTTACCAACAACAACCATACCACATGCAACGTAACACTAGTAACATAATGATCAGAAACATACATTAAACACATCCATAAATCATGAAATCATCAAACATATAATCATGCAAATCAACCGGGGTTATGGGAACCCCTTTACTTTACCCTAAACCCAAACCTATGTAGATACTACCCTTCTCCCCATACCTGGATTGAAGGTAGCTCTCTAAGACTTCCTAACAGCAACCGGTTCCTCTCCTTTAGGCGGCTCACGCACGAACGAGCCTTAAATAAACAGATTAAAACGGTGTTAGTTTCCCAACCAAAAACGAAAGGAAACTAAAGAAAAGGAACGGAACATTACCTATACGCGAAGTGCAGACGAAACCACGTTTCCCTAGCGTCTCCAATACTCAAAACCACACTGAGTATGAAGGAAAAAGGGAGGAAGGGAGGTTGCAGCCGTACTAGGGTTTTTAGTAGCAAAAAGGAAGTGTACGGCGCAACCCGGGGTCTGCTCAACGTATATAGGTCCGGACTTGAGCACGGTCGTGCTACCTGTTGAGCACGGTCGTGCTCAACTTAAAATCAGAAACACGCTTCTGACTTTAAGCACGGGCTTGCTGGCTAATGAGCACGGGCGTGCTCATGTACCAGAAAGGGACTTTTAGCCAAAAATCCCACTAAGCCCTTAAACGGTAAATCTAACTTAAACCAAACCAGCTTAAATAAAAAAAAAAAAAAATCTGAAAAACAGGGTGTTACAAATTCTCTATGAACTGTTTAGCGACAACGGCTTTCTGTTGAGTAACCGGCAAGGAAACAGATACATCGGGACCAGAGTCAAAATCGACACGATGCTTCAAGTTAATGGCTCCAAGTCTCACTGTCCCATTGTAACCATCATCCATTTCTGATCGGTGATGAAAATATCAGAGAAGATCTGAGCGCGCTCAATTGGAAGCAAGCATTTTCTGTGATAGTGGTGCAAAATATTTGGTTTGTTCTTATTTTTTTGTGATCAACATCAGCAATGGGGTTTCTTCAGTTCCGGTGGTGGTGGTCGTGGCTGCTTGGACGGTGACGGTGGCTGGTGGGATGGGGTTGTCGGGTAACAATGAACAGGGGCTGGATGAGGTTAGGAGGGTAAAAGGCAAAGAAGTCTTGTTCATTTTATTTTTGTTTTGATTTTTTAAGATTAATAAATCTGGACCTTTAAATTATTTAATTATTAAATCTAACTGTTGAAAGTCGTCCATGTGAATTTAAAATGGAGGTATGGAAAAACTTAGTTGGGAGAGGTCAACCCTTCAATGTCGTCCAGTACCTCGAGGGAATAGTCTCCACAGTTGTGCGCGGAGGATACCTTGGGAAACCAAAAAAAAATGGGGGTATACCGGTGTAGGTACCCTTTTAACAGACTACACCCTAGAATTCACCCTAAATTTAAATAAATTAAAGATTTTATGGAAGTCAAGCTTTCCTTCTTTGAATATGATTTCATTTCTGTGAATCTGCAAAAACCATATAATAGAAACCCAAAGCAACCTCATGTGCTCTTTTGGAATTTTTTTGTGTAACAATCTGGATTGTTTACTAAAGCAAGCTTTCAAATCTAAAGATAACACCACATCCACACCAATCCAATTATACACATACATCAATATACAATTTGAGAAATTACAAAGCAATAACAAATGGGCAAAGTCTTCAGGGGCACCATTACATAAAGTACATGAAATACTAGAATCATTGAAGTACATTCCATGTATCCACGAGTTTTCCTTTGAAAATTGTATTCTATTTGGTGAACCAGAAATGAATTTTCTTTACATCTTCTTCAAATAAGCCTTGAACTCTAAAATCAACTATAATAGTGGAGATCCTCGTACATGGTGAATAACCAGATTCTATATGAAGTGAAACCTTTTGAATAAATTGATTAATTAATTCTTAGATATGTTAAACATGTTTAAAATAATTACAAATTGAATTTAATACCTTCAAAACTCAATTTTGAGGCCAATTTAATATCAAACATATGCAAAAACATCATCCCAACTAGTATGCGCTCTTAAAAGATAGAGTTTGTCTCTGTTTGGCAAAAACTAACGAATAGCATATAAGATAACAAATAGCGGATAGCGGATAACGGATTAGATATCGGATTGGATTTGAAGTGTTTGGTAAAACTAGCGGTTGGACTAGGTGATAAATGTAAAATGACATAAAAGAATATATTTGTATTTTTTATATAAATTATATATATATATATATATATATAAAATTATTTATTTTAAAATAATTATCACTTTTAACACTTTAATTTATTTATCATTTAAAAAATTAAAATATTAATCATTTTTGTCATTTTTAATTTAGTTTTAATCATTTTAATAAAAAAAAATGGAATAATAAAAATAAAGTTATATACTGGTTTTTATATAAATTTTATTTTTTAAAGATAAAAATATATTTTCTATTTTTATCTTAAAAATAAATCTAAATAGTGAAATTAATGCTTATATATACTATGTTAAGTGATTAGTGTTTTTTTTATTAGCTAAGGATAAGTGAGGGATTTAATTAAGATAGTAGAGATAAAAATAAAAGAAAAAATGGTAAGCTATACGCTACAAGCTCAAACGCTACTTCAAGTAGCGTATGGAAAAAATGCTAAAATGCTATATGCTAGTGAAAAAACACTATACGCTAATTTTTAAAACAGTTACCAAATGGGACTACTTTTCCATCCGCTATAAGCTATCCGCTATACGCTAGCGGATTTGGCAAACCAAACAGACTCTTTGCATACCTTTGTACAATTTTTTTTTGGATGTCCACTGAGGTATCCCTAGCTAATAGCAAGAAACTAATTTATTTCAAGGCGTAAAGATCACCGAAGTGAAATCCATAGTAAGATTCAAACCCCTGACAATATGTTTAAGGAACTCAATTATCTATCAACTATATTGGGCCTTATTGGTCAAATCTTTGTACAATTTTAAAGAAAAGGAGAAAAAAAACATAAATGAAAAACTAATAAGGAAAAAAACACTTCACCATATCTAGAGCATCAGGCTATGGAGATTACATAAAGGTTTCCCTCATGGGCCTTGCTACCTACACTCTCCATATTTGGCATCTACCCCTACTTTGAATCCGGCATTTAAATGCCGGATTCAGAAAATGCATCCACCTCCCACACACCTTCTGACATTTAAATGCCGGATTCAGAAACTATGTTTCCGGCATCTAATTGCCGGACACCTTCCGGCATTTAAATGTTGGATTCAGAAACTCTGAATTCGGCATCTAATTGCCGGAAACACTTTTTTTCAAATTTTAAGAATTTCCCGGTAATTAAATGTCGGAAACATAATTTCTGAATCCGGCTTTTAAATGTCGGGAGACGTGTGAGGGTGTATGCCAAATTATGGGGGGTGTGGGTAGCAAGGCCCTTCCCTCATTCATCACTGGGAGTAGCCCAATAACAAACCCAAAAGCTAAAAAATCGAAAGCCCAATTATAATCAGCCCAATCTACAAAGAAGCTCAAATAAAATATCTCATTTCTGAAAGCGCGGTTATCTTCTCTTCTCCATGGCCACCTCACTTCACTGTATCTATCCTCCCAAACTCGCCGGCACCGCCGTGTCAACTCGCCCTTCCATCATCTGCAAGACGAAACCCAACGACTTGGCATTCGAGGAGACTCAGCAGGGCTTCGTCGACTACGACAATGGCCACCATGAGGTCTCCGGCAAGGTCACCGGAATCCGAAAGGACGGAATCCCCGCCCGCTACCGCATCAGAGTCACCGGAAACCGCTTTCAGAAGGACTGGACCGTCTCGGAGGTCGTTGACTTGGTCCTCACCCTCAACCTCCGTGACGACATCGATGGTGTACTCAATCACTGGGTAGGTCGCTTCGCACGCAAGAATTTCCCTTATCTTATCAAGGTATTGTCGTTTATCAACTCCAATTGTCGTTTTCTGTTCGTTGATGAGGTGAAGGTTTTTTAGTTTGCGTTTTTGGATTTGTAGGAGTTGAGTGAGAGAGGGTCTATTGAACATTGTAACCAAGTGTTCATGTGGATGAAGAAACAGAAGAATTACTGTGCTCGGAATGATATCTATAATATGATGATTAGGTTGCAGGCAAGGCACAATCGAGTAGACCAGGCACGTGGATTATTTTTTGAGATGCAACAATGGAGGTATATACTGATTTTCCAAAACAATTTTTAAAAAAAATAAAAAATAGGAGTAAACACTTGAATTGTATAAAAATGTCTCCCAATTTAGCCAACTGAAAAATTTCAAATTAGACTCCAGAAATCACAAATGTCGGTTAAAATAGTTCCTAATATGGATTAACGTGTCCTTAAAATTTGTCCTAAAATGAACTATTCTGACTAACATTTGAGATTTTTAGAGACTAAATTAGAAGTTTTATTTTTCAGGGAATGAATTAGGGAACACATTTTTTTAGGGATGAATATAGATATTTACTCGACGAAAAAAAAAAACTTAAATTTGGATATACTGAATTTATAGAATTTTGCTATGATTATAGTCTGCTCAGTGTGGGTACAAGTTCCAGTGGTTTGCTAATGACTTTAGTTTTGTGAAGGTTAACTGATTTAGTGCCATCATTATTAATCCTTGTTGGCATATTATGTTGGTATGGTTTTTTAGGTGCAAGCCTGATGTTGAGACTTACAATGCTCTTATCAATGCACATGGTAGAGCAGGACAATGGCGTTGGGCTATGAATATCATGGAAGCCATGCTACGTGCAGCTGTGTGTACTCTGTATTTTTCTTCCTTCCTCAGTCTTTAGTGAGTTTGATTTGATGTGAGCAACCTTCTTCTTTTTCAGATAACTTGCCTATATTACAATATTAGATTGTAGTTGGGGGTAAAAATACTCAAAATATTGTGTTACATGATAGCATGCTCGTGATTTCTGTACTTATTGCTAGAGCTTTGCTCTTCATCATTTTTTGTTTGCCTTGTTGTATTTTCTGCAGTTTTCATACTTCAATTCTTTAGGCAGTGTAGTAAGCTTGAAAAAGCGTATCCGGTGAAGGGGGAGAGAGCATATGTAAATTAGTTCACTATTTTGCTTGCCATTTTGTTTCATGATCACATATAAAATTACTCAGGTAGGTTCTCCGTTACTGTTGGGTTTTGCGTTTTGTTTTGTTATTGTGCTACACTGTTGCATTGTTATTCCCCCCATCAGTTACATCGCATAGTTGAGTTTCATTATGATATACATGTAGTCACGTACATAAATTTGTTTAATTTGATGTTAGAAAATTTCCTTCCCTCCCTCATTATGATATACATGTAGTCATGTACATAAATTTGTTTAATTTGATGTTAGAAAATTTCCTTCTCTCCCTCCTACTACTCTGCTGGACGGCAACTATATATGTTTCATTCTGATCAGTATTGTTTTGTTATTTCCATCATCCCTTACCTGCATGCTACACTAGCTGGTCATTAAGTCATGGTGCATGCTAGAAATGAGTAATTAATCCTAGTAATGAGATATTCGTGATCAATGCCATCTTGCTAGCTCTTCATTATTTATATTTGATACTATGCTGTTTTAAACTGGAAATCTAAAATTAAAAATAAGCACTTTGATTGTTGGTATCTTAATTGCAAGTGCTGTTTGTGACATTAACATATTGTTACAGATTGCGCCAAGTCGGTCAACGTATAACAATTTGATAAATGCATGTGGATCTAGTGGAAATTGGAAAGAAGCACTTAATGTTTGCAAGAAAATGACAGACAATGGAGTTGGGCCTGATCTTGTTACTCACAATATTGTGTTATCTGCATTTAAAAGCGGGGCTCAGTATTCCAAAGCTCTGTCTTATTTCGAACTAATGAAGGGAACTCACATTCGTCCTGACACAACTACGCTTAATATTGTTATCCATTGTTTAGTGAAGCTTCAACAATATGACAAAGCTATTAATATTTTTAATTCCATGAGGGAAAAGAAGTCAGAATGTCACCCTGATGTTGTAACATTCACTAGTATTATTCACTTGTATTCTGTGTGTGGGCAAATTGAAAATTGTGAGGCTGCATTTAATATGATGCTTGCAGAAGGGCTGAAACCAAATATAGTCTCATATAATGCACTCATTGGTGCTTATGCTGCTCGTGGGATGGACAAGGAAGCACTTTTGGTTTTCAATGAGATAAATCAAAATGGTTTTCGCCCAGATATTGTATCCTATACATCTTTGCTTAATGCTTATGGAAGATCACAAAAACCCCAAAAAGCAAGGGAAGTATTTGAGATGATAAAGAGAAACAAGTTAAAGCCAAATGTTGTCAGCTACAATGCACTGATTGATGCCTATGGATCTAATGGTTTGTTGGCAAAGGCAATTGAGATCTTGCGTGAGATGGAGCAAGATGGAGTTCATCCAAATGTGGTCTCAATATGCACTCTCTTGGCTGCCTGTGGACGATGCAGTCAGAAGGTGAAGATTGATACAGTGCTATTAGCAGCTGAGATGCGGCGCATTAAATTGAATACAGTTGCATATAATTCAGCTATAGGGAGCTATATGAATGTGGGGGAATATGACAAAGCTGTAGGCTTGTATAAATCCATGAGGAAGAAGAAAATAAAACCTGATTCTGTTACCTACACTGTGTTGATAAGTGGTTGTTGTAAGATGTCAAAATATGGTGAAGCCCTATCTTTTATGGAAGAAATGATGAAACTAAAACTTCCTTTGTCCAAAGAGGTCTACTCATCTGTCATATGTACCTATAGTAAACAGGTAGTGCTTTAGTAAGGATGCCTCTTGATGCTGTATCTATAAAATTTGAGACATCCGTTTCTTCTCCTTCACATCTTGTTCTTTGTGATGATTTAGGGTCAAATCATAGAAGCAGAATCTACATTCAACTTGATCAAATCATCTGGTTGCTACCCTGATGTGGTTACATATACTGCAATGCTTGATGCATACAATGCAGCTGGTAAAATAAATTTTAACCACTGGGATATCAGGATGGTATTTAGAAATGTATAACTGAATTGTCTAACGATATTTTATGATCAGAGAACTGGGAGAAAGCATATGCACTCTTTGAAGAAATGGAAGTCAATGGCATCAAGCTAGATACAATTGCATGTGCAGCCCTAATGAGAGCTTTTAATGAAGGTGGACAGCCAGGAAGGGTCCTTAGTCTTGCAGAAAATATGCGAGAAAAAGATATTCCTTTTAGTGATACCATTTTTTTTGAAATGGTATCTGCCTGTAGCTTGTAAGTTAAAATTTGTCTTCATATCTCCAGAGAAAGGATTTAGTCACACATTAAACCTGTCTTTCCCTGTTTCTTATTTATCATGGGCCTTCTTAAATCTTCTAAACATGTTCATCAAACCATAGTGCCTCCTCTGTTAGTGTAATCTTATTGGGACAAACCCAAGTCCCACATTGACTAGACATAGCGCCTAATAAGAGCTTATAAGTAGTGGGCAATCCTCATCCTATGAGCTAGCTTTCGGGATTTAGTTAGTCCCAAAATCTAATATGGTATTCAGAGTTATCTTAGATCTACTGTTGGGCCACCCATCATATTATCCACACACCAAGCCCAATAGTGCTGGGCGTGAGGGGGTGTATTGGGAAAAACCCAAGTCCCACATTGACTAGAGATAGTGCCTAATAAGAACTTATACGTAGTGGGCAATCCTTATCCTATGAGCTAGCTTTTGGGATTGAGTTAGGCCCAAAATCTAATAAATCTAATCTAAGTTAATTGAGGCTGAAATTTGTTTAGTAGTAATCCTGATCGAGACATCATGGTCTTTTTTCACCAGATGCAAAATTCTTATGGGCTAATGGCTAATAATTTTCATAATTAGGTTATACTTGCCACTTTGATTGCTGTTTCAGCAGTAGATGGGCTTTATTCTTCAAACACAATGCAATGAAATTTCATATGCTTTCCTCCCATTTGATATATGTTATTGTCAGTATTATTTTGCAGAAATTATATTTTTCACAATATGTCAAGATTTTGTTAATTTTATCACTGGAGGAACTTGAACTAGAATAGCATGTTCTTATGATGAAACCCTAAGTTTCTGCAATATATGAACTCTTTGGTGCTTTATATATTTTTACTCGCCATTCACCAAAGCTCGAAAGATTTAATGAAAGAGTTGGCGAGAAACAATAGAGGATAAATGCTGATTACTTAAACTGCTTTGATTTGATAACCATATTTTGCGGTATGATATTTTATCTGCAGTTATCGTACTTTATTATTATATTCCTCTCAAACTGAATGTGTTTTTTTTGCCATAAGATTACATGATTGGAGGACAGCTATTGATATGATCAAGTACATAGAGCCCTCCCTTCCTATAATTTCATCTGGATGTTTGAATCTGTTACTGCATTTTATAGGAAAAAGTGGAAAGATTGAAAGTATGTTGAAGGTACCCCAAATCTTATCCCAGATATTTATGATAAGAATGTTGGCAAGCACGTTAAATATGATTTCCCACCACCTTGCTTTCTTATTATCTTATTTTTAATGCATGCAGTTATTCTACAAAATGTTGGCATCAGGTGCTGATGTTAACTTCAATACTTATTCTATTTTATTGAAGAACCTTTTATCCTCAGGAAATTGGAGGAAATATTTAGAGGCAAGCTCTCTCTCTCTCTCTCTCTCTCTCAGATTTAATTTCATGATGGTACACACAAGTTTTAAGTTCATGGCTATTTTTTTGGTGGGGGATTGGGTACATTTTCTGTGAGGTGCCAACTAGGCAACAACAGATTGTTAGGTTTGTTGCATGTAGAGGTTCAGAACTATCTAACTGGAACTACTATTAGAGATTTAACTAATTAAATATAGTTAAAAGTATAGGGAAGAGGCAGAAAAGGAGGAAAAGAGACCAAAAAGTCTATTTCGCTGATAATGAGATGTGTATGTAATAACTCAACTGCCCTGTATTATCTTTGTTAAGTACTGCTATAGTTCAACTCATACAAGCCCAGCCCTTGGCTGTGTGTGAGTATGTCAAAAGAGCAACAACAGAAACTTGAGGAATTTTTGACTTGGGGAGAAAACAGAATCATACATTGAGGCTAATAGGCTATCGAAGGAGGAAGATGGAGATTTGGGGCTGTTCATCACCACCACGCCATGCCACCAGCGTGATTCACCACTGTGAGCCACCACTGCAAATTACCAGCTGTTAAGGGAAGAAGGGGATTAGGGGATGATGATTTCAGTGTGTATTGAGAGGGCTCACTCCAGAAGAAGCATAAAAATGAAAGAGGGAAGGGAAAAATAGGTTAGGGCATAAAAAATGGCCGTGTTCTATGGGCAAAACTTAATTAGTCTTACCTGATCCATACCCAGTCATACCCAAACCATACGCATTTTTGGATTTTTTAAAAAAAAACAAATTTGGTAGTATGCAGTTTGTAAGCCATACCCATATCTGTTACATACCAGGTACATGGTACATGTACTCCAGCAAAAATGGCATGCCCATGCTTCACAGCCCAAATCAATAAGAATTCTAAAAGGGTTACATATGTTTTTAATCCCTATAAAATTGGTAAAATTTGATTTTTGTCCCTATAAAAATTTTATTTGTTTTTAATCCCTAAAAAAATACAAAATTTGTGTTTTTAATCTCTGGTGAGGGACTAAAAACACACTACTTTTATTAAATGTGGGGACTAAAAACGAATAAAATTTTTATAGGGATCAAAATCAAATTTTACCAATTTATAGAAGTCAAACATATTTAACCCATTCTAAAATTTTAACAAATTGGTCTAGTGCTTCCGATGCCGCCCACTAGACCTTTGGAGACTTATACTTTTCATGATTGTATTAGATATTCAGTCATGTGTAACTAGTTTCATTTTTCTGAATGTTTCACATTGTAAGAACCCACATCTAGAAAATAAGCAAATTCTGGTGCAGGTACTGCAATGGATGGAGGATGCTGGAATTCATCCGTCAGATAGAATGTACCATGATATATCCTCCTTTTCACAAAGGTGTGGGGCAGAGAATGCTGCTGTCATAAAAGAAAGACTTGGTATGGAATATACATTGTATTGAGACATTTTCCTTATGTGCATATGCATGTGCTTACATTCTTTAATATCCACTGTGCTAATTTAAAGAGGTTTATATTATTTTGTCAACCTGTGTGATTTTGTTTAAGCATGTACCTGGATAAGGGAGGGATGTTAGGTACCTGACATTTTACCAAGCACTCAGCCACCATATCTATTACTGATTTTAACTCTATAATGACATGTGAATACTTTGCAATCTCTGAAATTTTTTTGCGTTTATCAATCCCTGCTTTCAGTGTTTAGTATATGATGCCTGTCAATGACATTTGAAACATAATAACTGAATGATTCTTTAAGAACGTAGAAAGGGGATTTGAAATTGCCACGAAGATTTGAAGCTACACATTTGAATTAACCAGTCATATTAAAATTTCAATACTCTGGAATCTTCACTTCTCCACACCACCTCTGCTTGTAGTTACCTATACTTTTGCTTGTACCTTACAGAATGAAGTCTCTCTCTTCAAACTGTATACTACAGACAGTTCTCCATGTGGGCTCCTGTTGTATACAAGTGTCAAGTGGTGTAGTCAGATGCAACCTATAAAGTGTGGACACATCATTCTGGTGCTGTGTCATGGATTGAACACCAAAACTTGTACGACTCATGACAACACACGCGCACATGCGCATGCGTGAGCGCGCACACATATACATATATAATATATAATGGTGTGTGTGTCTCCTACAATTTTTAGAATTTGGTGTCCCTTCGACCATGTCTGTGTTGTGTCACTTGTCTCTCTCAGTGTTTGTGCGCTTCATAGGATGCAACCTTGGGTAGTTTGGCAAACCTCAAAGTTGGTTCAGAACTGTTTAAGATAAACTAGTCATATAAACTCAATTTATTTTGTAACCAGTTTTAATATATTTAGTTTGGTTAAAATTTGTCTTGTTTATAAAATTACCACTAAATTTAAAGTTTAAATATTGAGATAGAAACAAAACTTTTGGGAGAAAAAGAGAGAATAAAAAGATGAGAGATGTTGTCCAAGACAAAAAGATGAGGGGGTAAAAAAAAAGTTGAATTAGAAAAAAAGAAATCTATAGAATTGTTATTTACGAACCAGTTTTTTGTCAAAATTGGCTTTAGATGAGAACCAGTTTTTTAAATTCAGGTAGTTACCAAGCACTTTATATTTGAAAACTTGCTCCATTGTACTTAAGATATCTAGTTTTTGGAAGTTCCCAAACACCCCGTTAGACTTCCTCCTAATTTAACTGCTTTCTTATCAAGGAAGATTTTTCTTCTCTTACTTTATTTGTATGCTTAAAATGGGTAGTAGTTAGGTGGCACAGATAGTGTTTGTGCCCAATTTCACCTCCATGCATATGGAGGAACTTGATGGCGCCTTTGATAACGGTGAGTCTCTTGATGGGATTACAGGTAGATGTGCCACTAGACCAATGGCAGTAGGTGGGAATTGAATCTAAGCTTAGAGTAAGGCAAACATTTCATTTATAGCCAATGCCCCCCGATGGTGCAACAAGAAAATTTTAGTATTGATCATTGATGTGTGCTGGATCTAAGTTCACTATAGAATCTGTCAGAGACTAGAAAAATGGAAATAGGAGAATGTATTATTGATGAAGATAAATGTCTTACAGAAGATGAAATCTGTAATACCCACGGAGCAAAGCTCCTGCTAGGCACCCTTCTTGCCAATTATTGATAGAATTGCATTGACTACTCACCTTAGCTGCACTCCTCAATAAAGAGAATTATACGTGGAATAACTAATTCTCACTCAATTCCCATTCTGGTCCCCCCCCCCCCCCTCCTCTCTCTCTCTCTCTCTCTCTCTCCTTCTGCTGTATGTCTTCCAATTCCAAACCCAGGCCCCATGACTGAGTTGGACTGAACCAACCAAGTCCCGAGGCCTAACAGAACCACATCTTTCTCCCTTTATTGAACATGATGGGCAGAAGCCACAAAATTACACAAACACTCGATAATAGACATCTTGTTTGTATTCTCTTTCTCGTGCCACTGGTGACTCGTAAAGTGCAGGCGCTTGACAACATTTCTAACGAAGTGATGGTGTGATGGTTTGTTTTGCAAGGGAATAACACCTTTTTTAAGCATGCTTTGCTTAGTATCATTTTTTATAAAGGCCCTGATGTTTTCTTGTTGTAAACTAATAGCATGGTCATGATAGTTCATCTTTCATCATTGTGCTCCTGATTCTACTCCATTGTAGTTTGTGGATATTGTCATGGTATTTAAAAAGTCCTACCTAACATTTATCCTGGTTATGAACTTGGACAGAATCCTTGAAAAGAAAAACCGGGAATCAAATTTCTGCAACCGGAACCATATGAATCTCCTTTCTTTGATCATTGTCATGGGATGGATTTTTGCTTAGCCTTAACACGCTGTCCCAAACTGCTTTGGGAGTAGTGCGTCTAAGATTTTGTGAAGATCGAAGTTGGAACTCAGTTTATTAGATCATCCGCTATTCTTGGATAACATTACTTTTCTGTTACACTGTCGTGTGTAAATAATTTTATGATTTCGTTCCTGTGTAGATACTAGTAAGTTCGGAATCTAAATTGTAACCCCACTGGGATATTCACTAAAGAATGCAGACCTGATTATGCCGTGCCATCGCTATTGTTGCTGCTGATATCATGCAGAAAGATATTTATCTGTCAAAATAGCCAATATGGTGCTGCTAATTAAGTCATTTTCCTTCTTTGGATGGACTCGGACATTGTATCATTTTTTTTTTTGGGATAAAGCTCCCCTTATCTGCTTTAATTAATCAATGGTAAATGAATCCTTCCTTTCTCATTTTACATTTTTTTGGATATTAGTTTTAATAGTACAAATGATAGAATGCGTTAAACAATTGCATAGAAGTTGGAACTTTGCAGGCACCGTAGAAGACTAAAGCCACAATGACCGTTACATCAAACTTTTAACTAAAGTTTTCTGCATGCAATCATGTGGCATCTTGGACTCGATAATTTTGGACCTGTAAACTGATTTACCGAAAGTAGTCAAAATTATTCCTCCACACAATATAAAACAGAATCATTCCCTAAAAATCCTGATCAACCATTCGCTTAAAATTTGGCAAACTGAATTTTGGTATGCTTCAAGATCTGAGACTAGAAGTATCGCAACCCCGCACAATAAGATGTGAACATTACTTTTTCTTTATCGGGAGGTGCACATTACTTGTTGATCTTAAAGAGTAATGTTAGGTTCTTATTAAACATCTTTGTACGCTTCGTTTTATATCATTATATTTATTTTGAATTTGTATGCTAACTATTAGTACAATATGTCACATATTAAATGATTTAACAGTGTAAATGTGTTTGAACTGAAAACTTACTCATAGAAAGTAAAACCTAATGCAGTAAGATTATCATGACACATTTCTTGGAGAATGAAAACTATGCAATGCACCTTGGCGACAAAAAGACTACATGCCGTTGCATCCTTATCAAAATATTCTCAGTCACATTGTTAACTCTAATAAGACAGGAATGACTACAGATTGTCATGCCTTCTTTCCTTTTTTTAATGTATAAAATTAAAATCATTTCCGCGCTAATCCATTGGATATATTTTTTTATTTTTTATTTAATAATTTTTATATAAGAATTAGAAGGATTAGTAGGAAGATTTTGTAGGAGGGTGTAGCAAAGCCCTTTTTAAATTAAGTCAAATTAATTATTCATATGAAAAGGATATGACTATTTTATATATGAAACTAATGCTTATTAGGCATGCTGAGTTGTTTTTCTTGAGACGTTTTTTTTAACCTGAGTGCATGAATGATTCTTGCTCGAGCGTGGTGTTCACTAACGAGTTTCAACTCTTTGCATGTAAAGTCAAAAACAGGGTGGTGCTTGTCACACCAACCAGTTGAGTTTATTATTAGGTGGAAGAATTTTAGGAAATTACAGGTCCCACCCAGAGTTACAAATTTCGTTTGGGTAGCTTTGCATGCAGGTTTACCGGTTAATAAAAGCTTGATAAGTCTTAAAGATTTGAATACCAATTGAATTATTATAACTTTATTATTAGTTGGATGTATTTCTTTCATAGAATGTTTTCACAGTGGATAATTATGTATAACTCTTTTGATTTTCGCTTTTTCTCAACTAACTCCCATCAATATTTTCTTGCTCATCACTAAACTCCTTTCAATTTTAGTTCATGCAAAAGAAAATAGAATTTTTTTTTACTAGTTCAAAAAAAATAGAGAAATTCCAATTTCAATAGTTGGTCCAAAAACAAACAGAAAATGAGAGGCAATCTTAGATTCACAACAGCAAGGTTTTAAATTGCGATTGCGATTGTGATTGCATTTCAACCAAATTATTTCAACCCAATCGCTATAGGGAGCTTTGGGTTTGAAGTTATGGTAATTTTGCATGATCTGAGGGTTGGAAGAGTTTCCTTCATGTACCAGTCACTAGTGTGTTCATAGAAATAGAACTGATCACCATTGGAAATTTGAAGAAAAGGAAAGAAGGGAGGTCACAAGTTGTACATTATGCTTTTAGGGTAAGAAAACAGGGGTTAAGACAAGTAGATAGAAGTTAGAAGATGATATGCATGTGCTTTTCCTTTTGATTTATCTAGAGAATCAACATGAAAGTTAAGGGCATGTTTGTTTTGATCATTTCCTATTATTTTTTAATTTTATTTTTAATGAAAATAGAAAATAAATTCGAAGATATGTTTGGTTGAATTTAATGAAAATATTTTTTAAATTGGGTCCAAATCTAAAAAAAAAAATGTTATTTTCAAAATTTCCTTCTCAAATTTTTTGAAACGAGAAATGAAAAAGTAAAAATATTATGACAATTGTTAAGATAGTTAGAATTTATTTGGGTTAGTTAGAATGTAGTGATAGTTGTTAGTAGATTTACTTGGGGCTGTATAAGCCTAGTTTACATTGTAATTCTCACTTTTACCATTTCAATCAATATACACTTTCCAATTTTTCTCAACTTTATCTCATTCTTCTTCTCTGAACCATGAAATTCAACAACAATCATGTCATTATAATGAAAACAAATGAAAAGACGATAACTATGTTGTAAATATTCTTTGCTCAAGGAAGAATGAAAAGACACACGAAAAATGGAGAGCCAACACACTCGCGATGAACTATGCTCTAGCCTGCTGCGTCGTGGTTTGTTGTTTTCGCTCCTCTATATTGCATTGCTCCTCCGTTGTGCCGCTAAGTGTGAGTAAATTCTAACAACAAAAAGTAATATATATTAAGTAGTAGAGCCTCATGAAACTTGTTTTTGGTTTGAAACTCCAAATATTCAAAAGTTATTTTGAAATCCAACTAATTCCAGACGAATCAGAAATATTCATGTAAGAGAATAAAGCTTTTCCAATATATAACTTTTGTACTTACAAAATTCAATCTCAAAAACTTATTTAAGAGAAAATCAAATTTCTTGCCACCAGACCAATGAGCATGAGTGAGCTCACCACTTGAATACCATACTAATTTTCTTTATTTATTTGACGTGTAAATTATATTAATGTTATTAGAAGTTAGAACGTAATAAATACATGTTCTAAGACAATTCTCTATTATTATTTTTAAATTATTAACTGAAAATTTAAATAGATTTATTCAAAAATAATGATAAATCTTTTGACATGTATTTATTATTTTAAGCTAAATTATACTTTTAGTCCGTTATTTTTATTTTAGGTTTCAATTTGATTCTTTTTTATTTTTTGTTCCGTCTTGGTCTTCTATCTTTATTATAGGTTTCAAAGTGGTCTTTCCCATTTGAATTGTGGTACAAAAAGGATCACATTGATATAACTTTTACAAAATAATAGACTATTTTAGAACAAGAAAATAAAAGAGGGACTATTTCGAGAGAAAAAAAGGGATCAAATTGGTTTAATTTTTGTCAGAATAAAAAATAAAAAAGGGTTCACATGATTATAACTTTGCAAAATAAAAGTTCATTTTAAAATAAAAAATAAAATATGGACCAAATTAAAACAAGGACAAAAAATATAGTCTAACCATTATTGTTTTTTGGTGACATTTTAAACCATTATTTTAAAAGCACGTTACAAATTTTTTTTTTCAAAATAAAAATGATTCGATGGAGAGGTGGCACGATGGCAGGTGAGCCGGTAGCACCGCAGCAGACAGGTGGCACCAAACATGCACGATGGTCAGTCACATACTCATCATAAGAATACTTTCAAAACATACAAAATAACGTTATTACCCTCTTCCTATCCTAGCCGTTGCATTCTAACAGAAAAGGGTATTTCCGTAACTCCACTCTCAACTCCCTTCTAGTTCTAGTCTTCTACTTGATCCTTCCTTCTACTGCTACTCCCCTTCCACTGAAACTCACTGAACTCATCACTCTCTCAATTTCTCCCTCCTAGGGTTAGGGTTTGGTTTCAACACCATGGCGTCCTCTTCTTCCGATCCCGGGAAGTCCGAAGTAGGAGGCGGCGGAGGCGGCGGTTCGGCGGAGGTTTCTGAAGCAGTGGCGGTGGCGGTGGCGGTGTCGAGCGATCAGGCTTTACTATATAGAGGATTGAAGAAAGCGAAGAAAGAGAGAGGTTGTACTGCAAAAGAACGCATCAGCAAAATGCCTCCTTGTGCAGCTGGCAAACGCAGCTCCATATACCGTGGCGTCACCAGGTACACTACGTCATTCAATTTCAGTTAATTCGTAATAATATGCTAACACTTATTCGCTAATGTGTTTTTCGATTAAGTTTATAATCAAAATAGTTAGGTCGTTTTGTGATTAATAATTGTAAAAACATCACCTTATTTTTATTTTTATTTTCTTCTTCCAAATATTTGTACCGGAAACTATAAAAATAACGTGGTATTTTTGTAATTATTAACGAGGAAATGAAAATAGAAAATCGGAAGCAAAAGTAGGCAATTAGCTTTCCAATTCCAAATATGCACAAATAGCATGTTTTTCCCCATTGAATTTAATGTTTTGGATTTTTTATAACTTAATTTCTAGTGATAGGTATTATGTTGTAACTCTTGTATATGGTTTTTCATGAATTATATTTATTAGGCATAGATGGACTGGTCGTTATGAAGCGCATCTTTGGGATAAAAGTACATGGAACCAAAATCAGAATAAAAAAGGAAAGCAAGGTTGTGTTATAAGCTTTGCCTTTTTTTTTTCCCCTAGTCTCTTTCTAACTGTATATATAGTAAGGTATTGTTGTTGAACACGTTTCAATATATTCGAAACTCTTACATCAGCTGTTTTTGTGTTGTTTTGCATGAATTGATTGGACAACAATTCATTTGTGATGCCAGTTTACTTGGGTAAGTTGGCAATGGGGTGCTCCCTTTTCCTTGATCCCCTTATTTTTTTTTCTTCAACGTCCGCTTTTTTAATGAACTTGCTGCATCATTCTTCTTAGTAATGTTTGTTGCTGATGGCTTTTCAACAGGTGCATATGATGATGAGGAAGCAGCAGCTAGAGCGTATGACCTTGCTGCTCTGAAATATTGGGGTCCTGGGACTCTCATTAACTTCCCAGTAAGATAATTGCTTGCATGATTATATTGATTAGAAGGATAAGTTAGTCGAGAAACGCTGCCTAGTTTTATGTTTCTTGTTCTCCTATTTCTAGATAAAAATGATGTCTACTTGTTTCCTGCTCCATATCTTCGTATCAAAAAATGCTTTTGGAGATGGCATCAATTTGAAATCAGATGTTAGAACCCAGCCATTATTTAGTGCTTCACTTTTGCATGTTGATTCTTGAGTGTAGTATCTGCAATGCCTTCTTTGCCTAAGATATCAGTTTTATAAGATGGATACCTCTTGTTGGAAATAGGTTTCGAGAATTGAACACTATAAACTAATGCCTTCTTTGCCTAAGATATCAGTTTTATAAGATGGATACCTCTTGTTGGAAATAGGTTTCGAGAATTGAACACTATAAATCTAGTGCTCTTTGATAAGAAAAGGGCATTAGCTATTCTCTTCTGGTAAATAGTGTATTTTTTGTAGTAAGTTTGATCTGTGTGCTGCAGGTGACTGATTATACAAGAGATCTTGAAGAAATGCAGAATGTTTCAAGAGAGGAATACCTTGCATCTTTACGACGGTGTGTATATAACTCACCAAAATATTTTCTTACATGTAACCATACGTTGCTTACATGTGATGCCTTCTGCAGGAAGAGCAGTGGTTTTTCAAGAGGAATATCAAAATATCGTGGACTCTCCAGGTGTGAATCCATCACGAGGGTACCGAATGCATTCAATGATACATACACATACACAAACAAATTTATATCAGTTGTCTTTGTGCTTTGGTGCTCATTCTCTACTAGAAAGCTATAACATTGGTTTTGTCATGGAGGTGTTATTTTCTAAGCTTTATGCACATGTTTTGGATTGTAATGCTCCTCTCTTCTTGATATTAAGGAGTTCTGGACTTGTGGAAAGCTATTTTTCCTTAATAAGTTTTGGGGAGGAAGAATTCGCTTCAAAGGTTGCAGATAAATCATTAGTAGTGAACAATTCACAATATTGTTTTATGCCTCAATTACACTAAAATAGTAATTTAATCTTTACCTTGAAATCCAATTTATGTTTGCTTATACAGAAATCGTCTGGCAATGAAATTTTTATCTATATTCTGTTATTCACAACTCAAGTCTGCGGATATGTTTGTAGAGCTAGTTCTTCATTGATAAGCAGACTTTGTCTTTCTCTGCCTTGCTACACAGCCATGGTTCTATAATATATAGACTCTGACATGGATTTGGTTGATAACTTCAACTCTTATTTCATTTTGCATGTGGTGGTACTAAAAAATTAGTCGATGGGAGCCATCATATGGTCGTATGGCTGGATCTGATTACTTCAATAGTATACATTATGGTATGTACTAAATGGATTTTTAAATTCAATCTAGTCTTCTATTTTTAAGTTCGAGCTACTCTTCTATTGAATATGAATCACATTCATTTGGGTGCCACCTTCGGCTATTGAAAAAAAAAAAGTAATAGTATTCAATGAATTCTGGCTGTGTAAGATCACTATCATCTCACTACTTTTCAACATTAAAGGCACAGGTGATGATTCAGCTGCAGAAAGTGAATATGTAAGTGGTTTCTGCATAGAAAGAAAGATTGATTTAACAAGCCACATCAAGTGGTGGGGATCTAACAAAGGTCGACAACCTGATGCTGGAACAAGATTATCAGAAGATAAGAAACATGGTTTTGCTGGAGATATTTGCAGTGAACTTAAAACGTTGGAACAGAAAGTCCAACCCACTGAACCATACCAGATGCCAGAGTTAGGCAGGTCCCACAATGGGAAAAAACATAGAAGTTCTTCAGTCTCTGCCTTAAGTATCTTGTCACAGTCTGCTGCTTATAAGAGCTTGCAAGAGAAAGCGTCAAAGAGACAGGAAAATAGCACTGATAATGATGAGAATGAAAACAAAAATACAGTCAATAAGTTGGATCATGGCAAGGCAGTTGAGAAATCATCAAGTCATGATGGTGGCGATGATCGGCTCGATATTGCAATGGGAACAAGTGGGGCATTGTCTCTTCAAAGAAATGTTTACCCATTGACTCCATTCTTGTCTGCACCGCTGTTGACAGGCTACAATACTGTTGATCCATTGGTAGATCCTGTTCTATGGACATCTCTTGTTCCTATGCTTCCGGCTGGCCTTTCTCGTACAGCTGAGGTTGGTATAATTGCTAAAGTGCTTTAATTTCTGTAGGAGAATAAATTCTGTAAGTTTAGTGCTGAACAAGTTCAATGAGTTTTAAAATAGTCCATCCTAAAATCACGTCACTGATATTCAAAATGAAAAATTTACTTAATTAGAAAGGATGCTCAAATATAAATAAAATTAAATAATCTGGATGTGTCTGTATGTTCATTAAAAGATTATTTGAATTATTACTATATACAATTTTTTGGTAAGTCTGATGATCACATGTTTACAAAGACTTGTTTTCCAATGTCATTAAGCCAACAGGGGTGTCAGCAAATTTAATTTGTACTCTCTTGGATCTATATAATGAATGCAATTTTGAACGAAATATTATTTGCTGTGAATTCTTATTACACTTCTCTGAACTTTATCTCAAATGGTCCTTTTTTCTTCGTTTTGACAAGATATGGAGAACCTATGGATGAAGTCTAAAATTACACAGACATAGTAGCAATTTTAGCTACATCACTACCATTTTAAGACTTCTGCTTCTTTTTGGAGATTGGTTGGCAATATTTTTCTAATTCTCATTTAACTATTTATTGAGGAAAAACAGCCCTTTCGCAGTAAAACATTATCTAACAATAATAAGGTGGCAGGGACAGTAATTGTTCAAAATCATCAGTTACACGAAACAATTGATTTATCTCCCTCAACCCCAGGTGACTGTATCCGGTAAGATTAGAATTACTTGCACATTTCTGTAGATTCACCTCACCAAGAACACTTGGATTGATGTGCAGGTTACAAAGACTGAGACAAGTTCAACGTACACTATCTTTCAGCCAGAGGAGTGATTGGACATTCGAATATTAAACAGAAGAAAGGCAAGCTCCTGGAAGAGCTGAACTTGTATCAAACCGCAGCGTAAGCGTCTGTATTCTGAAGAGCTGAAGCAGGTCTGAGAGAATGCTCCCATGGCCTGTTTTTGAAAGATTACATGGGTAAAGGTCAGAGAAAAGGAAGTTTTTACCGTGGTTTTAAATGATGATAGATATAGTATTATCATAAAACTTTCAAGCCAAACATGTATCAGTTGATATCTCTATCATGTATATGCAGCCAGTCTTGGACAAATTTTGATTTTATTGAGAATGTCCTGTACAGAGTAAGGTGAAATTATGCAAGACCAATAGAACATGGTTATTAATTAATTTAATAATAGGAGTTTTTGAGGTTTTTTTTCTTTTATATCTTTGATCATTGCCATGTTTGTCCAGGCCTTCTATTAAACTCTGACATTTGTTTATGCAAAGACCGGTGTTTGTTTATGCAAAGGTCGGTGGGCTTGCATGACCCTACAGCACACTGAGCAACAAATCAATCAAAAATATTTATTAAAGTTATCTGTCCTAACTAATTCATGATATCATGCATATATTTTTTACAAGAAATCTTATTTGTACATTTGGATCCGACCGGGACAACAAATGGTTAATGATGTACAGTTCAATAGATGATTAACGATGAATTATGAATCTTTGTACTCATTAATCAAATTCAACACACTATTAATAACGATTGTGAATATTGATAACCAAGTTTGAAGGTGCACAAAAAATAATATCTACTAATGTGGTAGATGCACTAGTGGTTAATATTGTTCCCAATCGTGATTAATGGTGTGTTGGACTTGATTAACGGATATTAGGGTTTATAATTTGTCGTTAATAATCCATTGAATTGTATTAATCAATATAACCACAAGATTTTAAAATAGTAATAATTAAGCTGTTTTAAAATTATAACCACAAGATTTTCCATTCTTCAAGATTAAAAAAATATGATAAGCAAGAAGTAAAGGAGAAAGGTAGAAAGATACAGATTTCAAAATCAGGCAATTATGTTTGTGATTGGAATGAGATGAGATACGATATCACAGTTGTTCTCGTATCTGTTTGTCTCGTCAAAATGTGAAAATTCTTGCACTGTGCAGTCTCTTACCAACGCCAATTGCCATCCGGAGACAGCCAAATTTGACTCACCTCAAATCCCAACTACTCACATGCAGGACGCCACAACCCCTCTTGGATAGCCTCTCATCTCATAGCCCCACAACAAAACGCTTTAATTTTGAAAATAATTATTTTTTAGCTTTTTCAAAATTTTTATAAATCCTTGCAAAAACAAAATAAATTAATTTATGTATGTACTTAGTTGAAAACAAAAGCTTTTGGTGGATAGGATACATTTTTTTTCATAATTCATGTAAGTAAATTTTTATATGGAGCATAGGGGTTCCAAAATTGTTTTTTTTTTTTTTGAAACAAAGGGGTTCCAAAATTGTTAAGATCCTATATTACTTAGGTTTATGCCTAAAATATCCCCTTACGATGATTTGAGTAATTTTCTGCTTGAGTTAATTATTTTTTATTAAATTAGTCCTGGCCTATTCTTAATTATAATAATATATCAATATCAATTTATTTTAACTATGATGTAGGTCTAATTTTCTGGGTGTGAAGTGAATGAGTGTTAAAATTTGAAGGGTTTCATTTTGATACATTGTCAATATAAAAGTTTTTTATATCGATAATTAATTATATATCATCTCATTTATGACTTTTGATGTAGTTATAATAAAAGAAAATATTTATAATGAAATAGCATTGTATGATTGTTTATTATTGTAAAAAGAAAAAACTTTTATACTAATAATGCGTTATAATTAAATCCAAAATCCAAATCAACTTGATATATAGACAAGATGTAACTTATAATGAGTTGTAAAACTCTACAACTAAAGCTTACTAGAATATTATATACCTAAAGCTAAATTGATGTCTAAATAATAATTAATCTCTCCTTCAAAAAACATATCAACAAACATGCTCTTTAAATAAGAAAAATTAAAGTTTTTCTCACTCCTTCAAAAAATTTGTCTATTGAAGTCTTAAAAGGTTAACCGGATCGGATCGGTCGGTCACATCGGCTGAACATGAGCCAGCCTCTTACCTGATCCTGATCAGACATCATAATCATTTATTGTTAAAGAAAGAAGACAAAAGTCTAAGACAATCCGACTTCTTAAGCTCTTCGAGAGCATATGAGCATCATCTTTACACATGACAAAAATATAGAATGAGAATGAGAGTTCATTTTTGCTATGGAGCAAAACTGGGAGATTTATCAATATGAGTTTCTTCTTTTCTTTTATTTTCTATTAAATATTCTTACTTGGAGAATACGTTTTTCTTAGTAGATAATGAAAGAGCATTAGAAAAAAAAGAGTCACAAAAAGTTACGGGAATTTTTTATTTTTTTAACTGTTACGGGAAGTTAATATATAAGCGTAAGTATTTAATGAAAAATCCAAACTTTATCCCCCAAAATGACTAGCAGAAAAATCGATTTTTTTTTTAATATAAACGCAGAAAAATCTAAGCAACATGAATAAACAAGAATATCATGTTTTTTCGTTGGACCATTGCAATTTGGAATCGATCCCACCAAATGGACGGACCATACGGATAAGGATTTGCGGACGAGGTTAGTTGAATATTAATAGTTTAATACTTTATATTATTATTTTAAAAAAATTACTTTATATTTATAGTACCAATGAATTAATGGAACCCGCACCCTGACGAATGCATCCTCCTAAAGCCTTTCCCCTACCCCAACTCCAACTCCAACTCCCTAAGGACCTTTTGTTTTTCCATAAAGTAAAAAAGAACAAAAAAGCTGATTTGTGTTCATGTTAATTAATCATTAGGAAAATGATACTACACACATTGAATTTTTAACTCATAATAAAGTATAGTACTAAATGTAATCTAGAGTCAAATCACCTTTCTTTAAAGAATGATATGGAGTTAATATTTGTATTGAGAAAAATAAAAATATATTTTTTAAAACACGGACAAAGGTATTAGAACAATCAGCTAAGACCAACTTCAATGGTTGTTCTTAAGGTAATTCTTAAGCATAAGAACTTGTTCTTATAAGAACTTTCATTGAAGGCAAATGAGGTGGCTGCCATGGTGTAGAACGGTTCTTCTATAAGAACAGTTCTTGCCAAACAAATTTTTTTTATCACAATTTTCAACCAAAAAATGCAAGTGAGGTCACATGTGGGACCCATTTAAAAACTCAAAAAGAGTTTTTTCCATTGGATTAAAATGAAGTTTGGGTTTTTATATTCTTTGGGGCCACCATATGATAGATAAGAACCCAAATATGGTTCTTTCATTTTGGATGCTCTAATGTTTGGGACGAAAACAATATTAAAAAGGATGAATAATTTGGAAAATTGAAGAAAATGCAAAAGAAATCTTCGGATTTTATTTGTGCGAAATTCTTTTCAATAACAATAGAGGAAGCAATACAAGTTAGAATTTGAATAAAATAAAAAACATGAGAGGAAGGATATAAAGTAACCGCCCTAGCTACTTTATGAGCAACTACATTTACTTGCCTCCTTACATACTCAACGGATGGCAAAGATATAGCTTGGAAGTTAGAAGAATGAATATTGTTGACAACTATTTGGCAATCAACCCACGTATACAACATGTTGTCCACTTATCCGTGGGTCGTGGCTGTATTCTCTAATTTCTCACAAGAAGATAACCGGTGTTGGGATCCTCGACCAAAACTCGGTGAATCATGGCACAGACCCTCCCCTAGCTACCCCACAACCCACAAACTTAGGTACAATACTTTAGGTGTTGTTCCTACTGTTCCACTCACAAAAAAAAATAGTTATAGGCAGTTTCATAATACACCCTTTGATCATTTTTTGACAGTTTTTGGTATATTTTCAATAGGAACATGATGAATTAGACATAAAGAACTGTATGTAAGTTAAGTTTTGTCCTTTTTTTATTAGCGTAATACCACCTGACATACTTGAGCTAGACTTCAGTCCAAGATCTTATAAATGTCATATCCTCTAAGTACTCAAAAGTCTCAGGCTTATAAGCATCGAGCAGTCCTAGTCGCAGGGGTCGGGCCCCAAGCTTCTGAACTAGCACTACAAAAAAAACTCCGTAGATGGTGAGCCTTGTGTCAAAAGTCCGGTGTTTAATGAATTGTAGATAGGAAACCTAAATGTCACAGCTGCTTTAAGCTTTCGTTCCTTTCATATAGTGGAAAAGGGCTGGCTTTCCCTAGACGGAAGAAATAAGAAAGAAACTGACTTAATTAAGAAGACCAAAGCCATAAGCTACAGCTTAAGCGATCCTAGCGCAGAAGCTTTCCTTGTTTGAGCTTTCTAGTTCTAGTTCCGGCCTGCATCTTGGTCTTCTCTAGTGCGTTTACTCCAAACCATCATCTACCTACGTCAATCTTTCCCCTTGCTTTCATTGCTATCACTGGAGCCCGTTCCATTCTTCCTTATCTCAATCAAAGGAAGGGGATGCAACCTTGATCGATCGAAAGAAGCCCTCGAACTCACTCGATCGGTGGTTCATGGTTCTACGTAATTAGTAGGATCGAGTTTCTACTCCAATCTAAGGTTTTTAGGGTTGTGAACTCAAGAGTACCGATTGAATTATGTACTATGGTATTATTTAAAATTAATTTTTTTATTTGTAATAAATTTTTTTTTTTTTAAATTCAAATATAGACTTTTGGTCTATCCATAAGCCAATATGTAAAGTTAATCCTTGAATCAAAAGTAGTGATGATTAAATAAAACCCTACCCAAGAGATTATAAAATTCGAATAACCGACTTTACATATAAAACTTCCCCTAGCATAATCTAAAATAATATACAATTAATATAATTAATTAATAATTTTAAGGCACTGTTTGGTTTGCCAAATCCGCTAGCGTTTAGCGGATAGAAAAGTAGCCCCGTTTGGTAGTCGTTTTTAAAATTAGCATATAGCATTTTTTCACTAGCGTATAACGTTTTTCCCAGACGCTACTTGAAGTAGCGTTTGAGCTTATAGCGTATAGCGTTATCCCTACTATCTTAATTAAATTCCTCACTTATCCTTGATTATAAAATAAAATACTAATCATTTAACATAGTATATAAATAAGAATTAATTTCGTTATTTAGATTTATATTTTAGATAAAAAAGTGGAAAATATATTTTTATCTATAAAAATAAAACTTATATAAAAATCAAATCAATATATAATTTTATTTTTTTTATTCCATTTTATTTATTAAAAATAATTAAAACTAAATTAATATTAAAATTAAAAATTAATGATTAAATTTTTTAAAAGACAAATAACTTTTTTTTGACGTGATAAACCATAAACAATTTGGAATAAAATAAATTATTATAAGTGATAATTATTTTAAAATAAATAATATAAATAATATATATACATATAATTTAATAAAAAAATGTAAACATATCCTTTTATGTCATTTTACATTTATCAGTTAGTACAACCGCTAGTTTTACCAAACACTTCAAATTCAATCCGTTAGCTAATCCATTATCAGCTATCAACTAGCTTATCCGCTACCGCTATCCTCTAGCTTATTCGCTATCCGCTAGTTTTTATCAAACAGAGCCTAAATATTATATTTTTTTGGCAGGAACTGTTAAATATTTATATTAACATATATCAAAAATCAAACTTTTTAATATTTTAAAGAGTTTAATATTTATGTACTGATATTGTAAAGGAGTTTTCACGATAAAATAATATTGTAAATGAGTTTTATACCGACGTCCAATGATATGTTGATAAATTGATTTGTTGTTTTTACATTCTCATAGTTATTAAATTAAAAATACAAATACAAATATCTAAATATTAGTGAAGGTCCGTATAAGCTGCTTTAATTTGTTTTAATCATTTTCCTCGTGTTATTTTCCGAAACAAATAAAATATTTTGCCGAACTTATCCGTCGTTTCTCGTTTGCCTCCGGCATAAAAAACAAAATAGAAATAGAAATAATAAATAAAAGAAAAAGTAGCAGGGTGATGGCTTTTTCACTCACCAAACTGAGTTGAAGAGTAACGCCACCTCTTGGCTTCTGTCTCCTTCGCATTCTTCTTCTTCTTCTGCAGAAACCAGAATCGCATCATCGCTTCTGGTTCTCTAGGGTTTCAGCAGCCATGGGAACTGCGCGGAGGCAGTTGAAGGTTATGCTCCGCAAGAATTGGCTCCTCAAAATTCGTCACCCTTTCGTTACTTCTGCTGAGGTTCACTCTCCTTTTCTCTCTTCTCAATTTCAACGATTCTTCTTTTCCACTTTTCACTCTCTTTCTTCACTTTGATCCTCTGCATAACTTTACCAATTCTGCTTAATTGTTTTTGTTCCATCATTTTCACTTTATATATTTTCTATTTTTCTAACGGTTTCCTTTTATAGCTTTGATATACTACTTGTGGTAATTTAAACGGTTATGTACAATTTATCTTCCAATTGCATTTGAATTTGGTGAAGGTTCGTGAAATTCTAATGCATATCACTGAATCATGACAGATTTTGCTTCCTACGGTTGTGATCATGCTGTTGGTAGCTGTGAGGACGAAAGTGGATACAAAAATTCATCCAGCTCAACCGTCAGTGTTTCTATTCATTGCTTGCTATCTTTTCTCTGTCTCGTTTGAACTTTGATGTGTGTGTATTTTTCTTTCTGTACTCCTCTACTTTACTCTATGGAGCAGCTAAACAAAGATAGTGAAATGCAGGGTTTTGAATTTCTTTTTCTTAGATAAAACTTGAATTTCGTTTTGAGTACTCTTGTTTTGAGAAAGTGAAAGTAAATCGAGTTGGATCCCGATAGTTAATGGAAATGAACGAAAATGGAATTCAGTGCTGTTTCTTTCTGAACTATTTATTTTTTGTGAGTCTTGCTAAGGGCACTCTGGTTAAGGAATACAAAAATCGAAAATGAATATTAGAAAGTACAACTTTTAAATGTTCAATGTCCTCTGGGCATTGGTTAATTTTGCCTTTTTTTTGCATTTAATATTGTGCAAGGAGTAACATTTATGTGGAAATGGAGCAGGCACATTCAAAAGGACATGTTCGTGGAAGTGGGGAAAGGTATATCCCCTGACTTCCAACAAGTTTTGGAATCCTTGTTGGAAAAGGGAGAGTATTTAGCTTTTGCACCAGATACCAATGAGACGAAGCTGATGATAGACGTAATGTCAATAAAATTTCCACTCTTGAAGGTAGCCCTTTCATTATTTGTTAGTACTTAGGTGTCACCGTTTTTTTTTTAATTTTTTTTTTCTGGAACACAAATTTTGATGAAAAAAATGTATTAATCAACATTGATGTTCATGTGCATTTTGATTTAAGCAAATAATTTCTAAGAAAAATAGTTAAAAGCTTCAGATTGTGACTATCTAGCAGATCAATCATAAAGCACTTTTTTTTTGTCGGTACATTTTTCATTTGGGACAAGTCGTATTGTAAAAAAATAATCTTGGTATTGAGTGTTATTTTAAACTAGTGATTGTTATTTTCGTAGAAAAACTAGGGGTCTGTTTGGTTTTCAGTTTTCAGTTTTAAAAAATAATTACAGAACTCCCACCTTGCTTTCATTCTGTTTCCTATTTTCAAAACTTTGTACAGGAAACACTGAAAACAACTTTTTTTTTTCTTTTCTGTTTTCACTGTTTCCTATACAAATTTTTGGAAATAGGAAACAAAGTGAAAACAGCGTAGCAGTTTTGTAATTATTTCGGAAAACAGGAAATGAAAACAAAAAAATTGGAAATAAAGCAAACAGGCCCTTGCGTTTTCAGAACATCAAAATGGAATTTTTATTGTATTATGTTCATGGGAGTAGAAAATAAACAAAGATATCAAAATTTATTTTTGTAATAAATGGAATGCATTTCAAGGCCCCATTTCAAGTGTAAAAGCAATTAACCTGCTAAATTAAGCCACTACTTTCTTTCTTACCCCTTCCCCCTTTAATTTGGAGAGTCTTCATGCAACTTAATGCATCTGTAAGCTAGTTCTCTTGGAACCTTTATCCTTTCAGATTTTGTATGCGTTCTCCATTCATCTTCTGAAAAACTTGTCATGACTCGATCTTTTCAAAATTTGGTTCCTATATGCAGCTTGTTAGTAGAGTATACAAAGATGAGGTAGAGTTGGAAGCCTACATTCGCTCAGATGCTTATGGTACCAGCCATCAAGCAAGGTAAAATCCTTTTTTGGCAATGAAGGTTTTATGCTGGATTTGAAGTATGGACGGTTTTACTGATAATTTTTATTGATTTCCCTTCCAACTGTTTAGGAATTATTCAAATCCCAAAATTAAAGGAGCAGTTGTATTTCATGAACAAGGTCCTCAGTCATTTGATTATAGCATACGCCTCAATCATACGTGGGCTTTCTCCGGTTTCCCAGATGTTACAACAATAATGGACACAAATGGCCCTTTTCTTGATGACTTGGAACTTGGTGTTAATCCTATACCAACAATGCAATACAGCTTCAGTGGGTTTTTCACTGTATGATTGCTTTATTCTCATTCCGATAATTTCTTATTCATTCTTGTCTTTCCTCCCCTATTTTGTTACCTCTAGTGAGTGTATACTGAAATTATATCTAGTGTATGACTAGTATATTCACTATATTGGAGTGATGGCTTCTGGCTGTGTGTTTTATTGTTGAAGCAAATCCAGGGTCAAAGAGACTCTCTTAAACTCCAACCTAGTGCATCATAGAATTGCATAATCTGCACACTGCCACAGAATCATGGCTTCATTTCCACTAAAATCTTTATACTTAACCATAAGAAAGTGCTCCAAAGTGTAGGTCAACATCCAAAGTTTATCAATCAACACCAAACTAGTTATTCCGAAGGCAAGCAATTGTAAAAAAGCGTAGAAATTAATGATGTAAAAATAAATGGACCACTGGTTTCAAATTGCACATGACACAGAATCAGGAGAAGCCCCCCCAAACATCAACATGTCATTAGTATTCATCCTATTAAGTGATATTGTACAAACAAAAGACATGACTTTAGAGTGACTCTTAGAATTTCGAACATGTTAGTCATGAAGAAACCTCTGACTTCGGAGTTCGGAGAGTAAGAAACTGAAAATAGGACATGCAGAAAAACATGCTGAATGATTTGCTTGGTCTTTGCACCTTTTTTCTTTGATAGAAAAAGAAAATCGTTGAGAAAGGAAATAATTACAAAGATAGGAGGATAAGATGTCCTCCACCGGAAATTTCTAAAAAAGACAATTTAAAAGAACCAGTAGAACAAAACTGAAGAATACTGGCAGTGCAATCTCTATGCAAATGGAAACTGCAACCCCCTTGAAAAGAGCATGAGCTGAATGCAAAGAGAAGGCAAAAACTTTATTCTACCCGACAACATTTCTGAAGATACCAAAACACCTTTAAAATCTGATCATTCTTCTCCAACCATAGTCACCTTAGAATAGCAAACATTGCACAGTTTTGCTGAATATTGACCTCTTTTCTTGTTCCAAACCCGTTAAACCTTATTGACAAAAAGAAAAAACAAAAACAAAAAAAGGAAGCTCATGAAAATTATGGAAGTTCACTAAGCTACATTTTATCTTGATCATTATATTCTCTATTAATTCACTTTCATAAGTTATTTTGAGTATTACTTTAAGAGTATTTTGTAATGGATTGCACACATAAACCTTATATGCTTTTTAATCTTTCTTTCATTTGTCTGTCCGCGCTTCGCTCTTATAAATTTGCATTTTCATCACTTCCATTTGTGAATTTGATATCTATACTTTGTTAAAGTATTAATGCATTGATATTCTCTGGTTCTGTAGCTCCAGCAAATGGTTGATTCTTTCATAATATTCATCGCTCAGCAGTCTGGCTTGAATTCCAGTGTTGAAAGCGTAGAGCTTCCTCTTCCAGGCTTCTATGACACTGATTTATCTTTTGAAATTCCATGGACTCGATATAACCCTGCTCACATTCGAATAGCTCCATTTCCCACTCGAGAGTACACTGATGACCAGTTCCAGTCAATTGTAAAGGAAGTCATGGGAATATTGTGAGCTTGTCTTTGAAACTTTAATATTGCATTTATTGAGTATTATTAGGTTTTATTTCCAACAAGCTTTATTTGCTAACAAGGACGTGAATGGTGCAGGTACTTGTTGGGGTTTCTCTATCCAATTTCTCGCTTGATCAGTTATTCTGTGTTTGAGAAGGTTTGCTAATCTGATATTTAGTATTAGCTTGCTGATTTACCTGGGCCTAGGTCCTTCATTATATATGAGTATTTTCCCTTTTTTTTTTTAAAATTTTTATTAACCTTATTTGTGGGATATAGAAAATCATCTCTCCTATTGAGTTCTTGTCTCCCAATTTATTGTTTTAATATTACAGGAACAGAAGATTAAAGAAGGACTCTATATGATGGGCCTGAAAGATGGTATATTTCATCTCTCTTGGTTTATTACGTATGCTTTGCAGGTAAATCTTTTGCTATTCCATCTGCTATAGTTTTTAATTTTGCTTTTTTGTGTTTACTTCTAGACACTCTTGCTTGTTAGGATGATTGGAAGGCCCAATCTGATATTAGGTGGGCTTTCTGAGAATTGAACTTTAGACGTCCTGTATCATAAATGAGAATATTCCACTAGGCTAGAGTTCAGTATTTTTCTTCTCTATATTTGTTGTTTTGTGATTTGGCTTCTCGTACTTAAATGTTCCTTGACATGTGCTATTAAAAGTTGCATAACACTGCAAAAATTCTAAATAAAGAAGAAAATGTAGAAGAAATTCTTTAGAATCACAAAGTGAAAATAATGCATAAGCTTGGATTGTATCTAGTAAGGGCGGAAATCAAATTGACAAGCTGGATAGGCTCTACTTGACTTGATTTGAAACTCAATGTTTTTTAGTTTGAATATTATAGGTTAAACTAAGGTTTTGATCCTTATACACTGATTTTGATTTTAATCTCCATTCGTGCAAAATTTGGAAATGGGTCCCTACACGGGTCACTGTTATCAAATCAGTCCCTGCTGTTACACGAGGTGCCAACGTCGTTAATAACGGTCCTACATGGACAAACTTTTTTCCTTGTTGGCATCCTACGTGGCTCCATCTGGCGGTTTAACTAATGTTTTGGTCTTTATATGCAACGTGGATTTTGACTTTAGTCCCATCGTAAAACAATATGGAAATAGGTCTCTACATATGTCATTGTTATCAAATCACCTTTTGCAATTAGCCAAGGTGTGGATATACCCTTACTTGTCCATAGTTATCAATCTTGGATAGCGAAGCGGAGCGGCCGACCCCGAAAACGCTATAACGAGATATTGCATAGTAGGATGACCACTATTTTAGGCAAGTGGGAAGAAGTGATACAGGAGGAGGGAAGAGACACAGAAGCATAAGAGGGGGAGAAGCAAAGGGAGAAGCAGAAGGAACCAGAGTTGATAAAAGAACGTGAGAGGGGGGAGAGAGTGGGAGGAAGAAACAGTAAAAAAGAGAGGGTAAAATAGAGATTTACTAAGTATAAGTGAGGGTAGAATAGAGATTTACTAAGTATAAGTGAGGGTAAAATAGAGAATTGAAGTGTTAAAGAGAGGGTAAAATAGGAAGAGAGGAGAAAAGAGTGACCTGAACTCCTGAAAACCCTAGATCTGATGTGCAGCCGCCGCAGGAGAGCATGCATCACACCTCCAATAGTGGCGTCGATGACTTGGTGCGACCGGAAGAGGCTCCTCAGAGTCTTATGTGGACGAAACTTCGACCCATGATACAAGAGCGGCCCAGGAGCGCCCGCTCCACCGCTTTTCGGCGCTATTTCTGCCACGACTGGAAAACGTTCTGCCATGCCGTTTGACTAGCGGCCACCGGCCGCCCCGCCCTGCCCTGTCCCACACTGACGCTACGGCATCGCTATAGCACGCTATTGACTATCCTGTACTTGTCCACTTTAGAGACAAACCTACTTTATTAAATCAGGGGTGAATATAGATATCCCCTTACTTGAACCTTATTTGTCCACTTACTTTAGAGATATCCATTAAATCAGGGTGGATATACCCTTACCCACTTTAGAGACAAACTTACTTTAGAAGAATGGATGTACAAGGTTTTGATGTGGTTTTCATGGGGCGTGACTCTAAGTGTGATGTTGACGTTGATTGTGGTATGAAATTGAAATGTGGTTTGAACATATAAGGGTCTCATTGACATTCTATTTCAAATTTATTCTACTCTCACTATTTTTAAATTTTAAATTTATCATGCTCTAAATTAACGTTAAGTTATTTAAAAGGTGGACAAATTTTTATTTACTTAAAAATTACTTTTATTTATGTTCAATATTTATATTATTTCCTTTATTTAATATCTTCCTTTTATTGCAAAGGATGATATGTTAGTTTATTACTAATTGGAATATACCTTTTGCTCGCAGCTTAACATTATCAGATAAGATTATTCTAAAATAAGCTTGTCTCTAAAGTGGTAGGTAAGGGTATATACGACCTTACTAATGTTTTTGGCACTTTTGCTAACGATATGGAGTGATTTGGTAAGTGGTAACGATAACATATGTAGGGACTTATTTCCAAATTATTTTTTTTATGTATGGGGATTAAAATCAAAATCTGCATTACATATAGGGACCAAAACGTTAGTTAAACCGCCAGATAGAGCCATGTAGGATGCAAACAAGGACGGCCTTTTGTCCACGTCGTTGGCACCTCGTCATGTCACAACAAAGACTGATTTCATAATTGCAACACATGTAGGGATTGATTTTCAAATTCTGCACATATGGCAACTAAAATCAAAATTAGCATCACTTATTGTGACTAAAACCTTAGTTTACCCAATATCATACGAGGCTTAGTTATATAAGTAACCCATACTTGGATGTCGGGTGTTCAAGCTCCGTAGGCTCAACTTGAGATCGATTTATTATAATGTTTATTTTATTTTATAAAATTGGTATATAATTAATTATGTTATTTTTTAACAATGTAACTCAGAATTTTAAAATTACAAGTATCTAGAGATGTAATTTAAATTAAACTTGCTGATCTTGAGCTTGGTTTTTCAAGCTTGATAAAGCTTTGTTGAGCTCAAATTTCGTAGAAAGAGGTTTGTGTGAAGATTGACTTGTTGCCATTTGAGCTTGACTTGGCTTATTCCACGAGTTCCTGAATATGTGTTTCCTTAAAATTTGCTGAAGTGGTTTGTGGTGAAAAATATTGGATTTAACTCTCTCTTTATATGTTGCATTTTCATCTTGTTGTTTGGAGTATGTTGCAACCCTATGAAGGAATGTGGTTTAGGCCTAGGGAATCTGATTTTCAAGAATATTGCTTTAGTGGTTAAATGGTTGTGGTGTTTTCCTTTGGAACGTCATTCCTTTTTGTGTTGGAGTCCCACATTGGATAGAGATATGGCCTGATGAATGTTTATAAGTAAGGGGCAACCCTCACCTTACAAGCTAGCTTTTGGGGTTGAGTTAGGCCCAAACCCGAATTCTAAGATGGTATCAGAGCCTATCCTAGATCCGTTGGGCCACCAGCAGATGTCCAGTCCTGCAAACTTCACGCTCCAGATGTCCAGTCCTAGGCTTGAGGGGGGTGTGTTGGAGTCCCACATTGGATAGAGATATGGCCTGATGAATGTTTATAAGTAAGGGGCAACCCTCACCTTGCAAGCTAGCTTTTGGGGTTGAGTTAGGCCAAAACCCGAATTCTAAGACTTTTGTCACAAATTATGGAGCTAGTTTGTACTTCATCAGAGTTGATGGGATGCCAAGCCTGGGGTCAAATGTACACATGAAAATCCCTGGAAGTTCATTTTGCTGATGGTATACCCCTTTTTATTCCTTTGCTTTCTCCTTGAATGGGGAATGGTTACCATTTCCGGTTCTGGAGGATAAGAAGTTGGGAGAATCCTTGTTTTTTTTAATTTTTTTTTATAGAAGAATTTATTAAGAGAGAAGAGAATAGTGCTAAAGCATGAGGATAAGAAATCCTCAAGAACTGAAAAAACGACAACCTGACACCTCCCCAATTAGGCTCTGAGCAGAACACCACAGTCCACAAAGAATCTAGAAAAATAACTCTATCCCAAATGACCTCAAGAGACAACCAGCACCCAATGAAGATTCTAGCATTCCATTCCAACCAAATGCACCAAAGAACCGCAAAGAGAGCGCATTGCCAAAGCTTTTTAGCATCTTTGCTAGAGCCTAACCCCTAAAATTGATACTCAGGAAATGTTGTAAGTTCATGGGGAAACCCACATAACACAATAATCAGGATATAAAGCAGTTAGAGGTCTTTGAATCCTTGTTTTTGGATCTTTTTCCATGCCTGTTCAACATTTCTAGGTTATATTGTTCTTTAATCTATCTGTTTTCTCTTTATCTGTCTATCTAAAGTTATTAACGTATAAGCTTCTTGATCACCTTGCACTATTTGGATTACATGATTGAATGAAATATAATGAGCCTTTTCAAATAACCTCTCAAGATAAATGCTGAAGCTATTTTGTAAGAAACAAGGAGTGAATTTTATGTCTCAAGAAAATTTGAATTTAGTATCTATCTATCTACCTAAAATTTATATCACAGAAGCTGCTTGATTGTCTTGCACTATTTGGATTTGAATTATCAAATAAGTTACAATGAACCTTTTCAAATAACCACTCAACATATAAGCGGGAGCTATTAGGTAAGAAGCAAGGAATGAATTTTATGTTTCAAGGAATTTTAAATATTGTAGGTTGTGGGCTTGTTGCCGTCATTGCTGGTGTGATATAAACTATTGCTTGGGTGCTCCATTTATTCTTTTTGGGAATTGAATTCCTTAAGCCAAGCGGTTTTGTAAGTTGTAATTATTGTGTAACTGAGACGGTGATGAGTTGATTCTTTGCGTTTTTAGATCAATGAATTTTTATGTTGTTCTCATTTTGTATAATTTATCTTTTACAGTTTGCAATTTCATCTGGGATCATTACAGCTTGCACCATGGATAATATATTCAAGTATAGTGACAAGACACTGGTGTTTGCATACTTTTTCGTTTTTGGGCTTAGTGCAATCATGCTGTCGTTTTTTATATCAACGTTTTTCAAACGGGCCAAAACAGCTGTGGCTGTTGGAACTCTGTCTTTTCTTGGCGCCTTTTTCCCTTATTACACTGTCAATGACGAGGGAGTTTCTATGTGAGTGCTTGCCCTACCAATAACTAATATTTTGTAGTCCAAATTTTCCTATTTGGCTGTAGATTTTATTCATTTAAGGTTGCTTTCCGCAGGATCTTGAAGGTTATTGCTTCTTTGCTTTCACCTACGGCCTTTGCTCTAGGGTCGGTCAACTTTGCTGATTATGAGCGTGCTCATGTTGGGCTTCGATGGAGCAATATATGGCGGGTGAGTTTCTGCAGTCTTGCCCTGCCTTTACTATTTTGACCTATTTTTTCTGACCAAATTTTCTAGTATTTTTATCTTGCAGGAATCATCAGGGGTGAACTTCTCCCTATGTCTTCTGATGATGATACTTGATACACTTCTATATTGTGCATTTGGTCTATATTTTGATAAGGTATGTCTTCAGTTATTTGAATATATCCTCTAAACTTAGATTAATTGGACTAGATGAAGTGTAATCACTCTATGGTGTCTCCTTTTTATCTCTTAGCTGGTAGACTGCATCTGTCTAGGTAAAGTCCATTTCAATCCTTTGCTGCTTACTTCGAAGAAAGAAGAACATAAATCTTGACGGATTTACTGATGTATTAATTTATATAATCTGTCTTGAGAATCAGGTAAGAGGATAGAGAAGCGAGAGGAGAGATGAGAGAAACTGAAACTGTTTCTCGTTATTTCTGAAAACTGATTTTCTTATACAAGCCTTAAATATTTATACAGTGAGAGAGTGAAGCTTTTATTGACAGCTGTCGCTTCTAACAAACTAACAAACTCTAACCGCCTAGCTTGCTCTGCACTCTATCACTATACTCTAACAACCTGTAGTTATATATGAAGACAGTTCATTGAAGGAGCAGTTTTTGTGTTTTATATATATTGATTAATTGAACACTTTCAGACTCGTGTTGACACTTTGATGCCTCTAAATAGTGTTCTTCCTTAGTAAAGAAGAATTAGAATTTAATTTTTGATCCTTAACACTTCATTTGTTTCGAGGGAAAAGAGAAGGGAAGAAAAAGAGTACGGAAAAGAGGAGAAAAAAAGGACTTTCTCTCGGCTGGTTGGCTGGTTGGCAAAGGAAAAGGGAAGAAAAGAAAAAAAAGTTGTGGGCCCCACATCAAAAAAGTTTCCCACCAAATTTGGGAAGAAAAGGGGGGAGAGAGGAGAGAAAAGGGTGAAAAAGACTTAAACACCCCTGACCTTATTACATCCTATTTTTCTTAAGGGTATTTATGTCATTTCACAAATTTTTTTCCTTTTCCTCGGACTTTCTACACAATCAAACAAGAGGAGAGAAAATTTTTAGTTTTTTTTCCCTTTCATATTCTCTCCTACCAAATAACTAAACAATCATATCATTTTATACTCTTTTTCTCTCATTCATTTTTCTTTCCTCCCACTTTCTTTCCTCCCATTTTCTTTCATAAACCAAACAAAGTGTTAGTGTTTCAGGTGTATTCACACACGCGTGCGTACACTCACATATCTGGGTATATTTTATTATTCTGTCTTCCTCAGGCTAGGGATGGCAATGAGTATTTTACCCTATGGGTACCCGCAAAGATTACCCATGATGGGTAGGATAATTACCAGCTTCATGGGTATGAGTATGGGGGCAGGAAATTTCTCGCAAAATTTAATGGGTATGGGTGCGGGTACGGGTACGCTAGTACCCACCCGGTCCCATACCCGCATACATATATATTAATATTTAATTAATTTAATTAATTTTTTATATATATATATACCTATAATATATTAAATTTAAAAAATTGAAATGTAAGTTAGGTTATTACTTTCTTTGTCATCTTGCACCGTTCAAACTTCTACAGACTTCCTTTATTCAACTTCCGTTACCTTAATGAATTTGTTGTTCCAGAGATTAATTGTAATACTTACTCAATGTTTTGGAGAATATTGAACGTTTCGTGTCAAAGACCTTTGTATTTCAAACTTAAATATATCATGATGTGGATGTGTAATGTGAGAATATAATAGAATGATTTGCCTTGTTATATGCTATCATGATATTTCAGACTTGTTATATATGTGTTCTCCATATGTTATACATTTTTAATAATGTTTTTTTATTTATTGAATTTTCATAGTAAATTAAAATGCGGTTAATGGGTGCAAGTATGAATACTTAGGTACTCAGGTCGCTGCCCACACGTGTATGGGTCCAAGTACGGTATTTTCTTAAAACGCGGGTATGGGAATGAGTACTATAGTACCTTACCCATTGCCATCCCTATCTCAGACTTTAGATGATATATTTGGGATATTTGGGTCAACATATTTGTAAGAATGATTTTGTTTTACGCAGGTGTCGATAGATTCTTATCATTATCTTTCACTGTGCATGGGTTTGTGCGTGCGTGTTTAATTTTCTTTTCCATCAAGGCCTTAGAGTTTTTCCTTTTTCTCTGATGATCCTTTTTAGATTTTAATTCTTTCAGTTTGTTCCAATTATGTTATGATTTGATGATAGGAATGCACCTAAGAAAGTAAAAGTTAATTACATACCTTTTCCAAAAGGGCATAATTCTAACCGCATGTAGCCACAAATAAGCAGTGGCTATTGTGTCCGGACAGTTAGATTGCGGATATTGTTTTCACCAGGCAACTACAGCAAAATGCTTAATCTTGCTTTGTAGTATTTTTTCTTTTACTTTAAAGCATCGTCGTTCCATTTTGCCTTGTGAATGATAAGACCATTCAAACTCTGCTCATCTTGAAGGTTCTTCCAAGGGAGTATGGGCTGCGATATCCATGGAGCTTTCTTTTCCAAAAAGACTTTTGGAGGAAGAAAAAATTTGTAACACATTGTTCCTCCAGTTCTGAAGTTAAAATTGCTGGTAAGAATTCCGAGTCAGAAAGGAATCTGTTAGGGAAAGATACGTCCAAACCAGCTATAGAAGCAATAAGTGTAGACATGAAACAACAGGAGCTTGACGGCAGGTATATGATATGCTATTCAAGTGCATCAACTTGGTATCATATGATACATTGTCTTTTTCTGAATTTTGTTTTTCAACATTAGGTGCATTCAAATAAGGAATTTGCATAAAGTGTATGCTACTAAAAAAGGAGATTGTTGTGCGGTGAACTCATTACAGCTTACATTGTATGAAAACCAGATTCTTGCTCTTCTAGGTGAGTGCAATTATTCTTCTTTCTTTAACTTCTGTTTCTGGCATTCATTGTCTGATTTGTTTCTTTTTTCACACACACACAATAATGTTATACTTAAGATTGTTGAATAGCTTGAGAGAAACCCTCTCAGCTTTGTGAATTTATAGAAACAAGAATTACAAGTGTAGTATCAAATCCCTTGATTTTAGGGATTGAGCATATCTCCTATTTACAAAAGATATATGATAAACTAGGAAACTAAATCATCTATATTATCAACATATCAAAAACAATCAAAACAATATCAACACTCTTCCTCAAGCTGGTGCATAGATGTCATAAGCACCAAGCTTGTTACATATGTAACTTATTCGTGAACCCCGTAGAGACTTGGTGAAAACATCTGCAAGTTGATCATTAGAGTTGACAAATGAAGTACTAATCTCCTTTGAAAGAATCTTGTCTCGAATGAAATGACAATCGATCTCTATATGTTTAGTCCGTTCATGAAAGACAGGATTAGAAGCAATGTGCAAGGCTGCTTGATTATCACAAATCAGTTGCATAGGACCCAACTCGCAAAACTTTAACTCTTGAAGTAGATGTTTTAACCATATAAGTTCACATGTAGTGAGAGCCATGGCTCGATATTCTGCTTCTGCACTTGATCTTGCAACTACACTCTGCTTCTTACTCTTCCATGAGATGAGATTACCTCCAATGAAAACACAATATCCAGACATTGATCTCCTATCACTCGGAGATCCCGCCCAATCTGCATCTGTATAAGCAACAATGTTTGAATGACCTCTGTTCTCATATGTTAACCCTTTTCCAGGAGATCCTTTAATGTACCTTAAAACGCGAGTAACTGCATCCCAATGACTATCACAAGGGGAGTTGAGAAACTGACTAACAACACTGACGGCAAACGCTATATCTGGTCTAGTCATAGTGAGATAATTCAACTTTCCCACTAATCTCCGATATCTGCCTGGGTCTGAGTATGGCTCCCCCTGATTTGGTATAAGCTTAACATTCGGATCCATAGGAGTGTCCACCGGCTTACAATTTAGCATCCCGGTTTCTTCCAAAATATCAAGTGCATACTTCCTTTGACAAATGGAAATACCTGCCCTTGACTGAGCAACCTCAATACCAAGGAAATATCGCAACCTGCCCAAATCTTTAGTTTGGAAATGCTGAAACAGATGTTGCTTTAGTCTAGTGATCCCTTCATGATCATCACCTGTAATTACAATATCATCCACATAGACCACAAGATAAATAACCCTTTTAGACGGTGAATGTTTATAGAACACAGAGTGGTCGACCTCGCTACGAATCATGCCAAACTGCTGTATGACTTTACTAAACCTCCCAAACCAGGCTCGAGGAGACTGTTTCAACCCGTACAGTGACTTCTGAAGTTTACAAACAAGACCTGACTCCCCCTGAGCAATAAACCCAGGTGGTTGCTCCATATAAATTTCCTCCTCCAACTCACCATGTAAAAATGTATTTTTAATGTCCAGCTGATATAAAGGCCAACAAGAAATAGCAGCCATGGATAAAAAGAGACGAACAGAGGCCATTTTGGCAACAGGAGAAAAAGTATCACCATAGTCAAGACCATAAATTTGAGTATATCCTTTAGCCACAAGACGGGCCTTCAAGTGATCCACTACCCCATCAGGACCAACTTTGACAGTAAAAACCCAACGGCAACCAATTGTAGACTTCCCAGGAGGAGAGGGAACAAGAGCCCAAGTATGGTTAGATTCCAAGGCTGTCATCTCATCAATCATAGCCTGTCGCCATCCTGGATGGGATAGTGCTTCCTGAACAGTTTTAGGTATAGAAATGGACGACAAAGCAGATACAGAGGCACAATGGGTGGAAGACAAACGATGATAACTCAAAAAATTATAAATATGATGAGGATTACGGGAAGAACGAGTACCTTTGCGAAGAGCAATGGGAAGATCAGCGGAAGGCTTAGGTTGGGCCGGAATCGACGGAGACGAAGGAGCAGGAGGTGAGTCACTGGTGTCCACAACGGGTGCAGCCTCCAGAGTCGTAGGACGAGGACGGCGGTGGTAAGTGAGACGAAATGGCTCTATGGGGTACCTAGGAGCAGCAGGGACAGTCTCTGATATATGCGAGACAGGCGGACTAAAAACAGGAGAATCAAAGACTGGAATAGGCAAGACTTGAGAAACAGACTCCGACAAGACCTATGAGGCAAAGTACGGTGTATCCTCCAAAAAGGTGACATCAGCAGAGACATAAGTGCGATTTGTTGAAGGAGAATAACACCTGTACCCTTTTTGAACCCGAGAATAACCGAGGAAGACACACTTGATGGCACGGGCAGCAAGTTTGTCAAGACCTGGAGCAACATTGTGGACAAAACAAATGGAGCCAAAAACACGAGGGGGAACAGTATAAAGGGGTGCCTGAGGATATAGAATAGAGTGAGGAACCTGGTTATTGAGAACAGAAGATGGCATTCCATTGATTAAATAACCTGCAGTGAGAACAGCATCACTCCAAAATTTCACAAGAACATTGGAATGTAATAGGAGAGTACGAGCTGTTTCAATGATATGGTGATGTTTGCGCTCAGCCACACCATTTTGTTGAGGGTGTGAGGACAACTCGATTGATGAACTATACCATGAGATGCCATAAAAGCATTAAAATGGGAAGAAAAATACTCTTTGGCATTATCACTGCGTAAGATACGAATAGTTTGTCCAAATTGATTGTGTATTTCAGCACAAAATTTTTGAAAAATAGTAAATAACTCAGAACGTTCTTTCATTAAAAAATAACCTAGTACAACGAGAAAAATCATCAATGAAAGTAACAAAATACCTATATCCTAAGACAGAAGAAATACGACTAGGACCCCAAACATCAGAATGAACAAGACTAAAAGGAGACTCTTCACGACCTGTAACCTTGCTTGGAAAGGATGCCCGAACATGTTTTCCAAGCTGACATGCCTCACACTCCAATGACTGTAGATTAGAGAGATGAGGGACCATTTTTTTTAATTTATTCAAACTCGGGTGACCCAAACGACGATGAAGAAGACTGGACGACTCTGTGGCAGCACATATTGTGGAGGATGGAGGTTGTAAATAGTAGAGACCGCGCGACTCAGATCTTGCTCCAATCATCTTCCCCGTACTCTGGTCCTGGATAGAAAAGGAAGTAGAAGTGAAGGTTATGGAACAATCAAGAGATCGAGTAAGTTGACTTTTGTCCAGGTATAAATAAGACTGAATTTAAAGACAGAGATGGAAGAGGTGAGGCTTGATCAATACCAGTGGCTTGTGTTTTAGAGCCATTAGCAAGGGTGATGTGATGTGGTGTTTTGGTAGAAGATAAAGTAGAAAAGAGAGAAGAATTACCGGCTATATGGTCAGAAGCACCAGAATCCAAAATCCAGGAACCAACAGGAGATGAATGAGAGAAACAAACCGTAGAATTACCAGTATGAGCTATAGTTGCTGAAGATGAGGCTTGTTGGGCTGCCTTAAGCTGAAGGTACTCCTTATATTCATCAACTGAAAAACTATTCTGACTGCCACTTTTCTGATTATCATACCCAACCTCAAATTTCTGATCGTCGGACTGTGTGACATTGGCTGACTTTTCCGGGAAACCATGTAGAGAATAACACCTGCTTGGGTATGACCCACGCGCTTGCAATAAGTGCACTGAAGACGATCACCTCTACCACGACCACCTCTTCCACCACGCCCACGGCCTCGTCCTCCACGGTTTGCCGAATTAGAAACAAAGGCTGAGGACTCAGAAGCTGTCTGGGAGCCAATCTCGGATGTCTCCACTGGTGACGAAACTCGTAGAAGACGATCGATGAGTTCCTCCACCGTGGGGATGTTAGGATTAGTTAGAGCTTGATTCCGGACAGATTCAAAGTCCGTATGTAAACCGTGAAGAACAAAGACCATATACATATTATCAAGTTTTGCTAGTACCATCGTAAGATCATCACCTGTTATAATGCGCTTAATATCATCAATAACAGACTGTGCTTTGTTCAGATAAGAGGGAAGATCATGATCTGTCATCTGAAGAGTGGCCAAATTGTGGACACAGGCATATAGGCGTTGTAGGTCATTGGAATAGACATTTTGAGCTTTCTTCCATATTTCATAACAAGTTTTGTACGGGCGAAAGTGTGCCATCAACTTCGGATCAATAGACTGCCGTAAAAGAGAGACCAACTGATAATCTGCCCCTTTCCATTCATCACGAATTTTCTGATCAATCTCTGATTCTTTCTTGGTGAGATGTTCATAAAGCCCTTGACCTAAAAAACAAACTTCAACCGCATTGTACCAATCCACAAAATTCTTACCATTGAGTTTTTCTGATGTGATAATGGGACTTCCAGAGAAGGCAAAAGAGATGAGACCCTTCCCTGTAGACCCAGTACCAGCACCAGAATCAGCAGCGGGCGAAACAGTGTCGTCAGGGGACGAAACAGAGGACATAATGAGAGGGGAAAAATCAAAACTGGCCAAAAATCACTTTTGACCCTCCAAAAAGAGGCAGAGGACGCCGGAAAAGTGATCGGAAGAAGCCGGAAAACGATCGGACGCGTGCAGGGCGGCGCGTGAACCCCACGCGCTCGGAAGGCAGCGGACTTGGGCGGCGCGTGCGGCGGCGTACCGAGATGGGTCTTCACAGAATCTGATCGCCGGTAGTTTCTGAGTTGTCCGGTCACCTTACTTTCGTGATCGGAGACAATCACCGGAGACGGTCGCCGGAAAACGCTCGCCGAGGACTGTTTCGTGACCAGGTTCGTGACCGGATTGAACCTAGCTCTAGATACCAACTTAAGATTGTTGAATAGCTTGAGAGAAACCCTCTCAGCTTTGTGAATTTATAGAAACAAGAATTACAAGTGTAGTATCAAATCCCTTGATTTTAGGGATTGAGCATATCTCTTATTTACAAAAGATATATGATAAACTAGGAAACTAAATCATCTATATTATCAACATATCAAAAACAATCAAAACAATATCAACAGTTATATCCACACCTGAAAACCTGCATTTATGTTATGCCTGGTTACCGACGACTTAAATTACTGGTTACCGATGTTTTTCATATGGTTAACCAATTAACAACATATTTTTTACAATAAACAATAAATGTTAACCATATGATTAAGAGTTGGTAACTATTAACCAATAATTAACTCATGGGTAACCCTGTGTAATAGAAGTATTGCATCGAGAGAAAAGAGAAGAGAGAGATCAATTCTTGAATGTATTGATATGAATTGTCTAGGTTCAATGAACCTGATCAACTACTGTTTATAGTAGTGATGCACGTGTGAGTCAGTTACAAAGAGATTTAGTCTAAGCTATAATCTAGTGCATGTGGGTGTATTTTACATACTGTGTACTCTTAGTGACTAAACTAATACAATACTCTCACACACCCCCCCACAAGCTCAAGGTGGGTGCTGAGGTGTAACTAAGGCAAACACATTGAGCTTGTCCCTGAGAGTAGCAAACCGAGTGGGAGAAAGAGGCTTTGTCAAAGCATCTGCCCATTGATCTAGTGAGGGAACATGCAGTACTTGAAGTTGCTTGCTGAGAACCTTTTCCCGAACGAAAAATAGATCAATTTCCATGTGTTTAGTTCTTGCATGAAGAACCGGATTATGAGCTAGAGAAACTGCACTTTGATTATCACACAGAACCTTGGGGACAGAAAACCGAATACCAAGCTCAGTGAGGAGGGTCTGAAGCCACAAAATATCAGCTGTGACATGGGCCAGGCTGCGGTACTCTGCTTCAGTGCTGGAACGAGCCACAACGGGCTGCTTTCTAGACCACCAGGATACTAAGTTTGGTCCTAGAAAGATAGCTGCACCAGATGTAGAACGGCGGTCATCCGGGTCAGCTGCCCAGTCCGCATCACAGAAGGCTGTAATAGAAAGGGGTTGCTGTCTAGAGGCAGGTAAAAACTGAAGTCCATGATGAATGGTGCCCTTAAGGTACCTTAGAATTCGTTTTACAGCAACCCAGTGAGCCTCCAATGGATTAGCCATAAATTGACAGACTTTGTTCACTGCAAAGCTGAGTTCAGGGCGTGTTATGGTGGCATACTGCAGTGCCCCCACAACTGACCGATACATGGAGGGATCAGCAAAGGGTTCTGAACCAGTTTTGGATAATTTGCAGCTAGGTGTCATGGGTGAAGGAAGAGAATGAGCTTCTGCCATATTGGTCTTCACCAAGAGATCACGAATGTACTTGCTTTGAGTGAGCATAACTGAACCTGAGGGCTGGAAGTGCACCTCAATTCCCAAAAAATAGTCAAGTTTGCCCAACTGTTTTAAGGCAAAGGAAGCATGCAGCTGCTGAATGAGTTTCTGAACAAGAGTGTTGTTGCTGCCCGTGATTATAATGTCGTCAACATAGACTAAGAGATACACCACAGCATTGGATTTGTTGTAGATAAACAAAGAAGGATCACATTTGCTGTCCAGAAATCCCAGATTTAACAGTGCAGTTTTAAGCCGTTCAAACCATTGCCTCGGGGCTTGCTTAAGGCCATAAAGGGCCTTATGCAGCCTGCACACCAAAGAAGAGTCAGAACTTTCAAACCCCTGCGGTTGTTCCATATAAACTTCCTCATCTAAGAAACCGTTGAGAAAAGCATTATTGACATCCAATTGTTGGAGTGTCCAGTTTCTTGTTAAAGCTAGAGTGAGAATCAACCGAATAGTGATGGGTTTGACAACCGGTGAAAATGTTTCATTGTAGTCATACCCTTGTATTTGATGGAACCCTTTTGCTACTAACCGGGCTTTATACCGATTCACCGAACCATCCGCATTCTCCTTGACTCGAAATACCCATTTGCAACCAATTGGCTGCCTGTTGGGTGGAAGAGGTACTAAGGACCAGGTATTATTTTTCTGCAGTGCATCAAACTCCTCTTTCATAGCATCATACCATTTTGGATCTTTAAGGGCTTGCTTGGCATTCTTTGGTTCCACATGGGCTAGGAGAAGACTAGGGTGGACACGGGGCTGCACAATTCCAGATTTTGACCGAGTTTGCATTGAATGACAATTGGCTGTCCTAGAAGGAGGAGCAGGAAGGGAAGGGCTGGAAGACATAGGTTGTGACTCATGAGTGGAGTCAAGAGGGGGTAAGGAAGAAGAAGAGGAAGGAGACAAGGAAGGAGAAGGTGCTGGAGCAGAGGATGGAGGAGAAGGTGCTGGGGCAGAAAATTGAGAATGAAAAGAGGAGGATATGAGAGGGATGGATGCAGTTGGAAGAGTGGGGGAAGGAGAAATAACAGGAAGGGAAGGAGCTGGAAAGAGTTCATGATAAGGAAAACGATATTCATTAAACAAGACATCCTTGGAGATGTACAACCGGCCACTAGAGGAAAGACACTTGTACCCTTTGTGGGTGGTGGAATAACCAAGGAAGAGACATTCTTGAGAGCGAAAATCAAGTTTGTGAGAGTTGTATGGTCTAAGGAGAGGAAAGCAGGCACACCCGAACACCTTGAGAAAGTTAAAATCAGGATTTTGCTTGAACAAAACTGTGTAAGGAATAGCAAAATCAAGAGAAGAAGTGGGAAGGCGATTTATGAGAAAAACTGCTGTTTGGAAGGCATAGTCCCAGAATTTTAGAGGGAGAGAAGCATGACTTAAGAGTGTTAAACCAAGTTCTACAATATGTCTATGCTTGCGCTCTACTACACCATTTTGATGGTGTGTGTGGGGACAGATTAGCCTATGAATGACACCAAGTTCATTGAGATATCTAGTGAAGGGGCGGTACTCACCCCCCCAATCTGTTTGCAGGCACTTGAGACGTGTGCCAAATTGCAATTCAACCATTGTTTTAAATTGTTTGAAAACAGCTAGAGCATCAGATTTATTTTTGATAAGGTATATCCAAGTGAACCTAGAGAAAGCGTCCACAAAGCTAATATAGTAATGAAAATTGTTTGTGGATGGCATGGGAGATGGTCCCCATAAATCACTGAAAACAAGCTCTAAAGGGGAAGTATATTGAGTGGTGGAAGAGGGGGCATGTAGCCTGTGGGCTTTACCAACACAGCAAGCAGAACAAAAGGAATCATCAATTTTATTAGATGCTGAAATATTACAGTGTTTGAATACAATTCTCATAGTATGAGGGTTCGGGTGCCCTAGGCGTAAATGCCAAGTAAAATGTGAGTTTGGGGTTACAGATTGAGGTGCCTGTAATGAAGGCCCATTATGACTAGAAACATTATTACAAGAAATGTTGTTCACAAAGGGAACGGGTGAACTAGAGACTAGACACGAAGCAGCCTTGGAGCTGGAGGGAAGGAACTGTAGGCTTGGAAACTGGTACAAGCCATCAGAACCCACTTGACCACGAATGAGGACTTCATGATTGACCTGAGATTTTACAAGACAGTGATTAGCATGAAATTCAAAATAAACACCATTATCTTTGGCAAACTTACTGACACTGATTAAATTCTTTGTAATTTGGGGAACATGTAAAAGATTGTGCAGAACAAGAGAGATAGAAGAATTTAAAGGTGACCTAAAGAATGTGGAACCAGAAGAGCGAATACGCAAACCTTGGCCATTTCCAATGAAGATCTGATCATGACCTTCAAATGGAGTGGGCTGAATAATGTTGTGAGGATCAGAGGTTACATGAAAAGAGGCGCCCGAGTCAGGGTACCACTGCTGTGTTATATGAGGAGCAGTATTAGTGAGCATAGCACTTGCTTGAGGCATGAAATTAGAAGACTGGTTCTGAGGTGGACGAGGCTGTTGTGCATGATTGTTCCAATTTGAAGAGGAACTAGGACCTGGAAACCCTTGCTGTTGAGAGTAAAACTGTGAAGAACCAGAAGGAAAGGGAGGAGGCTGATACTGATAGCCTTGAGGATTAGCCTGATAATTCTGAAAATGAGGTTGAAATCCATGATACTGAAGATGTGGAGGTGGCTGATAACTTTGATTGAATCGATTATAACAAACATCCGCAGTGTGGTTGTATTTGTAACAGACCTGGCATTGAATTCCAGAGCGGCCACGGCCACCACCACGGCCAAAACGATCACCACGGCCACGGCCAGAACCACGAAAACCAGAAAAAGAATTTGGATCTTGATTGTTAGAGAGATGAACTTGTGCCTGAGGAGGATCTGTGGATTGAGAGGAAGAAGGACCCGAACCTTGAGTTAGGTTAACGGAATTAGACTCACCAATTTCCTTCTGACGAAACTTGTTCATCCTCAATTCATGAGCTAAGAGAAGAGCCTCAACCTCATCTACTGGTGATGGCTCAAATTTACTTTCGATCATAGAAATTACAGAACCAAATTCCTGAGGTAGACCTTCAAGAATCACATCGACGTGTTCTTGAAGAGAAACCGAATCTCCAACTGACGCAAGTGAATCAACCAATGCTTTAATCCTCAACAAGTATTCATTGACCGATCGATCAGCAAGAACAGTAGATCGCAACTCAGATCGAAGCTGTCGAGCCTTTGCTCGAGTTTGTTTGTAGAAGTAATCGTGGATCTTTTCCCAAAGCTCGAAGGAATGCGCACATCCAAGGAATCGTGAGAGAGTGGTGCTGGAGAGTGTCGATTGAAGCCAGGAGAGAAGGATCTGGTCTTGTTGTTCCCAATCGGAGAACGCAGGATTCAGATTCCCCAACCTTTGATCATTTTCAGTTAGGTATTGTCTGGGAATCTCCGGTGAAACGACGAACCGGTGGAGGCGATGTGCCTTAATCACCGGCTCAACTTGTTGACGCCATAGAACAAAGTTCTTATCGTCGAGCTTGTCACTGAGCGGATGAGAAAAGGAGATCGGAGAAGACGAAACTGTGCGCAGAGGCTGCGGCGGAGGAGACGGCGGAGGTGGCGGAGGAGGAGGAGGATTTGATTCGGCCATTCAGAACCGTCGGGCTCTAGATACCATAATAGAAGTATTGCATCGAGAGAAAAGAGAAGAGAGAGATCAATTCTTGAATGTATTGATATGAATTGTCTAGGTTCAATGAACCTGATCAACTACTGTTTATAGTAGTGATGCACGTGTGAGTCAGTTACAAAGAGATTTAGTCTAAGCTATAATCTAGTGCATGTGGGTGTATTTTACATACTGTGTACTCTTAGTGACTAAACTAATACAATACTCTCACACTGTGTTACCCAAGTGCGCGCGCACACATTTTAGTAGAAACTCATTGAGAAAGAGAGATATATAAAGATAGGAGTTTAAGATATCCTTCACAAGAAACTACTGAAAGAGAAAATTACAAAGAACCAGTAAAAAATAACACAAGGGCAGCAGTGCACAATGGCATTCCGATCTGCAGCTCTGAAACGGCAACTCCCTTGAATAGTGCATGAGCTGGAAAGTCCCAGCATTGCTCTCCAACCAGATCCCTGCATAATATTGAACGCAGCTCAGTTCCACAAAAATCTTGACCTCTTTTCTTCTTCCTAACCCTTTAAAACTCATTGTTATTAAGGTCTCTTGAGAGTTACAAACCCAACATTCTCCACAAACACCAAGCATCCAACTCCACAATAAATTAACAGTCGGCCAACGTAAAAACTGGTTGTATAACTGATCCGTTCAGAATTGTTCATGCACATAACACAAATATTAGGGGAGATGGCTGTTTTAGGTATCCAAATTTGCCACAAATCAGTACCACTAACCCTGTTCAGTATCGCAGTCCAGATAAAAGACTTCACCTTAGAGGGAGCTGTGTATTTTCAAATTAATTTATAAAGGGCAAACTTGTCTTTATAAGAATGAGTTAAGAAATGAAAGAATGACTTACAAGAGTACCTAGAAGGATCAAGAGTCCAAACTTTCCTACTCGGAGTAAATGATGGACCATGCATTATTTAAGGAGGAAAGGTGTCCATATGATTGTTTTCTCTCTCTACATATTTAAGTGGCATTTGATTGATGTTCTTTGTTTCTCTTTTTTGCTGTGAATGGAGTTGTTTCTTGAAGAGTTCGGTACGAGTGGGGGAGTTGTGTTTGTTTCTGGGGGATGTGAGACTTGGGTTTGTCTAGGTGTTGGAACTTGTTAATCGATTTTTTTTTGTTGTTCAAATTGTTGTCTTTTAGTTGAAAATTTGAGATGGAAGGAGTATGGTGGAGAGAGATAGGTAGAGTAAAGTGATAGAGGTGCGACTTTGACTTTTGAAAAACTAGATTGTGGTTGGTAGAAGGAGGATTGTTTGAAGGTTTAAAATGTTAAAAAATTAAATCTTTTAGAAGTTGTGGATTTTAAGTATTATTTTTCCTTTAAAATGTTAAGTTGTTATCTTTTAGATCCTTTGGGTCATTTTGTTGTTGCATAAAATTGGTTGCAATCTTATATAGATGGGATTGCCTTTTTTGCTTCTTTCCAATACTTAGTCATTTTTTAACAAGGGATGGATTTGATGGATATTCAGGGAGATTGCATTCCTCTTCTGTATTATATCTTTTCATAGCTATTATTATTATTATTAAGGGGTGGTGGTGGTTAGTATTATTATTTTAACGTTTTAGGAGGATTTTTTATCATCGTCCACTCTTCCAATTTCTTCTTATCTGTACTATTAACCTTTATCTATATCTATTAGGGAGAAAACATTATTTCCATTGATTGTGTTTTTGAAGGACATAATGGAGCTGGGAAAAGCACAACAATCTCAATGCTTGTCGGTCTTCTTCCTCCGACTTCAGGGGATGCTTTGGTGTTTGGGAAGAACATTTTATCAGATATTGTAAGTTTAAGTTGTTTGCTACAGTCTGTTGTGTGCCTGTGGTCCCAAATAACATGTCTTGCGGAATTTATGAGAATATTAAGTATTTATGAATGTTATGTGATTAAAACAGTGGTAATTAAATGTAGTGCATGTGTCATTATGCAGTTGTAGAATTTATAATACAATGGAGGCTAAGGGATACAAAAAAATTAGTTGTTGTCAGATCAGATATGGAGAGGGATTAGTTGATGTTGTTTTCTCTTTTTCTGTTTTTTTTACCTTCTTACATTAAAGAGTATCCCTATCATCCAATTTCCTTGTCATTTTTTTCCCTATTTGTCTCAAAGAATTTCTTCTTTTATTAATAAAAAGAAAAGTTAAGTGAGTCATATGTCAAAGCTGTCCAATCTATTTGCATATTTGTAGCCATGAGCATAGCAACAGAGAGAAGCCACAAATACTCTCATCTGATAACAAATCTACAAGGGTAATAGATTGGAGAACCATCAATGGAGTCTTCTCACAGACCAAACAAAGCTGAGAATTGAATAATAGCTAGCAAGCTTCTATGAAATCACATCCTTCTTTTTTCCATCCGAAACACACTGGTCTCAGTCTTAGGTGAAAGCACACACCCAGTGCTTGCCAAGAACCCATAAGAAACTAGCTTCCTTAGGTGGCCACTGTTTCAGAGTTAGACCTGCATACAACGCACCTGCATACAACGCACATCAAGAGAGAGCTTTGCGAGGCCTATGAATCTATAACATGTCATTTGTAATAATCTTATTAAATACTGCTGTCTAGAGAAAAGACTCCCTTTTATCTTGTAATGATCTGCAACATTTCAATATTACATAGTTTGAAAGCAGTTTGTCGTATATACTTGTTTCTTCCATCACAATTTCCCTCTCTTTCTGTTTTATTTAACTGTAAATAATGTTCAATTGTGTGACGAAGGCTTATTTAAATATGGATTGCGGTCTTCAAAATGTCATTTGAAGATAGAAGCTGGTTTAATTTTACAGGAGTTTTGATCTTGATTGAGTCTTGAGTCTTGACCGATCTGTATATCAATGATGGTGAATCCCACACTTCCCTTTGAATGAAATACATCAAGCCTTGATCTTGATAATACCTTCTAAACAGAAGATGGAGCAATAAATACTAGTAAATCTCTTTTGATGAATTCAAGGTTTTATATATTCTTTACTACTTTGTTCTTGTGCTGTTACAAATTGATTCAATTTGTCATGCCACGGTTTCCGGGGGTGTCAAGGAAGGCTATATATAATGTTTGTGTCGGTAGGGTGAAAATGTTTCAATTTGCATATGGTAACTTCTTTTCCTCTGCTGAGAAGCCATACATGGATACCCGCTCAGTTTTTGTTGCTTTCCCCTTTCTTGTTGAATACTTGCTTGGTCCTGTGTTCATTTAATATGCAATTGTCTTGCTTTGTAGGATGAAATACGGAAGATTTTGGGTGTCTGCCCACAACACGATATACTCTTTCCTGAATTGACTGTAAGTAGAAGCATGCTTTTATTTTTTGTTCTCTGTACTGAAACTGATTACTATTGTCTGCATATTTGTTGAATGCTGATTTTAGAGTGTCAATCATTGTTGTTTTTTCTATAGTTAAAAATATGTCTTTTGTTATTTCTACCTAATTCATAACCTGAAAATCTGGAGAGTATTTGCTTTTGTTTCCTTTTGGTGGACTTTCAACTATTGTTAGAATATATGAAAAATATCTCATAATATCGTTATTGTATCTTAGAATGTTTTAGATTATCTTAGATCATCAGACATGCAAAGGGATTGGCATGCTTTGTTGAATGGCTTTGTCACCTAGTTTTGGTTGTTTATTTTTGTTTTTTGTGAGGATGTCTTATCCTCTTCTTTTGTACATTTTTCTTCTCGTCTAATAAATAATAATATTTCTTTCATTATAAAAAAAGATTATCTTAGATGTTCTCTTACTATTTATATTACTTGATTTGTCTCTTTATCGAATTAGGACTGGGAGTTTACTGTTAGTATAAATAGGACTGTTTGGTTTGTCTTTTATATCATATTATCATCATATTAGTATCATAACAATATGTAGAAGAATATAGAGGGAGAGAAATATTCTCTTTATTCATATCTTAAAAATATTGAGAGCATACAACTTATATAGAAAAATTATAGGAAACTAAAATCCTTGATTACTGGAAACCAGAATCCCATATAATCTGGGATTGATTTATTCTTCCCTTAATCCTAGGAGCTGACCTTCTTAATTATCATATTCTTTAACCTTCCTAATTTATCATAATCTTTATCAATCAATCCTAACACTCTTAATTTATCCACACAATCTTATATTATTCCAAGTCTCTCTCTGTTTTTTTTTATAATAAAATAAATATTATTAGATGAGAAGAGTTGAGTACAAAAGAAAAGGACAACACATCCTCACAAAAAAACAAAAAGAAACAACTAAAAACTAAGGGTCTGTTTGATGGTGGCTTCTATGGTGAGGGATCTATTAAGTCCCTCACCAGTGAGGGAATGAAAATAACCGTTAGATTTAACATTTTAAAAAATGGATGGTTGAGATCAATGCTTGATGACCTATTGTTCCAGTTCCATATTCACTCAACAAATTGACCCCTACATTTTCTGAAAACACCACCATATATAAGAACAACATTTTGAAAAAAGTTATAATTTTTTTTAAAAAAAAATTGTTTGGTAAATTTATTTTAAAAAATTGTTTTTAAAATGAAGAAACAGAAAACTCTCTTGATTTATAATTTTTTTATTATTCATTTTATGATTTTTTTAATCATGTGTAAGAAACCTGTTCATGTTTTTTTTTTTTTACTAAGAGGAGCACAAGAGATGCTTACAGTTAGTCACATACTCACATTACAGAGTGCATAACCCAGAAACAGAACCATAAAAGGATAAGGCCATAAAGAATTCACGCTACTAAGGCCTATAACTAAAACAACATAACAGATCAAATGGCAAGATTCACGTGGCGACGAACGGCAGGGAGGAGCTGCACATGGCGGTTGACGGCGGGTAGGAAGAAGGGAGGCAGCCCCACTGGCGGCAGCGAGAAGCCACGCTTGGCGGCGCCGGGGACGCCGCGTTTCGCGTGGCGGCAAGGAGAAAGAAGCCGCACCTCACGCTTGTTAGTGGTGGGCTGGAAGACCTTCCGCCGCGTTGCCGTCAGTCACATAAAAGGAGCGTGGAAGCGGTGCACAGCAAGCGGACCATCATGGTTTTGGGATGAAGGGCATGAATGAGGAAAGGAAGAGAGGGATACTGGAAGACTGACGACGAGTGAAGAACAACAAGGTTGGGAATTTGGATGGTTTTTGAAAGTGGGTGAGAAAAGAGAGAAATGAAAAAGTAGGAAGGGATTAGTTTTCATCTGATAATTACAAAGATTGCCATTAATGAAAACACCTATTCTCCGTGAAAACCAGAAACAAGAAAAAAAACAATGGTAAGATGTTCTATTTTTTAGTTTTAAAAAGTAAAAACCAAATACTGTTTTCAGAATCAGTTTTTATAGAATAATCTTATCAAACAGGTTTTTTTTTGTTCTTTTGTTCTTAAAAACACAAACTATTTTTGAAAACAGTAAACAAACAGACCCTAAGTTGCTGTATGCCTTTGCTCAAAGAGTCTCAGGTGCATTGGGGTTTCTGTTTTTGGTCATTGTACATCGACCTAGGTTATTTGGCCCTTTTACCTAGCATTTCTGCCATTCGTTTGGCTGACTGCTATATTTCCAGTCAAACCCAGCCTCCATCGCCACTTCAACATGGCTGTTTGGCAGTCATGAGCTGTGTTCTGTCGTGTCTGCCACTCAGATCCGGTGACATAGGTTTGAGTTGTTTTCATTGTGTTTGGGCTGTTGTTTGGCAGTCTTTGTAATGGTTATCTCTGTTTCCCATTGTTTGGCTGCTGCTTGACCCTGTTCTGGCGCTTGCTTCTTCACCGGGGTTTGTCATGTCATTCTTCTCCCTCTAACGAGTCATACCAGTGGCTTGTCTTCCCATTGATGATAATTTTTTTAGAAGAGTCTCCCTTAATACCTGATATGCATCCCTTGTTGCTTGCTTTGCTTTGGGCTCATCCCATGCTTGGTAAAGGAATTCTCTCTCTCGCTGATGCTATTGAATCCGCTCTTTTCAAGGGCAATTTACAAATGTATTAAAGGAAGAGAGTGGTCTTTCCGGGGCTTAAAAGGAGGGGTCGATGGCAAGCTTTTTAGCGTAGCTGGCTAGCGGAACAGAACATTGGTTAATGGGATCTTAAGGCTTGGGATTTGATCCACTCGATAGGGAACAAGCAGATGGCTCCTTTTCCGCTAAAACCGGATAAACAGCTAAGACCTCGGCTCGAAATATTTGATCTTAGGTGCATTTCCCTCTGGAATCTTACTGTTTGGGTACGACCGGACAACTACTAGTGGTGACATCTCTTCCCGTCAACAATCATCTCGATGTTGGTTATGACTTATGACTCACACTTTCTTTGACTTTGTTCTTGATGCAGTGGCCTTGACCTGGTTTTGTCCTAGACGCACTAACCCTGTCTATGTCCCAGATACTCTAGCCCCACCTTCTTGTCCAAGATGCTCTGCCCCCGACTTTTTGTTCTTGATGCACTGACCCGTCTTTATCCCAGAAGTTGCTGTCAGCCACCATTTCCCTCCCATAAGCATTTGCTAGCCACTGTAACCCTGTTTGGCCTGTTATATTTTTTAGTTCATCTTTTTACCGTGTTTAATTGTAACAAGCTCAAGCTTTAGATAGAGGGGGAGTGTATATATGAAAAATATCTCATAATATCATTATTGTATCTTATAATATTTTTGAGTATCTTAGATGATTTCTTAGGATTTACTTCCTATTTATATTCCCTGATTAATTTCCTTATTTATTTTGGTCAAGACTAGAAGTCTATTACTAGTATAAATAAGACTGTTGAGTTTGTATCATCATATTAGTATTAATATCAATCTTATATTACTTTGAGACTCTAGTTCTCTTTCCTCAAATTAAACAGCTATCATGATAATGTAGTAACATATTCTGATAGACTTGTAACTTATATTTTTATGGAGTTGCATAGGAAATAATTGTAACTTTATCTTTAAGCATTTTGTATTATTATATATTTTTATTGAATGCTATATTTGACATGTTTATATTTGTCTTCTTTTTTGCTCCCACTTCCCAAAATTTCTCGGTCCATCACTGCTGGTACTACTGATTGTACTTGTACATGGTCTTTTTCCTTATTAGAAACTACAATGAGACACAGTGCTATACATTTATGCATTCACAGAAATAAGGGTTATTCCTCCAAAATTCTTTCGCTCTTCATAGCAATATTTCTATAATAAAATTTCCCCCCTTTTATTAGTCAACTATCCAAATAGTAGTCTTCTTTCATCAGAACCTATCCCAAAATAGATATAAACCTAGCATTGGTTTATTAGATTGCCCTCATATTTTTGTTTAAACATGTATGATGTGCTGAATTCTTCTACTTACTTTATGCAGGTGAGAGAGCATTTAGAACTATTTGCCATATTGAAGGGTGTGGAGGAAGACTCATTGGAGGGTGTTGTTATTAGTATGGCTGATGAGGTGAGTTTGGTAATTCTTACAGCTTATTTTTCACTGCAAACATAGTATGGTTGAAGGCATGTTGATCATTTCAAGGAAATTGAATTGGTTTAAGTAGAAGCTCAGCTCATCTAATCAATTGGGATATTGTTCGTAGTCTTTCAATCGAATTTATGAAGTCTGAACTCTAATAAAATCTCTTCCTTGCTATAAATTAATTATAAAACATTTTACAAAAATTATGATAAAGTTACGCTAAAGTGTAATTATTTAAGCTTGATTTCACTTGTAATTTTTTTATTTTTTTTTCCAAGACAAACATATGCTTAGGTTTCTCCTTGTTTACTAATCAAGGAAGCATGTGTACGCACCCTACTTCCTATAGCATTTATATTTGTCAAGAGCTATGAATTAAATAACCTTGGAACAGTTCCTTTCATTTATTTTGGGAACATGTGTTAGGATAAAATGGTAATTAGAAACAGTTAGAGCAGTTAGTTAGTTAGAGGGGTTTCAGTTAAATAAACAAGGGGAATATGGGTAGCAAGGAGTGGCAAAGGAATTTTTCTTATTAACATGTTTACACTCCCTCATAACTCTAATAGGGCTATGCTTTGCGTAATAGAGAATCTTATATTTGCTGTGGGTTATAGCATGGTGCGCACTTTGACCAATAGCCAAATTGGTTATTGGTCTATGTGCTGATAGATCCCTATGCTAGACCACGTAGGAAAGATGAGAGGATGGGGTGGAATTTATGGCAGGTTAGTTAGAATGAGAATATAAGAGGGTTATATATACGTGGAGGGAGGAGAGAAGGGTGGGCAATTATTCAGTAAAGGTTTGGAGCCATTTGGTCGGGGAGGATGCAGACCCTGAAAGTCTGAAGGTTTTATTTCATTTTTCTGGGTTTTCAATTCAATCTAGATAGACTATCCCTTTTGTAAAGAGCCACACTCAATTTTTCGTGAGTAAAATTTCTAGTACCTATCATGTACATGATCACTCTTTATTATAAATCCGTACTATTAATTGTAAGCCATTTTTTTTAAATTATATTTCAGTTTTCCTTTTTCAATGTAAATATTGTCCTGTCTCCCCCTCCATCAATTTTTCCTTCAAGTCATTTGCTCCGTTTGTTTAATGATCAACATAGGATGCTAGATAACTACTATTGCATGAACAGGTGGGCCTTGCTGATAAAATCAACAGTGCTGTGAGAGTTCTTTCTGGTGGCATGAAGAGGAAATTGTCTCTTGGAATTGCATTGATAGGAAACAGTAAGGTAGTACACATTGAAAGTTCATGTTTTTATATTCATATGTTGAACAATACCGGAATCTCTTGGTCTTACCTGGCAGGTTGTAGTTCTTGATGAACCTACTAGTGGAATGGATCCATACTCGATGCGCTTGACATGGCAGTTAATAAAAAAAATTAAGAAGGGAAGGATAATTCTACTAACAACACATTCTATGGATGAAGCGGATGAGCTAGGTGACCGGATTGCTATCATGGCCAATGGTTCTGTGAAATGCTGTGGAAGGTTAATTTCAAATTCACTTTTTCTCAGATATTTGTATGTTTTGGAGCAATCGGAACTCTGAATTATACTTGGTATTTAAATTCTCATAATTTTTTATATTAAAAAGAGATTTAGTTTAAATAAGCCCATTAGGAAATCTAAGGATCCCTCAAAAGCTAAGTCTTTTGTCTAGACCTTAATAATGTTAATAATTGTGGCATGTCATCGGTGATCCAGGATCAGAAGATGCTCATGGTAACAAGAAAATGAGAGAATCTGAAGGAAGATGAGTGAAAGACTCTTAGAATTTGGGTGCTTTAGGCCTAACTCAACCCCACAAAACTGGCTTGTAAGGTGAGGATTTCCCAAGCCTTATTAGCACTATGTGGGGCTCCCAACACACTCCCTCATGCTCAAGATTGGACATTTGAAGCGTGGACTAATGCGGGTGGAATAACAGAGATCTCAACACACCCCCTCACGACTAGGTCTGGACATTTGGATCGTGGACAAATGCAGATGAAATAATAAAGATCTTAGCCCAATAACATATCTAGGATAGGCTCTGATACTATCTTAGAATTTGGGCTTTTTAGGCCTAAATCAAGCCCACAAAGCCGACTTGTAAGGTGAGGATTGTCCAAGCCTTATAAGCACTACTTAGGCTATATCTCTAGTCGATGTGGGACTCTCAACAAAGACAAAACAGAGAGAGAATTTGATGGACAAACAAGAGACATGTAGAGAGAGAAAATGGATCTGGAAAAAACTGAATTAAGTAACCCTTAGTTTCTTTGTACATATCCTAGAACAGGCTCTAGAACAGTTGAGAATATTAACATAGTAACTGAATCATACAGATGGCGTCAGCTGTTGCTACATCATAGTTTGAGTGGATCTGTACTCTATCCATTTTTCAAGTGCTATGGCTTTTTTGTGAGAGCATGTTTGAGATATTAAAAAAGTATTCTTGTGGCTTCACCTTGTAGCTTAAGTTTTTAGGAGGGTTGGTCCTTGACAACTCACATTTGAATTTGACCCATGATCCTTTACAATTGTTGTTAATTTGAGTCAAGGAAAGTTTGAGGTCATTTTTGGAGCTGTGAATCCTGAAGAACATTATAATATGGCTGGCTTTAGGAATATGGAGGCGAGTGAAATAGAGGAGGGAGGCATTTAATTTTGTTTGTTCTTCTTAGAATTTGGGTTTATGCCTAAGTCATCCCCACAAAACCGATTTGTAAGGTGAGGACTGTCAAAGTCTTATAAACATTACTTAGGGCATACCTCTAGTCGATGTGTGACTCTCAACACACCCCCTCACGCTCAGGACTGGATATTTGAAGTGTGGACTAATACGGGTGGAATAACAGGGATCTCAACACATCTCTCACGCTCAGGATTGGACATTTGGAGCATGGACAAATGCAGGTAGAATAACATAGATCTTGGCCCAATAACAGATCTAGGACAGGCTCTGATACCATCTTAGAATTTGCGCTTTAGGCCTAACTCAACCCTACAAAACCGAGTTGTAAGATGAGGACTGCCCAAGCCTTATAAGCACTACTTAGGCCATATCTCTAGTCGATGTGGACTCTCAACAGTTCTTTAGGGAAATCCTTTAAACCTTAAAAGAAGTTCTTGTTTTTTTGTTATTGAACCCACTGATAACTTGATTTCTAGAATTAAAATGGTGGAAAGCTTATTTACCATTTTCCTGTTATTCTTGATATAACTATACTATACATTTCTTCTCTCCCCTTATTTTTGTAATTATTTTCTACAGCTCTCTTTTCTTGAAGCATCTTTATGGAGTTGGTTATACTCTAACTCTTGTGAAGGTTTGTTCCATTCCTGATCATTTTGCTTTTAATTCCTATAGTCACTGATGCTTCATAGTTGAAAGGCTGTATTTGTTTTTTATTTCTATTTCTTTCTATCTTTGTCCTTTCAGACAGCTCCTACTGCTTCTATAGCTGGTGATATAGTATACCATCATGTTCCATCCGCTACTTGTGTAAGCGAGGTACTTTTCTGACTGTATAACTCATTGAGACTCATGTTAATATCAAGCTCATGCAACGTGTAATTACTTGTCAATGTTATGAACACGAGTATATGAAAATTCAAATCGGTTTGGGCATTTGGTGGAGTTCCTGTCCCTCTGAAGGCTCTTCTTCCCTGCTTCCTTTTGTGTCAGTGTGTGCGCATTTGTGAAGGAGGGTTGATCATGCTGCTTAAAAAACTGAAAACCAACAATCATTAACATAGAATATCTTTCCTGGCTCTTAATTCTCTTTGTTCTGTCAAAAAGGTTCTTAGAAAAACAAATATGTGCTCTGATCATGCCAAGAAACCACAAACTATTTTTTCCAACAGTAGCTAGTAGGTGTAGATTCAAATATTTTCACTTAAAAATTTGAGCATTTTGATCCAACCTAGGGGCGGTGAGAGGGACGATGGGAGCCATGAGGGGACCGGTGGTGGTGTATAGTAAAATTAAAAAGGATTCCACTTCAGATGAAAGCAAAGATTCTGTGGCAGTGTTCTGTTTTTGCTCTGCTTTGGTGTATATGGCTGTAAAGGAACAATTGATTTTTTAATGATTCCTTGTCGACCCTAGACTTTGTTTGGGACAGGGTTACTCTTTTGGCATGTCTTTGGTGCTCTGGCTTGTAGAGGTGTTTCTTTGCTAGACATGCTGATCCTCTTCTTTGTACTTGTCTCTTCTTTTCTAATAATATTTTATTTCTTATAAAAGAAAATCCAATTCAGAAGCCCCTCTCTCATTTAGATCACTGAAAATAGTTGAGGTTCCAAGAAATTATAGAATACTGATTAGTGTAGAAATTAGTAATGACATCACTGCCTTTTTTTTCTAAATTTTTTTTTAAAATTTTTTTTTTAGAGAGAGAGACAGAACTGTCCTAGCAAAAATAGATAATGAACAGACTTGCCATTGTTCCTTTTGTCTATTTAAAAAAAGAGTAATGTTATTTGTACAAGACACCTGGGCGACACCTTGTTAATGGTGTACAAATTCTTGGTTAATTCAGTTCAGTGGATGGTTAACGACGAATTGTGAACCCTTGTACCTATTAACCAAGTTCAAGACACCATTAACCACGATTGTGAACACTATTAACCAAGTTTGAAGGTGTACAAAAAAATAACATGCACCAATATAGCATGCATGGGTGGTTAATACCGTTCACAATCTTGGTTCCAAACACCAGGTGTATAAATTATTGAAGAGACTAGAGGTTGTGAAATGCTTGAGTGCGTAAACCCACTCAGCTGATCTATATTTATATACACTTAGGGAGTAAATACAATGTGAAATTTACAAGAATATTAATGAAGGTCTAGTTCCTAAGTACATGCATGTGAATTCCTAGATTCATGAATATGTGACTAACTAGGTACATTAATAACTATGATTTATTGGAACAACTACCCATACAATGTGTGTAATTCCAACACTCCCCCTCAAGCTGGAGCATATAAATCAAAAGCTCCAAGCTTGGAACAAATATTCTGAATTCTTGGTCCCCTTAGAGATTTTGTAAAGATGTCTGCTAGTTGATCATAAGAACTAACAGATTCAGTGATAACTTCCTTAGAAAGGACTTTCTCCCGGACAAAATGACAATCAATCTCGATATGTTTAGTTCTCTCATGGAATACTGGATTGGAAGCTATATGTAGGGCTGCTTGATTATCACAACATAGCGTCATTTGTTGAGTATCTCCAAACTTCAATTCTTGAAGAAGTTGTTTAATCCAAATGAGCTCACACGTGGCTACAGCCATAGCTCTATATTCAGCCTCTGCACTAGACCTTGCAACAACATTTTGCTTCTTACTCTTCCATGAGACAAGATTTCCTCCAATAGACACACAATATCCTGAAGTGGATCGCCTATCAATGGGTGATCCTGCCCAATCTGCATCACAAAATCCAACTACTTGAGTGCTTCCTTTGTCTTCATAGAGTAGTCCTTGTCCTGGGGTCCTTTTGATGTATCTCAGAATTCGAATTACTGCATCCCAATGATCATTATGAGGAGATTGCATGAATTGACTCACCACTCCAACTGCAAAGGAAATATCTGGCCTTGTAATAGTGAGGTAGATAAGCTTCCCAACCAATCTCCGATATCTTTCAGGATCAGAATAAGGCTCCCCCTGATTTGGTAGCAATTTTTGATTTGGATCCATGGGACTATCAACTGGTCTACAATCTGACATACCAGTTTCTTTAAGTATGTCTAACGCATACTTCCTTTGTGAGATGATAATCCCATCTTTTGACTGAGCAACTTCTATTCCAAGAAAATATTTAAGCTTTCCCAAATCCTTAGTCTGAAAATGACTAAATAGATGTTCCTTCAGTTGGGCAATTTTTTCTTGGTCATTTCCTGTGATGACTATATCATCTACATAGACCACCAAGTAAACACATCTATTCGGAGAGGTATGACAATAAAAAACTGAATGGTCTGCTTCACTTCGTTTCATTCCAAAAGCCTGAACAACGGAGCTGAATTTTCCAAACCAAGCTCGTGGGGATTGTTTGAGTCCATAAAGAGACCGTCGCAGTTTGCAAACCAAGCTAGACTCCCCCTGAGCAACAAATCCTGGTGGTTGCTCCATATAAATCTCCTCTTCTAATTCACCATGTAGGAATGCATTTTTAATATCCAATTGATACAGTGGCCAATGACGGATGGCTGCTATGGCAATAAGGAGTCGAACAGAAGTAATTTTAGCCACAGGGGAGAAAGTATCTCCATAATCTAGGCCATAAATCTGGGTATAACCTTTGGCAACCAATCGAGCTTTGAGGCGATCAATCTTTCCATCGGCCCCAACTTTTATAGCATATACCCATCGACAGCCAACAGGTTTCTTGCCTGGAGGAAGAGGAACCAGCTCCCAAGTACCATTATGCTCCAAAGCCTGCATTTCATCAATCATGGCTTGTCGCCATCCTGGATGATCAAGTGCTTCACAAAGATTTTTAGGAAGAGAAACAGAAGATAAAGAGGAAACAAAAGAATGGTACGAAGGAGAGAGACGATGATAACTTAAGAAGTTATAAATAGGATAAGGATTACGTGTAGACCGAGTACCTTTCCTAAGAGCAATGGGCAAGTCAAGATTCTCTTTGGGTAGGTCCGCGGTCGGGTTGTCCGCTGGAGTAGGACATGATTCAGCTGGTCTTTCATTACCTTCAAGTTCTGCATTAGGAATTCGAGGACGACGCCGATATAAGATGGGTGATCTTTGAGTCTGCTCAGGTGGAGGATTGTCAGGAATATCTACAATTGACTCTGATTCCTGCAAAGAAGGTGATGGACCAAGATAGGGAATAGGAAAGACTTCTTGAAGAGTATTGGACTCAACCATGGAGGGAGCAAAGTATGGCTTTTCTTCGAAAAATGTTACATCTGCAGAGATATAATAACGATTGTGAACAGGAGAGTAACATCGGTAACCTTTCTGTAATCTGGAATATCCAAGGAAGACACATTTGATGGCTCGAGCAGCAAGCTTATCAAGACCTGGAGACAAGTTATGAACAAAACAGGTGCAACCAAAAATACGTGGATCAACATGAAACAACGGTTCTTTAGGAAACAGAATGGAATGTGGTATTTTATTCTCAATAGAGGAAGAAGGCATCCGATTTATCAAAAAACAGGCTGTTAAAACAGCATCACCCCAGTGTCGGACAGGTACATTGGCATGAAGTAATAATGTCCGAGCAGTCTCAACAAGATGCCTATTCTTCCTTTCGGCAATGCCATTCTGTTGAGGAGTATGAGGACAAGAGGACTGATGGAGAATGCCCTGCGCCGACAAAAAAGAAGAAATAGCAGAAGAAAAGTATTCTTTTGCATTATCACTTCTAAGGATCTTAATTGTCTTACCAAACTGAGTTTTAATTTCATTAACAAAAGAAGTGGGAATGGACAAAATTTCAGACCGTTCTTTCATTAAGAAAACCCAGGTACATCGAGAAAATTCATCAATGAAAGTAACAAAATATCTATAACCCATAGAAGAAACACGACTAGGACCCCATATATCAGAGTGAATAACTGAAAAAGGGGAATCAACACGACTTTCAACATGCCTAACAAAAGAAGAACGAACATGCTTTCCTAGTTGACATGACTCACAAAATAGGTTCTTTATTTTTTCAAGACTCGGAACCATTATTTTTAATTTAGATAAATGTGGGTGTCCCAAACGTTCATGAAGGAGCTTTGGTGATGTGGCAGCACTGCAAATCCAAGAAAGGCTAGGCTTGAGGTAGTAAAGACCATGAGATTCATGTCCTATGCCAATCGTTCAACCCGTACCACGTTCCTGTATGACAAAGGAGTTAGCATCAAATGTTACTGAACAATTATGAGAATGAGTAAGTTGACTAAGAGATATTAAATTGAAAGGACAATCAGGTATGAGCAAAACAGAGTTTAAAGACAAAGAAGAAGTGGGTGATACTTTGCCGATTCCTGTTGCTGCAACTCTAGAACCGTCGGCTAAAGTAATGAAATGAGGAATTTTAGGAGGAGAGATGGATGAAAATAAAGAACTATTACCAGCAATGTGATCAGAAGCACCTGAATCAATTATCCATGGACTTTGATTGTTACCAGATTGGGAAATGCAAGCAGTAGAGTTATGACCACTTATAGCAGATGATGTTTGAGATTCCTTGGCAGCTTTTAGCTGGAGGTACTCTTGATAGTCAGCTTCCGAAAACTTTATCTCAGATGTTTCAGACTTTAAAATATTCACAGATTTTCCGGGGAATCCGTGAATAGAGTAGCAAGTGTCTTGTGTGTGGCCCACTCTCTTGCAGTAAGAACATTGAGGGCGACCTCCTCTTCCACCTCGTCCTCCTCGGCTTCCACGACCACCTCGTCCCCCTCGATTAGAAACCATGGCAGAAGTTTCAATACTGTCAAATGAATTTCCTCCTGTTTTTGGTGAGGGGACTCGAAGGAGCCGGGTAATTAGATTCTCTAGAGAAGGAACTTCTTGGCCGGTTAAGACTTGGTCACGAATGTGATCAAAATCTGGATGCATCCCACGTAGTACCAACACCATATATAGATTATCAAGTTTCGTCTTCACGTCTTCAAGTTTATCGGCTTCCAATGATAATTTTAACTCCTCCACCGCAGATTGGGCTTTCGAAACATAGGCAACCATGTCATGATCAGTTTGTTTAAGAGTGGCCAATTTTTGAGCAGCATCATACAATTGTTGAATGTCATTAGCAAAAACACTTTGTGCCTTCTTCCAGAAAGAATGACAAGTTTTGAAGGCTCTGAAATTTGTCAATATAGTTGGCTCAACAGATTGCCACAAGAGAGCACAAAGCTGATAATCAAGTTTCTTCCACTGCTCGCGTTTGTCTTCTGAAATCTTTTCCGAGGATTGCTCCAGATGTTCATGATAACCTTGGCCAAGAAACCAAAGTTCAACAGAGGCTGACCATGCAAAATAATTTTTGCCATTCAATTTTTCCGAAGTGATTGTTGGCGTTCCAGAGATAGAGAAGACAGGACCATCAGTTTTCTGAGAGCTTGAAGCCATTTCAGCACCTGAGAAAATGGAGGGACCAGCAAACAGAGAGAGAACAAGAACAGAACACCAAAGTGAGGAGACCCACTTGTCAAAGAGTTGGATAATCGAAGAACTGATCACCTAGGCAGAAGGAGGAGAGGCCGGCGATCAGATCTGGGCGAGTGCGCGGTGGTTATGACGGCCGGACGGTGGCGCGTGGGTGACACGCGCCGGCAGGATCAAGTGCGCGTGGAGGCGCGTGGACGGCTTTCTGGAGACGCGACTTTGGTGGCTGGCCGATCGGCGGTGGAAAGTGGGCAGGCCAGTGGAAGGGACTTTTGGATGTTGAGTTGCTGTTTGGATAAAAGGATGTTGAGGGACTTTAGGTTCTGCTGACCAGATGCAGAAACCTTTTAAAGAACAAACAAAGTGGCTCTAGATACCATATTGAAGAGACTAGAGGTTGTGAAATGCTTGAGTGCGTAAACCCACTCAGCTGATCTATATTTATATACACTTAGGGAGTAAATACAATGTGAAATTTACAAGAATATTAATGAAGGTCTAGTTCCTAAGTACATGCATGTGAATTCCTAGATTCATGAATATGTGACTAACTAGGTACATTAATAACTATGATTTATTGGAACAACTACCCATACAATGTGTGTAATTCCAACATAAATAATATTACTCTTAAAATAAAGAGGATTTGTATGGTGTAATGTGATGCCTTTGCATGCTCCTTTATTTAAAAAATTGGGAGAAAAAAGTTGAAGAGTGCTCACTTGTCTGATTTTCCTACATGTAATAAAGTTCTTGAGATTTCATTACTTTTGACTTATGCTAGTTTTGTCAAGATGATGATGATGATTGTTAAGCTAATTTTGCAAAGTTCATATTTGGCATTGAATTAAGCCCTAGTTTTTTATTTATTTATAGAAATAAAGCCCTAGTTTTTATCTTTTCCTTTTTTTTTTTTTTGTGAAGGATTTAATCGTCTATAATAATCATTTTGAATTCTCAATTTAAAATAATTTCTGAGGATAAGTATTTTTGTTTAAAGCCATATTTGAGATTATGATTGTCAATTCATTTTATCCTGTCTAACTGGATTTGCATTTACAGGTGGGAACTGAGATTTCCTTCAGGCTTCCTCTGGCATCCTCATCAGCCTTTGAGGGGATGTTTAGGGAAATTGAAGGTTGCATAAAAAAATCAGGTTCAAACATCGAATTGAGCGGTAGTGATGACAAAGACAGTCTTGGTATTGAAAGCTATGGTATATCTGTCACAACCCTAGAGGAGGTATTCTTGAGAGTTGCAGGATGTGACTATGACGAAGCTGAATGCCTTGAGGAAAATAACCATTCACTTATATCAGATTCAGTGGCTTCTCTAGCTTCTCATGATCGTCCATCAAAAAAATTATGTTATCTTGAAGTTTTTGGAAATTATAAGAAGATTTTTGGTTTCTTAGCTTGGACGGCGGGAAGATTTTGTGCTTTAATTTTTGCCACATTTATAAGTTTCGTCAACTTCTTGGGTATGCAGTGTTGTAGCTGTTGTCTGATTACTAGATCAACGTTTTGGCAACATTCTAAAGCTTTATTCATTAAGAAGGCAATAACTGCTCGGAGAGATCACAAAACAATTATTTTCCAGCTAATGATTCCTGCTGTCTTCTTGTTTATTGGTCTTCTATTTCTCAAGCTCAAGCCACATCCTGATCAGCAGGGATTGACCCTTTCAACTTCTTATTTTAATCCTTTGTTGAGCGGCGGAGGTGGAGGAGGTCCAATTCCTTTTAATCTTTCTTTGCCGATTGCTGAAAAGGTTTGTTACTGACTGTTGATCTTTTTTTCATTTTTTTATCATGAAATTATGTTGTATCATGTCTCTATAGTCTTAGACTAGTTGCTGCTCAAAAATTGACTCTGGTGCACCGTGATGGAGTTTTACTGGAATTTCTTTTATGTTGAAGGTTGCACAAAATATCAAAGGAGGGTGGATTCAAAGGTTCAAGCCAAGCTCATACAATTTTCCTAATTCAGAAAAGGCATTAGCTGATGCAGTGGAGGCAGCAGGGCCAACTCTGGGACCTGCTCTAATTTCAATGAGTGAATACTTGATGTCTAGCTTTAATGAATCCTACCAATCTAGGTGTGTAAACTTCATTCTCCTGCTTGATTCTTGGTTTTTTTTTTTTTCTTCTCCAGAACTGTCAAGCAATTGAGAAATCGTAATGGATGTGGAAATTTTTTGCTTGTAGTGGGACCTATGGGTATATGTTATCATAAATCCTTATTTATATTGGCGCATGTTAGCCAAGGAATCCGCTGACCCATAACGTGTTGACCATCGTCCACATTAATTAGTTATCTTCCACTATTGAGATTCAGAGAGCAGAGAGAAAATGATAGAAAGCAGAAAAGATAAAGTGATTCGATTGTATTGAATTAGCTCAATCTTTACAAGAGTATCTAGGCACTATATATATAGTGCAGGGGTATAACTTCCTAACTAAATCAGTTCTAGCCTAACTGATTCTCAACAGAATGAAATTACATTTCATCTATATTTGCATTTCATTTACAATATGCAATATACACATACACCCCCCCACAAGCTCAAGGTGGGTGATGGTCACCAGTGAGTTCAGCCACATTGAGCTTGTCACGAAGTTGTAGAAAAACAGTAGGAGAGAGAGGCTTAGTGAGGGCATCAGCCCATTGATCTTGGGCCGGAATGTGGATCACAGCAAGCTGCTTCTGTAGTACCTTCTCTCTGACAAAGAATAGATCAATTTCCATGTGTTTATTCCTAGCATGGAGGACTGGGTTGTGTGCAAGTGCCACTGCACTTTGATTGTCACAGAAGATCTTAGGTGAAGTAAATTGGATTCCTAGTTCAGTGAGCAGAGTCTGAATCCACAATATATCAGCAGTGGTTTGAGCAAGACTTCGATACTCGGCTTCGGTGCTTGACCTTGCTACCACTTGTTGCTTTCGGGACCACCATGAAATCAGGTTTGGACCAAGAAAAATTGCTGCACCTGAAGTAGACCTTCGGTCATCAGGGTCTGAAGCCCAATCAGCATCACACAGGGCCTTTAAAGTAAGTGGTTGAAGCCCAATCAGCATCACACAGGGCCTTTAAAGTAAGTGGTTGAGTTGCTGGAGCAGGGGACAGAAGCAAGCCATGATGAATAGACCCCTTTAGGTACCTTAGAATTCGTTTTACAGCTAACCAGTAGGACTCAAGGGGTGCTGCCATGAACTGGCAGACCTTGTTGACTGAGTAACTTAGCTTGGGTCTTGTGATTGTGGCATACTGAAGTGCCCCAACAACTGACCTGTATAGGGAAGGGTCTGAGAATGAGTCACTACCCACTTTAGACAGCTTGCAACTGGATGCCATAGGAGAGGAACTGGGTTTTGCTTCCAGCATGTTTGTCTTGGTTAATAGGTCCCTGATGTATTTAGTTTGAGTGAGGATGAGGGAGCCATGAGGCTGCTTTCGGACTTCAATACCTAAGAAGTAGTCTAGGTTGCCTAAGTGTTTCAGGCTGAAAACAGAGTTAAGCTTGGTAACTAGCTGCTGCACCAAAGAATTGGAGCTCCCTGTGATGATTATATCATCCACATACACAAGCAAATATACTGAGGCTCCATTGGCAGCATAGGTGAAAAGGCTAGGATCACATTTGCTGTCCTTAAAGCCAAGCTTGAGTAGAGTTTCCTTTAGTCTCTCAAACCACTGTCTTGGGGCATGTTTGAGGCCATGAAGAGCTTTGTGGAGTTGGCAAACTAGAGAGGGATTAGAAGCTTCAAAGCCTTGTGGTTGGGTCATATAAACTTCCTCATCCAAGAAGCCATTTAGAAAGGCATTATTTACATCCAGCTGTAATAAGTTCCACTGTTTTGTGAGAGCTAAGGTGAGAATGATTCGGATAGTTACAGGTTTAATGACTGGTGAGAAAGTCTCATTGAAGTCAAAACCTTGCATCTGATGGAAACCCGTAGCCACCAACCTAGCCTTGTACTTGTTTAAAGAGCCATCTGCATTCTCCTTGACCCTAAACACCCACTTACATCCAATTGGTTCTCTGTTAGGTGGGAGAGGGACAAGGGACCAAGTGTTGTTCCTCATAAGAGCTGCATATTCTTCCTGCATAGCAGCATACCATTTGGGATCTTTTATGGCATGTTTTACATTCTTAGGTTCAGTATGTGTGAGGAGAAGGGTAGGATGGAGTCTAGGTTTGACTATGCCATTTTTGGCCCGGGTTTGCATAGGGTGAGTGTTAGGAGGAATGTTGGGCAAGTTGGGAGATGTAGTAGTGGAAGAGCTGGTAGGTTCAGGTGGGTTAGGAGCAGGATTGGGTGACTGACTTGGAGTGGGACTAGGAGAGGGAGAGTGGACAGTCTGAGCTGTAGTGTTGTGAGAGTGAGAAGAGGAGACATTTTGAGTATGTAAGGTGCCATGTGAGTGTGAGGCACTGGATAAAGGAACAGAAGGTTGAGGACTGGAAGAATTAGTTGCTGAAAAGGAAGGAATAGGAATTGGAATGGTGGCTGAAACAGCAGGAGCAGGATTAGGTAGTGAGGGCTGTTTATTATTGAAGAGTTCATTGTATGGAAACCTTGTTTCATTAAAAATGACATCTTTTGAAACATATATTCTTCCAGTAGGAGATAGGCATTTATAGCCTTTATGTGAAATAGAGTAACCCAAAAAGACACATTCATGAGATCTAAAGTCTAGTTTGTGAGCATTATAGGGTCTCAATAGAGGAAAACAAGCACACCCAAAAACTTTTAGAAAGTTGTAATCAGGGGATTGACTAAAGAGAGTGGTGTAGGGAACTGAAAATTTTAGGGAAGCAGTTGGCAATCTATTAATGAGATAAGTTGCAGTTAGAAAGGCATGATCCAAAGTTTGAGAGGAAGAGATGCATGACTGAGTAGAGTTAGTCCTAACTCCACTATGTGTCTATGTTTGCGCTCAACTACACCATTTTGGTGGTGAGTATGAGGACAAATGAGACGATGAATAACACCTAGTTCATTGAGATATTTTGTGAGAGGTCTAAACTCACCTCCCCAATCTGTTTGTATGGCTTTGAGTTTAGTATTAAATTGAAGTTCAGCCATAGTCTTGAATTGTTTAAAGATGGTGAAAGTTTCAGATTTACTTTTAAGGAGATAAATCCATGTGAAACGGGAATATGCATCAACAAAGGTGACATAATAGAGAAAATTGTTTGAAGAGGGGATAGGTGCAGGTCCCCATAAGTCACTGTATACTAATTCTAATGGAGTGTTGTATACTGTGGTAGAAGAAGGTGCATGTAATCGGTGTGCTTTCCCAATACAACAAGCAGAACAAAAGGAATCATCTTTTATTGAAAAGGGAATTTTACAATGTTGAAATACAAGGCGCATGACATTAATATTTGGGTGGCCTAACCTAAGATGCCACTTGTATTGTGAACTAGGAGCATTTACAACAGAAGGTACAGACTCATTGACAACATTATTGGACAAACTAGTAGCAAAACAAGAGGAAAGAGTGGACCCTGGAGGACGTAGCTGAAGGTTGGGAAACACATATAGGCCATCAGCACCAACTTTGCCTTGGAGTAGGACTTGATGTGTGTCCTGAGATTTAACCAGACAGTGGTTAGCATGAAATTCAAAGAAAACTGAATTATCATGAGCAAATTTACTAACAATGATTAAATTTTTGGTAATTGAAGGAACATGCAACAGTTTATGTAAAATAAGAGGGACTTTAGGGTTGTCAGGAGAATGAAATTGAGAGGAACCGATAGAGTGTATAGGCAAACCTTGCCCGTTACCAATAAAGATTTGGTCAGGGCCCTCAAAAGGTGTCATCTACTGGATGTTGTGATGATCACCAGTCACATGAAATGAAGCTCCAGAATTAGGAAACCAACTGGAGGAGGGACTTGCTGGAAAATTAGTCAGCATAGCACTAGGATTGGAACCCTGTGGTGGATGTTGCTGATACTGAGGTTGAATTAAGGCTGGATTCTGATGTGGCTGAGCATATCCTTGGGAGTAATTCTGTGATGGAGGCTGCACATAGCCTTGTGGAGGTTGGTTATAACCTTGAAAGTTAAAGGGAACTTGGTGATGTGTAGGAGGCACCACAGGTGGAGGTGGTGGTTGATATTACTGGTTGAAGCGATGATAGCAAACAGAGGCAGAGTGCCCATACTTGTAACACACTTGGCATTGTACCGAGGATCTGCCACCACGACCTCGTCCTCTACCATAGCGACCTCCACGGCCTCGACCGGAGCCACGATAACCGGAATAATGATCCTCTGAGACCTGAGATGCATGCACTAGGGCTTGCGGTTGAGAGGAAGAAGGAGCTGGAGAAGGATTAGTGGAGGCCGGTACCTGAGTTACATTAACAGAGGCCGATTCTTGAATCGTGAGCTTACGATATCTCTGAACTCGCATTTCCTAAGCTAGCAGAAGCGCCTCGGTTTCTTCAATCAGAATTTCCTCGTCAAACTTGCTTTCGATGATGGATATGATGGAGTCGTACTCTTGCGGTAGACCTTCCAAGATAACATCTAGATGTTCTTTTGCTGAAATCGGATCACCAACAGAGGCCAAACAATCAACAAGAGCCTTGATCCGAGCAATAAATTCCGAGATTGAACGATCTTCAAGTCTTGTGTTGCGAAGTTTAGTGCGCAATTGCCTAGCTCGCGCACGAGTGAGTTTCTGAAAATACACATGGATCTTGTCCCAGAGTTCGAACGTATGAACACATCCTAAAACCCTAGATTGAATCGTACTAGAGAGCGACGATTGCAACCAGGAGAACAGCATTTGATCTTGACATTCCCACGCTAGGTATTCTTCGCTTTCGCGATTTGCAGCTCGATCTTGCGAACTTGCGAATCTTGGAGGGATTCGAGGCGAAACTAAGAAGCTTTGAAGACGATGAGATTTAATTACTGGCTCGACTTGCTGACGCCATAGCAGAAAGTTCTTGTCATCCAAACGCTCTGTGATCGTGTAAGAGAACGTAACAGGACCTTTCACGGCGGTCGGTGGAGGAGGAGGAGGAGGGGAAGAAGGAGGAGAGGATTCAGTATCGGAAGCCATGGCTTAGGATCTTGGAGCTCTATGATACCATATTGAGATTCAGAGAGCAGAGAGAAAATGATAGAAAGCAGAAAAGATAAAGTGATTCGATTGTATTGAATTAGCTCAATCTTTACAAGAGTATCTAGGCACTATATATATAGTGCAGGGGTATAACTTCCTAACTAAATCAGTTCTAGCCTAACTGATTCTCAACAGAGTGAAATTACATTTCATCTATATTTACATTTCATTTACAATATGCAATATACACATACATCCACCGTCCACATTAATTAGTTACCTTCCACCGTCTACATTAATGTATTCATGCATTTACCTTACACCGTCCACACTAATAAATTCATGCATCTATCTTCCACCGTCCACATTAATTTAGGAAGTGACAACTGTAAATTAATAGATTCATGTGTTTCCTAGATCATGTACTTAGGGAATAGGTATCACATTTATTTGTCTTGTAAACACAAGTTGTAATTAATATTCCAAGTGTATAAAAGTAAACACCATTTTGTTGTGTGAGTAACACAGACAATTCAGTCAATTATAAGATGGTATCAGAGTCGGATTTTGCAAGCAATGTGGGAATTGGACTCAGGCCCACGCTGCGCGTGAGGGTAGGTATTGAATTTGCATGTGTCCCACATTGTCAAGGTTCCTGGGCTGTGCAATGCTTATATATGCTTGGGCACCCTCATCCTTTGAGCTAGCTTTTGGGAGTGAGATCCAAGCATAGTTAACAGCGCAGACATGAGAACGAGATTAATCTAAGAAAATATTTGTCTTTCCATGTCTCCCTCTTTTATTTACTATAGAGAAAGATCAAGATCTATTTGAAAGGAAGAAAGAATTAAAATAAATAAATAAATAAAGGATGTCAAGAAAAACAAGCAGTTTCCTCAAAAACAATATCGTTCACCAATAAATTTAACCTAAAGTTCGTCTTTGTTTGTTGGTGTTAGTTTTGTTAGTTTTTCTTTGTTTTAGGTGGATTTGTAGTCCTAATGCCCTGTTTTTTCCCCTGCTGGGTGAAGTCTTTTTAATGAACTGTGTAAGATTGGCATTTCTTTCTCCTACAGATTTCCATTGCTAAATGCTAACAACCCCAATGGGGACCAACCGGGCAAATTTAAGAAAAGCTTATGCCTTGTCCATGCTAAAATTATTTTGCCTTTATGCTTAAAGTTGTTATAGTAAAACCTAACTTGTGTGCCAGTTTTTCCTAGAACCTACAATTCTTCTCAGTCATCCATATGATTATAGATGTGAAAAATTTCTAACATGGTTTTCCATGGATGATATGTGTACTCTGTAGGCATTACAAGTCAATGTTGTGATTTTGGTTGTCTTTGGAAGTTATCTTTTGTGATAGGAAAGCTTTTGAGCCTAAAGAAGTTATCTGTGCCTAGTTTCTTTTAAATTTGTTGTTTGTCTTGTCTTTCAAGTTGTTAAAAAACTAAACAGAGAGTAAAAGAGAGAGAGAGAGAGAGAGATCTGAATTCTTGTATATTCATTTCTGATACTGATAGTACATGATACAGCTATATATACAAGGTGCTGGAATGCACATGGCAGTAACTGATTCTGTTGATCAGTTACGTCTAACTATCTAGAGGAGCCTAGAGGAGTGATACAGTGTGCAACACTGCACCTCCTTACTAGTTGCTCCAACACTTCGTTTGGGGAGTTCCTTGGTTGACATGGATAGGAGTGGAGAGTTCCTTCTATTGTCTTTGTACTTACTTTTTGTGGTTTGTTTTTGTGTTGGTTTATTGCTGTATTCGAAGGACATTTTATCCTCCTTGGTGGTTCCTTTGTGGTCCTTTTACTATAACAACAAGAACCAAGCCTTTTCCCATTTGGTTAATAGGTGGGGTCAGCTACATGGATCAAACGACGCCATAATTTCTTATTGTAAAGTATGTTTGTAGACAAACCATTTATATTTAAATCCTTAATGGTTTTGCCCATAGTTTTTCTTGGTTTCTCTCTACCTCCAATAACTGGGCTACCATCCATTTGATGTACTCTCCTTACTGGGGCTTTGACATGTCTTCTCCACCCTTGCCCAAACCACTTAAGGTGAGATTCTACCATATTTTCTACAATGGGTGCTATCTCAACTTTCTAATGTATTCCTAATTCTTTCTTGTCTAGTGTGTCCAATTAACACAATATTCTCATCTCCGTTACATTGAGTTCATTCTCTTGGTTTTTTTTTGTACCGCCCAACATTCAGTGCCACATCATCATACGTCTTATAGCTGTGTGGTGAAGTTTTTCTCTAAGCTTAAGTGGTACTTTTCTCTTTTTGTGGTTCTTTTATTGAACAAAAAAAATTAATAAATAATATAAAAATAAACACTCTGATTTTATCAAAAAATGATGTTTTGGTGTTATATTATCCATTCATATCCCTAGATTGTTAACAAAAGATTTTAGGTTAAGTGATTCTTAATATTGAATTAGAGCAGCCTAGTTAACACAATGTCTAGTGTTTTTCTTGCTGCCCTCAATCCAATGAGTAAAATTTTGTCGTTCAACTTCACTCCTTTGGTAAAAGCTTGATATAAGTCTATATTTTGTCCATATTTAAAGCCCGATGTTTTTTTGCTTGAGGGGGGATTTTATTTTTTTTTATAAAAGAATTTTATTTTGATAGCAAGAGGGTGAGCCTTGGTGCAACAGTAAGGTTGTTGCATGGTGATCTCGAGGTGACGGGTTCAAATCCTGAAAGCAGCCTCTCCACTTGAGGGGGTAAGGTTGCGTACATCTATTTTCCTCAGATCCCACCAGGTGGGAGCCTTGGGCCTCCCTTTTAATTTTATTTTGATTGTAAAAGAATTATTATAGAAGGGAAGAGGAAATTACAAAGGAAGATTATATGGCATCCTCACAACAAAAAGAAACAACTAAAACTCTTGAAATTTGGGCCTGGGCCTAACTCAACCCACAAAACCGGCTTGTAATGTGAGGATTGCCCAAGCCTAATATACACTATTTATGCCATATCTCTAGTCGATGTTGGACTAAACACACCCCTCATACCCAGCACAATGAAGGTGCTAGTGGCTGCAGGCAGCGCAAAGTTGCGGCAATTAAGGCGGCTAGGGTCAGACCGCAATTAAGGCGGATTTCCAACACACCCCCTCACGCCCAGGCCCATCGGGCCTGGAGCGTAGATGATGCGGGCAACCTAACAACGGATCTAGGATAGGCTTTGATACCATCTTGAAATTTGGGCTTGGGCTAACTTAACCCCACAAAACCGGCTTATAAGGTGAGGATTGCCCAAGCCTAATATACACTACTTATGTCATACCTCTAGCCGATGTGGGACTAAACACACCCCTCATACCCAACACAATGAAGGTGCTGCAATGAAGGCAGGACAAAGTTACCGCAATTAAGGCGGCTAGGGACAGACCGCAATTAAGGCAGATTTCCATCAAAAACCTATGTGGCAAAGCCATTTAACAAAGCACGTTAATCCCTCTGCATGTCTAACAAAGAAACGCTACTAAAAAAACCTATGGGTAGAGCTCCAAAGGGATGCTAAAAAAAGCTAACCCTATCACTATTAAAGTCTAGTGTAAAAAAGGGGTCATTGAATATTCTATCATTCCTTTCCAACCAAATACATCAAAGAATAGTATAAACAAAGCATTGCCACAGAACTTTTGCTTCTTTACAAGAGCCAAAACCTTTAGTTAGTGGAAATTGGTGCAAATCCATAGAGAATATCAAAGACTCTGCGAAGATCCCAAACAACCCATTCCGCAGAGACTTTGTGCCAAATAATGCACAGAAAAAACATGAGGTCTGGATTCCGAATCTGAATCACACGATACATATATTACAAGTCAAAGCGGTAAGAGGTCTGCGCTTCTGAAGGATGTCATTACTCATTAGTATTAATCCTTTCAAGAACAATAGTCTAGACAACTTCTGATACCTTTGAGGGAGCTTTAGATTTCTAGATGGGCTTATCTAAAATTAGTCTATCTCTATTAGGTGAGTGAGTCAAGAACTTAAAATATGAGGTCTGGATTCCAAATCTGAATCACACGATACATATATTACGAGTCAAAGCGGTAAGAGGTCTGCACTTCTGAAGGATGTCATTAGTGTTAATCCTTTCAAGAACAATAGTCTAGACAACTTCTGAATGTTGACCTTTGAGGGAGCTATGGATTTCTAGATGGGCTTATCTAAAAGAGTCCTATCTCTATTAGGTGAGTGAGTCGATAACTGAAAATATGATTTACAAGTGAAGCTTCCCAAGGAATCAAGAGCCTGATCTCTCGTCTTGGGAACAGAAGAAAGATGATTAATCAATTAAAATTCAGAGAGATTCTAACTTGCTAACTTCTTTATCATGCAAGTTTCTGAAAAAATAAAGGTTTCAAGAGAAGTTATGCTAGGAATAAATTGTCAAATAGGGGCATTGTGGAAAGAAGATAGAGAAAATAGCCTTCAAAAAGTCTTAGATAGAGGTACGATAAGTTCGATAACCAAATGTAGTCTACACTTCATTACAATATATTTTGCTATGCAGGTATGGGGCAATTGTGATGGATGACCAGAATAATGATGGAAGCTTAGGCTACACTGTATTACACAACTTTTCTTGTCAACATGCTGCTCCCACCTTTATCAATTTGATGAATGCTGCAATTCTGAGGCTTGCTACTAGTGACAGAAACATGACAATTCAGACACGCAACCACCCTCTACCAATGACACAAAGCCAGCACTTACAACGACATGTAAGCTACAACATTCATTTTGTTTCACAGAAGTTGGTATATTTCCTGCATTACAATATATCATCTTACTATTCTGCAATTAATTCACATTCTGTGTTATTTTACTCTCTTATGGTTCTTATTGATATTTTCACTTATAGAGCACATAATGGGCTGTGATGCCAAAGATCCCTGACTTGTATGTTTATTTGCAGTTTCAAAATTATTGGATTAATATAGCAATGCCCTTTAGATGTGTATCGATACCCTGATTTTTTGTCTTTGTATTGGTTTTCTTTCTGTTCTGCTTTCTCTAACTATTTCTAATACAACTTTTTGTCAAAATAAAAGTATCAATACTTGATTTATAATTGTCCCTTTACTTTTCAATGAAAATCAAAGAGTTAATGAGCTGCAGATGGAATTCTGTAGGATCTGGATGCTTTCTCAGCTGCAATTATCGTCAATATTGCCTTCTCTTTTATTCCTGCTTCATTTGCCGTTTCTATTGTTAAGGTATGTTGTGTTACACTCCTTCCAGCTTGTCGTGTTTTTATTGAAGTCTTTTTTTCCTTCAGGGTTATAATTTTTTGAGTTTAATTTTGATGCACTATCAGCATAATTTTTTCCCTGTCCACTAGTCATACATTACCACATGTAACTTTTAAGGTTGTTATTATAAAAGTCAAACATTTTTAATGATTTGGCAATGCATGATGAGTGATTAATATGTTAAATTAATCTGTAGGTCCCTGAATTATTTGAGAATTTTCAGTTAGATCCCTATACTTTAAAAGTTTGTAATTGAGTCCTTGAATACAAAAAAATTGTAATTGTGTCTCTCATACACTTTTCTGTTAGGGTTTGGCTAAGTTTCCGTTAGGATTCCGTTAAGTGATCCATCCACTTATCATTTGTGGGTCCTTGAACTTTTTTTGGAAAAATTCAAATAGCTCCCTATACTTTTTAGAAAAATTGAAATAGGTTCTTGTATCTTTTTGAACCCTAACAAAACCCTAACAGAAAAGTGTATGAGGGATCCAATTACAAATTTTCTTCATGTTAAGGTGTTGAGAATTCCAAGTGAGTAAAGATGTGGATGAAGAAGTCCCACATTGGAAAGAACTTGACAAGTTGAAGGTTATATAAATAGAGAAGACCCACAGTCTCATTGTCTTAACGTTTTAGGTCAAGATATGGTGTCAAGCCCACATATGTAGTTCTTCACTTAGCCCATGGAAGGATATCACAACTCACAGCCCATGTAAGAAGATCTCCTGGTGTTGGCGCTCTTCCAGAATCCTAACATAAGGGACCCAATTACAAACTTTTAAAGTACAGGGATAGTCAATTAGGTTCATGGGGGAGAAGCAAAATTGATAATATTCAGGCATGAGAAGGCTTCATGACAGTGCATGTGTGTGCAGTGGGTTGGATAGATTTATTATATTAGTGGATAACTGGGCCTGGTTCTACTCCATAAGCTAGCTCAAGGAGGGTGGGTTACTGGAGTATTATAAGTGGTCATGCCCAAGATTCGACACCTGGAGTGTGAAGTTTGCAGGATTGACATTTGTCAATAGCCTAACATCATGATAGACTCTAATACCATATTAGAATAATTGGAGCTCAGCTCATGGAGCGAGGGAATGATGAACTGCTACATGGCCAGTGTTGTCAAAAGGGTAGCAGTGCCATCATTTGACTAGTTAAGCTTTTGGAAGAGTTGGCTCAAGATAGTAGCTGCAGTGTCCTTAAAGATTGTTATTCCTTCCTTTCTAATTTCTATACCTTAAGCCTCCCTGCCAACTGTCCATATTGAGGATTCCATTAAGTTTCAGTCATTACAGTCCAAGAGAAATTGAGGAATTTCATTTCCACATTTTCCTTTGCTAAATGAAGTCCATATTTTACATATCATGATTTTCCAAAGGAAAGCTTTTGCTACATGTGTGTATTGTACTTATCATACACCTGAGTGCATTGTATCCCACCCCGAGTGCATACACATGCAACTCAGTTAGCAATCAGTTACAGGTGTAACCGTCTCTTTAGAGATTCTCTCTCTCTCTCTTCTTCTTCTCTAGTTTCTCTGCTTTAACACTACAAGAGTATATGAGATTAATGGTATTCTCATCTTGTTTTAGGCTAAACATTTGTGAACTTTTGTTTGGTGCAGGAACGTGAAGTGAAAGCTAAGCACCAACAACTAATCAGTGGGGTATCTTAGTTTTTCAAATGAAACAGCATTCGTTATAGAGTTTTATGATATCTTCCTACAAAATCCTTCTACTAATCCTCCGAATACTAAATAAAGAAAGTATTAAATAGGTCGAATGTCTTGAAAATATAAAAAAACATTTACTATTTTCTTTAATTAGTAAGTATGAGGATTATTCAGAAGATTGCATAGGAGGATTTAGAATTTTTCTTCATTATATGTGTTTCTATCCCCTTTTGAATACTCATCTGTTATTGATCTTGCTAATCAGGTTTCTGTCCTATCATATTGGACTTCTACATTTATCTGGGACTTTATGAGCTTCTTGTTTCCAGCCTCTTTTGCCATAGTTCTCTTTTACATATTTGGTATGTTTCCTAATTAATGATGATTAGTTTTGTGTGCTTGCATATTTAATTTGCTAGGATAATTAAGTTCATCTCTGAGAACATGTGAGAGCTGGAAAATGAAGAAAAATGATGCGTGTGTGAGAGAATCTGAGATGAAAGTAACTCATTAACTCAATCTGAGATCTGTAACTGATCTCAACTGTTTTATACAGAGGTCTAGAACTATCTAGTGGATCTAGAAGCTAAGCCTATTGGGGCCTAGTCCAGAAGCTACTAAAAGGATACACTAACAGAACATAACTGTCATAACTGACTACACACAAAAGTAACTAAACAGCATAACATACTCTAACATAGGAAAATGAACACTGATCATGAGTCCAAGTCTAGCATCTCATTGCCCTTCTAATGGCCTATTCACTAATATCCCTCCCTCCCTCTCTCTCTCTCTCTCTCTCTCTCTCTCTCCTCCCATCTCTCGGTACTGAGAGTTTGGCAAGTATTGCTTACTTCATGTGTCTATTGTTATTCTTTATTGTTTTGTCTCATTTTTAGGAGGAAATCTTATCCTCTGCCCTTGTATTCTATCTCTCTCTTCAATAAAATTTTCTCTTTTATCAAAAAGAAAATGATTCTTTGGTATTTTATTTCATTGATTTTGGTATATGTTAGACAATGCTATATGAAATCTAGTAAATGTCCCAATTGATCTTAGCATGCTTATGCTGATCTACACCAGGCCTTTCATTGGATATTACATTAGGCTGAGCCTGAAAATCATAAATTTGATTTTTTTTTCTTTGTATTTTCTCCTACCTTTAAGGATTTCTTATACTATTCTTAGTTTTATCTTCCTTGTTTTCTCTCCATTGAAGTTTCTTTACTATAAATAAATAAAAAATAAACTCTGCTGCAGATTTGATCTTAATTCTCTAATTTTCATCTTTAGCAAAATATGTGGGCCTTATTGTATCAAGCTCAACATACCTTGTCGGGTTTGTCATAGAGATATTCAGAGGAATATTAATTAGCGCTCATTTAAGTGCTTAATCTTTTGGTCAACTGGTTCTTCAAAATGGTATTAGAGCCACCTTAATTGGCAGATCCAAACTTTGATGCTTCTCTTTTACCAGTGTATTAAATGTTAATTTTCAGAACAATATGATAGTTTTGCTTTGCTCATACTTCATTCCTGAAAGATTTTGCAAGGCATGATAGATATCTTTGAGTTCTTGGACAGTTTGCTTCCAATAGGTTTAAGAACCTTTCAACCTCCCTTCTGCTAAACTTTCTATCACCAGAAAAATATATTAGAACATTTCCCACTGTTTTTCTCGGGTGGTTGAGTGGGTACAACCAAGCCTTATCCCCTAGTTGGGATTTTGTTTCGTAGTATCATAGTTTTCAATGCTAATCTTGTTGCCTATTAAATATTGTTATAGGTCTGGATCAGTTTGTTGGAGGGGTTTCTTTGTTACCAACAATCCTTATGCTATTGGAGTATGGACTTGCAATTGCATCATCAACATATTGCCTTACGTTTTTCTTTTTTGACCATACTATGGCTCAGGTATGGGAAATTTCAAAGTCTCATTTGTTACTTATCACTCTTACAAATGCTAAGGCATTTACTTGTCTTGCAGAACGTGGTTCTTCTGATCCACTTTTTCACTGGGTTGATACTAATGGTTATCTCATTCATCATGGGACTCATACCATCCACAACAAGTGCCAATTCTTTTCTTAAGGTAGAACTGTTTTTTTCCTTTAGTAGTTAGCAGCATTAATTGCATGCTCTTCCTCTGTCTAATATCACCCCCCCCAAATCACTAAGAACAAAGGGGAGAACATTTTAGGCACTACTCAGAATTTTTTTTTATCGGATTGCTTTAAACTTTTTAGCCCCCAATTTTGTGTTCTGAACTGTTTGTAACTGTCACTTCTTTCTACTTTATATCGCATGTGATCAATACCAGTTTTGGATTTTTTATGGTATTAATTGTTAAAGGGAAAATTTTACTGCATAGCTTTAAGACTTGCGATGTTGTATGAGACTTAATGTTGGTCGGTAAAAAGCCAACAAGAGAATAAGCTTGTGAAGGAATATGTTTCTATATCTCATATTCTCATTGACATGAAAAAGGAGTACAAAATTATGTATATACATGTACATGTAGTCTTGGGCCAAGGCCTATTAGGCCTTACAAGAATAGAATGGATAATAAAAGAAAAACTGTTCAAATTTTTTACTCTTGTACATTAACAAAGCTCAATGTAGTAGAGATGAGGATGTTACGTTGGATGAGTGGGCACACTAGAGAAGATAGGATTAGGAATGAATGCATTAGAGGGAAAATTGAGGTAGCACCTATTGTAGAAAAAAATGGTAGAATCTTACATTAGATGAATTAGGCATGTGTAGAGAAAACCCGTAGAAGCCTTAGTAAGGAGAATAGATCAGGTGGAGGATAGTCCAGGTGGAGGATAGTCCAATAGTTAAGGTAGAGGGAGACCAAGAAAAACTATAAGCGAAACCATTAAAAATGATTTTGCTTTAAATGGTTTCTCTATACGATAAGACACTATGACGTTGTTTGATCCATGTACTGACTCCATCTAGTGGGAAAAAGGCTTGGTTGTTGTAGTTGGTTAATAAGTGCTCACCTTCATGGGTTGGCACTGTTAGATATGAAGGAGGGACTGGAGGAACCTTTCAATTTAAATTAGTTGGTTGCTGGTCTTTGTAATTCTTTCTCCTCTTCTTAATGAACTTCTTTCATCCAAAAATAAAGTGTAGTTGGTGTCGTTCAGCTGAATATTGTTTTATGATGTTTGTGAGTTTGCCAAACACCATCCTGTAAGTTTACCTTCAAGTTCTAATAAAAATGATGAATATTTTTCTCTTATTCATACTGATGTTTGGGGTCTTGATACTATTCCTAATGTTTCTGGTCTAAAGTGGTTTGTTTCATTTATTGATGATTGCACTTGCGTCACCTGGTTGTTTCCTATGAAAGACAAACCTGAAGTATATTGGTTATTTACCCAGCTCTATCATATGATTCAGACTCAATTTGGTAATTTCGTTATGCACTTAAGGTCTGATAATGGCAGAGTTATCAATCCCGGATAGCAGCATGGAGGGGCTGACCCCGAAAATGCTATTGCGGGATAGCGCATAGCGGGATGGCCGCTATGCGCTATCCCGTGACACAGGAGCGGCCCAAAAGCGCTGGCTTCACCGCTTTTCGGCACGATTTCTGCCGCGAAAGTGGCCGCTACCGTCGCTATCGAAAAACGCTCCGCCACACCGTCCGAGTAGCAGCCACCGACTGCTCCGTCTCGCCCCTCCGCTATAGCGACGTGATTGCGCGCTATTAACTACCCTGGATAATGGTATAGAATATGCGAACCAAGATTACTCTACCTTTCTTTAACAACATGGCATTATTCATGAAGTCACATGTGTATTGGTTATTTACCCAGCTCTATCATATGATTCAGACTCCATTTGGTAATTTCATTATGCACTTAAGGTCTGGTAATGGTATAGAATATGCGAACCAAGATTACTCTACCTTTCTTTAACCGCATGGCATTATTCATGAAGTCACATGTGTTGATACCCTCGAACAAATTCCAAATGTCCATTTCGAATTTATTCTATGGGGAAGTTATTTTAAATGTTGCTTATTTGATTAATCGGACCTTCTATAGTTCTTGTTGGTGTTAGTTCGGTTCATGTCATGAATTCTTTCTTCCTTTTGTCCCTATTATACAGGGTCTTGAATCTAGTGTTTTTGGCTGCATTGTTTTTGTTCACATATTTGCCATCATTGTGGCAATCTTGATCCTCATGTGTTAAATACATTTTCATTGGTTATGCTCCTGGCAAGAAGGGATATAAGTGTTATCACCTTTCAAGTCATCAACTTTTTACCTCTATGGATGTCACTTTTCAAGAAAACTAGCCATTCTCTACTCCCTCTCAGCTTCGAGGGGAGAACACTACTGTTTGAGAGGTTGAGATCATTTCTCCTTTGCTTCCATCTGATACTCCTTCTGAAGGGAATGGTATCCCCTTGCTTCTGTATGATACTCCTTTTGATATGTTGAGTTAGCACCTTCTACAGGTATCCCGCCTGAAGTTACTAGGATTAGAGCCAGCTCACCGGAGGTGTAGCAAAGGAGGAAAAAACCTAAACTTGTAAAAACTCAACTCCAAGCATCTAAACCAATGGTAAGTGTTGAGAGTCCTAGATCTGTTATTGGGCCAAGATCTTTATTATTCCACCCTCATGTGTTTACGCTCCAGATGTCCAGTCCTGGGCGTGAGTGGGTGTGTTGAGATCTCTGTTATTCAACCCTCATTGGTCCATGCTTCAAATGTCCAGTCTTGAGCGTGAGTGGTCGTGTTAAGAGTCCCACATCGATTAGAGATATAGTTTAAGTAGTTGTAGCACCAAGGAGACTGTGTAGGTATGAGGCTATACAGTTGAAGATGGCTTACATGAATTGATTGGTACTACCTATACTAACAAGATGTATCTTCTTTTCGGTAGCCCATCACTTAAGAACTCCACAGTTAAGCATGCTTGACTTGGAGCAATTCTGGGGTGAGTGACCTCCTGAGAAGTATTCCCAGGAAGCGTGTGAGTGAGGACAAAGCACGCTGAAAAGACCCATGTTGGTTTGTGGGGATTGTTGTCAACCCATAAAGTAGCCAGAGATGTTACAGTAGTGCTTATAAGGCTTGGACAATCTTCACCTTACAAGCCGGATTTGTGGGGTTGAGTAAGGCCTAAATTCCAAATTCTAAGAGTAAACATTGGAAACACTAACTCCCATGATTCTGAGCCTGTTACTTTACATATTCCTTTCAGTAATTGTGATCCTGACCTAGGTGATAACTTCCCAATTGCATTGAGAAAAGGGAAAAGGTCTTGTGCTAAGTATCCTTATCCTATTTTCCAATTTATCTCCTCTAAAGACCTTTCTTTGCAGCACCAAAGTTTTATTTCAGCCATTGATTTCATTAGAATCACCAAAATTGGGTTCAAGCTATGAATGAGGAGATGAGAGCTTTGGAAATAAATGAAACATGGGAAATAGTTTAGAGACTAAAGAAAAATAGGGTAGTAGGGTGCAGATGGATATATACTGTGAAGTATTGGTTTGATGGTACACTTGATAGGTATAAAGCAAGGCTAGTTGCAAAGGGATACAGACAAACCTATGGGATAGATTATGAGGAGACATTTGCTCCGGCGGCGAGGATGAACACGGGGAGATTTTTTATATCTCTTGCTGAACACTTTTTAGTGAGAACTTCATCCATTTGTAAAGAATGCCTTTCTTCACGAAGACTTGGAAGAAGTTTATATGGAGGTTCTTTCAAGATATGACTCCTATGGTAAGGGAAATAAGGTGTAAGCTGAAAAAGGCCTATATGGGTTGAAGCAATCACCTCGTGCTTGGTTTGAAATATTTACGAAGACATGGTGGCTCTTCGGTACAGACAAATAGGATATCATTATATAAGGTGATGATGCTGGTGTTGCTGGAACACTACTCCTAAAAGAGAAACTGGCTGCTGAGTTTGCAATAAACCTTGGAGATTGAAATATTTCCTTGGAATTTCAGTTGCCTACTTTAAACAAGGTATCTATTTCTCAAAGGAAATATGTTTTCGACCTTCTCAAGGATGGGTACTTAGACCTTCTCCTTGGACCTTAGATGTAGTACTTCTAGTGTACCCGTTGAGCATATTATACAGTATCTTAAAGCCTCACTAGGAAGAGGTCTGTTGTAGATCATATTATACAGTATCTTAAAGCTCACCAGGAAGAGGTCTGTTGTTTAAGAGACATGGAAGTCCATCGATAAAGGCCTATAATGATGCTGATTATGCCGATTTGATTATTGACAAGAGTTCAGCATCTGGTTATTGTATGTTTCTTGGAGAGAATATGTAACATGGAGAAGTAAGAAGGAAAATGTGGTAGCAAGGTCAAATGCAAAAGCAGAATTCCATGCTACGGCTCAGGAAGTTTGAGTTATTGTGGATGAAGATCATTCTTGATGACCTTAGAATTGAGTATGAAGCCCCTATGAAGCTACTTTGTGACAAGTTAGCCATTAGTATTGCACACAATCCAGTTCAACATGACATGACCAAACATATATAGATAGACCAGCACTTGTGGCTGATTATCACATCATATGTCCTTTGAGGACATCAGCTAGCGGATGTGCTGATAAAGGACTTCCCATAAAGAGATTCCAAGATCTCACTGGCAAGCTAGGATGATTAATATCCATTCTCCAGCTTGAGGGGGAGTTTTGGAAATAACATTAGTGTTGGAAATAATAATAGTAAATGCTTTGGTTCATGTATCAATAGATTCATGTATTGATAGGTTCATGTACTTAGGAAGTAGAACACTCATTAATTGTCTTGTAAATACAAGTTTCTAAGTGTATATAACATCAAAGTAAGCTATGTAAAAAAATTAACACAAGCATTTTCAGAAATACATTTTTTGTTTCTCACCTTCAATTGTATACAAAATAAAGGAAGTTATTGGTAGTGAGTGCAAATGCATCTAGTGTTTAACTGTTTGAATTGTTATTTGTTTATTCACTGTGGTATGCACAGCACGGCATTCTGATTATAATAAATTTCACCTTACCTTAGTGTTTTAATATTTGTTTTTCTCAGAATTTTTTCAGAATATCTCCGGGATTTTGTTTTGCCGATGGTCTTGCTTCATTAGCTCTTCTGCGACAAGGAATGATGGATAAAACGAGTGATGGGGTGTTTGATTGGAATGTTACTGGTGCCTCCATTTGTTATCTTGCTATTGAGGTGCATGTCTTTCCATTTAACTTTGCTGCTATTCTGTTCCTCGTGATTGATATTCCTAATTTTGATGTTTAAATATGTGAAGACATAAGATACTATTAAGTGTCAAAGTCTTACATCGATTGAGTATATGAGCAAAGAACCATTTATAATAACTCGGGCAACCTTTCCTCTATGAGCTAGTTTTTGGAGTAGAGTTAGAGTTAGACCCAATTATACTAACATGGTATCAGAGCCTACTACGATGTTGGGCCACCCGCAGATGTTTATTCCTGCAAACTTCACGCTCAAAATGCCCAGTCTTAGCCTTGAGGTGGGATGTTAAGTGTCAAAGTCTCACATCGGTTGAGCATGAGTAAAGGACAATTTATAGTAACTTGGGCAACCCTCCCTCAGGGAGCTAGTTTTTGGAGTGGAGTTAGACCCAATTAATCTAATATATACTATTCTTAAGTAGTAATATATTAGTGATAGTATATTATAATAGACATGCATAGTCATATAAATTTTAACAAAAATATATTTTTCTCTATCTAATCCCAATTTTCTCTTTTATGACAGAGCTTTAGTTACTTTTTGTTGACACTGGTGCTTGAAATTTTTCCTTCTCTCAAATTCACTCCATTCATGATCAAGAAGTGGTGGGAGAATATTAATATCTTCCGGCATAATACTGCTTATCTGGAACCTTTGTTAGAACCTTCCTCAGAAATTGTTGATATGGACCTCCAGGAAGATATAGATGTGAAAACAGAAAGAAATAGAGTGCTTTCAGGTTCCCTTGACAATTCTATTATCTACTTGCGTAATCTTCGTAAGGTATTTCCTAGGATTATTTACTTCAACTTGTTTTCTCATAAAGAAATATTTTGCGTTTAAAACCACTGCAACTTAGTGCTCAGTTATAGTGGTGTCGTTTCTAAATTTAAGGTGTATTCTGAAGAGAAGTATCATGGGAAAAAGGTTGCAGTAGATTCATTAACCTTCTCAGTTCAGGAAGGAGAATGTTTCGGCTTTTTAGGAACGAATGGAGCTGGAAAGACCACAACTCTATCTATGCTATGTGGTAAGTCAGATTTCTGTTCATGGTTTAATACTGCCTGTCTTACTCATGTGGTGCTCCTACCTTTGGCTATCAAATTTAGTCTTTAGTTAAAACCTCTGAAAACCTGCATTGTTGCAGAATATCTATCACTTATTTGACTATTGATAACATTTTTTACCTCCATTGCTCTTGTGAGTATATTTGTTGTTAGAAGTAACGAGATTTATGTGTCTCAACTACATGACAGAGGCTCATTTATATAGGCTTAATGAAATAATTACAAAATAAATATAGCTGATTTTTTCCCATTTACATGATATGATACGATATGATATGCCTATAGAATAAATCTACATATTAATTACAAGGATTCCAACACTTCCCTCAAGTTGGAGCATGTAGGTCATATGCACCAAGCTTGCTAAACATATAACTTTTCTTAGGACCTCTAAGACTTGGCAAAAATATCTGTCAGATGATCATTAGAATTGACAACTCATGGTGATGTATCTATAAGATCTTTTCTAGTTTTCTTTAATAAAATGACAATCTATCTCATTATGTTTGGTCCTCTTATGAAACACTGGAGTAGATGTGATATACAATGCAGCTTGATTTTCACAAATGAGAGTCATCTGCTTAATCTCCGCAAATCGGAGTTCTTGGAGTAACTGTTTTAATCTAATGAGTTCACAAGTGGCGGAGGCCATGACTTTGTCCTCTGCTGCAATACTTGATCTTGTAACCACATTTTGTTTCTTGCTTTTGCATGATGTCAAGTTACCTCCAATGAATACACAATACCCAGAAATATATCTTCTATCAATTGGAGAACTTACCCAATTGGCATTGGAATATCCAACAATTTGAATGCAAATGACTGCATCCCATTGTCCTTCAGTAGGTGAATTGAGAAATTGACTTACCACATTGACTGAGAAGGAGATGTCTAGACGAGACTGTGAGATAGTTCAGTTTCCCAACAAACCTTCTATAACTTTGTGGATCTGGAAGTGGTTCCCGTTGATTTGATAGAAGTTTAGCATTCAGATCCATAAGTATGTCGACGGGATTCACATTCACAAGACTCGCTTCCTTAAGAATGTCCATGGCATACTTTCTTTTTGAGATTATGTTAGGGCCCAACCCAAAGTAGATAATAGAAATAGGACTTTGAGGATACAGACCTGTAGGCCCAAGATAGGTAGCCAATGAGAAGTCGGTTAGAGCATAAATAGAGAGAAATGCTGTAAAAGTGAAGGCAGTTGGAAAATTAGTCTGAGAATTGTACCTAGAGTAGTTTGCTTGGTGGAGGGGAATTAGGGGATCGGGTCCCTTGGGGAGAGTTATCTCCTTTGGGAAAATAGTATACAACTGCTCTTTCTCTCTTTTTCTCCTTTTCTTTCTATATCCAGAATGATAGTTTAGGTTTCTAACAAATTACTATACCATCCTGTTGTAATATATTGTATTCATGTTTCATATCATCAGTTATGATTGTAAAGATTAGAATCTTATTCTTTTCATTATTAGGGCAGATTTTCAGGGTAGCATTAATTCCCCTCTTTCTTTATAATGTGTAGAATAATATATTGAGTATTATTGATTGTGTTAAGAGTACAAACACTAATAAGATTATATAGGCAATGCTAAACCTAATGGGCCAGACTAATGGGCCTAATACAAGATTTACATTATTTACAACACTCCCCCTCAAGCTGGTGAATGGATATCTATCATTCCCAGCTTGCAAGTAAGTTGACTGAATCGTTCTGTTGGTAAGCCTTTTGTTAACACATCTGTCAGTTGATGCCCAGAAAGGATGTAAGTCGTAGTTATCAGCCCGCTATCCAGCTTCTCCTTGATAAAGTGACGATCTATCTCAATGTGTTTTGTCCTGTCATGCTGAACAGGATTATGAGCAATACTAATAGCCGATTTGTTGTCACAAAGTAACCTCATAGGGCCTTCACACTTTATCTTCAAGTCATCAAGCACAATCTTCATCCACAATAGCTCACAGATTCCCTGTGCCATAGCTCTAAATTCTGCCTCAGCACTTGATCGAGCCACTACACTTTGCTTCTTACTTCTCCAAGCGACAAGGTTGCCACACAAAAAAGCACAATAGCCTGAAGTGGACCTTCTATCACTCACCGAACCTGCATAATCAGCATCTGTATAGGCTTCCATAGTTAGGCTTCCACCTCTTTTGAACAAGAGTCCTCTCCCTGGAGTGGCTTTGAGATACTGCAGAACACGCTCTACAGCTTGCAAGTGTCTCACCCTCGGATCATGCATGAATTGGCTTACAACACTAACCGCATATGCTAAATCTGGTCTAGTGTGTGCCAAGTAAATCAACTTCCCCACTAATCTCTGATATTGGACCTTGTCAACTTTAGCACTCTCCTCTTCAATGCTCAATTTGTGATTTTGCTCTATGGGAACACCTGCAGGTTTACATCCAAGTTTGCCTGTTTCCTTCAAAAGATCAAGCACATACTTTCTTTGAGAAATGAAAATGCCTTGTTTTGAGTAGGCCACCTCAATTCCAAGGAAATACTTAAGTTTCCCAAGGTCCTTCATCTCAAACTCTGCAGATAATTTCTCCTTGAGTAGTTGTCTTTCAACCAAATCATCTCCTGTAATAATGATATCATCAACATACACAAGAAGTACAGTTAGTTTTCCTCCTTGTGAATGTTTGAAGAAAAGTGTATGATCTCCTTGACTCTGCTTGTAACCCAGGCAAACCATTGCTTTTGTAAATCTCCCGAACCACGCCCGAGGAGACTGCTTAAGCCCATATAAGGCCTTCCTCAATCTACAAACTCTGTCAGTTCCACTAGTGGGTCCAAATCCCGGAGGAATCTCCATATACACCTCCTCCTCTAAGTCTCCATGCAAAAACACATTTTTAACATCAAACTGGTGAAGGTCCCACCCCGAGTGAGCAGCAAGAGAGAGTAAAATACGAACAGTATTCATCTTTGCCACTGGAGCAAATGTCTCCTCATAATCAATGCCATAGGTCTGAGTATATCCCTTTGCCACTAGTCTTGCTTTGTATCGATCAAGAGTGCCATCTGATTTATGCTTGACTGTATAAATCCACCTGCAACCAACTGGTTTCTTGCCCCCTGGCCTCTCAACAATTTCCCAAGTTCCATTCCTTTCAAGTGCTTTCATTTCCTCATCCATAGCTTGGACCCAATTTGCATCTTTTAGTGCCTCTTGAACAGATGCTGGGATTCTCACAGAGTCAACCGCTGTAATAAAACTCTGATGCTGCAGGGAAAGATGCTTAGAGGAGACAAATTGAGAAATAGGATATTTGGCACAAGACCTTTTCCCTTTTCTCAAAGCAATTGGTAAGTCATCTGGATCAGGGTCAATAATATCACAACACTGAGAATAAAAAATGGGTGGATTATTTTCAGTACTTACCTCCGGTTCGGACAGTTGAGGTTGTTTCTGGACCAGGTTGGGTTTTACTCTCCTCTGATAAACCAATGTTGGCTCATTAGCTTTGTTCTTCGCTGGTGCTGAAGGTGCAGATTCCTGTAAAACAGAAGACAAAGGAAAAACAGGAGCAGAAACAGGAGGCTCATAAACAGGTGACTCAGGCAGATGAGGACCAATGAGAAGAAACTCAGACTCAAATTCCAAATTATTGCTCTCCCCCTGAAGCTGAGGGCGAGTGAAGAATGACACATGTTCATGGAAGGTAACATCCATAGAGACAAAGTACTTACGACTGGAAGGATGATAGCATTTGTACCCCCTTTTGTTTGGTGCATAACCCACAAAGACACACCTGACTGCACGAGAATCTAACTTGGTTCGATGCTGCTTATGAACATGAACAAAGGCAACACATCCAAATACCCGAGACTCAAGACTCTGCATGATAGGGATAGAAGGATAGTGTGAGATCATAAACTGAATAGGACTAACATTACCTAGAACACGAGATGGTATCCTATTAACCAGATAGGCAGCAGTTAGTACTGCTTCTCCCCAGTATGAGTTTGGGACTGACATTTGGAAGAGAATGGCTCGAGCAACTTCAAGTAAGTGGCGATTTTTCCTTTCTGCAACCCCATTTTGTTGTGGGGTGTCAACACATGTAAATTCATGGATGATTCCTTGTTTACTATTAAAACCGGAAAGGCTATGATTGACATATTCTTTTCCATTGTCGGAGCGTAATCTTTTAATACCTTTCCCAAATTGTGTCTGCACCATATGATAAAATTGAATAAAAAGTTGGGGTACTTCTGATTTATCCTTCATCAAGAAAAGCCAAGTTACTCGAGTACAATCATCAATAAAGGAAACAAACCATCTCGCACCAGAAATATTAGAAATAGGGGCTGGTCCCCAAAAATCAGAATGTATAAGATCAAATGGTTCAGCACTTTTCTTATACCTAGAAGGAAAAGTCGCACGATGATGTTTAGCAAACTGACACATGTCACACTTGAAAGACTCAACATACTGTTGTAAAAACAAAGACGGAAACATAGACTTAATTAGAGAAAAAGGAGGATGTCCAAGACGCTTGTGCTGAAGCCAGACCTGTGATGCAGAAGAGTGAGACTCAAACTGAGACTGTAAGCAGGAAGACTGCACCTTCTGACCATATCTTTCATCAGACAGATAGTACAACCCTCCCTGTTCCTTAGCAACTCCAATCGTCCTCCCCGTGGCAAGATCCTGAAAAACACAATGAGAAGGGAAAAAAGTTACTGCACAGTTCTGGTCTTGAGTAAGCTTATGAATAGAAATTAAGTTATTGGAGAGTTCGGGAACATAAAGCACATTTTTCAATTTTATTGAGGATTGAAGATCAACATTCCCAGAACCAACAACACGGGTACGAGAACCATCAGCAACAGTAATATAATGAATATTGGAAGGTGATGTATAGTTGGAAAACAATTTGGAATGGAAGGTCATATGATCAGTAGCACCAGAGTCAAGAATCCAAGCATCCTTAGGGATAGTACTAGAGGCAGTAAAGGAGCGGGAATAAAAGCTCTTACCAGTCATTGTCAAAGAACAAAATCCAGAAGGCTTACTAAAATAGGATTTTCTGTCCTAGAAACAACTCAGAAACGACGACAACAACGAGAACAAACGAGGCTTCAAACAGACCCACGAAAAAAATGTCCTCCGATCACGATTTTAACCCCTCAAACGGAATGGGGAAGGTCCGGCGATGCTACTGTGAGAAGCGCGCGGCGAAACGGTGGCCGGAAGGCGGCGCGTGGCCTACACGCGCCTGAGAGTGGACGGAGCTGCGGCGGCGCGTGGCGGCGCGTGAGACGTCCGATGGCCGTGAGATTCTGGGTCCTGGACGGTTTTCGGCCGGCGAACACAATGGGAGGGTCGCCGGTGCAAGATAAGTGGCGGACGGCGGCGGACAGGGCTGAACAGTGGCTAACGGCGGCTGAACGGTGTTGAACAGCAGTCAGTGCTGTCTGAAAGGTGAAATAGGGCACAAAAATAGGTGCCAAACACTGCACTCAAGGCAGCTGAAAAAATCCGCAATAAGGCGGCTAGGGTTTATGCGGAAGCAAGACCCCCAAGATCGGGAGCTCTTGATACCATGTAGAATAATATATTGAGTATTATTGATTGTGTTAAGAGTACAAACACTAATAAGATTATATAGGCAACGCTAAACCTAATGGGCCAGACTAATGGGCCTAATACAAGATTTACATTATTTACAACATAATGTATTCATTCTTGTACAAAATAATCACGGAATAATATTCAAACATTGAAAGTTCCTTCTTTCTATATGGTATCAGAGCCAATAATCCATACATCCTGAGGGATAGTACTAGATGCATAAGGCTTCTTACCATTCATTGCCCGAGAACAATATTTAGTGTGCTTACTAAGAGAGTCGCTTCCAGTTTCAGCCATCAGAAACACTGAACAAAGGTGAGAACCAAGTGCTGTTAGAAAAAGGAGAACCTAAGGGCTTCAAACGACCTAGAAAAAAATGATCTCATGTCGCGGTTTTGACCCCACAGATGGACAGAGGAAGGGTCGGTGATTAGAATGGTGACCGTTGCACTGTGAACAGTGGTCTGGGTGGTGGCACGTGACTCACGCGCCAAGAGGGTGGTGGCACGTGGGTTGTGCGTGGCGGTGCGTGAGCGACCGGAATTGGTTGGGTCTTCAATGGTCGGCCAAAATTGACCGACGAGCAGTCTGGAGAGGGCAGTGAGATGAGATTCGGTGGCGTGTGGTGGTTGGCAGCAAGGACAAAACCCTAGAAAATATAAAGGGCAACAATGAAGGCTGCAAACAGAGACTGCAATAAGGTTGCTTAAGAAAAAAAGGAAGAAACCCTAGGAAATGACCTGTGCTCTTGATTAAGTACTTCTGGGGGATTGAAGTGGCCTACTCAAAACAAGGCATTTTCATTTCTCAAAGGAAGTATGTGCTTGATCTTTTGAAGGAAATAGGCAAACTGGGATGTAAACTAGCAGGTGTTCCCATCGAGCAAAATCATAGAATGAGCACCGAAGAGGAGAGTGCCAAGGTTGACAATGTCCAATATCAGAGACTAGTGGAGAAGTTGATTTACTTGGCATACACGAGACCAAATTTAGCTTATGCAGTGTGAAAAAGAGTACTCTGAATGTTATTATTGAATTGTGTCTAGAATATAAGCACTAATTTGAATATATAGGAAACTCTAACTAAAGGGCCTAACTAATGGGCCTAATACAAAAGACTAATAATTACATATTTTACAACACTCCCCCTCAAGTTGGTGAATGTATATCTATCATTCCCAGCTTGCAAGTAAGTTGGCTGAATCTTTCTGTTGGCAAGCCCTTTGTTAGCACATCTGCCAGTTGGTGCCCAGATGGGATGTAGGCTGTTGTTATTAATCCACTATCCAGCTTTTCCTTGATGAAATGTTGGTCTATCTCTGTGTGTTTTGTCCTGTCGTGCTGAACAGGATTATGAGCAATACTGATAGCCGATTTATTGTCACAAAACAACTTCATAGGTCCCTCATACTTTATCTTCAAGTCATCAAGCACAATTTTAATCTATAGTAGCTCGCAGATTCCTTGTACCATGGCTCTAAATTCAGCCTCAGCATTTGATCTAGCCACTACATTTTGCTTCTTACTTCTCCAAGCAACAAGGTTCCCACACAAGAAAGTGCAATAACCTGACTTGGACCTTCTATCACTAACTGAACCTGCATAATCTGCATCAGTATAAGCCTCCATAGTCAAGCTTCCACCTCTTTTGAACAAGAGTCCCCTCCCTGGAGTGGCTTTGAGATACTGCAGAACACGATCTACAGCCTGCAAGTGTCTCACCCTCGGATCATGCATGAACTGACTCACAACACTGACTGCATAAGCTAAATCGAGTCTAGCGTGTGCTAAGTAAATCAACTTCCCCACTAGTCTCTGATATTGGACCTTGTCAACCTTGGCACTCTCCTCTTCAGTGCTCATTCTATGATTTTGCTCAATGGGAACACCTGCTGGTTTACATCCCAGTTTGCCTGTTTCCTTCAAAAGATCAAGCATATACTTCCTTTGAGAAATGAAAATGCCTTGTTTTGAGTAGGTCACTTCAATCCCCAAGAAGTACTTAAGTTTCCCAAGGTCCTTCATCTCAAACTCTGCAGATAATTTTTCCTTGAGCAATTGTCTCTCAATCATATCATCTCCTGTGATAATAATATCATCAACATAAACAAGTAGTACAATCACTTTCCCCCCTGTGAATGTTTGAAGAAAAGTGTATGATCTCCTTGACTTTGCTTGTAGCCCAGGCACATCATTGCTTTTGTAAATCTTCCAAACCATGCTCGGGGAGACTGTTTTAGTCCATATAAAGTCTTCTTCAATCTACACACTTTGTTTGTTCCACTTGTGGGACCAAATCCTGGGGGAATCTCCATGTACACCTCCTCCTCTAAGTCTCCATGCAAGAAAGCATTTTTGACATCAAACTGGTTTAGTTCACACCTAGAATGGGCAGCAAAAGAGTGTAAAATACGAACAGTGTTCGTCTTTGCCACAGGAGCAAACGTCTCCTCATAATCGATACCATAGGTCTGAGTATATCCTTTTGCGACAAGTCTTGCCTTGTATTGATCAAGAGTGCCATCTGATTTGTGCTTGACTGTATAGATCCACCTGCAACCAACTGGTTTCTTGCCCCTTGGTCTCTCAACAATTTCCCAAGTTCCATTCCTTTCAAGTGCTTTCATCTCCTCATCCATAGCTTGGACCCAATTTACATCTTTTAGTGCCTCTTGAATAGATGTTGGGATTCTCACAGAGTCAACAACTGTAATAAAACTCTGATGCTGCAGTGAAAGATGTTTAGAGGAGACAAATTGAGAAATGGGGTACTTGGCACAAGACCTTTTCCCTTTTCTTAAAGCAATTGGTAAGTCATCTGGATCAGGGTCAAGAGTATCAGAAATCTGAGAATCAGAAATGGGAAAATTATTTTCAGTACTTACCTCTGGTTCAGTCAATTGAAGTTGTTTCTGGACCAGGTTGGGTTTTTCTCTCCTCTGATACACCAATGTTGGTTCACTAACTTTATTCTTCACCGGTGCCGAAGGTGTTGATTCCTGCAAAACAGATTCCAAAGGAGGAACAGGAATAGAACCATAAACAGAAGACTCTAAAGCAGGTGGCTCAAAAGTAGATGATTCAGGAACAGGAACAGGTAACTGAGGAACATGTAACTGAGTAGGAAGACAAGGACCAAGGAAGAGAAACTCAGACTCAGATTCCATACTACTACTCTCCCCCTGAAGTTGAGGGCGAGTGAAAAACGACACGTGTTCGTGGAAGGTGACATCCATAGAGACAAAGTACTTACGACTGGAAGGATGATAGCATTTGTACCCCCTTTTGTTAGGTGCATAACCCAGAAAGACACACCTGACTGCACGAGAATCCAACTTAGTTCGATGCTGCTTATGAACATGAACAAATGCGACACAACCAAATACCCGTGACTCAAGACTCTGCATGATACGAACATAAGGAAAGTGTGAGAGCATAAACTGAACAGGACTGACATTACCTAGAACACGAGATGGTATTCGATTAATCAGATAAGCAGCAGTCAGTACAGCTTCTCCCCAATATGACTTTGGGACTGACATTTGGAAGAGAAGGGCTCGAGCAACTTCAAGTAAGTGGCGATTTTTCCTTTCTGCAACCCCATTTTGTTGTGGGGTGTCAACACATGTAAATTCATGGATGATGCCCTGTTTACTATTAAAGCTTGAAAGACTATGATTGACATATTATTTTTCATTGTCTGAACGTAATCTTTTAATGCCTTTCCCAAACTGTGTCTGTACCATATGATAAAATTGAGTAAACAGTTGGGGTACTTCTGATTTATCCTTTATCAAAAAAAGCCAAGTTACTCGAGTACAATCATCAATAAAGGAAACAAACCATCTCGCACCAGAAATGTTAGAAATAGGGGCAGGTCCCCAAACATCAGAATGTATAAGATCAAATGGTTCAGCACTTTTATTAAAGCTAGAGGGAAAAGTAACACGGTGATGTTTAGCAAACTGGCAGACGTCACACTTAAATGACTCAACAGATTGTTGTGAAAACAATGACAGAAACATAGACTTAATTAGAGAAAATGGAGGATGACCAAGACGCTTGTGCTGAAGCCAGACCTGTGATGCAGGAGAATGAGACTCGGACTGAGACTGGAAAAAGGAAGACAACACCTTCTAACCATCTCTTTCATCAGACAGATAGAACAACCCTCCCTGTTCCTTAGCAACTCCAATCGTCCTCCCCGTGGCAAGATCCTGAAAAACACAATGAGAAGGAAAAAAAGTTACTGCACAATTTTGGTCTCGAGTAAGTTTATGAATAGAGATCATGTTATTGGAAAGTTTGGGAACATGAAGCACATTTTTCAATTTTAACGAGGATTGAAGTTCAATATTCCCAGAACCAACAATATGGGTATGAGATCCATCAGCAACAGTAATATAAGAGACACTAGAAGAGGGGGCATAAGAGGAGAAATGTTTGGAATGAAATGTCATGTGATCAGTGGCACCGGAGTCAATAATCCATACATCCCGAGGGATAATAGCAGATGCACAAGACTTCTTACCATTCATTGCTCGAGAACAATACTTGAAAGGCTTACTAAGAGAGTCTTCTCCAGGTTCAGACATCAGAAACCTTGAAAAGAAGTGCTGTCAGAAACGAATGCACGAGGCTTCAAATGACCCACGAAAAAAGGTTCTCGGATGGCGGCGAAATGGTGGCCAGAAGGCGGTGCATGGCTTACACGCGCCTGGAAGTGACCGGAGCTTTGGCGGCGCGTAGAGGCGCGTCCGGCGTCTGATGGTCGAGAAATTCTGGGTTCTGGTCAGATTTTGGATGGCGAACCCGATGGTGGGGTCGACGGCGCGAGATCAGCGGCGGAGGTGGTGAACGGAGCTTGACAAAAAATAAAGTTAGTGAAAAAGAGAGATCAGCGGCGAAGCGAGTTCCCAAAAAACGATGGTGGGGTCGGCTGCTCGAGATCAGCGGCGAAGCGAGTTCCCAAAAAACGAGAGCTCTTGATACCATGTGAAAAAGAGTACTCTAAATGTTGTTATTGAATTGTGTCTAGAATACAAGCACTAATTTGAATATATAGGAAACTCTAACTAAAGGGCCTAACTAATGGGCCTAATACAAAAGACTAATAATTACATAGTTTACAACATGCAGTCAGTGTGTGAGCCAGTTCATGCATGATCCGAGGTGAGACATTTGCAGGCTGTAGATCATTCTGCAGTATCTCAAAGCAACTCCAGGGAGGGGACTCTTGTTCAAAAGAGGTGGAAGCTTGACTATGGAGGCTTATACTGATGCAGATTATGCAGGTTAAGTGAGTGATAGAAGGTCCACATCAGGTTATTGCACTTTCTTGTGTGGGAACCTTGTTGCTTGGAGAAGTGTTAGACAGCCGCCTTAATTGCGGCAACTTTGAGTTGCCTTCATTGCAGCCTCTAGCACCTTCATTGTGCTGGTTGAGAGGGTGTGTTTAGTCCCACTTCGTCTAGAGATATGGCCTAAGTAGTGTTTATAAAGCTTGGGCAATCCTCACCTTACAAGCTAGTTTTTGGGGTTGAGTTAAGCCCAAACCCAAATTCTAAGAAGAAGTAAGAAGCAAAATGTAGTGACTAGATCAAGTGCTGAGGCTGAATTTAGAGCCATGGCACAAGGAATCTGTGAGCTATTGTGGATGAAAATTGTGCTTGATGACTTGAAGATAAAGTATGAGGGCCCTGTTTGGCTATCAGTATTGCTCATAATCAAAACACATTGAGATAGACCGACACTTCATCAAGGAAAAGCTGGATAGAGGATTAATAACAACAGCCTAAATCCCCTCTGGGCACCAACTGGCAGATATGTTAACAAAAGGCTTACCAACTTACTTGCAAGCTGGGAATGATAGATATTCATTCGCAAGCATGAGGGGGAGTGTTGTAATATATTGTATTTATGTTTAATATTGTCAGTTATGATTGTAAAGATTAGATCCTTATTCTTTTCATTATTAGGGCAGATTTTCAGCATAGCAATAATTCCCTTCTTTCTATATAATGTATTCATTCTTGTACAAAATAATCACGGAATAATATTTAGACATTGAAAGTTCCTTCTTTCTATACATCCTTAGATTGGGCCACTTTTATTGTGGCTTTCAAACACACTCTCTCACACCCAGGACTATGCACCTAGAGCATGGATGATGCGGGCTGCCCAACAACAGATCCAAGATAGGCTCTGATACCATTTTAGAATTTGCGCTTGGGTCTAACTCAAGCCCATAAAATCATATTGTAAGGTGAGGAATGTCCAAGTCTTATTAGCAGTACTTAGACCATATCTCTAGGCGATGTGAGACTAAACCCACACCCTTACACCCAACACAACGAAGGTGTTGCATTCTGCATTGAAGGCAGCCCAAAGTTGCCATAATTAAGGTGGCTAGCGGCTGACCACAATTATGGCGACTTTCCAATAGACACTCATGAGGTCCTAGAAGACTCCATAGAGACGTTGAGTGTCGTTGGTGCAAAAGACTTTGGCTTGTTTCCAAACGCACAAGTGATATGGGCACGGAAGATCTACTTCAAAGATGGATGAATAGTGGGCTTGATAATGACGCACAACCGGGCATCAATTTTATTCCACCGTGAACGCTCATTTGCGGGCATGGTTTCCACTTGCTTAGTCAAATGGTTAGCATATTATTGCCCATTCAACTAGAGTTTAATATCAGACGCCCTTGTATCATAGTTGCTTTCATCCATTTGTCAGTGGAGAGAGGGTCATTGAAATAACTAGTGAAAACAGGGGCTCAGCCATGGAAGAGTCCTTGGGAGCATCTAAGGAGCCAGGACAGCGATACACAAAGGGGAAAAACTGAAATTAGGGGTACCTGAAAATCCAGCAAGAGGAGAAGACAACACAAGGCTCAATTGGAGGATATGAGGAGGATATGAGGGCGGATCTGGAGAAACGAGAGTCAACCGTAATGCTATGAATGGCTGCTAGAGAGCTTCACACAGAAGCAGCGCTGGGCACATGAGACTGGTTGGGGACGAAATGCGTTGGTTGGACAGATCGGCGGTCAAAGAGTCAGATGGTGGGGTCGTCAGCTGGGAAAGATGTCAGACGGCAGACTGTGACTGCTGGAGGGACGACACAATAGAGAGAGAGAGAGGCCGGTAACCGGATTCGAAACTCGGTCGTAACAAAATTTCACCTATTGGCAGGCTGGATACACACGGATTAGGATTGCCTAGGCTTTAGATACCATGCTAGAAGGGGAAAAGAGAAGCATATGATTAATCTGTGTGTCTCAACTACACACCCGATGCTCATTCATATAATTTTAGAAAATAATTACAAAATATTGAGATTTCTTTTCCTATTTAAATGATATGATACAATATGATATGCTTATACAATAAATTTACATATTAACTACAAGGATTCAAACAGTTATTATTTATTAGAGTTCATGATCTTTGACAGTGAGAGTGAGCAATAAAGTACAGGAAATTGACGAGAGGAGTGAGAATCTATGTTGAAAAGTAACTATCATTGACTAACAGATCTGAAACAGATCCTAGAAGCTAAGCTACTAACTGAATATGACTTTTAATTAAGGAACTACACAGATAAGCAACACATCAGAATAACATACTCTTAACATTATTTGTTGCATAACTGTAAACTTCTAATTTAAAAACTCAAGGTGATGAATTAATGACCTCAGGCAAAATTTTCAATAGATCTTGAACAATTACTCCAGTAGAAATGTTTTGTAATTATAATCACTCACAACTGGATAGCTGTAAAGTTGGCATTTCTCTCTGCTTCTTATGGTTTTATTACTAAAAGTTGTGTTTCCCTTTCCATACAGGGGAAGAATCTCCTTCTGATGGGACTGCTTTTATTTTTGGCAAAGATATATCCTCCCATCCCAAGGCTGCTCGCAGATATGTATGCATTTTTTTTCTTACATATACACTATAACAAAGAATCACTGAATGAATATTTAGCTAAATCTGTCTGACTCTTGTTTTTCTTAATTTTCACTCCCAGATTGGATATTGTCCACAATTTGATGCTCTATTGGAATATTTAACTGTCAAAGAGCATCTTGAGCTTTATGCTAGAATAAAAGGTGTTCCGGATTACACGATGGACAATGTATGTGTAAGCAGTTTCTAGTCACTTGGGTGCTTATTGTGGCTAGGATGATTATGGTGGTGACTTTCATTTTATGCATATGATAGCTAATCAATTCATAATCTAGATTCTAGACTATCAACCTTCAAAACAAGAAAAGCCTTACTTTCCATCATTCATGAGCTAAAATTTGGTTATTGAAAAAGCTAAGCAAGTACAACCCATACAGACATTACCCCACCTTAGAGAGTCTGGAAATTCTATTGAAATGAAAAATGATTGAAAGTACTCTATTTGAAAAGGGTTGTGTGTAGATGTCCTCTTCTGCTCCTCTGAAGTTTCCTCTTAATCAACCCAAGCATTAAAAACCACGAGAATGATTGGCCACAATGTTTCCTTAAATAGTGCACCATTAAAATATATTCTAAGAGTAAAGAGAAAAAATAGAGACTAGGATGAAATCCTTTGTTGAAAAGTCGCCTTAATTACAGTCCGTCCCTATCTGCCTTAATTGCAGCAACTTTGAGCTGCCTTCATTGCAGCCTGGAGCACCTTCATTGTGCTGGTTGCGAGGGTGTGTTTAGTCCCACGTCGCCTAGAGATATGGCCTAAGTAGTGCTTATAAAGCTTTGGCAATCCTCACCTTAAAAACTGGCTTGACCAATATCCTCTGGAAAGAGATGATTGTCGAGCAATGTATTCATTCCACAAACATAAATAAGGCGGCTATCCAACATCCTTGTTTCTGAATTACACATCAGAGACTGAAATATATGAAGTTTATGTAATCATGTTATAAATACAAGTATTACAATTAACCTAATTATCATAATTACATGATTTGGTTAGCCTATACAATGAATCTAGAAACTATGTATAAAGTTTTCAACACATGCAAAGCAGCTATTTAAACTCAATAAAAGATGCATGAAAGAAACCTGTGCAGCAAAATTTATGTCAAATTTACTTCTTTTGTATCCTGTGTGTAAAGAATGACTCTTATTTTTCTTAGTTGTGTTTGCAATAGATCTTTCAAGTATCTAGAGACGTAAAAAGTTAAGAAAGCTATATAAAGTACTCTTAAACAATAGTGTATTAAACAACCTCTTTCTTAAAACCACTTAATGGTTACCCAACATTAGTCTAAAGGAAGATAAAGCTAACAATGCAACCCAGAATTGCTGACAAGGACTTCCTATTATTCAGTATCTCCTCCAGAGACTAGTCACTTCTGTTCAAATTCATCTTTTAGGCCTGAAACGGATTCAAATGAAAGAGAAATATGGTTTCAATGTTCCATTTGCTTGATTCCCATGAATACTCTTTGCCTACAAATTTAGAGCCCAGTAAAGATGGGCTATCTACTCTTTGATACAATGAAAAATTCAAATATGATTATGCTCGCCCATTTTGACCGTTGAAAATTGAGAAGAATTCAATTTTATGTTCGCTGTTAGGTATGTGTTGTCCTTTATTCCCTATGATCATTTGCACAGGTTGTTATGGAAAAGTTGGTGGAGTTTGACTTATTGAAGCACGCTAATAAACCATCATTTTCACTTAGCGGAGGGAATAAAAGGAAACTGTCTGTTGCTATTGCAATGATTGGAGATCCTCCTATTGTCATTCTTGATGAGCCATCCACTGGTATGTATGCTTTATGTATCATATTTCTTTGAACATCATGAAGTTTTCCTTTTTAATTTTTTAGTTACAAAAAACATTCTTGGGCTCTTTCTTTAAAAGCCTAAACATTTTAGTGCAATCCGTGACATGTTATGAAAACCCAGTTCGCCAAGTGTTCTGGAAATCATTACCTGATGCCTTCAATTCTATGGTCAAAATTTGTTTTGTTAGTTTGTGCATAATATATTTTTTTATCGTGATCCAAGCCCAGTGAGCTTCAAAGGGGTATGTTAGTCATTCATGTGCCCAGGAGCTCAACGAATTAAGCTTTTAGATCAAGTGATTTTCTGCACACAGCAATTGGACCTCTCATTTGAGGCAAAAGCGCTTCTGAAGCTAATTATAGGCTATGTTATAGCACATTGCAAATTTGCTTATGCTTGATGGATTGCAAAACACAAGCTGTCAGGTCTAATTATTGGTACTTTTAGGTATGGATCCCGTTGCCAAAAGGTTTATGTGGGATGTAATATCTAGGATCTCAACAAGACGAGGAAAGACCGCAGTTATTCTTACTACCCACAGCATGAATGAAGCTCAAGCCTTATGTACTAGAATAGGAATAATGGTACAAGCTTATTTTCTTTGCTTTTTACATTCTTGAAGTTCTAGCACGCACCCTCAAACATACCCATTGCTTTATATTAATAGTGTTTATTTGAAGGTCGGTGGACGACTTAGATGCATTGGAAGCCCACAGCATCTGAAAACAAGATTTGGGAATCATTTGGAGCTCGAGGTATTCGTGGGTTACAATAACAAGGACATTTTCTTTGTGCTTCCTTTTGTCCCTGATGAAAGCCCCTTCATATATGTAATTCTAAGTTTCCCTGTTTCCAGGTAAAACCTACTGAAGTGAGTTCTGTGGACTTACAAACACTCTGTCAAGCTATTCAGGAAAGACTTTTTGATGTCCCTTCTCATCCTAGAAGCTTACTAAATGACCTTGAAATTTGCATTGGGGGCACTGATTCCATTACCGCAGAAAACACCTCTATCGCAGAGATTAGCTTGACACGAGAAATGATAAGCTTAATCGGACGCTGGCTTGGCAACGAAGAAAGAATAAAGACACTGATCTCTTGTACACCTGTCTCCGATGGAGCTTCTCGGGAACAGTTATCAGATCAACTGTTTCGAGATGGTATGTGTGAACCTTCCATTGAAGTTTTGCTTCTTTGTATCATTGAATTTTTTCTGCAAATTAATTACCCATTGTTCTCCCTAGAAAATGTGTTCGTGTAGCTGAAAATGGACATGGATCTCAAACTCAATTTTTTTGAATGAATTTTCGTTTTGTGGGGATTGTGCTTGTTCATTATTTACAGGCTTCCCCTTTTACATGTGATACATATATTTCATTTCACACGTGTAATGCTCTGATTCTGCCAATTAATTTTAGAGTAAATCATATAGACCTCCCCTCAGGTTAACAAAAGTACAATGATCATGTATTGAAAGGAATTAACAAATACCTCCCTTGTCTTAATTTTTTACATAAAATTAGTCCCTTCTTGTTTTCAAATTTACACCGTACTCCATCATTTTATTTTATTTTTGATAAAATGTACTCCGTCATTTTAAATTTAACATAAACATCCCTTTATTTTGCATTATATAGTAGGTCAGTGTAATAAAAAGAGAAAGGGAAGGTCTTTAAAATTTCATTGTCCTCGGAAGATCTATGCACTTTACTCATTTTTTATGATCCCTTCTTTTTGTTTTGATATGCAAAAGATATTTTATTAAAGAGAAAAGAAGGAAAATGTATTTGCTAGCTGCAAGTTAGTTTGTTTTCCTTGTAATAAACTAAAGAAAAAGGGTATGTGCGGGTGTTAGTGAACTTGTTAAGGTTCAATTCAATACTGTCATAAAGTCTGTGCAGTCAGATTGGGGTGGTGAATTTCACCCTTTCACTAAGTATCTCAGTGAATTAGGTATCATTCATAGAGTCATTTGTCCTCACATGCACCACCAAAATGGGAGTGTTGAGAGGAAACACAGACATATAGTGGAAACTGGTTTGGCTCTCCCTACTCAAGCCTCCTTGCCCATGAGGTTTTGGGATCATGCTTTCACAACAGCAACCTATCTCATCAATCGTTTACCCACTCCTATACTCTCTAATAAATCACCCTTTGCTGTTTTGTACAAAAATGAGCCTGATTACAGCTTCTTAAGGGTTTTTGGTTGTGCTTGTTATCCTTGCCTTAGACCCTATAACAAAAACAAACTAGAATTCAGATCTTGTGAGTGTACCTTTTTGGGATATTCCTCTTCACATAAAGGCTACAAGTGCCTCTCTAAAGATGGCAGGTTATACATATCAAAAGATGTCCAATTTGATGAGTATAGGTTCCCTTTTGGCCTTGTTCCCAGCACTTTACCCTCCACCAACCCTGTTCAGTCCAGCAACAATACTACTCCCATTCCCTTATCTGTTTTGTCTCATCCTGTGGATCATACTACTTTCAGTCCTGGCACTTCAAGTCATACAGATTCAGGTTCCTCAGGCTCTTCACTACCCAGTCCTCCACCTCCTGAATCTGTCCCTGCCCCATCCACTTCTATGTCTCCTCTTCATCCCACTCCAAATCCCTCGGTACACTCCTCTTCAACTACTTCTTCCTTTATGTCCCTGCATTCAGGACTTACTCCACAGTATCTGTTAGAAAAGCATATTTAACATGTGCTTAATATGTTTATAACAAGGGCTAGGAATTAGGGATGCAGTTACTAATTAGGGATTTGATTTGATTCTTTTGTATTTATAACTGATCCTTTTGTACCCTAACATATGATTATAAATAACATAGATGTGTGGACATATAACACACAACATTCACACATTCTGTTCTTACATGGTATCAGTAGTTTAGGTTTTTTTTTCCACTGCAGTGGTCTATTTCTCTCGGGTGAACAATACCCGCACCACTGTTTGCCCCGTTTGCCGTGCCACCGCGCTCCTTTCCTCCGGCGTGCCACCACCGCCAGCTTCGTCATCCTCCGGCGACCCCTGTGCCGGAAGCGCGTCCCGAACAGCCGCCGCACGCGCCTCCACGTGCGGCCTCTCTCCGGCGCGTGCATTTCACGCACCGTCACCAAAACCCATTTTTTCCTGCTTTCCGGCGTGACCTACCCTCCAGCGACCACTCCGCCGTCATTCCCTCACTCCGGCGACCTTCTCCAGTCCAGTTTCAGCCCTTTTTCTCATGGCCTCCAACGATTCCTCTTCCGATTCAAGTGCTGCTGTAACATTTACCAATGTTCCACTCATCCCATGTGAAAAATTAGTGGGGACTGCCAACTACACTACCTGGGCTACTGCTGTCCAGTTATGGTTTCAAGGACAAGGCCGTGAAGACCACTTGACCAAACAAGCCAAGGACATTCCCGAGAAAGAACGAGCCGATGGAAGCAAATCGATGCCTCTCTGTGCAGTGTTCTCTGGTTTTCTATTGCTCCCAAACTCCAGCCGCAATACCAGGCCTTTACCACTTGCTATGATGTTTGGACAAAGGTCAAGAAAGTCTATTCTAATGATGTTCATCGCCTCTACAGTGTTGTTCTCAACCTGATTTCTGTGAAGTTGGAGAACATGGATATGCAGACATACCTTGGTAAGCTTGATCATTTAATTGCTGATTTTGAGAAACTAATGCCGTTTGCTAGTGATGCAACAGCTCATGCTGAGCAACGCAGCAAGTTTTTCATGGTTCTTGCACTTGCCGGTCTACCTCCTGAACTTGACTCGGTACGTAATCAAATACTATCGAGTTCCACTATTCCCTCCTATGACCTGGTTAGTGAACAATTGCTGCGTCTTTCAATCCCTCATGCTTTCGGCCACTCCTCCGTTCCTCATACTGATTCCTCCGCTCTTGTCTCCCACTATCATCAACGTGGTGGACGGAGTGGAGGAGGCCGTAGTGGTGGCTATCGTCGTCCTCGCTGCACTTATTGCAACCGCTATGGCCATATTGAAGCTGAATGCCGCACCAAGGCTAGGGAACAATCCAAGCATGCTAATGTTGCTCATATCACTGCCCCGAACATTACTGGGGAAGTTACTGTTTCTGCTGCTGATGATAATGATTTTCTCCAGTTCAAGGCAGCCCAACAGCCCATCTCACCTGCCGCCGCTGTTGCTCAGTCTGGTAATCCTGTAGCATTTGTTTCTCAGTCCTCCACTCTTGGACCTTGGATACTTGATTCCGGTGCTTCCGATCATATGACTGGTAACAAATCCCTTTTCTCTAAACTGTCTTACTTGGATTCTTTGCCTAGTGTCACCTTAGCTGATGGCTCTCAAATACAAGTTAAAGGCATTGGTCAAACACATCCCCTTCCTAACCTTTCCTTAGATTCTGTGCTTTATGTTCCTGGATGTCCTTTAAATCTAGTGTCAATTAGCAAACTTACTCGGACTCTTGATTACTCTGTTCTTTTTGTTAACAACTCTGTTTATGTCCAGGATCGGCGTACGGGACGGACGATTGGAGCAGGACATGAGTCTCAAGGATTATATCAACTTTCACCGCCAGTTGCTTGTGTCTCCGCTGCTTCTCAAACCCTTGAACATCAACGTTTGGGTCACCCTAGTCTTAATAAAATGCGTCTCATGGTTCCAAGTTTTTCTAAAGTTTCATTTTTTGAATGTCAGTCGTGTCAGTTAGGAAAACATACTCGTCATACTTATAGTCAGCGAGTCAATAAAAGTGCTGCGTCACCTTTTGATTTAGTTCATTCTGACATTTGGGGTCCTAGTCGTGTCTGCTCAACCTTAGGTTACTATTATTTTGTCACTTTCATTGATGATTTTTCCCGGTGTACTTGGTTATTTTTAATGAAGAATCGTTCTGATGTTTTTAATATATTTCAAGGTTTCTGTGCTGAAATTCAAAATCAATTTGGTTCTTCAATTAAAATTTTGCGCACTGATAATGCTCGTGAATATTTGTCCTCCCAGTTTCAATCCTTTTTGACTTCACAGGGAATTATTCATCAAACATCATGTGCTCACACACCACAACAAAACGGTGTTGCCGAAAGAAAAAATCGACACTTGGTTGAGACAGCTCGTACACTACTCCTCCACAATAATGTTCCTCTTCGCTTTTGGGGTGATGCGCTTCTCGCGGCTTGCTATCTTATCAACCGCATGCCTTCCTCCGTCCTTAACAATCAGGTTCCATACTCTCTCTTGTATCCACAACATGAAGTCTATCCTATTCCTCTACGTGTCTTTGGTTGCACATGTTTTGTCCATGATCTAACTCCAGGAAAAGACAAACTCTCAGCCAAATCTCTCAAATGTATTTTTCTGGGTTACTCACGTTTGCAAAAGGGCTATCGTTGTTTTTGTCCACAACTTCAACGATATCTTGTATGTGCTGATGTCACCTTTTTTGAGACTGTCCCATTCTTCAACACATCCGCCGTCCTTGATGTCAACTTCACTCAGGACCTTCCAGATATTCCACCAGTTGTTCCGGCACCTATTGTTGTTCCCCCTCCACCTCCTTTACGTACTTACCAATGGCGGACACAGGCTTCTACGGTGCCTCCTTCCAGTGATCCTTCAGCCTCATCTCCTGCTCCAACCGCCCCTCCATCTACGCCTCCTGCACCTGAACTTCCAATTGCATTACGGAAAGGTACTCGGTCCTCTCGCAATCCTAATCCTATCTATGCTTGTACTTTAAATTATGGCCGTTTATCTCCTTCCTATGTTTCCTTTGTTTCTGCTTTGGATTCTGTGTCTATTCCTAAGTCTACAGGTGAAGCTATGGCTGATCCCAACTGGCGCAAGGCAATGTTGGAAGAGATGGCAGCGTTGCATTCCAATGGTACTTGGGAGATTGTTCCCTTGCCTCCTGACAAGACTAGTGTGGGCTGTCGTTGGGTCTATACGGTGAAGATTGGACCCGATGGTCAAATTGATCGTTTCAAAGCTCGTTTGGTGGCTAAAGGTTATACGCAGATTTTTGGCCTAGATTACGGGGATACTTTTTCCCCTGTGGCCAAAATTACTTCGGTTCGTCTTTTTATAGCCATGGCTGCCATTCATCATTGGCCTCTTCACCATCTGGATATTAAGAATGCTTTCTTGCATGGCGAGTTGCAGGAAGAAGTTTATATGGACCAGCCCCCAGGATTTACTGTTTCTGGTGATTCTCGACTTGTTTGTCGGCTTCGCCGTTCTCTTTATGGATTGAAGCAGTCTCCTCGTGCCTGGTTTGGACGCTTTAGCTCTGTTTTAATGCAGTTTGCCATGACCCGGTGTGAGGCTGACCACTCTGTTTTCTCTATCCATTCTTCTGGTCGGTGCATCTATCTTGTTGTCTATGTCGATGATATCGTCATTACTGGTGATGACACAGATGGTATCCAGCGGCTCAAAGCACACCTCTTCAAACATTTTCAGACAAAAGACTTGGGTCCTCTCAAGTACTTTTTAGGGATTGAAGTTGCCCAGTCCACTTCAGGAATTTCAATTAACCAACGGAAGTATGCTCTGGATATTCTTACTGAGACCGGTATGCTTGATTGCCGTCCTATTGATACTCCCATGGATCCCAATGCCAAGCTTCTTCCGGGTCAGGGGGAGCCATTGAAAGACCCGGGAAGATATCGTCGTCTTGTGGGCAGACTCAACTATCTCACAGTCACCAGACCTGATATCACCTTTGCAGTTAGTGTGGTAAGCCAGTTCCTGAATGCCCCGTGTGATAGCCATTGGGATGCTGTCATGCGTATTCTTCGGTACATCAAAAATGCACCAGGACGAGGACTATTATATGAATACAAAGGCAATGCCAAAATCACTTGTTACTCTGATGCTGACTGGGCAGGATCACCATCAGATAGGAGGTCCACTTCTGGATATTGTGTTCTTATTGGAGGAAATATGATCTCATGGAGGAGCAAGAAGCAGAACATAGTTGCCAGATCTAGTGCAGAAGCTGAATATCGTGCTATGGCAGCAGCTGTGTGTGAGCTTACATGGCTTAGGCAACTACTCCAACAGCTAAAATTGGGAGATATCCAAGATACTAAACTCATATGTGACAATCAGGCTGCACTTCACATTGCATCAAATCCGGTCTTTCATGAACGAACCAAACACATAGAAATAGATTGTCACTTTATAAGAGAGAAGGTGCTTTTAGGGGAAATCACAACTGATTTTGTCAACTCTAGTGACCAGTTGGCTGACATTTTCACTAAGTCCCTTAGAGGCTCTCGTGTTGACTACATTTGTAACAAGCTTGGCTCATATGACATATATGCTCCAGCTTGAGGGGGAGTGTTAGAAAAGCATATTTAACATGTGCTTAATATGTTTATAACAAGGGCTAGGAATTAGGGATGCAGTCACTAATTAGGGATTTGATTTGATTCTTTTGTATTTATGACTGATCCTTTTGTACCCTAACATATGATTATAAATAACATAGATGTGTGGACATATAACACACAACATTCACACATTCTGTTCTTACAGTATCCAATCTCACCTTCCCCTCTGGCTGCACCCACTCTAGAGTCTCCAACTCCATCTCCACAGAACTGTAATGTTCATCCAATGGTCACTAGAGCTAAGTCAAAAATGTCCATTGCACTTTTCACTTATGTTGAACCCAACACCCCAAAGGAGGCCTTGACCTTACCCCATTGGAAGGAGGCAATGCAGCTTGAGTATGATGCTTTAGTTAAGAATAACACTTGGACCTTGGTTGACCTACCACCTAACAGGCAAGCCATTGGATGCAAGTGGGTTTTCCGGGTCAAGGAAAACATCGATGGGTCAGTAAACAAGTATAAAGCCAGATTAGTGGCTAAGGGTTTTCACCAAAAGCAGGGGTTTGACTACACAGAAACTTTCTCACCTGTGGTTAAACCTGTTACAGTTCGGGTGGTCCTCACTTTAGCTATTACCAAAGGCTGGGCAATCCAACAGTTGGATGTAAACAATGCCTTCCTTAATGGGCTATTGACTGAAGAAGTCTATATGGAGCAACCCATTGGTTTGGTGAGTGAAAATTCTGGGCAAGTGTGTAAACTGAATAAAGCCATTTATGGCCTAAAACAGGCCCCAAGGGCTTGGTTTGAGAGGCTAACCAAAGCTCTGCTTCAGTTTGGTTTTAGGTCCAGCAAATGTGACCCATCATTGTTTATTCACAACTCTGGAGGTCACTGCACCTTTGTACTTGTGTATGTTGATGACATAATTGTCACTGGCTCAATGTCAACTAGGATCACTGATCTTATTGTGAAACTGAATTCAGAGTTTGCTCTAAAACAGTTGGGAGAGTTGGACTATTTTCTGGGGATAGAGGTCAAGAAGCTACCCAATGGCAATCTCTTACTGTCACAGACCAAGTATCTCAGAGATTTACTTTCCAGATCTCATATGGCATAAGCCAATTCTCTCCCTCCACCAATGACAAGCAGCTGCAAGCTGACAAGGCATGGAGGAAACTATCTACTTGACCCTTCGCAATACAGGTCTATTGTAGGAGCCTTGCAATATGCAACAATCACAAGGCCAGAGGTATGCTACAGTGTAGGCAAAGTCAGTTCCTTTCCCAACCACTTGAAGAGCATTGGAAGGTTGTCAAACGGATACTAAGATATCTAAAGGGCACACTTAGTCATGGCCTGCTACTAAAACTAGCTCCACAGTGTCAACCCTTCAGCATTCAAGCCTTCTATGATGCTGATTGGGCTGCTAATACAGATGACAGAAGATCTGTATCAGGCTCATGTGTGTATTTCGGGCCCAACTTAGTATCTTGGTGGTCTAGGAAGCAGACTCTTGTGGCTCGGTCCAGCACAGAGGCTGAATACCGAAGCCTGGCAGCAACCATAGCTGAAGTCCTCTGGCTCCAATCTCTGCTCAAAGAACTGCAGGTTCCTATTCTCAGTCCAGTTGTCTACTGTGACAACTTGAGCACGGTTTCCCTATCACACAATCCAGTGCTGCATTCGAGAACCAAGCACACGGAACTGGACCTATTTTTTGTTTGAGAAAGGGTCTTAGACAAATCACTAGCTGTCTGCCACATCCCTGGACAAGATCAGGTGGCATATTTACTCATTAAACCCTTTACACAGTCCAGATTTGAGGAACTCAGAGGCAACCTTGGAGTAGTTGATAGGTTTTCTCTTGTAAACACTACCTCCAATTACAAGGGGGTATGTTAGTGAATGTAACACATACACCCCGTGCTTATAAGGGGGTATGTTAGTGAGTGTGAGTAAACACAGTTGGGATCAGCTGAGCTGACTCAGCAGAGTTAGTTAGGGACGGTTATCCTCCCTCATCTATTATAAATAGATGACCCAATGTATCTAATCCTTAATCAATCACAAGTTCATTCTTTCAATTCTGATTCTCTTCTCTACACTCTCTCTCTCTCTCTTCTCTTCTCTATGCTCTGTCCTTCTAATAGCGGGGCTCGTCTCTTAAAGGGGAGCCTGGCAGTAGTAAGCGTTAATGGCTAAATATTTTATTAAAGAGAAAAGAAGGAAAATGTATTTGCTAGCTGCATGTTAGTTTATTTTCCTTGTAATAAACTAAAGAAAAAGGGTATCTGCGGGGCTGGTCTCTTAAAGGGGAGCCTGGCAGTAGTAAGCCTTAATGGCGCCTACATATGTGAGGGTATATCAGACTTCTCCTAATCATCCCAGAAATGGGTTGACTCAAATGAGCAGAGTCTAGGTGTGTTTCTTTTAGGAGGACATCATATCCAACTCTTATACCTCTGTTTTTTTTCTCTAACAAAATGTCTTTGATATTAAAAAAAAATAAAAATGATAAAAAAATGAAGAGAATGAATTGTTCGCCACTTTGAGCAATAGTGCTGCTGTTTTTATATAATTATTTTTCCAACTCGATTCCCATCATTGAGCATGATTTTTCCTTTGTAGTGGCACCCCTTCTTTACATGATTTTTCCTTGTAATAAAATAAAGAAAAAAAGGTATGTACAGGGCTGGTCTCTGTAAGGGGAGCCTGGTAAGCCATAATGGCTCCTATACTATATATGTGAGTGTATATCAGAGTTCTCCCGATCATCCAAAAAATGGGTTGACTCAAATGAGCAGAGTCTAGGAGTGTTTCTTTGAGGAGGACATCTAATCCTTTGCTCTTATACCTCTGTTTCTCTTCTCTAACAAAATATCTTTGATATAAAAAAACGTGATAAAAAAGCAAAGAGAATGAACAGATATGTTATTTGAACAATCAAAATAGGAAAACTTTGGGAGAACTTTCTACAACGGTTAATGACGTTCAAAATTGTGGTTAATGCTGCTCAGTGGATGGTTAATGAGTTATCCATCTTGGTGTACTCATTAACCGAGTTCAACACATCATTAACCATAATTTTGAATGTCATTAATCGTTGTCACCGAGATGGGTAACTCATTAACCATCCACTGATTTGTATTAACCATCCTCTGAGCTGCATTAACCAAGTTTTTGTACATCATTAACCAAGTTCTCGGATAACTAGTTACCTATCTATTTCATGTGTATCCATTAACCAAGTTTAACATATCATTAACCACAATTTTGAACATCATTAACCATCGTCGAAAAGTTGTCCCGAAGTTGTCCCATTTTGATTGTACAAATATCATTTATATTGCTCATATACCTCTGTTTTTCTTTACCAAAATATTTTTGATATAAAATAACATGATTAAAAAGCAGAGAGAATGAATGCTTCGCTACTTTGAGCAATAGTGCTGCTGTTTTTATCTAATTATTTTTCCAACTTGATTTCCATCATTGAGCATGATTTTTCCTTTGTAGTGGAACCCCTTCTTTACATGTTTGTCTATCAGCGTCGATTAACTTTTTTATATGCAATTCTCTTTCTACATACTCGAAATGGACTTTTCTTTAAATTTTATGGAAAGAATTTCCAGTGACTTTCTAAATATTATCTTGCACACTTCTCTTTTCCTGTTACAATGTGTCAGTAGAGTAGACTATCCTGTATATAATGTTGATATAGATCAAGACATATTTTTACCTCCTGCTTTCATGAGTACAAACCTTGGGTGTAGCTCAGGCTGTAGAAATTCCACGTATATCTTGTCAGTATGTGATTGAAAAAAATTGTGGATTATTGGGAAAAACCCAAGTTCCACATTGACTAGAGATAGTATCTAATAAGAGCTTATAAGTAGAGGGCAATCCTCATCCTATGAGCTAGCTTTTGGGATTGAGTTAGGCCCAAAATCTAATATGGTATCAGAGCTATCCTAGATCCATAATTGGGCCACCCACCATGTTATCCACGCACCAAAGCCCAATAGTGCTGGGCGTGAGGGGGTGTATTGGGAAAAACCCAAGTCCCACATTGACTAGAGATGGTCTCTAATGAGAGCTTATAAGTAGAGGGCAATCCTCATCCTATGAGCTAGCTTTTGGGATTGAGTTAGGCCCAAAATCTAATATGGTATGGAAAAACCCAAGTTCCACATTGACTAGAGATAGTATCTAATAGAGCTTATAAGTAGTGGGGCAATCCTCATCCTATGAGCTAGCTTTTGGGATTGAGTTAGGCCCAAAATCTAATATGGTATCAGAGCTATCCTAGATCCATAATTGGGCCACCCACCATGTTATTCACGCACCAAGCCCAATAGTGCTGGGCGTGAGGGGGTGTATTCTAATATGGATCACATGATGTTTTTCAAACCTCCATCAGCTTTGTGGATAAACTTTCATTGTTCATACTGTATAAGGTTTTTTGTAAATTGTTCTTGCTTAACCAATTTCTGAATTCGATATTCAACCACTCCTTCCCCACGTGTTAGATGTAAAACAAATCAAGAGTTTATACCTAATAGTTTAACCATTAAGAGTGTTAGTCCTTGACTCTTTGATATGGTATTAAAGTCTCTATGATCAGGTGGTTAGGAGTTTGAATCTGTGCCCATCCCATTCTTTAAAATAAAAGTTGAATTTCTGCACATGGTAGAATTGGCATGTGCATTATCCATACTTCAAACCAAGAGCGCTTGCATGAGGTGGTGTGTTAGATATGTAACCAATCATGAGCCTTTGCCTAATAGCTTAAGTTTTTAGGAGAGTTTGTCCCTGACAATAGAATGCTTTTTTTTATTCCCAAATAAAAAAAAATGCATAAGTTCTCTTCAAGTGTTAATTCCCTTTTTCTACTCTGTTGGTAATCTAGGTGGTATTCAATTGCCAGTATTTTCTGAGTGGTGGTTGTCCAAGCAAAAATTCTCAGAAATTGATTCATTTATTCTCTCTTCATTTCGTGGAGCAAGATGCCAAGGGTGCAATGGTTTGAGCATCAGATACCAGGTATTTGAGTTACTACATGATGTTTTAATGGGAAAATTCTACATTATGGTTAAAAATTCCTCATTCCTGATTGTAGAATGTATGTCTGCATAATTTAACCTCTAAATTTGAAGTAGAATAATTCCACTTTTTAACTAATTTGCTAGATTTTCTTGAAAAAAAATAGCATGCAGATATGAAAATAAAAAATTACTCAAAACTTGGCATGTTCATCATTGATACTCATAAGTCATAGTTTAAAGACACAGTCATCATTAGTCTAAGACATAACTAATAACAACGTTGACGGATAGGGATCTTGCCAAAGAGGCTGCTAGAAAAGCTGCCAAAATCAGAGAACGTCCAACTTAGCTGACAACAGAAGCTACGAAATGGGATGGGCTTGACCGGAAAGGGGGCAGCCTTGGCTGAAAAATGCATGGGATGCCGGGAATTTGGCAAGAAAATGGATGGGCTGCAGAACAAGGGTGTGCGAACAGCCCTGCTCTGTGTGATTGTGCAACAAAACGAGAAACAAACCCTAAAATTCTTCAGATTTACATGATGGGTGAAGAAGACAAAAATGCCCCTCAATCGACTACACATGGTTAGTGTTTAGAGTGGGATAAACAGGGATTTTGTCCCTAAGAAAAACTGTGGCTGTTCTGCTGTCAGCCAACAATGTGGCCACAAGCCCACAACTTGCTAGACACTGAAAAACTATGAATGCTGTCTTGGATCAGCAAATGTCTACTTTTATGTGATTGTGCCATAGTTTGCTGCGATTGATAAATCTGATTACAAAGAATTTGGAGGATAAGGGGTCTTCCTTAACGTAAAAGAAAAACACTAAATTTGGAGGATAGGGGGTCTTCCTTAACGTAAAAGAAAAATACTAACGAGTAACGACAAAGAGAAAAAGAAACATCAATGAAACATTGCTACCCAATCCCTCGGGACTCTGTTGTCAGGGAAAGTCTCTTAAAATGATTAATAACTTTACACCAAATTTAAGCCAAGCAACTAATCTTATCCCAAATCAGCTGCTGTCTCAAAGAAACTTTCTTGAAGACACGAGAGTTACCATCCAACTCATGCAACAAAGTGTGACATGGATTGCACATATAACCTCTTTACTTCACCCAAAAAGGCTGAACAAATATTGAGTTATAATAATGCACATGATGTCACTGTTTGGATCCTCTTGTTACATGACAGCTATGTTAGCGATTTGGATAGACAGAACAAGACACCTGGGGTTTTGATTAGAAATAGACTCCCCCAAAAAACAATTAAAAAAAATAAATTAACTCCAACATAACTGTCATATAACCTGAGAGGTGTTAAACCCTTTATCAGTGATGGACTTTCCAACTTTGACTTAGGGTCCGTTTGATTCGCTTTTCAGCACAGCACGGGACAGAACAAAGAGAACCGCACAGAACAACTAGTTAAGTCACAGCACAACTTTTTGTGTTGTGTGATGTTTGTTAGTCGATGCACAGCACAGGCATTTTTGTACCGTAGTTGTTTGTTATGCTTACGCACCGTACAGAACAACATAAAATTTACTAAAATACCCTTTGAACTAAAGTAATTGTTTATGTTCAAGAAGATGGCAATCTGGCGACTATCATTCAGTTCAATCCTTATATAAAATGGCATTATACACTCTTATTAGATCAAATAGGCCAGTTAAATTAAAATTTTAAGCAATTTTTAGAATCAAATTATAGACGGTCAAAACAATTCTTCAAGGTAAGCAACAACCACTAAACTGACATCAACCCAAATACCAACATCCCCTAGTTTCTGGAGACAAAAATCCAACATAGCTAGGAACAAAAATAATTAATGAAAAGAGAACCAAAACCAATTCTGTTATATCAAACAAGTATCAAATTAATTTTCATTCAAAAGTTTCTAAAGATCTGGCCACCCTTTATTCCATCATCCCTTCCCTTCCCTAATAATAATTCTTCAACCTACAAGTCTTAGCACCTATTGGGTTCTCTCGGAGACTAAAATAAAATTCGATTTGCTCATATAGAAAAGAAACTAAAAGGGGTTCTGGGTTTGACGGAAAACTGTAGAAAAAACTCAATTGGAGGGAAGAACCAAAAAAAGTTAATAAAAAAATATAAAATTCATTGCAAAAAGATAACAACTTTGAGAAACTTGTCAATTGATGGGTTAGGGTTTGCGTAAATAGCCGTCCTGTAGTGGTGACAAGGAGACAATGACGGAGCAGCGGCGAAGAAGAAGGAGGGAGGTCCGTCCATAACCTTGTGACCGTGCAAGGTAGAAGCTTGGAAAACATATGAAGAGGAGGGAAGGAAGCTAGCTTATGAAGAAGATGTTCCACATTTGAAGGGAAGAGGATTCGTGCAGTGGAGAAGGAAGTGGGTTACTGGGTTCGGTGGAAGGAGAAGACGTGCCTGAGAGTGAGGAGTTAGGAAGGACAATTTTGACATTTCATTTGTATTGGTTGGGACAAAAAGTTGTCCCCTGGTTTCCTTAGTAACAAAATTTTATACTTTTGTTCTGTCCTTTATTTTACTTTTGTGCTGTCCTATAAACCAATTTTAAAATCAAACATATAACAAGGTAGTTTGTACTGTGCTGTCCCTTAAAAAATAGCAAATCAAACGAACCCTTAGAATAGAAACCTCCAAGGGCCATTGCGCGAGGAAAATATGGAAGTGAATTATCTGGACATATAAATAGCTTTCTTGTCAAACTTGATCTGCAAAGTCCGAATGGTCTGATCAATTTTCATCATGTGATGCTTTGCTTTTATGGTCACGTTACTCCCTTGAGGACATTCAGACTTATAGAAGCCTCTTCTCCATGATATTTGGAATCGTTGATTATTGAAACAACTTGGTGGTTAGCTATAATGTCATGTGCATTGGGCATCTCTGTGCGTATATGTGCATCCTGAAGTTTTCAACTGATGATTAGGGCAGGAGCTTGGCAATTCAAAGTGCTTTCCTGTTAAATAGACAGCAAATCCTGTATTTAGGCCTCGCATGGGAGTCATCCTTGTGTGAAAGTTTATTTCATCTGCATATAAATGTTTACAATCTAAGCAAAGCAAAATGGGGTATCCCTTTTATTTTATTTTTATAATAATTGATATTCAAGTTAACTTGCCATTGGTTGTTGTATGACAAAATATGGTTTTGGTTGAGATATAAATATATTTGTGAACCTTCACCTAACTGTTTAAGCTTTTAGGAGAGTAGGTGCTTGACATGATATTAAAACCTCCCCCAAATGGTCAAGATTTTGATCCCTTCTGCCCATATTATTCTAAATAAGTTGAATTTCAGGACAAGGGAAAAGGAGCTTGTGCATTGTCCACGTTTCAACTCCAAAGAACTCCCCCATGAGAGGGGGGGTGTTAAAGATACAAACAATTCACGAGTCTTCTAATAGTTTAACCTTTTTGGATAATTGGTCCTCGACAGTTTTTATATCTTGAGTAATGTCAGACATGTCATGGTTAGTCACCAGTTCATCTCCACTTTGTTCTGCCATGCACAGAACATTTGTGTATGCTGGGCTTGATTTTGCATGACATATAGTAATTCATGAGTCTTTATCTAACAGCTTAACCTTTTAGGATAATTGGTCCTCGACAGTTTTTATTAACTTGAGTAATGTCTTTTGATGGTTTGTCACCAGTTCGTTTTCACTTTTTTCTGCCATGCACAGAACATTTTTGTATGCTGGGCTTGATTTTGCAGGGCATATAGTAATTCATAGTTTGTTCACTGCAGTTACCATATGATGAAGGTTTGTCCCTGGCAGATGTTTTTGGACTTCTTGAAGGAAACAGGTGAAGTACAAGTACCTGCTATCTGTTTTCCGTGGTCTTACTTGTTAAACAAAGTGACTAAATCCTACCAAAATCTATTGCAGAAATAGATTAGGGATAGCGGAGTACAGCATCAGCCAATCAACTCTGGAGACTATATTTAATCATTTTGCTGCTAATTCGTGAGATGTCATCAATTCATCATTTTCTTTCATAAAATGCTGCGTAGTGATTGCAATATGTTAGAAAGGTATATAACATTCTGTAATCTATACATGTAAATTAAATGTAGGGCCTTGGGCAAGACTAAGGCCATGTATATTGGAGAGTTGATGATTTATAGTGCCATTGAATTGTAAATAGATAGTCAATTAGAAAATTGTGGCACTAAGGCACTTCTTTTTGGCCATTTGAGGATTGCGAATTTCAATCTTGCTGCTTTAGCGACTTTTGCCATTGTTGAGGATACTCCAGATTAGGATTATCTTCAATTTATCTTGTCGCTCTTGCTCCATTAGCCAATGGAGGAAAGGGGAGGGAGAGAGTATCGCTGAGTCATTTTCATTTTATTTTATTTTGTTGTTTGCTTGATGGGTTTGTTCGTTGTTATGATGCCCACTGCAGCTATCTGATATAGTTGCAATTCTCATTTATGATAACCCGTTTTACATTGGCCAATCTGGTTGAAGAAAATTGAATTGGTTGATCTAAGATTGATTCGAAATGAATGCAAAAGATCTCGAACTTTAGGTTATTCCCAAGTAGAGTCATGCAAACCTTGAAAAATCGCTTGATTTCAGATTAATGTAGAAAGTTTATACTTGGGCTCTTTATGGCACAACTAATTGAAAAGCTGGCTAGCTGAAAGTTGAGAGGTGAGAGTTGAAAGCTGATGTAACAGATTGAATTTGAAATGTTTTGTAAAATTAGCTGATTTGATGCATGTAAAACAATGTAAAATGACATGTTTTTGTGTATGTGTGTGTTTTAAAAAAAATGACAGGCAACAACAGAGAATCATGTATTTTGGAGTGGATCAATTCTGGCAGCATTTTACTCACCAAAGTTATCTAAAGTCGAGTATATGGTCGCCATTGAAGAACATGGCAAAGCTCTGATGATTCAGATCTCTAATAGGAAATCAAGAACCAGAAACACATAATGGAAAACCTTGAATGAAACTTGAGGAAATCCAAAAAATTTCGTAGAAATCAAAGAAGCCCATAGTACAAGCAATCTCATAAATGAAAGAAAACTCAGGATGCTGCAATATCATAAAATGCTTTCAACACATCCGATTACAGAGGTGGATCAGGACGTCGGGTTTATATACAGCAGCTCAACTATAGTTTGTCAGTTAACTATTTAGGAGAAATGATTTTTGAACACAAATGGGACATTATTTGAATACCTGAAAATCGTGATTAATGACGTTCAAAACCGTAGTTAATTATATTCAGTGGATAGTTAATGAGTTGCGAGACTTTGTTATATTTATTAATCATCGATTGAACGTAATTAACCATGTATTTGAACTGTGCTAATCATTCAAATTGTTGTCCTATTTTTGTGTTCAAATAACACAATTGATTTACTAATTCTGCTTTTAGAATAACTAACTCTAATTACTATGAGTTGTTTAGATACAAAATGAATTAATAATAGTATGTGTTTGGTTACACTTCCAGAGACACTAGAAGTGCTTCTGCATCTGTCAAACGTGATTCTGATTAAAAAAAAGAGGTGTTTGGTTGCACGTTTGGAGAAGCAATTTTGCATCAAGAATTAATTCTATTATAAGTAGCTTGGTGTAGTTTTTACTTTTGGATTGAAAAATTACACTAAGTTTTATATCAAACTTACTTTCAAAATAAAAACATCCAAACATAAAATCACTTTACTTCAAACTTAATTGTATTAAAATTAATTCTACAAAATTAATTCCATTCAAAATCACGTTTGTCAAATGCATCCAAACACATTTAAGGTGGTGGCTTAGACTATATAATATGGTTGACCGACATCAGAGTTTACACTATCAATCAGTTACAAATTATTTGATGTGTGACTTTTAAGGTATTAATGATAACAGTCAAATATAATGATGTGTTAATATATAATTGGTTGAGAGTATAAAAAGTATTTAAATTGGATGTCAGTTTAGAAAAAAATTTATACTTACATTGTCTAGTACAAGCTTTTACTTAAAAGAATGTTAAGGAGTACACAGTGACTCTTGCTAGCAGCACAAAGAAACAACCCAAAATCAACAATATCACTCAATATGCGGATATAGCAAAGATAGAAATTAAGCAAAAATAGGTATCACAATCCAATAAAAAAGAAAGTTAAAAGATAAATAAGCCTTACCAAAATGCAAAATATATATATCAAAAGTGGGAGTGATATTATGGGTGTAATTGGGTCGGTTCAATCGGATCTGGAGAGTTTCATCATCCAAACCGATCAAATTTGGTCGGTTCGGATTTGTCAAGTTTTTAACTACGGATCCGAACTGAACCGATGACAATCAGATCGGATCGGTTTGGATCCTCGAATTACCCATTATTTTTTATTTTTTATTTTAACTCCAAAAAATAATAAAAAATACAAAAAAAAAGAATAAAATATACATATTTAATTATTAATTATATTAAATAAATATATAATAATATATTAACATTATATATTATATATATGTATATAAAATAATTAAAAAATTAAATATTTATAGGATTCGGATTGGATCAGATTAGATTTGTAGGATCCGAGACCCGAATCGATCTTGTTCGGATTAGTGTTTTCGGATCCGATCCGATCCGATGATCCGAACCAATCCACCAAAATCGGTTCGGATCCACTGGATTCGCGGATCGGATCGGATCTGCTTACACCCCCAAAGTGATATACTAAAATTTCATTAAAAATATAAGAATTTTACCCGTGTGACGAAGAGACTAAAATTTCAATCTCCTTTCTTCTCTCCGTTGAGCTTTCATCTGTCTATCTTTTTTCTTCTTCTTCGTACAATTACTAAAGTCTCTTTGTTTATGTGCTTTTTCGTTTCTTTTCTTTCAGTTCTTTTTTTAACTTTAAGTTGGTGGGTCCCTCTTGGAGAAGGAATCCACCTAACATTTATGTTTACTAATCGTTACATTTTCTTAATTCATTCAACAGATGGCTTGATTTGGATTAATGTCTCCACTGTCAAGGATATGAAGTTATTTTGCATCCCAGGATTCTAAAGCAAATTGATGTTAGTAATTAACTAGAAACCTTTAAGGTTAATCTTAATTAGACCAAGTAGGAAAGTTTAAGGTCAATCTTTTTAAGGTCTAAGGGATTTGTGCAGGATAGAATAGGAATGAGGTGAATAAGGCTCAAACACCGTTTATACTTGTTTTCACATCTTGAAGGTTTTTGTAAAAGTTTTTCAAATGATTTTCTGTGTACATAAATGATCATGTGTTTTGGCTAATAGATCAGAAGATGTTACACATTTAAAATTCAATTTTAAGCCTAAATTATCAATTAAACGAGTTGCATTCGATTAAATAACCTCTTTAATGTTATCATAATAATTCATTTACTTCAAACAGAGAGCATATGTAATCGATTGTTGGTGTTCAATAATAGATTACCATGATTACGGAATTCGCACATGATCGATTATTAGATTCTTGCACAAAGGATGAAGTATCCTAAGAAGTGAAGAGTGCCCTAAGCCATAGAGAGGGGGAGGTATCTCTCAAATGGAAAACAAAGTGAGGTATCTCTTGAAGTAGTAATGGAGGAGGTATTTCTTCAAGGTTTTAAGACTTTTGCACAAAGGGTAGGGTAACCCAAGAGGTGAAAAGTGCTCTAAATTGTAAAGGTCACAAACGCATCATAAAAACTTGGATTGTCAATCGAAAATCCCGGGTTATTTACTTCGAGAGTGTACGTAAGCCACAAGTAGTGGCTAAGCTAGGATGAATTTTGGTTTGCACGCTCTTCTCCTTATCTCTCTCAATTTGTTTAAGTTGTACATATCTTTCTATGTATTTGTATTATTTTATTTGCAAAGCATATTCAAGTGTTAATTTCTTCTCATATTTTATCCAATCTATCTTAGTTAAGTTTAGCTTGAAGGACAATTGATCACTTGATCTTGTTGGATAAAAGTTTTCCAAAAGTTTTAAAAACTCAATCCACCCCTTCTTGAGTTTAAAGTCTCTTGGTAATATGTTGTGTTGGGCCAATTTAGTTGCAAGCTAATAATTTGCTAGTCCAGCCCTTTGTGGATTGCAAGCCAAACGGGGTTGGTTCGTTGACCCACTTTACTTTTATTTTTTAAAAAATTTACTTCGAATCCATGATAAATAAAAAATAAAATAAATATCACTAAAAAGAAATAAACTTGAAAGAAGGTGATTTGCAACAACTGTAAAAAAAAATATCCTACGCCATTTTGTCTCTTATATATGACACTATAACAGAAAATTACATTACACATGGATCATTCATTTAAATTTTTTAAGTCCCTCTAATATTAAATAAATTTTCTAGCTATATTCATATTCATATGTTGTCACTTGTGATTAACCCTGTAAAACAATGAAGTGTTATAATACAATACATGTTGTGAATATATGCATCAAGTAAATGAGTAAAGGCAAAAAAAAACATGGGCTAGTTCGGGTCAGCTAATTTTATAGTTGGGTTGGGTAAAAATAGCACCGGGTTTGAATTTTTAAGACTTAACTTATATTTTATATTGAGCTAAGTGGGTCAGAATATCGGGTTCGATCCGTTTTGACACCCCTATTAGCAAAAAAACCTTTTAGAAAATCAAAATAAATGTTTTGTAGGATTCAATTTTAATGTGTCGTTAATGTAAAAATTATTTACACTCATTCAATCATGTAAGGATACGTCTTTAAAAATATTTGATTTTAACTATAACTGCCTCCAAAGTCACATGTGTATAATCATATGTAACTGGATGATGATGTAAAATGGAAGTGTAACAACCTTTTAATTATACTTTAAAATCTATAAATTAGAGTCGCCCATTCAATAGAGATATTTCTAAATTTACAAAATCTTGACTTTTGGTATTATTCTATGAAAATAAGATATTTCCACTATACTGATCATATTTCATATACCATGCATCTACCAAAAAAATAAAATAAAAATCATATACCATGTTAATTGACATTATATGAGTCAGGATTCATTGATGTCGGGTGTAGTCTCTTGACTTACACCAAATCTAAATCATTGAACTTAGTTAATCCAACGGATGAAAACATTTCAAACAAAAAATTAAAAATAATTTAAAAAGTCATGTGCCCAACTTTTGTGAAGCTCCCAACTTTCTTTCTCTCACCAGTCAGCACTCACTAGCCCCCAAATCCCTCCCTCTCTTCTTGTCTGTTAGCCACTTCGCAGAGCTCGTCACACTGCCACCAGAGCAGGCCGCGCCCCTTTCTGCAAATTTCAATAAACTTTAATATTGAAAAATCCATTACTGTAAAAGCATTTATCACCTTTGACATAAGTGACTTTTCACCTAAACATTTGATGGCCGAAAAGTTTTCCACTATCTAATCTCAATATGTATAAATGGTTGACCATGAGCAAGCACAGCAATGAAATCAGTTTACATCATTAAATAGTATTTTAAAAAAGTCATCAAACTTGCATGATATCTCTGAATTTGTAAGGAAAAACCGTGACTATAACCAGGAATATTCTTATATATTATTAAGCATTAAACATTAGTCATAGTTATCAGCTTTGCATAGCTGAGCTTATCTCTTTATAACAACTTTCTGTTTATCAGCCTATATATTAGGAAGTTAGTTATGTTTGTTAGCTCTCAAGTTAGTTAAGCTATAGGCTATATATAGATGGTGCCCCTTCTGTACTTGCTATAGGCTATATATAGATGGTGCCCCTTCTGTACTTGTATTCAACTATTATTCAATTCTATATTCAAAGAGGTTTATTCACTATTATGGTATCAGTTTTGTCATACTAAACACAAAGCTTCCGCATTCTTTCTTTTCTTTTCTACCTCCATGTCTTCACCAACCGAAGAAAGCTCTTCCAAAGGGAAAGAACAAGAATCCTCTTCTTCTGGGGATGGCATTGTTCAACCCGATCAATCCCAAAATCCAGCCTCTCCCTATTATCTTCATCCAGGTGAAAACCCTGGTTATGTTCTTGTTTCTCCTCCCCTCAATGAGGATAACTACTACAATTGGAGCAAAGCCATGATTCGGGCCCTCTCTTCTAAAAACAAACTGAAGTTTGTCAATGGCATCATCACCAAACCCGCTGTAACGCCCCGATTTCTGTGTCTTTCTGTAGCAGTAAATACACGTGTTTCTATATTTATTTTTGGTAAAATTCAGAGAGTGATTTTAAATAAAATAAAATCATTTTCTTGTGTTCCCTTACCATAGGAAGTCACGGTTAAATTTTCGGTTGAAAATTCAGATGAAAGCCGGTCTGCGTTTTCACTGCCGGTACAAGTTTACTGAGCAGAAAACCTAATTTTGAACCGTGAACGAAACGGTTAGTGTTTTTGTGATGTTTTGTATGATATTGAAAATTTTCGAAAATTCCTATTCCGGGTCAAAATATAATACTTTATCCGGGCGAAATACGATCGGAAACTTGAACCGGATACACAACGGAGCAGAGTAGGGAGCACAAAAGTGATGAGGTGACATGTGAGAGTGAGGTGACTTACTAGGGGATGGCCTAAGTCACATCCTAAAAAGTGGTCATGATGACACTTTTTGAAATATAACATATTATATTCTAAAAACCCATTTTTCTTTCTCTTCTCAAACCAAACAAGGCACAAGATCAAAACTTGCTCTCCAAGCCCATTCTTCTCTCCTCAATTTCGTGCCTCTCTCTCTCTTCTCTATACATACCCACTTCATTTTCATTTCATCACTTTCTTCTTCTTCTTCCTTTCACACTAAAGTTCCAGCACATAAAGCTTGTGTTTTTAATCACTTTTAAGCTTCAAGTTCTTCACTAAAGTTCATCCTAGCTTCAAGGGTAACATCCTCATACTAATATTTTTCAAGTTCTCTCTTTTATTCCATAGGTTTACTCTATGTTTTCCTTAAGTGTTCTTATTGATCTTTAAACTTCTAAAATCTCTAGAAAATGGTAGAAAAATCCTTTTGAGTTGAAACAAATTGCTATGAACTCCTAATGATCTCTATTTTGATATTCTATGAGCTTGCATCAAGCAAAAATTTCCTTCCCTATTTTCCTAGCTAGGCCGAACCTATGTTGTTGTTGAGCAAGGAAGTTTTGTTTCAATTTTTGAAGTATGACCATTGATTTGAACTCTTTAGCACCTATTGTTGTTGAATCTAGAAGCTTGAAAAGTTTGAAAATCCCTAACTCATTTTATGATTCTTGGCCGAAATCCCTAAGCTAGTGGCTTAGATGGATTTTTGTTCAATCTTTGTCTAATGGTCATTGATTTGAACTCTTTTGTACCTTTAGTTGTTAAATCCAAGAGCTTGAAAAGTTTAAAAATTTCTAGCCTATTTTACACCTCATGGCCGAAACCCTAAGTGTCTAAACTTAGTGGGATTTTTGTTCAATCCTTGTTAAATGATCATTGTTATTGAATCTCTAATACTTAAGGATCATTAATCCATGAGTTTGAGAAATTGGAAATCCCTAACCCTATTTTTATACTATGGCCGAACCTAGACCTTAGGTGGATGAGATGTTTTGGTTATTTTTAACTTGTGTTATGTGTTGGAATATTTAGAGTTCCGTCGCGAAGCAAGACGAGGAAGATCGTAGCACTTAACAAAGAACGAGAGACCTTGTTTGCTTTGGAATCAAGTAAGGGGAGCTTACCTGAGGGATTTTCTCCCGATAGCTATATGTTATTGTTTGTGGTCTGTTGAGTTGTTTGAGTTTTATTGTGATTTCCCAAGTTTATCTGATGTGGTTAAAATTATCTGTTTTGCATATCTGAGCTTGATGATTTATTTGTAGAAATGTGTTATAGCTTTGAGATATGGCATGAACTGTATTATTTGAGATGATGTTGTTGGAACCAAAATAGTTTGGATTAAATAATCTCTAGGTTTTGATGTTAACAATGAGAATTAAATTTGTGTAGCAAAGTGTTAATGCTTTAAATCTAACAAGTGCCTTTAGTCTTAAAGAATCTCTGTTCTTATAAGCTAAATATGTTAAGTCTATTTTCCTTGCAAATCCGCGTCCATGTGTTTTATATTGAATATCTTATGCTGAAAGAGTGGTCGAGTCCACTCTATCAAGGATCTCCTTTTAACTCAAGTGCCACGTCAGTGGACGAGCGCTTGAATGCTTTTAGTGGACGGAGAATTTCTCTTGGTGTAGACGAGAGCTTCTCTCTAATAATAACCTCAGTCTGCTATTGCCACGTCACTGGACGGAGACTTTAGATATTACAAGTACTGGCAAGACCGATGTTTTAAGTAGACGAAGTTTTGGTTGCCACGTCAGTGGACGGAGCCTTAAAACTCTTATTGCTTATCGTGCCTTTACTCTCGTTTGTTGGACGAAGATTTTCTTAAGCATTTATACCAATCTGAACCAAAGCGAATTTATTTCTTATGATTGATTTTCTTTTCATTTATAATGGTTCTTCTCTCTCTGTATTAACGGTTCGCATTGCCTTGTTTCATTGAGAGAAACATAGTACAAATAAGGACTTGCAAAAAAGCAGAATAGTACAATGCAAAACGATTGTACCCTGTCACCTTTTACGCTGATATAGTTGGAACTTGTACAAAGGAGGCAAAACTGTTTTCAAGCTGCTTTTGCTCAGAGGTGTGCTTTTACATGCAAGAATTTGTCTCACAGTACAAAGGCCTCGAGCCAGCTGAGTCTCAATGGATATTTACTGGGTTGACTCTATTACTAAACGGGAATTTCAAATACAACCGTTGAAGATTCTGAAGAGAAGATCAAGGACCCTATAAATAGAAGACTAAAGCTTTTGAAGAAACAACTTTTGCGCATACAAAGAAATATCAAGAAATCTCTTGAGAAGCGAATACTCTCTTATTCATTCAAAAAGCAAAAGTCTGTAATATTATAGTTTGAATTCTTGCTATAATATTTATCTGATCTTAAACTTTCATACTCTCACATATAGTGAGTTAGAAGATCAAAGAAATCAAAACTCTTTATTAGAGATAGAGCCTGAAGAGGCTTGGTAAGAAAGAAATACTTGTGAGCCTGGAGAGGTGTTGAATACTTGGTGTAATCTATTTGAAAATAGTGGAAAAATCCTTCAAGTAGAAGGGACTGGACGTAGCTCTTGGTTGGAAGAGAGTGAACCAGGATAAAACATCTTGTGTAAATCTTCTAATCCCTTATCTCTTTGGTTTTACGTATTTATACTAACTGTGGGGATTTGAACTTGAATTTGTTAATCCTTCAAAAGACTTCTTTTCTGTGTGCTTTATTCTGCCTCCTTATTTTTGTGTGAGAAAATCTTTTTGAAAAGGCTGTTTTCGAAAAATATTAACAAACACAATTCAACCCCCCCTTCTTGTGTTTGCCTGTGTCAACTTCAGTTGGTATCAGAGCTCAGCCTCGAAAGGGTTGAGCATCTAACAAGTGCTGAGGAAGTACGATCCTATCACCATGGATGCAGAAGGACAAGCTATCAACAGACCTCCACTCTTTGATGGAACAGATTACGACTATTGGAAGAAGAGAATGATGGCGTTCCTAGATGCACAGAACCTAGACATCTGGGAACTGATAGAGAATGGCTACACTGAGCCAAGAGGTGAAAATCAAGCAGTACTGGCTAGAGCAGATTGGAGTGTTGATCAAAAAGCCAAACATCAACTAAATCTCCAAGCCAAACATTACTTGATGTGTGCTATTACCAGATCAGAACATGATAAAGTTCACAGCTGCAACACAGCAAAAGAAATCTGGGATACACTGGCTCTCGCCCATGAAGGCTCATCACAAGTGAAGGAGTCAAAGATAAGCATGCTGGTTCACCAGTATGAGCTCTTCAAGATGACTGATCATGAGTCTATAGATCAGATGTTTGGAAGATTTCAAACAATAACAAACAGTCTCAGATCTCTGGGAAAAGTATATGAGAATAGGGATCATATCAGAAAGATTCTGAGAAGTCTCTCCAAGCAGTGGAGACCGAAGGTCACTGCTATTCAAGAAGCTAAGAATCTGAATACTCTCTCTCTGGAAGAACTTCTAGGATCATTAAAAGTTCATGAACTTGAACTAAATGAGGAAGACAATTCCAGAAAGGGAAAGTCCATTGCTTTAAAGGCAAAGAAAGCAAGTTCTTCAAAAGTTCTCAAAGCTGCTGAGTCTTCAGATGATGCTGAACCTTCAGACACTGATGAAGGATCAGATGAAGATGAACTATCTTTCATCTCCAGAAAGATACAACATATGTGGAGAAGAAAAAATAATTTCAAGAGAAAGCCATTCAACAAGAAATTTTCTAAGGAGAAATCAGACTCCAAAGAAAAAGGTCCATCTTTGTGCTTTGAGTGCAAAAAGCCAGGACATTTCAAAGCCGACTGCCCTGACCTAAAAGAAAAGAAGAAGTTCTTTAAGAAAAAGAAGGGTTTAATGGCTACATGGGAGGACTTGGACTTATCCTCATCAGATGAGGAAGAGGAAGCAGAGGAAGAGGCAAACATTTGCCTCATGGCAGACACATCATCAGAGAATGAGTACACTGATGATGATGGGGTAACAGATTCTGAACCTTCAACTCTCAAAAATGCCTTTGATGAATTACTGCATGACTCATCCATATTGTCTCATGAATACAAAAGCCTTAAAAAGAAGTTTGCAAAATTAACCAAAGAATATGATAGAGTCTGCATGGAAAAACAAAGTTTGCTTCAAGAAAATGATAAGCTAAAATCAGAGAATGTCAGTCTAACTGACAAATCTGAATGTGAGCCTGACAATTCTTGTGAAGTTGCAAAACTAAAACAAGATGTAAAATACTTGACAGACTCTCTGTCAAAACTGGTAGGAGGCTCAGATAAGCTTAGTCTTATCCTAAGGTATTCTAGGTCACCCTTTGATAAATCTGGCCTTGGTTATGACAATAAGAAGCATGAGGCATCTTACATTAAGTCAAAACCACCTATGCAGCAAAGAGCTTCAAAAGCTCCAGCTAGGTATGCAAAAACCAAATCTGGCCCGTCCAACACCTTTTGTAAAGTGTGTGGAAAAAGTGGGCACTCTACATCTAGATGCATACATAATAGGCATACTAAATATTCTCGTCCAAAGAAAACTAACATGAAAGGACCCAAGTCAGTTTGGGTACCTAAGAACAAGATAATACCTGTTGCAGATCTGCTTAACAACAGGAAAGAAACAAACATCTTGGTACTTGGACAGTGGATGCTCACGTCACATGACGGGAGAAAAGTATATGTTCCAAGACCTTAAACATAAGGGTGGTGGCTGGGTGACATTTGGAGGAAATCAGAAAGGAAAGATCACTGGTATAGGTAAAATCGGTAAACATCCTTTTCCCTCCATTGATAATGTTCTTTTGGTGAATGGTTTAAAACATAATCTACTGAGCATAAGTCAATTATGTGACAGTGGATATGATGTTTCTTTTAATAAGAACATGTGTTATGTCAAGAAAAATGATGGATCAATTTTATTCACTGCTAAGAGGCAAAACAATTTATACAAAATTGACTTGGAGGACCTCTCAAATCAAAGTGTCTCATGTTTAGTGTCCATTGAAGATGAACGTTGGATTTGGCATAAAAGGCTAGGTCATGCAAGCTTGAGATTAATCTCAAAGCTAAATAAGCATAACCTCGTGAGAGGATTACCAAACCTTAAATACAAATCTGATGCTCTCTGTGATGCATGTCAGAAGGGAAAACAAGTCAAGGGTTCTTTTGAATCTAAGAATATTGTAAGTACCAAGAGACCACTAGAACTGCTACACCTTGATCTTTTTGGTCCAACAAGGACTGCTTCTATCAGTGGTAAGAAATATGGTCTAGTCATTGTGGATGACTATACTAGATGGACATGGGTTATGTTCCTTGCTCACAAAGATGAGTCTTTCAAGGTCTTTTCTGTATTCTGCAAACGTGTACAGAATGAAAAAGGGATGTGTATAGCTTCAATCAGAAGTGACCATGGGGGAGAATTTGTCAATGAGCTATTCAATGAGTTTTGTGAAGAAAATGGAATTCAACACAACTTCTCAATACCAAGAACACCGCAGCAAAATGGTGTGGTAGAGAGAAAGAACAGATCTCTTCAAGAGATGGCTAGGACTATGCTCAATGACAATTCTGTCCCTAAGCACTTCTGGGCTGAAGCTGTGAACACTGCCTGCTACATTCAGAACAGAATATACATTAGACCAATTCTGAGTAAGACTCCCTATGAATTGTGGAAAGGCAGAAAACCCAACATATCTTATTTTCATCCTTTTGGATGTAAATGTTTTATTTTAAATACAAAAGATCAACTTGGTAAGTTTGATGCAAAGGTAGACAATGGAATTCTTCTAGGATTTTCTGAAACCTCAAAAGGATTTAGAGTGTATAACTCAAGAACTTTAACAGTAGAAGAATCTATACATGTTAGATTTGATGACAAACAGCCTGATAAGAAACTATCAGAGCTAGATGAAAGTTTTGCAGATCTTAACTTAAACATCTCAGGAGAAACAAAAGAAGTTAAAACTGATGATCCAGTTGAAGACCCTTCTCATCAACCAGAAGCATCCACCTCTCAACAAGACAATGCTCAGAGAACTTGGCATTTCAAGAATTATCATCCACCGGATCAAATCATAGGAAATCCAAGCGATAAGCTAAGAACCAGATCAACCTTCAGAGAGCAAGAAGACTCTGCATTGGTGTCTGAACTGGAACCAAAAACTGTAGACGAGGCTCTGCTGGACAATGGTTGGATTTTGGCAATGCAAGAAGAGCTGAATCAGTTTGAGAGGAATGAAGTTTGGACTCTGGTAACCCTACCTAAGAATAAATCTGTTATAGGAACAAAATGGGTTTACAGAAACAAGCTTGACGAAAATGGTAAGGTTATAAGAAATAAAGCAAGATTGGTTGCACAAGGTTATTCTCAAGAAGAAGGTATAGACTATACTGAAACCTTTGCACCCGTTGCAAGATTGGAAGCAATCAGAATTTTACTCTCATTTGTTGCACATCATAATATTATGCTTTTTCAAATGGATGTAAAAAGTGCTTTTTTAAATGGTTTTATCAATGAAGAAGTTTATGTTATGCAACCACCGGGTTTTGAGAGTGAAACCCAACCTGAACATGTATACAAGCTTAAGAAAGCTTTATACGGCCTAAAACAAGCCCCAAGAGCTTGGTATGATAGGCTAAGTTCTTTTCTAATGGATAATGGTTTTGTCAGAGGAAAGGTTGACACTACCTTGTTTAGAAAATCAATTAATTCCAACTTCATTGTAGTACAGATTTATGTAGATGATATTATATTTGGTGCTACTAATGAATCTTTGTGCAAAGAATTCTCAAAGCTAATGCAGAAAGAGTTTGAAATGAGCATGATGGGAGAACTCAAATTCTTTCTTGGACTTCAAGTCAAACAATCTATGGACGGGGTGTTCATCCATCAAACTAAGTACACAAAGGAACTTCTCAAAAAGTTTAAGATGGATGATTGCAAACCTATGAACACACCTATGCATCCCACGTCCACACTGAACAAAGATGATAAAGAGAAAAAGGTAGATCAGAAGATATACAGAGGTATGATTGGATCTCTCTTATATCTAACTGCTTCTAGGCCTGATATAATGTTCAGTGTTTGCTTATGTGCTCGTTTTCAATCTGATCCTAGAGAATCTCATTTATCAGCAGTTAAAAGAATTTTTAGATATTTAAAAGGTACTACTAATCTTGGTCTGTGCTTTAAGAAAGATGGAGACTACAGATTAGTTGGCTTTTGTGATGCTGACTATGCTGGAGATAGAATTGAAAGAAAAAGCACCAGTGGGGGATGTCACTTCATTGGAACTAGTCTAGTATCGTGGTCAAGCAAAAGGCAGAGTACCATTACTCTATCAACTGCTGAAGCAGAATACATATCAGCTGCAAACTGCTGCTCACAACTTCTCTGGATCAAACACCAATTGGAGGACTACAATGTGTTTGTAAGTAGTATTCCACTAATGTGTGATAATACTGCTGCAATTAATCTGTCTAAGAATCCAATTCTTCATTCTAGGGCTAAGCATATAGAAATCAAACATCATTTTATCAGAGACTATGTGCAAAAGGGTGTTTTTGATGTTCAATTTGTAGATACTGACCATCAATGGGCAGATATCTTTACTAAACCTCTTGCTGAGGACAGATTTATTTTTATCAGAAAACATCTTAACATGTTGTATGTGGTTTAATATGGTATATGTATTGATTGCATGTTTTATCTGTGCGTCCACTGGTTTTGGCGTCCAGAACTTGTGTAGTCTACGCGTCCACTACTGATGGTGTGCCGCGTCCACTACTTATGTTTTTGTGCGTCCACCCTCAATCTTATGTGGACCCAATCTAACATACATTTGTTTTTTAAATATTTGCATCTTTATATATCTGAACTCAGTTATCTTAAAACATTTGTTTTTAATCATTTCCTTGCTGAGTCAGCGACTTCCATCAATCCCATCGTAACCTTTTTACGGTCCCAAAATACCAACGCCGTTTTTTCACTAAAGTCTTGTCTAATCAATCTTTTCTTTTTGAAAACTGTTGGTATTCGAAAACTCTTTAAAGGTAACTCCTTTCCCTCTGAAAAACCTTTCGCTACTCTTCATCTTTGATATCTTCTCTCCAAAAATTTTTCAAACTCTCCTTCTTCAAACCTAAACCTGTACTCAAGAACTCAACAATGGCTTCAACCTCAACTCCCGAGCCTGCCTATGTTACTGACATCCTTAATATCGCTGCTGAACATCATTTCAACTTTGAAATTCTGTGTGAGTATAACTTGGATGTAAGCAAGTTCATCAACGCTGCTGGTTGGGATGGTTTGTTTCTGGAAAAGGTCTCGATTTATCCAGACTTAATAAGGGATTTCTGGAGGAAACCAACGATTACTAAAACTGAGGTAGTAGGGTTTGTTCAAGGCAAGAAGATAACTGTCTCTGAGAAGACTATTTCTGATGCAATCGTATGTGCCCAAGAGGGTTTAATCATGACAGAAAACTGGGAAGAAGATCTTGGTGGTATAGAAACCATCGCGGTTACACTGATGCGAGATGACACAGTGAGGACTCACTCCTGGAAGTCATCTGAAATGAAGGATCACATCAGGATTCTTCATCAGATTCTGAACAAGACAGTGCTTCACAAGGCAGGGTCTAAGGACAACCTTTCTGCCCTTCACAAGTTCTGTCTTTGCAACTTGGTCTATGAGACTAAAATAAACCTTCCATGGATCCTGTTTCATCGCTTCAAGGATGCCATTGCAAACAGAGAAACCGCCTCCCACATCACCTACTCTCATCTTCTATCAAAAGTCTTCAAGCAGCAAGGCTTGTATGACTACTTAGATGCAAAACCTCAAGAAGAACAAGACAAGATCTTTCGTTCGAAGGGGATGCAAGCTGCCATTTTTGGAAAAAGCAACCTAAGCAGCATGCACCTTGACACATACAAGCTTGTTGAAATGTCAAAGCAAGAAGAGAAAATGAAAATTAAGGAAGAAGCAGTTGAGGCCAACAATGCAGCTATTCTTGGTCTCAAGAGAGGAACTAGAAGGAAAACTGTGGCTGTCAGAAAGCCTGCTCCTAGAAGGCCTACCAGAGGCATTGTTATCAATGAGCCTGGGGATGAGGCCCCTCAACCTGTTCCTCGACCTGCTCCCAAGAGAGCTAGAAAGCTGGTTCTTCCTCAAGATGATGATGAAGATGACAATGTTCCTCTGGGAACAGTTTTAAAGAGGAAAGCAGCTGCTGTTGTTGATACTGCTGCTGTGCCTACCAAGAGGAGGCAACCTGCAAGGAAAGCAAGAACCTTTGCAGCCTCTGAGGTAAACACATCTTCTGATGTTCCTACTAATGCTGTGAGTGATGATGCCCCTGCTCCGAGTGGAAACTTTTTTGATAATGTATATAGACCTTCTTTACCCACACCTCAACCCTCACCACAAAGAGAACAACCTGACCAAACCTCAAATCCTTCTTCACCACAAAATAGCCCAACTCAATCAACCACACCTCAACCTACACCACTCAAAACCCTCTTTCCACCCATAATTCCTGACTCAGATCCTTGGTTTCATCAAGAGGATGATGGAATCTGCAGAGGTGCTCCCTTCCCTAAACAACTAAGAAAACTCTTTCCACCAATTATTCCCCCATCCACTATTTTTGCCAATAGGTCTGAGAACTGGGCTCAGGTTAAGAGGAATTGGAAAATTCTGTTCCATACTCACCAACCTGACCCTGAAATTAACCTTGAAACTCCTTTAACAAGGTGGTACTCCCATCCAGATTATGACTTTGAACCCTATGAGGAGTATCCCTGGACCACAAAATACCCAAACTCTCAGCCCCCTAAAGGTCCCTTTCCCTCCGAGATGCACAACCAACATGGCCCTCTCCTAACCCATCTACCCCTCAACCGCTTTCCCCAAAGGAAAATTTACCCAAACCTACAAAAAAAAACCCACCATTGATTCCTCACACTGTAGGGGTAGCACGGCACATCATTCCCGTATGGGAAACTGATCCTAAGAGGAACCATCTGCCTTCCTTACCTGAGAAGAGAGCTCGATCATCTAGGCACGTTCCAATTATTCTGGATGCAAACACAAAATGGATGAAATTTGAGCATCCCAGCATCTATGGAAGTGCTTCAGACCCTTTCGCAGATCAACTGATCTACAACATTCTGAAGTGGGAGTTCAGCTACTTCCAGATTGAGAGAGCTGCACGTTGGATTCCTATCACATGGCTGAGACACCATAAGGAAACTCGAGTAGGCATTGCTCCCTACCCCATCTGCCCAAGGCTTGGCATGATAGACCTCAACAAAGACAAAGACATGAGGTGCAAAAGAAATAAAGGAGTCATGCCTGAAGCTCACTCTGCCATTCTGGACTTGTCTCAGGAACTCTTTGATCACTCCGAGCTTGACTTCTATCTATATATGGAGGATGTGCAGAACATTGGAGAGATGAAGGCTGCAGACTTCTGGTTATCTCACATCATCCACTGCACCAGGGAAGCTTCTTCTTCTGGTTTGACTCAAGAAGAGAAGAAGGAAATTCCTAAGTACAGAGGAAAATGTGGCCTATCCAAAGTAAGGCACATGATCTACAAAGATCTGTGGGGACTTCCTATTACCAGCAGGGATGTGGAGGAAATTATTCCTATCCACTGGGCAAAGGATTTACCTCAGAAACCTATTACAGTTGCCACTGCACCTCCAGCAACATCTTCCTCAGATCAGGCAGCCCAAGAATTGATTGTAGAAGGCCCTGAACTTGATGAGCAACTGTCTTCTCAGCCTACTTCAGTTGAACCTCCATCTGCACAAGCTAAGCAGTCTGCTGAGGCTGGTGTCTCTAAGCAAGGAACTGAGTCTGCTAAGACTTCTTCTCAACCATTAGCTCTTGCTATGGTCAGAACAGCAGCCCAAGCTCAAGACACTGTCTCTGACACTGCTGAGAGCTCAAGACAACTTACCTTGCCACCCAATCTTGACGACATCATTGGGAAAATTGTTGATGATAAGGTTGGCAAGATAGTTGAGGAAAAGACTGAGCAGATGGCTCAACAGCTTGAAGAAAGGGTGCAGAAGCAAGTTCAAGACTCTCTGGCCCCTACAAATGCAGTGATGAATCAAATGCTGGCTCTGATTTTGGAGTTTCAAAGGAATCAAAATCCACAGCCTAACCAACCACCTCCTCCACCACCTCCTTCTACTTAAAATTTTTTTTCTCTGTCTTTATCCTTTTATTTGCTGACAATGATGGTCCACTCCCTTTTGCCTTTTTGTCTGATGACAAAATAGGGGGAGAAAGGAAAGATTAAATTTTATTATACAGAGATTTTTAAAAGTACATAGTTGTCTGCATATGCATAACTATTTGCTGATACTATGCCTTAACATTTTCTTTTTTGAATTCTAAATGTTTAATAGGCTGCTATCTTGATTTGTTAATCAATTTTATTGCATATGAGACTTAGCTTATTATGCCTTAACTGCTTTTATCTGATGACTGCCTTGTCTTAGGGGGAGCCTTGTAAGCTCTCTTAAACTTTGCAAAATAAATTTAATTAGTTTTTGTCATCATCAAAAAGGGGGAGATTGTTGGAACCAAAATAGTTTGGATTAAATAATCTCTAGGTTTTGATGTTAACAATGAGAATTAAATTTGTGTAGCAAAGTGTTAATGCTTTAAATCTAACAAGTGCCTTTAGTCTTAAAGAATCTCTGTTCTTATAAGCTAAATATGTTAAGTCTATTTTCCTTGCAAATCCGCGTCCATGTGTTTTATATTGAATATCTTATGCTGAAAGAGTGGTCGAGTCCACTCTATCAAGGATCTCCTTTTAACTCAAGTGCCACGTCAGTGGACGAGCGCTTGAATGCTTTTAGTGGACGGAGAATTTCTCTTGGTGTAGACGAGAGCTTCTCTCTAATAATAACCTCAGTCTGCTATTGCCACGTCACTGGACGGAGACTTTAGATATTGCAAGTACTGGCAAGACCGATGTTTTAAGTAGACGAAGTTTTGGTTGCCACGTCAGTGGACGGAGCCTTAAAACTCTTATTGCTTATCGTGCCTTTACTCTCGTTTGTTGGACGAAGATTTTCTTAAGCATTTATACCAATCTGAACCAAAGCGAATTTATTTCTTATGATTGATTTTCTTTTCATTTATAATGGTTCTTCTCTTTCTGTATTAACGGTTCGCATTGCCTTGTTTCATTGAGAGAAACATAGTACAAATAAGGACTTGCAAAAAAGCAGAATAGTACAATGCAAAACGATTGTACCCTGTCACCTTTTACGCTGATATAGTTGGAACTTGTACAAAGGAGGCAAAACTGTTTTCAAGCTGCTTTTGCTCAGAGGTGTGCTTTTACATGCAAGAATTTGTCTCACAGTACAAAGGCCTCGAGCCAGCTGAGTCTCAACGGATATTTACTGGGTTGACTCTATTACTAAACGGGAATTTCAAATACAACCGTTGAAGATTCTGAAGAGAAGATCAAGGACCCTATAAATAGAAGACTAAAGCTTTTGAAGAAACAACTTTTGCGCATACAAAGAAATATCAAGAAATCTCTTGAGAAGCAAATACTCTCTTATTCATTCAAAAAGCAAAAGTCTGTAATATTATAGTTTGAATTCTTGCTATAATATTTATCTGATCTTAAACTTTCATACTCTCACATATAGTGAGTTAGAAGATCAAAGAAATCAAAACTCTTTATTAGAGGTAGAGCCTGAAGAGGCTTGGTAAGAAAGAAATACTTGTGAGCCTGGAGAGGTGTTGAATACTTGGTGTAATCTATTTGAAAATAGTGGAAAAATCCTTCAAGTAGAAGGGACTGGACGTAGCTCTTGGTTGGAAGAGAGTGAACCAGGATAAAACATCTTGTGTAAATCTTCTAATCCCTTATCTCTTTGGTTTTACGTATTTATACTAACTGTGGGGATTTGAACTTGAATTTGTTAATCCTTCAAAAGACTTCTTTTCTGTGTGCTGTATTCCGCCTCCTTATTTTTGTGTGAGAAAATCTTTTTGAAAAGGCTGTTTTCGAAAAATATTAACAAACACAATTCAACCCCCCCTTCTTGTGTTTGCCTGTGTCAACTTCAGATGTTGATGTGAACATTACACTGTTGTGGATTGTTGTCTGAGAAGCCTGACATTCGTCAGTGCTCAATCAATTATTGAGATAAAAGCCTTAAAAAGCCTTATGAGGAATTTTGATAATGATAATATTTAGTTGACATTTTCTTTTGATAAAAGAGAAAGTAATGGATAATCACAAGGATGAAATCGTAAAAATATTTCAGTACGTTATCTTTTCAAAATGTAGATGAAAAGTTATTTTAAGAAATTTGTGTGTCAATTTCTTTTAATGAAAGAAGAAGAATAAGAATGGAATTAAGAAGGGAATATATTTTAGTACGTTATTATTTTCAAGAATGAAGTGGAAAATCAATTTTAAGAACTAATTGTAAAATATTTTTTTTAAGCTAGAGGAAAATCTTTCTTAAAATGATTTGATTATAAGTGAAAACAATTTTAAAAGTATGTTTTATGAAGGGGAACTTTTGAGAAATGTTGACAATATTTTAGAAAGGAGTTGAAAGGATTTTTAACAATGTTCTAAAGATGGTTTGGAAGAAAAAGAAGGATTTCAAAAGCAAATTGGTTTCTTTATAATTTAGCATTTTACAAATGAATTTCCAATGAAAAGAATTTCTGGAAAAACCTACTTTTGTAAATATTTCGGCAAGCTTGGATAAGTTGCTGATGTTTCAATTTGTATTTGTGTTTCACTGAACGAAAAAGAATAAACACATTGAAATGTGAATCTAGTATACGAGACGTCGGATACTAGTATTCTGTAATATACACGTAGATCTTGGATCCGTGTCACGTTGTTGTGGACTTCATGTCCTAATCACGTTGTTATGGACTTCGTGTCCTAAATCACGTTGTGATGAACGTTGTTAAAGGTGAATGTTGTTTTCTATGACCACAAGCCTAAGACTGGTGCATCGGTTCAAGGCGTTGTGACTGAGCACTCGGACTTCGCGTCCCGTGTTGATGTTGGAAAAATCTTAAGAGTTAAAGATTTATGAATAGTCGTTAGCCTTTGAGCTTCGACAACGAAAGAGAATGAACACAAAGAAAATGTTGAGAACAATTGTTTTTACATGCATTTTAGGCAGACGTGCCTCACGTGGATAGGAGTGATGCCTTGATGATCAGGTATTCACAATACGATGGATCACTGCATCCTGGGATGGGACAGTGTGTTATTAAATCCATGAGCATGGAATACTGCATCCTGGGATGGGACAGTATGCTATGGATGTTTAGTCACTTAACGTGATGCCAAAGTGGTGGTGATTTGAGTTTGATCAACTCATAGAATGATGATGGGATCTCATGAGATTAAGTTAGAGCCTGGATATTGAAGTGTCATGCATGTTTTTATAAAACCCATGACTGATCGGGTATGAGACCCCTTGATATAATACTGTCTGTGGCAAGAATTCTATGATATATGACTTTACATGTTATCTGATGTTTTGTGTTACGCATGTGGTTATCGCGTTTAAATCCATATATTGGTGTCTCACCCTTACAAATATATCAGGTTTCTTCTGGTCTCGTTGTTGTACCTCGGTACCCTAATACAGACGGTGCAGAGGAGTTTCTCTAAGTCACTCAGAGACTTAGGTCTAGAGGTTTGAGGGATTATTCGATCGTGGAATGACCACGGGGGTCTTTTCAATAAATGTCTTGTAAAAGAGACCAGCTTAGGAGTCTTGGTCAGGTTATGTACTTGAAAAGTGGTATTATACTTTAGTTTTTGGTTAAATTTTGTTTCTCTTTTCTTTAAAATTGAAACTTGTGAGAGAAGTTGTATGTCGTGGTGACTCTGTTATGAATGTGATTTTACTGTTTAGATGTATGTATCTTGGTACTTTAAGAGTTACCTGCAGAAGAAAATTTTTTATACCCCAGTTTTCTGACTTATGAGAAAATAACTTTCCGAAAACAACCAGCAAATTACTTTTAATTTATTCTCCACACGTGTTCCAATGTAATGCCCAGGGAGGGCGTTACACCCGCTGCTGATGATTCTGTTTTTGAGGCATGGGAAAGATGCAATCATATTGTGGTTTCTTGGATCACACGCACTCTCTCCCCCAACATCTCTCAGAGTTCAGCTTCTTTTGACAATGCTCGTGATCTTTGGCTTCATCTTAAGGAAAGATTCACCAAGGGCAACCACTTTCGGATGTCTGATCTTCTCCAAGAACTTCACTCAATGAAACAAGGTGATCGTTCTCTTTCTTCTTATTTCACTGATATGAAGATTCTTTGGGATGAGTTGGAGTTCTTACGCCCTACACCAAGGTGCTCTTGTGCCACTGTGTGCACTTGTGATCTTAGCAAATCAGTTGACTCATACAAAGATAAAGAATATGTCATTTGTTTCCTCAAAGGACTCAATGATTCATTTGATGTTGCTCGATCCCAAATTCTTCTTATGGATCCTTTGCCCTCAATTACCAAGACCTTTTCTTTGGTTCTTCATCAAGAAAAGCGTGGCAGCAGTCTTTCTTCTGATTCTCCAGCATTTGCAGCCATCACAACTTCTCAGGGTCGAGGCTCTTCAGCTCAGGGAAGAGGTCGTGGCCGCAATTCAAATAAACCAATGCAATGTACATATTGCAACAAGAACAATCACACTGTGGAAAACTGCTACTTCAAACATGGTTTTCCACCTGGCTATAGGACCAAGACTCAATCTACAACTCTGCATCTATCTTCTGCCACTCCTGAAACTGTTTCTACCAATATGCAGCCTGCATCTGTTGACCACTCTTCACCTTTGACCCGGGCTGATTATCAATATCTGGTTTCTTTGCTTCACGCTTCAAAATCAGATAGTTCTTCTTCAGTGAAGTACTCATCATAAATCTAACAATCCTGACACTTCTCATATTGTCTCCACTGTGACTAAGTCAGGTATATCTTTAAATTCTTCTTCTTCTTCTTTTTGGATCTTGGATACTGGTGCTTCAGATCATGTCTGTCCACATCATAATCTGTTTAGCACTTTTTATTCAATTTCCCCAATTTCAGTCAAACTGCCTAATGGCACAATGACTGTTGCTACACACTCAGGATCCATTTCTCTGACTTCTTCTTTAACCCTATATAATGTTTTGCATATTCCATCATTCCATTTTAATTTGATTTCAGTTTCTAAGCTAACTCAACATTACAATTGCCAACTCATTTTCTCACCCTTTTCTTGTGTTATTCAGGACATGTCTACCCAGAAGATGATTGGGCATGCTGAAGTACACAACCATCTCTACATACTTCAGCAATCCTCACCCATTACTTCTTTACCTAGCAATTTAGATTCTTCTTTTTCTGTTTCTGCTGTAACTCATGCTAATAATGCATCTAGCAAACCATCTATCTCTTTTGATTTGTGGCATTCAAGGCTTTGTCATCCATCCTTGACTGTTTTAGCACAAATTTGTATGCAATTTCCTTATGTTCATCTTAATAAAAGTCTTGTATGTGACTCTTGTCATTTAGCTAAACAATGCAAATTGCCTTTCCCTATTAGCACTTCTTCCTCCCTTAATGCTTTTGACTTGATCCACATGGACATATGGGGTCCTTTAAGCATATGTTCTTTTCAAGGACACAAATATTTTCTCACTATTGTTGATGATTTTACTAGGCATTCTTGGATTTATCTAATGCACTCTAAATCTGAAACTAGACAATGCATCAATACCTTTATTACCTATGCTTCTAATCAATTTTCTGCTAAAATTAAGACTATAAGAACAGATAATGGCAGTGAATTCAATATGCCTACTTTTTACTCCTCTTTAGGCATCCTACATCAAACTTCTTGTATTGAGACACCTCAACAGAATTCTGTTGTTGAAAGAAAGCACAGGCACCTTCTTAATGTCACTCGTGCCTTACTTTTTCAATCCAAACTTCCAAAAGCTTTTTGGTCTTTTGCAGTTTGTCATGCTGTTTATTTAATAAACAGAATGCCAACTCCTATTCTTCATCAAAAGACTCCCTTTGAAATATTGCATGGTGTTCCTCCTACATATCTTGATCTTAAAGTTTTTGGTTGTTTAGCTTATGCTTCTACATTAACTCAACACAGAACTAAACTTGATCCAAGAGCAAGGAAATGCCTCTTTCTTGGATATAAACCAGGCACCAAAGGTTACTTACTTTATGACTTGCACACTAAGGAAACTTTCATTTCTAGAAATGCCATCTTTTATGAATCTTTATTTCCTTATTGTGGTTCTGTTTCTCACAATGTTTCTGCCTATACTGATGACAGTTCTACTTTAGACAATATATTTCTTTTTGATATTCCTCACATCTCTTCTCCTAGTTCTGTTCCTATAATACCTGCAGTTAATCAAGACCAAGCCCCTGCTGTTCCTCAGCCTGCTCAGTCTGCCAATATTGATCAAGCACCTGATGTCTCTGTGGTTAGACAATCCACTAGACCAAAGAGAACACCTACCTACCTACAGGATTTTCATTGCAATGCAGTTTCTAGTGCATCCACTGCTTCTTCTAGTGTTGCACATCCTTTATCTTCTGTTCTCACTTATGATAACCTTTCTTCTTCTCACTTACATTTCATCTTATCTATTTCAGCCAATGATGAACCAAAAACATATAAACAGGCCATTATACACAGTCATTGGCAAGAAGCTATGCAGAGTGAACTTCAAGCCCTACATCAAAATTCCACTTGGACAGTCACATCTCTACCATCTGGCAAGAAGCCAATAGGATGCAAATGGGTTTATCGCATCAAATATAGAGCTGATGGCAACATAGAAAGGTATAAGGCTAGGCTTGTAGCCAAAGGGTTCACTCAAGTGGAAGGTATAGATTACTTTGATACCTATTCCCCAGTTGCTAAACTTACAACAATTAGACTTTTATTGGCTATTTCTTCTTCTCAAAACTGGTATCTTCATCAACTAGATGTCCACAATGCTTTTTTACATGGACATCTAGATGAAGAAGTATACATGGAACTACCCCAAGGGGTTTCTTCTTCCATTCCAAATCCAGTTTGTAAACTTAATAAATCAATTTATGGACTTAAACAAGCAAGCAAACAGTGGTATGCCAAACTTTCCAGTTTTCTTATTCAACAAGGATACATCCAATCAGCCTCTGATCATTCTCTATTCATCAAGAAATCCGGTAACTCCTTCACTGTTCTTTTGATCTATGTAGATGATCTAATTGTTGCTGGTAATGACTTAACTGAGATATCTGCTATCAAGTCCTCTTTACATACTTAGTTTAGAATTAAGGACTTAGGTAATTTGAAGTACTTTCTAGGCTTAGAAATTTCTAGATCTAAAACTGGAATTTTTCTATGCCAACGAAAGTACTCTTTGGATATCCTATCTGATTGTGGCTTACTTGCTGCTAGGCCAGTTTCTACTCCCATGATCAAGGGCTTAAAGCTTCTCAAAGATGCAGGGCAGCCTCTCACAGATCCTACCATCTACAGAAGACTCATTGGCCGATTGATCTACTTAACAAACACTAGACCAGATATCAGTTATGCTGTGCAGCAATTAAGCCAATTCATGAGCTCTCCCACGGACCTTCACTATGATGCAGCCATTCGGGTCCTGAAATACATCAAACAGTCACCTGGACAAGGCATTTTCTATCCTGCCAACACATCCTTGCAACTCAAGGCCTTTAGTGACTCTGACTGGGCCTCTTGCCCTGACACAAGGAGATCCATAACTGGCTATTGCATCTTCATTGGTAACTCCCTTATTTCTTGGAAATCCAAGAAGCAAGCCACAGTTTCCAAGTCTTCTTCAGAAGCTGAATATAGGGCCCTAGCTCATACTGTCTGTGAATTGCAATGGCTATCATACCTTCTACAGGATCTTCAAATCCCATTCACTTCACCTGCACTTTTATATTGTGATAGCCAATCGGCCCGTCACATTGCTGCCAACTCTTCCTTCCATGAAAGGACCAAGCACATCGACTTAGATTGTCACATAGTGAGACAAAAATTACAAGATAAACTGTTTCACCTGCTGCCAATTTCCAGTACCAACCAGCTTGCTGACATATTTACAAAATCCCTGGATCCATCACCATTTTCAGTTTTTCTTTCCAAGCTGGGAGTTTTCAATATATACTCTCCAGCTTGAGGGAGGGTATTAAGCATTAAACATTAGTCATAGTTATCAACTTTGCATAGCTGAGCTTATCTCTTTATAACAACTTTCTGTTTATCAGCCTATATATTAGGAAGTTAGTTATGTTTGTTAGCTCTCAAGTTAGTTAAGCTATAGGCTATATATAGATGGTGCCCCTTCTGTACTTGCTATAGGCTATATATAGATGGTGCCCCTTCTGTACTTGTATTCAACTATTATTCAATTCTATATTCAAAGAGGTTTATTCACTATTATATATATGATGAAATCGTGGTAGTTTAGGATGCTTGGCAACATGAAATCTCATATCTCATATGATAATGAAATCCGTTAATTGTTGACTTAATCGATGATTCCTCTATTTGTGGTCTCATGCCTAACAGAGTCGTGAAAGAGATCCAGTTGCTCCGGCAAGGCACGCTCCGGTGGCAGCGTGGCGGGCTCTGCGAAGTGGCTAACAGAGAAGAGAGAGGGACTTGGGGTTGGTGAGTGGTGAGAGTGAGAGCTTCACAAAAGTTGGGCACGTGATTTTTTTTTTTTTTAAAAAAATTTGTTTGAAATATTTTCGTCCATTGGATTAACTAAGTTCTATGATTTTGATTTGGTGTAAGTCAAAAGACTTACACTTGACGTTAATAGATCCTGACTTATATATATAATGTCAATTAACATGGTATATGATTTTTTTTTTTTTTTGTAGATGCATGGTATATGAAATATCAGTATATTGCAATCAATTTTTTTCCTTATATGAAACAGTCCTGTACTAGCAATAGTAATGTGCATGTAAATTAATATCATAATTATATATCATCTTCCTAAATCACTTTACATAATTACAATATACAATGCTTGCGCTGTCTTCACAGTTCAATCAATTCCTTGATATGCCAAATATGATCTCCAAAGTAATTATAACACAAAAGTGGGTAAAGAAAACTCTTTGCTTGTCTATTAGTATTAACTTGATTAACTTTTCAGAAGCTATCTATACTTGTATTTTCAAGCTTCCAAGAGTACCATATAATATATCTCTATTTGCATGACTGAGACAGCAATATGCTTCCACTTTCACTTATCTCAGCTCTCTTCCTCTTCATCTCCCTCTCTCCTTGAACAACATCCAATCTCACTCCAAACAGCATTGGCCTTTCATCTTCTTTCTCCGATTCCTTTGCATGTGAATATTTGGCCACCAAATCAAGCAGGTCCCTACACTTCTTTTTCATGTTTGTGAGCTCATAACTCAACACCCCATTCTCCTTCTTGAGTCTCTTATTTTCATCCATAAGAGTAGTGTAACCAGAAGATGATGAGGTTGATGCAGATCTTTGATCTTCATCAGAATAATCTTGGGGTGTGGCAGCAGTACTAGGTTTGTTGCTGCTGCTTGCTGCTGCTCCATGCTTTTCTTCTTCGAATCTCGCATAGAAGTTCTCTCTCACCCTTCCTAAACCTTTCGTTGCCAAACTCCCATCTGCTTGTTGCAACTTTACGAAAACCCTAATACATAAAAATGATAATGAATCAAATTCTTTATGGAAAGAAAAAGAATGTCATATATATTGATCAAAATTTGAGATATGAGGAAGATTGTCTAGTCTCTGTATCAATGAAACTAGGCCTAAATAGTGAATTTAATTTGTCTTCGAACCTTAAATTTTCCTAGTTATATGGTTAAAATTTTGGCTTAACAACCAAAATAAGACCCGCGAGAAGAAATCCTAAAAAGTGCTCTTTTTTTTTCTTGGTTTTCCAAGGTATCTCTTGTGCAACTTCAAAAATTAATCCCTCAAGGTATTGGACGACATTGAAGAATGACATGTCTCAACTAGATTTTTTCTCATATGCAAGAGCCGGAGATCGAACCCTTAACCACTTGATTAAAAAGAGAGAGAAGAGTGAAGAAGAAATATGAAAAGAGAGAGAGGGAAGAAATCGAAACAGAAAGATGTACACAGTGAAAAAAAAAATTTGTCAATGGAAATGTCCGTATCAGATGTAGAAATCGTATTTCTTAATTCTTAAATAGACATGTTGTGTGTCTATCATAGCCACTCAAATTAACATATTATATAAAGACAAAGTTTGTACATTTTTTATCCAACTTATATATCCTTAATGATTTAATTAGTATGCACTGACAGTATAAAGTTTTTTTATACTATAACTAATCAGAAATTGACACACTATTATAAATCTTTGATTCTTATCCTAACCATATTAAAAGTTATCAAATTCATGATTTATGATTGGTTGTCAGTGTAAAAATCTTTACACTGACAATGCATATAAAGTAAACTCTAACCTTAATATATTTTAACGCATGATTTGGGTGTTTACAAGATTTTCATTCATACAATCTGAGCTTGAAATTTGAGCCTCAAGACTGGGCCATGCACAAAGAAAAGTGGGTTAATTATTCAAAATTCAAAGGAAAAGTTGGTCTTTATTAATTAGTCAAACCAGATAACTTATACTCTTATTAAATCTAGAATTTTAAAAGAAGAAGTCGCCTTAACCTAGCTCAAGTAACTGAAAAGGGTTTGCGATTTAAAAAGAACTAAATTCGAATATTTATGGAGTAGCAATTTGTTCATATAATTAAAAAAAAAATAAAACTAATTTAACTGTGGTTTTATTAGTCAAATATATATATATATATATATATATATATATATATATATATATATATATATATATATATATAGGCATTTGAGTATATCATGATTCATGAAGGCCCTGAAATAGCAGGGTAAAATATTTTACATTTTTCAAAAAAAAAAAAAAATCTAGGTCAATATGGGAAACATATACTCCCTCCTGTCCAACAAAAATTTCCAAATCTTTTGGTGTAAAATATAAGTAAATTTTATCTACTTTTATCCTAGTTAATGAAGTTATTCTCAAAATAACCTTCATTTAATATAAATTTTGTTTTCTAATGACTTTTTTTATTCTCAACAACACAAGCTTAATAAATAAGGTGAAGAGTAATTTAGGTAACTAACTTAATTTTTTATTCTCGATGACTTTTTTAAATGAGATTAACTAACCACCTTAATATGTGTGTGTTTTATTCAATTTTTGCTTATAATAGAGATAGGAGGGAGTAAGTATTTCGTTATGTTATTAAATTTAATATAAAAAAGTATGTCTTAAATCATGCACGGCCACCAATTTTGATTTTGTTTGAATTTAATATTTTCATTATCTAGACCGGTTCCAAGCAGACCGATCCCATCAACTACATGCATACCATCTACGGGGAACCAAAAAAACATTCATAGCACTATTATTATTCTAATATTTATAACCTTAATTCGGTCTTTTCTAGGAAATTTAGCACAGAAACAGCTAAACCTGAATCAGGTAACGATCTAGGATATTCCAGCATTGAATCATACAAATAAAATATTATCTTCTGCTGGTTCAATATCACCATTAATCAAAAACTTCAAAGTCAATTCTCTTCATTCATTTCTTAAGAAGAATACTAATACCAATTAAACTAAAGCCTGGCTAATTAAATCAGGTCAAAGAAACCTAAAGTTTTTTCCCCTTATTTGACAAAATGTCAACTTAGCAGTTAGCACGTAACCAAATATGTCCTTTCATTTTTTTTTAAGAATATTCTCCCATTCTGATAGCTGGTAGCTGATAAACTAATTTCTTGAATTATTGTGAGATGCCTAAATGAGTAAATGGAAATTCTTCTAGTTTTTTTTTTTTTCATACACATGAATTCCGGAATCTTCTGCTTGCTAGCTTGGAGCGTATGATAGTTGTGTTTACTCTTCAACCCTTCCTAGAAGGTGGGGGGAGTAACAACATTGATGCTTAAGCTAGTTTTTTTTAATAAATCCCGTTACTTAATGGGGGTAAAAAAAAAAAAAAAAAAGCTGAATTCAGGAATCTAACCCAAAATCACGTGCTTGAAGATGACCAACATGCATTAAGTCTAATTAACAAAATAAAGCAGCAAATAATGTAATACGTACATAGGTATTAAGCTGGCGAACAAAGCTAGAGAAGTTGCTGTGCTTGAAGAGTGTTGGGAGGAGATCACGTGCAAACTCCGCAGGTTGCCACACCACAAACGCTGTCCCTTCAGCATTCCATGAAATCACATCATCAGTCGCAGGATCCTCCACCAGCATGTATGTCTTCAACAAGAACGGTGGTGGACTACTGCACTTCCTTGCATATAATTCCATCAACAACCCTTTATCCTCACTTTTTGCACCCCCCATTAATTTATTTTTGGACTTTCTAATTTTCCTAGCTATTTATTGGTGTACTTGGTTTTCACTCTATTTGTATATATATGTAAAGGTTTTTGTTGTTGTAAAAGAAATTGGTTTCTAAAGAAGAAGTAGAAGAATTGATCAACTATAAATTAAGGTTGATCGATGAGAGGATGAGAAGAGAAGAAGGGCAGTTAAGAATTCCCAACCCCAACAATAGAAACCCAACACGACTCCACAGTTCATGAGAAATGCAAGAGCTTAATTATTTTGCCCTTCTTCTCTCTCTCTCTTTCTCTCAATGAATGAATAGCTGAAACGTATGCACTAAGCCTATAACCCCTTCTTTATATAAGTTGGAAGTTTCATTTCATGCCATGCACTTAATTTCGTCACTCTTCAATTCTTCCTTCTAAGTAGATGGATAATACTTATATAACTTGGAAACAAAGTAACTAATTAATAATGAAGTTTACTAATACTAGTCAAATACACACAAAACTATTTTACCCTTCTCGCCACAAGTGGCACCAAGTCATAATGTGAACGCATTTTTATTTTGTTGAAAAAAGTTAAAGGGTAAAGTTGTCCTAGCAAAGGTTTATAATGATATTTACGAAATGGGTCGCTATAGATCAAACTTATTAAGATTCTTCTGTATGTGGAAGTTTTCTGATGATACTAATTGAGTTAACTTTGCTGGCAATTAAATTACAAAACACCTACCAACCAATATGCGATTAGTCTGAGTGGTAATAGGCTTGAACCCCTTAAATTCAACTCTTACTTTTGTATATGGAGAAAAACTTAATTGGAAGGGGATAACACTTAAATGTAGTCCAGACCTCCTGATGAAAATTAGTTACTATTTATGATAATAGATATTTCATAACAATGATATGGTATTAATCCAAAGATATTACCATACACCTTACTTTGTATTCCCTGCGTTAAAAATGAACCACCAAAGAACCTGTATTGATAACCAATGATATCTTATTTATATATGGGTTAAAATATTCAGTATATATAGGTAAAGAATCACTTCTAATAACTTATATGTAATAGTATAATATCAGAATCTAAATGTTGGACTATCCATTTAATATTCATGTTGAGATGAGTTGGCCCAGTTATTCTAATAATTTAATATATTCCACAAATGACACAAAGCAACTTGACTAACTTGAATATAACATCAAAATAAAAATGAGGGAGAAATCACCCATAAATAAGAATATATATATATATATTAATGAATGGGGATTGGGGAAGATGAACTTTGCACGTGGGAGTGTTTGGTGGGATTGTCTCAAAGTAACATTTTTCTACGAAATTAATGTTAGTTTAAGCCATTTAGGTGTGCTGCTACTTTCTACATTATCTATCTTTTGTTTCAATATCTTTCGTGCAGATTCCTCCATCCAAGGCTTTCACAGTGTTGTTGAGTTTGATTTCTTCCTCGAAAGTGATCTAATGCTTTGGAGGTTTTCTACCGAAGGAAGCGACTTTATTTGACTTTGTGTGCTATTTCAGCTACAAAATTTCTTCCATTCAAATATGACTGTTCTATATTACTACAAAGCCAACCGCGTGCAGAAAAAAATGAGATTGATAATGACATTAAAATTTGTGACTGGTTATACAATCATGTGGCCCCAGTTAAATTGGCGACATTTTTTGTTTGGACTTTGGACACAGAAAAAGTATACTCATTCTCTCCCTGTATTACTCGATCTCCACCATAATAAATTAATCTTTACTAAATAAATTGAGTGGGTGTGTGCACAACTTCTGTTACTAATTATTTTTTATAAGCCAAAAAATGTATTGTAGAGGGGTATCCAAACCCATTTACAAAGAGATAGTAGAAGATACATATGGGGGAGAATGTTGCAACCACGGCAAGTGTATGGGATCATTGCAAGTAATAAAAATGGTGAGAAGCGGATATCATCCACGGGGGTTAGTTAGCAAATACCAATTCACAAATTAAACAACTATCTAGACAAAATTTGGTACGAAGAGAACTCAAATGATAAAATAAAACGATTAAAATATTTTTGGTTTTTTCTTAGACAGTTAAACAAAGACTTAAAAGACAAATAGAAATAAAGGCATTAGGGAGTTGATTTCACCCTATTATGAATCTGGATTCTTCGTAGACAAGGAATCCTATGAATTACTGAAACTCTGATTATATTAATGTCAATTAGTATGTTGAAGGACAAATTCCATTAATTAATTGAAATCTAATTACTAATTACCCTATTTCCTTAGGTCTAATTAACAAGGAATGGTGATAAAAGTGCTATGGAATTTGTGAAAGACCGACACTAATTAAGTTAGATTAACTCAATTAATGGTAATGCTTACAAGATACATGTCCATAAATCACTATTGCTAGCCTCAAAATACAAGAATCATAGCTAAGCATTCAAATGTCATTAAGCAAACATCAACAAAACCAAATGTTCATAAGATAATCAGAAAGTTAATTAAACATCATCATAAAAGGATTGCACCAAAACCCTAGCAAAAAGGAATTAAGCTAGACATGCTAAACCCAAAGACAAAATAAAATAGAGAGAAAGAGAGAAGATAAAACTCCATAAAAAATGAAGATGAGAGAGCAGTAATGTCCAAGCATGACAATACCGTTTTCCACACGAGATATGATATGCTAACACCCAAATATGACACCTCTACATTGACACCGTATAAAATACACAAAAGGACCAGTGGCATTTATGTTAATATGTTCGTTGATTTATTTCAATTTCCCCCTCTTTCTTTCTCATTCATCGCGCTCGTCTCCTTCCCTACTCACTGAAGACACTTCACTCCCTCTCATCTCTCCACGGCAGTTCTCCACCGTCGAACGAAGTCGAGTGGTCGCTGCGCCTCGTCTTCTCCACGATCGTCGTTCGGAATCCGTGCGCCTCGTCTTCTTCGTCTTCTCCGTGCGCCGCGCCTCGTCTTCTTCGTCTTCTCCGTGCGCCTCGTCTTCTCCGTGTGCCTCGTCTTCTCCGTGCGCCTCGTCTTCTCCACGGTCGTCGAACTGGTGTCGCTGCGCCTTGTCTTCTCCACCGGTGAACGAAATCACTGCCTCGTCTCTCAGTTTCACCTCCCAACACGGCAACACCGACGTTCATCCACAATCACACATTGATTTTGGTAATACCATGTTCCCTCTTTCTTTCTAATTTATTAGCTTCTGTCATAAGTGCCTAACACTCCTAAATGGCCTGATTGAAGGTGCTTGACAGCACAAGGGTGTGTGGAATGACTAGGCTGTGTGAAATGATGATTTGGGGAAGTTTAGTTTTGTGTTTATTTTCACTTTTTACTCATTTCATTTGTGGGTTTAGGGATGTGAAACCCATCATTTTTTTGTTTAATTAGGGTAAATAATTTGCCAATGTGCTCAAATAACTCTCAACTAAAATTGAGGTAGAAATAATTGCAACACAAACTCCATTTAAACAATCACAGGATAAAACCTGTGATTGAAGCTCTCAATTTATAAGCCTGAATCTTATGGATCCTGATCATACACAAGCATGACTAATTATTTGTGGATTATTTATATGTTTGTGGGCTAAACATCCAAGTTCTTCATATTCATGTTTGTCAAGGTCACCTTTCAACTCCCATTGGAAAATTATTGACCTTCCATAATAGCAATGTGCCACTGTTTGATATTACTTTAGCCATAAAAATTTCGAACAGCATTGATTGAACTCATTCATCAATTTTTACTGATTGAACTCATTCATGAATTTTTTCTCTTGTGAAGGTCTAGCTTAGGATTGAGGAAGTTGCATTAGAAATTTTTTCTTTCTAACGCTTTGTTTGTTTGGGTGGATTTTGGAGAGAAAGAAGCGAAGAATAAAGAAGTGTGAGCAAGAAGTGAGAGTTGTCTTGTTTGATAAGTAAATGGAAGATACAGTGGACATTGTTACTGATATTCTTATACTTGACAATACCTAACTTAACCAAGCATTATTTTAGTTTGTTTAGATACAATTAGTTAGTTGTAGAGTTTTTTATGATAGTTACTTGTCAATTGCCTTGTATAAATACTTGAACCCAATTTCTTATCGGTTGAATGAGAAATTCCGTTCAGTTCAATTGTTCTAAGTTTTTCTCTCTAGACTTTGGATTTCTCTCTTGGAAGAATTTTTTTTTTAGTCCAACTCGGGGAACTTGCAATTTAGCATTTTATATCACAAAGCTGCCATTTCATTTAATGTCATTGGTAATTAACCTCATTTCATGGTCATCGTGTCATTATGCATTTGTTTGCTTAAAATATGGGTCTAAGTCATTGATACTCGGGCAAGTTGGGCACAAATGTCTTGTTCTTAATTCCTGCACCTATGGTATGATTGTTGACAACATGCAATGGTGATTTTGCAGGTATTGACAACATGGCATCAAGAAACGATAAAAGTTTAAGGTTGAGACATGCATGTGCACCAAGAAGGTTGCTTCAAATTAACAGAGGCTTGACAGTTGCACAACAAGACCAAATAAAGAACACCCCTTTCCGGTGGGTTATGAATATGCCGGATAATTTGAAAATATCTGGTTTACTATTGTGGGAACTAGCTAGTAGATGGGATGATCGTTGTAGGGGATTTAGTGTAAGGAGTAGAGTGGTCCATTTTACCCCGAGTGATGTATGCTTTGCCTTAGGACTTCCCGTAGTAGGTGTCGAGGTGCCACTTGATGAAAATGAGGGATGTCATACTTTGTCTTTGTTTGAAGGGGGTGACGTAACCATTGATAGAATTGCTGATATGCTTCCTTTGTATCGGGATGATGTTGCTAATTTTTGTAGACTGTATATACTCCTTGCAATTGGAGAGTTTTACTTTCCTAGTTCAGGGAGACTAATATATACTGGTTTTATTAAACTGCTAGATGACATAGAGTCCCTAAATAAGTATAATTGGGGTTTAGCAGTGTATACTTTTTTGGTTGAGAGTTTAAGCAAAGCTTCTTGTGCGGTCAGAAAGGGGAAAAATCAAAGCCAAACACATATACGTGGATGTGCAGCTGTGTTACAGGTACCTATATCCGAACGTATTATATCACCATATGTTGTTCTTTTAACATAACAATCCAAGTATTAAGTATATTAATATTTGTTGCAGATTTGGGCGTTAAACCACCTCTCGGTGGGGGAAACACCCCGCATCCCTGATAGGTTCCCTTTCCCACGCTTCTTAAATTGGAAAGTTCTGCGTTTGTTCCGGAAGAAAATAGAAGAAGCATTTGAAAACAATGTGGTATGTATCAAAGTTATTTGTATGTATAAGAAGTTAAAAATTTATATACAATGTGTATTTGATGTTTGTCTCGTGTTAGCAGATAACTGTACACTTAACAGCGACGCCTGAGGAGCTTGAATTTCAAATGGTTAGGGATGCATTGCAACAGGCAGAGCACCAATTTGTGCATATCACTGAATATCAACAACTGGTGGCGGAGAATAAGCAGTTTCAAGAGAGGATTTCCATTCTCGAGGCAGAAATGAGGAAGATTAAAGATGCTTTTCATCAACGGCAATCAATGACCGAACCTGAGAATGAGAATGAGTATGAGGGAGGGGCTCCATCAAGGGTTGATGATGCATCCCGCTTGTGTCCATCTGCTGACACTGATATTGATGCTGAGATAGGCGGTGAGGGTCGTCTGAATGATGATAGGGGTGAGTGGTTTGTAAACAAGCATTAGTTTATTGTTTCGCTTATTCAAGTGTTATTGTAGATTGGCATGATGAAAGCACATTGATGAACTTCTCAATGTAGGTGGATGTCTCATAAGTACTCCTATGGAGCATGCAAATGATAAAAATAATGATCCCCCGTCAGGCATGGTTGGTGGACTAGAGGAAATGAGGGTTGAAGATGGTGTCTGTAATGTTACTCGTCAGGATCATGCAAATGATGAAAATAATGATCCCCCGTCAGGCATGGTTGGTGGACTAGAAGGCAACATTGAAGATGGTCTTAGTAAGTAATTATTTTGTATATCGACAATTAAAAAATAGCCTTGTATAAGTTTGTAAAATAATTAACATCTAACATATGGACCAATGTTTTGCAGGTGAACACAATGTGGATGGTTCAGCAAAACCTACATCCAACATCATTACAAGACTTAAAGATAACCCAAGGACCCGTACCCAAAGTGTGTCAACTCAAAGTCCATATGTTGTGAAGACATTTGTGAGACATAAGAAAAGGACAAAGCTGAAATAGTTTGTGAATTGGATTTGTACGTGACATATGGTTGTAGGCTTTTTTTTTTGGGTTGTGCAGAGCACCAATCATGGTTGTGAGAAATTTTTTGTTGAGTTGTGCAGAGCACCAAGCATGGTTGAATGTACATATTAGATATGCACCACAAAAGTCATGTGGAATGAAGTCATGTGAAACTGTTAGTAACATATTTATTAGGTTGTTTTGAACAGTTGTGCTATAAATGTATGGAAATATTATGCTCATATCTTTATAGTTTATTTGTTCCATTCAAACTTTGTTAACAGGATTAAAGCATTGTTAGCAAAAAATATTTATGGCTACCTGAAATGATTTAAGTAGCAGCATGGTAATTAACCAAAGAAGACACTGAATTAACCAACCATTTCCAAATGATTAACCACGTTTTAAGGCATGCAAAAAATGTTGGGAGCAGCAGGGTTGCCCATTAACCAAAGAAGACACTGAATTAACCAACCATTTCCAAATGATTAACCACGTTTTAAGGCATGCAAAAAATGTTGAGAGCAGCAGGGTTGCCCATTAACCAAAGAAGACACTGAATTAACCAACCATTTCCAAATGATTAACCACGTTTTAAGGCATGCAAAAAATGTTGGGAGCAGCAGGGTTGCCCATTAACCAAAGAAGACACTGAATTAACCAACCATTTCCAAATGATTAACCACGTTTTAAGGCATGCAAAAAATGTTGAGAGCAGCAGGGTTGCCCATTAACCAAAGAAGACACTGAATTAACCAACCATTTCCAAAGGATTAACCACGTTTTAAGGCATGCAAAAAATGTTGAGAGCAGCAGGGTTGCGCATTAACCAAAGAAGACACTGAATTAACCAACCATTTCCAAATGATTAACACGTTTTAAGGCATGCAAAAAATGGGAGCAGCAGGGTTGCCATTAACCAAGAAGACACTGAATTAACCAACCATTTCCAAATGATTAACCACGTTTTAAGGCATGCAAAAAATGTTGAGCAGCAGGGTTGCCCATTAACCAAAGAAGACACTGAATTAACCAACCATTTCCAAAGGATTAACCCATTTTAAGGCATGCAAAAAATGTTGAATTATATATACGCATTAACCAATGAATAAACTGATTTAACCAAGTATTTTCAAAGGATTAACTTTTTTAAGACATCTAAAAAATGGGTGAAGCATCAGATTTTGCCATTAACCAAGCAATACACTGAATTAACCAACCATTTACACAGGATTAACCAAGGAATACACTGAATAACCTGAAATTCCTTCTTAAAAGAGCATCGATGTTCCCATAAATAGACACATAGGTGATCTGTATATCTTTTACAAAACCATTTACATAGGGCTGTAGATCATTTACATAATATACCAAGCCTTTATACAAAATCGTTTACATAATAGAGCCAGTCTTTGTATAACTGTACACATAATAGATCTTATGCACACCAAAAAATATACTAATATAGATATATGAACAAGATAATGGTTGTTTGTGCGGCAACCATGTCATACAAATAGTGACAAAATTGATTTGCACCTGACCAACCTGCACCATCAACAGATGTTCATTAGTGAAGTGCTAGACATAAAACAATGAACCACGTTGTCAATGAGCATATCACAAGACTATTAAATAACATACCATCATGCAACAAATTGTCTTAGTAATCTTCCATTCCATAAGTTTATGTGACAAGTGACTCAAAAAGAACATGTCACTAGTCAACACAAAAATTTCCACAAAATGCATATGGAAAGGTTTCCTTGAATATCACATTGTCACAAATCTGTACTGAACTGCGATGATCCCATGAAGTCTATTTCTGACGTCGTCAAAAGATCCATGAATGATATATTACCTCCTACCTGGACAATATCATATAAGAAACTAAAGTAAAAGAACCATGAACCAAGATACCATAGACAATTTACATGCCTGTATACATGGATTAATAACATCGTTAAATGGACGCCGTGAAAGAGTTGGATTTTGAGGAATCAAACTGTTGTCTTCACTAATGGATACAACAGCATTTGTATTGATATAAACACCCGTTGACTGTATAAAGAAATAGTTAACTAATCAAATAATTGTTGAACTTCATGTCATTAATCGAAACAATAATCAACTAACTAGTTACATAAATTCTACAGCACACCACACAAATCCAACAATTTATACAATATTAAACCACAACACACAAAAACCAACAAATGTTACACAATTAACACAATCTTATAATTCACACAAACCATGACACTTGCATCCAACAATTCTCCACTTGTCACAACACTAAGAGATGATTCTACATGAAAGTTGCTTTCGCTCTGATTACCCACTTTTCCAAGATTGCATTCCTACACAAAAGGACATCATAAGAACTAAGATGCAAAATTATCCACAAATATATGTACTAAGTTATGGATAATACTTAAATTATGAAAACAAACGCATACCTTAGTGGACTGGTTGTCACCACTCTTCTTAGCTCGCTTCCTACACTTTTGCACAACTTTTTCAACTACTGAAATTTTCCGCTTTGATGTAGGACGACCTTTTCGTTTGACTCGCAATGGACTACGAATTTGAGTAATCTGCAAGTCGTCCCTTATGGTAATATTGGTTGGAATTGAGACATCATTGGATCTTTTGTCAACTTTGTGCCCTGTTGCATCCATAGAGATCAACTTAGTTTTAATTTCACTCAGTCGTTCATGGAGCTCCTTAGATGAATCTTCAGACTCTGCAGCTACCTCAGCAACCTCATAGAAATGCTTGCACAATTTGTCAAACCTGTCCATTTGTGGCCTCATTTCAGTCACACCATAGCTGCTCTTTATGTACGAATGCTTCCTTTTTATTTTTTTGCTCCATCTAGATAATACATACTTCATTGGCACATTCTTTACCCTCTCTTGAGTGCACACACATAGCACATGACAACACAAAATACCCTTAAACTCAAACAACGAGCATTCACAGCTGACATCATGGTTGCCACGATTATAGATAACTTTAAAGATACGCTCTTTTGTTGTATCTCCAAATAGAAGCTCCTCTAACACATGATAAGTTGCAAGGTTACCCTCCACGGTCTTCAAGGATGTAGCACAGTTTATTTTAGCTCTAAATTCAGCTTGAACTTCTTTGAACTTGGCATGCGTGTATTCGCCTTGGAATTGCTTTTCGATTGACGATGATGACCCACAAGGAATTGTTGTGTCCATTGATCGAAAATCAGCTTCAAACTCCTTTTCTGCTCTACTTCTAAGAGCATTATCATATTGTTTCACAAATTGATGCAGACTGGTCGATGAGTTTATGTATCCATCAAAGAAAGCATGTATGCTCTCACTTCGTTGTGTTGTTGACATACCTGCCCAAAATTTAAGTGAATTAACCAACCACTCACATATACTGATTGTTATGGAAAACTGATTGAAGTTTCAGGATGACATCATCAACCAAACAATGAACAACATTAACCAAATATATGCAAGTCAACCATAAAATGATGTGGAAAAATGACGTAAGCATCCAGATATCTAATTGACCACATACCTGCCCAAAAATAATTCCTCAGCATGGTTGGTAACCATCTATGCCGCTCCTTGTACAAACCACTCAGCCAATCATTCTGTCCAAGCTCAAATTTTTCAATGAGGGAACACCATTTCTCTTCAAAATCAGCTGATGTGTACGTATCATAAACCGCTGCTTTCATTGCAGACTTAATCCTCTTATATTCACTATATCCGCTGAGTTTTTCAGGAATTTTTTTCATTATATGCCATAAACACCACCTATGACGAGTTGTAGGGAATACTAACTCAATGGCATTTTGCATTGCCTTACATTGGTCAGTCACAATACCCGCGGGAGCCTTTCCAAGCATACAACGAAGCCAAGATTGGAATAGCCACACGAATGATTCTGTGTCTTCTGATGAAACCAAACCACATCCAAGTAATGTTGATTGACCATGGTGGTTCACACCAACAAATGCAGCAAAAGGCATGTCATATTTATTGGTCAAATATGTTGTGTCAAAAGTCACAACATCTCCAAAGGATTCATACGTAGCTCTACTTCTTGCATCAGCCCAGAACACATTCCTAACATGAAAATCATCATCCAAATCCAACTCATAGAAGAAATTAATATTTTGTTCCCTCATTTCATAAAAGTAGCTTATCAACGCTTTGGCATCTCCTTCTTTTCCAATGGTACGCCTTTCCTTGTTAACAAAATTCCTCACATCTCTTTCACAAAATGCTATATTATCATGGCCTCCAGCATCTGTAACAAGAGATTGGAAAGTCTTGTTGATCCTCACTCCTGCATCATCATTGATTTGGATTGTTCTCTTTACATGCATGTTCATATTCTTGTTAGCCTTGAAAAATCTTGACTTTGTAGGGCTGATCTCATGAGAATGGCTAGGTTCAAACTTTTTAATGTACCATCGTCCATCTTCTGCTAACTTAGTAGTGATCTTTGCAGGACAATTATTTGCTTTAGCGGGAAGTGTCTTCAAAGAACATGGAATTGCTGACGGACGATAGCCTTCTCTAGAGCATGCTAGAATCATATAATTTATCTCCCCATCATCTCCTTTTTTTGATGTTCTGATCTTCCAGCCAAAACCCTTTTTAGAAGCATACTTCCCATAAAATGATTTCACCTCATCTGCGGAAGAAAAAGACATCCCTGATGAAGGCTCCCAACTTGCATGTTCACCATTAAAGCTACCGACTCCATTAGATTCACAATCAACACCATCACAACCATCCAAGTTGTTTGAACCGTCCATCAACTTCCACTTGTGGATGCCACACCAAATCTGCAAAAAAATACCACAATTAGATCCATCATTAGATTAACCACATTTTTAAAGTTTCGTAAAAAAGTAGCTTGAAGCATCAGGGTTGCCCATTAACCAAAGAATAAACTGAATTAACCAACAAAATGCAAAGGATTAACCATGTTTTTTAACGTATGTAAATAATGGCTTGAAGCATCAGTCTTACCCATTAACCACACAATACACTTAATTAACCAATCATTTTCATGTCATTAACCACGTTGTTTAAAATTGCTTGAAGTATCAGAGTTACCAATTAACCACACAGTGAACTAAATTAACCAATCATTTTCAAAGGGTTAACCACATTTTTAAAGGTTTTGTAAAATAATAGCTTCAAGTATCAGAGTAACCCACTAACCACACAATACACTTAATTAACCATCCATTTTCAATGCATTAACCACGTTTTAAAACTTTTGTAAAAAATACCTTGAAGTATTGGAGTTACCCATTAACCGCACAATACACTGAATTAACCAACAAAATGCAAAGGATCAACCATATTTTCTAAGGTATGTAAATAATGGCTTGAAGCATCACTCTTACCCATTAACCGCACAATACACTGAATTAACCAAAAAAATGCAAAGGATTAACCATGTTTTCTAAGGTATGTAAATAATGGCTTGAAGCATCAGTCTTACCCATTAACCACACAATACACTGAATTAACTAAAAAATGCAAAGGATTAACCATGTTTTATAAGGTATGTAAATAATGGCTTGAAGCATCAGTCTTACCCATTAACCACACAATACAATGAATTAACCAATCATTTTCATGTCATTAACCACGTTGTTTAAAATTGCTTGAAGTATCAGAGTTACCAATTAACCACACAGTGAACTAAATTAACCAATCATTTTCAAAGGGTTAACCACATTTTTAAAGGTTTTGTAAAATAATAGCTTCAAGTATCAGAGTAACCCACTAACCACACAATACACTTAATTAACCATCCATTTTCAATGCATTAACCACGTTTTAAAACTTTTGTAAAAAATACCTTGAAGTTTTGGAGTTACCCATTAACCGAACAATACACTGAATTAACCAACCATTTGCAAGGAATTAACCATGTTCTATACGGGTTGTAAATAATGGTTGAAGTTTCAGAGTTACCCATTAACCAAATAATACATTGAATTAACCACATATTTGTAATGGATTAACCACATTTTTTACTGTTTGTAAAAATTAGCTTTCAGCATAGAGTTACCCATTAATCACACAATACACTACATTAACCAAACATTTGCAAAGGGAAACAAAAAAACATCAAAATGGTCGCTATTTATTGTTTTAAATTTTATAACATGACCCCAAGTTATGTGCTTTCAAACCCTATCTCTCAAGATTTGGACAAACACATAATATTGGAGCCCTTTCTCATTTTGGGAGAGGCTTGAGCAAAGATTATTGATGGAGGATTATTGGAGCTAACAAACTAACCTCTACCAAAACTATGCTTGATCTTTTTCAGCTTGACAACTTCTTCACTTGAGGGATAACAACTTGTGAAGCTTGTGATGTGGTAGGAGCTTCCCTTTGTGGAGTGTGCTTATGACCTTGAGTGAGAGAACCCTTTGGAACCCTCCCCCTCCAGCTGAGTGACGAAGAAAGAAAGGACAATAGAATGATGGGCACTTCACAACGCACATATGAGCTAATGGAGGGAAAAAATGGAAACTACTTCTTATTACTATTATGCCACCGGTCCTTGTGTATTTTATACGGTGTCAATGTAGAGGTGTCATATTTGGGTGTTAGCATATCATATCTCTTTTCACACTGTTGTCTCTCGCTACTGACACAGCTCCTGTGCAGCTGGTTCTCTATTTTCTCCCTCTGCGTTACGCTTGTTGCTGCCTTGCTCTCCTTTTACTTGCTCTTTATTTTATGCCTTGGTCCAGTACGTGAGTGATCTTCCAAATTGAATTTGCCATTCTTTCACGCGGCCTCCACATGGCAATTCCAAAAGCAAATCATCTATCATGGTTTAGTGAACTCACGTGGGCTTCACCAATTAGTCAAGTCCACATCCATTTGCTTAATCTTTTTTCATATTTTCCTATTTAATAAAACAAATAAAAATATTATTAAATTAGCTCTAAAAAATATAGAAAATAAATTAAAATATAAAACATTATTAAAAACCAAATTACCTAAACCTAGGGACAAAACTAAACCAATTAGCATATTTATGAGTAAAAATCCACCCAATAAAAACATAAAAATCACATAATCTAAAAGATCATCGAAGAACAAGGTAGAAATTCAATCAAGAGTACGACCACCCAAGACGAAAAACCATCCAACTTCTGTTACTAGTCTTGGAGGTATTGTTCGTTTTCAAATATAAAAACAAGGGAAGAATGTACCAAACCAAACACTACCGTAAAGACAAGGGCTGAAACTAAGACGCGCTCTAATAATAAGTAGAAAACTAGCTAGGGTGAAGCCTTTAGGGATTGGTTTAGTGATTGAGATGAGTATATGATATTTAGTAAACTTAATTACAGTGCACCCTTATTGTATGGAGTATGGACAAAGTGTTGTTGGACCATTCCAGTAAAAAAAAAAAAACCAGAAAAGGTTTGGGCTTTGCTATTTACACCCCTGCAATTTGGCATCCACCCCACACACCTTCCGGCATTTAAATGCCGGATTCAGAAATTATGTTTTCGACATCTAATTGCCGGACGACGTCCGGCATTTAAATGCCGGATTCAGAAAATGTTTCCGGCATCTCATTGCCGGAAACACTTTTTTTCAAATTTTAAGAATTTTCCGGCAATTAAATGTCGGAAACAGATTTTCTGAATCCGGCGTTTAAATGCCGGGAGGGATGCGGGGGTGGATGCCAAATCGTAGGGGTGTAGGTAGCAAGGCCCAAAAGGTTTTTGCGAAACTTGGGCTTTGTTTTAGGTTGGGCCACACTTTGAACAATATGTGGCGTGCTATTTGTGTAATTGAACTGACTTGACCATCTTTCGCAGTAGAGCCACAAACACATGACATTCCTCCTATTTAATTTGTATGGATAAGTCTTTCGAGTGTGAATTTGTTTATATTAAGAGGAAACAATATGTATTTTAATATAAATTATGGATGCACATATCAGTATTTATTTATTTTATAAACAGATTCACTTTAAAGTTTAAAATATTTGGAGAGAGTGACAAAGAGAAAAATCAATTGAATAAAATTAAAACTAACAAGTATGTCGTGCATTAGATGAATATTTTTTAGTCAACATGAAAGAGATTAAAAGAAAAAAATATTTAAAATTATAAAATAGGTGTGCGTAATTAAAATTATAAATAACATATACGTAATTAATTTATTTATATTGAATCTAGAAAATGTAAATTAAAGAATTGGTTCAATGAGTTAGGCTAGATTAATGAGTTTTAGGATTGTGGGAAAATTATGCATTTCACCTTAGGAGTAAAACAATAATGCTATTTCTATACGTGGAATTCGACACCTCGGCGACACCTGATTAATGACATACAAAATCTTGGTTAATGCAGTTTTGTGGATGCTTAACGACGAATTGTGAATCCCTGTATCCATTAACCAAGTTCAACACACCATTAATCACGATTGTGAACACCGTTAACCAAGTTTGGAGGTACATAAAAATGGGTACAAGGGTTCATAATTCGTCGTTAACCATCTATTGAACTGCATTAACTAAGGTTTTGTAAGTCAATGACTAGGTATCACTCAGGTATCCGAATTTCAGATGTATAAATAATATTACTACAACACATATTGGGGTGTTATTTGAATTCGTCCGTGGTTTGAACAATTTTGATTGTTTTCTTCGTACCAAACATTAATCTTTATTTAAGTGTCATCCAGACACGAGGGTTAGTCTCACAGTAATATCTGTGGGGGCTCAAAGAACAAATAAAAATAACAAGACATATACCTAACAAAAAAAAGGCATATTAATTATTATTAATATAATATAATAATTAAAAAGGAATTTAACAGTTGGGGCTTTTAACGGCTGGTGTGTATGTCTTGCACAATCACGTTTGCATTGTATTGTATGGTCTGAAAGAAAGCAATGGCAGCTGCGAAGATAGGACTCGGACTCGGACTCGGACTCGTTCCAACTCGCCGAGTCACCAACTCAGTTCCTCCTCTTCGCTTTCACTCGCTACCCACTCGTCCTTCCCTCCTCACCTTCAGGGTCCGATCCTCCTCCATCGACGCTCCCACCTCACCAGGTCAGTTCACAACACAACCATGAATCATGTTTTTCAATTCACTCATATTTCGGATAAAACGAGGTTCACACTTGACATGCAATGCTTCTTGTTGCCCTGTTTCTTAGCTTGAATTTCCAACTTGGTTGAGTAACCCATGCAGCAGTTTCAATGCTATGTGGTCTTGATTAGTTGATTTTATATTTTAAGGTAAGGGAAAGTAGTAATGGGAATTGGGTAGTAGTAGTACGTAGAAAAGCATTTGTGTGAAGGAAGTAGTTCAAGGAATTGGTCATATATGTTGTCCTGAAAAAGCTTATCTAAAGTGTGAGGAAATGTGAGTGTATATAACTTTTATTTAATTTAAAGTTTATCATAATGTTAATTCACCGTATGATTAGGGTGCGTCTGGAATACCTTACAGAGAGCTTATGTGAATAATTAATGAAAATTAACTTATCCAAATAGTTTATAAAAATAATTTATGATCTTCGTATAAGCTCATTTTAGCATAAGCATGTCAGATATGCTTATAAAAATAAGTTGTTTTTAGCTTAATTGAAAATAACTTATCGAGTAAGCGCTTGATTAAGCTCTTTACCCAAACACACCCTTCAAGGTAGATCAACTTTTACTTGCTCACTTTATTGACAAACTCGCTTGTTGTTCTAATAAACACTTGTATAGAGGTTTTACTAATAAAAAAAATATTGACTTGCCATTTTACTTGGTACTTATTGTATTGATGAAATTCTTGTTATTGGCCTTAACACTTATTTTTATTTTTTTAGTTTTAGAATTTAGATTGATAAAGCAAAGTTGACAGTGGCATCTTTTTTCTCTCTCTCTCACAGGAGGTGTTGAGAATTTGGTAATTATAGGGTCAGGCCCTGCAGGATACACAGCAGCAATATATGCAGCACGTGCCAATTTGAAACCTGTAGTGTTTGAAGGGTACCAGGTGGGTGGTGTTCCTGGGGGGCAGTTGATGACTACCACTGAAGTGGAGAATTTTCCAGGATTTCCAGATGGGATAACTGGACCTGATCTGATGGACAGGTTTTAAAATCAGACTATAAAAATATTTGTTATCACTTATGTTCTTTTGTAATTTGTTCACATAAAGACTCTTGAGGTTTCCAAATTCCACATTTTCTACTTGTATAGGATGCGACGGCAAGCTGAACGCTTGGGGAGCAGAATTGTATCAAGAAGATGTTGAAGCTATTGATGTGAAAAGTAGTCCCTTCACTGTTCAAAGTACTGATCGTAAGGTGATATATTTGCTAGTGGCAAGCTGATTTGCAATTTGATGATTGCACAGATTATTGATATCTCTTTCTTATTCCTCAAGATTGTATCTTCTAATTTAACTGGTTCTTTGAATGATGCTCTTCTTTTATGGAGTTAAAATACTGCAATTTGTTTGTTACAAATGTGGTAACAACTTTTATTTAGACATTAATTATTTGAGTATCCTGGTCATAATGTGAGTCATGAAAGTTGTAATTGCAGAATGTCTGCTGAAATGAATATGATTGCCATCATTTTTGAATTTGAGTTACATACATTCTGATCAAATTGTTTGTTTAATATCTTTCTCAATGTGTTTCTTTAGAAGAAGAGTTGTTCTTGATTATATTATAATTCAGGTTAAGTGCCATACTGTCATATTTGCCACTGGAGCTACTGCAAAAAGACTTGGACTACCACGAGAAGATGAATTTTGGAGCCGAGGAGTTAGTGCTTGTGCAATTTGTGATGGGGCATCACCTCTCTTCAAGGGTCAAGTTCTTGCTGTTGTTGGAGGGGGGGATACAGCTACAGAGGAAGCATTATACTTGACTAAATATGCTCGTCATGTTCACTTACTAGCACGTCGGGATGAACTAAGGGCTTCCAGAACTATGCAAGATAGGTGGGTCAGATTAATATTTCCAAATTCTTGCAATCTTGTTAGTTCTTACTTGGTAATTGTTAACGCACAACTAACTTTTCAATGTATGCTCATGTGGTTTCTAATAGAACTACCATTTCCTATACACTTCCACATGTATTCCTTTTTATTTCTCTCTCTAAAGTACTCTTCTTGTGGATAGTTAGATTTTTAGACAAACTTTGGTTGATCAATCTTTTGTACTCATCAACAGTTGCCAAGTTTTCTGTTATTGAACCTTTTATATTTTATCATTATCCTTAACAGGTCCTTTCATTCTCCACCTCATATTTTATTAGAGGTTATGCTACCTTTTTTTTTATTACTTCATTTCCTGTTATATGATTTTTGCTGGTTCCTTTTTCTTTATACTGAGCAGAATGCAATAGATTGGTGATGACGGATAAGTATTTTTTTAACTAATAAGTGAATTTGTTGGGCATTCTGTTTGTCATTTTTTCATTAAACAAATGGTAGCTATATGTTGAAGGACATCAATAATTTGTAAGGATTGCCTAACATGCCTGAAAGTTTGTATTATGATTTTGTATTACAGAGAGAAAAAAAAAAGTTGGTATTATGTGTCATCTTTTGTTTTCTTCCTTGTTAATCTGTGTTAATGTGGAGTTTTTTTTTGGGAATAATTTTTTTGTGGCGAATTATATACTAATAAACATTTTGTATGTGAGTTTTCAACTCCCTGAATGTTTGTTTAACAGGTTGATTATCACGAATGTTTCAGAGTGTATAACAATCCCAATGTCACCGTGCACTTCAATACAGAGGCTGTGGACCTTGTGAGCAATGCAAAAGGACAGATGTCTGGCATTTTAGTTCGAAAGGTTGATACTGGGGAGGAATCTGTGCTTGATGCAAAAGGGCTATTTTATGGCATAGGTCATTCACCGAATACCCAACTTTTGGAAGGCCAAGTTGAGCTTGACCACACTGGCTACATACTAGTTGAGGAGGGTACTGCAAAAACTTCAGTTGAAGGTGTATTTGCTGCTGGAGATGTGCAGGTAACCTGATATAGTTGATTGTTCCAGCTGATTTATATTAACTCTAAAATAAATGTAAAATTAAGTATACTTGTTTTGAGCAAATGCTGGAAGAGGAGGAGGAAACCATTTGACCAAATTTATGTTAATATGCATTATGCCATTTTTAACAGTAATTTGTTTCTTTCCTCCTCTCATTTAATCTTCTTGGAATGCCGTCATGGAAAGAGGTCTACGGTACAGATTCAATTATATGTTGATAATATTATCTGCGAAATATCATTGTAGGAGGCAGAAGTTCGATCGTTTTCGCATCTTAAATTAGTTATGGTTGCTGTTAGTATTAACACCAAGCCTGTGTATTAACTGTGCAAGTTTATCAGGAGGTTTATTTTCTTATTATATCTTGTGGTTTGATGTTACCTTTTGAAGGAACTCTTACAGAGTTTATTCCTTCTTATTATCATAGGACCATGAATGGAGGCAAGCCATAACTGCTGCTGGATCTGGATGTGTTGCTGCTTTATCAGTTGAGAGATATCTTGTGAGCAAAGATCTTCTTATAGAGTTTCATCAGGTATTTGGCTTCAAGGAACTCCATCTTATAGGCATGTAATGTTCTTTGGGTATATACTATATAGTTCTTCAGATTAGTTGTAAATATTACTGTTGAATTGGAAGCTTTTAGGTAGGGAAGGAGGAAAAGAGAGAAATAAACTAACAAATAATAAGACTGATATTGAATTGATGTGGTAATGATGTGATTACAAAAGATAATCTTAATAGTCCTATTTATACTAACAGTAGAATCCTAGTCTTGATGAAATAGAGAATCAAATCATAAAATATAAATAAGAAATAAATCCTAAGAGATCATATAGGATACTCTAAAATATTCTAAGATATTAAAAAATATTATTAGATATTTCCCTGATTTTCTAACACTCCCCCTCAAGCTAAAGCTTACTAAGCTTTAAGCTTGTTATACGAAAACAATGCATCTCCCCTCAAATTAAATAAAATAAAAAACATAAACTGAGTTCCGTGAAAATAATGGTTGGAAGGCAACTCAAAGATGTTGGAGAGGCCGGAGAGAGTTGCTGGAAAGATAACTTAGCAAGATAGCTAGAATGATCATCAGCCTGACAGAAATTTCTTGGCAAGCAATCTAACAAAGCAAGGTTCGAACTCCTCAAAACCGCATTTGGAAGCTTCAACAACAATATCGGAGACCCAAATTATTTAAAATTGAAATTAAGGCGACAACTACTTCCAGGACCTAGAAGAGGCCAGTGCATCTCGAACAAGGGGCCAAGGCTAGTGCATCTGGGAGAAAGACAGGCCAGTGCATCTAGGAAAAATAGTCGAGCCAGAGCATCTGGGACAATGAGTTGGGCTAGTGTGAGTCATAGCCAACATACGTCAATCATCGATGGAAATAGAAGTCACTACTAATCTGATTCATATGTGGGAAAAGAGTCACCACCGGAATGATCATCGATAGGAAGAGAAGCCACTGGTATGATCCATTAGTGGATAAGAATTGCATGACAAACACCGGAGAAGCAGACAGAAGAATAGAGCCAAAGATTTGAGCTTTCGAACACAGCAAAACATAACCTAAGAGAGTCAAATAGACACATTGAGGTGGTTGCTGAAAAGTGGTCTATTGAGGGAGGTGAGAACAAATCCGTAAAGAGGGCTGGCTAGAGGTCATAGCGAAGGAAACGGCGGCTAGAGAGGTCATTGGATGCGTCAGAAAAGAAGAACACAACGGAAGAGAGGAAACTGAATGGAATTTTTTTTATTGCCAAAGAAGATGATAAGAGTTCCTTCATACTTAGTGGAACTCCGCAACAGAATAGTGAAAGGACAGGTCACAGAGGATGGTACCTCTCTGATACCATGTTGAATTGGAAGGTTTTAGGTAGGGAAGGAGGAAAAGAGAGAAATAAATTCTAGGTTCTTATTCTTATAATTCCCACCCAGGCAGCTGCAAAGTGCAACTGTTTAACATAGAATTGGTTGTAAAAGCTTGATATTATGAATTGGATAAATTTTTGAATGCATAAAGATAGTGTATTTAATTATTATTTTATAACACAGTTAATCATAGAATCTAGTTAAAGTTACTTGAAAATTTAATTTGTATGAAATGTTGATTAAAGTTAATGCTCTTGTGAATTATCTACTGCTCTTGTAACAGCCCAAAACTGAAGAGGTTAAGAAGGAACTTACAGACAGGGATGTTCAACAGGGCTTCGACCTTACACTTACAAAGCATAAGGGACAGGTATGTGCTTACCTGCCATGTGATAATGGGATTAAGTCGCCGAATTTGTTGTATTCAATCAGTCCCTTTATTTATTTTATTTTTGTGTTTATTTTGTAATTTTTTTTTCTCATGTGATTTCCTCTTTACAGTATGCTCTACGAAAATTGTACCATGAAAGTCCAAGACTTATATGCGTATTATATACAGCACCAACTTGTGGTCCATGTAGGACGCTAAAGCCAATTCTTAGTAAGGTATGTGAAAAATTGAGGACCTACAGTTATGTCATGATCCTTAAATTAGATGTCACAATACTTGTGGCTGTTGTAGACTTCTGACATAATGTAGATGCACTTACTACAAATGAATAGTTGAATATAAATGAGACTACATTAGCTTCCATGTTTAATGTCACTTATTTTGAATGATAAATTGAACAGTAAACATTGTTTTAAACTTTTTTTAACGTCTCAAATGGCAGGTGATTGATGAATTTGACCAGAATGTACATTATATTGAAATTGATATCGAGGAAGATCCAGAAGTAGCAGAAGCAGCTGGAATCATGGGTACACCATGTGTGCAGTTTTTTAAAAACAAGGAGATGCTTAGGTTGGTTTTATTTTACCTTTCCTCCTCTTATTCTATTTTATTTAATATTTATCATCTACACTAATACATATGATTCAGAAATGAGTTTTGAAGTTCCAAAACTATTTTAATTTCTCTTTATCATCATGCACATATCATGAGACTACATATTATTATTGTCATTGTACTTGATGTCACTGTCTGTTTTGGCCTCCTGCTTCCATAAATTACTGCTATTGGGTTTCATTTTAACAGCACTTTTTGCTGGTCTACTGCATTGTTCTGGCATGAATTGCTCACGTGACATGTTTGTTACTATATTCTTCAAAACAAAAATCTTCGGAAGTTTCTTTATGACATCTATGAGAAACTGGAACTTCTGAACTTATCACCATGTGCAATCTAAAATGAAACCCCACAATGTTTTAAAAACTAGTAAAGGGAGTTCAACTGGGGTCAAACTAGTTTTTGTTTGTGTGTCCGCGTGCGCGTGTATCTCTATGTGTGTTCAACAAATAATTGTTAAATAAATGTACAAATGAAACCAACTAAACTGCAAATTGCAATCTGTGTTCTTAAGAGACTGAAAGGCCATTGTTATATATTTTCTTCATGGATATTCTTGCTGATTTTGGACTGTTAACGGTTGTACAATGATTTTATAGGACCGTCTCAGGAGTCAAAATGAAGAGAGAATACAAAGAATTCATTGAAGCGAATAAATAGAAGTAACTAAAGCATTCAAAGGTGGTTCTCTCAGTTTGTGCTTCAATTTTGTTTTCAAAATGGCCAGCTAAATAGTGCTGTCAATTTTGGCAACTATTTCACGAACTAATTAGCTACTTCATAGATTGTACATGTTTAGTTTTGATTGTCCAGTGTATGTATTTTTTTCTATTTGGATTTAATAAGTCTTATTTATGAACTTGTTGTCGAGAATAACGATATTTTGCTGAGTGAAATGATACCTGCGGAGGTTTACATAATTTCATTATCCAAGCTGAAATGGCTGTTCCATTTGGTATACTTTTTTTTTGTCTGAGTTTTGTTGTTAATTAGAATTTGGCCATTTTATATGAATCATTTGTTTGAGCTCAAAATTGATTTTTCATGCATGTTCTCTGCCTGAATTTATTATTTGTAATTTATAAATTAGCCGTTTGTGCATAAATGTGGAAGGTGATGATAAAAATAAATTCCACCAACACCAAAAAAAAAAAAGAAGACAATTTCTGTTATTTTATTCCCATCATACGCTTGTTTTATCAGCATGTAAAAGAACCAAAGATACTGATTTATTGATTCTCCGCGGCCTGTAGAGAGAATTGCACATTGTTCTCACAGAAAAGAAGAAACTGAGAGAGGAATGATTCTTAGTGTTTGGATGTTAAAAGTTAAAAATTGTATGATAATATTTCATTAGAAGTAATGTTAAAAATTCTCTGTGTTTGTCTAGACCTTTTATCATAATAAGTTAGCATTGTTATTTTCTTTTAGATGGATGGGTGGTCCCACTATCACTTAAACTTATTCAAGCAACCACATTTGAATCTAATGATGATAAAATCTGGTTGATTGAATCTTGTCAAAATTGTAATCATACCTTGTATATAATAAAAGCTTGTAGAGTTTGCTCTTTTTACATACGCACTTTTACAAATAAAATGGAAATCCCCAAAATCAAGTTCCTACCCGGGAAGGCAAGGTTGTTGACATGAAAGAGTAGAAATCCTAGACATGTAAGTATGTGAGCAAGGCATGGGAAACAAAGCAATAATTAATAGGAAAGAGGAGAAGCAAGAACTAATACATTGGAGAACTAAGACCCTCTTGAGCTGACAAAGGATACAGGGATTGGTGTCGCTTGGAAGAAATATATTTGTTCTTCAATGAGGGTCTTCTTTGTAAAATGTCTAGGAGAGTCATTTTGGTGGGCAACAGTGATGAGACTCTCTCCCTATGCTTAAGAACCAAGAAAAAGAGCAGTCTATATGATATTAATGAGAAAACTACAGCTCCTAAGTCCCACCATTTTGAATAATCAGTTCGAATTCCAAATGTATCCTGAAGTATCACTTCACCCTTTATCTTTGTACCCCCAGGCACCAGTGGTTCAAATTCAAGTCCAACTAGGTCATTCTTGAACTGACCCTGAGTTTCACAGGGAAAAAAAAGGTTTCATCAACATCATAGTCCAAAGACAATATACAAATGATGCATTTGCATGGTAGAGCTGTGGCTCCAAAACATTCTTATATGTTGTGATTGGAACAAACAGACAATGTGTGATTTCCTGAATAAGGAAGTTAGCATTGACTCCAGAATTCGCTACTATGTATGTGTGAAAGTAAGAGTATGTAAGAGTATAAAAAAGTGGCAGTGCTCCAATGCTCAAAGTGAGTTTGAAAGAGTGAAGAGGTGAGAGGTATTTATAAGTGGGAGAGAGGATGTCTTCCAGTCACTTTGTCACACGGTCATAGAAGAACATGTGTGCAAAATAACTTATTCTGCAATGCTCCATACTTAAGATGTACAAAATATGATGCATGTCTTAGGGTAATTCTCTCTTTTTTGAGGATAAGAGACCGACCAACTAATTGTACAAAATAATATAGGCTGTATATAGTTGCTGCATTTTACCACTATAGGCTCAATACCTATAAATTCTTCAAATTGGCCTTTCTTGTGACACACTAAATCGTTTACCCTCCTTTAGCACCCCGTGCTGATAGAGTAAATGTAATGCACATGAGAGATGACATGAATTAATTAAAATCTCCGTGGAAAACAATTTGGAAATGATAGTTGTACAGACATTTGTACCTGAATTGACCATGCAGTGTAGCTAATGTAGGACATCGGGTAGCGCCAGAAGAATTTTGGAAGGTCTGTCAGCCTTCTGAACATGATAGATGGCATCATCATGAGTACCTGTGTGCACAACTTTCATAAGGTAAATAACTCTTCAAAATTATGAGAATAAGGAGGGTGATATATTAATTTGCTTACAGTTACACCAGCTGCAATTCCCATGGCTAGCAATAGGTTGGACACAAGTGCTGCAACAACTAGTATGTAGCCTTCTGTGACAGAGATGCAGCAAAATAGGTTTATGCAAAAATAGCAGTAATGAGAGAAGCCTGGATGAAATTTGACCATGTAGTATACTGTTGTTCCTGAAGAGAGGGAAATTGCAACAACAAAAGGGAATGATGAGAGGAAACTTGACAGTACATAGACGGCCTCAGAATAATGCCTCCCAAACCTTTCGCGTTTGAAGACCTGGTTATTCAGAGTCATGAAGGAAGTGAATTTTGTTTCCCTTTCTTTCTATATAGAACTGAAATTCAGACATATTACTTCAAAATCATTTGCGAACCTTTAATTCCTCAAGGAAGAAGGGTAAGGCACCTAAACACAGGAAGTCCATAAAGCCATAGATGAATAGATCACACTTGCTTCTTGACATGATTGCTCCATTACTTGTTCCTGTGTTGAAAAAAAGAAAACCAGCACTTACTGAAACCAAGATGTAGAATACAATCCGTAACCAGGAGTAACCAATGTCCCTGAACATATTTAGGAATGATCTATGAGTCAATGTGCATAGCTGCTTCAGCATGCTGGTATCATATGCCCTCCCAATTAAAGGTTCTTCCTGCATCGTATGAGCCTTCAATCAGTGTAGTTACTTACTGATTTGAGTCAGATTGCATTGAGGAAGGAAAGGAATGACCAAAAGAAAAAAGGTACACACACTGACACACATCTCTCTATTATGTGGCAGAATCAGCATTTAAATATGCAAAAAACATGATAAGTCCAGCTATAATCAGATGGTAAAGAAGGTATAGATGTGAGTTGATGAGTGTGTATAGCATTATTGTTTGCATTTAGTAATTCAAAATGTATTTCAGCTCTCTTTATGTGCCTCAGGAGTCCTAACTAGGGGAGAGGGGCAACAGAAATGTGAGAAGGTTAATATGTGGCCTCATGTAAATTGACTTACACATAGCTTGATTCCTCTGATTTTTTCCCTTGTATTTGCTGAATGCATGGAATTCTTGTAGTTCTTTATAAGTTCCAATTTGATCTCCTCTGTTGTCTTATTCATTGAGGAATTCCATGATGATGAGGCTGCCTAAACATAAAATCCACTAGAGCTATATATAAATGAGAAGCAACAAAACCATCTCAAAGAAAAGCTGAAAATATTGAAACAAACTAGCTACTGATGAGTTTTAAGTACTTTGTCATTTTTGGACTGCATTAAGGTTGCAACACTATCAAACTCTGGACTAACACAACGAAGGAAATGCTCTGGAGGATTTTTTCTTGTTGGACAAGGGTACCCCTCATCTGCAAAGAACTGAAATGGAGGAAAAGAACTTGGTAACTTCCTTATGGGGAAATCTACAATATCCCTGAAAGGTAGCAGTACCCCTAGGTGATTTGACATATAATATGATTAACTCAGTTACATAATGTTACAATTGTAATATACTTTATCTAACCATTATGTAACTGAGTTAACTACACTTTTTATCAGTTTTATGTCAAATCACCATGTTAAATTTTCAAATGGTAAATATTTAGAGAACTTACTCTACCTTTACAGCCATATTTCTTTCTCCAAAATATACAGTTTCACCTCCTGCAAGGAGGAACAAATCATCAAAAAGATTAAACACTTCACTACTAGGCTGGTGAATAGAGCAGATAACTATTCTTCCATCGTGTGCTATGCTTCTCAGAGTTGAAATCACATAGAAAGAAGCTGCACTATCCAGTCCACTAGTGGGTTCATCAAGAATCAGAATATGAGGTTGAGTTAACATCTCAATGCTTATGCTAAGCCTTTTCTTCTCTCCATTACTTATGCTTCTCAGATGCCAATTCCCAAGTCTGCTATCTGCACAATCTTGCAAACCCATTTCAGCCAATATCTTGGTTACCACCTTATCAATCTCATTTTTATTCATGTGAGCAGGAAGCCTCAAATGTGCAGCGTATGTGAGGGTTTCCCTCACTGTTAGAGTTCCCAAGAAATAATCTTCTTGAGTAACATAAGACTGCAATACATTAGAAATTTAATCAGTGAAGATAATAAACAGAAGTTTGAAAATTGAAGCTAGGCTAAATGTGTCTAGTAAGTGCTTAGTTTGCAAGCTTTTGCATAGCAGCTAAGCCCCAATACCTTTTTATCCATGCCTCAATATTTTAAGATCACTTAGGCTATGTTTGGGAGGATGGAGTGGGATGGTTAATAATGAAGTGGGTGGTAAAAATTCATTAACCCATTGTTTGGGAGTTTCTTTTTATTAATGGAGTGGGATGGTTGCAGATGGTAACCCAACCAAACCACTCCACTCCATCCAAACCCTCTCATTTTCATACCCTCCAAATTTGAGGGGTTTGAGATTTTCTTTCATATTCCCTCACTAAACATCCAAACAATGGACTGGGATACTTTTACCTTTTCACTCCACTCTATTATTAACTATTTCATTATTACTCCCTCCATTCCTTATCTTTGGTGTTTTAAGGTTTCTACACATAAATTAAGAAATCATTAATTTGTGTATATTTATACCAAAATACTCTTATTTCTATCATTAATTGTTTACAAATTCCAACTGCATTTACTGATCTAAATAAATACTACATACTTCACTAGGCCAAGCAAGGCAAATCAACATTTATAACTGAATTTAAGTATGGACAGTTTGGTGTATTTTCGAGACAAATCAACTTAGTCCTATATAAGGGTATACATGAAAAAAATTGCTCAATTATACATTGGGTTTATAAAACACCCGTTGTTTTGAAACAAAAACAAATAGCTAAAAATACCCAAAATAAGGAATGGAGGGGTAACCACTCCACTCCATCTCCTTACAAGCTTCCAGACATAGCCTTAAATGCCAATTCTGAGCAGCTACACATTCTTTGTAACATATCCATAATTCCATATGTATTAAGCCTAAATTACTCACAAGCTTCTTTGCTCAGTGCAATTTAGTATAGGACTATAGGTGAATTGGTTTTGATAAGATTTTTTTTTAAAAAAAAAAGTCTGGTATTCTTCAATATTATATAAGCTAAGGCGGTGTTCTAAAATCAAGAGATTCTTAGGTGCTCATGGAGCAATAAAAATCTCTTCCTGGATAACATGGAAGGTATGTTAGATCAGTTATAGCATTAAAAGTGTAGTTAAACTATAAGACAATGATAAGCCACTAAGCTAATGCAACACATATTCAATGACACAGCAAGTCTCGTCTCAGAGTTTGTTTTATGCCTCAATAAGTGTTGGGCCGATCCTGTGACACAGAGATTTCTCTTCCAAAATCTTGACCAGAAACAAATGACAGTTTGAATTGGTAGTGTTGTTTCCATACTTAAAAAGTCAAGTAAAAAAGACTATTAGGATACATGCATGTGAAGAGTATAAAAGAATATTAACATTAATTTCCTGATTAACTGTTTTACTTTACTCAAATAGTGTCATGTAAATGATAAGTAACTTGGAGACTTTTATTTTACCTAATAAACTTGTCTCAAATTTCAAATATTCTTTATTCTCATCTTAGTTTAATCTTTTCTTTAGACACTGTTTTCTTGCCAAACTTACAATATCTCTGCAGCCTTTACTTCTCTTAGTACCGTTGAGTAGTACATTTCCAGTCATGCTAACATTGGTGGGAAGTATCCCTGTTGGAAGCCAAACATTCAAAGGGGGAAGAATATGGTCAATAAAACATGATTGTAGACTGATAACTGTTTTATAATGCTTATCTGTTTGTCTGTTAAAAACTCCAAAAGAATTCGAGAAGTTTTAATTTATACACTTAGGGCTCGTTTGGTGGTCAGGATAAGAGAGACATAATAGGATAAACTATCATATCTTGTCTGAAACTATTGTCTAAAAATGAATGTTTAAAATTATTAAAAAAAAATTAATTTAAGTTAAACAATATTTTAAAAATTTAAAAAATTATATGTAGTTTGATCATAAGGATAATTTTATCTTTTTCTATAATTTAAAAAATAAAAATAAAAAACTAAAATCTAATAAAATATGAAAACATTTAGAATAAAAATGAAAATTTTAAAATTCATACTAAAATTATAATGCTATCCAGTTGGTTATCTGGTGGATACCAAACGTCGGATAGGATAACAGTTTATCCTGATCATATCACATACTACTCCTATCCTGTTATCTTATCCTATCTACTCCTTATCTTATCCTGACCATCAAACGAGCCCTTAAAAATCTAGAGAACAAGTGAGTTGACTCATTATTAAAGTAGAAAATTCACTTAGAGGAGAGAAATGGTCATTCAGGCATATCTTATTAAATAAAGTAATAACAAATATTTAATAGCAAACATTTACAATAACAAATCTCCTTTTTATACTTCTACACATAACACAATTAAACGTAGGTAAAAAAAAAAATTATGGAAAAGCTGATGACATAAAGTAAACACTAAATAATCCATGAAAAATGCTAGCAACACCCCCTTTTTAACACTCTCTCCAAGCTCAACACACTCTTTGCTATTGGATAAATTTCATGTGGATCCCACATGAAAATTCATCCAATAACAAATAATGCATTGGAGAGAGTATTAAAAGAGTGCGTTGGGAGCATTGCTCGGCATGTTGCATTAGTTGACAAAGTGTCAAAAATCAAAATTTCATAAATTAATCACTCATTTGGTCAAAAAAAAAAAAAAATTAATAGATCGATCCAAAATTAAATCATGCAGTAGATTAAACTTTACAAAGTAATCATTAATTAAATCATGCAGCATATAAAACCTTCAGAGATCCCATCATTAAGTAAACTAGCAAATATTATTGTGCATTTTATTACTATTTCTTTTTTAAAGTTGAGAAAGAATCTAAATAAATATAGATTAAAAGAATATTTTAAATTATAAAGAAGATGTATATGAATTTACTTAGAATCTAAAGAAAGTAAATTAAAAGAGAAAAATATTTAAAATTATAAAAGAGATATGCATGCATATAACTAAAAATAATTTGAATTTGAATATTTTAAGAAAATAAGAAAAACTTTAAATGACATGTATCATAGTACTTTAAGATATTAAATCACTTGAAAAAAATGTATATATAATGACAAATCTTTGTTGTATACTTTTGCATTTAACACAATTAAACTAGGAGGGGACAAAAATTTGGATGACATGAAGTATAAATCATGCAGTAGTCGGCATAGTGTCAAAAATCATAATTTCATAAATCAAACATTAAGTAAATCATGCACTAGATTAAAATTAAGGGAGAGAATTAGGTACCAACCAGCCAAGGCATCAAGTAAGGTGGATTTCCCAGATCCTGAAGGACCCATGAGGGCCATAATCCGGTTGGGTTCTGCATAACCACTTAACCCATTTAACAGAAATTTCCTTTTTGGACTTGTGCTAAAATTGGATGCTACCACTGTCAAATCTTCCCAAACCAGAAATATTCCCTTCTTATTCTCCACTGCTAAGCCTGCATCATCAGCCTGAAACTTCATTTTTGGAGGCAACATAGCCTCCAATGTGAGTTACTATATGTATATATAGTTTAATAGTTATATACATCTAACAAGTAACATTTTTTTAATGGACTTTAGTTGGGTACTTCATTATGGCACCGTGTGGGCACGTCTCTCCATTTTGCAAATCTTGTCATAGGAGTTGTTGGATATTATAAATATGTAATGCACTTTCTTGAAATGGATAATTGAATTTTTTTTATTTTTTTTTGGTAGTTGAATAATTGAAATATTTTGTAGGAGGTTTTCATTTTAAGATTAAAGTAGTACGTAATATCAGTATAAAAAAAATTTACATTGATGCCGCCCACTAATATTTTGATATCTGTGTTTTTATTTTCAAAATTAAGAGAAAAACAATAATAATATCAATTTGTCAACATATTATTGAATATCAGTGTAACACAATCTAGGCATTCAATATCCAGAACATTGTGCTCCATTCATCCTAAGTGTTCAAACACTTCTAAGTTTGAGCAATTTGAATTTTGGTGTTCTTCACACAGTCGCCAACTTTTCCATGTTTCCTTGCCACCATCTTGTGGCTTGTTTGTTTTAAATTCTCATAAATGCAAATTGGCTAATTTTTCCGTTCATCAAAAGTATCAATTTTGAGCTTCTGGAAAAATTGCATTGGGATGGTACATTTTCCCGTTTGCGGCAAAAACAATCTGAACCAAACATGCTCTTGATCATTTTGTACCTCTTTCTTGAGGCAATAATTAGACGATAAGAAGAATATTCAATTCATTATTATTATTATTATTATTATTATTAAACCTAAGGAAAATAAATTATATATACCACTAAATACGAGATTAAATTAATTTATTCAAAAAAAGTTATTAGAAGCTAACAAATACCTGTTTCAAAAAAAAAAAAGTTAACAAACACCTTTTAAATTTGGGGAAATTAGCATAAAACACTACTCAAAAGCAATGTATTTTGAACAAATATCAATAATATGTTTATATTTATTTAATTTATTTTTATACAATCACTTTTAAAGATTTTATTATAATTTTAAAAAATTAACTATCTCATCTAAATTCTAATAAGGTTACACTAAAAATCAGAAAAAAATTAATAATGCAATCCTAAATTACCGAGCTGCTCCAACCTTAAATCAAGACTGATTTAGAGTTCTGTCAAAAAAAAAAAAGATAGACTGATTTAGACTCTGTTTGGTAAAAACTAGTGGATAGCGGATAAGTTAGCGGATAGTGGTAGCGGATAGCGGATAAGCTAGCTGATAGCGGATAACGGATTAGCTAGCTGATTGGATTTGAAGTGTTTGGTAAAACTAGCGGTTGGACTAGCTGATAAATATAAAATGACATAAAAGGATATGTTTGTATTTTTTTATTAAATTATATGTATATATTATTTATTTTTAAATAATTATCACTTATAATAATTTACTTTATTCTAAATTATTTATGGTTTATCACGTCAAAAAAAATTTATTTATCGTTTAAAAAATTTAATCATTAATTTTTAATTTTAATATTAATTTAGTTTTAATTATTTTTAATAAATAAAATGGAATAATAAAAATAAAATTATATATTGATTTGCTTTTTATATAAGTTTTATTTTTTATAGATAAAAATATATTTTCCACTTTTTTATCTAAAATATAAATCTAAATAGTGAAATTAATTCTTATTTATATACTATGTTAAATGATTAGTATTTTATTTTATAATCAAGGATGAGTGAGGAATTTAATTAAGATGGTAGGGATATGGAAGAAAAAATGAAACGCTATACGCTATAAACTCAAACGCTACTCCAAGTAGCTTCGGGAAAAACGTTATACGCTAGTGAAAAAATGTTATATGCTAATTTTAAAAACGACTACCAAATAGGGCTACTTTTCCATCCGCTATACGTTGTCCGCTAAACGCTAGCAGATTTGGCAAACCAAACAGTGCCATGACCAAACAATTATTAGAACAATATAAAAAACACTCGTCACAAACTGATTAATCTATCTCCAAGTAGCCCTTGTACCCTTCCAATCTGGCCAAGAAGAAAAGACACCTTTTAACCAACCCCAAGTTTACATTGTGTTTGGTTCATGAAAGAAAATGGAAGGAATGAAGGTGAAAGAAAAGAAGGAGAAAGGAGAAAAAAATAGTGAAAAATGTGATAACTGTTTAGTTGTTTGGTTGAAGAGAAAATGAAAGAAAAGAAAACTAAAACTTTTATCACTTCTTGTTTGGTTGTATAAAAAATGAGAGGAATGAAAAAATATTTATGAAATGACATAAATACCCTTACATATAATTTAAAAAATAAAATAAAAAAGTTTTCTTTTTACCTTTTTACAAGGAAAAACACATTGCTTTATGCAATAGTCCTTGGTTGTCATGTTTTCTGTCCAGTTTGGGAAGAAACAAAAAGCATGTGGGCCTAACCAATTTTTATTCCTTCCCTTCACTTTCTCTCCATTCCAAACAAGAAAATTTGACTTTTTCCTTCTCTTTCTCTCCCCTCTTTTTCTTACCCTCATCTTTCCATCAAACCAAACAAAGTGTTAAAGTCTATATGGCACTTATGGTTTGTTTGGTACTGCACAAAAAGGATAAAAAAGTTTGGAGGGGAGAAAATGGGTAGGTTCTCCTATTTTCTTTCATTTGGACAACGACGGAAAACAAAAGAGAAATAAAAGGTTGATGTGGGCTTCCCAATTTTTGTTTTTCGTCTCTAACCTAAGAACAAAATGAGGAGAAGCATAGGAACAAACCATAATTACGTCTTATAAATTTAGGATGAGAGGATTGATGCCTCAGTCAAAGGCAGGGAAAATCTCTGGGCTATATGAGCACTTGCAAAGGGATTTACGTTTGAGTAATGTTATTTGTACACCTGAATTCTGGACACCTGTGCGACACCTGCGATATCTGGTTAATGCGGTTCAAATATGTGGTTAATTACGTTCAGTGGATGGTTAATGAGTTGTCATACCTTATTACATTCATTAATCATCCACTAAACGTGATTAACCACACATTTAAACTGTATTAACCATATATCGTAGGTATTCCCTAGGTGTCCAAAATCTAGGTGTACAAATAACATTACTCTTTACATTTACCTCCCCTAAAGGAGACATGGGGTTTCGAGCTCGAATCTGCAACCTATCGGATACGAGACTCTGTCATGCTCCACTAGACCAACCCCTTGGGACATATTAGGCAAACACCTAATATATTCACATTATTCCTTGCACAACAAAGTTTTGATTAAAAAAAAACGACATCATACTAAAAGCTTGTTGTTTATCAAAAAAAAAAAAATACTAAAAGCTTGTTACTGCTCGATATGGCTGACGGGTTTGCGGGACACTCTCTTTCGTTACAGTTGGGTTTGCAAATGTTTCAAGATCCTCCAATGAAGTGTATTTCTCCTTTATGGCAAGATGTTGTGGGATCTGTTATCCTCTCATGGTTGTAGCGTAGTTGCCTTTAGGCCTCCTGATCGTAAAAAACAAATAACAAGTTGAAGATTTGAGGGGGGGAAATCCCCAACTATTAGTAGCTAGGCATATAACACCAAGGGTTGCATCTAAGGACAGCAATGGCGGAGCTTAGTGTTAGTTGAGGGGAGCAGCTCCCCTCAAAAAAAGATTATTTACTTTTTTTTAGAATGAGTTTTTTTAAGGCACCCCTCAATATTGAACGGTTCTTGATTCTATTAGTCTAATATAGCATTTTGTTGCTCTCGGATAGCTTAGTGGGGCTGGTGCGCTGTAACTGATCTGAGTAGAGGGGGTGTCTTATTGCTCTTGTGTATGGTAGTTTCATAATGCATGCTTAAAAGAGTTGTGTTTCCTTTGTTAGATTTTGTGGAACATATTGTTTCTTTTGTATCGTTTACGGGTTATGGTAATTCTTGTATCCATTTTAATAAATAAAAAATTGCTTATCATGCAAATGTGGACCTTATATGTAATTCATATGAATTTTAACTAGTAACTTGTGGCTCCCTTTAAAAAATTAGTCAAGGTCCACCAATGAAGGACAGGATACACAGACATGGAATTCTTATTTCCAGTGCCACTTGGAATGAGTTATTCCTCCCTATACCTATATTCCAAAATTCCCTCATCCTTCGTCCAGAGTAACCACATGTAACATCCCTGACTGCTGTATAGATTGACGACTGTCCCCACAAACCAACACGGGTCTTTTCGGCGTGCTTTGTCCTCACTCACACGCTTCCTGGGAAAACTTTCCAGGAGGTCACCCATCCCATTACTGCTCCAAGTCAAGCACGCTTAACTGTGAAGTTTTTAAGTGATGGACTTCGTAAAAGAAGATGCATCTTGTTGGTATAGGTAGTACCAATCAATTCATATAAGTCATCCTCAACTGTATAGTCTCATACCTACACAGTCTCATGATATCCCTCTTATTCGGGTGTGTGATCGGTTCATTCATGTGTACCTCCGCCTAGAAGCCTGTCAGGAGCCGCTCCTTATCAGTGTCTTCTTGCACCGGCGACCACTCTCCGCTCTCGTCAGCCCCGGGTGTCACACCACTCAATAGAGAAAGAAAAAAGGAGAGCAGAAAAGTGAGAGAGAGAGAGAGAGAGAAGAAAAGTTTGATGGTTTTGGGTAGGATTTTTTTAATGGGATTAGTATTTATATTTTCCACTGAAAAATCCCACGAAATCGATCTTAAAAAATAATTCATGGAAATTAGGAAACTTTTGAATACCACGAGACTCTCACTAAAGAAAAATCAAGATAGTTAGTGCCATAACAAGGAGTGAGATATTGAGTTGGCTCATACTTACATAAAAGGCAACTATTGCATGGATTGGCTAGCTAATTGGAGCCTCTTTCAAGAGCTGGATTGTCATTACCCTGAATCACTTTTGGTTAGTTTTTGTTTTCAAATGCCCTGTTGTTAAAAAAATATATAAGAAGAAGAAGAATCTATTTATACTATATACTATATACATTTAGGAATATTCTCGTTGAATACTCTTCCACGTGTCAAACTCTGAAAAAAAATTCATTTAATTCAAATCTTCTTAAATACACTTGATATCATATTATCAAATGAAATTATTAAATATCCAAATTTGAGTCACAAGATATTTGAATTTTGATGCATCCAATGATAATTCGAATTCACTTTTAATGCACTTTAAAATTTTAGAAAATCTTGTGTATGATATACATTTAGGAATAATCTCATTGAATGTTATTACACATGTCAACCTCAGAGAAGAACAACATTTAATTCAAATCTTCTTAAATACACCTGATATCATATTATCAAATGAAATTATTAAATATTCAAATTTGTGTCACAAGAGATTTGAATTTTGATGCATCCAATGATGGTTCGAATTCACTTTTAATGCAATTTAAAATTTTAGAAAATTTTGTGTATGATATAAGAAAATATTACAATATTAAATGTAATATCGACCTGCACTGGAAAATAGGATTAACTCAAATAGATTTTGAATAGAGAAGAAAAGAATAATATGATAGATAAATATATTTAATGGTGGAAAAGAGGATAAATCCATACTATATACATTTAGTAAAAATCCCACTGAATGCTCTTCCACGTGTCAACCTCGGAGAAAAACAAAATTAAATTCAAATCTTCTTAAATACACCTGATATCATATTATCAAATGAAATTATTAAATGTCCAAATTTGAGTCACAAGAGGTCTGAATTTTGATGCATCCAATGATAATTCGAATTCACTTTTAATGCACTTTGAAATTTTTTTAAAATCGTGTGTATGATATAAGAAAATATTACAATATTAAATGTAATATGGACCTGCATTGGAAAATAGAATTAACTCAAATAGATTTTGAATAGAGAAGAAAATAATAATATGATAGATAAATATATTTTCTAATGACGGTTAACTTGTACGGGAAAATAGGATAAATGAATCAATATCTATATTCTATATTATATATATTTAGGAATAATCTTATTGAATGTTTTTCCACATGTATTTAGTATTAGTGTTTAAATATATCACGACGACATTTAATATTAGTGTTCATATATATTATATTTATAAATGATTAATCAGGTTGAAAGCATCACGACGACGTATTTAGTGTTTAAATATATCATTAAATATTATATATGATATCATTACATAGATCACGACGACGTATTTAGTATTAGTGTTTAAATATATTATATTTATAAATGATTAACCAGGTTGAAATCAGTTGTTGCTTTGAAAATGTATATTTACTATTGAATTTTCAGAGAAATATGATACCAAGATAGTGAGAGAAGAAATTGTTAGTGTTACTTATAATTTTGCTTTGGAAAAAAAAAACTCACAATAAAACTTTAAATGCTATTTTGAAATATTATACTCCCTCTTGTCACTATTATAAGCAAAAATTAAATAAAACACACATATTAAAGAAGTTAATAAATCTCATTTAATTTTGTTAAAAAATTAGGTTTATTATCAAAATTACCCTTCATCTAAAATTTCAATTTTCATAGTTAAAATACATCTATATTAAATAGATCCCACTTTCAATAAGGATGAGAGGGAAGATGACCTTTTATATGTCAAGGAGTATTGGAAAATAACGTCAGCATTAAATTGGAAGATGACCCTTTATATTCAGCATTAAATTGGGAATAATGTGAAGGAGTATTGGAAAATATAATTTATATTAAGTGGGGAATAATGTCAAGGAGTATTAGAAAACATAATTTAATACTAAAATTGTGTAAGAGACAATATGTACTTAGTATTTACAATTAAACATCATTATCTGTATTGTAATATATATAATAATTATTAAGTTAATATCTGTTACAATTTATGATCGATAATTCACATAAAATAATTTTTAACATTTTTTTTTGTATATAATTTCCCAAAAAAAAAATTAAACCAATAATATGAATTCAGCAATTGCCATTAGGGGTGTTCGCGGATTGGATTGGATCGGTTTTGAGCTAAAAAGCTATCCGATCCAATGATGAAAATAACGTGCGGTTTGGATTGGATCGGTTTGTTTCCTAAAAAATATCCGATCCGATCCGATCCAATCCAATTAAATGTGGTTTGGAATGGATTGGATAATTTGGTTTTTGTCCTACTTTACTTTTTTTTCTTATGTCAAGTGTCCTTATTACTTATTTAATAGTAAACAAAGGATAATCTTTATTTTAATTTGGGAGTTTGAGAAAAAATAATTATTGATATTTTTTAACACGTTCTTTTATGTTAATTATTTTTATCTACTCTCACTTATCCTATTTTTTCCTTGAATCGACTACAGATAAATTGTAACTAATTATTTTTCAAACTTACTTAATTGATTTCATATTTTTCATGTTTACTCAATTAAGTATATATATGTTACTAGTGTATTGACCCGTGCTATGCACGGGGAATATGCTATTTTTTATAATTTCATTTTTAAATATGTACTTGTATTTTTTTATTGTTTTCTTGACGCAAATATGTACTTTTTGATTTCACATTTTGTGATTTAAAAATTTTTGTGGCGAATTATATATAAAAAGTTGTTAAAAAATTATTTTATTTTAACCATCGATTATAAAGTGTAACAGATATTAACTTGATAATTATTATTTATACTAGTGTATTGACCCGTGCCATGCACGGGGAATATGTTATTTTTTATAATTTCATTTTTAAATATGTACTTGTATTTTTTAATTTTTTTTTTTTACGCAAATATGTACTTGTTGATTTCACATTTTGTGATTTTAAATTTTTTGTGGCAAATTATATATAAAAAGTTGTTAAAAAATTATTTTATTTTAACCATCGATTATAAAGTGTAACAGATATTAACTTAATAATTATTATTTATATTACAATACAGATAATGACTCTTAAATGTAAGTAAGTACATACTATCTACTATACAATTTTAGTATAAACAATATAATTTTTTTGAGGGAAGTATAAACAATATAATTTGAAAATAAAACATGTATAAAGATATATAAAAAAAACATAATATTTGAAAATAGACATTAAAGTTTTATTGAGATTTTTTTTTTCAAAGCAAAATTATAAATTAACACTAACCATGCATTTCTTCTCTCACCACCTTAGTATCGTACTTCTCTAAACATCTAATAGTAAATATATATTTTAACACAACAATTTCATTTTAAGCCGATTAATCATTTCTTTGTGTAATTTATTTAAACACAATTACTAAATATGTCCCAATGATCTTTGTAATAATATGACTTTTCGAGGAAAAGCTTTAGAGGATGACACATAGGAGAGGAGTTTAAGGAGAGCTTGACACTTGTATTTTTTCAACTTTTAGATTATTCTCAATTGTATATAGTATAGATGCTATTATAACATTGATTGTTCACACCCTTTTTTAAATGAAAAATTAAAACGTAGTATCAAATTCATACCAGCAAATTAAAACATTCCATAAATAAAATAATAATTCAAAACTTCCCCCCTTATAAAATGGTAGGCTAATAATTGTAGACGTCAAATACATGAGGTTGCGACACGTCAAACTTTTTTTTAGATGGAAAGCTTTAGAGGATGACACATAGGAGAGGAGTTTAAGGAGAGCTTGACACTTGTCTTTTTTCATCTTTGAGATTATTCTCAATTGTATATAGTATAGATGCATCAAAACTTTTAGCAAAATATAACTTTAAGACATTAATATTTATTCTAAATAGTCTCATAAATGTCATTCCAACAAAAATATTAAAGAGAATGAAGGACATTAAAGTATGAAAAACAATGTTTAAGTATGAGTAATACTATAATTTAAAAAATAATAGTATATGTATATAATAGATCGGTTTGGATTGGATTGGATTGGATTTTACAAGAGGATCCAAAATCCGATCCAATCTAATAAAAAATTACGGTTTTTTCGATTTTCGATTTTTCGGTTTTCGATTCGATTTTTACGGTTTGAATTGGTTGGGATCGGTTGATGAACACCCTTAATTGCCATCAATCTAGTTCAGTGCATTTGTGAGATTGCGCAATAAATCCTAATGAGAAGTCACAAGTTATCAGACTCAGCATTTAAACGAGGTGACCTGTTCCCATGCCACAAGCGAGAAGTTTGAATGAAGCAAGCAACTAGTGCTGTCTGGACCAGAAAGTGAAACAACCAATCACAAATAAATGAAACAAACGTGCAATTTGAGATAGAGCAGTGTTCAGATTCAATCTAATAAAAAATAATCAAAAGTTGATTAAAAATAAAAACTGACTGATTTGAGTAGAAATTTTTTATTTATTTGAATTGAATTTTTTTAAAACTGATTGGTTTGATTCAATTTTTTTATTTTATTTTTTAGAATTCATTCATATCAAATGTATATATTTACATCGTTAAATCCTTAAATTTGAACAAATATATAAGCATGGCACACATATAAGTGAGTTTCTTCTGATCCCCTCTTTTTAAAGTTATCATCAATGATTTTTTTTTTTTTTAGTTGTTAGTTTGATGAGGTATTATGGTGACTCGAATTCAAATAATTATCAAGTTCTAATGATTAATAATGCCCTTAAAACATGGACTTTTGATATTTTTGTTGTTTTATACTCCTTCTGGACTAGCAAAAAAGTACCTATATTTTTTCGATTCAAATTTAAATATAAACAAAATCCAACCAACTCAACTCCATTTAATGTAAGTATTCTAAAAATCAAGAAAAATTAACCAATTAAACCAATTCTCCCTTTATTTTTCCAAGAGCATTGCACATTCCCGAAACAATTAAAAGGTAGTTTAGTAATTATAACTCTCTTTTTTTTTTTACATAAATCAAGATAATTAAACTAAATTAACTAACTTTCTTAATAAATGTAAAATCAGTTATTTTTCCTTATAATTGAATTTGAAGGTAGTATTTTGCTATTATTTATGCTTGCAACTTGATTATTTTGTTGTTTTTAAAAAATTAAATTATCTAATCAAATTCAAACTGAAAAAAAATAAGGAGAATCTTAGGATTTTTTTCTTGTATATCACTATTTTAATTTTTATCTACCAAAATACCATACTTTTCAAATTATATACCAAACTACCACACTTTACAAAAATAAGTGAGAAGTCTAGTTGGGAGAACTAGACTTCTCAACATCAATTTTTTTTTTTTTTAAATCTGGTTGAGAAGTCTTGTTGTGGGGGCTAGACTTCTCAACGTCGTTTTCTTCTTCTTTTAATTTAATATTTATATTTAATTAATTAATAATAACTTAATTCAATTAATAACCTAATTAATTAATTAAAGGATTATATTAAATTAATTAATAATAATTGCCTAATTATCATCAATATTAATTTACATAATTTTTTATTTAAATAAGTTAATTAAAATAGTGTAATAATAAATTTAGTATTATTGTTAATTAATACTAATTAATTAAGTAGTAATAAATTATGATGGATTAAAATTCAGATACACAAACTTAAACTACAATACGACATACCAAATACAGTAAAAATTAATGTCCTAAATGGCCTCCAGTTCCACACCGTGTAGGTCGCCGGGTACGGCGTGGACGATGCCGATCATGCTGTTCATCAGTAGGTGCAGCAACAGGTTGATTGTGTTCTTCATAAGTCGGCGGCGGATTATCTTGAAAGTCCACGCTATGCGATGTTGAAGTACTAAGGCCCGCCTGGTTGGGCCCTGACGGAACGCCAAATGTGTACATGCCGCGCATGTTGGTCATGCATTCCATGTACAACCGAGCAGACTCTGGCGTTCCAACATCAGCGCCAAACAGATTGCTCATAAACTCTCCACTGCTTGGTGCAAAAGAGTGCTGATATTGTTGTTGTTGATAAGGGGTGAATGCAAATGATTGCTGTGCAGGTGACTGGTCAAATATATGGCCATGCAGTTCAACCTGTTCCTCTTCCTCTTCCTCTTCCATGGCAACTTGGGGGCTCGGCTGTCGACGTGTACCATGTCGTGCACGTCCTTGGGTTTCCTGGCTGGTTCCAACACCTTGATTCTCTTGAGCAGGACCTTCCTGGTATTGCTGTTGTGGCGGATTTATTAGGTAGGGTTTTGAGTTCCGCCTGAACCATGCCATGTACTCTTCTGTGTGCCAGAAGAAACCCTGGATAGGTTGGCCCACAAGGACCTGGTTTCGTCGATTCCTCCAGATCTGTAACCAGTGGTGATGCCTTTGTGCCCAGTTTTCAGCATGTTGGCCTCGCATATCTAGGTTATGCAGTTCATCCATATTTTCGGGTGCATCCAGTACCTACTGCCAAAGACCAAACTGGAGCTTGACTCTATCTGTCTGATGATATTCCACTGTTTGGAAAATAGATCAGAGCGGTAGTGGCACTCCACATCATTTGATCGTTATAAGCTTCTGGTGGCAAGTTATAGCCTCTGTGTGGCACCCACACAAACTGATCAGGCGTCATGTATTCGAATCGTGTCCTGAACCCTAACAGGTCATTCCGAGGAGTTCCTGTATGGATCAGTCCCTTGTGACTCCATCTGGTAAGAAAGATGTTTACGTCAATATAAACATTAGAGTGGTAAGGCAAACAGAGTGTTATGTGTTATGTTTTTATTTACCTTTGTGCCAGTGGAAATGATGGATTGCTCCTACACCGAGGTGCGATGAATGGCATGCGGTACCATGCCCAAGACTGCAGAAGGAGTAAGCATCCACCAATATTGGAAGCAGCCGGTGCACATCCACGACACATTTCTTTGTACAGATGTGCTAAACAGGCCGAACCCCAGCTGTAACGTCCAGCCCGATGTAGATCTGCCAAAAGTGGGAGATACATCAAATGAACTCTGCTTCCTGATTTATCAGGCATCAAGACCCCTCCGATCAATCGTAGAATGTATGCCCTACAATTTATTTGTATTTGTGCTTCACTAGCGCCATCAGGGATAGTCGCAAATGTCTGCTCCAACCATCTGATATTAACAAATTGTCCCTTCATCTGTGTTGGTGGAGGCACCTGACCAAGCAGTTGTAAGCATTCAGATTCCCAATCAAACATACTACCTCCTGTAACTGGTAGTCCATTCACACGGAGTCCTAGCTGCAGTGCAACATCTTCCAGTGTTATCGTGCATTCACCAACTAGAAGATGGAAGGTGTGTGTTTCCGGCCTCCACCTTTCTACCATTGCTGTCACCAGAGCTTTGTCAATCTTGAAAGACCCCAATGTTGCAGCAGAATAAAACCCAGCTTGCTGCAGGTATGGCACAATTGACTGATGTGGAGGTTCTACGTTGTGGAGGTGGTTGTTGAGCACCACGGCATCAAGCCGTGAAGACCTGTGAACGTGTTGAAGTCTCAACAAAGCCATAAGAAGGTTTGAACGAAGGAAAAAAAATTAAGATCGAGATAGAAGAAGTTGTAAAGTGTTTGTGGCTGAAGTTGTGAAATGAGGCAGGATGAGCCTATATTTATAGAGGGGTAGTTAGGTATGAGTTTTATTTTTTTAAGTTCACGTGAAGGATGATACGTCAATAGTATACAAAAGCAAGGATGATAGGACAAATGTATGTGTGATAATAATAATGTTGAAGTTCAGCGTCAGTTTTCTGCCAGCTTCAACGACAGTGTGCCAGCAGCCATGTGACCAGTTTTGTCGTTCTCTGCTGACAGAGACGAACGGCTGTGATTGAATTGTCGGCAAGATCTGGACCGTCAATAGTATACAAAAGCAATGATGAAAGGATAAATGTATGTGTAATAATAATAATGTTGAAGTTCAGCATCAGTTTTCTGCCAGCTTCAACGACAGTGTGCCAGCAGCCATGTGACCAGTTTTGTCGTTCGTTCTCTGCCGATAGAGACGAACGGCTGTGATTGAATTGTCGGCAAGATCTGGACCGTCAATAGTATACAAAAGCAATGATGATAGGATAAATGTATGTGTAATAATAATAATGTTGAAGTTCAGCGTCAGTTTTCTGCCAGCTTCAACGACAGTGTGCCAGCAGCCATGTGACCAGTTTTGTCGTTCTCTGCCGACAGAGACGAACGGCTGTGATTGAATTGTCGGCAAGATCTGGACCGTCAATAGTATACAAAAGCAATGAAGATAGGATAAATGTATGTGTAATAATAATAATGTTGAAGTTATATGATTTAATTTATGTAGCATTGTCTTGTAGCAATATTTGTTCAAAGTATGGCATGTGAAGCATTATTTGTTCAAGTTCACGTGAAAGAGGATGACAATAGTATACAAAAGCAATGATGATAAGACAAATGTATGTGTAATAATAATAATGTTGAAGTTATATTGTCTTGTAGCAATATTTGTTCAAAGTATGGCATGTGAAGCATTATTTGTCTAAGTTCACGTGAAAGATGATGACAATAGTATACAAAAGCAATGATGATAAGACAAATGTATGTGTAATAATAATAATGTTGAAGTTATATAATTTAATTTATGTAGCATTGTCTTGTAGCAATAAAGCAAAGTATGGCATTTATATGATTAAATTTATGTAGCATTATTTGTTCAAGTGTGCCATAGATTCAGCGTCAGTTTTCTGCCAGCTTCAACGACAGTGTGCCAGCAGCCATGTGACCAGTTTTGTCGTTCTCTACCGACAGAGACGAACGGCTGTGATTGAATTGTCGGCAGGATCTGGACCGTCAATCTAGCGGCAGAATCTTGACCGTCGAAAATAAACGGCAAGATCTTGACCGTCTATCTGTTGGCAAGATCTTGACCGTTGATATGCCTACAAGATCTGGAACCTCGATCCACCTAACCAACCACTCTATAAATAGGGGCTCATACTTCCCATTATTTCCTCACCCCCAAGCCTTCTCATTCTTCCCGTTCTTTATTCACCTAGCATCCAACAAAGTTCATAACTACATCATGAGTTCCTTAACTGTCTTTCTTTGTGTCTATTACAATGGACAAATTGTAACGGACTGCCCAGAAGGAGTCATGTTTCAGTGCAACAAGTCAAAGTTGATGAAGGTGAAGACCAACATCAATCTAAATCAGCTGAAATCCGTTATCCAGAGCAAGATACAACCAGACAACAACACGAGGGTTGTCGATCTTGTGTATCGTTATCCCACAACCATTGCATCTGGATATGTCCGATACGAGCAGCTCTATCTTGCCTCGGATGATGAAGTACAATTGATGTTCGACATGTTTGTCGACAATTGTAGAAACCTCGGTGTAACTACGATTGAGGTATACTCTAACATGGAGGATGCTTACAATGTTGACCCCCAAGTTGGGTCGTCCAATCCTCTGGTCATTGATCTCAATGCCCCCACACAAGACTTTTACAACTGTTTTTCCGAACCAGATCCCTACCATACTACAATTCCTGCTGCCTCACACTACAACCAATTGTTTCCTGCATCTTATGACCACAACCCCTTTCATACTTCCTCATCCTACCAACCGACATTTCCCCAGACCCACCATAACATCCCATCATTTGACCATACTGAAATCTATAATCAGTCATTTTCGCAAGCTGTCGATGACCAACCAACCACTGTTGAAGTTGCAACGCACCCTACCCCAATCAGTATTGTTGCTGGTTTCCACCAGGAAGAAATGGGTGACTTTAGTGAGGATGAAGATTTCAACCTTGCGCGCTCTGATCGTGTGGACGACAACGAAGAAGAAGAAGAAGGACCTGGCCTAGGTCCTTCCACAAATGCTCCTCCGTATGACCCCCCAACACATTTCCGTAGTGTGAACTTGGACGACAGTGACCAACATGATGATTACGGCCACTCCTTTTCTCGTGCCTGTGTGGAACAACTTGATATCCCGGAGACCCTGAAAAAAGGGATGAGGTTCCCTACTAAACAAGGTGCCCAAAATGTGATCAAGGAGTTCCATATAAAGCACTCACTGGATTTCAAGGTAGAGCACTCTGATGGTGATAGATGGATAATCAGGTGTCCGAGTCCAGCATGCCTGTTCAGATGTAGAGTGTATTATCGCAAAAACTTCGACCTTTGGGAGATCCGTAAGTTGGACTCAAATCATACATGTGTATCAACAAGTCTGTCGCAAGATCACAATAAGCTTGACTCAAACATTATTGCTGAAAGTGTCAAGCTATTGGTCAAAGAGGATCCGACAATATCGATCTCGGTGTTGATTGCACACATACAGGTACAGTACAACTACACATGCACGTACCGGAAGGCATGGATAGCAAAGCAAAAGGCCATTGAAATGATATACGGTAACTGGGAGAAATCATACAACGACCTCCCAAGATGGATACTTGCTTTGCATACTTATGTTCCAGGGACTATCACGGAGTTGCAGACACTGCCAGCTTACGAGGGGGATCAAATAGCTCATGGTAAGGGAATCTTCCGTCGTCTTTTCTGGACTTTCCAACCGTGTATCAATGGCTTTCAATACTGCAAGCCGGTTATTATGGTTGACGGGACGTGGCTGTTTGGAAAGTACAAGGGGACCTTGTTGCTTGCAATTGCTCAAACTGGAGAGAACACCCCAATTCCCATAGCATTCGCCCTAGTGGAGGGTGAGACAGCAGATGCCTGGTTTTTCTTCCTCTGGAACCTGAGAAGGCACGTCACACCGCAAGCTAATATCTGCTTGATTTCAGACAGGCACGAATCTATAAAAAGTGCCTACAACCGGCCAGACAGCGGATGGCAAGATCCCCCATCGGTACATGTTTATTGCATTCGACACATCGGCCAAAACTTCCAAAGGATATTCAAGAACGTAGATATGAGGAAGAAGGCCGTCAACATGGGTTAGTACTGCAGTCATACATATTACAATAAGATTTTATTTATATTTATATTTATATTCATTGTTTATTCGAAAAATTTTATATTCCAATTGTACAGGATACGCAATGACTCAACCCAGCCAGCGGTATTATCGAGACCAGATCCTCCTCTGGAATAGAGAGGCAGTGGCATATCTTGACGAAATCCCCAAGGAGAAGTGGACCCAGGCATATGACGAAGGCCGCCGTTGGGGACACATGACAACTAACCTAACAGAGTGCATAAATGCGATTTTAAAGGGGACGCGAAATCTGCCAATAACCACACTGGTCCAAGCAACCTATTATAGGTTGTCCACAATGTTCGCCAAAAATGGGAGGAGGATCACCGCAATGATCGCATCCGGCCAAGAATACTCAGAAGTTGTCAACAAGGCCCTCGAGAAATAACAAGCGGCGTCCAACTCTCATAGTGTCAGTAGCTTCGACCGACGTCAGATGAAATTCATGGTGGAAGAAATGATGAACCCGCGAGAGGGACGACCAGCAGGAAAATTCATGGTAGACCTGACCAAGGAGTGGTGTGACTGTGGGAAGTTTCAGGCGCTGCACCTCCCTTGTTCACATGTCATCGCCGCTTGTTCCAGTGTTCATTACAACTATAGAGAGTATGTGCCTGTCATGTACAAATTGGAAACTATCTTCAAAGTTTATCAGGAAGAGTTCACCCCGGTGCCCAACGAGGCATATTGGCCACCATACACGGGAGTTGAGGTGTTCCACAATCCAAACATGCGTAGAAATCTAAAGGGCCGTCCTCAATCTACCCGCTTTCGTACAGAGATGGATATGAGGGAAACGGGTCATCGTAAGAGATGTGGATTGTGCCGAGCGGAGGGTCATAACAAAAATAAATGTCCTCACCGTCCTGGGTCTTCTACGCAAGCGTAGCACGCTTGTATAATTACTAAATGAAAATTAATTTTAATGAGTGGATTATCAATTATTATTATTATGGTGTTAATTATTTAATTTATAATTACTTATTTAAATAAAAAATTATGTAAATTAATATTGATGATAATTAGGCAATTATTATTAATTAATTTAATGTAATCCTTTAATTAATTAATTAGGTTATTAATTGAATTAAGTTATTATTAATTAATTAAATATAAATATTAAATTAAAAGAAGAAGAAAACGACGTTGAGAAGTCTAGCCCCCACAACAAGACTTCTCAACCAGATTTAAAAAAAAAAAAAAAAAATTGATGTTGAGAAGTCTAGTCCTCCCAACTAGACTTCTCACTTGTTTTTGTAAAGTGTGGTAGTTTGGTATATAATTTGAAAAGTGTGGTATTTTGGGAGATAAAAATTAAAATAGTGATATACAAGAAAAAAATCCGAGAATCTTATCTTGGAAAAAGAAAGACTGACAGCTGGTATTTATGCATACATACAGTGAAGGAAACAAATGTGTAATTTGGATTTGAAAATTGGAGCTTAGATCAAGAGATGGGTTTTCATGCAATTGAATCTCTTCCAATAGAGTTAGCAACAATACTTAGTATGTGTTTGGATGAACGTTTAATAAAAGTGATTTTGAATATAATTGATTTTGTAAAAAAAAATTGTTTAGAATTGAGTTTGAAGTGAAGTGATTTATGTTTGGTTGTTTTAATTTTGAAAGCAAGTTTGATGTAAAACTTAGTGTAAAATTTCCAACTCAACTCAAAAGCTACTTTTTGTAGCTTCTAGTCAGAATCACTTCTGGAGGCAAAATCAATTTTACCTGTTAGCAACCAAACATCTTTTTTTTTTTTTTTATACTAAAATCACGTTTGACAGATGGCAGAATCAATTCCGGAGGTTTAACGTGAAACCAAATACACACTTATTCATTGTGATAGTTCTAGGGTATCTCAGGGCCTGCCCAAGAGCCAAGCAAGTAAAGCCTTTGTTTTAGGCCTCTAAAAAATAACTACTTTTAAAAAAAAGCCCATTTTGTATCTTATTATATTATTATCTTTTTAATGTTTTTGGTACATGAACAAATATAAGCTAGCCCACTTTGTACAAATAGTTACCATTAGTTGCAAGGTCTATGATTCAACTCCTCATTGTGTAGAAATTAATTCTTTTTGTATGAGAAAATTGTTGGGTTAATTTGTTATTTTTTTTAAAAGGTATCGATACAAAATTTGTTTTAGGCCTAAATAGGTGTTGGACAGTTCCTGAGTATCCGTACCGTAATATGTAGTTTTGTTTTTTTGGATGCTTTGCCCAGTTGAGCATAAAAAAAAATGATTTTGATTTGTTGATTTCAAAATTTAAAATTAATATAATTCAAATTTAAAAAACAATTAATTCATTTGGATGGAAGGTGTTTGCATTAAAACCTAAAACCTTGGCAAATTCTAGGGTGAGAGACTTGATTAAGTCTCTCACCATGAGTGACAATTTGTAACCGTTAGATATAGTAAAAAAAAAATTGGACGGTCAGATCAACTTGAGGGTAACCTTTGCTTCCGGTTAAATAAAGGAATTTAGTAGCATTATCTCTCCCCGTAAAAATGCCTCGATTCCTCCGTGTCATCATCCTTGCCCGGAAGAGGCGCCGCCGTGGCTCGAGATCGTTTCGGGTCGGAGCAGCGATAGGAGCGGCACCGAGTTGGTTGTCAGAGGTGATTGGTGAAGGGATTAATGGCGCTCCCACAACACCTAACAAGAGCTGTATCTCTGTGTTTTTGCCTCCAATCACTGCTGTCATGGATGCTGATGATGTTCCATTTTTAGCGTTTGGCTTCATCCAAGAATTCATGTTGTGCCAAACTTTAGGGGTTCCACTCTTGTGGGTGAAAATCTCCTCTGGTATAGGCACCTTAAACACCGTTTCAAGACCATCCTCTAGATCAAGATTGGGACACAACATCTTCATAGCAGAGAATTTAGCATAATAATTTTAAAGATTCTTTGGAGATAAAGGATAATGTATAGGCATTCTATACTCTCTGTTTCCCTTGTTTAGCTCAACGCTTCATCTTTAATTAGTGGCCTTATCCTTTCTCTTTGCTCTGCTTGTTATGGTTCCCCTGTCATTACTTCTGTCATCTTTTCAAGTTTACAACTTTTTTCTGTTTTGGGTCCTTCCTTGCAAGCAGATTTCTTTGTCTCTAAATCATCTCTAATTACAATGGCTAAAGAATTGGCATCTGGGAGAGTCACACTCACCGACTCACTTGATCCATATCAGAACATTGATATTCCAAAAGTAATTGCGGGGTTTTGTTTTTGCATTTATGTTGTTGGTTGCTTAAAATTGAAACTTTCTGCTTATTGATCTACTGGGGAAACTCTTATTGATGATATGTGTTGTGTTATCACGAAACTGAAAAATTTTGTGTTAATTTTTCCTAAGGACGAGCGGTGACAGGAAGAAAAGAAAGAGGAGGAGAAAGAAGCACAAAACAAAACCCATATTATATTACCTATTTAGCGGTGCTGGAGAATATATGGATTCTGGATGTTTTTTGATTTTCTGGCTTTGGTTGGTGTTGATGATGAGTTAAGACTAGGGAGGGTTAATGATTTTATTTGTTGGAGCTGGAGCTTGAAACAATGAGAAAGAAGACTCAGGGTTGGGCGGAGAGGCAGATCATTGGGTATAGAGGTAGTCGTATAATGAAGGAGAAGGAACACTAATCATTACTTAATCAATTATTATACACATAATAATTAATTATTATTCTCTAAAAGTACATAAAACATTTACCGGTTGGAGCCGTGCTTGACCGTATATAGCAGGTAGAAATTAATCACTCACCGTGAGCGACATTCTTACCTCGCTCACGGTAGAAGCAGCTTTCCAATCAAACCGCAAATACCGGTTTGAGAGACTGAAATGACTACGGCACAGCTATCCCAATTAACTTGGATTACTCCGATCCAAGATACAGCACAATATGAACGGTGGGAGACTTCCACATGTCTCCCACCATGAGCAAGGGTATATTTGCAATGGAAAAATTTGTTTTTGGTCCTTCCTTTACTTTTCCCATTTGCAAGCCCCATCCCTATCACTCTCCTTGCTCCCTTCGCACATCTGCTCACCACCCCCACCCCATCACTCTTCATTCAAACCGCCACCCATGCGCCGCCATGGCTCTGGAGCGCGTCCCCATCGACATTCGGGGCCACGACGGTGTGGCCCGAATATCCTCATGCAGGCCGTCATCATCCTCGTCATCGACTCATTGGCCACTTCGTCGGAGCCCAGATTACATCAACCTTCCTCACCCCCGCCGACGAAGACACAGCTCTGGCTTTGTCGCAGCTGTCATAACCTCGCCGAGTCACATCATCGCATCCATGAATGCGCCGCCATGATCCACACCAAGGGCGAGGCCAACACCGACAAAAAGCCCATTTTGTACAGATCTGAAATACAGAGAGGGCGGAGGTTTTCTATGGAGCGAACCAAGCTTCGATCTTGAGTGTCGTCTTCACGTTCTCGTCGGTGATGAGCAAAAATCCAAGATTTTAATTTCAATGAAGAAATTGTTGAAAAAAACAGAGATAAGGAGAAAGACATAACAATGGAGAAAACGATTACAAGACTTTTTAATTTTTAATTTTTGTTATTCCAATTTCTCAAACTAGTTACGATTATATGTCATCTACTCATCTGTCATTGGAAACATGTTTTGATTTTGGGGTTTTTGTTAAAGTCTTCACCTTTCATGTTTCTGCTACTTGTACGAAGGGAGTGAGGGAGGGAGGTGAGGTGAATCTTCCTGAACAATGATACCGACGATGACCACGACACCGTCGGAATGAGGGAGAGAGAGCAGTGAGAAGCAAATGGCGAGGGAGATGGAATGAATGACTGCCCCGCAAAGGAAAAATGATTGAAGGATTGGAAAATAATTTTTTTTCTATCAAAAGAGCCCCTGCCCATGGTGAGAGACTTTGTCTAGTCTCTCACCCTAGAATTTGCCAAGATACAGATACTACATGAAACTTACACAATTCTCAATTGACTAGACTCAGATATTTCTCTTTCATTCATAAAGTATAATATTTAATGCAGCTTCACAGGTGATATGGATCTACGGATAAGTCAAATACACTTAGTGTGGATCTATGGATAAACACTTAGCATCAACTTCATTAAGAGGGTTATCAATATAATTAAGATTTTTCTAACATGTGCAACCTTGCACATATTAATGAAGCATAAAATAGAAATGTTGTATTAAAAAGAGTGACTTTTTAATTTTTAAGAAATTGAATACACAACTTTCAATATAATATTTTTACTTTTAATTTCTTAACATGTATAACTTTGCACAGTTTAAAAAAATCGATATAATTAAGCTAACTTCCATGTAACACTAAAATTAGAGCAATTCATCCTGCAGTGCTTGTACACTTATCGAAACATGAGTTTCATAACCACGACCCAAACCATTCTTAAATACAGTATTTTGAATAAGGTCTTGCTAACCAGTGCTCTAAGGATATTGGTTAAGAAATCCAAAGATAAAAATCTTTTATTGGAAAATGTAACTTTTAAGAGTTCAATGATTTGAATACATCAGTTTCCTATGTAATTTTTCTATATTTGAATCCTTAACCAATGCTCTTAAGACACTGATTAACATTTCCCTTTAAATAATAGGAGGAAGCTGAAGATGGTCCTATGCATGGAAGCTGTGTTAGATAATAATTAGAAAAAATGAATAATATATAGTGCAAGTTACAAAGTTGAAAGGTTGTGAATTACTATAGTTTCAAGTCTTGTAAATTGTCACTTAGCACTTGCTGCCTCCTGACTCAATTATAAGTAAAATTAACTAATTTTACATTTATTAAGAAAGTTAGTTAATTTAATTTAATTAATTGTCTTGGTTTATGTAAAAAAAATGAGTTTTAATTATTAATCTACATTTTAATTGTCTCAGGAGTGTGCAATGTTCTTGGAAAAGTAAAAAAGAGAATTGGTTGGATTGATTAATTTTCTAGATTTTTGAAACACTGACATCAAATGGAGTTGAATTTGTTGAATTTTACTTATATTTAAGTCCATAAAATATACATACTTTTTGCTTATAATTGAGTCTAGTGGGAGTAGTTCCTTGAATGTTTGTGCTAAGCATATTAATCATAACCTAAGGGTCACTCTAGCTCTAATATAAATGGAAGACCATATTCTTGGATCAAGTGTGGCAAAGCAAAATAAAAATCACCTTCTTCTGACAAGCTGAAGAGTGAAGATTGTCCTCTGCACGGAAGCTCAAGCCTATGTCACAAGCCAAAAATTCAAGTAATTATCGGTGCACAAACTCAAACTCCTAAGCCTAATAATCATCACAACATAGTTGGCAAAAAAAAATATATATACACCTATATATATTACCGAAATTTCGGCAGAATCACTACTATAATTTCAACATTCCAAAAAAAAAAAACAAATTGTTAAAATATTCATATTATCATTCAAGAGTTTCGAGTCACATAAAAGTTCAGTATTTCATATCATTAATACAACCCAAAAAGCATTTAATACTAGTTTTCTCATAGCTGTAAAATGGATAGGGTTTCAAAATACATAAAAAGGCCTCCAAGAAAATGGATTGAATTGGATTGATTCTTATATCAAATAAAAAAAAATTTAATTCAATCTGATTAAAAGTGGTTTAGATTGTATTAGATGATTCAGTTTTTACCAAACAATAACATATAACAAACTAAAAAAATGAAATGTCATGAGCTAACAAAAATCGATTTTATATTTGAAATATTAAAAATAGTAGAAAATTACATCACATCAAACTAATAAATATTATTAGGAAGAAAACCAATAAATAAAAAAAAATAATGAATAGCTTAAAAAAAAGCAATAATGTAGCACCCTGTTTTTCAGAATATTTTAATTAAGCTGGTTTGGTTTAAGTTGGATTTATCGTTTAAGGGCTTAGTGGGATTTTTGGCTAAAAGTCCCTTTCTGGTATATGAGCACACCCGTGCTCATTAGCCAGCAAGCCCGTGCTTAAAGTCAGAAGCGTGTTTCTGATTTTAAGTTGAGCACGACCTTGCTCAAGGATGAGCACAACCGTGCTCAAGTCCGGACCTATATACGTTGAGCAGACCCCGGGTTGCGCCGTACACTTCCTTTTTGCTACTAAAAACCCTAGTACGGCTGCAACCTCCCTTCCTCCCTTTTTCCTTCATACTCAGTGTGGTTTTGAGTATTGGAGACGCTAGGGAAACGTGGTTTCGTCTGCACTTCGTGTATAGGTAATGTTCCGTTCCTTTTCTTTAGTTTCCTTTCGTTTTTGGTTGGGAAACTAACACTGTTTTAATCTGTTTGTTTAAGGCTCGTTCGTGCGTGAGCCGCCTAAAGGAGAGGAACCGGTTGCTGTTAGGAAGTCTTAGAGAGCTACCTTCAATCCAGGTATGGGGAGAAGGGTAGTATTTACGTAGGTTTGGGTTTAGTGTAAAGTAAAGGGGTTCCCTAACCCCGATGTGTTTATATTTGTATGTATGAATGACATGCTGAATTAGTTGTTTAATGATGGTATGCTATTGGCTGTTTCGGTATGTTATTAGTATGTTATTTGGTTTACTGTTCATGTTCATAATATGTTGTTAATGTTAGTGTTGGTTGCTTTTCTATGAACATGATGTTGTTGGGTTGATGCCGTGGTTGAATGGATTGCTGTTATGATGATGAGTTTAAACCCGAAAACACGCTGATAATTGATGTTAGGAATAATTGAGTAAAAACCCTGGTAATTTAACTAAGTTTCAGTCTCTGTTCCTGCCCAGAACAGCACTGTCGCGCGATGAGCACGACCGTGCTGAACAGGGAGCACGACCGTGCTCCCAGTTGAATTCTGGGAAGATGGCCGCGCTATTGAGCACGGCCATACAGGACACAGAGCACGATCGTGCTGCTGAGCACGACCGTGCTCATTAAGAAGCACGACCGTGCTTCACTTACAGGGGAGCACGCCCCTCACGTGCTTAAGCACGACCGTGCTGGGTTACGAGCACGACCGTGCTCAACCCACTGAGACAGAATACAATTAAAGGACTTAAGGGGTTTTCAAACCCCATTTCCCCATGATGATAACTGATTAGACAACTTGGTAAATGTTAATAAGATAAATAAAGATGATGAGATGGTGAGATGTTAAGTCGATACCCTTTGGGGTGCCACAAGCTGATGAGTTGTGCCTTGGTGCTTTTTGGCCAAGGAGGCCTTGACCCCACGGTTTGGGTCTAAGGTGTTGTTGTTACGTACCTTGGTGGCCGAGAGTTTGCCCCAGGTACTGCGGTTGATTCCGCTTAAGTCCTCAGGTAGATTCCGCGAGGCAAGTTGGTGCGGTTGATCCCGCTGTTACCTTCGGTCGATCCCGTTGGAGTTATGGAGGTGGTGTTGCTGTTGTTGTTGTGTTGCATACGCATTGCATCGGAGTTGTTGTTTAGGGATGTTCGACATAGGGGAGATCGTCCTAGAGTACGGCGATCCGACCATCCACGGTTGGAGTAGATTCTCCTAGCGCCCCCGTGACGAGGCATTCGTTGGTTTGATGCGTTGCTATCCAAGGAGTAGATTCTCCGGCGTTGAGTAGATTCTCAATGTGGATATGTAACTCCGAAGTCGTTCATCCCGAGTTTAGTGGATCCACATGCATTGATGGTTTAGCGGAGTAGGACTGCATTGCACTGCATAGCATAATGATAATGTTGATGTTTGATGTGATGCTGCTATGCTTGCTGTTTACTTTACTGCCTATTCCCATACTAATATGTTTATACGATTCTTACTCCCTATATATGTTTGTTGTTTGTGTTTGGCCTGATTGGCACATTGCAGAGGATGACGAGCAGCCCGGAGAGGAGTGACTCTGAGGAGCCGCCACTCATCGTAGGGCTAGTTTATGTTTCGTAGTTGTTAGTTTCAGTTGTAATTCCGTGGATTTTATTCCGGAACGGTTATACCAGCTCTGTATGTGACATCGGGGTTGGGTTATATTATTTTGGTTGGTCATGTTTTTATCGTTTAAAACTTATTTGATTTCCGCGTTGTAAACGGTTCATGTGGGACTTTTCTACCCATGGACAATTGTCTATTTTATTCAGTAATTGCATGTTTTCCTTTAATTGATTTTAAATTGATTGGCTTTTAACATGCGGGGTAGAAGGGTGTCACAAATAATGTAAAACTTTATAATGAACATATATTAAATTTTGTATATGTGATTCGGTTTGGTTTCGTTCGGTTTCAAGAAATGAATCCGGAAACTTATCAGACCCAATCGAATCTCACAAGAAAATGTCTAAAAAAAGTCAATGAACATTTATTTTGTTCAGTTTTTTTTATCGATTGTTGGTTTTCTTTTGAATTGGTTTGAATATGAACACTCGTAACATTTTTTTTTTGCTCAAAACCCAGTGTATCCCAATGCTGTCAAAGAATGACTAATCACTATTCATGGGGTGTGGCCTTCTGCTGACCAAGCATTATTTTAACACTGTCAGGAATCGAACCCGGAAGCAAACCGAGTCGACTCCTAGAGTGTCTCAGGGCAGGCCTTACAACCACTGGACCAAGAAGTTTGGTTAACACCCATAACGTTTGATAGTTAAAGGACTAGAATAAAAATAAAAATAAAAAAATACGATAAGAAAATAATATAAGAGATCAAAAAATATATTTTAGCATATTTGATACATGTCACAATGAGTATCATCTACTTACAATTATATAAAACCCAACCAACTAATCCGTTCCCAACAAACGAGGTACTAGACTCAAATGTACGACTTCATGAAGTGGGTATCTTTCTCCATCATGAAAGCTCCATCCCTAGTTAAAAAATCACCACAACTCACCTTCCACAAAAGAAAGAGGTAAGGTAGCGTTTGATACAATTTTTATTTTAATATTCCAGAGAATGTAAGCATGAGAGTAAAAGTTTCTTGTTTGATATAAGTTTTAAAAAACTATTTCCAGACATAAAAGATGCTCAGAAATAAAATTAGTGAATGAAAGGTATTTAAAACATGTCATAATGAGTATCATCTACTTACAAATATTTAAAGGGTCTTGCTAAAGAGTGTCCTTTGGGTATTAGTTAAGGAACCCACAAAAGAAAAATTTGTATCGAAAAAAACTAAATATAACACTTTTCAAAATGCTAAATATACCATTTCTCATACAGAATTTCCTTTCTTGATTCCTTAAACAATATCCTAACGACACTTGTTAGTATTATCCGTATTTAAAACATGTCATCATCCATAGAAAACCCAACCAACTAATCGATTCCCAACAAAACAATGTTTTAGTCGACATATTTCATGTACCACTTCACTAAGTGGCTATCTTTCCCTCTCATGAAAGCTCCACCGTTAATAAAAAAATCACCACGACTCAGCTTCCACAAATGAAAGAAATAAGATAGCGTTTGATACGAGTTTTATTTTAATATTCTCGAGAATGTGAGCATGCAAATAAAATTTTCAATATTTAGCATAAGTTTTAAAAAACTATTCTCATACATAAAATATGCTGATGAATATAATTAGTGAATGAAATGGTAAAATTCTATTTCCAAATGTGTAAACGGGAAGAAAAAAAAACGTTATTCCCGTAAATGTTGTTTTGCTGACGATAAAATATTCCATGAATCAAATACCACTAAAATATTTAAGATTCAACGCTAAATATGAAACATGTACCACATTCTTGGTAAATATGATTTCTCCTGGACGTCCCTCCTATGTTTGGATAACTTATGGTAGGTAAATTGGAATGGAATGATATTAGATGAAATAAAATGAATTGGGATAAAATGGTATACAGTTTTCAATATCTAATGTTCTAAACCCATAAACAACTTATTTGCAGCAAATTTCAACTAATGCTATCATGAGGTAGACTGTTTAAACTTCACACGATTTGAACACCATATGGATGTCAATATAAATGAAAGAAAATTTATCATAATCAAAATTTCACAAAATAAATAGCAATCTGCATAGCTATCAACAACTAAGACACTCAAAATTGAAATGCTCTTCCTTTAAATCCAAATTTCTTTTCAAGAAAAACTACAGATGGAAGATTAAAGAGATATGTCATAATGGGCTACATAATATGAAACAAACTACCGAAGTCCAATTTCTAGCAAATTGCCATAGAATACCACATACATAATTCAAAAACATAGAAAAAAGTCCTCAAGAACAACAATCTACATTATGGAAGCCTAATAAATGGAAGTCCTTCAATATTTATCTGAGTTATTAGCTTTCATATTTTTCTTGTTCTTCCTCCAACTTTTTTTCCTCTTCCTCTAGATCTTCTGGTTTATTCCTCGATGATAATCTGTTTGATGTGAGATATTTTGGGCCAATACTCTCCAACTTGGGGCTGACATTTTCTACATAGTTAAGTACAATCTGCAATTACCAAATTTTCAAGGGCGTTGAGGTGATGGAAATCATTTGGGAGAGACATCAACTTGGGACATTCTGAAATACCAAATGTTTTCAGAAAACTCAAAGTTGACAACCATTCAGGAAGCACCTCAAGGTTCTCGCAATTTGTAATTGACAAGTATTGTAATGTGTTTGCAGCTTCTTGAACCCAAAGAGGCAAGGTCACCAATTGTGGCAAAGAAGAAAGGCCAATTGCTTTTAACCTCAAATTGGATTTTTGGTTGTCATGTCCCATTGACAATTCCAAACTGCCACAGTTGTAAACAAACAAAGTCTCTAATTGAGGGAAATGGTTAATATCAAGTGGCAAAAACTTTAGACTCCTACAACCAGAAACTATCAATGTTTCAAGAGCAGGAAATTTTATACCTACAAACAAAGATTCTAGATTATCACAATATTCGATCTTTAAAATTCAAGAGAACTCAGGTTTGTAATATCATTCTCAGGTAAAGCAGATTGCTTTGTGCATGGTTATGTGTAATTGTTGGAGACTGATCAAGTTTCTTAATCCTTTGGGCAATGTTTCGAGCTCTGTACACCCAACAAGATTCAAAACTTGCAGATTTGATAGCTTGCAAATAGAATCAGGGACCTTCTTAATTATTTCATTACGCGCAAGATTGAGATATCTTAAATGTCTCAACTTACCAATGGACTGGGGCAATGTCTCATATGTAGAATCACTTAAATCTAAAATCCGCATGTATATATACCTTGACATGCACCTATTCAAGAAAGCTTCACTGCTAGCTCCCACTCCAAACATAGGAAACAATATGGTTCTTACACCTACAGTATTTGGGGTGAAAGATTTGCCAAGAAAGTTGTTTCTAGCAAAAGATAGATGTTGAACATTATCAGGTATGCTTTGAATGGGAGAATTTACCATTAGACACTCATCTTTGGCAATATAAAGAGCAAGATCATGCACCAAGTCATGTATTTCAAAAGAATAAAACTTCCAAAGTTGAGAAAATCCTGAAGAAAAGATCTCGACATTAGCTCATACAAATATTGATTCGCAACATCTACTAATGTTTTATTTTTATTTGGAGATTGAAGGAGACCTAGTGCTGCCCAAAGCGAAGTTACTTCAAAACTGTGAAATTGATAATCCTTTGGATAAAGGGAGAAAATGGAAAACATTGCCTCAAATGAGATGGCATTTGATCATAGCTTAATTTGAGTGCAGGTAAAATGTCATTTTTCTTTTGTGGCAAATTCCAAATCTCGTTATCCCTAATAGCTTCCCACTCATCTATCTCAAGTTTTGAAAATAATATACTCCCAATTGTCCTTGTTGCCAAAGGAATTCCTCCACATTTTCTCACTATTTCTCCTCCAACCTTTATCAAATCTGGATACTTTTCCTCTTCTCCTTCTTTAAAAGCCCATTTTCTCAGCAAAGACAACGAATCCTCCGGAAAAAGACCTTCTAAAATGTGAGAGGGAATGGTGCCCATCATGGAAAAGATGGAATGACTACGTGTAGTGACTAGGATTTTTCTTCCTTGGGCACCCACTTGTATTAAATTCCTCAACTCAACCCATTTAACACGATCCTCGTTCCATACGTCGTCCAACACGAGTAGAAACTTCTGATCAGCAAGTTTGTTTCTTAGATTATTTTGCAGTTGCTCCATATCTAATTCTTTCAAATTTTGTTGGTGAGCAGAAGCATCATCCGGGGCAGAATTAATTATTTTAATAACTACTTGCTTAATGTCAAAGTCATCAGAAACACACACCCACATCTTCAATGGAAACGGCTCATCTATCCTCTCATCATTATATACAAACTTTGCAAGTGTGGTCTTACGTAAGCCTCCCATCCCCACAATGGGGATAATGGAGAGACTTTGGTTATCACCACATGGATTCTGGTGCATCAAAGATTGTATGATTAATTCTTTATCATGTTCCCTTCCTAGAACGTCTGAATTCTTCACAGTGGAGTATGTCATTTCTCTAGCATGCACAACACGTGTATCAACATCAATTATTTGAAGACCAAACTTATGCCTATCAGCTGCAACCTTGTCTAGTCTCTTTCTGATATCTTTAATTTGTTTAGCCATCCTATAACGAAAAACAAGTGGATTTGAAGCTGAGAAGAAGTCACCTACCTTGTTATGGTGTTACCATATGCTTTGACCACTTGCTTTCGTAATGTTTCATACTCAAATTCATCCAGCACGTTTTCAGCATCAGAGAAGATGTGTTTGATCTGCCTCAACCATTCCCGTAGCTCATGGTTGTGCTCTTTCTTTTGGTCAGCGTCCAACAACACAGCTTTAACATATGACAGGGTCTCTTTAAACTCATGCAGATCGTTGTATATACACCAATGACTCGAGAAGCTTCTTCATATGCAGAGGAAGCAAGCTTGGCTGTAAGTGACTCAGCTATGCAGAAGAGGAATGGTTATGAGGAAATGAGAGATGAAGAGAGATAGAAATGGACAAAGTGCTGTACTGTGTCAAGGGCTATGATTCATCAGCCAAACCTCGTCAGTTTTTATAACCAAGTCTTCAAACCCTGCATGAGGTTGGAAAGATTTTTTCACTGCAGCTCAGCTCGCACACCTTGCAACTCATTTTTTTATTTTAGGCTAAATTATACTTTTGGTCCCCAAATTGTTTTTCAATGTTCAATTTGGTCCCCAAGTTTTTAAAATGTTCATTTTGGTCCCTAAGTTCTTAAAACTTATTCAATCGAGTCCTTCCGTCAAGTTGACTAACGGACATGAACGTTGACCCCAAAATAATGGTCCCCAAATTGTTTTTCAATGTTCAATTTGGTCCCCAAGTTTGTTTTTCAATGTTCAATGTGGCCCCCAAGTTGTTTTTCAATATTCAATTTGGTCCTCAATTCCAATGCACCAGACGGGATCAACGTTCATGTCCGTTAGTCAACTTGACGGAAGGACTCGATTGAATAAGTTTTAGGAACTTAGGGACCAAAATGAACATTTTAAAAACTTGGGGACCAAATTGAACATTGAAAAACAATTTGGGGACCAAAAGTATAATTTAGCCTTTATTTTATTTAGAAACATATCCCTCTTACAAAGTCAATTTATTATATTCAAGTCTCTTGTTTTTATTTTAATTTTTTTTGTAAGAGGTTATATAAATATCATGAAAAAGAAGGCTAAACCACGAGATTAGGAAACTCAAATTTTTTTATATCCAAGTCTTCAATAATGTACATGATGTTCATCATGCATGAGCTGGAAATTATTTTTATTGCAACTATCAAACAAAATCTGTCGGCTGCTTGTGTTCTTTTTTAAATTTTTTTATTTGATAATTTATTATTTATTGGTAGTAGTATAGCCCATGTCCCTGGTCAACGTGCTGAGTTGCTTCCACCAGCTGGTATTGCTCCTCAATGATACATTGTAGGTAGGTAGACAGAGATCATTTCAGATTTGGAGACAGAGAAAGAGAGAAGTTAAAAGGGTGTTCATTCTTCATAGTTACGGTTCCCATGTTCGTGAGTATTATTTTCTAATGCTTAGATGGTTGTATAACTGATATTGGCTTGATTTTGTCTTCTGTTGGTCCAAATATTTGTTACAATTTTGATGACAGTTAATTTTAACTTGCTTCATTCCTGCTATACCTGTTTGCTGCCTCTATGTGATTTACTGATTTGGGGCATTTTTTTGTAAATATTAATCATAAGTTCGGGGAAGATTGTACATGTATTTTTGGTCATGGTCTGAAGGAAACATCAGAAGGTTTGAAAAAATAAGCTCCATATATGTGTCAGTCATCATAAAGACTCCTGTGCATTTTATTAACAAAGTATTCAGAAGTTATATGTTTAGAATTAATAGAAGTTACAAAATCAATATTGCCATAACAGTCAAAATTAGTAGATAGTGTAACACCTAAACTCCAACAAGTGAATTTAAAGATTGACTGTGTCCGTATAATTGGCAGAATAAGTTGTGCCAAAATTATATAGTGCTAAATAGTTTATGACTTCATGTCTATTATATTATTGAGTGTTGACATTTAACCCGATAAGGTTTCATCATATACATAGCTCATTTTAACAGGTTATTTACCTTCCATAATAGCAATGTGCCACTGTTTGACACTACTTTAGCCATAAAAAATTTGAACAGCATTGATCATACACTATATAGAGAGAGTTCTCTCGTTTGATAAGGGAGAGGAGAGAAATTTGTGGTGGGACCCACAACAACAACAAAAATATCTCCCCACTTGAAGAGAAAACATCAAAAAAGGAATGAAAAAATTGAAATGACATGTCTACCATTTTGTTTTGGACTTGGGGATATGTTACTAGTGACAAATATATTCTTTCAAAACTTGGGGATATGTTACTAGTGACAAATATATTTTTTAAAAAATTCAACTTTTCTTTCATGTTATACTTCTCTCCTACTAATGCTTTTAATCCAAACAATCTAAAAAATCTACTCAATCTCTCTTTTTTGCTACGTCTTTCCTTTTTTTTTTAAGCAAGGTGACAAGCCACCATATCTTACTTACTTCTTTCCTCACTACTACTTTCTTAATCTAAACAAAGGCTAAGTGATTTATAAATTGTCAACTAGTTTTGAGAAGCAGGTAAGTGAATAGATAATACAGTGGAGATCGTTAATGATATTCTTACCCGACAATACTTAACTTAACCAAGCAATAATTGAGTTAGTTTAGATACAATTAGTTGTATTAGTTGTAGAGTTTGTGATGACAGTTACTTGTCAATTGCCTTGTATTAGATTTTGGACCGAACTCAATCCCAAAACCTAGCTCATAGGATGAGGATTGTCCATTACTTATAAGCTCTTATTAAATACTATCTCTAGTCAATGTGGGACTTGGGTTTGTCCCAATACACCCCCTCACGCCCAGCACTATTAGGCTTGGTACGTGATTAACATGGTGGGTGGCCCAACAAATGGATCTAGGATAGCTCTGATACCATATTAGATTTTGGACCTAACTCAACCCCAAAAGTTAGCTTATAAGATGAGGATTGTCCATTACTTATAAGCTCTTATTAGATACTATCTCTAGTCAATGTGAGACTTGGGTTTTTCCCAATAAATATAAATACTTGAACCCAATTTCACCCAATTTCATTTTCAGTTGAATGAGAAATTCCATTCATTTCAACCGTTAATCACGTAAATAACTGATAACATGTATTAACATCTATAATCATCGCATAATTCATGCTATTCACCTGGGATCAAGATCCTCTGTCCCATTTTTCTGTCACATTTCTGTCTCCTTCCAATCACAATTTGCCACTTAATAAAATAAAATTATAACTCATTAACACTTATGTACAATCTCAACATTTGATTGATAAGAGACACCGAGACACCGTTTTCTAGGATAGCAGATTTGTATCCATTCACCTGATATTTGCACACTAATAAATTATATAAAACCGGTGTGCAAAATTTATTGTGTCAATAGAAAACGTTTTTAGGTGTGCAAATATCATTTTCAGAATCTTTCTGAATTATAGCCAACAAATTCTTAGGGCCTGTTTAGTTTGTTTGATATTTCCTGTTTTCATTTCCTATTTTTAAGAATATTTACAACATAAATGATTATAAAAATGTCACATTGTTTTCATTTTGTTTCCTGTTTCCAAATATTTGTACAGGAAACAATGAAAACAAATAAAAAGTTGTTTTCAACATTTCCTGTACAAATTTTTGGAAATAGAAAATAAAATGAAAACTATGTGATTGTTTTATAATCATTTGTGTTGTAATTATTCTTAAAATTAGGAAATGAAAATAGGAAATATCAAACAAACCAAACAGACCCTTAGATTGGATGAGTTTCTGAACTCTTCTTCTTGCATTGACCATTAACCATGAATATTTATTTGTAACTTGCAATTAATGTTGCTCTAACTCTGCTGTGTTCATAACTATATATTGTTGAATTTGATGGTATTGACAATCAGTGAGAAAATTCACATTCACAAGCATGATCAACAAATGGAAAAAAAAAAGCCACAACTCTCATACCTACAAGATTTTGTATTGGTGCACACTCAAAGTAATGTCAATTTATGTTAGATACAAAATACAGGGAACATGTCTTCGGGAAAGTTTATCACTACACTTGTAATTGTAGCTAAGTTTTTGGTTTAGCCACAACAAGTTTGTACCAGTGCTCTCTTGTATAAATATTTCTATAAGATGAAGCATGAATGTAATCAATAGTGTTCAGCTGCATAATTTAGTAGTTTGAATGGTTGGAAGAAGCTGAAGATGGCCTTCACTTGTATAAATGTTTAATCCAAAAACAACAACCCAAAATTTTATTTGGTTTTTTTCAGGGCCGGCCAAAGGGTGAAGCTGGTGAAGCTAGGGCTTTAGGCCTCCAAATATATTTTTTTATACTACCTATTTTGATAATCTTTTTTTTACAACGCATATATATCATATTTTCTTCATCTACTAAAAGATGGAACATTTTACAAGATCATATCCATAGCCTAACTCTTAAATCATTGTCACAAACACGTTGGGAAAGTCGTAATGAAAGTGTAAAAGCTTTAAGATTTCAAACTTCACAAATAAGAGATGCTTTATTGAAATTAGGTGAAGTTAATGACGAACCTAAAATAAAAAAGTGAAGCTGATTGTTTAGCAACTTATGAGCTTGAAAATTTTGACTTTTTATTAGGCATGACTATTTGGTATGAGATATTATTTGCGGTAAACTCAGTTAGTAAAAATATGCAATCAAAGGACATGTGTATCGATGTTGCTATACAACAATTGAAAGATCTTATTTCATTTTTTGAAAAATATAGGGAAGACTGATTTGAAAATGCTTTAATTTCTGCCAAAGAAATTGCTATAGAAATGAATATAGAACCAAAGTTCCGTGAAAAACGTATCTTTCGTAGAAAGAAACAATTTGATGAGATTATTGACAGTGAAGTTGTAAAATCTCCCGAAGAATCATTTAAAGTTGATTACTTCTTGTACATAATAGATAAAGCAATCACCTCATTTCAAAGTAGATTTGAACAATTTAAAATGTATCAAGATACTTTTGGTTTTCTATTTAGTATTGAGAAATCAAGGTCATTGGATGATGAAAATTTAAAAGAAAATTGTCTTAACCTTGAATGTTCGTTAAAACATAATGACAACTCTGATATTGATGGATTAGATTTATTTACAGAACTAAAAATTTTAAGAGAAATTATACAAGTGAAAAATAATACACCAATTGACATACTTAATTATATAATAAGACTTGATTCTTTTCCAAATGCATATATTGCTTATAGAATAATGTTAACGATTCCCGTAAGCGTTTCTTAGGCAGAAAGAAGTTTTTCAAAACTAAAATTAATAAAATCTTATCTAAGATCAACAATGTCTCAACAAAGATTAAATGAAATAGCTTTATTATCGATTGAAAAAGATTTGTTAAATGAAATCGATTACAATAATTTAATAAATGATTTTGCATCCCAAAAAGCACGAAAGATAAGCTTTAAATAAAAATATAATAATTTTTATAATTTTTTATTATTTTCTTTAAAAGGCCTCACTTTGGAGTTCGCTTTAGGCTTCCAAAAGTGTTGGGCCGGCCCTGGTTTTTTTTCCTTCGAAAACAAAGGTCCGTGACTTCCATTGAATTGGTTTCTTTCAAATTAACATCAAGACTTCAATGATCAGACATCAAATGTCACACTTTGTAAGCTTCTCTGTCCTGTGTTATTTTGTAAAAGGCATATTCAACTTCCAATTCAGTTCAGTTCAATATTTAATCTTAATCGTTCACATTTTCCTACATTAAGTCCAGACACTTGCAACATCATTGGTGGATAATGTTCGAAATCATCGATACTTTCTTTTTTCCGCAGTTCAAATCAGATTAGGATTGTTAGTGCATAATGCAACCAAAAGTTGGGAAAGGAAGTTTGACAAACATGAATAATCAAAATCTAAATAATCAAGCAGTCCTCGAGAGCAGATGGTTCAAAACAATGTTTTTCATCCAATAAAAGTTTTTTCAAAAATTAAGCTTATAACCCAAACATAAAAATTGTTATAAAAATGCTTTTTCCCAAATAAAACGGCTGAAAGCTTAAAAAAAAAATCATTCCCAAACAATTTTTATGTTTGGGGTATGAGCTTAATTTTTAAAAAAACTTTTATTGGATGGAAAACATTGTTTTGAACCATCTACTCTTGAGGACTGCTTGATTATTTAGATTTTGATTATTCATGTTTGTCAAACTTCCTTTCCCAACTTACCCCCCACCCACAACGTTGAAATATGAGCAGGGTCGGAAGCTTAGGCCAAGAGGCATCAAATTGTGACGTTAAAAGGCATATGCCAAGCTTTAGAAGCTTACCAATTATTATATAAATATTTTAAAATTTAAATAAAAATTAGATTAAAATAAAAGTATTTAAAAATCTTTATAATAGAAAAAAAATGATGAGAAAATACAAAAGTGATTATCAATATAAACAAATAATTTCATACCCTTTTTTGTAATTTACAATATAAAAGTGATTATTTTTACACTACCCAAACGAAATAGATTATCTTAAAATCGCTTATCAGCAAATATACCCAAACAAAAACAGATTATGATTATAATCGATTATTTGAAAACAGATTATCAGTATAATCTTTTTTTTTTCAGCTTTCCCAAACACACTCAAAATCTCAGTCAATATTCTATTCTAAAAGTTGTGTAACTTGTGATGTCTAACATTTTATTTTCCTAAATAAATCAAATATTTCAACCTAGTCACAACTCACAACCAATGTCATTGTTCTTTCAAAATGGTGCAATCGATTATGATTATAATCGATTATTTGAAAACAGATTATCAGTATAATCTTTTTTTTTTCAGCTTTCCCAAACACACTCAAAATCTCAGTCAATATTCTATTCTAAAAGTTGTGTAACTTGTGATGTCTAACATTTTATTTTCCTAAATAAATCAAATATTTCAACCTAGTCACAACTCACAACCAATGTCATTGTTCTTTCAAAATGGTGCATAGCCATAAACAATAAATACCAATAAAACATGTCTTCAAAGGTGAAAATGAAAGTAGATATAAAGAACTCTTATGCGGAAGTAACACGAGCTATACTGAAATAGGAGCATATGTATACATGCTTTCCACCATTACTTTTAGTGCTTGTACTTAGTATATATTGTTGGAACACAAGCACTCACTATCACTCATGATGTACTCACATAGAAAGAATATTGAGAGGAAGAAGAAAGAGATAAAAGAAATACTTCTAAAAGAAAAATTTTATTCACTTCACACACACTTTTACTTTTCTACACTTCTCTTTACTTCTCTACTCTTCTCTTCTCTTGGATCCTACCCTTCACTGTTTCCAACACTTCATGGAAATCAAGGATCGCTCTCATCTCCACAACCCAATGCTCATAGTTCTTGCTATCAAGAACCGGTAGAGGAATTGAAAAATCCTCACTCAAAAAACTCCATATCCATGGACACACTCTTTGTCCCAAGATTGTTATAGCTCTAGATACCACTGTTAGTGCAACAACACTATCTCACACTTACTACTCACTCTTAGTTGTTACACTAACTACCCAACTAACAATAACAAACTAACTAATTACCTAATTTGAATTATCTCCAACATATATGCTTGTGAAATAGCTTGAGAACCATACAATATTAATCACCCAATCAAATGGATTGCTATCCTAATTCTTGGGAAAATTGCACCAATCAAGATTGTTGATGCTAATCTGCACTATTTAACCAATCAAGCATGCTGTTTCTTTCTGTTCACGAGACAACCTAAATTTCTGCTACATGTCAATCTTACATTTGGATAAACTTATGGTGGGTGGAATTGAATGGGATGGGGTGAAATGGAATAGAAGGCAATGGAAGAATACCCCGTTCCTATTCCAAACAAAGCCTAAAGTTCTAACACTATTTATAATTTGCAACAACTTTCATCGAAGGCAATCTTCAGTTAGATTGTTTAAAATTAAACTATAATTTGAACACCATATGATGCCAATATAAATTAATGGAAAATTATCATGATTAAAACTACACGAAATAAACAGAAATCTATCTGCATAGCTATCAACAACTAACAGACTCCAACTTGAAATGCTCTTATTTAAACCCAAATTTCTTTTCAATAAAAACTGAAGGTGAAGACTGAATTTTAAAGAGATTAGAGATACGTCGCCCTGGGCTACATGAAACAAACTACCACCATAAACATAACATACATTATTCAAAACACATTAAGAAAGTCCTCAAGAACAACAATCTACATTATGGAAATAAAAAAAATGAAGTCCTTCATCATTTATTTGGTTATTACAGCTTTCATCTTTTTCTTGCTCTTCCTCCGACTCTTCTTCCTCTTCCGCCCGCTCTTACTATGGATCTTCCGCTTCTGGTTCATCGATGATAATCTGTTTGATGTGAGATATTTTGGGCCAATACTCTCCAACTTGCGGCTGACATTTTCTACATAATTCAGGACAACCTTCAATTGACAAATGTTCAAGGGTAGTGAGGCAATGGAAACCTTTCGGGAGAAACTTCAACTTTGGACAATTTCTGATAACAATTGATTTCAGAAAAATCAGAGTTGACAGCCACTCAGAAAGCACATCAAGGTTCTCGCAATCTATAATTAACAAGGATTGTAATGTGTTTGCTGATTCTTGAACCCAACGAGGCAAGATCCGCAGTTGTGGCAAAGAAGAAAGACCAATTGCTTTTAACCTCAAGTTGGAGTTTTGGTCGTCATATCCCCATGGCAATTCCAAATTGCCACAATTTTGAACTACCAAAGTCTCTAATTGAGGAAAATGGTCAACATCAAGTGGCAAAGACTTTAGACGCCCACAATTAGAAACTCGCAATGCTTTTGTAGGAAGTTTTATCCCTCCAAACAAAGACTCCAGATTCTCACAAGATTCGATCATTAGAATTTCAAGAGAGATCAGATTTGCAATGTCATTCTTAGGTAAAGCAAATTGCTTTGTGGTTATCTCCAACTGTTGGAGACTGATCAAGTTTCTTAATCCTTTGGGCAATGTTTCAAGCTCTATACACCCAGAAAGATCCAAAACTTGCAAGTTTGGGAGCTTGCATATAGAATTGGGGACCCTCTTAATTTTGCAATTACGCGCAAAGCTGAGATATCTTAAATGTTTCAGCTTACCAATGGACCGAGGCAAAGTCTCATATGTAGAATCACTTAAATCTAAAATCCGCAAGTATATGTACCTTGACACACACATATTCAAGAATTTTTCACTGCTAGCTCCCACTCCTTCAATAGGAAACAATATGGTTCTCACACCTACATAATTTGGGGTGAAAGATTTGCCAAGCAAATTGTTTCCAGCGAAAGATAGATGTTGAATATTCTCAGATATATTTTGAATGGTGGAATTTATCATCAGGCACTCATCTTTTGCAACATAGAGAGCAAGATCATGCACCAAATCATGTATTTGAAAATAATAACATGTACCAAAGTTGACAAAATCTTGAAGAAAAGATCTCGACATTAGCTCATACAAATATTGATTTGCAACATCTACAAAAGTTTTATTCTTGTTTGGTGATGGAAGGAGACCTAGCGCTGCCCAAAGCGAACTTAATTCAAAACTTTCAAATTCATAATCCTTTGGATAAAGGGAGAAAATGACAAAACATTGCCTCAAATGGAATGGCATTTGGTCATAGCTTAATTTGAGTGCAGGTAAAATATCACCTTTCTTTTGTGGCAAATTCCAGATCTCATTGTCCCTAATAGCTTCCCACTCATCTATTTCAAGTTTTGAAAATAGCATACTCCCTATTGTTCTTATTGCTAAAGGAATCCCTCCACATTTTTTCACAATTTCTATCCCAACCTTTATTAAATCTGGATACTTTTCCTCTTCTCCATCATTAAATGCCCATTTTTTCAATAGAGACAACGCATCCTCCAGAGAAAGGCCCTCTAACATGTGAGAAGGAATGGTGCCTGTCATGGAAGCTATGGAATGACTACGTGTAGTGAGTAGGATTTTACTTCCTTTCGCACTCACTTGTATTAAATTCCTCATCTCAACCCATTTAACTCGATCTTCATTCCATAAGTCATCCAAGACAAGTAAAAACTTCTTAGCAGCAAGTTTATTGCATAGATGATTCTGCAATTGCTGCATATCCAATTCTTTCAAATTTTGCACATGAGCATCAGCATCAACAGAAGCAGAATTGATTATTTTAATACTCAGTTGCTGAATGTCAAAGTCATCAGAAACACACACCCACATCTTCAATGGAAAAGACTCATCTATCCTCTTATCATTGTACACAATCTTTGCAAGGGTGGTCTTACCCGAGCCTCCCATCCCCACAATGGGAATAACAGAGAGACTTTGATCATCATCACAAGGATTCTGCTGCATTAAAAACTGCATGATTAATTCTTTATCATGTTCCCTTCCTATCACATCTGAGTCCTTCACAGTGGAGTATGTCATTTCTCTAGTATGCACCACTACTCGTGTATCAGCATGATCAATTTCTTGAAGACCAAACTTTTTCCTATCAGCTGCAACCGTGTCTAGTCTCTTTCTGATTTCTTTAATTTGTTTAGCCATCCTATGACGAAAAACAAGTGAATTAGAACTTGAGAAGAAGTGACCTACCTTGGTTTTGGTGGTACCATAAGCTTTCACCACTTGCTTTCGTAACGTCTGACACTCAAATTCATCCAGCAAGTTTTTGGCATCAGAGAAGACATGCTTGATCTGCCTCAGCCATTCCTGCAGCTCATGGTTGTGCTCTTTCTTCTGGTCAGCGTCCAACAGCACAGCTTTGACGTACGCGAGGGTGTTTTTGAACTCATGCAGATCGTCGTATACACCAATGACTCGAGAAGCTTCTTCGTATGCAGAAGATGTTGGAATTAATTCTTTAGTTCTTTAATTTCTTTATGCGGAAACATTAAATCTATAGGCATACACCCTAGAGCACATATACCATATAGCTTAGGATCTACATCATGCCAGATTACTAGGATACTAAGGTTATGAGTATACCTGGATCCATAGGGTTCCTGATCTTAAGCGTTCTTCAAAAGATGAACTTGATCACCAACCTTCACGAACAGGGAGTGACAATCAATCACGGAATACCTTGACAATCAACACTAACAATGATGATGAATGATTAGCGGCGGCTTTATGGTTCTTCCTCAACCGGGACTCTTTATGCCTTAGTCGCTCTTCAGATGGGGAGAAGAGGCGGTATGCGTTGTGTCCGGTGTATTGGGGACCATAGCCTATATATAGTGTGATGGCCAATTAGGGTTCCCATTATTCCAAAATTGGCCATCGTTGACATCCACTCATATTTTCCCATATCAAATAATTAATGATAATATCAATTATCAAATCAGAAATCTGATTGGCCTTATCTCTTAATTTGATCACATATCAATTAAGGCCCCTAAGAGATAAATAGCTAATATAATTAATTACCGATATCTGCCCACATTATGATATTTGAATAAAATATTCCAACAATCTCCCACTTGGGCAATATATCATAATAATTATATCAGAGTTCTTTAGGCGCGCATCCGAATGCTATTTATCCTTAGACTTCCACTTTACAATCTGGTCCACCTCATACATCAATAATGGAACCACCGCGGCTGTCGTCACTAACGTATATTGTGACTAAACCCCGACGACCACCATATCAATGCACTTGATGACATAGATCGATATGGATGAGTGGCATGGAAATTTCATGCAATGTGATCTCTAAATCATGCCTATTTCCAACTGGTCCAACTTAAATCTTTAGTGAGATCATACCGAAGTTCCTTAGGTGCAAATTAAATATTTGCATATAATACAGTTATAATGAAAATAACCTCATAAACTTTATTTCTGCAGAAAATCAATCATAACATAAAATGTACCAAAACCCAAAAAAAAAATAAAAAAAAACATAGAACATAGAAGAAAACCAAACAAGGGAAAACCTCCCACTAATCTAAGGCAATCTCAAAACCAACACCCATACGAGCAATATGCTCATGAAAGACCTTAGGTGTCAAGCCTTTGGTTAGTGGGTCAGCTAGCATAAAGTTTGTCCCTATATGTTCTACTGAAATCTGTTTCTCTTGGACTCTTTCCTTCACAACAAGACACTTGATGTCGATGAACTTCGACTTTGTAGAACTCATGTTGTTGTTCGAGTAGAGCACAGCTGCACTATTGTCACAATAAATTTTCAAGGGCCTCTGGATGCTTTCAATGACGCGTAGGCCTGTGACAAAGTTCCGCAGCCATAATGCATGATTTGATGCCTCAAAACAAGCCACAAACTCCGCTGCCATGGTCGAAGGAGCCACTAAAGTCTGTTTGACAGACTTCCAAGAGACGGCTCCTCCAGCCAAAAGGAATATGTAACCAGATGTGGAACGTCTGCTATCCGGGCATCCCGCAAAATCGGAGTCAGAATACCCGATGATCTCCAAACTGTCTGACTTCCGATAGGTAAGCATGTGGTCTCTTGTTCTCTTCAAATAGCGCATCACGCGCTTGACTGCTATCCAGTGCTGCATACCAGGATTACTCAAATATCTTCCTAGGACTCCCACTATAAATGATATATCAGGACGAGTGCAAACTTGAGCATACATAAGGCTCCCTACAGCTGATGCATAAGGAACCTTTTGCATTTCTTTCTTTTCAAAGTCATTATTGGGGCACTGTTTGAGACTTAACTTGTCTCCTTTAGCAACGGGTGTATCCCCTGGTTTACTACCTTTCATGCCAAATCTATCCAAAACTGTATCGATATAGCCCTTTTGTGATAACCCAAGGATACCTTGAGAGCGATCTCTAAGTATCTGTATACCTAAGACAAAAGAGGCGTCCCCAAGATCTTTCATCTCGAAATTTTTCGTGAGAAATCTCTTGGTTTCGTAAGATAAATTTACTCCCACTGAACTTTTGATATACACAATCATCAACCACATTAGCCTCAAAACCATAGGAGGTGATAACTTGGTGAAATTTGTGATACCATTGACGGGAGGCCTGTTTAAGGCCATAGATGGATTTCTTTAGTTTGCATACCATAGACTTTGCATCACCTAAAACAAAGTTTTGTGGTTGCACCATATAAATTGTCTCATCAATGTTACCATTGAGAAACGCAGTCTTTACATCCATATGATGTAGCTCCAAGTCATAATGAGCTACTAGTGCCATAATGGTCCTAAAAGAGTCTTTCGAAGAAACTGGAGAGAAAGTCTCTGTATAATCAATACCTTCCTTTTGAGTAAAGCCTTTGGCGACCAGACGAGCCTTATATCTCTCAATGTTACCCTTTGAATCCCTCTTGGTCTTAAATATCCATTTAGAGCCAATGGGTTTCGCACCTTCGGGTAATTTGACGAGATCCCAAACGTCATTATCAGCCATAGATTTTATCTCATCATTCATGGCATCAATCCACTTTTGAGAGTTAGAACTTTGCATAGCTTGACTAAAGGTGATTGGGTCATCCTCAGTCAAACCAATTCCATCCTCATGTTCTTGGAGAAAAACTATATAATCATCTGAGATTGTGCTTCTCCTCTCTCTAGTGGATCTCCTTAATGGCACTTCTTGAGGTTGTTGAGTTTGCTCTGAAGGTGGTGCTTGAGGAGGAATACCATTGTTGTCTTGTCCTTGAGTGATGTCAGGTATAATGGCCTGATCATCGTTATTTATAACTGGATCTGTTTCTTGAACAATGACAGGCACAAAGATCTGATCATTATCAATAACAGGTTCTTCATTAAAGACAACATTCCTTATGTTTCCTTCCCCCCCAAACTCAACTTCCTCAAGGAATCTTGCATTCCCCGTCTCAAAGAATGATCTTGTAGTGGGATTGTAAAACTTATACCCGCGAGAGCGCTCGCCATAACCAACAAAGTAACAGCTAACCGTCCTTGAGTCCAGTTTTCCTTCATGTGGCCTATAAGGCCTTGCCTCAGCTGGACATCCCCAAATGTGCATGTGCTTAATGCTGGGCTTTTTGCCAGTCCACAACTCATAAGGGGTTTTGGTAACTGCTTTACTTGGTACCCTGTTAAGGATATAAACTGCGGTCTTTAATGCCTCTCCCCAAAGTGACTCTGGCAAGGAAGAATGATTAATCATACTTCTCACCATATCCTTAAGAGTCCTGTTTCGTCGCTCTGCAACACCGTTCATGCTGGGTTTGCCCGGCATAGTGTATTGCGGAACGATTCCACACTCATCGAGGAAAAGTGCGAAGGGCCCTGGACGTTGTTCACCCGATCCATCATATCTGCCATAGTATTCACCACCACGGTCAGATTTAACGGCCTTAATTTTCTTACCAAGTCGAAGTTCAACTTCAGCCTTGAAAGACTTGAAAACGTCTAGAGATTGAGACTTCTCATGAATTAAATATAGGTAGCCATACCTAGAGTAATCATCTATGAACGTAATAAAGTATCGTTGTCCATTCCAAGAACTTGTAGGAAAAGGACCACAAATATCCGTATGTATTAGTTCTAAGACATCCTTAGCTCTTTCGGCACCTAATTTGCTTAAGTTTGTCCTTTTACCCTTAATGCACTCAATGCAGACTTTAAAGTCCGCCATATCTAAGGGCCCAAGAATTTCCTCCGACACAAGCCTCTGAATTCTCTGTAAAGAGATATGGCCTAAACGCTTATGCCATAAAGTGGCGGAATTCTCAATTAATTTACGCTTTGTACCACGTGTACTTGTTTGCAATATCTCGTTATAGGAACTTTCTACATCAAGCATGTAAAGATTATCAATCAAAGGACCGGAACCAACAACATTCGAATTATAAAAGAGACTAACTTTATTATTTCCGAATGAACAAGAGTAACCAATTTTGTCCAAACTAGAAATAGAAATCAAATTCCGCCTAAATGACGGTACGACAAATGTCTCAATTAAATCCAAATGAAAACCAGTCTTTAAACATAATCTAAAAGTCCCTATAGCTTCAACAGCAACTTTATTGCCATCGCCCACAAAGATGAATCTTTCAACATCACTTGGCGGTCGGCTCCACAGGCAACCCTGCATAGACATACTTATGTGAGTAGTAGCACCAGAATCTACCCACCAAGTATACTTAGGTACAGTAGCTAAATTAATTTCAGAACAAACCAAACTGAGAAGTTTACCCTTCTTAGCACGCCAGTTGGCGTACTTAGGACAATCCTTCTTCATATGTCCTGCCTTCTTGCAAAAGAAACAAGTAAATTCCTCATCTTGCCTTTTCTGCTTCTTCTTCTGTTGAGAAGAATTTTCCGCAGTATCCTTAGCTCTCTTTCTCTTCTTATTCTGAGAAGACATAGCCAAGTGAGCACTTTCAATCTTATCCCTCTGCAGCCTCTCTTCCTCTTGCACACAGTGAGATATAAGCTCATTTAGGGACCATTTGTCCTTTTGAGTGTTATAGCTCACTTTGAATTGCCCAAAGTGTGCAGGGAGAGAGATCAAGATCAAATGCACAAGCATGTCATCAGACAGCTCTAACTTTAGTGCCTTAAGTCTTGATGCTAGGTTAGACATCTCCATTATGTACTCCCTAATGTTCCCTTTTCCTTTGTACTTCATTGAGATGAGTTTAGCCAAAAGGCTACTAGCCTCAGATTTGTCATTCTTGGCATAATATTGCTTTATTGCCTCGAGGAACTTCTTGGCATTTTCATTCTCAAGAATAGAGCCCCGAAACGCCTCCGGAATGGAGCGCTCGATGATCATATGGCACATTCGATTGGACCGATCCCACTTCTCAATTTTCGCCTCATTAGAGTTATCCGCAGTGAGAGTGGGTCGCTCCGCCCTAAGTGCCAGATCCAAATCCATACATCCGAGAACAATTTCTACGGATTCCTTCCAGACTTTGAAATTCATCCCATTCAGCATAGGGATTCCATTAACTTGAGTAGTAAAATTGGTAGCAGTGATAGCAGACACTGAACAAGGAACAAAAGAAAACATACAACCATATAAGCAAAACATGTCATAATATAAAATATAAATGAGACATGTAAAGCAATCCATATTGGCAAATCAAAGACCCAAACAAGATGCCTAGCACAACATTAATCCCCAATCTTTGGACTAGTAAGGATTAACTGTAAGTGGCCCTCTCAAGCAATGATCAAACATTGGTGATAAGTTCTGTCAAATAACAGTTATCTTTGGACACTCCGTTATTCACATGAAAATACCTTTATAATCACCACACATTTATCATCGCAGGCACTCAATTATTCGGCCAAACTGCTCTTTACCTTTGGGCCAAGAACAATCCGCATAAATAATTTCATGCACATCTTAGTAAATTCAATTAAATCAATCTACACAACAGAGGTTACTTTGGCAACGTGTTGCTTCAACAAATCCAACCAAAAATACCAGACAATTTTTAAAAAAAAAATAATAATAATTGGGGACGGTCCCGATTTTGCCCTTTTCACGCTAAAACTTAGAAACCTGAATGTTTAGTGTGAAAAGAATCCTTAAAAAAAATATTTCTTTATCTGTACATACAAAAAATTAAAACTCCAGAATGTCATATATTGACTAATTGTGATTCAAATATTATACATATAATATTCATGCTCAAAAGGTACAATAACCATTCAACAAAAAAACGTTCCAGGCCAAGTTCAAAAAAACATGCATTTATGGACAATATAGAACATACACTGTAAAGTCATGTGTACTGACAATCACACTTGCAATTAAATTTCTTTCATATATATAATAAACCCAATTGTCCAGAATGTCATGATGGTGATTCAAATATATATATAATAATCAAATGCAAATCAAAATCATCAAAGCCTCACGTACAGGAATCAATCATTCTTTCATAACATAATAAAAAATAGCAAATATATATATACTTGCAGGAAGCAAATATCTTAGCCATGCAACTGGACGACATATATATGTCATTCTAAAAGGTATATATCACCACAACTTTCGCATACGTTCATAAATCAGATAAAACATACTTGTTGAAAGTAAGAGTCAGCCGTGCGGTCATGTATATGTTTAAAAGAATAACCGATTAACAGTACTATGTATCTACGTTTTCGAAAAGAAAAAAAAAGGAATAAAACTTTAATTGCAGATACAGATACAGGAAGCCACCGATCCAATTAATTCATCACTTACGTTGAATCCTAATAACCTAACAATGAAGACTGCTCTGATACCACTTGTTGGAATTAATTCTTTAGTTCTTTAATTTCTTTATGCGGAAACATTAAATCTATAGGCATACACCCTAGAGCACATATATCATATAGCCTAGGATCTACATCATGCCAGATTACTAGGATACTAAGGTTATGAGTATACCTGGATCCATAGGGTTCCTGATCTTAAGCGTTCTTCAAAAGATGAACTTGATCACCAACCTTCACGAACAGGGAGTGACAATCAATCACGGAATACCTTGACAATCAACACTAACAATGATGATGAATGATTAGCGGCGGCTTTATGGTTCTTCCTCAACCGGGACTCTTTATGCCTTAGTCGCTCTTCAGATGGGGAGAAGAGGCGGTATGCGTTGTGTCCGGTGTATTGGGGACCATAGCCTATATATAGTGTGATGGCCAATTAGGGTTCCCATTATTCCAAAATTGGTCATCGTTGACATCCACTCATATTTTCCCATATCAAATAATTAATGATAATATCAATTATCAAATCAGAAATCTGATTGGCCTTATCTCTTAATTTGATCACATATCAATTAAGGCCCCTAAGAGATAAATAGCTAATATAATTAATTACCGATATCTGCCCACGTTATGATATTTGAATAAAATATTCCAACAGAAGAAGCAAGCTTTGCTACAAGTGATTCAGCAATGCTGAAGAGGAATGATTCAGCCATGGGAATGAGATATGAAGAGATAGGAAAAGTGTTGTACAGGATGTTTGCGGTGGTTCTTCAGCAAAAGCAAGTCAATTTTTTTTATATATCCAAGTCTTCCTCTCCTCCAACATTGCGCGTGATGTCATTATAATGGACCCACTTCTAAAGAGAACCACCCATTTTGCTATTCTTCTTTTTCATTTAGAAACAGATACCCTCTCACCATGTCAATTTATTATATTCAAGTCTTCTATTTTCTACTTATAACGTAAATAACTCTGTTAGGTCCCGCCACTTCCAAATCATCAGTTTTAGGACCTGTTCTACCAGGTACCTCGACTGGTTTAAGTTAGGGATATAAGATATTAAAGAGCAGGAAGGGTTCAAACCCTGTCAAAGAAGAAATACATTTAACTTAATAACATTCGCCTATAAAAAAAAGTTACATGTTCTACTGTAACTTTTGGCTCTGGGGGGTAGCAAAGGATCAAATTCAAGCCCCAGCATGTCATTCCTTTAACTGCCCCTGTAGTTGAAAACAACATGGCAACGGATTTTTACCCATCAGAAGTGATAGTTTCATTATTAATGTTTTTAAGTACTAAGCAATTGGAGCTTATTTATTCTTTCAGTTTTATCAGGAAATGGTAGAAGGGACATATTTTGTCCTACTTGCTCATAATTTTGCTTTGCCTTTCGAGAAATTTTTAGGGGCTCTCAGAGCAAAGTGAAATTTCTTGTAGTATATACTATTGAATATATAATACATAATTTTAGCACTAAAAAAATAGTTTTTCGGTGTCCCATATCAATCAAAAGTTTTAAATGTATATAAGTGTTAATGGGTTATGATTTTATTTTATTAAATGACAAATTATCATTGATGGGGGACGTTGAATGTGACAGAAAAGTAGGACAGAGAATCTCTATCCAAGATAATGATGACCCACAAAACTGATATTGATTTAGCACACATTCAATAGTACAAAGTAGAGAAATTCTCTTGCTGCACCTAAGAATTTCTCTTGGAGTTGCTGGATTCCATAATAAAATTCCCATAACACTGAGCTTGGTACCTACACTGCCCAATTACAAAACTGAGGTATGACATGGGTTAACGCCACAAGAAAATTGGAATATCAGGTAGTGGTTTGGACATTTGGAAGGACATCATCATAAATATCTTCATCCATCACTAATTAAATTAATTATAAAATTCATTAAGATGTTCATATTTGAGAAGCAGGGAACTTGATTTGCTTACTATTACACATGTTGCTGTTCCTATGCCCATAATGACATTGAAGGCTTTAGGCCACTGAGGATAACCATGATGCAGCTCTCAACAGCATATAGGCAGCATAATAAGTTGATGCAGACAAATGCAAAATCAGTTAAACCTGTGTGAAATTGCACCTATTCATGTGCCATTTCATTCCATCTTATTCCGCCCAATTTGAATGGGCGAAGAAAAAGCGGGGTTAAAAATCCAAACAATGGAACCATACCTCATTCCATATCATTCCACTCCATTACATCTCTTACCACCAATCTAAACAAAGCCCAAGGTTCTAATACTATTCAATTTGCGGCAAATTTCATCCAATGCTATTAGCTTAAACTACAAACATTTACTGATTTACAATTACATCAAGGGTGCACAAAGATTAGTTTGTGAAGTAATGATGTTACAATACCAACACTTATGATATCAAAGCATTATTATATTTCTACCAAAAAAAAAAGCATTATTATATTGCAAAATTTGGAGACATAACTCCCTCTTGAGAGGATAATGGATGAGGAGCTTCTTTGTTCTTGGAAGAGATAGATGGCATGTTACTCAGTAGACATCTTTTTGCAAAGTGTATACTTTCCTTGGCATAAAACCACAGCATTGGTGATTTTGGTCTTTTGTTATACCGAAGTACTAAGAAAAGAAGCAATCTGTGAACTAATAATAAGGCAAGCAGTGCTGTTAAGTCCCACCATTTGTCATGATTCAATGGGACACCAAATTCCAATGTTAGGACTTGTTCTCCACTAATTTTTGAGTCCCCAGGTAATACAGGATCAAATTCAAGACCCAGCATGTCATTCTTATACTGTCCCTGTAGTTGAAAAGAGCATGGAAAGGTATTATTATGCAGCATAAAGGGGAATTTCATCATCAATTGGAGCTTATTTCTTCTTTCTTTCAGTATTGCATTAGGAAAGGTTGAACAGCAGAAGGCCTTAAAGTAGGGGCCTTCACTGGGCTCCTAATAGGTAGGGGTGTTCATAAGACGGGTTGAGACAAATTTATCTTAGTCCAAACCTAACTTAATATATTGATAGGCTCATTTGCTAAGGCTGGAACTTGACCTGACCATAATGTGATAATGTCTGAGACGGAACCGATGACATTATGCATCAATTTGAATATTATGCATAGCTAAATTATAGAATTAAAGTAGGAAATTAAAATTAAGATTCATTTCATAATATATATTCCAAACAAATAATATCAATATAAATATATCATCGTGTTATGCAAAAGATTATAATTTGAGTAAAGAAGTCATACTACATATATCTAATTGCCAAAAAAATATTAAAAGAATGTGAGACACAAAGATGGATTGGGACGACTCAAAGTATAACCTAACCCGAAAATATGTCTAATTTCTAAAACCCGCAGTCATCGTAAGTAATTTTTGGCCTGGACAAGTTAGTGAGACAGGATGAGTCTTAAACACCCATACTAATAAGGCCTTGAAGAGGGCATAGGAGAAGGAAAATTGAGATGGAAAGCATCTGTGGGAGTCAAACCCCGCTACTCTGTCAACTTATTATCACCTCAGCTGCAAGCATGGCATTCTTAATCTTGCTTTTGTTTTTCATGGATTTCAGAAAAGTTTTAAAATGTGCTTTGTGACCATAATTGCGGCCACAATATTGTGATTTTGTCGGTCTCCACAATTGCATTGCAACTGCAATTACGACCGCATCGGCTGCATTTTCCAGGTATTATCCGCAGTTATGGCAAACTAACCGTAACACAATTTAAAACCATGGATTTCAGAATTAAATTTTCAAAGTACTGAACATTGTACCTGCACTGCCCAAGTAGCAAAACTGAGGTAGGACATGGGATAGCGCCAAAAGAACTTTGGAATGTCAGATAGTGGCCTGAAGATTTGAGAGGGCATCATCATGAAGATCTGCAACCACCACCAATTAAAATGATCCTCAAGTTCTAACAACCATCAACTTCTTATAAATGTTCTATTTTCAGGTGCAGAGAAAAAATTATTTGCTTACTATTACACCAGTTCCTGTTCCTATGCCCATCAAGACATTGGGGACAAGTGAGGCTACAATCATGATGCAGCTCTCAACAACAGAAAGGCAGCAGAATAAGTTGATGCAGAAAAATGCACAATTAGGTGCACCAGGATGAAACTGCACCATGAAGTATATAATAATTCCGGAGAAGAGTGATATCAGAAGAAGGAAAGGGAAGGATGATATAACGTTTGCTAGAACAAATGCAGCCTCTCCATAATGCCCTTTGGACCTTTCAACATAGAACAACTGAATACTATTGGGATTAGATAGACAACAGAATACAGTATGAGTTTGTAATAGCTGTTTTAGGATTTGGCTCCTGTAAAGTGAGTAAAAGTATAAAGTGATAAAATAAAAATGTATCCACCCTTGATGGAGGTGCATGCTAGCATTCACCACCCTTGATTAGCTAAAACGGGTTGAAATCTCACTTTATACTTTTGCTCACTTTAGACGAACTTTATCCAGCTTTTTAAGTGAAAGGATAAATTCTTTACCTTCAACTCTTCAATGAAAAATGGTAATCCACCACATGACAAACAAATCATGAAACCATAGATGAATGATATACACTTTCCTCTAGCCAAAATTGAGTTATTGTCTGTGCCAATATGAAAAAAGAGGGTACCAATAGTGATTGACACCATTATGTAAAATATGATCCTCAGCCAGTAGTAACCCATGTCCCTAGACATGTTTACAAAAGATCTCTGGGTCACTGTCAATAGTTGCTTCCACCAGCTGGTACTGCTCCTAACCCTGGACTCAATTACTTGCTTTTCCTGCACCATTGCATATCTAAGCTCAGTAGGATATAGAACAAATAGTGTATTTTTAAATAGTCTGGTGCTTGAAATAAATTGATGGATTCTATTGATTGGATTCATTCTTCAAATTTACTATAGAAAAAGTCTTACTAAAGAACCATTTAGGAGGAACAGAATTTTCCTATGCTTCATTCTAAGTGATCTAGTAATTGGTAACAGTAAGCTAGTTTTCAGAAGCAGATAAAACAAGACAATGAAGGTAGAATTTGAAGTAAAAAAAAAAATTTACTGTGAATGATATAAATTTGACTAACAAATTATTACATTGGGTTTTAGCATCTGAATTCTTCTTCTTGCATTGATCATTAGCTCTGAACATTTGTAACTCCCAATGAGTGTTGCTCTAATCTCTGCTGTTCTCATGCGCACAGCAGAATTTGATGGTGTTGACTGTCAATGACCAAATTGAAAATTCACATTTAGAAGCATTATGAACAAATTGGAAACCCAAAAAAAAAAAAAAAAAAAAGTATCCAAGTCTCATACTCACTGGACTTAATTGTGATCTAGCTAGAGCTTCAGTAATCAAGTCAAAGTCCAAATTAATACACATAAGGAAATGATCTGAAGGGTTTCTTCTAGTAGGACAAGGAAACCCTGCATCAGCAAAAAACTGTTCCCAAGCTTTTACTTAGAATTTAGAGACTCAAAATTTCAACCAACTTCACTGAACACTCTATTGCCTGTGTGGACAAACAATTTACCTTTAGAGCCCTCTTTGCTTCTCCAAAATAAACAGTTTCCCCACTTGAGAGCAAGAGCAGATCATCAAAAAGATTAAAAGTTTCATAACTTGGCTGGTGAATGGAACAAATAATTATCTTTCCATGATGAGCTATGTTGCTTAGAGCTTGGATTACATAGAAAGCTGAGGCACTGTCAAGTCCACTAGTAGGTTCATCAAGAAGTAAGACATGGGGTTGTGTCAAAATCTCAAGGCCAATGCTAAGTCTCTTCTTTTCACCATTACTAATACCCCTTAAATGCCAATTCCCAATCTTGTTATCTGCACATTCTTCTAGACCCATTTCCATTATTGTCTTTTCCACCACTTTGTGTATCTCTTCTTTGGTCATTTTGGAAGGAAGCCTCATGCTTGCAGAGTAAGTGAGGGTTTCTCTTACAGTCAAAGTTCCCAAGAAAAGTTCCTCTTGAGCAACATAAGACTGAAAATTCAAGAATATACATGACCATTCATATTATTTTATCTCTTATGTGGATTAGTATAAACAAAGAGAAAGGATAAAACTAATACTATTATGGCATTTATTTTCTGTGATAATAACACTGCAATTGGAACAATTCTGAATCCCTTTGTACTCAATCCTCCTAATAATCATCATACTTATTACATAAACAAAATATCGAATGTTTTTTATATTTCTAGAAGTCCAAGGCATTATAGATGCATTATTTTTTTTTTTACATTTAATGCTTATTTTGTTTAATATTAGAAGGACTATTAGGAGAATTTAAAGGAGGATATACCAAAATTCTTCTAGTATTATGTTTGTTAGGATTATAGTTGAGAAGTTTTATGACTTTAACATTATCTGGTTATCTTAATTCTTACCACGTCTCTGCAATATAAGCTTCTCCCGTTCCCGTGCATCAGAATGCTACCTTTCGCTACAACATTTGCAGGAAGTCTTCCTGCAGAAAATGTGAATACTTATTAACTCATGTGAATAGAAAAGAATTTGTGCATATCCAGAAAGGCCTAAATTTTTTAATTGCGTCCTAAGTTTGTAGCGCTTTTTACACAAGACTACAAATACATAGGTGAAAGTATTTTAGAGTTAGAGGCGCATCAACACTTAATCCTTTACCTAGAGGAATAGTCATTCGATTTCAAAAGAGGGTTCAATTACTTTCTGAGTTCCTGAAATGTTTGGCAATTTTTGTACAGGTCCCTAAATTTTAAAAATTTATAATTGGGTCCTTAAATTTGTGAATAATTTATAATCGGATCCTAGAACTTGTAAATAATTTGTAAGTAAGTTTTTGGGGTAGGATTTCTTAATCGTGAAGTATACTGGTAGAACCATACCTTAGGGCTCTAATTATAAATTATTTACAAGTTTAGGGACCCCATTACAAAAGAGGGATCCAATTATAAATTATTTACAAGTTTAGGGACCTAAGTACAAATTTTTAAAGTTTGCGGACCTATTTGAAAATTCTCAAATGGTTCAGAGACCTGCAAGGTAATTAAACTTCAAAAAAATAGTGAAGAAAAAATAAAAATGACTTATTAAGAAATACTCCATTTAGTCATGCTAAAAAGATTGAAGTTCATGAAATATGTTACCTAAAAAGCATTGTTTTGAAAATTGGACCGGATGGCCGGTTGGACTGGGAATCGGTCAGGTGTCTAGTCCGTTCGACCCCCAAAACTGGCTGGTTTCAGAATCGATGGGAATAGATCAAGAACCGGTCTGAAACCGGTGAGAACCGGCCAAAAACCGATGGCCAGAATCGGGTTAAACCAGTCATTTTTTTATTTTTTCAATTTTTTAAAAAATTTTATTTTAAATTATAAAAATGTATTCTTTTAGTCAAATAAAAATCTACTGACATGTTATAGAAATACATATACATGAATTTTTATTATTTATCATTTTTCATCGATTTTTTATCTTATAAAATATATAATAAAATTTATTTTATGCTAAATCAAACTTATATTTTTCTTCAGTTTATTACTTAATATAATATAAAATATATATTTAATTATCATCAGTTCGATCATGGTTCAATTAGATTTGAACCATTAAACCTTGAATCAGTATTTTCAATGATTCAATTATCGGATCCGATTTTTAAAATATTGATAAAAAGTAATAGGCCAAGGACCATTAAAGTTAGAAGACTCCATCATTCTTCTCTTTAATGAAATAATTAATAATTAAAGGGGTTAGTTATAGTTTTCAAAAAATGGGGCCAGCTGCCCCTTCGGGCGTTCGGCCGGATAAAAATGGCCATTGCCCACTGTAGATGATCTTGGTCGGGACTCGGGACATTTTCTTCTAAAAAGATAAAAGATTGCCCAAAAAAAGTAAATAAATTTTTCGAAGTACAATTACTATAAAAATTTACAATTTATTTATTTTGAGTGATGTTATTAGCAACTGCTGATAATTTTATAAAAACAAAATCAAAATTATGACAGTTAATAGAAGGTGTGAACATGCTATTTAAAAAGGATTTAATTGATATACACTGATAGTGTAAATATTTTTTATACTGTCAACTAATCAAAAATTGATAAATCATTAAAAATCTTTGACTCTTATCCTAACCATCGTAAAAGTCATTCAAACCATGATTTTTGATTGGTTGACAGTATAAAAAACTTTACACTGACAGTGTACAGCAATTAAACTCATTTAAAATTAAATTGCCTAAATCATAAACCTCCTTCAATTTGAAATTTTTTAATATTACTGGAAAATATTGTTTTTAGAGACCCCATATTATCAACTAAAAAATGAGGACTTCTTTGTGGGTGATTTCATCAGTGGAAAAGGATTGATTACAAGCAACCCACATGAACTGAATCACTTCAATAGAATATATAATTTTTACTATTTGTATACTAAAATTGAAATGAAGTTATAAATACTATGTTTTATATTCTTATACATTTAATTATTATTATTTTTCTTCTCACAACATTTCAATGTTGCAAATCAACACCTCATACTTTGTTCAATACCGTGCTCCACCCTTTAATGTTAAAACATTACTCATATTTTTTATTTGAAACTTCTAAAAAACATATAGCTAGCTAGCTGAACTTTGGGAAAAACCAAACCCAAGAAGATTTTAAAAAAAAAAAAACAAAGACACAAGTTTTCATTCAACGGAATTTTGAAACGTAATTCTACAATGAGGAATCTAAAACAAACAAACACTTAGCGTTTACATATTTATATGTCATACAATGGATTCATATTTTCATATTACTTGCATGTTACTAAATATAAAATATATAGATGATTTTTTCACATATCTGATTTTTCTTTAAATTACCTTTTCAGATATAAAGATTAAAGAGAAAGAGAAAGGGAGAAAGACCTGCCAAAGAGTCGAGTAGGGTGGTTTTGCCGCAGCCAGAAGGACCCATGATGGCCATGATCTTACCAGCTTCAGCAAAACCAGTGACTCCACCAAGCAACTTCTTCTTCTTTGTAGGGAGCTCCACTGTTAGATCTTCCCACACCATTACTATACCACTACCACCCATCGTGTGTCAGACACTGCTTCCTCTCTCTATATTCAATCAATGCCATTGCTCTACCTTATATATAGACTTTAATTTTCATTTGTACACGCCATTTATTATTTTTTTGAGGGATGGGGGGACTACTTATTGGAAGAGGAATGATTTTTGTACATCAAAATGGGGATATCATACTGTGTCTCTTTTATTTTTGGGTATATTTTTGAGAAATATGTATATGATATCATATACGGAATCCAAAATTTGTGTTCAAATAGCATAACTCTAATTAGAAATGGATTTCTTGCATTTAATTTTCGAGGCATTCATCCTTTAATGTTGTATATAGATAATGTTACGCACTATTTATTATACATCATACTGCACAATCTATTTGAGCTCTAATTCTATTGCTTAAAACTAACGTGAAAACTGAAAAATATATTCCATCAATTGGTGCTTGATTACGTGGTACTTATTAGTCACTTGTTGATTTAAAATAACTATTCATTAACATGTGATCATGTCTGATGTCCTAAAGAGACTCATCCTCAGTGTCAAAAGAGAGAGAGAGAGACTCGTCCTCTATATTAGTCCATATTTAGGAACAATTATATTATTTGGAGATCAAAATAGCATAACATGGTGATATCTAGTTAATGTCGTTCAAAATTGGGGTTAATGGCGTATTGGACTTGATTAATGAGTACACTCAAATGAGTAACTCATTAAGCATCCACTGAGTTGTGTTAACCAAGATTTTGTACATCATTAATCAAGTTGTCAATTAACAAGTTATCCATAATTCATTTATTATAGGTGTACCCATTAACCAAATTTAACACATTATTAACCACGACTTTGAACGTTAGTAATCACGTGACATCATGTAACCCCACTTTGATGTCTAAATAACATTTTTGATTTAAGAATACTTAAGGTATGTCCACTTTCTTCACCTTTACTATCATGTTTATTTTGATTCTGATTTTAACTTAAGCAAGAATTTTACCACTATCTCGTGTCACTTATAATTGGTATATTGTCATTGTTCACCAACACAAAATTCTCTTACGTGATTAAATGGTCCCATATTCACCGGCTCTACCTAGGAGAATTAATGCATAGAGTCTTCCTATGATGTCTGGCCTAATTCAACTGCATTGATGCAGTTGTCTATAAGTCGTGTCAAATGCTAGGACATCACCAAAACATAGAAAATTCGACCTGCTGCATCCATTTGCCCAAAAAAGCTGCTTCAATCTTCCATCACTGGTCAATGAAAATTTAGCAAACAGCATGGGATCAGTGTCGGCCTTCCACGAAGATAGGATAACACAAAAACAACATCGCCATCTTTGATCTCACCACGCATCTTACTATCAAAATAATTGTATAGATCTTTCTTCAAAAAACTAACACCTGCATATCCACCCTTTTGAGCAACCATGTAACCCATAATATGACAGGTTCTGATGCCATACGAATGCAGGCTATCAACCTTAGCTTTATCTGCATGAGTCATCCGGCGATACGCAGGGAATAAATGCACATACCTAGAAGGGGTTCATGGTTATGAGCCTCTTGAAATAAAGTTACAACCCATCTTCATGTCTTCATCTTGTAGTGGACACGAAACCTAGCTTTACAACCAATTCGAGTAATAGGTCTATGATCTATTTTCCAATCCACCCTTGTAAAGTGCTTATGTTCTCTTAATCCCTGTTTATTGCAAACAAACTGTCGCATTATGACATTGTTCCTAGTAACACGCGCCACATCATGTTTCCTTATAACAAATCCAAGACACTTTGCATATTTCTTATAAAAGTCACAAGCCTCCTCTTGGCTACCAAAATCCATACCGCGTATCTTATCGGCGGTCAGATCTGAAATACTTTTCAAATTACCCTCTCCAGCATCCATACTTTGACGATCACTATCATCAGATGTATCATCATGGTCTACACTTTCATTATCAGCATCATCATATCACTCAAATTAACATCTGAATACTGCTCACAGTTATCCATAAGCACTGCAAAAAACATAGCAGGTTCAACAAAATTAAACCAGATATGCTCTGTATTTATAAAGGCAGAGTTTACAAATTGAACTTAATGGTGCTGGTGCATACAGTGGAAACATTAGATATCTAAAGAAAAAAATTTATAATAGAAGCAATCACAAATGGAACCTAACAATTCTGAAATGATAAATCAAGTTTTTGCCAGTAAAAAAGGGTATAGGGTACAATTGTGTACTAACACTATCTATAAAATCTACCCATCTCTATCTCAAATAAGAAATCAAGATTTACAGCAAAAGGAGATTAAATGAAAGGATCGATTAAACCGGAAACTTGAATCAAAATACCTTCAGCGAGGCGAACTACACTTCAAATGTTACAACAAAATTCAAGTTGTGTGAATGTTGGTGATGTCGGGAGGGAACATACGCTGCGGCGATTGTAGCAGATTCGGAAGTCAGCTTCTGGCCACGCGGGCGGTGGTAACGGTCGGTGGTGGAAACGAACAAATGTGAAGATAGAAGCAGCCAACTAGGAGATGGAGGGATTAAATGTGAACATCGTCGATGGTAGCAACTCCTTAATGAAAACTGAAACAAAAATGATATTGAAGGTTAAACATTATTTCAAAAAAAAAAAAGGTGAAACATTATTTTGTTACCAGGGACAGTTGTGTAAAATACACACTTATAGGTCAAATACATCATTTATTGTCTTGACCTTATTAAATGAAAAAACTGATTTCCTATTAGTCAGTAGGCAACTGCATCAAAGCAGTTAAATTAGGCCAAGCACCATAGAATTTCTCTAATGCATATTTGTGTACACAACTATCTCAATTTTCTGATGGAATAGTAATCTACCCCCAAATGGCTAAGCAAAACTGACAACAAGTCGAGGAAAAGTTAGAGAACACCAAAAATATAAAACTTATAGATAATTCAAATTATGAAATGTTAGTGTACTCATCTCCCTTTTAAACCCCCCTTCCGAACAACAGCAACACAAAGATTATTATATTAGCATAAAATATTTGTTTCATCCAAGTAGACACAATAAGTTCCGGCTAGGGCAAAGATGGTGGAGGAGTTGTGGATTGAGCCTGACGGAATGTGAAATTCCGCTCCTACGTATCCGGGCGAGAATCGATACTAAGGTGGTTCTAGATTTTTTGGGACTCCCCTTAGAAAAGGTAAGAGTATTCCGGGCAGGAACAATATTCTAATTAAATATCACCACAAAGTAATCTCAATTCTTAAATATTCTAAATTGAATGATGAGCTAACTGTGGAATTACTATCCATGTGCGCCCTTTCTCAGAGGACAAACAGAGAGTCAAGAATTGCTTATCATTTTGTTGTGTATTCCATTTCGAGTGAAGCAATTGCTACTTTTCAATTCATCAAATCAAAGCAAACTTGTATTTCAACTTGAGTCCAATATGTGGTGTCATAAATTTGACTCCGAAAGGTAACCAAGAGACTGTGATGCCACAAGCTGTGAGGGAAGGGAAGGGACTCCCACTCTTACATTAAAACTACACATGTGATAGGTACAGTTGAAGAGACAAAGTATTCATGAATCATGACAAATTATTCACGAAATGGATTATTCCACTTCGATCAAAGGATTTGGAAAAGACCCCCACTTGCCAAACGAAAGAGTAGTTACGTATTTTTAATATGTATCCTTTTAATAGTTTTTTTAATTACTAAAAAAAGTTAAATTTTTAAAAATCTCAATGTTATGAAATCAAAAAAACTAATAGCGGGATATTATAATCTAAGAAGAATAGAGAGAAAGGAGTAAGAGATGAGAGAATAAGAGTCCTTTTATCATACTTTTGAAAGGGACAACTTTACAATGTTCATGAGTCCTGTTTATAGGATACAAGACTTGTAACTTATCAACCAATTAAAAGCCTAAACATAATGAGCCATTACAATATAATATTATGGCTAATAACTTGTGATGAAAACTTTTACTCATGGAAGTTACAAGACTAAATGGACATCCACATTTTGCACCTTTTTCATAACACTCCCCCTTGGATGTCCATTAAGGATATGCCTCGTTAAAACCTTACTAAGAAAAACCCAGTAGGAAAAAATCCTAGTGAAGGAAAAAGAGTATAATATCCTTTACATGGGACCTGCCTCATTAAAAACCTTATCAAGGAAAACAATGTAGGACAAAACCTTGATTAAGAGAAAAAAAAAAAAAAGTACAGTTTTCTCCCCCTGTTAGAAGCATCATTTAAAAATACGAATTCCAACATTTTGAGTATCTCCCCCTGAAGCAATTTGAACCAATATTCTTCTCTTTGACACCTTTGACACATCCTCCTTGACCTTTGCATTACAATAGTTTCTTCAATTGGAATCACAAGATTCTTGGATCAGATGAATCATAACTTCAACCAGAAACATTAACAACTTCATTTGGAACAGAGACTTTTGCAAGATCAATTGGCAATAAGCTTGATGGAAAAAAATATTATATCAAGCCTGTAATATTTAGGAATATGTGGGCGTGCTTCTTTAACAATAATATATGATCTTCAGGATCAATATATCTGTTATCTTTTCACATTGAGCTACCGAACTATAGTAGTGTACTCAATAGATACAACTTATCATGAGTCTCTTAAGAACTAGTTAGTTCTTTATAACTTGTTAGACAAAATTCACAATGCTAAATGCTCGATCTATAGGCCGAGACAAAACTTTATTATTCAAAATTATTTCATCTTAAGAAATTTCTTTATATATTCTATAATTCTGGAACAACTTAAAGTCATTCCATAATATTCAAATCATCTAATAGTAACTATATTAAACACATTTACAAATTTCTTCACATAGATATCTAAGAAAATAAAAGTCATGAAATAAATTTATCTATCAGCATGAAAAACATTATGCATATAAACTATAAATCCAAATATATAGCTATATTTAATCCTTCCGGGATTTTCCATGAAGATATTACTCTCGAGTCAACCATAAGATGTAATAATAACTATTTACATGAATATATTTTATATTATGTAAATTTTGGACTTCAAGTCCATTCAAAAATTATGAGACATGAACTACTGTTCAAAATCCTCAAATTGCGCAATTTGAAAGAGTACATATGTCAATGTTTTAAATTATACATTTTAAATATCTTAAATCCTTCAGGAATATGCTTTATGCATCTTGAATCCTTCAAGGATATGCTTCCAGCACCTTGAATCCTTCAGGGAGTTTCATATAAATGTCATCATCAAGTGATCTATACAAATAGGTTAACACAATATCTATTTGATGTAAATTGAGTCCTTCATGTGCTACCAAACTAATTAAGTATTGAAAATTACTTGCATCCACCACAAGTGCACATGTCTCTTCAAAATCAATGTTAGGTTTTTGTGAAAACCCTTAAGAAACAAGTCATGCTTTGTTTCTCACAATTTCATCATTATCTCATTTTGATTTTGCACAAAAACTCATTTGTATTGATCAACTAGCTTTACAACTTCAGGCGTACAGACTACAAGTCCAAAACCTTTTCGCTTGATAAGCGAGTTTAATTATGCCGCAATTGCATCTTTCCATCTTGGCCAAACATTTCTTTGTCTACAATCCTTAATAGACTTTGGTTCCTGATCCTCATTATCAGTTATTACATTTAGCGCTACATATATATGAAAAGACATCGTCAATGTTGACTTCATTTTCGGTTCCATCGTATTCCATTCATGACATAATTTATCGAGATCTCTTTATTTTCACTAATTTCAGGTACCTGAGTTTCTTCTGGAACTGAAAAATTATTTATGTCAGTGGACTCTTATGGAGTTTTCAAATCCTCAATTTAGCCATCTTACTTTTTAGCTCCTTTTCTTGTTTGAGGATTTTTATCTTCGGAACCGACGAGTCTGCTATGCTTCATGCGTACTTGAGACTCATTTACAATATAACATTGTCCAACAGGGACATCAATTTTAATTGGATCAATAGCAGTTGGTATAGTCAATGAATTATCTTTTGAACTTCTAGTTCATATTCTTTTGTACGAGGATAAAATTAGAAATGATAATTCATTCCAACTAATCTCCTTTTCCAACTGCTTATTCTCTCCCCCTAATATTGGGAAAACTAATTCATCAAAATGACAATCGGCAAATCGAGCCATAAATAAATCTCATATTGATTGTCCAAATATTTTACTATAGATGAAGATTCATATCAATCATATATTCCCTGCCTTCTTTAAGGACTCATCTTTGTGCGTTGTGGTGGGGCAATTGAAACATATATAGCACATTAAAAAATTCTTAGAAGGGGAAATATTAGGTTCTTTACAAGAAACCAAATGTAAAGGGGATGACTTATAATAACTTCTTGGCTGATGCGAAACAATGTCTAGCATATAAGATTGCATGTCCCCAAGTATAAATCGGAAGTTTTGATCTCATAAGTAATGATCTTGCAACCCTTTTTGTGTATGAACATTTGCTTCTGGATGTTCACAATACTAATTAAAGGCTCGTAACTTTACCAACATTAAGGCATATTTTCTTAATTTGATAATCAGGAAAACGAACTCTTAGTCGAAATAGTTGAGCAAACAATCTCGCAAACTTCTGGTTACGAGTCGACAAACATGTGACCATCTAGTTGATGCATCAATTAAAACCATAAAATATCTAAATGGTCCATTCAGAGAGTGTATTTGTCCGCCAATATCATTTTGTATATGCTCTTAAAAATGAGAGATTCACTCCCAACTTTTTGTTGGTGATTGCCAAATTATCAACTTCCTTTGGGAACAAGTATTGTATATTGGATAGAAGAATCTTCTGCCTCTTCAATGGATGTCTACATGATTTTTCAATTATTTTTTCGCATCATTATAGACCCGGGATGGCTCAACCGGTCATGCCAAACAACAAATTTATTAAGATCCGTAAACTTCCGGTTTACAATGATATATTGGACTTGGTTTACATGTGTATTGCAAACTTCTGGTTTATAATTAATACGTCTTTCAACTGCACTCATATCTATTTAAATTGATAATGCAATAACATAATTTATTTGATTATCCAAAGAAAACAATATAGTAGATATCCTTGAGACTTGATTTACATACCTTTGTAAAGAAGTCTAGAACCAACATAAGTCTAACTTTCTCCAATTTCTTTATGGAAACTCATATCCTTGTATAATACTTCAAACATCAATAAGGAGAGTGATTACACTTTTTAATATAATACACAATCAAATATAATGGTTACCAAATAAGTGCAATAGTTACGAAAGAATAAAGTATACTAAAAGTTATAACCAAAATCCTTACCGAATATACCTTTAATATTACCAAATATCAAAGTTTACCATTTATACATAAAGATTTGAAATCACACAATTTTCATCAATGAATAAAACTCTAGAAACCTCATCATATGTATTTTATTTAATTACTTATAAAACAAACAAAATAGGTGAAAATGTGTACATATACATCTGAAATCACATAAAAAAAATAATGAAATAGAGCATACGAATTCCAATAAAGTAATACAACTACTAAAATATTCAATCAAATGTAATAAAACTTTCCTTCAAAATATTTAACAAAACAGACATGTACATGTCCAAATGCATATTTGTAAGACCATGATCAAATGACTATTTTTTTTTAAGCAAAATTTGAGCACTAACTCATAAAACAAAATGATAGTTCATAATAATTAGATTATTCTAACATCTAATAACTTTTTCAAAGCACAAACGCTTCTATATCAATAATCCTTTCATTTTCTAAAACAAATATTCACACTTTACAAGCTTTACAAGCTTTTGTGAGTTTTCATTAATAATTCGCTATTGTAGGGGAGGAAGTTACACTTCTACATAACGTATATGAGTTACTGACTCATTATCAAGAATAATAAAGGTCATAACCACAAATCATACTAATGACATTTTACCACCTTTAATGCCTAATGAATATGATAATAAGTAACACATTCAATATTTCCTCCTCCTTCTTCTTCTTATTTTTTTTTTATTGTTGTTATATTCATATATATTCTCATATGATACAAAATTATATTATGATACATTCACTTCCATGAATGGAGTTCAATCCATTAGATGACGTTTCTCTCTTTTTTTTTTTTTTTTATCAATAACTACTCTTGTGCTCAATCACAATAAAGCTTCAAAATATTCTTTAAAATATTTTCTCATTTTTGCTACTTCAGGAGCACATTTGAGTGACACAAAATAGATGATATTTTTTTTCTCATTTTGCTACTCCGGGAGCATAGTTGAATGACACAAAAATAGATGATCAATAGACGATCTTTCTCTTACTTTCTTTTGTTTCAAATTACACTAAGATCAAATAGATCTTTTGCATTTCAATTATGGTCTAAAGGTCTAGTTCTTCAGGAACTAACCACAAAACTTCATATAAATGATGACCAAAAAAATATAATTGTGTGCATCCTACAGGGATGCGTGAATATTAAATTCTTCCAGAATATATCAAGCACTAACAAAATAAAATACGATAATAGAGAACAAAATTCATAATAAAATTTCTATGTGAAACATTAAAAGAAAATTCATACTAAAATTAACATGAAAAACAAAACAATAAGAAAGGATATGATCACCCAAAGAGAGTAAGAAGAAATGAATCTTTTCAATACAATCTCCAAATTGATTAAACCATTGCTCATAAGGTAGAGACTCGTGCTGATAACGTATTATGAAATGAACAAAACTAATAGCGGGATATTATAATCTAAGAAGAATAGAGAGAAAGGAGTAAGAGATGAGAGAATAAGAGTCTTTTTATCATACTTTTGAAAGGGACAACTTTACGATGTTCATGAGTCCTATTTATAGGATACAAGACTTGTAACTTATCAACCAATTAAAAGCCTAAACATAATGAGCCATTACAATATAATATTATGGCTAATAACTTGTGATGAAAACTTTTACTCATGGAAGTTACAAGACTAAATGGACATCCACATTTTGCACCTTTTTCATAACAAATACGTTAATATTTTTTATCCAAAAAAAAAAACATCAATTAATAGTTAGGTACAATGATAAGCAAACTGCATTCAATGTTTGAGAAATTAGTCTTATAATAACAAGTTTTTTTTTTTTGAAACATCTTATAATAACAAGTTAACAACGCTACTAAAGTAAATTAAGAATTATTTTATTAAGAATAATGATATTCTCGGTGTTCTATTTCACACACCTTACACTTACTTTGTAACCATTGATGATAGCACAAGTTACTTCTATATATTTAGTATTCAATTTTAATGAATTAAATGTATGACTTGTAGTTATAATAAAAGTCAAATTTTTTTATGATGAGATAATTTATGATTGGTTATGTTGTAAAAAAATTCTCACATTGATACTTTTTGCTATAAATACACCATATAGTGATATCACCACTTGCGCACCATTGGCATATTTTTTTTTTTTTTACAGTTATGTTATTCTAACAACTACGATAGATAATATACGGTGACAACTCTACATGGCAGTGGCAATTTTGTAATTTTGTCCATGTGCAGTGGCATTTTCGTATTGAACAGTACATGAACAGTGCATGAACAGAACAATACATGAACAGTGAATGAACAATGCATTTTTGGATTTTTTTTTTTAATATTTAGCTCTTTTAAAAACTTGGTTATTTGGTTAATTACGTGTAAATATTTGGTTAATCACGTGTAAATATTTGGTTAATTCAGTTCATTATATGGTTAACCGGTCATCTAGCTTCAGGGTAACCCATTAACCATATAAAGAACTGAATTAACCAAATATTTGAACGTGATTAACCAAATATTTACATGGTTGTGGAAAATGATTGTAAGTTTCAGGATAACCCATATAATGAACTGAATTAACCAAATATTTGCACGTGATTAACCAAATATTTACATGGTTGTGGAAAACGATTGTAAGTTTCAGGATGACCCATTAACCATATAATGAACTGAATTAACCAAATATTTGCACGTGATTAACCAAATATTTTCACCTAATTAACCAAAAATGTTAGTACTAAAAAAAGCTAAATATTTAAAAAAAACGAATTTTAAAAAAAAAGGGCCAAACACTACATATACGGGTTGTCCCGTATAGTTGTCTAACTCAGTTGTTAGAAAAACATTTCTGTTTTTTTTTTTAAGATGGCCAAAAAGCCCATTACATCAAATCAAAACGTTGGACTCTTGGTGAGCGCTCCTGACAGTGGGGATGATTGAGTTATCACGCTCATACTTTACTACGTAACACAAGCTAGTTCTACCATGCACAAGCTTGATAGGTGGTCCATGGTGAACAAGTTTTATTTTTAATATCTAGGTCGTTGGATTGGACAACCTCATAAGATTTGATAATACATCTGTTATACCTGACTTTTCCCTTTTTTTTCTCCCCTCTTCCCTTCCTTCGCCCATCCCTCTCCCAGGTAGCCTCCCCTTCCACCTCCTTCACTTGGACACCAAGGCTGCTCCTTTCTCAATCCACGTGGCAAGGAGACACTAACTGACAGAGACCCTTTTTTTCCCGGCGGCGATGACGGAGGAGAAGGAGCAGGAGGCCTTGACTGGAGATGGGTCAAATTCGGAGCCAGGGGAGGCACTGACAACTTGGGTCTTCTAGAAGCTCCAAAACTCACTTTTTTATCAAGATGTTCGTGTGTTGCCGGTGTTAGAGATGGAGATGGATTTTATGGATGGGATGATGACGTGTCTTATCTCCAACAATGAAGCCAAAACCCGAGACTTCGGCGAAGTTCTCTTCGACAACAGAATCGGAGGAGGTGGCGACAGAGTGGAATGATCATTTTTCTTGGCGTGGCTATCGTTAGCGAGAGAACTCTGACACAAAACCAGCATGTCGACCTGTTTGGTTCACTCGCCGAAGTTCACGTTGGCTCCACGGTTCCAATGTAGAGAAAGCTCAACAATGGTGGTGGTGGTGGTGGTGCCACCTGACCTTTGCCGCCGGACGATGGGAAAGGGGCTGGCCAGCTAGGGTTGGAGGAGGATAGAGAAGGGAGGAGGAGAGAGAAGTATATGGAAATGATTTGGTGTTGATGGTTTAAATGAAAATCTGTAAGCCTGCAAAATCCAACGACTGTATAAACTTGTTCACCGTAGACCACTTATCAAGCTTGTGCATGATAGAACTCGCCACGTAACACATGGACCCAAAGAGCATCAGCTTCATGATAACAGCTTTGTTGAACACATGAAGGTCTTTGAATCACAGGCCTCTTAACGAATTATGGTTACAGAACTGGGACCAAGAAATTGTGTGACACTTCCTTTGAATCACAGGAAGGAAGTTCAATCTCTAACTAAATTGAATTGCAAGTTACAGCAAAAGATTTTTTTTATATATATAAAACCAAGTTACATCAAAATTTAGAACAATATATATGGTACAAATGAGAAACAGTCGAGAGGTAGGAGATCTTATTATACAATAGAAAGTAAGGATAAAAAAAGGAAGCATCAAATTATCTCTATGATACAGGCTTGACATCTGGAACATCATCAAGAATGAAAGGTCCAAGTTTACCAGTCCTGAATAGAGTAAGAAGCTTCTTGGATACCATCAACCGTGCTTCTGAAGCCTTGTGAGGTATCTTCAATGCCTTCTGCAGTGCATCAAACTGCTGGTCAATAAGGCCCTCTAAGTCACTCTCATCTTCTACGTTGCCATTGAATTCTGTTAGAGTCAAATATAGTGCATGCTGAACTTTCATTACAAGATCCTATAATGGAATAAGAATAAAAGAAAGTCAATAAAGACAAAAAAAAAAAAAAGCATAGCAATTCACTTTGATATACAGTCTAACTGCCATCAACACAAACTGCAACATCAAATGTGAGAAACAATGGAACATATCAACATAATTCAATAAAACCTTTCTTGGTCTTGACTTAAGATGCATAACGATGTAGAATTGAAGAAAGGAGATGGCCAGTCCTTCTAAAAGCACATCAAATTATTTGCAATTGCAGACAAAAGTAAGAACATATAAATCAAGAGCATCTTTGTAGTTTCAACAAGACAGTGTAATCATTAGCCATTAGCCAATATAAACAAAAGAGATGTCAGATCAGTAGATATCCCCAACACAGGTAACAAAAGTATTGCAAAACATTTGTAGTAAAAGCTTCTTTACTACTAGTAAAAAAACTTTTAATTGTCTGTCAATTGGTAGCAGCGTATGGTTCACTGATGGTGTAATAACCTAAAATCATTCAAGAAAAAAAACAATATAGGATGAAACGACTCAGGATTAACATGCAAAGCCAGAGTCAAATGTCAAAACATCTAAAGCAAAAGTTTTCCCAATTTGGATTTTATCAACAAAGGTGTGAAAATTTCCAGCATCAAGTTAGGAGCATAATATTCCATAATGCATAGAAGAAAAACTACAGAAAAATGCTACTTGTTAGTTGTTACCTCTACATATACCAAGTCAGATCTATTTGGCAGATTTTTTCTCTTTGGCTTAAGATCTTTTAGATTATATTCATGTTTTTCCTCGGCATCATATTCAATCCCATCTATTCTCCGGTTATTTAGGTGCTTCCAGTGAAGTGGAGTCTTCCGGATATTTAAAACTGCTAGTAAGTACTGAGCAATACGCTCCTCACCCACCACTGAATCTTTAACAGACCCTGCCAATGTAACAACCAAGTTTAGATGAGACAAGACATACTCCCTCCGGTCTCTATGATAAGCAAAAAAGTCCCAAATTTTTTGGTCCAATATATAAACAAATTTTAACTAATTCTATCCAATTTAATGACGTTATTCCCAAAATACCCTTCATTTAATACAAATTTTGTTTTCCAATGACTCCTTTTATTCCCAAAAACACAAGCTTAATAAATAAGATGAAGGATAATTTAGGTAACAAACTTAATTTTTTAAATAAGATTAACTAAATACCTTAATATGTGTGTTTTATTTAATTTTTACTTATAATAGAGACCGGAGGGAGTACCAGGACATGTGCTATAAAGGATATCAGAAACCAAACAGATGGACACATGTCCCAGCAGGAGCCCATTCAAGTTAATTTGCATGCCTCAAACTCAAGAAGAAGCTCAATAAGAGATGATATTTCTAATTGCTATTAATGTTCTGGGTGAATACGGAGATATAGTAATGTAAGATGAGGGGCAAAATTAAAACAAGTGAACAACTGAGATCTAGTTTATGAGAGACTGCTAGAGATGATTGGTTTTTTTAAAAAGAAGAAAATGACAAAGTATGCTACATTAAAAGACCATGTAATCCAAGATCATCTTAGACACATTAGTACAAAAATAATAAACAATCAAAGTCTTTTCCCACTAGGTAGACATGACTACATGGATCAAATAGTGCCATGTGTTCTATCAAAAACATCCCATGGGACCCATACACATTAGTAAACCATGAAAGAAAAAAAAAACATCATAGTTATTAAATGCACAAGTACCTTTTCGAATGCCCAAAGTGGTTTGAAACTTCATAATTTTGTTTTTCTTTTAAATTCAGTCTGGTACGGGGTAAAATGGGGATGAAAAATCATGGAACTGCTTTATTAGTAAAAAATAGTATTCAAAACTTATCCATGAATCTCCCCCTCCCCCCCTCATTTTTTTTAACCCCTTTCCAAACTGACCATTAAAGTAAGGTTTTCCGTCCCATTATTCAACGCCCACCTCATTAGAGTTTCTTTGACCTGGTGTGCCCTTCAGTCCGCCTATTTACATTGAAGACTAATAATGCCTATTCACATTCAAGACTAATAATGCCTAAATACAGTTGATTGAAGAAAACCACAGCAACAAAACATATGAAGATGAAATAGATACATTTTCAGCACTTACTTTTAGCAAACAAAGTCATTCATTTGATATGACATCAAATTTTATTAATTAGAAAAGGTAATAAATACAGTATTCAAGATAAATAACTTTAATTGAGATATAGTACCTGCAAGAGCTAGCTTTAACCCAGTCTCTATGTTTGAGATACTTGGAACCAGCACCCCTGGCGTATCTAGGACATATATACTCGGTTTGTGTGCTATCTGAACATCAGGTCAGAGTCGAAGCTTAACATCAGGAATCACTAACTCATTATAGAAACACACAGCAGGCCAATAATAGAAACACAATGCAGGAGAAGGATCAAATAAGCATTGTCTTAACTACAATGCCAAGAAAATAGATTGAACTTTCAGCAATAATAAGGTAAAAAAAAAAAATCCCTTTTTCCATTTCGCGAACACTATTTCATTCACATTCTAAATATTCAATCAATATAAATTTTCAGAATAAGGGATGGACTGGAATATAATCTCTGACGTCTATATCCCAACATAAAAGAAAACTACAAATTGTTTCTGAAATAAGGATAAGGATATATATATATATATATACACACACACACTAAGAAAACAAAAACACCACCGTTGATATTGCACAAAATATGAAGTCCTTCAACCATAGCATAGACTACAATGTACAGAAACCCCACAAAATAAAATCAGCAGACCTTGAATCCTGCAATATCTTGAGTAACACCAGGTAGTGGACCGACAGTAGCTCGCTTCATCTTCCCCTGCTCTGCGAAACAATCATCAAATCGCACTAAAATTACTAACAATAAAACATTCAAATGGCTCATCATTCATTGAAATTGCACATTTTCATTGTTATATATGCAGAAGCGTATACCAGGAAAGCGAGATTGTGCAATTTGATGAATGGAGTTAATCAAAGCAGACTTGCCCACATTAGGAACACCAACCACCATAACAAGGACAGTAGCTTCCCTGCTAATTACTTCTTTCAATTTGAACTCCACCAGCTCTAGAAGCTTATTAACAGAACTCTTGCTATGCGCATTTATAGGAATGCAATCTTGCTTGCACGTTTCAAAGTAATGTATCCATTTCTACAACAACCAAACCATCAATTCACATAACATAAACAAATACATAGCCAAAATAAATAAACGAATGAATACCCAAATTCATCCTTGAGGGGAGAAATGCATCTGAAAAATCCCAACGTGGTCCTCAAAAATATCAAATACCAATCAAATTAGTCAATTTCAGGATAGATTTTAGGGAGACATCAGTGCCTACCGAAGACTATATTGACCATCATTTGAGATTTTTATGGACCAAATCAGAATTTTTTATTTTTCAGGCACTAGATTAGGGGATGCAATTTTGGTTAGGGGTAAATAAAGAGTAAATTATCATTTCATTTACAAATGAAATTGTAAGACTGTTTTACTTTGTTTTCAATTTTCCCTCTTTTCATTAATAATTAATAATAATAAATTTTTGAAAACTGTAAATTAAACATAATGAACTAATGTGGCAAATGCAAATAAAGCAAATCAGCAGTGTTATTTGTACAAATCAGATTTCAACAAAATTAACCAAAATTTGTATATCATTGTGTCTAGATGTACAAATAACATCTAATTTTTAAAGCAAATTGGCCTAAATAACTGTAGTATTAATCCCTAGTGTTTTTATAATTAAGGTTAAAGTAATCTTTTGATCCCTATACGTGACATTGATTTTCAATTTGGTCCCTATACGTAAAAAGTTATCAATTTGATCCCTATACGTGACACTGGTTTTCAATTTGGTCCTCACTGCTAATTGGTCCCTATATAAGAGGGACCAAATTGTAAATTATTATCACATATAGGGACCAAATTGAAAATAATTGTCACATATAGGGATCGATTTCAAATTTTTTTTGTTAAATTGGTCCCTACATGTGACAGTAATTTGCAATTTGGTCCTCTTATATAGGGACCAATTAGCGGTGATGACCAAATTGAAAACCAGTGACACGTATAGGGACCAAATTGAAAATCAGTGTCACATATAGGGATCAAAAGATTATTTTAACCTATAATTAAAAAAAAATTAGTTCCTCTAATTATAAACATCAATCATATTGATCATGAAATTCTAATACAAAAGTCACATAGGTAGGTACCTAGAATATATAAAATTTAAAGACTAACATAAGTGATGGATAAATAAATTAGGAAATGTTACATGCATGATGTTAGGGTTGGCTAAGTCTTTCTTATTGAGTACAACGACGCGTCGTTTAGCTGAGAGGTGTGGCTGAAGTTCGGAGTTAGCGGAGGACAATGGAATGCGCGAGTCTCTAACTTCGATAACGAGGTCGGCGAGCTTAAGGCGGCTACGGATGGCTCGCGTGGCGGCCGCCATGTGGCCGGGGTACCAGTTGATTGCTCCTCCGCCCGCATTGAATCCCATCTCTCCTAAACCCTTCTTCAACAGTCCCTTCAACCCCTCCATTCTGATTCACCGTTTCTTTCAGGTAGCTCAAGCTGTTGGCTGCTTAAGCTTGAATGAAAATTGTAATGTGGAAGTGTGAAACTGTGAAAGTTGGACTCAATTAGCCCATCAGGCCCAATGGCCCAGTTCAGGCATGTACTGTGTCCAGCTTGAATGGGCTGGAGGTTCTCAACTGTGGTCTAGTTTTTTTATATGGGCTTGCTATTAAAACCTTGTAACTTTTTTATTTTTATTTTTTTTTTTTTCAAAAATACTTTTATCACTCACCTCAATATATCACATACTTCTTTCATCCCACACACAACCCACGCTTAAAACACCCCACCTTATTTCTCACCACTTCACACCATTGTCACCTCCTCCACCTCCACCATTGTCACACAACAATGAAACGGTTTGGATAACAGGTTTTGAACACAACAAGCTAACCTATACAAAGACACAATGGAAGCAATAGGATGCACATGTGTTAGAGTAGTAACCTTAAAATGCATGCATACAACAATTCTGCCATTCTTGGATTTTGCCAAGACTGTCCTGAAATTTAACTCCGGAATATGTCCGTAAATAAAAATCCGGATTCCAAAAACAAGACCCTCCGGAAACAATGTTCCAGACGCCAACCGGATTACAAATTCCGGATGGTACACGTAATAAACTATAACGTCCGGAATTCGAAATGAGAAGGAGTGGGATATATCCCAAAAAAAAAAAAAGAACCAGGAAACTCATCGGAATTGAAATCCAGACACACCAATAACTTGGGGAAAAAAATGAACACCCTGGAACTTGTGTAGAGAACTTATCGGAATAGAGGACGACGTCGGTTATGAAGAACTGGGGGACCTGGCCGGAAAATGAGGTGAGCTGTTGGTGTGGCTGGGCAGGCGGTGTGGCTGGGCAGGCGTGTGCAGAAAAAGAAAGGGGAGGAGATTAAGCATAGGGTTTTCTGGATGTGCAGAGAGAAATAATCAGGAAGGTGAGCAAGGAGGTAGTTTGGAACAAAGGCAAAGAAAATAATAGGGATCAGTGTGGGAGGAATATGCAACGGTTGCAAATAGTAAGAGCCTTTTTTTATATCCGTTAGTATAAAAGATTTTTTTTTTCCCTTCAAAATATAATAGGGCCTAGGGGAAGGCGGTGCAGTATGTCTGTGTGTATTATTATTATTTTTATCACATTTTTTCAGATGTTTTATTTACAATTTTAGCCAATTTGAGTAAGACATGTATTATTTTGGATCTATTTTACCTTTGCTTAGCAAATAGCAAGCAGCAAATAAAATACAATTCAAAATATGAGAAGTTAATTGTTTTCTGTATGTTTAACTACTAATTTGCAACCAGCATGTGGTTGATCCAAGTGGTAACAAGCTTGAACACCCCTTAAGCAAGTGGTTAGGGGTTCAATTTCTGGCTCTTGCGTATGGAGAAAACCCGATTGAGAGAGAGGTCAGCCCCTTCAACATCGTCCAGTACCTCGAGAGACTTGTCTCATACCCTGAGGAAAAAAAAACACTACTAATTTGCAATTATCTCCTCATTTACATTTTATCTCATTCATACCTTGGGAAAACAAAAATAAAAAAAAACTACTAATTTGCAATTATCTCTGCATTTACATTTTATCTCATCATATTCATATTTCCATGTGGATGTTTAACAGTTTAACCATTAATTCATCGTTATCTTCCATCGTTTATACAGTAGTAGATATAGATATATATCACTAGCGGCAAGCCAGGCACTCTCGTGCCTGTCTGGCTGCATTTTTAATGCTTTTTACTCAAGTTATTTTTGTTTTTTTTTGATATATAATATTTTTTCACTTGTGTAAACATGATATTTTTTAATAGTTAATTTCTGAAAGTTTATACTGCGATTGATTAAAATAAAACACGCACGCTAGAACGTCCCCCCCACCCAAGCATAACACACATATATGTCATTACGTTAATAATATTATGTTATGAATAAATGTAAAGATAAATAAAATGCATATTGCAATAAAAAATAAATCCAAGTAATATTATTATTGAGGTACAATTGTTATTTGGACTTGACATTTTCAAATTTAGCTTAATTGGGATGTACTGTAGGAATTGAATTTCAGAGATTTATACATTTTCCTGCATCACATCAAAATGATGATATACTGTTAATTGATTTGGATAAAAATCAATAAAGCGAACAAATAAATAAAATATAGATATCTACTATAAAATTTTTACGTGTATTATGTATAGATTGATATATAAGAAAAATCTTTAAAAAAAATTTGGTACCTTAAAACTTACTTGTTTGTAATAGCACATGCCCAAATGATGTATCCTTATGTCTTGAAATAATTGGAAGTTTTATTTGAATATTAGTCAGCCTGTACAGTAAAAATAATAAGATTATATTTGATTGTTGTATAATTTAATTAGTGTAACGTGGTAAATATATCAAAATAAAAGATATAATAAATGTATCAGGACATTACCCGAGTTTGAGATAACAACATATCCTTGAAGATGACATTTCTGGTGAAGTTCCCATCTTCCCCTTCAATTTTTGCTTCTTTATATCAGGATTTTTGTGACAGATTGAGATATGCCTCTCGATAATGCCACATACTGACCATGGGCTGAACACATGTCGCGGAAGATAAATCCCAACATTGGGAATAGTCAATCTCCGTGACTTATTTATAGTAATTGCAAAACTCAGTTTCACAGGAAATTGCTTCCTAATAAGCACAAATGGAAGTCCCACACTCTCAGTTGTCTTTTGACTAATTCTGGACAAGAAAGCTCTCTTTCCAAAATGTGGTCCTGTTATGATCTCCACATCCAACATATTTATAAATACACCTCGACACAATAATCGTGTCCCATTACAGAGGCCGGATTTAGGGTCAATGTTTCGCAACAACATCAAATGGTGCTCCCTTTTTAACCTTCAGAATGTGTGGTGGCAAACCACCAGGAGCAATAGAATCAAGTATTCTTGTTGATATAAGTTTCGTGTGGTCCCCTCGACCTCATCAAATGATAACAAACTTTTCTCTTCACCTGGGAAATGTTCGATAATCATGTCATTTAGTAATAATAATAACAAACTATAATAATAATGATAATAAGAATAACATAATAATAATAATAATAATAAATAATAATAATAATCATGTCATTTAGCAGTGTTGGATAACAAACTTTTATAGATTTTTATTCTTCCAAACATTTACCTCAAAAATTATACATATAATAATAATATAATAATAATAATAATAATAATATATAATTAATAATGTATAATTATTTTTATTTTTTGACAAAATACAATGTATAATTATTAATAATTAAAAAAATTTATCCTAACAATTCATCACTCATTTGTATCACATGAAAAAAAAAAACTACTTAAATTGATATTTTCCTTTTCGAGTGCAAGGTGTGTAAGTTAATTTTGTTTGGTTAGTTGCCAAAAAAAGAAATGATTTTATTATGATGGTAAAAAAATTATTTATTAATCATATGCATTATCATATTTATCATATCATTAAAATACTTGACTAAAAGTTACCATATAGAGAGGAAAAAAAGACCTTTACAATTACACTTATACTACTATCTCATAATTAATTATTTTGGCACATGATTTCAGATTTAATTATTATACTTTATAACACCCAACAAATTCAAAATCATAAATTAAAGTACTCAAACATCATTTATTCAACATTAATTTCTTTACAATTCAACCGTAAAATATTCCTCTTTTAACATTTTATTTCCATATATATTTTACCTACAAATTTGACCTGATTTTCAGTATTTCCAAAATAAGAAAAATCTCTACCGTTCGATTGACTCAGTATGCAAGACGGACGGTACACAAAGCCACAAGCCTTCTTCTCTTCGCTGACCCAAAAACGTGGCCTACCAATTTGAATTCAAAAATCAACGTGGTAAGGTAACGTTACGATTCCGTACCTAAGGTTCGGAACCCGAAGCAAGACACATAAACTATTATCCGAACCGAACCAAAGCCATACACTGTCCCATACCAACTCCGGAAAAACCACTGCTCCTGTAATCTCTCTCTGTTTCTTTGCATTTCCCATTTTCTTTGTTGTTTTGCAAAGACCCCACTTCAAAAAGATCATCTTTTTTCTGTTATTCCTTCTTTTGCTTCTTCAACGTGAGTGTATAATTTGGTTTCTTGATGAAAAATGCTATCTTGGGTTTTGTCTTGTTTTGTTTGTGTTACCATTTTCTTTGCCACACTCATTTTTATGCTTTGCTTGAACTGCAGGAAACAATTTTGATTTTGAAATTGAAATCATGGGGGAGTGCTCAAGAAGTGGGGTTCATGATTTCAACATGGCTTCTAGAAAAGCTGAAGAAGCAGGTTAGTTTCTGTTTTCTGATTCAATGTTCTGTTAGATTACAATGTTTCTGTTGGTTCTGTGTTCCAAGTTGCATGCTTGTTATGGTTATTTGCTTGGTGATGATGAAAATGATGAATTTTTAATTTAATTTATTTATAGTTTCATTTTCTTGTGGTATGATTGGGACATGATTTGTGTGAGAGAATGAATGTCTTAGTTTTGTGTTGTGTTTTGTAGCTTGGAGACGCTGTGAGGCAACTCAGTGGCTAGAAAGCCAAGTGGGTCCTCTTGGCATATCCAACCAACCAACAGAGAGAGAGCTAATTTCTTGCTTGAGAAATGGTCTGATTCTTTGCAAAGCCATTAACAAGATTCATCCAGGAGCAGTGCCTAAGGTATTACAATAATATATGTACCTATGTCACATTCATGTTACCTTCTAACCATTAAAATACGGTTGCATTAGTGAATGATTTATTAATTATTAATTATTAATTATTAATATTAATTATTAATATTAATATATGTAACTATTTACTTGTTTACTTATTTACTTATAATCAGAGAAGAGATATCATAAATGGCAGGTCAAATTGGGAAGTTTTGAGATTTGCATTTGTATTATTTTTTTGCTTCTCTCTGTTTATCACCTACAAATGCTTAGCTTATCACACTTTTTGATGTTATTTTGTAAGGTGGTTGATAATCCAGTAGCTTCACAATCGCTTACCTGGGACTCCCAGCCTTTGCCTGCCTACCAGTATTTTGAAAATGTCCGGAACTTTCTGTTTGCGGCGGAAGAATTAAAGCTCCCAGCGTTCGAAGCTTCTGATCTGGAAAGGGTAAGTTATAGGTTACACATATTGGATCTTTCATATGCATGTCCAAATGCCACTATGCTTGTTTTCATATATGTTCAAATTTTGTAATCTAAAAGCATTGCATGTATGAGTAAATTTCTATATATCTAGTTGCTTTCAAGCTTGTGATTGGGGACGAGTATGTATGAACAAGTGAATTGGTTGTTTGTTTTCAGGATAGTGTAGAGATGGGATCGGCATCAAAAGTCGTTGAATGCATTCTATCACTTAAATCATTTCAAGAGTTGAAGCAGATAAACAACGAGAATGGATACAACAAACAGATAAAATCTCCTTTACTTATGCAGTCAGCCAGTAGAATGCATTCAAAAGCCACAGCTGCACTCCCCTCCAATGCATGCAGGCACTTGGATTTGTCTGTCACATTGGAAAAAACGCCTCCTGTTGAAAGTAATTTTCAGAAACGAGAAGGTTGAATAACTCTAACTTGCTCATTTATTTTTATATGATTTGCATCTGTTAGCGGATGGATAGCTGCATAGGGCCATGCTAATGACCAGAGTTTGCTAGTTGACATTTTCCACTTTTAAGGAAAATTAGTTTGGAATGATGGGGACCACCTTAATATGGTCTTTGGTGGTATAAAGTATGTAGCAATTTATCAAAATTGTAAATTTTTCTTACAATATAATATTCAAATCATAATAGTAGATAAAAACTGTTAGGAAATAAACAAACTAAATGATCAAAGTTTTTCAAGCTTCAACTCAACCAACTTTTTTTCTTATTGTGTGCATCGTGAGCTAATTTACTTTAACCATTGAGTTAAATTGCTGTGGTACTCCAGCATATCATCATTCATCTCTTACTATCGAGAAAGAAAGAAATTAACATACTCTACTTGATGACAAAAAGAAATTTTTTTTTTTGTTGCATGCGATCGGATAATTGTTATTATTATATGCATCCGGACCTTGATAAATTGTCCCTATATTCTCAATTTGCATTTCGATGATTTTGTTCTTTCTGACCTTTGTTGGATGCGGCAGAGAATGTGGAATCACTTGTCAAGCTACTCGTTGACCGTATGCTTGATGCCAAAGAAAATTTTGACGGGAACCTTATTGCTTCTCTTCGTAACGAAAACCTGGTAATGAAAAGTTGTAATCATGTAAACAAATAACTGCAATTAAAATTTAACATATTAAAATGTATTGGTTGACAGTTGAGTGGAGTATTTTACATCACACCTAATAATTTAGTCTTCACTGCAGGATCCAATAAAGCTATTTAATCAGATCATGACAAGTTGTTGTGGGGAACAGCTACCAACGAAGTTCCCTGAGGTTAGTTTGAGATGATCAAACATTAGCCTTATGTATGCTAAATCTTAATTAGTCATATTGTTATCTAACCTTCATGCTGCAAATAGTGAGGTTGAGATAAGTAATTGAAAATAATCATCCTTGGTTCTTAATTTTTGGCTGAAGAATACCCTTGACGATCAAAGTTTTTTAACTTTTGACATTTGTTGTGGCCTTCCTAGGCCCAAAAGTGGGTATTGCGATCAGCATGGACTGTTGCTGCCATATTGTTATTGGCAACCTGACACTAATGTGCAGGGCAACAATTTATTGATCTACAAATTATGGTTATCAATCTAGCCTACAATGATACTGTTTATGGTAAAATATGTGAAAGACAACTTAAATGCTTTTATACAGACATAGGGTTATTGGCTTATTTGATTATGCTTATTTCTCTGGATGACTTGCTGATTCTATTATGATGAAACAGTTTGTATTCTGAAAATGAGGATTTCATGTATTACTGTCAACATTTTCATTTTCTTTATTTTCCAAAGCTTTTGCTATGATATAATAAAAAGTCTTTTTGACCAAACATAGTTGTCATTGATGCTAAAGGATATTATAAAAGAAAGGAGTAGCTTACCACCTCATTCGACTTCCACACCTACACCATCAGATGCTTTATCTGAACCTGAAAGTTTCAAGGTACCTTTATTTTTCTGTAATATTACTTTATACAAGAATATATACCAGAATATTTATTGAATATGGTTAATATGTAGAAATTTTCGCTATGCATAGAATTTCTTTTGGATTAAAAGAAAAAGGAATTAGATTATTTATCATAGTTTGACATGTTAATGTGCATATATTAGTCAAATCCTTAATATATGCCTACTCTCGAAATCAGAAATGAGCTACAAGTTACAATTAAATCATTTTTGCTTTAAAATGCAATTTTTTTTGTTTGTTACCACATTTAGATCATTAATATTGTCACGAATTTGATGTATGTGCTTTTCATACAGTGTCGCAGAACTTGCATCGGAAAGTGCACTTGCAATCGGGAGCAACTCTTAGACATGCAGGAAAAAGAACTTCTGGTAGGCATTTGTGCAGCTTGTTTGTATACCTTCTTCAACCAATGCTTTAAATGGGATTTAATTAGAAGTTAGAACTATGTCCAGTTAAGGAGAAAAACAACAATTTAACAGACAGCATAAAAGTAGCCAATCTACTTTATAAAATTCTGATGTTAAATACCATCCTGCTTTATTAAATTACTAATTTTGATAATAATGTGCTTTTGGAGTTGGATTTAGTCCCTTCTGAATCAGGATCTTGTTTGCGATAATCTATCTAGAAGCAAACTGAAAGCATCAGTGGATACTATTAATTTTAAAGGTTGTAACAACAATGTATATTTCACAAATTCACAATGTCATATGGAACTGGTGTGTAATGATCTATCTTGCATGAAACTGAAAGCATTAGGCATTAGGCCATTATTGAGTGATATTGATTCTGAAGGTCATCATAAAATTTGTTATACTTACTATTTTATATGGCCATTTGTATCAAACATAAACTTTAATTTCTTTGTATAATATATATTGGTTCTTTTCAAATATTTTCAAACATCATTTACTTTCTGGAGTTCTTCACATGCGGAACAATAGATATGCAATAAGCAAGAGTGATATTTAATTAAATGAACTGGTTGCCCTGATGACCAAAGAAATATGCAAGTAGCAGAAATTTGTTATTTCTGATATTCAGTTCCATTAGTATAAAGGACCTTATTGTGTATATTATTGTTAAACACATGACACAGTCTGCAACAGAGGTCTAATACATTCATTGAGATAATGCCTATAATATCATGTGTTTTTCAGGATCTCAAAGCTTTGAAGTTGAAAATTAAGAATGAGTTTGAAGAGATGCAGTCACAGATTCAGAGATTTTTTAATAACATTGGTATGAATAGCCATTGACTTTGCAAAGTCTCTGAATTTTTACATCAAGTTTAACACAATAAGAGATGGTTGTTTTCCTTTCTTCACTTTGGTATGTCTCTATACCTTTCACTTTTAAAAGGGATACCATGGTGATTAAGTAAATGAGACAGCCACCAATCCAACATATTTCCCAGTAATCTTAAGTTTCATCTTTCCATTATTGAGCTTTTAATGTAAGTGGATGTCTCTTGTGGAATAAGAAGAGAAAATTAATAAGATAATGATCAAGTTCAAGAACAAATGAGTTTTCTTGTTTACCTATTTATGTAATTATATATTTCCTATGAAAACTCTTCTGATGATCTGGTGGTAATGGTTATGTTATTTCATGAAAACAGGAAGTCAAGTACAGGAGATGTCAACTAAAGCTCTTGGATACAACAGAGTAGTAGAAGAGAATAGGAAACTATATAACATGGTTCAAGATTTGAAAGGTTGATTTACTTTTAGTTTTAAAGTTTTAATTATGTTTATATTTATATTTACTATATAGCATTATTTATATTGACCTCTAAATTAATTTTATTGACTTCTCGAATTCAAAACTCAGGTAATATTCGAGTTTACTGCAGAATCAGACCCTCATTCCGGGCTGAATCCAAGAATGTTATCGATTTCATCGGGGACAATGGTTCTCTATTCATTTTAGATCCATCAAAAACACTAAAAGATGGAAGGAAACATTTTCAGTTTAATCGAGTTTTTGCTCCAACAGCTGGCCAAGGTAGAGTTCCACAAAGCTAATAAAACATATTTTTATGCACCAATTTGTCCCCCACTTTTATTTTTTCTTTCTTTACTTCTGCCCATCTTGTTGAAATTTACTATTTTGTACTCAGCTGAGGTTTTTAAGGACACTCAACCATTAATTAGATCCGTGATGGATGGGTATAATGTTTGTATTTTTGCTTACGGTCAAACTGGATCTGGGAAGACTCACACCATGGTAAGATACTTGTATCATTCTGCTTCAGTTGCACTATGAATCTTTTTTATTTTCATTTATTTAAGTTATAAAAAAATCATGACGAAAATTGAATTTTGAGATAGGAAAGTACTATTATTGGTTTCTCTGTAAATGGCATTGACTGTTTACTATATTTGCAAACTGAAAGCCAGGATAGTTCCATCTAATATTCCTTTCTTGCGGCAGAGTGGTCCTTCAGGTGGAACATCTAAGGATATGGGGATCAATTATCTGGCTCTTAATGATCTGTTTCAAATGTCTAATCAAAGGAAGGACATGATAAAGTATGATATTTATGTTCAAATGGTTGAGATTTACAATGAGCAAGTAAGAGACCTACTTGTAGAGGACAAAGCAGACAACAAATATCCTTTTCATATTCCTTATTTTCCATAGGGGTCTGAAACATTTTTACAATTTTCTTGAGATACAAGGCAGATAAGGCTTCTTTATTTCTAGTCTTCGGATCTTTCTGTTTGCAAGTTGCTTGTTTCTTTGACTAACAACAAATTAGAGATCCGGAGCTGCAATGACGATGGGATGAGCCTTCCTGATGCCACCTTGCGATCAGTTAAATCTACAACGGACGTTTTGACCCTCATGAAACTTGGTGAGGTTAATCGTGCTGTCAGTTCCACTGCAATCAACAATAGGAGTAGTCGTTCCCACAGGTGATTGTTTGCGCTTATCAGGTGTTCTATAATGCTTTCAAAGCATCAAACAAAAAGAAGTTTTAGTACAAACACTGATAAGTCTGTTTAATGTGTTCAAGTGTACTTACTGTGCATGTTCACGGCAAAGATACATCTGGGAGCTCCATTCGCAGTTGCTTGCACTTGGTAGACCTTGCTGGAAGTGAACGAGTAGACAAGTCCGAAGTTACAGGGGACCGATTAAAGGAAGCACAATTTATAAACAAGTCTCTTTCTTGTTTGGGGGATGTGATCACAGCCCTGGCTCAAAAGAATTCTCATATCCCTTACAGAAATAGCAAACTCACACTTCTCTTGCAGGACTCCTTAGGTACACACTACCATCCTATCATTTTCATCCTCTCTTCCAGTTTTTTCCCTCTCTTATAGAGTACCAATTCTCATACTTGTACACAATGAGATTGTCACAGAAAAGCTTTTGAGACCGTCTTGATTTTTAACATATGTTGATATGTTAAGTGTTTTCTCTTGGAAATTTCTGCTTTAGGTGGACATGCTAAAACATTGATGTTTGCTCACGTGAGTCCAGAAGCAGATTCCTTTAGTGAAACAGTAAGCACTCTAAAGTTTGCTCAGCGGGTTTCGACCGTGGAACTGGGGGCAGCCCGTTTGAACAAAGAAAGCAATGAGGTTATGCAACTTAAAGAACAGGTAAGATTGTCTACTTAAAGCCACCCAGCCAGTTACTTCCATAGTCACTCAGTATCATAGATTTTTTTGCAGTTCTGAAAATATCATGTTTAGACATATGCAAGAATGATGAGTTTAGTAACTGGGTTCCCTTGTTTTATGTGATGTTAGGTGGAGAACCTTAAGATTGCATTGGCAAATAAGGAAGCTCAGAAAGCAATGTTCAATAGAACTAAAGAACCACACACTCCATTGGAGAAGCCAGCGCAGGTGCCTGAGAAAACTCCATTTCGCCAGCAAAGACTTAGCATTGAGAACTGCAGCGCCATAAAGACTGATAAATCTGTAAATGCTGAGGATAAAAGTAGAACAAAATCACCTTCTTTCATACCTCGTTCAAGAAGATTAAGCTTAGAAGGTCCAAAAAGCATCAAGAAAGACACAGTGCAACCAAAAGCAACAGCTGATGTTAGCAAAACTTGGCAGTATGAGTCAGTGTCTATGCGGAAATATCGTCCACTGCCAGATCCAGAATCTGTGTCAAAGTCATATAGCCATTTCAGCAATGGTGATTCCAGGTCAGAGTTGCATGCCAAAGCTCCTAAAAGTCCTACAAGCATTACCTATCAGAAGAGACTGATAAAAATAGATGGGGGGATGCAAATTCATCCTCTCAAACTACTTCAGACACCTGAACCAACAGTGCTGGATAGAAACGATGCACATGGAGCTATGCATAGTAGTGACCTTGCATTTAGCACTCATTCCCAGACAACAAAGGTGGTTAGTAGCACAAATGGAAAAGGATCACAGATAAGAAGATCCTTGAGAACCATTGGAAAACTGATTAATGGCCCCGATAAGAGGTGCGTATAGCAGGCTTATTGTTTTAAGCTTCACTTTGATGGTGACAACAGTGTTTTTTTTTTTTTTTTTCAATCTTCCGATGTTAAATTCTGCAGGAGCCAACAAACTGTGGTTGAAGTCAAGTCACCTATCAAGGGTACTATCCATACAAATGATGTAAAAACACCACTAGCAGCTACTGAGAAGACAATAAGGAGGCAATCTCTAACGGGGATTCAACCATATGGGCCAAACAACTCGCGCAGATCTTCATTGGGAGGGAAGCCAGTACCATGTAAGTTAAACTTGTAGTAGAACTTCCATTTCCCATATGTCAGTGATATATAAAGGTTATCCATCCATCATATATTATTCACTATACTAAAGTCCATAGTTTTGTGTCATATATATGTAGATGAAAAGAACAGAAATGCTAGAACACCTCCTGTCCATTCAGCCACCAAGACATCAAGACGGTGACCATAGTAGACTTGAGCCAAAGATCAGTGTCAGTGGTGCTTCGACTCGAAGCTCGCCAAACAAGGCTGACTGTTGTTTAGGACCAGCTCCAATTTAGTGGGAGTTTTTGCTTTCAGATAAAGAAACATGGTGGTTTTACATTCTTTCTGCAAAGATGGCCAAAAGTAGATGCAGATATTATATTTCAAGGAGGGTCATTTGCCTGTTCCAAAAGGGGGATTTTTGTAATTATGAAATTAGGATCATAAAAACACAAAAGAAAAATTCAAATTTATGCATCATCAAGTTGGAATACAGATTGGTAGTATAAATTTTCAGTTTATCCCATTAACCTCTTGTTAGGTTGTTTACCAAGGACAAGACTCAAATCAGTCATGACACATGAGCCACTGGGCTGGTGAAATTAGGCTGAGCTAACATACATATCCTAGGCTTAAACTATTTTGTTCAATAGAAATGATAACCAAATTTGTAGAATTCCATATACTTAATAAAATTGAAAAACGTTGTATGATGTTGGGTAAGCTTGGAACCGAGTTTGTGGCCAAATCACAATGATATTTGAAGTTTAATTCATTTGAGGCCCAGAAGTGCATTGATGTTGGGTATGATGCTAAGTCGTTCCCAATCCCATGTGACCAAATGGTCCTTGAATGGTCCATTTCTAGTTTTGTGCTCTTCTTTAGGCTTGAATGTTGAGAAAATGAGAATAGCAAATTCATTTGGTATATGTCAAAATGAACATTCAATATAAGTTATTTCATAGAGAAATATGTCATTTTTTTTATAACATATAATGTAGAAGTTACAATTTTTTTTTTTTTTGACTGGATTATAAAAGTTACATTTTGTTGCAAAGCACTTATATGTCTTGATATTAAATAGTAAATATTTTACAGAAATTTTGATGATGATAATAAAGATATCTACGTGAATCTACAGTGTTGGCGACAATACATGCAGTGTACCATACCTTCATAGTTGATAACCGTTAGTGGTCCCAATTGAATCTGCCTAACATATCACATGTTCATTACGTATTTGCCTGCCATACTGAATCAATAATGCAAGCATTTCACATGCACAACACAACACAACCCTCGAGGATAACGTTAGCACATGACTTGGATATATCATATGCACTTGGTTTGCAGTATCCTTGTTTGTAGAAATTTTTTAATGATGCCCTTCTACAACATGGGAAGCACTCCAAATCTTCAATCTCGTATGGTCCTTAGATATAAATTAGTACATAATCTCCTAATAATACATGTTAGATAATTTAAGTCCTGGTTAGATACTAATATTTCACACTAAACATTTAAATCCCAATGAGAATCTTCAAATTGATAAAATCCAACGATCCAAACTGGTTTAAATCGAATTAGATTGATTCAATTTTTATAATCTTACTAATTTAATCTAATTGGATATAAGAAATATTATTTCAATCGATTCACTTTTGCACTAAGAATCGATCTTAACCAAACCACAAACACAGTGGTACCAAAACAGAGAGACAGAGCCTTTTCATTTTTAATTTTGGCACGACGCACACAAACGTACATGACAGGGTAAAGTTTGTAACCATATATCAATTTGGTGGCAGCTTTGCACTGCTGTAATGTGCTTTTTCAGATTCACCCATGCCCTTTTTTATTAATAAAAGATAAATTACTAAATCTTCGATATTATTGGCCTGAGCCTAGCAGCATGCTCACTCCCAAAAGAACATGTAGGCTGTCGACTATGTTATTTAAACATTTAGAGAATTCATATGGGTATGAGATCTTAGTATGTCTATTTTAAACTTAAATACAGCATAAAACAATATCTAACTCTATATACAAATAAATATTAATGTCCCAACAGAGTGTCAAACCCATGAAAGTGTTTTTCAAGTGTTAATAGCATACTTTAGTCCCAAAGGAACATTAACTCCAAGAACAATGCTATAATGATGAAGTCTCTCAGTTTTGATAAAAAAAAAACTTGTAATGTATATAGCTCACATTAATTGATTGAATTAAGCATATGAAAAAATGGAAAGGAAAAGCTTTTCAGCTTTCAAGTTTGTCCAAAAATCTAGTAACTGTACATACCACACACCATTGGTTTGGCAAGCCGCACCATCATATTTGAACAAAAATCTTTAGCCCCAAAAAATATTGTCTCGATATGAAACACCTATCAAAGGCTTGAGAATTGAGATGAACAGATGTGTTAATGAATTGTCATTTTGTTTTCTTAAGTGACACATTATCACTGATGAGGATAAAGAAGGTGACAGCAAAATGGGATAGTTTGTTCATCAACTTTAACCTCGATGGTATCTTGAAGTGAACAATGTTACATAAATTGTTTTTTCACACCAAATAGGAGGGAATGAGAAGTTGCTGCACTTACTTGCACATCCTGGTATTTATTTCTAAATGCATGCTGTACACATAATATTGCACCAAGAACTTTTCAGGTTGTCTTGAACTCTTGATATTCACAAGTATGTTGAAGACTTCAAAACTATAATTCTTTTCACATTAAAGAATGAACATATATAACAAAATAAAACCATTGCAATTTACTGTGGCCTATGTTGAAGATTCAGATTTGATTTGGAGAGTGTGTACTCATAAGCCCTATGCAACCTTTTTCTGAATCTTCTGAGGTCTAATTTAACATTTTGGCTGTCAAGATAGATCTTCTTTGTGTATTCCCAACCCTTCTTGTTAATGCTTTCAGGGTCTCTTAGGACAGCATCATTTTTATCATATTTCTCATACAAAGTGCTCTCTCTAGGATGAATTTCATAACCAATGTATTTCAAACCAAGCTTCCTTGCAGGCTCCCCATAATAAGTTTCTGCAGCCCATGTGGTACCAAGAGGAACCACTTGAATGAACACAGAACCAGGTCTCAAGAACATAAAATGTGTCATAGCAGCTCCATGAACTCCAATCATGACATCACTTGCATTGAGTACTCTATAAATCTTTGCTAATTCTGTTGTTCTGCCAGGCTTTAAAACTTCCACTTGAAACCCCATTTCCTCTGCCATCTTTACCATCAAATTCTCATTAGTTATATAGCTCTTGATCCACTTCTTGAGAGAATAACCAATTTAGGCTTCTTCAATGTATTTTCTTGCACTTGTTGCTTAATGAACTCTTCTTGTGTGGTTTGTAATGATGGGGATAAAGAGGTTTGTTCTCTCAATTTTTCTTGTGCTTCCCTTTCCTCATCTTGAATCAGACCCTTAATCCTAGGCCAATAGGCTTGATCCAAAAGGTTTCTGAAATTAACAATACTCTTGTTACCCTTCATCAATGCAGGATCCACAGCCAGCTCATCATGGATTCTAAGACCAACAATAGCTTCTGGGAAGCAATGAGTCCTATTGTCTCCTCTAAAATCAATTGCTGGAAAATCTGATAGATGAGAAAGGATATCTCCATACTTCATGATCCACCAATTATGATATTCAAGGATCACAAACACAACCTTCTTGTTGAAATGCTGAGAAGTAATATATAACGGTATGATTCCATCGTTGAATTCGTGATAAACATTGCCGGTATAGCCCCCATTGGAGAAGAACACTGCTGGAACATCATGCTGGACATCACAATCATGACTGTTACTCACTTTCCTTGAGATGAGGTTCAATTCATCAATGGTGTCCATGACACTTGTTTCCCATTTTCGAGTATATGGCTTGATCTTTTCATGTTGGAGTTGCTGATCCTCCTCATCTTTTCTGCCTTCAACAGTCCTTGAAACATTGTTTATGCTTTTGGAGTTGTAGAGGAAGATTGAAGAGGAAGCAGTGTGTGTTCTTACATCACCTTTCATTATACAAACATCAGAACGATGACCACTTCTATCACAACATATAGTTCCTGCATTACCAAACAAGTATGATAAAAATATTAGAAGAAAAAAATATGGCAAAAACAAAACACTTTTGTTTCTTAAATTTATGCTCAATTAGACCAATCTCACTACTTTCCCAGCTTAATTTTGTTAACTATCAAACGAAGCAAGAAAATATGTGAGTTCAAGTTCAACCCCTTTTTCATATTATGCTAATACTATATGACTGAACATCTAAAATTGAATAGATGAAGGAAAAAAAAACACGACACAAAAGCAAACAAAAACAACACTAGCTAGAAGGAAAGGGAATAGGAACACTTACCACTAGAAACTGAAGAGCACATAGAAACATTTACATCAGCCCCATCTTCATTCCTATCAGTTTCAGTTCCGTGAGAGTCTGAAAAGTAAACAAAAAATAAAAATAAAAAATCAACATATAGCTAAATATCTACAAAATAGAAAAGGAAAAGGAAAAAAAAAAAAAGGAATTTTTTTTTTTTGTTGAACATGAGATGAGATGCTTACACAAGAGAGATAGAGTGAAAGAAGGGCCAAGGAAAAGAAAACCCAATGCATAACAGCAAGAGAGAAAGGTGATGAGAAACATGAAAGTTAACAACTTGGGTCTGGTTCTCTTGAAGTAACCAGAGCTTGCGCAATCCAAAACAAGGTTCTGTGATTCCTCATCTTTGGTTATAGACTCTGCAGCTTTTCTGGGTTGATGGTAACGGTGATGGTGGACCATTTTCTGGTCTAAAGTTATGGTTTTTATCACTTTTATGATATCAGAACAGAGCAAAAACAACAGCACAAAGAGAAAAGGTGAAAATGGATGCACCCCAAGTGTGTTCTGAGGTTCAAAGAGAGGGTGGAAGATGGGAGGTGTGAGGTTGTAGAAGAAAGTGCTTTGCTTTGAGAAGCTTTTGCTTCTTATTAATGGAACTTAGAAGAGAGAGAATCAAAGGAAGGAATAAAGAAAGGGGAGGGAAGTGGAGAAGGCTTCAAAAGAGGGTTCTCAATATATTTTTTATTATTATTATTGAAACCGATTAATATGAAATTTAATTAATTACCGATTAATATGAAATTTAATTAATTTTAATAATAAAAGACAGGGTCTTTCTTTTTTGGTTACCATAGGGTCTCCCATCTCATAAGTTATCAACTAATCTCCTAGATATTGTGACGTGTCTAAGCGGGTGATCTCTTTTAAGAATATATTTTTTTTTCATATACACAGATCTAGGATCGAACCCAGGATCAGATGCTCAAAAGAACCAAACTACCTTACCACTTGAACCAACACCACATTAGTAATGATAGGGTCTTTCTAGTCATATTTGGTTCATGCAATACTTTATTTCCAGTTATGTTATTTAAACAATAAAAGGAGGACAAAATTTGATAACAATTTTCATGATTAATGAAGTATTGAGTTTGATTAATGAACATATCATCATTAACCATGTTTTTGAATTGTATTAACCATAAAAGTTATTGTCGAATTTTGTTGTCTCATTTTGATATTCAAATATCATTTTTATTTATTTAAGGTAGATTACATTTTTAAAATGTTATTTTTAAGAATTTTTTTTTCTATCTTCACACATGAATTTTTAATTTATTAATTTATTCTTGAACATCTTTTATATTTAAAAATAATTTTTATCTTTCGTATAAAATATCGAAAACTTTTATTCTCAACACACTTTTTTTTAGGAGTATTAAAATACTTCACTCCTCATAACTTAATTATACTATTTTTTTTTCCCATAAAAAAATATCTTTTTAATTTCTTAATATTAGCATTTTTTTAAATAAGAAAAACATTAAAATAGGATTAAAAAGAATATGTTGTTAGGTCTATGTATGGAGAGAGGTAACGTAACCAATAGAGATGCTCGTCTTAACTAAGGTCTCGAGTTCGAGTCTTGGGTATGAAAAAAACCTCAGCTGGGAGGGATGCCACTTATCGAGGTGTCGAACAAACTCTCACTGGAGATTAGTCCCCATTAGTTGATGATGGGATACTCCTCAAAATAGATCCGAAAAAAAAGAGGTAACGTATTTGAATTGGGGAACTTGGTTTTCGTTTTCTGGTCACGGTCAAAGTACGTTAGCCGCGTGTTCTAAGAGGAACCGATGCCAATGCCAGACCACTGTTTATGTTTACCTTCCTGGAATCTGGTTGGCTCTACCTTTTTACGCGCTGCGTATTCTCTTCTTATGCACTCTTCATCAAACCTCATTGTCACCCCCACAAATGACAAATCATAGTATTAGAGTAAGGGTAAGAATTTCAGAGTAAGCCTTGACTGTAAGTTTTTTTTGGTTAAATTATTCTCATTCAATTTTTTATTCATTATTCTACTTTATTATTATGTTTATTTAATTTTTATGAGCAGTTGAGATTTTTAACATATAGATGGAAAACAATAATTGATGTTTTATTGGTTTGCATAAATGTTATATGTGCCAGACCAAATTGTAGTACTAAAACAACACTTGGAGTCACTTTGGTTTGCCAAATCCACAAGTATATAACGGATAGCTTATAAAAGATTGAAAAGTAATCCCGTTTGGTAACCATTTTTTAAATTAGCGTTTAGCGTTTTTTTACTAGTATTTATCGTTTTTTCCGGACACTACTCATTTGAGTTTATAACGTATAGCTTATCATTTTTTTCTTTCACTTTTATCCTTACTATGTTAATTAAATTCCTCAGTTATCCTTAGCTAATAAATAAAACACTAATCATTTAACATAGTATGTAAATAAGAATTAATTTCACTATTTAGATTTATATTTAAGATAGAAAATAAAAAATATATTTTTATCTTTAAAAATAAAATTTATATAAAAATCATATCAATATATAATTTTATTTTTATTATTCCATTTTATTTATAAAAATGATAAATGGTTAATATGTTAATTTTTTAAATGATGATAAATTATTTAAAATAAATTAAAGTGTTAAAAGTGATCATTATTTTTATATAAAGTATATTTAAAAAAAATGCAAACATATCCTTTTATGCTATTTTACATTTATCAGCTTGTTTAACCGCTAGTTTTACCAAACACTTCAAAACCAATCCACTATCCGCTTGCATGTCCGCTATTCGCTAGTTTTTACCAAACAGAGCCTTAAAATAAATTCGGAGAGGCTACCATTATTTTAGAGCACTAATAAATACACGTTTTAAGACAAACTTTATCAGTTGTCACTTATCTAAATTAATTTATTTGAAATTTATGTTGATGCAACCCAAAATGTATGGTTCGGGTGGCTAGTAGCTCGCCCCTTAACCATATGTCTAGGGTTGAAATCTTGTGATGAGAATAGAGCTGTATTTGTGGGTAGAGGAGTTACCCCTTAACTGGTACTTTACATCCTTAGGGATTCGTTCTGCGGCTTCCGACCGTAGGATATCTTGGATTCCATTTTGGACTTAAAAAAATAAAATTTATGTTGATGCAATAGAAAATAATGAAAACCTTTTCAAGTATTATGTTCACTATGACTTCAAGTATATAAGCGATAGACACAGATGATTTTTAATTATTTAATTTTTCTTAAATGTTAAAAAAAATGTTTGAAACACAAATATTTCATTTGTGTTTATCTCTATCCTAAATGGAAGGAAAAAGGTGACAACAAAATGGAGTGATCTCTACTCTTCAATATGATGGTCAAAAAGTTTATAAAAAAAATTGGTGGCAACTATGGTGAGGGACCAACTAAGTCCCTCACATGTAAGGGAGCCAAAAATACCGGTTATAGTAGGTAACACATGTGTAACTTGTATTAATTTAAATTGTTGAAGTGTAATTTTTAAAAAAAAAACTTTTGCAAAAAAGCCCCTCTTACTTTCTGCATCAAGACACAAGAAACGGCGAAGCACGATTTCAGAAACCAAAAGAACAGGGTTAAGGTTTCGCAAACGCAAAATAATCTGAAGCTCGTAACAAAACCACTGCACCAAGACGCTACTTAGGTGAGGGACCATTTCTTCTAGATTGGGTGTTTGCACTTTGTAGAATGATTGGGCGTCTTCTTCCTCGAAGCGCTTGATAGTATGTGGCCCATATGGGTAATTGTTCATTGTATTAATTAGTTTATGATTTAGAGAAAGGGGAAATGATACAACGGAATTATTGGATCGGAGTTTATGCTTTAGCGGTTAAGCACAGATACATGGAAGTGAGTTGTGAAAATGGGATCTTTGGAGGTTCCATGAAACTGAAGTTGGAAGATGAGAAAATACAATAATAAGATTTTGATTTTGACTGAGTGGACTATAAATATGTGATTAAGGAAAATGGAAAATTTTATTGGTTTGCATAATTGAAAATGCAACTTGCTATTGCAGCTCTCTGCTCATGCGAAATGTTAGTTTCATTTAGCAGAGGACTGGCCGTGGGAGATGATGCGGTGCAGAGAAAAATTGAAGAAAATGATGGGGCAAAATCATAATAATTAAATAAACTGGTATAGTTGGTCACCAAAAATCAATCATAGCTGTTCATTTATTTAAATATTATATCTAATGACTGATATAGCTCCCTCAGATGTGAGGGACTTAGTTGATCACTCACCCTAGAAGCTACAAAAAAAGTTAGGCCTTTCTAATAAGAGTTCAGTTATGTCTTTTTATAAGATATTTTAATAATATTTTATTAATAAATAAATAAATTAATAAATAAAAAAATAAATGGTTTTGAAAATACAAGAATATTTATTAATTTTTTATTTAGTAATTACTAATTAGGAGGTTTATAAGAAACTTTTTTAAATGAAAAAAAAAATTGAAAGTAAGGAAATCACGTGTGCTTTATGTCCTTAGACCTGGGGAACCGTATAAAAAGGGAAGCAAATGACGCGCTAATTAAGGATTTATATCCCCGCAGTTGTTGCGTTGAAATATGGTGACTTAAAGGCAATGAATGGTTCATCCTTCCGTTCCATTGCATAATTGCATTATGCGCAGCAAAGTTTAGAGTTATATATATACGAGCATTATGAGATAATTTTTTATTTTTATTTTACAAGAAGCAAATTAATTCATATAATTCAAAAGCATAGGTACAAGTTAACGATGAAATTTTGGGGACTAGCATGAGATATGGACACTCTTGCTAAAGTGTGAGCGCTCATATTTGCTTGTTCTATACAAATTCCACTACAAAATGAGATTGAGTCCCTATATAAACGAGCACATATAATTGCGCAGGCAAAGAACGAAGCCGACATGATCGGGATTGTGGAAGAAGGCAGTGTCTACGTACATTGCATTTCAGTGAATCAAAATGAGGCCTCAACCATTTGATACCAAATTATGATGCATGAGATAATATTAAAAAGTACAATCAACGTAGATATATAATTATAAATTTTAACTGGACACTAAAAAAGTTTCTTCAACTTAAAAAGTATAAAACGACTAAAAAGTAAAAAATATATTATATTTTTATTAAAAAATAATATTGTTCACATATAGGTCGAGAAGTACTGGAGCCATATACTTAAGACCAAACCAAGTGGTCTTCGGGTAGCGTCCTCGACGCTTGGCCAAGAGCACTCAAAGGAACAATTAAGCACGTGGTATAAATCAGAGATGGATCCGAATCGTGGATAGTTCGGAGAGCTATCGGCCGTTATAAGAATGTGAAGACCTCACCGCTGTATCACCTCCGTGACAACCGTCTGGAACCACACACTCAGTTTAATTAGGACATTATTAGATCACATGTATCACTCACCATAAAAGCTAGATCTAGGACCAACCCTAGGAGGCAGATTCACTTTTTATAGCTGTTCAGTAAAGAACATAATAATCGTGCTTAGAGCTTTGTAGTTCTTGTATGAACAAATATCGTAGGTATAACCAGGGTCGTCCTTGAGATTTTAGGTGCCCTATGTGAACCGAGAAATTGGTGTCCCTTTTTACAAGTCGAATATTTACAACTATTACACTCAATCTCAACCATTAAAACACTTTAAATCTAATGGCTCTCTTTTATTCACTTAAACACTCACGTGACTTCCTTTTGTCCTTTCTTTTCTCCGGTCTCTCAACTCAATCTCGTTCTTTTCCCCTCTTTACGCTCTGCTGCTCTCTTCTCTAGCTGCAAACGACCACCGCCGCTTAGTCGAAACCATTTTCTCTATCACTTTGGATGTGCATCGTTGAGGCTGGCAATGGGCAAGTGGGAAGGCAGCATGACATGCATTTCATTTTTGTTTCGATATAGTCACCGCAGTTGCCAATTGAAAAACGATCAATTGGGAACATTTGTTACGAGAAGACGACAATGTTATTATCTTCTAAGGATCATTTTATTTTAAAAATCATATTTACAAAAAAGAAGGTTAGTTCTGTTTCAAACTTTAAATTCTTATGAGATAAAGTTAAGGAATTCAAGTCTACAATCTAATGCATAGAGAGCAATTGGGAAGGGCCGACCATTGCTGTTCTTTCTTGTTTTCTTTGTTGGATGTATAAAGATTTGATTTCTCGTGCGGCGGAGAGTTCACATAAGAGAAAAACTGTGTCATGTAAATGAGTAATCTCGGTGAAAGAGGGAAAACAAATGTGTAAGGGAGGAGAGGTCATGTCATGTCACCACTGAGTATAACTTTAGTAACTTGCATCGTTATATATGAGAAACGATTTAATCTCAATTAAAGATTGGCAAACAAAGGCAAGACAACCATATAATATCAAAGCCAACTATAGATGCATGTGTGTTACCCAAAGTATATACAATATTTAATAAAAAAACGAGAACCATATAGAATTATACAGCATGCTACCCCTCACAATTACACAATGAGGCAAAACATGTCAAAACCGGAGGTCGATGATGGCGGCGTCCTTTCGCCTATACCGATCTCTTCCTTCCTCCCAAGTCCCACCACTTTGACTTCTGAGCATTTGTGGTTCCAAACCAAGTTTTCAATATTTATCATAACATTTTTTTTTTTACAGTAGTGTCATTTAAAACAAGCCTGGCATAATCATTTAACCTGCAGCAATAACATTCAAGCTTTTTCTAGTTAAGTGGTTGCTTATATGAATTAAACGTTTTTTTTTTTTTTTTTGAAAGAGAATAAGCTTATTTCATATCATCCAAAACCAAATGTTCAAGGAACATAGGAACATCATAGAACATAAAAAGCTTATAATGTTTTATTATAAATCATATTTTAAAGAAATCATTAACATTTAATTCTTCTTCATAATTTTTAAATACAATCTAGGTGATTTATTTTCGTTCATACTTACTTATTCACTTTAAAGATAATTTTGCTTTAGACGAGCTTTTCTCTAATCAAATATCTATAGTTCCATACTAAAGTATGGACGACAAGAATGCATCTCTTTTTAGGGTTTAATCTAGGATGAGTTATGTTTTGGTATCTACACCAAAGTAACAACTGTTAGGATGATAGGATCAATGAAAATTTCATAAAAAAAATAAATAGGATCAATGAAAAAGGAATCTCATGATTTTTTTTTTACCAAAGGAAATTTATATGATATCATTAAAAATCAAATCCGCAATACAAAGGAAACATCAACAAAGGAATCTTATGGTTGAAAGAGTTTTAAAATTTATGTTGCTTCCTAAATATTAATAAATTTAAAATAGATTTTAAAGTATACTTTTGATTCATATGCATGACACTCATTTTAACTTGATTTTTAATTTATATGTATTTTTGTAATTTAGTCCTCATATATACAATTATTTTCAATTTAATCTTTACCAAATTACACTTGTTGTCATAACATAGTTTCTTGAAATTAATTAAAGTATAGCTAGGGACTAAATTGAAAATGATCGTCATATGTAGGGATCACAGACACATATATATAGTTTTATATGTGATAATATTTTTTTCATTATATTTTTACTCTAATAAATTGTGTTATAACAACATTAACGGGGAGGAGAGGGCGCGGTTTGTTATGTTGCTCTGGAGTCTATGGAGAAAGCGCAACCTAAAGCTCTGGGAGGACAAAGATGAAGAAGTTTCTCAGGTGGTGTTTAGAGCACTACAAGAAATTCTACGATTAGCTACGACAAATTTGATAGCTAATTCGTAGCTAATCTTTAGCAAACAAATTTAACTACGGATTAACTACAAAATAGCTCCAAAATTGGTGGTAGCATAAATTGAGTGGCAAATTAGATAGGAAAACTTTTCTAGCTAATTCATAGCTAATCTTAAAAAAGTTCTAGCTATTTGGTAGCTAATCCCTAGTAATATGTTGTTATGAATGGCTTTATTCTAGCTATATAGCTACAATATTGTCGTTAGCGACTTTGTAGTTATTTTCTAGCTAATTCAAAAAAAATTAAAAAAAAAATATTCAATCGCTAAATTGATCCCAAATACCTGTTCTTAGGACCAATTTAGCAACTGTTCTGGGGACCGATGTACATTGTAGAATCTAACATTCAAAGTGGATATAGTGAGCAGGTCCCATATCTATAAAACAGTAGAAGTGAAAGTAGCACCTTAGATACTAAGCTTAATATGAAATTGAGCTATCAGTATTTAAACATAATTCATTATGAAGAAATACAGTCCAATACATACAACTATATCACTTATCAAACAAATACCATCATACATATTGTAGCCTAGCATAATCCACTTCTCAAGTGGCAGCTACAAGCACACTTGCATTTACATAGAGAACTAAAAATAAAAACTGAAGGAGGATATTAAATCTAGTTGAAATTCATCAAATATGAATCTTGACCTCTCAATTTTATTTTAAATTTAGATGGTTAATCTCTTTTTTATGCTTTCCTCATCAAGAGGGTCAAGATTCAACCAAAATAGAAGAAACATAACTAAAATGACATTGCATCTATATCCGAGAATCCGAGGTACAAGCAAGTCTCACGCTTCCTTTTATAGCAATAAATGAGATCTCTACTCAAAGAACCGCATTATGTCTTCAAATGTCTCCAGATTTTTCTCACTGGTCCATTGTCTTCAATCTAAATATTTTACAAGATAATAATATTAATCTTTATAGACAAATTGTTGTTGAAGTTAAAGTTGTGTCTTCATGCAAGTTTCCCATATGAATCATGTAAAAGTGGTGCAAAACTTATAATATATATGAGATTTTACAAATGGTGTAAAGCTAATAACAACATTGCCAATAAGACATGAGATATTCAATTTTTACAGATTCAAAGTTCCCAAGTATTAATTACGGCAAGCATAAAACTTAAAGGAAGGGATAAGGATCAAAGAGGGGGAATATGACCTAGTTGTGGTTCCTCAAAAGTGAAGGGCACACTTAAAAGAGTAGAGCACATGTTATTGATGCAACTAATTAAATATAAGATAATACATTATATTACATTGGCTGGAGTTGGAAGTTGTCTGTCTTTTCTAAGAAATCTGCAAACTCACGGACAATTTAAACAACAATTTCAATATTTAGAAAGATAATATTTTCCTCACTAATGAATAAAAAATAAATAAAAGAAATAGATCAAACACAGGCTCCTTTTCTCACTAATGAATAAAAAATAAAAAGGCATTCAAGAGAAGAATGAATAAATCACTTATTATAGACAATATCTCCAACAATGGAATATCATTTGCATTATCAATTAATTAACATAATAAGCATAACAAACTTCTGCTATCATCACCTGGATAACAAATGAATCAAGGCTTTTCTCTGCACCATCAGAATCATATCTTCCCTCATATGAATCTTCTATTCCTTCAATAGATGATTGCTCATATACTCCCAGAGAGGAGACAAATGTATTCCACAGTGGTCCCAATATAACTACAATGAAAAGCATGTTGTTAAACAAAACTTAAATCATAGAACTAATAATAAAAGCTTAAAAACTCAACAATGGGAACAAACATACCCTCAAATTCATTCTTAATGAGGCTTGAAAAATTCTGAACAAGCTGGTTCAAGCACTTCAAAACCACAAAGATGAAAATTGCAATATAACGTTGGTAGCAAGCTAGAACTTCTTCAAAACCATGGCAAGGTGAATGATCACTATGAAAACTAAACACTTCTTGATCATGGGTGGTAGTTGTATAATTATTAAAGTTGAACAAGCAGTTAAATTGGGAAAACTGTAACATACTATTATACATGTTCTGCTTTAAGGATTAGGCCTTACCATCACCAAAACCAAAGCATGGAATCAAGTTGTCATCATCAAAGGGAGCCAATGTCTTGTCAAAACCAAAGCATGGAATTTTGTTCATGTACTACCACTTATAAGTCCATTCATCGCTCTTTGTGAAATCAATTCCAAGGATTAGATTTGATGATTCTAAACCTTCTTTCCTCAAGGCTGTTGTAACCTGTTTAAGTAAAAAGGTTAAATAGAAATTCATTATATGCAAAAATGACAACCATGAGGTCATTGTAAATTGTAAATATAGAGAAAATAGATATAAATTATTTGCTTCAGAAATTTATAACTGAAGAGATAGACTACACTTATTTATCTAAAATCACAAAATTACAATCTTTATGCATCCATAAAATCAGTTCTTACTTGGATGGACCAAAGCACAGTAAAATTATCTAACAAAACACATAGAAAATCAAGGTAATATGCTAGTTCAATCGTTGCCTATTCTATTTCAAATATTCCAAATAATATTGATTCAAAACATTCATCAAATCAGCCCAATATCTTTCTTCAATTCTTCTAACTTGTAATTGAATTGCTCTAAAAACCTTGTTGTGTGTGTATTTTAAAGCTAAAGTACTTGCAAATTCCAATATAACACAAATAAAATAGTTAGGAGACTGACCTCAACAAGTGTTCTTCTATATGCTTAGAGTCTTGTACCGAAACATCTTTCTTAAGATTGTAGAGTCTCCCATCAATCTTCCATCCAAAACACAATAGTAATTAATAATACAATAAAATTAGAACTTCCTCAACCTAAATTTCCAAATCAAAATTTGAAAAAAGAAATTAATAAAAATTGCACATACTTGTACATGATTTAGAAGCCAAATATGTTTTAGCACAGAATCTCACCTATTTATGCTTTGCACTTGTATTATTAGCATTAATAAAAATAAAATAAGGAATAAACTTCAATACGCAGTCTTGTACATCCCTGTAGGTAATAAGTTAAAATTAAAACTTGGATCAACTTTGGATAAGAAGGACAACAGATTGAGTATGATTTGCAATATACCACAGCTCAGACAACCCCAAAAAAACTCAAAGAAGAATTCTATGCTCTCATAATGTCATTGATTATTCATGCTACTAAACTAAACAACTCTAACATAGATGATTGGAAGGAATTCAACTTTATTTAATTCTAATCCTCCAACTTGAACCACGTAGCTCCTAAACCCTTCATCATTTAAAGGAAAAAGCAACCAATGAAATCAAACTTCTTGGTCTTTTATCATATCCTTTGAAGTGTTTTATCAAGCACTTGGTGTGCACATTAAGAAATGTGCAATAAGAGAGAAGAAAAATATGAAGGAAAATAAGGCATCTGAGTATAGAAGAAAGAAACAGGGGAGTAGACCAACCGTCATGCCGCCATCGCCGCGCCGCCGCCCTCTCCGCCGCGAAACGAGGCGTGCTCTCTCTCTGCCGCCATGCTTTCCTCCTTCTCCGTCGCCGTCAACTACAAAACACGACCATGTTCCTTCATTTTCTCTCTCCGCCATGCCACACGTGGCTTTGCCATCTCTGTCAGCCGCGAGATGCGGTCGCGCTCTTCCCCTCAGCCCCGCGACGTGTGTTCTTCCCAGACGTCGCTGCGCGCGACTCATTTCCTCTTTCTGCCACGAGAGAACTCGTGGATCTGCCGCCACCGCCATACGCATGTGGTGGAGCATTTGATGGATCTGGAAGAAGAAGAAGAAGAAGAAGAAGAGAAGAATGAGAGAGAGAGAGTGTGTGAGAGAGAGTGTGTGTGTTTTCAATTCAGGGATTTTGTAGAAGCTTCACAACAGAGACAGAGTGTGCTACAGAATGATAGAGAAAAATGCTAGAAGTATAATGATTTTGGAAATTAAGGAAAATTATAAATTTGAATGATAATGGGATATATTAGTAGGATAAATTATAAAAACTGAATGGTAGTTAACGAATAGTTAATTAGTTTAAGATTAGCTACTAATTTAACTGATAGCTAAACTTTGTAGCAAAACTTAAAAATTCTTGTAGTGGAGCAGCGAATGTGTTAGATGAGTGGATAGCTGCGAGATCTACTCAGGAGGTAGCAGTTCCTACGCCTATTATAAACATAGGGTGGGTTCCTCCACCTCATGGATGGCTAAAGTGCAATATTGATGCTGCCTTCTTTAAAGACAAGAACCTAGCCTCTTTTGGGTGTTGCTTGCGCGATGAGCATGGTACCTTTGTGCTTGCAATATCAGGGTGGATGAATGCTTTGTTGCAGGTTAGGGAGGGGGAAGCGATTGCTCTCCTAGCTGGTATGGAATGGGTTAAGGACATGGGTATGGACAAAGTTATTTTTGAAGTTGATAGCAAGAGTGTGGCTGTTGCGGTGACATCTACAAATCACTATGTTGCAGAATTTGGTGATATTATCGTGAGTTGTAGGGAGATTCTTAGCTCTAGTTTAAATCTCAAGGTTGAGTTTGTTAGGCGACAAGGTAATGTTGTTGCTCATAGCCTCGCTAGGGCAGCCTCTAGATATCTTAGTCTTCATGTTTTTGATGGAATACCTACTTGTATTGCTGCTACTATTGCTTTTGAAATGATATAAGTTTTTTTCAGTCAAAAAAAAAAAAACAACATTAAAGGGTGAGAATTAAATTGAAAATAATTATACATGCATGATAGATTTAAAAAAAAAAATTGTATAAAAATCAATATATATCGATCAAAAGTATAATTTAACTTTTAAAATACTAGCCTCCTAACTTGCAATATTGTTACCATCTGGTCGTGGAATGGGTCTAAAATTATTTTTTAAAATTACCAAAAAAAATGTACCCTTTTCTTTTTAATACGTGTTGTCTATACCCCTAAAACATGTTAATTGTTTCTTAAAATCTTTCAATATTGATATTTTTCCATTCAAAAATTTTATTCTCACTTCCTACTTATAAATAAACTATATAAGTCTCGTCAAAAAAAAAAAAAAAACTACATAAGTCTGCACTTGTTTAGAGGCAAATGCTACCGTGGATGACCTTGTCAAATCTCTCACGGTGAGAGACCAGTATCTACCATTGATTTAAAAATTCCACACAGATACTATCATGGGTAACCCACACACCCGATTTTATTTTATTTGCCTTTTCTCCCTCTGATCCTTCTCTCCCACTCCCCTCTCTCATCTCATCCTTTTCTGTAACTTTTCGTCCTCTGAAACCTTCATCCTCCGCCACCTCGCCGCCAACCCGATTTCCACCACACCCGCACCACATTCACCCCATCTTCTGCTTCCTATTCGATGCCAACCTCACCCCTTGACTTCCTCCCCACCTTCCGCATGCGCCACCACCTCCACAGGGCCCGCTTCAATGACACCCTCGTAATCGGTTGCGCCATCGTCGGCAAACCCGAAATTGATTTTGGTTGGTGTTGGTTCTGGGTTCTAGAATCAACCTTTTATGCTCTACCGGCTCATTCATCCACTCCTCCACCACGCCACTGCTAAGCTCCGCAAGTCGCACCGCCGTCTCGAGCGAGAACCGCCCCGTCACCAGCCCGAGCTACCGCTGCCTTCCTTGTTTGATCCGCGGCTTCTGTGTGTGATTTCTAGTGAGGTTTTCCTTTTGTGTGGGGTTTCTGCGTGTGGGCTATGGTTATGGTTTCTGCCGGTAGCTTCTGATTTGGGTGTTTTGCTCCTATTTGGCCACTACTCTACTGGGCTATGGTTATTTGGGTCTTTGGATTGTCTCTGTTGTTTTATTTTTTCAATTTCTGCAAATTTCAATGGATGAAAATCTCTTGTGCATCAGTTGTCTCAGATCTTCCACAACGACACAGTTTTTGTTGGAAACCAGTAGTTGACATCGAGGGTTGGTGAGAACGGTGGCGGCGGCGGATGATAGCTCCACGGTGGTTCCAACAATAGATGAGATTGAGGTGGTGGAAGCCAAAATGAAATAGGGAGCCAAATTACAAAAGGATTAAGGACTAAATTCAAATTAATAAATTCTTAAATGTAATTGTTAATAACTGATCATTGTAAGCAAAAATAAGATTGTTAAGGTTTGCACAATTTGTGAGAAATCAAACACAAAATTGTTGAGGTTTGCAGTCTTGGTAGCATGTTGGAGACGACAGGCGAGAGAGTAAGAGAGTGGAGAAAAAACAAAATGGAAAAAAAAAATATAAGATGTGGGAAGTACATGATAGTATCTGTGTGGAATTTTAAATCGACGGTAGATGTTGGTCTCTCACCGTGAGAGATTTGGCAAGGTCATCCACGGTAGCATTCGCCGCCCTTGTTTAGATGCTTAAGTCAATTAGTAATCCTTGCTTAGGAAAGGATATTGAAACTTGGAATTGTAGAAATGAATTCCATTGAATTGATAATCATGTACAAGATGACTTATATATACGAGTTCTATAACAACCATTGGTTGCCGCCAATAATAACAGAATTAACTACCAGTAACTAACTTAACTGAAATAGAACTGATTTATCACTTAGTTCTAATACCCCCCCTAAAGGTGGAGAATATATGTTGTGTATTCCCAGCTTGTGTGTGAGTGAAGAGAAGAGAGGAAATGGTAGAGCCTTGGTGAACAAGTCAGCTAATTGATGTTCACTTTTAACATGTATCAACTTGATGAGGTTGGATTGAACCAATTCTCTGATGAAATGATAGTCGATATCGATGTGCTTGGACCTTTCATAATGTGTTGGATTTGATGCTAAGTGTGTAACATCCCTGGCTGCTTTATGGATTGACGACTATCCCCACAAACCAACACGAGTCTTTTCAACGTGCTTTGTCCTCACTCACACGCTTCCTGGGAAAACTTCCCAGGAGGTCACCCATCCCAAAATTGATCCAAGTCAAGCACGCTTAACTGTGGAGTTCTTAAGTGATGGGCTACCGAAAACAAGATGCATCTTCTTTTCGGGAGCCCGTCACTTAAGAACTCCACAGTTAAGCGTGCTTGACTTGGAGCAATTTTGGGATGGGTGACCTCCTGGGAAGTTTTCTCAGGAAGCTTGTGAGTGAGGACAAAGCACGTTGAAAAGACTCGTGTTGGTTTGTGGGGATAGTCGTCAATCCATAAAGCAGCCTGGGATGTTACAAATGGTATCAGAGCGGCACCTCTCCCAGAAAGGTGTGGTTCGGGGATGAACCAAGCTGAAGCTGGTGGGCATGTGACACCCGGGGCTGACGAGGGCGGGGAGTGGTCACCAGTGCAAGAAGGAACATACAAGGAGCGGCTCCTGACAGGATTCTAGGCGCAGGGACACGTGAATGAACCAATTACACACCAGAATGAGAGGGATCCTGAGATTGTGTAAGTATGGGACTATATTTAGATGAGGATGACTTATATGAATTGATTGATACTACCTATACTAACAAGACTCATCTTTTCTGTAGCCCATCACTTAAGAACTCCACAGTTAAGCGTGCTTAACTTGGAGCAATTCTGGGATGGGTGACCTCCTGGGAAGACTTCCCAGGAAGCGTATAAGTGAGGACTGAAAAGACCCGTGTTGGTCTGTGGCGACAGTCGTCAATCCATAAAGCAGTCTGGGATGTTACAAAGTGTATTACTGACTGAGTGTCACAAAACACCATAGTTGATAAGGGTTGGACCTCAAAATGTGTGAGCAAGCGAGTGATCCAGACAGCTCACTAGCTACTGATGATAGTGCCCGATACTCAGCTTCAGCCGAGGATTTTGACACAGTAAGCTGTTTCTTTGACTTCCATGACAACAAGGCATTACCAAGAAAGACAGAAAATTCAGTGGTGGACCTCCTTGTGTCCAAGCAACTTCCTCAATCTGCATCTTCAAATGCTGTAAGGTTGAGTTGATTGGAACTTGGAAAGAAGAGGCCTTGTCCAGGTGCTGCCTTAAGATACTGAAGCGGATGGTGTACTGCATTCAAATGTGGGGTGTGAGGAGCCTGCATGTATTGACTGAGTTTATACACAAGAAAAGTGATGTCTGGCCTGGAGATGGTCAAATACATGAGGCGTCCAATTAGCCTCCGATACTGTGATGGATCGGGCAGTAAATCTCCATCAGTATTAGTGAGTTTGAGATTTGGATCCATTGGTAAATTGGTTGGCTTGCAACCTAAGTATCCGGTGTCTTTGCTGGACTTGGCTATTTCCAGACCAAGGAAGTACTTGAGATTACCAAGGATTTTTAGTTTGAACAACTTTTGGAGATGGTTCTGTGCTGCAGTTACATGTTCTATCTTGGGACCAGCAAGGATGATATCATCCACATAGACTAAATGGACAACCAAGGAAGTACCGGAACCGAATGTGAAAAGAGAAGTCATTCTTGGATTGAGTGAATCCATGTTGCAGAAGGGTAGAGGAGAATTTGCAGAACCATTGCCTGGATGCTTGCCTGAGTCCATAAGGAGACTTATTTAGCTTGCATAAAAGTCCATTGGATTCAGCTTTGTACCCCAACGGAAGGTCCATGTACACTTCTTCAAATAGATCTCCATTCAGAAATGCATTATTTACATCAAGTTGCAATAAGTGCCACTGTTTAGCTGCTGATATAGCCAGCAAGACTCTTACAGAAGTAAGCTTTGCAGCTGGAGAGAATGTGTCAGAAAAATCAATCCCAGCCTATTGTGTATAGCCCTTGGCTACCAACCTGGCTTTGTATCTGTCTACAGAGCCATCGGGGCTGTATTTCACTTTTTTTATCCACCTACAACCAATGCAATGCTTCTCAGGTGGTAGTGAAACCAGTGACCAGGTGTTGTTAGCCTCTAGTGCCTTAATTTCCTCATTCATGGCATGTCTCCATTCAGATGACTTGACTGCTTGATGGAAGAATTGAGGCTCATAAATGGCAGATACTTGATTCATAAAGGTTCTGTAATCAGAACTTAGTTTTGCAAAGGAACAAAATTTTGCAATGGGATAGGGTGTGGTGCTGCTGCAAGCGTACTCATTGAGGTAGGCAGGTGGTCTAACTGTTCTTTGAGACCTTCTTACAGGAAGCTGTATAGAAGGTTGCACAATAGGGGTTTGGTCTATGTTTGGAATTGGCTTAGGAATTGGCTCATGGTTTGGTGGTTCATGGTTTGGAGCAGGGTGCTCAGGTGGTGTTTGCTGTGAGGGATTGGCTGACACATCAGGTAAAGGGACTGCTGTGATTAAGCCATGATAAAGGCCAGGTTGAGGTTGTGAGCGGGATTGAAAAGGGAATATTGATTCATGGAAGGTGACATCTCTTGAGATGAAAAATTTCTTGGTGGACATATCATACAATCTATAGCCTTTGTATCCTTGAGGGTAACCAACAAAGATAGCAGGAATTGCTCTAGGAGTAAACTTATTCCTAGTAGATGGCAAAGTAGCAACATGTGCCAAGCAACCAAAGGATCTAAGACTGTGGTAGTCTGGTTCAGCACCATAGAGGATTTGATAAGGTGACTGTTGCTTCAATATTGGTGAAGGCAGTCTGTTAATTAGGTATGCAGTGGTGGCTGTACATTCACCCTAGAATGAGATAGGCACCTTTGACTGAAAAAACAATGCTCGGGCTACATTGAGTAAATGTTGGTGTTTTCTTTCGACCACTGAGTTTTGCTCAGGTCTCTCAATACAAGAAAATTGGTGGAGTTCCCTAAGACTGCAGAAACTCCGTGAGAGCCATTTCTCTGGCATTATCAGATCTTAAGCATTTGATTGGAAGACCAAATTGAGTCTTGACCATTGTAAAAAATTTCATGATTGCAGCTAGTGCTTCTGACTTATGCTTGAGCAGGTATAGCCAAGTGAACCTTGAACAATCATCCACCAGTGTCAAGAAGTATCTCCTACCATCATAAGTTGGGTGTCCATAAGGGCCCCATATATCACAATGAAGTACAGAAAACACATAATCAGATAAGTGATTATTGGATGGAAAAAAACAATCTTCTAAACATTGCAAGTGGACAAATTTGACATGATGAAGAACTAAAATCAGCAGATATAGCAAATAGAATTTTATTGCTTAATTGTCTGAGAACTTTATCAGAAATGTGCCTAAAATGTGTGTGCCACAGTGTGGCAGTGTGACTAGTAGTGTTACAAGTGTTTATTTGTACAGGACTGCAAGTATTACAACTAATTGGTACAAGATCATGATCTTTGCCACTGATAGGTACAGAATCAAAGTCTTGAACAGTATTGGAAATACAATTCACCGCATTAGAATTGGAAGCAGGTTTCTTGAAAGACAACGCATAGAGGCCTTCAAGAAGATCACCCTTGCCATCTTCTTGCAAGTTTGCATTTCCCGAATGACAAATTGATTATCAAGAAAAGTGATAGAAAGGTTTCTGCCAGTCAATAGTGCACCTTTACAGTTAGCAAATTGAACTGGAATTGAGGAACGTACAAAACATTGCTAAGTTTAAGATGACGATTCGGTGTGACAGTGCCAACAACAGTGACATAAACCACATTTTTATTTCGTAAAGTGACAAATTTGTTGTGCACATTGTGATAGGAATCAAAGACCGATAAAGAACAAGCAATGTGTGCACTTGCACCTGAGTCTATAATCCAAGAAGTAACAGGAAAGGAAAATTAAAAGGGATTAACTGAGAGAACCATACCCTCATGTAAGTCTCCTGATGGTGAAGCATGAGTAGTGTGTGTGTAACGCCTTTCGTTACATTAGTAGCCCAAAATAGATTCACATAAAAAAATTGCTAAATAAAAATTTTCATAAATATAATTGTCTGAAAATGCCTCAGTAATTATTAAAGTAAAATAATGATAGTAAATCCTTACATAAGTAAAAATGAATTGCCTCAAAACCTGGGCGTCTACTAAAATTAACCCAATGTTAAAATAAATAATATAAACATGTCTAGCCACAAACGGTTCTTTATTCAAAAGAAATACTAACCAAGCTAACTAATAAATAATAAAAATTCATTAAGCCTTCAAGCCTCTTCAGTCTCAGTGACGTCTTCTTCGTGCTCTGAAAACAACACATTTAATGAGATATATAATCCCAGTGAATAAAAATCATTTAATAAAAAGGTTCGCAAATAGTGTTGTTCTCAGCCGACGCGGTAACCGGAAAAACATCCATGGTACCCGCTAATTTTAAAAAAATAATAAATATAATAAATCTCCAAAATAATAACGTATAAATTAATTAATGTCAAACATTTAAACCACAAGCTTATAAAACCAACCACAGTCACATCTCATTACATTTAATCACATTCACCATACAAACTCTATGCAATATAACTCCATCAACATGACTCGGTGATTCCCAGAATCACTTGACTTGACTCTTTGGTTCCCAGAACCGGTGTGAATCCCAGATCCACTAAGGTCTATGAACTCATATCCATGCAATGGCGTCCCACTGCCTTCCCCATCCCGGATGGAGGTATCTAATATTCCATCCCAGATGTGAATATTTTAATAATTTGATATCCCATCCCGGATGGTGATATCTCTCGTCTTCCCCATCCCAGATGGAGGTATCTAATATTCCATCCCAGATGTGAATATTTTAATTATCTGATATCCCATCCCGGATGGTGATATCTCTCATCCTATTCCCGGAATAGAATGTATACCGTCATCCCTTCTCGGAAGGTGATGACCAACTCATGCATAATGTATTATGTCATTCCAGATGACTACCACAAGGGTCCTCAAATGCATCAATAACAATTGATCAAAGGCCATGCCAATTCATACCAAATTCAAGATATAACATTTAAAGCAAACTGACTGACCATTACACATAACAATTATTCATACTCATGACAATAATTAAATTTAGATTTAACACTTTTTTTCTTTTATATATATATATATATATACATACATACATACCTGACGATAATATCTTACTATGCAAAATTTGTATAACTTTGACGCACGGGGAGGGAATTGATTTAGCAAATATATATAACAAATATATATAAGGGTGAAGAAAACAAATCCAACAGGTGAACACATTTCAAGTGGGAATTGGTTTAGCAATTTTTACATTTTATTTTTGCCTGCAAACAATTTAAGGAAGAACTGCGCACACAAAACAAGAAGTAATATATAAGCATTCTAAGAATATTTTAAGAATTTAAACAATCCAAAAATTATTTGTACCATGGAGGAGTGAGCAAAAGTTATTTTTACTCACCTCTTGAAGACCACAAAAAGTACCAAAAATAATCTAAGACAAACGTTAGTGTCTCACAGATATCTTTCTTCTTCACTGAAATTTTTAGATTTCTGTGACTCCCTACTCAATACTGTTGGTAATCAACGCTCCCTTCTAATTTTTGTCCTCCAGAGTTCGGCGGCGCTAAGGATGTATGTCTGAAATCAGGTTTGCCTTTCAATTTCTCTTTTCAATTGTTAATGCCCTTCTTATCCATGAAACCAAGTAACCCAGTACTTGTAGGACCTTCACGTGAATGGCCCATCTTTAATTGTTTTTTTTTTTTTATATTTTATTTTATATTTATTATTATAATGATTTCCCAAACTTCTCCTTTACTGTATGTGTCCATTTCATTTTAACTTTCAACATCTACGTGAAATGCTTTTCACGTTAGGGTATTGTTTTTTTTATTTATTATTATTTATTTATTTTAAACCAATTTTATATTCTTTCTAATTACTAAACAACTCTAATAAGTTCTTATACGACTAATTATCTACACTAAACCTCATGACATTTAATCTTTTTATTAAGATAATTGTATTAAAATTTTAGGATGTTACAGTGTGATTGCAGAAGATTCACTAATTGGCTGTATTGAGCAGCAGTAAGTTGGAAAGAAGAAGCTTCTGAATCACAAGAAACTTGGTTGACCATGGCTGATTGGGATTGTTTGCCCTTTTTGTAATTAGGAGGATATCCATGTAGTTTATAGCATTTCTCCTTTGTGTGACCTAATAGATCATAATGAGCATAGAGGGATCTGTCTTTCTTGGCTCCTCTCGGGCCATTATCAGCATTTTTAACAGTAAAAGCATGACTGGACTCACCATTGTTGCTAGTAGAACCAATCTCCCTTTGCTTTTCATCTTGAACACATAATGAAAAGACTTTGGTGATAGGGGGAATCGGGTCCATGGCCAAAATTTGTCCTCTAATTGAGGAGAAAGATTCATTCAAAACCCATCAAGAATTGCATTACATACTCCATTTCAGTGTATGTAACCCAAGGTGCAATTCCACCAAAGTGGCAAGTGTGTGCAGGTTTATGTTCAGCCAAAGATTCCCATAGAGACCTGAATTTAGCATAGTAGGCACTTACTGAAAGTGAACTTTGTTGCCAAGGCACCACATTGCGCTTGAGCTGAAAGATTTGTGGTCCATTCGGTTGCTCAAATCTCTCCTTGAGATCATGCCAGAGAGCAAAGGCAGTGTTGCAGTGAAGAACTTGGGATTGCATCTCTTTTGAAAGAAAGTTCAGGATCCAAGAAGCAACAACACTATTGGTGCGACGCCATCTTTGGAACAAAGGATCATCAGGAGCAGGTTCAGGAATGGAGCCATTGACAAAACCGATTTTGTTCTTCCCAATCAATGCCATAGTCATGGCCATTTTCCAAGAAACATAATTGTCATCACTCAAAGGATGAGAGACCAACACCACTCCTGGATTATCAGAAGGATGAAGGAAAAGAGGATTGGAGTCATCCATGGGAGACGTAGAAAGCAAGAAATTTTTGAAGAAAGAAGAAGAGATGAAGGTGTTGATCGAAGATCAGAGTGTGCAGAGAAAAAATTCAACTGATACCATATTGAAACTTGGAATTGTAGAAATGAATTCCATTGAATTGATAATCATGTACAAGATGACTTATATATACAAGATCTATAACAACCATTGGTTGTCGCCAATAATAACAGAATTAACTACTAGTAACTAATTAACCAATAGTAACTAAATTAACTGAAATAGAACTAATTTATCACTTAATTCTAACAAAGGATAAATCTTTTTGCACATGAGTACTTTTTTTTTTTAGTGAACTCGGGTATCCTCCGATCAGGAGGCATAGACTAATCCGTCGAGGTACTGAGATCCATTTAAGAGACAGACCTCTCCCAACAGATGTTTTTTCGTACACATGAGTCAGGAATCGAACCCCTGGCCACATGCTTAAGGGACCCGGGTATCTATCAACAGTGCCACACCATGTTAGTTTGCACATGAGTACTCGCACCAAAGGTATGTAGTAAAATTATAATGTAAAGTTAAAAAAAAATGAAATATGACAAATTATAATTAGGTAATAAAAATTATACAAATCTTTATATCTTTATATATATATATAAAAGGAAGAAGGTCTAGGGTTTTCCTAGGGTTGTTACAAGGGTAATTTGGTAAATTGCCTTGGGGATAATTTGGTATATAAAAGGAAGAAGGTCTAGGGTTTTCCTAGGGTTGTTACAAGGGTAATTTGGTAAATTGCCTTAGGGATAATTTGGTGAATTTAAAGATAATTATTATTATAAACCATTTATTTACCATAAAAAATAGCTTAAATAAAGAGAGAGAGAGAGAGAGAGTCTAAAACTAAAAGGTTAGGATTAATCATAGCAATTTGGTGATTTTGTACTTATAAAAGGAAGAAGGACTAGGGTTTTCCTAGGGTTGTTATAAGGGTAATTTGGTAAATTGCCTTAGGGATAATTTGGTGAATTTAAAGATAATTATTATTATAAACCATTTATTTACCATAAAAATAGCTAAAAAATAAAATAAAAAAAGTAGCAATTTGGTGATTCTGTACTTTGCCCATTTAGAAAAGGTGGATTCATTGATAGAATTGATCAATCTTCAGCCAATTCTTATAATTCAAACCGATGTTCCATTTTGTTTTGATATATTCATTCAATTTCCTTTTAATATAGGCAATAGAATTATTATCATTGAATTATGCCTTATTGTTTTTCCAACGGGTTGCCTTAATTGCCAAAAATTAAAGGGTTATAAAAACATTTAGTTGCCTTCAACTTAAATAATTGAAACAAAAAATAAATTACTTAAATTTATATAAATTAACAGACAATTCAAAGTGAATTGAATGATTGTTGGAATTGGGCAACGTTCCCTGTTTTTTCAATAGCCACATTCAATTTCCTTTTAATATAGGCAATAGAATTAATATCGTTGAACATTGAACAGGGCCATATTTTACAAATAAAAAGAAACGGATGGAATTTAAAACACCATTGAGTTGAGAACTTGCAGGAATGGAAGTATATTTATATCCTGTTTACAGTTAACCATCTAGCAGGTGCCACAAAACATGAAGAAGGAGCGTCATTGGGCTTTTAAATCAATTTGTTAATCATAGATTTTATATTGTTGTTCTTCGTAGCTAGAGATGGCAATTTTGCCCCGGCCCGATGGGCCGGGCCGGCTGGCCCGCATTTTAGGGCGGGTTGGGCACCAAAAATATAGGCCCGAAAAAAACTGGGCCATTTTGGCCCGGCCCGATCGGGCCATTGGGTTCGGGCCGGCCCGACCCGATACTAGTAATAAGGCCAAAAAATGTGGAAATTATGTAAGTTTCCTTCATTTTTTACTGTTTTGGCCCGTTGGCCCAATGGCCCGATGGCCTGGCCCGGTCTGGCCCGCATTTCTGGCCCGCTGGCCCGGCCCGGCCCGTTTGCCACCTCTATTCATAGCTGATTCAAAAAGATGTCTGTCTCTTTGTATATCATAAAGATATATTTTTCTCCGTTATTTATTCTTACGTATGGCAGATTGTCAATTCTCTTTTTTAGTAATTCTTTTAAGGGATTTTAATTCTGCAAACACTTTTATTCGTCCTATGATGTAATTGATGCCAGGGACGGTGGAGCAAGAGGGGAAGTGTTTATCATGGCACATCAAGTTATTTTGTTTTATTGTTCTTCTCTTTTCTATGAATGAGACCATTCTCTAATTGGGTATAACTTAAGGATTTTTAATGGTTTTTAATTTTATTTAGTTTTGAAGTATTTTTTTGTATTTAATTTTTCTTAACGGAGAACGTATGAGCTAAGGGGGTATGTGGCTATGAGGAGTTGACAGATTTTGTGTTGAGTTACCCATATGACAAGAGTTGTCATAGAAATTTCATCCAGAATTTTTAATGGTTCAAACTTGGGGTTGTTATTATCTCAAAATCCAATCAAAAGGTACAACCCAAATTTTGCCTATTGAATTTTAAATAGATTATTGATAAATCTTCATAATTCATTGCTTCAAAATTTCTATTTTCCAGTTATATTACCTGATAATAATGAGAGAAACTTAAAACTGCCATTAGGCATTATGCTAGGCTGATGAATACTTGCTTCAAAAAAAAAAAAGCCTGATGAATATTCTTAAGATGTTTTGATTATAATTAATATTTCACTTAAGTCTGATTTCAACATTCCATGTATTTTTAAGTTTCACTTAAGCCATATGAACTGCTCCGATTAATTTTTATTTCTAAATAAATTGTAGTGAAAATAATGATTTTGTTTTAAATATAAGTTATATATACTCAATGGTCCTGAATCAATTTCATGATACATTATGGGAGATGTTGACATCTAATGGATGGATTACCTTCACAAGATCGATCACGTTGGGAGGAGTAAATCGTTCATATCCAAATGATCAGATGATATATAAAAGGAAATATTAACCGATAGATAAAATGAAATAAGATATAAAAAAAACTTAAATACTCAACTATAATCTACTCACATGATGTAGCAAAAAACAATAGATTTCCTGCATTAGGTGATTACTTCCCATTGATGTGTGGAAACAATCATCATATTCCATAGCTCTGTCATATTCACAGAATTCTCTCATATTATGAAATAAAAAATAAAAATAAAGTAATACAATTCCATAAATAATAAAAATATTTGACTCAATTATTATAGATATGATTTAATATAAAATTACATTTTACCATTTTTCTATGACAAATGTCCCTAAATGATCAAGGACTATTTAAATTAAAAGACTATTTCAAATAAATCAATTAATCAATTGTTATAAAATTACTTTGATATTTAATTAGTAACTATTCGGATTTTTTCTTTCGGACTTCTTCATCTATGTAATTTGAAGTTAATTGATCAATATTTATTTCTTCCTACACTTCACTATATGCAGCACCGTGTGCTTTTATTAAAAAAAAAAACCCATTCAATTTAATTAACATACCACAAAATCGAAGATTAAAAATCAAGTATATGGTTTTTATGGCAAATGTTGCTATTTATTGTCACACCCATAAATTTAATACATGCAACTAAATTTATTTCTATATTTCCTACTTCGTAACCAAACTCATACATAAATTTGATATTCCATTTAATTTGAAAATATTTACAATTTAAAAATATAAATTATAAACAATAATCATTAAAAAAAACAGTGAAAGCCCCAAACACAGTCAACTGCTCTCACAAATGTCTACTGAAAAAATGCATATATATGATACAACAACGTGCAGGGTAGTCGACGGTCATCGAGGAATGTTTTTCTAGCAAGGATATGGTGGAACTGGGAAAACATTCATTTCGAGGACTATAGCAGCAACAATAAGATCAAAAGGAGAAATTGTACTGACAATCACATCAAGTGGAATAGCAACCCTCCTAAACCCTGGTGGGAGGATGACGCATTCGAGGATTGCCATTCTAATAAATGTCAATGAGGATTCAACTTGCAATATCAAGCAAGCCGGCCCATTGGCACGATTGATAATTAAAGCCAAGCTTATTATATGGGATGAAGCTCCATTGACCCCCAAGCATTGCTTGGAAGCGGTTAACAAAACATTTAGGGATATACTCCGATTCAACAATCTAGAGAGCTTGAATCTCCCATTCGGAGGAAAGGTGATCATTCTTGGTGGTGATTTCAGACAAATTCTATCAGTTATACCGAAGGGGACAAGACAAGATATCGTTCGCGCCAACATTAATTCAACATACCTATGGCAATATTGACAAGTCCTAACCTTGACTAAATATGAGACTTCAAAGTGGGAATTCAGAGTCTGATCTTGATGACGTCAGAAATTTCTCAGAGTAGTTGTTAAGCATTGGTGATGGAAACATTGGTTAAAAGGATGACCGGATGGGAAGCTATGTTCTTGAAGGAAACATCATCTCAGGAACCAACAGTGGGCAAAAGGTATTTATTCCAAGATTGACACTAACACCTTCTGATAACAGGATTCCATTCAAATTTCAACGGAGATAATTTCCGATTGTTGTTTCTTAAGCAATGACTACAAATAAAAGTCAAGGACAGTCAATCAAACACGTCGAAATTTATCTTCCACAACCAGTTTTTACACATGGACAACTCTATGTCGCAATATCAAGAGTTACCTTCCGTGGTAGATTGAAGATACTAATATGTGACAACGAAGGTTAGAATACAAACACTACTACGAATGCGATGTATAAAGAGGTCTATAAGAAATTAATTTAGGTTAGTTACCCTAAAATTATTATATTTATTGGCTGTTTATATATAAAAAAATACATTCTTATTAGTTAGCTCTGATTCTTACATCGACTTCGCAAAGCTATGTTATATGACAAATAAAAATTGTCCATAAGATTTCCCTTTTTAACAAGTATAGTTTTCTAAATTTATGTCACGGTAGTTGTTTCAATCATTCAACTTCAACTTTATCAGATACTTCTTTCTACAACAATTCTATTTTCTTCAAAATCATTATAGGCATTATATAATACCTAACTACTTATTCATTTTATTACATAATTATATTCCCAAAAACAATATAAAATAACACTAAAATTTATTCAAAACATTGTAATATCCCGTGCATCGCACGGGTCTAAGTTCTAGTGTAAAGTAAAACAAGTTATTTGTTTATTTGTCGAGAGTTGAGACACACCGTCTTTCTGCATTACTTGCATTTGAAGTTCTTTTTTAACCTTCTAAAACGGGCTTGATCCGAGGCACATTTAGCTTGTTGAGTCTCATGAAATATGATCTTCGGAGAACTTAGCCCAAGTATTCTCACATGCTTGATTGATCCACAAAGGCTGCCATGTACTAAAAGCAAAAGGCCACAACAAAAATACCCCACAATCCAGAGTATGTATTGTTGAATGCCTGTGTAAAAACTTTACACCGACGGTTGCATAAAAATTAAACTCTAAATCTTAAGCCAAACATTCATCGGAATGACATGATAATGAGTTGAGTATTGTGTTTTTCTTTTGTTTCCAATGCACATCTGTCAGCCCAATGACCTTTGTCTTTCCTCTTAGTAATGTGACTCAGTCATAGATGTATGCATTTTAATTTTAAGAAAAATATTTCCATTTATAACGGCTGATTAACCACCACAGATAGTACTTTCACTCATAACATTTCCTCAATCAAAGCAAAGTACCTCTTTCTAACTTATGTGGACAATGCACAAGCAGCTATTTAGTGTCTAGGACAGAAAGTATGGCACAAAAACATACAGTAAAAGCATAATCATTTCATTCACTTGTAAAATTTGATGCGGATTACCAGACTTTAAATTTACATGCTCCAAGTCTGTAGCTGACAATATAGTTTACAATATCAAACAGGCCAAACTCTAGTTTGCAACATACAGTAAAAGTATATCTTTGAAAAGCAGCTCACATGCTACACTTGGTCAATGAAAGGTGTCAGGTGGAAACTCTTGGTACCTTGCATCCATGCTCTGGTAAAAGGTTATCAGATGCAGCTCTTTTTGGTTTCAACTGCAATCAAAATGGCCAATTGCAGCTATTAGATTCCAGTGTGGTAATGGGTGTAGGTAGCACAAGCATGTGCATACTGCATCAAAATATAAGAGTTTTAAGCCTAACCTTATCCTCAGCACGCTGATAAATATGTCTTAGAAGGATATTTTTGGCTTCATTACTTATCACTGTCAAAAGAAGTTTCATCAACATGTTAGCAAACCCTTAATTAAAAAACACCAGAGACCCTCGAGGGGAAACAGAAAACCCATTGAGCTTGACAGCAAGTGTGGAATCTACATCTATGTCAATAAAAACAGCAAGCAATATTAATCATCTTTCGATCTTTCGCCATTTTCACCCTCACCTTAATAAGCTAAATTTAATATTTTTTAAGTAACATGTTCAATGCATCCAGTTTGGATCCTCCTCCAAAAACATGATTAAGGGAGTAATCTAAAGGAAAGATACATTTTTCAATGTTCAAACAGATTATCAATCAAATAAGTACAGGCAAAGCATTACTACAGAAGTAGAAGATAGTAGTTTTCACTACCTTGATCAGGCGGTGGAAGGGTCCTGCTGTGAGTAGGATGGTATGTGGCTGGTGCCATTTTCTGCATGAAAATAGGAATTTCACCTTAAGAAAACCATTAAAATATATGATACGGTGGTCGATAATATGCCGATGAATAAAAGGAGTAAATGTTGCTTAAAACATTGGTCCCAGAAACATTCATTTAAAAATAGCAAATTTCACTTTCCAAAAGACACACACACAACTCTACAACTTGGTTTATTCCTGACTTGGCGAGACAAACGGTAAGGTAAAACAATGACCTATTCAGTATCTTTATCTTCAAAATCAAATCTATCAGATTTGGACAATCTTAATATTAAGTCAGATGCAATTGATTGGAGGAGCATTTTCCTTAATTATAACATTGTTAAAGAAGTGCCACATAACATAAAGCAAGAATTATGTCCATATTGTGTAAGCAAACTTTTACGCTTCAGCAAATGTAACAAATGAACTCCTCAATGTCAATACTCAACAGATCATTTCATAGGTAATACATATTTTGCTTGCAATTTCATATATTAAAATAGTTCATAGAACAATTTAAGCAAGTTTTTTGAAAGGACAAGAATAACTGAATTCATCAGTAGGTAAAAATTGTGAAAACAATCACATTTTGTGTCAGGGTATCAAGGAAACTGAAATGGCTGAAAATGCAAAGATATCTTTATAATATAAAGGACAAAGTAAGTATTATTTTAGTGTTAATGAAGGATTAATTATTGTTACGATATTGGGCAAGAAAGCTAAATTTTGCATGGTTATTTTGAGGCAAAAAATGATAAGAAATAAAAGGAACGAGAAAATCATCTCATTCTTGGAAATTTTCAAACTTTCAATTCCTTTCTGGTTCTTTTGAAAAATAAATAAATTTGCGAACATACAAAGTGAAAATGATAATCAGAGAAGCTATTGCAATGAAAAGAGATCTTCCCAGAGACAATGCTGCATATAACAATAATGCTGAAGAGCTCAACATTGGGCAGAGTAAAATTGCTCCACACTGTTAGCCTATTAGACTATTACCATTATGAATTATGACTATTGAAGTAAGTCGTAATAATGTCAAAAGATACTCCTCCATGTGATATAAAGAAACAAACTTGAAAACCTGAAGTTTGCAATATCAAGTCCCCCCCAACTCGCCACTCCACATACAAACACACACCCAAGTTATCTACCAGATACCAACTTAAAATTTCATAAATTACTCAAAATTGAAAGCTGGGATTCAAATACGCAAGCGTTTTCACCTAGAAGAAGGTCTTACATTGATGGTTAACAACCAAATTTTGCAATAAAGGAAGAGGGGGGAGGGGGTTAGGAAAAAAAATTGAAATAAGGCAATTCTCTTTTCACTAAGGGTCTGTTCGTGAGTTTGGGAGGGAAAGGGAGGGGAGGGGAGGGGAAAGCTTTGGAAAAAAGAAGGGGGAAAGGGATGGGGGAAGGGAAGATAACCCTCCAAAATCCTCCTCTAGTTCAATTGTTTAGTTCCCCCAAATTGGAGGTTTTTGGAGGTTTTGATTTTGGTTAAAAAATAAGCCTATGCAAGGTGTGGGGGAGTATCCTCCCTTCCTCAATCCCTTTCCCCCCTTGCTTTTTTTCAAAGCATTCCCTTCCCTTCCCCTCCAAAACTCACAAACAAGCCCTAAAATTTCAACAAGGATTAAGGTAAATCGATAGTAGTAATGCAAAAACTCAGGATTATACACAATCTGATTTTTCAATAAGCTATAAAGTGCAAATTTGCATACTAGAATGAGTTCCACCAGGATTGTGAAATATTTACAGTTCTCTTTACTTAAACAACACCAATTCAGCTTCAACTTACAGAAGAACTGGAAGGATCCGAGGGTCGGAACTGGCTGAAGTTGTGAGAGTCATATGATGGCCAATTGCCGAGTACAGACTCCATATAGTGCTGGCTGCTGCTCCAAATTTCAGAGAGACAGACAAATTAACAGAGTGAGGAAACAGGAAGAAAAAGAAGACAACACACAACACTCCACACTATCAGCAGCTGTTGCAAGTAGTTTATTCAACTTCATATGCATGCACTCAGTATATAAAACATCATTTTTCCTTGTCCTAACACCAAATTCCTAACCTGATTCTAAACCACTTGCAGAAAGATTATACTTATGGATAAGGGAGTTTCCAACTTTAATTGTATAACATGGATAAGTTAAAATTTCAATTTCATTATACAAAATGGAGAAACTCTGATATTAGAGAGGGCCAGAAACCCAAGAAATAAGTAACTTTCTCATTTGTAACTTTCCAATGTATGAAAAATCATAAATTTCTGGAGAATCAAATGATCAATGAAGATTAATAAGCTTCAATATGCACCATGAATTCATCAGCAAATTCACATTAAGAACTAAAGCCAAAATATATGAGCAAGTAACAAATAATAAAAAACAAACAAATCTATTCCACCAATTTGCAAAACATGAAAAAAAAAAGGGAAAAAAAAAAAGAACAATGAGAAAAGTGAAAACCCAATACGAAAACATCAAAACAATACCAAAGGAACGATCAAAGTAGAAAACACTTAATTACCTACGGTTGTCAGTGTTGGATATGAAACAAAAACATCAAAAAAATGGCAACAGTCTCAGTGTCAGGACTCACACATGAGCTTATGAATCCTCAGTATCGGTGGTTATATCAGATCTCTCCGGAAGGTCCTGACTTTATGAGCACTACCATAACAAGCTATTCATTAAAAGGATGAAAATGCCACCCACTACTCTCAACCCACACTATTCATTCACTGTTTGTGTTGTGTTCTCTCTGGAATTTCAACATGGGATGGGTTTTCTTATACTTGTGTAAGGGTTATTTTGGGCCTTCAGATCTCTCAGTCACACAGACAAACTTATGTAACTTTAAGTTTAATCTTGATAATAGTCCATGTATGGTTTAATAATCCAAATTTGTTGTTCTCATGTAAAATGCTTTTCTCATAATCAATAAGCTTCGACATAGTTAATAGATAGCTAGGCTCCTTAAATATGATGTCAGGGGTTCGACTCTGGCCGTAGGTACGAAAAAGACTTTGTTGGGAGAGGTAAAATCCACATCGATGATCTTTACGCCTCTATAGGGATTAGTCTCTTGCTAGCCCTTTGTGCAACAACAAAATAAAAATAAAAATTCTCACTATAAATATCCCTATAAATATACTTATCCATTATCATGCTCAATGACATCTCTGGGCTTTCTTACCCTGTCTGGTTAATGAGTATCTATTGTTTCTTTTCTTTTGAGCTTAGGCCTATTCTTGTAAAAAAAAAATGTCCTTATAAACACACACACATATATATATATATATATAAATCTTAAACAATTTATTTTTTTCATTTCAAATTTCATGTTTTGTATACTTTAAAAAATTATTACTTGTCCAGAAAAAAGGATCTATAACTCTTATTTATTTATATTCTTTATTAGTCTTTCATAACATGTTAAAAAATTAAAATTGGATCCATGCTTATAAAAAAAAATGCCAGCAACATACTCTTTAATACTTTCTTTTAAATTAACATAAAAAAATACTTTCTTTTAAACACTCACTTTTTTTTTTGGTAACCATGACATAGGTACGAAGTATCTATCACCGTTAGCAGTGACTAATCTCCATCAGGGAACCTGTTGGGCACACAAGATGGGTCCTTCCCTCCCAATCAGGTTTTCTCCATACATAAGAGTCAGGATTCGAACCCACATGCTCTTTTATTGGTTGAAATTGATGTGAATCCTACAAAATTCAAGTGCCCCCACATGAATTAGTTGAACCCATTTTCAAAATAGTGGAACCCATATGAATTTCAACCGATAGTAGTGAGGGTATATTGAAAAGAAAATATTTCAGAATGTCTTGATAGTACTCCTAAAAAAAAAAAAAAAAACTAAAACATCCATGGCTCCATGATATCCAGTCTGGTAGCAACCTCTTGCAAAAGACAGCAACAAAAACTTCGATAATTGGGCTCGATTCCTCAATGGTTTTTTGTTTTGGGTTCCCCTCAAGTTGTGTGGGGTCGTAGATCATAGAATTACATGTGTGAGGTGTAGGTAGCAGCCCCAAGTAATAACCCACCTAACAAAAGGTCTCGTCAGTTTAAATACAAGCTAAAGAAACATATAGATACACATGATGTAATTAAAGTATAAATATAAAAAAATCCCCAATAAAACATCAGACTTAATTTATTTATTTTTTTGATAAAATAAAACATCATACTTTTTTTTCTTACAAGGCATTTCTATAAGATATATGCATCCAAGTTATCCAACCTTTGGGCCTGATGAGGAAAATTTACAAGCGAAACAGACCTGGCCCAACAGTTAAACACTGAAACCAACTTATTGGCTATTGAGATTGGGAGAGAGAAGTGATTGTCAAATATCTCCAAACAATCCCTAATCATCCAGCTCAGCACTTGCCCCATGAAAACCACATGACTTTCCTAAATCAGTCACACTGAAAATACAAACCCTCACCCACCTTTTTTTTTTTTTTTTCACCCTTCTTTCCAATTCGGCAATTCCCACCCGACACCTCCTTCTATAAATACCAAACACGCCTTAATCCTTATTCCTGCATTCAATTCTTCCGTTTCAGGTCTCAAAAGAAAAAAACCACCACAAACAAAAACAAAAAACCGATGTGGAAAAAAAAAATCTCTCTCCACTCCCAAACCCTAGATACATAAAAGATCTATATAGCACTCAGATCTATAATCTATATATATACACACATAAAAAGAAAAACGAAATCAAAAACATAAACGACAATCAGAAAACGATGTCTGATGCGTTTTGCAGCGACTGCAAGCGGCAAACGGAGGTCGTTTTCGATCATTCCGCCGGGGACACGGTGTGTTCGGAGTGCGGCCTTGTTCTCGAGTCTCACTCCATCGATGAAACCTCCGAGTGGCGAACCTTCGCGAACGAGTCGGGCGATAACGACCCGGTCCGTGTTGGTGGGCCCACCAACCCGCTCCTCACCGACGGTGGCCTCTCCACCGTCATCGCCAAGCCTAACGGCGCCTCCGGCGAGTTCCTCTCGTCGTCGCTCGGACGCTGGCAGAACCGTGGGTCCAACCCTGATCGCGGATTGATCCTCGCCTTCAAAACAATCGCCACCATGTCTGATAGGTAAAGATGCTGAATTATGCGTTTTATGTCGTAAATTGAAATTTCGATTTTTGTTTAGGTAATATATGTTTAGAATTCAGCTCAATTTTATTTGGATCAGTAGCATGTTATGCAATCGATTGAGTTATGTAATTGAAATTGCGATTTTTTGTTTAGATCATATAGGTTTTAGAATTCAGTTCAATTCGGATAAGCTGCACGTTTTATGTCGTAAATTGACATTGCGATTTTTTGTTTAGATCATATATGTTTTAGAATTCAGCTCAATTTAATTTGGATCAGTTGCATGTTATGTAATTATTTAGTGTGTGTTAGGTTTTTTATTGGGAAGGGTCTCAAACTCTAGCTTTTTGGCCAAACGGGCATTTGGGTCCTGAAAATATGATTTGGATTGTTTATGAAAGAAAACTTTTTATGGGAAGAAAAAGTGTTGAAAGGCCGATTTTTTTTTAATTTTTTTTTTTTGTAAAAGGACTATTTTTCTCTGAGATTTAGATATTTTTTTTGTTTCATAAATTACACACACCAAGCTCCTTGAGGTTTATGCTATTATTACACTTACACCCTGAATAGAGATAGATCATTAGATTGAAATAACACCGACCTTCACTAAAACTAATTGAGTGTAACATTTGAAACAAAAGGGGTATTAGATGTAGTTAAGCCTTACCTCAAGAGTGATTGGTGTCATTTTCCCTTTTTTTGTCTTCATAGGTGGCGTTAAATGACATCGGTGGCAAACAGTTCTGATAAAAAAAAATGACATCGGTAGCAAGGAATTAGGAATTGGTTAGGTCAGTTAGTGTTCGAGTATTTCATGATAGGAAACTCAAACGCTTTTTATGGATTTGATTTGTGGCTTAATTAAGTGTGGTTAATTTTCATCTTTTTGATTGAGTGAGACAATTGAGGAATTGGCTGATGTGGCTGATAAAATTTCAGGTTGGGACTCGTTGCAACCATCAAGGTAAGGCGTGTTCTCATCTGGGATATACTCCGGCATCTGTTTAATCATTACAGGATAAGTTTGATGAACCTACATTTATATGTATGCACTGAATGTGATCATTGTGATTGACTATAGGCATGGAAGCTCAAACCCTAAGGGACCATTTCCTTTGATTCCAATTTCACGTTTTCATTAATAATTGCAAAAATGTTACATTGTTTTCATTTTGTTTCTTGTTTTCGTAGATTTGTACAGGAATTTTCAATTGTTAATTAAAATAGGAATCTGGAAATAAAGCAAACAGGCCTTTAAGTTTACTAAAATAATATTATCCATTTATTATTGTAACATTTGTTAAGTTAGATACTATTTGACACATCATTGTTTGATATCATTGGACCTTTAACCTCCCTTGAGAAATTCATCATGCATGGTGTGGAACTGCTGGGAGCCAAACACAATGACTACTTTTTGAAAAATTATATGAATGGTGTAAAATTTATCCTTTTAAGTTCACAGTGCTAGAAACTGGTGAAATTGTCCCGGCATCCTGTTTAAAACAAGGATATTCAAGCTTGTAATTTGTAAACGATGTTTACATACTTTGCGTTGTGTCAATTGCACCTTTGAACTGTTTGGTTTTGCTTTCTTATCTTCAACTTCTGTTTTCTTGTGAAGTTAGTATTTGTATTATGTTACTTTATCAATTTTTTTGAAGGATCGGGCTAATGAGATATATAAGCGGGTTGAAGATCAGAAGTCTAGTAGAGGAAGAAATCAGGATGCACTATTGGCTGCTTGCCTCTACATTGCTTGTCGACAAGAAGACAAGCCACGCACTGTAAAGGGTACATCCTATGGTTCTTTTAACATATGGGTGCTTCCCAATTTACCTTTTCCTATTTAAATGAGCTTCCCTGAATCTATGGATTTCAAATAGAAATTTGCTCTGTTGCCAATGGAGCCACAAAGAAGGAAATTGGCCGAGCAAAAGAATACATTGTGAAACAACTGGGTCTGGAGAAAGGTCAATCTGTGGAGATGGGAACAATACATGCTGGGGACTTTATGGTGAGTTTCCTCTGTTGACATGAAGCACTTATCTTAATCAATGAGTAAGCTTACTCCCATTAAATCTTATTTTTGTATCACTAACACTTTTTTCACCTCAATCTTCAGAGGCGATTTTGTTCTAATCTTGGTATGAATAATCAAGCTGTTAAAGCTGCTCAAGAAGCTGTTCAGAAATCAGAAGAATTTGATATAAGGTAAATTTTAGTTTGTTTCGCATTCCTTAGAGATTGAAAATATGAAATGTATGTTCACTGCAAAAGTTTGGTATGTTATATTGTTTACTCTTTCATACTAATACAAGATATGGTTAATTATCGATGATTATGAATTCCAAAACCTATTCCCTTTGAGAACGAGGTGATGGGTGTGATTATGGATAAAAAACCTTTGGGTTTTACAAGATGTGCTCTGCATTTGTGTGGGGATTGGAAACTCTGAGGGGTGTGTGGATATGTGTGTGAAGGGGTAACTACGAGGACTGTGGAGTGTGTGCCATGTGTGAGAGAAGTGGAAACTCTTAGGATTGTGTTTTTGTGATATGTGAAGACTGAAGACTCTGAGGTGGTACATGAGGATATGGTCGAGGATTATAGAATTATCTTTGAATTTAAACTCCTTTTTCTTTAACTATGAATAAGGCAAAAGGTGAGTTATGGGTTCAAAACTTCTGTTGGACTTGTATACACCGCATCTTTGTGGTACACATGTAACTGGGTTACTCATAATCCTAAAATTTCGGGCAGTGACTTTTGAAGGACATAATTTATTGCATTGCCTTTGGCATGGATCCTCACTACTTTTTTAGGTTTCCTTATCATAAACTTGTATTCTATTCCACTTTGCCTTAATGTTGCACGAATCAGCTCTATTTTTTTTTCAATCTTCAGATAAATGCTGTTATATTCTGATGATTGATACTGATAACATCTTTAACTTGCCAGGAGGAGTCCGATATCAATTGCTGCAGCAGTTATATACATCATAACTCAACTTTCAGATGATAAAAAACCTCTTAAAGGTCTGTACCACTTCTTAGAGGGTAGCATGAGATTTGAAGGCATGAAATACAAATATATTGATTGTTTGTAAAAAATTCTCTCTCCTATTTCACCGATTTGGTGAATTATAAATTGGAATTAAATTTGATTTCGAATAATTTCTTAAAAAGATATTCATAATGCAGCTTTTAGTGCATCAAATTTTTTATTATTGGAGTTAGCTGTTGTGCATTGCATACATATATCTGACTTATTATGTTAGTGCAGATATATCAGTTGCCACAGGAGTTGCAGAAGGAACCATTAGGAACTCCTACAAGGATCTTTATCCCCATGTTTCAAAAATAATACCAAACTGGTATGCAAAGGAAGAGGATTTGAAGAACCTTTGCAGCCCTTGAGTTGTAGAGTAAAACAATAGCGGCCATATCTAAGAACTTAGATGGAATTGGAGCATTCTGTTTTGGAAATACTGAACTGTTCTATACTTCTATTTAAAATGAAAATACCTTTTTTGTTACTGCTATTTTTTTTTCTTTTTGGCATTCCTTGCAATCAACTGCACCATTGATCTTGGTTCACCCTCCTAATTTGAGTATTATAGGGGACAGGCACCATTCATATATACAATTTGCTCAATCTCGATCGATGAAAGAGTTTATGTTGTACAAGCGTTGAAATCACCAATTCATCAATTATTCTCTTTTTTATTGTCGTTGCCTCTTGATATGGATTCGCCATTTCGTAACTTCTTAGATTTACTTAAATCCGACTCTGGGTAGAAAACTAGTTAAGCTTCAAACTGCTTCACTGTGTACTTGTATGCTAGGAATGTGAAGAGAATGAAAAATGTTCCTCCCTAAGGTCATGGGGTCTTTGGCAGAATTGACAACTCTTTTTTTTCTTTTTCTTCTTAGTGCATCGCAATTTTTTGCACATCAAATGTGAAAGCTCAAAGGAGCTGCTTCTGCGTCGCGTCCCATGGACGTGGTTCCAAACACTGCATTATTTTGTTTGATGTGGGAAAAGGGGTGTTTTCACAACAGTGATGGGCTTTTCTAAGAAACTTATCGATCTTTGAAAATTGAAATCAAATGAATCTGCCACGTCCTGTGGTCTGTCATGCATAAAAGTAGTTTTTAGCTCTATTTGTAGTAATTTGATGATTTGATCAGCCACTTTACAAGCTTCACTGCAGTAATGGATGTCCTGCACCAATTCTTGTTGCCTTGTTGGATCAGAAGTCTTTAATTATAAATCGAAATTCTATGGATGAAGTTTAAGGATTGGAATTGAGTTCAATGGGTGCCGAATTGATAAAATAATGTTTTCTTATCTCTTGACATGTCATTTATAAACTTTGCTGCGTTATTACAGATTTACAGTAGATGCAAGTCATTCTCCGTTGCTAAGTATCCGCGTTCTGATTTTTTATTAGTGGGTACAACCTAGAAGCCAGTAAATTTACGTTCTAATTTTAAAACGAAGGAAGAAAAGTTAATAAATTGGATAAAAAAAAGGTATAATCTTTAGGGGTCTGTACAGTCTAACTTGCAAGGGTGGTGCATGGGTAAGTCTAAGATACTCCCCACTCAACAATTAAATTAACCATTGATTTATTATTAAAAATTTACCAATCATTTTTATATAATAAATCAATGATTTTAAAGTGTGGAGGATCCATCTCCAATATTAGTTTGAAGGATTGAGTAAAAAGTTGGGGTGCACACAACTTTAATTTTGAACCATTGATTTAGCCTTAAAATATATTAAAGGTTAGAATTTTATATTTGAAAACATTTACACCGGTTAATTAATATATCCAAAACATTTTCAAAGTATCATATTAGCCCCTCACTCCCATCCCACCCTTGCCAACATACCCTTCTGAAATGCAAGTATTCGAAGATGGGTTTTGCAAGTAATGTAGAACTATTTCGGGTTTGAAATGATGTTAATGTTAAACTGAAGGACAATGGGAATGAGGATGAATATGAGAATAACATGATCTTTGGATATTTTTTAATTTTTTAAAAAATTGGTAATATATTAGGTAAAATCAAAGGATGTACCATGCAACCTCCAATGCAAGGGTGCATATATAGTATAATCAACCTTCAAACAAACTAGCAAAGGGATCAAGGCCCTTGGTAGAGGTTGGGGACGATATATTGTTTTTTTTTTTTTTTTTTGGGGTTAACAACGATATAATGGTTTTGAAATGTTTTATCTTTCACGTGCGATTCTATCTTCAATTCCATGTATATCTAGAGAGTGATATAATTGGAAACATCTTGTATGTCACCTTTGGTTGATTGAACGGGGAAGGAACATGTTTGGGTTGCTATATGAAAATAGAATGGTGATTCCTCAACATGTGAGAAAATTAATGGAAATAGTCATTATGTCCCATAAAATAAAATGAATATAAATATCCCTTACCATTAGATAATTGAACGTTGAAGATCATTTTCTTTACACTTCATGTTTCTTGTTTTTTAGAGGGGAAAAAAAAAACGGAAGAAAGTATGTATTGAAAATTGTATTCCTTTTGTTTTATTACTCAAAAACCAAATGGTGCAAAAATGTGTAATATCGTTGTTGTTCCAATTAATTAACTTGTACTATGACCACTCTATTGTTGCTGTCACGATGTTTCCTCGCCACCACCATAGGCCATAGCTATCACCATTGCTTCACTTTCGTAGTTACCAATGTCGGTACCCCTCTATCAATTTGCTTCCATCACTATTCACTAGTAATAGCTACACAATTTCTTTGCCACATTAATTTGCCTTTATATCATCATCATGGTTACGTCATGATTGTTAATGTTAGGGTCTACTCCTAGTCCTAGTGTAACACAGTAAGAATGAGTTGTATGACTATTTCGAAATTCTTAAAATCAATTTTTAATGCATCATTTATTTGTAAAAGTAATATAAATTCTTTTTTCTTGACCTTCTTAAACGGGCGACTCTTTCTCTCTTTGACATGTATGGGTTCAGAATATCCCTTAATACTCTTTTCATATATTTTTGCTTAACGAAAAAAAAAAATATTAGTGTAATTCTTTAATCACATTAATAAAAACATTATACCTCCACTCCTGTTACTAAAGCATGCATCAATATTACATTCTTACTTGGTCTTCTAGGAGTGCTTCGCAGGACTGATTTAGTTGTGTTGATAATGTGTCCCTCAACCATGTAGTCTGGTTATAAAAGTTTTTGTGGCTTTGGTCTTTGTACTTTTGGTTGAAGTCCTACATTGTTTGATCTCTGTTTCTTTGTTTTATGTTGTTACTATATATGGGTATGGATACCCCTTATACCCTTCTTAATACATCTTTTGCTTATTAAAAAAAATGTGTTTGGGGAGAGAAAGAGTGACATCCTTGAAATTGAAACATTTGAAACCAATACATTGCTTCAATCACTGACATTGCCTTTAGCATTCCCTTATTATCACCCTTGTCATTATCTCTATTTTCCGTCGCACATGCTTTTTTTAGTTATTTGATGAACCATCGTTAATTAATAGTGCAAAAATATTGTATATAGTAATATTGTCATTGATCGAGGAAAATATCCTCTTCACATCTTTTTTTCAAATGAGAAATGGAGATGTAATGTAGATAATGGTGAAGACTATGATTCACCACCAACTAAGTGGTACATCCATGTATCACTCAAGTGGCAAAATTGCCACTTGGGTGGTTTTATTTTCAACAAATTTCATCTGGTCAAAGGGTTAAGGTACTTACTTATGTATTTGCAAAATAAGATGTTGCATTTTCATATTTGCATAAAGACCTTTTTTTCTTACTTAATACGAAAAAAAGATTATTTGAAATTTTATTATTAAAAAAAAAAAAATTTGTTGAAAGAAAAAATAAAATCTAAGTAAATCTTAAGTCACCAAAATTTGTTTCTTGACTAGATAAAAAGATCGTCTAACATCTTCTTTTTATACTTTGTTAACTTGTTTTTCTACTTAAATAATTTATACAATTAAATGTAGGTAGCACACTTTATGGAGTTAACAAAAAAAGACAAACACAAAAAAACTAAATTAAAATACAGACTTTAAATAAAAATCTAAATTATTATATTTGAGATCCTTATGTGCAAACCCTAAGCAAATATAGTATTTAGACACTTTGACCAATACAAAGAATATTGTAAAGTCAAACCGCCCAAGTGGTGGCAAATCTGGTGGTCCATATTTTGCCACTTGGGTGGTGGGTGGTGCACCTTAGACAACATCGTAGATAATACAACATAATGAAGAATATCATACTAACGAGTATCCTAAGGACATTAGTTAATGATTCTAATTAAAGCAAGTTTTTATTGAAAAACTAAAGGCTTAAATAAGCTTTTGGTCCCTAAAAAGTCCAAAGTTTAGGAATTAGTCCCCGCCGTCAACTAGTTCCGTTTTCTGCTGACGTGGCTAACGGAATGCCATGTCAGCAATGTCACGTCATCCACGTGGCGTTAAGTTTGCCACGTCAGCAGGGACTATTTCCAAAAAAAATGAAAATACAGGGACTAAAACCAAAATTTGTGAACTTTGGAGGGACTAAAAACTTATTTTAACAAAAAAATATTCTTAGAGCAATCAAACTGGAATAAAAAATTACATTGATACCCTTGAGTACTAGAAATCGTACCAGATGAAGGGATTTGTCAATTTGAAACCTGTGGCCCTAATGTATGATTTCTTTTTATTTTCTAGCCAAATTTTGGAGCAAGTCAGACAAAAATAAGAAATTACCTCGATACCCTTCAGTACTAGATATATCATACAAAATGAAGGAATTTAACAATTTTAACCATATGGTCCATAATGTATGAATTTGTTTCTATTTTCTTGCCAAATTTCATAACAAGTCGTGCAGGAAAAGGAAATTAGCTCGGTATCCATGTACTAAAAATCATACCAGATGAAGGAATTTGACAATTTAAACCATGACAAAACTTGGCTAGAAAATAGAAACAAATCATATATTAAAGCCATAGGTTCCAGATTTGTTGGGAACCAAAGTGGTTTTGGTTAAATAATCTCTTAAGTTTTGATGTTAACAAAAAGGTTAAATTTGTATGGCAAAGTTGTGTTGAAAGACTAACTCGTCTATTCTAGCTTGCAGAATTGTCCTAAGTATAGCTAGACGAGGAAACTGAGCATAAGTTTCTTAAAATAGCTTTAAGAGAATATTCGGGGATATCGAGGTAGTTTCTTGTCCCTGGACGACTTGGTGTGAAAAATGGCTGGAAAATAATTTTTTTGTTAAAATAAGTTTTTAGTCCCTCCAAAGTTCACAAATTTTGGTTTTAGTCCCTATATTTTTAATTTTTTTGGAAATAGTCCCTGCTGATTAGAGGCGGCAAAATGGGCCGGGCCGACCGGGCCGGGCCGGATAAGCCCTATGAATTATATGGCTTGGGTATTAAAATCTGAGCCCATTTTAATTTTGGGCCTTTTTGGCCCTACCCGATGAAGCCCGAACCCGTATCGGACCAGCCCGCATCGGGCTCGGGTAGCCCAGTCACTTTTATATGTTTTATTTTTATTTAACTAAAAAATAAAAAAATTGAAAAAATGAAGAAAAAAAAAAGGTCATAGATGTCCTATCTTATTGGAAGGAAAGAAGTCATAAATGTCCTGATCTTACAAGGATGGCTTGTGATATATTGAGCGTTCCGATAACAACTGTGGCATCAAAATCGGCTTTTAGCATTGGCTCTCGAGTTTTGAACAAGTATAGAAGTTCTTTGCGGGATGAAACGGTTTAAGCTCTCTTGTGCACCCGTAGTTGGTTACATAGTTTTGTTGGTAAGTTTTTTTAAGCTTTATCATTTTTAGGATTTAAAATCAAGTCATTGATTTATATAAAAATTCATAACAAAGTCTATTTTTTATTTTAGATTATGATAATGAAGATGATGATGATGATGAGCAGGAGGCCATCAATTTTGAAGATGTAAAGCTTTCACAAGGAGGTTTAAATGTCAATGTTGATGCCAAAATATAGGATTTTAAATATATCATTGTTACTGTTGGACTTTCTTTGTTATTTGTGAAGTTTATTTTTATTGGACTTTTTTATTATCTCTATTGTTGGACTTTTTCATTGTTTCTATTGTTGGACTTGCTCATATTTTGATGTTCTTATTGGACTTTAAATATATCTCTATATAAACTCAAGGAGCTTGACTTTAAATATATCTCTATATGAATTTAAGGAGCTTTTTTGTTTCATATGGGAACTAATTCTGAAGTTCTCTTTTACAACATTGAATCATTGATTATGATTATTATATTTTCAATCATGTCCTGATGTTTTCAATACAAACAATTAGGTTGATTGAAAATAAAAATGTCCTGGTCCACACATATACACAATGCTATAGCCTATAGTCACTTTTAGGAACTTCAAAATAAAAATGATTGAAAATAAATTTTTTTAGCGAAAAATGCCAGGCCAGCCCGCATAAGCCCACAGCCCACGTAGGGCTGGGCTTGGGCACCTATTTTGCAGCCCATATTGATTCTGGGCCTTTTTGGCCCGGCCCTATAAAGCCCTAGCCCGCATAGGGCTAGCCCACGATGGGCCGGGTAGTCCATTTTGCCACCTCTACTGCTGATGTGGCAAACTTAACGCCATGTGGATGACGTGGCATTGCTGACGTGACCTCCGTTAGCCACGTCAGCAGATAACGGAGGGGAATTGACGGCGGGGACTAATTCCTAAACTTTAGAAAAAGTGAGGATGAAAACCTATGAAAAAAAAAGTAAGAGGACTAAAACCAAAAAACGGAAACTTTTCAGGGACCAAAAACTTAATGAAGAATATCATACTAACGAGTATCCTAAGGACATTAGTTAATGATTCTAATTAAAGCAAGTTTTTATTGAAAAACTAAATATAACACTTATCAAAATATTGAATGCATCACTTCTCAATAAAAATTTTCTTTTATTAGTTTCTTAATCAATGTTCTTTGGGCACTCTTTAACATTCTCAAATCATTTATTTCCTAAAAAACATAGTAATGACCAATGGTGGAGAGGATATTTTCTTTGATTTTAAGAGTAGTTCTTAAACTTATACGCACTTCTTCGCATTTCTTTGACCCTTTTTCTGTTCACATAATTTCAATAAGGTAAATGCTAACAAATGTCCTAATTAAGAAATCTAAAAAGTAAGCTTTTATGAAAAATTGTGTATTCAATATATTAAAAAGAGATATACTTAACATTTTAATGAATAATTATCGAAAAATGCTAACGAATGCCCTTAATGTTCCTTAGAAAGTTTGCATAGAAAATTGATGTATTTAATATCTGAGAAAATAAAATGCTTAGTTTTTCGATGAATATATAATCAAAGCAAAAGAAGACCAATTCCTAAGTGGTTTTGGCATGATATATATCCATGCCCTATGCCTTAAAATAAAAGATAATGCTAGCAAGTGCAATTAGAGCATTGTTTAAGAAATCAAGAAAAGAAATTTTCTATAGAAACTGGTGTATTTATCATTTCGAAAAATATAATACTTAATTTATCAATACAAATTTTCCTTTTATGAGTTCCTTAATCAATACCCACAAAGTACTCGTCTAGGGATGGGAATTTGGACCCTACCTTATGGGTATCCGCAAAAAAATACCCATAACAGGTAAGGTAATTACCCGCTCAATGGGTATGAGCTCGGGTATGAGTAATTACCCGCAAACAAGAGAGGGTATGGATGCAGGTACGAGTATTCTAGTACCCACCCGCCTATCAATTTTTAAGAATAAAATTAATGTAAAAGTTATAAACATTGGGCTCATTAGGCCTTATCCCTTTCCGGACTTACAAGTTCATGAATTTATTGTTTTTGATGTTTATTGTGATATTTACTTCTTTTGGATGTTTTAGATGTTTTTATTTAGTTTAATACCTTGGTTTGTAATATTTCATGAGTAGATTTAAAAGATCTTTGGATGATTTTCAATTGAGTTATAATGTACTTTATGTTTTTTTTTATTTTTTTTCTTAGTTAAAGTGCGGGTAGCGGGTGCGGGTCTGGATACTTAGATACCCAGAGAATATGGATAAGGATACTAAAATTGCTACTCATACAGTTATGAGTAAATTTTTTAAACACGAATATGAAAACGGCTACTATAGTATCCTGTACGACCCTCTCCATTACCATCCCAATACGAGCGAGTCCCTGAAATAAAATCTGGCTGGCACCACCTCATCGTAACTACAATTATTGTTGTTCCAAATTCAAAGCACCCTAAGCCGTGGGCCAGTCACAAAAGAGGTTGTTATCTTTGTAGCTAGGTACTTTGAAGAGAAGATTATTAAAAAACGTAAATTATGTGAACAATAGCCTCATAGTTTTTTTTTTTTTTTTGGGACGAAAATAGCATAACAGCTTCTTTTTTGTTTTGTTTTTTTTTTACGAAAATAGCCTAATAGTTAAAGAGCGCAAAAAGATATTTCAATAATTAATTATAAAGTAAAATTATAAAAAAAAAGTTTAGATTAAAATAATATTATTGTGTTAGAAAATTAAATAAATAAATACATCAATGAAATTAATAGAGAAAAAGACTAAAAAAAAAATTATAGCATGAGAGTTGTAAAGACTAGGGATGGCAATGGGTAGGGTATTATAGTACCCTTCCCCATACCCGTGTTTGGAAAAATTACCCATATCCGGAACAGTGCCCGCGTGGGTAGCAACTTTAGTACCATTACTCGTACCCATTGGGTACCTAAGTACCGGTACCCGCATCCGTTACCCGCACTTTAACTGTTTAAAGGCAATAAATAACAAAAAGAACATTATAACAATAAAAAAACGATACAAAAATCTTTTAAATCTACTCATAAAATATTATAAATCAAAATATTTAAAAAGATAAAAACAACAAAAAATGAATTATAGATGTAATTAGGTTTAGAAAGTTAAGAATCTTTAGATTAATTTTGGTTTTAAAATTTCTATTATAGTTAAAATTTTATATATTTTAATATAAATAAATAAATAATTATATATACATATACATTTGTGCGAAAATGGGGCGGGGTGGGTACCATAGTACCCGTACCCGCAACCATATTCATTTAATTTTACAGGTAATTACCCGTACCCAGACCCTTATCTATTGTGCGAGTAATTACCCTACCCATTATGGGTAATTTTTATCTATACCAAATGGGTAGGGTATAAATTGCCACTGCTACTCAAATTAACAAGAATAATATCAACTCACACATTAAAAGAAGAGTACATAAATGTGTTTTTCACAACCAACGAAGGTTGGTACAGTTGGTAAGGATACAGCTCATAACCCACAAGGCTGTGAGTTCGAATCCCATTACCGATGTGGGGATATCATTGGTGGGTAATCTGTAAGTATCTTTGTAAACGATTTTTGAGCCATGATGCTTGTCATGACCCTGATGAATCCCCAGGATCCAACTCACATAAAATTTTTCTTATTAAAATTGCTTTTGCATAAGTATCGGCACCGATCAAAATGAATTGTTTTCTAAGACGGATTTTGTGGAACTTTGTGACTTTTTAGTGATTTTTTAGTAACAAAAAGTCTTACCTTAATACATGAGATTTCTCAGACTTCTCCATTCTTATTTCTCTTCACTTATGCCTTCACCTCTCCCCTCCATCCCCCTCTCTCTCTCTCTCCTCCCTCCATCTCTCTCCTTTCTCCCCCTCCCTCCCTCCCTCAATCTCTCTCCTTTCTCCCTCTCTCCTTTCTCCCCCTCTCTCTCCCGTCTTCCCCCACGGTTGTCGTTCAACCCAACATAAGTTACCAAATAACTTTAGAGTGCGTTTCTTACGGATTATTTGACCAAAAAAAATCACTTTTTTAATTGAAAAAATATTTGTAATGAGTTTGATTGTGTTTATTTAAGTTTTTCATCAAAATCATTCTTTAAAAAAAAAAATCATTTTTAAGGTTAAAATCAGAAGCTATAAGATATTGCAGGTAATGGTAATGACCCTCAAAATGGAAATGAATTGATCAATCTTCGTCATGCATCCTTGAGGAATGTGATCGAGAAGATATTTCAGATTTTTAAATCGCGGTTCACAATTTGTAAACCAACGCCTCCATTTCTATTTAAGACACAAGCAGAGCTTGTGTTAGCATGTGTAGCACTACATAACTTCCAGTAAAGAATATCGTTCTGATGAATTTCCAATTGAACCAGTAGACGAATCTTCATCTTCAATATCACCAGCTAATGCAGACAATAATTTTGAAACCTATTGGTCAAACCCCGAACATGAATGAGAAGATGCTAATGCTTGGAGGGCTTGCATGACTTTAGATATGTGGAGAAATGCAACTTAGGAGGACATGAAGCTACATCGATTTGACTATTAATTAAAATATTAGAAAAATTGTACTGGGTTTTACTTTTTTTTTATTATATTATTCATTTCTTTGTTATTTTTTTATTGGCTCTTGTAACTTTGAATGTTTGTTACAAATTCATCTATTCCTTTCTAATCTTATAAATCCACATAGTCCATTCAAATCTTATAAAGTCTTATGATATAAATCCATTAAAATCCACACATGAGAATTTTGATTATAACAATGTTTTTAAAAAAAAGTCTTTTTAAAATCTTATAAGTCATTACATTCCTCCTAGTCTTTTTAAAAATCCGCAAGTTTTTTTTTTTTTTTTTTAAATCCGCAAGACTTTTCAGGCCAAAACAATCTTTTAGAATCTCAATCCAATAGGTGGTTCTTACATGAGTTCTTATTTATAAGAACTGGTTCTTAAAAATTCACCCATTGGAGATGGATGACCAGGATGATCCTAAATGCCACCATGTAGAACGGTTCTACCGTAGAACCGTTCTTGCCAAAAAAAATTGTTTTCCAAGAAAATTTTATTGAAATAAATATAAATATAAATATAAATAGAAGTATAAATAATAAGTGGGGTCAATTGTGGGACCCACTTAAGAACAACATGAGTTCTTTCTTTGGAGTGAAAAAAGGGGTTGGGTTCTTATATCCCATGTGGCATCTATGGACCCATAAAATGATAGATAAGAACCAAAATATGGTTCTACCATTGTGGACAACGGAAGAACATCACTTTGGTTCTTAACTCTCATTTTGTTGGGCCATTAATGCCACATAAGATTTAAGAACTTTCGTATATTTTCACTCCAATGCAAGAACCATAATTTGGGTTATTAACATACTTAAAATATAATTATAATTTTTAGAAAGCATATCGTATATCCAATAGTGTATTTACTTCTTAAGTTTTAGTTTTGATATTGCCTGTGATCACAACTACAACTATTGAAAGGAATTTCCCTTCAACGAATTTTGTGAAAAATCAAATGTGCAACTGTATATGAGATGAATTATTGAATGATTATTTGGTCACATACTTAGAGATATATATTTTTGATAGTGTTGAAGTGTCTTCAATGTTTTGGGTATGCGATGATATAATTTTGTAATCTTTAATTTTTGGCTTAACGATAATGTTGTCATTATTTTATCTCTTATATATGGATTTTTTTTGCAAAAAAAATAATCTATAGTATAATCCTGTTCTCACTGGTCAAAATTCCTGAGTCCGTCCCTGAACATGGTGATCCAACCCCCAAGGACCTAGCTAGAAGATTTCGAACTTTGAATATTTTTAATATGTATATACTCCAATTCTAAACCTTTATAATGTATCTGCCGATCGATCCATATCTAGCAGCATTTTTGTGAATCTATAATGTTTGCGTATGAATTATGAATGATTGTCACTATCAATTTGAAGCAAAATGGAACTAAAACTCTCAACTATATAGCAGCATTATCGAAACTACGATTGTCCATTCATAGAGGAGGAGGAGGATAGCCACGTGAGAAGACTGCATATATACTTATACTTGGCTAAAAACAATAGCACGTTGAATCGCTGCCTTTTTCTGCCATCTCTTATATTTTCCATGAATAAATGATACGATTTTTGTATAATCTATTATTGTAATAATCGATTATAATCATAATCTGTTTCTGTTTGGGTATATTTGCTGAAAAACGATTTTAAGATAATCTATTTTTGTTCCCTAAACCCTAATACTTTATATAGTAATTTACGAAAAAGGGTATTACGTTATTTGTTTATAATATTTGGTAGAAAAATGAATAATATTTGTTTTTTTTATATTAGAATTTTTTTTTTTTTGATATCTTGTAAAAACAAATATAAAGACCAAACCCAGCAAGCCAACACACAAGTTTCATACAAAATAGCAATTGAACGGCAAACTAAATAGCAAGAAGAAAAAGGAAAATGGTCATACGAACCCGGTGATTGGGGGAGGCGTGGGGTTATTACGGGAAATGGAGTGTCAATGCAAGGATAATCAAAAATAATTTCATCTAACAGTCCTCCCTAAGAGATGGTCATAAAACAGCATTTTTTGGTTAAAAAAGTCTTTTTTTAAAAATAAACTACTTACCCAAACATAAATGATTATTCACAAAACAACGTATTAGAGTAGAAACAGCTGAATGGGAAATAATCAATATTTCCCAAACAAGCAAGTAATCTACACAAGAATATCAAGAATAATTTATAGGCATGTAATTAAAAGATGAAGATCATCTGTCCTAAAATGATGTCTCATTTTCCCATCTCATCTACTTAGATTGTATCAATTGAAAAATTAATTATATTATTTATTATTTATTATATGCGTATCCTTTTAAAATGATATGACACAATCTAAATGAATGAGATATAAAACGAGACACCATTTTAGGACATGTGATATTCATCCCGTAATTAAAGGCATTATAATTAATAGGAAATGGTTCATGTTGCTAGCAAACTTATATCTATCATATTTATTTAACTGCTAGAATTTAACTATACATATAAAGAAAATATAACAAATGCAATTGTATAATTAAAAAGTAAAAACTATATAGATATCAAGCAATAATGCAATGTGAATATAATGTCTGCTGTTATTGTCATAAAAAAAGAAAAAGAAAAAAAAAGAAGCTGCCTGTATGGGATGGGACTTGGGACCAAAACCTTTGTCCTTGGGCTTGAATATATCATCATGGTGCACTTGTACTGCAGAATGAATCTAATGGAACTGCGGTCATTGTAACCCATTGACACATCATTTGCATGAATGAAAACATAAGGGACCATAACAAAAGTAGGTTGGAACATGTGTCGAACGTTGGTTTGTCTTCTTTTTTTATGAAATAACCTAAATTTTTTAAGGCTTAGACTTATCACGTATAGGGATGGCAATGGGGCACGGCGGGCACGAGTAGCACTCCTCCCGCCCCCGTACCCGTCCGGTAAAATTCGTACCCGTCCCCGCCTGTTATCCACGCGGGTATCCTGCGGGCGGGTATCCAGCGGGTTTCGCGGATATCCACGGGTTTGCGGGTATCCACGAATTATTTTTTCCAGAAAAAATATATACTCTTTTTGCTTGAAAAATTGCTAAAATATGCGTAATTCAATTTAAAATAATCATGTTCATACAAAAAGATGTTAAGAAAGCATCAAAGCATTATCCAATTACAAAAATTACTAACAAAAGTAATCAAATACATTTAGCAATTACTACATATATATAATAAAGGGCATTTTAGTAATTTAAGTAACGGGTGCGGGTATCTGCGGGCACGGATAGTGTGATACCCGCCCCCACCCGTTTATTTTACCCGCGGGTACCCGTTTAACTACCCGCCCCGTGCCTGTTGAGGATTTTATCCGCGGGTATCCGCGGGTATGGGTAAAATTGCCATCCCTAATCATGTAAGCTTCGTGAAAGAATTTTTAGTGAAATTTTCACATGATCCCTTAATGATAGGGCTGGACAAAATTTCCGCACCGACCCGCATCCGAACAAACCGGACAGAAAAACAAGTTAATGGGCGGATAATGTCGGGTTCGCGGGTCGTCGGATCTGTGTTTTGGTTGTGCACGGATTGGTTTGGGCGGGCTCAGGTGTGTCAAAATCTTTTCACCGCGGACCGAAACCACCGCGGACCGAAACCGACCGTGGAAGGGGAGGTAGAAGAAAAGACTCAGATGCAGAAAATGGAAGGGGTGGCAGAGGTGTCGCAGCGGAGGGAAGGGGGAGGGAGAAGGGGAAGAGAACGCGAGAACCCCAAGAGTATGAAGCACGAGAACGAAGATCACGACGTCGTCGCCGGATCCAGTTCTTCGATTTCCTTTCTTCAATCATCGTTCTTTGATGTTCGTCTTCGATCTCTTCGATCTTCGTTCTTCAAGACTTCAACACATCAGAGCACGACAGAGGAGCAGAGGAGCTTTGAGGTGGAGACAATGATAGAATTTTCGGGAGTGAACTGAAGGGGAAACGGCAGCTACGCAAAGTTGAAGGGGGAATGGATTAGGGTTTTCTTTAGTTTTTAGGTTTTTAAAAAACAAAATAAAATAAAGGCTCACAAAACTAATTGGGCCAAAAAAGATCTGACCCAATTCGGTTGAACCCACCAGCCTATTCAAAAAATAAAAGTAAAAAAATTTTAGGTTAAAAACAGACCTGGCCCAACCCACATCATATTAACCCCTCTTCTAAAACATCTGAAACCCTAATCCCTTCTTTCTTCTTCCCTGTCACAACTCACAAATGCGTGAAAGAGATCTACTGCCGTCCAGAGTCGGCCGCCATGCTACAACAGAGTCTGCCACCGCGTCTCCTCAGCCCAGCTCCTCCACCTTGTATTCGCATTTGTCACTCTCAAATTTGGTACTTCACCTTGTTTTTTTTTCTTCTTTTCTCTCTCTTTTTTTATTCCCTTATGTTCTGTTCTGTTCTGGTCTTCTCTTCTCCTCTGCTTCTCTTTCGGCCATCAACCCGTGCAAATCCGTCCGATCCGCCTGTCACCCGATCCACCCGACACCCGACTACACCGTGCAAGCCAACGGACGGAAATGGGTGACTATTCTCCTTCCTCGGTTTTGGTTGGATTTTTTGGCCCCGAAACTGACCGTTGTCCACCCTTACTTAATGAGATTTGCATAATAGAACAATTGAGTTTCACCACCCTCTTTATGGGTGCGTTTGATTTGCAAAAATACAGGGGACTGGACAGCACAAAAAATTGTGTCCCCTGTTTGATTTGAAAAATGGTCAGGGGACAGGACAAAAAAAGGGGTGAGAGACATGACAAAAACCCAAAATTTTGTCCCCCACCAAACTATGGGACAACTTTTTATCCCATGGATAGACTACCAGAAAAAGACAAAATTATCCTCACATCTCTCTCTCCCCCCTCTCTCTCCCTCTCTCTCTCCCCCTCCCTCTCTCCCTCTCTCTCCCCCCCTCCCCCTCTCTCGAATTTTTTCAAGGACGTAAACGTTATATATTTTGATAGAACGTTAACATTATATAACACATATTAATAATATATATAATAATATTATGGCAGTAAAAATATATTATCATATATACTATATATTATAAAATATATTATATATTGCCTAATTCTTACATATATTAATAATATATAATAATATATATTACAAAGGATATTATAGTAAAATTAATATTATTTTACTTGTGCTGTCCATTTTCTATCAAACGATGTACATGACAAAAAGTTGTAATGTGACTCAAGGGGTTGTACTGTGCTGTCCTGCTTGTATGTGATGTCCTGTGTATTAATACGTATCAAACGCACCCTATGTGTCTCTACTCTTGCCAGTTGAATTATTTGTTAAATGTGCTTGGATCTCACTCCCAAAAGCTAGTTTAAAGGATAGGGGTGGCCAAACATATACAAGCATTGCACAGCCCGGTAATCTTGGCAATTGTGTTTATTGACATGAAAAACAAATCCATTTAAATAAGGAAGATAGGTAATTTTGATCATATGTGGCAGGAAGAAATTGCATTTAGTTGCTTTTCCGGGTTTGGAACCACTTTTAAAAAATAATATTTAAATATTATGTGTGACTTCATGTGAAATAATGTTTTGAGTTTATATGTACACTAATGAAAATAAAGTGACCTATTAATTAATATGATAAGTTAAGAATCTGTTTATAACTAATGATAACTTAATGTGAAATTTCTAATATGTGAAACTATTTATAATGAGTATGATAGTTTTTTATAATTGAAAACCTTAGAAAACTACAACTTAGAACTTACAACCATGTACATCCTTGCAATTTGGAAGCGTGTTTCAAACGCCAAAAGCTATTTACTATTTACTAGAAAGGTACCCGTGCTACGCATGAGCTTTTTTTCTTACTTCGCTTTAATTAATTCATGTAAAACAAACATAATTATATATTAGTTTAATATGTATACATGTACATTTATTTTAATATTTTTTAAATCATACTAATTAGTCATATGAAAACAAAAATCAATTGTTTTATAAATTTTAATATCATAAATATGAAAACAAATATCTTTTAATTATACATTAAATTAAAATGGAAAAAAAATTAAGATTTAAATACATTTTTTGCTATACAAGTTTTTTTGACGTTATTGCAACAACTTCAACAACGACAATAAGTTTTATCCAAAAAAATAAAAAAAGACAATAAGTATGCTGAATGATATTAAATTATTAAGATTGAAACAATGATAAGAAATTTAGATAATTTACATGATATTATATTTCAAAGCTCGTTATTATAAGGATTAAAGTAGTATGTATTAATTGTTAGTGTAAAAATTTTTTATACGGACAAACCCACTAATTTTTTAACATTTGTGTGCTTTTATTTCAATAATTAAGAGAGAGAACTAAAAATAAGAGTTTAATTTATATGCATTGTCAGTGTAAAAGTTTTTTACACCGACATCCAATAATATCTTAAAGCATTAGATTTATTTCTCTATCTTGATTATTAAAATAAAAACACATATCAAAATGTTAGTGGCTGTCAATGTAAAACTTTTTACACTAACAGTGTATACTACTTTAATTCAAATAACAATAATGTTGATTTTCCAAGATATTATTGGATGCAAGTGTAAAAAATCTTTTACACTAACATTACATAGAAAAAAATATTTTTTTATAATAGAAATTAAATCGTTATTATAATCATATACCTAACAAATATATATTATATTGATATATTAAAGACTTGAAATCTACAATTGAAATATATATTTATAACAACCAAACATTAAAAAATAAACAATGAATTATAACTTTACAACTTAAATTTGTTAAACAGATTATCGGGAGTCGAAGTCGGAAATAGAGATAAAACAAACAAACAAAAATTGAAAAATACAAAAGAGTAAGAGGCACGAAAGTGTTAAGTGTGGAATACCGTTCATTTTTTAAATACTAGAGTTTTTGCCCGTGCACTGCACGGGGTTACATCGTTGTATAAGATATGTAAAATTTATAAGTTTTAAAAGATAAATATAAAATATGGAATATAAAATAGCCAGTATAAATAATTTTGCAAAACAAATAAATATTGTCCTTAATTAGAAATTCCAGAAAATACATATGCTATAAAATAGAATAACTTTGCACAAAAATAACACAAACTACAATAAACAGATAGTACAAAAATAAATTTTTTTTTCTATACTTACTACTAATCTTTTTTTGTTTATCTAAAATATTTCATTTTTAAAGCTTCACAGAACAGAAACCCCCTGTATTTAAATGTCTAAAATATAAATTTTTGATTTAAATGTTCAAATTGAAATTGTTTTATTGTTCAAATTCAAATTGTGACTATTTTCAATGCATTGATTTTCTTAATTATTTCATTTAAAATGTTTTGATTGGTTTTATTCCAACTTTCAAAAAACAATAAGTCTAATTTAATTCCAAATTACCATGACATCCAATCAAATAATTTCTATTTTCTTATATTATTTTTTGTTTCTTTTCAATTCCAATACCACATTCATTTCTATACTTACTATCAATCTTTTTTGTTTCTATATAAAGATAATTTATTTTATTTCTATACTTATTACCAATCTTTTTTTGTTTATCTAAAATATCTCATTTTTAAAAGCTGCACAGAACAGAAGCCCCTGCATTTAAATGTCTAAAATATCTTTTTTTATTTAAATGTTCATATTCAAATTGTTTTATTGTTCAAATTCAAATTGTGACTATTTTCAATGCATTGATTTTCTTAATTTATTTCTTTTAAAATATTTTAATTGATTTATTCCAACTTCCAAAGAACAATAAATCTAATTTAATTCCAACTTACCATGACATCCAATCAAATAATTTCTATTTTCTTATATTCTTTTTTGTTTCTTTTCAATTCCAACACCACATTAATTTCTGTACTTACTACCAATCTTTTTTGTTTCTATACAAAAATATTTATTTTATTTCTATATTTACGACCAATCTTTTTTTTTATTATCTAAAATATCTCATTTTTAAACTTGCGCAGAACAGAAACCCCTGTATTTAATAAAATAAAACATTTCCAAAAAAAATTCTAATCATTTGAAATTTTTCTCTCATGAAAATCTATATTATTTATTTTTCCTTGTTAAAAATCAATAAAAAATTAAAATAAATCAGTATAAAAATGATAAAAAAATTTTATTAAGAAACCAATTTAAAATAAATTAAGAAATGAAAACATTGAAACCTATTTTCGAAGTCAAAATATATTGAAATCATAAATCTATTTAAAGGATAATTATTTTTTATACATTCAATCTTTGCAAAAAAAAAAAAAAAAGTAATTTTAAAATTTAATCCTAGGCTTTGGAAAAGGTTTAGAATAGTTACGGATAAGTTTTTCATTACTTTTTAAATATTTTTTAAAGTATTTTCATAATCTAATTTGTACTGTACATCTCCCATCATTTAATTTAATAATTTAATAACATAAAATATTTACTAAAAAAATTTGGTAGTCACAATGTCTATGATTCTCAGTGTAATATCTTTAATAACATAACATTTAGTAAAAAATTTCTCTTCATCCGATTTTTTTTTTGAAAATCTATATTAATTATTTCTCCTCATTAAATCATTCATCAGTTATTTCTCTAAAAAAAGGCATAATCATTTTCTAAAAAAAAAGACAATTAAGAATGAAAAAGAAATATTTCTCCTCCGAATCATACAATGATAGTTATGTGATTAAAATAAAAGTGCCATACATCAGAGGCAAGACATAGCCAAGAATAAAATCCTCCATTCAAACACTCTAGAATGAGTTGTAAATATATATAGTTAAAAATTCGAATTTCTTCAAAATAAAAAATAAAAATTAAAGAAATATTGGAATAAGAAATATTGGAATTCTACTTGTCATTAATTACACTCTTGGGAAGTAACCTGGAAAGAAAGAGAAATGACACACATTCCAAGACATAAATTAATAAATACACATTTTAATTATAATAAATATATCTAGAAAAACAACTAAAATTCGAATTTTGAAATAAAATTTGAATTAAAATTGAAAATTGAAAATAAAAGAATGAAAAGGAAGAGTCATGGGGTGGGATGAAAGATAATTGATCATGTTTTGATAGGAGAAATATCATATGAGAATCTACAAAGTTCGTATTGGAATTAGATGACCAATGAATATGAATAATTAAACTCTTAATAAAATGTCTTGAAAACAATTAAAAATTTTAATTTCGAAATTTATATTATATGAGCAATTAATAAAATGTCTTGAAAATCACTAACAAAATTGAAAATCAAAATTTTAATTAAAATTTAAAATTTAAAATAAAAGAAGTATAATGGGAACAACAACATACAGTAATAATAATAATTTTTTTTAAAAAATAGGCTTAGCAAAAAAAGTGATTTGTTCTCTGTTTAAGAGAACTTCCGAAACTGATATAGATATCATTTTAGTCAAAAGATAAATGTTAAGAAAAATAAAAATGAAAACAATGCTGACAGCATATATGTTCCTTTTCTTCTCTTCATCGAGTAGTTCTCTATTAGGAAAATAGCTAGTCTTTTTCCGAATATCAAATAATCTTAACAAAATCTATGTTGTCTTGAACCCTCTCACCCTTAAATCCTAAATATCTCAGCCCATGACAATTCAGTTGCTGCAAAATATACATTGACAATAAGCAATATGAAAAAACCAAATAAAAATCCCAATACTAAAAAAAGGTTAAAAAAAAAAAAAAAGATGAACAGTAGGCTTGTGTTGTGGCGAGAAGATGGATGTCGCCCCATGAGTTTTTCTTCATCATTTTTATTGGAGCCTTCATGTATTAATCCCTAAACTTGCATCACTTTAAGATATAGTTGAGGAGTATGATTGACAAATTAAATTAAAAATAAAAATAGAGAAAGAGGAAGAATAAATTGAAAATGATAAAAATGGACTCCTTGTATGTGGTTCAAGTGCTTTCAAATTTTCGCCATGGATATCCTCTTATTTATGTGTTTGTCCATCATATATATCAAGTGAAAAAAAAAAGGAAAGGTTGGGTGGTGGAGGAAAAAATATGACAGAAAAAAGCAAACACAAAGATGAAAACCATCAAACGGCGGTGGTATCTCACCGAGAGAAAAAGGAGGTTGTCATGGAAGGCAGTGGCTGAAAGGCGAATGTCTCCTTGAAGGTGGTGGTGGTCGCATGGTAGTGGTGGTGGTCTGGATTCAGAGGGAGAAAGGGAAAAAGAAGAAAGGCAGGGGAAAATGAAAATGACAGAGAAAGAGAGGAGAAAAGGTTAATGTGAAAAATATGAAAAGCTACTATTTATTTTCTGGTTGAATGCAGAGTAAAATTATTAGTTACTATTTTCAATATATTGAAAGTGTAAATATAAAATTTGAAATTTAAAAGAGAGAGAGGGAAAAAAGAGAGAAAAGGTTCATGAAAAGAGAGTGAAATAATTAGTTACCAATTTTCAAGGTATTGGAATAATGCAATAGTAAATGAAATTTTTAAAATTTAAAAGAGATAGAGTAAGAAAGAGAATGAAATAATTAGTTATCATTTTTCAAGGTATTGGAATAATGCAATCATTAATGATACACTCACATATTCTAATATATAAATTATCAAATATTTTAATTCTAATAAATAATTAGTTGTCATCCACTAATTCTGTTTATGGAAAGATTTAGAATATACTTATTGTAGAATTGTTATAGGATTAAACGTGGTTGTGACACGTGTCCAAGCTTTCCTTAGAATGGGGAAAGAATTGTATTTTAATATAGATTAAATTAAATCAAACATTGACACATGGATATTATACCGTGATTATTATTGAGTTTTATATATACTATGGATTACACACGCGGAACACACGTCCAAGGCAAATCATCATGTATCCAAACATATTGTGGAGCATTGGAAGGTATCATTTCAGAACTTTCGTTAGTTGGAAGTAAGCTTTAAGGTGCTTTTGAAAAACCGCACTGGAATTCATATTTTTTGCTTGCCTTTGCATAAAATCTAAGGTGATGTCTAACATGAGGGACTTGTTTAAATCCCTCACTGGTGAGGGAATTGGTTTGACCGGGAGTGCAGGTAAAAACGGGGTCTTTAAAATCATTTTAAAGTGTTAATAGTGTATTTTGTAAATATGGGTTTTGTAATATAGCCCTTGATCAAGTTCTGGTTCATCACCATGCTCAAAGAAATCATGGAATGCCTCCATTGTCTCTCACTCAAGGTTGAGGTAGATGAAATCATTGTTCCTTTTTTTGAGCTTCTAAAAGCACTGGAGCTCTGCAGCTTTTGAAATAACACTAATTGGGGTTACTAGAATGGCCCATTTCGTCTAGCACTTCCTGACCCTGTTAGGAAAAATCAACATCATCCAATTTTCAAGCATGCTAGTCTTCCCCAGAAGTCATGCAATCATGTGCAAACCCAGTCCTATTCCCTGCCCAACAAAAGAACCCAAAAGGTGTCTTCCTAGCATGCTTGAACTGTTGTAGCTCATCCAAAATGGAAGCCAAACCTCTTCTTAGATCGACCCCCATACCCTTCCGTGCTCTTCACAAGCACCATGAACCAACAATTGCATCTAATGATACTGTGACAGTAACATTCAATGGTCGTGGCGACCTAAGGGTGCTGAAGTAAAAAAGGAATAGCCGAATTTTCATGGGTCGGGTTCATAAAATTTTTGCGGTAACTGAAACTTCCGGTCATCTGAACATGATCTCAACCATCAAATTTTATATTAATATATCCAGTGGTTAGAAAAACTCCCTCACCTATGAGGGACTTAGTAACTCCCTCATGGTAGAAGCAAACAAACATATAGGTACATGCTTATATATGTTTTTTTTTTTTTTCTAAATCATATATCCACTTTTTGTTAATGGTTTGGGTACTCCTTCAGTCCTTGTACCTCTTTTAATAAACTTTTTGCCAATAAAAAAAGAAAAAGAAAAAGAAATCATATATCCACTTTTAATCTCAGGGCCGGCCCAAGAGCAAGTGAGGCCTAAAGCAAATTTTGAGTGAGGCTTTTTTATTTTAAGTGATAGAGTCTACTTGGATTAGATTATGCTTTAGATTGGGCCTTTTTGTTAGCATGTGTGGCCTTTTTCATTCATAAAAACTAAAAGTAAATAATTTTTTTTTGGTGGGCCTAAAGCTGGCTTTAGTAGCTTCACCCTTTGGCCGGCCTTGTTTAATCTGATAACATCTATCAAAACAATTGAATGAAAAGGGTTTAAAATATGAGGGCATGTTTGCTTTGTTTTCAGTTTTCTGTTTGCATTTCCTGTTTTGAGAAATAATTATAAAACTGCCACCTTGTTTTCATTCTGTTTTTTGTTTTCATAAATTTATAGAGGAAACAGTGAAAACAAAGAAAATGTGTTTTCAGTGTTTTCTGTACAAATTTCTGAATGCAGGAAATGAAAACAAGAAACTGGAAACAAAACCAACATGCACTTAAAGTCCCATTTGTTTCTATTTCACGTTTTTAATTTCATTTCATATTTTTGTGATTTTTTTTTATTTCTAATTTTTCAAACAGCTCTTTTTTTGATACATCAAAAGTATCGAAAGGATAATGGGAAAGGTAAGGGGGAGACAACACTCAACAAAGTCGTTAGATCTAAAAAGGTTTGTCAGTTGTACATACTATTTAGTATTTACTATTTGAAAAATATTAACTAATATCATTAGAGCACTCGTTACGGAACCAAGAAAAGAAAATCACCTAGGGAATTGGTATATTTAATATTTCAAAAAATAAATACTTGTTTTTTCAATGAAAACTTACATTTTTTAGTTCCTTAAAAAATATTCTAAAAGTACTCGTTAGCATCACTAGTTTAGCTTGCCTATCAATTCAACGTGAAGGACAATTTGATATAAGAAAGAAACAAGGAAATAAAGATCGAAGCTGAACAAGGCACTAAGGAAAAGAAAAATTAAAAAATCTATATATCCTACTGCTTATTATAGAATGAAATGGATATTCGAAATATTAAATATGTCATGAGGTGGAGACATGTAAAGAAAATGTGTTTGAATCTGACTCACCACAATATTAGCTATTAAATTTTGGTGGCAACTGGCAAGGCACATGGGAGGTTGATCATGAACATGTTGTGTAAAGGCAGCTTTCCATGTCATTCTCTTCCCCTGAGAAAACTTCCGTGGACACAAACCCAAGCATGAATTCTTAGGCACAACCAGTAGAATTTCGACAGCACATTAAAAAATGGTAACAACCAAGTAAATTAAAATAAAATTAAAAAATAATAAATCTAGATACTGAAAAAAAAAAATTGAAAAGAAGAGTAAAGGCTCAAAGTGATCCCTAAAATTTTTATACTAGCTCAGTTTGATCCCTAAAAAAAATGACAATTTGGTCCCCAAAATTTTATAACGGGGACAATTTGGTCCTTATGGTGGGATTAGAGTGTCCCTCGTTATAAAATTTGGGGGACCAAATTATCCCCATTATAAAATTTTGGGATCAAATTATCCTTTTTATTTTTCAGGGACCAAACTGGGTTACTCGAAAAAATTTGAGGAATCACTTTGGGTCTTTGCTCAAAAAAAAGAATTACAGTCCCTCCATATTCCCTCCCTCTTTCGTACATCCTCTTTCCCTGCATCGCAAATTCCACTCCACGATCTTCATCAACAAAACACTCGAGTCGCAATATTCATTGAGGAAGACCGGAACGGCGACTCACCAGCGATTATGCTTGACAGAGTCATAGTTATGGTGTTATGAGTTATGACTCACAGTTTCTTGCTTTTTTATTTTTTAATCCCTAGTTTCATAAATTTGAACACCATCATTGTGGAAAAAAGAAAGTAGAACATCACGATTCTAAAACTATGATTAGTTTCAATTGGTGGGAGTTAGGGTTCGTGTGATTTTTTAAGAGATATGCTTCTAAAAATCTGACCATTAATCTATACTAGTTTATTGTCCTTATGGTTTATCGTGCAGTAGCAACAATGGGGAAAAGGATGTTTTGTTTTTCAGTGGAATTGTTCGAACCCGCCACTGGAATTTTACAGAGAGAGAAAGGAATGAAGAAAGAAGAAAGAAGGTGGAGGGAAGGGTAAGAGGGAGAAGAAGGAAAATGTTTCAGAATTTTGTTGTTTTTTATATTTAAAAAAATTTAAATTTTTTTAATGAGGCGTCATTTTATCATTGGCTGTACCCAATAATAATGTGTCGGGTATGTGTCGAATTAAGGTAAATTTCCTATTTCGAGGTGGCAAATCTCTGAAAAGTCAAACTAGACATATGTTAATTAAGCGTGACACATTACTCATCTAGAAATGCTTGCAACTAGGAGTGTTGATCAACCGATCCAAACCGATTAAAACCGCAAAAATCGAAGACCGAACAAATCGAAAATCGAAAAAAAACCGAAACCGAAAAAATCGCAATTTTTCATTGGATTGGATCGGATTTTGGATCCCCTAGTGACATCCAATCCAATCCAAACCGAACTACTATAGACATATACTATTAATTTTGAAATTATAGTATTACTCATACTTAAACATTGTTTTTCATACTTTTATGACCCTCATTCTCTTTAATATTTTTGTTGGAATGACATATATGAGATTATTTAGAATAAATGTTAATGTCTTGAAGTTATATTTTGCTAAAAGGTTTGATGCATAACATATATATACTTGATTGCGTAAATATGAAAAATAGGAAATCAATTAAATAATTTGAAAAAATAATTAGCTACAATTTATTTGTAGCTGATTCAAGGACACAATAAGATAACTGATAGTAGATATAGAAAATTAACATAAAGAATATTTAACATTAAAGAACGTGTTAAAAAATATCAATACCTATTTTTTCTCAAACTCCCAATATTTTGTCAAGAATTCTATAACAGTTTTCTCAGTCTTCATCAAATCAAATAACGGTTAATAAGGTACAAATAGTTTCTGACTTTAATAAAGGTTATACTGTTCAAGTATAGAGATATATTAAAATAGGTATTTGACACCCGAAACTACCTCCCTTAAATGAAAATTATATTTTCTCCACTATTAAATAAGTGAAAATGACACTTGACATAAGGAAAAAATAAAATATGACAAAAACCGAATTATCCAATCCAATCCAAACCGCATTTGATTGGATTGGATTGGATCGGATTTTTTCAAGGAAGCAAACCGATCCAATCCAAACCGCACATTGTTTTCATCATTGGATCGGATGACTTTTTAGCTCAAAACCGATCCAATCCAATCCGCGAACACCCCTACTTGCAACACACACTTTTTTATCGGTTGAAATTCATACAGGTCATTCAAAATTTAAGTGGGATCCACATGAATTAGTGAGACTCATTGAATTTCAACAAATAGGTAAATATGTGTTAAAATGAGAGTATATTGGTAGCATCCCTCCTCGTATCGGAAACCTTAGGCCATCTTTATCGGTCCCTCAAGTGGGATGCTTAAGTTGTAAGCACCAATTCTTAAAAAATGAGAACCGATGGGGCGATGCTTGTGCTTAATAGGGAGGGATCTTGCATAAGCACTTGGTGCTTGTGGTTGATCCCTGACATCTATTTTTTTTTTTAATAATTGAAACAAATTGAAAAGTGATGTGGGGTCCATTTAAAAATTTAATATAATTTTCTAATTATAAGGATGTCAGGTCACTGATGGGGTCCATTTAAGAATTTTTTAGGAGTTGCTGGGTCAGAGAGATGATGTGCTTAAGTTATTATAAGTAAAAATGAGTGATTTGTAATGGTGGAACCCATTTAAGAACTCCAATATGAGGTGCTGGGATATGGATGCTTTTATAGCTTTTATGTGCTAGATATGGAGCTTGTTTGGGAACTAACATTTCAGCTATTTTTCACTGAAAAAAGTTGTTTCATACAAAATTATTATGTTTGGGTATTTTGCTTAAATTTTGAAAAATATTTTTTATTTTTTTTGGAAAAAAACTGTTTTGAGTGCTTTTCATCCATCTCTAAAATTGGACTGTTGGATTGTTTTAGAAAGATTATTTTACAATTTGAAGCCTCAATGCCCCTTGTACCCCCTTTCCCAACGACAACATATAACCCCCCACAAGCGTATGCACCCTCTAAAGTCTCTTTCTCATCCTTTTTTTTTTTTTTTTTTGATACAAGCCTCTTTCTCATATTATATGCATATTTCAAATATAAAAAATAAGTCTTGATAAAAATATGTATATACTTGATAAAAAAATTTATAAAAAATAAGTTAAAGAAAGAAAAATAATGTTTATAGTGAATAAATCTGATTATAAAAAAAAATCAAATATTATTCACTATTCCTATCAAATATTATAAACAAATAACTTTGTATTCTTTTTTATAATTTATTATGTAAAATTGATTTTTTTTTCACCACCCAAACGAAATAGATTATCTTAAAAACACTTTTCAGCAAACAGAGCCCAAACAAAAACAGATTCTGATTATAATCGATTATCACAATAATCAATTATAATGCGAGATTTGATATATTCTCTTAATATGTGCGTGACTCATTACTCAGATAGGGAACCTTATAGCTTTCTTATTTAGTCTGTAATATAAGAGTTCTTACCGGACAATATAATTTTTCTCCGTCCATTTTTGATAGAGTTTGAATTGAAGCAAACTCAAAGTAATGTTGTGGAATGTCAAGATCCGAGATTGAGATTTTGCTTATAATAGATGTAAGCAAAAATCATTCTTTCTTTGATCCGTTGACAGGTCCGTATGATTCATTTGTTTATACTTTTTTTTAAATTTTGATGTTGTATAAATTTCCATCTTGTATGCTGTTTTGACATCTGGCATTAGTTTTTCTGTAATTGTTGTATGTAATGGTTTTAGACTTTTAGTTGTGTGTAAAAGAAATGAAGAATTTAGAGATGGTTAATATTGACCGTCGGTAATAGATAAATTTGGAAAATAGCAACAACATTATTAACAAGTGAGGATGTTTTCTTTAAAAAGAAAAAGTTAGATCTAAAAACTATTTTTTGTTTTTGTTTTTGTTTTTTTTCCTTTTTTCAATATATTATGTGATTTGCATCGGAACCATAATTTTGATATAAGGAAATAATTGTAATATTTTAGTTTAAAAACATAGATTTGATGTTAGAAAATGCATGTGAATGTGGGGAGGGGACTTCGTGAGACTAGTAGAGGCTCGAACCTGCAACTTACATTATATACGAGATTCTGTCATGTTCTACCAGACGTCTTGGGGTTTTTTTTTTGTGATTATTTATATATTTTGGCCAACTAACTCACTCAAAAAAAAAAAAGAAATCCGCGTGTCCGCCTCATTTTCCTTTCATTAATGGGAAGAACTGCATGCGTTGCCATTCACTTATTCTCCGGCGGATCAGACAATTTGGCTGTGGTGGGTCTCCTTTTTGATTATATTAATCTTGAATGTGAAATCTATCTCATTCATCCATATCACTTCCAGTGTATCTATCTATATAAACCCTACATCTAAATTCTGCAATTTTCGGCAATTAAGTGAATTAACTCAAAGTAGAAAGAAAAAACAAAGTCTAAGTAGCAATCATATATATTAGATAGACTCTGCAGTTATTGCAAACTTGTTCACATCCACGAACTTCTGGGACACCATCATTGTTATTCACCTAAAAAACTGTAATTATCTTCAAATGTTTGAATTATTATTATTATTATTTTGCCCTCCATAAGAATATCTAACCCAGCTTTTTAAGTTAATCGGTTAATTTAAATAATTTTTGCTCTTGTCAGATAATAAAAGTAAGTTGCTTTGCTTGTATGGAACTCCAACTGAAATAAAATAACATTTATGCGTGATGAATCATTTTCTTATGTCACAAGAGAATCTTTTTTATTTTTTAAAAGTAGAAAATTAGTTTTCACTACCAATCACACACATGTACAATAATTTGGCAATGCAAAATTAAATAATAATATAAAAAAATATTTTACACCACAATACAACAAAATCCAGTTCTATAAATAACCAACATACCTACCTACAAGCATTATCCAAGAAACACATGGTTACCTAACTTTTGGTGCTAAAGTTCTACAATGGCATCTAGCTGCCAGGGTTCACAAATGGCTTCCAATTACAATAGCCATAAAAAAAGCCATGGCAATGGCACAAAACTCTTTCACCAAACCCAAGTGGTGGTGGTTGTGGTGCCTTTCCCAGCACAAGGCCATCTCAACCAGCTTCTCCACCTCTCTAGGTTAATCTTGTCATACAACATACCTGTCCATTTTGTTGGCACAGCCACACACAATCGTCAAGCCATGAATCGTGCCCAAGGTTTGGACCCAAAATCCTTCTCAAACATCCATATTCATGACTTCAAGGTTCCTAGTTTTGCTACCCCTCCACCCAACCCAAATGCACAAACAAGATTCCCATCACATCTCCTTCCTTCCTTTGAAGCTTCCACGAATCTTCGTGAACCTGTAGCTGCACTTTTACAATCCCTTTCATCTGTTGCTAGAAGGGTCATAGTCATCCATGACTCCCTAATGGCATCTGTGGTACAAGATGCTATTCATATAGCAAATTGTGAGAACTACACTTTCCACAGTGTCTCAGCCTTTACCATGTTCTTGTATTTCTGGAATGCAATGGGAAACCCTCTTATAGAAAGTTCCCATCATATCCCAAAAGTTCCATCTTTGGAAGGTTGCTTCCCAACCCAATTCATAGATTTCATCACTGCACAGTATGAGTTCCATAAATTCAGCATTGGCAACATTTACAACACAACAAGAGCAATTGAAAGTCCTTACATGGAGTTAATAGAAAGCATCATTAGAAGTAAGAATCATTGGGCTTTGGGGCCCTTCAACCCTTTAGCCATTGAGAAAAAAATCTATAAAGGTAGGCACTTTAGCATGGAGTGGCTTGATAAGAAAGAGCCAAGGTCAGTGATGTATGTGTCTTTTGGGACAACAACAGCATTCACAGATGAACAAATCCAAGAGCTTGCAATTGGGTTGGAACAAAGCAAGCAAAAATTCATCTGGGTATTAAGAGATGCTGATAAAGGTGATGTCTTTGATGGTGATGAAGTTAGAAGAGTTGAACTTCCAAAGGGGTTTGAAGAGAGAGTTGGAGGAACTGGGTTAGTTGTGAGAGATTGGGCACCCCAATTGGAAATTCTGAGTCACCCTTCAACAGGTGGGTTTATGAGTCACTGTGGATGGAATTCTTGCATGGAGAGCATCACTATGGGGGTGCCAATAGCAGCATGGCCTGTGCACTCTGACCAGCCAAGGAACACAGTTTTGGTGACAGAAGTTTTGAAGATTGGTTTAGTTGTGCAGGACTGGGCCCACAGAGATGAGTTGGTGACAGCATCAATTGTTGAGAGTGCTGTGAGGAGGTTGATAGCATCAAAGGAAGGTGATGAGATGAGAGAGAGATCAATGAACGTGAAAAATGCCATTATAAAGTCCAAAGATGGAGGTGTTTCTAGTGTGGAAATGGATTCTTTCATTGCTCACATAACTAGATAGTTTAGCCATTCACACTCATAAACTCAATTAGGCATGGTTATACATGCAGAAGTGAATGCAAATGATAAGGTTTGGCTTGCTTTGTTTCTATTTTTATTTGTTATTTTTAAAAATAATTTCAAAAAGATCATATTTTCACTGTTTTTCCCGTTCTGTCTTTGAAAACAGGAAACTAATGTGACATTTTTGTAATTATTTTTAAAAACAGGAAATAAAAACGATAAAACAAAACAAACAGATAATTTCTATGTCAATACTTGCATAGATAAATCGGTTAAGAGTTATAAAATATGTACGTGTTTTTAGTTTGTATTTTAATAGATAAAACATTTTGCCTTTTTAAATCTTAAATGATTGTATGAATACTTGATTGCTATTTATTTATATCTTTGTTATAATTAAAGAAAAACGAGAAATAAAAATAAGTGTTCTCCTCAATCCAATATATATATATATATGACATAGAGTAGCTCAACTAAAATAGAGTTCAAACCATCTTAAAAAGTATATCTGATCCAAGTGATTGGGATAGCAGTTAGGAATATTCTAGAATAGTATAGTTTGTTACAAATTGCAATTTTACAATTACTACTAGTAGTTTGTTATGCTAGGTGTCCTATAACCCCGAAAATTAGGAACATAAAATGAATGTAAGTTACTCTATATAAAGAGTATGAAACTATGAATGAGACAAACAGAAAATTACCCAAAGTTCTCTCTACCTCTCGGCTTCCCCTCTTAACAGGAGGGATTCAATTTCTCTTATTCATATTCTATCATTGATGCTTTCATTCCTGAACCATGCCTCACCAACCTTCGTCACCTTAAAGAATCAATCTGCAACCTCACCGTGGCTATCAGTGAATTCCGAGTTGCCCAAGATCACCACCATGAATACTTCATGCAGACCTTCCAAATTCTGCAAACCCATCTCCAAGACCTTCGACACCCAACTGAAAAGCCACTCCTGTCAAGCCAGCCTCAACCCTCCCCACCTATGCAATCAGGTCACTCGAATCTCACTGTGTTTTCTTTGGCTTCGGTGCTTCCACTCAAGCCAGCAACCAACAACTCCGTCCCCAACAACACCCACCCTGTAGTGGGTCAGTCACCATAGCTGAACCAAGCCATGAGACAGATGACCTTGCTGCACCTGTGGCCAAACCGGCAACTGAGACGGTCTTCAGCCTGGATTTCCTGGTTGCCTATTTGGAGTTGCGCTAGAAGGGTTTTGGTAACAAATTCAGGGAAGACAAGCAACAGACTAAGCTTGCTTTGCCATGGATGCGAGACTTTGATTTGTACTAGTTATGGGTTTCGAACGGAATGGCGGCTCCTCAGAGTCACTCCTCTCCGGGCTGCTCGTCATCCTCTGCAAGGTGCCAATCAGGCCAACAACAAACAAACAAACAAACATAGGGAGTAAGAATCATGTAACATAATAGCAAAGAAGTAGGAAGTAAAGTAAAACATGCAACATAGCAACATCTTAAACATACATCAACAACCAACATGCTATGCAGTGTAGTGCAATCCTACTCCGCTAAACCAACAATGCATGTGGATCCACTAAACTCGGGATGGACGACTTTGGAGTTAAATATCCACGTCGAGAATCTACTCAACGCCGGAGAATCTACTCCTAGGATAGCCAACACATCAAACCAACGAATGCCTCGTCACGGGGGCGCTAGGAGAATTTACTCTAACCGTGGATGGCCAAATCGCCGTACTCTAGGACGACCTCTCCTATGTCGAACATCCCTCAACAACAACTCCAATGCAATGCGTATACAACACAACAACAACGGTAACACCACCTCCATAACTCCAATGGAATCAACCGAAGAAAACATCGGAATCGACCGCACAACTTGCCTCGCGAAATCTACCTGAGGACTTTAGCGGAATCCACCGCAGCACCTGGGGCAAACTCTCGGCCACCAAGGTACATAACAACAACACCTTAGACCCAAACCACGGGGTCAAGGCTTCCTTGGCCAAAAAGCACCAAGGCACAGCTCATCAGCTTGCGGTACCCAATGGACACCGACTTATCAAACTCAACACCTCACCATCTCATCATTTTATTATCCTTAGTAGACATTAGCCAAGTTGCCTAACCTTTATCATTAATCAACTCATTGTCATTGGGGAAATGGGGTTTGAAACCCCTTAAAGTCCTTAATTATGATCTGTTCAGTAGGGGTGAGTACGGTCGTGCTTATACCCCAACATGGTCATGCTTAAACACGTGAGGGCATGCTGCCCCTTTAAGTGAAGCACAGTCGTGCTTCCTATTGAGCACGGTCATGCTCAACAGTACGGTCGTGCTTTTTGTCCTGCACGGCCGTGCTAAACAGCGCGACCATTTTCCAGAATCCAACTGGGAGCACAACCTGCTCAGCACGGTCATACTTAATGCACGACTGCACTGTTCTTGGCAGAAACTAAGTCCGAGTCTGTAACTAAAAACTAGAGTTTTTAATCCATTAATCCTAGGTCCATTAACAGCTCATTTTAAGGGTTAAAACCCAGTAATAACGTCATCATCATAACATGGTATCAACCATTCAACATCATATTAACCACAATCATGGCATCATCCATTTAACCAACAACGTATGCCAAAAGCAACCATTACATATCAACATGTTCATTTAACCAACATAACATCAAGAGTATAACATGAACGTAAGCATATAACAGCATGTTAACGATCAAATCATGTTATCAACATAACCAACAAACTAAATATATCAAACACATATTCATACAAACCAAACTGGGGTATGGGAACCCCTTTACTTTACCCTAATCCCAAGCCTATATAAATACTACCCTTATCCCGATACCTGGTATGAAGATTCTAACCAACGAAAGTCAACTGGCAACCCAAACCAAGGACCAAAGCGTTTCCCTCAAGCAGCTTGACTAGCCTCCCAAGCCTTGGCCAAACAAAAGGTTAACCAATTAGTTCCCAATTCATAAACAAGAAAAGGAAACCAAAAGGGGAAGAACTATTACCTTCTATGATTGGCACAGACCAACCAAGACCTCCCAAAAATAGAGCAAGAACACCAAGGCATCAAAGGGGCTTAAGGAGAGGAAGAGAAGAGGTTTTTGCCCCACAAAAGCTGCCCAAAGTGCCAAAATAGGGTTTGGCTCGTAACCCTCACGAAACTGCTCTATTTATAGACTCTGATGCCTGAGCGCGGCCTTGCTCCCTGTTGAGCACGGCCGTGCTCAATTTCTGAGCATGGGACTCTCAAAGATGGCCTTTCGAGACCCCTTATATGACCGATTTTGGCAAAACACTAAAAATAAAACTTGTAGATAATTCTTTTAGCTTTCCAACGCCACAAAGATCACCCCGATCGGGCATCTAGAACTCAAGATATGGCCAAAATGGTGAAACAGGTTACTAGGAGTCTAAAAGGAATGAACCTTTCTAAGACTAAACTTTCCTAAACATGAACTTAGACATAAAAAACAAACCTAACAAGCATATGCAAACATATATATAACATATATAAATGCGTTAATCTTATTTATGAAAAACAGGGTGTTACAAGTAGTCCAGCTGAAATAGAGTCCAAACCATCTCAGAAAGCATATTTGATACAAACAAATGGAATAGCAACTGAGAATATTCTAGAATAGTATAGTTTGTTACAAAATGCAATTTTACAATTACTACTAGTAGTTTGTTATGCTGGGTGTCCTGTAGTTTTGAAAATTAGGAACATAAAATGTATGCAAGAAACTCTAAAGAGAGTATGAAAGTATGAATGAGACAAGCAAAAAATTACCGAAAATTCTCCTCTCTACCTCTTGGTTTCCCCTCTTAACATAAGGGATTCAATTTTATTTTATTCATATTCTATCAATATACAAAATTAACTAATCTTTATATAATCAACAAAGGTTCGACGTAGTAGTATTTGAACAGTCATTTTAAGAATAGAACTAAAGTTCAAACCCAAAGACAAAAATACCTTTAAATAAATATTTTAGCACGTTCGATTCTCATATTTTTGCTATAATATTTTTTCCTTCTTACCATTCTCACCATCTCACTTTTATAAAATCTAAAGTTTACTCTCATAATTTTCTATAGGCATGTTTTTTTCAATTCACTCAACCGTGTAAGCCTATCCAACTCTACTTTCAGAGAAAGCAAAAATGTTCTTGTTCATGAAGTAAAATCATGTAAACAAAACTACATTAAAAAATCCTGATCGAGTAATCAACGTATCATCTATCAGGTATAATTCCTTGTTTTTTCTCTTGCAACGAATTCTTACAGGGCAGGAAGCACCAACAAGTGCATAATTGCAAATTGCGATAGCCCTTGTCCCTTGCTCATCGCCCTTGTCCCTTGCTCATCTCATTCATCTAAATTTTAGTATTTTACCAATTTCTTTTACAAAGTGTACCTAACAGAAGAACATATGTAAACAAAATCCAAAATTGGTGATTTACAAATTTAAACCTGGAACTTCTGAAGCTACTCCATAGAAATCAAATCAGACAGTCTACGAAATTAACTTCAAATTTTAAATTGAATAACGTATACAGTATCCTATTTGTTACTCTAAACACATCCTCTGGTGATTATAAATCATGCATCCAACCAAATACTTCTCTTATTCTCTGTAGTCTATAACATTGTGAACATGTAATGCTAAGCCATTGCCTTAACATGAACCAGCATCAAAATCACGATCAGTTTGAAAAAGTCATTTGCAATACAAGGTCATCTTAAGTCTTAACCACTACTTTGGCAGCGTTCTTGCACATCATTTTATGGTACAACATTCTTCCATATTGGATCTTCTATTCAGAATTGCACTTTCTTGCACATCATTGTGTCCTAGAAGCTATAACGTCCCATTCTCTTGTTACTATCCTTAGCTTCCTTTCTCCTCAGCCCAAGGAGTTGAACTGTCAGACTGATGTCAAAAGTTCAGGGTAGAACGGGAAGTTCCACCTTGTCAAAGGAAAAAAAACTGACCCGTCCCTCTGTGACCAGGCCGATTTTTAAAGGAATGCTATCACATTGTTTCCCAAGGGCTTCCATATCTGCTCTAGACGGTGGATCGCCACTGACAGATGATACATGTTATAACCGATTACATAGGTTTCCAAAACTAGATAATAAAATTAATAAAATAAGGAAGAAAAGAGTAAAGGGAAATTGGAGTTAAGGACCAAATATTCAATGTGGTTTTTTATAGTTCAATTTTTTAAAAGAATAACCATACTACTCCCTCCATTCCTTTTTTATGGTAATTTTAGCTTTTTGTTTTTGTTTCAAAACAATGGATCTTTTATAAACCCAATGTATATTTGACAATTTTTTTCCAAATATACCCTTATCATAAAACTAAATTGAAATACATTAAAAACACACTAAACATTCCCTACTTAAATTCAGCCATAAATACAATACATATATCAATGATACTATAAATAAGGGTAATTTGGTACAAATGTAAACAAATTAATGTTTTCTTAATCTGTGTGTAGAAACCTTAAATTACCATAGAAAAGGAACGAAGGGAGTATATGGTAACTATATTAGCTGGTGACTTAGTGTGTCACTCTTGTTCTCCCAGGAATTAAAGCTATTCCTCCAAAATGCCTATCGATTTCTAATGGATGCTATGAAGCATATTTAACTCGCAAAAAGTTACCTTGAGAGATATATTTGCAATTTCCTGCTGTAGTAAGAATTTTCCAGGTCATTATCTTACAACCCCATCAGTGAACATACAACTACAACGGCCTTTATTAATTCTTAAGATTCTCGTGAGTAACTATATAACCACATTGTCTCCCCATGCTAGTTTCTTAGTAATAGTACACAGATACAACAACCTCCCACAAAACAAACAAGAAAGTGATAAACTAATATGTCTGTGCCAGCCTGTTTGTTAGTGATTGCAACAATGCAAGTCATGATATGCTTGCATTCCTCCTACTCATGTTTTCAGTTACTTCACTACCAAAAATATAATTTTTTTGCAAGACAGTATCAAGATCACTTATCAATTATATTTCGTAGTCTAAAATAATGATACTGATACAAAAACAGAATTAGTAATTACCTAGACAAGTACAGCAGAAAATCTGGATCACCAGGAGAAGACTTTTTAAATCTGCTGTTTGGAAGATAAACATCAAAATAAGGCTTCAAATCATTAATCTGCAACTCACTGAATAACTTATCAATGGAAAGGTCAACTTGGGAACCCATGTCTACTAGTTGTTTGCTTTCTTCAGTGCCTTCAAGTGCAACAGGTTTATGGGAACTTTTAACTCCCTTCAAACTCCAAACAACACCATGCCGCCCAACTATGTAGCCAAGAGACTTGAGGTGCCTGTAAACCTCAAACTGCTCCCAACAACATCCACCCTTCCTTCCTAAAACCTTTTTGTACATGTCCGTTAGAGATATACTTCTATCACCATCATTATCTAGTAGATCTAAAGCTCCTAGTTCCATTAAGTACCTGCCAAATTGCCCAAATCATCAGCCTTTACAAACCAGAAGATTTCAAGACATCTTATCTTAGAAGGAAAAATATACATAACAATTACCAAATAACTTTCTAAACATTATCAACTCTCACAATATATATATATATATATATATATATATATATATATATATATATATATATATATATATATATATATATATATATTCTCTCATAGTAGTGTACTATCACCTAACTAAATAATTTAAGAGAAATGGCCTTCTCTGATGTTTTACTTAATTACATTGACACACCTTTTATTTTAGAAATTACACCAACCTCTTTGAGGGTTATATTATCATTACACTTACCCCTTTAAGGATAATGATTGAAATTACACTGAACTGATGAACTCTCCTTACCAAAGGGAAGACAAGTAAAACTTTTAAAATAAGAGGAGTATTAGGTATAACTAAATCAAACGTCAAAAGAGGTAAGTGTAATTTCCTCAATAATTTATCATTCACAGATTAGGCTAAGGCTTCAAAAAATTTGTAAAGGGTATATATAAAAGATGGCATATCACTTACAATGTCTCCTCAATTGAAGAATAAGTCTTGCCACTGCGAACAATTCCAGTTGTTACCCACATCTTGCCATTTTTCTCAATAATTTCTGCCACTCCCATCTCTCATCATTCCACTTACCTTTAGATTTCACGTTCCTGTTAAATGAAATGCCAAAAAAAAAAAGAAAAAAGAAAAGAAAAGAAAGGAATTTCACTTTGGAAACCATAACGAAACAAGGGAAGCAGGGATATTATCTTCGCTAGCAAGTAAAGTTACTAAGTTTACATTGGAAAACAAACACGACACTTGACCTGAACTGTAACTTGGGCACAGAACCTAATGAAAAGTGATGGCCTTCTTCATCACTTGCATTTTGCAAATAGACCTCATTATCACTGTCTTCTTCACTTGAACAACATCCCCAAACCTTTCCTTCCATAGAACAAAACCTGTGAATGAAATACACATGAATGAAGCGCCTTTTCGAATTAATTTGAGTACAGAGTTGAATACAATCATAGCACTAGATTGATTGCAAATAGAGGGAGTGTTACTTATATGCAATCTAATCTGAGGAAATATAATATTACCTGTAAAAGGAGAAAGACACCGCCAAGAGCGAAACACATAGGAGAGAGATGCCAAGGGATGGTTTCTAGACTCAGGGCAGAACCGGAGAAGTGTAGTCGAGACTGGGAGTGACGATGGTTTTAAAAAGTAGTTTCTTTATTAAAATACTTTAGGAGTAATATATTATTTTTGGCAAATGCTAATCCGAGAGATGGCAAAACAGGCTACTCGGTCCGCTTCAGGCCGAACCAAAAATGCCTGGATTCAATTCAGTCTCTTCTCAAAAAGGTGCCCAAGCCCGACCTCATACGGGCTACAGGCTTATTCAGGCAGGCCTGACATATATTATTTTTAATTAGAAATTCTCTTTTTTCAAACAAGAAATAACTTATTTGTATGAAGGTCACTGTTGGGAACCTTTAAGATCTCAAGTAATAAGTACAAGGTCCACAAGTAAGGGCAACTAGGCTATAAGCAACCAATTTGATGTTATGGAATTTGATCAATCTTGCTACTAATTCTAAATACTTGCATTGCATTCCATAACAAGCAACAAGGTGGTATATCATGAATCTGACTTGCGACTTATTGTCAAATGCCACCTCCCAAATGCAATTACTTCCAATTGCTAATTTTTTGTATTTGAACGTGAATCAAACAGCATCTGGAAATCATTGAGATTAGCAATTGCAATTACATCCAACTAATTTTGAATCAATGATATAATCTGAAAATAATGAATCTGCAAATACTTGAACTTGGACTTATTTCTGGGAGAGGGAGCAATGCAGCATATCAGACTCTGAATAAAAATCTCAAAAACCAAACACAGTGAAGAATAATAGATAGAAGGGATGCAGATCAGAAAAATATATCTCAAAAAGCAAATACAGTGAGGAACAATATTTTTACAAAAATATTTTACATTAACCCTAATCATCAGAGGAATAATAGCTGCAGATCAGAAAAATAGATATCAAAAACCAAAGCAGATCAGAAAAATGGATCAGAGGAACAATGAATCACGGACTTAAAGAGATGAGAGGAAGAAAGCTCAACGTGAGGGAGAGTAAGCCGCCGCCCGCCGCCATGACTCGTGGAGGAGACGACTCAGACGAGTGGTACTGTGGGAGGAGACGACTGTGACTGTGTCTGTGTCAGTGAGTGCCACTGTAGGACTGTGCTCTGGGGTTCCATCGGGTTGGGTCTAAAAAGGCCGGATCTAATTCGGTCTCAAGACCAAGCCATTCGGGCCGGGCCGATCGGCTCCCTCATCAGCATGCTAAGAGGTTAGGGATGTCAACAGGGCAGGGCGGGGGCAAGGTCTCCCGCTCCGCATCCCCAGATTTCCCCCCCGCCCCCGATCCCCATCGTGAGGAGTTTTTCTCCCCTATCCCCGTCCCCACGGATACCCACATACCCCACGGGGACCCCGAAAATTCATAAAGACCAACAAAGACCAAACACTAACCACACTTCAAAACAAGCTCAACAAGCAAAACATTAAGAATGGTTTAACAATATAGCAGTGACATTCAAATTCCAATGACATTTTATACAGTTTAACAATTTACTGGCAAGAAAGAAATTAAGGTAATTACGTCGAATTGCTTTAACAATGACATTCAAATTGCTTCAACAATTTACCAACAAGGAATTAAGGTGATAACACCAAAAGAAAGAAAGAAATTAAGGGAGGACAAACACCAACATAACAGAACCAATCTTAGCAAACTACCCGCATGAAGAAGAGAGGAATCTGATACATGCATCAAGCAAAAACAGAATCAAAAAGATCAACCCCTATTTTGTCCTTTTCATTTTTTCCTCTTATTTTTTTCAATTTATTTTTCCATCCTAACCTGAGATTACAACCTAAATCTTACCCATTAACAACTATCACAAGGTGTTCCAACCTGTTGAATGTCACTGCTATACTTGCAGATCTGAAGCTCGTAGAGAGAGAGGGGCACGAATCACCGAGGGAGAGAATAGCAGAGCTCGCGTAGGGAGAGGAGCTCATAGAGAGAGAGCGGCGACAGATCTGCAGCTCGCGGGGGGAGAGAGGGGCACAGCTCACGGAGGGAGAGGAGCTCACATGGCCGCGCGACGACGATGACAGAATCGTCTGACTGGAGATGGCGATGGAGCCGACGAGCCGGGACGAGAGAGGGAGGCGGTTTGTTGCTGGTTGTGACGCAGGGATGACACTATGAGATGGCTTAGGGTTCTCAACTTACTGAGATGGAGAAAGAGTGAATCCATCGATGACTATTGAGTTTTGAGTTTTCACTGATAAGTTATCTTTTCTTTAACATTCAGTTAAAAAAACAAAATGAAAGGACCAAAAAGACATAAATACTTTAATAACTACACTATATATAAATATATTTATTAAGGGTAATTATGTAATCTCTTCGGGGTGAGGACCCCGTGGGGCGGGGGTATGGTCCCCGCCCCGGTCCTCGAATTGACCACAGGGGCAATTCCTCCCCCATCCCCGTCCTTGCGAGAAAAAAAAACCCCACTCGCAGAGCCCCAAATGGGGCAATCCCCACAGGAATCCCCATGCTGGATGGAAATTGCCATCCCTATAAGAGGTATAGAAACATTTCAACATAGTTTCTCAGGGAGTTCTTAAATCTATGTGATAAATAAGGAATTATTTTTTTTCCCCATTATAGTTGATCTATGCGGCAAGATGAATTGCTTAAGATAAGGCGTGGTTGTTTATATAAAGAGCCTCAAGCATGGGTTGCTTATGAATATAAACCAAATTTTACTCGAATCTTAAGGATGAGTTGCTATTTTGAATAAAAATAAAAATTTAAGTGCCAATTAAAAATATAAAAAATTGTGGGTTGTTTATGGTGAGGCTTACTTAATGAGAGATGAACAACCAAAGTGGGTTGCTTAAATATTACCCATTGGAGATGCTTTAAGAATATTGTTTAAGGAATCAAAGATAAAACTATTTTATTAGGAAGGGATATATATTTAATACATGAAAAATTGAAAAGGTGTGATTCCCAATAAGAACTTAAAATATATTTAGGTAGTGTTTGGTTCCTGAAATGTTTTATTTCCAGACAAACTACATTTCTGAGAATCACATTCTTAGGAATCTTTGGGCCTGCTTGGTTTGTTTGATGTTTCATGTTTTCATTTTCTGTTGTTCAGAATAATCACAACACAAATGATTATAAAATTATCACATTTGTTTTTATTTTCTTTCTTGTTTCAAAAAATTTGTACAGGAAATATTGAAAACAACTATTTTAGTTGTTTTCAATATTTTCTGTACAAATCTTTGGAAACAGGAAATAAAATGAAAATAAAGTGATAATTTTATAACTATTTGTGTTATAATTATTCTTAAGATTAGGAAATGAAAACAGGAAACGAGAGACAAACCAAGCAGACCCTTTCTTTCCCACCTTAAGACGTGGGAATAAAGTTTTCCCACATTTTTAAATTTCATTCATTAATTTCATTCTCATGCATCTTTAATGCATGATAATAAATTTTAAATCTTGTATCGAACATGAGAAACTTTTATTCTCATGCCAATATTCTCGAAAATATTTTTTTAAAACTTGTACCAAACACAACCTAGGGCACTGATTAATAAGACCTGTTATTTTTCAATAAAAATAATATTTTTATATATTATATATTTTATTAAATAATATATATATTGTGAGAGTTGATAATGTTTAGAAAGATATTTGTTAATTGTTATGTATATTTTTTTTTTCTAAGATAAGATGTCTTCTCCGGTTCTGCCCTGAGTGTAGAAACCATCCCTCGGCATCTCTCTCCATGAGAGTGAACGCGAGGTCAAAGTTTAATCATGAGTCAAATCTAGCAGACTAGCAAGAAACAATTCAAAATAGAAATAAGGTAAACTAAAATAATAGGCATTAGCATATGAATTCGACTAGATCTGAAAGCCCTCATTCAAATTATAGCAGAGACACATTCGGTTAAAAAAAAAAGGTCAGAAAAAGCAAAACAACCAAAATTCCTAGATTGAATCACGAGATCTATGATACATAACGAATTTTATCAAACTGAAAAACAACAGAAGCAAGGTAAAGAGAAAGAAAGAGAAAGAGTGCTAACCTCCGATAAGAAGAAACGGTGGTTGGTGGGTTGGTTGGGGAGTGGTGGTTTTGTTCTGCTTGTGCTTGAACCTCCACAACCGGTACGAGTCCAAGCGTTTGCCATCGTTTATCCATTTATAGGGGGAATGAGCCGGGTTGAATCAATGACGGAAAAGCCCCTAAGTAATAACAAGATTATAATTTGGGTTAGATACATCCATTTGTATCTGCCAATGCCATTTGAATACACGGCTCAGATTCGGAGGTTAAAATGAATCTCACCCGCCCATTGGATTGGGTGAGTGGAGAATGCGGAAAAACAATCAAGGCACATTATAACTTTACTATTGCTTATCCAGGATTTTACTCATTATTTTATTATTATTATTTAGTATATGTAGTTTATTACTGAGATGGACATGTAAAAAAGGGACACGTCTTCTCTGCTTAAAAGAATCATCAGAGGTTGAATGGCTGATCCTATTTTTACTGTTTAAGAAAAAGGAACACATTAATCTGGAAAAATAGAGGCTGATCCCAACACAATAGATCTCACAAGTCACAACAGATCTGAGAAATAAGAAACAAATCTTACAATAGATCTAAAAACAAAAACTAGAAATCTGAAGGGGGAAAAAACAGATCTGAGACCACCATTACCGGAACCACCACGTACCAGCATCGCCGGACCCATCACCTTATACTGCTTGCGTCAGCCACCGTTGCAAGCAAGGGAGAAGGATGAGAGGGGGTGGGTGTTTATCGGTTCACACGACAGATGCAGAACGGAGACGGCTTAACGGCGGAAGGGGACAGAGACGCACAGGTCGCAGACTGGCGGTGTCTCACGGAGGAAGAAGACGGCGTCAAACCTTTTACGTTTCAGAGTGGGAGAGACAGGGGCGGATCCATGTTTGGTTCAGTGTGGGCAGCTGCACCCAGTCGGATTCTTAAAAAATTTATTAATACCTTGTGTTTTATTATTTTGCCCCCCTATAGATGAGATATTTGCACCCAAATGGGAGTTGGTGGCAGGAAGACTCTATCGTTCCTCTCTGTCTTCGGTGTAGTCATGCTTGCAGGTCGTGCCTTCTCTCTGCTATCGCCGTAACAAGTAGTCTGGATGAAAGACTAAGGACAGTAGAGAAGGTAAAGTAAAGCTGGGTTAGGGTTAGTTTTTTTAGTGCTAAAATGGGCTCAGATGCTGGGTTAATTAGTTAGGGGACTTTGGGCTACTTTTGAGGCCTTTGCAAGTATGTATCTTTATTTGAGCCACAAATATTATTATTTATCATATATTTATTTATTATATATAAAGACAATCTTACTAGAATTGGAGTGTGCATCTCTGCAATAATTTGCATGTGTGTATCTTTACGAGAATTTGCATGTATGTATATTATTTTTATTATAATATATAAACTTAAATATATATCTTTCAAAAAAACAAAAACTTATATATATATATATAACTAGTTCGACCACGGTTGAACCATGAATCAGTGACTTCACCGGTTCAATGATCGGTCCGATTTTAAAAACATTGCATATGTATGAATGTATGATAATAATTAGGGTTATATATTATTTTGATCATCATAAAATTGATAAAATTTGATTTTGATCCCTATACAAATTTTATTCATTTACAGTCCTACACTTAATAAAAGTAGTGTGTTTTTAGTCCCCGACTATGGATTAAAAACTCATAATTTTTGAACTTTTTAGGGACTAAAATGAATAAATTTTTTATAGGGACTAAGATAAATTTTTACCAATTTTATAGGGATCAAAAATATATTTAACCCTAATAATTGTAAATATTTTTTTATTTTTTTATAGATAAATTGCCCCCACTGAGTTGGGGTCCTAGATCCGCCACTGGGGAGAGATAGGGTTGCATGTGGGAGCTTGATGGCGGCTTGGTAGTGGCGAACACCAGGAGAAGAGTGAGAGAGGGGGTACAACTATGGGGGTCAGGGCTTTGCAAAAGGTGTAAAGGAGAGCAAAGACGGGGTCGTCTTCCATACTCCACGAGAACTTGGAGTTTCGGTGCTCTAAGGATAATTTAGGTATTTTATCATAAAATATAAAAAAACTTAAAATTCATACTCATTCTCTCCTTCCTTCTTTTCGGTGAGGCCCTATCCACTGCCGCTGCCGCTGTTACTCTTCTCCTCCGTTGCCACCGTCACTCTTCTCCTCCGCCATCCTTATCCCTTCACACTTTGTCACCAGATCTGAAGGCTACTTCGACACAGATCTGAAGTTCTCCTTCGCCGCCGCCTTTGTCGACTCCGATTTCATCGTCATCCTTGCCACCCTCCTCTGCGCTCTCATCTGCGTCCTCGGTCTCGTCGCCGTCGCCAACAAAGTGTAGTTGGGAACGATTGCAGTTCGGAACCAGATTAGATTGTTGCCTTCTCTCTCACTCCTCTCTCCCTCACCGCTGCCGCCGCCGCCGCAACCGAAGCCAGCAATGCCGGTGGGTTCGCCGAGAGTGGTTGGGCTTTACCAAATGGGAAATTTTTTATACTTGAGTTTTTGGTCTGATTTTACCAAGATTTGCTCTAATTATGTTTTTTAATTTTGAAATGGCCAACATCTTGTTCTTGAAGTTTGAGATTCATGTATCCAATTCTTAGTGAAATCTTCTTTTCTGGGTGTATGATCAATCCAACATCTTCTTTATTATCATCTGTACTCTTTCTGAGTTTCTTAGATTTGCAGGTTGTAATTGGTTCATGAATTTCTGAGTTTCTTTATGAGTTTCTGAGTTTCTTTCCGTACGCCATCGTGCCTCTCCGTTGAGCCACCGTCGTACCTCTCCGACGAACCGCCGTGTCGCCCCTGTTTCGTCGTGGCTCTGTGTGCAGAGCAGTCACTATTCCTGCCCGTCGGTTTTTATAAATAAATTAATTTTAAAAACTAATTTTAAATTAAATAAATTATTTTTATTATAATACCTATTTTACCCTCTCAATCTTGGCCATTGAAATTTTATAATAATAAATCTATGGTGGAAACTTATGGAGTATTGCTCCTCTAAGTTCTCCATGGAGCATGTTAGAATTCTCCAGCAAAGACCCCTTCTTTTTTTCTTTTTTTCTTTTTTTCCTGATGCTGAGAAGACTAACGTTGGGAACAGAGTGTAGGGTGGCAAGGGTTGGAGTTTACTTTGTTGAATAGCCGAAAGGGATATTGGGTTGTTTGGGCCTAATTTAGCTTATTATTGTTATTTTTTGTTCTATTTACTATTTAGCTGGTGGAGGCATTGGGCCATATCACACAACCTCTCTTCTTTCATTTCAGATTTATTTATTTATTTTATTTATTTTTATTTTTTTGCTTTTATGATAATGGTTCCACTCATATATATGTATATATATTATCTTTTCTTAACTAAGTTTCACTATTTACTAATATTATATATTATATTTATTTCCTTATAATTTATGAGTTGTGTATGATGTGGCATGATGAATAAACAATCAATATTTTAAACAAAAATAAATTTAAGTGTAAATAAATAGATATAAAAAGTTGGTTGTTTATGGGGTGCTTATTGTATGCATCATTAGAGTAAAAGTTGATAAGTTACTTAAATGTGATGTCGCATATTGCAGTCAACTTAAAAGTCATATAAAAATCCAAAGTGGATTGCTTGATTATTTAGCATTGGATATGCTTTTAGAAGGAAGAAGACAAGCCGGTAAGGGAGTTGGACGGAGAATAAGCAAGGTTATGGAATCTAATTTATGAACAAAAGGGTCACCGTGATTTCAAAGTCACATACGTTCTTTCCAACTTCATCTAGCTGTCAATCCTCCTGCCTTCACCCAAAGGCCCCAACTTAACATCTAATAATTACAAACCCTAAATTTTTATTTAAAAAAAACAAAAAGAATATTTTGGCTATTTAAAATTTAAATGACGTTTACTTACCCAAAAAAATTAATCATATTTTCATATCGTAATAACAATTAATGTTTCTGATATTTAATGTTACTCTTATTATATTAAAATTTATGTGTAGTGTTTAAAAAACGAGAGACAAAGAATTTAATTGATTATGTGTAGCATTTTTGTTTCTAATATTTAATGTTACTCTTATTATGCTTGCTATATACATTCTATAATTTGTTACTTTAAGTAGTTGAAGTAATGGAGATCTACAACATTAAATGCCACATTTCTTCGGGTTTTAGAAGTATTTAAATTGTTTAATATTTAGTTATTATTAGTAATTTTGGGCAAATTTTTATATGATAACTCCATGTTTCTTATGTCTACTATATTGTATTGTTAATGAGTTCCAACTAATTGTTACCGATATTAGATAATGACAATGAGTGGTAGTGAAAGAAAGGGGGACGAAGGTTGTTCTGATTCTTTGAGAAAAAATTCTATGCAGAGGAGGGTGTCTTTGATTCGAGAAAAGAAGAAAAGATGATATGAAGATAATGCAAGTTTAATACTATTTTTCATATTTGATTTTAATATTATTCATGGTAGTGTTTAGAAATAATGAGAAACTGTTGTCAACTCTAATGATATAAATTATTGGTAGGTGGTTTTTTATTCTAATATTTTTTAATCAACATTTCAATCTCAAAGGCAAGTAGAGCAAATATTGTTGTGGCAACTCTGAATTCACCGATATTGTGAAAGCATAGTAAGGTATTGAAGTTAACTGAAAATATGAGGCTGCATACAAGTTCAACCATTGATGATGAGACAAAAGTCGTAGAGTTTGCAAAGTGGGGTCTTGACATTGGAGATGAAAATATTGGAATTGATAATGATGGTGAGGCTGAAATTGATATTCTAAAGGATTTCTTAATTCCAAAATATTTGGATCATCTTGCAAATATTGTGTCTTCCATATACCCTAATTTTCTAGAAATATCAGTGACTTCAATTTTTTTGAAGACAGAGCAATATTGGTCCCAAAAGTAGAAATTGTTGAAGAGGTTAATAAATGTGTATTGGCATTGCTACCTGGTGAAGAAAGAGAATAACTTAGCTTTGATTTTGTTTGTAAGATGGAAGATGTTAATGAGATTAATTCTGAATGGTTAATACCTGAGTTCCTTAATCAAATTCGGTGTTTAGGTCTTCCTAACCATAAAATAGTATTAAATGTGGGTGTTCCAATTATGTTGATGAGGAATATTGATCATTTATCTAGGCTATGTAACGGAACAAGATTGATTGTCAGTGATTAATTGTGAATGTGATTGGTGCTAAAATTGTTACTGGGAATCATGTTGAGGATAAAGTTTACATCCCTAGAATGGATTTGATCCCTTCTGATACAGGAATTCCTTTTCAGTTTCAAAGACGACAATTTCCATTGTTGTTGAGTTTTGCAAGGACTATAATTAAAAGTCAAGGCCAAACTTTATCCCATGTTGGTTTATATTTGTCACGTCAAGTGTTTTCCCGTGGACAATATATGCTGCTATCTATAGGGTTATATCTAGGAATGGATTAAAAATTTTTAGTTGTAGTGAAGATAGTGAACCATGTTCTGTTGTTAAAAATGTTGTTTACAAAGAAGTATTTGCAAGAATATAATGTATTTTAAAAAATTTATATATCTTCTATATATACTGATAAAACATGCCAAAGACAATATTATATACTGAATTATATTTGTTTGTTCATTATATTGTCAAGATATTATTGAATGTTAGTGTAAAAAATATTTACACTAATAATGCATAAAAATGAAACTCATATAATATAATGTGAATATATTTCAAAATATAAGTAACCATTATAGTTAATCAATTAATTACATTTTATAATAATTTATAATTTATTTTAAAAAAATGTGACCCGTGCGTTTCGTACGGGTTAAAAACACTAGTACCTACGACACTCTAACGCTATTGGAGAAGTGTTGTGTAATCGTAACAAAAAAAAATTGTTTTTTTATTTTATTTTATGAAAGAGGAGAAATATTATTAACTAAACGAACCGCTTCGCTTAAGCCCAATTAGACCAAACAAAGAATTAACAGAATTCACAAGCTCAACTTGCATAAATACGTCAAAAGCACTCCATGCACGAAAATCAGCACACTTATTTGACTCCCTAAAGACACTTAATTTTATTTTTCATAGCTTGGTTTGCATTTGTATTTTTTAATGGATTAAAGTAGTATGCATTATAAGTATAAATTTTTTTATATTAATATCCACTATTATCTCAATACACGTATTTTTATTTTAAATACTAAGAGAAAGAAATATCAATAATGTCTTCAAAAAAAAAAAATACCAATTTGTCAAAATATTCATTGGATGACTGTGTAAAACTCATTTACACTAACAGTATATAGAAATTAATTTTTTTCAATATATTCTTCTTTAAGGTATTGATTAAATCATTAATTATTATTTAATTTCCACTTTAACTCTATTAGCTTTTGGTTCTTCCACCTTGATTCTTTTAATTTTGAGATATATTTTTTCTTTTTGCATTTTCCGTATTAATTAGCATCTAAAATTCAAATATATCGTATTAGGTTTTGTTATCTATTTTTTGAACTCATATTTTTTTTTTTTGACTGTTGAACTCATGTTTGATATTGTTATAACAAACATGTTATGGGACTACTATTAAAATAGACATTTAGCTTTACTATTAAAACAGATGTGCTCACTAGATGTGCTTGTCAATGCCTGGAAGTGATTAAATTAGAAGAAAAGTGGACATCCCATTAGACACATAATACTACTAAACTGCATAAATGACATTTTATCTATTTATTAGAAGCACAGACACATGACATTCTTACACATCTTATATAACTATCTCTTAATCATAAATTAATGGGTACATACGCCTAGCTATTGTAAAGGAACGTTGACATATCGTTTGGTTGAGATAATTCTGAAGAGAAAGCGAGATTGGGAAATGCAGTTCTTGGGTTTTAATTAGGAATTAGGAAGGATTAGATTTTAGAAATAATCTTACTTAGTAGAGGAGTTATATGTATTTTCATTCGAGTGTAAGCCTTGATATTATCCGTTTCTCCTACTTGATGTGTCAATGCGCTTTTCTGCTTAGTTACCTACCAATCCATTTTTATTTTTCATGAATTTGCTGCAAGATTTTTGGAGCAATAAAGTAGGATAAAAAACTTAATTTGTTAGAACTCTACTGGAATATTGTTTAAAAAAAAAAAAAAAACTCTATTGGGGAAAAAAGTTAGAGCTTAAATAAATCGTTACACTTAGAGTATGTTTGGGAAAGATTATTTTCCCTGGTTTCAGCTGTTTTTTAGCTTAAAAGCTATTTTATAGATAATCTATTATGTTTGGCATCTTGCTTAAATTTATAAAAAAACTTTTTTTAGGGAAAAAAAGCTGTTTTATGCCATCTAGTTTTTTCTAGCTTAAGATTATTGTGATTTGATTATTTTTCATTCTCAAAACTTTCTTCCATGTTTACCCCTATAAAACTACCTTCTAAACAAATATTATTAAATTATACAAATAACTCCATACCCTTTTTCGTAATTTATTATATAAAAGTGATTTTTTTGCACCACCCAAACGAAATAGATTATCTTAAAATCGCTGTTCAGCAAACAGTCCCAAACAAAAACAGATTCTGATTATAATCGATTATCACAATAATCAATTATACAAAAATTGATTATCAGCATAATTTTTTTTTTCCAGCTTTCCCAAACACATTCTTACTGAATTACTTAAGTTAAAATTTTATGGATAGGACGACAGCCAAAAGGCCCACTGGCATGTCTACCCTAGGCCTAAAAATGAATAAATAAAAAATAGTCTGCTAAACGTGTTATGAATCTTGAGCGGTGAAGCTGGTAGCATGGCTACAATGGCCTGCGTCTGGCAGAATATGGTGAGGGTGAGAAACCTGTGGAAAGGTTTCAAAGCTGTTCATGATCTCAAAAAGCTTAATCTCTCGAGATTCGAGAATCGACTTAAGCTTTCTCATTCTCACGAGGTTCTCCCTCAATCTCTATCTAAAAATCACATCTTTTTTAATTATATCTCCAATTATTCTCATTTTGTGTTTACACTTGAGTTCATACAGACATATATGGTTGGCAATGAAAAAACAAAAGGAAGGGTCTTTTGATCTACATAGCATCTCGGTTAACGAGTGTCTTGAGACATTCTTTTTGGGAACTCAAATGGCTATAGGAGAATGCTAACGAGTATTGTTAAGATATTGTTTAAGGAATCAAGAAAAAAAAAATTATGACAAATAGAGTATTTAGTATTTTGAAAAGTGTTAGCACTCATTAGCGAGACCCATGAGTTAATTATTGATCGAAGAACTAAATATATCTCCTTCCAAATGTCTTGATTACACTTTTTATGAAAACCTACTTTTTTTTAGATTATTAAAAAAATGTTCTTAGAGTTGATAATATTTACGTGCAGGAAGCTCAACACGGTTCATTAGGTGGCTTTGTATTGGACTCTGATTTACAACATCAACATACTGAAGACGTGACTTTGCGAAGAAAATGTGATTCCGGAGAGGAAATTACCATTTCAGCTTTCCCTGGTCCTCCTAAAACGTTACAAATCAGTGTTATGCCAAGGGATATTTTTATGAAAGTATGTGTAAAGAAGCAAGCTTTGAGCTCCATCATGCAACTTGAATGTAAAGTTTATGGAAAAGGTGAAGACTCTGATTTTGACATAAAAAAAGCTTATTTTCTCAGATCACCTACATGTCTGAGCTCTTCCATTTACAAAGGCCCCTTATTCAGGTAAACCGTCAAGACATCTTTCCTTTATATATCTTGAGTTCTTGACATATCAAATTATATGTTTTTTTAGATTAAATGCTGCAAGCAATAGTCCCATAGGCCTAGCTATTAGAAATACATTTTTGGAACCAACAAAGAGTTGATTAAGCTCAAAAGGGTTGATTGAGCGGTAAGCATCTTGACCTCATAAGGAGGAGAATGCAAGTTCGAATCTTGGTGGAAACACTCTAGTTAAGAGGTTATAAAAACCAATGGTTAATTGTCTGCTCTAAGCAATTGTCCGAGGATTAGTCACATAGCCGGTCCAAAGGACTGGAGCTTGTAGGATACCCCGGGGATGTCACTAAGAAGCCAAAGGTCCTAAATGGCTGTTCATAAAAAATCAAAAAAAGAAATACATTTTTGGAGGATTACTCATATTGATTATAGTTCTTGCTGGTAGTCTAGAAGCAACTAAGCAAGGCCTTCAGGTGTTGTTATTTTATAACTGAAAATTATAAAATTTCATTATTTTACTGTTGATTTCTTATAGTATAGTGTATACTCCTTTTTTTTCCTTCTTTTTTTTCTGTACTGGGTAGCTTAAGGTTTAAATCTATGATGCCATGCAGACCACTCAAGCCTCTCACCACTATCTAGTCCTAATGGCTCATACTCATTGTTAACTCATCTTTTGAACTGGTTATGTTTGTCATTTGATAAAACTAAGCCTGTAAGAATATAAACCATATACAACCAAGCACTTGTTCTTCATGTTCTTTAAAAATTAAATTAAACTTGAATGGGTTATATCAGCATAGGTGCATTGCCTTGTTACCTCTATGGCTGTATCATATTCACTGGTTTCAACAATGTCATTTTCATTTTTAGTATACCATTCATAAATTATTTGGGCCTATTTACTAGTAGTTATCTTGCTCATATTGTCTTCTCTTATATTTATGTGAAGCAAATTGGATGTTAAGTTGCAAGAAGCACTCAAAGAATACTTGACAACCAAAGGCATTGGGGTAAGCATGACCAATTTCCTCATCCACTCCCTATACAAAAGAGAGTATGAGCAGTACGTGAACTGGTTGAAAAGCATTTGAGGCAGGAAATGAGTCATTGAGTGTAATTTCACTTTCAGAGACACATTCTACATAGTTCTGCAGAGTTGGGTTACTGTCAATTCAATTTTAGTTTACTTAATTCAATGTTTTAAGAATTCGGATTATCATCAGGTAGTCAAATTTATAAACTCATTAACATAGTGTCGAATGATGTTTTTTGAAATGTAATGTTATCATCAAGCGAGGGTAAGCCTTGATGCAATGGTAAGCTTATTAAAAGCATAAGTTATTGTGCGTTTGGATAAGCTTTATAAGAAAGAGCTTTTACAAAACATAATTGATCCTTACTCACGCTCTTCATCTGCTTCTCCTTTTTTAGAAGTTAGTAATTGTATAGCTTTTACAAAAACATCAAATTTGCCTTTTTTTCATTGCTTTTGCTTTTTCTTTTAAGTTCATCCAAACAACTATATATTTTTTTAAAAAAATATATGATTTTTCTTAGAGCATCTCCAATGGGAGTTGCTTATGGGTTGCTTAACAATAAAATAGTATTTTGATGTGTCACATATGATTTTGAGTTGTTTAAAACTGAAGAAAGTTACTCATATAAGCAATCATTGCTTATGGGTTGCTTAACATTTATGTGTGTAAATGTAGGAGAAAGAATATTGAATGTTGAAGAGAGATGGAGAATATTTGTGAGTTAAACAACTTGTTGATAGAAACTCCCATTGGAGTGAAAATTGATTGGATTGCTTAAAATTGAGGTGATCCACTTAAAGGGATAAAATGAGTTGCTTATATGAAGAGCATTGGAGGTGCTCTTAGAAAAAACCCATCCAAACGAGCTCCCAGAAGTTTCAGACTCAGATGAGAGTCTTGAGCTGAATCGTCCTTTTAAGTTTTTGTGAAGCACTCATTGCAAACAAGGGAGATATGAATTCGAAAGATCAATGCACATATAGCCTACATGGTTTTCAATGAGACCACTCTCCTGCACCACATCTCGAAACCCATTAAGGAGCCAACTTGGATGATCCACACGGCCACGTTTATCATCAATAGAAAGCATATCTTTAAAGTCGCCAACAATACACCAATTGCATTTTGGAACCAAGCTACGAAGAAAATTTCAAGAGTCCCTCCTTCTACTACATTCAGGATAATCATAAAAGCTTGTTAACCTCCAAAAACCTCTACTAGGATCATGAACCGTCAAATTAATATGATTTTGAGAATAATTAATACACCCTCCGTTCCTTTTCTATGATTATTTAAGGTTTCTATACACAGATTAAGAAAACATTAATTTGTTTACATTTGTACCAAATTACCTTTATTTATAGTATTATTGATATGTGTAGTGTATTTATGACTGAATTTAAATAGGGAAGGTTTAGTATGTTTTTAATGTATTTCAATTTAATTTTATGATAATGGTATATATGAAAAAAAAAATTGTCAAATATACCTTGGGTTTATAAAAAATCCATTATTTTGGAACAAAAATAAAAAGCTAAAATTACCATAGAAAATGAACGGAGGAAGTAATATCACAATGCCCTGAAATATTCCAAAAAAACTGCTAAAACTCCACTCCAAACCAGCCTAACCACGGGAAAAACTGAAATTGAAACCAATCTTAACACGAATGTCACTTTCAGAAGACAAAACCAAAGTCTCATAAAGCACAATAACATCCGATTTATTACACCGAATGAGATATTTTAAGACCGAAATTGTTCTCTGGTTATCCAGACCTCGATAGTTCTAGATTCAGATATTCATTGCTCCTGATATTCATTGGGAGCCAGGACTCTAGCAAATAAAAAATGAAGGTTTCTGCTGTTGGTTTGGTTGTCTCGCTGATCAGCAATTTCACTTTCTTTTTATATTCAAAAGGAAAAACTCTGTCTTCAATTGCAATTCCCTGCGTTTTTTGTCCCCACCTTGCATAACTCTCTCCACGTAATTAGAGCACATTAAAGTGGCAGAATGATTGGTAGATTGATAACCAATAATTGCCAAATCATAAGGAGGAGGAAAATTAGTAGCTAGGTTCTGTGGAATATTCCCTCCTATAACCACGCCTTTACCTCTATCAAATATTTTTGCACCGTTTTCCTTAAACTTAACCTCCTTTAACCCAAACGCAACTTAAAAATGCTTTTTAAAAAAGTTTATATACCTAACTTTTTTTTTCTTCACAAAACCTATCTTTTTTTAAAAATAAAATTTAGGATGAAGGGATGGTGTCTCGATACAAAAACGACTCTATGAATTTGCTGTCTATCAGATACGAGACTGTCAAATCCTAACTTTTTTATTAAACGAATCAAACATAACCTTAAATAGGATAGGCCGGGCCATAGGCCTACTGATATTTCTACCCTAGGCATAAAGATGAATAAAATATATATCTGCTAAATGTGTTATTTTGAGTGGGGAAGTTGGTAGCATAACCGTTGACACGTACATATCTACAGATCTACTACGATGGCCTGCGCCTCCCAGATGATGGCAAGGAACCTGAGGAACGGTTTCAAAGATGTTGAAGATCTCAAATTGCTTAAGCGCTTGAGATCCACACTTCAATTTTATCTTTCATTTTCTCGTGATCCCTCTGAGGTTCTCTCTCTATCTCTACCATCAACGCCAACCCTTCATTTCTTTCTACTACACTTACTGATATTTATGAAGTTATAAACATTCTATCGAAAAAAAAATCACATCTTTTTATATCTCCAATTATTCGTAATTTTCGTACAACACTTTAGTTCCTGTAGACATGGTTGTCAATGAAAAGTAAAAATAAAAAACAAAAAAAGGGTACTTTTGATTTATATATTATGCGTTGTCAATTTGTCATGGATGCAGGAATTTAAAATGGGTTCTTTAGGTGGCTTTGTATTGGACTCTGATGCACAACATACTCAAAATGTGGCTTTGCGAAGAAAATGTGATTCCGGAGAGGAAATTACGATATCCGCTATCATTGGTCCTCCTATAAGGTCAAGAATCATTGCTCTGCCAAAGGATATTTTTATGAAAGTATGTGTAAAGAATCCAGCTTTGAGCTCCATCATGCAATTTGACTGTACAGTTTATTTTTACTCTAATCTTGTCATAAAAAATGCTTATCTTGGATCACCTACATGTCTGAGCTCTTCCATTTACAGAGGCCCCTTATTCAGGTAAACTATTGCAGAGATTCTTATTCACACGAGTTATCAACTTATCTCTTGTATTACTAGTTTGGGGAGGAGGTAAAGGACAATGGAGATGAGGGGTATATATATATATATATATTCCAAAACTTAAGTACAATTTTATAGTTATATTATGTGTTGTTTTTCAATGATAATAGGATATTTTACTGTTACACATGTTATGTTTTTATTAATGAGTTGTTACACATGTTCTAGAAAACAACACCTAATGTACCTATGAAATTGTAGCTAAGTCTTATCCAATTTTTTTCCCTCTCATTCCAAATACTAATATTATCTATGTTTTATAAAAATTAGCTTTAAAGACACCCCATAATTGGCACTTGTTATCAGATAGACAGATATATTTTGATATTCTTATAAAAAAAAAATTCATGTTTGGTATAAGAGATAAAAAATCATTCAAATACATTAAAGATGTCCAGGAGTTAATCTTGTGAATAAAACCTAATAATTCTATTCTCATGTGGAAGGGTGAGAAAGAAACAAAGAGATTACAAGTACTACTTGGAACGTAGACATTTCCGGAGCAGAATGCGACCTACATTTCCGAGCTCTTCCATTGTCAGAAACTTATTCAGGTAAACTATTGCAGTGATTCTTATGCACACTAGTTATCAACTTATCTCTTGTATTAGGAGTTGTGCGGAGGGAAAGGATAATGGAAATGAGAGGGTATATTTTTTTCCTCCTCTCGATCCAAATATTGATATTATCTATGTTTCATAAAAATTACTTTAAAACACCCTATGGACGGCATTTGGTATAAGAGATATATTTTGACATTCTTATAAAAGTGAGGTGGGAATAAATTTTTTCTATATTTGTTAAAAAAGATAAAAACCCATTTTGATACATAAAAGATGTACAAAAATTAATTTTGTGATTGAAACCTAATAATTCTATTCTCATGTATGAGGGTGAGAAAGAAACATTCTTGGCAAAGAGATTCCCAAAAATATAATTTAGGCTAATTTAGATTTTTGGTCTCTTATCTTATTTTTAGGTTCATTTTGGTCTCTCATCTTTAGAAAGATTTATTTTGGTCCATTATCTATGAAACATTACACAAACTTATCCTTTCCGTCACAATTGTTAGTAATGACGTTAAAATTGTCCTACGTGGCCATTAAACAATGGCAATCATACACGGCTCGTCACTGTTGAAGACGACGTCGTTTGACAGCTTGTTTGAGTTTTCTGTCTTCAATCCAAGCTGTTGATTTTTCTACATTTTACTTCCCTAAGCTCTGTCATGTCACTCATGTGGGTCGGTTTTAACGTTGTTATTGACTGGTGTGACGCAAAGGATAACTATGTGTAATATTTTATACATAAGAGATTAAAGTGAATTTTTTTAAAGATGAGGGACCAAAATAAATTTTAAAAATAAGCTAAGTGACCAAAAATCTAATTTAGCCTATAATTTACTTAAGAATAAACCATTCCCTGAATTACCAAATGTCACCATATGTTAATATTTGGAGTCTATTTGTAAGGTAGTTTGCTTTCAAATACTAAGCATATAGGCCTTCTTAAGAATATGCACTCTTATCTGAGTAATTCAGTTAGAAAGTAATCTTGTGTCTGCACACCACTTCCAATGTTCGAAGTGGAGTTTAAGATACTTTAAGGCTGCATCCATTGAGTACTGAGCAATTCAATTTTCCAAGTAATAGTTCATACTTCATTTACATTTGTAAAGTTGATGCCCCATTGGAAACCTTAACATATGTATTCCAATATTTGGTCTTCCAGTTTAGGTTCCGTCTATCTTGCTCCACCCTCTAAATAGAGCAGCAGTGCTCCACCCAGGTGTCATGGCTCCTGTCCTATTAAATTGCCATGTCAGTTAGTCAAAATTTCAACCCATCTTATTGTATTCAAACCTGTATGCATACTCTCATGTATTTATGTTCACTTAAATGTCACAATATGCTAGATATACAAAATTCCCAATAAAGTAAATATCGTATAGATTGTATAAAATACAGAAACTTAAAACATTGGGCATCATCACAATTGAGTATTCTCCCATAGGACATTATCTTCTTCCATCGATTTGCTCAATTTGTTGCTCCTCTTGGTCGTGCTTGCAGCTCGTGTTACTCCTCCAGCTGGTGTTGCTCCTCCAGCTCATGTTCCTCCTTCCAGCTCGGGTCGCTCCTCCGGCTCGGGTTCGGACATTTTGGTCGTGGTGTTGGTTTTCAAAAAATCGGTTACCGTGGTGGTAGATCTGCGTAACCCACCATTTTTCCTAAGTTCCATTTTCTTGGAAATCATTCTGGTATCCTCTGCACTGTCTCCTTGTTCGACGGCGACACCAATATGCACGGTTTCTGTTGACGCGGCGGCAAGGTTGAATGAGGTTGGTCGAGGGTCACCCTCTTCGATTCGTTCAGGTCGAGGGTCATCTTCGATTCGTTCTGGTTCGTCGCAGAGGGTTTGCGGCAGAGGAACCGGGTAGGGAAGGAAGGTCAAGCGGGTATGGGTTAAACCGGGCCGTTCTTCATCCGGGCCATTCGTTTTGCAGGCCATTTTTGTGTTGCTAGGCCCAACTCGTTTTAAGCAGTTTAATGAGAGTAAGTTGGCCCAAAATTAATATACCCAGATATAAATATGTTATAATTTTAAATGATAATCTTCATCATTTAATATAATATTAAATGACTGAAATATAATATTAAATGTTACACCTAGATGTAACCAAAATTAGAAATAAAATAATAAATTACTATACAAGATTGCCGTATACTATGCATTATTAAATTTCAAATGTGTAAATCGACATTTAAGAAGATTACCACATATTATGCATAATTACTTTTAAATGCTAATTATGTAACTTTAAATGAGAATTATTACAAAAATAAGAAATATAATAACTTCATTTTTAATTTATTAACCTATTGAATTTATAATTATAACTAATTAAAAATTATTTCGAAAATGATTAAATTAACTCCTTTTTAAAAATGATTGATTTATAATAATTAATTAATTCTGCTCTAAAACTTTTTTAAATTAACATTTTACTTAAAATTTTATTTCTAGTCTTATATTTTTTTTTTATAAACACTTAGAAGCCAGTGAATTGCTAATAAACCTGAATGGGCCAACAATACATCTTGTAATAATGCCTTTGGGTACTAATACATCTTGGCCTTGGGATACATATGCAAGATTGGGTCAACAATTACAGCAACAAAGATATTTGGGCATCAAACCCGGAAATACTTCTGCCCAACATGTTTGGGCCTCAAAGCTCTTCCCCAAACCCGAAATTCATCTTCCCTACCCGAGTTCCTACGCCGCCAACCACCTTCACGACCCTTGGCAACCCGAATGGCACCAAAGCTACCAAAAACTGACGTTCGTATAATGGATCGCGCCGTCGGCACCCAGACCAACTTTTACAGTGGTGGAGCTACCAACCATCTCATCATACCGAGACTACTTGACCTTCGTGGGCTACACAAAACATGTCCGCCGCCACCGCGATAAACCACCCAGCTCCATAAGGCTACTACCCACCAGCCACGAACCCATCCGCTCCGCCACTTGCGCTGCGTACAACCACTATGAACAGCGGTGGCCATGCGCCGGAAACCGGCCACACCACCTTGCCCCCACGAGAATCAACAAATGTCTTGGGCAGAAGAGTTATAAACATTTTGAAAATAAATATAAACGAAAAAAAAAACAAATGCTAAACAATTAATATTATTTTATTCAATCGTATTCTGAGCACAAATACAACTATATACACGTTTTTCCATCCAAGATACTTTTCAAATACAAGTTTGACTACACAAACCTTTGAAAATTCAAACTGACATTTACTTTTACACTTGGCATATTCATTGGTTGAAGGTAAGATACCTGGCTGGTGCACCACTGCTCCACCCTAGAGGGTGGTGCACCGAAGACGAAACCTCCAGGTTTAGGCGAAAGTCGAATTGTTTTGAGTTTACAATGTTGCTAGTTCATTAATTATGCCATAAGTGTTACTATCATATAATCATTTTTCTAGTTCATTTATTCCGTAAGTGTTACTATCATATAATCACCTTATCCTTGGAGCTTAATCTCCAAGGCCTTCTGCCTAACTATATCCATCTATCTTTTGCATACCTTGGCTTCTCATAACCATCCATCCATGCATCTATCCTTTATATATCTTCAGTTCTTGACACAATATGGTTTTTTTTTTTATAATGTCATAATTGTCATAACGCTCATTGTCTTTTCTATATTCATGTGAAGCAAATTGGATTTAAAGTTGCATGATACACTCAAAGATTACCTGATAGCCAATGGCATTGGGGTAAGCCTGACCAAGTTCCTCTATTGCTACCTTTGCCGAAGAAAGTATCAGCGGTACACGAACTGGTTGAAAGAAGTCGAAGCATTTGTGGCAAAATGAGTAATTGAGTGAAGTTTCAAAGACATATTCTACATAGGTATTCAGAGTCGGCATTACTGTCAATTCAATTTTATGTTACTTTATTCAGTGTTTTAAGAATCCATAGATAGTCAAATTTATAAACTCATTAACATAATGTCGAATTATGTTTTTTCAAATGTAATTTTCTGTCAAGCGAGGGTTAGTTTTGACACAATGATAAGGTTGTTATCTTGTGACTTGGAGGTCACGAGTGCATATCCTTTAAACAGCCTCTTTCCACGTGGGGTAAGGTAGATACGTACATTTACCCTGTGCAGTCACAACAAACAAAGGAGATCTGGATTCGAAGGATCAATGAATAGCCTACATGGTTTTGTATTATGCAATGGAGGTCAGGACTCTTGATTTAAGATTTGACTTCCTTCTTCTATATGATAGAGTAATATTTGAATCTCATTATCAACTAGAATATGCATATGAAATCGTAATAAATTTTTATAATATAAAAGGTATGAAATATGTACATTTCATTGGATTAAACTTAAAAAATCTTTTAAATGGAGGGGTAAAATATACCAAATATTTCATATAAAAATATACCAAATATTCAAATTTGACTAGTGAGTCCACGAAGTACCCAATTTTGTAGCAATTAACCCTTTTGTGCATTAAAGTGCACTTGGTATGCTAGAAAACAAAGAGCTATGAAGCTTGGAAAAATAAAGTTGTTCTGTATAAAAGAAAACACAAATTATGCATGTTGGATAGTTTGTTGTGGACACTGACAATCTAGGAATAAGATTCCTCTAAAGTGAATTACCTTTTAAAATAATTCTAAGAGTGTATCTATTCTTAATAATTTGATAAAATGTATAAAGATATTAATTCCTCAAATAATCCAAGGGTGTATATATCATTATTTATTTTTTACAAAGTCAATATATTTAAATGAACATTTTCCATAATTTGCTATTGGTTGCTATTTTACAAGTGTTAAATTTTGCTACGAACTTGACTTGTGTTGTCCATTATATCTGATGTATATTGGTAGAATAGCACAACACAAGTGATCGAGTTATCATACACTTTTTCATGTCTTACTTTTTTTATTACTATCCATATAACTAAAACTTTTATTTTATCCACTGTTTAAAATGAATAATAGAAATTTATTGAAATACCTTTTGCATAGGGTAGGGTAAAGGAAGGCTAGCTAGGAAAATGAATGGGTAAGGATTTCTGGTTTTTTCTACTTTCTATTTTAATGTATTGGATAAAATTTTGTGATCTAATTTAATGAGTAATAATAAGAGAATTAGGTTGTTCCTTGAGTTGTTTTTTTGCCTAATCTTTAGGTAGTGTTTGATCGACCTTATTTTTCGACTTCTCTTCTCCTTAAAGGGAGAAATCGGGTGAAACACTTTTTATGAGAAGTTTTTAAAAATATAAGGAGTTTATTTTCAAAGAACAAATAATAAAAATAAGGAGCTTTTAAAAAAAAACTGTTACAAAGAGCTTTTTATTCCCTGGACCTGTTTCAGTGGTTCGTTTCCATTTTTTTTGCACAAACGATTTTGGAGATTGTTCTAACTGGTACGTGGTTTGGTTCGCCGGTTCACCGGTCCGACTGACCGGTCGGTATGGTTTTGACAATTATGGTTATATTTTACATAAGTATTAACGGAAATATTTTAACAAAAAGAAGAAGAAGAAGAAGATTGTACTTAATTTAGAGTAGACCACGGCCATAACAGAGTTAAAATATTACAATAAAATATTTTTTTTAAAAAAAGAAAGCGTTTTGAAGTCAACGTTATCTAAATTATAATACAAAACTCAATAATTTTACTGTAGATTTTTACTGTTGAATACAGGTGTCACGTTAATATCACACGACTCCTTTCTCTCATGTCTCTAGAAACATCCGTGATAAACAAGTTGGATGGTTATATTGATGAGAAGTAATAAAAATGGTACTTCCTTAATTCCGCTAAGTTGTAGCCTTCCAAAAATCAATTTTTTTATTCATAAAATAAATGAATTTTTTATTCAAAAAAAAAAAAAACAAATGCTAACCAGTGCCTTTAGGATATTGGCTAAGGAACCATAGATAGAAATTTTGTATTGGAAAGTGATGTATTCAGTACTTTGAAAATTTAAAAATTATATTTTCCAAAAAAAAAAAAAAAACTTTACCCTTTATATTTTCATTCGTAACAGTTTTTTTATTGTAAAATTTAGAATTAGTATAGAACTTAAATCTCGAAAACAATCAAAGGATGAGACAGAATTAATTCTTCTTCTTTCTATATCTTATTTCATTTGAAATTCCTGTTAATTAACAATAAATGCAAGGCTTCATCATCTTTATAGGTTGTTTTGTTTCTCCTATCTTTTTCATTGTTCTCACGTTTTTTCAACTATGATTTATTAATCTGAAAAACAATTACTAGAATGGTTTCATTAAAAATTATATGAATATGCATTATTTTTCTTCAAACTTTATTTCTATAGTAAAGACCTAAATTGACACCCGACAAAAAATGTAAAAACATATTTAATATTAGAGAAATGAAAAATATCAATTTGAGACACTTTAATTCTCAAAAATTTTAAATAATGTCCAAAATAACTTCTGGTAGAGATTAGAATGTCCCTAAAATTTATCTTAAAATGACTAATTTGAATGTCATTTAAATTTTTTTGGATACTAAAATATGAAATATCTCAAATCAATAATTTCCATTTCTCAAGGACTTAATATGTCTGTGTTTTTTGTTAATAAAAAAAATATCAAATTGGGACATTTCAGTCTCTAAAAATCTTAGATAATCTTCAAAATAATCACCGGTAGAGACTAAGATGTCCCTAAAATTTATCTTAAAAATAACTATTTTGAATGTCATTTAAAGTTTTTTTAGAATAAAATATCTCAAATTGATATTTTCCATTTTTCAATGACTAAATATGTTTATGTATTTTTTTTTTTCAAAAACCAATTTGAGCCTTCACTCTTAATTTTTATTTTAAAATATAGTAATGAGGAGAAAAGAAAAGGACATTGATTTGAAGATTGGCAATGTCATGAGTGAAAAAGAAGGAAGGGATATGAAAAGGAAAAAAAAGGGTGTAAAAAGCAATCTCGAAAGAGATTGTAACATTCAAACAAAAATAATAAATGAGTTTAGTGGTAGAGTGTATGGATTTAGCAACTGTATATTTAGATAAAAATATGTGGTAAAGACCCAAACTGATACCTGATAAAAAAATGCAAAGACATATTTGATCATTAAGAAATGAAAAATATCAATTTGGGGCATTTTAGTCTCCAAAATTTTTAATTAATGTTCAAATAATCTCTGGTAGGGACTAAAATGTTCTTAAATCTTATCTTAAAAATGACTATTTTGAATATCATTTAATTTTTTTGGAGACTAAAATAACTCAAATCGATATTTTTTATTTCTCAAGCATTAATTATGTCTGTGTTTTAATTATGTCTGTGTTTTTGTCAGTGACCGGTTTGAGTCTTTACTCGTATGTTTATTTAAAAAACATAGTAACGATGAAAAAAGAAAAGGACATCGGTTTTGAGATGCCCTAAATATTTTTATTTCTTACAGTAGTCAAGTTATTTATGTGACGTTTGCTTTTTTCGGGTTAATCATGTTCTATTGTGAAATTATTAGTTTTATACATCCTTATTAGTGTATATGTTGGCCGCTTATTAACACATATATAAAAATCAACATGACCCGTGCATTTGCACGGGTACCATTCTAGTTTTTAAAAAAAAAAACGAAAAATAGCATGCCATCAAATAACGTAATAAACACTGATTATGGTTGAGGCTTTATAAGCATGGTTCTGACCATATATTCTATCCTAGTATACCCTCCACACTATTAATTTTAAACTTTCATCATTAAAAAATAACAAAATAAACTTTATACACGTGCTTAAATTATTCTTCAATGAAAGAGTCTAGGCTGCCATTTATCTGAACCGCCAAGCCATCAAATAAAAGAGCAAAGGTCCATTTTGGTCGCTTACAATTTTTGCATTGCCCAATTTAGTCTCCGACAAAAAAAAAAAACTCGTCCGTTAGTGCTTGACAATTTCAAACCAGGGACACATTAGTCCCTCCATTGATGTCTGTTAGGAAGGCTCCGTCAATTTGCTGATGTGGACGTTAACCCATCCAACTGTCCGTTAAGTAGCCCACATGGTTTTTTTTTTCCCCCATTTTTACTCAAAACGGCTTTGTTTTGGCAGCGGTCTTCTTCTCCTTCTCTCTAACTCAAATTCTCTCTCCCTTCTCTCTTTGAACCGACGCCATTCAGCATCCTCCCGCCGCTCCTGGAGAGGAGAAGCCAACCAGGTGGTAGAGCTCTCGTCGCACACACTTTGGTCCAATCGGTTTTACGTTTAACATCGTCGCTGTCAAGGTCGTCCCTGAGATTTTGGGCCCTATGCTAACTGAGAAATTGGTATTAAAAGCGTACAAAGAGGTGCAAAAATCTAGGCATTAATTGTTTTAATACAACCTCAAGTTTAACAAAATATTACCGAATTAAAGGAAAATATTACAATAGCAAACTATAATAGAATTTTAGCAAAAATTGTGGTTTGATTACAATCATTAAAACCTTCATTTGCTAAGTGGTATGTTCTATGACTTGTACCAAATAACTTACAGTAAAAACAAAAAACTCTATCTAATTCTTTTGAATAAACAAGCTAACTCTTATCCTGCTATTCTCCATTAGAACAATAATGAATGTTATATGATGACGAGAAGTGCCTATCAAGATATGTAGTCAGTCATGCAGAGGGACAGACAAAACAAATGTTTTCTACTTTCTAATTCGAACGGAAGAAGGGAGAATGAGAGTGGTCACACATAGAGTTTCAATTTTTTTAGAATTCAATAATAATATATTAATTTTCTAATAAAATTAAATTTTTTATATTGTATATTATATATTTAATTAAAATATAATGTTAACTGTAAATAGCCCGGCCTATTCCCACTCCCACTTACTAGGCTTGTCAAGTTTTGGGCCTGAATTTTAAAAAATAATTGGGCCCCCAAGTAAAATTTAACTATATAAAATTTTTATTTTAATATATACATTTTTTTTGTGAATTATTTTAATATATACCTTAGTATATATACTAAAAAAAAAAAAATTGGTGCCCCTAAAAAATGGGGCCATGTGCGGCCGCACCACCAAATCATGCTCAGGGCCACCACTGGTCACTGTCACGGGAAAACGTTCCTCCACCGTCCATCGTCGTGTCTCCGACGTTCTGCCGCCGCTCGGTTGGAGGATTACTCATCTTGATTATAGTTCTTGCTGGTACACTAGAAGCAACTAAGCAAGGCCTTCGGGTGTTGTTATTTTATAACTGAAAATTATAAAATTTCATTATTTTATCACTCTATAAAAGTATAGTGTATACTCTTTTTTCTTTCTTCTTTTTCTATACCAGGTAGCTTAAGGTTTAAATCTATGATATCATGAAAACCACTCAAGCCTCTCACCACTATCTTGTCCTAATGGCTCATACTCATTGTTTACTCATCTTTTGAATTGGTTATGGCTGTCATTTGATAAAACTAAGTCCCCAAGGATTTAAACCATATACAACCTAGCACTTGTTCTTCATGTTCTTTAGAAATTAAACTTGATTGGGTTATATCAGCATAGGTGCATTGCCTTGTTACCTCTATGGCTGTATCATATTGCCTTGTTTTAACAATGTCATTTTCATTTTTAGTATACCATTCATAAATTGTTTGGGCCTATTTACCAGTAGTTATCTTGCTCATATTGTCTTCTCTATATTTATGTGAAGCAAATTGGATGTTAAGTTGCAAGATGCACTCAAAGAATACCTGATAACCAAGGGCATTGGGGTAAGCCTGACCAATTTCCTCATCCACTCCCTATACAAAAGAGAGTATGAGCAGTACGTGAATTGATTAAAAAGCATTTGAGGCAGGAAATGAGTCGTTGAGTGAAATTTCGCTTTCAGAGACACATGCTACATAGTTCTGAACAGTTGGGGTTTCTATCAATTCAATTTTATATTACTTAATTCAATGTTTTAAGAATTCGGATTATCATCAGGTAGTCAAATTTATAAACTCATTAGCATAATGTTGAATTAAGTTTTTTTCAAATGTAATATCCTCGACTTCTCGTCAAGCGAGGGTGAGCCTTGATGCAATGATAAGATTATTAGAAGCCGAATCTATTTTGTGTTTGGATGAACTTCATCAGAAAGAGCTTTTATGATATTTGTTACATGGACATTATTGTGCAATAAAATGTGATTGATCCTTACTCTATCTCTTTAACTGCTGCATTTTTTTTAGAAACTAGGAATTGTATAGCTTCTCAAAAAAAATATCAAAATGTTTTTTTTTCCGCTCCATTTGCATTTTCTTATAAGTCTATGCAAACACCTATATTATTTTTTTTATCATAAAAAGCTCATCTAAACGGGTTCCTAGAGGTCACGGATTCAAATCCTTTAAGCAACCTCCCTGCTTGCAAGATAAGGTTGCGTATATCATCTTTAGACCATACCAGACCAGAGTCTTGTGTCGGTTTGTCCTTCAACTTTTTGTGAAGCGTACTCACAATACACAAGGAGATCTGAATTCCAAAGATTGATACATAGCCTATATGGTTTTGATACAAGCAGGACTGTTGGTTCGAGGTTGACTTCCTTCGGGTCCCAGTAAAGTAAAGTTTGAATCTCATTATCAATTAGAACATTCCTATAAAATTGAAATCAATTTTTATAATAAATTAAGTTTAAAATATATAAAATTCATTGAATTGAACGTAAAAACTTTTTAAATGAAAGGTTAAAATATACCAAATCTCCAACTTTGACTAGTGTGCATTAAAGTGAACTTTGTATGCTAAAAAAAAGGAAGAATGTAAAACCTTGGAAAAATAAGGGTAAAACTTCAATCTGTCCATGAAATTGTAAAAATGTGTTAATCTGGTCCCTCACATTTACAAAATTTCAAAGGTTTAATTATTGGTGGAAATAGGCTATTATTTTCAAACTTTCATTAACACTACAAGAAATAGGCTGTTTAGTGATGGAAATCAATGACCGAAATACCGTCGTCATTAACAGCGACCGAAATAGCGGTAGGTTAACCATAATGTTAAGTTGGTCCTTTTTTTCAATTAGCGATAGGATTAGCGATCGTATTTAGTTGTTGCTAAGCTGTCTGTCGTTGATTCCGTCGTTATGTTAAAAAAAAATAAGGTCACTTACCGATGAATTTGTAACCGAATAACGATTTTACTTTAGCGACGAAACGTAGGTTGGTCGCTAATTTAAATATTAAATATTAAATAAGTAGCGACAGAATTAGCGATCGAATAATTTTGTAGTTATTAGCCATTGATTAAACTATCGGCTTCTTTGGTTGCTCTTAGCCTTAAGTCCTACTACAATATGCCAGAGGGTTATTTCAATCGTATGGTTCAGTTTATGGGCGAGACAATGCCAAGTGATAACAGTATGCCTTAGAATGTCTATCAAGCTAAGAAGTCAGTGGCAAATTAGGGGTTGTGTCATAACGAATATGTGGATGTTAATATTTGTAAATTTTGCAACATTGACCGGTATAAGATGAGAACTGATAGAAGAGACATTGAAAAAAGAATCCTCTGAAAAAAATTGTGTTACTTTCGGGTTACTCATAGACTCCAAAAAATGTACTTTTCACTAGCCATCCCTCCTCACATGCGATGACACAATAGCAATCAGAAGGATCCTAATATCTTGTGTCATCAGTCGGATGGAGATGCATGATATTATTTTGATAGGGTATATCCACGATTCTCTCAAGAGACTTGGAATGTCAGATTGTGACTATGAATGGATGAATTTAATCATTCCGGTCAAGTCGGTAAAACTTACTCATATTGGCCTGTTATTCTAAGTTCTTACCCCATACAAAAATAAATGGTTTTTAGTTTATTTAAAAAAAAAAAGTTTATCAAATAAACGCCTCACTGAATCATTTACCTAAATGCAGCCTAAAAATATTATTATTATTTTTTATATATATAAAAGCAAGTCAATTATGACCTGGGCTTATGGCCCACCGGAATTTCTACCCTAAGCATAACGAATTAAATATTTTAATAAAATAAATATATGTGCTAAATGTGTTATCTTGGCGGTGAAGTTGCTACCATGGCCTGCGCCTCCCAGATGATGGCGAGGAACCTGAGGAACGGTTTCAAAGATGTTGAAGATCTCAAATTGCTTAAGCGCTTGAGATCCACGCTTCAATTTTACCTCTTATTTTCTCGTGATCCCTCTGAGGTTCTCTCTCTATCTCTACGTACCATCATCGCCAACCCTTCATTTCTTTCTTCTACACTTATTAATATCAACATTCTATCGAAAAATCACATCTTTTTTAATATCTGCACTTTAGTTCCTATAGACATGGTTGTCACTGAAAATGAAAAAAGGGTATTTTTATATTTACATATTATTATTATCTTATGCGTGTCATGGATGCAGGAAGTTAAACGTGGTTCTTTAGGTGGCTTTGTATTGGACTCTGATTCACAACATACTCAAGATGTGACTTTACGAAGAAAAGGTGATTCCGGAGAGGAAATTACTATTTCAGCGGTTCTTGCTCCTCCTATAAGGTCGGAAACAATCTGTTTGCCAATGGATATGTTTATGAAAGTATGTGTAAAGAAGCCAGCTATGAGCTCCATCATGCGATTTGACTGTACAGTTTATGATTACTATAAACTTGTCGTAAAAAATGCTTATCTTGGATCACCTACATGTCATAGAGGCCCCTTATTCAGGTAAACTACTGCAGAGATTCTTATCAACTTATCTCTTGTATCAGGAGTTGGTGTGGAGGCAGAGGACAATTGAAATGAGGAGTACAATTTCATAGGTATATTATGTGTTGATTTCCAATGATAATAGGACATGTGTAACGGGGCAGAGGACAATTGAAATGAGGAGTACAATTTCATAGGTATATTATGTGTTGATTTCCAATGATAATAGGACATGTGTAACAGCCGTTACACATGTTATGTCTTCATTGATGAGCTGTTACACATGTCATATTACCATTGGAAAATAACACCTAATTTACCTATGGAATTGTATATGAGGATTGTCCATTTATTTTCCCCTCTCAATCCAAATACTGATATTATCTATGTTTTATAAAAATTAAAGACACCCTATAGATGGCATTTAGTATTAGATATATTTTGAAATTCTTGGGAGAGCGAGGTGGGAATATAATTTTCCATGTCTGATACAAGATAAAAAATCATTCTAATACATAAAAGATATCCAAGAATTAATTTTGTGAATGAATCCTAATAATTCTATTCTCATGTGTAAGGGTGAGGAAGAAATATTCTCGCAAAGAGATTCTGAGTACGACTTGGAAATAAAACATTTCTTAAGCCAAATGCGACCTACATTTCTGAGCTCTTCCTATGAAAGAAACTTATTCAGGTAAACTATTGCAGCGATTCTTATTCACACCAGTTATCAACTTATCTCTTGTATTAGGAATTGTGAGGAGGGAAAGGATAATGGAAATGAGAGGGTATATTTTTCCCCCTCTCTATCCAAATATTGATATTATCTATGTTTTAAAAAAATTAGCTTTAAATACACCCTATAGATGGCATTTGGTATAAGAAATATATTTTGACATTCTTATAAAAGTGAGGTGGGAATAAATTTTCTTCATGTTTGGTATAAAAGATAAAAAACCATTCTGATATTAATTTTGTGAATGAAACCTAATAATTCTATTCTCATAAAAGTGAGGGTGAAAAAGAAATATTCTTTGGCAAAGAGATTCCCATAAATATAATTTAGGTTAAACTAGATTTTTGGTCTCTTATCTTATTTTTTAGGTTTATTTTGGTCCCCCATCTTTAAAAATATTTATTTTAGTTCATTATCTATGAAACATTACACAAACTTGTCCTGTCCATCACAACTGTTAGTAATGACGTTAAAATCCTCCTACGTGGTTGTTAAACAATCCGTTGGCATCATACATGGCTCATCACTATTGAAGACGACGTCATTTGACAACTAGTTTGAGTTTTCTGTCTTCAATCCAAGCTGCTGATTTTTCTACATTTTCCTTTCCTAAGCTCTGTCATGTCACTCATGTGGGTCGGTTTTAACATTGTTATTGACTGGTGTGACGGAAAGGATAACTTTGTTAATATTTTATACATAAGGGATTAAAATGAATCTTTTTAAAGATAAAGGACCAAAATAAATTTAAAAAATAAGATATGGGATCAAAAATCTAATTTAGCCTATAATTTACTAAAGAATAAAACATTCCCTGAATTATCAAATGCCACCTTATGTTAATATTTGGTGTCTATCTGTAAGGCAGTTTGCTTATAGGCCTTCTTAAAATTCTGCACTATGATCTGAGTAATTCAGTTAGAAAGTAATCTTGTGTCTGCACACCATTTCCACTGTTCGAAGTCGAGTTTAAGATACTTTAAGGCTGCATCCATTGAGTGTTTAATGAGCAATTCAATTTTCCAAGTAATAGTTCATACTTCATTTACATTTGTAAAGGTGATGCCCCATTGGAAACCTTAACATATGTATTCCAACATTTGGTCTTCCAGTTTAGGAGGAAGTTGAATTGTTTTGAGTTTACAATGTTGCTAGTTCATTTATGCCATAAGTGTTACTATGATATAATCACCTTTTCCTTGTAGCTTAGTCTCCAAGGCCTTCCGCCTAACTATCCATCTATCTTTTGTATACCTTGGCTTCATAACCAAGGCCCCTCTGCATAACCATCCATCCATGCATCTATCCTTTATATACCTTGAGTTCTTGACACACCAAATTATATATTTTTTAGATTAAATGCTGCAAGCCTGCAAGCAATAGTCCCATAGGCCGCCTAGCTATTAGAAATACATTTTTGGTGGATTTTACTCATCTTGGTTATAGTTCTTGCTGGTAAACTAGAAACAACTAAGCAAGGCCTTAAGGTTGTTATTCTATTACTGGAAGTTATAAAATTTCATTATTTTAAGGTCATTTTTACTGTTCTCTTACTGTATAGAGTATACCCCCTATTTTCCTGTACAAGGTAGCTTGAGGTTTAAACCTATGATCTCATGCAAAAAACTCAATTCTCTCACCACTAGCTGGGTCCTTAATCCTAATGGCTCATACTCATTGGTTACTCATCTTTTCAATTGGTTATACTTGTCATTTGACAAAACTAAGCCCATAAGATTTTAAACCATATACAACCAAGCACTTGTGTTCTTCATGTTCTTTAGAAATTAAACTTGAATGGGTTATATTAGCATACGTGCATTGCCTTGTTACCTCTATGGCTATATCATATTCACTCACATATGCTGGTTTTAATAATGTCATAACTTTCATAACGCTCATTGTCTTCTCTATATTTATGTGAAGCAAATTGGATTTAAAGTTGCATGATACACTCAAAGATTACCTGATAGCCAAGGGCACTGGGGTAAGCCTGACCAACTCCCTCCATCGCTACCTATGCCGAAGAAGGGATGAGCGGTACATGAACTGGTTGAAAGAAGTCGAAGCATTTGTGGCAAAATGAGTAATTGAGTGAAGTTTCAAAGACATATTCTACATAGGTATTCAGAGTCGGCATTACTGTCAATTCAATTTTATGTTACTTTATTCAGTGTTTTAAGAATTCAGATTATCTTAAGGTAGTCAAATTTGTGAACTCGTTGACATATATAATGTCTGATTATGTTTTTTCAAATGTAATTTTCTCTCAAGCAAGGGTTAGTCTTGATACAATAATAAGATTGTTGCCTTGTGATTTGAAGGTCATGGGTTGGGATCTACTCCCTCTGGTTCTATATATAAGAGACAAAATCCTAAAACATACAGACCAAGGAAATGCATTGAATAAGCTGTTTGTAATTAATATTTATATAAATTTACAAATTTAACCCTTCAATAATTAATGAACAAACCTACTTGTATTGAAAGTTGTACTGTCTCGTAAATATAAACCTTATTATAAATAAGGGTAAAATTGGAAATGAGCATTTAATATTTGTCAAAATACATGCATGTCTCTTATATTTTGGACCAAAAAAAAGTAATCATTTGCCTCTTATAATAAGGATCGGAGGGAGTATTAAACAACCTCTTCACTTGTGGGGTAAAGCTGCATACATTTACTTTTTCTGCACCCCACTAAGTGGAAGCCTCACGTTTGAGCTGTCATTTAATTGTTTGTGAAGCACTTACGACAAATAAAGGAGATCTGGATTCGAAAGATCAATGTATAGTTTACATGGTTTTGTATTCTTCAATGGAAGTCAGGATTGTCTATTCTAGATTGACTTCTTTCTTCTATATGATAGAGTAATGTTTGAATCTCACATTATCAATTAGAACATGCCTATGAAATTGTAATAAATTTTTATAATATATAAAGGGTATAAAATATGTACATTTCATTGAATTAAACTTAAAAATATTTTAAATGGAGGGGTAAAATATACCAAATCTTCAAATATGACTAGTGAGTCCACCATCAGTACCCAATTTTGTAGCAATGAACCCTTTTGTGCATTAAAGTGCACTTTGTATGCTAAAAAACAAAGAACTATGAAGCATGGAAAAATAAAGTTGTTCCATATAAAAGAAAACACAAATTATGAATGTCTGTTAGTTTGTTGTAGGCATTGACAATATTGGAATAAGATTCCTCTAAAGTGAGTTATTTTTTAAAATAATTATAAGAGTGTATCCATTCTTAATTTAATATAGTGTATAAAGATATTAATTCAACAAATAATCCAAGGGTGTATATATCATTATTTATTGCAAATTATGTCACTTTAAATGAACATTTTCCATAATTTGCTATTGGATGCTATTTTACAAGTGTTAAATTTTGCTACGAACTTGACTTATGCTGTCCATTATATGTATAAAAATGTGGTGCATTTGATGTATATTGGTAGAATAGCACAACACAAGTGATCGAGTTATCATACACTTTTTCATGTCTTACTTGTTTGATTACTATGCATTATGCATATAACTAAAAGTCTTATTTTATCCACTGTTTAAAATGAATAATATAAATTTATTGAAATACCTTTTGCATAGGGTAGGGTAAAGGAAGGCTGGGAAAATGAATGGGCAAGGATTCTTGGTTTTTTCTTCTTTCTATTTGAATGTATTGGATAAAATTTTGTGATCTAATTTAATGAGTAACAATAAGAGATTTACGTTGTTCCTTGAATTGCTTTTTGTTTAATCTTTAGGTAGCTTATTTTTTTTTGCTTCTCTTCTCCTTAAAAGGAGAAACTGGGCCAAGCATTTTTTATGAGAAGCTTTTAATTAAATAAGAAGTTTATTTCCAAAGAACAAATATTTAAAATAAGGAGCTTTTAAAAAAAATGCTACAAGGAGCTTTTTATCCCCTTGACAGGTTTCAGTGGTTTGTTCCCAATTTTTATTTTTATTTTTCACAAACGATTTTGCGGATTGTTCGAACCGGTACTTGATCAGATTCACTGGTTCACCGGTCTGACCGGTCGATCCGATATGATTTTGACAAGCATGGTCATATTTTACATGATGCTGAGGAAAATATATATTTTTTTTAAAAAAAAAGGGAAGATTGTACTTAACTTAGAGTAAACCACACCCATAATAGAGATAAAATATTACAATAATCTATATACTATTTAGAAAACTAAACCCTTTTGGGACACTTGTCACCCTTATAGCAATTTTTTCCCCTCCAAAACCATACCCTATTATCTTCTCGATCACTCATTGCATACACACAAGATTTTCCTCATATAAAAAAATATGTGTTTCCCAAATCATATTATATCATTAATTATCTTTTCTATGATGATTTTACCCACATACATATAAGCCCAAGCCCTCTGTCACGTTTTACTTTTTCCCATAACCTACCTATATACTAAAATTTGATTTTTTTTCACATGTTTCTAATATTTTAATATTCTTTGATTTAATAAGTTTTTGTTTAAAAAAAAAACTTGATTTTATGAAAACAAAATGCAAAAAGGAGAGGGGTACAATAATCCTAATCAAATTTTTGTTTTCTCTAGATATCACCCTTCCACCACTTTCTATGCTACCTTTTTTTAATTTTAATATTTTCTCTTTCATTTATAATTAATGTTAAAGTTTCTTTTATCTTTTTTAAGGGTTAAGTTTTTCTTTTTCCAACCCCTTCACCCAAACTTTTTTTTCGTTTCTCATTGGTTTTATTTTATGATGTTATAATTATAATTAATATAAAAATAATTAATATAATAATTTTAATTTACAAATATTATGATATTATAATTATAAACATTTTACTTACTAAATATTACAAGATAACTTTCACATACTAAAACCATATTTATAAACAAAATTCAAAATAAAAATTTTAATTTTTTCTCTAATCTATAATTAATAATAGAGCTTTTTTCTCTCTATCATTTAAAATAGAAACTAATTTCTTTTTCCTTTCTCAGTTTTTCTTGGCTGTCATCATAGCTTTTCTTTTTCTTCCTCATCATTTTTATTTTATGATATTAATCATTTAATTTTAAAAACATCGTGATGATATAATTAAAATTATTTTAGTTATTATGAATTTGTAATTAATCCTTTTTTGAAGCGAATTTTGTAACTAATCCTTTAAATAAAACAATTATCAATGTTATCAGAGCTTTTCTTTTTCTTTCTCATCATTCTTATTTTAGGATATTATAATTAATATAATTATAATTAACAAAATTATTTAAGTTTAAAAATATCATGATAATATAGTTAAAATTATTTTAGTTATTATGATTTTGTAATTAACCATTTTTTGAAGCATATTTTGTAATTAATCCTTTAATTAATATAATTATAATTAAAATGTAATAATCTTGATACTTTCATTAATACCCCCTCCGATCCATATTATAAGCAAAAATTGAATAAAACACACATATTAAGGTGGTTAGTTAATCTCATCAAAATAGTCATTGGGAATAAAAAATTAATTTTGTTACCTAAATTACACTTCCTCATATTTATTAAGCTTATGTTGTAAAGAATAAAATGAGTCATTGGAAAACAAAATTTGCATTAAATAAAGGGTATTTTGAGAATAACTTCATTAGATAGGATGAAAGTAGTTGAGATTTGCTTATATTTTGGACCAAAAAATTTGGAATTTTTTGCTTATATTGTGGACCGGAGGGAGTATAATATTTTTAGTTTTTAAGTATTGTGGTACCAATATTTAATATGATTACTCCATATACTAAATTATATTTATAAACATAATTCATAATAATAGTAGTATTTTTAATATTTTCTCTCTCATCTTTAATGGATGCAAAATCTCTCTCTCCCTCTCTCTAATTTACAACAGCAATGAAGCTCAGTGTGACTGAACCACATGCTTGATATCACTTATTATTAATTTAATACTCCCTCAAGACTTAATTATAAGCAAATTAATTATCTTCACACTTATTTAGGAAGTTAGTTAAATTGCCTTGATTTATGTTAAAAAAAGAGAGTTACAATTACTAAAATATCCTTACTTATAATAATACATCTCGGGAGTGTGCAATGCTCTTGGAAAAATAAAAGGTGAATTAACCAAGTGTACAAAGATGTTATTGATAAGGTTATTTATGATCTATGAATGATTATCTTTTATTGATAAGTTTATGATCTATGAATGCTTACTTCTACCTTTAATTTCAACTCTTCTATTTTTCTTTCGATTTCTTTGTGTATTGCTGATACCAATCACGCTTAATTGTTAGATTCAAAGTTGTGATTCTTATCTTGACTTTACTTTTAGAATAGTCGACATTAGACCATATTCAGATCGGGTATATAAACATATGTGTTATCAAAAAATTCCATTATTAAATATTTGTTTATGACTCTTTTTTCCCTGATTTGGCTTACATTGTTAAAATTGCAAAATATTTTGTAAGTTCAGCATTAAATTCTTTGATCATTTTCATATTGCTGCCTTAATTTAGTACTGGACCTCAGATCTTTATGTTAGTTCAAATTTGTTTGAAACAAAATGAATGATCACATCCTACTTACTATACAGATTACACACTTACATTAGTGTCAAAATGTTTTAAATTTTGAATGACATGCCATTTGCTACTATAAATGTCCGTTCAAAGTTTCATTCATAAACTCAATCTTTATACTTTAATAAATGTTCCTCTTATTATTTTTCACGTTTTAACTATTTATGCAGAAAAATTGACCAAAAATCAAAATTGTAAATAAAGTTGGAACCATTACTAATGAGTTTCATGTGCCAAAATTAAGAATTTTAGCAGGCACACGATATGATTACAAAAGTGAAGCAATATATAAATAGAAAGGATTGCAGGTCGATTCCCCAAAGAGTTTAATATCTTATTTAAAGATTTTTTTTAAGATCCTTTTCTTTTTACAAATTTATTATATTATTAATTAATACTAAAAGAAATTCTTTATAGGGGTGGGTTCTTTGTATTGTTCAATAAGTTCTTATAGTTTACAAAAAATGATTTCTAATGGTGTGCTAACTTTGTTCTGTTAATGACAGAGACTGAACACAAATTTGTGCAACCCTTGCCTAATGTAGCTTATAGAGGCCATCAAGTTGCTTTAACATTTTATTTTACATCATGTTTCATTATAACGGAAGAACTAGAAGGAAGTTTCACTGAGAAGGAAATGAAAAATCACACTTTTATTATTTTTGTCTATCATCTCCGGGATGATTGATGGTTGTTCCCTTTATTGATTATTTTGATCCCCTTTTACATTTTCATTTATCTTTCGAAATTTCGTCATAAAGATAATTGATGATTTGTACCATGATAGAACTTATGGGTGGATTATTGGAATATGTCAAAGTGGATCATGATAAAGTGAGATGTTTAAGTGAGCAATAGGTGCACTAGGATGATATAATTCATAGAAAAGAAATTGCTAGGTACTTAGTATACTTGACTTACTCATAATTTTTTATTAAAGCTTAATATTTTCTCTCTTAATAATTCAATTTACCAATTGTATATGAGCACTGTACTCTTGATATATACATCTTTGCTTAGCAAAAAAAAAAAAAAATCAATTTACCAATTTCTGTGTTGGTACAATTTATTTGGATTGTCAAGCATGATTGCTCTTAATCGAAGGTTATGACTGCTAAGAGGTCTTTTGCTGATGAGGAGAGTTGAATTAGCAGTTACTGAAATGTCCTCTTCCAAGCTTAAGGAATTCAAGATTGAGAAATTTGACCGAAAGTTTCAAAATGTTTAATGTTATGTTAATTTCTTTTGAATAATTATAAAGCTAACATCTTAGTAGTTATTATTAGATGAAAAAAATAATGTGGAGAGTTGGTATAATAAACTACCAGACTTCACTTTGGAGGTCTGCTCAAAATCATTGGAACGAGATTCATACAATCTAGTTTTGCGATTGATTGAGCAAATAATATCTACACTCAACTTTGCTATACATAAATATTGTTGTTGTTATTGTTATTACTTCCAAAATTAGTACTTCATGTACTTCATTATAATTTTCACAATATGTTGAACTTAATTGAGTTTGACCTATTATTTGAGATTAAATTTATTCATGTTATTTGTACTAATAACATTTATATTTTAGAAGGATGCAATCAGATATCGACAAAGCTACTTCCTCAAATTTCATATGTGAAAATCATTATTTATTTTTTCTTAAAACAAAATTTGGTGATCTTTATTTTTATCTACATTTGACAGGAAAAAAAGATCATAGGATGAATTTGGTATATATTAACTTAATATTACATTATTATATTTATAAATTATTTTGATACATGTTTTTTTTTAAAAGAAAGCATGTCAAAGTCAACGTTCTTTTAAAAACGAAAAATAGCATGCCATCAAATAACATCATAAACACTGATGATAGTTGAGGCATTATAAGCATGGTTTTTTTTTTCTTTCTTTTTTCTTTTTTGGTGCTCTTTATAAGCATGGTTCTGACCTTTATATATTATCTTTTTGGTGAACCCGGCTATCCTCCGGCCGGGAAGCCAGAGACTAATCCCTCGAGGTACTGAGATCCATTTAAGGGATTGACCTCTCTCAACAGATGTTCTTCCATATACATGAGCCAGGAATCGAACCTCTGACCATATTTTTAAGGAGCCAAGTTGTCTACCAACAATGTCACATCATGTTGGTGACCTTTATATATTCTATCCTTAAAATAGTAAATCCTCCACACTATTAATTTTAACTTTCATTAAAAAAATAACAAAATAAACTTTATATGCGCGCATGCTTAAATTATTCTTCAATAAAAGTGTCTAGGCTGCCATTTATCTGAACCGCCAATTAAGCCATCAAATAAAAAATAAAGGTGTTGTTCAGAAATAGATTTCATTTTGGCATTGACAAAAATATTTATATTCGCGAATAATCACAATTAAACTCATTTTGTGTGTATTTAGATCAGTTTTTGATAAATGTGATTTTGAAAAGAATTGATTTTATAGAATTGATTTTGATTGAAAGTGAGTTGAAAGTTAAGTGATTTATGTTTAGATGACTTCGTGAAAAAGGTGATTTATTGACTCGACATTACATAAGTTACAAATTGTAGAATCAATTTTTGGATCCAACTTAAAAATTACAAATTTCAACTTCAAAATAACATGCTTTTGGAGCTATAATCACTTTTTTTAACCATGATAGCCAAAAATCAAAGGTATTCAATTAAATTAGGTTTCACCATGAAAAAAGCACTTCCAACATTGAAACATTCAAATCAAACACACATTTTATGTCGAACCTGGCAATAATTGTTTTTTCCGATGAATATGTGGCAGATATTTTATATGCACTTATTAAATGGGGGAGGGGTGAATATTGAAATATCTGTCGTTGTGGCTATCCATATTTGTTTATTGAAATTTTGATTTTGAGTGGGACTAAATATATTATATATACCTTTAAAGAATTATTATTTTTATTTATGTGTTAATTATGCTATGAAATTTTAATTAGGTGCATTTGATACTTTTAGAAAATTTTGAAATATTATTTTGATTTAAAGTATTTACAGTTGTAAAATTGTTTTTTGATTTTCTTTATGTATTTTTTCAAATGTTTGATAATTTGTGGATAACCATACATTATATATATATATATATATATATATATATATATATATATATATATACATGGAAAAATTGGAATCAATATATGTACGGACATGGGACTAATGGGTTTTTTTTTTTTTTTTTTTTTTCTTTTAAGCCTGTGGTCCTGGATTTGATCGATAAATTCATATGTACGAAAGAAAACACTGTTGTGAGAGAACCCTGCTTAAACATGTGATAGTATCATGAGAGATTAGTTTCTCACTTATCAAAATGTGTGGATATGGGGTGGGGATGAGTACTGTTGTGGTTCTAGCCAGTGCTAGACTTTTTTTCTTGCTTCAATTAAAGTGTAAGTATTATTTTTTAGTTTTGTAGAGTATCTTTCCATCCGATAGGTGAGAAATTAATTTCTCAGGTACCGTATGGGAAGTGCCTAAGTGGGGTACCCTCCAAACATTTTTTTTTCCTTATGAATATAAATGTTTTAAATCTTATTTGAATGATTTAGATCAAAATATAAACGTATGTGATTTTTTAAATTCGTCATGTGACCATTAAGCAATTGCAATCTCATAATATGCTATATATATATATATAAAATATTAAGAATTGTTAAATATTTATAAATAATATGAATAAACATTTATTTTTCTCCTTCAAAAGATGATTTTAATTTATATATACTGTCAGTATAAAGATTTTTATACTGACAACCAATCAGAAATCGTGGAAATGATGACTTATAAGGTTGTTAGGATAAGAATTAAATATTTTTAATGGCGTGTCAATTTCTGATTGGTTGACAGTGTAAAAAACTTTATATTCTCAATGTATACCAATTAAATCCTTAAGGGTGTGTTTGGTTCAAAGGAGGGGAGGGGAGGGGGGGATTTTAATGGAAGGGAGGGGAGGGGAGGGGGGGATTTTAATGGAAGGGAGGGGAGGGGAGGGGAGAGGGTAGGGGAGGGGAGGAGAGGTGAGGCAACACTTTCATGTTTGGTTCAGGAGGGGAGGGGAGGGATTTTAAAACAAATTTACTCTTAAACCCTTATAATTATTTATTTTAAAATATATAAGTAGGGATATTTCAGTCAATACATATGTTATGTTTTAAAATCCCTCCCCTCCCCTCCAAATCCCCCCATTATTGGAGGGGAGGCAAAACTCACTTAAGGAGGGATTTTGCTCCCCTCCCCTCCCCTCTTAAAATTGAACCAAACACACAAGTTTTAAAAAAATCCCTCTCCTCCCCTCCAAACCCCTCCAACCAAACACTATGTAAAAGATATAAGTAATATCAGTTCAATCCCTTAATCATGAAAAATATTACTTAAATATTTTTTTATTATATATAGCAAGAACACCGTAATGAAACATTTAATTAAGACAATAACTTGTTATTTTTTTATGGAGTGAAAGCCCTAATTGGTACTTGGAAAATTCCGGAGACTCACTTTTAGTCCCTGAAATAAATAAATTATCTATCTAGTCCCTCAAATTTTTAAAGGCAGGACACAATAGTCCCTAGATTTAGTTTCGACGTCCATTTACTTGCCTATGTGTCCCATTAACCATCGTACTTAGCCCGTTAGTGGTCATGCATAGCCTATGACGAATTTACATAGGGAAAATTTAATGAAAAGTGAAAAAAGTGCATAATTATCAGGTATTTGAATTCTAAAGTTGTGCACAGATTTTACTTTTTATTTATCTCCCAATAAGAAAATTCGTTATAAGCCACGCAAGACCACTATCAGGCTAAGTAGGATGATTAATGGAACACATAGGCAAATAAATGGACATCAGAATTAAGTCAAGGGACCAATGTGTCCCGCGTTTGAAAATTTGAGGGACTAAATGATTAATTTATTTTTTTCAGGGATCAATTTGAGTCTTCACTCTTTTTTTTTTTTGACTAACAAACTAAATTACATCACCTTTTATGATTAAGAGACTACATTGATATCAACTATTTTAGAACCAGATTAATGTTATTTTCCATAATTGAGGGATAAAATTAATTTAAACTTTTAAATAATAAATTAATTTTACCTATATTTTTAGTAACTTTAGTTCTTAATCATAAGTTTTTTTTTTTTTTAATCTTTAATCGAGTATTAGCACCTACATACTTGTGAGATTATCCCTCGGGCCGGGGTGATAAGATCAGAGATGATGGTTAAGTAAATCCATTCATAAAAATGGCAACTTCCGAATTCGAAATCATATATCCACTGCGATGAATCACTACCGCGTGTTTAATCACAATTTTAACCATTAATATTGAGAATATATGAAGTATTAATTTTTGATTGAGACTCTCGGTATTTGAAAATTATTTTAAATTTCAATTAATCTGAATCGAATCGGAAAAGTTCATTTAACGGGACAAAACTCCCTAATACCTTTTTTTCTTTCATAACTCAGAAGACTTAAACTCGATATCTTGCTTAAAATCATGCTAACGAGTGCCTTTAGGATATTATTTAACTAATCAAGAAAAAAAGATTTATATGGGAAAATGATATATGGAGCATTTTGAAAAGTGCTACAATTAATTTTCCAATGCTAAATTTGCTTTTATGGATTCCTTAACCAATACCCTTAGGACACTTGTTAGCAAAACCATTTAAGATAAAGGAATGGAGTAAAAATACAATTAAAAAAAAAGACTAAAATACCATTTTGGTCCCTTAACTTATTTTTTAGATTCAGTTTGATACCTTAACTTATAAAAGGTTCAATTTGGTTCCTTAATTTGTCTCTTTTGACCTAAGTTAGTCCTCTCTATCAATTAGTTAGTAACGATGTTAACTTTTTGAGGACAGGTTGAAACTCATTAATAATTTAAAGGATCAGTTTGAAACATGTTAACAATTTAAATGACTGATTTGAAACTCATTTAAAACATAAGTAACCAAATTGAAACTTATTTAACATTATTACTGATTTTGTTGATGGAGAGGACTAACTTGAATCAACAGAAATAAGTAGACCAAATTAAATATTTTAAAAATTAAAAAATTAAATTAAATCTAAAAAATAAGTTATGGACCAGGATGATATCAAAGCCATTTACAAATATGGCTGAAATAATTGACGGGGTGGCAGACCAGCCGTGATTTTATATATAAAATAATATAAATAAAATAAAATAAAATAAAAATAACAACGCGCATTTGTACATTTCTCCTGCACAAATACAATCCTCTTCCTCCACTTATGCTTCCACACTTTCTCTCCCCTTTTATCATGTACACGATCGCCATCGCTCAAAATAGCCATCTCCGGTTTCTCTGAACGCTCTTAAGCAAGAGCTTTTCGCTCTTCTATTCCGATTTCGACCGCAATGGAGAGCCTCCTCAAGGATTTCGAGTTAGAGCCTAAGAATCCCTCCGTCGAAGCTCTCAGGCGATGGAGATCCGCCGTCAGCTTCGTCGTCAAAAACCGCCGCAGACGGTTCCGAATGGTCGCGGATCTCGACAAACGCTCCGAAGCTGAACAGATTAAGCAGGGAATCAAGGTTTTTCACACTCTTCACTTTCTATTTTATTTACCTGTTTGTACGTTTCTGAGTTCTTAGGTTAATCATGCGTTCTTTTAGATCTTAGAATTTCATTTTTTATCGCTAAAGCTTAACCGTCATGGGAGAAAAAGTTGTTAAAAAGTTACTGATAAAAAAAAAAAAAAGTATGCACCCAATTTGGTTTCTTGAAATTGTGAACTAGTATCAACCTGATCCCTGAAATTGTTAAAATTTTAAATTAGTCCCTGAAATTGTAAAATGGTAATCAACTTAATCCCTCCGTTGAAAATCGTATGGACTAAATTGATTTTAAATTATTAGTGTCAGAGATTTAATTGATATTAAGTGAGTAAAATAAGGAAATAAATTGATACTAAATTATTATTTATGAATGCTTTTTGGAATTTTCATAATTTGAATGACCAAATTAATATTATTTCATAATTTTAGGGACTAAATCGGGTTTTTACTAAAATAAAATAAAATTATATATATGCAAAGTTAGCATTAGAAAAGGTACTCATAATATGCAATTAAAAGTAAAATCATATTTCTAACTAAAAAACACAGAGCAAAAAAAACGAATCAAAGACTAACAAGAAAGTTTATTTAAACTTTCGCTGATATTATTGTTATATTGGTACTACTTGTTTTTCCTTCATCTCAGCCTTCTCTTGTTTTGCCAAGAGTGTAGAGAATTCTCTTGTTTTGCCAAGAGTAGTGTAGAGAATTGGAAAGTAATTTTGTGTTTGGCTTCAGAATATTAGAATTGCGTTTGTTAGATGTTTAATTAGTGTTAGGTCAAATTAATTTTATTTACAAAGAGATTATGGGAGAAGCCACAGACAGCGTTTTTTTTTTAGTTAGTTAAAGAATTTAGCTGAAGTTTTATATCTAATTTGCTATTAAAAAATTCAAACATAATTTACATCAAATCTTAAAAACTCAAACATAAATTTAATTATAACAATTAATTTTATTTAAAATCATGTTGATTACATTCAACTTAATTAAAAATGGATGTATTTTTTAATATTTAAAAAAAAGTAATGTACATATAATTTTTAAATGAAAATGTACTTTTTCGTGTAAAGGAGAAAAGTAGGGTTTCTTTGGGGTTTAGCCAAAAGCGAAATAGTAGCGAATGTCTTAAAATAGAAATCCGCGTCGCAGAGTCTGTACTTTGGACAGTTTCCCTCTGCAATTTGCACATGGCATGGCATGGCATTCGAGGGTAGGCATTGGCTAATGTATGCTACAGTGCTAGGCACACAAACAGTGTGAGGTGAAACAAAATTAAATGCATTGTGTTTTCCGAGGTCAAGATCTGCCACGACTGCTTTTCTTTTTCCTTGGGAGGGAAATAATATGGCAATGAAGGGAAAAATCAGAGTAATGATATTCTAACAACTAAATATAGTAAACTATATAGGGATAATCTTGTATAAACTCATTATTATGATTTTTATATTATTATATTATTATTTTTGTCTTTTTTCTATTGTTAGTGATATTTATTTGTTGGTTTAAGTTATCAGCTTATCATTTCTCGAAAATTAGGGATGGGACCACTGGTTGTTAGTCCCCAATGTGGTCCTTGTCACGTTTCATGGATGGATGGTGATATAAATAAATGAGTACAAAAAATAATTAGAAAACTTAAACTGATTTTTATCAAGGTTTAGTTTACTTGTATTTGATATTTTTTATTTTAAAAATTATATCAATTTTTATAAATTCATATTTTAAGTGACAATATAAAATTAAAAAATTATAATGACAATATATTATTTTGAAGGTAAATATAATAATAAAATGAACATCAAACAAGATTAGTGTAATTTTCCGAGACAATAACAGACAGACTTTGTTGTATCTTTTTTTAAATTATTGTTAATATTATTTAGAGGAAAGATTCAAATTCATTCCTAAGAAAACAATGAGACACAATATTTTTGAAAAATGAAAAATTAAATGATTCTAAAAAATTTCAAATGTCTGGCGGCATAGTCCTTAATAGTTATTATAATGTTCATTTATCAAAAAAAAAATAGTTATTATAATGTTCATAAAATTTATCTTAGAAGGAACTAATTTTATATTTTTAATTTTGCGTTTGTGTTTTTTAGAGATCAATTTGGATCTTTATTTTATTTTTTAAGTTTATGAAAATTAGTATATTTTATTTCACAATAGATTGAAATATTTAATATTTAAGATGATGGTAGGATTGGATTGGATAGGTTGGATGGACGGAAAATAATGTGACTTTATACCTTTGTGATTGAGATTTGAGACGTGGCCTTGTGTCGCGCGGTTATTGAATTTTCACTTGTGTTTTTTTAGCGTTTGTTTTTCATTGTTTAGCTGGGAAATACAATTTCAATTTTTATATTAAAGTTTAATTTGGATTTAGTGCTTTTATGCACATTAATATAGTAATATTGGCAGTGGAAGAAAAAATATTAACGTTACATAAATTGGATAGTGTATTTTTTTTTAACCAATAAATTGGATTGTGTTGTTAATCCATATTTTTGCGTTTTTTGTGGTCTTAATTAAAATAGAGCAATTCTAGGATTTAACTTATGCTTGAAAGGGTTTTACTTCTGAAATTGGAAAGAATTTATTTAAAATGTAATAATTTCAAATCTTAGAAAAAATGGTTTTTTTTAACGCATTAGAAAAAATAGTTAGATCTATGCTTTATGACATATTGTATTGTATGCAGCATAATTTATATTAAAAGATGAATCTAAATTAATACTCTCCCAAAAAGTTTTATACATTTATTTGAATGAATCAAAATGGTTGTCTTGAAGGCTGGTACGTGGATTTTATTTTATTTTATTTTAAATAAAACGCACAACATGAAATATATTAAGCCTTTTCATTTTTCAAATTTTGAGTTGGGCCTCTCCATTTGAATTTATATAAAAAAAACTAGTAGTACGTGTTTTAATTTTTATTGCCAGAAAAGATTGCTATTTGTTCGAGATGAAGGAAGTACTAACATTACTAACTTAATTTCAATTATTATCTCTTATAATATAAATAACTTAATTGTCGTGTATTTCGTGTAGTTTGGATGATATTGAAAGCTGAGATTTATTTTGTAGGACCGCAACCTTTCTTTGCATTTATTTTCTTTTGTACACTTGAAATTTAGGGCCTGTTTCGATTGCACATAAACAGTTTATTTGGACTTATCTACTGACATAAGTATTTGTCAAAGTATTTGGGAGAGCTTATGGAAATAACTTATGACATGTCCATTAGCTGTTTTCAGGTCATTTTGATAAGCTCTACAGGATAGTTTATGAAAACAGCTTATAGCTTATATAAAAATAGTTTGACTGTATTTTCTCTTTAATTATGAAAATAGCTTATACACAAATACTTATATAATGAGAGCTTATCCTATATACACTTAATTAAGCTGTTTAGCCTAACATGCCCATAGTCTTATTCAACGTAGTGAAAGCGGCAACCCAAGAAACTTCCTGGAAATTTCGTAACAGAAAGTGGATAGGCTGTCTTTTTTCTGACAACAAGGACAAAATTTTGATAGGTAAGCAACTGACATAAGACAAGTAGACGAATATTGGGATAGAAGAGAATTGTTAGAGACGGATAACTTAGAAATATGAAACATCTCATTACATATTTCATATAACAGAATTAGACAATAAATTCAAAATAAATAAAAAATAGATTTAAATATAATTAAATGGTAAAAATTACAATGTAAAAACGTAGGGAAATTCAGTTTCCTAAAATATTTTCTATTTTAAATCTTCTTATTTCTCACTCTCTTTAGTGTGCTGTTATTTATTCAACCATGAACTGATCGAAGAGTCTAAATAATATATAAAAAATATTAATCAGTGTGATTGATTAAAAAATTAACGACTGAATGTTTATATTAAAATATAGATACATTCAATATATAAAAAATTCAAAAAACTATATTATCTAACAAATCCCTTTTATTTTGTAATTTTTGGCACTGGTTAATAAAACAACATAGGGTGGTTAGCATCCTCTGAAATTCTGGCAAAATTGCTAGATATGTTGGGTCAATTAAAATTACTATGTGTTGTTTTTTTGACAAAACTATGTGTTGTTTGTAAATTTAAATTTTAACGATAAATATATTTCTAATATGATTTTATATTTTAACGATAATATATTTCTAATATGATTTTATATTTTAACGATAAATATATTTCTTTGAACAAAAAAAAACGATAAATATATTTCTAATATGATTTTATAATTTCATACCTATTAATTAAGTAATAATTTATTTAACTATTTATTAATCGAGATGGTGTTCACGTTTATATGACATGGAGGGCACGCTGCACGCTTATCTTAATATCATGTCATCCTGTGGCAGTCTTTTTACGAAACAATAATAATGTATTATTGAAAAATCTGATGCTTATTTTTTTTTAAGTGTTTTAAAATGGCTTAAGTGTTATAAAATGGATTTTTCTAATCTCTTCATCTTTGCATATGTTAAAAAATCATAAAATAGAAATATTGTATTGAAAAGAGTAGCTTTTATGTTAAATTGAATACATAATTTTCAACACAATATTTCTTTTTTTTATTCCTTAACATGTATAAAGTTGTACAAGATAAAAAAATCATTATAAAATTAAATATGACAAATGTTAACTAATGTTCTTAGGACATTGGTTAATAAATTTGAAATAAAAAATTTGTCATGTATTCAATACTTTGAAAAGTTAAAAGTTACACCTTACAATGAAAACTTTCTATCTTTGAATTCTTTAGCAATACTTTGATGGTTAACGATTCCTTTGAATATTATTAAACTTTCTGCAACTACCATTGACTTTTCTGTTTTTTTTGGTCTTGAATTGACAAAGACTTCAAAGTTCAAACACGGTTTAGATTCTTACCAAAAAAAGAAAAACACGGTTTAGACGCGCCTGGTTGAGTGTTCGATCAAATCGAAATCACGTCAACATTAGAGGCATAACTGATTTCAAACATTGCAGATGTTGGGAGGGGAAGTAAATATATGGGTTTAGTTTCTATGCAGACATCCAATGAGATTTTAACAAATAGATTTTATTGTTATTTATCTCACTTGATTATCAAATTAAAAGCATATATGTCAAATTGTTACTGAATGTTAATGTTGACGGTACATTCTAAATGTATACAGTACTAGTAATATATGGGAATAAACTAACGGAAAATGTGGGTTTTGTCTGAATCCTAATCCTTGTCATTGATTGCGTCAAAAAAAAAAATCCTTGTCATTGATTATACTTGGTCGGTTCCCCGACAATTTTATGTTGAATACAACTAACTTGGTTACCATAGCAAGATAAATTGTCGTATATCAATGGGACCCGTTTACATCAAATGGTAGATGCCCTTGGAGTATTTTCCATGAGCTTGGCTGTGGAAGACGACTTTAATTAAAAGAATAAATAAATAAAGGTATTAACTCTGTAGATCCCTATACTTTTTGGGAATTTTCAAATAGGTCCCTATATTTTTAAAATTTGTAATTAGGTCCCTAAACTATTATTTCATTTGTAATTAGGTCCCTATACTAAAAAAATTCGTAATTAGGTCCTCAAACTTTTATAAAGTTTTCAATTGGGTCCCTGATCTAAAAAAGTTTTTAATTGGGTCCCTGAACTTATATAAAATTTTCAATGGGGTCCCTAAATTACAAAATTCTTTAGTGATATATTGAATTGAACGGAATATAACTGATGTCATCTAAGCTGGCTATGTAAGAGTAGTTTGGGTGGAAGATGAATCTTGAGATATTGTCACAATAAAATGTAGCAAGATGTAACAAGATGAAGTGAGATGTAGTAAGTTGCAAGTGAAGAAAATATTTTGGACGAAATTATTTCAGGGAAAGGATATACAAGCGTAAAACATAAATTGGGGAAGGAATGAACTATTTGTTCAGATGGAGGAAAAGCAATCACAAGTCAAGTTTTGGTTTCCTGACTCAACATTTTGGTCTCCTGCAACCCTAAATACAAATTTGGGGGAATTCCAGTTCACGTTTAACATCAGCAGACTTAAAGACCTCTTCACGGAACCCTATCCCAGGGACTCCATTGAAAATTTTATATAAGTTCAGGGACACAATTAAAAACCTTTTTAGTTCAGGGACCCAATTGAAAACTTTATAAAAGTTCGAGACCCAATTGCAAATTTTTTTAGTATAGGGACTTAATTACAAATGAAATAATAGTTCAGGGACCTAATTACAAATTTTAAAAGTATAGGGACCTATTTGAAAATTCCAAAAAATATAGGGACCTGCAGAGTAATTAAACCATAAATAAATGGTCAAATTAGCAACATTGTGAAGCAAATAAGTTTGATTTATAAAATTTTTTGTCGAGATGTTTAAACATGTATTTTATCATTCAAATTAGTTCCTCCTTCCTGATGCCAATAGTGTGTTAGCATCCAATGATTAATTTAGGAACAATGGCAGTAATTTTCATTATTTGGAGTTTAATATAATCGACACTACTGATTTGATTAATTATTGGAAAGAAAATGAGACTTCAAAATAATATAAGATTGCTACATTACTGCACTGCAAGTGCAGTAAACGTCACAACTATTTCCTTTTCTCCTCCTGTTGTCCCTACAGTAACGTGAATTGTGTAACCTTTTCTCCTGCATTATGAATAACCTTTACCTGCTAGCTAATCACATTCTCCAAATGGTTATGATTCAAAAAGTGGGAAATCTTAACAAACTTGTTTCATCTTAAATTTTAGCACAGATTTTCTTGAAAGAATTATTCTCAAAGTTAAATTTTAACATTGATTTTATGAGATAGTACCTTTTTAGTCCATGGGATACGTATAAATGTATTCTGACTCATATTAAGGATGTGGCTGCCTGTCTATATTGTCAATTTGTGATTACGAGTTTGGCTACATTATCTCTGTTTACTTCATCAGGAAAAAATTCGGATCGCTCTCTATGTTCAAAAGGCAGCATTGCAATTTATTGATGGTATGGTGCCGTGCCCAAATTTCAATTAGTCAAAGTTCGTATGATTGTTTTAGATCAAATAGCTTTCTCACTATATTCTTTCTTTGTTCATCTGGTTTTGTTATGCAGCTGGTACTCGAGTTGAATACAAGCTGTCAGAAGAGGCGAGAGCAGCTGGTTTTGGTATTCATCCAGATGAGATTGCCTCTATTGTTCGTGGCCATGATTCTAAGAACTTGAGTAATATTGGTGGAGTTGAAGCTGTTGCAAGGAAACTCTCAGTCTCAGTGGATGAAGGTGTCACTGAAGAGAGTATAAATCGCAGACAACAGATTTATGGGGTCAACCGTTATACCGAGAAACCTTCTAGAACGTTCCTGATGTTTGTGTGGGATGCACTGCAGGACTTGACTCTAATCATTCTCATGGTTTGTGCTGTAGTTTCTATAGGTGTAGGGATTGCTACTGAAGGGTGGCCAAAAGGAACTTATGATGGTGTAGGAATCATAGTTAGTGTATTATTGGTAGTTATTGTTACCGCAGTCAGTGACTACCAGCAATCCCTGCAGTTCCAGGAATTGGACAAAGAGAAGAAAAAGATCTTTGTTCAGGTCACCAGAGATGGGAAGAGACGGAAGATCTCAATTTATGATATAGTAGTAGGTGATATCGTTCATTTGTCAACCGGTGATCAAGTTCCAGCTGATGGGATTTATATATCGGGATACTCTTTGCTTATTGATGAATCGAGTTTGTCAGGTGAGAGCGAACCTGTAAATGTAAATGAAGAAAAACCTTTTCTTCTCTCAGGAACCAAAGTGCAGGATGGTCTAGGGAAGATGTTAGTTACAACTGTTGGCATGAAGACTGAATGGGGGAAATTGATGGAAACACTGAGTGAGGGAGGAGAGGACGAGACTCCATTACAGGTGAAACTGAACGGAGTTGCTACAATTATTGGTAAAATTGGTTTGACTTTTGCCGTTGTGACATTTTTAGTGTTGACAATAAGGTTTCTGGTTGAGAAAGCGCTTCATGGTGAGTTTTCCAGTTGGTCATCAAATGATGGAATGAAGCTGCTGGACTTCTTTGCCATTGCTGTGACCATAATAGTTGTTGCAGTTCCTGAAGGATTACCGTTGGCTGTGACACTCAGTCTTGCTTTTGCAATGAAAAAATTAATGAATGACAGGGCACTTGTGAGGCATCTTTCTGCTTGTGAGACTATGGGTTCAGCTAGTTGCATTTGCACAGATAAGACAGGGACATTGACTACTAACCGTATGGTTGTTAATAAAATATGGATATGGGAAGAAGCCATGCAGATGAAAGGTGACGAGAGTGCAGATGAACTGAGAACAAAGATGTCCGAAGGAGTATTGAGCACCCTTTTACAGGCTATATTCCAAAATACTTCTTCTGAAGTAGTTAAGGATAAAGATGGAAAGAACACAATATTGGGAACCCCAACAGAATCAGCATTATTGGAATTTGGCTTGGTTTTGGGTGCTGATTTTGATGCCCAGCGTGGAGCGAATAAGATACTCAAGGTTGAGCCTTTCAATTCAGTCAGGAAGAAAATGTCTGTGCTTGTGGGTCTTCCTGATGGAGGGGTCCGAGCTTTCTGTAAAGGTGCATCAGAAATAATATTAAAAATGTGTGACAAAGTTTTTGATTGCAATGGTGAAGTTGTTGATCTCCATGAAAACCGTGCGAGTAAAGTCTCTGATGTTATAAATAGCTTTGCCTCTGAAGCTTTGAGAACTCTTTGTTTGGCTGTCAAAGACATAAATGAATTCCACGAGGACACCAACATCCCTGATAGTGGCTATACTTTGATAGCCATAGTAGGAATCAAGGATCCTGTGCGCCCTGGGGTTAAGGAAGCTGTTCAAACTTGTTTAGCCGCAGGAATTACTGTCCGCATGGTCACTGGTGACAACATAAATACAGCTAGAGCTATAGCTAAAGAATGTGGTATACTTACTGAGGGTGGTGTAGCTATAGAAGGACCAGATTTTCGTGATTTGTCTCCAGAGCAAATGAAGGATATCATACCAAGTATTCAGGTTCTGACCTTATAGCAAATTCTGTGACTGTCAATTCGCTGTTGAGATTATTGAACCAAAAAAATTATCTTTTAAGATGCTTGACTTTATTTTGTATTCTTAATATGGTTGCAGGTGATGGCACGATCCCTACCTCTTGACAAGCATAAGTTAGTAACCAATTTGAGGAATATGTTTGGTGAGGTTGTCGCTGTTACTGGTGATGGAACCAATGATGCTCCTGCACTGCATGAGGCAGACATCGGACTTGCCATGGGCATAGCTGGAACCGAGGTTTGGCCCCCCTTGCTTACTATGATGATATTGACAATCCTAATTGTGGTAGTCCACGTGAAGTTTTGTACTATTATATAATTGCCTTGTTTAAGGCATTAGATTAGATGTTATCTATTCTAGCTAATATATTTTCCAATGCTTCACATTTTTCCTTTTTCCTCTTGTCCGTCCTCCCCTCTTTTGTTTAGAGTCGTAAATTATATCTTCATATTAGTGGAGACTCTCTAGAGATTGACTATATAAAATTTCGTATTACCTCTATTCAGGCTGCAGTGTAGAATTCTGAAACAGCAGTTTTTAGTTGTCTGCATTGCACTTTCTCTTCAGTTCATAGGCATTGACATGCCTTTCGAGTATATACCTTCTTTTACACTTTTGACCTTCTAATTTTTATTACCAGATTGCAATTTGTTACCGTTGGTGACCCAATCATCCTCCTCCCATGTAAGGGTTCTTATCACATTTGTTAGTTACCAAAGAGGCTTTTCAGAATCCTAGTTCTCTTAATATTCATCAACTATAAAAACAGTACAGTTTGTTGAGTAATCATTGGGCCTCGTCGTCGTATATTTAAGTACATTCTGAAACTCTGGTTATATTTGCAGTTGGCTAGCTCTTATATCCTTTAAGACTTGCACTATTGTCGAGTTATCTTTCTTTTCTTTTCTTTTTTTTGTATTATTGCTTGTTTGATGCTATGGATATCTAATACAATATATATATTTTTTTTCTTTGGGAATTAATACCGCTTACAGGTTGCCAAAGAAAATGCTGATGTTATTATAATGGATGATAACTTCACCACTATTGTCAATGTGGCTAAATGGGGACGGGCAGTATACATAAACATTCAAAAATTCGTGCAGTTTCAGTTAACAGTTAATGTTGTTGCTCTGGTTATAAACTTTGTCTCCGCATGCATCACTGGTTTGTTGGTTTATGGAAAATCTTTTTACCATTTACATTGTGTTGAATTTTTTTTCCCCCCAAGGAAAATCGATAATAGTTTTTCCCTTTACTTTCAGGATCTGCTCCACTCACCGCTGTGCAATTGCTTTGGGTTAACTTGATTATGGACACTCTGGGTGCACTGGCCCTTGCTACTGAACCTCCTAACGATGGACTAATGCAAAGACCCCCGGTTGGAAGGGGAACAAGCTTTATCACCAAACCCATGTGGAGGAATATCATTGGTCAAAGTATATATCAGTTAATTGTCCTTGCAATTCTAAATTTTGACGGGAAGAGGCTACTCAGAATTAGTGGTTCAGATGCAACTAAAGTGCTCAACACTTTGATATTCAACTCTTTTGTATTTTGCCAGGTACACTGCACGCACCCAGATACTCATTTCTTTTTGTTTGGATATAGGAATCCTTATTAGTGGTCAAACATTTAGTTATTGCTAGTTAATCTGAATGGACTGACTCTAAACATGAAAAATTCTTGTTAAGTATTTAGGGTGAGTTATCAAACTTTTTACTAGTTATAATTTCATTAGATGTTGGAAATCCATTAAATATAATCAAGTGCCAATAGATGTAGATATCTTACTTTGAATACTGGTACAAAGAAACAAAAAAAGAAAAGAAAAGAAATTAAAAAGAGATGGATATCAGCTAAAATTCCATTAGTGTTAAGATATTGTTTCTTTAAATGTGTGTCATGTTAGTTATGTAGTTTATCACTTTCCCTGGTTAATACCAAAATTTAGTATATTTCGATGTTAATCATTGTAATGGTGAAAAAAAATGCTAATCATTGGTTGCTGTGTATAGACAGTGGAAGTGTGGAACGCAACAGTGGCAAATGCTTAGTGGTGCAGTGTAAGAAGAGTGTCCTGCATAGTTAAGAATCTCTCGTTGAAAAGTTTACTGAGAGAACTAACAGCCAAAATTTTTTTGACAACTCATCAAGGCTTCATATCTTAGGGGAAAAAATCAGTGTAAAAATGAAAATAGGGTTCTGTAGCAGTACTAATTTATCTTAAGAGGCAAATGAATGGTTCAAATTCAAACATTAAAAGAAACCACATGATGTTTTCATCCAAGAAGCCCATGTTGATAAAAATTTGGAAACTTTTAAACATACTAATGCGGGTTATTGAATTTTTATACAGCGTAATGTTCCATTCATACAAGATTCAAATTCCATATTATTATCTGTGTTTGTATGTACTAATACAAATAAGTAGACACGTTTTTCTTGAAAAAAAAAAAATACTGTATGCAATTCTGCGTGAATCACAATATCATTAAGCCAAATGATATTCCAAATAACTAAATGATATTGCAATTCACACAGAATTGCATACCATAGTTTTGGTCCCCCCTATCATTTAGTTATTCATTCAAATGTATCTATTTTGGAGAAAACACATGAAAGTTGCAGTTTGCAATAATCAAATTTATAGCAGGTGGTTGTAACGTTTTATCTGTAATATTAGGACCATTATGTTTGGGAGCCTCTGCTAGTAAGGATGGATGATAAAATAAAAGTTGAAGTCTATTCAAAGTTTGGCCTACAAATTATTGAATCTTAAAACATGTTCGTACCTATGATCCATCAACTTGGCAAAAAATACTGTAACACAGCACTCATGATAATGTATAAATGATATAGCGCATTGTGTTCTACTCATTTAACTTGCTGTTTTCCCTTTGTCTCTATTTTGCCAGGTGTTTAATGAGATAAATAGCAGAGATATTGAAAAAATAAACATATTCAAAGGATTGTTTGGCAGCTGGATGTTTTTGTTGATAATTTTTGCCACTGTAGCATTTCAAGTGATCATAGTTGAGTTCCTGGGAACTTTTGCGAGCACGGTGCCTCTTAACGGGCAATTCTGGTTACTCAGTGTCTTAATTGGAGCAGTTAGCATGCCCATAGCTGCTATCCTCAAGTGCATCCCAGTTAAAAGCGATACTGCCAAGCATCATGATGGTTATGAGGCATTGCCTTCTGGTCCTGAGCTGGCATAAAATATGGAAAGAGTCTGGTTCTGTCGTCCTTTCCTTTTTGCCTTTGGAGAGTGAATAGTTGCTTTCTTTTCTTTCTGGTTTTTAGGAAACTAATCTCATAAAGAAAATTGGACGTACATGGACAAGAACATCTAACCAAGTATCTTTTGACCTGAGGAAATTGCCTGGGTTGCACTTATATTGATGATTTCTCCTGGTAGTACTAGTGTGTCCTTTTAATGCAGTCATTTGTTACCTGATGAAACTTTTAGGTGCTTCTGGAGTAAAAGATTTTTTTTTGAATGTGTACCAGCATAGTTATATGAGCTGATTTCATTTTAACTACATTTTAAATACTGTTACTAAGGTTGTCCATATTCAATGATAAGCATCAAAGTTGCTTGTTCCGATGGTACCTAATAATTTCTGTTACCTATAGACAGCATTGTAACGTTATAATGTTTTGTAAGAATGGGAGGGTTAGATAGCATGCGGGTTTCCTGGCTTGGAGAAATGTACATTTGGAAAATTTATGGTCTCCTGGTAAAGATATGATCCTCAAGAAAAATACCGAAAATACTCCCCTGCACATAACACAGAAAGGAGGAGTGTATATCTTCTTTTGTCATAGAACCAGTTATAAGAGTATCACTTTCATTTGAGTAATGTTCCGAACTTTTGCAACTGATAGTTCACATAAGTGTTCTCATAAGCAAATTGCTTCTTTTATTTAGGGTTGGGATTAAGGTTTGGGAGACGTTTCTTATTATTGCAAGTCACATGATGAGTATGGGCGCTTAGTAGCTAGTTGACTCAACTGAGCACCCTAACACGACCCCACAAACATAAGTCTCTAACATGTGTAAGGATATATTCTACTTTAGAGATTAGTACATTTTTACCATGAATAAAACAATCCTACACAGGCTACACTTACTTAATATTAAATAAAATATCTATTGTAAATGGTATCTACCTCAATGTATTTTAATTCAAAATATATGTCCATTTGCAATGTAAATGATATTGAATATCAAACTTACCATGATCCTAATTATTTGATTCATGTTCAGTGTTTAAATAATTGCCTCTGAGGTCTTTGTAACTTCCTATGCTTCAAGCCTTCAATTCCATGAAAAAAATTGGCACTTTTGAGAACAAAATATACCAGTGATACATAAATGTTTTATGTGATAGATACAACAGAATAACATTATCAAATCACTTCCCTCACCTCTACTCCTAGTCACGTTACAAAGAATCTTGTTCACATATATAAATAAGCTACAATAGAATACACGAATAAGACAATCAGTGAATGTGAGAGATCATTCATCTAAACCTCCTTTTTGTTTCTCCATATGCAGCTACTCCCAGTACGGTTACTGTGTAGCCAGCCATGCCAATAAAAGTGACAGGGTTTCTGAATAGGAGTATTGAGATAACAACAGCTACAGCACCTTTTGCATTGCCTAACACCTGTTGAGGATGAATTTAAGGGGGGAAAAAGCAAGTTTGCAATAAGCACACTTTGACATGAATTGTTAAATTGATTTTGTCTCTGCTTTTGCTATTAAAGTCCAAAGAAGCAACTTTCACAATCAAATAAGTGAAAGAACTGGATGGAATCTCAATAATGTCAACATCATTGGAACTGTCTAGGCACTTTTGATTCAAGTAACCTCGCAGAAACTAAAGGAAGTTTCTTCTGTAGATTAATCTTTCAGCATTAATGTTTCATCATCAAGGGTTTTTTTTAATTTTCTCCCTCCTTCAAGAAACAATGGCATACAAACTTGTTCATTGCACAAACACTTGCAGAGCAAACTTATTATGATTTGAAATTTTTGGAAAAAAATATCAAGCTTACAATTCAGGAAAGCATTAAAAGAAATTATGAGAATCAAGATTTTATCAAAATATGCTATAGAGATGGATAAATAATCTAGACTAATGCAGTTTGTTAATCTTTCATAGTGTCAAGACACTTCATAATATAAACCTCTAGTATGCTCTATAAATATAGATAAAAGTAAGTTTCAGTTTGTTATTGATTGTTTTAATAAATATAAAAAACAATTTCGTGGTCCCTATTCATTTTACCTTTTAACTAAACAAGTTCTCATAATTTCTAGTAGTAGGCATCAAGAGAAAAACAAAGGCAAACCTGGAGTGTCAGAGCACTTGTATGTTTAGTCACCAAAAAGTTTGTTAAGTTTGCTCCATATGCTGCGACCGAGTTAAGCAAAAGCAGTAGCCACATAGATTTACTTTCCCTTCCAAGCGATAATGTGACATCGACAACATTGGGTTCCATGATAAGCGCTGCAGGCAACAAAACTACGACTGCGATTGGAGACATATAGAGGAGCAAATTCATCGAGTTCAACTTTTCCCTGTCAAGTTAAAGTAGTTGCAACATTATAATCAGTTTTGTTTCCATTAAAAAAGGCTTATCCAATTTTGGCGTACGAAAAGTCCAAGAGAGAGGGAGGAATCTCAATTTCTGATCATATACCATTAAGATAGATTGAACACAAAAATTTATGATACTTATTGCAAACATATAGAAGAAAATGTTGAAGGAATCTTAAGTTTTTCTTGACCACCTGATTTCTACTTTCTGTTACTTAAGCAAGCTAATAATATATTTGGCTTATACATAATGAAAAGTTTCGTTAGTGGCAAATACCTTGGTTTATGAACATTTTAAACAATAACAACACTGTTAAGACTTTCCTGATTTTAATTCATAGAATCTTACTGTTGGATATCTCATGAGTCATGAGTTATGACACTGTATCTTCAACTCACAGTACAGGTAAAACAACTTCCTGAAATATCCTTCGTAGGTTGTTTTCCCAGAAAAGTACATTTGGACGGTTAGTTCCCTATCAATGCACAAGTTCTGGTTTCAAATAAACACTAATATAACAAAGAAGGTGAGGGGTTTCGTATTGGATATTTCAGTAATCTTAAAATTTAGCTGGATAGTTTTTGAAGTGAGATGACAAAGAGGAAGTTAAAAATCATAGGTGTAAAATATTTTACCCTTCGGAAGAAAGCAAAATGCCCTGAAGAACAGACTTGAAAGCTCTCGCAGCGGTTGCGCTTAGGCACATAATGAATCCAAAAAAGTGAAAACCGGGCTCACCCTGCCATCACCAAGAAAATCTTGTAAATCCACAGAAGAAAAATGAAAAATGGATGGAAAATAGGAAGGAGATATGCATCATGAAAGTTCAAAGGAACTACTATTCTTTGCCAGTCATCATATAACAAATTATTAAATTATAATGTAGTGTGGAGAAAAACAAGAATGTCAAGTTATTATGCATCTCACATGATTTGATGAAATAAAATAATTAGTTAAGTAACTTCAATGCTAGTTGATTAAAAAATCAACAAAAATCAGGCCATCTGATATAAGCAAATAAACTACAACAGTGCAGATCCAAAAAGACAACAGAAAGCAATAGTTCTTCCTCCAAGAAACATCATTTTTCTCCAATGCAGTGAAATTACTTCATCTATTCCATATCGTAAAGAAAAAGGAAGAAAAAAAATTGTCTCAGATTTCCAGTTCCTGAAACGTTGAGATCTCATTAACTTTCAAGCAGGTTGCACTTCTTATATAGGAGGGTCATAAAAATTAAATTGCTTATACTTCAAATATCACAGATCAGCTAAATCACATAAACAATCTAATCTTTTCACCAGGACTCCAGATCTGTATTGGCATTTGAGATGTGATGCTGCATTGTCAATTTGTCATGTTAATCAAAACTTTATATATTTGTATCATCATAAAAATAGACACAAGCATCATTCAAACAACAGCAAAAATCAATCCAGATACCAATTACTATCTCAAAAACCAAATCCACACAAGGGTAGTAAATAGTAATATAAATCAATTGAAATGCACTAAGATTATAGATAATTCAATGATTCTATCAAACAAAAAAAGATACATACCCCACTTGCAATCACAACCCCAGTAACAACAGGGACAAGAGCAGCATATGTAACCCAAGCTTCTCTCTTAAGGGTAGCCAAATAGGCAAAGACAGCAGTGAAAAATGGTGTGGTTGCACCCACCGCTTGGTTGAAGGACACAGCCAGGTACCTGAGGGAGACGTTGCCACCAACCACAGACCCACAAAACACAATGCTCAAAGTTGCAATCTTTATGAACTGGGACCTTGATTTGATCATCTGTTGAGGCACCACCTTGAAGAATGCAATGGATACATAGCTAAGGACAGAACATGCTGACATGTGGCACATTGTGAGGAAGATTGGGAACTTGAAACCATAGTTTGAGAGAAGATACTTGTTGAGAAGAATCACACCAATGTTTGAAGAATACCAAATTGTCACAAGGAAACATATGAAGAGGTACTCCTTGCTGTTAGAAGACACCATCTTACCAGACCTTCCTGCACTTTGTGTCTGGATTTGCAATTTACATATGAAACTGTACAATAAGAAAAAGGTTGTTTTTTTTTTTTAAGGAAAAAAATAACAAACAATTGTGTTTGTTTATTTACTTACCCCACTTTCTTTCACTGTGCTTTTGTTTTCATTTTCATAGGATGATTTGGATCTCAGGTTGTAAGAAGGATGTGAGCTCATTGAAACTTTTGTTGGTGATTGTGAAGATGGGAGAAGAAAGGATCCTTCTTTTTTTGTTTGTGGATTTGTAACATTGAGGTTTTAAACTTTTGATTGTCCTCATTCTATTCAACAACAGTGGTGAATATCATTTGAAAGCTTGTGGAATAGGATTAAGTGAAATTTTGTTGTTGCTATGGTTAATGAAGTAGCACTAAATTAGAGAATGAGTTATTTATAGAAAAATTTGTTTGACGTTTTCAAGGAAGCACCAAAAAAATTGCAACATTTTTCTTAAGGTTATACTTTGCAGTTAATTAAAAATAAGAGATAGCAAGCTCTCTTGACCAATGAGTTATTAAAAATGTTAGAGATATTTTACTTTTAAACTTGTCTCTCACAATTTTTTTTGGTGATAAAATTAGAGTATAGAAAATGATGTGGAATTAAATATAACCATGTAGTACAAATGTAAGTATTTTAAATCTAATTATGATTCAGATTCATGTAATGCGATGGCTGAATTTTTAACTTCTGTTGTTGATTTTGATGATATTAGTAATTGAAAAGTTATTTGAATGTATTTTAAAACTTTTAATTATTCATACTCTAAATCATATATGAGTTAAAACTAGATATAAAAAAAAGTATGTAAGTATATATATTTTTTTTAAACAATGTATGTAAGTATTTATTAGTAGCATTGCTGGTAAAAATTAGTAGCATTGCTAATAAGTTATAAGTATGCTCAAAATTTAGTTTTGATTCATTGTTAGTGTACTTTTTTTTATACAATCAGTTAATCATAAATATTTTATGTGTGACTTTAAAATAATTCTTATAAGAATTAATATTTTAATAATGTGATAGTTTATGATAAATTGATAATGTAATTTTTTTTACATTAATAATATGTAACAATTAAATACAATACATAATTGTTACCACAAAAAATACAATACATAATAAAAACCTTTGTAATTTGGACAATAAGTCATTTGGTAATGAAATTTTGGTTGGTAAAAATTGTATTGCTCCTCTGTAAAATAAATAACTGTGTTGCTACTTGTGTGAGGTTTTTTTTTTTTTTTTTTTTGATGAGCATGTTGCTACTTGTGTAAGTGATGATAGATGTCTAAATACTGAATTTGAAATTGAATTTCAAATCATTATATCAAAAAAAGGGGCAAAAATGGAGAAGATGTGATTTGCGATAGGTGTTCCCTGTGTTATATCCACGGTCCTACGGCCACCCAATCCCCCCTTATGTTCCTCATTTTAAGCTAATGATGAGATATTTAATAATAATTAAATAAATAAAAGGCTTATTTAAGACAATAATTAATTGGAAATGCGATCGTTGTGTTGAATATGAAGTACAGTGGCACGACACGTCTGAAATAAAGCGACAAACATATTAGACGCTTGTCGTCTAACCTCATCTTTGTTTGATATGTGTCCAAAACGCTAACTCTTCCCACCGATAGGCACACGCCACCACCGACACTTTCCATATCAAAGGATTAGTAAAGGCTTATTATTTCCTTCTTTATTTTTTCACACATTCATCTAAGACGCTATCTTTTGTCTACAAATAAATATTTAACTAGGAAAATTAAATATGATGACGCATACATTTTTTAAAATAAATTAATCATATGCTTAATTATTTTTGTTTTATTTAAATTAGCTAAAATTTATTTTCTTCTCAAGCCAAAGTCAGTAGATAGGTCAAATTAAACTAAGTTTATGTAGTAAAAAAATTTAATTTTAATATAACGATAATACAGTTTTTTACAATAATTTTATTTTATGTAAAATGGTTAGTAATAATAAGAAAATAAAAAAAACTCCTTCAAAGGATTTAAATTTCAATTCTTAATTTTAAAGAGCGCAACTTACTTATCAATATAAGCCGAATTCTTATTTTTGTCAAAAAGAAAATAAAATAAAATAAAATAAAATAAAATAAAGTCGAATTCTTATTTATAACTTGGCCATATAATTAAATTTAGAAAATTGATAAAGTCTAGCTTAATTGGCAGTCCGATTCATGTTGTAATTGTGTTGAGCCTTATTGACAAGAATGATGCAACTTCACATCAGATTCATCTATAGTTTGTATTTCATGGTAGTATAATTCTCTCTATTCTTTAGAAACTCCAAAAGTTTTTCCCATGACAAGGTTCTGTAATTCACGATAAGAAGGAAAAATTGTTACCAGACAATTAAGGTCTTTAGCAAGTTTATGTGTAGAAAGAAGGTTACAAGAAAATTTAGGAACATGAAGCACATCTTGCAAATTTAGAAAAGGACCAAGTTAAACATAACCAAAACTCGCAACTGATGTATGAGAGTCATCAGCTACAATTATGTGACGATTACCAACAAGAATTTAATATAATAAAATATGGGAAGAACAAAAGGGTCATGTGATTGGTGGCACCAGAATCAACAATCTAAGAATCCTCATGAGCGGTACCAGAAGAATGAGAGAATAAAGAACATAGTTTCTTACCATTTACACCATGAGAAGTAGTGGGAGATTGCTTAGTGGAGTAACAAGTGAAAGTTTAATTTTAGTGTTAGACATGATGGTTAGGTGTTGTAGTAGCCAGGAGGGTGATGAAGGTGTGAAGTAAGAAACACAGGTAGTAATGAAGGCTGAAACAAAGGTCCTACAATGAAGGTAAGACAGCTAAGGTCACTCAATAATGAAGGCTGAGGTAGCAAGAAGAAGAAAAAGAGAGAGACTCTCAAGGTCGAGAGCTCAAATAACTAATTGAAAGAGAGAAACGAAGTATATATTTTCTGAATGGCTTGTGCCGAAGTCAAACACAACAATTTGGAATTATATTTATACACTTGAAATATTAACTACAACTTACAATTACAAGACATATAAAACCTTGTTCTATTTTTCTAAAAATAAGTTCGATTCCCAGCAAAGAACAGGGTACCAATAGAAATCTTCCCTAAGGCAGGGGACAAGCGAAAATTGGAATGGCTAACTCCCCACTCTCGCCTACCATTTTTTCTTAATGGTTATCTAGTCATTTACTCTAAGTTTGGATGGAAAGAAAAGTGTAGGAAAGAAAAAAAAAATAGAAAAGAAAAGAGAAAAATAATTTTTTCTTTGATTTGGTGTTGTTAGAAAAAGGAAGGAAAGAAAAAAAAAATGTGTGGATCCCTCCAGGAAAAGTTTTCCTCCCACTTTGAGAAGAATAGCGAGTTAGAGGGAGAAAAAACATGCAAACACATAAATACATTTGATTATTGATTTATTTATTTACTACATCCCAATTTTATTTAAGGGTGTTTATGTCACTTCAAATATTTTTTTTTCTTTACTCTCACTTTCTATCTAATCAAATAAGGGAGAAAAAAATACCATGTTTGCTTTATTACCGTTAGATTTCATCCTAAAACCAATTGGTGAGAAAAACACCCTCTTCCATAGGGACAGGAGCCTGCCAGAACAGACGATACTCAGGAAGATTGCCATAACAGGCGACAAACGACAGGAATGAGCTCTAATACCATGTTAGAATCCATCCTAAAACCAATTGATATTAAGTGAAGTTGCCCAACAAGTATTTAAACCGAACCTAGGGATTTGAGGTAGGCGATGTGGGACTTCTAACGATTTCCATTTTTCTGTTTTCATTTTCTATTTTCAGAAATATTACGAAAATATCATATTGTTTTCATTTTATTTCCTATTTTCAAAGTTTTTGTAAAAACTGTAAAAATAAAAAGTTATTTTCATTATTATACACAGGGGCGGAGGGAAGGGGGACGACCAGATGCAGCAGTCCCCCCTCCCAAACACACGTGCATGTCTTTTATATATATATTAGTGGTCCCTATAAAATTACAGGAATCTCCTTAAATTTGCATATTTATATTGCATATATATAAACCTATTTTAAAAATTCCAAATGGATGTGGATTTGCTTACTCCAAGAGTAAGTCTTGTTATACGTTCTTCATTCAGTAATTTTTTATGGACATTGAAATTTATAAATCTAACCATTGAATTGAAATTCCTAATTGTTTAAATCACGTATATGACATTTCAAAAAATTAAAGAATTATTTTATACTTTTTTTTTTGAAAGAAAATTATTTGATACTTCATTATACAACTTTATTTTAATAATATACATAATATTTTATTTAAAATTAAAATAAATATCAACCATAAGATTACATACCTATAAATATCAATTAATTTATTTTGGTATGCATGATCATTAAAATAATATTATGATATTTAATTCATATTTATTAAGTGGAGTAAGTGTCCAACACAAGCAGAGGAACCATAAAAGGAGCTCCTAGCACCATCAATATTCACTTTGTAGTAACCTGTAGGAGGAGGACACCATCCAACATAAGACACAACCTTACTATTATGCTGAAACTTCGACGGATGCACAATTTCCTTTTCAATATTAGTAACCTGAGCAACTACCGTGTGCCAAAACTCCTTTCCCATACTAGAGGTGTTGGAAAAGACTAAACAGTTTTGATCCTTCCATAGTGCAGCAACAGACACAGTGAAAAATTAGAACCAGTTCCAAGGAACATTGCCAACACCTTCTGTTGAGAGATTCCACTCCAACCAAGGGTAGAATCCTAAACTGAAGAACTTACTCCAAACATCTGGACTAACCTCTTTATCCCAAAAAGAATGAGCTTCATCACAATCCCTCAACAAGTGCATAAGTGTCTCAGGTCCAGCATTACATCTAGGACACATATCATCCACAATCATCCCTTTTTAGCCCTTTCTGCATTAGTTAACAGTTTAGCATGAAGAAGTTTCCAAAGAAAAGCTCTAAGTCTATTTGGCCTTCTCCACTTCCATATCCTTTTAAAGAGAGGAGATGCAGCATCAATCTCAAAATCTTGAGGACTAGGAGAGCATAACAACTGATATGCTAATTTTAAAGAAAAGGAGCCATATGAATTAAGACTCCAAAGAGGGGCATCAGCTAAGCTAGCAACTTTAGGAGGATGGATAGCTTCAATTTTGACACAAATTTCATCAGGGACGAAGTTGCTAAACAAATCCCAATTCCAGACACCATCTTGAGCATAGGAAGCAACAGTAAAGTCAGCTTGCTCATGAGGAATGTTACCAAAACAACAAACTTCCAAACTGTCCAACCCTGGAATCCACTTGTCCCTCCAAAACCTAACTGAATTACCATCACCTAAGGGACCAAGTAATTATGTTCTTCATCTCAGGCCAGCTTGAAGATATAGCTCTCCACACATTTGAAGAGGATCTTCTTGAAGAAGCTTCAGGAACAGCATGGAGACCACAATTATACTTAGCACGCATAACTCTGACCCATAACTTATCAGGACTTGCAACAAGATTCCAGGCTAATTTCAGCATATATGCCTTGTTCAAGATTCCGAGGCTTCTGAATCCTAATCCACCTTCCTCTTTTGGTAAGCAAATTTTGTTCCAAGCAACCAGGTGGCACTTCCTTCGATTTGCAGTGCTTCCCCAAATGAAATCCCTGCACAGTTTTTCAGCAGTATCACAAACAGAAAGATAAGTTTGGTCAAAAAAAAAAAAAAAAGACCCATGAATTAAGTAGAGATTCTTACATAAATTAAGAACATCCAAGTTGGTTACATCAAATTAATTATACCATTAATTATAATGTTACAATAAATAATAAATAAATAAATAATTACATTATTATAATTATTATTACTATTATTATTATTATTATTATTATTATTATTATTATTATTATTATTATTATTTTAAGGCAATGTGATCCTATATTACCATTTTATTAATAAAAAGAAGAAAAACAAAGAAAATAAAACAATGGGGAGACATAAACCAAAACCCATGCAAAATAAATAGGAATCATTTAAATATAACATTAGGCTTTCTATTCTTCCTCAGGTTGTACTTGAGGGATTTAGACATAACCAGTGTGAAATTAGAATCATCCTTAATAGCATTATCATTATTCAATTGCTCTGTTGAGATAGAGTCATTCTCTATTTCCTCCTCAACCCCATCTCCCAAATACTTGGCAAGTATTTTCACATCATGAATAACATTGGGATGCATAGGGATTGAAATAATCACGGGAGTCTCAAAATTCTTAACACTAACTGTTAAATCACATGTAGCCACGGAATGTGTGACACCCTTCTACCCCGCATGTTATAAAGCATTTAATGTAAAACAATTAAATGGAAAACATGCAATTACTGGATAAGTTAAAACATTTGTCCATGGGTAGAAAAGTCTCACATGAACCAGTTCACAACGCGGAAATTAAATAAGTTTAAAACCATTAAAACATAACAAAGAAACAAACATATCCCAACCCCGATGTCACATACAGAGCTGGTATCACTGTTCCGGAAAAAAATCCACGGAATTACAATTGATAACTAACAACTAACTGAACATGAAACTAGCCCTAACTATGAGTGGCGGCTCCTCAGAGTCACTCCTCTCCGGGCTGCTCGTCATCCTCTGCAAGGTGCTAATCAGGCCAACAACAAACAACAAACAAACATGGGGAGTAAGAATCATGTAAACATAATTGCAAGGAAGTAAGGAAGTAAAGTAAACACAAACAAACATGGCACCAACATATATCAACAATATCAACATTCAACATGCTATGTAGTGCAATGCAAACCTGCTCCGCTAAACGAACAATGCATGTGGAACCATTAAACTCGGGATGGACGACTTTGGAGTTAAATATCCACATTGAGAATCTACTCAACGCCGAAGAATCTACTCCTTGGATATCCAACGCATCAAACCAACGAATGCCTCATCACGGGGGTGCTAGGAGAATCTACTCCAACCGTGGATGGCCAGATCGCCGTACTCTAGGACGACCTCCCCTATGTCGAACATCCCTAAACAACAACTCCGATGCAATGCGTATGCAACACAACAACAACGGCAACACCACCTCCATACTCCAACAGAATCGACCGAAGATAACAGCGGAATCGACCGCACAACTTGCCTCGCGGAATCTACCTGGGGACTTTAGCGAAATCAACCGCAGCACCTGGGGCAAACTCTCGGCCACCAAGGTACAACAACAACACCTTAGATCCAAACCGCGGGTTCAAGGCTTCCTTGGACAAAAAGGACCAAGGCACAACTCAACAGCTTGCGATACCCAATGGGTATCGACTTACCAAACTTAACACCTTACCATCTCATCATCTTTAATTATCTTTAGTAACATTAACCAAATTGTCTAATCAACTCATCATCGTTGGGGAATGGGGTTTGAAACCCCTTAAAGTTCTTTAATTATGTTCTGTCCAGTAGGGTTGAGCACGGTCGTGCTTAACCCCCAGCACGGTCGTGCTTAAACACGTGAGGGCGTGCTGCCCTTTTAAGTGAAGCACGGTCGTGCTTCCTATTGAGCACGGTCATGCTCAGCAGCACGATCGTGCTCTTTGTCCTGCATTGTCGTGCTAAACAGCGCGACCATCTTCCCAGAATTCAACTGGGAGCACGGTCGTGCTCATCGCGCTCATCGAGCGACAGTGCTGTTCTGGGCAGGAATAGAGACTGAGTTTTAACCAAGTTTTAGGGTTTTAATCCCATTAATCCTAACATCAATTATCAGCATGTTTTAAGGCTTAAACTCATCATCATAACAACAACCAACTCAACAGTGGCATCAACCCAACAATAACATCATGTTCATAACCATCAGAACAACATAAACACAAACCATATATTATGAACATGGCATCTAAATCACATATCAACAATTACCAACATATTATCATAATAGTTAACAATCATGCATCAAACAGATATCAACGCAGCAAACCGGGTTATGGGAACCCTTTACTTTACTCACACCCCGAGCCTATGAGTACACTACCCTTCTCCCCATACCTGGATTGAATGTAGTTCTAACCGCAAAGCCAACAACGAACTGGTCCCAAATCCTCAAACGGCTTGTTCCGATGACGAGCCTCACTAAGAAGAACCAACACTAACCAAGCTTCCCAAATAAATCTCCAAACACCAACCAGCACTGGTTTTAGAGCAAAACGGGGAAGGAACTCGTGTAAGGTGGCTGCTGCTACCAAAATTTAGGGTTAAATGTTAAACCCTCGATTCTGCTCACGTATATAAAACTCGGATCTGAGCACGGTCGTGCTCACCCTTGAGCACGGTTGTGCTCAACTTAGCGTCACCGAGACACGGTCAGCACATTGAGCACAGGCATGCTCACTATTGAGCACGGTCGTGCTCAACTTGAAATCAGAAACACGCTTATGAATTTAAGCACGGGCGTGCTGGATAATGAGCAAAGGCGTGCTCATCTACCAGAAAGAGACTTTTGAGCCAAAATCCCACTAAGCCCTTAACCAACCAAACAACTTAACAAAGGCACTTAAATGAAAAAAGCAGGGTGTTACAGAATGCATTGAGTTTAAAGCAGGATCGGGGACAAAAGTGACAGGAGCTGAGTTTGTGCAATGGAGTTTGATACACAATCAACGGTCTCAATCGATTCAATATCATCAGCCTTGTCAATTTCTTATCCTTATCAAAAGAAGGATTATTAACACCCTTATCAGTCTCATTTATGGTGTTATCATGCCCTCTAACTGATATTGCATGAAGAATGTTATTAGGATGATTAGATTGAGCATTAGAACAGACAGCCCCATCACTAACTAAAGTAACAGGCCTTGAAATATCCTTCTGATCAGCATCTGAGAAACTAGCACCATGATCAGGTCTAGAGCTAGAATTATGGTTGGTATTTGTTACATCGAGATCAACAATATTAGCAATCACAATACCTTTATTCTCAGGCACAAAATTAGCAGTTACCTTGCAATTAACCATCGGAGCATACTTATCCTTATTAGACTAAGGATCTTTGATGGAAGCATTAGAACCAATCTTTTTTTTACAATTGGCTAGGGAATATCCAATGTTTTGACAAGAAAGGCAAAAGAGAGGAAGCTTCTCATATTCTAATCCTACAAAGAAAGCAAAACTTTTTCTTTCCACCAATATTTGATTTAGAAGGCTTCTAGTGAGATCGATAACCAAAACCCGGGCATAATGGCCAAAGGTCTTCTTGCTAGTGGCTTCATCCAAAGAGATAGGAATTCCAATACCCGCCACAATGGCAAAGATAATCTTTGCTCTCTAATATTCTTGAGGCAATCCAAGAATTAGTACCCAACATTGGGTATGGGTCAGCTTTTGAAAATTTGGATTGAAGTCTGAAGTCCATGAAGATAGGCGAAGAATGCCTGGATTGAGGATCCACGATCCAGCAGACCATACACTACGAAGGTCCTTTGCAGATGAAAATGAAAATTCATAGAAACCTTTCCCAAAGAAACCATATCCCAATGTCCGAGAGATTTCCATAATGAAGAGAGCTTAGACCTCAAGTCATTGATCTTGATAGGGGCATCCCCCTTCGACAGGATCAAGCAACCATGGAGATGGTTTTTACAACATGTTAATCTAGCCTGGTATTCGTCTTCAGTAATTTTAATAGCGATCTCATCTCCCTTGATGCACGGGTGCGGGAATTGACTATAAGGAATATCATATGAGTTATTCAACACTTGAGCAAAAGTTTTCCGTTGAGGAATAAGAGCAATCGTCAAAGGAGGTTGAGAATGAGATGGAATAGACATAGCAGCAAATCAGAAAATCAAGAACAACCAGCCAATCGGAATTCCAACAAGAATTGCAAAGAAACCCGGATCCAAGAGTGACCAACTGAGAATGGTCGCAACTATTGCTGGGAACGGATCGAGAACCAGGGAGGGCCAGGGGAGACGAAACCGCGTGACAGAGTTGGGCTCCTGTTTGGGTGCACTGCTTAGGGAAGAAGACGACCGGAGATGGGGAGTTCTGTCGCAGATGGTGGAAGACGATTGTGGCGAGAGGTAGAGAAGCGGTGCGAAAAAACTGCTGCTAGTGGTAGATGGTTGTGACGAGAGGAAGAGAAGCGGTGCGAAGAGCAGAGGGGAAGCGGCGGAGCAGCCGCGGTGTAGAACAGAGCCTCACCGGCGAGGCTGGCTGGCGGCGGAACCCCGACCTAGGGTTGTCAACACATTATTAATTAGTTGTTTATTATAATATATTAAATACTTATTTTTAATTAGTTATTTATTTTCATATATTATAATTAATGGTATAATTAATTTAAGAGTGAAGGCCCAAATTGGTCCCTGAAAAATTTCGTCTAACTCTAAACCTGCCATTTCCCCCCCATAAATACAAGAAGGAATAAATAACCAGGAAAGGTCATCAAAAGGGAGGGGTTTAAAATTAAAAAAATATATTAAAAAGGAAATAAAAGAAAAACTCAAAAGCCATAAGAGAGACGAAGTTGCAGTGAAGGTAACATGTATATCTGTGTGCGGCTGAGACAAGGGATGGTTCTATCGTGTTGGACCACCGTCGTTGAGCTCCAACGCTTCGGCCCCGAAGTCATCACGCCGCTGCCTCCATCCCTGTCTATCGAAGTATATTTGGAGTGTGGGGGTATGAGCGATAAAGAGAAATCGACGCTGGAGATGAAGTTGTAGCAGCCGCCTCACGGTGGATCTCATGTCGGAGGGGTAGCTCGCGGTGAGGCCGCTGTGCTGGGCTTGGGCTCGCGACGGCAGGCGATTTGCTTGGCTATGGAGGATGGTTTTCTGAAGTATAGTGGGTAAATAAGGAAATTTATTTCTTATCCTATCATGTTCTCCTCTAACCCAGGGGTACCCATCAGATACAAAAATGAACTGAGTGCAATGACCGAATAGGATAAAAAAAATTTGTATCCTAAACGTTCTCCCTTATCAGGTGCACCAGGCCCTTAGAGTATTGGTTAATGAACCAAAAGAATAAGACTTTCATTGGAAAATGCAGTATTTAATATTTTGAGAAGGTAAATACTTAACGTTGCAAGAAAAACTTGATTGTTATAGTTTCCTTAACCAATGCCCTTAGGGCACTGATTAGCAATACCCTAATTTTAATTCTTTTCAGGAACATACTTGGCGGCTTTTTTTTCCAAAATGGCCTACTTTTAGAAACTATATACCAAAATAACCTATTTTTGAAACAATTTACCAAACTAATCCACTTTTTGACACTGTGGAATAAAAAAATATTTTTTTACTGTGGCAGCACGAGTGGCGCCAGTCAAGCTGGCGCCATTGACCTTTGACATGCCACAGTGGCAGGTCCTGATTGGTCAGGGGTTTTCTGAAAAAAAAAATTAAAAAATATATATTATAATACGTTTTTTTAATAATAAATCAGAAAAAAATTAATTTAAAAAAAAAAAAGAATTTTGCATGCAGCGCCACGTGTCACCATGCATCTCACATCCTCATCATCAGTTAGTTCGTAACCAGTGAATATTGGAGGATTTATTTGTACAAGAAATTTGGCCGTTAACTTTAAATACACTGATTTGTTTGAAGTTGCAACCGAGAAGGTATCCTTGATTTCAGCGCTTCATATCTGATTCCTTGTTTTATTTTCATGAATTTCGTATTTCCTTCAAAAATATCCCATTATCTCCATCATATACCCTCTCATTCCAATAAAGCAAAATCATAACAACTTGACTCATATTGTCGGCCTACATTAATCAGACATAAATAAATAAGGGTTGATAATAAATAAATTATCACTTCTAATAATATTTAATAATAATAAATCATATTAAAAACCACGTAACATGATCAAAGTAACAACATAATTAATAGCAAATTATTCATAATAACACTATTAATCATATTATTATAACAATAATATATCAATAAACTAAAAGTGATATTAATTACGATATGCAAGCATCGACATCAATAACAACTTCACCCTTCATAATGCAGTAGGCTACTGGATTTTATAGAAAAATTTACATACTATATACATCAAAACATCTGTTTGATAGGCTACTGGCCAGTAGCAAAAGAAACAAAACAACCTAATCACGTACATCACAACAAGTTGAGAATTGTAACCCTCTATCTCCCCTGGGAGTCAACCGCAGTGCAAAACCGAATCCTATGTGGCATCATCCCCTTACCCTCAGGCACCACGTCCTTCATTAATTGTATACACACTTGAAAGTTAGATGGTCTATTTTGTAATATCATGAGTCTCGCTGAAACCATCTAACTGTCAAGTGTGACTATTATTAATGAAGGACGTGGTGCCTGAGGGTAAGGAGCTGATGCCACATAGGATTTAGCTTTGCACTACGGTTGACTCCCAAGCAGAGACGAGGGTTACAATTCTCAATTTGTTGTGATGTACATGATTAGCTTGTTTTGTTTCTTATATATATATATATATATATATTAGTGGTTAGTATAAGAATCTAAATATTATGCTGACACCTACCCGCTTCTCACGTGTGGACAAAATCTATCGTACCATTGGTTCCTCCCTTATAAATCTATAGCCTTCACTCAGTTCATTGCTTCTGCCGAGTTAAGTCACGTGAAAGTTGGTACCTTCTGAATGCACAAAGAAAAAACATATAACAAAATTTACAGATAAAGAATCCTAATAATTAATAAGAATATCAACTAAACAAATAACAAATATAACACTTTGATCTATACAACCAATAGTAACATTAACATTATCATAAGATAATAACAATAACAAATAATAAATAATTGGTAGATAAGAGTGTAAAAAAAAGTAGCATAATGTTGGTAAATAAATATACATTAGTTACTAAAATAATATCAGAAAAAAATTAATATCTACCTAACCTTAAGATTGAATACAAGAGAGTGTAGAAAAAATGAAAAGAGTGTAGTAAAATGTTGGTACGTTACTGTTGTGTTGTGTTGTGTAGTGTTGTGTTGGGGGAGGGGGTAACCGCGTATATATATTGGGGGGGGGGGGGGGGGGGGTTGGGGGTTGGGGGTAGCGCCACATATCACCACCCGGTGAGTGGCGCCACGTGGCGCTGCCATGCAAACTTTTTTTTTAATTTTTTTTCCTGATTTATTATTAAAAAACGTATTATAATTTTATTTTATTTTTCAGAAAACGCCTGACCAATCAGGACCTGCCACATGGCAGGTCGAAGGTCAATGGTGCCAGTTTGACTGGCGCCCAGTCTTGCTGCTACAGTAAAAAAATATTTTTTAATCCCACAGTGTCAAAAAGTGGGTTAGTTTACTAAATTGTTTCAAAAGCAGGTTATTTTGGTATATGGTTTCTAAAAGTAGGTCACTTAAAAAAAAAAAAAACCCGTAATTGGCTCCCTCATTGAGTTTTCTATGCTCCGGTTACTTTTTTTTTTTTTTAAACAAAGGTCCGGTTACTGTTTCTGGGGGTCTAGATCAATTTATTTTGTATTTTAAAAACTTATATATAGATAAACCATTTTAAAAAAAGTTGGAAAGTTGTTTTTATGAATAAAGCTGACCCTTAATCAAATCTAATCCCACGCTTTACCATCAAACTTGCAAAGATATGAAAACATTAGATAACGATGTCATTGAAAAATTAAAACGCATACTTTTGGCATGACATTTTGTAATTGGATTTGCATCATTCCTTGTCACAGGATTATCTCGTTGAAAGAGATCTAAACAATTTTGTGTCCATGACCATGAATCCATTATGAAAGGGTATGAAGTATACAATTTAATATTTATTTTTGCGATTATTTTCTGTGTCTTGAATTTTATACTTGTCCATCTTAAATTGTGTGCATAATCTTTAGAAAAACAGTAATCGTTAATTGATTTAGCATACCTAATTACATGAGATATATTAAGTATATTAACTGTATTGATAAGTTATTAAAACTAGCAACGACGGATCCAGACTTAAATTAGATGGTGAGGGGGCCTAATTATAAAAATTAAAATTCATTCAAAAAATTATATATATCAAATTTCATATAAAATATTCATAATTATGTATTTCATAATGTTAATTACATTAATAATTTATCAAAAATACATAACGTCTCTCCTATATGTCACGAAAATAATCTATAACTGAATCTACACTATTTCTTAACAATTTTTTTTTCAATATATATTAACAGAGTGTTTAGCCTCTCTTAGGTTCTTCATTGAACCAACCCCTTTGATCTTATCAAGAGTCCAAAATTCTTGTGGCGATTCTCACCTTAGCTTATCAATTTCCCTTGGAGTTGTGGCGCCTACCTTCCATTCCTTATCTTGTCCATTTTTTTTTGTATTCTTCTTCTTCGAATTTTGGTTGGTCACTCAAGGATAGATCCGAATTTTTATATGTTCCTTTCTAGGATCATATCATGTGGTATCTAGAGCCATCATTCCTAGAGTGACTTTTGATCTTGTTCTTCGACTTTTTCCAAAAAAATTCTTCTTCCCACAATATATCATGACAACACTATTCCTTGAAATGGAAAGATTGCAAAGGCGAATGGATGAGTTCAATGAGATGCTTGAAAAGTCAGGAGAAATAAAAAGGAGGAGGCATGGAGGAAGGAGATATGAGAGAAGAGATAGAGAAACTGAGACGGAGAATAAAGAGTATGAAAGAAGGATGGGAAAAGATGAGAGAATGAAAAGACAAATTTCTGAAAATGAAGCATGTTGGAAGAAAATTGTTGAAGAAAAGATGAGAGCAAAAAAACGAAAGTGAGGTGAAAGAAACAAACTTGAATGCTTGTTTTGATGCTATTCCTAATTCTTTGCTTAGTTGTGTTGATTGTCTTTTGAAGGAAATTGAGTGTGTTCCTCCAAAGGAAGCTTGCAAGACAATCAATGAAATTGAAGATGCGATTCCAAAGGAAGCTTGCAAGACATTCAATGAAATGGAAGAGGTGATTCCAAAGGAAGAATGAAAAGCATCAAAAGGAGTTGAATTGCAAGAGAAAGATAAGGAGATGAAGACAACTAGAGAATGGCTTCCCCCTAAAGCCGAAAATAAGTCTTCAAATTCACTTGGGAAGTCATGGCAATCTTTTACTCTAATACCTTCTTCTAGATTAGCTTGTGGATACAAATGTTGGGATTCTTCTACTTTGGTTCATTTATCTAACATTTCTCCCCTAGGTCACGAAGAAAATAATAGTGAAGGCCAAACCACAAAAAGCAAAGAGCAACAGAAAAAGAGTGAGGCAAAGGTTGAAAAAAAAAATTGAGAGTCTCTTTATAAAATAAATCAAGGTGATGTTCCTATCTTTGCCTAGAGGTTATGATTCTATTTTGAAGGAAGTTGAAGAAGTAATTCCAAGAGAGGTGCCCCATGGATTCAAAAGAGTTGTGTTTGAACTCGGAGGATGAAAGACGATTCCCAAAGGCAATAAATTCGAGGTCGAATTCTCCACAAGAGGGAGGGAATGATGCAAACCAAGAATGATGTCTAATTTAAGGCCAAATTGATTTTTGATGAAAATTTTATTTTCATTAGTGATGAACCAATTGACTTGTTTTGGCTGTATCTTGCGCTAAAGATCTCAGATTAATGCATTCTTTGGTGTGTTGAAAAGATAAGGAAATTATCTGCAAATCGTATCTCAAGCCTCTTGACTAGATTCGGCTTCTATCATGGTGAAAAATAGGCTGGAAATTTAAAACGAATTCTTGGACGAGTTTGAGCTTCTTCTTAGGAGGGTATCTTTTGGCTTGCCTGCCTAAAGTAACTTCTTTATTAGTTATGTTTCATTTTAAATATTCTCTTAAGTGTGGTAATAACTCCAATTATTGGAGAGTTAAGTTTAAACAACCACTTAATGGTTTATTACACCAATTAGTGGTATGGTTATTAGGGGGTTATGGAATAATGGAATCTTATGAGGACTCATGCCTATATGTAACACGCCCAAACATGATGAATGACAACTTCGGATGTTCAATTTTGGTTTTTACCATTTGTGAGAAGAATATTGCTTCTCTTTGGTTCTTCTTTGAACCAACTTTGATCTTATCAAGAAACCAGATTTCTTGTGGTGATCATTCATCTTGGCTTATCAATTCCTCTTGGAATTGTGGCGCCCTCCATCTCTATTCTTCTCCACTTTTCTGTTTGTTTCTCTTTTGTTCTTGTTCTTACAAATAATGCTATTGAATTGAGTAAGGAAATTCAACCTAAGATCATAACAAAAGGCTACTATTCGAATTTTGCTTGATCACTCAAGGATAGATCCGAAAATTATATATGTTCCTTTTTAGGATCATATCAGACGGCATGCCTGCCGTGAACGACGATGCGACGATGGAGTGTTCTGTTGCGTGATGACAACGCGCGGGAGAAGGGAAAGAGACAGACTGACGTGGACAACATATGTGCTTGCCGTGAACTTAGCGGTGGCTGGTGGTGGTGTGGTGAGGGGTGAGACTTGAGAGGGGAAGGTTTTTTCAGAGAATTAAAAGGGTTTGTTTTGTTGGGTTTTGATATTTTGTTGATGTTTTAAAATTTTGGTTTTTTGGGGACCATTAGATCTAAATAGATGGTTCAGATTTGTCGTTGGAGAGGGGATAGAGACAATGTTCCAATAGAAAATCCAAATTGTAACAGATCAATAACAAGGTAGAGAGGTTATTATTTCATACATATGCTACAAAAATTAGAAATATTTAAGTGATAAATGCTTTAAAGTATAGTTAGAAAAAGTGTAATGAAGATTCATCCATAAATTTAAATGACAATCAAAATGTAACCAAACAAAATTCTCGAAATCGCTATTATTTTATAGAAAGTGGGACTATTTTTGTTCTTAGAAAATGGTTTGAACATACTTTTCTGCACTTCTTTTTAATAATTATGTTTCATGGTAACGTATATCATACTCTCTCTTATAATCATATTTTAAAAAGAATCTCAGATGAAGCCTAATAGTAAGGATGTAAAATTGGTTCCAAATGATTCGCCTTCACTTTGGTTTAGGGTAATCGGGTCAGATCGGGTAAAACCCAATTAAACCAAACCATGTATGAGTTGGCTCACGAGTTACAAGATTCTAAGCCCGAGTAACTCGGCCCATGACCTAATCATTTTTTTAGGACCTAATTACTAGATGTCGCTCACTCTCTCACTTGTATTTAAAACAAAAAACCTAGGCGACTTCACTCTTGTACCAATTTTTGTTTCTCTACTTATGATCCTTTCGCCGCCTCCCTTTCTTGTTCTCTGATCGACACCTCTCGTCGTGAAGGCCTTTGTTCGTGTCTGCTCCTCTCGTCGGTCATCACCTAATTGTCGTTTCTCCTCTCAAGGTAATGTCTTGCTCATAAATGTTAGCAGTGTGATTTGGGATTGAAAATATTTCTTAAAGTATTCATTTGTCCTTCACTCCTTCTTATATAACATATTATCAAATTATCAAATTTGGTCATTTTTTTTTTTTTACAACGAATCTTTTTTATTTAACTTTTGTTGTAAGGATAGATGTAATTTTATGTACACAGCTAATGTTGTGAATTTTCTAACATTTGGGTTTGTTTTCTTGACTAATGATTAGATCTCTTTTCAATAGTTTTTTTTACAATTTTTTATTTGAGATACTGCAAGTTTCATGAAGGTGTTGACCTCCAACTTTTGATGACCATATTTTAAGTTTTGACCTGTATTTTAAGAAATAAAAATGAATAAAATTATTGAATTATTTTATGAGTGTTTGAATTGGTTTGATATTTTGAAATTAGTCAATCCCAACAAGATCAAATTAAATTATTTTGAATATTTTTCTCTCCTCAATCCGTGCAATCGATCCGATTACATCCCTACATGATAAAAAGTGTGTCAATTTTTTTTCTCAAAAAAATGTTTCTAGAATTTATTTTATTATCAAATTTATTTATTTTTTGAGAACTTAACCGTAATTTTACTCTCGTCATTTGACTCCACCCTGTTGATATCATAAAGAATTACATGAAGTTCCGAACATCGTAATTCATAACGTATTTAATTGTCTTTGAAAAGAAGCTCCTATTTAATATGAGAAATGTATTTTGAACATCCAAACATGGGACAACATATGATGTTCTTTGTTTTTTTTGATGTATTTTGAAATACGTGTATATAAAGAAGATAAACAATGAGTGAGAGATAGAGATAAACATATACAGTGCCTAAAACTTATTGTTCAAATAACATAACTCTTTTAATATTTTATATATTTCATATTTAATAAGCTTATCCGTAAAATGAGCCAATTATTCGCTTTATTGACAAATTCACTTTAAAAATGTCACATTCTTTATTTTTATTTCTCACTTTTTTTTAGGCATAATAGGTTTGTTGGTCTTGTAAGTTCTTTTTATTTTTCACTTTGGTCATATATGTTTTTTTTAATCCTATACGTTATGTTCTGCCACCATGTTAGTCCTAAAACTGACGCCGTGAAGAAGGAATTGACGAAAATAATTAATTTGGAAGACGAAATGTAACGTAACGTATAGGACCAAAATGAAAAATATAAAATATATTTTCCCTGTCATTACTCCTTATTTTGATCTTATGCGTTGTGTTCCGTCTTTCATATTAACCCCAAAGCTGATGTCGTCATGTACCGATTGATGAAAAAGGATTGAGAGGAGAAAAAAATATTTGAAAAAAATAACCTATTTGAAAAAAAATTAAATTTATAGAATCAATATAAAAAAAAGTATGAAACAAATCAACTTAGTGGCTGTAAGTCTTCTCAATGAAGGTTGCATTAGATCCCATTATTGCTATCCTATTCATGAGGTGCATGGCAATAATGGTGAGGTAAGATGGTCTCATGTTCTTTGGGAAGCAAATCAGGTGGCGAATGTTTTGGCTAAGGCAGGGTTATCTAATGATATTGGGATTAAAATTTTTGAATTTCCTCCTAGTTTTATTTCAAATGCTTTGATGGCTGATGTATTGAGGACTTGGTTCCCTATAGGATTTTAGTGTGCTTTTTTGGTTGGGGTTTGCCCCCTTTTTTCATAAAAAAAATCAACTTATTTTATTTATTTTTATTATTTTTATATACATGTATTTTAAAAAGGACAAGATACTTAGCGCTAATTTCATAGGTACATTAAATACTATTTTCCAATAACAATAAGATATGTGTAAAAATTTATCAATAAAGACATAACATGTGTAACATCTTGTGTTAAAAAAAAAATATGTAAGAGTTGTTACACATATCCTTATTACTATTAAAAAAGCACCTAAGGTACCTGTGAAAATGTACCTAAGTTTTATCCAGTTAAAAATACATCGTAATGACCAACATGTGGTTGGTCCAAGTGGTAACGAGCTTGAGCCTCTTAAGTAAGTGGTTAGGGGTTCGATCACTGACTTTTGCGTATGAAGAAAACCTGATTGAGAGAAGTCAACCCTTCAATGTCATCCAGTACCTCGAGGGATTAGTCTCTACAGTTGCATGTAGAGGATACTAGGAAATAAAAAAAAATACTCTCTCTGGACTCAATTATAAGCAAAAAAGCACCTATATTTTTTGGACTCAAATATAAGCAAAATCCCACCAACTTAACTCTATTTAATTAAGTATTCTAAAAATCTAGAAAATTAATCAATCAAACCAATTTTCCCTTTACTTTTCTAAGAGTATTACATATTCCCGAGACAATTAAAAAGTAGTTTAGTAATTATAACTCGTTGTGTTATATAAATCAAGATTATTAAATTAAATTAACTAACATTTTAATAAGTATGAAATTAGTTATTTTTATTTATAATTGAGTCCGGAGGCGGTAACATGTGATGTTGAATATTATTTTTCATTATTTTTCTATTATAAATCAGCCACCTATCCCCCATAAAAAAAAAACACCTGAAATCATTCAACGGCCCACAAGCCCCCAAATCACCCAGTTAAAGATTGGTCCCACACAGTACCCCGGCCCCACATCACCGACCATGAATTTCCCACATTACCCTCAACAAAACACCCGATATTCCCAAAAAGCCACGGCGTGTCCCTTTCCAACTACGTTCAAAGCTCGTCGCTTTCAATGGCAGCCTTTTCACAAACACTTCTCTCTGTTCTTCTTCCTTTCACTTCGCTCTCTCTTCTTCTACTTCTTCTTCCTCTCATGGGCTCTGAATTCAGAGCCACCCCGAAACCCTAGAAACTCACATTCCCTTCCCTCTTTCCACGGACTCATTTCCTTTCCATTTTCAGCCATTTCAGGTACCCATCTCTTCCTGTTTGTTTCCCGGGAAAATGAGTCTTCTCATTTCTCAGAAAGTTCCCAACTTGCTTCGTTTCCCATAAGAAATTAAGCATTTTATTCATTTTTGAGTTTTTGGGTCTTGAAGTGAGTTGTTGTCTATGCATATAATTTTTTCTTTTTTAAAAGTGGCATTGGATTCCAACTAATTCAAGCCGAGCTGGATGGACTCGTATGTCTATATTTTTTTTTTCCATTCGCAACATTCGGACTCGAGACATTGCTTAAAAGGAACTAACCTCGCACCACTTGGACCAACATGGTCTTTTTTGTGACTCCTTCTGTTTTTGGCATACTTGTTGAAGAAGGGGGTTTGAATAACGCGCATTTATGAGTCTTTTCTTAATGGGTTGTGGTTGAAAAAGAGAGAGAGAGTGAGCTTATGTGAGTGTGACTATCATTCTCAATGCCTTCATTAATTGATGGTTGTAAGTGTAGTTGGTAAGCACTAATGTGAGTCACTTCACTTCAGGTTTTTAATACCATCTTCTTCCTATTCTTCTTTTATTGTGTGCTGCATCGAAGTAATATTGAATGCCCTTATTGTTTTTGGAAGCATTGTTTGCAGTTTGTACAGTTTCTTGCAGCGATTCTCCATTGAAGATGTTGGTTTCCTGCTTCATCTTCAATCTTCATCTTTTCTGTTGTACTTGTCTCTCTTGAATGCTTTTAATTCCTTATTTAGGTTCCATTTATGACATTTGTCCTCATCTCTTAGAAAAAGAGAGATACTTGCATGAGTTTATGATGTGTATTATTATGTAATATAATAATAGTAGCAATTTTGTCTTTAGTTATTTTCAAAATTGATTTTTATGTTTCTATTTCATGAGCCACCTTTCACAACATCCCTGAATCCCCCCTTTATATTTCGTTTTCAACACATTGGATTATCAGTAACTTACTTTGTTTATGTTGTTTTTTAATTTCAGGATATAGTTATAATTCATGGATTGGGATTTTTGGACTGATCCATTCCTAGGTTTCTCTGTTACCATCTCTCTGATTAATTTATATATGAGCAGTGGTATTATATGAAGTAATATTTTACTGTGTTGCTTGAAATTTATCTTCTATTTCTCTCCATCTCTCTCCTTTTTGTTTTTTGTAAATGTTTTTTGATTTTTTTGTGTTTTTGTTTTTGCATGTAATTTACCGGTGATCAGTTGATGATGATAGTTACTATGAGCAATATTTGCACTTTGGCCGTCAGCATAGTAAGTATTCTTTTACTCTCCCACACTGCACTTGTCTGGTCTTTCTTTGAGTGTATCCATGTTACTATCCTGTATTTACTCTAGGCTTTCTTTTAAAACTTGTAGATTTCATAGAGAACGATGCCTTGAATGTGGCATCCTGTATTCAGGTTTTAAGAATTTTGATCAGCGACGCAGATACTGAAATTGAGGGACTAGAAAAGGATCTCCTGTCCCTTCAGAATGAATTGGCCTGTGCTGAGAATGAAAAATGGCATGAAATATGTTGTAATGCTTTAACTGAAAGAATCAACTTGGTTGATGTTGCAATCAGCACTTTGAAGAATGATCATGCCGATGATACGGAGGTGCAGCTTCTGCTACACAACAAACCTGCTGAAATGCTTCATGAAATTGTACAGGCTTTACAAAAAGATCACTGCCAAGATACCAATGGCCAGGTTTGACTTTTGGAATCCCTTTCTTTCCCCAAGTTTATGAAATGTAATCCCCCCCCCCCCCCCCCCCCTTTTTTAAGATTGAAAAGAGGCTGCTACATTTTTTTACTATGCAAACATTGTATTTGCCATCCTTTTTGTGCTTTCTTTTGTTGGTGTGAGACCCTCAGTATCCCAAAACCATTCTAGACTCTGACTAGTTGGAGTCGAGCCGGAAAGATCCGGTTAAGGGGGCAAAGCTTTGTCAATGCCTATTTCTCCATTCACAAAACTCGAGACTAAGACATCACTTAAGGGGAACCGAACTCCATCCGTTTTAGGGCCTTCTACCTTTGATTCACACAATCGTTTTTTAAACCCCATAAAATGAGGCGTGCTCCATGATTCTGTGCTGCTTTGGATAGCAAAAAGCTTTATTGCGACAAAAATTTTCTTTTAAAATCATGTAGCTCAGGATGTAGCAAGATAATGTTAAGAGTTCCTTTGATACTGGTGTTGAATTGGACATTGTACGCTTAGCACAAGAGATCCCCTTCAAAAAATAAAAGGCTTAATTGCACTTTAGACCCTCTAGAGTCTAGATAGCTATCTTACTAGAGTATTTTAGTGCCAGAGCAATTTAGTCATTATAGTTTTTTCAGTCATTGGAGAAATTCAGTCCCTAAAGGCAGTATTTGGTTTCATCTCTTCTACAAGAATAAGCTTCTGTATGTTTTTGTACTGAACTTTGCTAAGCTAATGTAGAAAATCTAATCTGTCATTTTAGAATCTAATCAAAGATAGAAGCTTCAAGATGGTTTTTAAAGCGAAGGAAATTGGTGAGTCCATGAATTCAGTATCCAACTAAAGAGGAAAATGAACTTCTTAACATGATTTAGGAGCTGCAAGAGAATAAGTTAGAAGAAAGATTGGAAATAGTTGGACATCAGGAAACACAGCACTGACCTATATGCCTTAATGTGTATTACTAGATACTTGTACATCACTGCTGCGCATGTTGATGATGGGATGCTTTAATTTCACAAAAAAATGTCATATATTGATTTGTGTATAAAATGATTGTTCAAATCTTGCTTATTCAAATAATTATGCAGGGGCCAGTAACAGTTATGACACTGTAGTGTATAAATTATGCTACTGTATTTTTTATTTATTAATTTTTAAGTTTCAACTTATGGATCTTCTCTGTCCTGCAAGAGGTGATTATTGTGGCAGTAATATCTATTAAGCTATCCACTGTTTGCCATTTAGTACATAGATTTCCTCATATGTTTCGTTGGCCACTCTCATGTATCTTATGATAGTATTAGTTTGTCATACAGCATTTAACTGTTGACACTTGGTTTCACATGTAACTGATATATTTTTTATTTCCCTTCAAGTTAAAGCAGCAGCTAGATGTGAACATCTTGAATCCAGTTGTGAATGATACTGATCATGCTTTAGACAAAGATTGTAGCAATGTTGATTCAAATATAATTTTAAAGGAGGAAGGAAAAGAACTCTATGGAACTTCAGAAAATTCTAAAAGCTCAGAACTTCTTTTGGAGCTTCATGAAAAGAGATCAAACGATGCTGAAAATGTTGAGGTTGAGAAAGCTCTGTTACTGTATGTTGTTAGTTTAAATTAGCACTTATTTTCTCCTCCTGCTAGTTTTAATGTTAAAATTTTAGAACCTGAGGTGAACATCAATGCTTATTTTATGCGTTTGTGTAATGGTTGCTTAATATATCTACTTGATGCACATGCAGTCACCTAAAATTATATAGTTTTAGCATAATTATTGCACACTAATTCTCTGCCTCTAGCACACATACAGCCATGATTCAGGCACGAAATATGATTTATATGGAGATTTGTCACTAATAATAGCATTTGTGATTTGGGGTTGGCAGTGTCCAACTAAATATTTGGGCACGCTGTAAATTCTGGGCATTTATAATTTTATAATTACAAATAAGCCTACTAAGAGATGCACATAATTCTCTGCTTTTGGTTTCTGGGTAGGCCTTTCCTGAGGTTGGGGGCTCAATGTTACAATGAGTCATTTTAATTTACTCAATTCTGTCTGTTGTTTCGTCGTGTTTTGAATTTTGATAAATCCAGAACATACAAGTCTGACAGTCCTTTCCATCAGTTCCCTGGTTTTCCTGCTCTTACATTCATTGAGCTATACAGTACACTTCAAAATGAGTTTAGAGTTTAAAGAAAACAGTCTTATACTGACTCCTGACATTATGAACCTGCATTCAGCATTGAAACCTGAGGAAAAGAGAGTAGATATAGGGCCAAGGTCTCTAACTTTGCATTTAGCTTGCATTGCTAATTTCTTTTGTTTTAATTTTATTTTTCTGTGAAGGTCTAAGCTTGCCAACCATTTTTCTGCATGATAAATTTGAGGCAAAGGGCAAAGGCCATACCTATTGTAGAGAGTATTATTTAGATCAGCTTTTATGTTGGACGTAAACCTTCTGTACTGTATTTCACTTGTCAAACTTGTCTCAGCCAGTGGACCTGCTATGAATCCTGACTAGAATTTTCTATTTCTTTTTAAAGGAATCGCTTGCAAAATTTCCTGTGGCAAGTCCTAATTTGGGGGCTATCTGCTGTGTACCTGATCATTCTGATGACCTGAAATTATCAGGAACATTAGATAATAAAGTTACTGAAAATGAGGAAGTCAGAAGCCAACTTATTACTATCTGCTGTGTACCTGATCATTCTGATGACCTGAAATTATCAGAAACATTAGATAATAAAGTTACTGAAAATGAGGAAGTCAGAAGCCAACTTATTACTACATATACATGTCAAATGGTGAATTTGATTTCCTCCATGGGCAACGGAAATATTCCAAGAGAAGTCAAGGTGCAAATCAATTTAACTTCTTGGATTGGTAGCAGTTACTTTTTTAGCTTAATTCTAAACAAGGTCTTCAGTGCTGTTTTTTTCCCCCTTAAATTGTGCAGAAAGAAAATGCAATTGACAAAGAAAAAGATGTAAGCTCAGATGATTTTAGATTTGCAACTGGCTTCGAGGGGAGGGAAATCTGTCTTTATTCCAGCTTGGGTGCTTCCCAACATCAAAATAGTGGAAATTCTGATTTAGACGAAAAACTATGCGATTTTGCTCCTAAAACTGCACGAAGAGTCTACAAGAAAGAATCCAAGGTTGCTCCAGCTGAAGATTTGGAGGAGGACTCTATGAGGTTACCTCTTCAAGTTGTTTATCCTCAAGAATTGTGTCCTGTAGATACTGAATTATGCTCCTTTAAAGGAAGTGAAGGCGATGATTCCCGACAAATGATGCGCATTGAAAATACGAGCCACATTGATGCTGAAAATTCTGCACCGATTTCAGTGTTAAAGATGCAAACCAAGATTCCCCTGCATACTGGGTTACAGCTGACAGATCAAGGGAAACAACAAGCACAAGGCCTTAAATTCAAAAGTGCTGCTAACCTCAGCAAGGCCAATATGAGTATGAGTTTTCCTTCAAAGCTAGCTGCTCTGGGAAAGAGGAAAGCAGAATTAGAGGCATTTTATTCCAGAGAACTACTTGACAGTCCTACAGAAGTTCATCCAAATACATCCATAGTTGTATCAAACAAGAGGCAGCGGAAATCTAAAATCATTACTAGTCCTGCCAGTTTGAATTTGTCCATGAATAGGAAGATCACTAAAAGAGCAGTGCAGCCTGGCCTGGAGGAAACTGCAGGTCGTGCTATTGTTCCATACGATAGTGAATTTTCTGAGTTCCAAAAGAAAACCAGTGTTTCAAAGTGGCCAATCACTGCAGAAACACAAAATTCAACTGTTAACTCGGGCATACCAAATTCAGACAAGGTTTCAGTGATCAAAGGAAGCCAGGTAGATCTTGATGCTCGCAAGTCGCTTTCCTTGGAAGGTTCCCGTAATGAGACCTCAGCTTTGCTACCTATTGATAACTTGAATCGTTTGACACTAATTAATCTGAGGGCCCTGGCAAAACAGCACAACTTGAAAAAGTACTCTAAGCTACCAAAAGCAGCTTTGATTGAACTATTGATTGAGCGACTCTATAACTCCTGAACAAACTTAATGGTGGTTAAGGCATTCTGGGATGTTTTTTGGGGTATCTTTTTTGGTTTTGTTCGGAATTTGATAGGATTCTGACATAGTTATGAATAATACATAGGCAAACCAAAATGGATTTTGTGACAGAATATTTGTACAGCCTATAGATACCATACTAGGAGTACTTTGTAAATGAAAGGAAGTATAGGTTTTCTTCCTTGTAACTGGTTAGCCTTTTTGGTCTCATAGGAGACTTTAAAACTTTGGTGTTGTGTCACATTCATGTGCTGCCGAAATCCACTATGATTGAATGATGATACATAATTCTAAATATGAGAAACAGCGAAGCTTGTCTATTCTAAATATGCAAGATTGTGTATGATTCATGAAGAAGCAAAGAGACAAGTTTAACTTGGTAAATAGGCAACAAAGTGAAATAGGCAACACTATACATACCACAACATGATGATCGATATTGGATTACTGCAAGTTTCACACAAAAGATATCAAGCTGTAATAACTAATTTGAAGCTTACCAGCTTCAACTGCATAGACATTTTTGAAGCCATAGACAATAAGCTATGATTGTGGTAGAAACATTACCAGAGGTTTCCTCCATTTCTCACCTCTACATATTCTAGCATTGGCATACTCCTGCTGTCAAGTTTACATTGCAAAGAGTAGAGAATGAGGGATATATTACAACATTATTATGATTAGCTTAAAATTGTTAGAAGTGAACTTTCACCTGTAATTTTTTTGGTTTTAGTTTTTACTTTCTGTTATGCCTCCGGTACTTTTCACCTCCACTTATTTTTGTCCACCGATAACTTCTTGCATCAGTGGCAGTAAGTAAAGGAGTGAACTAGTGAAGGCAAAATTCTTAAAAAATAAGGTTTCTATGGTGAAAAGTCCAAAGGGCGTTAAGAGAGGCTTCATTTGTATTGTCAAACAAGATGTCAAAATCATGTTTGTGCCACCCCAATTTTTATCAAAATCAAGTTTGTAAAATCAAATGTGCGTCACATCTCATGATCTCATCCTCAACAGGTTCTGCTCTATCTTCCATTTCTTAGTTTGGCCTTTCTTTTCATGCTACCTTCCAGAAATTTTCAATTAAAAACAAGAGACATGAATAGGAGGAACGAAAAATTGTTTAAATAATATAACATAAATTGACTTCGTGGGAGGGCATCTGTTTCTAGATAAAATTTAAAAAAAAAAATGAATTTACGACTAGATAATTTTAAAAAAACAAAACAAAACAAACACGGCAACGACTTATTTGCAAGTTGTAGCAGTTGCGGTAAAAGATTCTTATGTCCAGTGAAGAAGGCATTTTTTGTTTTTTTGTTTTTGAAGAAAAAGTTTAGGTAAGTCGGGTCCGGGGGCCGGGGCTCACCAGGTCTCACAGCTCAAAAGCACTTACAGAGGTACTTACAGATTACTTACTAACGAGGTCCTTACATCGACAGTAGAATTCGAACTCACGACTGGTTTATTGGCCTTATCTTTACCAACTGGCAAATTCGTAGGTTCAATACCTTGGCCCATTGAATAAGGCTTTTAAAAAGGTTTAAATATTCCGTTCATTCCTAAACTTTTTGAAAAATATTAAAATAGATTTTTGGAAAAAAAAGTTTATAACTATGTCTCTAAATTTATGAAATTTTATAATTGATCCCTTGTAAACATCTCAATTAGGGTTTCATTAAATTTTCTTAGAGTCCCTTGTAAACATCTCAATTTCTTAATCCATCTCAAACTATAGATTGAGTCAACCAAAAATTGAGTCCCTTGTAAACATGACATAGAAACAAAGAGAGAATCCACTCTCCAATTCTCACAAAGAGAAACTCACAATTTTCATAAACTCAAAGATGCAAATATATGGATACAGTGGCCCTACTTATACTAATTCTTGGGGCCTTCATGCAGTTGGAGACAAGTTGTAAACAAATGGAAATACAATGAGAATGCAAGTGTTAAAAATGGAGGTTTGTCAACAGTGGTGGCTATGGGGTTGAAGGTCAACAATGGTGGCTTGGTGGTTGATAGTTGAGAGTATGGTTGATGCAACAATGGTGGTTGGATGGTTGCAGCTCCCGTATCAAAACATCTCAGATTCTTAATCCATCTCAATTAGGGTTTCGTTAATTGAGTCCCTTATAAACATCTCAATTACCAATTCATTTTGCAGGAAGAACAAGTCATCGTGTCCAACTCAAGGAGCAATACCAGCTGGTGGAAGCAACTCAGCACATTGACCCAGAGATCATTAATTCATAAACATGACCAGGAAAATGGGCTACTGCTGGCAATAAACAAAAAATTATAAAATAAAATTTTTTAAAAACAAAAGAAAACACAACCAACCGGCAATTTTGGTTTGATAGTCGCACTAGTTGCAATAAAAAAAAAAAAAACAATTCCAGCTCATGCTATGCATTATTGAAGACTTGAATATTAAAAAATGAGTTTTTTTTTTGGTACAATAAATGAGTTTTTTTTTTTTTGTGAAACTGGGTATTCTCCGGCAGGGAGCAAGAGACTAATCCCTCGAGGTACGTAGATCCATTTAAGGAACAGACCTCTCCTAACAGATGTTCTTCCATACACATCATGAGCTAGGAATCGAACCCCTTACTACATGTTTAAGAGACCAGTTATTAAATGAGAGTTTTCTAATCTCGTTGTTTAGCCTTCTTTTTCACGATATAACCTAAAATAAAATTGTCATATTAAAAAGAAACTTGAATATAATAAATTGATTTTGTGAGAGGGTATCCGATTCTGAATAAAATAAAATAATAATGAGTTGCAAGTTGAAGTGAAAAAATATTTCGAACCTAATGCTGAGTTGGACATGTGCAATATGGAGGAAGACTTCTGGTTATAAAAAGAAGTGACTTGGTTTGGCCGAAGAATCATTGCAAAATCCTATTCCTTTTCTATCTCTTCATCTCTTTTTTTCTCGTAACCATTTTCATGGCTGAATCATTCCTCTTCTCCATCGCTGAGTCACTTATAGCAAAGCTTGCTTCTTCTGCATATCAAGAAGCTTCTCAAGTCATTGGTGTCAATGACGATCTGCGTGAGTTCAAAAACACCCTCTCATACGTCAAAGCTGTGTTGTTGGACGCTGACCAAAAGAAAGAGCACAACCATGAGCTACGGGAATGGCTGAGGCAGATCAATCATGTCTTCTCTGATGCTGAAAACCTGCTTGATGAATTTGAGTGTCAAACATTACGAAAGCAAGTGGTCAAAGCTTATGGTAACACCATAACCAAGGTAGGTGACTTCTTCTCAGCTTCAAATCCACTTGTTTTTCGTTATAGGATGGCTAAACAAATTAAAGAAATCAGAAAGAGACTAGACAAGGTTGCAGCTGATAGGCATAAGTTTGGTCTTCAAATAATTGATGTTGATACACGTGTTGTGCATGCTAGAGAAATGACATACTCCACTGTGAAGGACTCAGATGTGATAGGAAGGCAACAGGATAAAGAATTAATCATACAGTCTTTGATGCAGCAGAATCCTTGTGGTGATGATCAAAATCTCTCTGTTATCCCCATCGTGGGGATGGGAGGCTTGGGTAAGACCACACTTGCAAAGTTTGTGTACAATGATAAGAGGATAAATGAGTCTTTCCCATTGAAAATGTGGGTGTGTGTTTCTAATAACTTTGACAAGAAGCAACTGATTATCAAAATAATCAATTCTGCTGACGTTGAAGTTGATGCTCCTGCTAACCAGCAAAATTTGAAAGAATTAGATATGGAGCAACTGCAAACTCATCTAAGAAACAAACTTGCTGACCGAAAGTTTCTACTCGTCTTGGACGACGTATGGAACGAGGATCGTGTCAAATGGATTGAGTTGAGAAATTTAATACAAGTTGGTGTGCAAGGAAGTAAAATCCTAGTGACTACACGTAGTCACTTTGTCGCTTCCCTTATGGGCACCATTTCCCCTCACATTTTAGGTGGTCTTTCTTTGGAGGATTCTTTGTCAGTATTGAAAATATGGGCATTTAAAGAAGGAGAAGAGGAAAAGTATCCAGACTTGATAAAGGTTGGGACAGAAATTGTTAAAAAATGTGGAGGGATTCCTTTGGCAACAAGAACAATAGGGAGCATGCTATTTTCAAAACTTGAAATAGATGAGTGGGAAGCTATTAGGGACAGTGAGATTTGGAATTTGCCACAACATGAAGATGACATTTTACCAGCACTCAAATTAAGCTATGATCAAATGCCATCCCATTTGAGGCAATGTTTTGCCATTTTCTCCCTTTATCCAAAGCGTTATCAATTAAACAGTTTTGAGGTAACTTCGATTTGGGCGGCACTAGGTCTCCTTAAATCACCAAACAAAAATAAAACTTTGGTAGATGTTGCCAACCAATATTTGTTTGAGCTAATGTCGATATCTTTCCTTCAAGATTATCTCAACTTTGGCAGTTTTTATTGTTTTGAAATACATGATATGGTACATGATCTTGCTTTGTATGTTGCAAAAGATCAGTGCCTAATGGTAAATTCCCCCATTCAAAATATACCTGAGAATGTACAAAATCTATCCTTTGCTGGACACAATTTGCTTGGCAAATCTTTCACCCCAAATTCTGTAGGTGTTAGAACCATATTGTTTCCTATCTTGGGAGTGGGAGCTAGCAGCGAAGCTTTCTTGAGTAGGTGTGTGTCAAGGTACACATACTTGCGGATCTTAGATTTAAGTGATTCTATATATGAGACTTTGCCCCAGTCCATTGGTAAGTTGAGGCATTTAAGATTTCTCAGCCTTGCCCGAAATGAAAAAATTAAGAGAGTCCCTGCTTCTATTTGCAAGCTACCAAATTTGCAAGTTCTGAGTTTTGTTGAGTGTAGAGAGATGGAAACATTGCCCAAAGGATTAAGAAACTTGATCAGTCTTCAACAGTTGGGGATAACCACAAAGCAATATGCTTTGCCAGAGATTGATATTGCAATGTTGAGTTCACTTGGATTTCTAAAGATCGAATATTGTGACAATCTGGAAACTTTTTTTGTAGGAATAGAACTTCCTACTCTTAAAACATTGATAGTTAATAGTTGTGGGAGTCTAAAGTCTTTGCCACTTGACCATTTTCCTCAATTAGAGACTTTGTTTGTTGTAAGTTGTAACAAATTGGATTTGTCAAAGGGATATGGCGAACAAAACTCCAGCTCGAGGTTGAAAACAATATCCCTTCGTTATTTGCCACAACTTGTGACCTTGCCTGATTGGTTTCAAGAATCTGCAAACACATTACAATCCTTGTCAATTACAGATTGCGAGAACTTGGCGGTGCTTCCTGAGTGGCTATCAACTTTGAGTTTTCTGAAAACATTTGGTATCTCAAAATGTCCAAAGTTGACATCTCTCCCGAATGATTTCCATCGCCTCTTTGCCCTTGTATCTTTCAGAATTGATGGTTGTCCTGAATTATGTAGAAAATGCCAGCGGCAAGTTGGAGAGTATTGGCCCAAAATATCTCACATCAAACAGATTTTCTTAAGTCAACCAGATAATCTAGAGGAAGAGTTGGTGGAAGAGCAAGAAAAAGATGAAATGTTGAAGGGCTTCTTCTTTTTTTAGGTATCCATAATGTAGATTGTTTTTCTTATGTTTTGAATTATGTTTGTGATGTTTATGGCAGTTCGCTGGAAATCGCACTTGGGTTGTTTGTTTCATGTAGCCCATTTTGATGTATCTCTTTAAACTTCACCGTTAGTTTTTCTTGAGAAGAAATTTGGGCTTATAGGAAGAACATTTCAATTTGGAGTCTCTTTGTTGTTGATAGCTATGCAGATTTATGTTTATTTTGTGTACTTTTAATAATGATAATTTTTCTTTCATTTATATTGACATCCATATGGTATTCAAATTATAGTTGGTTAAATTACCGTGTTGGTCCCTACATGTGATTCACTAGTCTTTTAGTTCTGGGATTTCACGTTATTTAAACTTTTTGCATATTTAAAGCATGCCCTTATTTACTTATCAGTTATTTACTTCATGTTCATGCAGTCACCTGAAAGGAACTATAGTGTATAAATTATACTACTGTATTTTTTATTTGTTAATTTTAAGGTTTAACCTATGGATCTTCTTTGTCTTGAAAGAGCTGGTGATTGTACCAGTAATATCAACTAAGCTATCCCTTGTTTACCATTTTTGCCACGGTTTGGTGACCTTGCCTCATTGGGTTCTAGAATCTGCAAACACATTACAAACCTTGTTAATTGCAGACTGTGAGAACTTTGCGGTGCTTCCTGATTGGCTGTCAGTTTTCTGAAGTTAGTAAGTTTCGGAAATTGTCCAAAGTAGATGTCTCTCCCGAATGATTTCCTGCTCTTACATTCATTCAGTTATCATTACTCTCACTATACAAAGACTTTAGAGTTTGAAGAAGACAGGCCTATACTGGCTTCTGGCCTTATGAGCCTGCATTCAGCAGTGAAACCTGAAGAAAAGAGAGTAGATAAAGGGCCAAGATGGCAGCAGGTCTCTAACTTTGCAGTTAGCCTGCATTGCTAATTTCTATTGTTTTATTTTTATTTTGCTTTTTCTGTGGAGATCTAAGCTTGCCAACCATTTATATGCATGATAAATTTGAAGCAAAGGACAAGGGCCATACCTATTGTAAATAGTAGATTATTTATATCTGCTTAGTTAACATTTCACCTTTTATGTTAGATGTAAACCTTGAAATCGTTGTAGTGGATTTCCCTGGTAAAACTTGTCCCAGCCAGAGGACCTGCTACGAATCCTGACTAGATTTATCTCAAATTTTTTTTAAAGGAATCTCTTGCAAAATCTCCTGTCCTAATTGAACTATTGGTTGAGTGACTCGGTAACTGCTGAACAAACTTAATGGTGGTTAAGGCATTTCTGGGATGCATTTTGGGGTATATTTTTTGGTTTTGTTCAGAATTGATAGGATTCTGACATAGTTATGAATAATACATAGGCAAACCAAAATGGATTTTGTGACAGAATATTTGTACAGCCTATAGATACCATACTAGGAGTATTTTGTAAATGAAAGGAAGTATAGGTTTTCTTCCTTGTAACTGGTTAGCCTTTTTGGTCTCATAGGAGACTTTAAACTTTGGTGTTGTGTCACATTCATGTGCTGCCGAAATCCATTATGATTGAATGATGATACATAACTTTTAATATGAGAAACAGCCAAGCCTGTCTATTTTCATGTCACTGGCAATGCAAGATTGTTATGATTCATGAGGAAGCAAAGATACACGTTTAACTTGGGTAATTTTGTGTTGGGGAGGACTACTTTGCATGTGGAAATTTCATTTGTTTAACGTGGATTATGAAAAATGATTTTTTGAGGAATCGAATAATATAGCTTCTCATAAATGTTGATTTTTAACTTCTATTTCTTAATAAAAGTTCAATCAAATAAACATGCAAATGTTGGAACTTGAATAAATAGGTTTTAATGTAAACAGTTGATAAACTTGGACATCATTTTTACATGATTTATTCACTTAGATCTTGCTGCTATTATTGACCTTACCGTATGATTTCTCTTTATGTGCACTGCACATTGCAAAATTTGTCTGACTGATCTTCAAGAACATTGGATATCTCCATGCAATATGTTCCATTGCATTATAATTGAGGGGTTGTTTGATTTACATTTTCATTTCGTGTTTCTATTTTCTAAAATTATTTTCATTTTCAAATTTTTTAAAACTTGATATTTAACCATTTTCCTCAATTAGTGGCTTTGATCATTAACTACTGTGTCAATTTGGAATTGTCAAAGGGACATGACGACCAAAACTCTAACTTGAGGTTGAAATCAATTGTCCCTGGTTTTTTGCCGCAGCTGCTGACCTGATAGATATGGGCCATAGTGGGTCTCTGTTCTGTTAATAGTTAGTAAAGGGGTTAGGGAGTGAGCTATAAATAGGAATTAAGGAAGAATTAGTAGGCAGTTAGTGAGTAACTCAGAATCAGCCTAGAGTTGTATACAGAGGAGTTCTCTAATAACATTTCTGTTCTTCCATCAATCTTTCCCTTAATACCAGTTGGTTTCTATCATGGCCTTGCCTCCTTGGGTTCAAGATTCTGCAAACACATTACAGTCCTTGACAATTACAGATTGCAACAACCTTGTGCTTCTTGAGTGGCTGTCAACTCTTACATTTCTGAAATCAATTGTTATCAGAAATTGTCCAATGCTGATGGCTCTCCCGAATGATATCCATCGTCTCACTGCCCTCGGATGTTTGAGAATTGAAATTTGTCCTGAATTATGTAGAAAATGCCAGCCACAAATTGGAGGGTATTGGCCCAAAATATCTCACATCAAATGGATTATCATAGAGGAATAAACTAGAAGACCTAGAGGAAGAGTTGGTGGAAGAGGAAGAAGAGTTGGAGGAAGAGCAAGAAAAAGATGAAAGCTGTAATAACCCAGAAAAATGTATGTCTTCCTTTTTTATTAGGGTTCATGAAGACTTTCTTTATGTGTATTGAATTATGTCTGTGATGTTTATGACAGTTTGCTAGAAATCGCACTTTGGTAGTTTGTTTCATGTAACCTATTGCGAGGCATCTCATTAATCTTCACCACTAGTTTTTCACGAAAATAAATTTGGGTTTAAAGGAAGAGCATTTCAATTTCAAGTCTGTTAGTTGATGATAGCTTATGCAAATTACTGTTTATTTTGTGTAATTTTGATTATAATAAATTTTCTTTCTTTTATATTGACATCCATTTGGATTTCAAATTATAGTTTAAACAATCTAACTATAGATAGCATTCGATGAAAGTTGCTGCCAATTAACTTAGTGTTAGAATTAGAACCTTAGGCTTTGTTTGGAGTGGAATAGGGTATTTTTCCTTTGCCTTCTATTACATCTCATTCTCATCCCATCCCATTCAATTCCACCCACCATAAGTTTATCCAAAGGTAAGAGGGACATCTAGGAGAAATTTAGTTTTCTGGCTCATGAAGAGAGTATTCACAGCAACTTGCTGGTTAAATAGTGCTGATTAGCATCAACAATCTTGATTGGTGTAATTTACCCAAGAATTAGGAATTTGGGATAGCACTCCATTTGATATGGTGATTAGTATTGTATGGTTGTCAAGCTACTTCAGAAGCATACTAAGTGCAAGTATCGAAGCTAATGGCGTAAAGCATGTGTACATATGCTCCTATTTCTGCATCAACTTTTTATGTTATCTGCTGTTGAGAGATGCATCATGGTTGTAACCTCAACAGTCTCCGATGTCCTGATGTTGGAATAACAAGTGTAATAGTAAGCAAATATGTTCTCTGATCCTCAAATCTGATTTGAATGAACTTGAAAATTAATTTAATTAGGGGGGTGTATTGGATTGGGATTGTAAAAGATTGTTTTGGCCTAAAAAAGTCTTGCTGATTTTAAAAGATTATGTAGAAATATAATGACTTATAAGATTTTAAAAGACTTTTTTTTAAAGATTGTTACAATCAAGATTCTCATGTGTGGATTTTAAAGGATTTATATCATAAGACTTTATAAGATTTGAAAGGACTATATGGATTTATAAGACTTGAAAGGAAAACATGAATTTTTAGCAAACATTCAAAGTTATGACAGCCAATAAAAAAAGTAACAAAAAAATGAATAATATAATAAATAAATAAATAAGTAAAACCCAATACAATTTTTCTAATCTTTTAATTATTAGTGATGTAACTTCATGTCCTCTTAAGTTGCATTTCTCCACATATCTAAAGCTATGCTAGCCCTCCAAACATTAACATCTTCTCATTCTCGCGGGTTTGAAGAATAGGTTCAAAATTATTGTCTACATTAGCTGGTGATATTGAAGATAAAAATTTGTCTATTGGTTCAATTGTAAGTTCATCAGAACGATATTCTTTACAAAGGAACTTATATAGTGCTACACATGCTAAATAGAAATGGAGGCGCTAACTTAAAAACTGTGAACCGTGTTTTAAAAATATCAAATATCTTCTCGATCACATTCCTCAAGGATGCATGGCGAAGATTGAACAATTCATTTCCATTTTAAGGGTCATTACCATTACTTGCAAAATCTTGTAGCCTCTGATTTTAACCTTAAAAATGATTTATTTAAAAAATGATTTTAATGAAAAGATTAAACAAATACAATAAAAATCGTTACAAATGATTTTTTTTTTTTCAATTTGAAAAAGTGTTTTCTTTCGTCAAATAATCTGTAACAAACACACTTTAAAAGTTGTTTGGTAACTTGTGTTGGGTTGAAAGACAACCATGGGGGGAGATGGGAGAGAGGGGGAGAAAGGAGAGAGATGGAGGGAGGGAGGAGAGAGAGTGGGAGAAAGGAGAGAGATGGAGGGAGGGAGGGAGGGAGGGGAGAGAGGGGAGAGAGGTGAAGGCATATGGTGAAGAGAAATAAGAATGAAGAATCCTGAGAAATCTCATGTGTTGAGGTGAGACTTTTTGTTACTAAAAAATCACTAAAAAGTCACATAAAGTCCCACGAAATCCATCTTAAAAAACAATCCATCGAAATCAGGAAGTTTTTGAATACCAGAGGACTTTTTATTACTTGTAAAAAGTCATGATTGAATACCACTAGATTTATATTCTCTCTTTAAAAAATCCTGATAGTCTTGATTGAATACCACCAAACTTATTTAGATTACTTAAAAGTCTTGATTGAATACCACAAGACTTTTTAATCATAAAAAAATCCATTAAAATCTTTTGAAATCTCAATCCAATACACCCCCCTTCGTGATGGATACAGATATTCATGATGTCCTCCCAAAAAATTCTAGAAAAAAGTATTGTAAAAGTTAAAAAAAAAATAAAAAAATCTGTATCTCAAAAACTAAAAGATTACTTCTATAAAAAGCCTCATTTTATATTTAACTTTTGGCATTGAAAGTATTGAGCCACCTTTTCTATGCACATTTCAATTGCTTCCGTTGCAATTAACCAATAACAGGTTTTGCAGTTAATACTGATTGGCATGATGTCTTTCAGAGTTTGGTTGTTGGTACCTCCTGAACTGGAGGGATCATGGCATGGGCTTTCTGAACCTCAGTTTCAGTGTTCCAGTGACCCAATTCAAGTCGTATTAAACTATGCTTGAGACATTAATAACACTCAAAACTCTTTCTGCATCAACTGATCTAAGAATGCTATAGACCGCATAAAGCACTAAAAGATGGTTCATACTATCATTATCATAGTTTCTCCATACAAGTAAAACAGATCAAAATCCTAATAAACTATGAATGCAACTACAAATGAGGAAAAACAGCAGTTCCTGCAACAGGATGCTTTAAAATTATCTGTGAAGCACTACCACATTTTAATGCATATAATTATGCAATTTGCACATTCTAAAGATGCAGTTAGCACACCTAAGGAAAATAGCGTACGGATTTAGAAGAAACTAACAGGGAAAATAACAAAGTGAAATAGACAACACTATACATACATACATACATACCACCTCATGATGATATTGGATTACTCCAAGTTTCATATAAGATGTAAAGCTGTAATAACTAATTTGAAGCTTACCAGCTCCAATTGCATAGACATTTTTGAAGCCACAGTCAATAAACTGTGATTGTGGTAGAAACATTGCCAGAGGTTTCCTCCATTTCTCAGCTCTACATATTCTAACATTGGCATACTCCTTGTTGTTGATTTCTATAAGCACTCCAGCTGCCAAGCCAAGTACTTACTAACTGTAGGCTGTAGCATACAAATTTCTGTTGTTTGGTATCAAATAAATTATAGGTAACAAATAGCATTAACCTATCCAGAGAACCGTCACAATTGATCTGTAATATATTACAGATATTAATTACAGATTACATGATCACTTAGAAAGAAAAAATTTCTACTGCAACTTTCTAAATCATAATTCATAAGTTAGACCATCATGGAAAAATTTGATGAATGAAATCGATAAATAGAACCCATCAATTCCGTTTTTTTTTATAGCCAAATGTTAGTATGTTCGTTGTTATATTAGTTTTTTTTCTCCTTCCCCACCCATCAATTCAGTTTATGCGTCAAGACCATTATAAAAACATTGTTGTATGGGAGGGTCATTGTTTTAGACAATTTGTTCTAAATTCTAGTGAGACTAACAGATGCTACAGTTGCAGGAAGAACAAGTCATTGTGTCCAAATTGTTCTTTGGTAGAAGCAACTCAGCATATCGACCCAGCAATCATTCCTAAACATGATCGAGGAACTAGCAATAAATTATAAAATAATTAAAAAAAAAAAAACACAACAACCGACAATTTTCGTTTGCTAGTAGCACTGGTGGCAATAAAAAAAATTTCCAGCTCATCCTATGACGAACATCATGTACATTATTGAAGACTTGAATATAAAAAATTGAGTCTTCTAATCTCCTACTTTGTCAAGATATAACCTAACAAAAATTTTCAAATTAAAAAAGAAAGAGACTTGAATATAATAAATTGAATTTGTGAGTGGGTATCTGTTTCTTAATATAAAAAAATAAAATAAAACAATGAGTAGCAAGTTGCACTAAAATAACATTTCCAAGTTGGACATCTCGTGCAATATGGAGGAAGACCTTAGACCTGGTTATATTAAGCTGACTTGGTTTGGCTGAAGAATCATTGCAACATCATAGCACTTTGTCCATTCCTATCTCTTCATCTCTCATTCATTCCCATGGCTGAATCATTCCTCTTCAGCATCGCTGAATCACTTCTTTCAAAGCTTGCTTCTCCGGCATATCAAGAAGCTTCTCGGGTCATTGGTGTATACCACGATCTGCATGAGTTTAAACAGACCCTCTCATACATCAAAGCTGTGTTGTTGGACACTGACAAAAAAAGGAGCACAACCATGAGTTGCAGGAATGGCTGAGGCAGATCAAACACATCTTCTCTGATGCTGAAAACTTGCTGGATGAATTTGAGTATGAAGGATTACGAAAGCAAGTGGTCAAAGCATATGGTACCGCCATAACCAAGGTAGGTGACTTCTTCTCAGCTTCAAATCCACTTGTTTTTCGTTATAGGATGGCTAAACAAATTAAAGATATCAGAAAGAGCCTAGACAAGGTTGCAGCTGATAGGCATAAGTTTGGTCTTCGAATAATTGATGCTGATACACGTGTTGTGCATACTAGAGAATTGACATACTCCGCTGTGAATGATTCGGATGTGATAGGAAGGAAACATGATAAAGAAATAATCATTCAGCATTTGATGCAGCAGAATCCCTGTTATGATGCTAAAAGTCTCTCCGTTATCCCCATCGTGGGGATGGGAGGCTTGGGTAAGACCACACTTGCAAAGTTTGTGTACAATGATAAGAGAATAGATGAGTCTTTCCCATTGAAGATGTGGGTGTGTGTTTCTGATGACTTTGACATTAAGCAACTCATTATTAAAATAATCAATTCTGCTTCAACTGATGCTCTTGCTCACCAGCTAAATTTGAAAGATTTGGCTATGGAGCAACTGCAAAATCATCTAAGACATAAACTTGTTGATCAAAAGTTTCTACTCGTCTTGGACGATGTATGGAACGAGGATCGTGTTAAATGGATTGAGTTGAGGAACTTAATACAAGTGGGTGCAAAAGGAAGTATAGTCCTAGTGACTACACGTAGTCATTCCATCGCTTCCATGATGGGCACCATTCCCTCTTACATGTTAGAAGGCCTTTCTCCGGAGGATTCATTGTCTCTGTTGAAAAAATGGGCATTTAAAGAAGGAGAAGAGGAAAAGTATCCATATTTGATAGAGGTTTCGAGAGAAATTGTGGAAAAATGTGGAGGGGTTCCTTTGGCAATAAGAACAATAGGGAGTTTGCTATTTTCAAAAGTTGAGATTGATGAGTGGGAATCTGTGAGTAATGATGAGATTTGGAATTTGCCACAAAAGAACGATGACATTTTACCCGCACTCAAAATAAGCTATGATCAAATGCCATCCCATTTGAGGCAATGTTTTGCCATTTTCTCCCTCTATCCAAAGGATCATCAATTTGATAGTTTTGGAGTAAGGTTGCTTTGGGAAGCACTAGGTTTCCTTCCATCACCAAACAAAATAAAAACTTTGATAGATGTTGCAAATCAATATTTATATGAGCTGATGTCGAGATCTTTTCTTCAGGATTTTGTCAACTTTGGCACTTTGTATACTTTTCAAATACATGATTTGGTGCACGATCTTGCTCTTTCTGTTTCAAAAGATCAATGCCTAATGGTAAATCCCCCCATTCAAAATATTCATGAGAATGTCCAACACCTATCTTTTGGAAATGATCTGCTTGACAAAGAATTCACCCCAAATCCTTTAGGTGTGAGAACCATACTATTTCCTATCACAGGAGTAGGAGCTAGCAGTGAAGCTTTCTTGAATTTGTGCGTGTCAAGGTACATGTACTTGTGGATTTTAGATTTAAGTGATTCTACATATGAAACTTTGCCCTGGTCCATTGGTAGGTTGAGACATTTAAGATATCTCTGCCTCGCACATAATAAAAAAATTAAGAGAGTGCCTGATTCTATTTGCAAGCTCTCAAAATTGCAACTTTTGGATCTTTCTGGGTGTACGAAGCTTGAAACATTGCCCAAAGGATTAAAAAACTTGATCAGTCTCCACAGTTGGAAATAACCACAAAGCAAGCTACTTTACCTGGGAATGAAATTGCAAACTTGGGTTCTCTTGAAATTCTAACTATCCAATCTTGTCACAATCTGGAGTCTTTATTTGTAGGTATAAAACTTCCTACTCTTAAAGCATTGAAGGTTTCTGATTGTGGGAGTCTGAAGTCTTTGCCACTTGATATTAACCATTTCCCTCAATTAGAGACTTTGTTAGTTTCAAATTGTGGCAATTCGGAATTGACTAAGGGGCACGATGATCAAAACTCCAACTTGAGGTTAAAAACAATTGGCTTTCAATCTTTGCCACAGCTGGTGACCTTGCCTTGTTGGGTTCAAGAATCTGCAAACACATTACAATCCTTGTCAATTACATACTGTGAGAACTTTGTGGTTCTTCCTGAATGGTTGTCAACTCTAAGTTTTCTGAAATCAATTGTTATCATTGACTGTCCAAATTTGATGTCTCTCCCGAATGATATCCATCGCCTCACTGCCCTCGGATATTTGAGAATTGAAGGTTGTCCTGAATTATGTAGAAAATACCAGCGGCAAGCTGGAGAGTATTGGCCCAAAATATCTCACATCAAACAGATTGTCATCGATGAACTAGGAGATGCAAAGGAAGAGTTGGTGGAAGAGGAACTAGAGCTGGAGGAAGAGCAAGAAATAGATCAAACCAATAATAACCCAGATAAATGTTGAATGACTGTTTCCATAATGTAGATTGTTGTTCTTGAGGACTTTCTTTATCTGTTCTGAATTATGTCTGTGATGTTTATGGTAGTTCACTTGGATTTGCACTCCGGTGGTTTGTTTCACGTAGCCCTTTATGATGTATCTCTTTAATCTTCAGCTTTAGCCCTGTATATGCTGATTTCTATTTATTTTGTGTAGTTTTAATTATGATAATTCTCTTTAAATAGTGCAGATTAGCATTAACAATCATGATTTGTGCAATTTTCCTAAGAATTAGGATAGTCTCCCATTTGATTTGGTGATTAGATTTGTATGCTTCTCAAGCTATTTCAAAAGCATATTAAGTACAAGTGCCGAAGGTAATGATGGAAAGCACATCTACATATGCTCGTATTCTGTATGGCTCATGTTACTTTTGCATAAGAGTTCTTGATATCTACTCTGTTTTTCACCTTTGAAGATTTGTTTTTTGGTATTTAATGTTTGTGCACCATATTGGAAGAAAACAATGGCATTGGTTGCGACCTGTGACTATGTTGAAATATTTGGTTTGTTTAGGAAAATAAAATGTCAGATATCACAAGTTCAGAGCTTTTAAAATAGAATGTTGACTGAGATTTTGTAACAAAAGGTTGCAATAGGCACTAACAATGATGTTTCAAGTGTTCTGACCTTGAGGTAAGAAAATGTGAAAGATTAAGATTATATATTAAACTGAACTTAATTTCAAGTTGAATATGCATCTAAAAAATAACACAGTTTGTACATAGAGGCATAGAGTGTGACATTTGAATTTGGCACCACATAAAATTTTGAGGAGTTGTTTTTGGATTTAAAAATTTATACAAGTGGAAGGCCATCTTAACCTTCCTAAACCATTCAAAGTACTGAATCTAAGAATGGCTTGAGGGGTGTCTCTTTAAAGGACTTGCAGAAAATTCATGGTGATGAAACATGTGTCTATAATTGTGCTAGCGCTGCATGCATGAATTGTTGTTCTAAAGTGTTACTTCAAGCTGTTACCTGAAAGGAACTGTAATAACTTCGAATGGGACAATGAGACCTTTTCTTTGGGGTAAATAAAATGGAATTCCATGGTGTCTCAGTTTATGGCTCACCATTGGTGCTACTGCACAGTGCAAGGGGATACATTTAACCCCACCGAGGACCCCTTCTCATGCCTAGCCACAACCTCTCACTTGTTACTAATGTATAAAATTTGAAGAAAAAGTGTCGCTTATGTTAATAAAAAATTGTAAATCATATCCATTAACCCATCTAAGAATGCTATAGACTGCATAAAGCACTTAAAGATGGTTCATACTATCATTATCATAGTTTCTCCATACAAGTAAAAACAAATCAAAATCCAACTAAAATATGAATACAAGTACAAATGAGGAAAAACAGCAGCTCCTGCAACAGGATGCTTTAAATTATCTGTGAAGCACTATGACATTTTAATGCATATAATATTATAATTATGCAATTTGCACATTCTATAGATGCAGTTAGCAGACCTAAGGAAAATAGCATAAGGGTTTAGAAGAAACTAAGACAGGGAAAATAACAAAGTGAAATAGACAACACTGTACATACCACATGATGATATTGGATTACTGCAAGTTTCATATAAGATGTAAAGATGTAATAACTAATAGCATTGGCATACTCCTTGTCGTAGATTTCTGAGGCAAACTGTGATTGTTGTAGATAAAAGTATGTTCTCTATAGCCACTCCATCTGTCAAGTTTACATTTCAAAGAGTAGAGAATAAGGGAATGACTAAAAAGATGGCAAAGAAAGAAATCTATGATAATACAAAATCTTATGGAATAAATGAAATGAGAGCTATTACTAAAATAATAGGACAGCCAAGTAAGTACTAACTGTTGTAGCATACAAATTTCTGTTGTTTGGTATCAAAGAAATTATAGGTAACAAATAGCAGTAACTAACTATCCAGAGAACTGTCACAACAACTGATTGTAATATATTACACATCACATGATCACTTAGAAAGTAGCTAGTGTAGTCAAGGTGCAACTTACTAAATCCTGAGTTAGACTTTCTAGATAAAAAATTGAAGTGTGAAAAATTCAATCAGTAGAGCCCATTGTTGGCTTTTCCTTATTGGGAGGGTTACTGTTTTAGACAATTTGTTTTAGAACATTTTTTATGATTAGCTTAAAAATTGTTGGAAGTGATTTTTCACTTGGATTTTTTTTTTTTTTTTTTTTTTAGTTTTTACTTTCTGTTATTCCTCTTGTATTTTTCACCACCAATAACTTTTTGCAACCGTGGCAGCAATTATAGGAGTGACCGAGTGAGGCCCCCCTTATTTTCAATGGAAGAGAAGGTCGATTGTATTCCTCACAGCAATTATATTAGCCAAATCTGAGAAATTAGGTGTTGGAGTCTTCGGAGCTTGAAAACCCTGGGTCCTATAAGACTAAAATGTTAACAAAATAAATAAATGAGGATTACCATTTTTCATTGAAGAATTGAAGGCAAAGAAATTCTTAAAAATAAGTTACTAAGAGGCTTCAATTGTATTGTTAAAAAAAAAGATATCAGCATTCCCTTTAATTCTTGTTCTGTCTGTCTTCCGGTTGATTCTATGGCACCACCAATAATTTATACCTCCGGACCTAATTATAACAAAAAAAAAACTAAATTCACATGAAAGTTAGTTAAGTTAGTTATTATCTTGATTTGTGTAAAAAAGAGAGTTAATTGTCTAGGGAATATGCAATGCTCCTGGAAAAGTAAATGGAGAATTAGTTTGATTGGTTAATTTTCTTGATTTTTACAATACTAACATTTAATAGAGTTGACTTATATTATATTTAAGTCCAAATAATGTAGTTATTTTGTTGCTTATATTTAGTGTCCGGAGGGAGTACCATCCATTGCACCACCCATGTAGCAAGTGCTGAACCAATCATTTTGACATCTGGACATTTGACTTTTCAACTAGTCAAGGTTTGAAATTTTGACCCACCGATGTGGCTATTTGATTGGCCAAACAATTTGCCACATGGGTGGTGTAATGAGTGGTGTAAATTTTGGGTAGTGCAAACTTAGCCCAAGCCGTCTATAGCATTCTTGTTCTATTTGTCTTCTTCGGAACAATCTAATACTTGTATTACAAGAAAGCTGGGTTACTTCTATTTAAAGGAAGCTGGGTTACTTTTGCTTGAGAATATTTTTTGTCTTTGTCCCTTGAAAAGAAGGCTCTGGTTCCACGTTTAGTCCCTTAAACTTATATACAGGGAGGGGGTATTCTACTACTTATATACAGGTTTAGTTTTCTCCTTTTGGGAATAATAGGGAAGAGAGAATCACACGATTTTTTTTTTTTTTTAATGGATGAGAAAAATTATGTTTTTCTTTCACCAACAAGATTATGTATCCCATTCTTCCAAGAGGGAATAATGCATTTCCATAAAAAAAAAAACAAAAAAAATTCTTTCAAACCTCACGCAAAGCATAGAGTCACTTGCCAACTTTTACAATTACCATGCAAAGTATAGGGTGCATTGCAAGCAAAATGATGAAACTTAAACCTATAAAAAACTGATTTGGTTTGGCTGAATCATTGCAAAATCGTATTCCTTGATACAATACAACACTGCTCAGCTCCTATCTCTTCATCTCTCATTTCCTTGTGACAATTCTCATGGCTGAATCATTCCTCTTCAGCATCGCTGAGTCACTAATAGCAAAGCTTGCTTCTTCTGCATATCAAGAAGCTTCTCGAGTCATTGGTGTCTACGACGATCTGCATGAGTTTTAAACAAACCTTGTCATACGTCAAAGCTGTGTTGTTGGACGCTGACCAGAAGAAAGAGCAGAATCATGAGCTGCAGGAATGGCTGAGGCAGATCAAACACATCTTCTCTGATGCTGAAAACTTGCTGGATGAATTTGAGTATGAAAGATTACGAAAGCAAGTGGTCAAAGCTTATGGTAGTGCCAAAACCAAGGTATGCCGCTTCTTCTCAAGCTCTAATCCACTTGCTTTTCGTTGTAGGATGGCTAAACAAATTAGAGAAATTAGAAAGAGACTAGACAAGGTTGCAGCTGATAGGCATAAGTTTGCTCTTCAAATAATTGATGTTGATACACGTGTTGTGCATGCAAGAGAAATGACATACTCTGCTGTGAATGATTCAGATGTGATAGGAAGGGAACATGATAAAGAATTAATCATACAGTCTTTGATGCAGCAGAATCCTTGTGGTGATAACCAAAGTCTCTCCGTTCTCCCCATTGTTGGGATGGGAGGCTTGGGTAAGACCACACTTGCAAAGTTTGTGTACAATGATAAGAGGATAGATGAATCTTTCCCATTGAAGATGTGGGTGTGTGTTTCTGATGACTTTGACATTAAGCAAATCATTATTAAAATAATCAATTCTGCTTCAACTGATGCTCTTGCTCACCAGCTAAATTTGAAAGATTTAGATATGGAGCAACTGCAAAATCATCTCAGAAATAAACTTGTTGATAAGAAGTTTCTACTTGTCTTGGATGACGTATGGAATGATGATCGTGTTAAATGGATCGAGTTGAGGAATTTAATACAAGTGGGTGCAAAAGGAAGTAAAATCCTAGTGACTATGCGTAGTCTTTCCATCGCTTCCATGATAGGCACCATTTCCTCTCACATCTTAAAAGTCCTTTCTATGGAGGATTCATTGTCTCTTTTGAAAAAATGGGCATTTAAAGAAGGAGAAGAAGAAAAATATCCAAATTTGATAGGGGTTGGGAAGAAAATTGTGAAAAAATGTGGAGGGGTTCCTTTGGCAATAAGAACAATAGGGAGTTTGTTATTTTCAAAAGTTGAGATTGATGAGTGGGAATCTATGAGCAATGATGAGATTTGGAATCTGCCACAAAAGAAAGATGGCATTTTACCTGCACTCAAATTAAGCTATGATCAAATGCCATCCCATTTGAGGCGATGTTTTGCCATTTTCTCCCTTTATCCAAAGGATTATGCATTTGTTAGTCTTGAAGTAATTTCGCTTTGGGCAGCACTAAATCTCCTTCCATCACCAAACAAAAACAAAACTTTGGTAGATGGTGCAAATCAATATTTGTATGAGTTGATGTCGAGATCCTTTCTTCAGAATTTTGTCAACTTTGGCATTGTGTATTGTTTTCAAATACATGATTTGGTGCATGATCTTGCTCTTTATGTTGCAAAAGATGAGTACCTAATGGTAAATTCCCCCATGCAAAATATACATGAGAATGTTCAACATCTATCTTTTGTTGGAAACAATATGCTTGAAAAATCTGTCACCCCAAATTCTGTAGGTGTGAGAACCATATTATTTCCTCTTCGTGGATTGGGAGCTAGTAGTGAAGCTTTCTTGAATAGCTGCTTGTCAAGGTACATATACTTGCGAATATTAGATCTAAGTGATTCTACATATGAGACTTTGCCTAGGTCCATTGGTAAGTTGAGACATTTAAGATATCTCAGCCTTGCATGTAATGTAAAAATTAAGAGAATCCCTGATTCTATTTGCAACCTCCCAAATTTGCAAGTTTTGGATCTTTCCGGGTGTACAGAGCTTGAAACATTACCCAAAGGAATAAGAAACTTGATCCGTCTCCGACAGTTGGAGATAACCACAAAGCAAACTGTTTTACCTGAGAATGACATTGCAAGCCTGAGTTCTCTTGAAATTCTAAATATCGAATATTGTGACAATCTGGAGTCTTTGTTTGTAGGAATAAAACTTCCTACTCTTAGAACATTGGTGGTTCAAAATTGTGGGAGTCTAAAGTCCTTGCCACTTGATATTAATCATTTTCCTCAATTAGAGAATTTGTTGCTTAGCGATTGTGCTAACTTTGAATTGTCAAAGGGAAATGACGATCAAAACTCCAATTTGAGGTTAAAAGCAATTAGCCTTAATTCTTTGCCACAGTTGGTGACCTTGCCTTGTTGGGTTCAAGAATCTGCAAACACATTACAAAGCTTGATAATTGAAGGTTGCAAAAAACCTTGACGTGCTTCCTGAGTGGCTGTCAACTTTGAGTTCACTGAAATCATTGGTGTTACAAAATGTCCAAAGTTGATGTCTCTCCCGAATGATTTCCATCGCCTCACTGCCCTTGAAAATTTGGGAATTTCTCTATGTCCTGAATTATGTAGAAGATGTCAGCCGCAAGTTGGAGAGTATTGGCCCAAAATATCTCACATCAAAAGGATTTTCATCGCAGAATAAACCAGAAGAAAAAGATGGTGGGCGGAGAGAAGAAGAGTTAGAGGAAGTGCGAGAGAAAAAAGGAAGGCTTTAATGACCCAGATAAATGTTGAAGGACTTCCCTTTTTATAGTTTTTCATAATGTAGATTGTTGCTCTTCAGAACTTTCTTTATGTGTTATGAATTATGTCTGTGATGTTTATGGCAATTCGCTAGAAATTGTACTTTGGTAGTTTTGTTTCATGGAGCCCATTATGTGAACGTGAATCATTGTAAAGCCACTTTTGGCTTAGTAAAAAGAAGTCAAAAAAATATGGCTGCATGATAGATGTAGTTGGGCGGTGGAACTAAAATGGTATGGGTAAAGGTGGTTGGAGTGATGAAGCATTTATTGTGTAACACCCTGTTTGTCAGAATATTTTATTTAAGTTGGATTTATTGTTTAAGGGCTTAGTGGGATTTTTGGCTAAAAGTCCCTTTCTGGTACATGAGCACACCCGTGCTCATCAGCCAGCAAGCCCGTGCTTAAAGTCAGAAGCGTGATTCTGATTTTAAGTTGAGCACGACCGTGCTCAACAGGGAGCACGCCCGTGCTCAATGCGTGGACTGCGTCTCGTGACGCTAAGTGGAGCACGACCGTGGTCAAGGGTAAGCACGACCGTGCTCAGGTCCGGAAGTTATATACGTGAGCAGAATCGAGGGTTTAACGTTTTAACCCTAATTGTGAGTGCAGCAGCCACCTTGAGTGCGGCCAGAACGAGTCTCCTTCCCCTTCCTCCTCCTTGAACAGTTTAAGTGAGTTTTGGAGACCTTGGGAGACCGCTAGCATACCTGTGTTAATCATATAGGTAACGTTTCTTCCCTGTCTAAGTTTCCTTTTCATTATTGTGATTATGGAACTCACTGTTCGTGTTCTTGTTTGTTTAAGGATCGTTTGAGGTCGAGCCGTCTTAGGAGAGGAACCGTTTGCTGTCAGGACTTGTTAGAGAGCAACCTTCAATCCAGGTATGGGGAGAAGGGTAGTATTTACGTAGGTTTGGGTTTAGGGTAAAGTAAAGGGGTTCCCTAACCCCGATGTGTTTATATTTTGTATGTATGAATGATATGCTAAATTAGTTGTTTAATGATGGTATGCTATTGGCTGTTTCGGTACGTGTTAGTATGTTATTGGGTTACTGTTCATGTTCACAATATGTTGTTGATGTTAGTGTTGGTTGCTTTTCTATGAATATGATGTCGTTGGGTTGATGCCGTGGATGAATGGATTGCTGTTATGATGATGAGTTTAAACCCGAAAACATGCTGATAATTGATGTTAGGAATAATGGAGTAAAAACCCTGGTAATTTAACTAAGTTTCAGTCTCTGTTCCTGCCCAGAACAGCACCGTCGCGCGATGAGGACGACCGTGCTGAACAGGGAGCACGACCGTGCTCCCAGTTGAATTCTGGGGAGATGGCCGCGCTGTTGAGCACGGCCGTACAGGACAAGAGCACGATCGTGCTGCTGAGCACGACCGTGCTCATTAAGAAGCACGACCGTGCTTCACTTACAGGGGAGCACGCCCCTCACGTGCTTAAGCACGACCGTGCTGGGTTACGAGCACGACCGTGCTCAACCCACAGTGACAGAATAAGATTAAAGGACTTAAGGGGTTTTAAACCCCACTCCCCTATGATGATAACTGATTAGACAACTTGGTAAATGTTATTAAAGATAATTAAAGATGATGAGAGGGTGAGATGTTAAGTCGATACCCTTTTGGGTGCCGCAAGCTGATGAGTTGTGCCTTGGTGCTTTTTGGCCAAGGAGGCCTTGACCCCACGGTTTGGGTCTAAGGTGTTGTTGTTATGTACCTTGGTGGCCGAGAGTTTGCCCCAGGTACTGCGGTTGATTCCGCTTTAGTCCTCAGGTAGATTCCGCGAGGCAAGTTGGTGCGGTTGATCCCGCTGCTACCTTCGGTCGATCCCGTTGGAGTTATGGAGGTGGTGTTGCTGTTGTTGTTGTGTTGCATACGCATTGCATCGGAGTTGTTGTTTAGGGATGTTCGACATAGGGGAGATCGTCCTAGAGTACGGCGATCCGGCCATCCACGGTTGGAGTACATTCTCCTAGCGCCCCCGTGACGAGGCATTCGTTGGTTTGATGCGTTGGCTATCCAAGGAGTAGATTCTCCGGCGTTGAGTAGATTCTCAATGTGGATATGTAACTCCGAAGTCGTTCATCCCGAGTTTAGTGGATCCACATGCATTGATGGTTTAGCGGAGTAGGACTGCATTGCATTGCATAGCATAATGATGATGTTGGTGTTTGATGTAATCCTGCTATGTTTGTTGCTACTTTACTGCCTATTCCCATGCTATATATGTTTATACGATTCTTACTCCCTATATATGTTTGTTGTTTGTGTTTGGCCTGATTGGCACTTTGCAGAGGATGACGAGCAGCCCGGAGAGGAGTGACTCTGAGGAGCCGCCACTCATTGTAGGGCTAGTTATGTTTCGTAGTTGTTAGTTTCAGTTGTAATTCCGTGGATTTTATTCCGGAACGGTTATACCAGCTCTGTATGTGACATCGGGGTTGGGTTATATTATTTTTGGTTGGTTATGTTTTTATCGTTTAAAACTTATTTGATTTCCGCGTTGTAAACGGTTCATGTGGGACTTTTCTACCCATGGATAAATTGTTTATTTTATCCAGTATTTGCATGTTTTCCTTTAAATGTTTTTAATTTAAATGGCTTTTAACATGCGGGGTAGAAGGGTGTCACATATTGCATTGCTTCAAATCTTCTCTATAAATAGAGAACATTTGCTCCTTCGACAATCATCCCACGGCAAGCCAAGAGAGCAAGAGAGAAAAAATATTGAGAGAGAGATAGTTTCTCCTGTGAGGTTTCTCCTTGTGTGTATTCTCCTATAGTCAAGAGAGAGTGTTATTGTTCTATCCTTGTATTTAGAGAGGGGTATTGTAATTTCTTCCACTTAGTGAAAATCCTTTATTATTGCCCCGTGGTTTTTCCCTTATTTGTTGAGGGTTTTCCACGTAAATATTGTGTGTTCAGTTCCTCTTTTCTCATCTCTTATTTTAGCTGCGTGATATTATTCCGTCACTCTAGTACCCAACAGTGGTATCAGAGCCATTGGTTCGTGGTCATTATTCCGCTGCAACAAAGTGATAAGGTGCCGGGTTCAAAAAAAACTTCTTAGTATGCTCTGTGGTTGCAGTATTGTCTGATCTTCCATATCAGAAAAGAATTATTCTTGTTGCTGGAAATAAAGTGCGGTAGTGTGAAAGTGCATGTCTAGGAAAGTTCTGGCTAGGAAAGACTTGGTATTTAAGTGTGTCTATTAGTGACCCACCTCTCTTTCCTGGGAACTTACCTGGTGTACTATTTACGGACTACAGTCACTGTTCCATTATTCGATACTATTCACGGGGGTAATTTGGTGTAAAACCATGGCAGCAACATTTGAGGTTGAGAAGTTCAACGGGAGTAATTTCTCCCTGTGGAAATTGAAGATAATGGCAGTTCTGAGGAAGGATAATTGCCTAGATGCAATTGACGGTAGACCCTCAGATATCACTGATCAAAAGTGGAAAGAGATGGATGACAACGCTGTTGCCAATTTGCACCTAGCAATGGCAGACTCAGTATTGTCAAGTATTGCAGAAAAGAAGACTGCAAAGGAGATATGGGATACTCTTATTAAATTGTACAAGGTCAAATCTTTTCACACCAGAATATTCTTAAAGAGAAGACTCTACACTCTTCGAATGAGTGAGTCCACGTCAGTGACGAATCACATCAACACCCTAAATACGCTATTTGCTCAGCTCACAGCGTCAGATTTCAAAATAGCAGAAAATGAACGTGCAGAACTTCTACTTCAGAGTTTACCAGATTCGTATGATCAACTCATCATCAACATCACAAATAATAATGTGATGGATTCTCTGCGCTTTGATGATGTTGCCGGTGCTATTCTTGAAGAAGAGTCTAGGCACAAGAATAAGGAAGAAAGGACAGAAAGTTCAAAGCAAGCAGAGGCGTTAACGGTGACGAGAGGCAGATCAACGGAACGTGGCTCCAGTGGGAGTCAAAATCATGGTAGATCAAAATCTCGAAGAAGAAAGAATCTTAAATGCTACAATTGTGGCATGAAAGGGCACTTGAAGAAGGAGTGTTGGCATAACAAGAAGAATGGAGAGAAAGCTTCTGAAGCAGCAACATCTCAAGGATGTGTTGCAAGTACCTCATATGATGGAGAAATCCTATATAGCGAAGCAGCAAGCAGTTCTAAAGGCGGAAAACAACTTAATGATGTCTGGATAATGGATTCGGGCGCGACATGGCACATGACTCCACATCGAGATTGGTTTTGCACTTATGAGCCTGTCTCAGAAGGATCTGTGTTCATGGGAAATGATCATGCCTTAGAAGTTGCTGGAGTTGGTACTGTTAGATTAAAGATGCATGATCGTACTGTTCGCAAAATACAAAGGGTACGACATGTGAAGGGATTGAAGAAGATCTTATTGTCCATCGGGCAATTGGATGACCTCGGGTGTAAGATCCATACTGAAGGTGGGATCTTAAAAGTAGTTAAAGGCAATCTTGTGGTGATGAAAGCTGAGAAGATCACAAGTAATCTATACATGCTTTTGGGAGATACGTTGCAAGAGGCAGATGCATCAGTTGCAGCAGCGTGCCAAGAAGAAACAACAATGATGTGGCATCGCAGAGTAGGCCATATGTCGGAACGTGGCTTGAAAGTCCTTGCGGAACGCAATCTCCTGTCCGGGCTCAAGACGGTGAATTTATTGTTCTGTGAGCACTGTGTGATGAGTAAGCAGCATAGATTGAAGTTTGCTAGAGTAACTACTAAAAGCAAACACATACTGGACTTGATCCATTCTGATGTATGGGAATCACCGGAAATATCTCTGGGAGGAGCAAAATATTTCGTGTCATTCATTGATGACTATTCCAGAAGATTATGGGTGTACCCAATCAAGAAGAAGTCAGATGTGTTTCCAGTATTCAAGGAGTTCAAAGCACAAGTAGAGCTTGAAACTAGGAAAAGAATTAAGTGCTTGAGGACAAACAATGGAGGAGAATATGTAGATGGCGATTTTCTGGCATTTTCCAAACAAGAGGGTATTGTAAGACAATTCACAGTTGCACATACACCTCAACAGAATGGTGTAGCAGAGCGGATGAATAGAACTCTCCTAGATAGAACAAGAGCCATGCTGAGAACAGCGGGAGTGGCCAAATCTTTCTGGGCAGAAGCAGTTAAAATAGTCTGTTACGTGATAAATCGATCACCATCAACAGTGATTGGTTTGAAGACACCAATGGAGATGTGGAAAGGAAAACCAACTGATTATTCTTCTCTACATGTGTTCGGATGTCCTGTGTACGTGATGTATGTAACACCCTATTTTTCAGAATATTTTAATTAAGCTGGTTTTGGTTAAGTTGGATTTATCGTTCAAGGGCTTAGTGGGATTTTTGGTTAAAAGTCCCTTCTGGTACATGAGCACGCCCGTGCTCATTAGCCAGCAAGCCCGTGCTTAAAGTCAGAAGCGTGTTTCTGATTTTAAGTTGAGCACGACCGTGCTCAATAGTGAGCACGCCCGTGCTCAACGCGTTGACCGCGTCTAGTAATGTTAAGTTGAGCACGACCGTGCTCAAGGATGAGCACGACTGTGCTCAAGTTCGGGCCTATATACGTCGAGCAGACTCAGGGTTACGCCGTACACTTCATCCTTGTTACTAAAAACCCTAGTACGGCTGCAACCTCCCTTCTTCCCTTTTTCCTTCATACTCAGTGTGGTTTTGGGTATTGGAGACTCTAGGGGGACGTGGTTCCATCTGCACTTCGTATATAGGTAACGTTACGTCACTTTTCTTTAGTTTCCTTTCATTTTTGGTTGGGAAACTAACACCGTTTTCTGTTTGTTTAAGGCTGGTTGGAGTGAACGCAGCTGTTAAGAAAGGAACCGGTTCGTTGTTTGAGACGTCGTTAGAGCTACCTTCAATCCAGGTATGGGGAGAAGGGTAGTGTGATCATAGGCTCGGGGTTAGAGTAGAGTAAAGGGGTCCCCATGGCCCCGGTTTTGTTTGTATGAATGACTGTTTATGTATGCATGATTTGTTGGTTGTTCTGATAACATGCTAGTGTTGATAATATGTATGCCTATGTTCATAATGTTGGTTAAGTTTATGTTGGTTGCCTTGCTATGAACATGATGATGTTGTTGGTTGATGCCAATGTTATGTGATGTTGATATTATTGCTGAGTTTGATCCTTAAAATACGTTGATAACTGACTTAGGATGTTAACTGATTAAACTCTTGAAATTTGATAGAATACGGTTACTGTTCCTGCCCAGAACAGCACTGTCGCGCGATGAGCACGACCGTGCTGAACAAGGAGCACGACCGTGCTCCCAGTTGAATTCTGGGAAGATGGCCGCGCTGGTTAGCACGACCGTGCTGCTGAGCACGACCGTGCTTAATGAGAAGCACTACCGTGCTTCACTTACAGGGGAGCACGCCCCTCACGTGCTTGAGCACGACCGTGCTGGGTTACGAGCACGACCGTGCTCAACCCACCTGGACAGAACAAGATTAAAGGATTTAAGGGGTTTTAAATCCCACTTCCCTATGATGATAACTGATTAGACAACTTGGTAAATGTTACTAAAGATAATTAAAGATGATGAGATGGTCAAATGTTAAGTCGATACCCTTTTGGGTGCCGCAAGATGATGAGCTGTGCCTTGGTGCGTTTCGGCCAAGGAGGCCTTGACCCCATGGTTTGGGTCTAAGGTGTTGTCGTTGTTGTGTACCTTGGTGACCGAGAGTTTGCCCCAGGTACTGCGGTTGATTCCGCTTAAGTCCTCAGGTAGATTCCGCGAGGCAAGTTGGTGCGGTTGATTCCGCTGTTACCTTCGGTCGTTTCCGTTGGAGTTATGGAGGTGGTGATGCCGTTGTTGTTGTGTTGCATACGCATTGCATCGGAAATGTTGTTTAGGGATGTTCGACATAGGGGAGATCGTCCTAGAGTACGGCGATCCGGCCATCCACGGTTGGAGTAGATTCTCCTAGCGCCCCCGTGATGAGGCATTCGTTGGTTTGATGCGTTGGCTATCCAAGGAGTAGATTCTCCGGCGTTGAGTAGATTCTCAACGTGGATATGTAACTCCGAAGTCGTACATCACGAGTTTAGTGGATCCACATGCATTGTTGATTTAGCGGAGTAGGACTGCATTGCACTGCATAGCATAATTATAATGTTGATGTTGGTGTAATGTTGTTGTGTTTACTGTTTACTTTACTTCCTACCTCTTGCTATATATGATTACATGAACTTACTCCCCATGTTTGTTTGTGTTTGGCCTGATTGGCACTTTGCAGAGGATGACGAGCAGCCCGGAGAGGAGTGACTCTGAGGAGCCGCCACTCGTAGTAGGGCTAGTTTGTGTTATGTTAGTTTTCAGTTGTAATTCCGTGGGTGTTTATCCCGGAACGGTTATACCAGCTCTGTAGGTGACATCGGGGTTCGGATATTTATATTGGTTTATTATGTTTAAAACTCATTTCTTTTTCGCGTTGTAAACGGTTCATGTGGGACTTTTCTACCCATGGACAATTGTTTTAATTATTCAATAATAATTGCATGTTTTCCTTTAATTGTTTTTAAATTAAATGGCTTATAACATGCGGGGTAGAAGGGTGTCACAATGTACAACTCCCAAGAAAGGACGAAGCTGGATCCAAAATCCAGGAAATGTATATTCTTGGGGTATGCTGACAACGTGAAGGGGTATCGCATGTGGGATCCCACTGCCCGCAAGGTTGTTGTTAGCAGGGATGTAGTCTTTGCAGAAAATGAACTGCAAAGTGAGCAGCAAAATGACATCACTACCAAAGAAACTACTGCAGTTGAGATAGAAGGAAAGTCTGGAGAAGATGATTCTTCTGAGGCAGAACCAGAGCACGAAGAACAGGAACTAGATGAGGCCAATGATACAGAAGTTTGGCGATCGTCACGCCAAATAAGAACCCCATCATGGCACTCAGATTATGTTATGGCAAGCCATGATGCATATTGTCTTCTAACAGAAGAAGGGGAGCCATCAACCTTTCAGGAGGCTGTAAGCAGTTCAGATGCTTCTCTTTGGATGGCAGCAATGCATGAAGAAATGGAAGCCTTGCATAGGAACAACACATGGGAACTTGTTGAACTTCCAAAGAGTCGAAATGCCATCGGGAACAAATGGGTTTATAAGATCAAACGAGATGGCAACGATCAAGTGGAGCGATATCGTGCAAGATTGGTGGTAAAAGGATATGCTCAGAAAGAAGGAATTGACTTCAACGAGATATTTTCTCCAGTTGTTAGACTTACTACTATCAGAGTAGTGTTGGCTATGTGTGCTGCATTAGATTTACATCTTGAACAGTTGGATGTAAAGACTACTTTTCTTTATGGAGCACTTGAAGAAGAAATTTATATGCTCCAACCGGAAGGCTCTAAAGAACAAGGAAAAGAAAACTTGGTTTGTAGGTTGACCAAATCTCTGTACGGTCTAAAGCAGGCGCCCAGATGTTGGTACAAGAGATTTGATTCCTTCATTATTAGCCTTGGATACAACAGACTAAGTTCAGACCATTGTACATACTACAAGAGGTTTGATGATAATGATTTCATCATTTTGCGGTTGTATGTGGATGACATGTTGGTGGTAGGCCCCAACAAAGATCGAGTCCAAGAATTGAAGGCACAGTTGGCTAAGGAGTTTGATATGAAGGACTTGGGACCCGCAAACAAGATTTTAGGGATGCAAATTCACCGAGACAGAAAAGATAGGAAGATTTGGCTTTCTCAAAAGAATTATCTAAGGAAGGTCTTGCGGCGCTTCAACATGCAAGATTGTAAGCCAATTTCTACCCTACTTCCCGTCGGTTATAAATTATCCTCAGGTATGAGCCCTAGCAGTGAAGCGGAGAGGATGGAATTTTTCGAGTACCGTATGCATCGGCGGTGGGAAGCCTTATGTATGCCATGATATGTACAAGACCAGACATTGCGCAAGCAGTTGGAGCGGTTAGTCGATTTATGGCAGATCCGGGTAAAGAGCATTGGAATACTGTTAAGAGGATCCTGAGATACATCAAAGGAACCTCGGGTGTTGCATTATGTTTTGGAGGATCAGAATTCATTGTCAGGGGTTATGTCGACTCAGATTTTGCAGGTGATCTTGATAAGAGAAAATCTACTACTGGCTATGTGTTCACACTTGCAGAAGGAACGGTAAGCTGGTTATCCAAATTACAGACTGTTGTAGCTTTGTCTACTACAGAAGCTGACTACATGGCAGCTATGCAAGCTTGCAAGGAAGCTATATGGATTCAAAGGTTAATGGAAGAACTCGGGTACAAGCAGCAGCAAATCACTGTGTATTGTGACAGTCAGAGTGCCTTGCACATTGCAAGGAATCCAGCCTTTCATTCCAGGACAAAGCACATAGGTGTTCAATATCACTTTGTTCCAGAAGTAGTAGAGGAAGGGAGTGTGGATATGCAGAAGATTCACACCAAAGATAACTTAGCAGATGTTATGACAAAGCCAATAAATGCTGACAAGTTTACATGGTGTCGATCCTCCTATGGGCTATCAGAAACGTAAGCAACATGAAGTTGGCAAGGTAGAGAGATTTTGAAAGCTCATCAAAAGTGACTTTAAGTGGGAGATTGTGAACGTGAATCATTGTAAAGCCACTTTTGGCTTAGTAAAAAGAAGTAAAAAAAATATGGCTGCATGATAGATGTAGTTGGGCGGTGGAACTAAAATGGTATGGGTAAATGTGGTTGGAGTGATGAAGCATTTATTGCATTGCTTCAAATCTTCTCTATAAATAGAGAACATTTGCTCCTTCGACGATCATCCCACGGCAAGCCAAGAGAGCAAGAGAGAAAAAATATTGAGAGAGAGATAGTTTTTCCTGTGAGGTTTCTCCTTGTGTGTATTCTCCTATAGTCAAGAGAGAGTGTTATTGTTCTATCCTTGTATTTAGAGAGAGGTATTGTAATTTTCTTCCACTTAGTGAAAATCCTTTATTATTGCCCCGTGGTTTTTCCCTTATTTGTTGAGGGTTTTCCACGTAATTATTGTGTGTTCAGTTCCTCTTTTCTCATCTCTTATTTTAGCTGCGTGATATTATTCCGTCACTCTGGTACCCAACACATTATGACGTATCTCTTTAATCTTCAACTTTAGCTTTTCTTGAAAAGAAATTTGGGTTCAAAGGAAGAGCATTTCAATTTGGAGTCTCTTAGTTGTTGATAGCTATGCAGATTTCTGTTTATTTTTGTAATTTTAATTATTATAATTTCGTTTAATTTATATTGTCGTCCACATGGTGTTCAAATTGTTGTTCAAACAATCTAACTCAAGTTAGCATTGATGAAAGTTGCTGAAAATTAAATGGTTTAAATAAGTTTTTGGTCCCTACAAAGTTCATCAAATTTGGTTTTGGTCCCTGTGAAATTTTTTCTTAGATTTTCGTCCCTGTAATCTCACAAATTTTGCAAATAGTCCCTACTGTTATCTTTTTCTGTTATCTAGTACTCATGTGTATCGAGGTAATTTTATTTTATGTCCGACTTGCTGTAAAATTTGGCCATAAAATAGAAACAAAATCATATATTAGGGACATAAGGTTAAAATTGCTAAAGTCCTTCATTTTGTATGATATCTAGTACTCAGGGGGTACCGAGGTAATTTCTCGTTCTTGTCCGACTTGCTCCAAAAGTTGGCTAGAAAGTAAAAATAAAATCATACATTAGGGCCATAGGGTTAAAATTGACAAAATTATTCATCTAGTATGATTTCTAGTACTCAGGGGTAACAATAGGGACTATTTACAAAATTTTCGAAAATACAGGGACGAAATCCTAAGAATTTTTTTTACAAGGACTAAAACCAAAATTAATGAACTTTCCAGGGACTAAAAGCTTATTTAAACCAAATTAAATATAGTGTTAGAACCTTATGCTTTGTTTGTAGTGGAATGGGGTATTGTTCCATTTTTTTTTTCCTATTTCTTCCCATCCCATCCCATTCAATTCCACTCATCATAAGTTTATTTAAACTTAAGAGGGACGTCTAGGAGAAATTTAGGTTTCTTGAACAGATGATACACAGCAGCTTGCTGGTTAAATAGTTCAGATTAGCATCAACAATTTTGATTGGTTTCACAAGACTCCATTTGATTTGGTGATTAGTATCGTATGGTACTCGAGCTATTTCAAAGTATGGTATTTAATATTTATGAACCATAATGAAAGATAAGAATGATATTAGTTGTATCTTGTGACTATGTAGAAATATTTGATTTATTTGGGGGAAATAAAATGTCAAACAAATAACTCATGCTCCTATTTGATATACGCGTTGGGCCATCTTCAGCTTCCTCTTACCATTCAAACTACTGAATTGAAGAATGAATGGCTTGAGAGGACTTGCAGGAAATTCATGGTGAATTCATCTGTCTATAACTGTGATAGCACTGCATGCATGAATTGCTGCTCAAAAATGGTACAGAATAGCTAGGATCTCCTTACTCTCTAATCTTGTCCCGGTACGGGATACTGATACACAAAAACCATAAATTACAAGTCCTGGATAAAAAGTTAGCTTAAAATCATTGGTATAGAAACTGTCCACTAATGTCATAGTTAAAAAGAAGAAAGGAGCAGAAACTTAATTATACAGCACAACACTCTACTGATTTCATTCATCTTAGAAATATTTATACAAAAGTGCACTGGGACAGACTACTTGTTGTCAAATCAGAACTTAGCTACAATTACAACCTGTGATAAGCTTTCCAGAAGACATGCTCACCTCTTTTTTGTATCTAACCTAAACTGACATTACTTTGAGTGTGCACCAATACATAAACTAAACTATATGGGTGGTGGCATTTTCTTGGCAAATGTTGCTAGATAGAATTCCTACTAAGATTAACCTCCACCATAGGAAGGCTTTAGGGGAGGATGTCTCTTTGCTTTGTGTTTTTTGTAATAGTTGTGGGGAATCAGTAGACCATCTATTCCTTCACTGCTCATTCTCTTCTTCCATTTGGTCTAGAATTCTACTTTGGTTAGGGGCTACTTTCTCCATCCCTGATTTTATCACCTTGTTGCTTTCGCTCTTTAGTAAAGCTCTCGCCAGAAAGGTGAAGAAGGGAAGTTGTTTATTGCTATGGCATGCAGTTGTGTGGTGTATTTGGGAACTTCGTAATGGCATTATATTTGGGAATGATTCGGCTGATTTTATTTTCCTTTTGGATAGGGTGAAAGTGATCTCTTGGAATTGGTTTGTTAGGGAATTAGAAGGCCCAATACCACTAAAAGACCCAAACAGCAATGCAAAGGAAATATCTGATTCTGTTAGCACAGAGGGACACGTGGAGGATGATCCACTTATTCAGGGAGCCAGGCGCAGCAGCAGAGCAAAAGTGGCTAACAGAAAATATGAGGACTATGTGATTTAAAAGGATAGGAATAGGACGGAAGAGGTGTGCAGAATGTGAAGTTTGTCTATTCTTCTCCCCTTGGCCTTTTCTCTACATATTCCCTGTAATGCTCAGTATTGTCCATGGTTCTTATAGCTTCCATTTAATTGTACTTAGCACAGTAGGTTGACAATTGCTAGTCCCCTATTGTATCGCTATAGTGACATAAATAAGAGAAGCTTCTTCTATATACTATCCTGTTACTGTTTTATTATTGTACTTGTTCCTCCCCTGTTACATTTGGTGCTTTCATTGAACCACCATGGCGGAGAATACTCGTCTCAAGGATGTTCAAGCTGATGTGCGCAGACTCATTGACATCATGGAACAACGCCATCAGGACTACACCCAACAACGTTCCTCTGATTTGCAGCATATGGAACGATTGGAGGTTACGCTCACTTCATTGCAGATCTCCGCCTCGACTGGTGGTCCGGACTCCGTTAACTCCTCCGGGTCGTCCTCCTTTCAGGTGAGGAACATTAGGTTGGATTTTCCACGTTTCGACGGAACCGAGGTTTTACAATGGATTTTTAAGGCCGAACAATTCTTTGACTACTATAACACCCCCATCAGTTTACCACTACCCACAACCCCACCCTACCTCCTCTACTACCCACTCCGAACTCCGCCCCATTTAGCCCAAACCAGAAACCACCACCCTTCAAGCATGTCTCTCCGGCCGAAATTCAGCTCCGCCGTGACAAAGGGCTGTGTTACACGTGCGATGCCAAGTTCTCGCCTTCCCATCGTTGCCCCAACAGGCAATACCTTCTCTTTTTAGCTGACGGTGAGGAACCACTCGAACCAGAACCGGAACCCCCTGACAACACTACCACTCCCGAAGAAACCCCCTCCCCAACCATAACCGACGAGCCAAATCACCACCTCTCCTTCAATGCTTTAAAGGGGTCCAATAGTGTCGGTACTCTGAGATTTCAAGGGTCCATCCATGGGGTCAAGCTGCAGATCCTTCTTGATAGCGGAAGCTCGGACAATTTCCTCCAACCTAGATTGGCCCAGTTTCTGCAGTTGCCAATCGAACCTGCTCCCAACTTTCAGGTTCTTGTGGGAAATGGAAATAGCCTTACAGCGGAAGGATACATCCGCAAATTGGTGGTGCAAGTACAAGGTAACTCTCTGCAACTACCGGTTTATTTGTTACCCATTGCGGGAGCTGATTTGGTGTTAGGAGCAGCTTGGTTAGCTACCTTAGGGCCCCATATTGCAGATTACAGTGCCTTGACTTTAAAATTTTACCTCCAAAATGATTTTATCACCCTCCTTGGTGAGAGACCAGCCCTGCCATCCCCTGCCCAATTCCACCACATAAAACGCCTCCAATCCACCCATGCCATAGCCGAGTGTTTCACCCTCCTTATACAACCCTTACATGAATCCCCACCTAGTGAACTGAACCTACCAGACACCTTAGACCCTGACCTTAGGTCCCTTCTCCTCAAATACAAATATGTGTTCCAAACACCCATAGGACTTCCTCCAAATAGGTCCCATAACCATGCTATTCCTCTTCTTGAGGGCAGTAACCCAGTCAAGGTTAAACCGTACCGATACCCCCATAGCCAAAAGGAGCAAATAGAGAAAATGGTCACTGAGATGTTGAAGGAAGGAATTATCCGCCCTAGCACCAGCCCTTTTTCCTCACCAATCCTCTTGGTTAAAAAGAAAGATGGGACTTGGCGTTGCTGCACTGATTACCGTGCCTTGAATGCAATTACTATCAAAGATAGCTTCCCCATTCCTACAGTGGATGAATTATTAGATGAGCTGTGCGGTGCCCAATATTTCTCTAAGTTGGATCTTCGTTCAGGGTATCACCAGATACTAGTTCGGCCTGAGGACAGGCACAAGACTGCATTCCGTACACATCAGGGACTATATGAATGGCTGGTTATGCCTTTCGGCCTTAGCAATGCCCCGGCTACCTTCCAGAGCCTCATGAACACCATTTTCCAGCAACAATTGCGAAAATCGGTGCTAGTTTTTTTCGACGATATCTTGATCTACAGCCCATCATGGCCAGCCCATTTGGTTCATCTAGAAGAAGTGTTTACAGATATTAAGCCAGCACTGCCTCTTTGCGAAATTATCAAAGTGCAGTTTCGGTTTAACTAAGGTGGACTATTTGGGGCATACAGTTTCCAACCAGGGAGTGGAAATGGACTATTCCAAGGTTCAATCAGTCTTAGATTGGCCAGCACCAAAATCCCTCAAACAACTTCGTGGATTTTTGGGATTAACAGGCTATTACAGGCGTTTCATCAAAGGGTATGCCTCACTTGCTCTTCCTTTAACTTCTTTATTAAAAAAAGATGCTTTTATATGGTCCCCTTTGGCTACTGATGCTTTTAACAAGTTGAAGCAGGCTATTACCACAGCGCCAGTATTAGCCCTTCCCAATTTTTCCCTTCCATTTGTAATTGAGACAGATGCGTCGAGCAATGGTATAGGTGCAGTTCTCAGCCAAGGTCACCATCCCATTGCTTATTTCTCCAAGCAACTGTCCGCACGCATGCAAAAGCAATCTGCATACAGCAGAGAGCTCTATGCTATTTCAGAGGCACTGGCAAAATTCAGGCATTATTTGTTGGGGCACAAGTTTATCATTCGGACAGACCAGCGGAGCCTCAAATCGCTAACTGATCAGACTATACAAACACCTGAGCAGCAGGAGTGGCTTCACAAATTTCTGGGATATGATTTCACTATTGAGTACAAGCCGGGCAAGGATAATCTCGCTGCAGATGCTTTATCCCGCTCCTTTTTTATGGCTTTATCTAGTCCAAAATCAGAATTGCTGAAGCAGATTGAAACTGCCATCGCTAATGACACCAGATTGGCCGACATCCGCACTAAATGTCTACACGGTGCTGCACCAAATCCAAGTTACCAGGTCCTCAACAAATTGCTATATTGGAAACAGAAGATTGTTGTTCCTCCCAATCCGGACTTAATTTCCTCCATCCTAAAGGAATTCCACTCCTCTCCTCTTGGAGGCCATTCTGGAGTTGCTAGAACCAAGGCCCGTGTTGCTGGCTTGTTTTTCTGGCCAGAGATGGCAAAGGACATCAAGCTATTTGTCTCTAATTGTCTTCTGTGTCAACAAGCCAAGGCCTCTAATACCCTTCCTGCTGGGTTGCTTCAACCACTGCCAGTGCCTGCACAAATTTGGGAGGATGTGGCCATGGATTTTATTACCGGACTGCCGGGGTCACATGGATACACGGTCATTATGGTGGTAGTGGATCGCCTATCCAAATATGGCCATTTCGCGCCACTAAGAGCTGATTACACCAGTTTTTCAGTTGCCGAAACCTTCATCAAAGTGGTGGTCAAGCTTCATGGTTTTCCTAGGAGCATAGTATCTGACCGGGACAAGGTGTTTACAAGTAAATTTTGGCGTCACTTGTTTAAACTCAGTGGCACTACCCTCGCTATGAGCTCCGCTTACCATCCACAATCCGACGGGCAATCTGAGGCGCTTAATAAATGCCTAGAACTCTATTTGCGATGCTTTACTTTTGAGAACCCAAAATCCTGGTTCAAGTTTCTTCCTTGGGCCGAGTTCTGGTACAACAGTTCATATCACAGTAGCATTGGTATGACTCCTTTTAAGGCTGTCTATGGCCGCGAACCCCCATCCTTGGTGCGATATGAAATGAGTACAGCCGACCCTCCGGATTTACAAGATATATTGCAGCAGCGTGATGCTGTCTTAACACAATTAAAGGCAAATCTGCACCGGGCTCAACAGTTTATGAAGAAGTATGCAGACAAGAATAGAAGGCCTTTGGAACTGAATATTGGGGACTTGGTCTTAGTGAAGCTCCAACCGTATCGTCAACATTCAGTAGCTTTGCGAAAAAACAACAAATTGGGTCTTCGTTATTTCGGGCCTTTTCCAATTGTGGAAAGAATTGGTTCAGTGGCCTATAAACTGCTGTTGCCCCCTTCGGCCAAGATTCACCCAGTATTTCATATTTCGTTGCTTAAACCTTGTAAAGGAGATCATAGTTCCACTTATTTGCCACTTCCTCTTATGTCTTCTGAACAAGGTCCCATGCCCCTACCACAAACCATATTACAGACTAGAACACTGCTGAAAAATGGTCACTCGGTTCCTCAAGTTCTAGTTCAATGGGAAGGTCTTACCCCAACCGAAGCTACCTGGGAAGATTGGACATCACTGTCACATGACTACCCTTTCCTCAACCTTGAGGACAAGGTTGTTTTCAATGGGGGAAGTGATGTTAGGGAATTAGAAGGCCCAATACCACTAAAAGACCCAAACAGCAATGCAAAGGAAATATCTGATTCTGTTAGCACAGAGGGACACGTGGAGGATGATCCACTTATTCAGGGAGCCAGGCGCAGCAGCAGAGCAAAAGTGGCTAACAGAAAATATGAGGACTATGTGATTTAAAAGGATAGGAATAGGACGGAAGAGGTGTGCAGAATGTGAAGTTTGTCTATTCTTCTCCCCTTGGCCTTTTCTCTACATATTCCCTGTAATGCTCAGTATTGTCCATGGTTCTTATAGCTTCCATTTAATTGTACTTAGCACAGTAGGTTGACAATTGCTAGTCCCCTATTGTATCGCTATAGTGACATAAATAAGAGAAGCTTCTTCTATATACTATCCTGTTACTGTTTTATTATTGTACTTGTTCCTCCCCTGTTACATGGTTTTCAGCAGGTATTGGTGGTAGTTTTTGCTCCTTCTCAGATTGGTGTATTGATCCATTGAGTTGTATGGTATAGTAGGTGTTTTGTTTTGCTATTGCTACCATGAATATTGTAATAAAATTCTTGTAAAAAGGGTTCTAGAGTACCCCTTGTACTCTCTTAATGATACTCTTTTCCTTTTCCCGAAAAAAACTGGGAAAAAGCTCTTCTATAATACTCCATGATGCAATTTCATCCAGGTTTAACTAATATTGCATTTTTCTGCATCAATTTTTTCTGCTACTATCAACTTTTATCATTTGAAAGTATCGAGCCACCTTTTCTATGCACATATTTCGTCTGCTTTCTTTCAGTTAACCAGTAACAGGTTTTCTAGCTAATGTGGACTGGCATGATGTCTTCAGAGTTTGCTTGTTGTTGTTCCAGTGAAGCAAGTCAAGTGATTTTTTAAACTATGCTTGAGACATTAATAACACTCAAAACACACTCTTTGCATGATAGGTGCAACAAAGTCTAGCATGATAGTTGTTGGTCTTATTATCCGACGATCCGTTACACTGGTTGGATCAAGTTTTGAACTTAAGAAATTACTGGTGGAAACTGGAAACTACAAACAGACTCTTTGACCCTTGTTTAATTGCTTGCAAATGATCAAGCTGGTCCTATCTCAGTTGTTATGGTTACTGTTAATGATTTACAGTTTCTTACTATTAGATTTGGAAGTCCAAGTTCAATAGACTCATTAGTAACAGTGTTCTATGACAGAGGCATGCCCTTTTTTGTTATATACTCATTCACCAATGTTAGTGTAAGTAACAATTTCATATTCCTTTTGTCACATTTTGACCAATGCAGTAGTGACTATGAGGCTGTAAGACCGCGACTGTCAGCTAAGTCAAGTTTGCTGTGTAACGATAGACTGTCCTATAGGGCAAAGCAAGTTGCAGTGTTTTTGAGAAATCACCAGTCCAGTTGCTTAGTGGTTTATTGATAGATACTAGTTCAAAAATGGAAAAGAATGGTGATTCTTCATTACCAAAAAAAATTCTCTGATCAGAATCACTGTGATACAGAACCAGAAATTATAATGGAACTGTCTCCCTGCTCTCTATTTTCCCAGGTATTCAAGAAACCTGGACCGAGTAGCTCTCCCTAACTCCTCTAATTTCAAAAATGGATAACTTCTGTCTCATTGTCCTAGGCCTAGTTAATTGTCTATTGGACAGTTACTACAATTAATAGTTCCTAGGACCTAATTCCCTTATTCTCCCTTTTATTCTTCCTAGGATAGGTTCCTACTGGGGTGTCTTGACATTTATATTTTGATATATATGCAACAATTTAATAAAAAATCCCTCACAAAATAGTACAATTATTCTCTTTAAAACGTTCCCCTTAACAAATGCTTCCTATATATGGTCTGCCACATTTGTTTTTGCCAACAGAGAAATAATCAGTTGTCTAAGAAGAAAAGGCTTGTAAAAAAATGCATGACTTTGTGCAATTTCAATCTGTTCACTAGGATCTTTCAGATTTTCATCCCTAAGAGCATTTAGTATAGCTTGTGATGATTGTTCCCTGAGAAATCCAGCATGCACCAGAAGCATGGGAAACTTGGTTAGTGCATTAGCAAGATGCATAAAGATTTCCAAAGGTAGACTTGGAGTTTGAAAGGGTAAACAATCAAGCAACCGAGATTCTAGTTAATTGTTGCAGGAGATTACCTGGATATTAATGTTTTGTACAGTGTCTTCAAGATAGGACTGCGCTCAACAAGAACAACATGCTTGTTTTCTTCAGGATGCAAAACATTCAGACTCGATTGGCTCAAAAGTTCAAAGAATGCTTCCACTGCAGACACACCCTACAAATAAATGGCAGGGATATCATTTTTGTTAGTTATTGGAATATTAGTAATGGCAAAACAATACTCTGAGAATAAATTCACAAAGGAAAAGTTTTCTTTCTTATGAGAATGATATTAATTCCACCACTGGCATGGCAAGGGCATCTGTGAGGGCCAAATATCCACCACATTTTTCTGTTGCAGAATATCAAATGGTCAAAACTCAAAAGCATCCTATGTACAGTTTGAGGCATGTGCTTGTCACATTCACATTTTACAAATTATGCACTTGTAGGATACATGTGATTCACTAATCTTTTAGTTCTGGGAATTCACTTGTTATTTAATTTTTGTTTGCACATTTAAAGCATGAAATATTGAATGGTTTCCTTATTTATCAATTATTTACTTCAAGCTGTCACCCTAAAGAAACTGTAATAGCTATGAATGGGACAATGGCACCCTTTCTTTGGGTACATTATACATATAATGGAATTCTGGGGTGTTGGCCTAGATGGTAGGTGAGATCCCCACCTACATGTAGGAAGTTTTGTCTTAGGAATAGGACTACAGTGTCTCAGTTTATGGCTCACCACTGATGCTACTACATAGTGGAAGGGGATACATTTAACCCCATTGATTGAGGACTCAATCATGAGCCTAGCCACAACCTCGGTGGTGGATGAAGGCATTCTTTACTTATTGCTTTCTTTTATTACAAACTAGAGAAGTTAATGTACAAAATTTGAAGAAAAAGTGTGCTTTTGTCAATCAAAAAATGTAAATCATATTCATTAACCCATCTAAGAATGCTATAGACCACATTAAAGAACTTTAAGATGGTTCATACTATCATTATCATAGTTTCTTTGTACAAGGGAAAACAAATCAAAATCCTAATAAACTATGGATACAACTACAAATGAGGAAAAACAGCAGTTCCTGCAACAAGATGCTTCAACTTATCTGTGGAGCGGTTTCATATTTTAATACAACATATTTGCTTATAAAAAATATTTTAACACATATAATTATGCAATTTGCACATTCTAAAGATGCAATTAGCACACCTAAAGAAAATAGCATACGGGTTTAGAAGAAACTGAGACAGGGAAAATAACAAAGTGAAATAGACAACACTACACATATATACCACATTATTATGATATTGGATTACTGCAAGTTTCGGCTTTTTTACGTTGGTAGTGTAATTTTGTTACACAATTACGTGTTTGGTGTACTTTCTAAAATATTTACACAATTAGTGTAAGTCGTCATTAGAGGTAACGACATTGCATTAAAAGTCGTATCTCAAATTCACGATTTATTTTTATATTCATAAAAAAATGGAGTCGTATACCATAGATACGACTTATATTTTTTTATTATTTTTTTCCTCCTAATTCGTATATATAGAATGCGACTTTAGTATTATGTATTATTTTTTTATTATTTATTAAGAAGTTGTATACAGTAGTTACGACTTTACTATTTAAATTTTTTTTTATATTAACAAGTCGTAATCACAAGATACGACTTTAGTATTTAATATATTTTATTATTATTAATAAGTCGTAAGTTACGACTCCAACATTCTTTCTATATATTTTATTTATATACTACTAAATTTATATTGTTAAATTTATATACACTTTCCTTAAAAATAAAATAAAATTATATACACTTTAAATTTATATACTATTTTTTTTAACCGTGTTATATATATGAAGTATCTACCACCATTAGCAGTGACTAATCTTCGTTGGAGAACCTGTTGGGCACATAAGGTGGGTTCTCCCCTCCCAATCATGTTTTCTCCATACACAAAAGCCAGGATTCGAACCCATAACAACTTGCTTAAGGTGTCTAAATCCCCTATCACTTGGACCAACCACATGTTGGTTTTAAATTTATATACTATACTGATAAATTTATATTTATATACTATTAAATTTAAATGTATATTTCTATCCTTTATACTATTGACCAATGCTTAATTATTTATGTAATTATAATTGTTCCGAATTTGCTTAATCATTTTTATGCACTGTTAGTGTAAAGGAGTTTTATACTGTGAGTGTAAAGGATAAAAAATATAAATATAGATTTAATAGTATATAAATATAAATTTATCAGTATAGTATATAAATTGAGTTTAATTGGTATATATTATCAGTGTAAAGGTTTTTTACACTATCAACCAATAATAAATAGCTACATCATTGAAAATCTTTGATTCTTATCTAAATCATCTTAAAAGCCATTCAATCTATAATTTGTGATTGGTTGACAGAGTAAAAAATTTTACACTGACAGTGCATACCAATTAAACTCATATAAATTTAAAGTGTATATAAATTTAACATTATAAATTTAATAGTATATAAATAAAATAGTATATAAAGAATGCTTTGTTAATAATAAAAAAATATATTAAATACTAATGTCGTATCTAGTGAATACGGCTTGTTGGGTATATAAAAAAAATTTAAATAGTAAAGTCGTATCTTCTGGATACGACTTCTTAATAAATAAATAAAAAAAATATAATACTAAAGTCGTATTTTATACATACGAATTAGGAGTAAAAAAATAATAAAAAATATAAGTCGTATCTATGGTATACGACTCCCATATTTTATTTTTATTTTATGAATATAAAAATAAATCGTACATGTGGGATACGACTTTTAATATAGTATCGCTACCATCAGTTATGACTTATACTAGTTACGTAAATAATTTTAAAAGTATATCAATCACGTAATTGAGCCACAAAATTACACTACTTACGTAAAAAAAGCCACAAGTTTCATAAAGCTGTAATAAGTGTTGTAAAAATAATGAATAAAATAAATAAATAGACAAATAAAATAAATGTAGAGAAAGATGAAGAACATCAATAAAATGTTTATTGTCGTAGACGTGTCAAAGGACATTATCCTTAAGGATTATTTCGCCCACCCACAAATAATTATGTCTATCAAATTGTGAAACTCCTCTAGGATTTAACAGACTCTTCCAGAATAACAATATTATTCTGGGTGCCAGAATAGCAAGAATTACATCAACTCTAATACATAGAAAAAAGAAAAATATCTTCACAAATAAGAACAAAAACATTTGAGAAGACAATGAACCACTCTCTAAATGTCCTCAACCATGGATGGATTTTTCGTTGAACACCTCACATTCCAAATAGACTGATACGTATATATAGGCCTCTGCATATGTCTGCAAGTTTCTTCATGATAATTAAGTACCAATTGAACCGTTTTAGGTTTCTTAGAAAACTGAAAAATAATGGCATTAATACACATTTAAGGAGCCAATAAAACAATGCAATTGAACGTTGGAGATTTTATGAATTCAAATAAAACCCATTAAAAATAATAAAACCAAATCAATGCATTATTAGCTAAATAAATTGTAATAAATAAGATGTAATAAATAATGAATTTAAAACCTTTTAAATATTAAATTATTTTGAAATATTTAAATAAAACATCCAACAATCCCCCACATATTTCACAAATTTGAGAAAATAAAAATCAGAGTTGATCACATGGATGTTAATGCTTTGAATCTGGTGTCTTTTGGACTATGAACCAGACCTAGACTGATAGACATACCATACAAGTGAATCGGTGAACTAAACTTCTATGAACCAAAACACTTTGGTGTATGTTAGAAGTCTACCAATCACATTACACCCCCACAATTTTTGCTATTACGCTGTTTTGTGCTTTTCAGCCTTGCGCGCAGCCTGGTAGTTCATGAGTGCTCTAGAGATTATGCCACAATCTCATACAAGCGGCCCCACTTGACACTCATATAGGTGATTTCATCAAGTGTATGTTGCACTTCATACACCACCCATAAGGGATATGAAATTCATTAAAAGCTTTCAGCTTATCCTCCCAAAAATGCAGTCTAGCACTTCTCACACCATAGGAAGAGAAAAAATTAAGGGTGCTACCAGAACTAACAAGTGACTTGTTATTACCCATATGAACCTTCTTCATGGGATCTCCAATCACAAAGGTTGGGTTACCATCACCGTTAATTTAACATTGGCTTAAATCTCATTCCCCTCGATGTGTTATTAGTCAGCAGATTGGCCAAATCCACTTTTGACTTCACATAATCCATGCATGGATATAATCTCATCTTTGCTTAAGCACAAAATGTTTTACAATTATTGTCATTGAAAGTATTATTCTTTGCAATGACTATTGCCGCTTGGCAATCACAATACATAAACACAAAGGAGTTAATTTATTTAACTCACAAAATATTTGCTAAAAAGCTTTTCAACCATTTAGCCTCATTATCAGCCAATTTCAGAGTATAAACTCTGACACCAATGTATATTTTACAATAAATTTTTGTTTGGCTAATCTCCAAGTAATTACACCACAAAAGGTGAATACATCATGTTTGAATCTAAAATTCAATGAGCATCATTGCATTTTCAATACAGTGGGAAATCCAGTTCATCCCCTACAAAAATGTAGGAGGCAGAAAAACATATTTATTTGCACAAATACGCTTGGTAGCCCCAAAGTCTACCATACATTTTTCTTTTTTCTTTTTACACTTGCCACAAGAATTTCTGAGAATGATTCCAACAATTATATCATCTCCTTTAAACCAAGTTTGCCTTTGGCCTTAGGAGGATTAACATTCATCTTCATACATATGTATTGAAATGCATGATCATAAGTTACAACCCCCACAGGTCATAATATCACACATTATTTTCAATAACAGTTCCCAAAATCACTTATATATGATGTCAATTTATTGACAACACCTCTTATCAAAACATGTCAGAAAAAGACTCTAGCAAAACCATAAAATTGAGAATGTGAAAATCCTCACCTTCTTAATTACCATCATACAAGCAATTCTACATTGTCAATAACCAATGTAATTAGAAAATAAATATTCTAACAAAGAATGTAGTTGGCAACTCCAAATATGTAATTACCTCCATATAAATTTTGCAAAAACAATCTTGCTCATCATGTTATCCTCATCCAAAATGATAAACCATAACATAAAGTTCTATCACTCACATGATCATGTGGATACACATGGATAAATCATGATACCAAAACAACAATTATTCATGCATGCTATCTTTATTTCATATTTTAAGCCATTAATGTGGATCCAAGTACATGCATAATATTATAAGAATTGTTATTAGTCCAAAATATAGATCCAGAGCCTTTACTATAACAGCCACGCTAAAACCATTCTTATAAATATGGTTCTCCTACAATGGCCTATAAAGACCAATTTCTTTATATATATATTCACCTGCTTCAAATATGCCCAGGGGAAAATTCAAAACAATATTCATTGTTTCATAAGATTATGAATTTTAATTTCACATCACAGAAAAAAATGGATTTATATTATATTATAATACCCTTTGATATAAAAAAATATATTATATTATACCCACACCAGGTAGGCACACATTCAACATTTACCAAGTTGATGTATACAATTCTATCTACTTGAGATGAGAAATCATCAAATAGTCAAAACATGATCAAAATCTCTTTGATACCTTCTTTAAATTCATATAAAGATTTATTTTTTCATTTAGAAAAATATTGAGGTCTCATGTTTAATAGAGTACAATATTGAACAACAAATTGGATAAGCCTACATAAATTATTCATTCTTAACAATTTATTCGTGAAAGTATAGTTTGAAGAAAACACTCCTTAAATAAAAGTATATGCAAGTGGTAACTGACCAGTTAATTAGTATCTTTGACTTGTAAGTTGTAACAAATGTCCGGGTAGAAATCATACTTTGGATTGAACCCTTCATGTATCAATTCATCAATAATTGGGTTTCCTTTCAAGTATGTTGCTCGCGGTATATTTAAAACCCATCAACGGCACCTCCACCATTTACTAGCATAAGACAATATGTTCACATACCTACATCACTTTCAAGATATCTCTAATCTCTAATATGCTTAAAAGCAAATTAGCTTTAGTTGATATATTATCACATCATAGAAGCATTTAAAAACACATTTCGAATTTTAATTTAAAATAAATCAAACCTAAATTTTTTGACATTGCCATGGCCAATAAAATCAACCAGATAAGTCACTAAATCATTATCAAATTCTCATTCAGATACGTTTAGAAAGGAATGAATTGATAAAGCAATAAAATCAAACTTATTGCTATTCACGTTTAGGAAATAAAATCAAATCAATTTGCAATATTCCATTGTTTTCCACTTGAGGAAAAATAGAAGGTAAACAAACTAACATTTAATGCCATATATACAAAACAATTAAAAAATGAAATTAAGTATTAAATTAGTTAACGTACACCAACTAGAATTCTTGATCATGATTCAAAATAATAGAAAATAATTGTTAATAAAATAAAAAAATATATTTGTAGGCTTCCTTCCATCAGGTGGTGAAACCTGTGTCCACCTACTGATCAAACTGGACAAAGAATAGAGACAATAAAAGTCAAGCATAGATGTAGATAAAATAATAAAAGTTGGTAAACCGAATTCTCATGAAAAATCAAAATTAAAACTTGAAATTTAAGAAGAAACCACTTTTCATAGGCAATAATCCTTAAGATTGTTGTAAAAATAATGAATAAAATAAATAAATAGACAAATAAAATAAATGTAGAGAAAGATGAAGAACATCAATAAAATGTTTACAGTCTGAGACGTGTCAAAGGACACTGTCCTTAAGGATTATTTCGCCCACCCACAAATAATTGTGTCTATCAAATTGCGAAACTCCTCCAGGATTTAACAGACTCTTCCAGAATAACAATATTATTCTGGGTGCCAGAATAGCAAGAATTATATCAACTCTAATACATAGAAAAAAAGAAAAATATCTTCACAAACAAGAACAAAAGCATTTGAGAAGACAATGAACCACTCTCTAAATATCCTCAACCATGGATGGATTTTTCGTTGAACACCTCACATTCCAAATAGAGTGATACGTATATATAGGCCTCTGCATATGTCCGCAAGTTTCTTCATGATAATTAAGTACCAATTGAACCGTTTTGGGTTTCTTAGAAACTGAAAAATAATGGCATTAATACACATTTAAGGAGGCAATAAAACAATGCAATTGAACGTTGTAGATTTTATGAATTCAAATAAAACCCATTAAAAATAATAAAACTAAATCAATGCATTATTAGCTAAATAAATTGTAATAAATAATGAATTTAAAACCTTTTAAATATTAAATTATTTTGAAATATTTAAGTAAAACATCCAACAATCCCCCACATATTTCACAATAATTTGAGAAAATAAAAATCAGAGTTGATCACATGGATGTTAATGCTTTGAATCTGGTGTCTTTTGGACTATGAACCAGATCTAGACTGATAGACATACCATACAAGTGAATCGGTGTAGTAAACTTCTATGAACCAAAACACTTTGGTGTATGTTAGAAGTCTACCAATCACATTACACCCCCACAATTCTTGCTATTACGCGTAATTTGAAGCTTACCAGCTCCAATTGCATAGACATTTTTGAAGCCACAGTGAATAAACTGTGATTGTGGTAGAAAACATTGCCAAAGGTGTCCTGCATTCCTCAGCACTACATATTCGATGGTTTTTATTTTTATTTTTATTTTTAAGTATGATATAAGTACGAAGTATCCACCATCGTTAGCAGTGACTAATCTCCATCGGGAAACCTGTTGGGCACAAGGTGGGTTCTCACCTCCCAACCAGTTTTTCTCCATACGCGAGAGTCAAGATTCCAACCCCTGACCACTGCTTAAGATGTACAAGTCCCTTACCCTTGACCACTTGCTTAGGGTCTCATTAATTGATCATTAATTTGTGCATTTGTGAGACTCTAAACTTTCTAAGAAAATTCAACTATGTCCTTATATATTTTTTTTTTTAAAAAATAAATAGGTCTCTCTATTTTGAATTTCACAAGTGAGAAAGGGAATAATTAACTGACTTGTGAGACACCCCGCTGTGCCCCTTGTGCCTTTAATTAGTTATTTAGATTCCTCGTGTGATTAACATTGATTATAAAACGAAAATGCGAAGGAATTAAAATTTGACCAACAATGAAAGATAACATCAAAGTCATATTATAAATACATACTTCATACAATACCAAAACACTGTCTAGGGCATTTTCTCAGTAAGATCCCTAGCAGGTACATTCTTATACAAACCCTTAGTTGCGGAAACATAAACACATAGTTCTAGACTCACTGGCCCTATTTACTTAATTGCTATTACTACCATCTACAGCTCGTCCTCCTGCGTCTGGCTCATAAGGAGTCCCGTCCAACTCCTCTACATTAAAGTCCTCGGTGAAGTCCTCAGCTGGTCCCTCCACATAGTCATCACCCGGATCTTCCGTAAAATCTTCTCATATCCATATAAGCAAAACATATACAAATACAGAAATAGGGGATAAGACACATGTCTATCATCAAAGGTGGAAAAATGGACATAGTATCGAAATATAATAATCATTAACATCAACATCTCTCAAAACTCCAAATCAACCTTAAACCACTATATGGTTCCTCTACCCTTACTCTCATGCAAACTTGGCCATCTATATTCCTGTCATTAGTCAGTAGTCCAATCGGTCCGGTGCCAGTAACTTAGTGCCCTGGTGCCCATACACCAGTATAGTAGTTCCAAACTACTCTTGCCGTTGTGCGGCGATAGAACCCAGTAGTTCCCGAACTACTCATGCTATTGCGCAATTAGTGCCATGGTGCCCATACACCATTTTAGTAACCTTTGCGCAACGCGATCCCTCAGGGACTCAAGGACTATCCCGACCTCGTGCGTTTCATCACACACGGCCATGAACCTTAACACATCTATATTATGAATCTCACCAACCCGCATTCATTATAGCCTAATGCCTCAACCTTCCACCACAAGTCTCAATACTCATTCAATATCTCATCTCATCTATACACTAAGGCTAGGCATCACTAATGCATCATAATTCACTCACCCAAATACATCTCTTAAATCACACATCTCGTGCCTTAACATTAACTAAACAGTTTATCATCCCAGGCAGATCATACTATATTATCAATCAACTACTCAAGTATCACAAGACATAATAATAAACAATTTATCACAACATAATTCAATAATCAATAAATTCAATCAACCTCGAATATCATAAGATTATCCTAACGGCGATAAACCCACAATCCCCAAATCATCATGGTTTCACGAAAAAGCTTCCAATGTGATTTTGGTCTTGTCGATTACTCGACCACTAGTAGGGTTTAGGTCGCCCTACACAATTATTATAATTTAAATACTACTTATCCGTTTCCGATGGTAGATTGGTTCTTTCCCCCACCTTATTGACGTGCGTGCTTTCCCGTAGAAGCTCCGAATGCGTCCATGCTACTACCAAGAACCTCAGCACACTGTCCAACAACATCCACAAATCTGCCACCGTCCATCCTTACACATCCACCGTTTCGCTTTGCGTCCCGTTACACGTACGAGTAACACAATTCGCCGGAAACACCAAATACCAACCCAATCAACAATAGGGTTTCAAATAACTAAATCTATTTGAATCAAGAGACAAAATCGATGGAAAAACTTACGAGAGCAACGGCTGGACTTAGGGAAAATCGGATTCAAAATATGCTCATGAATCCTAGGGAAAAACTACCAAAACAGGGCTACTGTTCGAGCTTCATTTCTCTGGACACATATCTTTATTTATAAAACGGAACGGTGAGACTGAAGAACTATCCTTCAGAAACAATCTCACAAAGTTTCAGCTCGATCCAACGGTTAACGAATCTCAGATCGCAATTATATTGTGACAGGTTTGGTGGTACCCGGGTTGAGTTTCTCACCTCCTAGGCCTACTGTCCGAGCTTCATATCTCACACTCTGGAGGTTTGTTCCAAATTATGACCGTTGGATATTAAGAACTACAAGTATTGAACCTTCTTCTAAAATTTGGGAATGATCCAACGGTCGAAGAGTGTTCGAAGACTCCTTCACTGCAACTGCTCCAACTTGGTTTCAAAGCTTCCATCAAAGGCTTCTTGCAACTATTGAGATTTCTCTCTCAATTCTTCTCCTCTAATCCGAAGTAGTGGTTGATAGAGAGAGTTAAGGAGATGAGGAAGATAACTAAGATCATAGAAGTGAGGGTTTACCTCTAAAAGAAAGTGAAAGAATGATCAAGTTGTGCAAGAACAACAATGGAGTTTTTGAAGAAAAAGTGAAGAAGAAATGGAAGAGATGAAGAAGTGAGTGAAGGGGGAGGGAGGCCACGGTTTTGGGGGTATTTATAGGGTAGATCTTAGGCTTTGTTTGGTTTGTTATCTTTTAGATTAATGGGTTTTGTGATTATTAAATTAATAAATGATTAACCATAGTTAATAGTTAACTTAACTAAGGTTATTTTGGCTAATCATGGTTAATAATATGTGGATCACAATTAATGGAGGTGTGGCTGATTTTGGGCCACACATAATGACTCACCAATGAGTCATTGATCCTATCCGTTAGCGGTTCCCGGAAATTCTGTACGCAGCTCTGTCAGTTACCCGATTTCGGTTTTTTGAGAGGAAAATGATGAAACGAAAGCAAAATGAAATAGGTATGGTTTAGTATATATATATGCACGAAATTTAGGATATGTAGAAGGTTTACAACCACGTAAAGTGAGTGGTTAAGAGTGCGTAGATGTGTCTTGTTACTAACCGCGAAGGCTTGGGGTATTTTGGTCATTTTACCTAACAGTCATGATTACTAGCATTTAATGCTCATAAATGCTTGGTGACTCATCCTCCATGAGTCATCATGCATGACTCGTTGTCCCGATCTCTTGACGGGCCTCTGCAGTTCCGTTTTCGACTCCGTCGGTTTCCCGATTAGGGTTTCTGTCTATTTTTCGATCGAAAATTTTCAAACTAACCAGACTCATTGAAAATATGATTTAATTAGAAACCATTTCGTTTACGAGTCAAAATTAGGTTTTCTGATCATTAAAATCTTACTGTCAGTGAAAACACCGACTGTTTTCTGTTCGAACTTTCACCAAAATTCGTCCGAAAACACATAATATTTTATTTCTGATCAGAAATTTGGAAGGTAGACTTCCTCACGGACAAAATATAAAAAATCTACAAATTTCAGTTTTTGGGTCAAATTAGGGTTTTCTGTCAGTATAAAATTATACTGTCAGTTAAAAAAAACGCAGACCGGTTTTCGTCTGAGTTTTAAACCCAAATTTTAACCATAGCCTCCTACCATAGAGTAAGTTCTAGATATGATTTTGTTTTCTCCAAATTCATTTCCTAAGTCTCAAATAAAAATATAAATAAATATATTTTTACTGTTAAAGCAGCGTAATTAAAAACAGGCTGTTACAACTTGGATTGGCTGAATCATCATAATTGCAAAATCGTATTCCTTGATCCTCCCTCTAGACTTAATTATAAGCAAAAAAAATATCTCTATTTTATGGACTCAAATATAAGCAAAAGTCAACCAATTCAACTCTATTTAGAGTGCGTTTGTTATTGCTTATTTTGCTAAAAAAATCATTTTTTAACTGAATAATCATTTTTTAAAACTTTTAGTGTGTTTGTCTTTGCTTTTGAAAATAATGAAAAGAAGAAAAAAAAATCATTTTTAGGGTTAAAATGAAAAGCAACTTTCATTAGCTTTTGAAAAAAAAAATCAATTTTTATAATTGACTACTGCTTAAAAAAATGATTTATTTTATTGTAAACAATCACAAATCTGCTTCTGCTTTTATTTAAAATCACTAAAAATAATCATTAAATTATTTTGTATCAAAATCACTTATTTTTTAATCTTAAACAAACAAGTTCTCAATGTCAGTGTTCCAAAAGTCAAGACAATCAACCAATCCAACCAATTATCCTTTTACTTTTCCAAGAATATTACACACTCCCGAGACAAATAAGGGTAGTTTAGTAATTCTAATTCATTTTTTAACATAAATCAAGACAATTAAATTAAATTAACTAACTTATTTAACAAGTACGAAGTTAGTTAATTTTACTTAGGTCCACAATGTAAGCAAAAATTTTTTTTGATCCAAGCAAATTTCAACTATTGTCTTCTCATTTAATGAAGTTATTCTCAAAATACCCTTCATATTCTCAACAACACAGTTTAATAAATAAGAGGAAGGGTAATTTAGGTAACAAACTTAATTTTTTATTCCCAATGACTCTTTTAAATGAGATCAACTAACTATCTTAATATGTGTGTCCCATTTAATTTTTGCTTACAATAGAGACCGAAGGGAGTATAATTGAGTACAACAATACAACACTTCTGCATTCTTATCTCTCGTTTAAAAATGATAATATGAGTGTGAGGACCAAATATATAATTTAGTGGAGAAAACAAAATATTCCAACCACCACCACTTGCAGCAAAATAATGAGTTGTGTTATTACACCATACATGACACCATATGTTTTTGTTTCTATTTCTCACTTACTTTTATCATCTTTGTATACATGTATTTTAAGAATATCACCAAAAAGCAAAGGGGACACCACCAATATGTGTTCAACAAACATTTATGCAAAATAAAATAGAAATGATAATTATACACACTTTTGAAACATCTTGTATAGACACCGTAGGATGGTAGATTATTTTAAAATGCTAAATTCATGTGATGAGAGAGAAAAAATAATATATATATATATATATATATATATGTGTGTGATGTTAGACATCTAAAATGTGTACAACTATCATTACTCAGATAAAATATCTTTCCAACCTTTTGCTTGGATGGATGGGTGGTCGTCTTTAGAAGGGGTCCATTACAAATTTGCAATATTGTCGTCGAAAAGTAGCTTTGTCCATGAATCATAGCCATACAATCCATCTCAGTCAGACTTCAATCAGTTGCCCGAGTACAACACATTGTCCATTCCTTGGTTTGGCTGAATTCAAGAAGGTACTGGTGGAAACTAGAAGCACACTCTTTGACCCTTGTCCAATTGCTTGCAAATGATTAAGCTGGTCCTATCTCAGTTGTTATGGTTACTGTCACTGATTTACAGTTTGTTACTACAAGATTTAGAGGTACAAGTTCAATAGACCCATCAGTAAAGTGTTTTATGATAGAGGCATGGCCTTTTGTGTTATATGCTCAATTCACCAGTGTTACTGTCTGTAAGTAACAACTTCAGATTCCTTTTGTCACATCTTCTGTACCCACTGCAAGGACCATGAGAAGGACATGTGACCCGTATACTCAGTATCTAGAGCAATATTTTCATTTTTCAGTAATGGCTTCAAAAGCCTATTTTCCCTTTCATTTTTCCACTGACTACTACTAGCAATAAAAACACAACCAACCGACAATTTTCGTTTGCTAGTAGCACTAGTGGCAATAAAAAAACATTTCCAGCTCATGCTATGATGAACATCATGTACATTATTGAAGACTTGAATATTAAAAAATAGAGTGTTCTAATCTACTACTTTAGCCTCCTTTGTCATTATATAACCTAACAAAAAATTTCAAATTCAATAAAAGTGACTTGAATGTCGAATATAGTAAATTGAATTTGTGAGTGTATCTGTTTCTTAAAAAAACAAATAATGAATTGCAAGTTGCAGTAAAATAATATCTCCAAGTTGGACATCTCGTGCAATATGGAGGAAGACCTGGTTATATTAAACTGACTTGGTTTGGCGGAAAAGAATCATTGCAACATCATAGCCCTTCCCCTTCATTGCTATCTCTTCATCTCTCATTCATTCCCATGGCTGAATCATTCCTCTTCAGCATCGCTGAATCACTTCTTTCAAAGCTTGCTTCCTCTGCATATGAAGAAGCTTCTCGGGTCATTGGTGTACACCAGGATCTGCATGATTTCAAAAACACCCTCTCATACATCAAAGCTGTGTTGTTGCACGCTGACCAAAGGAAAGAGCACAACCATGAGCTGCAAGAATGGCTGAGGCAGATCAAACACATCTTCTCTGATGCTGAAAACGTGCTTGATGAATTTGAGTGTCACACATTACGAAAACAAGTGGTCAAAGCTTATGGTACTGCCAAAACCAAGGTAGGTTACTTCTTCTCAAGTTCTAATCCACTTGTTTTTCGTTATAGGATGGCTAAACAAATTAAAGATATCAGAAAGAGACTAGACAAGGTTGCTGCTGATAGGCATAAGTTTGGTCTTCAAATAATTGATGTTGATCCACGTGTTGTGCATACTAGAGAATTGACATACTCCACTGTGAATGATTCAGATGTGATAGGAAGGGAACAGGATAAAGAAATAATCATTCAGTCTCTGCTGCAGCAGAATCCTTGTGGTGATGATAACAACCTCTCTGTTATCCCCATTGTGGGGATGGGAGGCTTGGGCAAGACCACGCTTGCAAAGCTTGTTTACAATGATAAGAGGATAGATAAGTGTTTCCCATTAAAGATGTGGGTGTGTGTTTCTAATGATTTTGACATCAAGCAATTGATTATTAAAATCATCATTTCTGCTTATGTTGATGCTCCTGCTCACCAAGAAAATTTGAAAGAATTAGATATGGAGCAACTTCAAAATCATTTGAGAAATAAACTTGTTGATCAGAAGTTTCTACTCGTCTTGGACGACGTATGGAACAAGATCCGTGGTAGATGGATTGAGTTGAGGAATTTAATACAAGTGTGTGCCCAAGGAAGTAAAATCCTAGTGACTACACGTGACCATTCCATCGCTTCCATGATGGGCACCATTTCCTCACATACTTTAGAAGGCCTTTCTCTAGAGGATTCTTTGTCCCTCATGAAAAAATGGGCATTTAAAGAAGGAGAAGAGGAAAAGTATCCACATTTGGTGGAGGTTTATGGGAGAGGAATTGTGGGAAAATGTGGAGGGGTTCCTTTGGCAATAAAAACAATAGGGAGTTTGCTATTTTTGAAAGTTGAGATAGATGAATGGGAATCTGTGAGCAATAGTGAGATTTGGAATTTGCCACAAGATGAGGATGGTATTTTACCTGCACTCAAATTAAGCTATGATCAAATGCCATCCCATTTGAGGCAATGTTTTGCCATTTTCTCCCTTTTCCCAAAGGATTATCAATTTGATAGTTTTGAAGTAAATTGGCTTTGGGCGGCACTAGGTCTCTTTCCATCACCAAATAAAAATAAAACTTTGGTAGATGTTTCAAATCAATATATATATGAGCTGATATCAAGATCTTTTCTTCAGGATTTTGTCAACTTTGGCACTTTTTATACTTTTCAAATACATGATTTGGTGCACGATCTTGCTCTTTATGTTGCAAAAGATCAGTGCCTATTAGTAAATCTTCCCATTCAATATATTCATGAGAATGTCCAACACCTATCTTTTGTTGAAAACAATCTGCTTGACAAATCTTTCACCCCAAATTCTTTAGGTGTGAGAACCATATTATTTCCTATCGAAGGAGTGGGAGCCAGCAGTGAAGCTCTCATGAATTTGTGCATGTCAAGGTACATATACTTGCGGATTTTAGATTTAAGTGATTCTACATATGAGACTTTGCCCAGGTCCATTGGTAGGTTGAAACATTTAAGATATCTCTGCCTTGCGCGTAATGTAAAAATTAAGAGAGTCCCCAATTCTATTTGCAAGCTCCCAAATTTGCAACTTTTGGATTTTTCTGGGTGTACAGATCTTGAAACATTGCCCAAAGGATTAAGAAACTTGATCAGTCTCCAATGTTTGAGCATAACCACAAAGCAATCTACTTTACCTGAGAATGACATTGCAAAGTTGAGTTCTCTTGAATTGGTAGCTATCGAATCTTGTGAGAATTTGGAGTCTTTGTTTGTAGGGACAAAACTTCATACTCTTAAAACATTGAAGGTTTCTGATTGTGGGAGTCTGAAGTCTTTGCCACACGACACGAACCATTTTCCTCAATTGGAGACTTTGTTAGTTGACAATTGTGGCAAATTGGAATTTTCAAAGGGCCATGATGACCAAAACTCCAACTTGAGGTTAAAATTTGTTTACCTTGATTCATTGCCACAGCTAGTAACATTGCCTGGTTGGATTCAAGAATCCGCAAACACATTAAAATCCTTGTTAATTTTAAATTGTGAGAACCTTGAGGTGCTTCCTGAATGGCTGTCAACTTTGAGTTTTTTGAACTCACTAGGTATCAGAAATTGTCCAAAGCTGATGTCTATCCCGAATGATACCCATTGCCTCAGTGCCCTTGAAAATTTGTCAATCACAGATTGTCCTGAATTATGTAGAAAATGCCAGCGGCAAGTTGGAGAGTATTGGCCCAAAATATCTCACATCAAACAGATTGTCATCGATGAACTAGAAGATGCAATGGAAGAGTTGGTGGAAGAGGAAGAAGGGCCGGAGGAAGAGCAAGAACTAGATCAAAGCAATAATAACCCAGATAAATGTTGAATGACTGTTTCCATAATGTAGATTGTTTTTCTTGAAGACTTTCTTTATCTGTTCTGAATTATGTCTGTGATGTTCATGGCAGTTCACTTGGAATTGAACTCCGCGGGTGGTTTGTTTCATGTAGCCCTTTATGATGTATCTCTTTAATCTTTATCTTTAGCTTTTCTTTAAAAGAAATTCGGGTTTATAGCAAGAGCATTTCAATATGGAGTCTTTTAGTTGTTGATAGCTATATATGCAGATTTCTATTTGTTTGTGTAATTTTAATTATGCTAATTTTTCTTTCATTTATATTGACAACCATATGGTTTTCGAATTATAGTTTAAATAATGTAACTGAAGATAACATTCGATGAAAGTTGCTGCAAATTAAATATATTACTAGATTTTTATACCCATGCGATGCATGGGTTTAATAATCTAATTTGTGTATTATATAAATATCAGTGAAAAATATTAGTTAGGAGAATTTTGTTCAAAATATATATATATATATATATATATATATATATATATAAACATATATTGTGCTAATTATTATGTGCTAAGTGAAGAGTTCAAATATGAACACTAAATATATTCTTTTATTTTTTTTGAATAACACTAAATATATTCTTAATAACTTAATTAGTGATATTTCTTACTTATCATTTATTATTCCATCATTATTTCAATAGTGACTTTTTGCTTAGTCTTATTTCTCATTATTATTTTTATGAATATTTCAATCACTAACTTTTCATGCTCAATTCCATATCCTATTATTCATTATTAATTTAAATAGTATTTTTTATTCAATTTCATTTTATATTTTGTTATTATTTCAAAAAGTGTATTTTCTTGTTCAAATTCATCTCTTATTGCTTATTCGATGAAATTCATCTTTTATTTTTTTTATTAATTATTTTAGAGACTGGTTAAGTTTTGTTTTTATTTATTTTATGAATATTTTTAAATATCATTTTTTTTTACTCAATTTCATATTTTATTAGTCTATAAATTAGTTGAAATAATGATTTTCTCTTCCAAATTCCATCTAGTATTTTTTTAGTATTAAAAAAAATTGGATCAATTCCATTTTTTATTATTTCAAATAGTAAATTTTCTCAATTTGGTTCACAACATATTATTTATTACTTTATTATATTATATTATATTATATATATAGTTTTTTGTTACAAGAAGGGGCCTAGGCCCAAAAGAAAACTAAGAGTTCACTATGCGGGGTAATGTAGCCCCTGACAAATCATCTCGAAGCAATAAAGACAAAACCGAAGGCGGTGAGACTATTTCTTCAAGTCCATAATCTTTGGAAAGGCTACTGTAACGCCCCGAATTTTTTTTTTTTTTTTTGGCTTGTCTGTAATCTATGTTATGTGGATAATTGAGTGTTTATTATTATAATTTATGAAGGATTATTTTGATAAACCAAATTTCATTATTATAGTTTATTTTATTTTAGTAAAGTGCAGTTGAATTTTTGGTAGAAAATTTCAGACGTTTCCGGTCTGAGTTTTCACTGTCAATAAAGTTATACTGACCCGAAAAATGTTTCGTTACGATTTTTTTTTTTTTCCTAACTCAATTTTAATTATTTTCATGATTTTAGAAACTAATTATTTTTATATGAATTTTCTAGTGGAAAATTTACAAAGAAAAATACGATCGGTTTTTACCGTTGAGAAATAATCGAAACCGAAACGATACAAATTTATTAAACCCAGATTTTCCAGATTTTGAATAGATATGATTGAGGTAAATAGTGACCCTTGTCACTATTTAACACTATTCCTTACACCATGTAAATACCCTCATCTCACACTTTGCTCCATTTGCTCATTTCTTCTCCCTAGCCAACACTTACTTCTCTTACTTAAGTTACTATTCATCATCTTCAACCTCTAGCCTTTTGAGTTTGGAAGCTAAGAACCATCCTCATCTTCATCTTTTACTCATCATCATCATCATCTAGAGGGTATAAACTCTCAACTCTTACTCTTTACTTCCTTAGAAGCTTTGATATATCCACATTCATGGTTCTCTCTTTAAGTTCATGATCATGTTCTTGATTTAAACTTTGAAACAAGAGATGGATTTATTTAAATTCATCATCCTTGCTATCCATTTCTACATTTGCATGTAATGAAAAATCTATCAAAACCTTTTTTTTTTGTTATGGCCGAAAATGGTATAAGTAGAAAAGTTGATATTTTGTTAAAAATGCTACATGCATGTCCTTAAAAACCTCAATGCATGTGATTTCTAAGTTCTTAAATTACATTAACCAAGTGAAAATTCTTGTCATTTTGCTTAATAGGGCTGAAACCCTAATTGTTTGGGTTAAGGAGGCTTAGCTTTGATTTTCAAGGAAAATGTGTCATTTTGATTCTTGATTTTTACATGCATGTGGTATTAAATTTGAAAATGGAATGTTTTAAGTTTTGGAGAAGATAGAGCACTTTGATCATCATGTAAATCTATTGCATGTTGAAAAAGACCTTCCTATGACCATTTTTGAAGGGTGGTCGAAACCCTTAGGGAGGAAAGGTGATGGTTTTTGCAAAAATTTTCACATGCATGATAGTTATCTTATGTTATATGTTCATGATTTCTACTCATATTCTTAAAGAAAAATCCTTTTTACATGAAAACAATTTTTATTTCAACTCCTACTCATCTTCACTTTCATTTTCATGTATTGCATGTGATGAGAATGTCATCCAACCCTATGATCATGGTGTTAACCGAAAACACCAAGAGGGAAAAGGATGAACTTTTGATGAAAATCTCACATGCATGGCTTAAGGTCTTTGATTTATGAAAAATTTTAAAATCCCTACCCTTTTTATTTTGAGGACTTTGAGGAGTTGATGAAGTCTTGTTTAATTTTTTTTGTTGAATGATGCTTAAAAACATTATATTAGTACATGCATGAAATTAGATGGTTGAAAAAAATAATATTTTTCACTACTTAAGGTGAAGGCCGAAACCTATGGTTAATGAGGCTAAGAGTTCAAAAAAAAAAAAAAATTTTAAGTTTTATTTTGTCTCTTTGATACTTAAGGACTATAAATCCAAAAGTTTGTGAAAATTTAAAATTTATAACATGATTTTTAGCATGGCCGAAACATGCATGGAAGTTTTAGGGTGATTTTATAAATGTTTTTAACTTATGACAAACATTTATTTTATTCAGATTGGCAATCGTAACGAGAACCTGAGTCGGTCTCTTTAAAATACTCAACCGAATCTTTTATCGTTGAATTCTGAAATAAGGGGAGAAAGCCTGAGAGATATTACAATTGTGGTAACTATATGCTTGTATGTTTGAATTGTTTGGTTATGTTGATGTTGTTATTACTTGGGTGAAAAAGCTGGATTGGTATAAGCTTGTTTTGTTTTGAATTTATTAAATGTTGTTGTTGAAGTGATTGTTTGAATGTTGTATCATTGATAATGTGTTGAACTGAATAATATGTTTGAATGTTTTATGTTATACTATGTGGGTTATGTTGCAATTGTTGAAAGTTGTATTGTTTGTTGCATAGTAGCCTAACGATTGGTTAGAGCCCAATCATTAAGGTAAGATAAAAGCCTTAATAAAACATATATGAAAGCCAAAAGGTAAATGTTTTCAAGTTAAAATAAATTTTTTTTTAAAGAGAAGGTAAATATTCTTATAATGTTTGGTGAAAAATTTAAGAGTTTAAAAATAAAGATTTTCTTCATAAATGTAAAATTGAAATTATTTTCGAAGAGTTTGAGAATTTTTCTTTAAAAGCCTTAAAATTTTGGAACTATTTTATGATGAAGATTACTATTGAAGAACGAATCAAATTCTTAGTTCCTTATCAAAAGATTTTTGTCCTCAATATGTTATAAAAAGTTTCTTCTCAAGAGTCCCTATTTTTGGAAAAGATGATCTTTTGCAAACAAAGATGGACTTTTAGAAATGAAAGAGAGTTTTCCTATAACTCAAGGTTTTAAAATGAATTTAATAAAAAAGGGAAAATGTTTTTCAAAAAGATTTTATTCAAAATAAAAATAAAAATATCCGATAATTTGGGTAAGTTACGGAAGCTTTGTTTTTGGATTTTGTACTTTTCACTGAACGAAAAAGAAAAAGTTGAAAAGTTGAACGTAGTAACCGAGATGTCGGGATACTAGTGTTTTAAAACACGTTGATCTATGATCCGTGTCACGTTGTTACGGACTGTTCCTATACACGTTGTTTCAAAACGTTGTGAACGTGGTAAAAAGGTGAAAGTTGTTTTTTTACGACCACAAAGTTCTAGACTAGTGCACAAGTCTAGGACTGTTGTGATTAGACACTAGGACTTAAGGTCCTGTGTTGATAATAAAAGTTTTAAGACGTTGAAAACTTTGGAAGGTCGTGAGCCTTGAGCCTCGACAAAGGAAATAACAAAGCACAAAGAAAAGCTGAAAATAAAATGATTTTCTCATGCATTCATTTTTGGAAGACGTGCCTACATTGTTTTGTATGAATACCTTGAAGGGTCAGGTATTTCATGCTACGTTGTTTCATTGTGCCATGATAGACAATGAAGTCCATTAGACCGGATCGCTGTGCCTTGTGTTGGACAGTATGCTATGGACATCCACGCACGTTGTACACTGTGCCAGGAGTTTTGGGCAATGTAGTGGAAATTCACATTGTGCATATATGGCAATCGAGCCTGATCAACTCAATTTTAAAAAGTTGAAAACTCTGGAGTTTTGCATAAAAAGTTGAATTTTGAAATGCCATATGTTTTTCAAAGCTGGATGATGAATTGTGTGATATTATGCTTTAATTGAAATTTTCATGTTGTATATATGATGATATCTATTGTATTTGATGTTTTGTGTTGCAAGTATGTAGTTATCATGATTATCCATATATTGGTATCTCACCCTTGCATTTTGTTGGTTTTTCTTTCCTACGTGGTATTTTATTTGTTTGAGAAAAAAAAATAGATGGATCCGGACGCACCATTGATTCACTCTCGGGCGCGAGCCCTCATATTTGAAAACTACTTGGACCCAGATGCGTGGGAGTTTCAACCGGGAGCCCACGCAGCTTACTATACTGGCCCGGTCTGTACAGTGGAGGGTAGAGCTTTGGATGGACCTGTTCGGAGAGTTTACACTACAGAGACGATGCGGATCACACTACCACCTGTGGATATCTGCATACAACATTGGGCTGCCCATGGTTTAGTGGTATTAGGTCCTCAGCAGCCTCAGGCTCCACCTCATCAGGAGGCAGCACTTGTTGAACCTGTCGAGGAGGACCCACCGGAGATTATGGAGGAGGACCATCAGGATGGAGGGCGATCCTGTTAAGGAAATAGATGAGGATCCTCAGTACCATCCACTTGACGATGATGATGACGATTCTCCCGATGAGGGAGGTGATGTGGATGATCCTCCACCAGTTGTATCTCCGCAGGGTGGAGATAACCGTAGTGGTCTCCCCAATGGATACCACTAGGACTGGACCAGCCATAGGGTTTTCTTTTTGTGGTGGTAGTATCTATGCAGTTACTTTGACTTTTGTATATGACCACTTCTCTTTAAATTTGTTTAACTCTTTTCAAGCATGTTAACATTTGAATTAGTTGTTGTGAAAAAAAAAAACCATGTTGAACCCCTCAATGTATCTTCTGTCAAAATAGCCTATTATCAAGAAGGCTTTTGTTAATATAAAATGGTGTTTATGTATATTTATGGTGTTATTTACATTTTCGTCATTTATGTTTAAGGGCGCTTGTGGTGAAAAGTTTTATAATATATTTCAAGAATGGGATTAACTATAATAATTATATATTTTCTGAAAGAAATCGACACGTCGTTAATAATAATATATTCCATAACGCGTAGTAATTAATGTGATGCTCGGGGAAAGGGCGTCACAGCTCCAATTAGCCAACCAGTCTGGACACCGATTTCCTTCCCTGAACGTGTGGTGGAATTCGATATTCCACTGAAGCTTGCATAACTGTCTAATTTTCCCAATTAAAGGAAATTTGGGAGCACTGTAGTGTCAGTGCATGAGATTTATTTATAGTATATAGATTAGAACCTTAGGCTTTGTTTGGAGTGAATGGGTATTGTTTGGCTAATTGACCCAACTGGTGCAATTTCAATCGTAAATTACCAAAATGGTGTAACTTGAAAAGTATTTACCAATTAGGGGTAAGTCGTACATCCCATATACGACTTCACTTTTTTCGATTTTATTATTAAAAAATGGAAGTCGTACATTGTATGTACGACTTCAGTTTTTTTTTTTTTTTTAAGATTTTTGAGAAAGTGTACGTCGTACTCTCAGAGTACGACTTTGCATGCAAAATTTGACGTCCCCAAGCAAGTCGTATACTGTGAATACGACTTCAGTTTTTTTTTTTTTTTTGTGAAAGTCATATACCACATGTACGACTTTGCATGTATTATTTTTTTGCACCTTAAATTACATTTTAAACACCATAAAGACACACATGTACTGAAATTAATAATAATTTATTTTTGTACATTAAGATTCTAATGGTGGAATGACGTCCCACAACCAGGTCGGTGTCTAGCACGAGGTGGTTGAACTCTACGCGGTTGCTGCTCCACGTCTTGTGCCCGTGCACCACTTCCCCTGCCACTACCGCGTGTTGAAAGGTCGGTGACACGGAAGACGTACTCCTAGTGTACGACTTTCAAACGTATATGACTTGCTTGGGATGTGAAATTTTGCATGTAAAGTCGTACTCCCAATGTATGACTTTCTAAAAAATCTTTAAAAATAAAATAAAAATAAAGTCGTACATACAATGTACAACTTTCATTTTTTAATAATAAAACCGAAAAAGTGAAGTCATTCCCATGTACAACTTACCCCTAATTGGTAAATACTTTTCAAGTTACACCATTTTGGTAATTTACATTTGAAATTGCACGAGTTTGGTCAATTAGCCGTATTGTTCCATTGCCTTCTATTTCATCTCATGCCATCCTATCACATCCCATTCAATTCCCCCCACCATAAGTTTATCCAAATGTAAGACGGTCTTCTAGGAGAAATTTTGATTTCTGTATCATGAACAGAATATAGACAGCAACTTGCTGGTCAAATAGTGCAGATTAGCATTAACAATCATGATTGGTGCAATTTTCCCAAGAATTAGGATAGCCATTTGATTTGGTGATTAGATTTGTATGCTTCTCAAGCTATTTCAAAAGCATAGTAAGTATAACTGCTTAAGGTAATGATGGAAAGCACATGTACATATGCTACTATTCTATATAGCTCATGTTACTTTTGCATAGGAGTTCTTGATATCTACTCTGTTTTTTACCTTTGAAGATTTGTTTTGTTGGTATAATGTTTGTGCACCATATTGAAAGAAAACAATGGCATTGGTTGTGAGTTGTGACTATGTCAAAATATTTGCTTTATTTAGGAAAATTAAATGTTAGATATCACAAGTTCAGAACTTTTAAAATAGAACTAGATGATGACCCGTGCATTGCACGGGTGAAAGATATTATATTAGTATACATTGAAATATTTTTTACAACAAAAAACTAATAATGGGCCACACAAGCGATCATTAATTTGGAGAGCGGTTCATGGAAACCTTAAAATGATTAAAGGAATCTGGTGTTCAGGATGATTATTTGAGAGATTTAGTATGCACAGGCCGATAAATCAAGGAGTAACTTTTCCTTCAAGTTGATTAAAAGAAAGATTGAGTCTTTTAAGCTTCATTAGATTTCCTAGAGATGGTGGAATCTCAATGTAGAAGATATTTCTGCTCATGTCCAATACGACTAATAACTTAGTAAGCCTCTTAATTCAAGTTCAACCACTATACTACCTGTAAAGAATATTTTTTTAGAGACTTGTCTCATAGAGCTTCCTATATTGCTGAATTGTTAATTGTTGAAGGAAAGAAGCCAGAGAGACTATTCATTTGCAATTTGAAGAAGTCAAATAACTCGATGATTTGAGGTCTCTAATATTTTGTGTGATTTTATTGTTGTGATGATGAGAAAACCTAAGTAATTTTGAGCAGTTACCAAGGTTAGCAGGTACCATCCCACTAAAGTTATTGCATGAAGGATATGTGTCTCCGTGTTCTTGGAAGCTTCCCAACCACAGGGGTATTTTGGCAGTGAAATTGTTATTGCTCAGTAGGATTGTTCTACTTTTCAAGAGTTTGAGAGTTGAGGTAGCTCATCTCATATTAAATAGTAAAATGATAAATCCAAGACGTTAAGTTTAGCAAGCTGACCAAATTCAAAGGGAATAATACCTCTGGGATTATTTATGCAAGTTGGAGATGTGAGTTTTTTCTAGAATTAGCAGAATGGGATAAAGCTGAGAAGTTATTGACCAAAAATACGTAAGAGTTAGAGATTGATATACACAAAAATGAACAAAAAAAAACCCCACAATTAGTATTATAATAGTTAATCAATAACATCATTAGTATACCTAAATGTTTACAATTTCTTTTAAGGGGGTACAAATCACACATCTCAATATGCGAAATTTTTTTTTTATAAAATTGAGTTATCATTTTTTCATCCAATTTTATTCTTATGTTATATTTATATCATTTTCATTTTTGCTTTTTTTTTCCATCACATTATCTTCCATATCTAACAATTTTCCTTTTTCTTTTATTATTTTTTTTGAATTTTTTATTAATATATTTTATTTATGTAGCATTTTTATTGATAGATTTTCCCCCAGAACAGTAATTAAAATAGAAATGAAAGGAGAATATAAAGTATATTAAATCCATTGAACGATTTAGCAAAGCATCAATAGATATTAAATTGCTAATATTAAATTCAAATTCATAAGTTAAACAAAAAGTAATCAGAAAAAATGGTAAATTAAGGAATATCTTACAAATCACAATCAACAATTGACTCCTTACGTGCATAAAATAAGGAATATACTCTTTATTACTTCTGCAATTTATTAGTCCTCACCTTTTCATAATCAGAAAATTATCACGCATGTCCTTGAATTCTCATTGGAACACTAAAATTTGTGGTGAACTGAAAGCTCTTAATTTGTTGGTGTTAGCTTGTTAGCAAAAGCTACATTGAAACGATTTGCTTGATATAGTGAAGTTGAAAGACTTATCTGTGTCATGAGTGCAGCTGTCTCCCTTACCTCCGTAATGTAGCACATTGAAGATGGTAGAATGCATGCCATTGTGAGTTGTGACCTTTTGGTGGCACAGCTGCAGAGTGTACACCAGAGAATTTTGGCTTAGGAATTGGTGGGGATGATGGAAGGGTTTTAATTGGTGGAGCCTTTTGTAATGATGGAATTTATCAATGTGTTGGAGGTTTTGGCTCTGAATGTGATCCTCCACTATGATGACTTTTGTGACTATTCCAATAACTCTATTCATTTCTCTTAAACATAGAAGCTGATTAAGTTCTATGGTGTCTCCAATGGTTGCCTGTTGCAATGCAGCATCCAAAATTGGAATACCAAATAAGAAATGCAATGAGTTGTATTGTCTCCTTAAATAAAAATTTTACATCTTAAAAACAAAAAGATTACTTTTAAAAGAAAGCCTGATTTTATATTTAACTTTTGGCATTTGAACGTATTGAGTTGCCTTTTCTATCCACAATTTCAACTGCTTCCATAGCAGCTAATCAATAACAGGTTTTGTAGCTAATTTTGATGGGCATGATGTCTTAGAGTTTGCTTGTTGGTACCTCAGGAACTGAAGGGATCATGGGCTTTCAAATCATCAGTTTCAGTGTTCCAGTGACCCAATTCAAGTGATTTTAAACTATGCTTGAGACATTAATAACACTCAACACTCTCTCTTTGCATGGTAGGTGCAACAAAGTCTGGCATGATAGTGGTTGGTCTTCCGATCCCTCACCACTGGTTGGATCAAGTTTTGAACTTAAGAAGGTACTGGTGGAAACTAGAAGCAGACTCCTTGACCCTTGTCCAATTGAATGCAAGTCATCAAGCTGGTCCTATCAGTTGTTATGGCTACTGTCATGAATTTATAGGTTGTCACTATCAGGTTAAAGTAATAATTGAGTCCCTATACATGATACAGATTCTTCGTTTAGTCCCTATACGTAAGAGTTAACGGATCATTAGAGACGACACGGTAACGGGAGTGACCAAATGGATAATGATTGCATGTATGAGGACCTTTTCAATAATTTCTTATGTATAGGGACTAAATGAAGAATCCGTGTCAGCTATATGGACCAAATTATTACATTAACCTTACTGTTATATTTGGAAGTGCAAGTTCAATAGACTCATCAGTAACAATGTTTTATGACAGAGGCATGGCCTTTAGCTGAGTCCGTGATTCCTCATCTAAGTTTCCTGCATAAGGATAGACTGTCCTATATGGCAAGGCAAGTTGCAGTGTTTTTGAGCTATCATCAGTTGAATTGCTTAGTGGTTTATATTTTGACATATATATATATATACACAACAATTTAATACAAAATAGTACAGATATGCTCTTCAAAGTGTTCCACTTAACAAATGCTTCCTATATATGGTTGCTTCCACATTTGTTTTTGCCAAGAGACAAACAATCACGGTTGTCCAAGAAGTGAAGGCTTGTAAAACGCATGGCTTTGTGCAATTTCAATGCGTTCGCGAGGATCATTCAGGTTTTCATCCCTCAGAGCATTTAGTATAGCTTGTGATGATTGTTCCCTGAGAAATCCAGCATGCCCCAGAAGCATGGAAAACTTGGTTATTGCATTAGCAAGATGCATAGATATTTCCAAAGGTAGACTTGGAGTTGGAAGTGTTCAAAAAGATAATAAGCTAAAGGGTAGACAAGCAACCAAGATCCTAGTTAATTATTGCAGGAGATTACCTGGATATCAATATTTTGTACAGTGTCTTCAAGATAGGGCAGAGCTCAACAGGAGCGACAGGCTTGTTCTCTTCCGGATGCAACACATTCAGACTCGATTGGCTCAAAAGTTCAAAGAATTCCTCCACTGCAGACACACCCTATAAATAAATGGCAGGGATATCATTTTGTTAGTTATTGGAATTTGAGTAAAGGCAACACTCAGAATAAATTCACAAAGGAAAATTTTTCTTTCTTATGAGTGTAGCTTATGTCAATCAAAATCATATTCGTCGACCCATTTAAGAATGCTCTAGACCGCTTAAATCACTTAAAGATAAGCATATATAAATTGCAGCTACAAGGATGGTTGATACTATCATTATAATATTTTCTCCATACATGTGAAAAACAGACCAAAATCCTACTAAACTATGAATACGGCTACATATGACAAAAGACATCAGTTCCTGCAACAGGATGCTGCCAAATTATCTGTCAACCACTATCACATTTTAATGCATATGAGTTATGCACTTTGCACATTCTAAAGATGTAGTTGGCACACCTATGGAACATAGCATATAGGTTTAGAAGAAACTAAGACACTTAATATACCTGAATCATCCCTTTGCCACTAATGCTGTCACCCATGTCCGGGCTTAATTGTCCCTTAGCTAACATCTGGCCATACCATGCATTACGGCCTTTTAACAAGGTCACATAAGTGTCAGCCAATAATGGCCCTGCAAGTTTCTCAGGTTTTTCAGCCAACAAGTGAGTGATGAGTATCATCTCTGATGTACAGTGTGCAAAGTATACAGATTTGCTGGTGGCACTCTCATTGGTAAGGGCTGCTACCATTCCTGACAGCATTGAGAAGAAAATCAGGATATAAAGATTGTAACTCAGAAACCAAGTGTAATTCATGGGAATAACTTCTGTAAAATTAGATGTATTTTCCATGTTTCAAGTTAATGGCAACATATCTGGTCTCATGTGAAGGACTCGTAAAATTCTTAACTCAATTTACAACAACATGCATCATCAATCATGAAATCTTTATCTGTGTACCTTGATATGTACCATAATCAGAAAAATAATATGTTTATCAGTTACAGATGATACTTTTTGCATTTTCTTTTTGGGAGATAAAATGCATGACTATGCTTTCCTAGTATAACCAAACTTATCTGGATTAGGTAGTGACTCAACAAGTGAAATAAACATCATACATACCAAAATATGATGATATGGATTACTGCAAGTTTCACATAAGAGCTATAATATTTGAAGCTTACCAGCTCCAATTGCATAGACATTTTTCAAGCCTCCCATGACCTCATGTGTGACGAGGTCGCTGTTGTCCCAGACAATAAACTGTGGTTGTCGTAGAAACTTTGCCAGAGGTTTCCTCCATTTCTCAGTTCCACATATTCTAGCATTGGCATACTCCTTGTTGTAGATTTCTGAGGCAATATTTGGACCTCCAAGATAAAGTATGTTCTCCATAGGCACTCCAGCTGTCCAGTGAACATTGCAAAAAGTAGAGAATGAGGGAAGGAGATTGCAAAGAAAGCAGGCTATGATAATACAAAATCTGATGAAATAAATCAAAAGAGAGTTATTACTAATAACAACAGCAAAGTACTAATGGTAGCATACAAATTTCTGTTGTTTGATCTCAAATAAATTCTAGGTAACAAATAGCCGTAACCTAGCCAGAGAACTATCACAATTCGCAATTGCTCTGTAATATATTTCAGCATGAATATGAACAAGATAGATTTTTGGTAAATTGAATGCATTTGGAGTGGACAGGAAGTTGAATCAAGAACTCCAAGATAAATTGATACATTTCAAATTCATTCAGGTAAACAAGGAAGGTTATCTCTAGCAGTACTGTACAAAATATTAAAGTTAATCATGAAGTATCCAATACAACAAATATCTGGTAGATGTTGTCATATAATAAGTACCAAAAAGAAGATATCAAATAACTCCTAGCATTCATAAAGGTGATCCTGAATGATGATTACAGTTTTCCTTTCTTAAACCGATCTTCATCTTGATATGAAAGACTTGTGTCATCTACTCTCCAACATCCTACCACTCTAACTAACTAAATATAGAACTAAAATAAACATGGAAAATTCTCAACATCTTTCAGTTGTGAGCTTAGAAGGAAAAACTAAATATTGAAGTCATTTCATTCCTCATCGAGATTTCATGAGATCATTCGTCCTCATAATTTCTGATAGCCACCAATGCATTTAAAAGGAAACAAAAAGATGATTATCACAGTTGTTTACTTAGACTATCCTGGAAAAGGCATGAGGAAACTATTCACTTTTATCAATTAGAAAGAAGCTACAAGCCTACAAATATATGGAGAAAAGATAGCACGTAAATAGAGATTAAAAAAAACTCTTACTTGCTTGATTAATCATTTTTGTGGGAGTTATAATATGAGGAACAGGCTCTAATGCAGCCTCTATACCCTTTGCTAAAGAGATTATTATAGGCACTGTGATCCTCTCATTCCAAAATTTACTAATCTCTTCAAAGATCTCCCTTGTGTCAGTTGAAGGCAAACCATTCACCACAATATCAGCATCCCAAACAGCTTCCTGCAAGTTAGTCACCACCTTCAATGGACAAAGTGGAGTATCAATCATGTTCAAGCAAAATCCATCTTTCAGAATCTCATCAGCAAAGAGGGTCCTATCACCAAGCCTTGCTTCGACATATTTCAGATAAGCGCAACGCCGGATCAACCTCCTCAACACATCCTCCCTTGAATTGATAACTTCAAAGAGATGTTCAGCAGTGCCTCTATCAACTTTCCTTCCTGCTCTTCTCCATATCCTGATTTGTATTTTGTCCCTGAACTGGCCATAAGTATCTTGCAGCAGTGCTGCAAAAACACTGCCCCAAGCACCAGCTCCAACACTTACAATTCTCAAAGGATCACCATTAGTCTTGCCAACAAGTGCCCTCAGATCATCAAGTTTTTCCTCTAATCCATTACAATTCTGAAGTGATCCATTTGAGAATGTATCACTAACCACTCCCATAATGCTTCCCACCATGCTATTAAAGGCAAGAAATGAATAGAGAAGCTAGAAGTCTTTAAAAAAAAGGCTAAAATCTGTAATGATTTTGGCTTTCTATGAACTTAAAGAGGTAAGTGTAAGAGTTCAGTTTTTTATGTGTCTGTATACTAGACAGAGAATCCTACATAACCTGCCTCAATCTTATGCCTTTCACTTCCCCCTTACTACCCAACTACCCAATTTCATTCTTTTTACCATAAGATTGCCTTAAATATGCAGAGTGCTTTGGAAAATCAAATCTTTATTGGTAGATGATGCTTGACCAAAGGTGAACATTGGTTGGGGTCTTTCTAGAATTTTTCTGACCAAAAAATGAAGCCCATCCCACTCTAAATTTAATTCAAACATGCAATGCATGAATCTGATATATATATATATATCCCTTATATTTTTCTTAGTTTCAAAGCAGTGCACCTACCAAAATAATAGATAAGAGGAAAAGGAGAAAAAAACACAAATAGAACTTTGTTTTCTCCGTCTAGAGTTTGTTCATCTACTCAACTACAAGGCATGGCTAGTACCAATTAAAAAGAAAAAACCAAACTTTAGTGCTGGGAACTACAAAGTTATGGTCCTTTAATGAAGGGGTTGATTTACTTTAACTCCTCCAAGTCATGACCCCATTAAAAAATTGCTAGCTTTTTAATTGTAACCTGTAAGAGCCGACATTGTACGAGGGAAATTAAGCTAAAAACAAGAAACCAAACAATAAATAAAACAAAATTTGTAATTAGACATAAGAAATATAGCACTGAAAGGTGCATAAAATTGAGGAACTAAAGTAAAATTGTACAGGGATAAAACCAGACACTACAATTTCACTTTTGCCATGCTATATAGATAAAGATAGTGTAATGGAATGGTATGTAGGGTCCAATTATCTTAACATGGGTGCCACCAGTCAATCCTATTTGCATTTAAGGGTTTTGGTTTGGGTGTTGCCAACTTCCCCAACGGTCATTAATATTGTGTGACTTTGCCTACCGTTCCATGTGATGTGCACCACCTAACCTTTGTTGGCATTACCCAATTGGCTACTGTATTGTTTCTTCAATACTTGTCCTCCTTCTGTGGCTGAAGGACACCTATTAAATGTTGTGCTTCTTTTGCTCTCGCCAACTTTGAGTTTGTCTTATTTAAAATAGGCTAAATTATACGTTTGGTCCCCAAATTGTTTTTCAATATTCAATTTGGTCCCCAAGTTTTTAAAATGTTCATTTTGGTCCCTAAGTTCCTAAAACTTATTCAATCGAGTCCTTCCGTCAAGTTGACTAACGGACATGGACGTTGACCCCGTCTGGTGCATTGGAATTGAGGACCAAATTGAATATTGAAAAACAACTTTGGGACCAAATTGAACATTGAAAAACAAACCTGGGGACCAAATTGAACATTGAAAAACAATTTGGGGACCATTATTTTGGGGTCAACGTCCATGTCCGTTAGTCAACTTGACGGAAGGACTCGATTGAATAAGTTTTAAGAACTTAGGGACCAAAATGAACATTTTAAAAACTTGGGGACTAAATTGAACATTGAAAAACAATTTGGGGACCAAAAGTATAATTTAGCCTTTAAAATATTAATGCTAAGTCTTTGTTAGATGGAACATTTTAGCCAATGTGACCGGATTCAAGTATCACTAACAAGTTATTAATATCATTTAGGTTGATTTCAGTTACATCTAAACTTTTCAAAAACTTATATACAATTCTAGAGGTATATTAGATACTTGTTTTTTAATAAGATTATGACATGTGTAACAGTTCATACGCTATGACATGTGTAACCGTTCATGTTTTCATTGATGAACTGTTATAATGTCATGATCTTATTAAAAAACAATACCTACTGAATTTATAGAATTGTACATAAGTTTTCTCTTTTGGAAAACTAGTAATTGAATTGAATCTTACAAGTTCAGTAAGTTAATTTATCGGATCTTGCTAACTAATGCTCTTAAGGAATTTATAAAAAACAAAGTTATTATGAGAAACTAAACATATTATTTCATAGAAAAGTAAATACAATACTTCCCAATAAAAAGTTGATTTTCTTGATTGAGAACACTAGTTAGCATTCTCTTCAGTATTTTAAAATTGAACCGATCATCGACTTAGTTGAGGCACTGGGTCAATAGGTCAATGGTCGAACCAGTGAGTCATTGGTTGAACCAGATGAATTGGTATATATTAAATTCATAAATTTTATGAGAAGATAAAGTATCCATAAGCATGGACAACTGTCACTTCGTCAGTGGTGCATCTAGTTTGAGGGGTCCAACCGCAAATCAAGTACATGGTTTAATCCGGTTCAACCACGGTTTGATGATGTCATTACCGGTTCACACGGGTATCCGATCTGATATGTTGACCGAACCGACCATAGGTCCGGTTTTCGGTCAAACCAGTTTGACCGACCGGTCCGGTTTTTGTAACACTGATGCTCTTAATTGATTTTGTGATATATTGGTTTCAAATAAGAGTCTTGCTAAGGGCACTGCTTAAAGAATAAAAAAGAGAGTAAGTATATGTTAAAAAAAACTAAATATAAAACTTACTAATATATTAAGTACACCAATTCCAAAACAAATTTAATTTTTTTTATTCCTTAATCAATGTCCTTATAATTAGCGTTTTCCTTAAAATTTTAAATAATGTATCCTTCATTCATGTAACATCCTAAAATTAAAAATAGAAAAAGGTAAATGGCTTGTATAAATAATAGATTTTTAAAAGGCTTAGTATTCATGTTTTAGGTTTTGAAAATAATTAAAATAAATATAGGGAAGATAAGATGAGGCTAAGAGTAGGGATGGCAATGGGGCGAGTGTGGGTAGTGCTTCCCCCGCATCCATCCTCATCAATATCTATGGATATTTATGCGGGTAGCGGGTATCCATGGATATCCGTGGGTATTTAAGAGTCTAGAATAAATAGAAAGAAAATAAAATTATACAATATAATATAACAATATATTATAGCAACATTATATAATTAATATACTATATGTATTTAAAAAAATATATTATTATGGGTTTAACCACTAAAAGTATGAAATAATAAAGAAAATAAAGTTTATTTCATCTCAGAGTGATATAAATTGCCATAATATATATTATATATTTAATAAAAATTATTTATTATTAATATGTGGGTATCCGTGGGACGGGTACTATGATCCTCATACCCATTTAATATGTATTCATTTACTACCCATTACCGGTAATCCATGGAGGTATCCACAGGTGCGGGTAATTTTTCCATCCCTAGCTAAGAGGGATTTTCTAGGAATAATTCCCTTTCCTAACACATGAGCACAACCATGCTCATGTGCGGTACGCCCCATGCCGAAGGGAGCGTCTCGGTGGTGCTGGGAGCCACGAGCACAACCATGTCAGAAACTTGGGGTTATAACGGGGGAGGTTGCAGACCCCATGTTGCTTTAAGCACGATTTTGTTCTCGTTGATGAGCACGGTCGTGCTCAAAGTGGGCACGACCCCGTGCTTGGGGTCATAACGCTAAAAATGTTGGTTTGAGAGGGGATATGGGTCATAACCCTCATTTGCCACTTTTTCACAATCCTTATGTGTTCTCACTGAACCTTTTGTTGCTTGTCTTGGAGGATTGAAGGGTTCGAAGAAGACGGTTCGGGAAAGGAACGTGACTAAGGAGAGGAGATTCTTGGAAAGCTTGTCTTTGATGTGTTCGAGGATGGAGCTTTTGGAGGTCTTCGAGAGGTGAGAAACAACACCTTTTATGAACCATTTCCATGGTATATGTGCTTGATTGTGTTGACAAGGGATTACTGATAACCCTTTGGCTTATCTAGTTTTAATCTAAACCAAGTTTATCATCAATGACAGTTTACAAAACAATAGACTCATTAACTCTCTTTGTGCACAAGGGAACTTATGAGATTTTCGAATGTCTTAACTGCATTCAGATGGTTCTATTTGTATATCAACTAATGTCACTTGGTGAAGTAAACAAACCCTTCAAGGGTTTCACCAACGGTTAAATTCACTTAAATAACAATAACGTCCATATATTGACACAAAGTATCCATTGGCCTAGTGCCAGCGGGTGTGTCCCTTGCTCGTAGGTCCCAAGTTTGAATCCGCTCATCGTAACTTTCCATTTAATTTTTCTAGTCCGTTAAATAACGGTCATAAAAACTCAAATTGAAACGAAGAGGACTCGAACTCACACCCACATGGTTTGAGTGAAACGTTGCAACCACTGCGCCATGTAACAAACTTTCGCTAAGTTTACATCATTATATGTATTTAACCGTTGATAACATGTAACTTTGTGCAAATTTTGAAAATCTCTCACAAGGCTACTGTTTTGGTGCGACCAGATATGGGTTGTGTTGATGGGAAAAAAAGGAAAGGGATGATGGGGGTAGAGCTCAGATCTAAGCTCCTCATTGGCAGAGCAAAGATCACACCGCAGTCGTCCTCTCAGCATGTCTTTGCATCTCTCTGCCATCCTCTTCAACAGATTCGACAACCATGGTAGTGTTCTAGGTCAAGATCCGACGAGCCCGTCATCCTTCCCTGCCATCACAACAACCACGGCAGTGTTCTCCACCGTAGGCCACATAACTGGGATGCTGGGTTGAATGTGAAAGGGGAGGAGTGAGAAGGGCAAATGGGTAAAAATGAATTTTTCAAAATAAAAGAAATTTAAAATAAAAAATAAAAAGTTAGAAACTTACTACTATAGGTAACTTTAGTGCCTCACCGATGAACCACTTGTCCCACTGCTTCACCACAGTCAGGGGTGGGAATAGGCCAGGTCGTCCGACAGGGGCCTATGGCCTGGCTTGCTTAAGGCCTGGCCTGGCCTAGCCTAGCCTATTTAATAAAAAGGCCGGGTTTAGGCTTTACAAAAAGCCTCTTTAGTTAAATAGGTCGGGCTTAGGCTTATGAAAAAGCCTTTTAGGCCTGGTAGGCCGACCTATATAAAAATGTAGGTATTTGGATGGGCTTTTGAAAAACAAAAAACAAAAAAACAAAAGCAGTCAAAAAAGCAAATTTTGTGCATTTTTAAGAAGTTACAATTTCTAACTTCTAAAAAAGGAGAAGTAATAGAAAAGAGAGTGAAAAATCATGTTATTTGGTTCTTAGTTATTTGTATTTTATCTAGGTCATGGTATTGTCAATTTCCTTCATGACTCCGACTTATGTTTCACATGAAATATCTTTATATAAGAATATGTTACTTATAAAATCAACTATCCTTATATGTGTATGTCACATTATCTTATTCCAATGGTAAGACTCAACAAGAATCACTTCTTATTTTTAATAGCTAGTTATAAAGTACATATACTTGAGGAAGAAAATAAATACAAAATCTAAAAGGGTGAAATCATTCAAATGAATCAAATACTCTTAAGCCAAAATAGCATCTAGCAGAGGGTCGTGTCCAGGCATTTTGGGGTCTAAGGCAGACTAAAGAGGAAAAAAGATAACCCTGACTTTTTAAATTCAATTCATTGCTATTAACAAAATTACATGCGCAACTGATTTTTCTCCAATGGTACCAACGCTTAATCTTCTTAGACGAAAGGAACAAACATTTTCAATTACTATCAATTTTTACTTTCCCGAAATTTCACTCATGCATACTCATAAGTATTAAGATCGTCCCGTTAAAAAAAGCGTATTAAAACTATTGGGTTATATAATTATAGCACTAGATTGGGCCAGAAAGCTATGTTGCTACTTGATTCTTAAATAAAATATCTCCCACATACATGTTATTGTTGGGGCTTTGTCATGTTTTGATGTATTTATTATATAATAGATTTTGGGGCCTTTATATTATATATAAAAGGATTAAAGTAGTATACAATGTCAGTGTAAAAAGTTTTACCCTGACATCCACAAATATTTTGACATGTGTGCTTCTATTTTAATAATTAAGAGAGAGAGATAATAATAATGCTAATTTGTCAACATTTTGTTAGATATCAGTATAAAAATCATTTACATTGAAAGTGCGTAAAAATTAAACTCTATATAAAATTACAAATGATCAATAACTAAGTGAATTTGGGGCCTAAGACAAGTGCCCTAGTTGCCTTGAGGGACATACGGCCCTGATCTAGCATTTGCTAAACTGGAAATCGTTCTTAATATTTATCATTTCAAACATCAATGCAGATACAGTCTTGCAATATTTGTATATAAGCTAGGCTGCCAATATATGGGAATGAGATCATCTCTAGTCGCTGGACATCTCCACTCTCTCTCCTACTAGAGATGTCAGTGACGAGAGAGGAGTTGAACTCCAATATATGATACTAAAGCTTCAGACAAACACAAATTTAGTAGTACCCTATAAAGAAGAAAGTACAATTTTAATAAATTGATGCTATAAAAAAAGACAATTTAATAAAAGAAAAAATAAATAAAAGGCAATTGATGAATAAGATTGATAGCTATACATTATGGGCTTCAATGATTGGGGACCAATTATATATAAAATTTGAAGTTCCTCCAACGTGTGTGTGTGTATATATATATATATATATATAATTTCATACAAAATATTCATAATTATATGTTCCAAAACGTTAATTATATTAGTAATTTATTAAAACACAAAACATCTCTCCTGCATGTCACAAAAATTATCTATAATTGAATTTATACTAAACTTTTCAGCAACTTTCTTTTCAATGTATACTAATAAAAATTCATCTTCAATCTTGTTATAAAGTGTAATATTACCTATATTCATCGATTAAAAAGATCGGTCTATTATAGTTTTAGAAATAGGAAGTGTGAGAAAAAAAATTACCACTCTATACACAAGACAATATACTTCTACTTTTGTAATTTTTAACAACCAATGACATAGATCATCATGCTGAACAAAGTACAAATAATTGAATATGAAAGTGTTTCGCCCTTGATGAGAATGGATATTTAATTTCTTGTCATGAATTATATGATATTTTAAGATATTCTAATACTCTTTCTCAATCTAAAGCTTCTAAAGCATTTTTGTAACCATGTTGTAGGTAGGAATTATCCACCATCATTAGTAGTGATTAATCTAGTAATCTCCGTCGGGAACCTGTTGGACACACAAGGTGGATTCTCTTATCTCAACCATATTTTCTCCATACATAAGAGTTAGGATTCAAACTCCTGACCACTTGCTTAAGGTGTCCAAGTCTTTTATCACTTGGACCAACCACATTTTTTTTTATAATGTGGACCAACCACATGTTGGTTTCTCAAGCTTTAATTTGTTAAAATTAAAAACACTAATATAAATAAATTATAAAAATAGATTCGATTGGATCATGGAGAAACACAACGGACACGACCATTTCACATCATTGCCCTGTACCCCTGTTATCTTCATTGCAAGATATTTTGCTTACTTTTGGGAAAAAATTGTTAAATTATTATATATATAGACTACAAACTATCACACCTCAAAAACTTCTATTACAATTTATCTTTAAACAAAACTGTTATATAAACAATTTATAACTAATATCAGGTTGTTCTCCTCCTAAATATAGTTACCGGTAGAGACTTGTCTATATAGCTTGCTTACCCGGCCCTTTGGTCAATCCTTATCAAAACATGACCCAACAAAAACAAATATTCAATATTCAATATCTGTCTTGAATAGGTAGTTAGCTTTTTCGTTGCAACCTTTCACTATAAAAGCATTTGTGCAGAAGTATGTTGAATATAAATTTATCAACAATCATTATTTCAATTGCAACATTCAACAAAGGCCAACTCCCCTCGGTAACATTTTTTATTATCCAAGTTCCAACACTTTTTATTCTTCAAATTCACCTAAAGAATACTTTTTACTTTCTCTCAAAAGATCATATAGAATATTTCAACATCATTTATATCTAACTATGTAATGGTTTACAGGTCAAACATGCAGTATATATCTAAAGTGTCGATACTTTCATTATCAATACTAGTGTTGCAATTAAGCACAACATACTCACATTTTTACGAGGAACCTGGACATCCTATCCAGTCAGCTACTTTTGTATCAGAAAAGATTGAAATTGGACCAGGATTATGTGCAAAACATGATTTTTTTGATATTAAGTTTCCGAAAGGTCATCTTGCAATAAAAAGCTTTGATGCTGAACTAGTTGATGAAAACGGGAATTCCGTACCTCTTTATGAAGCTTACCTCCACCATTGGTATTTGATACGTTACTAAGTGAGAAATGTGGACTGGTTGCTGTTAATGGGCCAGAGCCTTCAACTAAGCCCAAAGAATTGTCAAACCCAAAAGATGGATGGATATGGTGACTCACCTAGGTTCTAGAATCTGATTGTTAGAAATATGAGGTAGTGACTCAGCATGTTCTAGAATAGGCTTGTTGGGAATCTGTTACGTTTTCCATTGTTGCATTTGTGCATTTCCTTTCTGTTATTGTCACTGTTATATAGCCTTGTATTTGGTTCATGCATGATAAGAAGAAATTAATCAGAATTTTTGTTATCTTTCTCTCTTCCTCTCTAATCTTCTGGAGCTGCCCAGCTCGAACAGGGTATTTCAGTTCATCCCTTATCTTTGGTGCTTTCATTTCGTTCCTCATGCCTCCTCCATTTTCTTCCACTTCCACCACCCTTCCAGCTCCATCAACCAACCTCAGTTTCGTCCACGGCTGCAAACCACCATTGTTAGACCCCACTCACCAATATGCTCTGCGACAGCTTCGACAAACAGGATCGGTTTCTGATTTTCAACGACAATTCGAAACCATTTCTCATCGAGTTATTGCCATGTCCTCTAGAGATCACCTCGACTGCTTCATTTCTGGCCTCCGGGATGACATCAGCCGTGAACTGAGGTTACGACGCCCCTATTCCTTGTCTCAGGCCATCGGGTGGGCAAAGGAAATCGAAGCCACCATCAACCTCCTTAAACCCTCAGAAATCACCAAAATCCACTCTCCCTATGTTATTCAACCATGGCCATCCAAATTCTATGTCTCTGTAAAAGCTCCAACCGTGATGGGTGACGATGGCACAACGCAATCACAAGAAGAAAACAACCTCTCTGCTGACCCAATCTCTGACGTTGCTGAAGATTGGAAGGAGTCTCTTCCCGAGGTCTTCAGGGACTCTGAGTTGTCGATCCCAATTCTCCAACCCCAAGAGCCCCTAACGGATAGTGTTTCAGTCACCATGGCCGAAGCAAGCCAGGAGACGGATGGCTTTACTGAAACCGTGGCCGACACGAAGGCGGAGAGGCTCTTAACCCCGTCTATTGCAGTTACTCGTTTGGGGCTGCGCCAGAAGGGTTTCGGGAATGAATTGGGGGCAAAGAAACAACAGTGTATGCTTGCTTGCCCATGGCCGCGAGCCTCCGGCGATGATGTTGCCCGCACGACGGCATTACCCTTATCTCTCTCGATTTCTGCTTCTTCCTTGTTGCCGACGCAGCGATCTTCAAACCCCGTCCCGGCGTCGTCGCCTGCTTCATTGAATCGTCGTTGGAAGCAACCCCCATGGCGATGGCGAACACACCGCCCTCTTGTTACGATGCAGTGGCTTCCGCCACGAGTTCCTTCCTGGTCTCCTTGGGTCCCTTATAGCCTTGACGCAAAGAACAAACAATCACTGCAGGGGACTTCGTTGCCATGGCCCCGAGACTTCGACGATGGTTCCACCGCCATCCCCGCCGGGAAGGTGCCGCTCATAGACACTTGCCCATATGACCCAGGCCCATTCAGCTCACCACCCACGGTAACCACCTCTTCTAGCAACCATAAAACTGAAATTTCAATTTATCCCAGACTAATGACGCTGTTGCGGAAAGAAACAATTAGAGATGAACAAATTGTTGCTCATGAGTTCTTTACCCTGGCTGCTTGCATTACTGTGATCCCTATATTTAGTGATGGTGGATTCTCTGATTTTGGACAAAGTAAACCAAATGAATATCTCAACTCCAGATCTTTATCCAACACCCACCACATGTTCGTTGAAATGTTGATCACAAGAAGTTGTGGACCCCTCAGGAAGCTGTGCGTTTCAGATGCCCAAACTAAGAGGATTTTCTCCTTCATTGCTGAAAATGCCTCCTCCCTCCAAGCTTTACGACTGCCAAGGTTCAGTATGAGTAATTCCATTGTGGGACAAATTGTAGGAAGGCTTTCTATGATTTCGTGCTTGGATGTGAGCTATTATATTAAATTTGGTGCCTACGCTCTAGAGGTAATTGACAAGCACTGCAAACTACTAGAAGGGTTGTGTAGGAACATGCACTCATTAGATAATGCAGGGAAGCCCTTACAAGATTCATTGGTGTTTGACTTTGCATACCAAGGCTTGTATTCAAATAGTTTCTCTCCAACAAAGATTGTATATTCCAATAGTGGCTATAAGGACAGATTAATATGGGCAGCAGCATGGCTTCATCGTGCCACCAATTTGAGAAGGCACTTTGATTATTTGGGAGCATTTGCCATTGCCTCCACAATGCCTATATATTTGGGTGCACCTTCATACTTTGCTTTTGTTGTTACATGGAGATTAATTGTTACATGGGTTGTACTGCACATCTTATGGGATTTAAATATTTGGTTGGCAGGCATATCCTTTAAATCCTTTTGTAAACAAATTCTAGCAAACGCCTTGCTCTTATGCTACATTGAGAACCGATTTTTCAATTACTGCAGCATTTCCTATTATGGATTTGAGGGAAAGGTGATACATCCTAGCTATATCATTGTGATGACAACCTTATTGGATTTGGCTTTGGTAAGAAGGCTATTTGTGGATCATCAAATTGGAGAAATAGCAGTTTGGATTTTGACTTGCCTCTTTTCTTCAAAGCTTGCAATGTTGTTTATTGCCTCAAAGTCGGTTGTTTGGGTTTCCGATGTTCAGAGATCAAAATCAGCTTCTACTGCGAGTTCAATTTCTGGATCTGTGTTGCAAGTATGGGATTCATTTTATTTACTTCCTGCACCTGCATTGGAGTTATATGCAGGTGTTGCTGGTGAATCAAATGCCGTAGGACTTTTCCATGAAGTTCTTGCTACCAAAGTTGGTAAACTGATTGGAATGGAGGCTGCTGGATTGGACCTAGAAAATGCTCAGCATGCCACACATCTCAACTTGTATATGATTTCTCTTCAAATTGGGAAACCTTGGTCAGGGATAGCTCATCCACTAGTTTTATATGGTGCTTATATTCAGAAGCACACCACACTCTCTCACACCAAAGGAGCCTCACAATTCAAACCATGGGATCCTGGGGGACGTCCTATTGATCATTGGCATGTTCAAATAGCATTTGCAACTACTCGAGGATGTGCCACTGTGTTTGTTGAGGTTTTTGCCATTTTCAACCTTGAGGACAAGGTTGTTTTGGAGGAGCGGAGTAATGATACGTTACTAAGTGAGAAATGTGGACTGGTTGCTGTTAATGGGCCAGAGCCTTCAACTAAGCCCAAAGAATTGTCAAACCCAAAAGATGGATGGATATGGTGACTCACCTAGGTTCTAGAATCTGATTGTTAGAAATATGAGGTAGTGACTCAGCATGTTCTAGAATAGGCTTGTTGGGAATCTGTTACGTTTTCCATTGTTGCATTTGTGCATTTCCTTTCTGTTATTGTCACTGTTATATAGCCTTGTATTTGGTTCATGCATGATAAGAAGAAATTAATCAGAATTTTTGTTATCTTTCTCTCTTCCTCTCTAATCTTCTGGAGCTGCCCAGCTCGAACAGGGTATTTCAGTTCATCCCTTATCAGTATTCTTTTAGATACTATGAGAATATCACTATATCACGCAACCCTAGCCTCCGTCGGTTTGCTTTCGATGGTCGCATTTTCGATAGAAACAACGGTGCATGCAGCGGTACAACTCTTCCACAATACTGGGGCCTTGGAGCTGAATCACGAGGAACAAACTCAAACATTCCAGATCCATTTGCAATAGAAGTAGGGAACCCTGAAAAAATCCCAGATGGGTATGAAGAGAAATGGTTGCTCAATGTCATGGTCATTAATACACGTGGTGTACAAGATAGGGAAGGGTGCATTGAGTGCAGGTGTAACCTTTATAATGCCACAAAGGATTTGTATGGTCAACCATTGAAACCAGAATATAAAGGAGGATTTTATTGCTGCTACGACAACACACAGTGCAAATTACAAGAGGGTTTTGAAGGCCCAAGGAGATCGCTCCACCTAAGATACACAATAAGGTGGGTTGATTGGGACCAACACCAAGTGCCTGTTAAAATATATGTACTTGATGTGACCGACCATGTGACACGATCCAATGGAACGTTAACCCACAATTGTGAGGTAAATCATTTATTCAAGATACTTAATTAGTGGGCTTTTTTCCAAGTCTGATAGTGTCTAATAAGAGCTTATAAATAATGGATAATCATCATTCTATGAGCTAGCTTTTGGGATTGAGTTAGGTCCAAAATCTAATATGATATCAGAGCTATCCTAGATCTATTGTTGGGTCACTCACCATGTTATCCATGCTCCAATAAGAGTTTGGGCGTGAGGGGTGTATTTGGAGAAATCCAAGTCCCACGTTGACTAGAAATAATGTCTAATAAGAGTTTATAAGTAATGGGCAATCCTCATCCCATGAGCTAACTTTTAGAATTGAGTTAGTCCCAAAATCTAATACAATCTCATCAATTAAATTCCAATCAAAATAGTAGTTCATTATTACTTCTGTGGTAAGTAAGCAAAAGAGATTTCATAATGTGTTACAGGTGGAATATACTGTTCAGCCAAATTATCCCACTGTCTCTCTCCAAAATCATCGTAGTGAAACTCAGCCTCATGTCAAGAAGGCACAAATCCCGATTGAAAAAGGCGGTTATCTCATTTACGCTGTAGGTCATATGCATGTAGGCGGAATTAGTGGAACTCTTTATGGACAGGTGATATTCAACAATATTTACCAGTATTCTTACACACTATTTATGATTGCTAAAAGTTTATGTTTTATTAAACTAGCATATAGTTTTCTTTGATTTTATATCATTGTAAGATGTCAAACATTTTGATGCATCTTCACTTCTAAAATCCATGTATTTGATTAATTTAGGACGGAAGAATTTTATGTACCTCAAAACCAAAGCATGGAAAGGGAAAGAGTGCAGGAGATGAGAAGGGATACGTGGTTGGAATGTCTGTTTGTTATCCGCAACCAGGTTCTATGAAGATAAATGATGGTGAAACTTTGACTTTAGAAATTCAGTACAATGGCATCTATCGTACCGGAGTTATGGGACAGATGTACCTATTGGTGGCAGACAAATTAACTAGTGCAGGCCTTGGACTTAATTCCTCTCTTCCAAATGTAGCCTGACGCTGAGTCTTTGTATGGCATATGTTTATATCATCGAAATGGAAAAATTAGTTTTTCACTAATTTTTCTTACACTTTTCTTAAATCCTTGTTTATTTAGGGGATAAAGAGAGAGTGTGAATTGAGAATTATGTTAATTTCTCTTATTTTATTACCAGAAAAGAAAGTGATGTAAGAACGTACAATGTAATAAAAATGGTGAGATGCCATTCATTAAATGTATATCTATGAGTGGCAAAATTTATAACGCTTTTACATTCGAGTGACAACAAGGTGAGTTTACTCAAGTTATTATAAATATAAAAATGCTCTGTGTGTTTGAGTCATGGTGCTATTTTGAACGGTAGGCTCAAGAAGGATGGTTGGGACTTGGGGAAGAGATGATATCATATACTTTTGATTGGTGTGTAATTGATCCCATTCCATGGAAATTGATCCCATAAGAATGCGATTATGTCTTGCTATCGATCAGTCTAAATATTCATTGAGCTGACACAAGCAATTTGGTGGCGCTCTAGATTGCATTTAGATGTCATTGTGGTCCAAGAAGTTCAGGGATGAGAATGGGTAGGGTCTGGGTAGAATACTATAATACCCGTCCTTATTTGAAAAACTTACCCATACCCAGACCTATACCCGCATGGGTAACAACTTTAGTACCTTTACCCTTACCCTCTGGGTACCTAAGTACCCAGACCTGCACCCGTTACCCGCAATTTAACTAAGAAAAAACAATAAATAGCATAAAAAAAAATTATAACTCAATTGAAAATCATCCAAAGATCTTTCAAATCTACTCATGAAACTTTACAAACCAAAATATTAAACTAAATAAAAACATCTAAAATATCCAAAACGGGTAAATATCACGATAAACATCCAAAACAATAAATTCATGAACTGGTAAGTCCGAAATGGGAAAAACACTAATGTGCCCTAGGTTTAAAACTTTTACATTAATTTTATTCTTAAAAATTGATATAAATTATAATTATATATACTAAAATAAATAAACAAATATATAAAAATATATATGCGGGTGCGGGGCGGGGCGGGGTGGGTACTAGAATACCCGTACCCGCACCCGTACCCTCTCTTGTTTGCTGGTAATTACCCATACCCGAGCCCATACCCATAAAGCGGGTAATTACTCTACCCATTATGGGTATTTTTTGTGGTTACCCATAGGGTAGGGTCCAAATTGTCATCCCTAAAGAAGTTGTGAACTTCTCCCTCCTCCCCCTTATTAATTGATATATGTTCTGACCGAAAATGGTGAAAGCAAAGTTGTGGAATGACCTAGGTGTCATCAAGGCATGTCCAAACATTTTAAGGCCTAGGACAAACTTATTAAAGAAAAAATATTCATATTTTATTGTATATATTTAAAAAAAACTTAACCGTTACTTTATTAATTTCATTTCATCGTTATTAACAAAATCACATGCACAATTGATTTTCTCCAACGATACCAACGCTTAATCTTCTTGGACAAAAATGAAAGGAACAAACAATTTCAATTGCAATCAATTTTTACTTTCCAAATTTCACTTCTGCACACTCATAAGTATTAAGACCATTTCATTTAAAAAAATATATTAAGACTCTCGAGTCATATAATTATAACATTTGCTGCCCGTTTGGTTTTAGTGTATCCAATTGCCTAAATTAATTCATGAAAGAAAACATCCAACTTTCATTAGATTACACTAAAATCAATGGTGAAGATTGAGAGTAACTCTCTTAAAGTTTCTCTTGGAGTAATTTGATCCATACCCATATATATAAATTATAAAGGGTCAATAACTAAGTGAATGTGGGGTTAAGCAAGTGCCTTAGTTGCCTTGAGGCACACACGGCCCTGGGTGTCATATAGTAAGTAGTGCTAAATAAATGTTTGTTATGGATCCACGTCCACCTTTTTGCAATGTAGTTAGCATGTTGGCACTTACATTTTAAAGATTGGTATGTGATTTGAAATATGGGTCTTGCTAACGAGTGTCTAAGGATATTGGTTAAGAAAATCATAAAAGAAAAGTGTGTTTTTAGAATCTAAGTTTAACACTTTTCATTTAATAAATACACCAATTTCTCATACAAACTTGTCTCTTTTGATTCCTAACCAATATCTAAGGGACACTTTTCCTTGAAATATTATACTCCTACGATGGAAAGTGTTCAAATAAGTTCAAAATTAATATTGAAATATTATACTCCTATATATACTTGTTGATACATTCATCTAATAACATTTCATAAAATATGTATAAAATAAATCAATATCATTATCTAGTTTCCAAGCATCTTTTATCTATGTTAAGAACATTAAAAATAATAAAAATTTACATCAAATCAAACTAATAAGTATTATTAGAGAAAAAAACCAACAAAACAAAAAATTAATAAAAAAAAATAGAATAAGTATATATTAAATTTTACATGAGGTTTGGTTTGAATGGGTTCGGTTTTAAAAAGGATCAAAAATCCGATCCGATCGATTTTCACAAAACAAGATCCAAAAAAATCCGATAGACCAATTTTGCTTGGTTTTCGGTTTTATTGAATCAATTTGGATATGAACACCCTTTACATGAACATACTTTTCTGAAGATCCAGATGGAATAGCGAATTGCTATTTTCACTATAGCTACAGGCCTCGCAAATGTTATGAATCTCCCGTTTCCTATCATCTTTTTAATACGTAATATCAAAGCTGCGTTACTACAATTCCCTCTTCATGGAATGGATTGAAGTTCTTTCATGGAATGGATTGAAGTTCTTAACTTTGTCAAAAGTGATCCCATGTCATGATATTGATTATTAAGAATAGCAACAAATCAATGTTTGCGCCGAGTTATACCAATCCATGTGCACAGTGCTACCATATACTAATTATCATGTTATAAATATTGCTTGTGGAACAAAAATAAATCAGCATTGGCGAGTATAACCCAAACTGTACAAAGCCCGCAGATCTACAAGCAGTATATACTTGGGAATACCATATACAACCTAGGATATACAGCTTCGCTTGTCTTGCCTCAACTTTGCTGCCACTATTTGCAGTCATAAAAGATCCAAGAAAAAGGGAACTAGGAACTGTTGATCTACTAGAGCCAACTTAGCAGTCCCTCCAAAAATGTCAATCCACAGTTTTTGGTAAAATAATATGATCAGGACTCGGGAGTCATTAAGTATTCAGGTGTGGTCTTGGCCTGATTCTACTTGAGAAACTCCAGCACTGAAATCAAGCGATGGTGGCAATTGGGTCTGCTCTTGGACCATGGTACCTGTCCCAGTAAAAGCATCTTCAAACTTTTCATTCACACTTTTCTTTAGCCTCTTTGGTCGCTTGGGTTTCTGGCCTGCTAGATCAGTAGTTAAGTGGGTATCATCCAATTCGTCATCCATAGGCGTAATATTGAATTCATTCATCTTTTGAGAATTCTTTGGCCTTGAAGTTTGCTTATCCGAGGCAGCCTTTTTCTGCAAGTAGAGACTGTTAACCAAACTGAAAATAATAAATTCACAATAACAAGATCACCCCTTGCTAACAAGGAGCTACAAGCTTCCATTAGAAAATTAAACAGTTTCTTATCATGCAACTAGCTGAAATGAGATTCAAGCACTTTTAGAATCAGCAAGTTTAGAAGTATAATGATACCTTTTTATTATTGGACTTGGACCCCTCTTGGTCCATGGGAAGATCATGATCTGAAGAACCCTGGGCTACAGAGTTTGTTAGATCTTCTAGAGAAGCATCACCTTCTTCATTTAACCGAATTCCCTTCGTAGGCTGTTTTTTCTTTTGCTTATCCTTTGCCTGGCAGGATAAGTGAAGTCAAATATAATCAGAAATAGTCTCAAAGTGATTTTAGGCATTTTGGAACTTCTTATTGTTTAACACGGTCAGACGGATATTCAATGTATTGTTAAAAAAATGAATTTTGGTGACCAGATTGAAAATCAACCTGGAGAGGGATTTCCTTTAATTTCTGCTCCAACTGAACATCATCCAGAAGCAAAGAAACAACATCCTCAGGAGCTAAAAGATCACCACCAACAGAACCACCTGTCATGACAAGGTTCTGTACAGTACTTTTCTGACTCGCTCTGAGAAGAATCTTCTCTTCAACTGTCTCTTTACATATAAGTCGGTAAACAGTAACCTACAAGTTTTAAAATACATTTGAAGTTAGTTTTGAATCAAAACAATAAGTTAAGCATTTAGAAACTCAAAAGGAGTACTGTGTCTACTACGCAAGCAGAAATGTGCGAGATTCAGAGTAGAAGGAAAGCAAGGAGGAGAAGCCACGGTTCCAGATAAGCATTTAGAAACTCAAAAGGAGTACTGTGTCTACTACGCAAGCATAAATGTGCAAGATTCAGAGAGGAAGGAAAGCAAGGAGGAGAAGCCACGGTTCCAGATGAGACCATTTTCTAAGATCCCAGCAATTCATGGAACATGGCATCCATAGAACAAGTAAAAGATGTGTGCACACGGGGAGGGAGATAGATGGAACTAACATCTTTTGTCTGACCCAAACGATGAGCTCTGTCCATTGCCTGTAGATCCAATGTTGGATTCCAATCACTCTCATAAAATATGACTGTATCAGCAGCGGTCAAGTTGATACCCAATCCACCAGCTCTCGTACTCAGTAAAAACACAAAAATATCAGGCCTACAACAAATCAATTAAATTTATCATAAACAACTGTATATATAAGTAGAATTTAGTAGTCTAACCAGAGTAGAGTATACCTATGCTGGAAGTCTCTAACCATGTCTCTGCGATCTTGAATAGTAGATGATCCATCAAGTCTAAAATACCTATATTTTCTGTAATTCATATAGTCCTGAAAGTAGGATTAAATCACCTGTCAGCATTTTTTTTTTTTTTTTTTAAAAATGTCATAAAAGTTTAAGTCCAGGAGCCAAGACAAATCCAACAACTATGTTGATGTGTAATAGATCCTCAACATGGTAGGAATGCTTCCCCTTTCAAATCACAGACCATAACCCAGCCCCAGAACCCAATAAAAATCACACAAACTCATTTAGTTGCTTTAACAACTTGTGTGTGCGTGCGCATGTGTATAGTGAGAACAACTTACATTTTAATAAATTCCAGAACAATAAATCTTAATCAAACAACCATACATGGATGGTCAACATTAAAATTTGCTTAGTTGCCACATAGCCACTTAAAAAAGGCACATGCATTCATCTTTTAATCTTGACCATTCAAATAAGATCTAATGCTCAAGATTCATTGTTTTCACATTCTTAAAATACAAATTGTTTTCACCTGATAGGATCCCTGTATATATATATATATATATATATAAAATTCAAGTTCCAGGTATCCTCAGCTGATTTCATGTAACCATTACATTGAAGGGACATGAACTTGCACATCAAGGGGCTCTTTAAACACATCAGAAACATAAAACCAGGGATTTTTCTATATATCCAATATCAAAAGGTTTAACATTGTGACAAGAAAGGTTCAAGAATACCTCCAAAATATTCAGCATCTTAGTCATCTGAGCAAACAAGAGAACACGATGATTTTCTGCCCTTAAGCGTTTCAATAATATATCAAGTGTTTGAAGCTTCCCAGAGTCCTATATGAAAATTATGTAAAACAGAAATCAACCCAAGAAGAAAGTTGAGCATAGGGGGCACTCGATGAGAAAGAAAGGACGACAGAAATAAAAAACAACACTCACAGTGAGCAGCTTTGCTGGGTCAAAATTCCGCATAGGGGGAGAGGACCCAAAAATACTGTGTGTTAACTGAAGAGCAGGCTGAGAAACAGGTAGCTCAGAATCTATCTCTTCAATTAAATGATGGCGAGTACAATCTGGCATTCTAGGCCCATTACAGTCAGATGTACGTGCAAACCCCACAAACAATCTCTTAACCCAAGGATCATGTAATTCTTCAATCATTTTATAGTAGAAATTTCTATCTGAGCAGTGAGCACCAATCTATAAAGATGAAAAGCAGCAGCATGGGTCAATAATTGTCATTTTTTTAAAAATATAGGCAACTTATTTCGATAATTTAAACTGAAGACTAAACAATGAAAAAACATAACATACTGGGGGAGCTCTACTCCGTGGGATATATGTGTATGCTGAGTGAAGAAGCCTCCAATTTGATAAAAGCCTGTCCTCATGTGAGACGACTAAGCCCTCGAAAGGAGCATAGTTGGGCCCAGTTGGCAATCTTCTTTGTAGAAATTTAGTCTCAGATCTCGATGGCACCAATAACATCCGAGTGACAGTTCTCACTTTTCCTTGCTCGAGGTAACTACATTCAGGATCATCATGGTCTCCATAAGAAAGTCTACAACTTCATCAATGAATTTTTGTTCCCATCTCATCATAGAAAATAATAGTCGCTCCATAAAAGAGCCAGTAGCCAGAAATGTCACCTCTTGCGGAGACAAATCCATCAAATGAGTGAAACCGAAGTTTCCACTTTTAACATACATATCATCTGAGAAAACAGATCGGTAAATAGTTTCTGGTCTAAAAATATTAAAATTTTTCTGAAAAGATTCTTTGCTGACACCATGACCAACAGCTGAACTCAGAGTTTCAGAACTTTGCAAAATTTCTCGATAGACAAGTTTTGGTATCTGAAAAAAATGTGGCAAAATAACAAAAACAGTAAGAAAAGAACTTAAAGAAGGCATCACTAATATAATAAAGAAGAGACAACTAATTACTAGGGAAGAAGAGGAAAACCTTTACAAAAAAACAATAATTTAAAACAGTTAAATAAATATCACAATAATTAGATAAACGGTAGTATTTTATTATGTTCACTCATGCTAACTTTTAAAACATTATTTCTCTCTTAATTTAAGATTTGTGCTTTTTATGCTAACTTCATACTAATTTTATTTAATGGACATTAGCCATGTCATGCCATGTCCAATGATTTTTAAAATTTGTCGTATATTGTACCCATGTCCCATGTCGTATCCATGCTTCCTAGCCCAAATATCTTACCATATTTTCCTTCCAAACACAGTTGAAAGAAAAGGGAAAGAAAAATAAGAAATAATATTGAAGTTAAATCCTAAAGTTCAACTAGCCTTCACTATCTAGCAAAACATAGAAGCCTCGTGTGCAATTGCTTTTCTGACAATTCTTCCACAAGTCTAAAAACAGCTGCGCTTTGGATCTGAACCAATTATCTGACCATCAAAGTTACCAACTCAACAGCTAACGACATATATAACAAATCCAGAACTTTGCTAAAACGTAAGAAACCATTGCAACAGGGTCCTGACTACTGAAAAAACTTGCATTACTTTATTCGAAAACCAGTCCTCATTCATGGAATGAATTTGTTTTGACTACACTATGAAGAGTCCAAGGATAGTTTAGAAAGTGCAAAATATATAATGCAAATATTTCCTAGATGTGTGATTCTGATTGGAATGAGAGACCCAGTTAGAGAATAACCAATGGAGATGTGTTTGCAACATCTGTGGTTTATTCTATTATGTAAACCCCATGTTTAATATAATGACACCAAATACACTGTGATATAACATTTTGTTTTTGCTTCTAACTTAAGAGAACATTAAAAAAAGGATGGGACAAGGAAGAGAGAACAATAAAATCGAATTATTTGATACAGTACATAAGGCACGAGGAAATACCTCGTATGATATGGGGTTGTGACCTCCAGAATAATATACATCCTCCAACTCCCCAAACGGAGGAGGTGGAAGGGAATTCGGAATCATTCCAAAGTAAAGGTACGTGGTTCCCTCACTCCTTTCAAACAACTCTGGATGATTGCAAACCTACCATATTTAAAGAGCAATTTTTGTTATGAGCAATCTTGGTGGGAAGAAAAAGCACATCATACAATTGAAATATAACAATCAATAATCCAAAATGAACCAATTCATACAAAATTTATACTACTAAAAAAAACAGAGAGAGAGAAGAAAGCCTGAATAATATGGATTGTCTACCTTCCTTAGTTGAATAACAATGTTCATTAAATTCAGAATTCTCTTCTCATTGAGCTGCCCACGATTACTATCAAATAATTCTGCAAGTGATATCTTGTTCTTAATTGCTTGATAGAAAGCCTGCTGCCGAGAGCTCAACTTGCAATGCACTGTAACCTCAGTTTTTGTAGTCAGCTCAGAAACTACATCTTTTTTAACACGTCGCAGCATGAAAGGCTTTAGAATTGAATGCTGTTAGAAGAGTAACCAAAATATAAGTCAAAAAGTTTAAAAAGATAAAAATTATAGCAAGTTTGACAAAAAGCTGCAACAATAACCAATAATAAATATAAGAGTCAAAGATTTATCAAAAATAACTCAATGTGATGGAAACTCCTTTTCTATTACAGAAATCTGGGGATTCAACCCAGAATTTGCAGAAAGGGTAACGGAAAATAACAAACGAAAAAGATAGCAACAACTAGACAAGCTTCCTCCCACTCCCAATCCTCTATGGAATTCTTGCTGCCTCTCTCTTCTCCACCCCTCTCTTATCCTAAGAGCCTAACAAAACATCCCACTCTCTTTTCGCGGTTACATTCTCAGAGTCAGTCATCCCTTATTTTCTCTCCCATCCCTCATATTCCTCACATGGTTCCTGCATGGTCCAGCATAGAGATATCTAAGACAGTATAACACATGCTATTGTTACTTCTTTTCTTTTGGTTAAAGACGTCCTATTGTTACTTTAATCATTGTATTCCTGTTGCAACACAAGGTATAAGTTTATGCATATGTTGTGAATGTGACAAGTATAAAAAATGTAACATCCAGCAAAAGGCAAAAAGATAATGAATGCCGCCAACAATTTCCACGAATGTGAAATCCAAAGCAACCACTCATTTCAAAACAAAGGCCTAAATAATATATGCCAGAAAACTTCTAATTAAGGAAACTTATAATACAATGTAATAATACATGGGAACCGTCTCCCTACAACTAATATCAAACAGGAAGGACAAACTTACTAATCGATTAAGTTGGTGCTCATTCAAAGTACCCCCATGTTCTGCATGGTTCTCAATCCTGGCATGTGATAGGTCATAAAAGACAGTTAGATCCTAGTTTAATGGGCTAAAATGTCCAAGGACTTATAAGGAATACATACCCTCTTGAAAACCACTCATTAAACTGCTCGTGGCTGTCAAATAAAGTTGGCATAATGAAGTGCAGCAGAGCCCACAATTCTGCCATATTATTCTGAATAGGTGTACCAGTCAACAGTAGGCGATTCCGGCAATTAAAGCTGAGGAGCGTCTTCCATCTTATACTGTCAGATAAAAGAGAATTTTAAAAAGGGCAGCAATCACAAACACAGATGTTAATATCACTTCAAATATTTCATTAACCACACAATTAACAAGTATACACAAAATTATACAAAATTCAATCTTTTAAAATGTAACACAAAATAATTAATCACAGTTTTCCTAAAAGAAAAAACAAATCGACTGGAACAATGACCAATTAAGAATAAATGACGTTCATTTATACAACCCAGAGACATATATCACAGCAAACCTGTTTGAGCTTTTGATTGCCTGGGCTTCATCTAAAACCATGTACTGCCATTTCACGCGACGAAAATACTTCTCGTCAGATACTAATAGCTGGTAGCTTGTAATGAGAATGTGGAATTTAGCTTCCCTGGTAAACAAGATCGTAAGACAACAGTAATTAGAGGGATGAAAATCAAAGACCAAAAAATATAAATTGAAAATACAATTAACTAATGGTGGCTGAGGACCAAAATATTGTATTAAGCTGACAATTCCAAAGGATAGAAATCAAGATTACTCTATGCAGATGAATAATGCATTAACATTGACCAAACATCTTAAATAAGGTTATAAATCAAGATTGGCTCTCTATGCAGCTGAGGGCCAAAATATTGTATTAACTTCACAATTCCAAGGCAAAATATTGTATTAACTTCACAATTCCAAATGTTAAGATAGCTCTACACGCAGATGAATAAAAAGCTTTAGCTGACCAAAGTCCAAACATCTATAATAGGGCTAGAACTTAGAAATCAAGACAAATTGCAAATAGAATTTACTATAACAGCTGTGGGCCACAACATTGCATTAACCTCACAATTACAAAGGTTATAAATAAAGATTACTCTGTGCAGATGAACAATGCATTAACATCGACCAAAGTCACCAAACATCTATAATAGGATTAGCAATCAAGATAAGTTGCAAATAGAATTTACTAATGGCAGATGAGGGCAACAATATTGTGTTAACCTCACAATTCCAAGGTTTGAAATCAAGAATACTCTATTCAGATGAACAATGCATTAACATTGACAAAATATCTATAATAAGGATTCCCCCGTCTGGCATCCATTGTTAACTTTCTTAAAAACACAGTATGTCACATTGAGAAAAGGCTCGGTCGCTGCTGCTGCTGCAGTCATGAATTAGAATCTGAATCCATTATACTTCAGATTTTTTCCACCTTTTTTTTAACAAGTTTGCCTTACTAAATGTATGTCATTACACATCAATTCATTCAAAAAATTTAGAGAAGATCGAAAGTTAACCTGTAAATTATCATCATCTTCCATTTCCTTCATAAATCAATTTCAGAAGGAAAGAATTATTTTGACAATTTTGTTCTACAAATATAAAAGCACATTGAAATATCTTTCTAGAGTTACAGTTGGCACCATTGAAAAAATAAGTCCACTTTTCACAAACATCTACCCCATTGCCATTTACAAAGACCGTTATTGCCACCTGTTTTATAAGGTTGAAGAAAATGCATAAGAAATTAACATTACCGGCGATAAAGATCCTTAGGGTTAATACTTTTCCTAAGCACTGTCCGCTCTGAAAGCCCACCCCAATAAGGAAGCCTTTTCAGTCCAGGGCAGAAGCGCTCAAGTTCCTCGTTCCAATTGTTTAATACAGAGGCAGGTGCAACAACCAAAAATGGTCCCCATATGTTTTTCTCCTGCATGGGACTAACAGGTTACAACAAAGTCACAAAAATGTCCAAAAACATCAGAATCAATAGCTACCTCGGCTAAATGGGCTAAAAAAGCCATAGCTTGAATGGTCTTTCCAAGTCCCATCTCATCAGCAAGTATACCATTTAAACCCTGAAAGATACCAAAAGCCTTCAAATTTACAACCAAAAGAAATAACAAAATAACATCATTGAGACTTTACATAGGCTTGCTCAACAACCTGCTCATAACAATTAACTAGCCACTGAAGACCTTTTAGCTGATACCCTTTGAGACAACCTTTAAATAATTCTGGTGTCCGAACCGTGGATGCCACTGGCATGGTTGAGCTGCAATATAACAATACAAATACTTAATTAGAACAAACACAATATTTCTTATCTAACATTCTCGACACTGACTAGATGAAAATTACCATAAACTTGAAATGTAAATTTACGGATGTCAATGTAGTTTAGATACGTGCATTCGCGTGCAAAAAATAACGAGATAGAGGGGCTCACGGGGTTTGCAAATCAATATTACTTGCTCCAGCAACTTCTGGTGGAAGTGAATCAGTTTCACCAACCTGACGCAGCCTCAAGCATTCATTGTCAAAAGCATTTGTCAACATTTTCTGCTTAGAGACTGCTTCTTGAGCAGCCTTCAAAGCTTCCTTCTTCAATTCAGCCTCTTCAGGATCCTCATTAGGCCCAGCATCTGAAGAGTCCCCCAGTGCATCTTGATCATTTGTATTTTCATCTACCATGGGTAAAGCTTCTGAAGATAGTAAGTTTGACTTGTTCTGCATAAAGTGACTGTACAACTCGGTTTGTTGTATAAGAAAATTAAGTCGTTGCTGCTGCCTCTTTGCTTCCCGAAGCTCCTGTTCACGCCTCAAATTTTCAGCAGCTTCCTTCTCCTCTCTTTTCCTCACTTCTGCCTGCAAGGAATGAAATTCAAATATTACAGCATATTCAAGCCTAATGTACAAGTAAAATTTATGACTGCATGACAATATTCATATTCAAAAGATAATTCCAAGTAAAGATTGTCAGATTTGCATGTCTTCCAAATAGGCCACACAATTTCCGTCAGACCCAATAAAGTGACGTGATAACTAATAAAAAAAATCGCAATTCTTCTCATCTGAATCTCAAGAATCACTTAAATTGAACAGATCAGGCTCCGTAAATACCATGGTTTAAATAAGTGCACAATACCAACCAAATCAATCATTACTCAGTACATTTAAAGACCTGTGACACCATTTCAGCAATCTCATTGATCTTGGAGATTACCAGACTATTATCCATCAGATAAACACGCATCAAGGATATAGATGCACACATGAGCAAGTCAACAAAACCTATTATAAATTATCATGCATGAAACTTGTTTTCAAAAGTAAAGATGGAGCCTAGGGAAGAGTTTGCAGCCATCATGTTCTGCTAAACTTCACCATAATCAAATACAATTACACAAGATTGCTTCTTGAAATACAATGTCTTTCAGAGTTCATCAGTTCAATAATCAGAACCATAAAATCAATAAACTTCAGCAAGGAATTAGAAAGTACCATCTCCTTATCTATTCGTTTCCAGAACAGCAACATGTCTCTAGCTAGTTTCCGGGTGCGCATACCAGCAGTCTTTGTCCATTTAAGCGATCTACTAACTTTCAATTTAACCTGAAAAAAAAAATTAGATCCCAAAAGAGCAAATTCAAAATACAAAACCAACCATCAAAAGCTTTAGACTAGACAGCGAGGTTAGATACCACAAATCAATGCGAAATATAAAAGATAAAAAAATGTATTAAGGGGGAAAACAGGGCATGCCTCTCTTTGACAGATCTCTGAGACCCTCTTGGCATCAATGAGTTGTTTTCGATGAAAAGTAGTGAAGTTCCTATGATGCTTAGGTATGTCTCTTCTTACAATATTCACCCAAATCTTTCCAATTCTTTCCATTTCCTCCTTCTCTATCAAAGCAGGGTCTTTCTTTATCTTTTGCTTCTTAGGTAGGCTTCGCTCAATGATCTGAGCAGTAAAAAAACAAGGATAAATAAAAAAATGGAGTAGTGATAAAAGAGAAAAGTCTCTTGCCATATTAACAGATAGGTACCTCATAGGTGTCACCTTTCTCCAAAACCTTCACATAATAAACCTGCAATACACCACCCTCGGACAAAATAAATCGCTTTATGCTTCCAGCTGCCCCCTCCGGAATGGAGGAACTCAAATCAACATCAGATACTTTCAGACTGAAATTATAAGCCGAATTAGAAGCTGACATGACCTTTAGTCGTTCCTGAAGTGATTCATATTGGGATATGGTTTCCCCCATTCCTGCTCGGTTTCTACCAACCCTTTTACCGGATGCCATCATTTCAGCCAAGGAGCCCAAATCCAAAGTACCCTTTAAGTAAGAATCCTCAACATGGATATCCAGGAAGGTTGGAAGGTTTAGTGTTGCTGCCAACTTATCATAAATTGGAGGAATCTTGTAAGTGATACCATCCCCAATATCCAAAGAAGCAGGTTCATAGTTAATCCTGTAAGGAGTTTACAAAAGGTAAGGTCATTTGTAACATAATTACATAAACAATGATTCATCATTCAAATACTCGAACACCATAAAGGCAACCAAGCAGAAAAGTAACCTATCAGTGGCATATTGCTGCATGAAATCAGCATCACGGTAATTTCCCACTTTCTGAGAATTGGAATCGTTCATCCATTCAGATGTAGTCTCAGCAGCATGTAATCCTCCCCTGCGCTCAATCCCAGACTTGCGAGCTTTTGAGCCTGTGTTACTTTTGAGAAGTGGAACAGCAACCTGATTTTGGGCAGGACTAGAAGAGGTATCCTTAAACCTCCTCTTGTATTTCTGAATATGCTCTCCGAGCATTGATCGATATCGCTCTTCGTTCATGTGTTTCCCGTAAAAACTGCTCTTTTCTTCGTTGTCACTGTTTTGGGACCGCCTCCTCTTCTTCAACAAATTCACTTCTCTTCCACGCATATTCCCATTACTGTGATTTGCAATCGCCCCACCTATTACACAAGCATCCCAAAGATACAGAGTAAACTTATATAAAAGTCAAAGCTAACACCAAAAATCACCCACCAGCCAAAGAGTTATCTTTATGATAGAATCATCATTCACAATCATAGAAGTCCAAGTTGGCATGAGGGTGCATTTGGAAGAGCTTATAGAGAGCTTATTTGAACTTATGAGAATAGCTTACGAACATAAATGTATGCAAATAGTTTATGATTTCCTATAAGCTCTTTTTAGCTTATTTGAAAATAACTTATTGAATAAGCACTTAATTAAGTTGTTTACCCAAAGGCACCCTAGACTCTCAAAGCCTTAAACCCTAAACTTATATAAGAGTCTCTCAAGATAAAAATCAGTATAAACAACAATCCAAAAAATACAAAAAAACAAAAGACAAAAACAATTGAGTAATGCCTACCTTGGCTATTTCTGCTCTCATCCTGACTACTATTCCCATAATAATCAAAATCATCATCTTGTTCTGGAAGTTGAAAGTTCATCAAAGACTACAAAACAATGCAATCAGAAAACAAACCAAAAAAATCAACAACCGTAACAAATTCCTTGAAATTAAATTTTTTTTTCCCGAAAAAACTTAAACAGCTAAACAGCAATTCAAATCAATTCTACAAGCCAATCATATACGAAACTCCCCCGAAGAAAAACGAATTGAAGAAAAGATGAAAGGCATGCAGAATCTCAAGTTTGATACAGCAACATGCAGAACCACAAAAATTAACAAAATTTGGGGAACCGTACCTCGAGATTGAAAAGAGTGGCGTAGGAGAGCGAATCGTTGGGTTTGGTTCTGTGATCCATGTGCTGTGACGCCACTACAATGCAAAAGAAGGAACCCTAATTCTTTGAAGAAGCATGAAGGAAGATACGAAGAAGAAGGAAAGGAAGAAGAACCCTAACCCTAAGAGGAATTGGGAGAAAGAGAAGAAGAAGGGAAGAGAGTGGTGCGTAGGATAAGGTGGGGGAGCGAGGAGAGAGAGAAAAAGGATCGTAGACGAAGGCGGTGTAGGGAAGCATTGAGGAGCGCTAACGTGCACGGGGTGGGTGACAATAACGTTAACGTGCGCTACCGTGTGTATTACCATTTTGATGGTCATGCTCATCATAGTGGGACTTTGGAGGAATTTGCCGTATATCTGATACAAAGAGCGCGGGAAGAGATAGAAAGAGATTAAGATGTTATGTTAGTTAGAAATTAGAAAGAAAGGGAAATTGTAATTAAAAAATTAAATAAATTATATTTTAAAAATCATGATAATCAGGTTATCCGGGGCAGGGAGTAACTTTAAAAGAGCTACTCTAAATCTTTACCTTATTATAATCTAATAGTTTACCTTTTAAAAAAATAGTTTACATTAATTCATTAAAAAAAAATAGCAATTACGGGATCTGGATTCCTTGTCGCCAGAGAATATAATTGTCAAGAATTTATTGAGTCATTTTTGCATTAACTTATTTTTCAAACATAAAAAATAATGTCTGACTAGATATTCTTACGATCAATTTTTGAATGCAGATAATTCATTTCCAGAATCACATTACACATTTTAAAAGTTTCAAAACCCCTTAGGCCGATGGGATAAATTCGGCTTCTTGCTAATAATTATCTATCATAGATTATATTAATTAAACTTAAATATTTTTTTTTTCATAGGCCATTAAACTTAAATATTAAATTAGAGCACATATACTTTAGGCCTTATTTGGATTGGTCAAGCGAATTGGAATAAAGCAAAATGAAATAAAATCTTAATAAATTTCATTAATTATATTGCTCAGATTAAGATGGAATGGAATAAATAAATGGGTAGACAAGGAATGAAGAAAACTACACAATCACAACCTCACCAAGAATACATGAATCATGGATGAGTTCATAGGTTGGATTGTACCGGATTTAGTTTAACAAATTGCCCTGATATTAGTTTAATTTTTTGGGTCTAAAATCATAACTCTAATGACTAAGTAAGTATGAAGAGTTTAATTGCTGTATACTGTCAGTGTAAAGTTTTTTACACTATCAACCAATCAAAAATCGTGGTTTGAATGACTTTTAAGGTGATTAGGATAAGAGTCAAAAGATTTTTAATGATTTATCAATTTTTAATTGGTTAACATTGTAAAAGATCTTTACACTGTCAGTGTATATCAATCTAAATCCAAGTATGAATCATAGTTCTAATACTTTAAAATGAATCCAATATTTTAACAATTTGTATAAATTTGGATATTAGACATAATTAAGTCATAAAATTTTTAAAGTGGAAAACTAAAACTAAAAATATTATACATTACATATTTTAAAATAAAACGGAACGAAATTAATCAAAGCTATGTATATTGATTAGAAAAGAACTAGATTTTTTTTTTTTTGACGCAAGAAAAGAACTAGATTTAAATATCATCAAAATCGGATTTGAATCATCTATTCTCAATGACCATAATAACATAAAAGAGTCATCAGTTACATGAGAGGCAGAGATACAAATTTTATTATAAAATAAAAATAATATTGGTGTACAAGTCATCGGTATAACTATATCGCATATAGTTTCATAAAAAAAAAACTAGATCGCATATAGGAATTATGTATTTATTCATGGATATAAATAGATGGAGTTGTTTCGCTTATAAAAAAATAAAAAATAGATGGAGTTGTGAATCAAGAGATCTTCTCATATTTCACCTCAGACAAGGACGAACTCCCTAAAGCAATTTACTACCCAAAAAAAAAAAAAATCTATATCATCATATTTGACGGTGCCCTTGTACAACATCTGATTTGGGCCTTCATTTGTACATACAAATGGCTCTTACTTTATTGCCAAACTATAGAAGATTTTTCATAAATTTAATTAGACTCTTTTTTCTCCCCCGGAATATATAAGTAAACTTGTCTTCCATCAAGCTCCTGTGTTGGCCTTGCATTTACCTCATACCCCTATATAGAACAATTATAATTAAATTAGATAAATGCCTAAAGTTTTAGAAAAGAAATTCATGCTTCTTAAAATATAATCCTCAATATATTTTTGTTAGGCAACTTTAGGTGCTTTTTTTACTTACATGATGAACAGCTTCTTTCAAGGCCTTCACCTGTTCCACTGAGACTGTTCTTACCTGTAATAGATAAGCCATATAAGTTTAAAGGACGGTGTCTATTACAAATTAAAAGTTACTCTATATATGATAGTCAAGAAATTCATGTGTATAAGTATAGAACCTTTTTCAGTATTGTCCAAATAACACCTTCAGTGCATGGTGGAGTTGTAAGAGAACCAAGATATCTGTAATACTTTCTGCCTCCAAACTGGATGTCTCCTGGATTAACTATTCCTAAATTTATGTCCTTGTCTTTGAGTAATTTTATGCGGTTGAGCAGCTGCCAGAAAAGAATGAAGTCTAAACATTAAAATTTCTTTCAAAAAACATATTAAATGAATCACTCAGTCACAATACACGATCATTGCCAGCACCGAGTTTGATTCTCTTGGATTTTTTTTGTTTTTACCTTTTTATAACTCAACAGAAACTGTGTTTAAGCAATTAATAGAATTTAAGGACAGTCATTTAAGCAGTTAATATATATATATATATATATATATATATATAGTAGGTTGCTTCTAAAATTTGAGATTTACAGTATTACAGCAGGGGCAAAGATATCCTATATTCCTAGTATTCATATGGAGAGAACGATGTGGGATTTTGATTTTTTGAATAACATGTGGTCCTCTTGGAGAGAAAGAAAAACACAAATATTTTGAAATATAATTAGTGGACCCTACAATCATACGTGGTGTGTTCTTGTATAAGAAAAGTTGTCTTTTTCTCATCAAAATGATTACATCCTGTTTTTCCAAAATGGGAGAGTATCCATTTCCAACTATATGTCATTACATGTAAGTATTTGCACACATTCATTTGAACTCACGTAAGTAAATACAGAAGCAAAGAAACATAGCAAACCTTTGAAAGCAAGCGATCTGGCATGCCAATTTTATACCATATTCCAATTACAGCTATTTCTCCTTTAGAGTTTTGATGGACTGCATGGAGCTCCAAGTCAAACCTGGAAAATAAATAGAATAATTCTTTACATATATAGCATATATATATAACTTCTTGACCATTGCATCAAGCAGTAAAATTATAAGAAGGTAAAGGGAAAAGGTAAAGTCACTTTGATCCATTCAATGTGTGCTCGGAAGGTGTATGCCAATGACACTGCAACAAATTGTAGTAAGTTCCATTTATGTTAAGCTTCCCTGCATCCCCATTCCACTGAAGCTGTCAAAACATGAAGCACGAATAGGAAGTTAATTGAGCAAAGGTGTCAAGTCAATATTCACACATCAAAATCTGCACATCACTTTTAATTTATAGTTATACTGATCACCACCTACTACTACACATCCATTACCATCCTCAACAAATCACCAGTTCACCACATAATACTATATATTAAAATAGTGTGTAATATTTGGTGTGCAAATATTTTTTTCCTTCATAAGTATTGGAATGTGACTCCCAAAATTTTATCCCAATTGATGAGTTTCAGGTTAATAAGAGTTCGTTTACTTTATTTCTAGTTTATTAAAGATTGCAAAAATATCACATTATTTTCATTATGTTTTTAAATATTTGTACAACAAACAAACAGTAGTGAGAATGACATTTTGTCGTTAACGAAAATAAGAAACTGAAAAAAAGCAGATTGATAATGACTTACCATGATGTCATGACCCCTATTCTTTAAGACAGCAGGTGCTGGTTTGTAATCTTGTTGAAGTCTGCCTAGATGAGGAAACACCTGCACCCTTTTGTCTAGGAGATCAATAGGAGATTGCAATGTCCCATTCCCACAAACTTTCCATTCTGGGTTGATACGACCCCAGTTCTCTGGTCCTGTGCCACTTCCTTCAGTGTATGTATATTCCTCATCTGTTCACAAAAGGGAAAAACAAGGCCAAACTCAACAAAGAGAATGGAACTATGGAATGGAAGCATAAAGGATTGCAATTGTTATTTTATAACCATGATTTTTGGAATTGGACCTCTAGATAGAAAAAAAGAGCCTTAAACGTGTCAAGATATGTAGGGTTTGTCCCTTCTTTTTTTTTTTACTTTGTTTTTTATTCTACTTGTCATCTCATCATTGAAGAATAACCTCCCAAAAGCAAAGGATGTTAAAGATCAAGCATGATCATGTAATAGGTAAAGCTGTCAGAAATTGCAACATATTTGCATTCTCCAAATTCAAATGTCTTTAAATATGGGGAAAAAAAAGACTATCAAAATAGTAGGAAACATTGGTAAGAAAAGAGTTCGTGAATTGAGAAGAGCTAGTGTTATGGTGACTATTAAAGGAAGTTGTGAATAGTATATGAGGAATATACTTAGGATATGGTAAAGATTTTTTACACTAACGATCAATCATAAATTATCATATCATTAAAAATATTGAATCTTATTATATCGGTTGATATGGTAAAAACTTTACATGACACTCATATATTTGTGTATGAATATTAGTAACAGAAATGAAATATAAAGCATCTTCTTTTGCTATTTACTTTTTCAAAGGAATTTATGAAAGATTAACAGGCGTAAATATGCTTACTTTATTTCAAAATGTGACCAAGAAGGCCAGGGTAATAATAAACCAAAGGAATTGAAAAAAATACTGTAAAGAAGAAAAAAAATGACTGTAGAGCCCTGTTAACTGCTATGTCATATTAAGTGAATTCATGTCTGTATGCAAAAGGATAGAGTTCAAAACTGTGTCAGAGATTACCAAATATATATTTGATTCATATCTGCATTAACCAGTATTGCACTTGGCGTTTGACACATATCTTATCTTAAATAAAAATATTCAATAAAAGAATCACAGAAATAGGTGTCAAATTAAGATCTTCAATCACAAGAAACAATTCCAATTAAGCAGGTGATTATCCATCAGGTCAGAAACAAAGTTTATATGTGAATACGTAAAGATAATAATCTGCACTATTAAATCTAAAGTTGGAAAGAATATAAAAATACCTTTCTAGAACAAATTTTATCTAGAAAACAATGATCAAGATTTGTAGCCTTAAGATTGGGAGGAAGAAAACTCACAAAACATGTTTGTGAGGAGGACCATCAAGAATTAATCAAGACATCACATAATATCCTTATTTCTATCAATTGAACATAATATGTATAACAACATTAATCTGACATTGTAGCTAAAATTTTTGTTAACATACAAAATTGAAAAAACGAAAAAAAGGGCAATTGGGTCATTATTATATATATATATACCAGCTTTAGAATGATCAGAAGCTGTTGTGAGGAAGGAAGAGGCAGAGAGAATGAGCACCAAGAGGACCAGAGAGAAGAAGTTGGTGGGAAGGGTCATGGTTCTTTGACTATCCTGTTGGTCTCAAGTTTGGGAATGGGGATTGAAAGTGGTCACGAAGAGGCACAGCCATTGCATGTATATATATATATATAGTGACTCTTGTGTGTTTGGTGCTTTAGGAATTTTAGAGTGCTTACCCCATATAACCATGTTCTATTAATTTGAAGGCTGTAGTTCAAGCATGCCTTCAAATCTTCCTACTTTCACGTACAGGTTTTCATGAGGAACGCAGATAGCCAAAAGGTTCATAATTATTTGGTATTTGGTTATATTAATAGGTTATATTAATAATGTACTATTTTTATGGCAGAAGAGGAATAGATTTATGTTAATTAATTTACACACAAAAAATGTCTATTTATATCTAACCGTTAGAGAATGAATCCCTAAAAGGGTGAAAAGAGATTAGAAGGTTCATGGCCTACGTACCAACTTAGTCCTAATTAATAACCTAACTTATTTATTACATCATAATGTTACGAGCTTAGACTCTCTCTAGCGGGTTAACAAAGAAATTAAAATTTATAGATATGTTAGTATTGGGAGTCTTTATATGCATATGATCCAGATAAATTAATTAATGCATGCATACATGCAAAGGTTGAAATTTTGACGAAAAAAAATAGAAATAAGAGTTGTTGAAGAGGATCAAAGTCTGTCTTATTATACAACATTTTTTTGAACAAAAATCAGAATGGAGAACCCTTGATATAGGGGGAGAAAAAGTGAGGGTGGAAAAGAAAATTAAAACTAAGGGTGAAGGTTAAACATCTATGAAGTTTGTACATGACCTTTTCAATGTAAATATAATTTCATTAAATAGCATTACATTTTAAAACGTATGTTTAACTTAATAGACTGGCTTGTTTTATTTATTTTTTTATACTTAGAAAATTGTAATATTGATGTAAACATTAATTGTATACTATATTTACACACAATAATTTAAATATATGTTTATGCCTATTCATAACCTGAAAAGGTTTAACTTATCAATCTATGTTTCGTAAAATAGCAGATAAAAGTTATTAGGAATTTAATTTTTATGCACGGTCAATCTAAATGATTTTTACACTGACATTCAATAATATTTTGACAAATCAGCATTATTATAATTTTTCTCTCTTAGTTATTTAAATAAAATCACACATGTCAAAATATTAGCGGCTGTCAGTGTAAAACTCTTTATACTAGTTCATCCTTAAAATAGACCTTACTTAATTGCAGTCTTGCAGGCAAAATTTAACCAAATTGGCAAATTCCATTGCTAATTATGTTATTTTCTCATGCTTGCTTTTCTGATTCTTACACTAAGAATGTTTTTCTCTACTTTTCTTCTGTCCGATGCAAGGTATGGTAGATATTGTCCTTGCAAGGGTTGACGAATTAAAATATGTCATAACACTGACTTTGTTTAAAGTTGAGAAATAACACTTACCTTTATAAGGTTACAAAGGGTTAAATTAAGATTTTAGTTATTTAACACTGTTATAATATGTTGAGATGATAAACAGTTAAATGATGTGATATATTTTTATTTCATGTCAAATATCAAATATGCATAATAATCTATGTCACATTTCATCTTCCCCCCCCACATAATTAATCTTCTTCCTTGTCACCTAAGGATGAAAATGTTGATGTTGGGCCGCATAACAGTGCAAAAAGTTTGGTGGACGTTAGAGGAGAGAATAAAATATCAAGGATGAGATGAATAAACATTAGGGTAATAGGCAGGGGCAGAGCCATGACTTTTTTTTTAATGGGGGCCAAAACCAAAGAACTTATATCGTTTTTTTTTTTTGACAAAAAATAACTTATATCTTATAAATAAAGAAAAGTTTAAATACTTAGCACCCAAAAAAAAAAATTTAAATACTGTAATAAAATAAAGAGATATTCCAATAAAGTCTAAAATGAAAATATCTAAAGCACAAAATGCAATTTAACAAGTTATAAGGATTATTCCAGTAAAATCTAAGATAAAAACATCAGAAATAAAAAGTGCAATTTTTTTCCTAACAAGCTCAAAAGATTGTACATAAATTTTGTCTAATAATCAATTATTGATAAAAAAAATTCATAAAAAAATTGGACAAAAGATGATTTTTTTTAATTATTTTTATATATAAAAATTGTAAATATGAAAATACACATAGACATAAAAGAAGTGGATATCACCAAAAGGCTACTACATTTTCAATAAATAAACTATTTATAATATTAACATATTAAAATGAAAAGTACCATAAATTTTAATTAAATATACATAATAGTAAACAAAAGATAAAAATGTTGGGGGTGGCCATGGCATATGGAGGCCACCCCTTGCCTCCGCCCGTGGTAATAGGGTTACTTTTCTTAGAATGTAACTTTCTAAACTTCTAGCTAGCAACTTTCGAAAGATCGCCTAGCGCCGTTCTTTGATGGCTCACTGAATTGAGCACGTCTCCTCACTTTGTTATGCTTTGGGTATCCTGATCTGTTCCCTGGATATGGAGCGTCTTTGGTTCTGGTCATGGCTTGTCCTTGGACGTTTCTTAATCCAGATTCTCCTCCATCGAATCCACAGCGAAAATATTTTGCTCACGCTTTGAATGGTTCGTTTGACATTCCAGTTAGTCAGCTTCCTCAGTCGTGCGTGAAGGGAGATTCTATCTCTATCAAAATATCTGATGATGAATATCAAAATGGTTTGGAATGTTGCAGAAACAACCTTCATGACCGCTTGTTGTTGTTGAAGGGTGACATCCCGGTAAAGATCTCCGACTTACGTGACAAACTTTCAAAACTATGGAAGCCTTTGGGTCAATGAAGAATGATTCTATTAGGTAAGAAATTCTATGAATTCAATTTTGCTTCTCAAAAAGATTTGATTATTGTCTTGGCTGTTGGGGCTTGGAACCTTCAACAAGGGCTGTTGTGTCTTTTTCAATGATCTCCAGATTTTATTCCTAATAATCAGAAACAATCTCATGCTCAATGCTGGATTAGAATTCATGACTTGCCGCAAGAATATTGGCGCTCGAAATTGTTATTTGAAATTGCAGGCGATTTAGGTACTCCAATAAGTTTGGATGAAGCTACCCGTACTCGGGCATATGGTCACTATGCTCGAGTTTTAGTGGATGTTGATCTAACAGGGAAGTTACTCAAGGAGATTATGGTTGAACGTGAAGGTTTTGCATTTTCTGTCGGTATCGAATATGAGAAGCTTCCTCCTTTTTGTTCTCATTGTAAATCAATTGCGCATTTGGCTTCGACTTATAAATTTGGCAAGGAGAACGCGATGCATAATGATCCGCATTTGGCGCGGAAGACTAAGCAAGCATATGTTCCTAAGGTTTTAGAGCGCAATCCAGTTGATGGCCAAATTGATACATCACTGGATGGAAATTTGAATGACAATGTTTCGGTTAAGGTTCCAGAGCAAAAATCAGTTGAAGACAGTGAATAGATCGATACATCTCCGGGTGAAAAATTGAATGACAATGATTCAGTTGAAACCATGTATGATGAGTCTCCCGACCATGTCTCAAATTCCATTTCACAGATCTTCTTTTGTTACAACTAATTCTAACTTTACAAACCAAGAATACTGTGACTCACATTCATGTTTCCGGGCTATCTGTGATTTAACAGTTAGTGATAAGAATCTTGAGACTCCTGATATTAATTCAAACCCTATGCATCCTAATGTTGCTCATGATATGAAGATACATGCTAAGTTTTTGGGAAATAAGGATGAGGATGACCTAGAAAATGACTCTCTCTCAACAGAGCAGTTGAATAATGATAATGCTACTGAAGTTGATTTTGATTTCCCGGTGGTTATGTCTAAGTCTCAGAAGTATAATCTGAGGAAGAATAGAACACATAATGTTAGATTTACGTTTTTTTTTTTTTGCATGGGTTTTTTGTTTATGTCCCCCATGATTTTGTTTTCTATTAATTATTTTTTTTAATAAATTATGGTGACATAGGATCACCTTGCTTTTAAAAAAAAAAAAACTAGCAGCTTTCGAATGCATGTAACATGCTTTTACCATTTGCAGCATGCATGTAATTCTCAATGATTCCTTCCTTGGTAAATGAGTTGAAGAAAACAACTTCTCTACTATCCCATTAGTGTGTGTCTGGATGAGGTATTTCAAAATTCCAAGGAATTTGAAATACAAGGCAATTGAATTGCTTTTATTTTGAAAATACTTTGTTTGGATAAAGTAATTCAAATACCTCCTATTTTAAATTATTTGTTTGAATAAAGCATTTCAATTACCTTTAATTATATATATATATATATATATATATATATATATATATATATATATATTCATTTAAAAAATTGGGATTTCAACTGTCCGGAGACCGGCGCCCTTGCAGGGTGTCAGGGGGCCGGCGCCCCTGCATCGGTTGTTCGGGGGCCGACGCTCGTAGGGTGTCCTGGGGCCGGCGCCCCCGCAGAAGGTATTCGGGGGCCAGACCCCGGTGGTCAGGGGGACCGGGCCGGGTCTAGGGAGTCTTGGGCTTGGCTTGGGTGGTTCGGGGGCCGTCATCAGTGGTAGATGGCACATGAGTAATCTATAAAATTCTGCATCTCCATGTATAAGCAGCCGATTGATCATGAATATGTTTGAAAGAGGTTATAAAGAGATATATATTTTTTTTAGCCAAATATTAATGTTAATATTAGTAAATGAGGTTTGAACCCTTAACTTCCTTACCACTCCACTCCTTAACTCTCATGTCCAAACCACCACACCAACCTTATAACCCCTATAAAGAGCTTATCTGGGCTTCATTCCACGAAGTTATGCTGCGACACCCTAACCTGGGGTCATCACATGGTTACCCGTTGCGAAAATAAAATCATAAATTCGCTGGTTGCTTTCGGAAAATATTAATTTCTCAACGCTTATCCTTTCAAAATATGGTGATAAATTTTTTCTTTCTGCGAAATACTTCAGAAAAAGATATATATACATCACAATTGTAGAATTACGTTATACTTACATACAAACCGAATTTATTCTTAAACCAAAACATTGCAACATATAAGCTTTTCTGAAATTGTTTTTCATACACCTTACAAGGTGTTTCAAACCATTTATAACAACTTTCCAAAAATACCCAACCCAAAGAAAATCCTAAGCTGGTCGCCTTACAAGACATCTACTAGAAAGACCCCGTGGTCATTCCCACACTCTAACATCTCTTCAAACATCAGGACCAAAGTTCCCGAGTGAAGCTAAGGACTTTTCTGCACCATCTACTTTCGTGTACCAAGACACAAAAGCCAAACCAGAAAACCTGATATATTATAAGGGTGAGATGCCAATATATGAGTTTATAACGATAATCACATGCACCACATATTCAAGTAGCACATAGTCATACATAACCATAACAACATAAGATTCTCATAACTAAACAAGTAGTTTATCACTGGGTCTCATACCCGATCATCGTCATTTTTAAAAATATGCATGACACTTCAACATTCATCGTCTAACATTCACACCTAATCTCCGGAGATCCCAACGTCTTCAAAATGAGTTGATCAAGCTCGATACATCGTCTCATTGGCTAGCTAAGCACAACAATAATACATCGTCTCATTGTCCATTTAAGTACAATGATATATATATCGTCTCATTGTTCATTTAAGCATAATGATACATATACATCGTCTCATTGTCCATCTAAGCACAATGATATGTACATCGTCTCATTGTCCACTCAAGCACAATGATACATATACACCGTCTCATTATCCATTCCAGCATAATGATATATACATCGTCTCGTTATACATTCTAGCATAATGATATATACACCGTCTCATTATCCATTCAAGCATAATGATACACATACATCGTCTCATTATACATTCAAGTATAATGATATACCGTCACATGATACCTTTTCCATTAAGGTCTCATGTTAAACAACGTCGGGCACGTCTGCCGTAAATGCAAATGTAAAACATTTTGTCCTCGTCATTTTATTTTCGTTCATTATATTCTTGTCGAAGAACAAAATGACTTACGACTATTCACCATCTTCAACGTCTTAAAATTCTCATCGTCTCATCATTTTCAACGTCTTCAAATTCTCATCGTCTCATCATTTTCAAAATTCTCATCGTCTCATCATTTTCAACGTCTTCAAATTCTCATCGTCTCATCATTTTCAAAATTAACGTCTTAAAATTCTCATCGTCTCATCGTCTTCAAATTCTCATCGTCTCATCATTTTCAACGTCTTCAAATTCTCATCGTCTCATCATTTTCAACGTCTTAAAATTCTCACCGTCACACGGATCAAAGATCTTCGTGTTTTATTATAGAACACTAGTACCACGACGTCTCGGATACTAGGTTTATTTTTCAACGTGAACACCGTCTTTTGTTTGTGAAACACAATTCAAAACAAAATCTCCGCAACTTATCTAAGTTGATGGAATAACATCGTTAAGTAAAATTCGTTAATAGAAAATCATTTCTAATTGAAAATTCCTTTATAACATCATCGGTTACTAAAAATTTAGTTTTCAGAAAGGAGAGTCACTTGAGGCTCAAACTTGTTTAAAATACGTACTGCCGCTTTAGAAATACTTGCCATCGATACTTTTCCAAATTGCCGTCGTTTAGCCTTTTTCAAGACATTTAAGCCAAATATTAGCTTTTTCCACTCAAATCATTTTCTAAAATCATAATTAAGTTATTTTCAAAAATTAATTTCATAAAATAACTTTTTATAATATTCCGGAATTTCTTACGTAAAAATTAGCGGTACAAAAATAATTTCACGGTTACGTCCTCACTGTGACTCATAGTTCACTCTTACAGTGATAAATCATTAAAATAATGATATATTCCAATATTCCTTATTTTTCCCAAATAAATATTTTCCATAAACATTATATTCCAACATTTCCCATAAAACATTGAATATAATTTTATGCAGCTTATTAAAGCTTTTATCTGATTAATCGGTTATGCACTGACCACTGTCAGGCTTTACAAACAACATCCAACATCATCATCAAAACTATATTACCAAACAGATCATACATCACAACATCAAAATAGAACACTGCAGATAAACACTTATACGCAGATAAACCATCACAGATAAAAATAACACAACTTAAACAACTTAAACAAGCATTAACAGATAAATAATACAGACAACAACAAACAGCACATGATTATAGAAAAAACACCTCAGGTATTCTCCCCTTACCTCTTGAAGATTCAAGCTTTGGTTTCACGAACGGCTTTTCGATTCGAATTCGGTTTCCCCCGTGCAACTCAGGATAATCCACAAAGATTTATCCTTCAACAATTCACAACTCAACCAATCAAAATCAAACAAATATCATCACCTAAACACTTCATATAGGTCACGGCCCTAGGGTGATTTTGTGACTAAAAATCCTAAGATTGCTTAAGTCATTGGATTAATGATCCTAAGTACTTAAGTCTTTAAAACACATGATTAATAACAAAGATTGAAACAACACATTCCATTCCCTCAAGAACTCATTTTCAGCCTTCAAAGAAAATATGAGTTAGAGATTTTAGTTTGATATAAGACTTTGGATCCAACATATATATGATATAGAAAGTTGAAATCAATGATCACTTTATAAGAAAATGAACAAAATCTCCTTCCCCCACTTCATGAAGGTTTCGGCCAAGGAGGGTTAAATGGGGAGAAAAACTTTGTTTGCATCAATCTCTTGGATTATGGTAGTAGAGATGATAACTAACTCATAGAAATTGATTTCATATTTTTAGGATTTTTCTATGATTTTCTAGAGAATTTCAAACTTCTAGATCTAGAAATGGAAAAATATGATTCATGGCATAAACATGAGAACTACATGAAGATGAAATCTTAGATGATCAAGAAGATGAGCTTTTACCTCTTGAAAATTGAAGAAATGAAGAAAATGATCAACCTTCACTTAGTTGAAAACTGGACAGCTTGAGGGTGTGATGGTTTTGTGAGTGTATCTCACAATATACTCATCCAAAAATCACAAACTTTGTCTTGTTAGAAAGATAATAAGAAAAGAAACAACTTTGGTGTTGAAGGTTTCATTTGGTTCGGATCGTAACAGGGGTAAAAATAGGCTTCTTTCTGTTGTCTCGCATGGATCTGAGGATTCTAGGCAGTTTCTGTATTTTGGTCATAACTCTCAACATACTCATCCGTTTTTGATGATCTTTATCTCGTTGGAAAGAAGAGAGAAAGAGGAACAACTTTCATGTTGAGAGTTTTTCGAGTTTCATAACATACAAGGGTCAGAATTTCGGTGGAATTTCTGCTATCATGAACACGAAAGTGTGTTCTTAGAGGAAGAAGATGAAGTTGGAGAAGATGAAGAAGATTGTGGAAGAATGGAGAAGGATGTGGGGGATTCTTGCACTTATGGCAGCCAAGGAAAGGCTTGGGCCTTGTGCAAATGGGCTTGATGAAAATGGGCTTGAATTCAATTGTTTTGGCCCACCAAAATACTTAAGGCATAAACATAATCTAGGAAACTTTTATGATTTCAATTGGTTTCATGAAATTTAATCCATGGACAAAGAATTTGGGCCTCAAGGCCTCAGCCCTCTAATGGGTTTGGATCAAATATTCTGGCCCAATTCACTTAGAAAAGCATAGAAACTAACTTAGGGTCCAAAGTGCAATTAAGAGAAAGTTCAAGGACTTAAGTGCAAAATCCTTCAAATTCTAATCCTAACCTTGTAGAATCTTCTAGACTCAAAAGTGTGACTCATCCATATGAATCATCTCAAAATTCTAGGATAAACTCTTTATCCGCTCTTGGAAACTCCGTCGTTCGCTCCGTCGTTTACCCGATTGAAGATTCTGCCCGAATAAAATATTATGATTTCAAAGCTCATGCAATTTTTTCGAAACGTGGAAAAAGGACCGGGGTAAAATATAAAACCTAATGGTTTCGTTCGCAGATAAAAATTAGGTCTTCTGAGCAGTATAATTATACTGTCGGTGAAATTAGCAGACCGGGTTTCGCCTGACTTTTCAACCTAAATTTTAATCGTAGCTTTCTACAATCAAGTAGAGTATGAAGAAGGTTCCGGTTTAATTAAAATAATTTTCTAAGTCTCAGATAAATATATAAACGTATTTATATAAATTGCCGATATTAGAAAGTCCGAAAAATCGGGATGTTACATATGCGAACAATTATTAAAGTTTGTCTTTCAACCTTAATAATTACTTTTACATGTGTATAGTTCCTGTCCTATTTTTTATTTGGTTAAAAACGAATCCGTCTACTTTCCAGCAACATCTCTTAGTACAATATAGCATAGCTCTAAGTTAAATTGCTCGGCCGGCAAGCTAGCTTTAATTTTGAGATGACGCTCTGCTAGGGTTTACCTAGGGTTTGCATGGTGGAGATCATGGCCGTTTGTCCATGGTGCTTCCTGGCTCCACTGTCTCCTTCTTCTTCTCCTATACCCCCCGCGTCCCCTAAGAAGAATCTTGTCTCATCGACGTCTTCTTCGTCTCTACAGAGAAGAACTTTTGCAGAAGCTCTCAAGAATGTATGCGATATACCTCAAAGTCAATTACCTCGCCCATGTATTAAAGGGGATGAAGTCTTCATAAAAATTCCAGAAGATGAATATAAGGCTGGTCTTGAAGGCTGCAAAAATCATCTACATGGTCGCATGATCCTTGCAAAAGGTGATAATCCGATCAAAGCCGATGCCTTAAAAGCCAAGTTATCAGCGCTATGGTCTCCTCTTGGACCATGGGGTATGATCTCTCTTGGTAGAGGTTATTATGAATTTTCATTCTCTTCAGTTGAAGATCTGCAAAGGGTAAGGGCAGTCCCTTCTTGGAGCATAAAACCTGGATTTCTCAGAGTATTTTCCTGGATACCTGACTTCAATCCTTTGAACCAGAAACAGACATCAACGCAATGTTGGATAAGGTTTTCCGGTCTTGCACAGGAATATTGGAGACAAAAAATAATTTTTACCATCGCTGGCAGTATAGGTTCTCCTATTTGCTTAGACTCTACAACAAGTGCACCATTGATAGGAATTTTGGTCACTATGCACGTGTTCTTGTGGATATTGATTTAAATTCTGATCTCAAAAATAAGATTATGGTAGAAAGAGAAGATTTCGCTTTCTTTGTTTATATTGATTATGAAAATCTTCCGGAATTCTGCACGGCTTGTCAAAACATTGGTCATTCCTTGTCTTCTTGTCAAAGAAAAGGAAATTCTGGCACAATGCATCAAGAGATTCAAGATCCTAGAGGGAAAACTGAGGTTCAGCCTCACATAGTTTCTAAATATGTCCCAAAGCAAAAGATAGACAAAGGAAAAGAGAAGGTTATTCACAATAATGTTAATAACCATGAAGAAGGCACAAGGAAACTGATGGATTTTGTGGAGAATTCTGGTTATCAGGGCAAACTCCAACCTGCCATAGCAGATGAAGTAGTTGGCAATGATAATATCCGCATAGAGGAGATAGCTCATGTAGAGAATCTTGTTTATCAAGACAGGATCCAACCTGTTGTGGAAGATGAGGCTGTGGATCGAACTGAATTAGTGGGAATTAATAATGTTCCTATTTCGAAAAAGGACATTCAAAGTGAGCAAAATCCTATATTTGGAACTATACCTGATACAGAAACTGATAACTCTGACTCAAGTCATAACAGCTCAAACATAAGAAGTATTGGCGTGGAAGAGGCTTTGCATAATGTTTTTTCTACCAATAGTTCCCCTTCAATGCAAATTGATCAAGATTCACTGGATTCAAGTGGTATCAGATTTTCGATGCAGGCTGCACAAAACATTGAGTATGTCTCTAATTCACAATCCACTGCTGATATTGTGAGGCAAGTTAACTGCATAAATACTCCAGTTGTTCATTCTAATCCTGCTGTTTCTAAGGATATGCAGATGATTGGTAGATTGTGGAGCACTCAAGTTGAAAATGAAGATAGTAGTGATGATGTTGAGAGTTCTTCCATTCCAGAACAGAATTTTGTTGCTAACAAATATCTATTAGCTGATCCTGCAGAATATGCCCTGAAAGATAAAGACTATACAGTGGTCATAAAGCTAATGCTCATAATGCCCGTTTGAGGGGTGGTCCTAACAACTTTGCTTAATGCAGATATTGTATTGGAATGCTAGAGGAATTGGAAACCTAGATACTAGGTTAGTTTTGAAGAAGTTATGCTCTATGCATAAACCTGCTTTAGTGTTTATTTCAGAACCTTGGATATCTTCTTAGCAACTTCCTGCTAATTATCTGTCTGAGCTGAATTTAAAGCTGTTTGCTGTTAATGACAGAGGTAATAACCTGCCTAATTTATGGTGTCTTTGCTCTAATCAGTTTTCTCCTAATGTAATCTCAAACACTGATCAGCAATTAACTTGCTCTGTGAATATTGATGGAAAGTCAATGTACATATCTGCTGTCTATGCCTCTACTAACTATATCAAGAGAAGACTACTCTGGTCTGAGCTTGCTGGATTACAGGTTTCTCACAATGTTCCTTGGTGTTATATAGGTGATTTTAATTGTGTTTTGGGATCTCATGAGCATAGAGGTAAAGGTTTGCCCTCTAAACTTCCTTGTGATGAGTTCAGAACTTGGGCTGATACTGCTAACCTAATTCACATTGATACAAGAGGCTCCTACTTCACTTGGTCTAATGGCCGAATAGGTAGAAATTATACTGAAAGAAGACTGGACAGATCTTTCTGTAACAAGGATTTGCTTGACCTTTGGGGTAGTGTTGCTTGCTGCACTTTAACCAAAGCCAAGTCTGATCATTTCCCATTACTCCTAACTATGAAGAATGATGTTAGACAGCATGGCTCTATGTTTAAATTCCATAAAATGTGGTCTAACCATCCAGATTGCAGGGATTTAATTGTTGATTCTTGGAAAGACCCTGTCATTGGGTGCCCCATGTTCATCCTTTCTCAAAAGTTGAAAAATCTGAAATTGAAGCTAAAGGATTGGAACAATTCAGTTTTTGGGAATGTACATAATAATGTTAAAGTTGCTATGAGTAATCTGGATCAGGTTCAGCTTCAAATCAACACTGATGGTGGTTCAGATGAGCTTTTTAATAAGGAAAAAGAAGCTCTGGGTTTGCTGCAACAAGCCCTTGGTTATGAAAATGATTTTTGGAAGGAAAAATCCAGAGTTAAATGGCACACTAAGGGAGACAGAAATACTGAATTCTTCCATAGAATGGCAAAGATTAAGAGTGTTACTAAGCAAATCACTGTTCTGCAGAATGACAACCAAAATTTTGAGTAATTCGACTGATATAGAGGAGCACATTCTTAGCTACTATCAGAATCTGTTTGCAGTTGATAATAATTGTCAGAATAATGACTTGGTGGATAGAGTAATTCCTTCAATTGTCTTTGATCAAGACAATGCTTTCCTCACAAAGCTGCCAACAATGGAAGAGGTTAATAAGAATGCTGTTTTCGCAATGAATGCTAGTGGTGCTCCGGGTCCAGATGGCTTTGGTGGGCATTTCTATCACACTTATTGGGATGTTATAGCAAAGGATGTCTATGCTGCTGTGCTGCAATTTTTCCAACAAGGTTGGATTCTTCCTAATATGAATTCTAGCATTGTTGCTCTCATTCCTAAAGTGCCTAATGCAGTCAAAATTGAGTAGTATAGGCCAATTGCTTTAGCTAATTACAAGTTTAAGATCATTACCGAGATTTTGGCAGATAGATTAGCAGTTATAGCTCCAAAAATCATATCTGCAAATCAGAGGGGTTTTATAAAGGGCAGAAACATTTCAGATTGTATAGGTACAGCCTCAGAGTGCATAAACCTTTTAGAGAAAAGAACTTTTGGTGGTCAACTAGCAATAAAAATTGACATCAAAAAGGCTTTTGACACTATAAATTGGAACTTCCTTCTGTCAGTCCTACAATCTTTTGGTTTCAACAGTCAATTTTGCAATTGGATTGAAACAATTCTGCTCTCAGCCAAGCTGTCTATATCAGTCAATGGGAATGCAATTGGTTTTTTTAATTGCAAGAGAGGGGTTAGGCAAGGAGACCCACTTTCTCCTTTGCTCTTTTGTCTAGCTGAAGAAGTGCTTAGTAGAGGTATTATCAAGTTAGTTGATGAAGGGAAATTGCAATTGATGTCTGGTCCAAGAAACTATAAAATGCCTTCCCATGTGCTTTATGCTGATGACATTTTGATATTCTGCAGGGCTTCAAAAACCAGTATAGATAACTTAATGAATCTGTTCAAGCTATATGAGCAGATTTCTGGTCAAGTTATAAGTATTGAGAAATCAAAATTCTACACAGGCTCTATAACTGCCTCTAGGAAGGCAGCTTTATCTAATCTTCTTGGTTTCTCTTCTGGCACTATTCCTTTTACTTACTTAGGAGTCCCTTTGTTTAAGGGTAGACCTAAGAGAATACATCTTATTCCTATTGCAGATAAAATAAAGTGCAGGCTTGCTTCTTGGAAAGGCTCCCTCCTCTCTTTAATGGGAAGAGTTCAGTTAGTAAGATCCATTGCTCTGGCAATGCTAATCTATAGTTTTCATATTTATGCTTGGCCAGTTAACCTCTTAAACACTATGGATAGATGGCTGAGAAATTTTGTTTGGTCAGGAGATATTGACACAAAAAGAATTGTTACAGTATCTTGGAAGCAGGTTTGCAAACCTTATCTGGAAGGTGGCCTTGGTATTAAGTCTATAAAAGCTGTTAACAAAGCTGGTATGCTTAAACTAGGATGGGATTTTATTGCTTCAAACAGCCATTGGTCTACTTTGTTGAGAGCCAGAACCTTCAGACAGAATACTCCAATCACTCATCACATTTCTTCTTCCATTTGGGCTGGTATTCGATGCTGTTTACCTGAAATTCTGGACAATGTTTCTTGGAAGCTAGGTAATGGAATGAGCATTAATTTTTGGTATGACAAATGGCTTTCAAATACAGTTTCAGACATGCTGAATTTACCTTCTGACATGCATTTTGTTTTGACTGCTAAAGTGAGTGACTTCATTGTTGATGGTAGTTGGTCTGTTCCTAGATCTCTGCTCCTTCACTATCCGCTAATCAGAGATGAAATTGAGAGAATTGTTATTCCAATATCTCCTGATTCTGACCAATTGGTGTGGACAACTTCAAATTCTGGAAATCTCAGTTTCAAGGAAGCATTTGTCCTTCAAAATCCTGCAGGGCAGGATATTCCTTGGGCTAAAATTATATGGAATAGGTGTATTCCTCCCTCCAAATCCTTTATTCTTTGGAGAATTATGCACAATAAACTTACAACTGATGAAAACTTGCATTGTAGAGGTTGTATTGTGGTGTCAATGTGTAGTCTTTGTGGAAAGGCTTCTGAAACTACCATGCATTTATTCTTAGAATGCCATTATGTTAAAAGTTTATGGTGCTGGCTGATGAATGTTCTCAATTGCTTTATTGACTGTACAAGCTTTGAAGCTGTTCTCTCAGTCTGCCATAGAAGTTGGAGTCCTCAGATTCATGATATGGTTATTTCGGCTGTTCTTAACATTCTTTATGTTGTTTGGCATTGCAGAAATATGGCAAGGTTTGATAATAAATTTGTGCACATCAATTCTGCAATTGCCTTAGTTTCTGCTAATATCTCTCTTACTGGAAGGTACAGCAAAGGTACTATGTTTAACTCAGTTGCTGATTTGTCCATCTTAAGGGCCTTTAATGTTCAAAGACATCTTAACACAGCTCCTCGAATAAAAGAAGTTCTATGGCACCCTCCTGTTTATAACATGATTAAATGTAACACGGATGGTAGTGCCCATGGTTCCCCTGGTCCAGCAGCTTGTGGTGGCCTTTTTAGGGACAGTAGCGCTACTACTTTAGGTTGTTTTGCAGTGAATCTTGGTTCTCAATTCTCTCTTCAAGCTGAGCTTATTGGTGCTATGTATGCTATAGAGATTGCTTATAAAAGGAGATGGTTAAATCTTTGACTGGAATGTGATTCCCTAATAGTGGTTTCTGCCTTTGCAAACACCAACATTGTTCCTCGACAGTTGAAAAATAGGTGGAACAATTGTGTTTTGCTCACCAAGCAAATGCGTTTTATAGTTTCCCATGTTTATAGGGAAGGAAATCATTGTGCAGATAAGTTAGCTAATTTTGGTATTAAGATTACTGATTTTACATGGTGGAATTTAGTTCCTGATTTTATTAGAGATGTTTTCATGAATAGTTTTGGTTTACCAAACTATAGATTTTATTAATTCTTCATGGGTAAGGTTGGTCATGTCCCCCCATGTTTATTTGTATTTGTTTGTTTTCTTTTTTAATAATATGGAGGTGTGTTGCAGATAATTGGTAGGATTTAGGATGCCAACCTAGTTGAGATGCCTTATCTCTATTGTGATACCTCTGCATGCCTTATTTGCCTAAAAAAAAAAAAAAAGTTAAATTGCTCGGGGTGAAGATCTTAGGTGTTAAAGACTTGGAATGTAGGAATTTATTTATTTATGGCATAAAAAGGACTCGTTCCGTTTTGTATCCAAGAAAATAAAAAAAGTAGGCTTGAGAAATAGTTTTCAACTTTCTTATTGGGAAGGGATACGTAATTAGGATAGATAAAAAAAAAGAAAGAAATAAATCTGAATTTACTACAGGTTTTCTTTTTCTTTGGCAGAATCACTCCCTATCAAGGTTCTCAATCAAGAAAAAACACTGATACACCATAATTTTAACAGCATCTATGACATTCAATAAATGACGCGAGCAGAACTGTTTTGCTCCTTTGTCTGTGTTTGCCTGACTTTCTGTATGCACACAAGCCCTTTCCCATTTCTGAAAAACTCTTGTCCAACAAGAAGCATGGGATGAAGGGCAGGTAGGTACAGCATCAATTCCTTAATACTGAAGTTAGTGAACAACGTATCTGGCTGTTAGTAGGGCCTGTTCCTGCCTCCTTTACCAACCTTTAGTTCTTGGCTGCTTGGAAGCTATATTACTCACATAATTCACGTTTGCAATATCTACGTACAATGGCCTGAGTCAGACCAAAAAAATAAGACAGTAGTGGCCTGTGGGACACCAACAGAAAAAGTAAATCAGTAATGGACTGAGGGCCCGATTACTACAAATTATATGATTTTGACATTCAATAATTTAGAGATTATCTTTTAAAGATTTTAAAGAAAATCAGGTAGTTATTGATTTTTACCAAAAACTAATGAAAGCATCCTTTCATTTTAACCATAAAAATGATTTTTTTTAAATTATTTTTGTGGAAAGCTTAAGTCAAACTCATTAAAAGTGATTTTTTATGCAGATAAACACACTCTGAATCACTATCAATCGGACCAAGTAAAGGAGAAATTAGTACCTGCAAAAGCAGTTTAAAGCCGCTTTTTCTCACCATCATGAAACTTGGTCCATCAATAATGAGAAGGAATGTCACTTTCAATTGGACCCAGTATAAAAACGTCAATGCCCTTGTCAAGTATCCTCTTACCATCGAGAATATGAATGTCCATATGTCTTCCAATGATCTCGTCCATATCGTCTGTTAGAAGTTCTGTCATATGGAGATTTATAACCATCAGATGGTCTTCCACATCCATAAAAATCTGAAGATCTCCTGCCTGTGCCACCTCGGTTACTTTGAGAAGCTTTCCTTAGCTCCTCTTCCAAATCATACTCCGAGCGCTATGACCAATGAAAGGAGAAGCTTATCAGTTTTTGAAATTCATTACAAACAAATAACAGGCCCTTACTGAAAATTAAGGAACTCAACTAGTCTCAAATTTGAACAACTTTGTCCACAAGGCCACAACCAAAGAAGGAAAATGGAAAACAAAGGAGAAAACCCTCCTCAGTAAATCTCATACTTTTCTGAGTAATAAACTTTATGTTTCCACAACAAATTAAGCCAGCAGTCACATTTCACAAGTAACAGAATTACATGGCTTACAGACAACAGTGTCATAATCACATTCACTATAACTTCTAACCCATTTAAAGGGTGTGCAGTCATATGCTAGCTGAAAATGGCCTTTCTAAGACACAAATGATGCTTCTTTTTTTTCTTCTTCTTAAGAGTATCGCCACCCAATAGGTTAAAGACCAATCCCGCAGGTTGCTCTCTCAAGCTCCTAAGTAGTGACACCTCCGAATGGTCTTTTTCCATACACATGAATGAAAATGATGCTTTAAACTATATAGGAAACACAACAGGAAAAGAGGGAAAGGGAAAAGAAAGAGAAGAAAAAGGCAGGGTGATGATGCAGCCTGGGATGCATCAGGGTGAGTGCTCCATCACATATTAATCATGAGAAAGGTTGTTGAAGATAATGACGATTGCATTCCAATTAATCTAATTTTTCCACTGTAACAGACGCATTTCAATCAAGCAGAGACAAGGTTTACATAGGCACTTGAGCACAAGAAATGCTTCTCCAAAAGATAAACCAAGCAAAACCAGATTCCCTATGAATGGCATCCAACAAGATAAAATGTGTATGTCAAGAAATATTGTTGGGGTTGTTAAAAACTTACTAAGTCCAGTAGAAAGTGTCAAGTCTCACTCAGTTGAGTATATGAGTAAAGAATCATTTAGGTAATGTTTGCTTGGAGGGGAATGGAGAAGAGAGATTTTTTTTAAAACTTTTATGTTTGGTTCAACTTTTGGAGGGGAGGGGAGCAAAATCCCTCCTTAAGTGAGTTTTGGCTCCCCTCCAATATTGGGGGGATTTAGAGGGGAGGGAGGGGAGGGATTTTATAACATTTAACATGTATTGACTAAAATATCCCCACTTGTCATTTTGAAATAAATAATTATAAGGGTTTAAAAGTAAATTTGTTTTAAAATCCCTCCCCTCCCCTCCTGAACCAAACATGAAAGTGTTATTTCCCCTCCCCTCCTCTCAACCAAACACAATATCTAACTAAAATCACTCCCCTCCCCTCCCCTCCATTAAAATCCCTCCCCTCCTTTGAACCAAACACACAATTAGTGTATATTTGGATAGGGTATTTTAAAATTTCAATGAATTTAAAATATATGGCAATTGAATTGCATCAATTGAATTACTTTCAATTTCAAAATACTTTGTTTGGATAAAGCAATTCAAATTCCTTGTATTTCAAATTCTTTGTTTTGATAAAGCAATTTAATTTCCTTCAATTATAAAATTTCATTGTAAAAAAAATGAAACATCAATATAAAATGTGGGAAATAGCATTAGCCAATTTTTAAATAATCGAATTTAAAAATAATGTAAAAAAATTAAAAGTTGGACAATTTAAAGTTTTGTACCATTTTTAATATATTTCACTCTCACCTCCTACTTAATTAATATTAATCTCCTAATTTATTAATATTATGCAGGGGCATCTTGCTAACTTGTTGAGGACACTCCAGCACCCATACATTTCCAACACAAGTTACAACAAAGAGAGCTACAGTGAAAAAAATTCTACAAACCCTATATAAACAATCCCTTGCTATAACTAGAAAAGGCCACACAAAGACATTATAAGGAAAAACACCCAAATAGAGTCCTTCATTCCCTGTCAACAGCCGAGAATTACAGCCAGTCATCAGTAGTTTCGGGCTTTCGGCTGCAGCAGGTAGAGCTCACTCATACCATTATAACCATCATCGTTGTTACTTTGACAAATCCTAGTCTTTTGCACACCTAAATTTCACCCAAACTGTAACAGCAGTAATAGTACCAATACACTAGCAATCAATTTCTCCCAAGCTGTTGCAGTAGTATCAGTACCAAACCACAAGCAGTTGGCATGCGAATATACGTACCCACCATCCGGCAAAAGCCACCCCCCTGCAAATAAGAGAACTAATCCCCTTGTAGACCATCACGTGAAACATCATACAATAGGCCAATCCCCTTGTATACCAAATAACATACCCAATCTTGTAACCTACTCAATCAAATAGAGACATTCCTATTACCATAAAAACCACCAGCATATAACATTGCCTCTGACTACTCCGGGGATAACTAAGTTTACCAAGTAAATTTAACAATTTTAGATAACAAAAAAAATGAAAAGGTTCACAACAATAAAATATAAACTACAATTGACGACAAATAAATTATCCAAAAAAAAAAAAACTTGAGCGGGTTTACATTGGTTTGTGGCTTAGTGTTACATTCTCCATACTAACAAACTTTACACAGGTCTTATAGGCACATAGTCAAACTTGCAGTACAGCCTAATCCCTCATTACATTGCCCAACTAACCTGCTCTCAACCAGACCCGTCCCCTAAAACTCTATAACCTCACCAAAGTTGAAATCTCAAAAGTAAAAGCAATTCCTTTTGGTCACAACAACACTTCCAAACAAGAATGATATATTATTGTATTTTCAGCTGCATTATTTGTCCCTCAACATAGTTAAGACCCAACAGACTGCGGCTAACTTCATTTATAGTATAAGTATACATGTAGAAAATAAAGTTAGATCGTCAGAGTGCAGAGTGCAAAGAGACCCAGATATGCACGTTTTTGGTCATGAAAATTTTGAACACACTTATCCCTTGAGATTTTAGAAATGCAGCACCAAATAATGTGGTTTGGCATGCTTATGGTTTATGGACTCTCCTTCATAGTTTGTGCTCAAGCTTAATTATCTATTTGTTGTTTCCTTTCTGCTACATACAAGCTACCAAAGTACAGCTTAGGGATACAATAATCTTAATCCTCTTTGCAAACAGAAATTCACCAGCACATGCAGGGTGAAACAATAATAAACAACAGTTAAGCAACCATGAACTAATAAACATGTCAACATTCTGATCAAGCAGAGAACTCGATCTAAGCATTTTGTCGAATAAGTGAGGTGCAATACTACTAGACATATATTGTCATCAAAATTATTACACTCCTCATGTCAGAGTGAAAACAGATGATCAAATAACATCACCATTCAGGATTCTATCATATATTCAGATCTACTATCATAAACCCAAAACCAAAAATAAATAATAAAAAAAAAACTCAAGCCATGAGAGAGAATAGCGGGAGCAAGCAAAGACAAAACAACACAACCCATGGCACAGAAAAGCAGAAAACAAGAAAAATCACATTAACCCATCTTTCAAAATCAATATCCCAATGTAAACAAACCTTGCAAGAGACCAACAAAAACTGAAGAACATGAAGTAAAATAATAAAAGATGTAAGAAGCAAGACTTCAAGAGACAAGATTTGATACCTAGAGCAGCTCTCAAATCTCAATTCGCCATGCTAGGGCTATGGAGGTGAGGGATCCATTGCCATGGAGGCGAGGAACTGATATAAAGAATGGAGATGGAGTTGAAGAATGAATGTTGATGGTTGAAGAATGGAGTTGTTTTCAAAATGGAGAAGGAGTTGAAGAATGGAGATGGAGAAAGGTTTTCTAAGGGCAGAGGAGAATGTGAGAAGCTAAGCTGAGAGAGGAAATTTCTAAATTCTCTCTCCTGAGGTAGGATTGTAAATTCTCACTTTTACACAAGGAAAATACCCAATTGAAATCCCGTGAATTTTTAAAATGCTTTTCTTTTTTAATCCAAACACTGCAATATGAAATGTGAAATTTTAAATCCACTCTAAAATTACATTAGTTTCCTCAATTACTCCATCCAAACACATGGTTATAGTGACTACCTTGTCCTTACCCCAAAAGCTAGTTTTTGGGGAGAAGTTAGGTAAAGTTATTATAATATGTTATCAGAGTCTATTTCGATGCTAGATCACCCGCAAATATCCAGCATTGTAAAGTTTACGCTCAGATGTCTACTCCCCCATGAGCTAGTTTTTCAGATGGAGTTAGGTCTAGTTATTTTGAAGGAAAAAAAACTTATTGCAATTGAAGGTTGAGATAATGGGTACTATAAACGACTCACATAATTCCCAACAAAAAAAAAATATTTAATAAATGACTCACATAACATACTTTGAAATGGCATGGATGTGTGTGGGTTGTGGTTCGCATCTTCTTGTTACCATACAGGTCTGTATAGGTTTGATCTGTATTATAATACAAGGTTAAGTATTGGGTGTAGTGCCTGTTGGTGGAGTAAGGTTAGCGTCTTGAAAGAGCAAGCAAAATGGAGAATAGGACTGGCTTGGATTATGTGTGAAACAACATAGGCTGCTGTCACATTACTTCTTAGTTTGCACCCAGTCTTTCATGAGAAGAAAAAACACAGACTAATGTCATTCTCTTCTAGAAAAGCTTTTGGAAAACACAATCAGAATGGGCCAGATTAATTTGGAAAAGCTAGCTTAAATGTAAGTTCACAAAACTTTTAAAGTCTACTGGCTACAGGGTTAGCTTTCTTTGCAAGAACCTAGTAGCATATAACATATTTGCTCCAGCTTGAGAGTTAAGTGTTTAAGAAGAAAGTGTACTCGAACATTTCAGTAGAGAGCATGTTAGAGACCATATACAGTACACTTAGAAGCTACAAATATAGTACTGTAAGCCATCCAATTATTATTTGTCATCTCTCTCCTGTTCACCCCGCTTGCTCCCTCAAGCCTAACTTAATGATGCCTTAAGATTCATAAAGTAGCAAAAAATCATGGTATAACCTTGGCAGGGTCAGAAAGCTCAGCATATGCCTCTCCAATCATTTTGAAAAGCTTATCAGCATCCTTGTGCACCTCCTGTGAAATTTCCTTCCAAACGTGGCCTTCATCTCCAACTTCACTTCTTGGTAGCAACTGACCAGCCTAGATTCAAAGCAGAAACAGATAGAAGAAAGTTTCATAACATAAGTTTAGAGACTAAAAATGAAAAATAAAATAAAAAATATACTAAGCTCACTAAAGTGCAGGCACAGAAAGACTCAAACCTTGTCTGGATGATGTCTGAGAGCTGCCTTGTGGTATGCCTTCTTGATATCAGTTGCTGTATCAGATGGTTTAATTCCTCTGGTGTTGACATTGTAAAGAACAGGATTTAGATTTGGAGGCTTTAAATTAGAGATTATCAATAGTAGAAAACTCAGGAGTTCAATGCATATTAAACAATATTGAATTGGCACTTTGACAACAAAGATGGTGAGTGGTGACATTTTCAAGTGACCCCTGAAAGGTTTCTTCCTTGTGTAATTAGTCATTTTACATGTACCATATAATACACCATTCTTGTTCTATGTAATAGAACCACTTAAAAGTAGATAGCCTCAGATGGTGAAACAAATGAAGTAAGTTTATTTTAAACAAAGCATCTAAAGAAATAAAACAGAAAATGACTTTAAGAAAAGATCATTATGACTTAACATGAGGCCACCGCATTACTTTCTAATTGTGAATACTGTATGGTTTTACTCTTTTTACTATTGTCAACAAAAAAAATCTTGGTTTGATTCGTGCTGGTGGTCCTTCAAGATCATCTGCAAGTGCCTCTGTAAGCCCTTATCAAGGCTTGTGGCATGCCTTGACCTTAGAATGCGGCAACCTCCCCTCCCTCTAAACCTTTGTGTACCACCAAAAAATCAAAGACCCAGGTTAAGAGACAGTTTTGCTTCTATGAAAGGGCATCTTAGTCATTTTGCACATCCCCATGTAAAACTGTGAATGTGCAGACAGTTATGCAAATAACTCCAGAGGTTACTGCTACTCAGAAAACTTTCTATTTTCCTCATCTAACTTTTCCAGTCACAAAATGCAGCCATCCACTGAGGCCCTCACATATGTCTGCCCGTCAGATGACCCAAAAGAGATGGGAGCAAGGGGCTTCTGAGTTCTGAGTCTTCTGACACATTTGTTTTTGTGGAAATTTCCCTCACAACTTCAAGAGGTAGGTACACTAGATAAAATGTAGGGATGGAAATCCGCAATTGAAAAAAGAACTTACAGAATCAGGTAGAAGTCCAAGGGGATTCCCCTTTTGGCTTGATCTTCCACTGAAAGCAGACGTTGATGAACTTGCTTTGATTCTTTCACACCATTTGATCCACTGGGTGAGTCAGACAGTTTAGTCTTTTCATTGAATTGAGTTTGAAGAACAGATATAAGTTTCCTGAGGTCACAAGCTGCTTGTTCATAATCTCTAACCATCTCATATAAGGTGGCTCTTCTTGAAATTGCCTGCATAACGACAGCAATCAGATTCCCCCCTCCCCTAATAATATGTAAATTAAGTCAAGCATAAAAAATTATCATATTCCACGAAACTCATCAACTCGAATGAAATTTTGGTCTGTAGTTCATATTACTTCCCATTTTTTAACAAGTAAAGCTAGCATTTAGGAAGAAAATCCAAATAAGCATTCATGATTTAAATTAATTGAAGGGACGTTAGAAAACCATACCTTTGTATAATTTCCATTGAGGGCCATAGCCAAACTGCAGTCTGCAATGGCATCAGCAATTTGGCCCAAAGCTTGATGAGCAGCAGCACGATTGCAGAAACATATTGCTGCAAAAGGACGTGATTTGATATTGCTAGATAGAGCAACAGTGTAATTCTCCACTGCTTCTTTATACTTTCCCAATTTGAAGTTCTCATTTCCTGCTTTCTGTTGTTAAGAAGAATCATAAGGATAAACATACATTTAATAAGAATAATACCTGGAAATGATACAAAACTACAAATCTCAAAATGGTTCAGTTAAAGGAGTGCGAAGCGAACCTACTTATTCTCATGTATAACTGAAATATTATTTTTGTCATATCATAGATTTCAAAAAGAGCATAAGAATTTTTTCACTTTTATAATACAAGAATTTTCCGTCAGAGAATTAAATAATGATACTTTATTAGGATGGTTAATGCTTTTCTCATGAGAGGTTCTTGTATATTAAATAATTAATTCGCACATGGAATACATTATAGTAGTATGTCACCACTAATATAGGATCCATAAAAGGACATAAAACAGTAAGTGTGCAATATGCAGTATGCATGACATGCAACTAAACCTGAGGACCACAAGAAGCTTCAATAACTACCATTCAGGCAATGATTAAGAAAGATGGACATCTTGAAATCACCTTGTGGTCTAGAAGTTCTCGTATTGTACCAGCTAATGACAGCAAGTCTTCAATGTTATCAATCACACATCTGCAAAGTGGAAATGAAAATAAAACTTTGGAACAAGAAAATATATCTTGATTGAAATGGCAAATGAAAAATTATCCGTGCATGGTAAAAGATTGGATTACTTGTCATTGACAAACACAACTTGCTGTATCTTCTCAAGAACATTAAGTGATGCCTCAAGCCTTCCCAGATGAAAGTAACACTTGGATATCAATGACCACCTCCACAATTTTACACATGAGTAACTATCACACACGGAAATATTGGAATTGATGGCACTGTTTGACAAGGCAAAATTCTTTTCTGCAAGATACTGACTATGTTCACAAAGCTGAATTGCTGCATCATACTTTTGAAGCTGCAAGATTTCACAATAAATAAACATCACTTTTCTCAGCCATAGTATACAACTTAGTTCAGCAAAACAATAACAAGGAGAATAAGAATGCATAACGATGGGTGGAGCAAGGAAATGGAATGGAAAATACCAAACATAGAGCCTCTGCCTTCATTTGAAGCAATTTTTCTGAGTATGAACTTATTGACAATGCCGATGTAACTAGTTCCAGAGCAGTACAAGCTGCATCAGAAGTCCTCTTCTTTAAAAGTTCAGCAGCATTATTTATACGCTCAACCACTTTCTGTTAATACAGAATAACACTTGTTAGACATCTTATGAAAGCATGCTCAATTGCTCACCAAGCAAGCAAACAAAGAAAAATAGAAGATCAGAATTGAAGATTAATTGCCCCTTGAAAGACTAATAATAGGTAAGGTAGTAGTAATAACAAACAATAATATATCCTATAAAGAAGCTGATAATAATATGAAGTTGCCCAGAAAATGGAGCAATCATTGACAAGCAAATCGAAAGCATTTCAAAAAATGCATCAAGATAAAACGATCACAATAGTGCCACCCACATATAAAGAAAATCATTGAAGTACCTGAGCCTTCTGTAAACCTTCAGCTGCTTCTACTATGACTCTCCGATCCAAACAAACAACATTACCTGATTCCATGCACTTATTAAAACACTGCTTGGCATTTTCTACTTCTCCTAGCAAAAGGTGACAACTGGAGAATAACATAACATTTCATTACTAGAGGGAAAAAAACAGAACTATAGTTTGTACTCTAAAATAATACAATTACAAACAAAACCCTTACTTAGCAGTTCTCATTTGTACTTTCAAAAAGGTGGGGTCCAGAGCAGAAGCTAACACACAATCCCCCAGAGCTTCTCTAATCCTTCCAAGTCTCATGCGTGCGGCTACACGGTTACTATAGCACAGTAAAAGAGGCTGAATCCAACATCCTGATCTTTCACCTGAAGGGACAGAATTTATTCCGAGTGTGTAGAACTCCTCAGCTTTAGAAAGATCTCCATCCTTATAGGCTTGATTTCCCCTACATTAAATCATGATTGGGCACTATAAATAAACAATGCAAATTTTGACAACATCTAACAGAAATCAACATAACCAAATATCAAAAAATAATTTTTGATAGAGATGGTTTTTCTTTTTAATGTTATGGTCAGCACCTGAGTCTCCACTTGTCACAGTTTTCTTGAATTGTAGCTGAGTATGCAATATCCCCTTCCTTGAACTGGTCGTTTATTTGAGACCTATTCATCACTTCAGAATGCAATGACATGTTGGCAGTGGTATGTGGTGAAAATTGTAAAGAAGATCCAAACTTTCCATTCATATTTGTAGAGATAACAAATGAGTCACAGCCCTTTCTCCTTCTAAATTTCTTCTTCTGTTTACGCTTGAATGATGAAGTACCCTCTACAGTTGATGATGCGGAAAATGCAAAATCTGTCTCCTTTGAATCACCCAGACCATGGACAAAAGAAAATTTATCAGCTTTCTGCATTTCAGTGTTTGAGCTAAAGTCAACCCCCGCATCTGCCGAAGCACTAATACTACTGCTGAGCTGCTCGGTTTTCAAACTAGGCCAGACTAGTTCAGGGCCAGAAGAATGAAAATCACCAACAAAGGAACTTCCATTACATGACAATAACTTGTCGTTATTTGGATCTCCATGTCTTTGATCAGTTGTACTAGTACCTATTCCTCTCCTTACAGCAGTAAAGTGTTCATCTTTATAATCAGTAGGAATTGCTGAGTGCAGATCATTTAATTCTTCTGAAGCTTTTACAGCTTGATCATCTGCTCCTGTTTCCTGATAAGGAGAAAAATCCATGGGTGAGTGGCTACCAGAACAATCAGGGGTTTCAAGTGAACTATTTTCCTTTGACAAATGATCTAGCCTTGTCTGTTTCTTATTCGAGGAATGTGGCTTCATTTTTCTCCTCATATGTCTTGATCCTTTTTCTTTGGAAGATCTGCCCTTTTGTGTGGACTCTAATTTTTTCTTTAACTCGGGAAATGAGTTGTCTTTCAAACAAGAAGGATCCCATGTTGGGGGTTTAAAGTCCATAAAAGACTCCTTGGATGCATTTGGAATACTTGTAAAACAATTGTCGCGCTTATCATTATCTTCTCTCAAAGGATGGCCAGTGGAAGCATAATTATTTCGAAGGGAGTCGAGACCAAATGATGAGGAAAATGGTGCTGCAGCACCGTTTACTTGTGAATCTTCAGGTACATAACATTCTGGAACTTTTCCACACCAGAAATCTCTGATGCCTTCCTGACTACTGGATAGCTTAGAGCAAGGTACTCCTGTAGAACCACATGCAACACCACAAACAGTTCCATTTTGAACAACATCTGTTTCACATTCTTTGAAAAATTGCCCACCAATATTCGCAAAAGCAGGAATAGTACAAGACTGTTGTTGACCATCAGCATTAGTTCCTGAACTAACACTGGAATAGCCACAAACCTTCTCACTTCCACCTAACACAAAACCATCGCTACTATTTACATGCGAATTCGTTGAATCCCTAGCAATACCAGCACCCTCAGAATTGTCGATGTTCAGTTTCTTCATCTCATCCGTTAATTTACATGAAGGAAAGCCACTATAAGCAGTAGAAATACCATCAGTACTCCCATATCCACTCTTAACCTTATCAAGATTATCATTACCCAAATGAGCATCTCTATCATTATCATTAGCCCTTTCGGTTTCGGAATTAAAACTACCAATTACACTATCCGAATTTCGAGATTCCTGCTTTTCCACATTAAAATTCCATGCTTGCTTATCACACTGAACTTCATTTCCACATTTCCTCTCCCCACCTGAGTTTTCAACAAATTCGCTAGATTTTCCCTTGACAGTATTAGAACTAGAAACCAAACCGTTTCGATCAGCATTAAAAACAAACCCTATATTATTAAACTCTTTCTTCTCTAATTCCACGTTTAAATTCATCTTCCTTTCCTCACTGGAAACCACCGTCGTCGCCGCCACATTTTCGCGTGAATTCGATTCCGTCTCACTCCGTTTAGCACTAAACACAAATTCCACACCGCCACTCTTCCGAAACTCCGTTTCTTTCACACTCGCTCCCTCTCCGTGCTCGGAATTCAAAACCCTAGCAGGATCAGAAGCGGAGAACACAAAACGTGTGTCCTCGCGATGACAGTTGGAAGAACCGTCATCGATACTATTAACGGTTACCTGATCGGAGCAAAAAGGATTGAAGCCGGAGGCGGCGGTTCTTGTTCTGGACCTGGCGGAGTGCTTTCTCAGCTTAGTGAGACGGGGCTTCGACCTCGCACGGGCGGTGGAAGCGGCGGTGGCAGCGGCGGATGAGGAGTTTAAGGTGTCGGCGGTGAAATGAGAGAAAGGAGGTTGATGAAGAGGAGGTGGGGAGTTCGGGGTGGAATCGACGGAGGAGGTGTTGATCGGAGATCGGAGGTGCACCGCCGCCGTCGACATTGGCTTGGAGAGAGGGAGGACGACCGGGGGAGTAGGGTTTTCAAATTGTCTTGCCTTGTGATGATGGAAGCTCAAATTGCCACTCCTCCGATGTAAATTTTTTCGGCTTAATAAAGATATCAGATTTGAATGACCTAATAATATATAAAGAGTAAAGAGGCAAGCTTATGTGGGAAAAAAAAAATTACGAAAACATATTTAATTTCTGAAAAATAGAAAATATTTTTTTATAAACAAATGTTAGTATTAATATTATTACTTTATTGTTGGGCGATGTTTGAATCTTGAACCCTCAATATTTTTATCACTTCACTTTTTAACTCATCCACCTTAACTACCGCTCCTTAATGTTAGTATTTTTAGGACATTTTAATCTCTAAAAATTTTGGATAACATTCAAAATCTTTCTTTTTAGTATAAACTTTAAGAATATTTTAGTCCCATCCACATACTATTTTAAATATCATTTATAATTTTTGAGGATTAAAATGCCTCAAATATAAATTTTTCATTTCTCATATATTAAATATGTCTTGATATTTTTTGCCAGTCAATTTGGGTCTTTACTCATATATAAAACGATTTAACTAATTTAACTAATATGCACATTCAGTATAAACCAAAAAATTACTCTATCGATTAATTGTAAATTATGATATCATTAAATATATTTAATTCTTATTATAATTAGGTTAAAATTAAATATAGGATAAATGGTTATTAGTTGATAATATAAGAACTTTATAATAATAATAATATATAAAAATTAAATTCTATATAAAACGAAAAAGTAAGGACAACCTAATTAAAGATAAAAATTTCAACCGGATAAAAAATCATCGGAAAAAAAAAAGGGACAAATAATCGAAGCTAAATATTATTTTTTTTTGCTAGACAAATATATTCTTATTTTCTTACACTTTAGAAATAAGATCATTTTGAAAGGATAGAATGTTAATAAATTTTATATATCATATATTATGTAACTCAATTTTTTTTTTTGATCTTAATTATTATGTAATCATGAATTACCGTAACTAAAAAATGGAATTAAATTCTCTCCTTTATCATAATGGTTACGTTAGATAGATATAAACACATTGTTTGATATGTAATAACCTTTTATGATTGATTGTAGGATCCAATAATTATAATTTCAAAACTTTGTTTCTTTCCCTCTCTATCCAAATTTTGGGGGAAGGAGAGATGGAATGAAGTAAAAGCGTCAGCCACCGAGAGGGACGAAACAAAATACACGAGATTGGCTTATGCTTTTCGTGTGCGATTTTGCTTCAAGTTTAAGCCTCGTGCAAGGTTTCTAGTCATTCATTTTTTGGAGTTTGTAGGGAAGAAATGGACCACAGCAAACTCCACGTGAGAATCTTCTTTAGCTTCTTTTTTTCTTGCGTTGTACACTTGTACCAATCAAAACTAATAATCTATTATTTGAATTAATTATGAAAAATAAATTATTTCACTTATATATTAATGTTTTAATTGATTATAATAAAATTTAATTTTATAATTGACTATTATTATTACAGAAAAATCAAAAGGAGACTTCTGTGCCTGTGCTAATATATATATATATATATATATATATATATATATATATATTGAAAATTGAATTTAAGATAATATAATTTATTTGAGTTGTGCAAAAAAAATTATGTATCAAATTATAAAAAGGGTGTAAAATTATTTATTTATATTAATAATATCAATTTTTTGGATATTGATAATATTAGTTTGATAGTTAGTATTGTATGATAAAATGGTAAAAATGGATAGTAATGATATTTTGACACCCAAATTGGACAATGCCGTGGGGGACATTTTAGTATTTTAGTAGGCTATGAGTCACTGTATTTTTTTTCTCTCTTAATTTCATTGGTTCATTGTCTATTGAAACACTAGGGTGTCCCCCATGGTGTCCAATTTGGATATCAAAATAACATTACTCAAAAATGTATTTACTTTCAAAATGATCTAACGAGTTTTTCAACTAAGCCTGAAACTTTCAGCTTATCTAAAAATTATTATTTTTCCTATAAAAACCATTTTTCATAATTTAATTAGGTTTTTCAAACATGTGAAATTAATCAAAAACAGTTTTTTTATAGAAAAAAAAAAGAGTTGTTTTCTTACAAAACTCATCTTTCCCAGACACTCTGCTACTATCAAAGGCAAACTATTTTCAATAACAGGGTGGTACATGAGTTTAGATAAACTCGTTTATCATGATCTAACCAACTCGGCCCAATCCAATAAGAATGTTTTTTGGGTTAGTTAGGGCCATTGGATTTGATTAAGCGAGACCCTTATGTTTTTGCTCAAATTATGGGTTCCATAAAATAGAGATCTAACCTCTACTCTTCTTTTCCTTCTTCCTCATCTATCGAAAGAGGGTGGTTTTGGGCCATCTTTTGACCTCGAATCACCCCTCCACATCGTTTATTCTCTCCTTTTATCTAAATAAGTGGTTGTTCCACGTAGATATGGTTTTTTTTTCATGTTTTTCCGTGTTTTCATCGTCTGCGTGCGGCGGTGTTTTGTTCATCATCTTGTTGCGGCGTCGTTTGGTTTTCTGTCTTGTTACCGTGTTTCGTTTGGTTCAGATTGGCAGATCAGCTTCGATCCATTACAGATTCAATCAAGACTTGGGCGTCAACGTTATAGATCCAGAGGCATGGGTATTCCGGTCACTTTGATTTTGTCACATTTATAGGCATTTTGCCGTGGTATGCTATTAACCTGGGTTCTGTGAGTTTGTTCGCAGATTCATCCTTTTCGGTTTTTAGCGATGTTGATTTTGTGTTATTTCCGATGTATTTTACCAATTTGAATGAATAAATATTCTTTTTAGTAAAAAAAAACAAGGATCGTGACATCTCTTCAACAAAACAAATAAAGGAGGGATCATGACAAACGTACCAAATTGTTGTAAAAAATAAAACTACAATTATACATAGAATTGCCCACTGATGTTGGTTAGAAAGTATCAACTCACAAGTGTGAAGAGGGCTCTAAAAAACAAGTAAATATTTTTGGAATTTTCTTTGAGGAATTTGAAAATAAAAAACACTAAAATGGCAAAAACAGGACAAAAATGCTAGGATTTTTATTTCATTCAAATATGATTCCGGATACTTTATTGATATGTGCAAACTGAATTCTTGCAATGCTTTCCTTGCTGGGGTCTCTTATATGGTATTGTGGCATAAAGACACCAAAATTAATCAATGTTGGTAAAGTAATGTTTGAGTTGGATTCTCTTGTATTTTTGAGATGGTTTCCAAAGGCAATACATCTATCCCCTACATCAAATCTCTACTTGTAGAGGTAATTTCTCTCCTAAGAGCCCCTTGCTGGCAAACTTCAATTTCAGTTATTAGTAGAAATGCAAACTCTATTGCTGATTTTCTAGCAAAGAGAGGGCATTCATCCCCTTTTCCCATTTCTTTTGTGGTTAATCCATGTAATGTTTTAAGCTTGCTCTTGAGCAAAGACTTGGGAGGGGTCTGTGTTTTGGCTTTCTATATTTGGGTGCTTCTAATAGTTGGTGTTTGAATTGGTTTAGTTCGGTAACCTACTTTTCAGGGATGTCCTGTTCCGGATGCGGCTTTGGTGGTTATGTGCTGCTTCGCGGTATTTTCAGCTACATAGGGAGTTATATGTGGACAGGTTTTTGTAATACTAATACTATTTCAGTTAACGAGTAGTATTACTTTTACAGTTTATCTTGTTGCTTTTGTTCTTCTTTTGTATTTGGATTGGGTATCCCTTATACACTTCTTTAATACATTTTTTTGCTTATAAAAAAAAAAAACTCTTGCTAATTAATTAATATACTCCTTGATTATAATAATAATAAAAAAAGAACACTATGAATTATAATTATCATAATCTCAATTTATTTGTTGAATATAAATTGTTTAAATTGCAACATAGTAATTTTTATGAGAAATTATATTTAGAGAAGTTAAACATTTGAAGTTTAATTAAAAAATTGTTAAATTATTTTGAAAATTCTTCTTATTTGATTTATACAAATCTAATTATCAAACAAATATTATTAAACTATAGAAATAACTTAATGTATTTTTTTTATAAATTATATAAAAGTGTTTTTTATAATTCAAATAAAATGAATTATTTAAGAGTTTAATTGATATACCCTGTCAATTTAAAGTTTTTTACACCATCAACCAATCAGAAATCAGGGTATAAATGACTTTTAAGTTAGTTATGATAAGAGTCAAAGATTTTGTATGAGATCTCATTTAATTTCTGATTGGTTAATAATGTAAAAAAATCTTTTCACTGTCAGTACAAACCAATTAAATCCATTATTTAAACATAAAGTTTTAACAAACACGCCTAAATATATATTTAATTTAGGGTCCTGCTAACAAGTGCCCTTAGAACACTAGTTAAGAAACCCAAAAATAGTAAAGTTTCATTGAAAAATCAAGTGTTTATCTTCTCTAAACATTAAATACACCACTATCCAAAAGATATTTCTTTTCTTGGTTCATTAACCGGTACCCATAAAGGCACGCGTTAGCATTATCCTTTAATTTATTATAATCGATTATATATAATATATTTTTTTGGCAGGTAATACAGATTAAAGACGTTACCCCTAATGTAAAAGTTTAAACAGAGGTGCGATCATATCAGCACTAATACATCGGATCCTATTAGAACTCCGTAGTTAAACATGTTTGAACGAGAATAGTACTAGGATGAGTGACCTCCTAGGAAGTCATCGTGTTGCATACTTTTTGCTTATAAAAAAAAAAGTTTAAACACAGAAAAGAGAAACAAAATGTCTATCAAAAAAAAAAAAAATTTAATAACAGAGAAACAAATGTAGCAACGAGGCTCGTGACCTAAACGCAGGTTATAGTGCAGTGTGCACACGTGGTTCCTATATCTCACTCACCGACTCATCATTGAACTGAAATTCAAGCTGGGCAAGCAAACAGAAAACACAAACAAACACCCAGCATCCTCAATCCCCTTTCGGTGACACCTCTCACGTTCTTTCTCTTTCACTTTCAGGTACTTCTTTATTTTTAGGTCATTTTTGGTCCTGCTTTATTTGTTTTGGTCCTTTCTAACCTTTTTTCCCCCTAATGTCTGTTTCCTTATAATTGTATTCTGATGATTCCTCCTGGTGGAATGAGGTTGAAAAACTTATGCATGGATATGATTTTATTTGCCTCCATCTTAGTCATACATTCTCGATTATTTGAATTTTTGTTGATATTGGCCTGACTGCATATTTGGACAGCTTAATTCTTGAAGTTCAAATATCATATAAATATTTTGTATCTAGAGGGTGTGCAGCTAGCACAGCTTGGAGTCCTTGCTAGATGTCAGATGATTGGCCAACCTCCATGCCATTGGTTTCGGGATATGTTTGGTTTACCGTTGCAACCGTACTTTCGGCCCAAAAGTACTTTTACCCCAAAGGATACCCCAAAGGAACTCTATATATACTTTGCCTCAAACATACCTTTGTAGCTTCTAAAGTATAAACCAAACATGCACTTAATGCTCTGTTTTGCTAGTCTGCTATTTGGTTGGGGCACGGTGGGGCATCTGCAAAGACACTTTGATGCTTAAGTTATCAATTGGGGATGCAGGTATCAAAGTATTGATGTTATCAGAGTAGAGAGTGAATGTGTGTGTGAGGGATGTGTGATACTCCCTATATTTATAGGCTGCCTGGTTAGTGGGCCTAGTAGGTGAATCCGGCCATGTGAGGTGTGATTGATGTCACTATGTCCGTCCACTTGTGTGGGCAGCTGCGATCTCAGCTCTGCCACTTCGGCCGTAATCTACTGGTGCAGGGTGAGCTGGAACGCGACTCCACAAGAACAGGGCGGTGACACGCAACTTTGGCGATGTAGGGCGGCCTGCCTACTTTGGGTAGGGCAGTAAGCCTACTAGGAAGCATAGGCTGCTTGTCTACTTTGATGTTGGGATGTTGCTTTGGCCAGTAGCTTCCTTCCTTGTTGGACCTTTGATTGGCCCAAGGCATATGGTTGTCCTCTTGGCCTAAGATTTGAGATTGTGTCCCAGAACACAAATAATATGGCAACAACTATTTAAAGTTTCAACACTTCACCTTTAGCTTTTCTCTAAATGGAACAAGTATGTGTGTATCTTTTTTAATTTAATAAAGGGTATCATGATTTTTTCTCACTAAATAATCTAATAGTGGAGACACCATTTCTTGCTTACGTTTGAGGCAAAATAGCTAATCCGAGGACCTCTGATGGACTTAGTAAATATGTATGTTGGTTGGTTATTAGAGTTGACAAACCTAGTAGTAATACACCTTGTCACCTCTCTCTCTTCGCTGTAATCAATATGACAATTTACTTCTATATTTTGGTCCTCTCATAAAAAATTGGGCTCAAAGCGTTGTGTAAGATCGCTTTGTTGTCACAGATTAGCTCTGCTCCAAACTTTAATTCCCGAAGCTGTCGATTCATCATTTCCAATGCCATAACTTGGTAATCTAGTTCACATGTTGCCAATGTCATAGCTTGATGTTTTGCTTTTAAACTTAACTTGCAACAATATATGGTTTCTTACTCTTTTAGCATACTAGGTTTTCTCTGATAAGAACGCAATGTCTTAAATTTTAACATCTATTAGTTGGAAACCCACCTCAATTTGCAAATGTATCTGAGGATGTGAATCACACCATGCATAAAAAAGACATTGGCCCCACCTCATGCACCTTTGATGTATCTAAGGATGTGAATCGCACCATCCCAATGACTATCACATGGAACTTGTAGGAATTGACAAACCATGCTCAACGAATGATGGTGAGATAATTCGGTTGCCTAACAAGTCTACAATATTGTCCTGGGTATAGGGTCCTACCCTTCTTAGTAGAAGCTTATTGTTTCTGATCCATCATGTCTAATGCATAATTCTGTTTGGAAGTTGCAACAACAGCATTATAGACTAAGCCACGACAATTTTCGAAAAATATTTAAGATGACCAAAATCCTTGGAGTAAATGTAAATGGTTTTACCTTACTCCTCTGTGTTATTCACTTATTCATCTATAAGAAAAACACTAGGTACAGAGTACAGACTATAGTATGGGAATACAACTAGTACAATTATAAATAAGGAATATTAAATACAAATAACGAGGATGGCTAATTTTCCTGCAACAGTAGTCCAACAATCCAACTCCTAATAGTATTTACTAAGTAATTAAGCAAATGCCAATAAATACCTGTATCATATGGATCTTCATAGATGTTGCACTGGCAGTGGGATCTTTCTCCTTTTCTACTTTCCTTTTCCTTTTATTCTACAATGGTTGCTAAAGTCCTTCTCAATTTTGAGTAATTATACCATATGATATAATCTTGCAACATACACCTTGGATGGTTCATACTGCTACTGTTGTAGTTTACTTCCTTTTGCAGGTTATTTTAAAAAGATTTTGTGGAAGATCCAGCCCTACCAAGACAGTAAATGAACCTAGTGCAAATCAGACAAAATGATGCATGGTGAGTGCTATCATCAATTACATTCTTTTATCTGAAGCTCACATGAAGCACATTTCCTTCTTCTGGAATGTTTGACATTACTATTTTAAGATGATAGTGCACTTTGGGATGTAAATTACGTCAATCAATTTACTTCTGGTGAAACTATGAACAATATATAGCAGAAATGTATTAAAGCCATGAAAATTGGTTGGATCATCGTTACAAATTACAATTGAAGAAGAGGGAATCAAATTTATTATTTACTTATTTATTTGTGAAGGAAAGAATAGAATCAATGAGTGAGGCATTCCAATGACAATCTAACATGTTTTTGACTGTTCATCCAGAGACTATTTATGCTTTTCATGGAAATCTTTTGAACTTGATCCAGACTTTCATCATTTTTTGGCATTTTGAAGTCTTTGTATGAGTTCCTTGATATGTATTTTGCCATTTTATTAAGTTCATAGCTGTAGAGCTGTATAAAAATGCATGTTAGAGCATTGTGAGCATGCCATTTGTTCTAGTCAGATGTAACTTGTTCTGTAAAAGCTATAAATAAAAGTAATGACTAGTAAATTGGATAAGTTTTTTATCCATTCAAGTGAGTGCAAACACCTATATTTTAACCTTCTCTTTCTGCATAATATATTTTATAGGAGGGAGTGCATGGTCTTGCCCTGCATGATACATTTATTTCAATTTGTTAGAAACTACTTAGAGCTAATTTGAAAGTGGTTTTTTCACTTTACAGGATCCCATCCTTTACTTGGTAATTCTGTATTTTAGATGTTCTTTACCTTATTTACGTTTATTGATATTAGTAAAGACTTTGTCTGTATGATTTCAACAGATAATAATGAGAGCAGCATTCCTGTGGAGGACGTACTAGCTGACACTAGTCATTCTGAGATTGAAGACAAAGATGTTTTAAAAAAATTCACAAGACCCACGGGAGATATTGAAGAGACAAAGATAGCTGATAGGGAAGGTGGAGAAATTTGTCCAAAGGGTACACCTCTTGAGGAAATGGATGCATCAGGGGATGTTAACATGGAGGCATCCATAACACCTGATGATGTTGTTCGGGCTGGAGGATTTGGTGCCAGAGATGATATCGGTAGCTTTCTTCCTGTTGCAAGTGATTCTACTGACCTTGAAGCTTCAATTCGTGATGCACGAGATTATGAAGAACCACAGGGTGAAGTAAGCAGGCCGGGCCTTGGCTGGACTGGAGCTACAAAGGGAGAATAGATATTGTTACTGTTATATGCACTACTGCACTAGTAGTCGTAACTTATTTTCTTTTTTTCCTTCTTTTTTTTTTTTGTAACTGGGGGGATCATAATGTGTTTCTGGCTAACATTAACTGGTGCTTGTTAAATTCAAATGGTTGATGCTGAAAAAAATAGTCATAGGGTGCTGAAAACAATCTTGTTATTGATATTACCCTAAAAAACTTTCCTGTAAAAATGGTTGGTTAGCTAGTGGTTGGTTTGTCCTTATGAAGAAGGATGTTACATTCTAAAATATACTTCCCCCCTGAATTATAAGAACTTATTGTTGGATTTTCACTTTTTGTTTTTGTTTTGTTTTGGTTTGGTCAAAGCTTATGGAAAAGAAAGTGCAGTGCTTCACCTGTTTTGGAGGAGGGGAAGAAAAATGGATTGTTCTAAGGTTATTGTTTCAAAGGTAAGTCTAGGAAAAATAGATAATTTGTTGGTTTAAATAAGTTTTTAGTCCCTGGAAAGTTCATTAATTTTGGTTTTAGTCCTTGTAAAAAAATTCTTAGGATTTCGTCCCTGTAAATAGTTCCTATTGTTACCCCTAAGTACTAAAAATCATAATAGATGAATAATTTTGTCAATTTTAACCCTATGGCCCTAATGTATGGTTTTATTTCTACTTTCTAGCCAAATTCTGGAGCAAGTCGGACAAGAACGAGAAATTATCTCGGTACCCCCTGAGTACTAGATATCATACAAAATGAAGAAATTTAGCAATTTTAACCTTATGTCCCTAATATATGATTTTGTTTCTATTTTATAGCCAAATTTTACAGCAAGTCGGACAGTAAAATAAAATTACCTCGATATCTATGAGTACTAGATAACAGAAAAAGATGACGGTAGGAACTATTTGCAAAATTTGTGAGATTACAGGTACGAAAACCTAAGAAAAAATTTCACAGGGACTAAAATCAAATTTGATGAACGTTGTAGGGACCAAAAACTTATTTCAACCTAATTTGTTTCTCCCTCTTTGAATAATTTTTTTTTTATATAATAAGACTTTTTTTAAAAAACATAATAGTTGATCAGTAGAGATATTGCATAAATTTTAAACTTGAGTTGTAAAGAGAGATTATAAAATCATTGTTATTGGAGTAAGATGAATGTGAGAAAATTTGGTATATATTACATGTATTATTTTGGTTTTTTAGATTTATTTTACAAAGTCATGAATAAATTAATGAGAAAGTCATACACAGATTTAAGCCAGGTGGATGTGGATGAAATGAAGAAATGATTTAGCCATTTAGGTAATAATTGGTGACTGTACAGTGTGTACTGAGTTCGAAGGAAAGTTTTATGGAGAGAATGTCAAGTAGTCAATTGCCAGCGAAAGATTACATATAAGCCTACAGAAATGAGTTGTTAATGTGGATATTGTATATAAAAAAGATTGAGATTAATAATGGCTGTATTTGAGAGAAAATTGGAGTAATAATTACTTAGGAGATGATAGAAATTCGTAGAAAAAGACTAATAAGAGATCATAGGGAGAACAATTAGATTAAATGGAAAAGACCTTGCTTTAAATAACTTGACTGAAAATTTGGCTTTTGATATATCTCGATAAAGTTGACTTATAAGAATTGGTTGTTATTGTTAGTCAAAAAATAAAAAAGATGATAATAATTCTCCTTACATAATTTTTTGTTGGGTATACAAGAATAGCCTTTCTAGTACTGTAATAATTAGGATGTTCTTCTAATAATTGCATTCAGCAAAAGTTTGAACTTAACCATTGCATCTAACCGTTTTTGGTATTTAATTTTTGTTTTACTTTTAAGGACACTGGTTAAAGAATCAAGAGTGCTAGTGAAAAACATTTTACGGTCATCTAATAACAAATCATGGTATGAAACTATGAATGACTTTTAAGATAGATCGGGTAGGAGTAAAAGATTTTTTAATGATGTGACAATTTATGATTGATTGATAGTGTTTAAAATCTTTACCCTCACCGTGCATACCAATTAAATCCTTTAAGAAATGCTATACTTAGTTTTTTTTTTTTAAATAAAAACTGGCTTTAATTGGATTCCTTACAAGAATCAAGACCCTACTTTTAATAATCATTTATGTCCTTATATTTCTATCTTACAAGGATGGCACTAAGATTTAAACTTTAAAACTCATAATTTCTTGTAAACTACTTAAAATATCACCACTAACTCATTATTGGTGTTTTCCTTATAGAATCTTCTAAGTTCTAATTATGGCCTAAAAAGAAAGCATCCATTTTCTTTGTAAAGAAAGTGCAAAACGGCAATACTTACATTTATTAAGAGCAGGGAAACATATATAATTAATTATCAAAAGTTTACAACCTTATTATACTCCTAAAAGAGTAATGATATTCTAACATCAAAAGTTGACACTAACTTTTGACACATTGGTTAATCGGTACAAATATTTAGTTAATTCAGTTCATTATATGGTTAATCACATGCAAATATTTGGTTAATTCATGATGACCTATTAATCATATAAAGAACTGAATTAACCAGATATTTGCATGTGATTAACCAAATATTTACATGGTTATGGAAAATAAGCTTCAGATGATCCATTAACCATATAATGAACTGAATTAACCAAAAATTTACACATAATTAATAACGGTGTCGCTGGAGACGTCCAAACAAGGTGTTAGAACATCGTTACTCCTCCTAAAACTAACAGGAGGTAGACATTGCCTTTTGAAAGATTCTCTGGCCAGGGGCAAGCAGTGCCAGTGGGTCATAGGCTGTTTTTCTTTCCACAAATGCTTCCCATCTAGACCCAAAGTGGGCTTGCCATTCTTCCTGAGCTGTGTAATGGGGAAGATACTGCTTCACCCTGAGTTGTGCATGTGTGCAGAAATCTAGGATCCTTTTGTTTTGATTTAGAATGTTTTCTAAACTGTTTGCACCTGTAGAAAATGGGACTGCTGAGGATAGGAATGCTACTAGGTAGAACACATCTTCCTCTGGGGTAACCAAGGATGTTTTACTGTTCCACCTGAAACAACAAATGGAAGAAAAGGACTAAGATCATTAGAATAAAAGTGAAGAAGTGTATATTTGGTATGTAATATGTATGCATCAAGTTTTACAAGCTATAGATACCTTGTTTGGTTAACAGGGTAAATGAGTATGGGACCACTACTTGTGTCCTTAAGGATTTTGCCAAATACTTCTTCAGCAAAGTCATGAATCTCACTCCTTGGAATCAGAAGGTTCAGCCAAGGATGAGGAATTTCCCATAAGCCTTTTGCTCTTAGCTTTTTCTCAGAAATGTGCACTCTGTCCAGGAATTCCAAGTAAGAAACTTCTGATAGAAAGAGTGTGGGTGGAATATAACTCAGTCCTGACAGCAGGTGATCAACACTCTGCATTTGAATGGGAGAAAAATGAGAACTTTGTTAAGTGGGGACTGTGTTGTTTATTGCACACAATTAATGCTTTAATTCTGAACATGCAATTTAATAACTTGCTTGGTATGCTATATACCTGATTCATGACTTCAGCTTCATCTGGGTTGAAGTACTTTGCCATCTCAAGACAGTACAAGGTCCTCCCATCTGAATTGAATTGACTGGCTTGAAGTGGGTCTTTAGGATTGAAGGATGACCTCCAATTATTAAGGATGCCTGTTCTATTCATGATTACAAATCCTTCAATGTAATCAAATGTGTTTTCAAGTGATATCAAATACTCTTGATCCTTGGCAAATATAGAGAATTCTGAGTAGAGCACCCTAATCCATTTCACCTGTCAAAAGTCAGAGATTATGTCATAAATAAATATTGTTGGGAGCTTATTTTTTTTGTCTTCACTTCTAGAGACATGAGTTTATACTCACCATCTTAGGTGCTGGTTCAAGAGAAATTCTAGCCCTGGTGATGATGCCAAATTGACCGAGCCCTCCAAGAACACCATAAAAAAGGTCAGCATTTTGGTTCTCTGAGCATGTAACCACCTCTCCTTTTCCTACAATGAAGTATTTTTCATGCCAGATTAATGTCATGTAGAAGTAAAAAATGACTGGCACACAAAATGCCTAGTTTATTGAGTGCAGGACTCACACTCCAAAGGAGGTCTATTATCCTATTCAGCATGATAAAAATCCAAGGGAGAATTAATTGGAAAGATCATTAACAACACAAAATTAAAGTTGAAGGACCAATAACCATTCTTGCAAGATCATAACAATAATGATCATTCAGAATGGTTAATTGGTCATTCCCAATATATTTGTATCATTTGCAATCCTTCTTATTAGTTCTCCTAAAATCATACTAACTAAAATAAAACCTCTCTTTTTGAGAGGCTTTTTGCTTTAGCCAAAACCTTAGTACAAATTCCTGTTAGGTGGGGGAAGGAATAGTTTTCCTTGAACATTACCTGTGACCACTTCTAGCTGGAAGGTGTTGTTTATCTGGGGTCCATGCTTGAAGGCTTGTCCACTTATTCCAGCATTTGATAGAGTGCCTCCAACAGTAAGGTGAAGGTAATCTGTCCAAGACTTTGGTGCCAACCCATGTTTAAGAGTATCATGCAGAATATTTATCCACAACTCACCACCAGAGACATCTACATAAGGAAACTCTCCAGTGTGAACTTTCATTTCAGGACCCTGCAGTGACTCCATGTTAATGACTAAGCCTCCATGTGCTTGTGACTGACCTTGAAGGGAATGGCCATGCCCTCTAGCAGCAACCTTGAACACAGAAGCAGGGCCAAATTCAAAAATATGCTTTATGGTGTATGAAATATCAGAAACTGTTTTTGGATGCAGCACTGCTAGAGGAGGAAAATGGTATATGTTGCCAAAGTCCTTGGCAGTATCCTCATTGTTTCTTAAGCTTAAGTAACCATCAAGAGCTAGTGTTTGCAGTGATGAGAGGATCTCATAGGGTGGGACTAATGAAGTGGCAACAGAGTTACTGCAGCCTGAGTTGGCTTTGTGAAAAAAATTATTGAGTACAAGTATGAAAATTTTGATAAATAAAATGGTTCCATGTTCAAAGAAACCAGCAAGTTTTGACACCATGTTTTTTTTTTTTTTTTTTTGCCAAATTGATTTTTAAGAAAGGGAGATGAAGGGGTTGATAACTGCTTTGGGAGGAAGGGTACAGAAGCAGAAGAAGAGCTATGGAAGAGCATGCATAAATGGAAGGTTAAAGACAGTTTGAAGGGGTGTCCCGTTTTATAGACAATCTCATACTTGTCTCGTGGGTGTCCTCGTGTGTTTTATTTTTGGCAAATACTAACCGATGTCCTTAGGTTATTGGTTAAATAATTAAAAATAAAAATTTTATCTTAAAAAATGATATATTCAATACTTTGAAAATTTAAAAATGACACTTTCAAATAAAATTTTTTTATCTTTGGATTTCTTAATCAATACACTTATAACATTGGTTAATAAACTCCTTTATTATTTTTTTAATATTTTTTGTGATGGACCTTTACCGGATATTCTACATACATAGCTACACTAACTCTCACATCCGCATCGGTGATTAGCCAAAGTACTTTCCAAAGTGGCGATTCTAATATCGGAAGTTCTGACATGCACACATAAGAGATTTATAAGCTTGGGACTTTTTTTAACCAGAGATTTTTGCATGCTTTAGGAAGATTAATCAATGCATACTTTAAGATTCTTTCTATTAATTTTAAATACTATTTGGGTATGCTTAGATTAAGTTGCACAAATTTTATCTGTGCGATTTAACGGTTGCTCCATATGCATGCGATAAAGATTTTGACCATTAATTTTTAGTTGGCGTGCTTAAAAATTATGTTTGTATGCTTAGAATCAATTATGGAAATTCTGATGAAATATATATTAATCGCTAATTTTATTTTTTTTTGAAATAAAAACTTTAGGGTGAGAGAATGTTGTTTCGGTCCAAGGCAGAGAAAACCTCCAGACTATAAGAACACTTATAAATGGATTTACATTTACCTCTCCCCTACAAAATTAGTGGGGACTCGAACCCGCAATCTGTCAAATGCAAGACCTTATCTTACTCCATTAGACTAACCCCTTAGGATTTAATCGTTATTTTACAAGCACATAATAGTTTTTGTTTTAGTTGGGTTTAAAGCATGATGCTAAACAAAGTCCTTCAAATGAAGCTGAGAAATTAGATATGGAACGGGTTCCTTATGCATTTGTTGTGGGTAGTTTCATGTATGCAATGGTATGCATAAGACCAGATATAGCACATGTTGTTGGTACAATCAGTAGATTTTTAACAATCTAGGTAGAGAGCATTGGAATGCTGTAAAATGGATTTTGAGGTATGTTCGTGGTATCGCTGGTATGAGGCTTTGCTTTGGAGGTGATATGCCTACTCTAGTGGGGTACTCAGACTCAGATATAGTTGGAGACATTGATTCCACGAAGTCCACTTCGGGCTATATGATTAGATTTGTAGGGGGAGCTGTGGATTGGCAGTCTAAGTTGCAAAGGTGTGTAGCATTGTCTACTACTGAGGCAGAGTTCATTGCCATTACCGAAGCTTGCAAGGAGCTGCTATGGTTGAAGAAATTCTTGCAGTAGAATGGTTTTGTGAAGACAAATATTTGTTGTTTGTTGATAGTCAAAGTGCTATTCATAATTCATAAGAATTCAACTTTTCATTCAAGGTCCAAACATATTAATGTGAGGTATCATTGGATATGTGATGCTTTGGATGCTAAGCTGTTGGAGTTGATATTTATTGTTTGTTGATAGTCAAAGTGCGATTCATCTTGGTAAGAATTCAACTTTTCATTCAAGGTCCAAACATATTGATGTGAGGTATCATTGGATATGTGATGCTTTAGATGCTAAGTTGTTGGAGTTGTCTAAAGTTCATCCCGATGATAATAGTGTTGATATGATGACTAAAGCACTACCAAGAGGGAAGTTTGAAACTTGTTATGATATCTTGGTTTGGCGGTCATCTCCACATAGTCGTGAAAGGGAGATTTGTTGGGTTTTGGGCTCCTTTCCTATGTGGAGAAAGGCCCAAATGTGTCAGTCCATCTTGTCTCACTTGTCTAAGTGGAGAGAGGTCTCATTTTTAGTGAGAGAGCAACAACCAACAAGAGAGATTAGAAGAGAGAAAGTCAACCCGCATAACCATCAGATAGACACCGTAATATAACGACTGAAGATTTGCGCACCGTTGGATCGAGCTAAAATTTGTGCAACAAGTTTAAGACTTGTGGTTATTCATTATCATCGTTCAGATTCTTGATACAAGGTTTGGAGTGAGCAGGGGTGAAGGGTTGCCATGACCCCCCATATATATATATATATATATATACTTCACTACTAGAAATCCACTTTTTAGTGATCGATTTTAGAGACCGAAAATTTTTTGTCACTATAGAGACCAATTTCATTCATTTTTGACAAAAAAATAGTTGGTCACCAAATCGGTTGCTAATATATTTTAGTGACCGAAACAGAGACCAATTATTTGAATAAAATTAGAGACCGAAATATCGGTCACTAAATTACTAAAATAATTAATTAACATTAAAATAAAAATAAAACGTTGAGCATTAGAGACCGAAATAGAGACCAATTTGTTGATTAAAATTAGAGACCAAAAAATCAGTCACTAAATTACTAAATAATTTAATTCATGTTAAATTCAAAATAACAAGTTGAGCATTAGAGACCAAAATAGAGACCAATTTTTGATTAAAATTAGAGACCAAAAAATCGGTCACTAAATTACTAAATAATTTAATTCACAATAAATTCAAAATAAGAAGTTGAGCATTAGAGACCGAAACAGAGACCAGTTTTTTGTATAAAAATAGAGACAAAAAAATCGGTCACGAAAATACTAAATGATTTAATTCACATTAAAATAAAAATAACAAGTTGAACATTAGAGGCTGAAATAGAGACCACTGTGTTACTTAAACTTAGAGACCAAGAAATCAGTCACTAAATTACTAAATAATTTAATTCACATTAAAATAAAAATAAGAAGTTGAGCATTAGAGACCGAATTAGAAACTAATTTGTTGATTAAAATTGGAGACCAAAAAACCGGTCACTAATTTGCTAGATAATTTAATTCACATTAAATTTAAAATAAGAAGTTGAGCATTAGAGACCGAAACAGAGACCAATTTTTTGTTTAAAATTAGAGACCAAAAAATGGATCACGAAATTACTATATGATTTAATTCACATTAAATTCAAAAATAAGAAGTTGAGTGTTAGAAACCAAAACAAAGACCAATTTTTGGATAAAAATTAGAGACCAAAAAATCGGTCACAAAATTACTAAAGAATTTAATTCAGTTGAGCATTAATTCACTTCTAATTTCTCAATTTTGCATTACCTCTCTAATTTTTTTCATTCCCTCTCATTCACTCCCAAATTTTGGCTCCAGCGCATAAACCCTTTCCCGAATAGCACAGAAACCCTCTTCCCCCAACCCATCGTGACTGAAGGCGCCTCTTTCCCTCACGTGCCATATCTTCTTCTTTCTCTTCCCTAATAGCGCAGGTAACCCTCCTCCTCCTCCTTTCCCTTTCTGCCCTATATACATCTCATACCTCACCTCTCACTTGCAATTTGTATTGCTCACCCTCACCTCACCACACCATGCTCCACTCTAACGATTTGTGTTAATTTGGTCACTAAATCAGTCTCTGAAAAATCAGTCACTAAATTGGTCTCTGCAAATTAATCACTAAAGGTTTAGAGACTGAAAAAAATCGGTCTCTAAATCATTTAGTGACTGATTTTCTAACTTTAATGATCGATTTTTCGGTCTCTATAGGCCGGATTTCTCGTAGTGTATATCAATAAATAATAGATTCTCATAATAAAAAATAATTGACTCAAATTCAACTACAATAGGTATAATTTCAAACACTTTTATTTTCAGTTTTTAAGAATCATATAATAGATACAATTATTTATATTAAAAAAGAAATTTATAAAACATATGATAAAACATATACCCACTTATATTGATAATAGATAATTTTTACTCCGTGAAATGGTGTCGTGCACAATTGAAGAATATGTATCAAAGTTGACTATAAATCTATTTGAGTACTTTATATTATATTAAGTTGCTAATCATATATCAGATTTGTATTATATATATATATATATATATATATATATATTGTTTTTATATATTAGTTAATTTTTTATTTCTATTTCATCATGTTATATAAATTAGATTTTGGCCACCCTCCTTTAGATTTTTGGTGAAATTCATCTTCTTATTTCTCATTTGTAAGGATTGGTGCTTGGTTATTTTGGTTGCTTGTTAGCACGACGTATGCACATGTTTGAGGCTCTTTTGTACTCTTATTTGATCATAGTGGAGCTATTTCTTTGGTCTGGACGACCCGTGGTTTTTGCCGTTGCTTTGAGGGATTTTCCAAGTTAAAATCTTGGTGTCTCTTGCACAGGGGCGGAGCTAGAAATCTGGTTTAAGAGGGACCAAAACCAAATAGCTTATATATAAATAAGGTTTAAATAATTTAATGAAATAAAAGGTTATTTTGGTAAAGTCTTAAATAAAAATATTGGAAGCACAAAATGCAAAAAAAATTTCCTAACAAAGTTATCAAAGAAATAAATTAGGACAAAACTTGAGTCCAATTCTTTAAATGTTTGTGGTGCTATTTTCCAATTAAAATTTAAAATGTATACCAATTAATAAAACAGAACACAATATCCATAACATTTACTACAAATTAGGGATGGCAATGGGTAGGGTTTGGGTAGGGTATTATAGTACCCGTTCTCAAACCCGAGTTTGAGAAAATTACCCATACCCGGACCCGTACCCTCGTGGGTAGCAACCTCAGTACCCTTACCCGTAGGGGTGTTCGCGGTTCGGTTTGGATCGGTTTTGAGGCAAAAAGTCATCCGATCCAAAGATAAAAAGAGCATGCGGTTCGGTTCGGTTTGGATGACTTCCTTAAAAAAAATCCAATCCGATCCGATCCGATTAAATGCGGTTTGGATCGGTTCGGTTGATTCGGTTTTTACCGACAAATCATTACATATTGAAATTACACCAAAAAATTAAGATTACAAGCTAAATTGAACAAAATCTTAGACATGTATATACTTGTTTATATATTCATGTAATAACATTTCATAAAATATGTACAAACTAAATAAATATCATCATCAACTAGTTCCGTAACATCTTTTTTTATATTTGGAACTTAGAAATAGTATAAAAGAAATATGTCAAATCAAAATAGTAAGTATTATTAAAAAACCAACAAATAAAAAAAATAATAATGCAAAAAATAAAATAAATATATATTAAATTTTATATATGCGGTTTGTTTTGGATTGATTCGGTTTAAGAAAAGGAATCCGAAATCCGATCCGATCCGATCGGTTTTCACAAAACAAGATCCAAAAAAATCCGATAGACATCGGTTTTGTGCGGTTTTCGGTTTTTTTGGATCGGTTTTCAGTTTTATTTTGGATCGGTTTGGATATGAACACCCCTTACCCATACCTTCTGGGTACCTAGGTACCCACACCCCGCACCCATTACCCGTACTTTAACAAAGAAAAAAATATAAATAACAAAAATATAACTTAATTGAAAAACCATCCAACGATGTTTCGAATGTATTCATGAAACATTACAAACTAGCGTATTATACTAAATAAAAACATGTAAAATATCCAAAACAAGTAAATAACAATAAACATCCAAAACAATAAACTCATCAAGTTGTAATTCCTAAGCCGATGTTACCGATGTTCTCCAAAACCTGTAAAATAAAAAACATACATTATATTAGTTATACATTATAAACTTGTAAAGCAATAATTCGTAACAAATTATTAGGTTATCTTACCTCATCTTCTGAATCAGAATCTTAAAAAGACTGCAAATATTTGTCTTCCATGTGTAAACATTGCTTTGATCCAATTATACCAATAGAAATTAGAACAAAAAATAAAATTAATGGTTAGACTGAACACAAATTTCATTAAACAAATATATTAATGCAACATTTATTATATTTCTTATCATGCTTTATCCAGCTTTGTGCACTGCCTCCAAAGTATTTTGATTATATGTATTAATATATATATATATGCGGATATGGGGCGGGGTGGGTACTAAGGTACCCGTACCCGCCCCCATACCCTCTCAGATTTGCGGGTAAATACCCGTGCCCGTACCCATACCAATAAAGCTGGTTTTTACCCTACCTATTATGGATATTTTTTACGGATACCCAGTAGGTAGGGTCCGAATTGCCATCCCTACTACAAATGTTATATTTTATTTGAAAAATAGCGTCACATGGAATCAAAAGTTTTGTCCAACAATCAGATAAAATGTCATAGAAAAGTAAATAAAATTTGAATTTTTTTAGTTATTTTTATGTAGAAAATTATAGATAAGAAAATACATATAGGTATAAAAGATATGGCTATCATCACAAGACAATCCATATCTCAATAAATAAACTATTGATAAATATAAAAATATTAAAATGAAAGAGGCTAAATTTTAATGATGTATAATAACAACTAAAAGGTAAAAAATTTGGGGGTGGCCATGGCATATAGAGGCCACCCCTTGCCGTCGTCCCTGCTCTTAAGTGTGTGTGTTGTTTTATTTGCTGCCATATTTTTGTTGTTGCTCTTCACATATTCTTGTAAGTTGGGAGAATTTATTTCTATTGCATATTGTTATTGTGCTACATTGTTGTATTGTTGTTACTCCATCAATCAAAAAATATTATAAATAAAAGTGATAACAGCAAATAAAATAAAAATAAGAAATGAAATGAAAATAATATGACAATTTTAAAATTATCTATAAAATTAGAAATGAAAAAAAATTATAAACAAAGAAGACAAATCCTATATAAATGACAAAACATGTCAAGTCAAATTATTTGGGGCAACCCAAATGGGCTAAGTCAATTTTTTGAGTTATGCCAAAGTTGTTACGAATTAAGATGTTACGAGTGTAACCTGACATTATAGGTTGTAAGTTAAGTTATTTTTTGGTTTCTCAAGGTATCTTTCACGTGCAACTGCAAAAACTAATTTTTTATTATTTTAAAAAAAATTATACTTTCAATTCTTAAAATTTTTATCTTCATATTTAATCAGTATATTTTTTTTTTGTATATTTTAAATAGAATTGTCTGAGACATTACTTATTTTACATTAGAAAATGTAAAAATCTTTTACATAGTCATAAAAATTATTATTGATTAAAGTATAATATATTGTCAGTGTAAGAAGTCTTACATTGACATCCACTAACATTTTGACATGTGTGCCTTTATTTTAATAACTAAGAAAGAAAAATAATAATGATACTGATTTGCCAAAATATTATTGGAAGTCTATGTAAATTTTTTTTACACTGATGATGCAAAAAAATAAAGCTCAATTATTATTTAAAAGAGAATGCTAATCAGTGGCCTAAAGCTAAGGGCTTTGGTTAAGATTTCAAAAATAGAAATTTTGTGTTGGAAGTTGTGTATTCAATACTTTGAAAGTTTTAAAATTAATCTTTTCAATAAAAACATTTCTATTTTTTACTTCTTTAACGAGTGCTCTTAGGACATCGATTGGCAAGATCATTATTTAAATAATTAATTATTGAGCTGACATGTTAGTGACAGCCATTGCGGTCCAACATTGCTGGTGTCGAGCCATTTAGGTAGATTTTGTTTCAGGGTAGTAGTTTTGATATGATCAATATTTTGGACCTCATTAAGATTCGTTCTTAATCCTTGTTCTTGGCAAAAGTAGGACGTTCTCATACTTTGTTTTTTGATTGGTGCACAAATCTCGTTTTTCGTTTTAATCAATGAGGTTCTTGTAAACTGTTTGCCTTTTATATTAAGGATTTTTTTATCATGTGTAACTTTACATAGATTAAGAAATTCAAAAACAGTAACTATTTATTGAAAAACTAAGTATTTCAGTTTTAAAAATATAAAATACATAAATTCCTATATAAATTTACTTTTTTTAAGATCATTAACCTGTACAAAATTGTACAGGTTAGAAATACATTTATATAAAAGTTAGAGTACCCATTGCACTTTAGTAATTAAAATTCTTTTGCTTGTAAAAAAATTGATTAAAAATTTCACACTCCACTATTTGTTTTGATAAAAAAAATTAAAAAAATACTCCACTATTTGTAATTCAGACTTTTAAATAGTTCAACTTTCTCAACATCCCGAACCTAGACTACGGAATTCATTAGGAATGCTTTACTATCCTAAAATGGTTGCATGATTTCGGAACATTATCATTAACTAACATGTTAATAACCAACGATCATAGTATATTATATAGCGATTAGAGATTAGAGATATATTGATATTGATGTATGAAAAGAATGTGTAAAATGATGTAAAAAAATATGGATATGCTAAAAAGCCGTTTTTTTTTAATAAGCAAAAAGTGTATAGATGAGAATACTGTGGGTACTCAAATCCGTATGTATGAGTAACATTTACATTCGAGGAGACAGGTAAGTCTTCAACCTAAAGATCACAAGCTCACAAAGCATAAAAGAGCTAATTCCAAGCAGGTTGAATAACTATCTAAAACCCCCGACCTAACAAAAACCAACACAGTTATAATCTGTTAAAATCAATCCATCCACCCGAATGAGTGGCAAACCCAGCCAATTCACACGCCCCTATAAGGAACCAATACTGCACTAAATAAACCAATAGCAATCAAGTGATTAAGTATATATGCAGCCATTGACACAAGCCAGCTCCAAAATTGGTCTAAGAACTGTGCAATAACCACGAAAAAAAAAGTCCACAAGCAGACAAGATCATGTGATCACACTGCAGCCCAGGCGCAGCTCAGTGGCAGAAATTTATGAAGTAATACACCCACAAGTAAAAATCCGTAAACCTTTAAAATTTAGGTTTAAATAAGTTTTTGGCCCCTGCAAAATATAGTAATTTTTATTTTAGTTCCTATAAAATTTTTTCTTAGGATTTCATCCCTATACTTTCAAAAATTTTGGAAATAGTCCCTACCGTCATCTCTCTCCGTTAACTGCTGACGTGGCAAATGGAATGCCACGTCAGCAGGGACCATTTCCAAATTTTTTGAAAATACATGGACTAAATCCTAAGACAAAATTTATAGGGACTAAAACCAAAATTTGTGAACTTTGCAGGGACCAAAAACTTATTTAAACAAAAAAATTCTATATTCTAGCCAAACTTCAGAGCAAGTCGTATAGGGACAGGAAACTTCCAGACGAAGGGATTTGTCAATTTGAAACTTGTGGCTCTAATGTATGATTTCTTTCTATTTTGTAGCCAAATTTTAGAGTAAGTCAGACATGAACAAGAAATTACATCGGTATCCTGAGTACTAGATATCTAACAAAATGAAGGACTTTAGCAATTTTAACCATGTGGTCCATAATGTATGATTTTGTTTCTATTTTCTTGCCAAATTTCATTGCAAGTCGGACAGGAAAAATAAATTACCTCGGTACCCTTGAGTACTAAAAATCATACCAGATTAAGGACCTTGACAATTTTAACCTTGGTAAAATTTAGGCTAGAATATACAGAGAAAATAGGGGTGCTCATCAACCGATCCAAACCGATTCAAACCGCAAAAACCGAACCGAAAAACCAAACCGAAAAAACAGTTTTTTTTTTACATTGGATTGGATCAAATTTTGGATCTCCTAGTGAAAACCATTCCAAACCACTTTTTGGATTAACAAATTGACAAATCCCTTCATCTGGAAGTTTCATGTCCCTATATGACTTGCTCTGAAGTTTGGCTAGAAAAATAGATTTTTTTTTTTGTTTAAATAAGTTTTTGGTCCCTGCAAAGTTCACAAATTTTGGTTTTAGATCCTGTAAATTTTATCTTAGGATTTCGTCTCTGTATTTTTAAAAATTTTGGAAATGGTCCTTGATAACGTGACATTCCGTTTGCCACGTCAGCAGTTAATGGAGGGAGACGATGGTAGGGGATATTTCTAAATTTTTTGAAAGTATAGGGATGAAATCCTAAGAAATTTTTTTGCAAGGATTAAAACCAAAATTGATATATTTTACAGGGACCAAAAACTTATTTAAACATAAAATTTAAATGACGAGAATTTTCAATAAAAAGCAATATGCAAATTACGTATTGGTTACCTCATCAAGTAAAGCATCAATCAATCCCTGCGTGCACATGGGTTGGACTGGCTTCTTGAGGGACCATTTGACTTTTGAGTTTTTGAGGCCATGATAGTGATTCTTATTTGACATAAAGTTTATATATTAATAATGTATTTAAATTGCTTATAAAAAAATAATGTATTTAAATTATTATTTGACATATATAAAATGATGAGAATTGAGCATAAAAAATGGTGAGAATTATCATAAAACTTACTAATTTTAAAAAATACTGTTATATATGAAATAATAAATTAAATGTATAAAAATGACTTGATAAATGTAACTAGTTATTATGAACTAGTATTTTTGCACCAGTACGATGCACGGGTCATCAATTACTATTATTATTAACAGTATTGTTATCATTAATAACTTGAATTGTGCCAATATATCTACCAAAATTTTTCTTTCTTTTATCCCAAATTAAATCCACTATGTCAAAGATTTTCTTTACTTATTTCAGACTTTGCCTTCAATCTTTCCTTCCCACCCATAATGGTGGTGCTCATTCATCTCCAAGGCTTTTTATTTATAGACAGAAGTGATTAGCAAAAACCTTGAAACAATCTTATCTATAATTTGAGTGCAAAAAATTGAATATTTTTTTATTTTAAAAAGATATTACAATACGCCATCCCTCACTATGTGTTAAGTGTTCCTCTTTGATTATTACTAATGATTAATTAATCCTCTTAAATCATGTGATGCTGACACGTGTCCCTTTATTAGAAAATCAACAATTCCCCTTATTAATTAGTATAAATATAGATTTATTATTTAAAATAGAAAAAACAAAGGCAAGGATGTAGCCAAAAAATATATTAGAAATATGAATAGCTCTGCCTCTATTTATGTCAATTCAGAGATTGACGTATTTGACTCCCAAAACATTGTACCTTTATCGGTTTGTAAATATTTTAAAACAAAAAATTATATAAATCTTAGAAAAAAAATAAAAAAATAAAAAAATTCTATAACTCGACATGTGGCTTGCACTATAATCAGGATTTCCCATTATTAATTAGTACAAATATAGATTTATTATTTAAGATAGAAAAAACAAAGGCAAGGATGTAGCCAAAAAAATATTAACAAAAAAAAGTAGAGAAAAAATATTTTAAAAAAAGTTTAGCAAAAAAAATTACAAAATTTAGGAAAAAAAGTTTTTAGAAAAAAATTAGGAAAAAAAGTAATTCTAAAAAAATATTTAAAATAATTAGAAAAAATATATTTAAAAAATAAAAAAATTAGGAAAAAATATAGTTAACAAAAATTAGAAAAATAAAGTTAATATTTTTTATAATTTAATTTTTTTAAAAATTTATTTTTATGATTAATTTTTTAAAATTCTATTAAAATATATTCTTTTCTATTTATTTTAAAAATAATAATAAAAAATTTCTATAACTTGACATGTGGCTTGCACTATTGTGCTACACTAAAATCAGAATTTTCTGTTATTAATTAGTATAGATATAGATTTATTATTTAAAATAAAAAAAAACAAAGGCAATGATGTAGCAAAAAAAAAATTTTAACAACAAATAATTAGGAAAAAAAGTAAAAATATATATTTAATTTTTTGTTACATAAAATAGGAAAAAAAGTAATTAGATAAAAAATATTTAAAAATAATTAGGAAAAAAAGTAATTATAAAAGAAATTAAAAAAATTAGAAAAAAAAATATTTTAAAAAATAAAAAATAATCAGGAAAAAATTATTAGAAAAAAATATATTTTAAAAAATTATAAAAACATAATTAATAAATTTTTTTCTAACTTATTTTTTTAAATATTTTTTTTCTAATTAAATTTTAAAAAATATATTTTTTTCTAATTATTTTAAATAACTTTTTATAATTATGTTTTTTCTAATTTTTTTAAATTTGGAAAAAATTAGAAAAAATTTAATTCTAAAAATTATTTTAAAAGGAAAAAGAAAAAAGTAAATTAGAAAAAAAATTAATTCAAAAAAAAATTCAAAAATAATAATTTAAAAAATTAGGGAAATAAAAGATTTAAAAAAATTAGAAAATTAAAATTAATTACAAACAAATTATTTAAATGATTAGAAAAATATATATATTAAAAAAAATTAAACAATAATTAGAAAAAAATATATTTAAAAAATGAGAAAAATAAAATTAATTATAAAAAAGTTGTAAAAAAATGAAAAAAGTAAATTAGAAAAAAAAAATTCGAATTTTTTTTAAAAAAAAGTATAAAAAATTAATTAGGAAAAAATTTATTTTTAAAAAATTTAGGAAAAAATAATTATAAAAATAAAATTAATTAGAAAAAAAAGATATGTAAAAAAAATTTAAAAATCTAATTATAAATATAAGATTTTAAAAAAATTAAATTAGAAAAAAAAATTCTGAAAAAAAATGTTAAAAAACAAAAAGAAAATTTAATTATAGAAAAAAAATAAAATAAAAAAAGGTAACACCGACACGTGTAATGTACAGTAAATTTAGGGGGTCAGACTTTATATTATTATGATTTATTATTTATATGTACATGAAGCTGAATGTGTACTTAAGCTGAAGGCACTATTGTCAGGTGTGAAAACAGTTAGAATTGAATTCCTTTAGGCTTCGGAGAGTATTTGCCGGGTCCTGCCCCTACCATGAGCTCCCTCCTGTTAGAGTTGAGTGATAGGTGGGTCATGATAGGTCCCCTGCTCTTGAAATCACCTATTAAAAAGGTTGGTTTCAGTGTTGGGTTTTTATCTGACCAGCTGGTTTAATTTATTTTTTTATCAAACAAAGACAAATTTTATAAAGAATAAGAGTACAAGGTATATTTCAAGATAGCGTTTGATATAAAATTTATTTTAATAATTTTGAGAATATAGGTACGAGAATAAAAGTTTTCAATGTTTCATATAGATTTTAAAAAATTATTTTTAGACATCAAAGATATCCAAGAATAAAATTAATGAATGAATGTAGAAAACTTTATTCTTAAGTGTAGATGTGAAAAATAAATATTCTTAAAAATAAAATTCTCAAAGTGTAGTTTACTTGATGATAAAACATTTCATGAATGAAACGCAAGCCACCTTACATAAAAAAAAAAATATGGTCAACGACTTTTGATACATATATTCAACCAAGATACCATCAATGGATTTATACACCCATCTACAAAATAAATAAATAAATAAATAATAAACACCATCAACATTTGCTCTTAATCAAGACCAACATCTCAATTTAATCAATTCGACTAACATATCAATTTCCACACCTTCTTAATCCCTAAGCATAGTATTACCGTTTCAATTAAAGTTTGTGATCATTATTATTATTATTATCTTTTGATGCAGGAGTATAGTCTAAAGATAGGTCATAGGTGACTTTCTTCTTAGCTAGCTCTGTGAAGTAATTGTTTCAACACGTGGAAATATGTTTTGTAATTGCTTGCCTATTGCATCGTCAATGCCATCACCAAATCCCCTCAGACATACATTGTAATTAACCATAGTTTCACTTTCACACATTAAAACTCTGTACATAGTTGCAGATTCAGGGTTAATGACCTTGTCTCCCCTGCCACAGTTTATCAACCCAGATTACACACATGTTCAAGATGCTATAGCAAATAGTTATATTATACATAAGCATATGATTAAGGTTTCAAATCTGGGTCCGAAACCAAAATCTGGGCCATAATGTATTGCTTTTGACAGTTGCCAAAACCGCATCGCGACCGTAATTGCAGCTGCATTGACACATTTTCCTGCAATATCCACAACGCAACAACAATCGCGACCGCGATAGCAATTTAAAACTTTGCATATAACACGTGTCTTTCTTCACATATAATTCTTTAAAGTCCATAACAATAAACTGATCAAGATTCAAGAGTTTGATCATAAACATATTCTGATTATAATTGATTATCACAATAATCGATTATACATATATCGATTATCAGCATAATCTATTTTTTCCAATTTTTCCCGACACACTAATTAGGACGTACGTATGTTGAGTGGTTGCATTCGTCCTATAGAAAACGATAGTTATCCGTCTTAATGATGTTGTGTTTTCATCTTGATGCTGACATAGACAAGATATGGGGAATCGATCACTTTGAGCATGCAAGCCTTACATTTTGTTAAGATGGAATCATGTAGGGACTGCTACACGTGATGATCACAAGGGGATCACACGGTATAAACTAGTGGAAGAACTAGTATGCATCTTGACCCCTAAAGTTTTTGTGTTTGGACTTTTGATGGCATGGCGTGTCATGACTCGACTTTTCTAACTTGGCACGTGAAATGAGTCTATATATATATATATATATAGGTCATACTTTAAATACTAACTTAGCACATGATAAATACCACTCCTCTTTTCGTGTATAAAACAACATGAGTTTCTGCTTGTAATCTTGTACTATAGGGTTGGAAATTGAAATGTTTACTCCCATAATAAAATTCTTTCTTGTTCCATAAAAAACCTCTCTAGTCTCTACTCTTCTTCTTGTTTTTTACTTTTTTAGACCAACTGGTTAGTCAGCTAGTTGTTAGTGGGGGTGGGGAGGAGATCGAACCCCGCATCTCCAACATAAGCTCCTTCAAATATCCCTTGACTCACCAAGTGAGCCACCTATACGCGATTCCTCTCTACCCTACTTGGATGGAGATCTCCTGTATTTTAAATTTTAAATGATGTAACAATATGGTATTAGTTGGGACATGATATCGTACAAGAAAATGAGATAGAGGATCTTCATCCACCCTACTTAAGGTGTTGCTACATACGAAAGTAAGAAAGTTAATATTATGATCACTTATAGTTTTCTTTGGTTGGGAACTTGCATTAGCTTCTTGCTCTCTTAATAATTATTTGTTTGCTTATCAAAAAGAAAAAGAAAAATTATTATCAGTACTTGTAGTTGTGACCAGATGTGGGGCAATATGGTAGTACAAAGCTTGCAACTACTCCTCCTTTGAGCACTTTATCTATGTTACTTCCTGCATCTCTTTTCTTTCTATTTGTGCTTCGTCCTTCCTCCTTCGCTTCTCGTTGTCATCTTCGCAGTGGCAGACCTACAACATTTGTCATATTCCCAATGATGGGTTCAGAATTTCGTCAAAGAATATTTAGAAATCTAAAATTTAAATATTTATGTTAATATATATTATAGGGGCCGGGCCGAGAGGGATGTGTCGTGATCTCCTTCCATCCATGTATGACTTTTGTCTATATGTGTCTATACTCTATTTGATAATTTTGAGTAATTTCTATATATAATGTTTTATAAATAAAGAAAATTTATTCAAAACCTCTAACACAAGATAATGCAAGTACTTCACGGTGGTTATGTCCAGACGTTTGTTGACAGCCAAAGATCATTATTGCAAGTATACACATGCAAATATAAAGAAAAAATGCTGAAGTATAATGAAGTTAAAACATTGACACCATTTGTTGCAACTAAAGATGAGTTTTGTGGAATGGAATTTGAGACATGATCAGGGGATAAAGGTTCTTTATAAATTGTCTCAACCGATTCACTATCATTCAATTTTTCGCCCGGTGATGTATCATTCTGCCCATTATCTTCATCTGGTCTTTGCTCTGGAACCTTAGGGACATAGACTAGCTTAGTCTTCTGCACTAAAGGCGGATCATTTTGCACCACGTTTTCCTTGGCAATTTGTTTACAAGTCTTAACCAAATGCCCAATTGAATTACAGTGAGAACAGAAAGGAGGAAGCTTCTCATATTCGATACCAACAAAAAATGCAAAACCTTCACGTTCAACCAGAATCTCCTTGAGCAACTTTCCTGTTAGATCAACATCCACTAAAACTCGAGCATAGTGACCGTATACGCTAGTACGGGTAGCTTCATCCAAACTTATTGGAGTACCTAAACCGCCTGCAATTTCAAACAATAATTCCGAGCGCCAATATTCCTGTGGCAAGTCATAAATTCTAATCCAGCATTGAGCATGAGATTGTTTCTGCTTATTAGGAATAAAATCTGGAGACCACTGAAAAAGACTCAATAGCCCCGGTTGAAGATTCCAAGCCCCAACAGCTAAGACACTACGCATATCCTTTTGAAAAGCAAAACTGAATTCATAGAAACCCTTTCCTAACGGAATCGTTATCCATTGACCCAAAGACTTCCAAGTCGGAGATCTTTACAGGGATATCACCCTTCAACAACAATAAGCAGCCATGAAGGTTGTTTTTACAGACAAGAGTCTTCCTTCACGCACGGTCGAGGAAGCTGACTTACCGGGATGTCAAACGAACCCTTCAAAGCCTAAGAAAAAGATTTTCGTTATGGATTCGATGGAGAAGGCAAAGGAGATTCCGGATTGAGGAATGTCAAAGGACAAGCCATCAAGAACGCACAAAACAGAGAAATCCAAAACAAAAGTTTCATCCAGAACCAGAAAGTTGCAACCAGAACGTCCAGGAGAGAGGCGGAGGGCGGAGCAGTCGCAGCGAAGGGCTGAGGCGCAGAGCAGTCATTGCGAAAGGCGGAGGACAGAGCAGTCGCAACATTTCTGATTGGTATTGGGTAGAGGGCGGAGCAATCGCAGGGAGGCTGTGCGGCACGAACCAGGACAGAAGAGGACGGCACCGGCAAGGGGTGCAGCGGCGCTAATATTTAATCATGAGATGATATTTGATAAGGACTACTTGTGCACCGGCATGGGTTGGGGGTTGATTCTTCTACATATGCTATCAAAACAACATGCCACCTCTTAACCTCCAATGCAAGGTCGGCAAATAACATTTTGTACAAGTTTTTGTTGGATAAGAGTATTCCTTTGAAAGTAGGCACATTTTGCTGGAGAGCAATCCTTGACAAGATTCCTACAAGCTACAGCCTTCACAAACGTCTTGTGGTGCATTCTTCGGCGGTTCAGTAGTCTTGTTTTTTCTGTAAATATAATATTGAAACAATTTTTCATTTGCTCATCTAATGTAAGTTTTCCTATTATGTGTGGATGAATGTATACAATTGGATTGTTATGGATATCGTATTAGCATGTGGCCTTAAGGACAAATAGGAAAAAAGTGATGGCGGATGCTATGGTTTGCAACTACATGGTCTCTTTGGCTACACCACAATGAGATGATATTTAATCAAGGCAAGATGGACTTTGATAAGGTTTTCGACTTGATTAGAGTTAGAGTGTGGAGTACTTGATGCATTAATTTAGGTAAGAGGGGTAGTTATTCATTCACATATTGGTGCATCAATCCGGTATATTATTTCCAAATTTGTAATAGAAAATATCCTTTAGTAGGAGTTTTGAAACACAAACAGGGTAGCTGAGTTTTATATTCACTTTGGGATATGCATTGCAAATGTAATCCTATAAAAACTTAGTTTATGGTGGCGTGTTGTTGTCACAGGGGAGGGTCGTATCCTTTTTCATTGTGGGTTGGTGTTTGTTAGTAATTGGGTGGTTATTTTGTATATGAGTTTGAGTATCCATGTATTCTTATCAATATATTTCTTTGCTCATAAAAAAAAGATATACTGTGACTATAAGTTGAGTAGTGCATGTTAAAAAGAAAAATGAAGTGTTTTATTTTTCAATAAGAAAAGGGTTTCAAATCTTTTCTTTTATAAGACAAAAATATATTAACATGAATACAAGGGTACTCTAACCTATTTACATCAATCATTTATAGTTACAAACCATGTAAATGTTCTAGTTAGACAAGTATGACAACAAACATAAATTGGGGTTCAACCACCACTCATAGTAACAGAATATTACTTTGTCGATTTTCCTTTTAACCACACCCAAGACCTAACCTTAATCATTTCAAGAACACAGTTGAAATCTACGTGCTCTGAGTTGAAGATAACCTGATTCCTTTGTTTTCAGATTGCCCAAACCACAAAAAATCAAATGGTATTTTCAATATTCGTTAGTTTTTTAATTTTTTTTTTTTTTTTTGAGAAACCATACTCATATGCTGTAGATGAGAAGGAATAAAAAACTTAATCTTAGATTTACATGATTTTTATTTTTTTGTATGGGTTTTGGTTTATGTCCCCCCATAATTTTGTTTTCTTTATTTTTCTTCTTTTTAATAAATTTATGGTAACTTGATCACATTGCTTAAGGAAAAAAAAAATGCTTTAGAAAGTGTTCTTTTCTTTCCTCATGAAAAGGGTTTCAAATGTTAGTGTAGCTATGATAATTTATACCATTAATTTTTTCTCATCAAAAAATTATAATCACTTACTTCATTGCTCAAAGTATACTCCCGAGTCCTACAAGAATTCAAATCCCCCTTCAACGGTTAATGCATTCGATCCCCCATTCCCTCCCTTTTCTTCATGTGCTTTATTTATATATCATGACACTGTATCCCTTCCTATGATAATTATATAATTGATCAGCACTCTTTTTTTTTTTTGATGAATGAATAAGTATATATATATATATATATATATACTACGTACCAAAAGTACACAAATTGATCAGCACTCATATAATGCTGTTTGGTACGAAGATTCAAAAAAGCGTACAAACGACATATGAATTCAAATAGAATGATGCTACATGTGGTATGAACATGTCTTTGACGAATGCATACGATTTTTTTTTTTTTTGCAACCAATGAAATGAAAGATATGACAGAAAAGTAATGATTTTTGGACACAAAAATGGTGTCCAATATCGTATAAAAGTACTCATCTCCACTTATTTACTATTTTCTTCTCTTTCATTATGTATTTCATTACTCCCAAGACACTCATAAACTATACGGTGTCTATATAAGGTGTCCAAATTCTGTATCAAAATATCGTTACTCATGACAGAAATCAGGCTAAAAACATATAAAGTTGGAAAGAAAAAAGAAAAAAAAAACTAGCTTTGTTACTTTTCACACTAAATACCATTTTCCATTCAAATAACACTTTTATCTCGAACAAGATGATATCTAAGGTTTGAACCTTGGACCTCCTACTCCTACAATATCTCAAATCACTTGAGCTACCTAACCCCGACCTTCATCTCCTCTATCTGTGTTGTGTTTTATAAAGGTTTAATTACTCTGTAGGTCCCTATACTTTTTGGGAATTTTCAAATAGGTCCCTATACTTTTAAAATTTGTAATTAGGTCCCTGAACTATTATTTCATTTGTAATTAGGTCCCTATACTAAAAAAATTTGTAATTGGGTCCTCAAACTTTTATAAAGTTTTCAATTGGGTCCCTGAACTAAAAAAGTTTTTAATTGGGTCCCTGAACTTATATAAAAATTTCAATGGGGTCCCTAAATTATAAAATTCGTTAGTGATATGTTGAATTGGACGGAATATAACTGATTTCATCCAAGCTGGCTATGTAAGAGTAGTTTTGGTGGAAGATGAACCTTGAGATATTGTCACAATAAAATGTAGCAAGATGTAACAAGATGAAGTGAGATGTAGTAAGTTGCAAGTGAAGAAACTATTTTGGACAAAATTATTTCAAGGAAGGGATATACAAGCGTAAAACATAGATCGGGGAAGGAATGTACTATTTGTTCAGATGGAGGAAAAGCAATCACAGGTCAAGTTTTGGTTTTCTGACTCAACATTTTGGTCTCCTGCAACCCTAAATAAAAATTTGGGGGAATTCCAGGTCACATTTAACATCAGCAGACTTAAAGACCTCTTCACGGAACCCTACCCCACTCCATTGAAAATTTTATATAAGTTCAGGGACCCAATTAAAAACTTTTTTAGTTCAGGGACCCAATTAAAAACTTTATAAAAGTTCGAGGACCCAATTACAAATTTTTTTAGTATAGGGACCTAATTACAAATGAAATAATAGTTCAGGGACCTAATTACAAATTTTAAAAGTATAGGGACCTATTTGAAAATTCCCAAAAAGTATAGGGACCTACAGAGTAATTAAACCTTTTATAAATTAGTGGGGTCAACATTTATTTCACTTTTATTTGTGTGTGAAAGAGCTGGTTTCGTATATGACTTTCCTCACATTTTTCGTACCATATAGCAGTGTCGGCTGTTTACCTCAGATTATTTCTGATTCTGCAATATACGTACTCCATATGAGTATCATTTGCTAACTCCAAGTTCTATCCGGTGTGTCAAAGTACAGTGTCACTATCGATCAGCGTGTGAAAGCTCACCAACAAATTACCGAATCATTGCAGCAGTACTGTATCGCACTTGCGATCTTTTGGTGGCTTGGTGGCGTTGGGAAATGGGAATTAACACAGGGTCCTAGGAGAAGCTTGCTTTGTGCAAGAGAAGCCAAAGATCAATGGAAATTATGGAGTGGAAACATTAAACAGGATGAGATGAAGACTCCAACAACACCCTCTTATTTTCTTCATTTTAATTTTTCGAAACACCCAATTATAGCTTATTACTCCACAGCGTTAAATATTGATCACTTATGTGTGGAGATAAATCATTTAGGGCTTGTTTATGAGTTTTTGAAGAAAGGAGGGAAAGACTTTGGGAAGAAGAAGGAGGAAATGGATAGGGGAAGAGAATGATACTCGTCCACCTTGTATAGAGTTTATTTTTTAACAAATGTATCAAAATCCTCCAAAATCCTCCAATTTGGGGTAACTAAAAAAATGAACTAGAGGAGGATTTTGGAGGCTTTTGGAGGACTATCTTCTCTTCCGTCATCTCTTTCCCTTCTTATTCCCAAAGCCCTCACATCCCTTCCCCTCCCAAACTCACAAACAAGCCCTTAGAGTGTGTTTAGGAGGATGGGGTGAGATGGTTAGTAATGGAGTGAAATGGTACAAATACCTTGACCCATTGTTTGAGAGCTTTTTAAACAATGGAGTGGAATGGTTGGGGATGACAAGCCAAATCACCCCAAACCATCTAAAGCTTTCTTTTTCATACCTTCCAATTTTGGGTGTTTGGGAAGGAACATTAAAACTCCAAAACAATGGAGTGACATACTTTTATCACTCCATATCACTCCACTCTAAACCACTCCATTACTAAATATTGTTGATTTAATTTTGTTTTGACATCTGACCACTGAGCTAGAACAAACGCTAAATGATTACTCTCATTGCTACAAGAGTTCTATTATTTTAACATCGAGATTTGGACATTGTATATAAATGTCTCATGTATTTATTTTTACCTCTCACTTACTTTTTTTATTTTCTTTATATATACATTTTCAAAATACATAAAAAAAAAAAAAAAAAACCGTCGTATGGTATCCAGTATGATGTTCAAAAATATTCTCTCATATATCTGTCATGAAAAGTATAGTATCTTGTTAACTTTGCGCCAGTTATAAGGTCTTTGGAGACGTGGAGTGATGATACTTGTCTTCGCGTCCTTAGTGTCAAACTCAGAATGTGTCAATCAAGATTCAATTAATGATTTTAGGGGTTATGATCACTTGCCACACAATCTCGTACGTTAATATTAGCTTTAATTACTCCAATAACTGAATTTGAGCCTGCAATAAAAAGTTTCAGAAACATGAAAAGTGATAGTTTGATCTTTCAGAAAGGATAAGAATTTTCATTTTAAACTATGCACATTCAATGGATAGCGAATGTTAGGAAATGTTTTTTTTTTTTTATAAACAAAATTTATATTGAAGATAGTAAAATGATACTCTAAACCCATGATGTACAAAAAGGAAACAAAGAGGATAGGCAAAATATAATTATAATACTGCCTAAGAGAAAGTCAGTATTATTGTTACAAATCCGACCATCCATGTATCACAAAGTGTTACAAATCCCACCACCCACGTATCATGGAAGGTTAGGAAAAGTTAATTTAATGTTGTCTAAAGTATGTCTAAACAACATTAATGGATGGACAAGTTGTTTTTTTGGCGCTTTGCCGCGATTGTTACTAAGAAAAGAGTGCTTGAAATTATTCACGTGGCAGAGTTCCAATGTTTCTTTGACCTTAGCCTTTAGGTTGGCAAGTGCGAACACGGATGAAGATCCTCTGTCTCACTTTCCTGTCATATTATCTATTCCTATCAATTATAATTTGTCACATAATAAAATATAATTACTCATTAACACTTACACATTTTCAGCTTTTGATTGGTAGTGGATACCAAGACATCATGTTTTGGAACAACAGATTTGTATCCGTGGGAACACAATATATATGATCATTGTTTGTTGGCTAAACAACAATAGTATTTCTCTGTATGATTCACATATAATATAGACTCCAACTATCCTCAAAATCGTATATCTTCCCTTTAATGAGATATACTTACCAAAATTAATACATTCTTTTGCAATGTTATTTACATGTTACACGGAAGTAAACTAAATGAAATTGAAATTCCTCGATCAAATACTGCAGTTGAATCCACGTTTTGTCCGCCAATATATATCCTTCTAGTCATATTTCGAAAATATCTTGCTTTTGTCATAGGTTTTGACAAAGAAAAGGTGCACATTAAGCATATATTCTCATATTTTTTTTTGTAGTTTGTTTTTATAAACAGAAGATTATATATAGTGTAGTTTAAACAAATATATCAACAACAAAAAATTATTCGGAAGATTGATCGAGTACCGATAAATTGCTAAAAACCCCGTTTTTGAAAAGAAAATATTTAAGAATCCAGACGAACAAAAGCAGTTATGCACAATATAATTTTTGTTGATAGTAACAGCTTATAATTTTTGCACATTACCTCTTCGCCGCTTCATTGATCGATGGTTCTAATAATTGCTTGCTGTTAGAATGCTGGTAGTCCACGTCTGCTCTGTTCTTTAGGGTCATGGCCGGCTCAAGGTTGAAGCTACTAAAGTCCTAGCTTTCGGCCTATCAGCAAAAAAAATTATTTTATCTTAATTTTATAAAGCAAAAAAGCTATACATGGTAACAAAAAGGGCCAACTTGGAGTATAACATGTTTCAAATAGACTCTCTCACTTAAAATGAGAAGGCCTCACTCAAAATTTTCTTTAGGTTTCACTTGCTCTTGAGCCGGCCTTGTTTAGAGTGTGTTTGATTTGTATTGAGGTACAGGACAATGAGAACAGTATATGACAAATGCTGGAGTCACAACACAACTCTTTGTCCTGTATATCTCTTTGTCCTGTATATTGTTTGGTGGATAACGGACAACACAAGTAAAATAATGTAAAATTTACTTAAATACCATTTATAATATACAATAATATATATTAAATTAAATAAGTATTATGCATCATATATATATATATATAAATAAGATAATAATCGTAATAACATATGATATTATGCTGTATTCTGATGATGATGATGATGATGATGATAATAATATAATATTTTGTACATAAAACATAAGTTATGTTTTACGTTCCAATCAAAAAAAGTTACGTTTTACGCTAGAGAGAGAGAGAGAGATTAATGAGAATTAAAAGTTGGCATTTTTGCCCTTTTGATAGTTTGTCCCAACAACTTTTTGTCTCATGGTTTAGTGATGGACAAAAATATGAGTTTTTGTGTTGTCCTTTGACCGCTATTTTGTGTTGTCCCATGTCATTTTTTGAATCAAACACAGACAAGTACTTTTGTCCTGCCTTGTCCCTTATTTTTATGTAAATCAAACTCACCCTTAATGAGAGTCTATGGAAGGTGAACCATTAATTGCCATTTTAATTTCATAATCCATAGCATGTTTGGTAAAGCTAATTATTAGAGTTTCATCTTTTTTTATGAAAAAAACTTTTTTATAAAAAATAGTTATGTTTGGATATCTAGATTAATTTGTAAAAAAGCTTTTATTTTCGTAAAAAAGTTGTTTTAGCAAAAGCTCATAGTATGAACTGTTTTCATAAAAAAAAATTATTTTTAGATTGATTTTTTTAATTATGCTTTAATGAGAGAAGCATTTCCCATAATGACCCCAATGACTCTCCACCAAATATTATAAACAAATAACTTTATATCATTTTTCATAATTTACTATGTAAAAATAATTTTTTTCGTACTATCCAAATGAAATATATTATCTTAAAATCGTTTTTCAGCGAACATACCCAAACAAAAACAGATTCTGATTATAATCAATTTTTACAAAATATATAATTGATTATCAGCATAACCTATTTTTTTCCAGCTTTCTCAAATATACTCTTAACTGGTTTGTCTTCATTTGCAGTTGGCTAGTACTGTTGTGTTTCTGGTTCTTGCCATAATTGCATATACAAATGACTTTAGTTTTATGGCTTTACTGGTTTTTTGGCTTTAGTGGAATAGGCCGGCTTGCATGTATTTCCTTTCCTTGTATTTATGAAATATGTGGTATGTGAAATTCAAAAATTCTAGACTATTACATTTTCATAATCCAATATATAAAAAATTCATAACTTCTTGACTACTACAAAAAAGAAACTTCAAAATTAGTGTTAACACTCTTAATAAAGTTCTACATATTTCCATAATATAAATAACAAAGGTTAGTAAAATCCTCATCATCAAATTTAATTATAAACAAATTTATAACCATATGTTTTTTTATTTATTATTTATTTTATAAACAAAATTATAACCATACGTTTTAATTAACAAATAAAAAACAATTTTCATAAAAATTTGTCATTATAAAGCTATACAAAAGTGTTTTTATACAAAAAGTAGAATTATGTAATTTTAAATTTTGGATGATATATATAAATATATATAAACAAGCTATTCATGAGTCGTTAATGTTGAAATGTATGGCTTGGGCTTGACTCATTCAAATAATCGAGTTCAATCTCAAGCTTGTATTTGTTTATTTAATTAACAAACGAGCTTGATCGAGCATTTAACAAGTAGATCCGAAATTGTTCAAGAATAGCTCAGATCATTGACACTCTCGCTTTATAACGTCTATTACGTGTTTTTTATTTTTATTTTAGATATGGGTTAAAATATCCTTTATACTTTTATTAATATAAATTTTGCGAATTTAATCCACATGGTCTATTATTCTCGCCATTACCAATATATAAAGGACTTTAAACTAGCATAAAACACTTCTACCAATCTTTAGGATACAAGATTTTGATCGTAAATTCATTCTTATAATGATAATCTAACGTTATTTATTGCTGCAGAATGACTTGAATGTTTTTATAAAATAGTATCTAAATATAATTTTATTTATTTATAAAAAAGGACTTAAATTTTAGCTGAAGAAAAACAAGAAGGGAAGAATAAATGTTATTCAGTATTGAGAAACACCTGCAAGAAAATGAACTCGCATAAAATGTTTCCTGTAAAAGATTTGTAGATATTGACTAATACGAATTAACTGATTTGTTTACAGAACTTAATTTTACTAAGAAAAGAAAAGATATATACAGGCTTCAAAAGGTCTCAGTATTTGATTCCTATAACACGACACGTAGGCAAGCCAAACATGTACATTCTTGTATATGTAGTTTATTGGATTGGATATTATAAAAATGTTTTCCAAACCAAACATAAATAACTTCTAACCATTGTTGAAATTATTGCCACTCTGCTTTTTGGTTGAGTATGTGAAGAGCACTAATCATCAAAATCCTGTTTGAATATGAGGATCACTAGTACGAGGGTTAGGTGCTTTTTCAATTGCTTTCTGCAATTTCTCTGCCTTTTCATCTTATTATGTGCTTGTCGCAACTTTATTTAACATCCATATGCTATGTTAGTGATACAAATGATATGATAGCTTCTTTTTCAAAGAAAAAATGACCCATTTTTGTCATTTTATGGATGCTCTTCAGCACTGACTGTGGTACATATTCGTTCATTACATACTACTGACAAGCAAATAATCAATACAAAGCTGTCAATATAGCAAATTTGATCAGGAAATTTGTGGTTGTTAGGACCAAGGAAGCACACACCAGCAACAAATTTTCAGTGTCTACATTGTTAAGAAGGACTTTGGACACAAGACATATATGGATTTGCCGACAATCACCATTTGCTCTGATACCACTTGTTAGGACCGAGGAAGTGCCAATATCGAGAGATCTCCATCTATAGGCTAACTGAAGAATCACATTACGGGTTTTCTCCACTTATATAGCTTTCAAATACTCAAATTCTTTCCGATGTGAAACCTTTCATACACATCTCACTAATACTTGATATTCCCAATAGTGGTCCATTGAAAATAAAGATAAGATTCTATATTTTCGATTTTAAATGTTTAATCAACATTTAAATGAATAAATTAAAAGGAAAATATAATTTTACGTTAATGTGACAATTTAGTGGGTGTTTGGGAAAAATTGAGCTTCCCTTTTAAGAGTCTCTTAATTAATACACCAAATATCATTGATGAACAAGCCAACCACCTTATTTTTCTTCTTCTTCTTCTTCTTCTAATCACTGTTTGGGTGTGTGATAAACTGTCATTTTGTATACTTTATTGTTGGGAAACTAGATGTGATTTATTATTTATTTGGATATTATTGTGAATACTCACCCTATTTCTCATGATTATTGTAGAATTTGTCATCATGACAGTGGAGCATCTAATTGGAGAAAAAGCAACAAATCTGGAAGGATTTTGGATAAAATGAATGTGTTTTGGAATATCAAAAGAGCACGGCCGTGCTCAACATTAAGCACGACCGTGCTCATCTGAAGAACCCGTGCTGACCAGCACGCCCTTGCTTGGATTGCTGGATTGACGTCGATTAGTGAGCACGATCGTGCTCGGTATTGAGCACGATCGTGCTCTTCAGCAAGGCCTTGCTGACTTCCTCAGTTTTAGCACGGTTTGACGCCGTTTTAGTTGAGCACGACCGTGCTCATCATTAAGCACGACCGTGCTCGTGTCTCAGAGGCCCAATTACGTAGGTTTTTACGTTGCCAATATAAGGAAAGGGCAGCAAAGGGCAGCGCCGTTCCATCCTTGGAAAAAGCACAGATTCACATAGCTTTTGCACAGCAGCCGTTCTACACCGGAGACAGCAGCCGTCGTTGAGCACAGCGAGGAAGATCGAGTCTTGAAGTGAAGGACCGTCTCCCAATTGATTTGAAGAACTGCTTCGCGTCAAAAGGGTGTTCGGGTTTTAGTTTTCTTTTTCTCTCTTTTATGGATTGTTACATGCCTTTGATTTGTATAGTGAATTTTGTTATTATGAGTAGCTAAATTCATTCCTAGGGTAATGGTGGATCTTATGTTTTGATACCGTTGATGTTTGCCTTATTTTAATATGATTCAGTGTTTCTGTTAATTGATTGGTTTAATCCTTGTGTTTGAACTTCTATGAGAATTGATCATTCTTTGCTAAGTTAGTTAATTGACTGGCGACCGTACCACAATTAGTTAACGGAACTCTAGGATTAACCGGATTTGGGGTTGCGTGGACCAAACGCAATCGCTCGTTTTCAATCAGTTATTGAATTAATAAAACTTGCCAATTCTTTATGCTTCTTTTAATTGTTTACCTTGCATGACCATTGGGGGTAACTGATTAAGGGAAAGAATATTAATATTGCATGACCATTGGGTATTAATAGATTTAGAGTGAGTGATTGGCAATCAATAAGAAACACATATTATTGAGGAATTGGGTAACATCATAGGTAGTGACATAAGTGAAACCAAGCACCCTAGGCTTTCCATAATTGATCCTTTGCTTGCAATTCTTTGTCTTTCTTGGCTTTCACAATCTTGCTATTTATATTCCGTTGTTTTCAACCAATTCGATTGTCTAAATAACATAAGGAAATAATTAATCTAGTACTTGTCAACAATCTCTGTGGGTTCGATACTTGGAGTCCCAAATACTCCTATATTACTTTTGCGATAGGGTGCACTTGCTCTTAAGTATAGTTTTAGCGCAACAAGTTTTTGGCGCCGTTGCCGGGGATTGTTATTGACAATATTAGAAAGATTAAATCCTAGTTACTTTAGACGCCATTTCATTTACTTTATTTTTATTTTATTTTGATTTACTTCCTTGTATGCTAACGCGTTCTCAATCTCCTAACTTGCAGTATAATCCTGAGATAGAAAGAACTGCGCGCAAAAACAGAAAGCAAGCTAGAGAACGGAGAACCATGGCTCAAGAGGATGAAAGGACGATGTTGGACTTTGCTCGTCCTTCAACCACTAATGCTACAGGGAGTATTATTAGGCCTAACATTGAGGCCAACAACTTTGAGATCAAACCAGCTTTGATCTCTATGTTGCAAAATGCAATTCAATTTAATGGGAGTCCAAGTGAAGACCCCCATGATCATCTTGCTGATTTTCTTGAGATTTGTGACACCATCAAACATAATGGTGTCTCAAATGATGCTTTTAGGCTTCGACTGTTTCCCTTTTCTTTAAGGGATAGGGCCAAACTTTGGCTTAAGTCCTTGCCGTCTGGTTCCATAACCACTTGGGACCAACTCTCTTCTAAATTTATGGATAAGTATTTTCCACCTGCTAAGTCTGCTAAACTGCGTAATGACATAACTTCTTTTGTGCAGGTTGAACTGGAATCTCTGTATGAGGCATGGGAGCGATTTCAAGAGGTATTGAAGAGATGCCCCCATCATGGTTTTCCTGTCTGGCAGTTAGTCCAAGCATTCTACAATGGACTATCTTCATCAAATAAGGGCATGATAGATGCAGCAGCTGGAGGTAGTATATGGAATAAGAGGCCACAGGCGGCTTATGAGTTGATAGAACAGATGACTTCTAGTTACCAGTGGCCATCCAGTGATAGGCATGTGAACAAGAGGCAACCTGCACTTATACAACCTGGGGCCTACAAAGTGGATGCTAACACCGCATTGGAAAACAAATTGGAGGCTCTTTCAAAGAAGATGGAAGCAATGATGCAGACACAAACTCAGTTGATAACTCAGACTGCTCCACCTCCTGATCTTTGTGATCTTTGCGGTATAGAGGGACATGAGAGTACAGAATGCCAAGCAGGCAACCCTTTTGTGCCAGATGAAGAAGCAAATTATGTGGGTAATCCTAATCGGGGTAATAATGATCCTTATTCAAATCACTACAATCCCGGTTATAAGCAACACCCAAATCTCTCATATGGAAGTCAGAACCAGAATGTTCTCTACAGGCCACCTCATTTGAAAAATCAAGGCCCGAGACAAGAGGAACGCAGGCCAAATCTTTATGATACAGTGATGAAACACATAGAGAGCAGTGATGAGAGGTTTAAGAATTTAGAGAATCAGATGTCTACCTTGGTAACACTGATGACCCAAAGAGAAAAAGGGACACTGCCTAGTCAACCAGAAAAGAATCCAAAGGAGCATGCTAAGGTGATTACCCTTAGAAGTGGAAAAAAGATAGAGGTTCCTCATGAAGAAGAAGATAAGTCAAAACCCAAGGAGGTTTCTACTGAAGGGAACCCAAAGGATGAGGTAAGTGAGAAAGATCTAGTGAAGGAAGTTCTTGTGCCATCTCCCAAGTCAACCATTCCTTTTCCTCAAAGGTTTAGCCAACAAGACCCCCAGTTCACTAGGTTCTTGGATATGTTGAAACAACTCCATGTAAATATCCCATTCGTGGAGGCTATTTCTCAAATGCCCAAATATGCCAAATTCCTTAAGGAGATTTTGAGTAATAAGAAGAAATTGGGAGAGTTTGCTACAGTGAGGCTTAATGAGGAATGCTCTGCTATCCTCCTCAAGAAATTGCCACCTAAACTTAAAGATCCAGGGAGTTTTACTATTCCTTGTTCTATTGGTACTTCTTATTTTGAAAAAGCTTTATGTGATTTAGGTGCCAATATTAACTTAATGCCTTTGTCTGTTTTTCGTAGGTTAGGTATGCAAGAGCCAAAGCCCACTACTGTTTCATTGCAGCTAGCAGATAGATCCATCACCTATCCTAGAGGTATTGTGGAGGATGTTCTTGTCAAGGTTGACAAGTTTATCTTCTCGGCTGATTTCATAGTGCTTGACATGGAGGAAGATGAAGAGGTTCCCATAATTTTGGGAAGGCCATTTTTGGCCACTGGTAGGACCATCATTGATGTGCACCAAGGGAAGCTTACTTTAAGGCTTAATGATGAGGAAGTGGTTTTTAAAGTTTTTGATTCTTTGAAATTTCCTTCCTCTTTTAATTCATGTAATTTTATAAATGCCTTGGATAGTACATCTGCACTAATATCTTCTTATTCTCAGCAGCAATTGATTGAGGACGCCCTTGAGAAAATTTTATTTTTCGAAAAGGATGAACTAGTGGATTCTGAGGAGTTGATAGATGAGATAATGGCATTAGAGGCAGGGATTGTTGCCCAAGAAAAATGGAGAGGGACTAGGCAATTTGAAGTTCTTGAGGGACGTGATTCACAAAAGCCAAAATCATCAATTGAAGAACCCCCAGAACTTGATCTTAAACCCCTTCCTTCTAATCTTAAATATGCATTTTTATCTCCCCCTTCTTCATTACCAGTAATAATTTCTTCTTCTTTGACAGGTTCTATGGAGGAGAAACTCTTGCGAGTTCTGAGAGATAATAAGGAAGCCTTTGGGTGGACCATTCATGATATTAAGGGTATTAGCCCCTCAATTTGCACCCATAGGATACACATGGAGGTGGAACACAGACCCAAGGTGCAGCCTCAAAGAAGGCTCAACCCAAATTTAAAGGAAGTGGTGAAAAAGGAGGTAATTAAATTGCTTGATGCGGGTATTATTTATCCTATTTCTGATAGTCCTTGGGTGAGTCCTGTGCAGGTTGTCCCTAAAAAGGGAGGAACTACTGTCATGGAGAATGACAAGAAAGAATTGATAGCTGTTAGGGAGGTAACAGGGTGGCGTATGTGTATAGATTATAGGAAATTAAATGAGGCCACTAGGAAAGACCACTTCCCCCTTCCCTTTATTGACCAAATGCTTGAGAAATTATCTGGTCGTGAATTTTATTGTTGCTTGGATGGGTATTCCGGATATATGCAAATACCTGTGGCTTTTGAAGATCAAGAGAAAACCACTTTTACTTGCCCATACGGTACTTTTGCATATAGACGGATGCCTTTTGGTTTGTGTAATGCACCTGCCACTTTTCAAAGATGCATGATGGCTATATTTTCTGATATTTTAGAGGATTGCATTGAAATATTCATGGATGATTTTTCTGTTTATGGGTCCTCATTTGATAATTGTTTGCATAATTTGGGAGTGGTTTTGAAAAGGTGTAAAAACACTAATCTGGTTCTTAATTGGGAACAATGCCAATTCATGGTGACTGAGTGCATTGTTTTGGGGCATAAGGTTTCTCATAAGGGTATTGAGGTTGACCCTGCAAAGGTTGAGGTAATTGCCAAATTGCCTCCTCCTAAACTCTGTTAAGGCCATTAGAAGTTTCTTGGGGCATGCTGGTTTTTATAGGAGGTTTATAAAAGATTTTTCTAAAATTGCAAAACCTCTTTCTAATCTTTTACTGAAAGATGCCCCATTTGAATTTTCTGATGCTTGTTTGGAAGCCTTTAAAATTTTGAAGGCTAAATTAATTGATGCACCTGTTGTTGTTGCTCCTGATTGGTCTTTGCCATTTGAACTTATGTGTGATGCTAGTGATATGGCAGTAGGTGCTGTTTTAGGCCAACGTAAGGATAAAATTTTTCAAACCATTTACTGTGCTAGTAGGACTCTTGATGAAGCACAAAAGAATTATACCACTACAGAAAAAGAGTTGCTAGCAGTAGTATTTGCTTTTGATAAATTTCGTCCTTATTTGGTTATGTCTAAGGTTGTTGTTTATACTGACCATTCAGCTATTAGACATTTGCTTGCCAAACAGGATGCCAAACCAAGATTGATCAGATGGGTGCTGTTGCTACAAGAGTTTGATGTGGAAATTAGAGACAAACGGGGTGTGGAAAATTCAGTGGCAGACCATCTCTCAAGAGTGGATGCTTCTGTTAGACCACAAGTTGAAGAGGCCATAAAAGAGACATTTCCCGATGAGCAATTATTCTCGGTTTCCAAACTTCCCTGGTATGTAGATTTTGTCAACTACAAGGCAGGTAATAAACTTCCCCCTAACCTTTCATATGCTCAGCGTAAGAAATTTCTTTCTGATGTTAAGTATTATTTTTGGGAAGAACCTTATCTGTTTAAGGTATGTAGTGATAAAATTATTAGGAGATGCATTCCTGAGGTTGAGACACATGCTATTTTAGAGCATTGCCATTCTAGGGAAGCTGGCGGCCATTTTGGCCCAACTAGGACAGCTCAAAAAGTTCTTCAATGTGGATTTTACTGGCCCACTCTTTTTAAGGATGCATATAATTTTGTGAAATCTTGTGATAGGTGTCAAAGGAGTGGGAATATTTCTAGAAAACATGATATGCCTCTAAATAATATTTTAGTTTGTGAATTATTTGATGTTTGGGGCATTGATTTCATGGGACCTTTCCCCAAATCTTTTTCAAATGAGTATATTCTGGTTGCTGTGGATTATGTCTCAAAGTGGGTGGAAGCAGTGGCTTTACCCACTAATGATGCTAAAGGAGTTATAAAATTTTTAAAGAAAAATATTTTCACAAGATTTGGCACTCCTAGAGCAATCATTAGTGATGGTGGCACCCATTTTTGTAACAAACAATTTGATAATCTTTTGACAAAATATGGTGTCACTCATAAGGTAGCCACCCCTTATCACCCACAAACTAGTGGGCAAGTTGAGGTTTCCAATAGGGAGTTTAAGAAAATTTTGGAAAGAACAGTTAACAGTTCTAGGAAAGATTGGTCTTTAAAACTTGATGATGCATTATGGGCATATAGAACTGCATTTAAAACTCCCATTGGCATGTCCCCCTATAGATTGGTTTTCGGAAAAGCATGTCACTTACCTGTTGAGTTAGAGCATAAGGCTTACTGGGCATTGAAATTTTTGAATTTTGATATGCATCTTGCAGGTGAAAAGCGCTTATTGCAGCTTAATGAGATGGATGAATTCCGTCTTGAGGCATATGAAAATGCCAAACTATACAAGGAGCGCACTAAAAAGTGGCATGACAACCACATTCAAAAGCGTGAGTTTCATGTTGGTAGTAAAGTTCTAATTTTTAACTCACGACTTCGTTTGTTTCCAGGAAAACTAAAATCTAGGTGGATTGGCCCTTATGAAGTTACCAAAGTCTTCCCATATGGCGTGCTTGAGGTAACCAGAGATGGGAAAGAAACCTTCAAGGTTAATGGGAAGAGAGTGAAGCATTACGAGGATGGCGTGGTACCTGAGCGCTACACTGTAAACTTAGAATAACACCCCTGTCGGGAACAACCGTCAGGCTCGCGACGTTAAACAAGCGCTTCACAGGAGGCAACCTGTGTTTCTTCCTATATCCTTTTTATTAACTGTTTATTTGGTAGTTGAAATTTCTTCATTTCTTTTTCCTTAATTTAAATTTTTTTTTTTTAAGAATTGATTTAAGTATGGGGAGATTAGAAGTTTCTTTAAACAAAAAAAAAAAAAAAAAAAAAAAATTTTGAAAAATGAATGAAAAACCATTGGGGCAAATACTCTTGCTGCTGCTTACTGCTCGTAAGCGTTGAATTGAGCACGACCGTGCTTAATAATGAGCACGACCGTGCTCCTTTGCTGGTTTGAATAAGTTAAAATGGGGTTGAGCACGACCGTGCTTACTAATGAGCACGATCGTGCTCATTTTCTGATTCAAATTCGAATTTGAAATTGAATTTGAAATTTTAAAAGGAATGAGCACGACCGTGCTTAACATTAAGCACGACCGTGCTCCTGCACTGATTTGAATTATAAATAACGGAGGACAGGGAGAGCGCGGATTAGGATTAACCGCGCTCTCACCTTCTCCTTCTTACTTTTTGCTCTGGCAGTCCCTTTTCCCCCTTTCCTAAAGTGTTTTTGCTCCAATTATTAAAAGGTATGTTCTTCATGTTTTCCATTCTTATTGTATGTTACAGTGAATGAATGCATGATGTGATCCCTTCTTGTTTCCCTTTTCTTTTTCTTTTTTTCTTTTTCTTCTTGTTTTCTTTTATTATTAAATTACGAATACTGACTAAGATTTTATTTGTGAAAACAGATGTCATTCTCAATCTCCTCGGATCATCCAGAGTTTCAACACATCAAAAATTCAATCAGGGACAGACTGTGCCCATTCCCAGAAGTTGAAGTTTTGACTAAAGAACAAAGGGAGAAGATTCCTACCAATTCTTACCCCGGATACACTCCATCTCGCTTGAATTTCTGTCAGGATGCAAACGAGTATGCCCGGGTAGAGACCCTTAGAGATATTGAACGGAGGGCAGAAGAACGCCCACGTGGATACAGTGCTGGGCGTAAGTGCTATCATGACATGATTGACAGGAAAATCAGGAGACCGGACCAGATCCCATTCCCAGAGATAGAGCGCTACACTGAAGAGGAGAGAGACAGATGGTGTGACCTTTACTTGGTAGAAGCTGAAGCAACAAAGGATTATGCATATCTGAAGATTGAAGAGGCTATGCTTGCTAAGCTAGCATTGGAAGGAAATCCGGAAGGAGAACCGAAGGCGGAGGAGAAAGAGAAGGAGTCCTGTCGGACTCCTTGAGATAACAATTTCTAAACCCTTCCCTTTGTTTTTCTTTTTCCAAAATTTGCAAATAATTTTGGTCATAAAAAAAACAAAAAAAACAAAAAAATTAAATTAAAATAAAATAGTGTCAATGAGTCTAAGTAGGTAATCTGTTTCTACTCAGTATTTACGTATTTAAAAAAAATTAAAAATTAAAAATTAAAAAAAAAAAAAAAAAGCACGGCCGTGCTTATTGAAGAGCACGCCCGTGCTCAGCAGCGATTTTGAAAAAAATAAAAGTGGTCAGAGCATGGGCTAGGGTTCATTTGTTGAACCCGTGCTCCCTCTGCAACTGTCCCAAAATCCTAGCGCCCCCAACACAGCAATCTCTTTTCTCCAACTTTTGCTCATCACTTCACTTAATCCAGGTAATTTTTCATGTACCTCTGTCTATAATTGCTCCTTACTCGGTTTAAGTGGGTATGTGGTAATATGATTGGGTATGCATAATGTTCATGATAATTGCTTTTGCTTGTGGTTTCTGTATGCACATGCATTGTTAGGGGTGATTTTGGTATGCGTTTTGGGTTTCTGTTAATCGCTGTTTTCTTCGTTTTCTGGATTTTTGCTTCGAGCACGGTCGTGCTCATCACTAAGCACGACTGTGCTGTTCATCATCTGCAGTTTCTGGGTTTCATAACTAATCACGGTCGTGCTCATCATTAAGCACGACCGTGCTGTTCCTCATTTTCCAGAACCAACCAGAAACAATGAGCACGACCGTGCTGTCTGTTAGCAAGGCCGTGCTCATTCATTATCCAGAATTAAAAAAAAATTAAACAAAAATTAAAAAAAAAAAAAAATCATCGTAGAGAGTGCATGCATCAACTAAACTGCTTATTGCTTATGATGCCCTGATTTAGTGCCTGCGCTATTTGTAATTTCCTTCGGCACTGATATACTTTCTGTTTGATTTTCTGGACTATGCCTCCTAAACACGCTCGTCAGGCCGCTCAGGCTCCACCACCTCTTCAGGATGACTATCCACAGTTTCAGCGGCCTGAGCATATTCAGAGATTTCACTGGCTAGCCTCTTTCGAGTTCGTCTCGACTAGGAGGCTAGACATGGACTTATTGGGCGTTTTATGGGCTTGCTCCCCGTATCCAGCAGCTGCTTCAGCATATTGGGCGGGAACGCATCAGATCCATCACATCTCCTACTTATCGGGAGCCCACCCTGGAGTTTCTCTCCACGCTGAGATATGTTTACGATGATGAGGAGGAGGAGCCCCTCGTTATTTTTCAGATGCATGGATTACAGAGGGAGTTGACTCTGACTGAGTTCAACATCCGCATCGGCTTTGCGACTGCAGAGTCGGTACAGACTGATTTGTACCAGCAGGGATTATTGGAGCCTCCAGCAGAGTTCTTGGATTCAGTCATGTGGGCCTCGATCACCGGTGGGGATGCACACTATAACCCCCGGATGTCGAAGGCCTCCACCATCACTGACATGCCACTGCGTGTGATTCACCGTTGGTTAGCCCACTCCATCACAGGCCGCTACTCCACGCAGGGCGTGGTCTCGAGGACAGATCTGTATATCCTCTGGTGTATGGTTCAGGCACGGTCGCTGAATACCGGCCATATCTTTCTACAGACATGCCTGAACATTGGCATGAGGCTGAGAGCGGGGCAGACAGGATATATCTTGGTGGGATCCTACATTAGTCAGCTGGCACTTAGCTTCGGCGCCATGGACCCACGTGCACAGCAGATGTGTCCTATGCTCACCATTGATGAGAGGATGCTGACGCACATTGGTGTTTTGGTGCGTGATCGACGAGGGGGTCTAGCGTCGCTGCTCCAGTTGCCGCTCAGGAGGAGCCTGCAGCTGAGGCCCAGGATGAGCACCCACAGGAGGATGTTCACATAGATGACTAGCCTGCTCCACCACCACCGCAGGGAGCCTTGGATACCCTCATCACTCGTTTGGACAGCCTTCAGTTAGGTGTCTATGCTCGCTTGGATGTTCATGAGGCGCAGGTCCAGGGTCTATACCAGCGGATGGATGTTTTGGACACACAGGTCCAGGGTATTAACCAGAGGATGGACGCACAGGGCGAGCAGTTAGCGGCTATGTACTAGATGATGCAGCGCTATTTTGGCCCTCCTCCACAGTGATTTTATTTTATTCATTTTTGTACACAAGCTGATATGCTCTTGTATAAAAAATGAATAATCAGTCAAGACTACTTTTACTAGGAAGATCTCTATCTCTATTTCTTTCGTTCTAGCTTAGTTAATTTTTCTTTTCCATACTTGTGCTTTTAATTGTTTGCATTGGGGACAATGCTAGATTCTAAGTGTGAGGAGGGGAAATTACTTGTGCTTTTATTCCTCTGCATTGAGGACAATGCTAGATTTTAAGTGTGGGGAGGGGAAATTCAATTTTGTCTTTACTAAGTGCACACAGATTCACTTGATTTATATGTCACATACACTTAGCTAACTGTGATAATTGCATTATGTCCTTGGGTGATGATTCTGTGCCATAATTTTGTCGAGAATTTAGAGATCTGCATGATTAGGGGACCCAATTCAAAATTTTATTACCTTGATAGACATATAACTTTAATTGGGTTGGGGATTATCAATTGAAAGCTGAAAATTAGCATGAGGTTCCTTGTTTGATTGCTTTTCATTGAATTGAGCTACTAAATGTGAGACTTGAGCCATTATAGGGGTATTTGCTAAATCATAAATATTCACCCCTCTCTTTGTTTGTGTGATGTTCCCTAAGTTTTTGCATTCTAGAACTTGTTTTGTGACCATTTCAAGGCGAATTTGATTTGCATGCATGTTGAATATGATTGAGGCAATTGTAGGTATTTTTCTGGCCTTCAGATATATTGTTTTGCCATATCCATTAGTTGCCCATTTTGAACCTTAAAAAAATATATATATAAAAAATAAAAAATTCCCTTGGTACCCAAGTATTAATTCAAAAATTATTTGGCGGTAACCTCTTGGAAACATAAATGGAGCAATTAGATTTGAAATGTTTTAGTGGGATATTGGTTATGCATGAGTGGCAAAAAAATTATTGTTGGGAATTTCTCTCTTTGATGTGAAAATAAAAGAAAAATTGAAAAGAAAGAGAGATAAAAATAAGTGTTGATTTAAAAAAAAAAAAGAAAGAAATAAAGGAAAGAAAGAAGAAGAAGAAGAAAAAGGAAAAAGTAGTGTAAAATGTGAAATTCATTAGAATGGGTGAATGATGTTATTCTATAATTCATTTCTAATGCTCCATTTATGCTCTAAGGGTTATTTGCTTAATTCTTGATTTCCTTTAGCCATTTGTATATCCCTTTTCTTTCTTTTTCCTACCTGACATTATTTCCATGGCCACGTTACAACCCATGAAAGACCTCTTGATTCTAGATGCATGTAAACTTTTAGTGGAGATTTGGTCTATAAACAAGCTTATGGTAATGTACTTTCTTTTAGGAACTTGAGTGATAATTATCTTTACCTTTTTACACTTAGGGAGTTGTGAGAAGAGTGACCCTTTATTCCATTGAGGAGTTTGATTTCAAGGAACCTAAACCTCTAATTGGGCAATCTGTTGATCTTTCCCATAGAAATAGAGGTTGATTTATCAGTCATCGTATTTGAAAATTTAGGGTCCCTTAATGGTTAGCTCTTTGATTTTTCTCATATTTCTTTTAGGCCAGGATTATTGCTTGAGGACAAGCAATCCTTAAGTGTGGGGAGGTTGATAAACTGTCATTTTGTATACTTTATTGTTGGGAAACTAGATGTGATTTATTATTTATTTGGATATTATTGTGAATACTCACCCTATTTCTCATGATTATTGTAGAATTTGTCATCATGACAGTGGAGCATCTAATTGGAGAAAAAGCAACAAATCTGGAAGGATTTTGGATAAAATGAATGTGTTTTGGAATATCAAAAGAGCACGGCCGTGCTCAACATTAAGCACGACCGTGCTCATCTGAAGAACCCGTGCTGACCAGCACGCCCTTGCTTGGATTGCTGGATTGACGTCGATTAGTGAGCACGACCGTGCTCGGTATTGAGCACGATCGTGCTCTTCAGCAAGGCCTTGCTGACTTCCTCAGTTTTAGCACGGTTTGACGCCGTTTTAGTTGAGCACGACCGTGCTCATCATTGAGCACGGCCGTGCTCGTGTCTCAGAGGCCCAATTACGTAGGTTTTTACGTTGCCAATATAAGGAAAGGGCAGCGCCGTTCCATCCTTGGAAAAAGCACAGATTCACATAGCTTTTGCACAGCAGCCGTTCTACACCGGAGACAGCAGCCGTCGTTGAGCACAGCGAGGAAGATCGAGTCTTGAAGTGAAGGACCGTCTCCCAATTGATTTGAAGAACTGCTTCGCGTCAAAAGGGTGTTTGGGTTTTAGTTTTCTTTTTCTCTCTTTTATGGATTGTTACATGCCTTTGATTTGTATAGTGAATTTTGTTATTATGAGTAGCTAAATTCATTCCTAGGGTAATGGTGGATCTTATGTTTTGATACCGTTGATGTTTGCCTTATTTTAATATGATTCAGTGTTTCTGTTAATTGATTAGTTTAATCCTTATGTTTGAACTTCTATGAGAATTGATCATTCTTTGCTAAGTTAGTTAATTGACTGGCGACCGTACCACAATTAGTTAACGGAACTCTGGGATTAACCGGATTTGGGGTTGCGTGGACCAAACGCAATCGCTCGTTTTCAATCAGTTATTGAATTAATAAAACTTGCCAATTCTTTATGCTTCTTTTAACTGTTTACCTTGCATGACCATTGGGGGTAACTGATTAAGGGAAAGAATATTAATATTGCATGACCATTGGGTATTAATAGATTTAGAGTGAGTGATTGGCAATCAATAAGAAACACATATTATTGAGGAATTGGGTAACATCATAGGTAGTGACATAAGTGAAACCAAGCACCCTAGGCTTTCCATAATTGATCCTTTGCTTGCAATTCTTTGTCTTTCTTGGCTTTCACAATCTTGCTACCTATATTCCGTTGTTTTCAACCAATTCGATTGTCTAAATAACATAAGGAAATAATTAATCTAGTACTTGTCAACAATCTCTGTGGGTTCGATACTTGGAGTCCCAAATACTCCTATATTACTTTTGCGATAGGGTGCACTTGCTCTTAAGTGTAGTTTTAGCGCAACAGTGTGAAAGAATTTGGTATTTCTATTGCCAAATTTAACTCAATCTTCCCTTGCTTTTTAATACCAAAGCATTTCCTCATGAGCCAACACTTTGTTGTACTCACATTGGAGATCATATTCCAACCTAATCAGATCAGAGGACAAGTGAATATCCAATTGTCTATGAACTCCTTTGATACGACCTTCAAGAATTATTTTGTTTTTGAAAATGTTGTCAAAGACTTCTCTATAGAAAATAATGGATTTCTTTTGAACTCCATCAAGCTTAAAAACCATATTGCCATCAGATTCCTGCTACGAATGCTTAACAAGAGATTCATAATCCGGATGTGAAATCCAAGCTGCTTGAAAATGAAAATGGTTAGCCTTTTTATTATGAGATTTCATGCAGCTAAGTAACAAGGGATTATGGTCCGAATCATGATAGGGAAGAACCTCCACCAGAGCATGAGGGAAAGCAATCCTCCAATCAACATCAGCTAAGCATCTATTCAACTTCTTTCTCACATGGCCACCGTGCCGAGTATTTTTTCCTCTAAGTGAAATACCCTCCAATAATGTCAAGATCCATTAGATCACATCCCGACATCATATTAGAAAATATAAGAGGTCTAGCCAAGCAAAAGGAACCATCGGCCACCTTAGGACACTGACTAAGGAATCGATGTATAGAAACTTTTTTTTTATTGAAAATCATAATTTTTTTGTAGTGTATTGAATATATCTTTAACTATCAAAAATTTTCTATTTTTGATTTTTTAACATTTGTTGGAGAATTATTAAGAGAATTAATTTAAAAAAATTTAGAATTATTTTTAAAAAAAAATGGAGAGAGTAACAAAACTTTGAACCATATTAGTGAGTGTGGGAGTCACACTTGGACCTAATTGGTGCGAGCAAGCCAAGACTAATTGTTTAAGGTTCACTAATTGTTATGGATTTTCTTAGTGTGGTCATAATTAGCAGCATCTTTCGTCAATGCACATTTAATAACTTGACACTTACTTTCATGAATGATCATTAATTGCAAACTATATGTGTATATCATTTTGGCAAATGCTAATCACTGCGCGACACTCGTTAAAGAATTAAAGATAAAAAGTTTGTATCAAGAAATGTTGTATTCAGTGCATCTAAAAGTTCAAAAGTTATATTTTTCGATACAAAATATTTCTTAACCAGTGTCCTAATGATACTACTCCTAATTAATAAGACCTATCATTTTAAAGACTTCCCTTAATATGATTTTTCGTGAGGAAAATGATTAAGAAATTTATAAAGGAAATTTTATATGAAAATTGATGTGTTAATTTAATATATGGAAAACTTTTATAACATAAAGTTTCCTTTTGTTTTAATAAATTTGTCTTATAAATAATTTTCTCTTGTTAAATCATTAATAAGTGTGCTTAAGACACTAGTTAGTCCAAGCAGTGTCTCAATTATGAAGTACAATTTGTTTTGCTAAATAAAGGTAATAATGGTTGCCTGGTGACCACAATCCGACCAAAGGTTGCTATAATAAAGTGCATTTTGTTTTGCCAAGCAAATATGGAGTAAAAAGGGCAATCTTTCAACCGCACATTATTTGGTCTCAAATTGAACCTCCAAAGCCTTAATTTAAAAACAGATATTTAATAAGCACTGATTTTTTTGCTCTCTCCTGGGAGACCAACTACTATAGAAAAGCAATAAACAAGGCTAAGGAGAAAATATATTTAAACATACACTTCAGGAAGCATATTCTTTATTAGATTGCTATTAAGGTTTTTTTTTTTGAAGGCATGCTATTAAGGTATAGAGACCACAACAAATACAAAAAAATATATAAATATTTATTCTCTGTATCGTTCCAATTTTATCGGATGTCCCCGAAGGGACTATAAATATTAATTTCTTCTAATAACTAGATATATTTACGACCCTCTTAATCGGAAATACTTCATGCATATGTTTTGTGATTGCAACGAACAACAAAATCTCACCTTAAAGCTAATTTATGTATTGAACAATTTGGTACCGAAAGAAAAAAGTATTTAACAATTTTCATTTTCTCACGTGTAAGTTTGATTCAGGGTAATACTCCGTGCATGTGAGAAGAAGAACGGCACATATGTTTGTTGCAGTCCTGGTTAATTAGGATATCGTCTATACGCAAATTATGAGAAATGATTTTTGAAAATTAAAATAAGTACCTTTATACGTTGGTTATATATATATAAATTAAAAAAGATAAAAAGTAAGCAAAAGATACAAATAAATATATACAATATTATATAATGTATCAAAAATTTAATATTTAAATAACTGAATAAATTTAATACTTAAATAACTGAATAAGAGAACTCTATACTCTAGATATAAAAAATATATAAATCTAGCTAAACACGGGGAACATGGGCCAAACTTAATCAGAGGTCTACGAATATATATAACTCATTATTCTTATCATGTTCCCCACCTATCGTGTCTACATAAGCATCCACAGTGGATCATATTTGGGTTCTTATCTATCATATGGTGGGTCTAAAAATATCATTTGGGATATAAAAACCCAACCTCCTTTTGAGTTCTTAAATGGGTCCTACATGTAATCTCATTATTATTATTTACTTCTTAAGCATTTTCATTTTCATTTTACTTGCATTTATTCATTGGAAATTGTGATTAAAAAAATTTGTTTGGCAAGAACAGTTATTATAGAAGAATCGTTCTACATCCTGCCAACTCATTCATGTCCAATGGAGGTTCTTACAAGAACCAATTCTTATGCTTAAGAAAACTACCTTAAGAACAATCATTAGAGTTGGTCTCGGTTCCCTATTTATATACAAAACTTAGCTGCAATTTTATAGGTATATTAGGTATTGTTTTTTAATAACAAGAGGACATATGTAACAACTCTTACACACTTTATATTTTTATTAATGAGCTGTTACATATATTCTATTACTATTGGAAAATAACACCTAATATATATATATATATATATATATATATATATATATGAATAATGGAATTGTAGGTAAGTCTTGTTCTTTATAAAGTGAGTGATAATATCTACACATGTTACACACAAGTTATGTTTTCTGCTGATAAGTTTTTTTTATTCAAACTGAGTTTATAAATTTTGAACTGAGTAAATAAATTAAGATGTATTTACTTTTGATTTAACATAGTTTTATAGATTTCAGTTCAATTAAATAATTGAAGGATAAATATAATCTTACTTGTTGAACTTAGAGATAGATTCATTTTAAAAATAATTTTTTCTTATTTGTATTTGGAACCGAACTGAACCGAACCAAATTCGATGGTAATTGATTCGGTTATCAGATTCAAGGATTCTAAATCTTGTAACACCCCCTTGGGCATTACTTTGTAACACGTGCAGAAATAAATTAAAAAGAATTTTGCTGGTTGCTTTCGAAAATTGATTTATTTTAATGTCAGGAAAAATCTGGATGTAAAAATTTTTCTTCTGCGGAGAACTCTAAGAAACCAAGATACACACATTAAAACAGTAAATCATATTCATAACAAAGTCGCCACGACATACCATTCTTCTCAAAAGTTTCGATTTTTAAAAAGAGAAGAATTAAACCAAAGACTAAAGTATAACACCACATTCACCAACCTTTTCAAACATACAACCCATAGAAAATCCTAAGCTGGTCGCTCTATAAGACACTCACTGATAAGACCTCGTGATCATCCCTATGATCACACCTCTTTTTGCAGTCTGTACTCAAGTCTCCAAGTGACTTAAGGAACTCTTCTGCAACATCTGCACTCGTGTACCAAGGTACAACAGCAAAGCCAGAAGCACAAGTATATGTAAGGGTGAGTTCCAATATATGGATTTTAAAACGATAACCATATGCACGACATTCAAATACCATTTAACATGTATATTCAAAGATAAACAATTTATTTATCAAAGGGTTTCATACCCGACAATCGTCGCCGTTTTAAAGACCATGACACTTCAATATTCATCATCTAACTTTGGTACCTAATCTCTAGAGCTTCAAACACCAAATACCCAATAAATGAGCTGATCAGGCTCTCGTTGCCAAATGAGGCAGAATTTAATTTATTTGGCCCGTCAAGGTCCCGAGTTCCAACTATTTAAGTAAGTAACTCGGTAGGATACGAGCTCCAACCATCATTGTACGTAGTTCACAAGAACATCCAATGATAATCGTACTTAACTCGGCCTATAAAATATCACTAATATCCGAGCTCCAGAAATAGTCGCAAGTAGCCCGGCCTTTCCTAGACCCCCATTCATTTCACCCAAAGGCGAAATGTATCCCATAACAATACCCACCAAGGTACCATGCATAAAACCTTTAGGCACGTCTGCCAACAAAATGCAAAATGCATGTAAAACGTTTTGTTCTCGTAGTTTTCTTTGTGTTCAATATTTCCATGTCGGAGCTAATAGTCTCACGACCAAATCATCATTTTAAACTTTCAAGTTTAATACCTCATTCCAAAATAACTGACTCTAAGTCAAATAGTGTGCAAATCACAAAATCAATTCACAATCAGAATGAGATACATATACAACACAATCAGCAAGAGAGAGTATTTCACTTAGCTCACTGCTGGGAAGACGACGAAGAACTCAAAAATGTAGGACAAATGACAAACACCTATATAACCAAACAAAATTATGAGTTAAGAGATTAAGAGCACAAAAAAATTCAACAATTAATAAATATCTAGTTAACGAATGGAATAGATATGAATAGGCAAAGGAATTTAACAAGTGCCCCTCATTCCTCCAAGAGACACAAAAGGATCCTTGTTAGTTTTGTAACTCCATTTTCTTTTCTGTATTACTCTAAGCCTTCACAAGATCCAAAAATCAGAGTAGAAAAATCAAACAGAATCAAGCTATTTGTTTTGCATACAACCAAAACAGTTTATGTATGGTAATACCACACTTACCAAAATAGTTCATGTGTGTTTAAGTGTTTTTAAACCTAATCCAACTTGCAAACCCAAATCAAATAACATTTTATAAGTAGGATATTAGATATGAGTCGACTGAACACCCTACTTAGTTCCTGCCCAAAAGATAACAATAAAAATGAAAAGGAAAAAAACAAGGCATTCAAGGGGTTAATGTAGTTTAAAACTCTCCACATTTGTATTGTAAATTTCATGCATCTTCTTGGGTTCACATTCCATTTTAGACTAAGCTAATTTTTTAGACTAGTTTAGGATAGCAAAATTTTACCGAAAGTTATAAATTTTAGACTAACCTAATTTTTTATCAAATAAATTTTCTCTAATTGCATAATTGTTCAACTCAGCACCATACTTCATCTCAGCACAATAAACTTCAACTCAACCACAAAACACAACATCTACCCTAACAACAAAACACAACATCTATCCTAACAATTCAACCACAAAACAGAGAGGAGAGGGAGACGTACCTGTGTAGTGTCAGAGATGGAGAGTGAGAGGGAGACAAACTTCCTAGAAACACCAAACATAGATAGTGAGATTGAGGGTCTAGCGATTTAGATGAAATGAGGATTTACAAAGGAGGATTTAGGGCCTACCTGCGTTCACAGAGAGGAGAAGGAGAGTGGCTCGGTGGTGGTGCCAACTTGATGGTGGTGTTCCACTAGTGGCCGCCGTTCGAAGTGGTGGAAAAGAGTGAGAGGGGAGGGGTTTTTACGGATTTAGGGGAACGAGGGATGGGGAGATGACCGGAGAGGGAGAGCAGGGATAAGGACATGGTGGTGGTGGTGGTGGCCGACGAACAGAGTGGGAGAGCAAAGGAGGAGACGGAAATTGCAGAAGAGGGAAAAAATGAAAAGTGAGGGGGGAAGGGCTCGCACGACTGATTTAGGGATTTATTTTAGCGACCGAACTTATTCGGTTGCTAAATCAGTCACAATTCATTAAAATTTGTCTAACGACCGAAACTAATTCGGTCGCTAAATTACATCCAAATTTCCATCGCTAAACGGTCGCAAAATGAATAATTTTTTTTGAATTTCAAAACCTTGACTTAGCGATGAAATATTTATCGACCGACTACTTTTGTCGCCAATTCGGTTGCTGAGTAAAAACTAGTGACCAATTACAGGAAAAAACAAATTGGTCGCAAAATCGGTCTTTGATAGCTACCAATTGATATCGGTCGCTAAAAACCTTTTTCTAGTAGTGTTGAGGGACTAAATGATTAATTTATTTTTTTCAGGGACTAAAAGTGGGTCCCCTGAAATTTTACAGGGACCAATCTGCGCCTTCACTTTATAACTAATATGTTGTAGCTCAAATGGTATTTCTCAATCATATCAAAAGTAGTGGTTTGAAGTTTAAGAGTGTGTTTGGGAAAGCTAAAAAAGATAGATTATGCTGATAATCGATTATTTGTATAATCAATTATTGTAAAAATCGATTATAATCAGAACCTATTTTTGTTTGGGTATGTTTGCTGAAAAACGATTTTATGATAATCTATTTCGTTTAGGTGATGCAAAAATAATCACTTTTATTTTATAAATCATGAAAAATGGTATGGAGTTATTTGTTTATATTAATAATGTGTAGGAGGGAGAAGGAGGGAAATGTCATTTAGTTGAGAGTGGCATGGGACTTGGAGAAAAATAACTTTTTTTTCCCATCTAACAACTCTTCAAGAAAAAAGCTTTTTCTACAATTTAAGCAAATTACCAAATATAACAGATTATCTCAAAAACAGCTTTTTAGACCAAAAAACAACTGAAAGTAGAAAATCTATCTTTCCCAAACACACACTAATTCTCATTTCTCAAATGCTAATCCTCCTATTATCTAGGAGGAGTGCTACCATTACACTCTCTACCATAGTTTTTTTAACACGCCATCTTCTATTGATTAAAATTCAAAATATGCCCCACTATTTTGGAAATAGGTTCCACAGGTTTATGTGGGTACAACTTGAATTCAATATGACCCAAATAAATTTTAACCAATAGGATAGAATGTGTTGAAAAGAATGTTAGAAAGCATGTTACTCGTATTTTTCATTATTTATTGGTAACAAAATCGGATACTTATTATTTCGCGACCTATATTGAATCAAAATGATATTAGTATTAGAGATAAGTTTAAATAAGTTTTTAGTCTCTGCAAAGTTCATCAATTTTGGTTTTAGTCCCTGTAAAAAAAATTCTTAGGATTTCGTCCCTATTATTTCAAAAAATTGTTAAATAGTCCCTACCGTTATCCCTGAGTACTAAAAATCATACCGGATGAACAAACTTGTTAATTTTAACCCTGTGGCTCTTATGTATGATTTTTTTCCCCCTATTTTCTAGCCGAAATTTGGAGCAAGTCGAACAGAAACAAGACATTAACTTAGTACCACCGAGTACTAGATATCATACAAAATGAAGAAATTTCGTAATTTTAACCGTGGTCCCTAATGTATGATCTTATTCCTATTTTCTGGCCAAATTTAATTGTAAGTCGGACAGTAAAATGAAATTAGCTCCATAACTATTTACAAAATTTTGAAATTATAGGAATGAAATCCTAAGATTTTTTTTTTATAGGGATTAAAATCAAAATTGGTAAACTTTGACCGAACCAAAAACTTATCTAAACCTTAGAGATATAATTAGTTTTGTCCTGGCTTTAATGGGTGGTGTTGGCTGTGTATCTTCGTCGGTTTATGTTGCTGTAAATGTAATTTCACTCTACTATATCACGTCTTGACCGGTAACAAATTTGGTGGAGTTTTTTTTTTTTTTTTTTAATAATCAAAATGGTATGCAAAAGCATTACAATAGGTAGAAACGGACATCCCAACTATGTTGACACCCTGCAACTACCAATATGTTGAAATCTGGTGAAGTAGGAACAATGGAATCCTGTTATACAAGTGATGCTGCACTAATTGAGAGAAGACATCAAGTTCTGTTAAAATTCTGCAAGTGGCTTTTGTGTATGCTTTTTCTTCCAGCTGGGTGTAGAAACCAGTTCACGTGGGGTCGATTTTGCAGATCTATATTTGATGTATTGTTTATGGGTTTGGATGTATGTAATGTACCCATTTAATAATAATTTTGTTTACAAAAAAATATAATTAACTATCCAATTGTTGTTAGCTACTATATATGCCATCCTTGTTGGCATTCTATCACTTTTCATAGATTTTTTCTCTTCTTCCATGGTGCCATGCTTCCTAACACAGTTGGGAAGTATATCCACTGTGATGATCTGAAATCTGACCCAGACTATAATTAGTTACACAAAAGCCACTTGCAGAATTTTAACAGAACTTAGTGTCTTCTCTCAATTAGTGCAGCATCACTTGTATAACAGGATTCCATTGTTCCTACTCCACCAGATTTCAACATATTGGTAGTTGCAGGGGTATATATATATATATATACTTGCATTCTGTCTAAAGTCGAAACGTGTCTTGAGAGTTCAGATTTTCAATGTAGAAGAAGCGTGCGTATAGGTGTGTGACACAAAAGAAGCTAGAGATATCGTTTTTGAATATACAGCAGATATGCTATAAAGCCTATAAAGCATATTCTGCTCCATATTTTGTCTACAAGATCAAATAAAAGAAACTGTTCACGGTAAACATTTTTAATTCTTTATCAGAAATTAAGATCTCTCAGTTCGTAGTTCAAAAGTTTTGGAATGACTTTTATTAACATGTTTAAGTGAGAAATTATAATTGATATCAGATCTTAAATTTAAAATTTTACGGTAATGAGTTTATGGATTTTCCAACTTATATATATATATATATACCTACTCTTTGTTAACGTGAGATTTCAATACTCTCACATAAATTTCAAACATTGTTTCTCTCAAATATAAGTCCCAAGGATTACTAAGTTGACCCAAGTCTCATAAATATGCTTGACAATAACATAGGTTAAGGTTAAATATAGTAGTAACCATTGACTCTAAATTAATTCAACCAAGGCGAAGAGAAGGGAGAAGGACTCAACTAAAAATATCAATAATTATTGTTTTTTATATTTAATTTTGAAAAAACTTGTTAATGCAAGTCAAAAAGAGTGCACATGGATGCGCAGAAACTAGGCCTGTGCATGTACAGTAAAATGTGCATGCATGCATATGCATGTCTTCATTGATATGTATATAAGTGGATTGTAATGTACGACATGCTTTGTGTAAGTATTGATATTGTTTATAAGTGGAAAAAGTAGATATAGAGAAGTGATATTTACCCATTAAATTTTTTGCATCATTTCTATATTTTGCTTGTTTGAGTAACAAAATTGGTAAAAGTATATTAAAATGGGTACGTACTCTATTTAATATCTAAAAAAATTAATGTAAAAAAAAAAATATGTGCAAATATTGTTAGATATAAGTAGGGATGGATGAAATGGGGCGGAGCGGGACGGGTACAGGTAGTAATCCCCTACCACCTTTCCGTTAGATGAAAATTTGCCTTATACCCACATGAGTATTCATTACTAGGGTTTAAATGAATTTTATTATTATTTGCAGGTATCTATTGAATTATGAAAAATTTAAAAAATATACTCAAAACACAATAAAATGTTTTCTTAATTATCACATACTAAACATATATTTTTTCAATTGTCTGGCTAGTTGTGAGAATATATAAGACTTAAGAGGGTAAAATAAAAAGTAGGGCAACATTAATTTCTTTAATCAAGTTACGGGGTATTTAAGTAATTTCATATATCGAGTACTCATGGGCACATGTACTTGAATATTTGACCTGATGCCCACCCGCATTAATATATAAGTGTATAAAAAAAAATCGTTAATTTTACTCACGGATACCTGAACCAAATCTATAGTGGGTTTTATTCATGGTTATATGCTATTATCAATAATTTTGTCATCTCCATATAAGGTATTAAGTCATTTTCACGTTCTGAATTGGAGAGACTTAGATGAGGCACACTACAGCTATTGTGAAAGTGATTGACAAAGAGATCTCAAACCCCTAAACTATTGGCAGGCAAGTGCTTGCAATGCTTGCTAGTCGCAAATCATGCCGAGCAGAAATTGTCTCATGCGTCAAGCAAGCTAAAGCACTTTCAGTTTCAAGATTATTCTTTTTTTCGTTACCAAGATATCTTGTGCTCAGAAGGACCACATTTACATTCAATGTCTCTGGACTGGAATTTAGTTTGTGACGGTGAAAGGGTATCCTCGTGCTTGTAACTTTCAAGTCCTTGTATATAACCTCTTAATAATCTTCAGTCATATATATATATATATATGAGTGCTAAGACATAACCAATTGATTCTTTTTCTTTATAAGCAAAATTTATTAAAGAGAGTTTAAGGGTATTCCATCTTATAAATTATATATGTTAAAATTAAAAGCAGCTAATACATGGACTTGGCTCTGATATATACAATATAAATGGACTACAAGACCAATTCAAAAAAGAAAAGACTTAACCAATTGATTTGATTTGTTGGCATATATCACATGCCTAGATGATCTAACTGACCTAGCAATACACTGAGTGTTCAACATCAAACATAAATTCTGTGAATCTATATATGTCCCAAGAAGAGAGAGAGAGAGAGAGAGAGAGAGAGAGAGGGAGAGAGAGAGAGAGAGAGATTTTGGGTCTTCAAGATAATGGCTAGAATCATCAAAAATAATTATTTCAAAAGTACTGAAAACGAAAGGCATTTTGTTCAAACAAGAAATTAAAATCGGAAGTTGCATTCTTCTACTTTATAGAGTGGATTAATGAATGACAACCTTGTCTCTCTATCTCTGACTAAAATAAGCACACAGGAGTATTACATGTGTCCCGCACCTAGCAAATTGTAATGTACAACACAAGTGCTTAACTAGTAGATAGAGAACATGAAGAGACCTTATAAAGATGAGAAGTCAAGAAATTTCCAAGCATTATTGGCATTGTAGTCATTCCAGTTGCTTTAGAGGGAAAAAAACTTCTTTCCCATCACCCACTTAATGAAAGATGAGGTAGTTGTGAGCACATGATCGAGCTCAGAATGTGGTATATACCCTATGTCACATGCTACCTAGGAAGCTTAACATATAGGTATAGATAGCCCTCCTCTTCTATGCACCCCCCATGTGTGGCTGCTACTATGCATTGTTAAACACTTAAACCTCATCAGATGCATTTGAAGAAAGCAGAGGGGTGGTGGGGCAAAATTTTTAAATAGAAAAATATCCAATACTATAGTATTTAGGGTTTATGATTAGATATTTAGTTAAAGCTTTTTCTCAAATAAATTAATTGCAAAGTGGGATTATTTTTCAAACATGAATCATGATCTATTGGGTGTCTTGGATAGGATTAAGGTTACTTCTTGGAGGTGATTTTTGGCTCTGATAAAATAGGAATCCATGTTTTTGCTGGCTGAATGGTGTATTTTTTTTTATCTATACTTCGAGGAGTATCCCACCGCTAACTTGAGATGGGAACTAATCTTCCGTGGGAGTTTGTTCGGCACCTCGATGGGTGGCATCCCTCCCAGCTAGAGCTGTCAAAATGGACCCGGCCCGATGGGCTGGCCCATTTGGCCCGACAAAAACAATGGGCTAGGTTGATAAAATAGTATCCCAGACAAAATTTGGCCCAGTCCAGCCCAGCCAGAAAATGCATTGGCCCACTTGGGCTGGCCCATCGCGGGCCGGGCCAGCCCATGGGTCGAAGATTAACAAAAAGTCAAAAAAAAAGATAGGACTATAGGGGATACTAATGGTCCACCTAATATGCATGGGCACTCCAAAATGATTGCTAAAGATGTGCTATGTACGTATTCATTGCTGGTATTAGTTATTGGGTACACATAGGTACCAATATTCGTAGGTACCCAATATCACTCAAGTAAAAGTCATTAGTCCGTGCAAGAGACCAAATTTTGTTGCTAAGTTTTTTTATTTGCTATTAAATGAAACAAATTACTACTTTACACCTGCAAATCACGTGCTTTCTTTATATGAAATAATTTATGGAGTTTTGTTAAACCTTGTGGTTAGAAGTTTATGAAAATTGTATTTATCTTATGATGTAGTTACTTTATTGTTTATGTTTGTATATTTCTATAAATATATCCTACCATACCTTTAGAAATTTTGACATACCCCGTAGCAGTACTCATACGTATATCCATGGAACTTAGTAACCCACAATACTCCGACACACGTTTAATTATACAGAGCAAGGCATTTCTCTTGCTCCTAGAGCACATAATATTAAATAAGAATTGTTTGATACATCTCCTATTCTTTTCGTGTTATGACTTATGGTTAAACTTAAATGTATGTTTTTTTATGACGATGGAGATTTAATATAACCATGGTACATATAGAGATTTATTATAACCAAGTCGATTTTTGGTGAATGACATGTTAAATGCTAATTCATAACTAGATGAATGAAATTTTCTAGTTAAAAAAAGGATTTTTAAAAACAATAAAAAAAATTTTAAAAAAAGTTATCGGCCCATGGGCTGGCCCGTTTGGCCCGCAGCCCGCATAGGGCTGGGCTGGGCTAGGAAATTAGCATCCCGACTTGATTTTGGCCCAGCCCAACCCAGCCCGAAAAGTGCTTAGCCCGAATGGGCCGGCCCAGCCCGTTTAGACAGCTCTACTCCCAGCTGAGGTTTTTTCCATACCCAAAGCTCGAACCCGAGACCTTGGTTAAGGGGCGAGAGACCTTTAACCACTCACGACAACCTCAGTTGGTAGGCTGAATGGTGTATTAATCCTTCTTGTTGTATTTCTAGGTAATGTTAGTATTTTGTCATTTGATATTGATGTTTATGGGTTAGAATCCCCTATACTCATATTAATTTAAAAATTTGCTTATAAAAAATGTATATTATGGACGTACTAAGCCCAATAATTGGCTAAAATAGTATAATTTGTTTTATACATGTACATGGGCAGGAACCAATTTAATTATTTTATTTTAATTTGTTTTATCTAAAATTCTTTAGAGTAAGTTTTGACACATATAACTTATTATTTTGATCAAAAATAAATTTCACCAATGCAACCATTAAATTGTATTAGATTTTGGGCCTAACTCAATCCCAAAAGCTAGCTTATAAGATGAGGATTGCCCATTACTTATAATCTCTTATTAAACACGATCTCTAGTCAATGTGGGACTTGGGTTTTTTCCAATACACCCCCTCACGCCCAGCACTATTAGGCTTGGTGTGTGGATAACATGGTGAGTGACTCAACAATGGATCTAGGATAGCTCTGATACCATATTAGATTTTGCGCCTAACTCAATCGCAAAAGCTAGCTCATAGGATGATGATTGCCCACTACTTATAAGCTCTTAGTATACACTGTCTCTAGTCAATGCAGGACTTGAGTTTTTCCCAATACGACTAAAGATAGTGTCTAGTCGTAATATAAACAAATGTATTGTCCAATATATATATATAAACAAATGTCGATTATTAGATTAATAGTTTAATATTTATAAATATCAAGTTAACCTAAATTTGACGTCATAATTATGAAATAAATATCATATCATTCAATAATTTAATTGGTCAAATTATACATGTGGCATTGTGAGGGTGATTTGATTTTTCTCCAAAATATGGCCATTCATAAAATGTAATCATATTATTTTCTTCTTTTTATTTTATTACTTCATTTAACCTATTAATTGTCTTCCATTATTTTCAAACTGATTTTAATTTGAAACAATCTAAATATGTCGTATATAATACTTGCAAAAAACAAAATAAAAGAAAATTCATAAAGTAACAATTTTTTTTAATTAAAGAAATATTCCTCAATAATGACATCTAAAATAAAACAAAAATGCATTTACCTTCAAACTTGAATCAACATATTATATTGGGCATTGCCTTAAGAGGGGAAAAAAAACAAAGTATGAAAAAACCCTTAATATAATACAAGAACTTAGAAACATAATATAAAATTAAAACAGTAAGCTATGACAAATAGGTATTATAACCACTTGACTACAAGTACTTCTATTAATACTTTTTTATTTTTTTTAGTTAAAAAAAGCATTTGCGTCGATTGGCGAGCCAATTGGAACTCGTCCTTGGACCTAGGTTTCATCACTCTTGATAACCCTCCGAAGGGTTTGTCCAACCTTGTTTAATGATTTGAATTAGGCTTCCATACCTCGTGTAGACTCTGTGTAGTTTAATTTGACTTTTCTTTTGGGCTTGCATGCCCCTTTTCTGTAAAAAAAATAAATTTCCAAACATGGCTAAGAAATTGAGGTACAAGATATATAGTCAGTAATTCAAAAATATCTGCTTATCAAAAAAAAAAAAAAATTCAAAAATATCGACTCAGATATACGAGAGTCAAAATGGGCTAGGGCCTAGCCCAACATAAAATGTGGAATGAATTAACAAAATTTAAGCCCTAAATATTCTTACCTTGGTTCGGCTCAATAATTCGTTAGTCCGACATGGATTGGCCTATGGAGGGTTGGGCCAACTTGCTGGCCCGAATATTTTTTATTTTTTGTGATAGGATCCTATATTTACTTTGAGATATGATGGACTTCTATGTTATTTTGTAACGGACTTCTAAACTTATTTTTGTTATTTATGAGCTCATATAATTTGTGATGAATTTCATCATTTGGTAACTGTAGTATTACTTATTAAATAGTTATTACAAGTTTAGAGAATTTATTTTAGTTTTCAACATAGTTAAATCAAACATTTTGTTTATATTGTTAAGAAATAAAAAAGCAAACATAATTTATTTTAATATTTTATTTTATTATTTATATTACTAAGAAATGATTTTTTTTTAAAAATGCGGGCCCATGAACCAGCTTATTTAGCCATAGCTCATAAAGGGTTGGATAAAACTAGAAAATTACTTCTTTTTTTTTTTGTTTCCTGAGGTATTCTCTGTGTCCAATTGTGGAGACTAAACCTTCATGGTACTGGACGATAGGGCCAACCTCTCCCAACCAATTTTCTCCATACGTAAAATTTAGGGATCAAACCTCTGACTATTTATTTAAGAGGCCCGAATCCGTTATCACTTGGATCAAACACATGTTGATAAACTAGAAAATTACTAATCCACAATTAATTTGGCCAGACTCAACCCAATATGTGAATATGTTGGCCCATCATCAGGCTAGCTGGAATTGACACCACTACTTAGAGACACCCATGCAAAGTGCAAACCACCTTTATGCGGAAAAGAAATACGCATTCCATACTACATCGAAAAATGGTTTTTTATCAGTAGCAAAGATATTATACGAAACACTCGTGTATATATATATATATATATATATATATATATATAAAGTATAAATAAATATGATAATATAATATAATTTAATGTAAAATAAATATCTTATGTACTAATATAAAAATATTCAAATATATATATATATATATATATATATATATATATATATATATATATATATATATCATATTTAAAATATTTATTAAATAATAGAATTGCAATGCTTAATTAAGTACAACCGGCAATGTTGGTCATGAAAAGACTTGGTACCCCCACTTAAGCATTGGACAGTGCCGTGCATGACAAGACTAGCTAAAAGGTCGATGAAGCAAAACCCCCACCACAAAACTTAATCACTTAACATGATGGATGCTCACTTTAAAAACAGGAATTAAAATCTGAACCTATATTAAACGGTTCTATTTTGAGATGAATTAAATAAAAGTTTATCATAGATCGATGGGTTTAATATACATGTAATTAAGCGGATGCAGCGGTCACCCATCTTTATCTCTTTTTTTTTGTATTTTTTTGTTATTCTTTTGAACAAAGCAAAATAAGGATCGAAAGTATGAAAGAAGCAAATCCAATAATGATAGAATGACAGCGTGAATGTGGAATTCTCTTAACCGCAAAGAATTCCAATTCATGATTAAGTTGAGGCTGTGCGTGTTACTTCATTAGGGAGGCTAGCCTAGATGACCATATGATGTGGTCCATGGTCCCTTATTGGTTACATGAAGGTGATAGTTCACGCCCATCGTGGGATCCCTGTCATCAACTTTTCTTACCATATGCCCAAAAATGGGTTAGGCAGACCAACGCAACATTGTTATGGACAATACAAGTTCCTTAGTTGTGTCATCTCAGACCATGACAATTTTAGAATGCAATCGTTCAATTGATAAGGGACACTGTTGTTATTCCCACCATCGAAGGTTGCGCTTAATTTGGTAGAATGAGGAGGTAATGAATTCAAAACTTCATTCACGACTCCACATTCTTAGAAATTAGGATGACACATGAATTATGAATACTCCTAGTATAAGGTTTTATTTTTATTTTATGTGGTCCTTACTCTTTCTTTGTAAAGCAACTTTTCTTTGATATGGACCTAATTAGATAGTGCCTCCATTCCCAAAATTGACAGCCTTCCATCATAACATTCACTACATCAAATGAGACACCCAATGGTAGATAACTTGTTGCGGTTCTCGTGGAGGTTCTCCAATCGCAATTCATCCTATATGTAACTTTTCAGATAATTATGACAAATCTGCAAAAAAAAAAAAAAAAAAGATCGTTATAAGAGATAAAAAATTATTATGATATGATAAATTTTATTTGGTTGACAGTGTAAAAAAACTTATACTCATATTGTATATCAATTAAATCCTTACCAAAAATAAAAGGGAGAATATGTTTTCCTGTATGCTATAATATTTGATCGTTTGCCAGTGGGACTGGTAAATTTTCCCTAGTAGATTGTGGACCTTGCTACCTAAAATCTTACAAAATACATGGATGGATAAATAGACATTTTTGTTTGCTTTGATTGGACGTCTATTGGGTCTGTCGTATAATTAGACATACCCCTATATATCCGTAAATCATGCAATATTGATGATAGCTTGATTGTTATGAGTCATTGAGTATGCACTAGATTGTATTAGCAGCTTTGATAGTATTATCACCCAAATTCTATGTTTAAATTTAGCTAGTATTTTGGTAAACCCAAAAAAAAAAAAAAACAACTAGTATTTGAATATGAATTCGCACTAGTGGCCTATTGGCAGTAGTTTGGCCATGGTTCTCTTGGTTTAGTTAATCTTTTAACTCTGAACTATTTGAAAGATTCTTAAATTTTAAGAGTTTATAATTGAGTCCCTACACTTTAAAAAAAATTATAATTGAGTTCTTCATGCACATTTCGTTAGGGTTCCTTAAGTTTCCGTTATATTTACGTCAAGTAACCTCTCCATTTATACTTTTAAGAGTCCCTGAACTTTGTGGGAAAATTAAAATAGGCCCCTATATTTTTCAGGAAAATTTAAATAGGTCTCATTACTTTTTAGAATAATTTAAAAAAAGTCCCTATATTTTTTGCAAACCCTAACGGTGGACTCAATTACAAATTTTTTCAAAATTCAGAAATTCAATCACAAATTTTTAAAATTTAAGGACCTATTTAAAAATTCTCAAATAGTTCAGGAATATACAGATTAATCAAACATTTGTATTAATTAGTCGTTGGCTGCATTGCAGTTGGTAATTCGTGCATCCTTAAGTGGTCAGAGGTCTTACAATCTTTGTAAGATGGTAGTCTTCTATAGGGATTAATTAAGTGCTTGCTTGGGAAATATGGATTATTCCATCTTTCAGCTGTTTTCTAGTAAAAAGTTGTTTTCCAAACAATTTGTAATGTTTAGATGTAAAGCTTATTTAAAAAAAAAAGAAGCTTTTTTGGGTAAAAAAAAACGCTGTTTTGCTAACAGCTGCTTGCGAGGACTGTTTTGTAGAAACGCTGGAATGTGACCAATGGTTACTGTTCGTTCAAACATGACCGTATGAGATGTGACCAATGAATGTTATTATTATTCATGTTTTTTATCACTTGGCTGTACTATTTGATCAATGTTATTATGAATAATATTATTCATTGAACAAACATGAGTACATGACCCATTATATTGTCAAAAATAATATATTTTTTATGTTAAAATCCTCTATATTATTCTATTATAATTAGAATATTTTTTTTATTTAACTATTTTAAAAATAATATATTTTAACATGTTTTCCAAAGTCATAAAAAATGTTATAAATTTTATTCAATTTTTTATATAAGAAAAAATTGAAATAAACAAGTTATAATGTTAAAAAAACATTAAATATTATTAATATAAACAAATAACTTCATACCATTTTTCGTAATTTACTATGTAAAAGTGATTATTTTTGCACCACCCAAACGAAATAGATTATCTTAAAATTGCTTTTCAGCAAACATACCCAAACAAAAACAGATTCTGATTATAATCGATTATCACAATAATCGATTATTTGAAAACAGATTATCAACATAATCTTTTTTTTCCAGCTTTCCCAAACACACTCTAATTCTCATTCTACTGTCTTCAGCTCCAGCCCTTTGGCAAACTATCGCTTGAAGTAGCTAACAAGGGTCTGGGCTCCTTTGCTGCAAATTATAAATTGGGTAGTATGGGCTGATCTCTCTATAACCTTTTAAGTTCTGTTAGTGGTTAATTGTGTGACTAGATTACTATAAATTGGTGGGGGGAGCTGTGTTATAAATTATAATCATTACACAATTGCTGGGAATGGGTATCCTATGAATTGATATAGATCCAATTTCTTTCTTCCCCAAATACAATCTGTCTCTAGGCTGTGCTTTAATAATCTCTGTCTCCAGTCTTTCTCATTTTTACGGTGAAGATTTTGATATGTAACCGCATGACATGTTTGGCAAGATGAACATAGACAAATTATTGCAATAATAGAAAGAGTGGAACAGATCTTACATGGTCTGAAGTTAATAGCATGGCTTACATAGCCAAACTGGGCATCATTCTAAAATATATTAGTTCTTTCTCATTTTTACGGTGAAGATTTTGATATGTAACCGCATGACATGTTTGGCAAGATGAACATAGACAAATTATTGCAATAATAGAAAGAGTGGAACAGATCTTACATGGTCTGAAGTTAATAGCATGGCTTACATAGCCAAACTGGGCATCATTCTAAAATATATTAGTTTGAAAGGGTGCCGTCTATGGTGCACCTTTCAAAGAAAGGTACATCCATGCACCACTTTTTGGACTTGCCACAACCTATTTTTTGAATTTTAGAAAATCGTCCTGCAGAAGTCGATAATTAGAATTACCACCGCTAGTTACAACCCCTATCCCACACCCATCACCACCACCCATGTCCCATAGAGTTCGTGGCATTTGCAATCGAGAGCGTCTTGGAGGCTACAATTCGACATGAGTTTGTTGACGAGGAGGAGTTTGTGACAACGACAATCAAAGAAGCCAAGGAGGGAGAGCATGAACGGAGAGGAGTGTGTTCCTTGTGGAACACGCATTCTCCTAGAGCTTTAGTGCTACAATCTAGCCGGCAGCGATTGCCTTGTGGACCAAACCAAACCCGTTGTGGTCGAGTTTGGTGAAAAGGGAGGAGTTGGTGGCAAGAGGGGGTTGGAGGAGTGTGGCGAGTTTGGTGAAAGGGGAGGAGTCGGTGGCATCCACAGAACCTCCTTCACCATCCCCACCCCCATACCACCATTGTAGTTTCCCATCCACGGAACCTCCTTCACTGACCTACCTAGCAGTATTCTTCACTTCACATTTTCAACTTACCATTTTACTAGAGACTTATTGTGTTGTTTATTTGTTATATTCAAGGATCAATGTGCTACTTTGATTGTCAAGGAACATGCTTTCGTTTATTTGTTATTATCCATGATTTTTACAAGAATGATTGAAGTGTAACCAAAAAATTTCATGTACTCATATTCTATTCATGGAGGATTTTTGGGTGCAATGAAGGTAGTTTTAGGATGATTTCTAGGTTTCTAGGATGTGGGTGGGGAGGAAGAAGGGTAGGGGATGATGGCAGCCAGTGGTGGTGAGAGTGGTGGCAGTGGGATGGGATGGAGATCATTTTGCAAACAAATACTATATTTAAAAAAAAAAAAAAAAAAATCTAGTTGTTCAGGTAACCAATAATCAATCTTAAATGCATGTGTTCTTAGTACCAAATTTCGAACCCGAAATCTAAATGCATGTGCCATGGTGTCAGTATCTAAAGTTCTAAACTATTTAGTTATAACATGCATGTCAGCTTCCATCAAATTTCACATTATTGGTACAGAATCCACGAAATGCCTTGGAATCTAATGAAAATTGGCCTTTTTGCTGATCTTTTTGCAAAAGTGACTTGGCTAAATGAGCTTACAACCATGCTTCAATTAACAGCAACACAAGTAATTATATCTCCCACATTATATAGGCTAACATAGCCATGATTATCTCATCATGCAATGCTTGCAGATGGCTTCAACTTCTTAGGTGGTGGGTTTCCTCCAGAGATAAGCACATACAAATAAAAACAGAGCATTGCAGAACTGCAAGTAAAAATTTCACGCATGCAAAAGGAGTCAGACTCAGGCTCGGACCAAAATCAGGACAGTTGAAAGAACAATTAATAAATTCAAAGACCAAAATAAAATTAGTAGGGTGGAAGCCATGGACTGAGATACCTAATAATAGCACTGATGCCAGATGGAAATATTTTCTTTGCCTGCATACAGAAAAGCAAATAAGTATAACAATGAAATAAGGATCAAGATAAGGACAGTATTTGTCAAAATAGATGTACTACCAATGAGTAGCTCTGAAAATTCTTCCAGATAAGGACCCCTGACAATGCTGTAAAAAAAGGAAACAAGTCAGCAAATGGCATACCAATTATCTAAATAACATCATGCTACAGCTTTTTAAGTTTCTTCCTTCTCAATTCCTAGACCTTTTGTGTCTTAATGCTAATGAAATCATATACCTGCTTGTCCTAGAATAAATGGTAAACTCGATTTTCCTTGCCTCCAGACCTTCAAGCTAAGTGTGCTGAGGAATAGTAAAGCACCACCAAAGAGCACACCACTGCTCAGTGTTGCAGGACTCCGTGAAAAAAGGAATCCAATAATCCCTCCAGCTAGAACAAATCCACCTACAACAAAAGACAAAGATAACATATCACATCTTTGTTTAAATAGAGGTAATAGCCTAATAGGGCATAAATTTTCCTTTCTTGTACTAAAGATAATGTACCACATTTTCTTATTATTGATGTTACAATCAAAAGGTCACCCACAAATTCAAGACCGTGTTCATCAGAATGGTCGATTTTAAACTACCAGCTAGATGAAAAATGGTTAATAAGCCATAATGCATATAACATTTGCCTTCACAAAGCCTTTTTTTGTGGCAAATCCATTAACTATATTATGAGGAATAAAATAAATGCCATGTGTATATCAGATGCAGCTTGCCAATAATGTCCCAAAGAGATTTTTCTTTTCTCCAATTATAAACTTTTAGGATTTCACTTTTAATGTCAAAATCAAGCAATTTTGCCCCTTTTGTTTCAACTGCCCCTTGAAATTCATGGAGGGTTACAATTTAACAATTGAAATGAGAAGCACAAATTGATCGATTTTGATAACAAGAGAGACTAAAAGTGCAATTAAACCAAACTTTTGAAGTGAAATGTATTATGACTTACTGTAAAGTCACATAACATGCAAATTATCAAACGGGGAAAACTTACCAAAGGGTATGCCTAAACAAAAATCATGAAGTTTCGCACTCCTTTTTTGTTGACTGACAACTTCCTGCTTTACCTCTCCAGATCCTAGTTTTTCATCATCATGGTCTTGTTTTGTTAGATATGGATTCTGCTTTTCTTCGGCATGCAATTTTGACGCATCATCAGCAGCATAACTTAGTGTACTTTTGGTATCAGAACCAGCAATATCAGTGCCATGCCTCTCCAGACTCATAAAAACCGATAACTATATGAGATATGCGTCCTGTTTAGTATCAATATCAAAAAATGGCTCTAGCTAACTTCCACTTAACAAAAATATATTCCTTATGCAAGCCAGTTTATATAAATTTCTAGGAATATATCATGCAATCTCAAAGGAGTGACATACCCAAGCATATAGATCTAATATGATTTCAACTAAAACCGAACTATTTGCCCATTTCATTAGATCATTAATGCCAACTTGTTCATGTATGTTAGGATTCGGGGTGTGCCAACACCTGCACATCTCGACCCATGGGTCTTCTCCACTTATATAGCCTTCAACTTGTGAAGTTCTTTCCAATATGAGATTTCTTCGTCAACATCGCTCAATCTTGGAATTCCCAATAATGTACACTTGTAGCAATATGTTATGCGTTCTCACTAGAATTACATACACGTGTCAATTATAAATAGCATAACATTTGCAATTTCATTTTCCCCCTGAGAAAATTAATTAAAATCCAAGCACCAGAGACACACAAATTCACAAGCAACAAATATTATTATAATTATTTGCATATAACCTATTAATTTCATAGAAATGAAAATATAAAGAAAATTAAAGATTTGAAGGAAGCGAAGAAGGTGTAACCTTGGAGTTGGATCGAAGGGAAAGGCATGGAAGGAAATGTGTCTGCTTCGGAATCTGGAAATTTCTACGAACGGCGGAGAAGCAGCACAGCTGAGAGTGAGAGATCGTCGCAGCCATCGCTGATCGCAAGATCGATTGCGTTGCGGCACTGCCTGCAAGTGCAAATGCAAATTTCGAATAAACAAATTCAATGTTTTATATTCATTCACCAATCAAATGGTTAGTTAGACCACCGACGAGCCCACAGTCTGGTCGGAATGAAAAAATCAAACACGCAAACTTTAGAAATTGATTTAAAAAATTAATTTTGTGTTTGATAGAATGAAAGTTGATTTGATTTTATTATTTTATATTTTTACCTTTGTGAAATATGTTAAAGCTTAAAAGTAATTATTAGGGATAAAATAGATTTTTTTAATACACTAAAAATTTTAAAAAAATTATTACTTAGTTAATAAAGTAATTTTTTAACAAAATAAACAACAACAAACACACTTTTAATTAAGTATATTTTTTTGTTTACTCAAAACTCTTAATTAAGTACTTAATAAGCTAAAAATAATTTGTTTTCATAAATTTCTTTTAACAAGCTAATTGTGATAAATTAAAATAAATCATAAATTATTTTCATAAATTATTCTAATAAACTCAAATAAACTGTGTATATTATTTTCCAAATGCACCCTCAGCCAAAGGCTACAAAAACTCATTCAAGTACCTTTTAGTATGTGCATTAAAAAAGGGAGTACCAAAAACAGGGTGAGATCCTTGGGCCCGTAATTGGGTCGCGAGCCTTCTATTAACTTGAGCCCAGTAAGGACACATCCATCGGTACCTGATAGTTGACGAGTCAAGCGTGATAGCTTAGTTTTACAAATTTTACAAATAAGGCCAAATACTGGGATTATTTGCTTAGGAGTCCTTTTTCAAGAAAACAATACGGCATCATTCCTCCAGACTAACGACGGGACCTACGCTGTCGGAGACTCGCCAGGATCGAAACCAAAGCCAATCCCGCCGGAGCTGCGACGGTAGCTGATGCCGAAGCACGTGACGGTTATTATGGTCGAGAATGGAAGGAATGGACTGAACGGAATCAGGTTTGGTGGGAAAAAGGAAGAAGAGAATTCGTGAGGGTTAGAATTAGAGAGAGGAGTTGGTACTTGAAAGTTGAAAGAGTGAAGGGTCTTTGCAAATTCCATTTTAGAGGATATGTTTGCAAACATAGTTTTTCACTTGTGAATTAGAATTTCCATTATTTGGGTTCACTTTTTCCCTACCGTTTTTTGATATGCTTATGGCAAAAGGCGCGGTAAGAGAGAATGTATTTGGTTTTGAAAAGGAGGGAAAAGAATCGTGTTGGTTAAGGTTGTAGTGTTTGGTGTCGGGAGTTAAAATGAACATAAATTGACTGAGTGAGTGTCTTGTTGTGTTCCCATACCATAAACCCTTCCCTCGGTTTCTTCCTCGATCGTTTTTGCTGAAGTCACCATCTCCAACTGCAACTGCAACTACCACCACGCACCTCCATCATAATACGACGCCGTTTTTCCTTGTGGCAAACCCTTTCTATTAAAATGGCTTTCTCAACTCGTCTCCATGTCTTCGCAAGACCTATCTCCTCTTCTCTCCTCTACGCCTCGCTCCAGGTCTTTCTCTCTCTCTCTACACTTTCTTTATCTTTCGGTTTCTTGAGAGTTTTGTTTTATTACAATGAAATTAGAGGAAGATTTTGAAGTGTACTACCTCTAGTATTTGTTAATGGTAGCTTGTAAGCAAGGAAAGCATTATTGTTCATTGAGTATGACTCTCTGCGTTTTCATTTTGTGTTTGGAAGTCTTCTTGAAATATGATAGGTTCTAATGAAGTGGAACTTGAACAAGTACATATGAAGGTCTAATTTGTTGTTATTAGCATGATCCTTAATGTGTATTCTAGAGATAGAAAGTATCAGAACAATGTGACAGCATTTGAGGAATCAATTCTGAACTAGCACTACACATAACACACATATCAGGAGAAATTGTTGGCACCTAAGTTTTGAAGTTTGTTTGTGGCAGATACGCATTTGGTTGCCGTTCCTCATCAATTATATATGTTTAATTGAGATTTTTTTTCTTTTTCGTATCTCTCTCTCTCTCTCTCTCTCTTGTGTTTTTAAGTTTCCCTTTGCCCCTAAACAAGTGTTGTCTAAATCATGTTTATCTTCTTTTATGACAAATTGCATCTTATTCCCCCCAGAATGGAGGTAGACAAATAATGACCACGATTGGCATGAATGCCTGCTCGCTTTCTTCTGCAGGTATTTGTTTCTGCTTATCCTAATGTACCTTTGTGTATTTGTGTGTGTCTGTTTGACATATACTCCTGCTAGCTTTCTTCCGTGGCCATTATTTTATTTATTTTTTCAGTGCATGCGTGAGTATGTAAGCATGTCTGTATGGATGTATGTATGTCTTTCTTGCTGTTTGAAAGTAGTACTAGGTTTTTTATATTTTCAAAATAATCACAAATGGTATGTTAATAATATTGGAAACATTTTCCTGTTTCAGCTGAAGCTTCAGATTTAGAATTTGATGAGACACATGATATTGTCAAAGCAACAGAGAAAGCTGATGCACTTCGCTTAGCTGTCTCACAACTCTCTAGTGAGTTTAGCAAGGAGTCAATGTTATCCTTGCAGAAGTTTTTTGGTGTACGCCGTGCACGTGTGATATCTTCAGGCTCCTTGAAGCTTGACCTAGCTCTTGGAATTGGAGGATTACCAAAGGTGACAATACGATTAGTCCAGCTATCCTTTAGATAATTTTTTGGTGTAATAGTGTGTTGCACATCCACAAAGATCGGGATATGTATAACGTGCTTGTAGTTTACTGGTGGACGACACCAGTGAAATTGTGTAGCACATATATTTGCCTTTTTCTCTGATGGTTACATGGCCCCAAATGCTCTTGATTTACTAGTCTTCGTCAGTATGAAATTGGAGCCTTAAAACTACTCTTAGCAATAAAAACTGGAAACACAACTTCAGGTTGAGTTCAACTACCAAAAATGTTAAACTTTAGGCTATAGAGTAATAATTAAGTTGATGTATTCTGACAAGGAATCTATGACTCACAAGTGCCCAAACAAAATTGGCCTCCCTTTCTTTCCTTTTCTTCATAGGAGTTCCTTTTCCTAGTTAATATCATCCCACTGTTAAACTGAAAGATTGAAGCTTAGAATGGCTTCTCCTCATACTCTAAACGTCTTTTGGATTGTAATCGTTGCTAAATTAGCATTAACTTAACCTCTTTTTATCAAAAGAAAAAGAACTTGAACCTTTCAGTTTATATCTTTTTGAAAATATAATATATCATAATTCCAGCCATATTGAGCCAATTGCTTTCTTTTAAATACCGCCATTATATTGCATTTGCATGTACGAGCTGGTTAGATTCATGGTTTAGAGGGCTTACATGATATATAAGAATAAGACTGACCCAGTTGACATGCCTGTATATGTTGTCAGTGCTTTTAGCCATGGCTAATAGTTCTTTTAGGCTTTACAATCTTTCTAGATATAGATAAAGTGTTCATCTTTTATATTATATCCTAAGTGGAGGTTTTTTCTACTGGGATGAGAAAGTTTATGATTTTAAGTCCTTTGATGCTCTTCATATTTAGGACAGCTGGGCCTATGGAGGTCTTTTTAGTTTATTTCATGCTCTTGTAAGGTTCTTTTCTTTTTATCTCAGCCTTCTGCTCTTGAGACATCCTGAAGATTCAGAAGTTGAACCTTTTGAAGCCAAGACGAATATTTCTTTAAGCCTTTGTAGCATCTTTTCTCTTCTTTTGATATATTCACCCTTACTCTTCCCCTATATCTCAACATTTGGATGATAGATTGTCATTTAAAACTCGAGATATGCCAGTTCAGTGCCTTGTCAAGTATCAATAATCTGTTTTTTGGTTAGTCAACTTTTTCCAGTCATATTCATGAGATTTCTTAACATATATTATATCTGAACATTTTAGGGTAGGATTGTAGAAATTTATGGACGAGAAGCAGCTGGTAAGACAACACTTGCACTTCATGTTATTAAAGAAGCTCAAAAGCTTGGAGGTATGAATCAGACTTGCAACAGTTCAGCTTTTTCCACTTCATGTAGATAAAGAAGTTCTTAATTTGTACTTTGACTAATATGAAAAATCTCTATTTATGGAGGTTTCTGAAATCTGAGTAGTGTTTGAGTTTCTTGTGTGTACTGATGTCACAAATAAGGGACTGGCCAAGCGATAATAGCTAAATGTTGGAGCTTGTTTTGGGGAAAAAATTCTATAGCTTGTATAGATGCCTGAGAGGTCACTATATATATATAGTGGAGATAAACAGCTGCTACCATTCCGGGCTTGGTTGATGTTATGGACTGAAATTCTTGAAATGCAGAGGTGTTGGGTTGTCTATTGCATCCGGTCAATCTAATGAACTTCTATTTATTCTATTGGCAGGATATTGTGCATATCTTGATGCAGAAAATGCATTGGACCCTTCACTTGTGGAATCAATGGGTGTAAATACCGAAAACCTTCTTATCTCACATCCTGATTGTGCTGAAAATTTGTTGAGCATGGTTGACACATTAACTAAAAGTGGAGCTGTAGATGTGATTGTGGTTGATAGTGTAAGTTACTGTGTTTCATTATTTACATCTAAGTATATTTCTTGAAGATTTGGTAGAGTGGAGCGGCTTTAGATTATGCTGCTTTTAATCTTAACCATGTCGACTCTTAGTTTTATAACTTCTGTTGAGCTTGGCTTAATAGCCTGCATCATTTTAGAAAAGGAGAAGAAAATTCTCTCCAAATGTAAGTTGCCCCCTATTGAAGAGACTCGTTAGTTTGGCAAAAAAAAAAAAAAAAAAACCAACTTTTTGTGAACTTCTTCATTGAATATGTCATAGATGCAAAAGCAGTGCCTGACTATCAAGATAAGAGCCATATAAAAAGTCTTGTGCCCAGTCCAACTGCAGTAGTAACTAACCTTCAGCCAAGGATTTAGACTAGCTTTGTTTATCCTTTCGCTATTCTTTTTCATTGCATTCAAGCATTTCCTCTTTGGTTTTGCTCTCATATGAATCTAAGATGATTCTGTCATTCCAGGTTGCTGCCCTTGTCCCCAAACAGGAACTTGATCAATTAGGAATTAGCACCAAAGAAGATTTTCAATCACGAATGATGACTCAAGCACTTCGGAAAATTCATTATTCATTATCTCACTCCCAAACTCTTATCATTTTTGTTAATCAGGTTGAAGTCATATACTTGGTTGACTGTACATCTTATTGTTTGAATGTCTATTTGTAAGATATATCAATGAACCATTGTAAGATATATATTCAATATTCATATGCAGGTTAGATTTAGTCCAAAATCAGTCAAGGGGTGTGGATCTATGGAAGAGGTTACTTGTGGTGGAAACGCCTTGAGATTCTATGCAGCTGTTCGTTTGAGACTTTCAAGAATGGGATTGATCAAAACTGAAGATAAGGTAATTTCTTAAATACTTCTAAGTACTGTTAGGACTATGACTAACCTTGGAGAATTATTCTCTTGAGGAAAATTTCTCAACCCTGACACTTATGATGATATTGCTTTTGCATGTTATTGCTGTTTAATAAAATGTGGAAGCTTAAACAATTCCCCCTTTCCTTCCCAAACACCTCTTTTTCTTGTTGTAATTCTCTTCTTCGCCTCTGACATCTGGTGCTTCAGGTAGAGGGTCTTCTGGTATCTGTGCAAGTGGTAAAAAATAAACTAGCACCAGCAGCAATGAAAAAGGCTGAACTGGGCATCGAGTTTGGAAGAGGCTTTTGCCATGAATCAGAGGTCTTAGATTTGGCTTGTGAACATGGACTCATTGTGAAAGATGAGGGAAGCTACTTTATTGAAGGGGAGACTTTTAATAGTAGAGAAGCAGCTGAACTGTATTTGGCTAAAAATGACAGGGTTTGTGACAAATTGGTTATGGACTTGAGAAGACTTTACTTTTAAAAATTTGCTAGACCTTCAAACATGGGACTTCAAATAAACTTGCTCAGTATGGACTATGGATTTAGTTGGCCAAATCTCTTTCCATGGTATGCTTGGCAGACTATATGTGATTTAGCTTTTTGTAAAGGAGCAGACTGCATTGTGAGTTGCAGGTATTTTCAGCTGCATTAATGTGAGCCCTTTGCATTATGTGTAGTACCACAAAGTCACATTACCGAAAGAGGAACATTTGATTGCTTTTGCAAACCATTAGAAACCTTGTTGTGTATTAGGAAATGGTTGTTGTATTCATTTGTTAAAGAAACTTGCCAATTATGGAACTGTAATTGTAAATGAATTACCTTGAATTCTCTTTCCCATCTCAAATTCTCAAGGTAAATTCTTGGCTTGTGGGTCTATTGAATGAAGCTGTATATCTCTTTTACCTATCCTTGGGCCTACGAGGAAAGAAATAATTTGAAACAGAGGAATAAGAAATAATTTGAAACAATAATAATTTGAAATTAGTTCAAATTGTGAAAAGAAAATTACTTGAAATAATTTCAGAATGAAAGTAGATTTGAAAAATAATATGATATTTCAAAGATTTAATGAGGAATATGTCATCCAAATGTCATTAATCACTCAAAAGTGTCACAATGAAAGTGGATTGCGTTCCAAGCAAATTTTATTTGTAGAGTTGGGATTCAAATTCTGAAGTCCCTACTTTGCGAAGGGCTTTAGCTAACCATCACCGTTGATACGAAGGTTAATCTCAGAGCTCTGTTTGTGGGAATATTTGGTCAAAGACAAAAAAAAATTGATAATCAAATTGTAATTTATAGTATTAATTGCATCACAATAATTAAATGAATATAGAAATAATTGATAATTATCATAGATTGTGTCATTAAAACTGATAGATTCTAGCTCCCATGCTCTAATTTTATGATAACTTCTAAAATAAAACAGTAAGAACGATACTCTAGTACAAACCCAACAATCCCTTAATATGAACCCTTACCCAACTGTGAATCCAGTTTCTTATGAAAATGTTCCTTGCTCCAATAAGTCATTATTCAAATTCTTGAATAAATTATATGATCCAATCATCCAATTGATAAGTGGTTCTTGAATTGATAATGGAATCCACTTCTTGTGGAATAATCCCATCTTTTCTTGCTCCAATTGGTGGTTTTTGTCACTAAAATCTAATATGGTAACAAGACTGCATTTTCAATGGGAAAATCAAGTCTATACGCCACGAAATGAAAAACTTCCGTCCTCCCATGACCTTAAATCAAGAATTTGTAGGTCAAAATTGAATAAGTACATTAAGAATAGAGTAGATCATTATTTTTTGATCTAATAGCATAAGACTAGGAATAGGATTCTCAACCCACTTTACAAGTGGATAGAAGGTAAAAGCAATGTTATTAAAACCGAACCGGTGATCGACTCGGTCAGGGCACTGGGTTACTGGGTCACTGGTTCAACCGGGGGTCACTGGTTGACTCGGTTTGAACCGGTATATATTAAATATATAAATTTTTTATGCAAACTATGTATATATATATAATATTTTGCGCACATGTATATCAATTAGACACATTGGCCCAGTGGTGCAGCTCCTTGCTTGCTATCCTCTCCACCCGTGTTCGAGTCCTGCGGGCGACATTTTGAGCGATTTTTCGCTTGGCAAAATTCATTTCCGCGTGATGACGTCAGCATCGGTTCACATGCCGAACCGATCTGCCATGCTAACTGGACCGGCCAGAGGTCCGGTTTCCGGTCCAACCGGCCGGTCCGGTCCGGTTTTAATAACACTGGGTAAAAGATTTACTAACAAGTATATAAATGAAAGTTTTCTTACATGGACACTTATTTTACATAGACACGTAAATGGGTTTTCCGTGTAAAGGAAAACTCAGATGGGACAATCAATGTAACACCCTGTTTTCCTATGCTTTATGTAGCAGTATAAATATATTTAAATGTGTTTATTTTAGATTAAACTCAAAGGATGATTTTAATTAAACTAAAATCATTTTCTTGTGTTGTTATATCATATGAAGTCACGGTAAAATTTTCGGTTGAAAATTCAGACGGAAGTCGGTCTGTGTTTTCACTGCCGGTATCCGTTTATTGAGCATAAAACCTAATTTTGACCCGTGAACGAGACGGTTAGTATTTTTATCATGTTTCCTTCAACTTTGGTTAATTTGAAAATTTTCGTTCAAAAATAAAATAAAATATTTTATTCAGGCGAAAACGTCGGGAATTTACGATCGGAAATGCAACCGGGTATGAAATGGAGCACAAAGAGGGATGAAGTGACTTGAGGTGACATGATGGGAGAGACTCTTACACACTCCAAAAGTATAATCATTATACTTTTCAAATTATAATATTACTCTAATCTAAAAGTTATTTCTCTCTCCTCTTTCCATCCCATCAAGCCATAACTCTCAAACTTACTCCACAAGCCACTCCAAACCCCTCTCTTCTCCCTCAATTTCGTGCCACTCACCCTCTCCCCCTATATATACCCCTTTCATTTACACTTCCTCACTTTTTCTTCTTCTTCATCACTTCTTCACTCTTATACTTCATCTTCTTCTTTATTTTTCAACTACTTAAAGCTTGCATTTTTACTTATCTTTTGCACTTGTGTTCTTCATTAAAGTTCTTCCTCTTGTTAAGGGTAATGCTCTCATATAAATTTCTTTACAAGTTTGTCATTTTATTTCATTATTTGCTTTATGTGTTCTTATTAAGCTTTAAACTTCAAAAATCTCTTAAAAATGGTATAAAACTCCTTTTGAGTTGAAACCACTTTCTATAGTCTTGTATTTACTTGTATTTTAACATACTAGAATTTTGTGTAAAACAAAGCTCCCTAGCCCTTTCTTTCTAAGGAGGCCGAAACCATGTAATATGGTTTAGGTGGGTTTTGTTTCAACTTTTGAGAAAATGATCATGTGTTTGAGTTTCTAACTATCCCTTGATCTTAAACCTATAAATCTTGGAAGGTTTTGATAGCTTGTTCCTATGATGGCCGAAAATATGAATAAGTAGGCCTAGGGTACTATGTTTCATCTATCCAAGTATGATCATGGATTTAGAACTATTAATACCTTGTGATTCTAAACCTAAGAATTGTTATCAAACAAAGATTTCTAACCTATTCTTTCTATGATGGCCGAAACTATACCTTAGTGGCCTGGGAAGGTTTGGTTTTCATTTCTCCAAAATGATCATGGACTAAGGCTCTTTAATGTAGAAGGATGCTATGTCTAAGTGATTGGAAAGTTTAAAGATTGTATAGTCTATTCATCCTATGATGGTTGTGAACCTAGGATATGTTGTTTTCATTTCTCCAAAATGATCATGGACTAAGGCTCCTTAATATAGAAGGATGCTAAGTCTAAGTGATTGGAAAGTTTAAAGACTTCTAACTTGTTTAGTTTATGTTGTACAACCTAGAATATAACTCCTTTCATTTTCCAAGATGATCATGGACATGAGCTCCATAAGATATTTGGATGCTGAGTCTAAGAGATTGTAAAGTTTAAATCTTTCTAACTTGATTTCCTATGATGGCCAAAACTAGTGTTTTTTGGACCTAGGATGTGTTATTCTTCCAAAGTGATTATGGACTAAAGCTCCTTAATATAGAAGGATGCTATGCCCAAAAGATTGGATGATTTAAAGATTCCTAGCCTAGGAATCCCATCAAGGCCGAACCTTAAGGGTTGTGAGCCTAAGATGTTTGGTTTTCATTCTTCCAAAATGATCATGGTTTTGAGCTCCTTAATACATATGGATGCTAGACCTAAGAGATTGGAAAGTTTGGTGAATGCTAACCTATTTTTCTAGGTTTGGCCGAATACCCTAAGTCTATGACTTAGTGGGATTTTGATTCAACTTTGTTAAATGATCATTGTTTATGAACTCCTAGCACTTGAGGATCATAAATCCATAAGTTGCATAATTTTCGGAAATTCTTAACCTTACTTTATTGTCTTGGCCGAACCTAATACCTTGTGGTTTAGTGTTCTTAGTTGATTTTTAACTTATGATCTTGTGTTTGTAACCCTAGACCTCTATCGTCAAGTAAGCGAGGACGTTCGTGAATTACCCTTTCCAAGCATCCAACCTCTTAACTTCACGGAAGGTAAGAGGGGATTGCCTAGAGATATTCAATGACTATATGCATGTGTGTATGTGTTTACTTGAATGATTTGAATATTGTTATGATATTGAACCGATACTTGAATGACTTGTTTACTTGAACTATTGTGATTATTACTTGAAGTTGAATCTTACTTGCTTTAAAGTATTGTGCATATATGTGATGAACTGCCATGGACTGTGATATTATTGTTGAGAATATATTATTGTTGATTGAAGTTTGAGAAGCCGGACTTGAGTCTGTGCCCAATGACTATAAGGATTAAAAGCCTTAATAAGCCTTGAATAGAACTTTGAAAGTTTTGGGTTCATTTATAACAGTTCCTTGTTTAAAGTGCTTACTTCAGAAGAATAAGATCTTGTTTTTAGAAAAATGTTAAAGTGATTTCAAGTCAATAGAAACTATCTTTTTATGATCAAACGTCTGGTACGAGAGAAAACATTTTAGAACTATGTGTTTTATGAAGGAAAAACCCTTTTAAAATACTTGACTTTATTCCATCAAGGATTTCAAAGAGTAAACGAATTTCTTAAAAGTTTTATAAAAGAGTTTGCAAAGGAAAATGATTTTTCTCCTAAATGATTTAGAAACATTCCGGTTACTTGGATAAGTGGCCGAGGTTTTGTTTTGGATTTGATTTTCACCGAGCGAAAAGTAAGTACATGCGAAAGAGAATCTAGTTGCGAGACGTCGCCTCTAGTATTCAGTTATACGCACGTGATCTAGGATCCGTGTCAAGTACTATGGACCAAGGGTCCTATTCATGATGTTATGGGCTGAGAGCCCAAAACTTGGAATCGAGAACGGTGTTTTTTGATTTCGTTGCTGTGGACTAAGAGTCCTTATCATGTTAGAGTAAAACATGGATAAAATCATAAGTGATTTCTACGACCACAAACCTTGACTGCGGCATCGGTCTAAGGCGTTGTGATTGAGCACTCGGACCGCGTGTCCTGTGTTTTCTTTAAGTTCAAGTGATGGGGAATTATGAATAGTCGTTAGCTTTGAGCTTCGACAGCGAAAAAAGAGTACACACAAAGAAAGACCTTGATAACTGAAAGTCTTTTATTCATATGCATTTCCCCTTGGCAGATGTGCTTAAGTAAACCAGATACAAGGTGGTATCTGAGGGTCAGTCCGATTGGCCCAGTTGGAGGCATTCGAGACGTTGTGCATCCGAAGACCTTGGTGCACGAGGTTATGGTGGCAACTTGCCAGTGGGCATCAGAGCTTGACCAACTCTTTATTACTTCTACAATGAAACGGTGTTGTTATCTCATGAGATTAAGTTAGAGCCTGATATTGAAGTGTCATGCATATTTTCGAAAACTGATTGTGCGGGCTTGAGACCCTTTGATATAACACTGTTATATTATGATTATGCATGACTTAACTGTTAAACTGATTACGTGTTGTATGTATCATGTATATGGTTGTTGTGGGATATATCTTTTACTGGTATCTCACTCTTGCATTTCTACTTGTTACTTTCTTTTCCTTTTGGTATCGTCGCATGCGTACGTGCTTAGATGGATCCGAGCATTCCGCTGGTGCCATCCGCATCGAAGACTGAGGTCTTCGATAACGCCAGGAGTGCGGGGGCGTGGCAGATCCACGAGGGGGCTACATCTGCCACCTATGAAGGACCCATTACGACCACGGATTTTGACGCTAACGGGAACCCGATACGGAGGACACAGATCGTGGAGACTAGGACGGTTGCGCTCCCTCCGACTTGGTTATATCTACACACGTTACAGGTGGCTGGGCTTCTACACGAGCACTTTGATCCAGCTCCAGAGGATGACCCAGAGGGGGAACCTGAGGAAGATCCTGCAGTGGGACTTGAGGAGGACCCTGAAGAGGACCCCGAGGAGGAGCCCTTGGAGGTCATGGAGGAGGACGAGCCGGATTACCATGTTTTAGACTATGACGATGATTTTGATTCCTTGGATGAGGGCAGTGAGGTCATAGATCCATCACCGGAGTTCTCGTCTCGTGGCAGTGTTTGTGGAGATCCTACCTGTAGCCAGTGCCAGTAGCCAGTTTGGAGCTTGTGGGTGTTTGCCGTTAGACTTTTGGCTTTGAGAGCTATCTTTTGAGACGTGGTTCTGGAACCCCCTTTCCCGTGTTTTGCTTACCCTCTTTAGTCGTATCTGTAGACTTTTATAATTATGTTTCAATGGCCGTTAATAAGGCCCTATTTTGTACTACACTTGAGTCCCACTGGGACAGTTATATATGTATGTGTGTTGTTTCAGTTCATGTTCTGAGTGTTCATCACTTCTTCTTTCGTTTTTTTTTTTAAAAAAAAAGGGAGATTTTTTTAAGTACCATTTTCAGTAATACTATTTATAAAGAAGGTTTATTTTCCGAAAGCGACCAGCATTTAAACAAATTTTAATTCCGCAACGGGTAACCATGTGATACCAAGTTAGGGTGTCACAATCGACAAGTTTAAGGCTGGGTTGGTGGCCAAGGGATTCCTTCAAAAGCAAGGTTTTGATTACACAGAGACATTTTCACTCGTGGTCAAACTTGTAACTGTCCGAGTTATCCTCGCTTTGGCCATTACTAATCATTGGGACATCAAGCAACTAGATGTCAATAACGCGTTCCTAAATGGGCTTCTAGCAGAAGAGGTGTACATGGTGCAGCCCATGGGTTTTACTAGCTCAAATCCAAACCAAGTCTGCAAGTTGAACAAAGCAAAAGCAGGCTCCTCGGGCATGGTTTGAAAGACTAGCTCAGGCTCTAGTTCGATTTGGTTTTCAATCCAGCAAGTGTGATCCTTCACTGTTTGTGCATACTTCTGGTGGCCAGAGTACATACATCCTAATATATGTTGATGACATAATTGTGACAGGGTCTTCCTCTACTCGAATAGCTCAATTGATTACAAAACTCAAATCAGAATTTGCTCTTAAGGAGCTAGGTGATTTAGACTATTTTCTGGGAGTAGAAGTCAAGAAGCTTCCCAATGGTTCTCTTCTTTTGTCTCAAACCAAATATATTAGAGACTTGTTGGCAAAGGCAAATATGGCAGATGCCAAGTCACTCCCAACTCCCATGACCAGCAGCTGCAAGCTGACCAAGTTTGGAGGCAACTACCTATCTGATCCTACCCAGTATAGGTCCATAGTTGGGGCTTTGTAGTATGCCACCATCACTAGACCAGAATTGTGTTACAGTGTAGGCAAGGTCTGCCAATTTCTCTTAGAACCCTTGGAGGAACACTGGAAAGCAGTAAAACGCATTCTCAGGTATTTGAAAGGCACTTTAACACATGGTTTATTGTTGAAACCAGCATCCAACAGTGGCCCCTTCAGTCTACAAGCCTTCAGTGATGCAGACTGGGCAGCAGATACTGATGACCGAAGGTCTGTATCAGGTTCTTGTGTCTTTTTTGGACCAAACTTGGTCTCTTGGTGGTCAAGGAAGCAAACCTTGGTGGCTAGGTCTAGCACAGAGGCAGAATACAGAAGCTTGGCTGCCACCACAACAGAGGTTCTGTGGTTGAAATCCTTACTACAGGAGTTGAAGGTTCCTGTTTTGCCACCAGTTATCTACTGTGATAACTTAAGCACAGTTTCCTTGTCTCACAACCCTGTGCTGCACTCAAGAACTAAGCATATGGAACTAGACTTGTTCTTTGTCAAAGAAAGAGTCCTTGATAAATCATTGGTTGTGTATCATCTTCCTGGACAAGACCAAGTGACTGATGTGCTCACCAAGCCACTGACTCAAACCAAATTTGAGACTGTTAGGAGGAACCTAGGTATAGTAGATAGGTTCTCACTATGTAATCCCACCCTATGAATATAAGGGGGTATATTAGAGTATACATATATGAGTTGTATAGCTCTAGTAGGTTGTTAGGAAGGTTGTCCGGATTGTAACAACTGTAACAGCTGTCAAGTCAGCTCAACTGATTCTGTTATGCAGCACACTATCTATATATAGTAGCACTCATTGTACCATTCAGTTTAAGAAATAATATTCATATTCAGTTTCCTTTCTCTCTACTTTTTCCTCTCTTTCTGCTTCTAATAGTTATGGAGGAGATTTTTCTTATATAAAAGAAACTGTTTATTATATAGACATAACCATAGTTTTAAATATGGGTCTAGAAATCGCAATAGAGGCTGTGACGCTATGGTTTTGATAGTCTCTAAAACTGTATCATGACCGCAATAACAACCAAGTCAGCCACATTTTTTTTTTTTTTTACAATTATCCACAATAACAAAAATACAATGTGATCATGACCACAAATTAAAACCTTAGACATAACTTTTATATGAGACGCATACTGCCATTGTAGGACCAGCCTCTGTGCCTAAGTTAGATATGTGTATGCAAAATTAATTGTCATATGAAAGTTGGTAGTAAAAATTTAGTATGTGGGCGACCCATGTTATACCTGATCATTACTTAGTAATGATCAGAAGAGGTTTTGGAAGGCTGCTGTGTTTTTTTTTTTTTTTTTTTAATTAGATGGGTTATTTTATTTTATATATGTCAAATAATTTTTTTTTTTTAAGTTATTTTGTAGCTGAATTTAATCTCAAATCATGATTTGAAAAGAATAAAATTCCTTTATTTTTCCATGAATTTAAACTCAATTTTATTGGGAACACCATCTAGAACTTATCAGGCTGGGATCAATGTTATGGTCATATGGAATTGATCAATTTTGCCTTTTTTTTTTTTTTAATGCTCAATTTTGCATTTTTTACCTTCTAAAAAAAGTAGATATGAATTCACTCTACGGAAAATATTTGTGATCCATAGACAGCCCAAAGGATACTTTTTAAGAGACTCGAATCCTCCAATTTTCTTATTGGCTGTATTTGGCAAGTCCAATAAGATAGCTTATAGCTTATTTACTAGCTTATAAGCTTGTTTGACTGAAGTAGAGACATTTGATAAACATGCTTATCTCATTAGCTTATAGTGTTTTTTCATAAGCTAATTTATTTAGCTTATGACTATTAGCTTATGGCTTATTATCTTTTCTCTCGTTTTTACCCCCATTCATTTAGTGAAATTCTCACTTTACCATGTCTATCATAAATATGTTCTTTTATGTCATTCTATATTTATAAGCTAATTCAACTGCTAATTTTATCAAACACTTCAAATTCAATCAGCTAGCTTTTCAGTTATCAACTATCAACTATATGTAAGCTATTAACTAAAAATTAGCTTATCAGCTATCAGCTAGTTTATCACATATTTTTGCCAAATAGAGCCAAAAGCAAATTTTCTTTTACATGTAAGATTCATTAAATTTTGTTTTTGTCTTATACAATTTTGTGTATCAAATATTAATATGACTTGAGCTTGCTGTAAGTGATAAATTAAACGTCTGAGTGGATGACTTTGCTGGTCTAGCTTCCACGAAGAAACAAAAAATCATTATTATTTTTTTGTTGCCATGAATTTGCATGCAACGGTGGGATTAATCACTCAAGTACTAAACAATATTGAAGTGTTGAATTCATCTATTTTTTCTATTCATAAGAGTGAGAAATCGAATCTCTAATCACTTATTTAAGGGGTCTAAATTATCACTCGGATCAATCACGTTTTTTCCAAATAAAAAGTAGTCATCATTGTGATACGCCAAACTTAAATCACTTGTCCAATCAATAAAATACTCCTTCCGATTCCATATATAAGCAAAAAAGTCTTAAAGTTTTTGGTCCAATATATAAGCAAATTTTGTTTTCCAATGACTCATTTAATGACATTATTCCCAAAATATCCTTCATTTAATACAAATTCCAATGATTCATTTAATGAAGATTGAAGTTTTAGATGAAGGGTAATTTAGGTAACAAACCTAAATTTTTACAAGATTCAATGAGATTAATTAAACACATTAATATGTGTGTTCCATTAAATTTTTGCTTATAATATGGACCGGAGGGAGTATTTTTATTAATTATTGGAGCATTTAATATATGATACTCAGTTAATTAATACTCCCTCCGATCCATAATATAAGAGTGTTTTTGAAAATTATATGAGTGTTAATTATAATTAACTCATTCCAATGTATTTTCTTGGTCTGTGTACTTTAGGGTTTTGTTTCTTATATTGTGAATCGGAGGGAGTACTTCTTTAATATTAATATAAAATACATTTATTTTTATCTAACGACATATCTGACACATATTCTTATTGATATTCATTATATCAATATGTTTTCCTTTTGACAAACAAACAACTTATATTAAATAAAACTATAAGGAATACTTTAACTCAATACAAAGAAATATATGTCGTCAAAAAAAAAAAAACGAAGAAATACTTAAAAACATAAAAGAAACCAATATAACTAATACATGAACAAAAGACCAGATATGTTAGACTTCAGTTAGAACATTGCATCAGACCAGAACAAATCAGCACCTCCTCAATCAAACGGTATCATTCCTATGGGCTATGGTACTTGTTTTTCTTAATGTAATACCTTTTCAGCACCTCCTCAATCAATAGGTGTCATTCCTATGGGCTAATGTAATATCTTAGTCAATCAACTATGAGTTGGCATCAATGTGATCGAAGATCGAATCGATGAGACCTTTGGATTATGGTTCAATTAGTTTAACCGGTTCAAACAATGGTTGAACTGGATAACTAATAAATAAATAAAAAATTATAAAATAAATATATATATGTATATAAAAATTATATCTTGATAAAACTATGTATAAAAAAAATGTGATTCTCAATATTTAGTTCCACATATATATATATATATTGATGAGCTGGTTACCAATATATGAACTTTCCTAGTTCCTAGTAAATACCAACGCCGCTACCAGAAATCTTCTTATTACCTGCAGATTTTTCTACGGATTTTGCTCAAAAATTCGCAGGAAACAGGTTTCATGCGGATTTTCCTACGAATTTTACCTATAGGTAATACCTTTGTGGGTAATTTTTTCCTGAAAATTTTAAAATATGTAGGAAATTTCCTGCAGATTTTCTTGCGAAAAATTTAAATCTGTAGGGAAATTCGCAGGAGATGTCAAAATTTCCTACAAAATTTCCTATGAATTTAAATCTATAGGAAAAACCTTATTTCTGGAAAAATTGTAGCAAAATTCACAGGAAATTCCTTCGAAAAAAATCCACAAGAAAATCCGCAAGTAATCCATGAATTTCTAGTAGTGTGCCCAGTAACGTGTCCTTTCCTTGGTAAATGGTGTTGGTCCGACTCCCACAGATGTGTGTTTCTTCCCTAAGCCTCGGTTCCAGTAAGTGCATTTACCATTGTCCTTAGTTACCCCAAAAATTTCACTTATATTATTTGAACATCTGAATTTGACACCTCATGTGATACCTCACTCACAATTATATACTATATATATATATTCTATCTTAAAATATTATACTCACCCACACTCACATCAATATACGATATCTATACGGGGTGTCAAATTCAGGTATGCAAATAACACAACTCCAAAAATTTATACGAGCTCCACAAAATCTCATTTTCATTCATTTCATTACTAGAAACCATTCATTCTTTCATATAGCCTTCTTCCACCTTTTCAACCCTTTGATTTCACTTGGTATAAAAAAAAAACTTTTGATTTCACCTTCCTTCTCTGTACTATCTATCCCTCATGAGCCCAGAGGCGCCAGCTACTAGACCATATTGCCTCCACCATCTACTATCGTTGTTATGTGACGAAACTATTGCATAATAGGAGAAACCAGTCGTCGTCGGGGTCTGAGATGGTATCGCCGGTGTCGGAGGCTCGGACTGAGCGAGAGAGAAGACGAGGTTTTTCCATGGCGGACTGAGTTTTCTGGACCGGGCCCGGTTCCTCGGTTCGAGCGGTTTCATTCTGGTTCGAGCGGTTTAACTCGGTTTTTTGATGGTCCAAATGGACTAGCGGTTCTACATGCCTGACCGGCCATAGACATGGTCGGTTCCCGGTTGAATCGGCCGATCCGGTTTTTCAAAACATTTGGGATCCTCTCATCCTACTCTCCATTTCTCGAAAGCAATGGAGAACTCCATTTAAGAGAGAGAGACATAAAGAAGATTATTGTATCTCAAACCTTTTTATTATTATTTAAAAAAAATTAAATTATTAAAAAAATATGTCTATTTCTCTATTAAATAACGCCCTCAATTTCTTTTAAAAAATGGAGAGAAACTCATCATTACTGGGTAGTATATATAAAAAAAAAACATATACATCCTCTAATATGTAACTAATTCATTATGTGACTGAGACTTGTACAATTAACCTTGATAAAACCACACAAAATTTTTCTCCCTCCGGTTCTTATTATAAGAGGCAAATGACTACTTTTTTTTGGTCCAAAATATAAGAGACATGCATATATTTTGATAAATATTAAATGCTCATTTCCAATTTTACCCTTATTTATAATAGGGTTTATATTTACGAGACAGTACAACTTTCAATACAAGTAGGTTTGTTCATTAATTATTGAAGGGTTAAATTTGTAAATTTATATGAATATTAATTACAAATAGCTTATTTCAATACATTTTCTTAATCTGTGTGTTTTAGGGTTTTGTCTTTTATATATAGGATCAGAGGGAGTATTAATGAATGAAGATGAAGCCAAACAAAACAAATGACCAACCATTTCCCGAAGTTGGTGTTGCCTCGTTGATAGGGTAGGGAACTTCCTTGTCATTAAGGGAACGTCTTGAAGACAAGTGGACATAGAATAAACTATGATGACTATTCAAAGGGGAAGAGGGAGACTTGCATGTGAAGATGATAAATAAATAACAATTCTATTATTTGTAGAATTATTAGATTTGACAATCCAATTTGGCATCTCTCTCAATATGTTTACTCTATTTTAAAATACGAAATCTTTAATATTGACTCACATGAATATCAAAACATGATGTTTATATATTTTTCAGTACAGTGGCTAGCTAGGCCATAGGCACCCACTTACGTATTCCATTCGTGGTGAAAACAAGTTTATATATATTCTCTAGTGGCTGTGGAGTCCTGGACCCGTTTAAATGGCAATTTCTACCATATCATTAGGTATCTAACAAAATTACACATGATGTATAGGGTAATTATCCGTATAATGGGTAAAAGTCCAAATAATTATCCACAAATTTGAATGGATATGAGTGTGAGTATGAATACTATGGTACCCACCCCGCCCCACACCCACACATATGTATATATATATATATATATATATAATTATTTATTTATTTACTTATATTACTAATATATATATTTTTAACTATAATACAAAATTTAAAACCAAATTAATCTAAAGATTCTTAACTTTCTAAACCAAGTTGCATATTTGCATCTATAATTCCTTTTTGAATGCTTTTATTTATTTAAATATTTTGATTTGTAATGTTTTATGGGTAAATATAAAAGACATTTGAATCGTTTTTCAATATTATAACATTTCTTTTGTTATATGTATATATAATTTTTCAATTGTTATAACATTTCAATTGTTAGCGGGAAGATGGGCTTTAATTTGGATATGATATCTGTTATATTCCAACCTAAAATCAATTTATATTAAGTGGAATTGTCAAACAGATATTTAAACCGCACCCCAAGATTTGAGGCAGGCGGCGTGGGACTTCCAACACCTATGATTGACGCCTTAGAATTGTGGAAAAATCTCACCAATAAAGCCTTGTTTCTAGTAAGCAATTTGGCTCACCGCTACTTGTAAATGTTTACCCTTTAATTATTTCTTTCTTTGTCAGTTACATTTACAACAAAAATGGACATTTGTCTTGAGTGTACTCTTCATCTTATTCAACTTTGGCATGCATGATCCCCACTTTCTTACCCAATCTGTTTGTCTTGCTATATAGCGGTTTGATGCAAGTTATTCTTCATATATAAGAAAATTCTCATTGGGATTGTGGATCCCTGAATATATATAATGATTGGCTTTTATCTTGTAGGATGGCAACCTCGGGAAATTTAGGGTTATTTCTTCAAAATAAATAACTTGACAGTGAGAAAATAATGATATATTTACTATTGATTCGTTAATAGTAAATATTCACTATTGTGGGTGCGAAATTGCTGTTATTAGGGTCAACATTGGCCAGGTTTTTTGTTGAGTTGGGATTTGTAGCTATATTTCAACCTTTTAGCCTGTAATGCTGGAGGTTGAGGTTATATCTTTGATTTCTCCATTTCTGTAGTGTAACCATTGTTTCATTGTATATGGGATCGGATCCTTGTACTCAATCAAATATAATTTTGGTTTATAATAAAAATATGAATTGAAATTTTAATACACTTTGATTATCTAAAGGTGAAAATAGTTTACTTACTTTACATTCGATCTCACTCTAATGCTTTGTTTGGTTGTGAGAAGAAAATGAAAAGTGAGAAAAGAGTATGAAAAAAGAGTAAAGAGTGAGAAATATAGTATATTTTATGTGTTGTTTGATATAAGAGAAATAAGAGAGAAAATAGAGGAGAAATATGTGTTTTCTCTCCCCCCCCTTTGTTTGGTTGGATAGAAAATGAGAAAAGATAAATGTTTTTAAAAAGACAAAAATACCCTTAACTAAAAAATCAAGATACAAATATTTTGATTTTATTAATTAACTTAATTTAAATAATCAAATAATTTAAATTAATTTAATTGATTTAAGTTATTTTAACTAATAAAATTTATTAGTTTAATATAAATATTTTATTAATTTAAATTTAATTTAATTTAATTAATAAATGTTTAATTTTATTCAATTTATTTAAATTTATTATATAATTGAATGAGAACCCCAAAAAGAATGGTACAAAAGTCATTTTACAAGAAACACTCCATTCTTCTTCCATTTTCTTCTCATTTGAGGAGAGAAAAATTTTTTGAGGTGGGTCCCACCAATTTTATCCTCTCTTCCCTATTTCTTTCCTCCACCAAACAAGAGAAAAATGTATTTTCTCCTCATTTTCTCTCTTCTCATTTTCTGCTCTAACAAACAAACCATAAAGAGTCTAATCCAAATCCAAATATAAAAGAGACAACATACTCAAGCTTCCAAATGGCAACTTATATATACAATACCGTTGCATAATATATAAATTATTCATAAATTTTTGCATGCACATTATTTCATATTTGTGGTGAGAACACGAGATATTTACAGACTCAGTCACATATCTCATGAAATTAATTTCATTTGATTGTGAAGGCGTGAGGGTTATAGAGTCTCTCCACAGGAACTGTTTTCTTGAAATTTAAACTTGCATTCTGTTCCAAAGAATTGAGCTTGTTTATCACCTTCACTCTTTAAAAACTCACCATTTTGCTGGTCTAACTTCCATATTTAAGGGGATATATAGTCAGGATTCGAATCCCTGACCACTTGCTTAAGGTGTCAAAGTCTCTTATCACTTGGATCAACCATATGTTGGTGCCTAATCCCAATATATGCTATTCAATTAACACTTCATTTATATCAGTATATCATACATTTATTATATCTTATACTTCTATGAAATATTCGAATTTCAAGGCATATATTCAATCAGCATATGATATTTGTACAAGTAAGTTTTTAAAGTATTGAATACACCACTTTCCAAGGCAACTTTCTATTTCAGATTCCTTAATCAATGTCCTAAGGGCATTAATTAGCATTTCTCATAGTTAATATACCATTGGTGATTAACTATTGACTACTTAATATTTAGAAAAATGCTAATTTGACACACTTTCCCGACATCAATACGGCGACATCGTATGTGCCGCACTGTGCGACACTGTAGCTGCACTGTAGTGGGGTTTTTTTTTTTTTTTTTATAAATTTTTTAGTTTTTTTAAAATGTTTCTTTTTTATAAATAAATTTTTTGATTAAGTATGTGTAAATATCTGGTGAATCAGATACAAATATCTAGTGAATGGGTTTTTTTGAGAAATAAATTTTTTGGTTAAGTATGTGCAAATATCTGGTGAATCAGGTATAAATATTTGGTGAATGGGTTTTTTTGAGAAATAATTTTTTTGGTTAAGTATGTGCAAATATCTGGTGAATCAGGTACAAATATCTAGTTAATTCAGTTCATTATCTGGTAAATGAGTTTTTTTAGAAATAAATTTTTTATTTTTTTTTAAAAAGTCAAAAAATAAAAAAATAAAAAATAAAAATAGCTATAATAACATTACAGTAGCGCTACAGTGCCGTATGTGTCCCGTATGATGGGGCTGTGGTGTGTTCAAATATCACACCTGTAATGTTTATACATCAAATCCGTAACTGGTTCATTGTGAGACTAGAGATTAATTAACCTAACCACACAAAACGAGTACTATAACGAATGCAAATGAAGCCAAACATATGACCAACCATTTTCTGAAGGTCATGTTGCCACGTTGGTAGGGTCGTGAACTTCCTTATGGGATTAAATGTTTTGGGACGCCAGTGGACATAGAACAAACTAGGATGACTACTCAAAGGGAAAGAGAGAGACTTTTTTTTTTTTTTTTTATGCAAGGTGATTCTATTTTTATGTCACCATAAATTTATTGATAAAAAAAAACCTATGGGGGACATAAACCAAAACTCACACAAAGAACAAGAATTAAGTAAATCTAACATTAGGTCTTTTGTTATTTCTCAGATTATACTTCGTAAAACTAGAATCATCCTTGGTAGCAATATCATTCAACCCTGCTGAAAGAGAGTCATTCTCTTGATCTTCCCCATCCCCATCTACCAAAAATTTGGCAAGAAGTATGTCTTGAATAATAGGATGCATAAGGGTTGAAATAAGTTGAATTAATCACGGGAGTCTCAATATTCTTACCACTAATTGTTAAATTGCAGGTAGCCATGGTGTGCAATGAATTTGAGACAGGGTCTTGAAGAATGGAGTTTGAGACACGATGGTCTCGATCGATTCATTGTCATCAGCCTTGTCAGACAAATTTTTATCCTTATTCAATTAGTCATATCAATGTCACAAACGGGCAAACTATTACCACCTACAGTCTCCTTATTGGCCTGCACAAACCCCAACAAAAGATTAGAGTCATCCTGATGAATTTGTTTCTGGTTTCCATCATGGGTTATGTTAAACAAATAAATAATAAATAATAATTTTATTATTTGTACAATTAAATTTGATATTATTTACATACGTTAAGTTTACTCTATTTGCTTGTGATCAAAACAAAAACAAAAATAAAAAAATTACTCTTTCAAATTTTCAAAAAAAAAAAAAAAAATTACTCTATTTCAAAATACAAATTATTTTAATATCAACCCATACTGTATGATATGTGATGTCTATATGTCTATCAGTCTATGTATTTTCCAATTCACAAGTTGCAAAGCATGCAGCCCCCTTAGATTCGTGCTGGACCCAATATTTGAGTGATTGATGACGCGGTAGAAATTGTAGAAAAATCTCATGGACAAGCCTTAATTTTCTGTCTATAAAACGGACTAGATTTGGAGCCTTAGTTTCCCACATCCTTAATTAGTGCTTCCTTAATCATTTTACTCCCTCTCTCAATCACATTCCACTGGAAAAAGTTCTCCCATGACTTCTATAATTCTCCTGTTTGTGCTATTAATTGCCACCGCAGCCACCACAGGTTGCTTCATCTCTTTCTCTTTCTTCCCTCTGAGTCTGATATTACATACACAAATTGTGTTTGTTGATGTACATGATATATATATTATGATATTTCTAGTTCTTAATTAAGGGCACTCGCATTATTAATTGTTTAATTCTGAGCGAGCTTACTGTGCTCAACTCAACACTTTGTTTGTATCATATTAGGTTGCTAGCAATTAATATATAGTCAGTTGAGTTGTTCTTGTCTTCCCTTTACATGGCTTCACAGATCACACACACGCATATATACAAACACGTTAAAATGCATGTGTGATTATATGATCCGTATGCGTATCTTACTGTCACATATGCCCGGTACAAAATTATATTAAGTGATGTTTATCTTACATTCACGCAAGAACTGAAGAAAGTATATCAAAGTTTTTGTTCAGAAATATTATAAGATCTAATTGGTATACATTTTTCATGTAAATATCTTTTATACTGTTATAAGTTCATCATATATCACAAAAATCTTTTGAAACTCTGCACTCTATAAATGAAAGTTGCATGGTGATTACATTTGAATCTAACATGAAAATTCTATTCAGTATATATATAGTCAAATAAGTATTTTTGTCTAGACCCTCCCAATCTAAAGCTACATTGAATATCAACTAATTACTTTGTAGAACTAGAAATAGTCTTTATGGCTGACTTAGAGTCCATCTCTAAGTCGGAACTCTAAATCGGATATAAATCTGTTGTCCCAAAAAATGGTGTCTCGATGTCCCCAATCAATCAAAAGATGTGAATGTGCATAAGTGTTAATGAGTTATGATTTTATTTTATTACGTGGCAAATTATCATTGGTGGGGTACAAAGAATGTGACAGAAAAGTGAGACAGAAGATCTTCATCCCTCTAAGTCAGCCATAAAGACTATTTTCTTCAAAAAGAATATCTTCACATACTGGCTTCTATGATTCATAGTGTCGATCGCCATGGTAGTTACATAGGACTTTTAGAGTGTGTTTGGAAAAGCTGGAAAAAAAAAGATTATGCTGATAATCAATTTTTGTATAATCGATTATTGTGATAATCGATTATAATCAAAATCTGTTTTTGTTTAGGTCTGTTTGCTGAAAAGCAATTTTAAGATAATCTATTTCGTTTGGGTGGTGCAAAAAAAATCACTTTTATATAATAAATTACGAAAAAGGGTATGGAGTTATTTGTATAATTTAATAATATTTGTTTAGAAATAAGTTTTGTAGGGGTAAACATGGAAGAGTGTTTTGAAAATGAAAAATAATCAAATCACAATAATCTTAAGCTAGAAAAAACTAGATGGCATAAAACAGCTTTTTTTCCCTAAAAAAAGCTTTTTTATTAATTTAAGCAAAATCCCAAACATGTTAGATTATCTATGAAACAGCTTTTAAGCTAAAAAACAGCTGAAACAAGGTAAAATAATCTTTCCCAAACACACCCTTATTTCTAGGTTGTTCTACATGTATTCGAATTAGAGCACCTCTTGTACTCTTAATTCAATTTGGCTTATAAATAATAATAAAAATCTTTACATAATGGCACAAAAAGAATATACAGTTGGGTTATTCTTCACTAAGAACTTTTTTTTATTTTTAATACTTAACTTTTATATATATATACATATTGGGGTTCAAGTTACTCCAAGAGTAACTTTAAAAGAGTTATTCAATCTAAATCTTCGTCAATCATTTTATTGTAATCCAATGGAAGTTATGTGATTTCTTTAATAAATTAATGTAGATGATCATTATATTACATTAATTCATTAAAGAAATCTTATAACTTCCATCAACATTGGATCACAATAAAATAAATGGTGGAGATTTAGAGTAATTCTTCTAAAGTTACGATTGGAGTTAAAGTTCATGTATATTCCTAAAAAATGACTTTACACACTTTAAATGTTTGGAATTGAATACCATTGATAATAGATTCATACTAAAATTTTATTCTGTCCCTGTGACAATTTGTGATAGAAATATAGCCAGCAGTTAAGATATATAGTCAAATGTATTTAATGCTTAGAGCCATGTCATTTAACTTACAACCATATATGTACTGTCTGTTCATCACTAGTGCCATATTTGGTTCCATGTGATGCAGGTGCACAATCAGGTGTATGTTATGGAAGACTTGGCAACAACTTGCCTTCCCCACAAGAAGTTGTAGGTCTCTTCAACCAATACAACATCCGCAGGATGAGAATCTATGGTCCAGACCAACAAGTCCTTCAAGCTCTAAGGGGTTCAAACATTGAGCTTCTGCTAGATATCCCAAATGACAACCTCCAAAATCTAGCTGCTAGCCAAGACAATGCAAACAGGTGGGTCCAAGACAATGTCAAAAACTATGGCAATGTCAAATTCAGATACATTTCTGTGGGAAATGAAGTAAAGCCTGGTGACTCATTTGCACAATTTCTTGTGCCTGCCATGCAAAACATTCAAAGATCCATTTCTGCAGCTGGCCTAGGAAACCAAATCAAAGTTTCCACTGCCATTGAGCTTGGTGCCTTGGGAGAATCATTCCCACCATCAAAGGGCTCCTTCAGGTCTGATTATAGAGGAGCATATCTTGATAATGTCATCAGATCTTTGGTGAACAATGGTTCCCCATTACTTGTTAATGTGTACCCTTACTTCAGTTACATTGGCAACACAAGGGATATTAATCTTGATTATGCCCTTTTCAAATCTCCTTCAGTGGTAGTGAATGATGGTTCACTTGGTTATCGTAACCTTTTTGATGCTATTGTGGATGCTACTTATTCTGCATTGGAGAAAGCAGGTGGAGGGTCAGTGAACATAGTTGTCTCAGAGAGTGGGTGGCCTTCATCTGGTGGGACAGCAACTTCACTTGATAATGCAAGAACTTACAACACAAAATTGGTTCAGCATGTGAAAGGGAGGAACTCCAAAAAGGCCTGGAAGATCTCTTGAAACTTATGTGTTTGCCATGTTTGATGAAAATCAGAAGAATCCTGAGTATGAGAAATTTTGGGGGCTCTTCCTTCCAAATAAACAGCCCAAATACTCAATTAATCTGAATTAGCATAGGCAAATATGCTTAGTAATAATAAGTTAGGGCTATGGTTCCTGTAATAAAACTTACATAATTCCCCTACAAGTGGTAGGGATGAAGCTTTATTTGTAATACTATGCATAAAAAAGTGTTACTTATTATTGAAGTAAAGAAAGTATCTACTACTTCTGGTGGAAATTAGTTTCCTCAATCATCTAAAAGGTTTCAAGAAGTAATAAAGTGCATAAATTAAACGTTATTTATCAATGTCCAAGACCCTAATACTAAGGAGTAGTCTTTTGCTTGCTTTTACTTTTAATTTTCTTTTAATCAACAGCGGATTATTTCTTAACCTCAATAACTTAAAACTTTACTAACTTGACTGGGTTATCAATCTGAGGAAATTGAAATATCTAAATATCAGTTGATTAATTTATGAAACATACTTGTTAAGCATCTGACTATGATTATCTATCGTTCTCTACAAAAATTGGTGGATTCTATGGTGAAGCTTGCAAAAAAAAAGTCTGCATTGGTGTAGACATTAATTCTTATGTTAAAACCCTCTTTTACCCTTTGTCATCAACATTTTCTTCAATCCTTCACCCCCACCAACCCCATCACCGCCTCAACAGTGAAGAGGATCGTCCCACCGACCACCGACCACCCACCACCATCTCACCCTCTCCTCTATGCCACCACCAACAGCCGGACAATCATGCCGCCGCCCAACCGAATGGTCGTTCTTCTTCCGGCCACCGCCTTCATCATCCTCTACGCTCCGACCAACGATGTGTCCTCTGCTCTACCATAGCAACAACCATGGAACCATCCTCATCGTGCTCTACCCCCATCAACAACACTTCCTCTTCCATCAGAATCGCCACCCCCGTCAGATTCGGCCACCGCGCGACCTCGCCTCCTCCATCCCCCCTATCCACCCTCTTGTTTTCTGACATCAAAGAGAGGAACACACACCAGAAACCCCCACGACGCGACCCTTCCTCCTCCGTCACCCCTCTCCACCCTCTTCTTTTCTGACATTAAAGAGAGGAACACATACTAGAAATCCCACCGCGCGACCCCACCTCCTCCGTCACCCCTCTCTACCCTCTTCGTTTTTTATTTTGGTTTTTTTGGATTTTGGGTTTTGAGCTTTCTTTGGTATTTCTCATGTCTCGGCTATGACAGGGATTGCAAGGAGGAAGGGAAAGTGGAGGAGCAGTGGTGGTGGGAGTATGGATGGAAATGGAGAGCAGGGGGCTGGAAGGAGGAAGGGAAAGGGCGGCGGTGATTCTCGGTGGTCTGAGAAAGAGGGGAGTGCAGAGAGAGGGGGCGGAGTTGTATTAATACTTTTCATTTTTTTTGTTTTTAAATTTTTTTGGACCAATAAATCTGAACCGTCAATTATTTAATTATTATATCCAAAGGTTCAAAATCATCCACAATGAAAAAATAATATTTTCACCGGTATAAACATGTTTTTTTACAAGCTTCATCATATAATTCACCCAACAAGCATGCTTATTGTTTGCGGGTAGGTTCATAAACCTACATGTCTTGTATATATATGATGCTAAATATGATAATTTCATTTACACTTCTAAAATTATTTTTCGGAGAGATGACTATATATGAAGTTGAGTTTTTTATCAGAAAAATATTTTCTCAAGAGACAACAACTTAAAAAAAAAAAAAAAACTTGTAAAAATGATAGTTTTATTATGACAATTCTTTATAGGAAAATGATACTTGATACGAAATAACTTTCGTGATTTTATGCAAACAGTGTTGTATAAGTGTTCTTTTTGTCAGATTACTTTTTATTTACCGTCATTTTCGAAATTACTTTGTTTTCATTGGTTCTTTTATGTTTTCGTCATGTTTGTCAAATTTTTTGACGAAGTCAAATTTTTTTTTAACAAGTCAATTTCTTTTTTGAACTTTATAGCATCACTATTCTTTATAGCTGCCATAATTTATAGTAAATTACGGCAGTTTTGAAACCGTGATAGTATAATACAATGGTTACAAAAATCATTTTATATGTAATTTATAAAATAATTTTTTAACTTATATTCACCTAAAATACCCATTCTTCGTTCCTATCTTTCTCTCCCTCTTTTTTATTTTTATTCCCTCCCTACTCGTAAGATCCTTTAAGGTGTTCAAGTAAGATGAGGGTACGAGAAAAATTTTAACGGAGGAAAGGCGATGGGGAATCAGGATTCCCAGTTGAGGAATGACTGCATGGAAGGAGGCAGGCAACATCCAAGAGTTAAGAAGAGGAGTGCAAATTTTGTTTTAATATTTTTATATACATAAAATATTTTCTATGGTTGGGATCTCCTGCAATTATTTACCAACCAAAGAAATCTATTTTCAAGGGATAGGATGGGAGGAGAAGGGAAGAGGGAGGTTTTAATTAGATATTTTGTTTTATTGACAGATGGGGAGGGATGTATTTTAATGGAAGGGAGAAATAACATTTTTTATGTTTGGTTCAGGGGAGGCGAGAGATTTTAAAACTAATTTACTTTAAAATTCTTATAAATTTAGAATTCAAAATATATAAGTGAGGATATTGTAGGCAATCTATTCAAAATATTTTAAATCCTCTCCCCTCCAAATCCCTCCAAAATTGGAGGGAGCCAAAATTGACCCAGGAGAGATTTTGCTCCCCCTCCTCCCCTCCAAAAAAATAATAATAATTTGAACCAAACATAAAAGATTTAAAACAATCCCTCTCATCCCCTCACATCCATTCCCCTCCAACCAATTGGTGTAATACTCATTCCCTTTTTTTTTAAAAACTAATATTTTGGTCTCTGTATGTGACATTGATTTTCTATTTAGTCATTGTACGTAAAAAAATTCAAATTAGTCCCTATATTACAATTATTTTCAATTTGGTCCTCATCGTTTATTGGTGTTCAAATGCTGTCATATGACATTGACTAACTTGAAAATGGTTGTCACATATAAGAACCAAATTGAAAATGTTTGTCATGTGTAGGGACTAAATTCAAATTTATTTTTTTGTTGAATTCAGTCATTACACGTGATAATCATTTTTTAATTTGGTTCATATACTTTAACTCCAATCAACGATGTTATAATATTAATAAACGATGAAGACCAAATTAAAAATAATTGAAAATATAGGAATTAATTTAATTATATATATATATATATATATATATATATATATATATATATATATATATGACCTAAATAAAAAACCAGTGTCACGTACTATAGCTAGAGCTGGGTATGCGGACCGGTCCGGTCCGGACTGTTTAAGTCTGATCCGCGTAAGTCCGCACTTAAACCGACCGGACCTAAAAGTCCGCATGATAAATGGACTCTGGAAAACAGGGTCCGCGTCCAGTCCACATAGTCCGCGGACTAAACGGACTGTCCGCGGACTCATTAACAAATTTTTTTTTTTTGCTGCAAACATCACTAACAAATAACAAAAATCCTGATTGTAGAAAATTAAATCAAATAAACCTTAAATTCGTAAGTCCCTGGCTCCAAAGCTCCAAAAATAGAGACTCATTTAAAATAAAAAAAAAAAGTGGACCTTGAAGACGAAGCTGATTGCAGAAGACAAAGATGAACAAATGATGAAGGACTAGTAGAAGATGAAGCTGGTTGCAGAAGACGAAGACGAAGTGGACCTTGAAGATGACGAGCCGGAGTTGGTCGCAGAAGAAGAAGACGAGCCAGAGCTGGTCGCGTTCGCGTCCGAGCTGGTCGAGTGGGGAGTGGCCGCCTCGGAGCTGGTGGTACTAGAGCAAATGGCACTGCTTCCCTACGATTGCGATTCGCGAATGACGCTACTTCCATGCGATTGAGACCTGAGCAGGCGAAAACCATCGCCCGAGCAGGCAGAAACCCTCTGGCAGTCCGGAATGGTGATTGCTTGCTGAGGCTGAGGGTGAGGCCGAATGGTGAGGTTGAGGAGGGTGAAACGGCTGAGGACGTTTAGGGTTAGGGGGATAAAAATTAAAACGAACCTGGGCTGTTGGAACTTGGGTGATCCATTTTTTTGGCCCCAAATAGGTATTTTTTTTTTTTTTAAATAACTGCACCAGTTCGCGGACGGGTCCGTTAAACCTGCGGGTTAAACGGACCGGACCCAAAAAGCCCACATTTAAATGGACTTGTATTTTAGGGTGTCCAAGTCCATGCAGGCTGCGGGTTAAACGGACAGTCCACGGACCCAAGTCCATATACCCACCTCTAACTATAGCTACCAGTGATTAATTTAAGAATAAAGGCCCATTTTGGTCCCCGAAAAAAACACATAGGTCCGTTTTAGTTCCTGACAAAACTAAAGTACCAAATTAGTCCCTCACAATTTTAAACTAGGGACACTTTAGTCCCTCCGTTAATATCCTGTTAGTTTGGGTTCGTTAAGTCGACGACGTATTCTGTTTTCTTGCTTAGGTGTATTATTATATAATATTTACAAATTCCATAGTGTAAATTGATTATTAAACATTTACTTAAATGTTTAAAATTCCCAAAACAACATCATTTTGAACGCACACGGTAAAAAAAAAAGGGCCCCTTAAGCAACCAAAAATGACACTTAAATGTCCAAAATAGATCTAATCGACGTCACTCCAATTTCTACCACAAATTAGCAATTATGGAACCCTAATCTACAAAAATGACATATGGTGTCTAACGAGATCAAACAGAGGGACTAATATGTTCCTATTTTGAAATTATGAGATACTAATTTGGTATTTTAGTTTTGTTGGGATTAAAACGGATCCCAGTATTTGTCTTAGGAATCAAAATTGGTCTTTTTTTTTTCCTTAATTTAACTTTTCCCCCTTCCCTCTTCCCTTCACCGATTCCCTCCCTTCTCGTAAAATCCCTAACACCATTTCATAAACCAGTTTTGCCCTTAATCCAGAGCAGAGAGAAGGGATTCCCGTTCTTCACCGCACAGCCATCCTCTATTCCATTCATCTTCTCTCTCTTATTATCTCATCTCTCTGTAGTAAGAGGAGATTGTAGAGAAAATGGTGAGTGCTGCTATAGTTTGTTACGCTTTCGCTCTAATATTTTCTTTCACTACATCGAATTTGTTATCAAGTTTTTTGGTTCAGAGTTTTGATTGTGTGTGATTTTACTTAAATCGATGAAGATCCTTCTGGAGAGATGTTTCTTACTTCAGTTCCATCTCTTTTTGAGTTCGACTTTTTTTATTTTTTATTTTATTATTCAATTTATGCATTAAAAAAAAAAAAATTGGGCAGCTGGTCAATATCGGCATTCGGCAGTGTTTTATTCATTCATTCAGGATATGTTTAATTTGACAGGTCCAAATATTAATTTGATTCAGGAAATATGTTGATCCTTTTGGTACCGAATTAGGGATTTCTGGTGAATTATAGTTCTTAATATTACTGATTGAACTTCAACACTCAAATTTCTCTTCTTTTTTCAATAGCCGCAACTTTGATTAGTTAACCATATCAGTCTGCCACTGATACTGAAGTTTTTGTTGAATTCTAAGCTTATGCTTTCACCATGTGTTTTCCTTGGCAAACTTGTTTATAGTGATACCAATTATCTAGTAACTTATCTTTAATTTTACAGGAATTTGAGTTCTAATTTGTTGGTCGGTAAAATACCTTCTGAACTTGGTAAAAAAATCCGTCATACAACTGTAAGTTCAGGCTTTTCCTAGTTGATAATCGGTTTCCAAGTGTTTTACCCTCTGAAATTGATATTTTACTAGATATTTCTTCCATTGACTTTTGTCATCATACTGAATGTTGTAATATATTCAGCCTACTTTGTGTTTTTTCCACATTTAAATTCTGGGGTCATTTATTGGTGTAAATGTTTGGATGCAGCTATCTGATCTATATTAAAAATAAATATAACCTTGTTATTTATTTAATTTTTCATTTGTTTTCTTTTCAATGTATGCTGTAGGGACCTGTCCAACAATCAGTTAACCAGCTCTATACCAGATAGTATAACCTCTTCAAGTTTGCATCTTATGTAAGTATCTACTGCATTCTTTATTGTGACTGTCCTTTTCTTTAATGCTTAGATAAAAGGTTGAGCTGTAATTTTCTTTTCTGTTTTGGAGTACTAGGGGAAAAATGATATTTTTGTTGCACCATGCTTGTATAATCCGACAGATTAATGTTAATCAGATTAAGAATTTTGGTGCTTGTGTATTATTATACATATATAATAGCAAGTGACACATTAAGTCAAACGGCAAATCACAACTTCTTTAAGGTGATTAATTTTTAAAGCAACTTGTACCTAGTTGTAGATATAAAGTAGTGTCAAGTGTCAACACCATATCTCTGTCCCAATCCATTTATCAAGGGGTGTCAGTCAAGTGGAAGTAACTTGCCTCTATAAGGAGGAAGACCCGGGAATCCCGAGTTCGAATCCTTGTGGAGTCATTCTCATTGAGAGGCTGAGAATTAAGGGGTAAAACCCTGCTCAATCACTCGTACCAGATATTAGTCACATAGCGGGCCCAAAGGGCCGAAGCCGTGGGGATACTCCGGTGGACCCGCTCGACCCAAAGGGCTAATTAGGGTGGTTTCCGAAGGAAAAAAAAAAAAAAAACCATTTGAGGGGAGGTTTATTAGGAAACATGAATTGGAAAGTTGTCTATGAAGTTAAGAATGGTTATGTTGGACGATAATATCATCCATATATAGGAGCTCATGAATAGATATATGAGTGTTTCTGCCAACAGGGGTTAGCACATCTGGTCAAGCCTTCCGCTCACACTAGCTGTGACTTGGGTTCGATTCCTAGATCTCCCTTGTTGGTAGGCAATATGTAAATTCCACTATAAATCCTTACTGGGGTTGGTGGTATTCCCAAGCCTTGAAAAGGGGCGTGCCTTCCCCCAATCTAAACTTTGTGTATATATATATATATATATATATATATATATATATAAAAGAAGATATATGAGTGTTTCTCACAATAATGGCTCATTCATGAAATTAATGGAGCTACCTGTTTTATTTTTGAGATAATTGTGGTACTATAATCAATTAGTGCATCTGCCTTCCTACAAGAAGTTTAACATGTGGGTTTCAACACACGAGCCAACCCGGCCCACCAGTGGGTTGGATTGACAAAAATAGCCTCACATTTATCCCGGGTTATTTTGACCTAACACCCTTAACCCATGGGCTGCACGGATTAGAGCTGGGTTGACTCACGAGATTGGGACTTTCTTTTGTAAAAAGAAAATAAAAAATTGTATCATGAGCTAAGAATTAGGCCCAAAAATAGTTGAACCCTAATCTAATTCCCTCTTTTCTCTTCAGTCTTCTCCAGCTCGCATAAATAGCATGGGTTATCCTCTTTTCTCTTCAGTCTTCTTTTCATTTACGAAACAAAAGTGCTTGACAGTACTAAACGAACTTCGTAATGAGCACATTTTCACATTCTTATTGGTTTCTACTTTCCATTCTCCCCTTTATGCGGCTTGTGATCTTTAGGATTGGTTGATTTTGAATTCATCGAATTTCGTTGTGAAATCATTCGTACAAAATAGCAATGCCCTTTAAGAAATTCTAAATTTCAGTTGGATGCTTTCAGAGTGCGTTTTATATGCGGACAATAAATGAATCAACAATTTTTATTTTTATTTTTTTATAGGCAAATGTTAGTAGTTAGTTGTTATGTTAATTTTTTCTCATTTGCCAATGTTTGAACCTTAGACCTCCAACTCCTTATACCCTTAGCTCAAACCACTTGAGCTACCCAACCCCTCCCCTCATCATCAATTTTTTTTGGTTACTGAATCAACAATTTATTTTGATTGTAATCTAATATATGCGGACATAAATGAATCAACAATTTATTTTGATTTTCACTTGCAGTACCGAACATCTAGGTAACTTCAGAGTGTTGTATGACTTCGAAAACATTCTAACACTCTATTTGGTTGTAGGAGAGAAAGTGAGAGGAATGAAAGGAGAAGGAAAGAGAGTAGAAAATAAGAGGATTGTTTAGTTGTTTGGTATGAGGGAAAATAAAAGGAAAGAAAACTGAAATTTTTCTCTCCACTTATTTGATTGAGTAAAAAGTGAGAGGAAAGGAAAAAAAACATACTTGTAAAATGACATAAATGCCCTCATGTAATAATTTTAAAAAATAAAGGTCATTTCACATTCCTCATTATACTATTCATATCTGTCTTTTTTATCTTTCCTTGGTATGTGTGTTTTCTTCTCAATTTGGGAAGAGAAAAATGTCTATGGGTCCCACAATTGTTTTCCTCTCCTAGAAATGATATTTTGACACCGGCACTATAGTGGTACTGTAGCGCACTGTACCAGTGGCATTTTTGCAATTTTGACCATTTTAAAAAAAATATTTAGCTTTTTTTAGTACTAATATTTTTGGTTAATTAAATGCAAATATTTGGTTAATCAAGTGTAAATATTTGATTAATTCAGTTCATTATATGGTTAATGGGTCATCCTGAAACTTTTAATCATTTTCATAACCATGTAAATATTTGGTTAATCTCGTCTAATATTTGGTTAATTCAGTTCATTATATGGTTAATGGGTCATCCTGAAACATGTAATCATTTTTCACAACCATGTAAATATTTGATTAATCACATGTAAATATTTGATTAATTCGGTTTAATATATGGTTAATGGGTCATCCTGAATCTTATAATCATTTTTCACAAACATGTAAATGAGTTTAATTGCTGTACACTGTCAGTGTAAAGTTTTATTATACTGACAACCAATCAGAAATCATGGATTGATTGACTTTTAAGGTGGTTAGGATAAGAGTCAAAGATTTTTAATGATTTATCAATTTCTGATTGGTTGACAGTGTAAAAAATCTTTACACTGTCAGTGTATATCAATTAAATCCCATGTGAATATATGGTTAATCATGTACAAATATTTGGTTAATTCAGTTTATTATGTGGTTAATGGGTCATCCTAAAGTTTACAATCATTTTCAACATAATGTAAATATTTGGTTAATCACGTTCAAATATTTGGGGGCTTTGGTGCATGGAATAGATGCTTAAATCACCTTTTGACACCTGCAGAATAGCATATTGAGCCGGTCATCCTTGCTAAATTATAGGGGCGCTTCAACGTTTTTTTTTTTTCTCTTTTTTAATAAAGTTTTTTTGTTTTTTGTTTCCATGTTTTTTTATACTATTTTAATTTAAGTGAGTCAACTTGTTTAACTCACCAACCCGGAGTGGGTTGAGTTGGGTTCTCTATTTCTTAGCTCACCAAAAAAAGTAAGTCAACTTGGCCCCACTCATTTTAGTATCAACCCGTGGTCAGCCAATTGAGGACTGATACCTTGACACAAAATTCTTACACCATACGGTTTACATCGTATAGTGCCGTATTGTAGCGAATCTTTTTTTCTTTTTTTTTTCTTTTTTTTTAATTTTAGTTTTTTTTAATAAAAAAAAATTATTTATAAAAAAACTCATTAACCAGATAATGAACTGAATTCACCAGATATTTGTACATGATTCACCATTTAACGAAAAATTTTATTTCTCAAAAAACCCATTCACTAGATAATGAATTGAATTCACCAGATATTTGTACATGATTTAACAGATATTTGCACATACTTAACCAAAAAATTTATTTCTCAAAAAAATCAATTTACCAGATAATGAACTGAATTCACCAGTTATTTGTACATGATTCACCACTTAACGAAAAATTTTATTTCTCAAAATAACCCATTCACCAGATAATGAATTGAATTTACCAGATATTTGTACATGATTTACCAGATATTTAAACATATTTAACCAAAAAATTTATTTCTCAAAAAAATCCATTTACCAGATAATGAGCTGAATTCACCAGATATTGTACATGATTCATCACTTAACGAAAAAATTTATTTCTCAAAAAAATCCATTCACCAGATAATGAATTGAATTCACTAGATATTTGTATATGATTTACCAGATATTTGCACATACTTAACCAAAAAATTTATTTCTCAAAAAAATCCATTCATCAGATAATGAACTGACTTCAACAGATATTTGTACATGATTCAACACTTAACGAAAAATTTTATTTCTCAAAAAACTCATTCACCAGATAATGAACTGAATTCATCAGATATTTGTACATGATTCATCAGATATTTGTACATACTTAACCAAAAAATTTATTTCTCAAAAAAACTCATTAACCATATATATATATATAATAAACCGAATTAACTAGATATTTGTACTTGATTAACCAGATATTTACACATACTTAACCAAAAAAATTTATTTAGAAAAAAATAACATTTAAAAAAACTAAAATTAAAAAAAAAAAACCTCGTTACAGTGCCGCACAATGCGGCACTATATGTGTAAACCGTATGGTGTAAGAAATTTGTGTCAAGTTAGCATTTCTGTAGTCAATTGGTTCACTTTGAAAGCTCTATTCAATCAGCATATGAAATATTAATATTTATTATTTGGACAAGGATCGTTGCTAATGGTACCAAAAACCTTGTTTTTCTAGATGTAACGCCCCAAAGAAATACTTGGTCAACAATAGTAATTATCGTTGATTATTAACTATCCATACATCATCAAATCCGTAACTAATTCATTGTGAGACTTGGACTTGTGCAAACACAAAAACGTGTATAATGAATGCAAATGAAGCCAAACACATGACCAACCTTTTTCCTAAGGTCATCTTGCCTCGTTGGTAGGCATTGGCGGATCCAAGACCCCGAGTCAGTGGGGACAATTTATTTGAAACAATAAATAATTATTATTATTATCATCATCACCATCACCATCATCATCACTATCATCATCATCATACTATGGAAATAAAGAGAGAAGGCTAGCTGAGGGTGAGAGTTTGAGAGAGATGAGAGGTTTAGGTGAATAGATTTGTTCGAAAAAATAGAGAAAAAAATGATAGTGAGTTCAAATATATAAAAATAGAAGAGACAAAATACAAACACTCGGAATATTAACTTGGAATTTTATCAAAATGAAGAAGTGCATTTCCACACACTCATTAGCGTATAGGTCCGCCCTTGACTGCCATGAGAGGTGTCGAGTAAGTAAGAAAAAAATAATTAGGGTGCAATTTTGTCAACAATGGGGTGCAAAATAAAAACATATAAGGTAGTAAAATAAATTTGAAAAAAAGTGAGTGGGTGCATATGCATACCCTCACCATAACTTGTGTCCCCCCTTGTTGGTAGGGTCGTGAACTTCCTTAAGGGATTAAATGTCTAGGACTCCAGTGGACATAGAACCAACAGACTCTGATGACTATTCAAAGGGAAAGAAAGAGACTCTTGGATATATGAAGATGATAAACAAATTAATAATAATTTATTAATTGTACAATTAAATTTGACATTATTTACATCAGTTAAGTTTGCTCTATTTCAAAATACGTATATTTTAATATCAACCCACACCGTATCAATGTGATGTCTATGTCTAGGCATGTAATTTCCAATTCAAAAGTAGCAAGGCAGCCCCTTAGATACGTCGTGAAGACTTGAGTGCTGGACCCATTTGAGTGATTGACGCGGTAGAAGTTGTAGAAAAATGTCACTAACAAGCCTTGTTTCTGTCTATAAAACGGACTAGATTTGGAGCCTTGGTTGCCACATCCTTAGAACCATTTTACTCTTAGTTCTCTCAAATATCTATATCTATATCTATATATAATACATTTGTGAACAAACTCAAAGTGGAAACTTCCACATGTCAATCTCTAGAGCCTTCACTCATCACATGTGGCAACACCAGAAGCCTTCCCTCCCTTTTTTGCTTATGTGTCGCGATGTGGTTGATTTGAAAACTAATTATAGTAATTATAGTAATGGTCATAATTTGATCATATTTGTAGTAAGATCAATTTATTGCTAATTGATATAATTTGCAATGAAATTATTGACAATAATGATTGTAATCTATATCTATATCTATATCTATATCTATATCTATATCTATATCTATATCTAATACATTTGTGAACAAACTCAAAGTGGAAACTTCCACATGTCAATCTCTAGAGCCTTCACTCATCACATGTGGCAACACCAGAAGCCTTCCCTCCCTTTTTTGCTTATGTGTCGCTATGTGGTTGATTTGAAAACTAATTATAGTAATTATAGTAATGGTCATAATTTGATCATATTTGTAGTAAGATCAATTTATTGCTAATTGATATAATTTGCAATGAAATTATTGACAATAATGATTGTAATATATCATTTAAGTAATTCAATCCTCAATAGAACCCTTGCATTTATCTTTCCAAATTAAACACATATTATAATATACCATTTAAGTAATACAATCGTATTTAAATACTAATTCAAATTTAAATTTAAATTTCGAAATATGCTCAGATTAAATGGTAATTCAATATTGATATGATTTCTGATTTCAAAAATCCAAAATTTAATTGTGATTTTAAATAATCTATCTATATCTATATCTATAATCTATCTATAATAATATATGCATAAGAGAATGTTAGACGATTCTATATGGATCATATTTTGATTTTGATACTTATTACCTCTATCAAGATTAATTTGATTTTTTGGGATCAAATCACCATTGAAATCAAATGCAATCACATCACCATCGTATAGGCTGAATCAATATATAAATAACAATAATGATATAATTAAATAGGTAAGGTGAATCAATATATCAATATATCCATTAAAAAGCTGGATCAAATTCATGTTGTTAATCTTTTGATTGCTTTATATAGCGTGCCAGGTTTGTAGCTTCGGCCTATACCCTCTTCGAAATCAAGTGAAGCAAGGCTTGACATGTTTATTTTTGAATTTTTAAAATTTTAAATTATTTGGTATGTAGTTCAAAGAGCTGTGGCCCAAGCTTATGAGGTTCTGAATGATCCTAAAAAATGTGAGATGCAATGTTTATTTGCATCTGATCTCTCTATTCACACACACCAAACCATCCATCTCTCTCTCACGTTTCCTATATTTTTTCTCTACTTTTTTTTTTCTTCTCAATTCTCTCTTATCATTTTTTTTCAGATGTAGGTTCTGTGCTCCTTGAAGATTTTACTGCCGATTATAAACATTGGAAATGTATAGCGTCCAATTATCTAAATGGAATCAGAATTCAATGGTCAAATGTGTGTGATACCAAGGATATGAGATCAATCTATGGAGGGTGAGGTAAATTCACTATTTCAAATGTTAAGACTTTCGGCTATGTCCATGGTGGTTTGCCCATTTAGTATTTTTGCTCTTCGGTCAAGACTTCTTCGTTCATATTGCTTTGATGTTTTTTCCACCTTTTTTTGGCTACCGGTGAGATGGAGTCATTCTATTTTTATGCCTATACTAACTCTCTATTTTGAATCTTTTGTTACAGATTCATTTTCTCTCTGAATTTGGTAGAAAGGTAATATGTTTGGATTAATATTTAAGGTTTTTCATCATTGCAGTTTGATTTTTTTCCTTTTTATTGCAGATAAAAAAAAGGCAATTTTTTTAACTAATAATGCTTCTAATGGTTAAGTTTTGTTTTTGTTACGATTTGGTTCTTGCTTAGACTATAGAGAGGGAGAGAGATTTAATATTTGTTAAGCAATTTATTACTAATATTTTGTCTTGAATCTTTTGTTGCAGTTCCTTTCCTCTTTTGATTTTAGATAAAAAGGTAATGTCTTTTATGAAAATTATTTTGGATTATAATCCCTATTATAATGTGACAGGTGATTTAGTTTTAATTTTGTTTTTTTCCTATGATTTGGTTTCTATGATATATGGTTGCAATTATTTTGTTTTTTTTTTTTTGCCATGTTTTTGCTTATTCTCTTAATTTCTTTTCCTCTCAAGTTCTTTGAAGGCCATCTCTGCTCCTTGCTCTTTCGATTATCTCTCATATCAGGTAATGACTGTCATCTCTTCAAAGACTATCTCAGTTTTTTTTTTATCACTGCAAAGTTCTGGAAATTAGAACCCTCTAATTCTCGTTAATTTTTTTTTTCACAGCACCGTCTCAAATCTTTAAAAGGAGAGGGTCCCTCTCTTTTTTATTTTTTTCGAAGAAGGTGAAGAAGATGAACAACGATTACGAAGATAAATCGGATGACTTTTTTTTTTACTTTGAAATATTTGATCTTTTTCCTCTTTATCTTTCCGATGTTTGTGAAGCATTGAAGTTGTTTATCCGCAATAAAGTATGACTTCTCCACTAGAAGGAAAAAATTAAATAATAAATAAATATTTTGATTCCTTCAATTAATATTGTTTTAAGAGGTGTCAAACATTTCTATGTTTTTCTAAATAATAATTAAATTTAATAAACCAACTCCAATAATTTATAAGTAACTACTTTTGTATATGCTAAACATATACATTAATCCAAAAAAATCAAAGAAATATTTGTTTAACTTTCAAAAAAAAAATCATATTTAAGTTTTATTTTGAAAATTTTAATAAAAGTTTTATTTTTAAAAATACGTATAATAATATTCTATATGTGATATTTAGAGTAGGATTACAATTTCAAAATAAAAAAGTTTCATTTTCAAAGTTTATTATAAAAAAGTTTCATTTTCAATGTTTAGATAAATGTTTATTATTGTCTAGAATTTTTTTAGAATGATATATTAATTTTTTATTAGAAATTAAATACCAATTTAGAAACAAAAAGTTTCATCATATATATATATATATATAAACAGTAACATTAATTATAATTGGTTTAAATGATTATTTTAAATGATATGATTATTGTTCCCTATTGGAATTTAAATGATTATCGTTCCAAATTTAAATTTAAATAATTTGGAATAATGATTTGAATGAAATGTTACAATTTGATTAACATTTATATGAATTGGTATCAATTTGTGACTGGATTTATATCTTTATTTATTTAAATATCAATTATTGAATTGTAATTGTTAAATTGGAGAATGAGAGTCTTTGTACACATTTTCTTTAATTGGAGTTCAGTGTAACCTTTTTAAATTCTTAGACCATGTTGTTTTACTAAACATCAATTATTTAATCATACTTATATTTAGATCAATTAAAATTAAATATTTAATTCATCAATTATAAATAAGAATATTTTATTTTTTTGAGGACTAATAAGAATATTTTAGTTGTTGTTTATTAATTATTAATTATTAATTATTATTGTTATTATTATTATTATTATTTAATGTCCATAAAATAATAAGTTTATTTATTTTCTTTAACAGTGGCAATTAAATTGATAATTTTTCTATTTCAAATAATTTTATTTTGATGAAATAATTTCCTTTCACAAAAGTAATTTTTGTTCCCTTTCTTTATTGACTCCCTAAGCAAGTTAATCAAATAGACTTTGAATAGAGAATGAAAAAACAATATGATATATATATATATATATATATATATATATATATATGATTAACTTGCATTGGAGAATGGGAGAAATAAATCAAATAAATTTTTAATAGAAAATAAATATAATTATATGATAGATAAATAATTTTTTTTAAAAATGATTAGCTTGATCAAGGAAAAGAAAAGAAACAAATTAAATGGATTCATTTATCAAAGGAAATAAAAAATAATATAATTGATAAATATATTTTCTAAAACGTTTAACTTTCATGGGAAAATAAGAGAAATAAATCAAAATATTTTTCAGTTTTTTTTCCATAATAGATATGATAGATATATATACTTTCTAAAAATGGTTAACTTGCACTGTTAAAAGTCTATTGTAAATCAAATTGATTATCAAGATAGAAGGAAAAAAAATTGTATCATTGGTAAATATATTTTCTAAAAGATTTTAACTTACACGGGAAAAAAAGGAGAAATAAATCAAATAGATTTTTTAGAAAGAAATAAAAGTTTCATATGATTACCAAGATATTCAAAAGTGTTTAACATTAGTGTTTAAAAAAATTACACTGAAAAATAATTAATTAGCTTAAAATGTAGACATAGCTTTGAAAACATATTTATAGTATTAAATGTTTAATGAGGTATTATACTAAGATAGCGGAAGGAGAAATAATTAGTGTTAATTTATAATTTTGTTTTAAAAAACAAAAGCTCCATAATATTGATGTTGACAGAAGTAGATAGAATACCAAGGTATTGTGAGAAATGTCAAATATTGAAAATAATATTATAGATAAAAATATTTCCTAAAAATGGATAACTTTAAAGGGAAAAGTAGAGAAATAAATCAAATAGATTATCAAGAGACAAAAAAAAAGTAATATGATAGATAAATATATATTTTTTTAAAATGGTTAACTTACACCGGCCAAAGAGAAGAAATAAATCAGATATATTTTCAAGAGAGAACAAAAAATAATATGAATATATGAATGCATTTATTAAAAATGTTTAACGAGAAAATGAATAGAAATAAATCAAATAAATTTTCAAGACATAATAAAAATAATAATATGATTAATAGTTATTTTTTAAAAAAGATTAACTTGCACGGGAAACGAGTAGAAATAAATCAAATAGATTTTGAAAAGAAATGAAAAAAAAATAATGTGACAAATAAATATATTTTCTGAAAATTGTTAACTTCTATGGGGAAAGTAGAGAAATAAATCAAATAGATTTTCAAGTGAGAAAAAAAATCATATCATTACGAAAATCATTATGTTTAATATTAGTGTTTAAATAAATTAAATTGAGTAATGATTACTTAGCTTGAAATGAAGTTGTTACTTTGGAAATATATATTTACTATTAAATATCAAAGAAGTACGATACTAAGGTAGTGAAAGAAAGAGACATCATCTTTTTGATTAATTATATTATTATATTTTTTGTGTTTATATACATAATCTTTTTGTATTATTGTTAAATTTTATTTTTAAATAAACATATTTTTTAAAATAACAATATTCTTCCTTTGTTTCTTTTTCAAATAGATGTAAACATGTTTTATATCTACCCTTTAATATTGTATAAATATTGTGATATTTCACCAGCGTCATACATGTAATTGTTAAATTTCATATTTACAAGACAATAATACTTTTTTTTTTTTATCAAATAGAGGTACAAGACAATATATACTTACTAGATATTTACGCACAGGAATGAGGAAAAATAAATCAAAATGATTTTGAAGAGAAAAGAAACAAATAATGCGATAAATAAATATATTTTCCGAAAATGGTTAACTTGCACGGAGAAATGAGAAATAAATCAAATAGATTTTCAAGAGAAAAAATTTATATCATTACGATGATCATTGTGTTTAGTATTAATGTTTAAATTAATTACACCGAGAATTTTTTCTTTTCAAATAAACATCTTTTTTGAAATAACAACATTCTTCCTTTAATTTTTTCCCCACATGCAAAATTCCTTATATCTACCTTTTAATATTGCATAAATATTGTGATATTCCACCTGCGTTACACATGTAACAAGCTAGACTGCATATTTACAAGATAATATGTACTTACTATATACACTTAAGAGTCATTGTTTGTATTATAATATCAATAATAGTTATTAATTTAATATCTACTATACTTTGTGATCGACGGTTCATACAACATAATTTGATAATAATTTTTGGTATATAATTTCCCATAAAAATCTAAACAAAAAACGTAAATCAATAATTATATATTTTTTAAATGAAATCCTAAAATATAACTGCATTCCCCGTGCATGGCACGGGTCCATACACTAGTATGGCACAATAATCACATTCCACTGGAAAAAGTTCTTCATGACTTCTATAATTCTCCTGTTTGTGCTATTAGTTGCTAGCACAGCCACCGCAGGTTTGCTTCATCTCTTTCTCTTTCTTCCCTCTGAGTCTGATATACACAAATTGTGTCTATACAGTCAAAGTAGCATGGTGATTTCATTTGAGTCTAACGTGAAAATGCTTTTCTATATATGAGATAAGGATTAGTTGCTTTGTATAAACTAGTCTTTATGGCTGACTTAGAGATGGAGACTAGATCAAAACACTCCAAACTTGTTAACATCTTTACATGATGGCCTAAAACAAATATCTCGTCGAGTTATTCTTGACTCAGAACATTTTAATATTGACATTTAAATTAATTAATTTTTTATATATACAAAGATATTTTGAATCACGATTAAAAAAAATCATATATGCCTAAAAATGACTTTTGACACGTTTGGTTTGGATTTGAATACCTTTGCTTTGATATTCATAGTAAAGCCTTTTTCTATCCTGAGACAGTCTGTGATAGAAATATAGCCAATAGTTAAGATATATAGTCAATATATAGTTAAGATAAAAAATTAAACAAGTTATTGTGTACCATTCTCATGCGAGCATGTCATTTAATTTAGAGTAATGATATTGGAACACCTGGGTTTGACACCCAAAGTTGACACCTTGGTTAATCATGTGTAAATTTTTGGTTAATTCAGTTCATTATATGGTTAATGGGTTATATGAAGCTTATTTTCTATAATCATGTAAATATTTGGTTAATCACATGCAAATATCTTGTTAATTCAGTTTTTTATATGATTAATGGGTCATCATGAATTAACCAAATATTTACATGTGATTAACCATATAATGAACTGAATTAACTAAATATTTGTACCGATTAACCAAGGTGTCAACTTTGGGTGTTAACTTTGGGTGTGCAAATATCATTACTCTTTAATTTACAACCATATATGTACTGTACATTCATCACTGGTACCATTTGGTTCCATTCCATCTGATGCAGGTGCACAAGTAGGTGTATGTTATGGAACAATTGGCGACAACTTGCCTTCCCCACAAGAAGTTGTGGGTCTCTTCAACCAATACAACATCCGCAGGATGAAAATCTATGGTCCAGACCAACAAATCTTCCAAGCTCTAAGGGGTTCAAACATTGAGCTGCTGCTAGATATCCCAAATGACAACCTCACAAATGTAGCTTCTAGCCAAGACAATGCAAACAGGTGGGTCGAAGACAATGTCATAAACTATGGCAATGTCAAATTCAGATACATTTCTGTGGGAAGTCAAGTAAAGCCTGGTGACTCATTTGCACAATTTCTTGTGCCTGCCATGCAAAACATTCAAAGAGCCATATCTGAAGCTGGCCTAGGAAACCAAGTCAAAGTTTCCACTACCATTGCGCTTGGTGCCTTGGAAAAATCATTCCCACCATCAAATGGCTCCTTCAGGTCTGATTATAGAGGAGCATATCTTGATAATGTCATCAAATTTATAGTGGACAATGGTTCCCCATTACTTGTTAGTGTGTCCCCTTACTTCACTTACATTAATAACACAAGGGATATTAGTCTTGATTATGCTCTTTTCAAATCTCCTTCAGTGGTAGTGAATGATGGTTCACTTAGTTACCGTAACCTTTTTGATGCTATTGTGGATGCTACTTATTCTGCATTGGAGAAAGCAGGTGGAGGGTCAGTGAACATAGTTGTATCAGAGAGTGGGTGGCCTTCATCTGGTGGGATAGCAACTTCACTTGATAATGCAAGAACTTACCACAGAAACTTGATTCAGCATGTGGTGGTAGGGACTCCAAAAAGGCCTGGAAGACCTCTTGAAACTTATTTGTTTACCATGTTTGATGAAAATCTGAAGAAACCAGAGTATGAGAAACACTGGGGGCTCTTTCTTCCAAATAAACAGCCCAAATACTCAATTAATCTGAATTATGAACACCACTGTTGGCAAATACCAGAACAATTTCCTTCTTTATGTGATTATGATGGGCAATAATAAAAGTAGAGAGAATAAGAGAAGAAGAATAACATCAAGAATTTTTAAGGTGAAAACTCCCTCAATGTGAAAGGAAACATGATCCAGTCAGCAAAATATTTTCACTATTAAAAGTAGAATTACAATATCTCTCTTGTTCAAGACGATCTCTCAATCTCAGCCCAAATACTCAATTAATATGAATTAGCAGAGGCAAATATGCTTAGTAATAAATTAGTGCTACCGTTCCTAATGAAACTTTCATAATTCCCCTAGAAGAGGTAGGGATGAAGTTTTATATTTATACTACAACAAAATATAGTTTCATAATATTAGTTTCCTCATTCATTGGAAAGGCTTCAAGAAGCAATGAATTTTGTGCATAAACCTTATTTATCAATGTCAAAGACACTAACACTAAGGAGTAGTCTTTTCTTGCCTTTACTTTTAATTTTCTTTTAATCAAAGCGCAATATTTCTTAGCCTCAATAACTTATAACTTTACTAATAACTTGATAGGGTTGTCAATCTGAAATTGAAATTTGTATATATCAATTGATTTTGAAAACATACTTGTCAAGCATCTGATTATGATTATTCTAACCCTCCTCTGCAAAATAACCTTGCATGCTAATTGTTTGCGGGTAGGATAAATCTACTTCGCTGACTTTTCATTATTTTTTTGCCATTTATGTGTTTTCTCCCGTTTTCCGAAACTCATTTCAATTCTATTAGTCTGCGTAACTCCTTAACAAATTGATCCCAATATAAATTATTATTGTCAGGAATTGCAATTGTATAGTTATGAAGATGCATCCTAGATAGTAGCACAAACAACTCTCCATTGATTTTCTTTCAGGTTCCCAAAATAAAAGATTGCCAAGTGTGACAGAAATTTCAAATCAAGATTCTTCAATACAATACTATATGTTTTGTGGCAGATTATCAACTGAAAATCTTTCTAGACATTAACAGCAAACTCAACCAAATAAATGAAGAATACCAATAGGGAAAGATATAGAATAAAATATAGATACCATTTTAGATACATAATGTATGTGCCTAGCAGACATTGCTCATCTTCAAAAACAGAAAGAAAATTTTTCTTCAAGAAAGTCCTTCATTCCTTCATATGTACCTGAACTCTTAAGATTTTCAAAATGTGAAGGACCAAACATGAAATGAACCTAGTAACCCTGCACCATTCTGATGAGACATCTTCTAATTATAGTAATGGCAATTTCCACTCTGCCATGTATCTCTCCTTAGAAACTTCAATGTTTTCATTGGTGCTGGTAGTTGCACCATAATAAGAAGACCTGAAGGGTATTCCCTCCTTCTGAGGAACACTCACATTGGAGCATACATCCAGAGATCTTGTTCTTTGTCTTGGTGTGCTCAACGACCTTGCCTTTGCTTTAGTGGATTCTGTCAAAGCCATGTAAGTGGGAAAAAACTGGAGAATTTGGCATGGAACTGTCATCTGCAAAACAACTTCTCTTTGCATGAGAAAATGATTTCCTTGAGATTGAAATTTGTGAACTTGGTCCATATTCTTGCAAATCTTCTTTTTTCAGGTTCCTCTGTGCAACTTGTCTTGTACCATGAAATTCCTTGGTGATCAAGTCTGAAGGAAGAGCTGCTCTCTCTTTATGCAGCCATTGTCCTAGAATAGGGCTGCTCTCTCTTCCAAGTTCCTTATTGGGAACAGAATCTTCCACCATTTGGGGAATTGTTATCTCCTAGAAAATATAAGTTACATTGCAATTCTCAGTTGTCCTTTTCATCATGGGAAAGAGAATAATGAGTTTTAGTGGCTTGCACAGTTTGAAATGGTAGGCTCATTTTACAAATGACTTCACATGTTATTGAAGGGTCTTGCTAACCAGTGTCCTAGGGGCAAAGACATTGGTTAAAGAATCAAGAAATGATAAGTTTTCATTAGTAAACTAAATATATCACTTTTCAAGATGTTAACTACCACATTTTCTAATGAAATATTACCATTTTTGAATCCTACAGGGCACTGGTTAGCATTTGTCTTTCTTTAATCATTATTTTTCTCTCTCATGAGTAACAGTACTAAGCAACATCAATGATACTGCTTGTTTAACTCAAATGAGATTACCCGATGTGAACAAGAGTACTGCTTCATGCGCTCTCTTTTGACAATGGCCTCTTGCTTTCTTAACCATATGGCTTCACTGTCTTCTCTTGAGTGTGAGCTGCAATTCCAAGTTGTTTGACTACAGAACTCATTCTGTAACTAAATTATTAAATGGATTAGACAGTTCAACCTCAATGCATAGTTTGCTTACTGGCTTATGATGTCAAAACTATGCAGCTAGCTACCTAGTTCCTAAAGATTGGGAGAGGGGATGGAGGAGATCTACTAAACTAGCAGTTGAACCACTAACAAGGAAGAAAGCAATAGAAATCTGTGTCTTGCTGATTTCTTTATCTTCACAAAGTTAATTGTCCCTTTTACTAATAACATATCAAAAATGTGATTTGAACAATTGATTCGGATATGTTCTCGCGACACTTAATAGTTTACGAGTGTTGCGAGAAGTTGTCCAAATCAATTATTCAAATAATAGTATCATCCTAATCTCATAACATGATAACATATATACTATATAAATATAAACTTGTTATATACTTACCTTCATTTCCTTCTCTTCCAACTTCTTCTTTTGCTTTGGAAACTGTTTGATCTTGTCATTTTTGTAGCTTTCTTCTTCACTATGATTGCTTCTTCCCTGAATTTCTACTTGCTTCCTTGCAATGGAGGGCAATTTCTTCAAAGTGCTGGACAATTGACGTCTGACAGCTCGGCCACGAACTATAGCTTGCAGTCTTACAACACCCTTTAGTGCTCTTAATGCTTTTCTAGCCTGTCTTATTCCCAGTTTAGAGTTCAAGTGAGTTAAAATTTGTCTAAGTACTTTTTTTGTTGACAGTTTTTACGATTTCACTCAGACAATTAACTCAACACATTTGAGAATAGAGAATCAAATTGATTAGAACTCAAATTCACAACACAAATTCTCAATCCAAGGAAAGGAACATTAGAAACAAAAAGCAAATAAGGAGCATTTACAAATGACAGATTATTATAGAACTTTTGTTATATTAATTAACTGAAATTTGATTGCAATCTTCTTGAACAGTAGTAAAGGCTAATCTACACTAGAATATGATAGAATCTTAGTATTATATTTGGAACCGAAGGTCTAGCTAATATGCTGACACCTCTAATACAGCAGACACATTTACCATTTTGTTTTTATGCATATCATCCATCTCATCTTACCTAAATTGACAATTATGTTACTGACAGGAATGCAAAGAATGACTTCATCCAAGACTAAACGCATTTAATATTAACATATCTATAGTTTGCTTGTTTATTTTCTCAATGTAAAATATCTGCAAGCTGAAAAGTTACAATTTGAAACCATATTGACAATTCAGTTAATCAATGCATTACAGAGGAAGAACCAAGTCCTGAGGAAGCTCACAAGATGTCCACGGTATGCGCTTTGAATCTGGATGGCAGCCAAGTTTCGATCTCCCTTTGATGGATATGAATAAGAACGAGAAGCACCTGTTAGCCTCACAACCTCAGCAGCAGCATTGGCAGCTGCAACTGCAGCTTCTGCAGCAGCTGCTGTTGCGATAGCCACAGTCAAAGCATGCTTTCTCTGCTCAGCTTTTGCTTCTATTAATGTTCTATTTGTAGCTGTATTTGTTGGATACTTTTTCAACTTAAACCTTTCAACACTCCATCCCCATTTCTTTGACTTCTGAGATCACAGAAAAGAAATAGTAACCAAAACTATATTGTACTGCTATTAGATGATTATTGTTACTATATAAAAGAACTCTCTTACTTTTTCCTTTGACTCAGAAGTGAATAGCCTTTTCACCCAAGCAAACAAGCACTTCCAATTTGCCATGAAGATTTATGACTTCATTCAAACCGAGTTCTTCAAACACCATTCTCTAGCTATTCCTCAAGCACCTACCTATACTTGATATTTAAGAAAGAATGGGGCCAGAAATAAACTCAAGACATGGCAATATACATGATTACATAATTCCTTTTAGATAACTAACATGTTGAGTCATCTACTCTACTCTAGTCTAGTACTATATATTTATGTATGCTAATAATGTGAGAGGGGATAACTACATTGGGAAAGCCATACCAATGATGACTATTCTAGTTTCTAGTTCTAACAATATGGCTAATGCAGTTAGCCTCCAACAATGAGAGTGACTTAAATAAAGCCAAAAGTTACTTGGCATGTTTGGATTCTCGTTAGAAACATCCCAAATGAGTGTTTTGAGCAAAAGTTACTCTTGTCAATAAGAAAATGTTGTGGTCTTTTTCAAGGGTGAGATTATTGGCACTCTAATTTGTCTATCTACACTCATTACTATCCAAGTATGATTTCGTTTTTGTTTAAATAAATTTGTTATCAGTAGGACTTAGGAGTCTGAAACAATTAATGATGGAGATTCGTTGTCTCATTTTGTTATACCACATACCATCTCACTAATATTATCTTATCACATATTACACATTTATAACATTATACGAAATTTTAACTGATGTGGTAAGATAATATTATTGACAACAGGATGTGTGGTACAACAAACAACTGAGAGAGCATATCCTTTGCTCAATTAGAAAGCGTCAAAAGATTCACCCTCATTTTAATGTCTGTCGCTTCCGTACATCAAATTTACTAAAATGACTTTTTCTGCCTTCCGTTTCCTCCGGAAGGTGCAGGGAGCCTTAGCAATAGTTGTTATTACTGAATTAATTAAATGGGACCATTTTTATTTTTAGAGTGAGGGTACTGCTATTTGGATTTTTCATTTGTGAGCTTTCCATTTTTTGAGCCAAGACTCGGAGGCTGCAGCCCATAAACGATGCTTTGGATTGAGGGGGCATTGCAATTGTTTCTCTGCACATGCATTATCCCTTCACATTGATTTGTGGAGAGGGTTAAATTCTTCATGTGAAATGTGACAAATAATAGCATGTGAGAGTGACATATCAAACATAATGGCCATTTCACCTATATGGTTATATATCATGCTGGCCACAGAGGCAGCATATTAATTAATAAATATCCGAAGTTTCGGAACTACCAATACCATGGCATCCATCTAACCTAGCTTTTTTTTAACTCATCCATCTAACCTAGCTAGAAACTGTATATTTACTAATTTGTTTGAGGGTAGTAATGGTACCTATAAGAAAGTAAAAATTGTTGAGCAAAAACAATGGCATGTTATGTTACGTATATATTTGACTACTCAATCAATCTTTTTCATATACCAACATGTATTAGTCCGAGTGGTAATGGGCTCGGGCTCCTTAAATAAGTGGTCAGGGGTTTGATTCGATCCATTTCTCTTGCATATGGAGAAAACCTAATTGGGAGAGGTCAACCCTTCAATGTCATCCAATACCTCGAGGGATTAGTCTCTGCAGTTGTGCATGGAGATATATTGAGAAACAAAAAAAAATTATCGATCTTATGCATATATATTTGATTTTTATGTAGAAAATTGGTCCCAATTTCCTTTGTGATACTTGATGTGAGCACGTTTTAGACTTGTATATATATCCTTAAGTGAGAACTTACCTTCAAGCCTTTCTAGAGTGGTCCATCAACAATTAATAAGGTGGCTTTAGAGCTGTTTGGCGTGCTCCAAAGAAAAGTCATGAATGCACAAAATTCTAACAAAAACTTTTCTCTATACCGTGAAATTTTTCATGAAATGATAAAAGAGTGAAGACCCAAATTGATCTCTAAAAAATTTTGGGGATCCACTTTTAGTCCCTGAAAAAAATAAATTAATCATTTAATCCGTCAAATTTTCAACGTAGGACATGTTAGTCCCTAGGTTTAGTTCCGACGTCTATATACTTGCCTACGTGTCCTATTAACCATCTTACTTGACATGTTATTGTTCCTGCGTGGCCTATGATGAATTTAGGTCGTAAATAATTAATGAAAGGTGAAAAATATTGCATAATTTTCAAATATTTGAATTTTAAAATTATGCACGCTTTTCACTTTATATTTGTTTTCCACGTAGGAAATTCGTCATAAGCCACACAGGACCACTAATCGGTCAAATACGATGGTTAATGGGTCACATAAGCAAGTAAGTAGACATCAAAACTAAATCTAGAGATTGATGTATCTCGTTTTAAAAATTTAAGGGATTTAATGATTAATTTATTTCTTCGATGACTAAAATTTCATCATCGAAATTTTTCAAGGTCACTCGTGATAAAAAGTGACTATCGTGCTGTCTATTTAATGACCCAACAAGACCTTGATTATGAGGAAGTCCAGCCAACTTTGCTTTATCTATATGTAAAGTGGTGAGTTGTAAGTTTCTTTAAAGTGGGACAGATTAAACATTTTGATATTGAATAAGGTTTTTTTATGCAATAAGAAAAAATTATGAATTATTTAAAAGCACTTCCTCTTAATTTAAATAATTATGCAGTGGCTTCATCCATATAAGGTTCATGAAGGATACCCTTTCATTAATAGAAAAAATAAAAAACCGCATGTCTAGTAACTTCTGCAACTGTTTTTAGGCTATTATTATATGGCAAAGTTCCTTTTGAACTCTCAAAATTTTATTCTCAGCTAGCTAAAGATCATTTGGCTATATATTATGCATGTATGTCAATTCTTTTTTTTAATAAAACATTCTTTTGCCTACCTCTCTCATGCTAGATACTAGTGTACATTACGGTAATGATCATCATTCAAAATATCCTAATGAAAATGCATGAAATGATCAAAGTGTATGGGTCAACCAATCATTATCTTCAATCAAAAGAAAGTTGATGACATAAGCACGATGAATATTAAAATCGGAGTACAGACTTATTTTGGTCCTGATAAATTTTTAGGTTTAGTCTCTAGGGAAAAAAAAACTTGATCGTTAGTCCTTGACAATTACAAATCAGGGATATGTTAATCCTTTTGTTGATATCTATTAGGAAGGCTCCGTTAGTTTGTTAACGTGACCCCCGTTAATTCATCCAACTGTCCAATTAAGTAGCCCACACCGATGTCGTTTTGTGGCTCAAATTTTTTTTTCTCATCTTCTTCACCCTTTCTTCTTCCTCCATCCTTTCTTTTTCTATTTCTTCCTCTAAACCCAGAAACTCAATCAAATTCAAAGACTCAAAAATCAATCCCTACCCAAGGTAAGACATGATTCTTAGTATTACATGAACTGCAATAAAAATTATCAAATGGTGTTCCTTCAAGAGTTAGCTAGGAAAAGCAAATGCTTTAAGGAACTCCAATAACGCTTTTCTCTTTTGCACAGAAGAAATTAATTAGACGAAGAAAAAGTACCCTGAAGCAATTAATCCCTAACTCTTGAAGGACCACCATTTGATAATTTTTATTGCAGTTCACGTAATACTAAGAATCATGTATTACCTTGGGTAGGGATTGGTTTTTGGGTCTCTGAATTTGATTGAGTTTCTAGGTTTAAAGGAACAAATGGAAAAAGAAAGGATGGAGGAAGGATGAAGATGATGGAGAAAAAAAAAATTGGAGCTACAAAACGATGTTGTTATTGGCTACTTAACAGGACAATTGGATGAGTTAACGAGTCACATCAGCAAACTAATGGAGCCTTCCTAACGGACATCAACGGAGGGACTAACGTGTTCATGGTTTGTAATTGTTAATGACTAACGGGCGAGTTTTTTTTCTTAAGGACTAAAATGGTTTTCAGGAACCAAAATTGACCTTTATGCTTTGTTTGTTAGAGTAGAAAATAAGAAGAGAGAATTTGAGGAGAAAATGCCATTTTCATTTGTTTGGTGGAGAAGAGAAAGAGAGAAGAGAGAATAAAATTGGTGGGTCCCACCCCAATTTTCTTCTCTCCTCATGTGCGGAGAAAACCAAAGACAGGGAGTGTTTCATTTAAAATTACTGTTGTACCCTTCCCTTTCAACACATTTGAGCAGTTTCACGTTCACACGTCCTATTCTCTACGGGTGAGCAAAACCCGGCCTGGTCCTAAAACTCGTTCCCAACTCATAGTGTTCGGGCCGGGTTAGACCCTAACCCGCAAAAGAAAATGGACGAACTCGCGTCCCATTTAGTGACCCGGCACCGGGTTAGGAACGGGTCCGAGTTGACCTTCGGGTTGCCCAACCCATCCCAATATAATATATATCTTATTTTACCTTTATCCCTCCTAGTTTATGTTTAACGCATGGTCACTAAGAAAGAACTAAAAAAGTCTAAACGCTTCTTTTAATGTTATTCTCTAATCTCAGTGGATGAGAAACTTAAGGGGAAAAGAGAAGATTATTTTGTTTTTCATCATTCACTTACATGTTGTTTCACTACACGGTAACCCCTTCAATATTCCTATGTTATTTATTTTTTGTTTCATTGCAACAGCTTTTTAGTTTCACTGTTTCTCTTTCATTTTTTGTATGTTCTTATATCTTATAGATTGCTTTATTGTGAGCTATGAATATAATAGAAAAAGATACACGTGAGGTTGGAATCTGATTGAAAACAATATATAATATATATATATATATATATATATATATATATATATATTTGGAGAATAAATTGTTTTACTGTGAGTTGTGAAGTGTGATAATATTTTTTCTCACTCACAAAAAATTAGTTTACAAAGGATTTCTTTAATTCTGGGTCAACTCGGTCCCGTCCCATTTCGACCCGAACTTAAACCAACCCGCATATGATCGGGTTTCTTCAGGTCTAGGGACAGGTTCGGATTCAGAGAACTGACTCCATCAAAGTTTAGGGCCGGGTACGTGACAAACATAACCCGTCATAACCCGTCCCACGGTCACACCACTTTTCTCTTCGCCATTCAACTATTGCCCTATTCTTCCATTGTTCAAAATCCAAATCGTCTCTGTGCTTGTGAGTGTTTTTTTGTTTTTTTTTGTATTGCTATCTGATCACTCCTTCAAGTTCTGTATCTACTATCTAGAAATTTAAATTAACAGAGTTTTGATAGAGATTTAAATTTAATTGTCTATGTTGATATTATTTAATAAATTTAAATAAATTAAACTAAATTAATCAATTGTTTAATTAAATTAAATTAATAAAGTGATTATATTAAACTAATAAATTTTATTAGTTAAAATAAATTAGATAAATTAAAATTATTTTATTATTTAAATTAGCTTAGTTAATGAAATTAAAATATTGGGTTAAATATGTTTTTAATCCCTACAAATATATGTTTTTTTGTTTTTAGTCCCTATAAAATATTTTGAGCATTTTTAGTCCCTACAAAATGTCCTGTTTTGTTTTTAATCCCTGCTGTTAATTTTGGCTGTTAAGTTATGACATGACATTTCCCACATGGCAGCTGAGTTAAAATTTCTTATTACTTTATTTTTATATTTTTATTAAATTATTTAAAAATTTATCTAATTCTTTGAAATTCCTGAAACTCAAATTCCCAAATCCCTGGCCTTTGTTGGTGACTTCGTCTCCTTCCTCCCTGCCCCTGTAAGAGTCACAGCAGAAGCAAAAGCAAAAAAACAGCAACCTCAACATCCCTTGCAACCATCTTACCCAAAGGTACAGTCCCCACAACCTTCCCCAGCTCCACCTTCAACTCCTTCGCCAGCTTCTTCGCATACGGCAACGCCACGATCCTCTTCCCTCCCTCCGTCGCCCGATGCCTCGACACAACTGCAGCCACCGGAGCCTTAACTGGCCGAATTATCTGCTACCTTCTCCGTTCGGAATTCAGATTCTTCCACAACTTTGGATGCAGGTGAGGAAGAAGATGAAGACTATGTTTATCGAACGACTTTGGACCTAGCCTGAGGAACCTTGTCTTCTGTTTCAGCGAGAAGAGCGTTGTGGCATCCGATGGCTACGCCGCCTTCTTCGATCATGACGGCGGCGAGGTAACCGTCGTATAATGTCTCGACGTCCATGTTGGCCTTGTCGGACTCGACGACGACGTTCGAGGCTCTGCGGGTGGCGGAGAGGGGTGGAGTGGGGTGGCGGCGAAGGGAGGAAGGGAGTGTAGAGAAGTAGAGCGGCACTTTCTGTTCTGGTGGTGGAACTCTGGTGGTTGTGGGGGAGGAAGGGGAAGAGGTTAGGGATTTGGGAATTTGGAGTTAGGGATTTCATAGAATTAATTTTTTTTAATAATTTAATAATAATATAAAAAAGAAACTAACAAATTTTTTTTTTTGACTAATCTGCCATGTATTAAAATGTGCCATGTGGTATCATCATTTAACAGTCAAAGTTAACATTTAACAGTCAAAGTTAATGGTAGGGATTAAAAACAAAAAGAAACATTTTATAGGGACTAAAAATGCTCTAAAAATTTTATAGGGACTAAAAACAAAAATTCATATATTTATAGGGATTAAAAACATATTTAACCCTAAAATATTTGTATATTGGTTTTTTTTGTTAAGGATATTTTTGTCTTTTTAAAAATAACTATACACTTTGTTTTCCCTCTATTTCTCTTGTACCAAACAACACATCAAATCTATTATATTTCTCATATCTTTCTCTCTTCTCCTTCTCTTCTCACCACCAAACAAAAACATTAGTCTTAAAATCGATAGCCATACATAAAGCCAACTTCTTTTTCCCTTACGGAGAATACGCCTTAGAGCTTGTTTGGGAAAGATTAATTCTTTCCCATTCAGCTGTTTTGTATGGTTTAAGCTGTTTTGTTAAAAAATCATTATGTTTGGGAATCAAAATGTTTTTCTTAAAAAGCTTTTTTTCCTTCATTTAATCGGTTTTGCTACCAGCTGAGAAGTGGACGGTTTGCTTAAATTTTTTTTCGATTGTTCATCTATTTCCTGGAATAGCCTTTAGTATTATCCTCAACAAGCTTTTTCCACAAAAGGGTCGCACGCAGTTTCGTGTTACAGCACATTGTTATTACACAGTGTAATAAGATGGGATTTTTTTAATTCATATGTTGGGATTTGGTGCCTCCTCAACTGGGTTCCTTTCATTTTTTATTTTCCTTTCCCAATGGTGAAGGTGTTGATTAAACATATATAAAGTTACGGACTTTGGCCGTGGAGTTTCTGAACAATGAAGAAAGTTGAGGAGATTGGGTTATTAATGTGTTGTTAGTAAAAGAAAAACAAATATTATAAACAAATAACTTCGTACCATTTTTCGTAATTTACTATATAAAAGTGATTACTTTTATACCACCCAAACAAAATAGATTATCTTAAAATCGCTTTTCAGCAAACATACCCAAACAAAAACAGATTCTGATTATAATCGATTATCACAATAATCGATTATTTGAAAACAGATTATCAGCATAATCTTTTTTTTTCAGCTTTCCCAAACACACTCTTATCGTGCAATCTCTACTGTTTATATAATTAAATTTTATATTAAATCAACATCTCCTATCTTTATACAACAGTATATTTATTCCATATTAAGATATGGTTTGTTTTGCTATTCACCCCGTTGCTATCTACTGTGTCTGTATAGGGTATCAACATATGTATTTAAAAATTATCTTCCTATATATTGTACTCAACACGGTAAAGTAGATGAGCTAGTTTTGCTTATAAATTGTTAATCAAGGGAAAAATATATATTTGTTATGAAGCTCCCTTTTTCGTTTTGTTTCGTATTCCTGCTGGCTCAAGTAAAACAAAATATTGATATAGATGAGAAAGCAAGAAAAGATGTCTAAGAGGCTAGCACCAAAAGAATTGTCTTATTAATTAATTGGCTTAATGAACTTTTTCATCCTTATAAGTAGGGCGAGTTTTGATCTTGTTCCCTACAATTATTTTTCATATGATCTGATTCCTAAACATTTTACAATTTTGGAAATGATATCTATCATCATATCGATGTCTCCATGAAGTGACGACGTGGGTAATGGTTTGCCATGTCATCCGAGCCACGTGTACAAAAGAATGATAATTTTAAATTCAATGTGTGTAATTAGATGGCAGATGGAAAATAAAAATTATTTTTAAATTAAATTTAAAATTAATATTATTTTTAATTTAATAAATAGTAAAATATCAATTTATTGATTTATTTATATCTTCCTTCCTATACAATTGTTCCTCCTCCTTCATCTTCTTCTTTGCCATAGCATCGAGCGCAACTGGTGTAGTGAAGCAAGGTATTGAGATCAACCATTTCTCTATCAAACGTCAAATGTTTTGAAAAGGGCATTGTCAGCAGAAATCACACCCTTGTTTGTCATAAACACGTAGTAAGGGTAAATGTTCATCATTAAGGATGACCCGGTTTGGAAAGGATTCGAATAAGAAGGAGGATGAGAGAAACAAAGGTTTGGTTGAAGAAAGCTTGAAAAGGAGGGAAAGGGTCAAGAATGATGGAAGCAGCATGTGTGGGGTTAAATATTGATTTGGTGAAGGTTGGAAGCAATGAGGGCACTGTAGTCTGTAGAGAGAGTGAATGGCAGGGAAGAGAAGAGGAACAGAGGAGGGAACAATGGTGAGAATCTCATTGCCAACGTAGATAGCATTGATGAGGGTTTGGGGGTAGTAATAAGCGACGATGTTTCAGTCGGTCCAGGAAGCAGCAATGGTGTTGACGGAGCCAATAGCAAGGAGCTGGTTGTTGGGGATGTTAATGATGACATGAATGTTGGCGTGAGAGAGGTCTTTGAGGAGGTTGAGGTTGGCATCGTAGACACATCAGGGTTGGTTATCTTTTTCAAATCGAACTCACCTTCCTCCTCTCGCTCCCTCTCTCTAGGGTAATATCTACATTACTGCATCCCCACACAACAAACATTGTTGTTCCTCTCACATACACCTTGGGTGTTCTTCATCCTCTGGTCACGTGAAGGTGTGCTAGGTGCTCAACTCGAGCTTATGGTGGAGATACTTTAAAAAACACCCCGACACTAAAGTTATTATGTGAATAAAGTGGGTATAAGGTATATATATGAGCCGAAACATAACTCGTTGAATTATGTTGAAGTATTACTACAACATTTTTGTCCTACGACTTGGAAATTGTTACCATATGATTGAAGCTGTTGCCTAAACATTATGTAATGTTTTTTGGTTGGCATTGCCAAAAGTATATGGAAATATTTTTTGAGCCTTTTGACAATAATATGTAAAAGTGTTACCTATTCCTGTCCTTTAGCAACATTGTTTAATGGTTACTTATTCTAGACTTGAAGCAATACTATTTTTATACTTGCCTAATCCTGAGCTTTATTTTTATGCATAGTCTAAGTGTGGTGATGATGATCTTATTTGGCATGTTGATTGTTGAACTTATATATCATTGGCCTCATCCAGTACTTGCTTCTCATGTCCCGTTTCTGTTTCAAAGGAATCATCTTCTCCATATTTGTCATCTATTCCAACCATAGTAATCTCTTTAGAAATGTTGTCATTTTCTTGCTCATTTTGTAATTCCTTTTGCGCAAATTTATATATTTGTTGACAACAACCTTGCAAGTACGTGGAATCCCATAAGTGATATAATCTCAATTTCTCTTTGATTCGCACCCAAAAATGACCAAAAGATCCCACCAATTCAGTTAGATCGCGCGCGCGCGCGGCGCACACACACACACACACACATATATAATCCAGAACTTATCGGCAACACTCAATGCTGGTTCCTGGACAGAGACACTTTCACTTACTGATACTCAACATTGAATGTTGGTTCTAACACTAAGCGTTAGGCATTGGCCCGAGAACTTGGCATGGATTGTTCTGTTTCGCGCTAGGCACTAGGGAATGGCATTGGACGCTAGGCTTCCAGTGGATTTCTGGTCTTGTAACGTCGGGCACTATCTTCCATGCGTTGAGCGATGGTTTTTCTCTTTCCTACATGTTTCCACAGCTTGTTTTAGTGGATTTTTCTAAAAACTAAAACCTAATGGTCCTAAACTCTGTTTGTGAAAGATTTTTATAATTCTAAACAAGTTTCCTTCAAAATTCCTACAACTATTTACAACATTACTCCTAATTAGCTCTATATATCTGCATATGTTGATGATTTGTCATCATGTTCCATGTCACTCATGAATCCATTATCGAAATATCGGTAAGGTGTTTTTCTCCTTTAAAACCAATTGATATGCTTTATTATATAGGATTTCTTCGTTATTAGAGGTACTAGTAACAAATCATTGGGGGTTGTTGTTGTAGGAGTCTTTTCTGCATTCTTCTTATTATGCAGAAATTTTTTCTTCATACGCCCTCTCGTGCCATAATGGTAGCATTGGAAGTTCCTCCTTCTTCATGACTTTGATATACTCTAATTTTGACTCCTACTGGAGCCACGTCCATATATCTTCCTCTCGTCATCGATAGTGCCTTGCTTGTTTTGAACTCTCTAATATATTTCCCTTGTTCTTGTACTTGGATTCTTCTTTAAGAATAACGTGTTATTTTTTTACAATATTGATGATGAGATGTTCATATGAATCAGGTAGGCTTTGAAGTAAAAGCTCTACATGTTCACTTTTTGCTATTTTGAAATTCAACGAAGTAAGTTGGGAATATGATAAATTTAGATTGTTAATATGTGTTTCGTCACTGATGTGGATTCACTTTTTAAAGAGTATAGAGTATCTTATTTTAGAATATTCTATTGTAAATTGATTTGTTGTCGTACAATATGATAAGTGCATCCCAAATTTCCTTTCGTTGTCTTCTTTTCTACAACACTTGACAATTTTGAATCCGTAATTGCTAGATGCGAGTTGCCAACATATAGCGTTGTCATCCATCTCATTCCACTTATAGACAACCATCCATGTGGGTCTGGGTGTTACAGGTTTGTTAGCAATTGGTCTTCATCAAGATTGCCTCTTATCTTCAGTTTCCATATGGAACAATTACTCTCGCAATTTAACTTCTTACCATTGTGGTATGATTCAAAACATTGGAGGAACCGATGTGCGTTGATCCAAGTGGAAAGGACTTGAGTCTCTTAAGCATGTGGTCCTGGGTTCAACCCTTGGATTCATGTGCATGGAAAAAAACATTATTGGGAGGGGTTTCTGCTTAAATAGCTTATGGTACCCCTAAGAGATTAGTCTCTTACCCAGGTGGAAGGATACTTGGAGAAACAGAAAAATAAAACATTGAAAGAAATCTCTATCTATAAAGAACTACAAGCACTCCACTTATTGTATTTTCCAACTACTAAACATTATCCACCCGTAAGCCAAACTTTTTTATTTTCATCAAAAGTGGCTTTACATTTTTCATGTTTACAAGTATGGCATCCAAACATTGAAAAGTTTATTAGTATAAAAAAAAAATTGGTTAACTTAATTTTTTATTCTTATATTTTACTGTTTTTTTATTTTGGTCTTTGTAATTTTTTTTAGGATAAGTTTCCATAATTTTAAATATTTTAAATAAATCTCTCTCATTATGTGAGAAGAAGATGGGACTATGGGAAGAAAGAAACTAAGGCAACATTAATAATGATGGAAAATAATTCATTTGAAAATATTTATAAATGTAAAGACTTGTCTTAAAAAAGTATAAGATCTAAATAAAAAATTAATGTAAATTAAAGAGGCCAAAAACTTAATCCGATCAAATTATTATTTCTCTGCAAGTAGGGGTGTTCGGGGATTGGATTAGACCAGTTTTGAGTCAAAAAGTCATCCGATCCAATGATAAAAACAACATGGGGTTTGGATTGGATTGTTTTATTCAGAAAATCCTATCCGATCCAATCCAATCAAATGTGGTTTGGATTGGATTGAATAATTCGGTTTTTATCATACTTTATTTTTTTCTTATGTCAAGTGTCATTTCTATTGATTTAATAGATAACAAAAGATAATATTCATTTAAGGGATCTAGTTTAGAGTGTCCAACACCTATTTTAACCCCTCTCTCTATACTAGAACAATATAATATTTATGAAATACAACAACTATTTGTTCTTATTAACCATTATTTGATTTGATGACGAGTGAGGAAAATTCTTGACCAATTTTGGGAGTTTGAGAAAAAAATTATTGATATTTTTTTATCACGTTCTTTTATGTTAAATATTATTTTATGCTAATTCCTTGTATCTACTCTCACTTATCCTATTTTTCCCCCTTGAATTAGGTATAAATAAATTGTACCTAATTATTTTCTAATTTTCTTAATTGTTCTCCTATTTTCATGTTTACTCAATCAATATATATACATGATGATATACATCAAAACTTTTAGCAAAATATAATTTCAAGACATTAACATTTATTTTAAATATTGTCATATATGTCATTCTAGCAAAAATATTAAAGAGAATAAAGGTGTTAATTCGTATATATAAATATGAAAAACAATGCTTAAGTATGAGTAATATTATAATTTTGAAAATAATGATATATGTATATAATAGTTCGGTTTGGATTTGATTGGATTGGTTTTCCCTATGTGATCTAAAATCCAATCCAATCCAATGAAAGTTAAACAGTTTTTTCGGTTTTCGGTTTTCGATTTTTTCGGTTTGTTTAGTTTTCGGTTTTTCGGTTCGGTTTTTTCGGTTTGAATTGGTTTGGATCGATTGATAAACATCCCTATGTGCAAGGAACGCTTCAAGGTACAAGCCAAATCTGATTTTTTTTTATTACACATTTAATCCCATCGAATTAAATTAAATGTAAAATGAATACTTATGCTTATTTGTTAAAAATAAAATAAAGAGTAAACTGCTGACTTCTTTCTAAAGTCAGCAACAGTGAGCTTTCTCACACCGTTTGGGTGATTTGGGTCCTAGGCATTAGTGCGCCAGCAGCCCAGCACGCATTGCTCCTCAGGAAAAAAAAAAAATAGAAAGAGAAAGAAAATTAAAATGAACAAGAAAGAAAATAATTTAGAAAGGCAAACTATGCATTTCTCTTCTCCCAGAAATTTTAGTCTATCGATCTTTCTAGAAATTTTAGCCTTGATTCTCTAGTTCGGCCAAGATTGAAGAGATATTCGGTCCATGGTCCAACTGCTTTTTAAAACATTACTTAATATATATATATATATGAATGATTAAATAATAATTAAATAATAGTGTATTTATCGTTGACTTAATCTAAAATATACCACGATCTTAACTCGGGTGATTTAAGAGCGAATGTATCTTACTTGCCCACTTTATGCACGGGTGATTTTAGAGGAACTTTTCCTATTATATTATATAATATAACATAAATTTAATTTTGATAATTGTTCGCGTAAAACTTTTTATACTAGTCAATCATTCACATATTATTATGATTTTTAAGATAATTATAATAAAGATAAAGCATTTTTTAGTGTATTGTGAAAATCCTTCGACTGATACTCAGATATTAATTCCTTTCAAAGTATAGAGATTATGGAAGTCAGTTTTGTCTCTCCTAACGAATCTTTTTCATACACACGTGAGGAGTCAAACCCCCAACCTTAATATCTAAGTAATTAGCTATCTACCAATTATGCTTGATGGTGAAACATTTTTAATGATTTGATATTTCATATGATTGATAATTGATAGTCGTAGGACTAATTCTTTAAGGATATAGAGTATTAGTTAAAGAATAACTCCTTTACTCACATATAAAGTTCTATTTCTATCATTGAGATTCAAATCCTAGATATGTGGTTAAAGAGCTTAAGGTACTAGTCACTCGAACTATACCTTGGGTAATTAAATCTATTAAATAAATGTGAATGAAATCATCAAAATAAAAACGAAAACCCAAAAGACAAATAAAATATTATAAAAAAAACCATGTGCTATAAATACCGACACGAATATGAAGAAGTCTCTTTTTCTCTCTCGGAAGCAACCGCTATTCTCTCAACTCTCAAGCGTTACAACAAACCTCTGAGCGCTTCCTCTGTGACTGTGTTGTGTCCATGATCATGGACAGCTTCACTCTTCGACCTCCTTAATTTCATCCACTTTTTCTTCATCATCACCTTCCCTAGAAACACCCGTCTTTCTTTTTTCCTTTGTTTCTTTGTGCCCCACATAATCACTTATATACATACACATAGTCACATATCATATCATAACACCTCTTTCTCTCTCTGTCTGAAAATTCGTGTCTGCTTTTATCCCTTTTGCTAAAGTTTGGAATTTTTTTCTTCTATTGTGCATCTGCTCTGCTCAGAAGCAAAATTTTCCATTTTCCTCATCTGGGGCTTTTCCCTTTTGCTTCTGGGCATGGCTAATTGGAGAAAACAACAAGGTGAAAGTCATAATCAAATGGGTCACTGGAGATCCTCTTCCTATAACAGAAAACCTCCTTTGGGTTAGTATTCTTTTTAAGACTTGTTGCATGGATTATTCTTTTATTACTTTGTGAAAAAAAAAATTATTATGTTTTCAATTTGTTTTGATATAGACTTGAAAAAGTGGGGTGAATGATAGAATTGATCAACATTAGCATGATATGATCACTCTCCTTTTTAATTGGTTCAATAAGGGTTTTGGTTTAAGAGAGTGGGTTTTTTTTTATATTAATTTATTTTAAATAAGCTATTATTTTGTTGCTTTTCTGTGCCATTGTATGAATTACTAATTTCATGCTAGTCATAGGTTTCTTGGAACTAGCTTTTGTTACATATATATTTTGAAAAAAAAAAAAATCACCATATTTGTGTTTTGATTTGATGGTGTCATAATGAAAACCCTACCTCTTTTGTGAGCTGAGGCTCAGAGCTTGATTATTCAAGGCTTCAAGCTACTTGGTTGTTGTGTGTAGCTCAATTGGTAATGGCAGGGTGGGGTTATCATGGAGGGATTAGGTTTCATTTCCTTGTCAACAAAAGTAACTAAGATCTTCCATTATCAAGGGATAGCCTCTGAAGTTCTGAAGTACTGTCATTTTTTTGGTTGGTACTTGGTAGGTTGTAATTTCTTGTTATTGATGTTTTGTATGTTCATCAGCTTGATTGGTCCCTACGCCATTCAGTCGTTGATTTGAACGGGGCTAAAGATAACTACGTTTCCTTTTGTAGTTAATCATCTGCAAATTCTGCTCTGTAATAATTTTTTTTCTTTTGTGCTTTGGACACGAACTGTCTACAGTTTGGCAATTTCCGAGTCGATGTATAGTAAACTAAATTTCCTTTTTTTGTCTGTCGTTTGTGCACGTGCAATTTTGATTTGTGTCGTGTAATGAATTGAAACCATCTTGATTTTGGAAATTTCTAAGTACATATCTGTTGATAGAATATTCCAGGGACACGTGACGTCATTGAATTGAAATAGATAGGAGGGCAAAGATAACTAAATTTCCTGTTTAGAGGTTCTATATTCTTTATAATAATTCGGTGTGTCGTGTTTTGAACACGGCCTGTCTATAGTTAGGCATTTTCCAATTCTGTTAGTAAACTAAATTTCCTTTTAGTCTATCATTTGTACACGTTGCAATTTTGATTTGTGTCGTATTTTGAATTGAAACCGTCTTGATTTTGACAATTTCTAAGTAGATATCTGTTGATCAGATCTTCCAGTGACACGTGCTGTCATTGAATTGAAATAGATAGGAGGGCAAAGATAGCTAAATTTCCTGTTTAGTGGGTCTATATTCTTTATAATAATTCGGTGTGTCGTGTTTTGAACACGGCCTGTCTATTGTTAGGCATTTTCCAATTCTGTAATTAAACTAAATTTCCTTTTAGACTATCTTTTGTACACGTTGCAATTTTGATTTGCCGTGTTTTGAATTGAAACCGTCTTGATTTTGACAATTTCTAAGTAGATATCTGTTGATCAGATCTTCCAGTGACACGTGACGTCATTGAATTGAAATAGATAGGAGGGCAAAGATAACTAAATTTCCTGTTTTCTGGGCCTATGTTCTTCTTTACAATAACTCCATGTGTCGCGTTTTGAACTGGTACCGTCTAGGTACCCTACTAATCAAGTCTTCTGGAGGCATGCTTGAAACAAGTTGCTATGTTATTGAATGATTGATCTTTCGCACCTTCGGAGATGTAAAAGTGTCGGTTCGTGTTGGCCTGTCGATTTTGCCAATTACGAAGGAGATATTTATTATTAATTGAATCTTTTTTTGTGTGTGACATATTTAAATCAGACAAACACGCAGAGTAACAGTCGTTCTACATACATTTCGGAACTACTTGTACTTCTTTCCCCACAAGTTCTGCGAGTTCTCCATTCTTTTGCTGCGTATGTTAGGAGCATCTGCTTGATATTGTTTGGTAACATATGATTAATGCTCGTAAAGTGGAAAATACCTTTAAAAAGGATTATATTGTTATTACTGAAGCAGTTTTCATAGTGGACAGCCCTTATTGCTTCATATTGGTTTCTCAAGTAGATTCTATTATGAATGTAATTTGCATTTTTTCTTTCTTCCGATTGTGCATATTGTTTCTTGGTTTTCCTCTTGTGCAAAGCATTTTTTTTGATGTGTTTAGACTTTGAGAAACTTGTATATTGCTATGTTATCTTGGTATGATATGATATTAGGTCCTTGCTTTAGTTATTTAACAACCAGCTAATTGTCCATTTCATTTGGGATCACAGATAATTGGCATTCAACAGTGCCTTCATGGGAAAAGAAGTTTTGTGCTTCAGTCGGCTCAGTTCCATGGCGAAAGCTACTAGAAAGCAAGAAGTATATGTATCTTCATGACAATGTGGTAAACTGGGATGATTCTGCTGTCAAAGAGGCATTTGACAATGCGAAAACAAGGTTTTGGGCTGAGATCAATGGCCTTCCCTGCAACATATCTTTGCCTGATCCTGACATTTACATTGACGATGTAGATTGGAATTCAAGTGCTGACCCTGAACTTCTTTTGGACTTGGAAAGAGAAGCAATAGTCCCCAGCGGCGAAGGGAGAAATGAGGAGGTCGTGATTCTTGGTAGTTCTGTCCTCATGGATCAGTCATTTTCCTGTACTGGATGGGGGGATGCTGAAGCAGTAACACCAAAGCCTTATGATCTGAATCAGTCGTTTTCCCCTACTGGATGGGGAGACCTTGAACCAGAAATACCAACGCCTTCTGATCCAGTTTCTGCTGCCCAAGTTTGGGAGCCTAACCTGGGTGAAAATGTCGGAGTAGACTCTTGGGGACAGTATCATACCCCTGATGAGCATGCTAAAGAAGAGGACTGGCAAAACCGTCAGAATGATTCTCGTGGATGGAATCAGAGAGGTGGCTATGGTGGGAATAGGAATTGGGGAACGTGGGATGGGTATAACAGAAAGAGAGAAAACATGTCATGGTCTAAAATCCCTGCATATCAAGGGAATGAGTATCAGATGAATAGAGGAAGGAGAAACAATAGAGGAAGGAGAAGAGGAAATTTTGCTTACCAACAAGGTCCTTATGTGGAGAAGGTACCTACTTCTAGTGGATGGTGAATGAAGAAAAAGCAGCTAAGGATCAAAGACCTTAGACTGAAAGGACTCCCCTTGAAACTGCTAGGGGGGGTCAGTTTTGTGAAGGTAGCTTGAAGATCTAAGTTTTGTTGTCTGGTGAACTTGTAGTATATAATAGGCATATAAGAAGACAAGACATCATTTTCAGTTTTAATACATTAATAAGTGCTTTATGGTCTGTTCCTATTTGTAGTTTGGGAATTATCCATACCATAATGAGATGTTTATGTGTATATAAATAAAATGACATTTTTTAGTGTAGGTAAAAATGTTTGTTCTTTGTCATCTTGATGATCCATGCTCCTTTTATTTATTTAATTTCGGTAATTTCATGTGATCCATTCACATTGGTACTAGGAAAAGCTTTTGTATGAAAGTGTATTTAATGACTAGAGAAACACCACTTAAATCTTCTTGGGGGCAGAGAGAAACCATATTTCAGACTTCAGAAATTAAATGTACGTATTTTATTACTACACATTTTTTCACATGATTTTTTCCCCCTGTATTTATCTGTTGTGATACAGCAATTTCTTGTTGTTCATTCCCCTGTGACATAAACAAATGTATATTTTACCTATGTATTGGTTCAAGACTTAGTCTTTAAGCTATTTGATTTGAGAACATGCTTAACAAATTGATACAAGAAACAAGTTGAATAATATGAGCGTGCTGAATTTTTAGGTAGCATTTGATAGATAGGATTGAATGGGACAAAACAGAACAGAATTTGAGTTTTACTGTTTGGTATATTTTATAAATTGAACAGAACAAGATTTGTGATAATCAAAAGGTAACACATTTCAGTCCCACTAAAATGCATGGAATCAAAAAGAATAAAATAGAACATTTTGTTTCATTCTATTATGTCCACACATCAAACGGGATGGAGATCCTCCCCATTTCCTCCTTCATTTTCCTTCTCCATTACCATAATATTAGGGGTATAAATATGATAATGTGACAAAAGGTGGAGTCCATATATCTTCTATACATCCTAAAATTATAGTAATGAAAGGAAAAATAGAGAGGATCCCCACCCAAACAAACACTACCTGAGGGAGAGGATCGAAGTTTAATCCTAGAAAAAATAATTATCGGGAGAGTCTCTTAATAGTTATGAGACTTGCATGTTTGTTTCACACGTTTTTTTTTTGTATTTTTTTTTTGTAACCATGATATGGGTACGAAGTATCCACCACCGTTAGCGGTGACTAATCTTCATAGGGGAACATGTTGGACACACAAGATGGATTCTCCCCTCCTAACCAGGTTTTCTCCATACACAAGAGTCAGGGTTCGAACCCCTTATCACTTGCTTAAGGTGTTCAAGTCCCTTACCACTTAGGACCAACCACATGTTGGAACATGTTTGTTTTTGTATGTTAATTCGTGATTGGTTAATAAAAGACTGATTAACAGCATCCATATATAAATCAATCACAATTCACACCATGATAGGCTTTAAAACATGTTATGATACATGAATCATTTTATTTTTTAAGAAACTTTTTGATACAATTCTCCTATTTAGTCAGTGATATCAAAGCCACATACATAGGTTGATATTTAATTCTCCTTAGTTTGCAGTATATATGTAAATAAAGATCATATTTATTTTACTTATTGACAAAACTAATTAGAATTATTATTTAATATTTTTAATATATTTCTAACTTATAAGATAATGAATTAATTTTATTAATTGGTGTATATTTTTTTTATAAGGTGCAAAACGAAACAATGAGAATTTTAGTATGTTTTTGTTAGATTGCCTAGACACCTGTACGTTTTATTCTCAAAAGGTATGGCGCAGAGGTAGGTTGGGCAAATACATGCATTTTAGTATAGGTAATATCTTTGCTGCCATCAAAAATAGAAAGGCATTAATGTCCTTCCAAGGGGGTTCAATCAGATCAAAACACATTTATATTTCATAATCTTGGTCATGTCCATATAAGCTATTCGTCTTGACTAATTTTTTTTTTTTTGGTTACATGAAGGAAAAGAAAACAGAAACCAAGGGAGAAGCTAGGACGTGGGCATGCACCCCAGCTTGTCCTTTAGAAGCAACGTCTCCAACTCAGTGGTAGGGTGATCCCAGTGCATCCATCCAGAACCATGGCGAGCACCATACTTAGCCAAATAGTCAGCACAGCCATTAGCTTCTCTAAGCACATGAGATAACTGCACTTTCCACTCTCTCTTGATCAAAAAATCACTCTGCTCCAGAAGCAATGCATAGTGGTGGAAGGTGTGCGACGTGGGGTTGTCAAGGAGATGCACCACTTCAAGACAATCAGTCTCGCAAACTAAGGACCGGACACCAACATCCCAGGCCTTGGCCAAACCATGCTTAACTGCTAAAAGTTCAGCCCACAACGGATCACCAGGACCGCCATCACAACTAGAAAAACCGAAGAGCCAATCCCCTGAGCCATTTCTAGCAAGACCACCCGAGCCCATGGCTAGGGTGTGGTCAAGGCAGCTCCCATCAACATTCATCTTCACCATCTCTGGCAGAGGAGCTTGCCAGCGAATGAGGAGAGGGTTTCTGATCGAGCTCTTACCAGTAGCAAGGACTGAGACAAACTCATCATGCGAACTAAAGACATGTTGGATCACAGACCTAATGTTCCAAACATTATCACCCATTACCATGTTATTTCTCCAGCACCAGATCCACCAAAGGCCAGCTAAGAACAAGGTACCATTACTGCCCAAAGCCATCTGCTCCACCCAACCAGAGGCATCATGATTCGAGAAGAAATCAGAGTGCTGCAACACTCCCAGCCGAGACCAGACTTCACGCGAACGAGCAGTGGCGGAGGTAGTGAAAAAGGTCTTCTTCCATTCCTGAGCACCTGCTACAATTAGGGGAGGCTGCAAGACCCCTTCGATGGCGAAGAGCATTAGTAGGCAGAGATTGGTGCATGATGACACAAACAAGAAACTGAATCTTCGCAGGGATACTAAGTCTCCAGACCCACCTCCAATCTTGCTCAGCACTCTAATTTCGGGCTATGTTCAGGATCCAGTTATAACCAGATGAAGCTGAGTAGATACCATCTTTGTTATCTATCCAAATCCAACAATCTGGGGTAGTAGTAGAGGTTGACATGGGAGCCACCTTACTAACAATAATGTCCCTCACTCCAGGAGGGATAGGAGTTGCTAGTGAGTTCAGTTTCCAAGATCCACACTCCTAAACGTCCCGAAGGGATAGGTTACTGTCTGAAATATGGACGTAGTCAACCAACCCACACAAAGGACCTTCACCTGTCCAGTCCGTATACCATAAAGAAGAAGACCCTAAGGAAAGTCTCATCGCATAGCCATCCTTAAAAGTATCAATGGCCTTACTGATACCTCTCCATGTGACTGAACCATTCTTCTTTCTATCCATGCTCCAAACCGATCCACTATTAAGGTACTTGTGAGAAATAACCTGTACCCAAAGTTTATGATTCTCATGCAAAAGACTCCACACCAATTTACCCAAAAGAGCCAGGTTGTTCATCCTAGTATCACGCAGGTTGAGCCTACCCAACCTTCTAGGAGTGGTGAGGGTATCCCAATTGACAAGACTCCAGCCACGCCTTATGCCATCACTAGACCAGATAAATCTTCTAGTGACTGCATCAATTTGGGTGCAGATGCTCTTAGGAAGCAGGTGAGATTGCATGTTATAAACTGGAACCGCCGTAAGAACTGATTTCGCCAGACAAGCTCTACCCGCTTTGTTGAGTAACCGGCCTTTCCAAGCTGCCATACGGTTCTGGACTTTCTCCACCACTTCATGGTACACTTGCTTATTCACACGGCCTTGAACAAGGGGAAAACCCAAGTATTTTCCAAGGTCACTGACAATGGGGATTGAAGTTGCATGGGAGAGACACTCTCTCCTACGACGAGGAACTTTAGATGAGCACATAGCTTTGGACTTCTCAAAGTTCACCTTGAGACCAAAAGAAACACAAAACTTCCTAAGAGTCTTTGTTACCATCTCAACTTGTTAGGTGTTAGCCCGACAAAATAGTAAAATGTCTTCCGCAAAGAAGAGATGAGAAATGCTAGGACCCCCACGAGACACATGCACTGGTTTCCAAGTACCATTGGCCACTTTATTCTGAATATCCACCGCAAGTCTTTCCATGCAAAGAACAAATAGGTATGGTGAAAGTGGATCTCCTTGGCGGAGGCCCCTAGATGGCTTAAAGCTATCCAACTTCGCACCATTCCAAAGAAGGGAGAAGGAGGAGCTCCTAACACACCACATGATCAATTTAGCCACACTAGTGGGAAAGCCAAAATCATAGAGAGTTAATTCCAATAAGTCCCAATTAATTCTATCATATGCCTTCTCAAGGTCAATTTTAAAAGCAATGACACCATTTTTAGCTTTTGAATGGTGCATAAAGTGGACAATCTCCTGGGCCAAGATAGCATTATCAGTAGTCCCTCTCCCCGGAATAAAGTTTCTTTGAATAGGGCCAATTAACTCATCTAGGAAGGGGCGAATCCTTTGAACTAAGACTTTTGAAATGATCTTGTAGGCAACATTGCAAAGACTTATAGGGCGGAAGTTTTTCAGATTAACTGGTCTATCCACTTTAGGGATTAACACAATCAAAGTCTCAGCCAATCACTCATCAGAGGAACCAAACTGAAAGGCGTTCTTAACCAAGTTCCACATATCCTCACCAACAATTCCCCAATACTGCTTGAAGAAGACTGGCTGGAACCCATCTGGACCTGAGGCTTTATAGGACTTCATGCTAAATAAAGCGGACCTAACTTCCTCTTTAGTAACCATGACAGTGAGAGTATTTACCCCAAGATTACCGAGGGTAGGAAGAGGGAAATCCCGGAAAGAATTGGTCTCAGAGGTAGGATCCCTTGTGAACAGATTAGTAAAATAGGAGACACACTCTCCCTGTAAGACGGTAGGGTCCGTGCTCCACTCACCATTATCAAGGAACAAGCCATGAATTTTATTTCTTTTTCCTAGGACAATTGTTTGGGTGTGAAAAAATTTTGTGTTGCGATCACCCAATTTAACCCACTTTTCTCTTGATTTTTGGTACCAAAATATTTCTTCTTGTCTCAAAAGCTCATCATATTCTCTTTGCAACTCGTTTTCAAGCAGGACAAGGCTAAGGACATTTGTTGTTTCTAAGGTTCTCTGAATAGCACGCAACCGAGCTTCAATAGCTTTCTTTTCCTCTTTATTATGTTTCCAAATACATAGGTGTTAAAGACCAAAGCATCTTCTTTAACTTGATCAAGCCTATCTGGAACCATATTATTATTTTGTTTCCAAGCTGTTTGAACCACCCCTTTGAAGTCTTTATGAGTGATCCAAGCCGCCTGGAACCTAAAAGGACGGCCACTCCTCTCAGCCACAAAGCTATGGAACCGGACAAGCATTGGAGAGTGGTCAGAGTGACGACGATACAAATTCTCTACAAAGGCTTCAGGGAATCTATGTCTCCACTCATTATCCGAGAGAGCTCTATCCAATCTTTTAGACACTGGTTGAGACCCCACTGCTCTCCTAAACCAAGTAAATTTGCAACCTGTCGCACCCAGATCTATCAAACCACACTGCTCTAAAACTTCGGCAAACTTGGCTGCTCAGTTGATACCAAAATGACCCCCTCGAACCTCAGAGGGGAGCAAGATTTCATTGAAATCCCCAAGGAGGAGCCAGGGACCCTGAAGCTGGCTTCTAATGCGAATAATATAACTCCACAAGTTCTCTCTAACAGCTGGAATAGGACTAGCATAGATGGCAGTGTGATACCAAATTCTCTGTCTGAAGCCAACTGGGATTGTAACTGCTTGATGGAAAACATCAACAACTGAAACATTAAGCCAGCAGTTATTGTCCATCATAATCCAAATGCCTCCCGCATGGCCCTGGGCCTCGGAAGCACCACTCAACTGGTAACCCAGCCGAGACCAGAAAGAGGAAGCATTCTGAGAGGGACAATGAGTTTCTACTAAGATGACAATGGTAGGCTTGAATTTGCGGACCATTTCCTTAGTATGCCTCCTGCCAACAGGGTTAGCAGCACCACGTATATTCCAACAAAAAAGAGAGAAATCTTTGTAATCCATAAAACTAAAGATGAGAGAAGTAACAGGATTACCCAATTACATACCATCAGTATGCATGGCGGTATGTTTCACATATGTCCCTTCTAACGTACTCATGACACCCATAGGGGGGTTAATCGCTGTATATGAATTCCACATGGAATTGGTAGCTTGCATAGGTATTGCACCCTGCATGGTACTGTGTGGTCCTGGATCCAGGAGTTGGGGCCCGCTACTGTTAGGAGGTACGTTGACTCCTGCATGGGAGTGTGGTTGCGTGGAGCCTTCTATCCCCATCATTGAAGAAGACCCCTTTCCCATGGTAGTCATGTCCTCATTATCCTCGACAAACACAAAGTGGTTGTCATAAATCTTTTTGACATTCATTGCTGTTCTAATTCCATTACCCAAGTCATATGTGGTCACATGTTTCTGACCCAAAGTGCTGGACTGGATACGCCTAGGATGGAGCTTCAGGTGGTCACCCTTCTCAACAATGTGTTTTAGGCGTTGCTCACTATTAGTAGCCCAATTGGAGATCTCTGACCCACTTTTGTTTTTGTTTCCCAATGTTCCTTCCTTTCCCTTGATATTCGACGACCCAGTATTAGCACCAGGCCCATTATCTCTTCTTTGACGCTTTTTATAGGAGAAATTACCCTGGGTTGGACGTATCACTGATTTCGTGGGACCCCCTCTTTAATTTTCTGATTCTGGTCATCAACAATATTATTTAAAGCATTAAATATGTTCCCTGATCCTTGGCTAACAAATCCCATGTTTTTTGTGCCCATCATTGGCTTAGTTGGCCGTTTGTTACTTATGACATCAACCCACTCACCATGCAGAATCTCCTGGATTTGATCACTATCTGGATTAACCAGATTTTTCGGCTCTAACTTCTCAGCGTCAGTTGGATTATCGTTCACCTGCGTGTGTTGCTTTTTCTCACCGGAGGGGCTTGCCGCCACCTTCTCCGCCGGCTTCTTGATCGGACAGTCTTTTAAGAGATGGCCATAGCACCCACATTGAGAACAAATTAGATGAAGACCCTCATACTGGACCTTATACCATCTTCCTTCAATTCCCACCTTGCCCACAACAGGTTGATTCAAATTGATTTCAAGGCAAACACGGGCGAAGCGTCCTCTGGCCACCTTCAGGTTGTGGAGATCCACCTTAACTGGCTTCCCTATGGCAGAGGCTAGAGCCCACAAGATACTTTCATCATAGTAAGCAAGATTGAGACTCGGAATTCGAATCCACACCATGGTGGTATCAATGGTTGCTGTATTTGCATTAAAAGAGGCAGACCGTGTTCTAATAGAGAGGTAATGATCGAAAATTAGCCATGGCCCTCCGTTGATCACCTTGTTCCTATCCTCTTCACAGTCAAACTTGGCCATAAAGAAACCATTATCAATGTCCATTATTTCAAACCTGCCAGATAGCTTCCATGTAGTAAAGAGCTTCTGTTGCATGATTGGAAAACTAAGAGGTTTCCCCAGTCTTTTAATGATTAAAGCATCCTTCCAAGGAAGGCTTATATCTTCCAAGAACTTCTTGTCTACCTTCAGCATAGGGGCTAACCTGTTTCCATTCACCAATTTATGAGCAATAAGATCAATCTTCTCCCTGCGAGAGATTGTTTGTAGCCCTAGTACTTTGTCCCTGAAAGAGACACCATTAGTGAAAGTTGCTCCACCTACGGGCTTATTGGGCTCCTCCATGGTGGAGACGCCACCCTTATCCGGTGGTTCCTCCGGAATATCCATGTTCACAGTCGCCTGAAATTCAAAGGTTGTCGCACTTGCATTCTCGCTTTCCATCTCCAGCATCATGCTAATTTATTTGCTCAATGAACCTTCCATTAGTCTTTTGGGAGGTGAGATATTTTATATATATTTTTTAGTTCAACTTTTTTGGAGAGCACAAGAAGGGAATGGAATGAGCAAAATTTGTACTCACTCAATTTTATCTCTCCTCTAATATTGGGGAATTTGAAAGGGAGAGATGAATGGATTTAAAAAAATTTAGAGTAATGATAGTTGGACACATTTTTGGTGTCCAACATCGTATATATATACATATTTATACTTGTTTATTATTTTTTCTATCTCATCACATGTATTTAATACTTAAAAATAACACCAACTGAGGTTGGCGTGAGTGATTAAAGGCCTCTCGCCCCTTAACCAAGGTCTCGGGTTCGAGCCTTGGGTATGGAAAAAACCTCAGCTGGGAGGGATGCCACCCATCGAGGTGCCGAATAAACTCCCACAGGAGATTAGTCCTCGTCTTAGGTTGGCGGTGAGATACTCCTCGAAGTAGATCGAAAAAAAAAGTACTTAAAAACAACACACCACCATATGGTGTCTATACTTGATGCCCAAAAAATGTGTCATTTATCATTTCTCAAATTTTAAATAGCTAGACTAAAATATTCTTATTAATATTTTTGAAATCATCAAAACGGACTTTTGTTTTTACGTGCACTTCTAACCAGCCCGATCTTAATAAGCCCAATCCCAATCATGGTCTAGACTTGCTTGGATTCAAGTCGTGTTCGGGTCAAAATTTGACCCTATATATATATATATATATAGGTAACTCAAGTGAGATGAGTGATCTGGGCCATTAAACCATACATGGATGGTTAGGATTAGAAGTTTTTTTTTGATAAACAAAAAATATATATATGAAGCGGGTACAAGGGGTACCCAAACCCATATACATATGGAGGAGAAGGGAGAACTAGAGATATATATTAGTTGGTGGTCATGTGATCACTTAAAAAAGTCACATGACTTTGTGTTCTAATCTTGATCATTCACATGTGATCCAAAAGTCCAGATTTACTCCTCTCGTCTCTCATAATAACATACTTATATATACTAGACTTGTTTTCTTTTGTATTTTCTTATTTTTATAAGTATTTAATTGGTAAACACTTACAGTGCAAAGTTTTTTTTATATTGTTAACCAATCAGGAATTGATACATCATTGTGAATGGTTGATTATTATCCTAACCACCTTAAAGTCATCAATTCCATGATTTATGATTGGTTGTCAATGTAAAAATATTTACACTGACAGTACATACAAATTAAACTCTTTTTATAAATACAATAGAAAATAAAAAAAAAATTTGATAACCACACATGACATGACAATTGACATATGGCAAAATTTTCTCGCAGAAGGATTGCTTTTTTATTATTTATAGAAGATAGATATAGATTATAGATATACCTTTCTTTGTAGATTTATACATTTCAATTAATTTCAAATATTTTTAATTTTTTTTTATTTCTATAAATATAGTATAAAATCGAAAAAATATGGTAACGATATGTGACAAATGACAAATTTTTCTTGCATAAGGAATTACTTTTTATTATTTATAGATTATAGATTTCAATTAATTTTAATTATTTTTTGTTTTTTCTTATTTTTACAAATGCAATAGAAAATTAAAAAAATTTAGTAACGACAAGTGGCAATTGATACATGGCAAAATTTTCTTGTATAGGGGATTGCTTTGTATTATTTATATAGAATAGATAGATTTATAGATTATAGGTTTCAATTAATTTTAATTATTTTGTTTTTTTTTTTTTATTGTTATAAATACAATAGTAGTAGAAAATAAAAAATAAAAAAACAGTAACGACAACACTGACGCATAACAAATTTTCCTTTCAGGGGATTGTTTGTATTATTTACACATATGGATTATAGATATAATTTTTTTCACTGCTCCACCCGGTCCGCCTGTCGACCAGAGATGCTGTTGATTCTGGTGGGACCATTGAACTGCTGAAGCGGTTCAACCAGCAAAGAGCACAAAAATAACCGGTTGACCCAGTATAAAACTCTAACCGGCCGGTCCAATTCCAATGATTTTTTTAAATAAAAAAATTTAATTTAAAAAAAAAACAACAAAATACTTAGCTTATTCCATTCAGCTGAGAAAACAAAACACTAACACGATCCTTTCGCAGCCCTCACGCAGCTCAGTCCCTCACATAGTCACGCACGACGACGGCGCCCTTCCCTCACGACGACGGCGTGACGTCGACGGCTGGCGCTGCTCGGTTCCATCTTCCCTCGCACGGTGGCTTTTAGCACAGTGGTATAATAAGGTGACAGACTCTTCCATTCAGTTCATTCATTATTTGCCCTTCCCTTTGTTCTGTTCTCCACATTTTCAGCATTTTCAGTTAATGGGTCTTTCATTAGGGTCTGAAAGTTAGCTAATTGATATTTGAAATGTATCTTTCATTAGGGTTCAATCAGGGGTGTGGTCAATTTTTTCTCCTGGGGTTGGAATGATCTCAGTGTGCACATCTTGTGCTATAATTAGGGTTTCTATATTAACTTTAATTATGAATATGTGTTGCTTGCGATACTGGTATGAGACAAAAGATTGAGGAATCAATGAACTGGTCCATGATTATGCAGTAGTTTGGATTTGTGTTGTGTGCTTGTTTGGTTGTTGAACAATTTGGACTTGGTATTGGTAACTTGGATTGAATTTTTACTTATTGATTGATCCCTTTATATATATATATATATATATATATATATATATATATATAACCCGATTTAACCGCTTCCCTTTCCGGTTCTCCTGTTGGACCCCGTTTTTATAACATTGGGTATATGATTCAGTGTCGACGATAAAAATTGTCCCCCGAGAAACAGAGGCCAAAGTGAGTGTCACCGGCAACTTCGGAGTTAGTTGAAGTCCCTGTTCCTCCTTCTCTCTTAGGTTAGCTCTCTCTCCCCACCTCCCCCATACACACACACATTGTAAAATGTTGCCTTCACTACTTTTTTTCTCTATCTATTTATTTTGTGTTTAATTCAGTTCATTTTTAATTGTTTTTCTTTACATTTTCTGTCCAGTTTTTTTTTTTTTTTAATTGAGTGATGTATATATTTTGGTATTGAAAGAATTTTGGAAGGTGAGACCTAATGTTGAATAGCTGAAAATACTGCATTTTGATTTCACAGTAAAATATTCAAGGATTGTTTTTTTATTTTTGTTAATTAGTTATGATGGAAGTGGATGAGGAAAATAGCACATCAACTAGTGCTGCTGAATCCTCTATAGCAGCCTCTGATGCTCAAAATCTGGTTTCTTCTGTTAATACAACCCTGCCTCATCCAATACAACCTATTATTCCACCAGTTATTGTGCCTTCTGTTGTTCCTTCTATAGCTCCAATCCCTCCCCCTCCTGTTGTTCACACCCTTGCACCACTACCGGCTCGACCCCCACTCATTAGGCCACCTCCAACTGTGGTTCAAGATGGCGAGGTTGGATCGAGTGACTCTGATTCGGACAATGATGGTTCGGGTCACGGGATCAACAAGGGCACGGGGGAGTATGAAATATCTGAAGAGAGCAGGCTGGTGAGAGAGCGGCAGGAGAAAGCGATGCAGGATCTCATGATGAAGAGGCGCGCTGCTGCTCTTGCCGTTCCCACGAATGACATGGCTGTGCGAGCTCGCCTTCGCCGCCTTGGTGAACCAATAACTCTCTTTGGTGAAAGGGAGATGGAGAGAAGAGACAGGCTGAGAATGATTATGGCAAAGCTGGATGCTGAAGGTCAGCTAGAAAAGCTGATGAAGGCTCATGAAGATGAAGAGACTGCAGCTTCTGCTGTCAAAGATGAGGCTGAGGAGGAACTACAGTATCCCTTTTATACTGAAGGGCCAAAGTCTCTCCTGGATGTCAGAATTGATATTGCTAAATATTCTTTAGTTAGGGCGGCATTGCGGCTTCAGCGTGCCCAGAGAAGAAGAGATGATCCGGATGAAGATATGGATGCAGAGATGGATTGGGGCACTGAAGCAGGCTGCGAATTTGAGACTTGATTTCAGTGAAATTGGAGATGATCGACCACTTTCCGGTTGCTCCTTCTCACCAGATGGAAAATGGCTTGCTACCTGGTATGTGTATTATGAATTGTGCAGCTTAACTCTTTTCCTTCCCAACTTGACATTGAAACCATACTATTGATGTTGTTTTGCTTTTGTAGTTCTCTAACTGGAGCTGCCAAGTTGTGGAGCATGCCTAAAGTCACAAAAGTTTCTACCTTGAAGGGCCATGTGGAGCGTGCTACTGATGTTGCCTATTCTCCTGTGCACAACCATATAGCAACTGCCTCTGCTGATCGGGCTGCGAAGTATTGGAATGATCAAGGAACGCTCTTAAAGACTTTTGAGGGTCATCTTGACCGTCTAGCACGCATTGCCTTCCATCCATCAGGGAAGTACCTGGGAACTACTAGCTTTGACAAGACATGGAGATTATGGGACATCGAAACAGGAGAGGAGTTGCTTCTTCAAGAAGGTCACAGTAGGAGCGTGTATGGTTTAACTTTCCACCATGATGGATCGTTAGCTGCATCCTGTGGACTGGATTCTCTCGCCCGTGTTTGGGACCTCCGAACTGGGAGAAGTATTCTTGCATTGGAAGGTCATGTCAAGCCGGTGAGACATTAAAGCCTCTCTTCCCTCCTCCCTCCTTTCAAGGCCATAGTTTTACACACTCTCAAGTAACATTGTGTTTCATTTTCAGGTTCTTGGCATCAGTTTTTCACCTAATGGATATCATTTAGCCACGGGTGGTGAGGACAACACTTGTCGCATTTGGGATTTGAGGAAGAAGAAATCCTTATACACCATTCCTGCTCACTCTAATTTAATATCCCAAGTTAAATTTGAGCCACAAGAGGGGTACTTTTTGGTAACTGCCTCATATGACATGACAGCTAAGGTATACATTTTCCCTAAACAGCAATGCTTTGTCAAAATAGATGTTTAATATTAGTACTTTATTTTCTTTTCAGTATAGTTATTTATACATATGTTTTAACACCAGGTTTGGTCAGCCCGTGATTTTAAGCCTGTGAAGACACTATCTGGGCATGAAGCAAAAGTTACTTCTGTGGATGTTCTTGGAGGTATGTTTTCTATCTTAGGAAGGAATTATACATCCATATGGCTCTGATTTACATACTCTTTTCTCTTTTCTTTTTGTGTTACTCATTATTTGGTTCATGTGTCATTGCACCTACGTCCTGTCCACAAATCATAGATGATGAATTAAAATGGGATGAGTAGTTGTTTTGAAATATGCCTGATTGTATCTCTATAGTTTGCAATAGATTATAAAAGAAAATATGTGTAGCAATGAGTTTTTTTAATTTTGTTGGGGAAAGATGAGTTGTCAATTTAAACCAACTCGGTAGATTGCACACATGGAAAGTGCAAAGGAACTCTTAAAATGATCACTTTTTGTTATCTGTTTTTTAGATTTTTCTTCGGCATTGATTTCCTTTCCTCTTCCAACAATGACTAATGTGTCATTGTAAAATTGAAAGGAAAGAGAAGGAAGAAGGATGATTTTTCATTTCATGAGATGATCTTCTCATCTGGCATTTCTTGTTTGGTAATGTAGAGTTGCAAGCTTGAGAATAAGATGTTTTTTAAACATTATCATATCCAAAGAACAGAGCCAAGAAAATATGTTCCAATCTTGAAGTATCTATGTAGTGTAGAAAGTAGAAACTGTTATTGGTCTTTCTTTTCCAAAAGACCATATATGGTGTCTTTTATGTTGAATACCAAGCTTCCTGTACGGCAGTTTAAGGTATTCAACAATCCAGCAACATATTACCTGTCAATTACTTAGCATTTTAGGTTATTGTAAATATTATTTTTGCCTCCTGAGTCCATCTTTGTTTATTTTGGCTTTGTCTTCGTTATTGGTTGCAGATGGGAGTTATATTGCTACTGTCTCCCATGATCGCACCATAAAGCTCTGGTCCAGTAGTGTGACTAGTGAACAAGCAGCTATGGATGTTGATTAGGCTAATTATGATGGAATACATTTTTTGACTGTGGGAATCAGATTAATCATTGCCGTAACAAACACAAGCTTACCTTGATTATGTAGGATGGGTTTTATATGTAGTGAAGATGATGTTATTTTTCTGTTGTATCGAGTTCCCTAACTAAATGCACAATTGAGTGACTTGGCAGTTGAGAAAGAAATGAATTATTTTAATGATCTTTGTTTCTCACTTGATGTAGCGTGAGAACAAATTTACCAAATAGATTTTTTTCTCTAATTTATTTTAATTTATCCTTTCTTTTTAAAAACAGCTTTTAGGTATCATTTTTAAACTACTTTCCGAAAACTAAAAAAAAAAAAACTAGAACAGAGTCAACAAACCCATAATATAATGATTTGATTCATATATCCTTCCTTATTTAGTTAGTATAAAAGTCAACTCCAAGTCCTTTTTAGGCCTCGTGGCGGATTCCAACTTAGAACTCACGTATTATGGTTACTGTCTCTGTCTATTGGACTTGCTTGGACCTTACTAGGGCTTATGACGATCAAAGACCTCAGTTTAGAACAGTGCTCAACCCATTAAAAATTATTTAAGATTATAAGACATGCTTTAGGATATCTTCCTAAGACATGTTTAGAAACATCCTAAGCTGGTCGATCTAAAAGACAACTACTGGAAAGAACTCTGTAATTCTCATCATAAAATTCTCATTAACCTCTTCAAGGATCGGGAGTACTATCCTTAAGTGTGGTTAGGAATTCTCAACACCACTTGTCCTCGTGTAACAAAGCACCACAGCAGAGGGCCAGGAACACCTGATATATTGTAACGGTGAGATACCAATATATGGATGTATTATGAGGACTACATGCCCAAACACAGAGCAACAGATACAGACAAATATACATATTCAACATATAGAATTCTCACAAATAAATCATACCAATCAACAATTCGTTGTCGTTTTTGAAAACATTGAAATAGACAACTATAAACACGAGAAGGGGGGTTGAATTGTGTTTATTAGAATTTAAAGTAGAGTTAAAAACTTTTTGCATGCAGAAGCTAAGCACAGACGGGTGTAAAAAGATACACAGACAGGTCACCTGTCTATTGTAGTTTTCTCAGAAAAACAACACACGTAGAGATAAGAAAAACAGTCTTGACAGAAACAGTTTTAACCCCTTTGTTAGAAAGCAGATGATATATATAATCAGAGTAACTAAAGAGATTAAGGGAAGACAGATTAACACAGAGATTTATCCTGGTTCACTCTTTAACACAAAGAGCTACGTCCAGTCCTTGGCAGCACCAAGATTTATCCACTATAACTGATCAGGTTACAGACTCCAAGTATTGTTTGCACACCTAGCCTCTTCAGGCTCCAACACAAGTATTCTTTGCACACCTAGCCTCTTCAGGCTCCAACACAAGTATTCTTTACACACCTAGCTTCTTCAGGCTCACTCAGATTTGTTTGAGAGTTTTGTTTGTAATAAATACACTTACAGACCTTTCACTAACACTCAGAGAGTGGTTTAAATATAAGGCTTTAGGAAAGTCTGCGTAATAACTTCAAATGATTGAAGAATACAGAATGAATAAATGAACAGAGTAAGGGCTCTTTAATGCTTTGTAAAACTCTGATGATGTTCATCTTCAATGACTTCTGTATTTATAGCCTTCAAACATTTAATATCCGTTAGAGACATTCCTTGCAACTATGGCTTCAGGCAGAGCTTCATTAAATGCAATATAGTCGTTCTGGGCAGCCATTAATGCAATGAAGACGTTGGTTGTACTCTAACATGAGGGATAATAGCTTTATACATCGTGTAGACGCCAACTCAGAGTTGTGCAGAGTGCTTTTGTACTTTTGTAGAGTACATTTCCCTTTCTGTGTAATGACTGAAAGTACTAGGGAATAAAGCATATTGGAAATGTTCTTTAACTGGAAGTTTATCTCTGACTTCCTAGTTTGCTTGAGAGAGAGCACTTCTGAGTTTCTTGATAAGCGTGAGAGAGTTCTCAGAGTATTCTTCATGAGGGGACAGCTTGCAAAAGCTTCCTGTACTTCGAGTTCTTTTAACGAAGAACCTTAGACAAGTTGAAGAGTAGAGACAGGTTGTAAAATCAGTTTGCACATAGTCAACAATCCTAGTCAGCAGACAGGTTGACTTCTTGGCTAATACAGACAGGTGAGACTTAGGTAGACAGACAGGTGAGTTTTGTAATCTTCTGATCTGTACACTAAGCAGACAGGTTAGCAACCACAAAATAGGTTAATTAAATCATTACCCAATGTTTAGTTTTCATCAAAACTTAGGGAAATGCACACAGACATTTTAGAGACTTAACAATCTCCCCCTTTTTGATGATGACAAACATTCAGATGATTTAATGAACCTTTGAAAATATCAGAGTACAGAAGTACAGACAGTAGACAAGTTGATATTTTCTATATGTGCAGACAGATGCATTAGTGTTCAATAAAGAGCATCAGAGTAATATGCAGCAGGTTTAAGTTCATAGTATCAGAGTATATCAGAGAACGAACACTTAGCATAACACTTAGCATATATTGTTTACATTTAAACATTAAATATCTTAACATTTTTCTCCCCCTTTTGTCAGCAACAAAAAGAGTAAACATATAACAGTGGAGAGAAAAAGAGACAATAAAGAAGATGATAAAGCAAAAATGATTTGTATTCATCATAAGCATTTCGATTACAGGGCAGTTCCTACAACTACTTATCTAGGCTGATTAAAAAGAAGATACAGGGAGTCAACTTTCTGTTTTAACAGCAGCCTAGCATGCCTCTCTGCATCCAATTGTCTTCTGACTTCTTCTAGCTCAGTCTTAAGGAGATTGAAGCTCACTGAATCCACCATTTGAGAGGAGGAGACTTCTGCAGACAAGCTGGTTGAAGCAGCAGACAGGGATGGATACCAGGGTAAGGCTAAAACTGGGGGTGCCTTAGGTACAGAGAAGGGTGAGGAGACACGGGGAAAGAAAAGTTGATGAATGGTTCTGAAATAAAATAAAGGAAGAAAAACTATTTTAAACAGAGGGGTGATTTTGACTATGTCAAAATCAGGAGAGGGAAAGACATAAGAGAGTCTTTCACAAAGAGACAGTCGAGTGACTCTTATTGGAGTAGGAGGGGGAAGAGGTTGTTGGGCTAAGACAGATGGAGGTAGGGGTAGGAGAGAGTCTATGTGGGAAAAGAACGAATTAGACCCTGTGATTAAAAGAAAGAAAAATCTAGACCTAGAGGGTAACATTACAACAGAGGTAGGATAGTTAGATCCTTCCAATGTTCTAATGAACAACACAATAGGGGGATAAAAGAAGATCTCCCTACATGGGTTCAGAATGTGAGGTGGTGGAGGAGGGATGACAGATAAGTGAGATATACTTGCAGTCATCAGAGATTGCAAATCACTCACAAACAGTCTAGATGATATGCCAGATTGTTCTCTGGGAGTTGAGTCCCTGTGAACAACTGTGTATTGACATAAATCAGACAAGACATCAAAAGATGGTGGAGAGGGGTGAGAGGAGACAGGTGAGTGAAAAGGGGAGGCAACAGATAAGGGGTTGACACAGAGAGCAGAGGGGGAAGAGACAGCAGAATCTGGAATACCTTGATGAAGGGGAGAGGATGGTGCAGAAGGGAAGGTGAAGAGTGGTTCTTCAAAAAGCCTTGCTTTCTTCCTTGAAGGAGACAGAGAAGCTTCTTCAAGATGACCAACTGTCTGTGTTCCAGCAGACAGGTCAGTGGAGGGTGCAGAAGCAGTAGCAGCAGCAGGCTCTTCTGCAGGGACAGCTTCCCTTTCAGCAGCAGCCACAACAGGCATAGGGTAGCCTGACCTTCTTTTTCTGGGAATGAAACCCAGATCAAGAGATTTGATCTCCCTAGGCTCTTCTGCAGGTGGAGAAGTCTGCTCCCCCTGAGCAGGTGCTTCCTCTTTACTAGGCACAGACTCCACTTGTCTGTCCTTGGCAAAGGTCTTCACCAGTCTTCTTCTCTTGGTGGGTTGTGTAGAAACCACACCTAATTTTCCAGCCTCACTGGTCTTCCTCTTGGGAGAGGGCTTCTTCAGCTTGAATCTGAGAGGCTCTACTGTCTCAGCAGATCCTTCAGAAGCTGTGGGTTCCTCAGGCCTTTGATCCTGTCTGGCAACCTTTCCAGCGGCTTTCCAAATCCTTTCAGAGATAGGATACTCTGATTCACCAGTGGAATCAGCAGGCTCCTCTGCTATTTCCTTCAGTTTCTGCTCAACAGCAGGCTTCTTCTTCTTCTTCTTCTCTTCTTCTTCATCCTCCAGAGGGATTCCTTCAATCCCCATCATAGACAAGACCTTTTTGTCTATGGGCAGAGCCATGTCCACAAAGTGGACATCAGTTGGAACAAATATCTTGTTCCTAAAAACCCTTGTCAGCAACATTCCATAAGGGTAGGTAGGCATATTTGTCCTTCTGATCAGAGACTCAAGATACATGTAGATGAGGTCATTGATGTCTATCTTGATTTTGTGAATCAAGTGGTACAGAGCAAATCTGTCCAACTTGGTCACATTATCTCTTGACCCTCTTCTAGGCATCACACACTCCAGAAGCAGCTTGTGCAAGAACCTGCACTTGGGCACCATGCAGACAGGCTTCTTGTTCTCAGGGTTGGGAACACCATAAACAGCAATATTGATATTTTCAGTTCCTTCCTGATCTTCCCAGTCAGGTCTGAAGGCAGTTCCAATCCTTGGACATCTGGTTGCCAGTTCCAGAGAGCTTATAGGGAACAGAAGAGTTACATCAGCTGACATTTGAGCCTTGAAGCTCTTGGTTCCATCAACCACATTGGTGATGACCACAGCATTCCTCCAGAAATCTCTGACAAGCTTGGGATGGACCAGCTCCTTAATATCAAAGAAGGCTGTCCACTTAGAGTATTCCAACTCCTCAGTGACATCCATTCCCCATTTCTTCATCTGTTGAAGATCAACAGTCTTTCCAGGTAGAATCTTCTCTACATAAGTTAGTCTCATCTCGTATTTCTCAGCAATCTCTTTTGGAGACAGGCGTTTTGAAGATGCCATTTTTCAGAAAAGAGAGAAAGTGAAAGTTTTGGAAGGGAGAAAGGTTTGAACGAGAGGAAGACGAAGACGAAAAGACTTAGGGCTTTTTGAGAAGGATAAAGTTTGAAACTTGAAGATTTGCCTTTTAAAGAAGTGAAAGCAGGAGAGAGAAAAAAGACATTTTTAATTAAGAAGGGCACAATTTGTGTGGGGAACTGTAGCGCCCACTTAGACATAATGAAAACATGGTTTCGAGGTAGAAACTGCCGTGTTCATGATTAGCTTCAGATTAACAAATGGTATTTAAATAAGTGAATAAATAATAACCATTTTAATAAAACTGTTGGGTTTCAGCATAGTGACTCAGCAGAGTCAGACAGGTGATCACAGACAGTTTTAAAGACTCAGACATGTCATTCAACAATACAATGCATGTTTAAATTATCTCTAATAGATAAAAATCTTTCTTCTGCTAAGGGCTTAGTGAAGATATCAGCCCATTGATTTTCAGTTTTAACAAACTTAATATCAAAAATACCTTTCTGAACATAATCTCTAATGAAGTGATGTTTGATTTCTATATGCTTAGCCTTAGAATGCTGAATTGGATTTTTAGTTAAGCAGATAGCACTAGAATTATCACACCATACAGATATATTATGCTCAAAAATAGAATAATCCTCAAGTTGATGTTTTACTCATAGAAGCTGAGAGCAACAACTAGCAGCTGAGATATATTCTGCTTCAGCTGTAGATAGAGCTATAGTTGTCTGTCTTTTGCTTGACCAAGAGACCAAGTTTGCTCCAATGAAGTGGCATCCTCCACTGGTGCTCTTTCTTTCTATTCTGTCTCCAGCAAAGTCAGCATCACAGAATCCCACTAATCTGTATTCATTAGTTCTTAAATACAGCAAACCAAGATTAGTAGTACCAAGCAAATATCTAAATATTCTCTTAACAGCTTTAAGATGAGATTCTCTTGGGTCAGATTGAAATCTAGCACACATACAGACACTAAACTGAATATCAGGTCTGCTTGAAGTTAAGTACAGCGAAGATCCAATCATACCTCTGTAGACAGTTTGGTCTACCTTTTTACCTTCATCATCTTTACTGAGTTTTGCATTAGTTTCCATGGGAGTTTTCATAAGTTTAGCATTTTCCATTTTGTATTTCTTGAGCATTTCCTTGATATACTTTTGTTGATGGATGTAGATTCCATCACTTGTCTGTTTGATTTGTAAACCAAGGAAGAACTTCAATTCTCCCATCATGCTCATCTCAAATTCTGCTTGCATCATCTTTGAAAAATCCTTGCACAGCTTTTCATTAGTTGCTCCAAAAATAATATCATCAACATATATTTGGACTACAACGAAATTTTCTTTATAGCTTTTCTTAAACAGAGTAGTATCTACTTGACCTCTTGTAAAGCCGTTATGCATGAGAAAAGAGCTTAGTCTATCATACCATTCCCTAGGTGCTTGCTTTAAACCATATAATACCCTTTTAAGTTTAAAAACATGATCTGGTTTATCAGTATCTTCAAAACCAGGGGGTTGTTTAACATAAACTTCTTCTTCAATTATTCCATTGAGAAAAGCACTTTTCACATCCATTTGAAAAAGAGTGATTTGGTGTTGTGCAGCATATGACATTAGTATGCGAATAGCTTCTATTCTAGCTACAGGTGCAAATGTTTCAGTATAGTCAATACCTTCTTGTTGGTTATAGCCTTGAGCTACTAACCTTGCCTTGTTTCTGACAACTTTGCCATCTTCATCTAACTTGTTTCTGAAGACCCATCTTGTTCCAATGACAGACTTGTTTTTGGGCTTGGAGACAAGTGTCCAGACATCATTTCTGATGAACTGGTTGAGTTCTTCTTGCATAGCAAGAATCCAGCTTTCATCATCAAGAGCTTCTTCAATGTGCCTTGGCTCTATTTCTGACAAAAAGGCCACATTGCTTGATTCTCTTAAGGTAGATCTGGTTCTTACTCCTTCTGAGTGATGACCAATGATAAGATCCTTAGGATGATGAGTTTTGAATTTCCAGTCTCTTTCAAGAGGACCTTGACTTGTCTGTGTCTGTTGACTTGTCTGTTCCACTGGTCTGTCTGGTTCTGCTTCAGGTTCTGGCTTGGTTAAGTCAGGTTGTTGATCTTCTGACTTGTTTATATCAAGACCTGCAAGATCATCTTCTAGATCTGACAATTCCTTATCAGTCTTTAAGTTATCATTAAATTTGACATGAACAGATTCTTCAATAACAGATGTTCTAGAATTGTAAATTCTAAAAGCTTTAGACATTTCAGAGTATCCCAAAAAGATACCTTTGTCTGTCTTAGAGTCAAATTTTCCAAGTTGATCCTTGGTATTTAATATGTAGCATTCACAACCAAATGCATGAAAGTAAGAGATGTTGGGGCTTTTTCCTTTCCACAGTTCATAGGGAGTCTTCTTTAGAAAAGGCCTAATGAGTATTCTGTTTTGTACATAACACGCTGTGTTTACTGCTTCTGCCCAGAAGTACTTAGGGAGATTATTCTCATTGAGCATAGATCTAGCCATCTCTTGCAGAGATCTGTTCTTTCTCTCAACCACTCCATTTTGTTGAGGAGTTCTAGGTGCAGAGAAATTGTGAGAGATCCCATTCTCCTCACAGAACTGACTAAACTGCTCATTTTCAAATTCTCCCCCATGGTCACTTCTTAGAGTAGAAATGCAGAAACCCTGCTCATTTTGTACTCTTTTACAGAATACTGAGAAAGCCTTAAAAGACTCATCCTTGTGGGTTAAGAAGAGTACCCATGTAAATCTAGAATAGTCATCAACTATGACAAATCCATATTTCCTTCCACCCAAGCTAGCAACACTAACTGGTCCAAACAGATCCATGTGTAACAACTGAAGAGGTCTAGAGGTTGATATTTGGTTTTTAGATTTGAAACTTGATTTTATCTGTTTACCTCTCTGACATGCATCACACAAAATATCTTTCTTAAAACTAATATCTGGCAATCCTCTCACAAGGTTATCCCTTTTTAGTTTTGAAATTAATTTCATACTAGCATGTCCTAGTTTCTTATGCCACAACCATCTTTCATCCTCTTTAGACATCAGACATGTTACACTTTGATCTGAGAGATCAGTCAGTTCAATCTTATACAGATTTTGTTGCCTTTTCGCTGAAAAGAGGGTTTTGCCACTAAGATCTTTAACTATACAGAAATCTTTGGTAAAGGAGACATCAAATCCACTGTCACATAATTGACTTATGCTAAGCAAATTGTGTTTTAATCCTTTAACCATAAGAACATTTGATATAGAGGGAAGAGGAGGTTTACCACCAATAGTACCAATTCCTATGACCTTCCCTTTCTGATTTCCACCAAATGCCACATGTCCTCCTTTCTTAAGTTGGAGGTCTAGGAACATAGACCTTTCTCCTGTCATGTGTCGCGAGCAGCCACTGTCCAGGTACCAGCAGTGGTGTTTTCTTTGTGCTGTTGAGGACATCTGCAACAGAGATTATTTGATCTTTAGGTACCCATAGTTTTCTGGGTCCTTTTCTGTTAGTTCTAGGAGTCTGTGAAGACTTCCTTCTTTTCTTATGGAGACACTTAGACATAACATGTCCAGTCTTTCCACAGAAATTACAGACAGGTATGGATTTAATAGAAGTAGATGTAGCAGACATTTTAGAGTGCTTAGTTGATACTTTATGATGTATCTGATGGACATATCCTATACCTTCTTTGTTAAGGGAGTGCCTCTGACAGCCAAGCAGCTTTGTCAGATTATCTCTACCATTAACAAATTTGGCAAGATCAGAAGTGAGCTCTTCCACTTTCTGTTGAAGTTTTTCAACTTCTTCAGACTATGATGTATCACTAGAGATCTTAGCTTCATTAGACTTTTCAGTCTTCAGCTCACTGTTCTCCTTGGCAAATTTCTCACACTCTAGAGATTTCTGTTTATGCTCACTGAGGAGCTTAACATGATCTCTCTTGAGAGATTTGAAAGCCTTAGACAAACAGTTGGATTCCTCCAACAATTCTTCATAGGCATCAAGTAATTCCTCATAATCAGAATTTACCTCATTATCTGAATCAGAGTCAGTGTTAGCCATTAGACAGAGATTTGCTTCTTCCTCTGTCTCCTCATCAGTAGATGTTGACTCTAGATCTTCCCAAGTGGCCATCATTCCTTTCTTCTTCTTTTTGAAGAACTTCTTAAATGGGGCTTTCTTGAGTTGAGGACATTCTGCTTTGATGTGTCCTGGTTTCTTGCACTCATAGCAGACAATTGAGTTTTTGTCTGTTGAGGTGGAATCCTTGAAATTCTTGTCCTTGTTGAATCTTCTGAATGGCTTATCCCTTCTGAACTTCTTTTTCTGTAGGAGAAGCTTTATCTTTCTGGTTAGGAGAGATAGTTCTTCATCACTTTCAGAATCCTCAGATTCAGACAGGTCAGCATCACTGGATGACTCGTCTGCCTTTAAAGCTTTAGAGGCTTTGGAAGACTTTTGATCAGCCTTCAAAGCAATTGACTTGCCCTTCTTTGTTGAGATTTCATCTCCAAGTTCTTGCTCATGAACAGTAAGTGTTCCAAGGAGTTCATCCATAGTCAAGGTGGTAAGATCTTTGGCTTGAGAGATAGCAGTTACCAGAGGTCTCCACTGCTTAGGTAGACTCCTAAGTATCTTTCCAACCTTCTCAGCATTGGAGTAAACTTTGCCAAGAGACTTTAGACCATTGATGATAGTTTGAAATCTCTCAATCATTTGAGCAACAGATTCTCCTTCTTCCATGAGAAATAGTTCATACTTTCTGACAAGTATGGCAATTTTTGATTCTTTGACCTTGGCGGTTCCTTCATGTGTGACAGCTAAGGTGTCCCATATTTCTTTGGCAGAGTCACAGGCACAGACCTTCTCAAACTCATCAGGACTGAGCGCACAAATAATGTTGTATCTGGCTTTGTGATTCAGCTCCCATTTTGCCTTTTCTGTAGGGGTCCACTGAGCTTTTGGTTTGTCAGTGTTGTCATCATTTTTAGGGATGAAAGGACCATCTGTGATGACATCCCAGAGATCAGAGTTTGTAGATAGAATGAACCATTGAAATCTATCTTTCCAATAGTTGTAGTTTTCTCCATTGAAGAATGGAGGTCTGGTTAAGGAGGCTCCTTCGGTCTGGTTACTTCCACTAGCTCCAGCAGTCATGTCTATTCTTCAGGATCTTTTACCTCAACACTGTTAGATGCTCAACCCAGAGGCTGAGCTCTGATACCAACTGAAATAGACAACTATAAACACGAGAAGGGGGGTTGAATTGTGTTTATTAGAATTTAAAGTAGAGTTAAAAACTTTTTGCATGCAGAAGCTAAGCACAGACGGGTGTAAAAAGATACACAGACAGGTCACCTGTCTGTTGTAGTTTTCTCAGAAAAACAACACACGTAGAGATAAGAAAAACAGTCTTGACAGAAACAGTTTTAACCCCTTTGTTAGAAAGCAGATGATATATATAATCAGAGTAACTAAAGAGATTAAGGGAAGAGAGATTAACACAGAGATTTATCCTGGTTCACTCTTTAACACAAAGAGCTACGTCCAGTCCTTGGCAGCACCAAGATTTATCCACTATAACTGATCAGGTTACAGACTCCAAGTATTGTTTGCACACCTAGCCTCTTCAGGCTCCAACACAAGTATTCTTTGCACACCTAGCCTCTTCAGGCTCACTCAGATTTGTTTGAGAGTTTTGTTTGTAATAAATACACTTACAGACCTTTCACTAACACTCAGAGAGTGGTTTAAATATAAGGCTTTAGGAAAGTCTGCGTAATAACTTCAAATGATTGAAGAATACAGAATGAATAAATGAACAGAGTAAGGGCTCTTTAATGCTTTGTAAAACTCTGATGATGTTCATCTTCAATGACTTCTGTATTTATAGCCTTCAAACATTTAATATCCGTTAGAGACATTCCTTGCAACTATGGCTTCAGGCAGAGCTTCATTAAATGCAATATAGTCGTTCTGGGCAGCCATTAATGCAATGAAGACGTTGGTTGTACTCTAACATGAGGGATAATAGCTTTATACATCGTGTAGACGCCAACTCAGAGTTGTGCAGAGTGCTTTTGTACTTTTGCAGAGTACATTTCCCTTTCTGTGTAATGACTGAAAGTACTAGGGAATAAAGCATATTGGAAATGTTCTTTAACTGGAAGTTTATCTCTGACTTCCTAGTTTGCTTGAGAGAGAGCACTTCTGAGTTTCTTGATAAGCGTGAGAGAGTTCTCAGAGTATTCTTCATGAGGGGACAGCTTGCAAAAGCTTCCTGTACTTCGAGTTCTTTTAACGAAGAACCTTAGACAAGTTGAAGAGTAGAGACAGGTTGCAAAATCAGTTTGCACATAGTCAACAATCCTAGTCAGCAGACAGGTTGACTTCTTGGCTAATACAGACAGGTGAGACTTAGGTAGACAGACAGGTGAGTTTTGTAATCTTCTGATCTGTACACTAAGTAGATAGGTTAGCAACCACAAAATAGGTTAATTAAATCATTACCCAATGTTTAGTTTTCATCAAAACTTAGGGAAATGCACACAGACATTTTAGAGACTTAACAAACATGGCACTTCTATATTTCATCATTCTATCCTAGTCTCCGGAGATCCCAACACCATGCAATTTTTGAAAAACAGTGAGCTGATCAGGCTCAATTGCCACACAGGCTCAAATTGCCACAAAGGCACACCGTCTCGAATACCTCGTGCACCAAGATATCCGGAATAACACCGTCTCGAATACCCTGTATGTCTACCAAGATATTCGAGACCCAAGATTCTATTTTATCATCAATCCAATCACCATTCACGCTTTTTCCTTTTTTTTATCAAGGAATAGATCGCTTTTCTTGTATGACTTAGATATCTCGTATTTCTCAAAAAAGTGATTTGATTGATGGGATACTTAAGAGATCGATGAGATTCCAATATTTCTTCTAAGAATGTATTGATTTGACCCCACAAGTGGGATCACCACTCTATAGCATGTTGCCGCCAGAAACAGAACCCTATATTTCTTCTAGAGAATCTCCTAATTGTTCTAGAGCAAGTAGAAAGAGATTCTTTAATCAGAAAGAATTCATTTTAGATGTAGGATACCTACCTAGAAATTTTCGCAACTCAATCATGTATGATGGAATCATCAAAGATTTGACCTTTTCGAACTCTATCTATAACTCATTATAAGCTCGAGAAACAAAGAGAAGATGTATATAAACGAGATATCCAGCAACAAGGAAAATAAAATCAATTCTTCCAAGAGCATAATTATAGCAAAAATTGGCAATACACCATTTTCATTGTATAAATCATTTCTAATTTCAACCGGGGGAGAAAATCTTAACCTGTATAACATCGCCTCTCTCAATGTGTATAAAAAAAAATACAATAGCCCACTATTTTCCACTACAACCGCAGCCAATGTGGCAAAGGTCTCTAAAAATGGTAGGGGAGAAAGAGATAAAGAGATATGAGAGGATTTAATAAAAGAAAAAAAAAATCATCAACATGCTAGCAAAATCTGCTCTATATGATGATCTCTACACTAAGCCTAAAATCTAAACCTGAAATTTACACAAGCGCTTGGGTAATATGATCGGGAAAAACCTCATGTATCCAAAAAACTGGAATGCTCATCATGACAGCAAGAAGTGCTTCTATCGTTCTCATGTTTAACTTTCTTTTCCCCACAATTCAAGTATCAGACCTATCTTGAAAATAATTTCCAGTAATGCCAAGGAGTCAGTTAGAAACTAAGATGTAATGAGGTCAGAGTGATCAAGGCTTGGCGGAGATAACGGTGGGATTGCAGAGGGGAGTGAGCCATCTATAACTTCCAAGATTCTTCTTGCAGTTGCTTGGGATACTCCACCAGCATCAATTTTTCTAGAAGTAATCTTTCCTGATCTGGTATTCCTAGTTGAATTGCTACTCTCAACAGATTTCAAAAAATTGTCTTTTGATAATGTTGTTTCTGCAGCTTTTGCAATCACAGAGCCAAAAACACCAGATTCCTTCAAGCTTTGAATAATAACCTGAGAACATATTTTTTTAGGATGAGTTTAGAGTGTTTTCTTATAACTATGCAGACGAAAACTATATAAATTGCTTGGAGAGAAACCAGAAAGCAAATTCCAGGCAACAGAAATTACCATGGGAGCATAAATGCGGGTCAAGATGCCTTTCCTCATAAGTTTCATGTTTAGTGCTTTATCAGTCCACACAATGCGTTCACGATACCTAAATGAAAAGAAAAAGTCCATTTAAGAAGCAAAATAAAGTAGGATTTGAAGCCAAAGAAGACAAAGAGAGCTACTTCTATGTTAAAAACTGTAAAACAAATTTGATAGAGTAATCATGCTTAATTAAGAGCCAAATAAATGTTAAACCGTATATAATTTGTGTTATCTAGAATTTTCTGAATATCAACTTTTTCATAATGTCACAAAACAAATTATGTTTCGGCATATAGTATTGTCTCCACCAAAGTATGCAATATTATTTTCTATTTATATTTATATTGTATAATATAATATCTGTTCAAGTGTGACACCTAGTTCCAACATAATCTCCCTCCCTACCCTCTCTCTCGGTCTCCCTCTTTCCCTCTCCCTCTTCACATGAATCTGCCAATGAATCATCCAGGAAAAGTCAGAGCTCCAAGGGATTTACAATTCATTCCCCCATGCAGTGCACAATCAAAACTACAGCCATGAAAGAATGCAAGGAAATTTGTTCAGCAGGCTTAGTTGCTGTATTGTGAAAACAACACTATGCACTATTGGCATATATTTACCAAATAGTTGAACAGCTTATTCCACACCCCTTCCCCCACAAGATAAGAAGTTCAATGGTTTTTAGTAAAAAGATAAGTAATTGATTTCATACTACTTGACTTACCATTGACGCATTTCTTCCTCAGTTGCAGTTGAAGCAATTATGAATGCCTACATCAGATGTAGAATAGAACCATCAGACTAAATATATATATATAAATGGATACAATCCAAAAATCCCCCTCCCCATTCTTGAAAATGCAAACATGCACCACATCACAGCCCAACATGCTACAAAGTAAATAACAAAAACAAACTTAATGTAAAATCACCATCTTTAGGCTAGTCACCAAAAAAATAAAAAGAGGAAAGGGTGTTTGAGAATAACTAGTAAACAAGAAAATAACTAATCATGATTTTAAGAAAGGAAAGAAAATTCTGAGGGAATGTCATATAACCAGGCACCAAAAATATCAGTTTTTTTCTGATTTTACCAAGTGCAAGACCTAAGCAAGCAAGAAAATGTCTCTATTCCAATAGATCTACAGAATCTTAGGAATATAATACTGTATATGCAGATAATAATTTATTTACTCATAGCCCTAAAAATTCAGACGAAACTAGTAATACTTAGAACTAGAAGCAAAGAGAGCATTAAAAGATAACTATAACTCACAGATCTGTCGAAATCCAACATGAAGCATCTTTTAACATCATCTTTTGTAGGCTTGCAGCCACACCGATCACGTCTTGAAGTCAAATCAGAAAATTTGGGGTAAGTGTAATGCAGAACAGCAGCTTCTTCCAACTTGATCTCACTGTTAAAAGAGTTGGTATACAGATCAGCGTAAATTGTAAAATACAGACCGAAACAATCATTTTTCCCTATTTACATTTTGGCTTTAAACATTTTATTCAAATGATTCGCAGATAAATCAACACCAGTAAGCAGTTACCAAGTATGCCAGAAAAAAACTCAACAAATAAGATAATGGAGGCCTGACAAGGATAAAATTTATTGCTAGAATCAATACGAGATCAAACAGTTCACACTAAACTTGAAACAAGCATAAGGCAACTTGACCCATAAATTCCTGATGGTTAAACTCCCAGCAGGTCAACCGGGCATAATATTGAACTTCAAAATGCATGCAGAATAGTAATATCTCCCCCAAAAACTAATGTAGGTTGCAAATATATATATACATACGGATGCGTATCATCAGATGCATGCTCATGAATTAATGCCATATGCAGAATCAACATACTTAGGCGTCTTCATATAGTTGTGCCATCTGTGAGCACCATTGGGACGGAGATGATCCTGAATCCTAGCAGCTGATTTCCCATTTCCATAAGTAAGAAAATAATTTGGATTGCCACGAGTTGCTTCTTTGTAATTGCCAAAATATACATCCTTTGGAAGGTGGTCATAGTTTTTCTTGAACATTGAAACCTATGAAAACAGTGGAAGTTAAATCTATGAATAAATATACTTAGTTTCAAAAAGGAGAGAAAAAAAAAGGATGGAACAACAAAGAATACCAATAGTAAAAAGGGTAAAATACATGGTAAAGATCTGGGCCCGAAACAGTGGCTTTTACCCTAATACATATTTTTCTTTTTCGAAAAAGAAGAAAAACTACGAAATTGCTACCACCACATTTACAAGTTTGTCGAAAATGTAGCTTTAGCCAACCACATACAACCACTAATCCATATGAAAAGTGAGTGGTTTCTGTTTATATACTTTGTATTAGTATAACGAAGATACTTATAAAATTTTATTCTAAATGAGCTGTTTACTTCTGAATCACATAATCATATCCAGTAGGCTTCTGCTGCCTCATCTCTCTTCAATAGACACCATTAAAAGGCTCTTGTAATGAAGGAAGTGTAAATACTAAATAATGCATCCTAATTGACCAAAAGTACTTCATTTCTGCATTCTATACTCTATACATTACTTAAAAGGTTCATTGTAAAAAATATACAAAACCATTTCAAGTATGAATGCCTATGCATGTCTGCTTTCGTATGTCATCACAAAAATTGTACAGAAGTTTGGTTCGCTCATCTCTTGTAGAGATAACTATTAAACAAATGTTAGTAATTCATGTTCAGTGAATATTTATTTTCCTCACACAAAAATGTGACAACAAAGACAGCGAATTTCTGACAGCCAACAGGAAACCCCCCCAACCCCCAAAAAATAGTTGCAGACATAAACTAATTTTGCAATTATCTTCAAATGACGTCAATTGAATTAACCGTTCCAAAACTAAGAAAAGCTATTTAGGCATATACCTCACTGAAGGGCTCCTTGATATCATCTCGCTCCACACTGCTCTCCTGAAGCAAATAACATTCCAGCATTAAGTTAATAATATTAAATATCAAAGAGGCCAAAAGAATACGGCTTGATCAACCAACTATGCCAAATGATAGTAACTTCAGGATCTAAATAAAACTCCTCCACTCACATAATTTGGAAAAATAACCATATCAACATTTCCGGGCACATCAGACAGCAACTGTCTTAAAGAGTACTCTTGAGTTCCTGCTGGATGTAACAGCTCATCCGTGTCCAGATGGATGATCCAATCCATTCCAGAATCCTGAGTATATAAATATTGTAAAAAAAAAAAGTAAGATCTTTAAAAATATAAATTACATTGATAGAGATATCTTAATTAAATAATGCAATAAAAGAGATCATAATTCATACCCTTGCCATGACAATGGCCATTTCCATGTTCAAAGATTGCTTCACAAACAACTCATAGTTACATGGTTTGTAGAAAAAGCTCGCCAACCAAGTCTCGTTCCATATTCGGCTGGTACATAAAAGAAAATAGAAAAAGGCGGATAAGGTATGAATCATCCTAACAAAATACTTAGTAACATTATGGAGAGGTTACAACATGTGGCACATTACTTTAAATCCAGAATCTCCATATGAATAAAATATTTAAGAAGATTATCTAAAACTAATGAAACCAATATCTTAAGCTATAAAACAATAATCCAAGAGTTGAACTTATACTTCAAACCAACCCTTCACTTTAAGGACGTGTTGGTACATCATGTTAGATGCCTGGGTTATATCATAATTTATTAGTCCACATAAAAGATATTGGTTTAGCTTATTTGTTGGCTACAACCATTGTGTGGTTTTGCAATTAGAACCCATGACCCCTAAGTCATAAAGCAGCAAACTTAACTGTTGCGCCAAGGGCCCAAGGCAGCCTCCATTTTATTTATCAATTTTATTATTATTAATATGTAACTTACAGAAAGATCAGGATAGAAAAAGATGAATGGGTATAAAGGTAAGGAAAATTAATGAAAATGGTAAACTTAACAAATCATAAAAATGGTCAAGTCTCACTTCAGGGCATTACAAGATTACGAGAATGGGTATGGTAAGTAATAATAAGAATAAAGCATTGAATAGTTCTAAATCCTCCTAATTACTAAATTACTAAATAAAGTTATTAAATGTTTTTTGTGTTTCCAAGATGTTGAATACATTTACTTTTTCATTTAATATTTTCTTTATTTGGTAATATTAGGCGGATGTTGTAGGAGAATGTAGCAAAACTCTAAAGCATTAGACCACTTGACCAACCAAGCTTTGATCTAATGTCAAAGAATCATTTTACCAATCAAGTTCAATATTTCAGTCTATTAAGCAAAGGTTCAACTGTTCAAAACTGTTTTCAGAACAAAAAAAAAACGGAAATTTTATGTGGATCAGAACCTCAATCACATCCTTGCCTTCAAGACTAGCATTTTATCACACATTTTTTTTATTTAATCTAATCATTTCCAAATAGGCACTTTGACACAATTAAATTTATATTTAAGTAAAACATGGTACAATACAACTATTTTACCAAAAAATGTAAGAACCATTGAAACTTATAGCTGACAATTGACATGGTTATCTATTGGAGAATTTGAACTCAAATCTCTGCCAAAGATCTGTGGGAAGGAACAAACCACACACAACTAGAATAGTAAACCAAGCCAGATCTACAATGTGAGTCAAACTATAAATCCAGAAAAAAATGCTAGCAGTGAGATATATTTAAGAAAACAGTCAAATATTGTTTAAAAAAAATAAAAATGCCTGTAATTTAAAAGTAACAAAGTGAAAAACACAAATACCTTTTAGCTTGCTGCTCCTCTAATTCTCTTGTTCTGAATATAACTTTTACTCCCTGAACAATAGCAGATGTTTTAAATGAGGATCAATCAAAACACAGGTAAAAAATAAAAAGAATTTGACAACTAATCAGAACTGTCATGACTGCTAAATAGACCGAACTGTACTAATCGAATCAGCGAATCGCTTAGACTTACAGGAATTGTTTCTAAAACTCTAGAAACATTAGGGGAGGCAGCCTTCCCTTCAACAAAAAGGAGGAAATTGGAAACTCCAATAACCTTATGATAGAAGATCCATGGTAGAGTCTGCTCCAAACCAGCTGAAGTACTTGTTGTAATACATATCTGCAAAATAAACAATAAGGATTTCAAATTTCAGCCAAAAAATCAAAATCCACAAAAACAAACAAACAAAAAAATAATATAATATATAATAAAATTGGGCAAGGTATAATCAGAATGGAAATCCAATCAGAATTCACTCACATGATTCATTAATCAAACAGACAAACACAACCATTTTTTTCAAAAAAAAAAAAAACTACAATTATGATTTATGAATCAGCGAAGGGTTTAACAATAGGGGCAGATCCAAAGACTTAAACAGCAATGGTCAACAAAACAATAAAAATTCAGAATTCCCAATCAGATACAAAACGACGACGCAAGACACGAACTTGAAAAGACCCAATGGATCTTAACGGGTAGAAATAAAAAGGGTAGGATATAGAATGAGAAAAAGGTACCTTAGGGGTGAGATCAGAAGAGAGATCGAATTTCCAGTCACGGAAATAGGGGAAGGAAGGGGAATGATTATTTGCGAAGAGGGGAGTGGAGCAATCAGAATGTTGGGGTTGTTGTTGGGTGGTGGTGGTGAGAGCCATGCCGGGGAATTGGGAATGATCGGGTGACCAGCGGGTGATGGGGTCGGTGACGCCGCCGCGCCATTGGAGGATGAAGGCGAAGGAAGCGAGGGTGAGAGGGAGGATCGTTAACAGCAGGAGAAGACGAGAAGAGGAAGAGTTTGAAGAAGAGGAGGTGGGTCTGTGAGAAGAAGAGTGCAGTAGACCCGCCATGAATAAGAAGAAGAAGAAGAAGAAGAAGGTGAAGGGTGCATGAAATGTAATGTGCTCTGTTTATATAAACAGTATTTGATGTGTTCTGTGGGTGAAGGAAGGAATGAAGGAAATTGTAGAGAGAGACTCCAAATTCCGAAGAAACTGAAAGGAAGTTGAGAACTGTGGGAGCCGTTTTCTCGTTGCTATTTCACTTCAATTCAATTTGATGCTTACTGTGGGTTTGCCTGATATTGATCATGGATATTGGATAGAAACAGTTTTTTACAACAAAAACGTTTTTTTTTATATATATAATTAGATTAGATTAGATTTGTTTAGATAAATTATACAAAATTTGCTGTATAAAAATCGATGTACAATAACAATTTTTTAATAAGCTAAAGATTTGTATTTGAATAAATAATTTAATTAAGTACTTATTTGATAATTTTTTTAAAAAAATAGCTAAAAACAAACTATTTTCATAAGCATTCGTGACAAATTTATTCCAATAAGCTAAAATGAGTTTATACGAAGGTTACATTTATTTTTATAAGCTATTTACATAAATTTATTTTCATAAATTATTCTCATAAGTTCAAATAGTTCTATATAAGCTCTTTTTTTTTTTTTTACAGGTATATAAGCTCTTTCAAATGTGAATGACATATAAAAAATTTTATCTTTAATCAATTAATTTTTTTCAATCATACTATGTCTCCTTTGGTTATTTCTTATATAAAAGTAATTATTATTACAACATTTAAATGAAATATATTATAATTAAAAAATTAGTAAACATATCCAAATATAAAATTAACTTTATTATAATTAATTATAATATATTTTTCACAACTAATTCAAACACACTTTTATATTTAGCATATAAATGAAATTTTATATACATATCATGAATTGATGTGAGGATTAGAATATCGAAGTTTCATATTTTATAATATAATAGATATATCATTTACAAATGTCAACATAAGTAGTGTTTAAATATCGATTTTAATTATATAAATAATAGAATTGTTTAACATGAATTAAGAAAATATCTCATTTATATTTATTTGAACATTACATACAACTATATATAATAGTATTCAACCTCACTTATATAAAAGAATAATTCTAAAACTTCCTATTCAAACACATTACTTATCAAATAAAAAATATTGGATTTTTTTTTATATTTTCAAGATATTGAATTTATTATTTTTTATTAATAAAAATATTGGAAGAAAAAATTTGTGCGAGCAGAAACTACATAAAAATACAAGCATGTCACCAACATCAAATCTGGGTAGGTTGGGTTTTCTTTGAATTTAAATATTTTTCTTTGAGAAATTGACCACAAAGATGCTGGAATAGCTCAGTTGGTTAGAGCGTGTGGCTGTTAACCACAAGGTCGGAGGTTCAAGCCCTCCTTCTAGCGTTTTCTCTGTCATTATTTTTATTTATTTATTTATTTATTTTTGGTTAAAGTAATCTTTTGAACCTAATACGTGACGCTAATTTTCAATTTGATCCCTATATGTAAAAAATTATTAATTTGGTCCCTGTACGTGACACTAGTTTTCAATTTGGTCCTCACGGCTAATTGGTCCCTATATAAGAGGATCAAATTGTAAATTATTGTCACATGTAAGGATCAATTCAACAAAAAAAATTGATAACTTTTTACGTATAGAGACCAAATTAAAAATCAGTATCACGTATAGGGACCACTTTAATCAATATCAAATTTACAAACCCCCCCTATCTAGAATCATACATGGCCACTGCCATATGTACAAGTGGCATAGGATAAATTATTGTAAAATGAGACACAAATTCCTATCCTTAGATTCGTAAAAAAAAAAAAAAAAAAAGTTCCTATCCCAGAGGATTTAAAAGACAAACCGTCTAGTTGATATAGAAATAATTAACACGAAACAAAATCTATCATTTTTTCATTAACAAGCAAGAGAACCGTAGCAGCTTAACAGGTGGAATTAACAAGAAAAAGACTCTTCGAGTGATGTGGACAAAATGGCCAAATAAGAAACGTCAACTCCAATAAAAAATTCCATTTTCCATTTTTTAAAACTCTTGTATGTTCATTGGCTAGATCCACAATGTAATGAAACGCACTACGTTGATGTTGAGATTGCTAATAATGTAACTCCTTGCCGGCTTGTTCTGTAATGACCATCCTTTTCTTGGTGATCAAAAGGAAAAACAAATTGTTTGTGTGTTCCTAATACAATTTTCGGGAGTTTTGAAGAGAATAGAGTATAATGATTAGTAATTGAATGGTTAAAGTGGAATTCAGTGGAGTGGTAAAAGTATATCACTCCATTATTTGATAATTTTAATGAAGAATGGAGGGACATCACACTCCATTATTTGGAAGTCGTGATGGTAAGTAATGAAGTATGATGAATTACAAATTTTATTTTCAATACTACTCTTTTTATTTTTCATTGTTCATAACAATGTTTTGTTTAATAGGGAAAAAAAGAGGGAAGTGTTCCCTCCGAAACCTCCCAAATTGGAGAGTATGAAAAATAAAGATTTTAGATGGTTTGAAGTGATTGGACTTCTCATCTCATCCGAACAATTCCACTCAATTGTTTAAAAAAACTCCCAAAATATGGGTGAAGGAATCTTTATCATTTCACTTTATTAGGAATCATCTCATCTCATCTTCCCAAACATAGTATGCTTAAAATTCTTTATGGGTCAACGTTAATTGTTTATATAATATTGGGAAGAGAGGAGGGTCACATGATTAACATTAAAATTACATATATAAAATTTTATAAAATATATATTTAATATATATAAAACCATATAACTCACCGAAAAAATAAAACGATTGCTTAAAAAGTGAAAGGAATATAGAAATATTGTATTGAAAGTTGTGTAATCAGTTTTTTGAAAGTTTAAATGCTACTTTTTTTAATGAAATATTTCTATTTCTTGATTCCTTAACATGTGCAATATTGCACATGTTTGAAAAATCGAAAGTGAAAACTCAAATTCAATAAATACAAATCAATATAGAATAAAGTGCATCAATATTTGCGGAATCCATTTCTTGGACTTATCACTTATGAGAGGAATCATACTAATGTGGCTAAGCCATACCTTATTCAGATATTGTCTTATTTTGATGAATAAATTAAACATTTTGAGTCTTATATATCACCCCTATCACCCCAAGGCTCTATATTTGATCCATTTTTAAACTTATTTAACCAACTATTTGCCCATACTTAACTACCATACTTTTATTAGAGAAACCATGCAGCCAGTTCAATAACCAAGTATCAAAGGATTACACTCAACCACCTCTCTCTCTCTCTATATATATATATATATATATGTGTGTGTGTGTGTGTGTGTGTGTGTGTGTGAATCACAAAATTCTTGACCCAATCATTTAAATATGTGGTTAAGTATATGTATGTTGTTGCTTAATTAAGTTTCATAATTAGTTACACATTTAAGTTAAGGGTGAAAATATGCCTTAGAGCTCGTCGGGACCTACAGGCTATAACCTCTTTTTGTAACATCCTGTTTTTCGAAATTTATTTTCTTTAAGCTGAATTTATTAAGTTGGATTTATCAGTCAAGGGCTTAGTGGGATTTTTGGTTAAAGTCCCTTTCTGGTACATGAGCACGCCCATGCTCATTAGCCAGCACGTCCGTGCTTAAAGTCAGGAGCGTGTTTCTGATTTTAAGTTGGGCATGCCCGTGCTCAACAGTGAGCACGCCCGTGCTCAACGTGTTGACCGCGTCTCGTAATGTGAAGTCGAGTACGACCGTGCTCGAGAGTGAGCACAATCATGCTCAAGTCCGGGCCTATATACGTCGAGCAGACTCAAGGGTTGCGCCGTACACTTCACTCTTTGTTACAAAAACCCTAGTACGGCTGCAACTTCCCTTCTTCCCTTTTTCCTTCATACTCAGTGTGGTTTTGAGTATTGGAGACTCTAGGAGGACGTGGTTCCATCTGCACTTCGTGTATAGGTAAGGTTATGTTCCTTTCCTTAGTTTCCTTTCGTTTTATAGTTAGGAAACTAACTCCGTTTTTGATCTGTTTGTTTAAGGCTGGTCTGAGTGAACGCCGCCTTAAGGGAAGGAATCGGTTGCTGTTTAGGACGCTGTTAGGGAGCTACCTTTAATCCAGGTATAGGGAGAAGGGTAGTGTTGCATAGGTTTGGGGCTAATGTAAAGTAAGGGGTTCCCCATAACCCTGTTGTCATTGATATAATGATTTTATGATGTAGCTATATCCATGATGTATGTTCTGGTTGGTTTATGATTGTATGTTAAATGCTTCAAATTGTTGATGATGGGTTTATGTTGAATATGAGCATGATGTTGTTGGTTAATTGTTGAGATGAATATGATGTTTGGGTTGATGCCAATATTGAAGTTAATGCTGTTCGTATGATGAGTTTGAATGTCTAAAACGTGTTGATAATCGACGTAGGATGATTAACGGATTTATTTCTTGAATTTGGGTAAAACACGGTTACTGTTCCTGTCCAGAACAGCACTGTCGCGCGATGAGCACGACCGTGCTGAATAGGGAGCACGACCGTGCTCCCAATTGCATTCTGGGAATATGGCCGCGCTGTTCAGCACGGCCGTGCAGGACAAAAAGCAAGACCGTGCTGATGAGCACGACCGTGCTCAATAAGAAGCACGACCCTGCTTCACTTAAAGGGGAGCACGCCCCTCACGTGCTTAAGCACGACCGTGCTGGGTTACGAGCACGACCGTGCTCAACCCACCTGGACAGAACAGAATTAAAGGACTTAAGGGGTTTCAAACCCCACTTCCCTATGATGATAAATGATTAGACAACTTGGCTAATGTCTACTTAAGATAATTAAAGATGATGAGATGGTGAGGTGTTGAGTTTGATAAGTCGGTGCCCATCGAGTGCCGCAAGCTGATGATCTGTGCCTTGGTATTTTTTGGCCAAGGAAGCCTTGACTCCGCGGTTTGGGGTTTGAGGTGTGATAGCGTGAATCCGCAAGTGTACGGCTTCGTCGTCAAGTAATAAAAAGATCGAACCCACAGAGACCGTGATCTTAAATAACAATTAATTATTAAATCAATTTAACTAAACTATATATAAAAAAGATTTGGAAAAGATTTGGTTTTTAAAATAAAGATTAACTAACAAATCAAATATCTAAAACGAGATCAGTTAAAAATCGCAATCAAATCTAATCTGGTGTTTTTCAAATTAAAAGATATTTCCAGGAATTGGGTTACCAACAAGACTGCTTATGCTACTAAATTGACTACTCCTCTTGTTAATTACCAAAATTGCTTTGAAGGTGAATTTATCCTAATAAAGTTAATGTTCCCTCTCGAGATACAAGAACCGTGCCCAATTAAACCAACCCCTACTCTCGTGGTAATTGTATTTAAATTGAACCCATTACGATTTGTGACAATTCAATGAACCCTCGAAGGACCGCTTATAACTTTCGTGATTTAAGTCCTAAGTTCAATTCCTATAGATCCAATACCTAAGTTCACCGCTAGGTTCATCCTTAGAGTATTTATGACATGCAAATAAGTGCGCACCAAATTTACAAGTAATTCATGCAATAGGAATCAAATCGAAAGCAAATTGAAATTAACAAGAAGTAAATCGTCAATTCATCACATAAAACGAGTCTTGGGCATAGCTCCAATTCCTAGAAATAAAACGACTACTCACACATTACCATGTTCATAGCAACGTTGAATAACAAAAACATGAAAATCCTAAGAGAAGAGAAGAAATTGAGAAAGAGAAATCCTAAAATTAAGCCTAAGGTAGCAGCCAAGAGGTCCCTATTTTCGAGCCTTTCACTCCTATTTATAATGCAGGGCAACTTGGATCCAAATCTGTTACAAAATCAAATCAAATCTTCAATTTAAAATTCCAGATATTGCGCGTCACGGCCGTGATCTCTTCTGATTTGTGGGATGGCTTCACTCTGAGTCTGTCACGGCCGTGATGGTCATCACGGCCTGGCCGTGATCATTTCTGCCTGCGAGGGTCTGGTTCAGCTTCCATGTCACAGCCGTGATGGACATCACGGCCTGGCCGTGATGGCTTCTGGTTTTGAGCACTTTCTTCCTTTTCAGCTCCACTCGGTCACGGCCATGATGCCTGTCACGGCCTGGCCGTGATGGCTTCTGTTTGGCTCATTTTTCTTTTATTCTTCAAGCTCCTTTTGATTATGCAAGCTCCAATATGACTGATTTTAACATTTAATTCTTCAATTCCTGCACAAGCACACCACAAAACCACCTTACCCGTTCCAAGGCAAAAACTAACAAAAATTAAATTAAATATGCCTAACCTATATGAAAATGCATGCAAAATGTCAAGGAAATATGAGGTGAAATCACACTCATCAAGGTGTTGATGTTGCTGTGTACCTTGGTGGCTGAGAGTTTGCCCCAGGTACTGCGGTTGATTCCGCTTAAGTCCTCTGGTAGATTCTGCGAGGCACGCTGTTGCGGTTGATTCCGCTGTTATCTTCGGTCGATTCCGTTGGAGTTATAGAGGTAGTGTTGCCGTTGTTGTTGTGTTGCATACGTATTGCATCAGAGATGTTTTTGAAGGATGTTCGACATAGGGGAGGTCGTCCTAGAGTACGGCGATCTGGCCATCCACGATTGGAGTAGATTCTCCTGGCGCCCCCGTGATGAGGCATTCGTTGGTTTGATGCGTTGGCTATCCAAGGAGTAGATTCTCTGGCGTTGAGTAGATTCTCAATGTGGATATTTAACTCCGAAGTCGTCCATTCCCGAGTTTAGTGGATCCACATGCATTAATGGTTTAGCGGAGTAGGACTGCATTGCACTGCATAGCATAACGATGATAATGATGTTTGATATGATATTGTTATGCTTGCTGTTTACTTTACGGTCTATCTCCTTGCTATTATGTTTACATGATTCTTACTCCCCATGTTTGTTTGTGTTTGGCCTGATTGGCACCTTGCAGAGGATGACGAGCAGCCCGGAGAGGAGTGACTCTGAGGAGCCGCCACTCATAGTAGGGCTAGTTTGTGTTATGTTAGTTTGTTTCAGTTGTAATTCGGGGGATGTTTATTCCGGAACGGTTATACCAGCTCTGTAGGTGACATCAGGGTTGGGTTATATTTATTGGTTGTTATGTTTTACGGTTTTAAACTTATTTCATTTCCGTGTTGTAACTGGTTCATGTGGGACTTTTCTACCCATGGACAAATGTTTTATTTATTTCAGTAATATGCATGTTTTCTTTTAATTATTTTTATAATTAAATGGCTTATAACATGTGGGGTAGAAGGGTGTCACACTTTTCAATTTATACAGGTTTGACCTATTTAATAAATCGGTTTTTCTAACCTATGCAATATTGCATAGGATAAGAGTCATTAATTACCTATAATCAACCCAATGTTAATTAATTATGTCAAACTCATCAATTATGATTTTTTTGAAAAAATTATGTATCTTTCTCCTATTTATTTGTTTGGATTCACTTTCCTATATCAACATTTCTTCCCACCAAAAATTAATTACCCAATATCTCTTCCCACCAAAATCAAATTTAGACTTTTTTAAAGGTCTATTTAAATATGTAAAGATTTGAGTTTGAAAAAATCCTATTTAGCCTATTGGGTCAGCCTATTATTTATATAATTATGAATTTGTAATATATATATATAATTTACTACTTATATATTAGTATAGTGTATTTTCTTATTTTATTTAGGTGATACCAAGCTAAAAGTTAAAAAATGTATGTTTTTAGCCTACACAAAAATTCCAGTAAAAAAAAAAAAACCTACACAAAATTGATTTGGTTATAATTGAGTTTAAATTGAAGTGATTTATATTTGAATGTTTTTATTTTGAAAGCAAGTTTGATGTAAAACTTAGTGTAAAATTTTCAATTCAACTCAAAAGCTACCTTTTGTAGTTTTTATTTTTAGTCAGAATCACTTCTGGAGGCAAAAATCAATTTTATCTGACAATAATCAAACATCTATTTTTACTAAAATCACGTTTGACATGGGACATAATCAATTCTGAAGGTTTTAAACTTGAAAGTTGAAACCAAACACACAAGGAGACTAGGCCAAGAAGTAGCTACCCTAGCAAGAATATGAACGACTATAATCGCTTGCCTCCTCACAAACCTCACAACAAAATTCGCTTGCCTCCTCACAAACCTCACAACAAAATTAGGTTTTAAAACTAAAAAGAAATCCCTAGTGACAGCACAAAACTCAGAAGAGTCCACATTTGGTGCCTATTGTACCTACTTGATAATTGTTACTTTTAGATACAAATAATTTTTATAAGTAACATTTAATTGTACTATAATATTAAGAACATAAATATCGTGAAAAAAAATTATCGTGTTGGTACTTGTTTGTTTTAATGCAAATGTGAGAAAAATTAGCGTTTGGAGACACTTTTCTTCAAAGCTCCAAATTGGAGCTTTCAGCCAATATTGATTGAAACGCCAGTATAGACTATAGAGGGTTTGTAGTCCGATTGATAAGAAATGAGAACGTGTGAGAAGAGTAGGAAGACACATCCTAATTTTCAGAATAATGATAGATGAACATTCAAATGGGACACTCATTTGGAACACCTAGTTAATCATGTATAAGTATTTGGTTAATTCAATTTATTATATGGTTAATCACGTGCAAATATTTGGTTAATTCATGATGACCTATTAATCATATAAAGAATTGAATTAACTAGATATTTGCATGTGATTAACCAAATATTTATATGGTTATGGTAAATAAGCCTATTAACGTGATTAACCATATAATGAACTGAATTAATCAAATATTTATACATGATTAACCATGTGTCCCAAATGAGTGTCCCATTTGGGTGTTCACCTATCATTACTCTAATTTTCACTCCCTCCACCAAATCCATCAGATGTATAAAACCTTATGTAAAAAACAAATGCAATGCAAAAACGTGTTTAAATAAAGTTGCTCGTATATTTAAGCAAGAGTTTTACTATGTAATGTACTCTTAAAATATCATTTTAATTATTTTCTTAATATTTAATAAATAAAGTGTTGAATAAATAAGTAATTATATTAATTCATTTTAAGAACATAAAATGCATTTAATTTATTTATTTAATAATTTGGAGGATTATTGATAGAATTCTTGATAAGATTTTGAGTTATTCTTAAACGAAATATCTGCACAGCTGGAAAATAATAATTTCCTCTCTTAGCATTCATGTCAATCAAGGCTCTAGTTGGAGATGTACTATAAACTATAAAGTTCTTGAAAAGGTGATTTAAATTGAAGAACCCCTTTGGTTGTTCACGCAAGGTACCCATCAACGTTAAATTCAACACAGCAAAATAATAAAGGAGATGGCTATAAATGAAGGGGGTACACATAATCACGTATCTTTATCTCATAATGTCTGCATCAGCATTGCACCTTCATGCTAAAACAGGGTAAGAAAGGAGATAAAAATAAAAGGGTAGCTGAAGGAAAAAAGTAAACAACATTAGTCCATTACCCTTCTCCTTGTTGTAATTGAAAAGGTAGTTATGGGCTCTTTTCGTCATCAACAAATCAATATAGCACATATGGATTCAACACTTTTTCATAAGCAGCCCCTTGATCACCAAAGGTAGATAGAGACATTTACAAATGGCAAAATGCAGAAGTCTAGGATAAGAGAAGAATACACTCATCACAATTAATGGCGAAATGGGTCTTTATGACTTTATGTGAGGGGTTCATTTTGGTTAATTAGAATCCAGGCTCATAATTTAATATGACTACATATTTGCTTGAACATTTAACCATTATTATCCGATAATATCCGCCATGGAATTGAATCAATATGGTATAAATTTAAAAGTCAAAAAAAGTTGGTCGGGTTGGTCGAGGTTAAAAAAAAACCGAGAACCAATCCGATTATAATTGGTTTGAAATGAAATGAACCGATTAATCAAACTTATCCAAACCGATTTAATTGGTTTGGTTTAGATTCTCACTTCCATTAGGTCAATCCGGTATAACGAACACTCCTAGATATAATGAATAAATTTGAACATAGGTAAATTATAGAATCAAAGAAAAAGAAAACTAAAATTAAGGTGTATTATATATATATATTTCAAAATTAATAATATCAATATAAATAGAATTTACTTTGTATATGCTATCAGTGTAAAGATTTTTTTACACTATCAACTAAATCATAAATTACTATATCATTAAAAATGTTAGACTCATAATATGGTTCTTAAAAGTCACACATAGGATACTTTGTGATCAGTTGAAACAATGTAAAAAAAAAAAAAAATTTATATTGATAATATATCAAAATTAAACTCATATAAATATATTATCAAGATAGGTAAATGTTATTATTTAAGTCAAAAAAATTTTTATATAGAACACCGAATTGAGTTGGGATGATCCGAATTAAATAATCCAAAAATTCATTATGAGTTTGTTTGAAAAAGTTGAAAAAAATAGATTATGCTGATAATCGATTTAGGTATAATCAATTATTGTAATAATCAATTATAATTAGAATCTGTTTTTGTTTGGGTATGTTTGCTGAAAAGCGATTTTAAGATAATTTATTTCGTTTGGGTGGTGCAAAAATAAACACTTTTACATAGTAAATTACGAAAAATGGTATGAAAATATTTGTTTTTAATATTTGTTTTTTCTACATTAGGTTTGTTTTTTATATCTTGTCATCAAAATAAAGGCGTGTTTCCAAAATATTACAATTTGAAAGAATCAAATATATCTTCGCAATGAATAAAAAAAAAAATATCTTCGCACACATAGAAAAAGAAGAAGAAAAATAAGGAAATAAGGAGAAAAAAAAATAGAAACGGACAAAGTTGAAGCAAGGACACATGCGGCAAGCACAAAGATAGGACACCATAACACATGCGGCTGCAGGAAGAAATAAAAGCGTTTCCAATTTACCGTCCTCTCTAGATCTCCTGGCTTGTTCCAAAGCAGCGGAGAACCCATATTGTGTGCCCAATAGGTTCCCCGACGGAGATTAGTCACTGCTAACGGTGGTGGATACTTCGTACCTATGTCATGGTTACCAAAAAATTATCAAGATAGGTAAAATGTTATTATTTGAGTAAAAAAAATAATAATCCAAAACTACATTATATGTCTAGTTTTTAAAGGATTTTACTAACGAATGTCCTTAGGTCTCAAGAGCGGTTAAGGAATAAAAACAAGTAAGTATATATTGAAAAACTAATTAGAACACTTATCTATATATTAATTGCACCATTTTCAATATAAACTTATTTCTTAATCAAAATATCCTTAAAACATTACGTTATAATTATAAATAGTTTTAAATAGAGTTAATGAGGCGGGTCATCTCTTCATCAGTTCATCAATCATCACCATACCTAAAAGCTTTTCTTTTTTTGTTTAAACCTAAAAGCTTTTAACTTACTTTTGTTGAACATGATGGCAGATCAAGAGATAATGTGCTGGATCGAGATTTAAATGCGAATACACGCAAAAGGGAGGAGAGAACATTCGTTGTTACTTTCTATTCCTAAAAGGATTCACTAGGACGTTAAAGAGAAAATATATTTAGCTAGCTCCAAAAGTAAGAATTGTCCACCCATTAACCGAGCCAATATAATTCAAGTAAAGTGGACGTTCAGCAAATAAACTTGCAACTAGCAAATATTTCATACATTACACGAATATTTCAAACCTTAAAAAATATAAAACAAATATATAAATCAAATAGAAGGCAAGGATATGTACAGCTCAAAAAAGAAGACAAAAGCATTGTCACTAATGTTTTGTCCTCTAAGGCAGCGCCAGCATCATCACATGAAACATGGAATTCTGCTATTGCATTTATCTCTATCTACATGGATCATATTGAAATTCAAGCAAAAGGGGCTGGCAAGAAAAGGAATAACTAAGGTAAGAAGTAAAGTCATTATACTTTGACACACTCGGGGAAAAAAAATGATTCTGAGAAATGCATAGCTAAGCCAGATTTCATCACATGCTGAATGCATTAGTTTAAAATTCATTTTACCTCATATCCTTGGATAATGGATAGCAGACTTAAAATAAATTTTCAGTCATAAAGGATCGTTTCATGGAGATTTTTTTTTTTTTGACAAACATGTAGGATTTATTTAAAACGCATTTCTCCACCATATGTGTAAAAAGATTAAGGTAAAATCATATACTTAACTGAAATTACAATAATAATGAAAAAAAAATCATGTCACCAAATTTGGTTTGGGCTAAGGTGCACCATGCACCACCCACTACATCACACATGTGGCAAGTTTTGGGCCAATGATATTGTCACATGGGCTGATCAAGATTTCAAACCCAACCATGTATTTGGGTGGTTGAAAAGTCAAATGGCCACATGTACAAATGATTAGTGGAGCTCTTGACATGTGGGTCATATAATGGGTGGTGTACCATGTGAATGGTGCACCATAGCCTTAATCCACCAAATTAATCTCTCTGATAAAAATCAGGGCAACTCTTAGACATTCGAATATGACTTATGACTTATGACTTACTTGTAAATTACTAAATGGGCTACAATGAAGAAATTGAAAGAATATGACTTATCAGGTAAATACCTGAAGAATCACGTGTCCACCAGACCCATGTCTGTAGGGATCAATAAAACCAACAGCAAGAAGTTAAGGATTGCATTGATATGGGCTCGTTGATAGTGAACCACCTGGTATGTACTTGGAAGTGGGGAAATAATCCAATAAAGGATATACTATGTTTGTTATCTTTTTATTTCTTCCCCTTTTTTTAGCTGAGAGTACTATGTTTGTTGTCATGTCAACATTGGTTGAGCTGCCATAAACAATTCCTGATCGGACAGAATTTAGAGAAGAGCCATAAACAATCTGAGCTCTCCAAGAAAAAATGTGCAGCTGGCCATAGTAAATTCGTCTGGCAAATCAGAGTCCTGGAAATCCTATTTATACAGCGAAAATAAAAGGACAGGTATCCCATGGATACATCATCAAACGATAAAAAGGACAGGTGAAGTGATAACGTAAATATATGTCTCGTTTATTTGATTCAGTATTTTATTTCAATACACATGTTGGTTAATCAAATATTGAATTAGTTATGTTTGATTAAAAAATTAGGACTATGATATTAAATTGAGATTTCTATCCATTGATTAAAAAAGAATGAATAATCTCCGGTGCTTTTTTTCACATGATCACATATAAGAGTTTTTATTAATAAATTTAGTCAAAAATCAATTTCTTTTTATAATTTTTATGTTTATTTCTTTATTACGTGACAAAAAATACATGAAAGAATTTTTTTTCTTAAAATAGCATTTGTTACAAGACATGTTTTAATATTCTTGAAAAAGTGAAATGAGAATCAAGATTCTAATTTTTGATAAAAGGAATTAAAAAAAAAAAATCATTCTCAAACATAAAAGATGACCATAAGTAAAATAAATAAATGAAAGTTAAAAATTTTATCCTAATGTGTGAGAGTAGGAAAAAAATTATTCCTGAAAATAAGATTTTCGAGAATATAATTTATATAGGAATAATTTTATAGACCAAACGACACCTAAGATTTGTATAAATAGAGGAAATAAATAAATATTAATATATGTTGGTCTGAATGAGACTTGACTCTCTAAAATTAGTATAATCTTTTGGAACCCCATTTAAAATAAACCAGACTGGTAAGTTCTCCCTTACAGAGGACAAAATTGTTGACCAGCTCCATTTCTGAAACACTAGTCATTTATATATATATATATATATATATATATATATATATATATATGAAACGCACACACTTAAGTACAAAGAAATTCTTATATACCAAATATTGATCACTGGGAAAGTTCACATCCTTATAAGGACAATGCAAATTGAGAAGCCTCCAAGTCAAGCTCTTGTCTCATGACACAGTTCATAAACCACTCACTACTGAAAGTCCTTATACCTTTCTTTGCAGCCATCATTGCTTCTTCTATATCTTCTTCGCATGTCACAAAGATTGTTGTTGATGTTTCATTTACATTTTCAACTCCATTAATAACCTAATGCAAAAATAAGTGGAATTTGATGACAGGCCAGGTTCAGAGAAAGAGAAAGTAAACAAATGTGTTATGTGAATAATATGTATCATTAAATGCACATTTTATAAGGGTACACACATGCAACACTTTTCTGAAAGCTCTGGATACTGTTAGGAAGGAAGGAAGAAAAGGGCTACATTCAAGATGCATCATAAATGATTCTTGATATGGTTTAGTTTCTCTAAAATGAAACAGCTCCAAACAAAACAAATACGAAGAAGCACAAGTTCTGCAAAAAGGATAGGAAGAATCTATACATTTCACCATAAAATTTGACAATGCCACAGCCCTCTAGGTCCAGTATCAGAAACTATTTTGAGGATTCCGAAAAAGCTTATTAATAAATCAATACCAATTTATTGAAACAGAAATGGTAACTAATATGCATCATGAAGGTAGGCAGGTGAAGGACGTGTTACACCATTACTTAAAGTTCAGACAGTATGGATAAGTTATTACACCAATATACTTTTGTTCTAATGGATGGCTTCTGTTGTCTTAAAAATGGTAACAGAAACAAAGAATCAAAAGAGATAAATAATTAAAACCTATATGTTGAAAAGAAAGTATACCGCATGTCAGAATTTTTGTGGTTAACCAACATCATAACTAACCAACAGTTGACAACTTTCAGATGTGCAAACACTAAACCTATTTTAGTGAGCTACATTATCAGTCTGTGGAGCTAATAAATTGATAGTCAAATAAGATGTTAGATCAAACTAGAAGATACTAGATAGTCAGACATGAACTCGTTTTAAGAAAATTTCAAAGCTATTTTCTAAAATTTGGTTGACAAATTCACGTTGTCAAGTAAGTCTTTTGAAACTAACCAAAGTGGACCACCAAAATATGTAGAATCTGTGTAGATACCAACAAATTAGAAGTCTGAAGATTAATATGATGGATAGGCATTCTTAGACACATTTACACCAAATAACAATAATCACTTGCATTTAAGTGCTTCACGCCTTTAGTACATTAAGCATGTCTAAATGATAGTAAAAACCAGACACAGCACTGTTTAAGGTTAATCAAATTCAAATTTGAGTAAAAATACTAGGACTCACATTACCGCCAGCAGACTTGACAATAGCAGACACCAGCGTTTTAGCAGGAGTTTGAACATGAGCTGCAATACATACATTATACCCCTTAAACAAAGCATGGGAGTTAGCTCTTGCACGGAAAACTGAACTTTTTAAATCAGATTTGTACTTCAACAGGTAATCCTTATCATTCAGTATGTGAGGTGATTCATCTGCATATTCATTTTTAAAATTAAACGTGTAAGCTATCCTGAATCCTGAATAATAAATAGATATAGACACGATAGTTTGGTCCAGCTTACCAACAAATCTGCCTTCGCGAAAACTCTCTTTTAACCAACTTGATGAGACCACCCAAGCCCTGTGTGGTTAGCAATATCTTCTTTATAAATTATATAAATAATCAACATGGTTAACAAAGATAAAGATGTAGAAGGGCATATTAGTGAATAATAAAAACAACTTCACAAGAATCAAACTACAAAACATTATATGTTCTTCAGTCCCAGGGCCCTAATATGAAAGATCACTGTTCTTCCATCTTAATTTTTTTGTTCAATGACTTCCCTATAGCACTATAAATGAGGATCCCCTTCCACCTTCTCAATAGCTGGAAATTGACATTCTACAATAGTACAATAACAAAAGTATGGCAAAAAATTATGAGTACAAGCATTTTTTAGTTCCACTGTGCTCTACTTTTCTTCCAATGGTCTTGTTCCGTTGAACCAAGAATACTAAAGAATGTACTCAATTCTAAGTCATGGTAATCACTCACCTTTTTGGACATTTCAATCCTAAATTTAAAAGTAGAGAACACAAATCTGATCTAACATTTTCCTAACTTGAAATAAATTCTCATATGTAAATAGTTTATCTACTCATAAACTTCAAGAGTTGACAAAACATATGCAACTGAAACTTGAGAGAATCTAACAATTCAAGAATGTCGAAGTTCACATCTGGCAACGATGGACAATTATGTTCAAACAGCACAAAAACTAAAGAAGTTTACATGCTTTTGGAAATTACAAATCAATAGAGATTGAAAGTAGATGTACAGATCTGACAATCTGGAACAAAGATGTGTAATTTGACCTATTAAGCACCGGAGAAATACTTTTCCAGAAGTTTAAAAATCAAAAGATGCCATGATTTGAACTAGCCGCAAAATTTGGAATTAGGAAAATTGGGTAACACTTGTTGTACATCAGTTTTGCATACATCTGGTCTCATATGGACTACATGGCATAACAAAATGTATATGTGCAGAAAACAAGAATCGACCAACTGAAATCCAATGGTAAAATGTACAAAGGTTAGATTATGAGTATGGGAACGGGTTCACCTGCAGTCAAAAAACAACTGCACCTCATGAGTTGTGAATCCAGCGATGCACACTTTATTTTCAGTTTTTCTTGGCCATAAAATGAATAATTTTTACAGTTGAGATTGTATGTAGTTTCATGAAAACTGTAGACAAATCCAGATCCAGTGTATATTCTTGGAATTATAAGTTGGAACCTACCCTGAACAGAGAGCAGTGCAAAAATTCAGAGTTTTTCTCACTTTTCCTGTGACAACATGTGTAGTCATGCTTCCATCGTCGGAAACAGTTCCACCAAGGTCTTCAATCACCTGTATTGCAAAACAATGTCTAATGGCTGTTAAGTTCAAACAAATAAAAAAGACCTTGACATTTTATTAACTTCCGGGTTTTAACCCGTTTCTAGGGAAAAGGGGAAAAAAGCTTCAAAACAGCCCATTTTTTTTTTTCTTTTGCCAGCTGTGATAAACCAATCCTTAAAAGAAAGAAAATTTATACATGAAAAGAATCAGATTGGACAGTTATGAAAACATCAAATGCTACCTATCAGTTCAGTATTAAAGCATTTATATATTGCTCTGGCAATGAAACATACCTTTGTAAGTTGTGTTTTCTTAGCATCGTCAGCAATATTCATCAACATGATTCTAAAGCATTGTTTAGCTGATGGCAGTTCTTTGTTGAATGGAGCTTCTAAATGCAAATAATCCCCAGTAAATTTCTCAGCATTTTTTGTAATCAAAGGATCAACATGAGGAACTTCCATAAAACAAGGATCAGCTTTATCAGCCTCTGAGATAAAACCCCAACTAGAATCTGATTGACAGACAACTAACTGGCTTCCCTTCACTCTTTTTGACTTCAACGAGGATAGAGAGGCTTCCCAGGCCCGCTTGACACCATTTGAAGATTGAGAACAATACTTCACATTAGCATCATGTGAACATTCTGCATCAGTGGCCCCTCCATCATCATTTGCTCGGGCAAAAGGAACACTGTCACTGCAGCAGTGCTTAGGATCGTGACTGTCAAACCCTGTTCATAGTGTGTAAGAGAATATCCTTATAATTTTCGCGACTTCAAAACCATTAAAATTTAGCAAATATAACAATTGAGAGTATGGGAAACGGACAGATCATGCTCTACCATTCAGTTTATTGTATTCTCTTGCAGATCCATCTTTCACAAAAGCTTCTTTTTGACTTTTATCTGCAATTACTGTTCTATGGGAAGATCGACCTGGAAAATTCAAATCAATTTGTAACTCTCCTGAAGATTCCCGCTGCTCATTTTCAGCAATGGCAGATGGCAAGGAATTATGAAGCTGCAAGGGGAGACAATTCATAGAGTTTGTAGCATCAGCTAAGAACTCCTTCCTTAGATGGAAAACCATGAGAGTTGAACCACCGGGAAAGCATAATGATTTGCGAATATCAGCTTTTACTGGTAACCGGCGGGCTTTACCTTTGGCGTCCACCTGTGCTAATGGTGTAAAACCCTGTACTTGCAATAAAAAAAAAAACATTGTAACATCAGAACTAAAGAAGATCTTTTACAGGAATGAAAATTATGGTTCTAAATTTGTTAAATTGTATGATACTGTGGAATATTTATATTGACATATAAACTGACCTCTTTGCATAAATATTAACTTTTTTTAGCTGCAATGCATAAATATGTAACTAAAAACAAACAAATACAAGATGTTACCAGGATGATGGTGTGTGTATCTATCAAGTATTGTAGACTCAAACATAAAATAGCAAACATTCATATACAATAAAGAACCCAAAATGACTCTATGATCTACTCAAGCCTCCAGGCATTTCTTTTATAAATTACCTGTTTAAGCCAAAATCCTTCAGATTCTTCGTCTCCCCAACAGAAAATAGAACGAATGCCAACACTTTGAAGTCTTTTCCATAACTCTAGAAACAACAAATGACCAAAACCCTGCAGAATATTAACCAGTAATTAACTGAGAAAGAAACTTGCCCATATATTATAATGTTGTTTACTGTGAGCATATAATCATATAAACACGTAGACAATAGAAGAAAACATAAGTAGGAGAATTAGGAAAAGGCTTAACGTGTCATACAAGTTGCTACAAGTAGCAACTCAATATAATTGAAGCACACATAAATGAGAAGAAACAAGAACATCCAAATACAGTATGCCATAAGATTTCTTTAAGAAGCGTTATTTGGGTATGAGGTGAAAAAACAACTGAGCCCTCAGAAACAAGGTGAAAATGTAAGTTTTCACTATGTAGTTTGTACTAATCCTGTTTACTAAGAATGATTCTCATTGAGGTACCTACTTAACTTCATTGTAAGAGAAAAACAAGCATATTACCAGGAAGAAGGAACCAAAGCAGTGGCTTATATAAAACAATGTAACCAAAACCAAAAAGAATGTTTTTTATCAACCATTGCAAATTTATTTCTTAGAACTGACCCAATAACTGTCATTTTTAATAAAAAAAACTGAAACCTGGAGAGAGAATAAAATGGAAGAAAAAATTCGAATAGACCTTCCGTTGATAGATTGCACTGACAGCTGCAAGTGGGATCTCTGCATATTCTGTATCTGCAGGGATGATTTGATATGTAATTGCAGCCATAACCTGAAATACCATATTATATATTAATAAAAAACTAAGGTGTTATTATACATATACTATTATATTTCTCTAATTTCCACTCCTAAGCACTGTTGTCTAGGTCACATTGGAAGCTATTTAGAAATATCATTTTTCCGTTATGTCTAAGCCCCTAGGGTTTCTAAAATTAAATAATAAATTATCAGCAGAGATCAATGAGAACTATCATTGAGAGTGAGACAACATCAACCCGCATGTAGAACCAAAACACACCATCAATGATGACTAAATACATTCTGTAATTTAATATACACATAAACAAGCTCTAAAGAATCTTAGGGCTAAAAATGTTGCCTTTCTCTTCAAGAAATAGACACAATCTACTACTATAATTTGTAAACATACTACGAGCAAAAGCATTTTCCTTTAATTTATAGGATAGTGCAGCAGAAGTTAGTAAAGTTACTTATAGCTGCACCGTAGAAGACGAAGAACGAGAGCTTGAAAAAGTAATTGTATACACATTGAACAAAAATTAATTGTAAGCATGTCAGGTTCACTACTTAGTAAAACAGGCCCTCCAATTTGTGAGTGAAGTGAAGGCATCTAACCAACATACCTTTCCAGAATTCCCATCAAAACTGGGTTTCATAAGTAGGGTACGATATTTCCTGCAGGAAGAAACAATAATGAATGCTTTGTACACCTTAAAAGTGGCCAAAATAACACCAATACAAAAGAAACCTTCAGTTAAACCTGGTCAGAAGTTGACTAAACTAAATGAACCAGTAAATGAATATACTGCTAGAATTAGCATGGTTTATGACCTACTAGCAATGCTACCATGGAATCTTTTTAAAATAAAAAATAAATGCTACCGTGGAAGAATTATAAACATACTTGAGTAGCAAGAAAAATGAAATGTAATACCCATTAGTCACACATCTCTCAAGAAACTTTGATTGCTTTCCAGTATTCGCAGCATAATTCATTGCAGGTAGCTCTGTCTTATACATCTGTAATACTTCCTGCAAACATTTACAGAGACACTAAGGTATCTTTGGGTGGAGGAGTTTGGACGGAAAGAATGGAAGGTTGATTTAATTTTTAAATTTATAGAATTATTATAAAAAAATTAATAATTATAAAAATTTATAACAATGACATCTATCATTCTATAAATGTGAGTAGCCTAAGAGATTTAATCATTCTTAAGAGGGTAGTAAAAAATCCAAAATAATAGTAACAGACTGGTAAGTTCTCCCTTGCAGAGGACAAAATTGTTGACCAGCTCCATTTCTTAAATACACACTTAAATACAGAGAAACAGAGAAATATGTATGAAACGTACACACTTAAATACAGAGACATTCTTATATACCAAATCATATTGTTCACTGGGAAAGTTCACATCCTTATAAGGACAATGCAAATTGAGTGGCCTCCAAGCCAAGCTCTTGTCTCATTCTATAAATTTATAACAATGAATAACGCATGAATGGAAAGTTACATAACCTTCTCTCATTTTACTCCTCTCATTTAAAAAAGTACTAAATAAGTGTGGTGAGAAAGACCGAGAGAGAACCATGTCACACAAGAAATACTTGCATAGATTTAAACGTATCAACACTTGATCAATTGCATAGATTCATTCTAGTACCATACAATCATATTACATTAAAAGTAATAATAATGTATCATCTGTTGAATTGGTTTGGTCTAAACATGTGCAAGTATTTCTAATGCCACACAAGGACACGCAGAGAAAGTGTGTATTACCTGAAGGTAGGATTTGCTAGTACCATCAACATCTTTAGGATTAACAAGCACGAACTCGTGTTCTGTGAATTTTTAAACAAAAAGAGCAAATATTATTATTTATTTAAGTAAAAAAAAAAACTTGTATTTCAATACAGACAAAACTCTCAAATGCTTACAAATTATAATCGTGTTAATGATTACTGGTTACTTTACTACTATTACTAGTTAGATATTTACACTTACATACAAGTTAATAGAGATTAATTTTGATACTTATAGGGGAACCGATAAATCATAATACGTGTGACTTTTAAGACCGATATGATAGCTATGAAACATTTTTAATGACATGATAATTTATAATTATAATTATTTGATAATATAAAAAATCTTTGCACTAACCATGTATATATTAATATTACAATCAAATGTAAATGTAGCATTTTACCTTCATCTTCGGACCTGAAATTCTCAGAAGCGTGTTTATGGTTTGCAGATACATCTGGTATCACTGCTTAAAACAGAACAATAAAAAACATAGTAAAAATCAAATCAAATAAACTCAAACCGAACTGTGTTTCATACGATTCATGAGGAAAAGCGAGCATTGTATGATACCTGATACTTTGATCTTTCCTCTTCTCGGAATAGATATTACGGTGCAATTTGAATCGGTGTTGCAAGTGAAATTGTTAACCTCGACCGTAATCTCGCAGTTACCTGCAAAATAAGAATGTGGAAGTCGAAGTTAGAAATGAAGCATATCAAAATCGAAATGATTGAATTATAGGGTTCGTAGGGTTTGCGATTCTTCACCGATGAGAATTGGATTTGGAGAGGAAGGTTTTCGTTTTGGCGCCATATTTTCGGTTTTGGCTTTTGGTTTAACTTCGTGACTGAGCTCGAGCAGCTATTTATATAGACGCTGAATGGAGTGGAGGGGCGGGGAATAATGAAGTCAAATTACAGTAGCATTTTTGAATTTTTTGTCAACGCAAAACAACATACAGCAATATTTTTTTGGGGTACAAATAGCAATATGTTTATTTTTCTTAGAAACTAGTATAATATATGTAGCATAAATTCAAAATCCAAAATGAATTTCTTTATTTATGAATTATTTTTTTTTGTACAGGAAGGGGCCTAAGCCCAAAGGAAAAGGAAAATTAGCTGGAATGTACTAAATGGGGTATAGAAGAAGCCCCTGACAAATCACCAAGGATAAGCAGAGCCAAGTTTCCATATTTTTTCTCTCGAAAAACTTGGCTTCCTGAATATTTAACTATACATTATTCTACCTTTTATCATGTGTGTTACGGTATAGTTTTGTCCATTTTTTATTTGGTTTCAAAGTACTATTACTATTTCTTTTACTTTACTGTTTGAAAGGTCAATTCATTTAGAAAATATGTGAAAATATAATTAGTTTATTTTAAAAATTTCATGGTATCTAGGGGTGTTTATGAGATGGGTTGAGACGAGTTTATCTTGACTGCAGCCTAATCTGATATTAGGATAATTTACTTGGATTCGAACCCGCCCCATCAATGATATCAATGACAATTTTTTTTTTTTGACTCAAATGACATCAATGACATGAGAATATATAAAATGTGATGAAGTCAACTTGATTTATTAACATATTATATAAATTTTAGCTAATCTAAAAAAATAAAAAACTAAAACTAATATATATTTCAAAACAAAAAATATTAATATAAATATATTCTAATGTTACACAAAAGGTTATTAATTAAGACAAAAAGTCTTATTACTACCTGATTGTGAAAAAATATAAAATTTAAAAGAATGTAAGTCAATAGATTAGGTTGAGATGATGCAAAGTATAATTTGATCTCGTCCTCAAAATACGTCGGGTTTATTTTCTAGAACCTGAATCCGTCCAAACTAACTTCAGATCGGGACAGGTTAGTAGGATGGAACCGGTGTTAAACACATCTAATGGTAACAATACATTAAAATTGTCTTTTAATTTGTTGCACAAAGTTGCACAAAAAATTCTAAAAATCATATGACATCAATACTTGTTGAATTGTATGCAAGACCTTTGAATTGACCAAAATTGATATTAGTAGTTGATTTAACTCTCCCTGCTCCTATTAAAATTTTGTTTGTGCATTATTTAATTGGGATATAGGCTTTCTTCCTACATGGAGAAAATGTTCAAATATTGTGCAAGTGATTTGTAAATTGTAATTCTCACTTAACCTTGTTAAATACTTAAATGGAAAGGAATAGGTAAATGAAACTATGAAAGTGGTAATAACTTTGAGCCCTAATCCTAAAAACCAGGCCTGGGCCTAACTTTCAAGTTTCTAACACAAAACCAAACGCGTAGCTCCTTCATCCTTCCGCATTTGTGCTGGCGAACCCGAACCAGTTTATCTCCCTGCTTCCTCCTTCAGTCCTCAAATGCCATGGCTATCTTGTTGTCTACAATTGTAGTTCCTTCTACTTTTTCTACCAATAATAAGCTCAGCTCCAAGCTTGCCATCTACAACACCAAGCAACAGCACCAACTTCCAAGTCTACGGCATTTTACAGGCAAGTCCCTCCATTAACTAACCCATCTTCCTTTTTCGATACCCATTTGCCTGAAACACTGTTTTTTCATTACCTGAGTGTAGATATTAACGAGGGCTTTAAGAAAGTTTCTTCCTTATATTGCTTTTGCGGTAAACGGCAACTCCACAGTCCAAACGACAGAGAAAAACTATGGCAAAATAGCGCCCAGGAGAGATGGTAGGAACCCATTTTTGAGTGAGGGGAGAGATGAAGATGAAACTCGTGGACCCATTTGCCCTGGTTGTGGAGTTTTCATGCAAGATAAGGACCCTAACCTTCCAGGGTACTACCAACAAAGGAATGTGAAGGTTGAAGGGTTTTCAGAAGAGTTTGATGATGATGAAGTAGTAGTAGAAGAAGATGATGATGATGAAGATGACACTGAGGGGTTAAGGGATGAGCTTGATTGGGATTCTGATGAGTGGGAAGCTAAGATTCTAGGAGAAGAGGATGATGATAAGTTGGATTTGGATGGGTTTGCACCTGCAGGGGTTGGGTATGGTAACATGACTGAGGAGTTTTTGGAGAGGTTGAAGAAGAAGAAGGTGTCGAAAGCCGAGAAGAAGAGGATGGCTAGGGAGGCTGAGAAGGTGAAAGAAGAGGTTACCGTGTGTGCTCGGTGCCATTCCTTGAGGAATTATGGGCAGGTGAAGAACCAAACAGCTGAGAATTTGATACCTGATTTCGATTTCGATAGGTTGATTTCGACTAGGCTGATGAAACCTTCTGGCAGTGGAAGTTCCACTGTTGTTGTAATGGTTGTGGATTGTGTTGATTTTGATGGTTCATTCCCTAGGACGGCAGCTAATTTGTTGTTTAAGGCATTAGAAAAGATCCAGGGTAATAACTCGAAGCAGGGCAAGAAACTGCCTAAGCTTGTTCTTGTGGCGACGAAGGTTGATCTCCTTCCGTCCCAGGTTTCTCCTACAAGGTTGGACAGATGGGTTCGGCACCGTGCAAGTGCTGGAGGAGCACCTAAGTTAAGCGGGGTTTATCTGGTCAGTTCTCGTAAGGATTTAGGCATAAGGAATTTGTTGTCCTTCATAAAGGATTTAGCTGGTCCTCGTGGCAATGTGTGGGTACTTGGAGCTCAGAATGCAGGGAAGTCTACTCTAATCAATGCATTTGCGAAGAAAAAAGGAGCCAAAGTTTCGAAGCTCACAGAAGCTCCAGTTCCTGGGACAACACTTGGGATCTTAAGAATTGGAGGAATTTTGTCAGCAAAGACCAAGATGTTTGACACTCCAGGGCTCTTGCATCCGTATTTGATGTCAATGAGATTGAACCGGGACGAGCAAAAGATGGTTGAGATACGGAAGGAACTTCGGCCTCGCACATATAGGATCAAGGCAAGTTACTTATTGCTATTGCTGTTTGCAATCCTGGATGTGAATTGTCAGGGGTGCTTGTTTTTGCTTGCATATAGATTATATTATGCATTGTGCTTGCCCAAGATTGCAAGTTTTTTTTTTCTGTGTGTGTATGCATTTAGAATCTTACAGACTGGTTTTAACTTACAGGTAGGGCAGGCTATACATGTTGGTGGCTTGACAAGGCTTGACCTTACTGAAGCCTCAGTTGAAACAATATATGTCACAGTTTGGGCATCGCCAAATGTTTCTCTACACATGGGGAAAATAGAAAATGCTGATGAGGTTTGGAGTAATCATGTTGGTGTCAGGTTACAGGTAAGCCTTTTCCTGTTTCTCCTACTGAACTAAATATGGCCCAATCAATAACATTAGTGTTATCCTTTGTTTTACTGAGGAAGTTTAAACTGCATTTTGCCAGAGCTTGGTCATTTGTATTTCATTTGATGGATTTGCTAATACCGAATTCCTGTCTATCCTAATAAATTAAAGTAGCCATTATAGGCTGGCCATCAGTCCAATTAAGTTCCTAATGAAGAGGGTATTTCCTATACACGAAACCATTATCATTGATTATTTAATATATGCTCTCTTTTTCCCCCACTTCCTTTATGGTCTTGTCTCTCTCACTTAACCTTGGATAGAAAAGAAGAAGAATTTGCATGATGTTCGAAGTTATACTTCACTGCATATAGCAATAATCTAACAAGAAGTATATCTTTTTTTTGTGGCTGAATTGCACTTTTCATCCCTCAATCCTCATTTTTTTTCAACTGTGCAAATTTCGTCCCTCCATTTTTTCCTTGAATTGAGTCCTCCAATTTTTTCAATAAAGCAAAAACAGTCCCTCTGTCAAGTTGCCATCCAAAATCTAACAGAACATGCGTAGTCGGCACACTTCTAGCCACAGGACATACTGGGATGACAGCAAAAATAATTAAAATAATTAAATAATATAAAACTATTATAATAATATTTTATTTTGTTTTAAATAAATTTAAATATATAGGCTTAAATAATATAAAATTAATTGTTGAAAAAAACATTGTCCTTGATCCCAATCTCTAACTGTGACCTCTTCAAGGGTCACTGGGTCTTCGATCCCAATCACAGCACCTACCCTTTCTTCTTCTACGACCACATTTGCCCCATCCACTAAATGCCCAGAACTGCATCAGAAACCAGCATCAAAGTCTCACATCTGTCAACCCTTATTCTTCTCATGTTGTGAGACATGAACGTCTCTCTTTCGTTGTTTGGGAGCTGAGAAAATCCATAAGAATATAATAAGAAAAGAAAAACAACGGTAAGATTCGAGAGCTTACCTTCAACTTTGGTTGGTCTATGGATTTGATTTAGAGTCTTCTTTGGTTATTCAGTTTAAGAAAGCTTAAAATCCCAAACTCTGCCTCACAACAAAAGGAATAATATAAAAGGCGAAGCTACGAAAGGAAGGTTTACTTAGTTTGAAATCTTCTGAAGGCAGCTCAACATGGATCATGGCATTTCATTTATAGCGTAGCCAGAGTTGGAAAGCGTTTGTCTTCTGTTTTTTGTAGAAAATTTGGAAGCATCCATTTTGATGATGATGGATGATTCAGATGTGATAGGCCTCACATCCCCACAATGGGGATAACGGAGAGACTTTGTCATCATCACAAGAATTTTGCCGTGTCAAAGACTATGTTATTTCTGTAGTCTGTACCATGTTTCCATTATTCAGTGGGATCTGATGCTCACTCTGCTTCTGGCCATGAATTATATGAGCTTCTTACATTGCAAGAGAAGAAAGACAACTTCCATACCCTACAGCAGATACAAATTTTATCCATAAATCTTCTCAGTTAAACACATTCGAACATGGCATTATAGTACGAAGAATTGAACAGGAAGCAAAAATGTATCAGCTTTGAGAAAACTAATTAATAATTGCTAATCCAGCAGGAGTGATTTGTATGCTTTGAAGTTCATATCAAATTTTGGATGCACTAGTGGCAAGAATTTATTTTATACAAAATTGTGTACACATTCATAAAATAGTATCATGATTGAAAATAAACCTATGATTATTATCTCACTCATATAAATAGAATTCAAAGGGCTTCTCCCAAGATTGAGTGTACTGGCAGAAACCTGCAAAAATAAAATGTAAAAATATAAGCTTCACAGACATAGGTAACTTTTATTTCAAAAGTGAAAATGAACAAGCAGCAAGAGAAGCATAATACTTTAATGTATGTTGTCTATGTTCTACCTAATTTTACTTTAGGGTAATTTGTGCTCAATTCATCTTCTTTAATGTATGTTGTCTATGTTCTACCTAATTCTATTTCACTTTATTGTTTTTCCAGCCTCCCATTGGTAATGACCGTGCTGCTGAATTAGGCACATGGCAAGAAAGGGAAGTAGAGGTGTCTGGATCTAGTTGGGATGTCAACAGCATTGACATAGCAATAGCTGGTTTAGGTTGGTTCTCTTTGGGTCTCAAAGGTCAAGCAACCATGAAACTGTGGACATTTGATGGTGTTGAGGTAACTTTGAGAGAACCTTTGGTCCTTGACCGGGCCCCATCCCTTGAAAAACCAGGTTTTTGGTTACCAAAAGCCATCTCTGATGCTATTGGCAACCAAACTAGACTTGAAGCTCAAAGAAGGAAAAAACTTGAAGATGAGGATACAGAATTTGTGGGGGCGGGGGCAGGTGCAGAGCTACCTGCTTGAAAATAATTGAATTGCATTGCCTTTGGCTTTCATTAATTATGAGAATAGAAGCGGTAACTGAACTGACGTGTTGCAGAGGCAATAGCACTCCATGCTATTGGTTTGATAGTCCTCACCAACTTATAGAATATAGAGAATAGGGATTAATGCACTCCTTGCTGTTTATGTGTCACAGTCTTTAAATGTTCATGTATAGTGGTGGTAAATTCGGCATTTTGGTAGGTAGTTTTTCAATTTTATGTATGGGACCGTTTCCCCATTTTTTGTGTTATTGAGCGATGACAAGGGAGAGGGGAAAAAAAAATAGTGAATTGGACTGTATAAATACAGTATAGATATTCAAATCAAATGTGTTGGACCAATAACAGAACTCTTTACTTATCTATCGTTTTGCATAAACCAGAAAAGTGAGATTAGCTTTAAGAGGAAGGAGAAGTCAAAATACGCTTATTCTTGGCCGATTGATCACTCTTAAATATAGCATATTAGTGTAGACAAGATAAGATGATACCATCTGTAATAATCTTGTTTGTGGAATACTACTCAACACTTCTTTGAGGAATGTTATTAACAGTCTTTTCAAAACACTCTTTTATTGAATGAATTTTGTGGGATTATGAATTTTTTTTATTGCACCCAATCTATTTAACAGATCCCATATGAAAATTCACCAATAATTTAAAAAAAGGTTAAAAAGAATGTATTTTGTTTTAACTATACCGTGTATTTAAGGCCTGTCTGCTGACAGACTCAGATAGGTTTATGTCAAAAAATATTCTTATATTCATGACAAGAGTCAAAGTAATTTTGAGTTTTAAAATTCAACAGCGGACTACTTCGAATTCTACAGAGAAACAATTTTTTCTTTTTCAATTTTGTAATTTGAATACTTGTAGCAGCTCTTACAACATCAGTACATGAAATATTTTCACAATTTTTTTTCTTTTCCTTCCCAATTTACCATATATTTTTGGTAACCCCAGAGAAGGATAATAGGAAAATTTAAACCTTGCCCTATACAGGAGTTACAGAAAGTTAAAAGCTACAGATAACATAGTACAATAGCTAAATGACCGCAAGGCAAGCTAAGGCCATGCCATTCAGCCTGATTGTTTGATTTGTCGGAAGCACCACCTTTGACTCATGCAGTTATGCTCCACGCTCTGGTTCCACAAAAGTGTTGAATCCAGTTTTATCTGAAGAAAAGAAGCCCCTCATTAATGAACAAAGGCCAAGTTCAAGTATTCTAAATTTTTGCTATGTTTAAACATTCATTTGCTCCAAAGAAACTCTATAGATACTTTGTCTGAAAGATACGTTTGCGACCGTAAACCAAACATGACTTTTATCATTGAGATAACACTACTGAATTGGAATTCAACAGCAACCTACAAATTCTTTACCTTGGGCTTCAGAATATCGAATAAACTCTTCAAGTTGAGCTTCCAACGAAGAAAGATCATCACCGGCATCAAGATCAAATGCATCAGGCAACAAATCAACCCCATCAAATCCATCCTCATCACCATAGTAACCTCCCTCACCCTGTTGCTGGCTGAGCCAGAAATCATGGTACCATGTCAGTGTTGTTACAAGCTGCCACCATTCTGGAGAAAAATCCTCCACTTGGCGAAAGGCAGCTGGAATGTAAAGAGGGGCATTGGGGTTAAGTGTTGATCTTCCTCCAGAGACTAATGCCATCTTGCTCAACTAGAATCTGATCCTTGTTCTTTATCTGTTCATTAATCATCAGCACCAGTGTTAAACAGGGAGCATAAATCAAAAGGAATCTAACAATTTAACATAATTTGTCAATGTCAAGTATAAACATGCAGCTTCCACATACAATAGATATAACTCCTACATCACATTTGAAGCATTCAACAACTTCTTTGCAAAGCTGAAATTTTTTGTTGGGAGACATCATAATTCCAGAGAATTCTTATATATTCTGATAGTATTACACTTAAATTTAATCCAACAAAAATATAACATGTGGGCTTTTCTTACAATTTCTCCATAATTCCTTTAGTTTCTAAAAGTTTGACTTAAAAAAAAAATAGTGTAAAAAAATGAGGTGATCGACAAATTATGTGAATAAATGTCGCTACTTTATTTTTTGAATATGATAGATTTCCCAAAAAAATTTCCTGGAACAACAAAAATTGATCAATGATGCATAAAAGAAAAAAAATTAAAAAAAGGGTCAAATGTAAGACCAAAATTCAAAACCAGGTCTTTTGACCATGAAGATCGATTCGTCCTTACGTAATAAAATCCAAAAAGAAAAAAACGCTGACTACTCATGATCTTGAATCTTTCAAATTGAAACTTCGAAGAACCGAAATCCACTAGTTTCTGATCATCAATCAAACAAATCATTCAATAAAAAAAACCCTAATCTCGGTGCAATTATAACTATCACCGAAAATTTTACATTTCTTTCTTTTTCTTTCAATTTCTACAAAACCAAAACTAAAAAGATAAAATAAAAGGACAAACAAAAACAACAAAAAAATAAGGAACAATTTTCCTTCGAATCACGAACAAATCGAAGAACACAAGAAAAGTATACCTCTCCGGCGACGAGAAATTCGTTAGCTATGAGAAATTCGTTACGCGTCGAACCGTTTCGCGGACGTGTATTTATAGGGGAGAAAGGGGATCTCCGAGCCTGTCCTGGTTCGGGTATTATGTGGGTCCCACCAACGTAGGTTCGAGCTAAAACACCGTCCACACCGCGTCTTGGTTCGGACGCAACAGGGTGGTGTGGTGTGGTGGGGTCAAACGTAAAACGACAGTGCGCGTAATGGTGTTGGCTTTTGTTGACCTTTGACGTTCTTTTATAGTGTGCTTCTGCTTCATAACTTTCATTTCATCATTCATTTAGGATCGTTTCGTTTTTATTTACGGTTCTTATTGATTTGGTTAAGTTTTACAGTCAGGTTTGTAGTCTCAACCATTCAAAAACCCACCACAAAATTTTAAGGATAGTGCAATGCAATGCCATTTACTAAACTAGCTAGTCCAGCAAAACATGTGCTCTTTTTGTACAAACATTGGTTAAATAAAACTCGTAAAAGAATGGCACATGTATAATAACATTGACAACTCAACAACAGATGATATTGCCATCTAATATTTTAACAAAAATGCTAATAGTCACGAAACAAAAGCTTACAAATGAGTTATTTGCTTTTAATTGATTAAAAACCAATTATATATATATATATTGAATTAAGACAATGCATTTATTTCGTATTTTCTTATTTGGACAGCCTCGTACCATTTAGCACAGGCATGCAGACCTGGCGTACCCATTTTCTGTCTAATTTCTTGTTACACCAATCAAAACTTGTCACGTTAGTTAAAATTTCTCATCCTTTACACTGTTGTCATATAAATTAAAGAGTAGTGATATTCGGACACCCGGGTGCGACACCAAATTTCTACACCCGGGGTACTGTAGCGCTACTGCTACAGTACAAACAATTTTTTTTTTATACAAATTTTGACTTTTTTTATAAAAAATTTTTTTTGTTTTTTTGAATACTAACATTTTTTGTTAATCCAGTGCAAATATTTGGTTAATTCAATTCATTTTATATGAGATATATCTCATATAGAATGGTTGAAGCATCAGAATTACCAATTAACCACAGAATACACTGAATTAACCAACCATTTTCAAAGGATTAACCACGTGTTTTTGTTTTAAAAAAAAAGTCGAAATTTGTCCCAAAAAAAAAAGATCCATTAACCATATAATAAACTGAATTAACCAGAAATTTGCATGTGATTAATCAAATATTTACATGGTTGTGAAAAATGATTGTTGAAGCATCAGGATAATCGATTAACCACAGAATACACTGAATTAACCAACCATTTTCAAAGGATTAACCACATGTTTTTGTTTTAAAAAAAAAGTCGAAATTTGTCCAAAAAAAAAAAGACACATTAACCATATAATAAAATGAATTAACCAGAAATTTGCATGTGATTAATCAAATATTTACATGGTTGTGAAAAATGATTGTAAGCTTCAGGATAACCGATTAACCACAGAATACATTGAATTGACCAACCATTTTCAAAGGATTAACCACGTGTTTTGGTTTTAAAAAAAGTCGAAATTTGTCCAAAAAAAACCCATTAACCATATAATAAACTGAGTTAACCAGATATTTGTACATAATTAACCAAAAATATTAGTATTCAAAAAAACTAAATTTTTATTTTTAAACAAAAAAGGCAAAATTTGAAAGGAAGAAAAAAAGAAAAAAAAAGTGCTACAGTAAAGCTACAGTACGTACTGTAGCGCTACAGTGTTTTGGTGTCACACCCGGGTGTCCGAATAAAATTACTCTAAATTAAAAGTGATATTTTTTTTAATTATAACGTGACATGTTTTGATTGATGTGACAATGAGTAGCATATAGAAATGGGACAAGAGATTTGCATCTTTAGCACAGTTGATGTTTTAACATCGAGTCATGTGTGCTTATACTTGGGTGGTTAACTCTTTCTATGTATTATCAAAATTTTCATTTTTTATTACATTAATATTGGTTACATTAATATTGGTGTGAGTGACCAACATTATATTGGTTCGAGTAGAACTAGGTTCAGATCCCTTATGCAAGATATCAGATTCAACCATTGTGGATTGGAAAAATATGGTTGGGATGGGATATCCCACTAAAAGTGATGAGTCGGATTTCTCGGTGGAAATTAGTTATCGACGAAGCCGATGAATATTTCGCACCTATAACATAGTAACAAAAAAAATATCGATCGGTGCGAGTGGTAACATTTTTATAAGCCAATGGCGAGGGCCAGTCTGGATGGGATTTAGAAATGGCTTTTATAACGTAAATGAAAACGCAAAAGTCATTATTAAAAGCAGAAATTGTTTTGCATTTAGATGTACTTAAAAAAAAAGACTTTAAGAATTGTTTTAGAGACATTATCATCCAACAATTTTAATAAAACATGATTGATCCTTACTCTATTTTTTTTTTTCCCTTTTTAGAAGTTAAGAATTGCACTTCTTAAAAAAAAAGCATCAACTATGTTTTTTTTTCACCACTTTTGCAAAAAAAAAAAATTTTGAATGCTTGTCCATATACTTATATTTTAAAAAAAAAAAAACACTCTTATTTTCAAATATGAAATAGAAATGAACAAAAAGTTAGAAATTATGAGTGAAATTGGAAAAAATTAAAATCAACTATACGTTGTGTTTTTACAAGTTTGAGTTGTAGTATGGGTGAATAAGAGGGTAATAAAGCTCCAAATTAATGTGAACTTATGTAAAGTGAACAGATATAAACACTTAACAGAAGCGTCGTCTGTGGTCAATAGATGAATATATAGCTAGGAAATTTGGTGTTGGTTAGGACACTACATATATGCATGTCAGCCCATCATTTTTAACACATATATATGAATCTCTTCAAGTTGAATGTCGATTAAGGTATTTTGGTGCATATATAATGTCTGGTGTGGAATTTGTTCCTCTCTTAATTAATAATCTGTATTATATATTAATTGCTGGGGTCCTATATGAAATTTTTCTGGAAAAATAAGTGGAAATCCAAGCCTCCATAATAAATTATAAATGAAGATTAATAGTATGCATGCTGTTATATACGTATGCATAAGATGAAATGCATAGCGAACCTTGCACGCATTATAAGATTAAGATGTCAAGTAATGGATACTTTTAGATTATTATCAGACTATAGGAACTACTGAAATATATAGATATACATGTAATTTTTTTGCGAGACAAATTTAGCAAGAGCAATTGCATGTTGATAATATTGTTCTGGCCGTGAACAACAATTTCCGTGCCTGTTCCATTGCCTCCAGCGAAAGATGTTTTCTATCTAAGTTCTGGCATCATGGAGGTGTGGCCAGAAAGAGTGATCAAATCTTGTTTGAGTCTCTCAAACTGTTATCTTACTCCTCATGCAAAATAATGTGATTATCTTGTTGGTAACCACACAAAAAAGGGGAAAAGTTTATCTATACATAATACATGCACATAATTAAGTTTAAATTAATAAAAGAGTTACCGTATATATCTTCTGAGGAAAATGTATTTCTTGTATTTCCTTAATTTTTACAGTTTTTATCGTTGGATAAAATATTCATTGATAGTAAAACAGTGCACTCGCACAGGAGAATTGCAAACTTTTCTCCCACCTTATATTACAATAAGAGTTTTGGCCATTTCAAATTTATTTTAAAATAATCAATAATTGGGGGATGACGTGATATGGAGAAGAAGAATAGTAGCTTGTTAAGAGAATACTACCATAAGTACTGAGATGCCTAAATTAAAGTGATGCAAAATCATTGAAATAAAGATAGGAGGAGATATCTCTTAGTTTGTCAAAAAAGGAATATCTCTTAGCACCGGCCTATGTTGAGTTTTTTTGTTAGACAATGAAGTAAGAGGTGTTCATTCCTCTGGTATTGGTTTATATATATATATATATATTCATTTTCTATCAAAAAAAAAAGTTAAAATAATGTTTTAGTTCCTATACGTGTCACTCATTTTTAAATTAGTCCCTATACAAAATATATTTTTATATTAGTCCTTACACGTGCAACCGTTACCAAATAGGTCCCTAACGTTTAACGGCCGTTAACGACCGTTAATGACGATTATTTAGTTGGTCCCTACATGTATCGCTCATTTTTAAATTGGTCCCTACATGTGTCACTCATTTTTAAACAAATGCTGGTGCTCCCGATTGGTCCTTATATCTGTTACTAGTTTTTAAATTGGTCCCTATATGTGTCACTCATTTTTAAATTAGTCACTACATGTTTCACTCATTTTTAAATCGGAATATTCCTTCTCCTACCTCCTCCATCTTCTCTCTCCCTCTCTCAACTATTCCTTTCCCCAAATTGCCCCCGATTGTGCCCTAGCAACTTTCCGATTGGCCCACAACAGCTTGCAGGCAAGCCTGCTGGAATCTTCAACAGCACTGGATTACACTCACTCGGTTGGTTCATCATGGAATGACATTTGTTCTGATCAGATATAAAAGTTGGTTAAAATTCCAACTGAGTGATTCCAGTAGGCTTGCCTGCTAGCTGTTGTATTTCATATCCACTCTGTGAGTGTAATCTGGCACTGTAGAAGATTCCAGTAGGCTTGTCTGCAAGTTGTTGTGCTCTCCATAACAACCCACTCAGAATCGGCACAAAGCTCAAACAAATGCCCCGATTTTTCAGTAACGGCTTTGCAAACCATGAAGAATGCACGGCACGCCTCGGCTGGAGCGATCCCGAATCACCGCGAAACCTCGCCGTAGGGACTAATTTATAAATAAGTGACACATGTAGGGACCAATTTAAAAATGAGTGACACATATAAGGACCAATCGGGGGACACCGACATTTGTTTAAAAATGAGTAACACATGTAGGGATCAACTTAATGATCGTCATTCACGACAGTTAAACGGCAGGGACCTATTTGGTAACGATTGCACGTGTAGGGACTAATATTAAAAAAAAAATTATATAGGGACTAATTTAAAAATGAGTGACATGTAGAGGGTCTAAAACATTATTTTAACCAAAAAAATATTAGGAGGAGATATTAATCCGTTACTCTTAATCAATATTTTCCAATGGTGAAGAATGTTTAATTTTTTTTTTATAGGTAAATATTAGATTATTAGTATTTACCACATATTTAAGAATTTCTGTTTATATATATATATATATATATTCTATTCACACCCCAGCAGGCTAGCAAGCACCATCACGTATCTGAGAATTATTGTCCAAATAGCCATAAATTTATCTTTTCTTAAAAAAAAAAACAAGAAGATAAAAGCTAACAGTCAAATGTGTTATGTGGCTACCCTTCCATGGTGCAATATGTCGAGCATATATACTGGGGGTTAACATCATCACTTAATTTATTGATAAATTGTTTCATAGTAATTTTGTTTAATTCTCGATGATATGCAAACATGATGTGTGCAATAGTATTTTATATTGATATATAGGATATTTATAAGTTATTGCAGCTGGTAATAAAACTATTGGAAAAATTATAAAGATATATAATTTTATTGTTCATAAACATTTAGAATCATATATGCTACATATATATAACAATTGGTTTTTCATAGTTTTTTAAGATGATTTTTACTTCTATCAAAACCAAATGATCGAGGGGAAAAAAAGCTAGGGGATATGCTTGATAATCATTGATAAACACTGATAGTTGTCACCTTTAATTTCGCCTTGTTCAAGAATTCTAATATTTGATGCCAGGCATACTTAATTCAATGTCTCATGATGTGGGGGCAACCAGGAAGCATCCATGCAAAATCTCCTAATAATTAGCTTTGAGCACATGGCTTGTTGATAGCATGGCCTAATTAACAGTAGTTATAAGAGGATATACAAAAGCAATTATATACACCACTAGTCCACTAGCACTAGCCTATCAAACAAAAATACTATACATCTCATACATCATAATGATACATTGCCATTCTCATCAATTATCAATTCTAAATCTTAAAGTGAAAAACTCCCACTTACCATTATTGTAAAGTTCTACATGTGGTTTATCCACCAAAAAGAAGCTCTACATGTGGTTCAATTATTAATCTTTTATTTAATTTTGAAAATAAAGTTGTTTCATTGCCTTTGGATAGAGTATAAATGAATAGACTAGAATTTTCATTTCTAATAAATTGTGATCTATTTATGGACAGAAAACAGTAACCTGTAACCACCCCTCGTTACTTAAATTCAAGTAGGAAATTTTTTTAAAGTTATGCCTTTAAATTTTATTTTATGTACATATCCTTTGACTTATAATTATGTACACAACATACATAAACTTGAACAAGCATTAAATTTGGGATGAAATGTCATGTGTGTCTTGACATAATTTCGGGCAACTTTATACTTTTAAAAGTTTAGGAACCTTATCGAATATTTTTTATATTTTTTAAAATTGAAAAGCCAAAGTCCATGCACCATATGAATTAAAGTTAAAATGTAATTTCAAATTTTCTATTTCAAACATTAACATACATTATCCGTTCAAGAAATTAATGTAGTCTATAATCACTCTTCATATTTTGGGAGTTTATTAATGCATGTATTTTGAAAGTTGAGGACATGGAGCAAAATTGGATTATGTAATTTAAACTCTTCCTATTAAAGAATGGATAATCTAACACTTTTTTAATATTAAGATGGAATAAAATATGGATTTAATTGATATTCACTGACAGTGTAATTTTTTTTACACTGTTAATCAATCATAAATTGATACACCATTATAAATGCTTGATTCTTATCCTAACCAACTTAAAAGTCATCAATTCCTTGATTTATGACTGGTTGTACACTAACAGTATATACAAATTAAACCCATAAGATATTCATCACAGAATCAAATTGCTTATTATTTCAAATATTTTTAAAAATATCATTAAATTTGTTTCAACTACTAATAAAATAAAGTTCCAGCTCAATAAAATTGCAAAGGAGTTTTAATTAAATATTATTTTGTTCATTATTTATTAATTAAATGTTTTAATATTTGTACAAATTATAATTTAACAAGATATATGCAACATGTTACAAATTTTAACTGTTTGATTTGTTAATATTTGATTTTTAAAAGATGTTATATGAAACACTTTATATATATATATATATATATTTGGTGTACGAAACACTATAAATTTTATAACATTAATTTTTAAAAAATGTGATATTTTGAAAATATATGATTCTAAATAAATAGTATTTTGCTGTCAAAAAATAAATAAATAGTATTTAAAGGTAACAATTTCAATAAAAGTGATGGCAAATAATTAGCATTTGAATTAATTTTGAAAAAACAACAATTCTTCAAAGTGATCTTAACAATGTTCTTCATAGCTCAAATGCTACCTTCGTCAACCCTTGTACTTGGTTTCATGTTAGATTCAAAAGTGATAATACTGTGACCCTTAATACCCAAATGTGCTACCTAACATAGACCTTAAAAATCATGAAGATATATCTTACTTTTACCAAGTAACATAAAACTCATCTTCATAAAATCTCAGTTATCTATTAACAGTTTTTTTTTTTTGATAAACAAAAATAATATATATGAAGCGGGTACAAGGGGTACCCAAACCCATATACATATGGAGGAGAAGAGAGAACTAGAGATATAAATTCAACCAAGAGCACAACTAGCAACCCGGTTGAAAGAATAACTAAAGATCTACCCCAAACCCCAAGAGACCCAAAGAAAACTAACACTAAACTGAAGCTAACAACTAAAGGAAACCCATCGTCAACGAACTTTACAACAATAATCTAAAGACCACCAAAACAAACATAAACAGGATGAGCCACAACACATGTGCAATCCATCAGTAACAGCAAGTTCCATCAACAAGCGTGGGCAGCGTGGCACTAAAAAGAGAAGACCAAGTATCAAAGCCACCAAGCCACAAGCTCAAAACATAGTAGACATAGTAAGCAGAAACTCCACCAGGCCATCGAAAAAAAGTTCACCTTAAGGTAACCACTATAGGCATGCAACTTGTTCCCCCAAAGAAACCAAGTAGAGATTAAAGCTAGCAAGCTTCCAAGAACAAACAAGGGAGGCCAAAGCACCAAGAGGCAGGACAATCCAAAGAATAAACAATCAAAATAGTCAAACATCATAATAGCCAAGACCAACAGAGAAAGGACAGCAGCAGCTTCCTAAAAATATAAAAGAAACAACAGCACCACTAAAACAGAGAACAAGATCGAAGGAAAAAAGGAAGACAGGTGCCAAGAAAACTAGAACCAAGAATCAGGTTGACAACAACCCCAAAGCAAAAGCAATGAGGCTAAACAGATGGAGGAGAAAGAAACCACATGGGCCACACAACACGCAAAAGGACAAAAAACAAGAAAGAGCAAAGAAAAATGGGACCAACACCTAAACTGGAAAGAAAAAACAAGCAAAGGAAAAGAAAACACGAGGAGCAACCAGGAAGGAGAAAAACAGAGAAAGAGAGGAAAAAAGACAGAATCAACAGAAAAAGACCCTGGGGTGCCAAAAAAAACCGAAAGAGAGTAAAAGAGGGGAGACTAAAAGAAAAGACACAAGGACAAAAACAGACACAACACAGGACAACAAACAATACTCCCTAACACCCCAAAGGTCCTTCCCACTCCCACAAGTAAACCCAATGAATTCAGACTAACCACCAGTATCGTGTAAATCCAAATAAGAAGCCAAACCTGCAAAAAAGAGAAGGAGAGAAGAAGATAGAGAAGCAAAGGACCAGACCAGGATGGTACGGCCAAGAAAGCACAAAAACAAGACAATAAAACTCATCTATGAATTTTTTTAAAAAAAAAATTCTTACAACAAAAATATTTATTTCAATTACATATGATGTAAGACAATAATTCAAAAATTCATAAAAAAAAGACAATAATTCAAAATTAGTAATTATTGGTATTTAACACAATTATCCATTTACATGATGGGACACGAATAGTCGTTATGTAAGTAATGTAAAGCAAAATATTGCTAGCTGTATATCAAATGAGGTGCAAAGAAATTAAAAGAAAGAATGGGAAAAGAAGCAGAAAGGTAGAAGCAAGAGAAGAAGACACATTTTACAAAAAGGGTTTAGTTTTCTTATAGAGAATAGATTGGCAGAAAAACTAACTTCTGCATAGTAGGCTGGGTGCAAGAAAGTAATTCTTCAAGGTGATGCCTAACAAGTGTACCATCACATCCAAGAGAACACCAAATAACTTTTTTCAATTATGCTTCTCTTTTTTATGGTTTTAGATGTGAATGCAGGTTTAAGTTTTTTTCATAAGAAAAGTTAAACTTTTTTAATAAAAAACACTTACATTTAGAATCTTGTTTGGTTGGGTTTTTATTAAAAACCAAAAACAAAAGATGGAAAAAAGCTTAAATTTAACTTTCATAACTTCTCAAAAATTCATATTTTACCAATTGTTTTTTGTTTTAAGTATAAAAAGTGGATCTTTTATCTCATAGGACTATAATAAAGTTTTGGATTTTTATTAGCATCCTACATGATAAACTTACCGTTTGTTTGGTATAGAGAATTACAAAGGGAAGAGAGAAATGAAAGTGAGATTGAACACCATTTTCCCGATTTGGTTAAAGTGTTAAACAGAGAAACATAGAGGAAAGAAATAAAATGGGTAGGCCCTACCCAAAAAAATTTCTCCTCACGAATGTGAAGAGCGAGGGGAGAAACAATGTGCCCTTTGTCATTTCCCTACTTCCCTTCTCACCCTCTCTCTCAAACCAATTTATCTCATCTTTTGTCAAAATGTTGTCGCCGACTGAGGTAACACTTTTCTCGGTGGGTGATTATCCCGTGCTTGTGAAGGTAGCGTGGTTGTGGGTGTTCTGGTTGGAACGGCGATGCGGGCGGCGTGAAGATGGCACAGTTGGATGCAACATTCCTTAGTCGTCACATGGCTATTTGTCTAGCTGGAGTTCGTGGCAGGGGTGTCGAAGCGTATGACAGATCTAACAACTTATCTGATTCGCAATGGTACTTGGGAATGTGCCGATACATAGCGGTTCTGGATGGTGGCCACACGATAGTGGTGCTCCGGTTCCGGACGGAGCTCGCAACACGATTTAGGCATTTCTAGCTATGTGTTTGTTTAAATTTGTAGTGAAAGAGTCTAACAAAGACTTTATTGGTACAAAATGATTAGGGAGGTTTAAAAAATGGTAGGTTGCGTGGATGAGAGAAGAAATAATGATATTTGGTAAAAATAATTTTTAAAACAATTTAAATAAATAAATATATTGATTTATTGATTTTAAAATAGTTTTTCTATTTAAAAAAAAATCTTGATTTTTTAAATCAATATATAATTCAAATTTTGAAATAAAATTATTATTATTGTTATTAGTGACATAATGGTCTATTCAACGAAAATTCATTTTCTTTACTTATATTATTAATCCAATCAAGCAAATGGAGAGAGAAGATATCACATATGTCTTTTATCTCCCCTCTCACTTCTTTCTTTCTCTATTCTTTATTTCTTCTCAGTTTCTCATCTCCAACCAAGCAGGGTGTTAGGAATTTGGGTGAAGGTATTCAGTGTTCCTCACTTTTTCTTTTCCTTCCCTTTCGTTATTATTGTATAATTTGATGAATTTAATGAATGAATGTATGTCCTAAAGTTGCACTCAATATTTTAAAAATAATATTTATTACTTATTCAAATTATAGAAAATGTTTAATATTTTTAAATTTGGTAAAATATTTAATACTCCTCATTTTGAGTTAACACTTTTTTTTACTTTTTTATTTATGATTTCTTAGCTTGTGTTTATTTTTGCTTACTCTTTAAGAATTAATTGTCACTGATATAAAATTTTAAAAAATAAGTCTATATTGTAAAATTAAATAGGCTAAAATATACTTTTTGGCCCTTTATTTTTTAAAAGATTTATTTTAGTCATTTATCTGTCTAACATTACACAAAATAGTCCTTTCTGTCATCTCCTAGCTTCCAAACTTCATTAGTATCATGTGACGTGGTGACAACTCTACCATTGGGGTTCTTCATCTCTCGGCAACCAAATTAAAAAGACCCCATATCCCCCAATTCTCCAAATTAGGGTTCTTCATCTCTCAGCAACCACCATGAATTCATCTTCCTTGAGCGGTGCAAGCAAATGGCCTCCTACTACAAGTGTCCTGACATTGCGGTGTTGCTCACCAGTGGAACGACTAGGAACCTAGGGAGGAGGTTCTAGGGTTGCGGGTACTACATCATAAGTTATTGTTTATTTTACTTTCGTACCTTGAACCGTCACATGTAGGATGACTTAACGGAGTTACCTACCACATCGGAAATTTCCGTCAACAGTTGGAGGAGAGATGACGGAAAGACCATTTTGTATAACGTTAGAAAAGAATGACCAAAATGAATCCTTTAAAAGATAAAGGAACAAAATAAATTTTGATAAAAAAAATAAAGAACCAAAAATATATTTTAATCAAGTAAATATAATACTTATTTTGATTAATATTCATTTTTCAACAGTATGCAAGACACTGGTACAAAATTTTGAATAAAAATTAAAATGTAAGTAGTGGGTTCCTATAACCAATCATGATGGGGTCATTATTATTGTTATAATAAAATTTATGTTTATCTCTCATCATGACCATCATATTAGGTGAGAGGATCCTTTTCCTGAAAATTAATTTTTTTCCGTTGTCTTCACTCTTCTTCTTTTTCACTTTCACTCTCTGCCTCGCACAGTCCGCTCCTCCCCAAATCTCACCTCGGGTGCTCAGGGCCGCCTCGCCGGCCGTCGTTTCGCCACCGCTGATGAGATCGATCTCGACGGCGGTTCATCATCGTAGCTCAGGTACACCTCTCTTTCACTTTCACTGCAGTTATAGCGATCATATTACTAGTTTAAATAACGCTATCTACGTGGTTTCTCTTGCAATGCTTCGAAATGCATAACATCAATGGTCTCAATGCTTTATTCCCCTATTGGTAGCACAAACAGGTCCTTCGAAGTTCGAACCCTAGAGGATGTTATTGCATTTAGTTAAATTGATTTTAGTTAGCTGTTAATAGGTGTAGGATTATTATGTTTTTGTTTTTGATAGGTTATATGTAATGGAGAGATTCAAGTGTAGGGAGAATGCGTTTGTTTCAGATTTTTTATTTAAAAAAATACATATATCACTTTTTGAAGTTAAACTTTGATTTGTGAAGTTACACTGTTACAGGTTACAGTGAGTAGCTTCTCTGAAAAAGCACCTGCGATAGAAGAAAGAGAACGTACACACACCAAATCATGGAGAGTGTGTTATGATTTTTTTTCTGAACATAAATATCATCACAAAATTTGAAAATCACATGGGCTTCCCTTTGCATAATTTGCATCCTTTTTTTCTTCTTTCCTGACGTTTTCTTCTTGCCCGGAGCCGGCACTGCTTCTCATCAGTCAGGTTTAGGGGTGGTTATTGAATTTTTTGTTTTTATCACTACTTGGGTAATAGGTTCTTCGCTTTCCATACTAGTTTGAGCATCATGGTTAGCTTTAGTTTTCAGTTTTCTGTAAAGAAGCAAAGTTCTTATGTTGTTTGGGAGCCATTTGGGGTTGTGCTTGTGCTGCAGTAGGATGGTGGGTTTTGAAACAATGTTTTCTGTTAACTTTTGGTGAAGTCTATGTTTTGTTTCTGTGGTTATGTTCTTTGCATTTTATCTTTTGATTTTGGGGGTTTAGGCGATGAAATTTGCTAGTGAAGAAAAAGTCCTGCAAGGTCTCTCTTTAACCGTTTAGCTTATATATCTCAAAGTGTTTGCGTGTTTCAAATTTTCAATTTTATATTGCACGTTCGGTTTTCTTCTTCTGTTCCTCGTTTGGTTTTGGAACGCATTAAATTCTCTATGCACTCCACCTTGCTTGTTGAAATGCTTGACATGCAGGTTTAATATCAAGTAATTGAGATTTTGGGTTTTCATACATCAATTACGTGTAGTTTGTCGCATTACGGTCATGTTGTTGTCCTCTAGCAAGTTGACAAAAAAAGGTTGTAATGAAGGTTAATGCCCAAACGGTTATTTGCGTAGACAAGCTGTTCGATGCCTTGGAAACCTCGATACCTGTTTCTCAATTGAAGTTGTTTTCCAATAACAGACTTTATGTGTTATTCTGTCAGATAGTAATGAAACTTGTACATATTCTCAACTGGGCCCAAGTCTGGTAATATGGTTAAATGAGATAATACTACCTATTTAAAAAATAATTAAAATCAATTTTTGAGCTCAAACGTAATCTCTAGTTTGTCTAATTTCCTGCAAATTAAACTGATGATAGTTTTATAAGGAAATTTATGGAGAGTGCATACTACATAAGTACATAATAATTGGGAGATTCTAGGAAATTATGCACAGATATTTTTTTTTTTTTGATTGTCTGTCTGTTGATGCTTTGTTGCTCTGCCTAGGATGATTGGAATGCTCTTATAATATTTGTTATATATTTTATTTTGTTTAATGAACTAAATTTCCTTAATAGTAAGAATTCGTTCTGCATAATTTCAAACTTCAATGTTCAATTTAAGCAAATTTTGTCTGTTATTTTTTTGTTTTAATTATGGAGAAATTCACTTTGTCCAGTTCAATAGATTTCAGAGATAGTTTCACTGTCAATTGACATTCTTATATTCTAAGGTCTAGTTTCCTGATGGGAAAAATATTACTTAAAAAGTTAAAAATGGAAAGCAAAGCATGTAATGGAACCTATACTCCATCTAAATCTTCTTCAAGTTTTGTTGATTTATTGCACGAAATCTTTTTTAATTTGCATCTATCTATTAATGAGAGAATATTTTATTGAGTAAACACATGCTTACTTCCCTCCGTGGCAGGGAATTCATGATTCGTCAGTTAGTTTACGGGAATATCATAAGATGAAAACGAGAAGACATTGTAGGCTTTGGTGGCCAAAGCAGCTGTTATCAAATCAAGAATTATCCTCCAGTGTATTACTTGGGTGGTTTGCGACTTACTCTCAGTCATCTCTTGACATTATTGTAGCCTTTACTTGCAGTGAAGTCTTGCTTTCCAGTTCTAGCCATGGCCTTGAGGTATAAGACTGGATTTGAGTTCACAATCCCTTGCATACAATTTCTAGCAAAACGAATGAAATAACAATAGTAGCTATGAAATGATCAGCCGTTTGTCTGTTATAATTATTAATGCTGAGGAAAACTTTGGTTTCCTTTTTTGTTGTATTATTAATTTTTTTGTTGGAGTTAAGTTGTTGCAATAGGTGTTAAGTTTAAATAGAAAATAACTTTTCGCCTTTTAGAGTAGCTAGCTAGGCATCAGTATCTTGATTGATTTTTACTTAAAAATTAGGTCCATGTGTGTAAAATTTATGGCAACATATTTGCAAATATGTGGGAAAAAATATATGGAGTTTAATGGGAAAAGAAATTGATTTTTGATGGGGACTTGCATGTGAGATTGTGTATAACTATTTTGTTTGAGTTAGTCGTGAAAATCTTGGTTCTGTGACAGTATGACTCTGGTGATAGTGGTGGTAATAAATCCCACTGTTGTTTCCTCTAATGATTCTTTCATACTGGTTGTCTTGGGTGGCTTCTGGAAATTGTCTAGTGTAATGAGAATAATAACATTAGGAACTGCTACTCTCTTTCAGGATATTATTCGTGACACTCATGGGAGCATGCCTGTGATTCTACAGGATAAGTCTATGTTTTCTGTACTTGGTCTGTGTATCACTGACCCAACCAGTAAGAGTTTGATGGATGAAACAGAAGATGATAAAAAAGAGTTCTCTAATTGTGGCGATGGTTGGGCAGAGGGAAGTACAAGTTTATACAGAGAGAAAAAATGTGGGAGCTGCAGTTGGCTCCAAATAGATGGATTATTGAGGAAAAGTAGCCAATCATTTCTTGGAAAAAGTAATTGGGCCCTGCTGATGTTTGATTCTCCTGAACAGAATGATGCAGGAAATCATGGGCTTCCAAAATTGCACCATATTCATTGGAATGGACAAACTGTGTCAAATTGTGATGTTCACGTATGTAAGTCATTATTTCTTCTTCTACTTCTTGCCTTTTTGCAAGTAGTTGTCATTTGTCAATACCTTTATATCCGTCTCCTCTATCAGATATATATGATATTTGAACAATTGTAGGTAATAATTTATGAAACGCCCTCTTATGGTGCTCATCATTTCTCATTGTGTCATCTGGGTTCAAATGAGCAAGCAAAAACATCCATCAAGAATCCTAGGTGGGTGGATGAGCTTCATAAAAACCAGCAACTCGTTGAATTGGTAATGAAGTTTACCTTATTCATTTTTGAGCATGCAGATTTTTGTCCTTCTTTGCTAATATGCCTATACATAATTTCACCCCAGGATACAGTTATTCTTGCAATTAATTGCACAGCTACTGCTAGAAGAATATTTGAGAGACATGTGGTCCCAAGGAGATCCTTGAGCATGTTTTCCATATTTCCTATGTAAATACTGCAACTGTTGATGTACCATCTCTTGCTCTCTTGATCATCTTCAAGCTCTGATGATCTACGTTGTGACTTTACAGGTTTTTTGTCATCATAGGGCATCTGTTTTCCAAGTTTATGGCTTCATTCTCCACTGTGTTCTATATTGTTCTTCAGTTTTTCCAGATGCATTTTAATTATAAATCAGAATCATGGATGTATGTGACATCAGCAAACGTATTCAGAACTGCATGGATAAATATCCAAATCCGCTGTCGTCAAATATTATATTGGCCAATCTTTCTTCAGGAGAATGACCTCAGGTAATATGTTTAGGTAAAATATGTGTTTTATCTGATATGTGGGTTGTGGCAGCTTTCAAATTTTGGAGATATCAGGTTTTAATCTTTGATGAAGTTCATCTAATTTGCATTCATATAGAGGACAAGTTTTGGCAGGGGTAAACCAAATCAAACTATGATTTGGTTCAGTTTCTTTACTGTACGGTTCACAAAAAAAATGTGGTTAGATCAAACTATATGATCTCAACCATATTGTGTACACAATTCACAACTGTGATGGGGTATAGGATTGGAATAACAGGATAAACCACATTGATATCGAGACTATTAGTTTTTAGAATTACATAATCAGAATTTGTTGTAATTTTGGAACTTTAGTATTTTTTTCAGTTGTAAGGTATTTTTATACAATTGGTCTTCGGGGTTTCTAATACTTTGGGTTAACTTGGTTAGCTGTTTATCAAGTTGGGTCACCTACTTCAGGATCGCCATGTACTTGGAGATTTATTAACTTGAGCATAAGATTGAATGGAATCACTATTTTGTTTCTCCCTCTCGCTTCTATCCCTTCCCTTGTTCTACTCTGCTTTTCCTCCCTTCCTCTCAATACGTTCCACACAGCATGTTACACATAGAAGGTTTTATGTTTATTACAAATATAATATTGTAGTTTTGGCTCATTATATTGTTCATTTATATTGGAGTTGCATTTATGTTTGTTGTTTTAAATTATCCTTGCTATTGAACAATGGCTTTTGATTGTATTAAGAATTGACAAGGTATTATTGGTTTGAAACTGAACCTAACCTAGAACAGTGTTTTGGTTTAGGTAGTTCTTTGAGATTGGTCTAGTTTATGAAATTCGCGAGCTGTGAAGTATGGTTTAGTTTTAGTTGAGCTTCTAACTAAAGTTCCAAACTGTACTTGACATAGCTAACGTTACAAACATTGTTTAGTCTGAAACAATTTTTCTCTGGTTGAACTGGAAGTTGAAAATGTTACAGGCAATGTTTTGTGTTTACCTTCTAATTTTATTCTTTTAGCTTATGTTTTCCATTACAGATGGTGATGTTTTTCAATAAATGTATCTTAATATTACATTCTAAAATTAAATGCATAGTTTTTCTTTGTTGAGATAATTTTTCCCTGTTCTTAACCATTTGTAACTTTTGATATTGATTTTATGTTTTCTACATGTTTAACACCATTCTTTTGTGTGCAAGGTCGCGATCATGTGTTGAATATGAAGAGAAAGCTGCAATGCATAGGCATTCTATGTGGTCGACTTTGGTTGTTGATATTCTCCTGGGAAACTTGGTTGGTTGGGCACTGTTATATCATGCAGAATCCATTTGTTTGTCAGTTTTGAACTTTATCCACGGGTTTGCCTCATTTTTGCGCACGGGGTGCGTTTGGTTAATGGGAAACCCTGCAGGCTTCAAGTTGAATGCTGAGCTGGCAGGAGCGCTTGGCATGGTTTCTTTGAATGCGATCCAAATATGGTCAACACTCTGGGTCTTTGTGGGTTTCATCTTCAATTATATCATTCAAGGGCTAGCTGTTTTAGGAATTCTTTGTGGATTCACTGCACCTGCTGCTTTGATTATAGACATGATTGTGCTGGCAACTCTACATGTTTCAACTCTTCATTGGTTGATTTCGCTTATATATTCATCACAGATACAGGCATTAACAGCCTTGTGGCGGCTTTTCAGGTACCAAATGCTTCTTCCTTTTGAGACGATTGGTTTGAAACAATTACAAGGTGGACTGTTGGAGAGACATATACTCACCTAATAGATGTTATTGAGGTGGTTTTTGGTCATATTTGTCCTTTTTTCTATGGAGAACTATACATTGGTATGTACTATGTAGATAGTCCTTTATACAATAGCTATAATGTCTCTGGAAAATATCGGCAGTGAATTTAGGAAGCAAGAGCCAATTTTAGCTAGCTCTTAAGAAGTTGAAGCATTTGTAAATTTGAGGATAACTTATGATAGAAGTGGAGATCAGGAGAGCCCTTATATTTTCTGAAAGTCTCGTCATATTTGCTGCACTCCTCTATTTGTGATTCGATATCCTTTTGAAAAATAATTGTTAGATACACAAATATTTTACATATGTACTTGCTCTTATTCTCACTTATTCTTATGGAGTTACTGACCATCTTGGCAGGGGTCGGAAGTGGAATCCTCTTCGCCAGAGGTTGGATAGCTTTGACTACACTGTGAAGCAACATATTGTCGGATCTCTTTTATTTACACCACTTTTACTTCTGTTACCAACTACTTCCGTTTTCTATATATTCTTTAGTATCGTGGACACAACCATTAAACTTGTCTGTATACTATTTGAAGTCACTATTTCGGTAATTCATGCTACACCTTATATCAAGATATTTCTTTGGTTGGTGAGACCCGGGAGATTCCCTTCTGGAATATGGTTTGAAATTTTTGGTTGTCAGAGTAATAGTACTGTTTCTCCCAAGGCCGATGTTGCTGATATTTCTGAAGAATCTTTGCATCTAAAGGATTTCAACAGAGAAAATTCTAGTGTTCTGGTTTCAGTTCTCCACAGCAACTATTTGAGCATAGGTTAGACCTGGAGCTATTGCTGAGACTGATACTTCTGTTTGGTTTATTCTTTTTGGTTTTCAACGTGTCTTATTAATAGTGAATTTTAATGTGTAACATTATGTGGTCAATGTGTAGGAATGTTTTACTTAAACAATTTGGATTTACATGTTTTTATAAATGATCTGTGATAGTGTGTATTGTATTAAATCAAGCAGTCATGATCTGTCTTTAGTTTTGTGGTGCTAAGTTTCTCTCTGCTATGTTGCATATCAAGGTAAAAGCTTACTATCATAGACACGGACAATATCAAACATTTCTTGAAAATTAAAGTTGATGACTTCATTGAAATTTCAATTGTGATGTCAGACTTTTCCTCTTTATGATTATTATAGCTGTGATGTGGAAGCAGTAACAATTTGCATTATATGCCACTGCTGTATTTTTGCATTGACAAACATTATGTGCTGACTTCAGTGGATTACATTTCAGGAAAAGTTATCTTGCCTCACTACAAAAATGTCTTTTCGGGGATTAGTGGGTCATCCATCTCCACAGTAGCTTATGGAATCCTCATTGGGCAAAGGTGAGATATCCCAGATCAAAGTTGCTCTATGATTTTTGTGATTGATGCTCCTTCCTGTTTCTCTGCTTCTTTGTTTTTTTGTTTTTTTGTTTTTTTTATAAAGATAATGACACTTTACATTTTTGCTTTTTACTCCCTCATTGGCCAGAATGCCATCTATGCGGGGAACTCTCCTTCCTCCACTAATGCCATGGATGTCCCTGCCCTACAAAGAGTATTGGTGCCTTTGCCATGATTCACTTATTGCATGTTTCAGATGACAATGGTCTCAGCTCAGAATTTTCTTCTTCTTTTTCTATGGGTACAAATAGCTGAGATTTAATTCCACAGATTTCATCCAACTGGCTTTTCTCCCATTTTGGCGGCCTTTTTCTATTTTCCATGGGTAACATTGAGAAATCTTCATGTTAATTCATCCCTAGTTCAGCATTCGATGTGTTCCTAACTCTTCCAATGGTATAGGCGGCATTTTCTTGGCTTTTCCTGATATTTAGAGAATGACGTGTGCTGTAGAAAAATAGCATTTTGATTTTTTTTTTTTCATTTGTAAATCTATTGTTTTAATTCTTATGATTGAGCATTTACGGTTCCCTATTTGCTCTTTATTTTTTATCATGGGATGAAAGCGTTCTTACTGCTACAGTATTTTGAACTGGAGCAAATTCGTGGGTCTGAAACCTGTGTCCAACTGAAAATGGTCCTATTTTGTTTGGGACCCTATATATTCAGTTAACAGCTATATATGCATGAAGTTTGTGGCAGAATGTTATAATGAAAAGGATCCAATGCAATGCTGGCTACAATACAAGTTTGATCATGCAATGATCCCTGTTGTGCTTGTGTAAGTTGAATACTAAGAAATGACATGAACGGGAAATGGAAGTTCCTATTTGGTAAACTCTGCTTGAGACTAAGTGCTTTGATGAAATCTGTAACAATCATAACATGTTATGAGTTTTTGTCAGATCGTGACTTTAAGGTATCCCATAGAATTTGGACCATTTAGAAAAAGTTACTGGGACGAAAATTATTAGCTATTGTTGGTATAACATTATCTAATTCTTGAAAGATGATGGGTTGGTGCCATCTGCAAGCTACTCGAGAGTTTCTTGTCAATCACTCTCATGTCTATTTGTCTTCAATAATATATATTCTTGTCTTCCTAAAACGAGAATACTACCAATCGAAAGAGGTACTGTTCTTGGGCACCATGTGTCTCTGTCGCCCTCCTCAATAATGTTTAATTTTAATAACAGTTGAATTTACCAGCATATTGAATTTACATGTGATGTTTCTGGATTCATGATACGTTTCAACTTCTTATTGCATCATTTTTAGCAATAATTCGTGATTAACAATGGTATACTTTGAAGTTTGGTTAAAATAACTTTTTGGTCCCTATACATGTTCCTGATTGTCAATTTAGTCCCTATACGTAAAAAATTTGCAAATCAGTCCCCATACGTGACTACTGTTATCACTTTAGTCCCTACCGTAACCCACCGTTAGTAACCGTTATCACTTTGGTCCCTATATGTGTCCCTGATTGTCAACTTGGTCCCTATATGTGTCCTTGATTGTCAATTTGGTCCCTATACATAAAAAAATTTTCAAATCAGTCCCCATACGTGACTACCGTTATCACTTTAGTCCCTCTTGCTCTCGGCTCACGCCGCCCGCCGCTGTCGACGACGCTTCGACAACGTAAGGTGGAGAACTCAGAAAAACCCAGATTTGCTTACGTTGGCCTCTTCCTTTCAACCTCGTTGGATCCATGTAATTATGTCTTTGAATTCATATCATTTGATAGTGCCAGTGACTGTATATTATTTTTTAATTGTGATGATGACATTTATAGTTTGCACACCTAAGACTAAGGATGACATTGGGTGATGTTGCGGAGTATAACTGGGTTATTGGAGAAGATGGGTTAATTCCTGAGTACTTGTATTCGTGCAAAAGGAAGAGCTTGAAAGAAAAGACATTGATGAGAGCAATATGCTTGCTTGACCTATACTAACTAAAGCTATCACAACATTTTTTGCAACATAGAGGATTATTCAAAGGAAAGTCAAGGAAAGAATGATGCCTTGTGTTGTATTGTTGGTGGTGTTGCTGTTCTGTTGCTATGCTTTGCAGGTTGATGCGTGATGGAGAGCTTCCATCCCTGACCATTTTATTTGCGTTGGAACAGTGGAGCTTGTTAAGACATGGAGATCTTTTTGGGATGGTCAAAAGTAAATTAAGGTGCATTATGTAATTAGAGAGTTAAAGGTTTAACAGGCAGGGGACAAGTTTCTAGTTCTTTTTTGCTATAGCTGGAAATAATATGTCTCTGTTATAAGGGTTAAAGGTTTAACGGGCGGCGTGAGTCGAGAGTGAGAGGGACTAAAGTGATAACGGTAGTCACGTATGGGGACTGATTTGCAAATTTTTTACGTATAGGGACCAAATTGACAATAAGAGACACATATATGGACCAAGTTGATAATTAGGGACACATATAGGGACCAAAGTGATAACGGTTACTAACGGTGGGTTATGGTAGGGACTAAAGTGATAACGGTAGTTACATATGAGGATTGATTTACAAGTTTTTTTACGTATAGGGACCAAATTGATAATCAGAGACACGTATAAGGACCAAAAAGTTATTTTAACCTTCAAGTTTTGAACTAGTATGTCTTTACTTTTGGTGGAGGGCACACATTTTGCTGATCCCTTTTAGTTGGATATTTTATTACTAGCCAGAGAGACACTGGTTTTCAGTCAACCTCACAAACAGTGCTGAATACAAACAAATGTAGCTTCACGAGAGCAATCCAACAGAACAAACTGAATACCTAACCCTCATTCTTTCTTACTGGCTCACATGGATGGTTAATTCCTCCCACATTTTCTATGCAAATAAACAAAACATATTTTATGTGAAAAAAGGAAAGAATAATGAAAATAAATGGAATGAGAAGCTCACTTTTCATATATATATATATATATATATGTTTGATAAGTGATACCACGGTTGAAAGGAATTTACTTTGAAATCATATGACTTTTCATATATTGGCCAAAACAATGGTTACAACTTAAAACCGCAAGATTAAAGGGCAAAAAAAAAATAACAAAGAATAAAGAAATGCACAAATTAGTTCACGGGAATGCTATTGACTATTCAGAAGGATTCCCATGCTGCCTAGTTTGTATAAAAGACAAGGCAGAGGTAGGGTGAGAGGGTAGTGTATGGTGTCTCCTAGTTCTTCTATCGCCCTCTTGAATTAGTTACTTTGAAGGGGCATTGGGAAACCACATGTGAATGCACATGTGACATCGCCACCTGTCATTTTCATGGTACCCTTTCACATGAAGGAACTTCATCCGCCCCCAGTTTTACCACTTCATCAGCCTCTAGTGTGGTTCTTTTTTCCCTTGTCATAAGCTATGGCTTCACATCTATAGTTAAACTCACTATCTTTAAAGGAAAATGACAGAACTGATTAAGGAATCAAGATTGTATGGGTAAATGATGTATTTATTATATTGAAACGTATTAAACTTGTATTCTCAATATAAATATTCCTTTTATTAATTTATTAATCAATATCTTTAGAGTACTCGTTAGCAAAATCCATATTTAAAATAAGTTTTTTAGGGACCGATACCCTTGCATGGATCCGGATTCCTTACAGTAGCTATTTCACGCATTTGCCGCAGTTGTGTAATCTATCACCATTAGATTTATTTCTCTCATATTTCTAATCCTTGATTTGTTTTGTCTAAAAAAATACAAGTGGAGAGAGATAGAGATAGGCTATCACAGGGAATCTGTATCTTTTTTGGGAGAGTATCCATATGCTTAAGTAATTAATGACTATACATATATAAAAAAGAAAAAGAAATAACAATATGTGTTACTCCACGTGAATGAGGTTTGGATCTATTATCTCTCCCCAACACCTGATTTCCTCTCTTCTGGCACATTTAGTTGCCTTTCCTTTCATGACTAATCATACCACTGACCACAGCATGACTCATAAAAAATTTAATATTTTAAGAGACGTGACTAAATATTAACCATAGTGATATATCCTCTTAAAAGTAAAGGGTGTAGAAAATTTCCAGTTTTATGATTTCTTTCACCCTTTTTCTCATTTTCCATGAGTTCATCCTCATTTTTAACTGTCATCCATAATGATTCAATTCAACTTTAGTACAAAGGAAAGTACGTGTTTCTAACTCCATGCTCTTTGTTACATTCATTTACATTATTAATAAGCAGGAAATCATCACTCTTAAGTAATAACGTGGAAGTATAGGGAAGGATATGCCAGAAATTGTCCTTTTGGGAAGACTATGATTGGTCTTTGAGTTTAATTACTATATACTGACTGTGTAAAGCTTTTACACTACCAACAAATCACCAATCATGTTATAAATGACTTTAAAAGTAGTCAGGATAATAGTCAATAAACTTTGCTGATGTAACAATATATGGTTAGATGGCTGTGTAAAAGAGCTTTACATCGTTAATGTAAAACAATTAAACTCTTGGTCTTTTAATTTGCTATGTGAAAAATGTGCAAACATAGCGCCACATGCATTGGCACATTTCATGCATAAAAAAAGACAGAAATCTCATCTGCCTATAATTACGTATACCCAATAGTTCATGAAGACCACACTTCAGATAACTTGTCTTTGTTCTGTCTCTCCCAGTTTCTTTGTGCGAGTGCCATTGTGAGCAATGGCTAGAAAACTAAGCATCTTTATGATCTTCCTAGTTGCTATGCTGCTTCTTCCTGCAGATAACCATGTAAGCCAACAGAACTCTTATAATCTTATTATAGTTCTCTACTTCTCTTTCTTACTCTGTTCCAAGCTCTGCATTGCTGCTTCCACTTGAATATTTGTTTGCCATAAGAGATCTTTTGGTTGTTTCAAGTTGAAGTTAACGTGGGACTCAAGGCCACGTTCAAGTTTAGTTTTTTAATCTGGTTTTATTGACCAGAAATGTCAACCAAACCATCATGTTTATGGAATGGAAGCTGTGCATCAGCTACATATTAATATTAAAAATTAGCTAATTTTGGTCCTATAGTTAGATTTTGATTTTAGTCCTCATTCATTGCAAAATTTGGAAATGGGTCTCTACATATATTGTCGTTACCAAAATTAGTATCATTGACCCGACTAATTTTTGCCCCCCACCCCCCCTTTTTTTTATAGGCAAATATTAGATTATTAGTATTTGTTATGTTAGTGGGGGGGAAGTTTTGAACTCATGACCTCCACCTTATCACTCCAAACCCTATCTCCCTTTCCCCAAACTACCAAGCCACCTTATAGACTAATTTTTGGTCCCTATACGTCACATATTGAAATATGATGAAAATTAGCCTAGGCTTCTAAGAAAATTAGTTCACCAGATATTTTTTTGCCGTCAAACTGTCATGTGCATTTTATTTGTGACCTTAAATATGGGTATCTAAAGAATGTCCTTTTCATTATCCTTAAATATGGCTGATTTTGATAAAATCATCGTGCATGATTTCTTTGAAGAGCATAAACGTCTAAACGACATATTTTAAATATATTGTAACCATTGTTATTGACATTCTGCACGATATTAATTTAAGTAACACTACGAAATAATTATGCTTTCAGGCTGAGATTGTTGTGACTAACATTGAGGCTCCAGCTCCGCAGCCTAACATAAACACTACTCACTTTCCCAACGTGAGACTTTTTACATATTCTGTTTTTGGTTTGGGCAATTTGCATAAAACTTACTTTACAATTTACTATGCCAAATTCATTTTATGTTAATTCCATGTTTGTTTCCTTGAGTTTCAGCAAGGTATCACTGAAGGCAGTCTTCAACCACAAGGTATTAATATTAAGGACACAATATCTGATCAAAGTTGCTTCAATCACAACTAATAATAGCACAAAATGAGTTACTTTTTCTAAAATTAAATTCCTGAAAAGTTAACATACTAAACTCAAGGAACTGATTAATGATAAATGGTAACCAAATCATTCAACAGGTTATATAAATTAATTCCCTAGTTGTCATTTATCAGTTCCCTTCAAATCCAAGGATTGACTTAAAATTGGTGCACTTTGGTGCTTGTATGAAAGTGCAGAATGTGGCCCACGTTGCACAGATAGATGCTCAAAGACACAATACAAGAAGCCCTGCTTGTTCTTCTGCCAAAAGTGCTGTGCCAAGTGCCTTTGTGTGCCTCCTGGAACTTATGGCAACAAGCAGGTTTGCCCTTGCTACAACAACTGGAAGACCAAAAGGGGAGGACCCAAATGCCCCTGAAAGTTGAAACTTTCCCTATCAAGTATCTTAATGCCTTGCCAGTTGCCACTATTATAATGTACAAGCACTATATAACTGCAAGAATTAATGAAATTACCTTAATTTATTTATCTTTGTCTATGTGTGCTCTAAGATTCAGCCTCAAGGAATAAGACAAAGTTTTCCGTCTTGAAATTGTAGTCAAATTCCTCCCTAGAAATAGGTATACTAGGCAATGCACAAGGCACTAGTATGTGTCTTGTCCTTATGAAAATTTAATATTAATATAGTATACATTAGAGGACATTAATGTTGTGTGTTAAGCAATATTTTAAAAACCGGTCTAACCAGATTGGTTCAAAAAGTTGGACCTTGGACCGAATACCTCCCAATCCTGATTGAACTAGAAAATCGGGAAAGCGGTTTGACCAAGTGAAAATCGATTAAACTAGCACACAAGCGGTTAAACCATCACAAAACCAAATTTGAAAAATTGGCCGGTTCATTGTTTCACTAGCTTCACTTGTTTTTTTCAAAAGAAAAAAGTAAGGACTTTTGGTCTAATTTGTTTGGGGGCTGGGAGCTCTGGTTATAGACTCAATTCACCTAGGTTGAGAGCTTTTACATGCTGCAATTAATGTAGTTTACCGTTGAAACTTGAAATTATAACAACTTTTATTGAATATGCAATTGTATCTTGATTAAGATCGTGAAATTACTACTCTCTTCCCGAGGTTGATCTTGTTTACTATTTTTTCTTCTATTTTAGATTTTAGATTGGTTTTGTGTATGTTTCTTGGTTGTTGCTGTGTTGTATTTTACTCTTGGAACATGAAGAATTCATGACCTACAAATCCTAACAAAGATGATTGATGAATTTTAATTAGGGGTGTTCATCAACCGATCCAAACCGATTTAAACAGTAAAAACCGAACCGAAAAACCAAAAACCGAACAAACCGAAAACCGAAAAAACCGAAAACCGAAAAAATCACTTTTTTTAATTGGATTGGATTGGATTTTGTGAAATCCAATCCAATCCAATCCAAACCGATCTACTATAGACATATACTATTATTTTTGAAATTATAGTATTACTCATACTTAAACATTGTTTTTCATACTTTTATGACCATCATTCTCTTTAATATTTTTATTGGAATGACATATATGAGATTATTTAGAATAAATGTTAATGTCTTGATGTTATATTTTGCTAAATTTTTTGATGCATAACATATATATATACTTAATTGAGTAAACATGAAAAATAAGAAATCAACTAAGTAATTTGAAAAATAATTAGCTACAATTTATTTGTAGGTTATTCAAGGAAAAAAATAGGATAAGTGAGTAGATATAGAGAATTAACATAAAAGAATGTGTTAAAAAATATAAATAATTAATTTTTCTCAAACTCCCAATATTTTGTCAAGAATTCTCTAAATTTTTCCTCACCCTTCATCAAATCAAATAACGGTTTAAAAAGGAACAAATAGTTGCTGGCTTTCATAAAGGTTCTACTCTTCTAGTATAAAGAGAGGTTAAAATAGGTATTGGACACCCTAAGCTAGCTTCCTTAAATGAAAATTATCTTTTGTCCACCATTAAATAAGTAGAAAGGACATTTGATATAAGAAAAAAATAAAGTATGACAAAAACCGAATTATCCAATCCAGTCCAAACCGCATTTGATTGGATTGGATTGGATTTTTTTAAGAAACCAAACCGATCCAATCCAAACCACATGTTGTTTTCATCATTAGATCGGATGACTTTTTAGCTCAAAACCGATCCAATCCAATCCGCGAACACCCCTAATTTTAATGAGTAAATTTGTGGAATTGTGGTTAATGATTAATTAGTTAACTATCTAATACACATGATTTAATTATTCAGGAATTTTGCATCATTAATGGGCTAGATTGTATTTTTCAAGTGAAACTGTGAAGGTGAATTCATGTATCATTTAGCTAAACCTAAAGGGTGGTTTGTATTATTTGTTCTTTTCTTAATTGATTTCAAATATTAATTTTTATTTCATTTTCATTTTTATGGTATATAAAATTGAACTTTTCGACCACCAAAAAAATAATAATTGAACTTTTTAATTTCACGGGAGCAAGTCAACCATAATAATATAATATCCCACAACAGCTATGATCTTCGCTATATGCAGTCTACACAAAAACCCGGTATCGATGAAGAATTGAAGACTGAGGACTAAAGAGTTTTTTCTAATTTTTTTTTTTTTTTTTATAGATACAAAGTATCCGTTATCATTAGTAGTGATTAATTTTGTCGGGACCTGTTTGGCATATAAGATGGATTCGTCCCTCCAATCAGATTTTTTTCATATACAAGAATTAGCATTCGAATCCCTAACAACTTGTTTAAGGTGCCTAAATCTTTTACCATTTAGATCAATTACATGTTGGTGAGGAGTGAGGAGTTTGAAATTACATCATTTGGTTTTTTTTTTAAAGGAAGAAAAAGTAATTAACCGATCAATTGAAATTACATTTTTTTTTTAAGGAGTCGGAGTCTCCTCATGTTCAGTAAACAGCCGCCATGACTTCCTTTTAAGTTTCGAGAAGAATAATGCTAACTGCATTTATAATTACTAATTTAAGTGAAAAAAATTATTAGATATAATTAATATTTTTTATATTGTCACTTAATTATAAATTATTATATCATAAAAATATTTAATTTTTATCATAATCATCATAAAAGTCAGACATGAGTAATTTGTGATTGATTGATAGTGTATTTTTTTTTACACTAACAGTGTATCAAAATTAAACTAAATATTAACTTCATTTTTGTATTAATTCAAATATAATAAATATGATTTAATTAAACATCGACAATGTAAATATAAACCAATCCTGCATTTCTACACCATTTTAAAAAATTATTTTTTAAGTAACTAACTAAAAAGTCATTTATAAAATGAGTATAATTGATTGATTGCTTAAAATTTTTATATAGATAATACATTAAAATTAAATTCTGAATCTCTGATAAATAATAATATAAAAGAAGATATAAAGTTTTAACATAACTATTCATATTATTTTGTGTAAAAAAAAAAAGACTATTCATATTATTACCCTTTGATTCCAGCACAAGTGTTAGGTGAGGTCCCAGATCCTGCGTCATTCGAAAGCAAAAATATTTGGACTTAATCTTTTTTTTTTTTTTGATGGAAAAAATATTTCGACTTATTTTATGCATGATAACTTGATAAGTGGACAGGCACCATGGAAATGGGAAAGGTAGGTTCGCCTTTCACCATGATTTTATTTTCCATAAGTTGGGTTTGTTAGGTGGAACAATACTCGTCTATGCTAACTACCCCCCACGATCCATCACATGATAAAAGTATGCAAGATCTTTTTTCACAACTCTTGGTCCTCGTTCATTCATTCCTCTTCTAGATGTAGAAACTGCAATCAAATAATGCTCAGCCATACATGGTGATGGTGGGTCCTAATTTGCTATTTAATAGTATTGGTAGGTCCTAATTTGCTATTTGATACAATTGGTAGGCTAAAGATTCAGATAGATTATAAACTTCACATAATACAATTTTCATTATTAATATAATTTTTTTTTACATTATCAATTAATTATAGATTACTATATATATAACTCTTGAAAGTGCCTCACAAATAAAAAAAAACTCTTGAAATAATTATTTAAAAGTCAAAATACTTTTTATGCTATCGTAATGCATGATGTGCATCTCAGTTGGCAAGCTGAGTTGGTGGGGAAGGTTTCAGAATCGATTCACATCGAATGCATCGTAGACTTGTTGGGGGTGTCAAAGGCCCTAATTGCGGTGAGTCTTGAATAATAAAAAAAGAATAACGAACATATTTACTATTAACAATTATTAAATTGTATAATTTTGTACCCTTTCAATCTTTACATAAATTTGATTCTCCTTTTCTTTTTCTTCTTGTTTACAAGAGACCTGGATGTCTTTAAAAGAATTTAATAAGTTTTAATAAGCAAATATGATTATCTTCTATCTAAGCATGTTCTTTGTTTAGCAAAAAAGCATATTCTTTACATTGTGCGGCATCTATATTTTATTTGCATGCTAAATTCTTGTTATAGAAAATAATCTTACTAACTAAGCCTTTCACAAATTCGTTTTACACAACAACAAAAAAAACACTATTCTTTTGAGGCTCATTTAAGTAACACGTGCAGCATGAGCCATAATAAGTTGGAATTATTAGGCTAATGAGCTCATAGAAAGGCTTTAATTAGTGCGACAAAAGAAGAAAAATAGAAGCATATTCTTGGAATATTATATTCGTATTCAGTTCCAGAAGCAGAATCCTCCGTAAATTTATTTAAAAAAAGAAAAAGAAAAAGAAAAAAGAATCCTCCGTAAATTGCACGCCGTGAAGCATGGCATGTGACATACCCTGATGTCCATGTTCTTCTATGTTGAATCCAGACTTGTTATTTCTTTGTTTTCTTTCTCTTCTCTCATTTTTTATTTTATTTCTTTTTCCATTGGCGACTATTGAATTGTTGCAAAAGTTAATATTATTTTATGTTATGGCCATTCTTAACTGTGATGCCAGAAGCAACCAACCTTGACTATTTTTTTTAAAGTTAATTTTATTCAATATCATTGACTAATAGACCTTCTTCAGTTCTCATCAATTTGATTTAGTCATATTCGTTGTACTCAATTTTCTGATGCATGAAACTTTGAAGCAAATGCTGTCAAAAAAAAAAAAAAGACACTTTGAAGCAAGTATAGAGTTGAACAATTTCATAAGCTTAGGTAATCGATTTTGTTAATTAGAGTTTCATTAAAAATTCATAATTTCACGTTATGCAAAGTCTATTCACCAAGCCCATTATGTCCACTTTAAATTGTTAATTTTTGTTTGGAACAGGGGAATTGCAAAACAGAGAAAACAGAGCAAACTTTTAAGCAGACAGAGAAGTATTGAAGAACATCACAAACTTCAAATTTTATTTATTCTCGTCTTCTTTGACCTTTCACATAATATAAAGTATAAACTACTCAAATATTCATGAAAAACAAGACATTCTACGATCCTAACAATAATAACATAAAAAAGAGGGATTGGTCCTTTCCTTAATACAATTTACAAACTCTAATTCCACATGAAAAGGTCATTCCTTTGAGGCAGAAGAACAATTCAAAAAGCATCTTAGCTCTCTTCTTCATCATTCAAAACAGCCCAAGAAAGTGGGTTTGTGGAGAATTTGGATACCTTGTTATCAACCCCACTAATAGATTCTTGGTTCTTCTTGTGAGTATAAACAAGAGAAGAACTAGAAGGAGTAGCTTTGACCATGCTCCTAGGTTGTTGTTGCTGTTGATTCTTATCTTCGTTATTGGGGTTTTGCAAAGGAAGCACGGTGGGATTAGAAGAAGGTTGTGGTTTTGGACGAGGGTAGAAGAGATCAGTAGGGAAAAAGTTGTATTGTTGAAGGCCAGCCATGGAAGGAGTTGTTTGGTTATTATGACAAAGAACAGAACTTGAAGTGAAGAGTATCTAACTTTCTTAGAAAATTTGCTTTTGTTGGTGGTTGTATTTATAGAGAGAGGGGGGTTTGGAACTTTTTGGTTTTGTGGCTTGTGAATCAAGGGAGTTTTCCTTGGAGAAGGGGAAGGGTTTAATGTACTTTTTGTGAATTTTCCTTTCCTCTCGTCGATGTTTACAATTATAAATGAGGAATCACATTGAGCTATGAACAATTTATTATATTATGATCCCTAAATTGAAAAATATTGTTAAATTGAACTAACTTGATAAATTTTTTTTTTTTTTCAATTTAAGGGATGTTTCAACCTATTTTTTTTTAATTTGATGGACCAACTTGGCACCGCCAATAATTTCATGAAACAAAAATAGTGATTCACTCAATTATACGTAGGGAACAACAATATAGGTTGGGCTTTATTATTCAATAAGTTTAATTTTGACATAACATTTGTGAACTTTATTAAATTAATAATCACTTATAAATCATTATATGTGTGACTTTCAATGTGATTGTAAGAAGTGTCAAATATTTTTAATGGTGTAACAATTTATAATTAATTAATAATATAAAAAATCTTTAAATTGATAATGCATATCAATTAATTTTTTTTTTTACTGGCATATCAATTAAATACTTATTCAACATATAGAGCTTAATTTTTATATATTGTTTGTGGCAAAAAAATTACACTGTCATCCAATCCCAGATTTTCTTATATGTAACTTATAATGTAGTTATGATAAGAGTCAAACATATTTAATATGATATCAATTAAATATTTTTTTTACTGGCATATCAATTAAATACTTATTCAATATATAGTGATTAATTTTGATACATTGACTTAGGGATGGTAAAATTACTTGCACCCTCGAATATCTGCATGGATTACCCGTAATGGGTAGTAAATAGATACCTACTAAATGGGGATGGGAATCATAGTACCCGCCCCACGAATACCCGCATATTCATAATAAATATATTTTTATTAAATATATAATATATATTATGACAATTTCTATCATTTTGAGATGAAATGAACTTTATTTTCTTTATTATTTGATACTTTTTAGTGGTTAAACCCTTAATAAAAAATTATTTTACATATATATAGTAAAATATATAATGTTAATATAATATATTGCTATATTACATTGTATAATTTTATTTCATTTCCTTTAATTTTATATTCTTAAATATCCACGGATATCTATGAGTACTAGCTACCCGCATAAATACCATGGATATTGACGGGATGGATGCGGGGGAAGCACTACCGGCCCTCGCCCCACCCCACCCCATTACCATCCTTATACATTGTTTCTGTAAAAAAAAATACATTGTCAACCAATTCCAAATTTTCTTATATGTAACTTATAATGTAGTCCTTTTTAGCGCATGCCCTAGTTTTTCTGCAGTGCGTTTGCATTCATCTTCTCCTACTATCTGAGAAGTATTATGTTTTTCTCTCCACTTGTGAGAGCTATGTTTTTCTCTCCATTTGTGAGAGTCTATCATTGCTGGATGAAAAAGATGAAGGAATTGTTTCTCCCCATTTCTCTCCATTTTTTATTGGCAGGTTCTGGTTCCCAGGCCTGTCAGAAGCCATAAGTATCTTTAGTTGGAACTGTCGAGGCATGAGTAACCTGTGTGCAGTTTTGTATCCACGAATACCTCGTTTTGTGTTATTGGCCAGACACGTTTTGTCGTTTTCTCTTTTTAATTTTGGTTTTTTTAGTTTATGCAAATAAAGTCGAAGACAATTGGCAGTGCATTGAGCCTTTCTTGCAGATAGCTCGAAGCATCAACTTCGATCTCAATTTACGTGATGAGGGAGGATATTTCTTCAAAGCTAAATTTTATAATTACTCTCCTAGACTCCCGGTGCAAAAAGAGGAAGTCTTAGGTCTCCTTCAAGAGGACCAAACTAATTATAGGACTGTTATTTCATTTCATGATGATGTTACCGAATATATTGCGTTCTCCATTATTAATGAAATTGCTTAACTTTTCTTTTGTCAAAAAAAAATAAAAACCTTATAATGTAGTTATGATAAGAGTCAAACAATTTTAATATGATATACAATTATGATTGGTTGACAATATAAAAAATATTTCCAACAGCATCACTTCATACCAATTAAATCCACGTGCGTCGGGAAAATCTGTTGTTATGGTAAGAGATAAGAGCAGTGAATTTTAATCATTGATTTTTTTTTTTTTTGTGACAAAAATCATTGAATTTTATTTGAATGATAAAGGTTAAAAGATAATTGCATGTGACTTTTTCAAGTAGTTATATGATTTTATTTTCAAGATATTACACACACATTTTTTTATAGGCAAATGTTAGTATATTAGCTGTTATGTTAGTGTTTTTTTCTCTTTTGCTAAGGTTTGAACTCTGGACCTCCAACTCTTTCAACTCCTTATATCCTTAATTCAAACCAGTTATACGGAACCTAACAAATTACCACTATAGCCTATAAGTTAACTTCTATATTTGTTGATTGGCTGTCTGCTTTTATTTTGATATTTGGCTTGTTGCAAATGTCATTGCAGTACATAATAAAATATAGGAGTTGTTCCGGCTAAGAACAATAATTCTGATAGTACAAAAATGATTATTGTATTGATTAATGGGATTGAGTACAAGAGCCATGAGAGACTTATTACATGTAGCTTTGATACAAGTAAAACCCTAGTCTAAGGGTGTGTGTGAGGGAGAGAGTGAGTGTGAGAGTCTCCTTAGTGAAGAGGCAAGGCACCTCTTATATAGCCTACTTAGTGGGCCTAATCCGGTTTAGCCCTCAAGGAATTGGGCCTTGGCCTCAATCGACCGAACTGTCTTCCTGTTCTGAGTAGTCATCTTGTACCGAGTTGTCTTTCCCGACCGACCTGACCTCTTGGGTTGACTGAGTTGTTTTCCTCTTATGTTGATTGGTCTCTATCATTATTGGATCATTCACCCAATATATTTGGGCCTATCTTACATTAGGCCCTTGATCTAATTTGGACGGGAACATAAGTAAATGGTATATAAATAATTTGTTTTAATTTGCAGCGAATGAACGAGTGAACTATAAACTCCCCCCACGGAAAAAGCATGCCTTGCTATGCCATCATTCATGAGTCATGACCCAGCATCAAAATCACATTGCTAATAAGAAATTAATAAGTCAATAAAGCCATGAGATCATCGAACATGCCTAATATTTTTTTTTTCTTTCAGGATATCCTTAGCACGCAACTGCAGATATTAATCCTCGAGCCGAATAGGTCACATGGGTAATAAAGTTTTCCCTCAAGAATTCTAATGATACTGCATTCTTAATGTCAAGATTCGAACTCGAAACTACATGTTAAGTTAGAAGAGACTCCTGTCATCTCATCCAAGTGCTCTTGAATTATCGAGCATGCCTAATTTATGCTCGATTTAGTTTTGAATCGTGTTCTAGTTACACTTCGAGTTACGCTAATAACTTGACATGATATTATACACTTCTTTAAATTTATGATTTTATCAACTGATAGTAAATAATAATTTTTATTTAATACTTTTCTGTAACATAACAATATAATAATATTGATATAACCTATTATTTTGAAATTTATATGATATAATATTCTTCCACTTTAATGTTTTACTTTTTAAACTTTTACAACTTAACTGCACATGATATCTAATTTTGTATATGATTTACTAATTATCGGATCATTCAGGTTTCAGTTCGATTATTTATCGAAATCGAATTTCCTACGATCAGGGAATTCACGCATTGAGCTTAATTTATGATTAAGTTTATGGTCAAGTACTTATACACCCATTTTTATATTAATATATTTGTAATATGTAAAATTTAATCAATGATCAAGATTTTTCTGTAGTCAAAAAGTGACTGCAGGGAATCCATTTCGATTATTAATCAAGTCATAATATAAAATTGGATTAAAGATCAAAATTTTGATCTGATTAAAATATGAAGATGAATTTGAATTGGGATAAACTCATCCCAACCTATAGACTACACACCACCCCTACTTAAGTGTGAATCTCTCTACTATTTGAACCTACCTAATGTTGGGTAAAAGATGTCATTGGGAAAGTCATCATTATTAGGACACTAATTTCTACTAATAGAATACTGCTATTAAAAAGAATACTGCTATTAAACGAATACCCCCCAAAAAAAAAAACTACTATTAAACATGTAAGTAAAAATACATTTTTTTTTTTTGAAACCACGTAAGTAAAATACATGACACTTTGGCTCATAATATTTCACTTGTCCTCATGAGCTCGAATTATCTAAGCGACAAAAATCCATTGAATAATGCTGGTTATAAATTACTTGCGCATTTAAGTTGTTGATTACATAATTAAGAAATGAGTAAATTATATTTACCTAATTACCTCCCTGTAATTTCATACTGTTTCAAAGAATCTCTCTCTCACTTAACTTCCCTTCAACTTTGATTTAAATTGAAAGCCTCAACTTTTTGATTAATCTGCTATTTAATCTACTTATAGAGACAAGTTGGTATTGATTTGAAATTCCATGATCCTAGAAAGAATAAAACATCAATTAAGTAGCCAATTAATTTGCATTTTTTCTCTGTAGTAAATGGAAACGAATCCTCTCCAGATTTTTCCTCTCCAGTTTTTTCATGTTTTCAAATCCCCACCCTTGACATTTTATCTCTCCCATTTTTGACATTTAAACCCCCTCCCCCTTTTATTTTTGTAAGGACAAGATTTTACTGGACTCTCCGGTTACGGGAGAGGATCCACTCTCCTAGCAAATATAGAGGACGATTGAAATAAATAAGAGCATAAGAGAGAAGAATATTAATATATCAATAACTTCATTATTCATAAATTAGATTGATATCACAGATGACATTTCTCTTATATCTGCATATGATATATATGTCTACTCCACTTCTATATTCACTCAAACTTTCATCAATGTACAGTGTCTATAATGAGTGCGTGACCCTCAATCGTACAAAGTATCTTTCTTGTATTAATATGTGCATCATATCTTCACACTTCACTTAATAGACATTTTTCACCACCATTTTTTTTCATCATCTTTTTGTTTCCCTCAATCAACGATAACAAAGAGGATGATTGATAATCATCACAAAAGCATTTGATGTATAAAACCCCAATAGAATTTCTTTAGCCTGTCCAAATTGTTGAGCTATATATGATTTCATAAGCAGTGGCCTTTAGCTTCTATGGACTTTATGTATTAAGCAACGGCTGGATCATGCATAGGAATCAAATCCCTTTTTTTTTTTTTTTTTTAACTGCAGCTGGTTTAATTCCAAGCGTTATATTAACACATCGTCCTTTACTGAATACCAAAGATGGGTTTGGTAAGCCTTCTTATGATATGATGAAGAAATTATGAAGAAATACACAGTACACTTTTTTTTTCTTTCTTTCAACAAACCATGTTAGAACTGCTCTATTTCTTGAATATATATATATATATATATATATATATATATATATATATATATATGAAGTTTATAAACTGCCATCCGTTCCGTATCAGACTAGCCAAATTATCAGTTTCCCATAGCAACAATGACAATTACTCACAATGACATAGTAGTGGGTAACAGTTTCGTGGCTTCTAAGAATTTCTTAACATCAATGACATACCCAAGTCTCTGACGGTCTGAACTTCCACTTTATTCAATGCAAGACCTAATAAAACTAAATCTTAGTCCAACATTCAGAGTTCAAATATAAATACAAGCTGATCATAATCAAGCTTTCAGCTAAAAGAAAATTAAATACACTGAATTAGGAAGTGACATCTCATTCCCAATCAAACCTATTGATGGGATTTTTTTGTTGCATGCTTAAGACCTTGGCACTACAATCATCATATGATTGCAAAGAAGAATTTTTAAGCAGATGCCAGTTTGCTGATATAATTCAGCGCTGCTGTGCTAAGGATGAACTATGTCATGTAAGATACTACTAAGCAAAAAGAAGATGAAGAAGGATCCATGTAATAATTTTGAATTGTCAAATGTAAACTGCAATTAGCTAAATGCTTATGAGCATACCCTAACCTTAAAATGAGATAACCTCCTTTTTCTCCTAAATTTCTATACACCCAAAAATATCAGAAAAGAACTAAGACTAAAATGATTTCCATGCACCCATCATATTAAATAAATGATAAACTTACCTTCTACAAGGTGTTCATATCCATGTAATAGAAAAAAGCTATCAGATAGCAGTTACTAGTAAAACATGGAAACCTGTAAGTCCATAATCAATTGCCTGCTGCCCTTTCCCCAACAAAACCATAATCCAAGTGTGTAAAACATGATAAATTATTATTTTGAGGACCGGCATAATCAGTATTTTCATAAAACTCAGATTATTTAGATGTCAACAACATTCAGAACATATTATTGTTTAGTCAACATTGCAATCACTTGTGTTATTGGACTTCTTAAGCTTTATTTTGTGTGACTTGTTGTAGAGGGTCTGGCCGCCGTAAGGACTTTTCAATATGGCAAGTTAACCCATATTTATGGATACAAGAAGAAGCCCCTACTCTCTTCTATACAATATGGAAAAGTAGTTTCTCTCCTTAGTCCTTGCACAACATTGCCATTACTAGTCCAATATGAAGACCTATAGCCTATAGGCTTTAAGTCTATAGCCATTACCTAATAAACCATAATTTATATGTAAGGGGTGAAAAACAAGCACTCATGAATCACTTCCACAATAGCACCAGAGCAGGGGCAGCGGTTATCGAGTTAACATCAATGGGATTTTAATGAGTGGTCATCCAAGAGTACTGTGTTTTCTCTAAGAAAGAGAAACAGAACAACCATTCTATTCTTAAAGCAGACAAAATAACTAGCCACAACAAACTGGTAATCTGGAATTAACTCAAGTATAATCCTATCCACAAACACTTATATTCTGTTCAGCTCATATATCTGCACAGTTTTTACTGTCTAATTATAGTTGGTCCTATATTCTGCCACATACTCCCAGTCCCAGATGTGATGCATAAGAGTGAGCAAATGAATACATGAAGCAAAGAACAACAACGACCAAAAGTTGCCCACTTCAGCCCAATAAATCCAATATATTCCATGCTTTAGAACCATATCACCAAATCGTCCAAAAAGTTACACAAATTTAATAAAAAACCATTAATTACTCGTCAAAATTCAGACTTTACTCAAGTCATTTGTTCCATAGGAACCACGGATACCACAGGGGACACAAATTCTATAAGACAAACAAAGATAAGAGTTACAAACAAAGATAAGACAAATTTTAAAAATTACATGTCATCCATTGATTCCATTCACATTTAGTACCAAGTTCACATGCAAAATATCAACTTTCATTCACCTCAAGTTCCAACGAAGTAAACGGCAATCTGATGCTATAAAGCTCCTGGTATGCCCAGGCTTCAGGACAGAGTCAGACCCACTAAATGGATGTAAAAAGAAAATGAAATGAAAAATCCAATTCAAAGATAAAGGAAAGAAGAAAACGCTATAAGAAGGCATTTTGTAAACAGCTTAATTTAGGCCCTTGTTCAATAAGCTATTTTGAAATAAGCTAAAAAGAACTTATAAGAAGTTCATAAGCTACTCTCCTAAGCCAAAATAAGCCTTCTATGAACTCTTTCGTCCCTAAAACATACCCAAAAAGAAATGAAATAGTGACACAGATAACACAACCTATTTTCAACCATACAGTTCACATTTTCATACAACCTAACATTTAATTATGATACTAATTATTCATGTGCAAACACAAATCTTTCATTAACCTCACATTCCAATTCAAAGAGAGAGAAAGAAAACAGTAAACACAAACCATGATGAATCTCAATCAAGGTCCTTAACAACCTGAATCCCCATGCTATTAGCGGTTCCAATAATTGACTTTGTAATTGACTCCAGAGACATGTTCTGCAAGTAAGGATCCGATTGCTTCACCTTCGCGATCTCGTACACGTGCCTCAGCGACAGCGTCGACGCCGTCACGTGACCCGGTCGGCTGCTACCGGATTCGACGCCGGCAGCTTTTTTAAGGTACCACGTGACCGACGGCGACTTGACGGTGAACTCGAAGGTATTGTCCTTGAACGCCGTTATCTTGACGGCCATGGGTGTGTCCGGTTTGTACTTCTGCGTTCGCGCGTTGAAGTCCTTGCAGAATGCCATCAGGTTGAGCCGGTATTGACCGAGGGCCGGTCCGACCGGAGGGGCGGGTCGAGCTCCTCCGGCTGGGACGGTGAGCTTGATCGTCGCCGCCACGGGTCGACGGAGCTCCTTCAAAGCGGACATGGTGGCTGGCTGGCTGTTACTCCTTGTGAGAGAAAGCAGTGGATGAGGGTTTATGGTCTACATTGGGCCTTTGGTTCCTTCGTTGTGTGGGCTTGGAATTAAGTCTTTCAGCCCATTTAAGCCCAGTTTCAATTTTTTGAAGGGCCCTGCTATTGGCACCGAAAATTTTTCCTATTTGCACCTTGCACATTTTTTTTCCTCCTGTTTTTCCAAATTTACCCTTAAGTCTACTATCCTTCTCACACCTCACCTTCAACATCCGGAAAACCTAAAATCCCCCATCCCCTCCCCCACACCGCGAGACGATAACACATCCGGAAAGGTTTTCCCCTCTTCTCCCACACACCGTGCGCCACCCACAGAGCAAGTCAGCCGAGCGCCTCCCACCGTGACTCCAGCACCGCGCGGCCTCCCACCTCTTCAGGTAACTCCAACTTTCTCTTTCGTCTATTCCTCTGTTGATTCCTGTGTCTGTTGATGGTAGTTCTCCTTCTCGCGTCGTCCGCCTGTTATTTTCCGGAAGCCCCCGCCCCCGTCCGCAATAGTTTTTCCGGACAACCTCCGGATATACGTTTCCGGATGGTTCCGGATTAGTGTTTCCGGACACGTCCGGATTAGTTTTTCCGGATACTTCCGGATGTGTTATTCTGGACACTTCCGGATGTGTTATTCCGGACACTTCCGTATGTCTTATTCCGGACATTTCCGGATTTTTTATTGCGGACACTTCCGGATCAAAATTTCCGGAAATTTTCCGGATTCCACTTTCCTGATTTGTTTTTGTTTTTTTAAAAAAAAAAAATACCGGAATTGCAATTTTTACTGTGTGTAGTAGAAAAAGGGTAATTAGATACATGAAAAATGAATAAGTTTAATGGTATTTCATTATAAATAAGTATTGTATAAAATTCGGCTCCTTTTACTGATACACAAAAACGATGTGTTTAATACAAAAATCAGTTTATCATGTGTTGTTATATGAATATTTTTGTCACTGTGATTGTAGAAGAGGATTGTAGAATAGCATTCAGTTAGAACTTAAAGTTACATCATTAAGAAATTGTCTAAAATTATGATGCCAAAAATAGTAAAGGAGAAGAAAATGTTAAGAAACACAGGATACCTATTTGGAAAATGATCAATGAAGAGGGTATTCAAGTGCAACATGTTGGCGTTGACCCAGAATACTATGCAGTGAAACAGTTGAACAAAAGCTAATGACTTTGTGAAACTTGTTCACTGGTGATGGCAATTGGGGCACCCTCCTCCAACTGCACTTTCCAGACTCACCATGAACCTCACTCCAAACATGTTGCTTCAAATCAAAAGATGAAACAAAGCAAGAGTATATGCCAAAAACATAAAATTCATTGTCTAATAACATTTGTGTGGGTTATGTTGGCCATAATTCATTTATGTAATTGTTGTATTGGGTAGCGGGTATAGGTTATTGTCAGGTTATTAAATGGGATCACGTTGGTGTGGGTTTAGGGTTTAGCTATAGCTCAACCTTTTTGCAAGATGTACTTTGTAGTTTGAAGCTTAATATATAGCCTGTTATTATTACTGAATTCCTGCATCTCCATTATTATGCAGCATGGTGCGTACTCATAGTGGACCGGTCCCTCCTATTGACCGTCAGTGACCGACAGCTTCTGCGCGTGCACAACGTGCTGCTGCTAGCCGTGTACATCAGGCTCAGCAGGATGATGAGGTCGTTGTACAGGATCCTGCTCCGGAGGTTGAGGTCCCTGTACAGCTTCAGCCAGAGGATGATGTTCCTTTCCCTGGAGGGCCGGAGGATACGTCTATCCTTAGGTCATACGTTGAGCATGTTGCACACGCGCTATGGAATGGAGACGTAAGTATCCTCTATAAATTATTATCTTAATAATTTACATTTTGATTTAGTTTAATATTAAATAAATTGTTTTTCAATGATATTTCACACGTGTTTATGGTTGCAGGACCGTCATGAGCTTAAGGTTGTCACACATGGACGGAAGCTAGCAAGATTCCGATGCAACCACATACAAGTTGAGACTATTGTCAGAGACTCTGGTTTGGGACCCCTGATGCACTGCTCCCACCTCAATGTTGAGAAGGGGTTGTTGTCAGCCTTTATTGAGAGGTGGCATAAAGAGACATGCACCTTTCACTTACCATTTGGTGAGATGGCGATTACTTTGGATGACGTCTCGAGCCTATTGCATCTCCCAACCGCTGGTGCGTTTTTCACACTGCCTCTCATGGACAAGGCCACCGCAAACTCGTATTTGGTTGAGTATTTAGGAGTGCAGGAGTCGGAGGCTAAATGTGAGACTGATGGAACTAGAGGTGCACATGTTCGTTTTAATTGGCTGGAAGATGTCTACCGGGAGCAGTTGGAGGCAGGAGAAGTAGAAAATGCGGCCAGAGCATATCTATTACACTTGGTCAATTGCACTATTTTTGCGGATAAGAGTTCGACGTACATTAATGTTGCATTCTTGGAGCTGTTTCGCAACCTTGACAACTGCAGAAGATTTGCATGGGGCACAATTGCCTTAGCATACCTATATGACCATTTATGTGAGGCTAGTCGGTATAACGTACGACAATGTGGAGGTTACATGACCCTTTTGCAGGTATAACGTGTTTATTATTTATAGTTTGTTTTGTTATTTTTTTGCTATTTCATATAATTGAGATATTACTGTTGTTTCAGGCTTGGATACTTGAACATTTTCCAACCATTGGCATGCGTAACTTGACAGATGGATACACAGAAGACTCCCCAAGAGCACAACGATTAACATCTGCAAGGGGTGGAGGTGTAGTTCTACCATTTCGGGTTGCCATTGATTATCTGAGAGCAGAGGACATAATCTGGATGCCTTATGAGGATCACAGGATTCATCGACCATTTGCTGACGTCTCCCTTTTTTCCGGTTTCATTAGATGTGGCCGGATGAGGCACCCTCATCTACCAGAGAGGGTCTTACGCCAGTTTGGTTATATTCAAGACATTCCTCGGTCACCGTTTGTTGTAACTGGTGTTAGACTGTCATCTGAGGAGGTAGATGCGAAATGGTCTGTGTATGCTGAAGAGTTGGTCGTTACGGGACCACGTGTTAATTATCCATCGCAGTGTGTAAATGGATACCTGATGTGGTACCAAAGGATCTCACATCCCTACCTGATACCACTAGGTCAAGGACTTCCTCCCAGGGTGCCGGTGGTCCAGACTGGCTCTACTACAGATGACAGTTCCAATATTTTTGTTCAGCAAGTGGTAAGCAAGTTTATTTATTTATAACAAGGTTTTGTGTTTATTTCGATAGTTGTGCTTTAAGGTAGTTAACTTTGAATTTGCAGGAGAGGTTTCAGAAGATTAATGACTTGCTCCAGGAGATGATTGATGGAAACATGGTAACCCACGGCACCGATGCTTGGGAGCACGTGCAAAAAGCACGGTCACTAGCTCATGGAGGCATTCAGTTCGCCAAGACATATCAGAGGAGAAAGAAGTCTCGATCAGCTCCCTCTACCAGTTGATCAGTTGTAGTTGTTTGAACACCTTAGTTATTAACGTAGTTATTTTGTTATTTTGGTTTAGGGTTTATAACAATGATAAGGTATTGTAAGGAATCTTAGCAAACTTGATAATCTTGAAATAGACAACTATATACACGAGAAGGGGGGTTGAATTGTGTTTATTGGAATTTAAAATAAAGTTAAAAACTTTTTGCATGCAGAAGCTAAGCACAGACGGGTGTAAAAAGATACACAGACAGGTCACCTGTCTGTTGTGACCTGTCTGTTGTAGTTTTCTTCAGAAAAACAACACACGTAGAGATAAGAAAACAGACTTGACAAAAACAGTTTTAACCCCTTTGTTAGAAAGCAGATGATATATATAATCAAAACAACTAAAGAGATTAAGGGAAGAAAGATTAACACAGAGATTTATCCTGGTTCACTCTTTAACACAAAGAGCTACGTCCAGTCCTTGGCAGCACCAAGATTTATCCACTATAACTGATCAGGTTACAGACTCCAAGTATTGTTTGCACACCTAGCCTCTTCAGGCTCCAACACAAGTATTCTTTGCACACCTAGCCTCTTCAGGCTCACTCAGATTTGTTTGAGAGTTTGGTTTGTAATAAATACACTTACAGACCTTTCACTAACACTCAGAGAGTGGTTTAAATATAAAGCTTAGGAAAGTCTGCGTAATAACTTCAAATGATTGAAGAATACAGAATGAATAAATGAACAGAGTAATGGCTCTTTAATGCTTTGTAAAACTCTCTGATATGTTCATCTTCAATGACTTCTGTATTTATAGCCTTCAAACATTTAATATCCGTTAGAGACATTCCTTGCAACTATGGCTTCAAGCAGAGCTTCATTAAATGCAATATAGTCGTTCTGGGCAGCCATTAATGCAATGAAGACGTTGGTTGTACTCTAACATGAGGGATAATAGCTTTATGCATCGTGTCGAAAATTAACTCAGAGTTGTGCAGAGTGCTTTTGTACTTTTGCAGAGTACATTTCCCTTTCTGTGTAATAACTAAAAGTACTAGGGAATAAAGCATGTTGGAAACATTCTTTAACTGGGAGTTTATCTCTGACTTCCTAGGTTGCTTGAGAGAGAGCACTTATGAGTTTCTTGATAAGCGTGAGAGAGTTCTCAGAGTATTCTTTATGAGGGGACAGCTTGCAAAAGCTTCCTGTACTTCGAGTTCTTTAACGAAGAACCTTAGACAAGTTGAAGAGTAGAGACAGGTTGTAAAACCAGTTTGCACGTAGTCAACAATCCTAGTCAGCAGACAGGTTGACTTCTTGGCTTATACGGACAGGTGAGACTTAGGTAGACAGACAGGTGAGTTTTGTAATCTTCTGATCTGTACACTAAGTAGACAGGTTAGCAACCACAAAATAGGTTGATTAAATCATTACCCAATGTTTAGTTTTCATCAAAACTTAGGGAAATGCACACAGACATTTTAGAGACTTAACAATCTCCCCCTTTTTGATGATGACAAACATTCAGATGATTTAATGAACCTTTGAAAATATCAGAGTACAAAATGACAGACAGTAGACAGGTTGATATTTTCTATATGTGCAGACAGATGCATTAGTGTTCAATAAAGAGCATCAGAGTAATATGCAGCAGGTTTAAGTTCATAGTATCAGAGTATATCAGAGAATGAACACTTAGCATATATTGTTTACATTAAACATCTTAACATTTTTCTCCCCCTTTTGTCAGCAACAAAAAGAGTTAAATAGATAACAGTGGAGAGAGAAAAAAAGAAAAATAATAAAGTAAAGTTTGATTTGTATTCATCATAAACAATTCAAGTACAGGGCAGTTCCTACAACTACTTATTTAGGCTGATTAAACATAAGATACAGGGAATCTACTTTCTGTTCTAACAGCAGCCTAGCATGCCTCTCTGCATCCAATTGTCTTTTGACTTCTTCTAGCTCAGTCTTAAGGAGATTGAAGCTCACTGAATCCACCATCTGAGAGGAGGAGACTTCTGTAGACAGGCTGGTTGAAGCATCAGACAGGGATGGATACCAGGGTAAGGCTAAAACTGGGGGTGCCTTAGGTACAGAGAAAGGTGAGGAGACACGGGGAAAGAAAAGTTGATGAATGGTTCTGAAATAAAATAAAGGAAGAAAAACTATTTTAAACAGAGGGGTGATTCTGACTATGTCAAAATCAGGAGAGGGAAAGACATAGGAGAGTCTTTCACAAAGAGACAGTCGAGTGACTCTTATTGGAATAGGAGGGGGAAGAGGTTGATTGGCTAAGACAGATGGAGGTAGGGGTAGGAGAGAGTCTATGTGGGAAAAGAATGAGTTAGACCCTGTGACTAAAAGAAAAAAATATCTAGACCTAGAGGGTAACATTACAACAGAGGCAGGATAGTTAGATCCTTCCAATGTTCTAATGAACAACACAATAGGGGGATAAAAGAAGATCTCCCTACATGGGTTCAGAATGTGAGGTGGTGGAGAAGGGATGACAGATAAGTCAGATATACTTGCAGTCATCAGAGATTGCAAATCACTCACAAACAGTTTAGATGATATGCCAGATTGTTCTCTGGGAGTTGAGTCCCTGTGAACAACTGTGTATTGACATACATCAGACACGACATCAAAAGATGGTTGAGAGGGGTGAGAGGAGACAGGTGAGTGAAAAGGGGAGGCAACAGATAAAGGGTTGACACAGAGAGCAGAGGGGGAAGAAACAACAGAATCTGGAATACCTAGATGAAGGGGAGAGGATGGTGCAGAAGGGAAGGTGAAGAGCGGTTCTTCAAAAAGCCTTGCTTTCTTCCTTGAAGGGGACAGAGAAGCTTCTTCATGATGACCAACTGTCTGTGTTCCAGCAGACAGGTCAGTAGAGGGTGCAGTAGCAGTAGCAGCAGCAGGCTCTTCTGCAGGGACTGCTTCCCTTTCAGCAACAGCCACTACAGGCATTGGGTAGCCTGACCTTCTTTTTCTGGGAATGAAACCCAGATCAAGAGATTTGATCTCCCTAGGCTCTTCTGCAGGTGGAGATGTCTGCTCCCCCTGAGTAGGTGCTTCCTCTTTACTAGGCACAGACTTCACTTGTCTGTCCTTGGTAAAGGTCTTCACCAGTCTTCTTCTCTTGGTGGGTTGTGTAGAAACCACACCTGATTTTCCAGCCTCACTGGTCTTCCTCTTGGGAGAGGGCTTCTTCAGCTTGAATCTGAGGGGCTCTACTGTCTTAGCAGATCCTTCAGAAGCTGTAGGTTCCTCAGGCCTTTGATCCTGTCTGGCAACCTTTCCAGCAGCTTTCCAAATCCTTTCAGAGATACGATACTCTGATTCACCAGTGGAATCAGCAGGCTCCTCTGCTATTTCCTTCAGTTTCTGCTCAACAGCAGGCTTCTTCTTCTTCTTCTTCTTCTTCTTCTCTTCTTCCTCATCCTCCAGAGGGATTCCTTCAATCCCCATCATAGACAAGACCTTCTTGTCTATGGGCAGAGCCATGTCCACAAAGTGGACATCAGTTGGAACAAATATCTTGTTCCTAAAAACCCTTGTCAGCAACATTCCATAAGGGTAGGTAGGCATATTTGTCCTTCTGATCAGAGACTCAAGATACATGTAGATGAGATCATTGATGTCTATCTTGATTTTGTGAATCAAGTGGTACAGAGCAAATCTGTCCAACTTGGTCACATTGTCTCTTGACCCTCTTCTGGGCATCACACACTCCAGAAGCAGCTTGTGCAAGAACCTGCACTTGGGCACCATGCAGACAGGCTTCTTGTTCTCAGGGTTGGGAACTCCATAAATAGCAATATTGATACTTTCAGTTCCCACCTGATCTTCCCAGTCAGGTCTGAAGGCAGTTCCAATCCTTGGACATCTGGTTGCCAGTTCCAGAGAGCTTATAGGAAACTGAAGAGTCACATCAGCTGACATTTGAGCCTTGAAGCTCTTGGTTCCATCAACCACATTGGTGATGACCACATCATTCCTCCAGAAATCTTTGACAAGCTTGGGATGGACCAGCTCCTTCATGTCAAAGAAGGCTGTCCACTTAGAGTATTCCAACTCCTCAGTGACATCCATTCCCCATTTCTTCATCTGTTGAAGATCAACAGTCTTCCCAGGTAGAATCTTCTCTACATCAGTTAATCTCATCTCGTATTTCTCAGCAATCTCTTTTGGAGACAGGCGCTTTGAAGATGCCATTTTTCAGAAAAGAGAGAAAGTGAAAGTTTTGGAAGAGAGAAGGGTTTGAACGAGAGGAAGACGAAGACGAAAAGACTTAGGGCTTTTTGAGGAGGATAAAGTTTGAAACTTTCTGAAGATTTGCCTTTTAAAGAAGTAAAAGCAGGAGAGAGAAAAAAGACATTTTTAATTAAGAATGGCACGATTTATGTGGGGAACTGTAGCGCCCACTTAGACATAATGAGAACATGGTTTCGAGGTAAAAACTGCCGTGTTCATGATTAGCTTCAGATTAACAAATGGTATTAAATAAATAAATAAATAATAACCATTTCAACAAAACTGTTGGGTTTCAGCATAGTGACTCAGCAGAGTCAGACAGGTGATCACAGACAGTTTTTTAAAAACTCAGACATGTCATTCAACAATACAATGCATGTTTAAATTATCTCTAATAAATAAAAATCTTTCTTCTGCTAAAGGCTTAGTGAAGATATCAGCCCATTGATTTTCAGTTTTAACAAACTTAATATCAAAGATACCTTTCTGAACATAATCTCTAATGAAGTGATGTTTGATTTCTATATGCTTAGCCTTAGAATGCTGAATTGGATTTTTAGTTAAGCAGATAGCACTAGAATTATCACACCATACAGATATATTATGCTCAAAAATAGAGTAATCCTCAAGTTGATGTTTTACCCATAAAAGCTGAGAGCAACAACTAGCAGCTGAGATATATTCTGCTTCAGCTGTAGATAGAGCTATAGTTGTCTATCTTTTGCTTGACCAAGAGACCAAGTTTGCTCCAATGAAATGGCATCCTCCACTGGTGCTTTTTCTTTCTATTCTGTCTCCAGCAAAGTCAGCATCACAGAATCCCACTAATCTGTATTCATTAGTTCTTAAATACAGCAAACCAAGATTAGTAGTACCAAGCAAATATCTAAATATTCTCTTAACAGCTTTAAGATGAGATTCTCTTGGGTCAGATTGAAATCTAGCACACATACAGACACTAAACTGAATATCAGGTCTGCTTGAAGTTAAGTACAGCAAAGATCCAATCATACCTCTGTAGACAGTTTGGTCTACCTTTTTACCTTCATCATCTTTACTGAGTTTTGCATTGGTTTCCATGGGAGTTTTCATAAGTTTAGCATTTTCCATTTTGTATTTCTTGAGCATTTCCTTGATATACTTTTGTTGATGGATGTAGATTCCATCACTTGTCTGTTTGATTTGTAGACCAAGGAAGAACTTCAATTCTCCCATCATGCTCATCTCAAATTCTGCTTGCATCATCTTTGAAAAATCCTTGCACAGCTTTTCATTAGTTGCTCCAAAAATAATATCATCAACATATATTTGAACTACAATGAAATTTTCTTTGTAGCTTTTCTTAAACAGAGTAGTATCTACTTGACCTCTTGTAAAGCCGTTATGCATGAGAAAAGAGCTTAGTCTATCATACCATGCCCTAGGTGCTTGCTTTAAACCATATAATGCCCTTTTAAGTTTAAAAACATGATCTGGTTTATCAGTATCTTCAAAACCAGGGGGTTGTTTAACATAAACTTCTTCTTCAATTATTCCATTGAGAAAAGCACTTTTCACATCCATTTGAAAAAGAGTGATTTGGTGTTGTGCAGCATATGACATTAGTATGCGAATAGCTTCTATTCTAGCTACAGGTGCAAATGTTTCAGTATAGTCAATACCTTCTTGTTGGTTATAGCCTTGAGCTACTAACCTTGCCTTGTTTCTGACAACTTTGTCATCTTCATCTAACTTGTTTCTGAAGACCCATCTTGTTCCAATGACAGACTTGTTTTTGGGCTTGGAGACAAGTGTCCAGACATCATTTCTAGTGAACTGGTTGAGTTCTTCTTGCATAGCAAGAATCCAGCTTTCATCATCAAGAGCTTCTTCAATGTGCTTTGGCTCTATTTCTGACAAAAAGGCCACATTGCTTGATTCTCTTAAGGTAGATCTGGTTCTTACTCCTTCTGAGGGATGACCAATGATGAGATCCTTAGGATGATGAGTTTTGAATTTCCAGTCTCTTTCAAGAGGACCTTGACTTGTTTGTGTCTGTTGACTTGTCTATTCCACTGGTCTGTCTGGTTCTGCTTCAGGTTCTGGTTTGGTTAAGTCAGGTTGTTGATCTTCTGACTTGTTTATATCAAGACCTGCAAGATCATCTTCTAGATCTGACAATTCCTTATCAGTCTTTAAGTTATCATTAAATTTGACATGAACAGATTCTTCAATAACAGATGTTCTAGAATTGTAAATTCTAAAAGCTTTAGACATTTCAGAGTATCCCAAAAAGATACCTTTGTCTGTCTTAGAGTCAAATTTTCCAAGTTGATCCTTGGTATTTAATATGTAGCATTTACAACCAAATGCATGAAAGTAAGAAATGTTGGGGCTTTTTCCTTTCCACAGTTCATAGGGAGTTTTCTTTAGAAAAGGCCTAATGAGTATTCTGTTTTGTACATAACAAGCTGTGTTTACTGCTTCTGCCCAGAAGTACTTAGGGAGATTATTCTCATTGAGCATAGATCTAGCCATCTCTTGCAGAGATCTGTTCTTTCTCTCAACCACTCCATTTTGTTGAGGAGTTCTAGGTGCAGAGAAATTGTGAGAGATCCCATTCTCCTCACAGAACTGACTAAACTGCTCATTTTCAAATTCTCCCCCATGGTCACTTCTAAGAGTAGAAATGCAGAAACCCTGCTCATTTTGTACTCTTTTACAGAATACTGAGAAAGCCTTAAAAGACTCATCCTTGTGGGTTAAGAAGAGTACCCATGTATATCTAGAATAGTCATCAAATATGACAAATCCATATTTCCTTCCAGCCAAGCTAGCAACACTAACTGGTCCAAACAGATCCATGTGTAACAACTGAAGAGGTCTAGAGGTTGATATTTGGTTTTTAGATTTGAAACTTGATTTTATCTGTTTACCTCTCTGACATGCATCACACAAAACATCTTTCTTAAAACTAATATCAGGCAATCCTCTCACAAGGTTATCCCTTTTTAGTTTTGAAATTAATTTCATACTAGCATGTCCTAGTTTCTTATGCCACAACCATCTTTCATCCTCTTTAGACATCAGACATGTTACACTTTGATCTGAGAGATCAGTCAGTTCAATCTTATACAGATTTTGTTGCCTTTTAGCTGAAAAGAGGGTTTTGCCACTAAGATCTTTAACTATACAGAAATCTTTGGTAAAGGAGACATCAAATCCACTGTCACATAATTGACTTATGCTAAGCAAATTGTGTTTTAATCCTTTAACCATAAGAACATTTGATATAGAGGGAAGAGGAGGTTTACCACCAATAGTACCAATTCCTATAACCTTCCCTTTCTGATTTCCACCAAATGCCACATGTCCTCATTTCTTAAGTTGGAGGTCTAGGAACATAGACCTTTCTCCTGTCATGTGTCGCGAGCAGCCACTGTCCAGGTACCAGCAGTGGTGTTTTCTTTGTGCTGTTGAGGACATCTGCAACAGAGATTATTTGATCTTTAGGTACCCATAGTTTTCTGGGTCCTTTTCTGTTAGTTCTAGGAGTCTGTGAAGACTTCCTTCTTTTCTTATGGAGACACTTAGACATAACATGTCCAGTCTTTCCACAGAAATTACAGACAGGTATGGATTTAATAGAAGTAGATGTAGCAGACACTTTAGAGTGCTTAGTTGATACTTTATGATGTATCTGATGGACATATCCTATACCTTCTTTGTTAAGGGAGTGCCTCTGACAGCCAAGCAGCTTTGTCAGATTATCTCTACCATTAACAAATTTGGCAAGATCAGAAGTGAGCTCTTCCACTTTCTGTTGAAGTTTTTCAACTTCTTCAGACTGTGATGTATTACTAGAGATCTTAGCTTCATTAGACTTTTCAGTCTTCAGCTCACTGTTCTCCTTGGCAAATTTCTCACACTCTAGAGATTTCTGTTTATGCTCACTGAGGAGCTTAACATGATCTCTCTTGAGAGATTTGAAAGCCTTAGGCAAACAGTTGGATTCCTCCAACAATTCTTCATAGGCATCAAGTAATTCCTCATAATCAGAATTTACCTCATTATCTGAATCAGAGTCAGTGTTAGCCATTAGACAGAGATTTGCTTCTTCCTCTGTCTCCTCATCAGTAGATGTTGGCTCTAGATCTTCCCAAGTAGCCATTATTCCTTTCTTCTTCTTTTTGAAGAACTTCTTAAATGGGGCTTTCTTGAGTTGAGGACATTCTGCTTTGATGTGTCCTGGTTTCTTGCACTCATAGCAGACAATTGAGTTTTTGTCTGTTGAAGTGAAATCCTTGAAATTCTTGTCCTTGTTGAATCTTCTGAATGGCTTATCCTTTCTGAACTTCTTTTTCTGTAGGAGAAGCTTTATCTTTCTGGTTAGGAGAGATAGTTCTTCATCATTTTCAGAATCCTCAGATTCAGACAGGTCAGCATCACTGGATGACTCGTCTGCCTTCAAAGCTTTAGAAGCTTTGGAAGACTTTTGATCAGCCTTCAGAGCAATTGACTTGCCCTTCTTTGTTGAGACTTCATCTCCAAGTTCTTGCTCATGAACAGTAAGTGTTCCAAGGAGTTCATCCATAGTCAAGGTGGTAAGATCTTTGGCTTGAGAGATAGCAGTTACCAGAGGTCTCCACTGCTTAGGTAGGCTCCTAAGTATCTTTCCAACCTTCTCAGCATTGGAGTAAACTTTGCCAAGAGACTTTAGACCATTGATGATAGTTTGAAATCTCCCAATCATTTGAGCAACAGATTCTCCTTCTTCCATGAGAAATAGTTCATACTTTCTGACAAGTATGACAATTTTTGATTCTTTGACCTTGGCGGTTCCTTCATGCGTGACAGCTAAGGTGTCCCATATTTCTTTGGCAGAATCACAGGCACAGACCTTCTCAAACTCATCAGGACTGAGCGCACAAATAATGTTGTATCTGGCTTTGTGATTCAGCTCCCATTTTGCCTTTTCTGCAGGGGTCCACTGAGCTTTTGGCTTGTCAGTGTTGTCATCATTTTTAGGGATGAAAGGACCATCTGTGATGACATCCCAGAGATCAGAGTTTGTAGATAGAATGAACCATTGAAATCTATCTTTCCAATAGTTGTAGTTTTCTCCATTGAAGAATGGAGGTCTGGTTAAGGAGGCTCCTTCAGTTTGGTTACTTCCACTAGCTCCAGCAGTCATGTCTATTCTTCAGGATCTTTTACCTCAACACTGTTAGATGCTCAACCCAGAGGCTGAGCTCTGATACCAACTGAAATAGACAACTATAAACACGAGAAGGGGGGTTGAATTGTGTTTATTGGAATTTAAAATAAAGTTAAAAACTTTTTGCATGCAGAAGCTAAGCACAGACGGGTGTAAAAAGATACACAGACAGGTCACCTGTCTGTTGTAGTTTTCTTCAGAAAAACAACACACGTAGAGATAAGAAAACAGACTTGACAAAAACAGTTTTAACCCCTTTGTTAGAAAGCAGATGATATATATAATCAAAACAACTAAAGAGATTAAGGGAAGAGAGATTAACACAGAGATTTATCCTGGTTCACTCTTTAACACAAAGAGCTACGTCCAGTCCTTGGCAGCACCAAGATTTATCCACTATAACTGATCAGGTTACAGACTCCAAGTATTGTTTGCACACCTAGCCTCTTCAGGCTCCAACACAAGTATTCTTTGCACACCTAGCCTCTTCAGGCTCACTCAGATTTGTTTGAGAGTTTGGTTTGTAATAAATACACTTACAGACCTTTCACTAACACTCAGAGAGTGGTTTAAATATAAAGCTTAGGAAAGTCTGCATAATAACTTCAAATGATTGAAGAATACAGAATGAATAAATGAACAGAGTAATGGCTCTTTAATGCTTTGTAAAACTCTCTGATATGTTCATCTTCAATGACTTCTGTATTTATAGCCTTCAAACATTTAATATCCGTTAGAGACATTCCTTGCAACTATGGCTTCAAGCAGAGCTTTATTAAATGCAATATAGTCGTTCTGGGCAGCCATTAATGCAATGAAGATGTTGGTTGTACTCTAACATGAGGGATAATAGCTTTATGCATCGTGTAGAAAATTAACTCAGAGTTGTGCAGAGTGCTTTTGTACTTTTGCAGAGTACATTTCCCTTTCTGTGTAATAACTAAAAGTACTAGGGAATAAAGCATGTTGGAAACATTCTTTAACTGGGAGTTTATCTCTGACTTCCTAGGTTGCTTGAGAGAGAGCACTTCTGAGTTTCTTGATAAGCGTGAGAGAGTTCTCAGAGTATTCTTCATGAGGGGACAGCTTGCAAAAGCTTCCTGTACTTCGAGTTCTTTAACGAAGAACCTTAGACAAGTTGAAGAGTAGAGACAGGTTGTAAAACCAGTTTGCACGTAGTCAACAATCCTAGTCAGCAGACAGGTTGACTTCTTGGCTTATACGGACAGGTGAGACTTAGGTAGACAGACAGGTGAGTTTTGTAATCTTCTGATCTGTACACTAAGTAGACAGGTTAGCAACCACAAAATAGGTTGATTAAATCATTACCCAATGTTTAGTTTTCATCAAAACTTAGGGAATGCACACAGACATTTTAGAGACAACAAATCTTTGTACACAAAAAATTAGTTGTCATATATATAAGTTGGAGTGAATCAATATTCCCAAAAAAATGGCATCTATCATTTATACAACCATCTGTCCACATATACAGATTATGGTTAATCATGTACTCAAAAAATCATGGAAATTATAGTATATATCCAATCAATCAGCAGTGATATCCATCCATCCAGGTTCCTTTTGCAGTAACAATGAGCTAAAATGTTGCATGCGGCTAACATATGGAATTTCCCATGAACGAGCATCTGTATAACAATATTGGCGCCACCCCAATGCAAAGGGGGTAAAGGGCACTCGTCCTTCAAAAATACCTATAATCAAGTAAAATAAACGAGACAATTATTATGGTAATTGCAAAACAAAAACCAATTGTTATACCATACCTGTACAAAGTGACAATTATGCACAAGAGCAATGCAAATAATCTTATGAAGCGAATGACAAGATGGTGGTCTACTTCTTAATGGAAAAAAGGTGTTGCTTTGATGCATTGAAAGGGCAACAAGGACAACTTTATATCTTGAAGCAATTACGTAACACATGTCCGGGATGGTCATCCACTTCTCATGGGATACAATTGTTTGGTTACCAACATACAAAGATCTTATTAGTTGCTCCACTCGTTGTTCACTATCAAATAACTTGGCGTACCCAACACGCCACTCTTTAAGCTCTTTAATCAAGTCGAGTCGGACTTGTGCCCAAGAATCCTCGCCCATACCAAGTAACGCAGCAATGGCTCGATATCCACAATTCCCATCAGCTTGCACATCAGTGATGTGTTCAACAAAGTGACGAAGTTGAGGAGGAATTTAATCTAACATTGGATATGCTCTCTTTCGTCTAATGGACTGGCTTGACTTTTGAGGAGAAGGTCGTCTTGAATTGCTCTCTTGTGCCGAATGGAGTGAATCAACATGTTCAAAATAAGAAGGATCACGTTTAGTTGACCTAGCAAACTTCGCTGCATGACCTTTTGGTGCTCCTTTAGTTCGGACCTGTAAAAAAAGTCATAAATAAACAAAAACAACGAACCAATTTTAAATCATGACGAATATAAAAGAACTATAGTGTTACCCTCTCAGGTGGTGGACACATTGTAGTCGTATCTGGGTATGCAATCTCACGTAGTTTAGTTTTCATAGTGATTTTTCCAGACAAATCAAGCTCCTGAAAACGCTTATTCAATGCATCTAGTTCATGCTCCACTGATATCTCTGACCATGACTCATCCAATCCTTCATATGCTAAGGTTAACCTCTTCCAATGAGAATGAATTGACTACAACGGAACATAGTTATCCATCGTCCTATAGTTACCAAGTTCACATGCACACGGTAGCCCATGTGTCCTTCTAATTGTGCAACCACAGACATCACTGTTAATCCCAACAATCTTTACTCGTTCCAACTCATCGGCAATATGATTTAGAGCACTCCTTGAAACAAATCCATGCAAACCGATGTAGAAATTACAATGTCCCACTTTTGCTTCGGGTGCACTAGCATCTTACATTTGGCCTTCACATTCTTGACAATATGGAATTGACATAATAACTGAGTAGAACTAGGAAAGACAGTGTGAACTGCGTTCATCAATGCAACGTCTCTGTCGGTGACTATCACCTGAGGTATTGCCTTTTCAGTTAGAAACAATCCACGCAGCCTCTGTAATGCCCATATGAAATTATTACTTCGCTCAGACTCCAAATAGGCAAAAGCAATAGAGAATGTCAACTCTGTTGAAGTAACACCAACAATCTCAAGTAACGACAGTCGATACTTGTTGGTTTTATAAGTACTGTCAATACACATCACAATTGGGAATGCATTTAGAAGTTTCACAGCATCCGGATGTGTCCAAAAAATATCTCTAACTACATCAGACATGTCTAGCCTTCTATGCCAACAAACATATTTATCACGCTCAATTAAATACAACAACTGTTGCATTTCCGTTCTAGGGCCTCTTTTGCAAATCTGAATATCTTGCCGTACATTATAGACCTGTTTGAGCGTGGTGCAATTATCTGGATTATGCTGCTTCAATGTGAATAGTATGTTGCTTGGCTTAACCAAGCTCTTTGTCAAATCTTCCACCAAAGACCTCTCTTGGGCACTTAGGCGACCAACGTAGGCATGCCCAACCAATGTCTTTGCTAACTCATGGTTGTGAAAACCACACACTACTTCAAGTTTCCATCCAGCACCATTTTTCATAGGTTTTCCTTTTAATTTGAAAGGACATTGACATCTTCTAGTTCCGGTCACTTTGCGAACTAACTCCTTCTTGTATGGTCTATATTTCCCACCTCGTTCACAACCAAGCATGACTACCATCGTCCTTCGGTTACCTCCTGTGTCTGATCTTTGAATGATGACAACAATGCCATTCTCTCTACAGACTTGTCGAGCCCAATTCAACATATCTTCTCGAGATGGAAATACCTGACAGTACGAATTTACCAGCATGTTATAGTGTGCACACTAAGTCATAACACAAAACTAACAATATTTAATTAATCAACCACCTTAGTAGTAGTGAATGCATCCCTACAATCAACATCATCTTTTACACTGGGAACATCCAACCTCTCTATGCTCACATGACTCTGAAAAAAAAACAAAGTAATAACAATAAATTTTTTTTTTTCCAAGATTACAATCAACAAAAATGAATTTTTACTCTTACATCTCCGTCTCTTCTCATATCAATGGACATGTCCATATCCCCAGATGGATTGTCAAAATAGTCTTCCATGTCCATTAAACGCAACCTTCAAACTATATGCATCATATCAAATAAGAAGAAGATTAATTTATTTTAGAAACATGAATCAGGAAAATTTACACGTCCGGAAAGTACTTTCCTGGTGTGTTTCCGGAGGAACAAAATGTAAATCCGGAAAGTACTTTCCGGAGGTGTTAAATGTAAAATCAACATTTGTGAATCCGGAAAGTACTTTCCGGAGGTACATAATTTAGCTTCAGTATTTGTGAATCCGCAAAATACTTTCCGGAGTACAAAATGATCTCCGGAATCTATTTTCCGGAGATGACACAATCAATCATTGCGGAAGTTTCCGGAAAATTTATTGCGGATAAAATGGCGCAAAAAAAAAGTTGCAGCCACTCACATTACAACTGACGTGCATGAACGATGCTGAGTAGGTTGAATCCTTTTCCAAAACACGATCGAACACAACTTTGAACCCTCTTATCTCCTTCATTTTTGCAATACCATGAAAACCAGCAACAAAAAACTAACGAATAATCCAACCTTCATTGCTGTATGATAATGGCAGAGACAATGACGTGAAGAAGGTGACAACAGTGCCAAGGGTGTGTAGTGTATGAGAAAGGAGTGGGTTTCGATGTGGGGGAAGAGAAAGAATGATATAATAGTGGGTGAAAAGGGTGTTTTCGAAAATGTAAAATGTATTTTGAAGCTGCAAGGTGCCATTAGCATTTTGCACGGTGCCAATAGTAGTGCCCTTTTTTGAACTGTGATTCCCACTTAACCCAAAACAAAACCCACTAATGACCAAAACGAAAACCCACTGCTCCAAAAACAATAAGCCGATATACAAATTTGCTTTTTTTGGTACATGATAATGTGCAATTTTTCTTTTATATGATGATGTATAAACGGAAATAACTGGATTTAGTTTAGCACATGCAACAGACAAATGATCGATGTAGCACAAATATCTCTCTTCTTGACAAAAAGTAAAAACAATGCTTTTCTTTATACGAATAGAAATAAGTTATGACGTTTGTAAGAAAGATCATGGAAGATTTTCTATTAATAAATTATTGTATATATAGGGCAACGGGCAGTGAATGAATGTGTTTGGGCTGAGACCATCAAGTGTGAAATTAAATTATTGAGTGGTCCTAGAGTATAGTATATATAAATATATTTTTGTTGGAACCATTATAATTAGGGCTTTTAGCTCCTTAATGGATCCATGTAGTATTCCCACGAGCTTAGATTCTTTGGATCTGTTATGAGACTAATTTCTGCTCGGGTGTTATTCACAATTAAAGATTCTTTGCCCCTCCCTAAAGATTCTTCGGGATTCGAACTCAGGTCCTACCCAAAAAACTCAGTCTGTGTAACCAATCGAGTCACCCTCATTGGGTATAATATATATGAGTATAATTGCTTACAATGTTACGTTTGAAAAACATTTCTTAATTGTTTTGTCATATGGAATTATTGGTAACGTTTCATTTTACATGTATTATTTTGACAATGGTACAATATCATATATTCTAATATGATGCAAATATGCAATGGTACAAATAAAAAAATATGATGGAAAGGATTAGCTTATACCCAAAAAATATTTTCGTGACGAGAGAACTATACAATTGGCCGTATTTTCCCCTAGACAAAAAGCTACATCATCATATGACACATACATTGCGGTCCTCAATGATAAAATACCAATCAATCTAGTGATCACAAATATTTGTTTCAATCAATCAACTAACATTGGATGTCAATTATAATGTGTTTGAACTTTGATGTATTGAGCTAGAGTATTCTTTGTACTCCTTTTAATATAATTTAATGTTTTAATCAACTATGAACTTTGATGTTTTAAAAAAAGAAAAATCAACATCAGTTGTCAGCGATGATAAATCACACAAGAGGGGGAGTTAAAACCAGCTAGCTTTTTCCGCACACAAATTATTTTCAGTGAGAAATCAAAGGCTACCCTTGAGAGATCAGAGCATCATGGGATCCCAATCACAGTCTCAACTTCATGTTGTTGACTTCACTGATGAAAACATGAAGCCTGGCACTGATGCATGGCTTTCAGCTTGCCATGTTGTGAGGACTGCACTAGAGGACCATGGTTGTTTTGTGGCAAGGTACGACAAAGTTAGCAAAGAGATTTGTGACTCTGTTGTCTCTGCAATGGAAGAAATGTTTGGTCTCCCAGTGGAGACAAAAGCACAAAAGACTAGTGACAAGCCTTTCCATGGATACTTAGGACAAGTCCCATGGCTTCCCTTGTATGAATCTTTGGGCATAGATAATCCTTTGACTATGGATGGATGTCAAAAATTTGCACACATAATGTGGTCACAAGGGAATGATCGTTTCTGGTAGGTACCCTTTTCAATGAAAAATTCATATTGAAGCTAGCACTTCTGTAACCATCTAGATTTAATCAATAATATTTTACTTTGAATCTCATGGTCTCTATAGCTAAGGTTTTAAATTGCGGTACGGTCGCATTTCAGTTTCGGAGACCTCTAAAATCAAAACATTACGGCATGTTATGGCCCCAATCGCGATTGCGAACCTTTATTTAAAACCTTGCTGTCTAGTTATATAGTATCACATATTGCGATTATTGAAGTAGCATAGTACTCTTAATAATAGACACAAGAATTTCTCCTTTTCAACTCATGCTTATGTCATATAATCTTGTTGAAAGTCCCTCATCATCTGCCTTGGTTTCTGGGGCGTGATTTATATATTCATTGAATAACTCTATTTAACACCAACTAGTTATAGGATGAAATTTAACATGGTATCAGAGTTACAAAATGGCGTTACTTTTGGATACATAGGTAAACTTAAGTTACACTTTAATTTATTCAACGACAGCTGATTCTTATTGCTAAATTATAACTGATCTATGGAACTTTTTCAGTCTGTCCAGCATTACTTGCTTATGTTGTGATTTATAATGAACAATTGGTAATGGTAAAGTTATCATTTTTTTATGCAGTGAAAGCGTAAATGTGTATGCTAAGCTGTTGGGAGAATTAGACCATATGGCCAAGAGAATGGTTTTTGAAAGCTATGGTGTGGACATGAAACGATACAATTCTTTCATAGAATCGAGCAGTTATCTGCTTCGGTGCATGCAATACAGAACAGCCGAGATGGATGAGAATGATTTGGGAATGCATTCTCATACGGACTTGACCACCATATCCATAGTGCATCAGCTGAATTATCTAAATGGCTTGGAAATCAAAATGATGGACGGAGAGTGGAGTGGGGTTGAAGCCTCACCCAACATGTTTGTGGTCATGGCCGGTGATGCATTCAAGGTAAGTATATATGTACCTAATCATCTGCAATATCCCAAATACTTGTATACACCTAGTGCACCTAAGTTTGATACATGCAATAAGTTAATAAAGTATTGACACATAATTATGTGACAATTAACTATCACAGTTAACTAACAATTATAATTATTATAAGTAATCACCAAGGTTTAACTTACCCCATCTGGTGAAGTCTTTTTGCATACGTGATGACAAGAGATAAAATTCCATGCCTTTACTCTTCCCCTTAATTATTATGTGTGAGTCACTTACCAATTGAAATATGTTAGAGTTTTTTAGATTAACTATATGTAATAAAAATTCTTATAGTTAATTGTGTTAATACATATTTGACTTAGTTCAAGACTACACAAAATTTATGCAAGACTTTCTCATATTATCTATTCATATCTAAAATCGTATTTTTCTTTTGGTATAAGGGGAGACTCATAGTAGGCCTTACATGAGGGAAATGGGTGAAACATATTGTCAGTATTTAAAATCGCATACTCACAATTCATATGAATCTCGTAGCTTAACTAACTGAACTCACCTAAAATTGTGATTTTAATACTACAAAAGTGTACACATTAGGATTAAAATTATAAAGCAAAATCCAAAGAGTGATAGAGGGCAGTTGCTATTTGAGTACAGAAAGAATAATTCCTTTCATTAGGCCTAATATAGATGCATTTTCATGGCCTAGGTGTGGAGTAATAGCAGGATACGCTCATGCGAACACCGAGTCATAATGAATGCAAAGAAGATCAGATACTCCATGGGACTATTTTCTTTCATTGATAAGATGATGCATATACCGGAAGAGGTAGTTGATGAGCAACATCCCTTGCGTTATAAACCAATATTCGACCATTATGATTACCTTCGTTTCTTTGACAAAGAGAAAATCAAAGAACTTGATTCTCGAATCGATGCCTATTGTGGGATCTGAAGCCTACAGTAGTATGAATTAAGGAATATTGTTCATGACTTCATGCCAATTTGCTCTGGACTAAATATAAGAAGTTGGATTATTTGGAGTTGGTTGTCGATTTATGTGTGTTTTTCTAGTGTTATTTTTGTGACATATGTGAGTTACCATATTGTAAACGATGTAACATGTACACCTTGTCTAAAAAATAAGAGGAATGATTTTTGAATACAAAATTGGGAATACCATACGTTGTCCTCTTTGTTTTTGGATGTATTTTCAAGATACATATAAACAAAGATGATAAAAAGTAAGCTAGATATAGAAAGAAACACATATGATGTCACATACGATGTCTAAAATTTGTGTTTAAATAACACAACTCAAAAAATAATAAGTGGAGTGCAACGTTTGTGGCAGTGGTATGAACAGAACGCGTTGACAGAGGTTGTGTGTGTTTGGAAACATGTGGATTTCAATAGAATCACTTTTTTACTGTGAAAGCTACATATTGTAACTTTTGTGATGTCAACGTAATTCTAATTATAATTAAAGCAATTTCAAACACGCTAATGCATTGTTTGGATGAGGAAAGAAGTAGGGAGGAAAGAAGTAGGGTATAGAGAAGTAGGAGAGAAGAGAAAATGAGCAGAGAATGTGTGGATTTTTAGATTGTTTGGATGAAAAGGAAAAGGAAAGAAGTAGGATAAGAAAGAAAAGTTAAGTTTAGTATAAAGACATTTTTATCCTTATAATAATATTAATAGTTTATTTGATTCTGGAAAATATGAAAGGACAAAGTTGACATTTTACAAACTTTACTATTCTCTCATCAAAATCTCTTCAAAAGTGAAGAGAATTTTTTTTCATGGGTCCCACATAGAAATTTTCTCTCTTCCCTTGTTTTCTTGCTCATCCAAACTAGGAAGATTCCCTTTTCCTCTTCCACTTCCCTCTCTTTGAGTTCTTTCTCTCCCACTTCTACTGAACCAAACGATGTGTAAATGTGATATTCAAGATAATTGCCGCAAAATGAATTATGTAATTCCGGTTTCTAATTAAAAACTAGATTTTATGATGGTAAATTAATAACTCGCCAAATACCCCTTTGTCCTTCATTAGGATTAGGAATATCCTCATTAAGGTTGCAGTATAAAATATAATGTGGACAAAAAACTATGACAAGCCATGGGATACAAAACGACACAAAATTTTGCATTTAGCTCACGTACATAAGACAAGCATTTATTTTATTTTTATTTTCAATGAAAATTTGATAGATTTGCAGTAAGATTATAGTACAACATGTTAAAAGCTGTCCAGCAGTAGGGACCAAATGTACACATGAAGATAACCACCTAAATTTGGGATCTAAAAATGAAACAAATTGCTATCATGGCTATAACCGTGTGAAACAAGTAACAGATAATCAATATCTATAATTATAACCGTGTGTAACAATTAACAGATAATCAATATCTATAATTATAGTACACGAAGTTAAAGCTGTTTATGAATTTTTCATTTAGAAAAAAAAACCTGGGGACAAAATATACACATGAAGATAATAACACAAAATTGTGACCAGAAAATCAAACAACTTGCTATTAATTATTATCAATTTTAAAACAAGTTTATGCAAGTAATAATCAATATATGAGTACAAGAAGATAAAGGCCGTCCAGCAGTAGGGGACCAAATATCCCCACGAAGATAATCACCTAAAATTGGGACCCGGAAAAGTAAACAAATTGCTAAAAAAAATTCTTCAAACAAACAGTTTCTATCCATTGATATAATTATAGCTGTATGCAAATAATAATTAGTAGTTATCAACATCTATAATTAAAGTACTCTATCTCTTATTTTGAGTCAAAAAAAAAAAAAACATCTATAATTAAAGTACATATCATCCACCAGAAATTGAAGGAAGGGGAACGCTTGCGCTGACTGGCTTGCCAAGCAGGGAGCCTCCTCCGATCTCAACCTCTTCGTGTGGGACTCCTGTCCTCAAGAGTTAGCTCTGACTATGCTAGCAGATGCCTCAGGTTCTGTTAGGATGAGGCCTTAGTGTCTTTTGCTCTTCTTTTGTCGTTTCTGCCTAATAAAAAAAATGTTGTTTATTTAAATCTTGAGTTTGGATTATTATAGTGAACTTAAAATAACAGAGAAGATTGTTAAAAGTAATTCTAACCGATATGATATAGTAACGTAAAACATTCTGAACTCAATCCTTGTATATACAATTATTTTCAATTTGGCCCATACCATTTATTATTGTTATAACACCGCTTGTTAGATTTAAAGTATAGGATGGATATGAAAATAATCACCACATGTAAGACCAAACATATACTTTTTTTAGTTCCTATATATGATGATTATTTTCACTTTAATTCTTATACATGGTAATCATTTTTAATTTTGTCCTTTTACTTTAACTCCAATAAATGGTATTATAACAACAATAAATAAACGATAAAGACTAAACTAAAAATAATTGTAGATATAAGAACTGAATTAAAAATTAAAAGTTGTTTACTCTTAGATTTTAGGTTTGAGCCTAATTCAATCCCAAAAGCTAGCTTGTAAGGTGAGGATTGTCCAAGTTTTATAAGCACTACTTTGGTCATATCTCTAGACGATGTGGGACTAAACACACTCCTCACACTCAACACAATAAAGGTGCTGGAGGCTGTAATGAAGGCAGCCCAAACTTGCCGCAATTAAGGCGGTTAGGGGCGAACCGCAAGTAAGGCAGCTTTCCAACACCCCCTCACGCCCAAGCCCAATGGGCTTGGAGAGTGGATGATGCGGGCAACCCAACACGGATCTAAGATAGGCTCTGATACCATCTTAGATTTTAGGTTTGGGCCTAACTCAACCCCAAAAACTAGCTTGTAAGGTGAGGATTGCCCAAGCTTTATAAGCACTACTTTGGCCATATCTCTAGGCGATGTGGGCCTAAACACACCCCTCACACTCAGCACAATGAAGGTGCTGGATGATGCAATTAAGGCAGCCCAAACTTGTCGCAATTGAGGCGGCTAGGGGCAAACTGCAAGTAAGGCGGCTTTCCAACAGCCCCCCTCACACCCAAGCCCAATGGGCTTGGAGAGTGGATGATGTGGACAACCCAACAACGGATTTAGGATAGGCTCTGATACCATCTTAAATTTTAGGTTTGGACCTAACTCAACCCCAAAAGCTAGCTTGTAAGGTGAGGATTGCCCAAACTTTATAAGCACTACTTTGGCCATATTTCTAGGCGATGTGAGCCTAAACACACTCCTCACACTCAGCACAATGAAGGTACTGGAAGCGGCAATGAAGCCAACCCAAACTTGCCACAATTAAGGCGGCTAGGGGCGACTGCAATTAAAGCGGCTTTCCAACATTTACATATAAGGACCAAGTTAAAAATGAATGTCATGTATATGGAACAAAAAAAAATAGTGTAACCAAAAATAAATAAATTAGCATCATTATTTGCCATATTGTCCCTTTGACAAATACACATAGGTGTACTACAATAAATACATTTCAATATGCTCAGCAGTAAACAGAGCAGCAGTACAAAGGTACACACATGGCTCTCATGGTAGAGCACTTTGAAGCACAAAGATCTACTCTACATAAGGGTATGGGGGTTACACAGATGGATCATTCTCCGGATTGCAGCAGACAAATTCTAGAATACAGCAATTTGAAATATTCACCTCTATGCAGCACAACCTATCACTAGAAGAGTCATCATGCAGGATACAGCTACCTCAGCAGTATAGAACCCACTTTCTTATGTTGTAACAGTTTTTGTTTTGACCCCAACTTTTCTCCAAGAAACACTAGGCATGATTTGTTTTGTGTCAACACGATCTTTGTACTGAATAGCAAAGTTGAGCAGGGAATCAAGGAGAGAATCTGAAAGAAGGTGTGGCCTCAATCCCAGCTCAACTAGTTTAGTGTGCTTGGCATTGTAATAATGCTCCTCTGCCTCCACTCTTGGGTTTGGCACTGATATGGTTTTCACATTAAGGCCAAGCTTCTCACCTGCATTTGTAACAAGGGTGGCGAGTTGGTTGACTGAAAATTGCTCAGTAAATTGATTAAAGACGCGGAACTCCCCAGGCTTTGCAGGGTTTGCAATGGCAAGCTCAACACATTGAACTGTATCTCTTATGTCAAGGTAGCCCCTAGTCTGAAATTTGCACATTCCAAAAATACAGACAAAATATTAGTAAGCATTTCATAATTTTCTCCCACTAGACACACAGATTAATTCAACTAATTTAGGAATAGAACTAAATGAAATAAACAAATAGATGGGTATGTTACCTGGCCTCCTTTACCATATACAGTAAGTGGATGACCAACAGCAGCCTGAACGCAGAATCGATTCAATGCAGTTCCAAATATGCCATCGTAATCGAACCTGTTAACCAGCTCTTCATGCATTGAAGTCTCATCTGTTCTTACCCCATATACCACTCCTTGATTCAGATCAGTTGCTCGAATTCCCCAAGCTTTGCAAGTGAAGGCTATGTTATGTGAATCATGCACCTTGCTAAGATGATAAAATGAGCTGGCTTGCTTGGGGTATGGCAAAGTATCTGTCCTTCCATTGTGAGTAATGGTAATATAACCTTCCTCAATGTCAATATTTGGAGTCCCATATTCACCCATTGTCCCAAGCTTAACCAGATGACACTGCTCTCTGAACTCTTTTATAGCAAAGAGCACATTCAGCGTCCCAATAACATTATTTTGCTGCGTAAACACAGCTCTTGGCCGATCTATCATAGAGTAAGGAGCAGATCTCTGCTCCCCAAAATGGACAACAGCATCAGGTTCATATGACTTGAAGGTTTCAGATAAGAACTCAAAGTCACAGATGTCACCAATGTAGAGCTCAATATTTTTTCCAGTGAGAGATTTCCAGCAGCGAAGGCGATTCTGGATGGAAGAAATTGGTGTTAGAGAATCCAGTCCAAGCTGGTGATCAAAGAGGCGTCGAACAAGGCTGTCAACAATGGCAACCTCATAACCTTTGTTAGACAGGTGGAGGGCAGTTGCCCAACCACAGTAACCATCTCCACCAATGACCACGACTCGCTGTGGTTTAAAAGGGTCACCAGAGCTAGTTTGAACTGGGGCTTCCCGGCTTGTTGAAACTGCAGTGGCGTGTACTATTACAAAACTCTTTCTTGGCTTCTGTTCTTGCAAGAAAAGCCTTCTACTAAATGGAGATCTGGAATTCTTGCAAGAAACAGAGATAGAAAATGTTGAACCATGGTCAATAGGTTTTAAGTAAGGTTTGTTTCTAGATGAGATAGTCAAGGAGCAAGAAGATGATAATAATTGAGCCATCTAAATATGAGATTCCTCTATCTACTTTGAACACGTTCCTGAAACAAGAATTAAGATCATGTCATTTGCATTTGACTTCAAATAAGAAAAAAAAAAGACTTGGTTCATCGAGCAAGTAATAAAGATTCGTGGACTCATTTGTGGATCAAAAGCAAGGTTCTAAGAGTAAAGACTTGTAATTTCATGAGCAAGCCATCAACACAAAATAAATTTGACTAATAAAAATCAACAAGAGGGCTGGATTCACTTTGAGAAATGGATAATAATTAATAAGCACTGATCCGTGATCGTAAGTACTTTAGCTGAAAGACAGAAATACCAGCTAGCTAGGGTATAAAATCACTGCAAAGTGCTCCAAATACCCATTTTTCATGCCCTCATTACATTGAACATCATTCCCTGACCACTTCAAAAAATCGGTGATATACAATAATACTCCCACAGCTCTTTGAAGAGCAAGGTTTGTTAGCTTTCACAAAAATGGCTAACAATGATTATTATTATTTAAAAGTCAGTGATTTGCATCACACATTGAATAAGAATAAAATAAAACACTTGGTTCCTCAAGCAAGTAATAATGATCCTCGCAGTCATTAACCCAATTTCTAAACTTTGAGGATCAAAAGCAAGTGACAGAGAGCAAATATTAATATTAATAATTTCATAAGCAAGCATCAATACAATGCAAACAGAGTGAAAAATAGAATCAACAAAAGGACTAAACCCACTTAGAGAAATGGAACAATAAACACTGATCATAATTATATCAATACCAGCTGGGTGGAGCATCAAATCACTTTCAAGCTACAACCTTTTTCATTCCCTCTAGTCTCTAGACATTGAACATCATTAATCCCTGCCCACTTCAATATATATCCATATATTATATAAATAACCTAAGCTAAGCTATGAAGAATGGAAACTGCAAGAGAAGATAAGATAAGAAAATGTTACCTTGAGAGAAGATAACACAACAATGAAGCAGTTAGTGTGGAGTGAAGAGTCAAATTGACTGTGCTGCTGGTTCTGGATAAGCCACCGCAATTGCAATATTTGAGTTTCCAATGGAAATTGAAGAGGAATATCCTTTTCTTCTCTCTCTAGAGACTCGCCAGCTACTGGGCCTATGCTGTTTTGGGCTGTAAGTAGTACTGTCCAATTTTGATGGAAGCCCAATCATTACAAATTCTAGGGCCTTGTTACCAACGCCCCTATAATTTGACATACACCCCACACGTCTCTCGGCATTTAAATGCCGAATTCAGAAACTATGTTTCCGGCATTTAATTGCAGGGAAATTCTTAAAATTTGAAAATAAAAGTGTTTCCGACAATTAGATGCCGAATTCAGAGTTTCTGAATCCGGTAATTAGATACCGAAAATATAGTTTTTGAATCCGGTATTTAAATTCCGGAAGGTATGTGGGGGGTGGATGCATTTTCTGAATTCGATATTTAAATGCCGAATTCAAAATGAGGGTGGATGTCAAATATAAGGAGTGTAGGTAGCAAGGCCCCAAGTTCTATTGTTGAACCAGCCCAGTCATCTAAGCCTGTGTTTGGGCGCGCGAACCCAGCAGCTTTGACCATTTGGTATTTTTGTTTGTGCCTTCGTGGACAGAGGAAGGTGAACCCATTCCAGCACGCATCATCATTTCTTTTATCAAAAAAAGGATTTGATTGTTTTATGAGGAAGTAAAAGTAAATATACCATTAATTTGATAAATTACATAAAGATCTTAATTTTTTTAATTTATTGTAATTAGGGCCTTTTGCTCCTAATAATGCAAGTTAAGTAGAACTTACGAATTTTGTAATTTTTATCCCTTTCCCTTATTTCTTGACTTGAAAATATTTTAATTCATCTTTTACCTGCATTTTTCTGTTATGATGGTAAATTGGTAATATTGTGATTTACTTTTTTAATTTTCGATAATTATTGATAACGTCTATCTTACTTGTTTCAAAAAAAAAAGAAAAAAAGAAAAAAGATAACGTCTATCTTACCATAGGCGAACCTTGTCACCAATCAGACGAGTATTCAATTGATTATTACTGGTTTATTTTATTTGGCTATTTCACCTAACAATTTGGTTTACAATTATGTTGAATGAGCCTAAATAGCATCCATGCACAGCAGGTGCTTGATAAAATTCCTCTACACAAAGCTCAAGTGAAACATGGGCAAGAAAGGAGGACAAAACAAATTACCAAATTCAAAGCCTGGGTCTCACACTCCAATATCATTGAGGGAAGAAGCCAAGGGAAAAATACAAACCAAGGCTGCCTCCAACATCAAGTCAATATTGATGTTTGAGCACGTAAAAAAGCTAGCAGTGTTTGCCACTAATGAGGGTTTTGTGCCGTCTTTGGGTGCCTTTTATGGCCAGCATTTGGCCACAGTTGGAGAAACCATAGGAGTATCACCTCATCCTTTACTAACTTGCCAAAGGTTTGTTTGCATCTTTGTTTTCATATATGTTTTTTGCTTACAGATTTTGTTTTCTATATGGTAAGTTATCACTGTGTTTCAATGACTTTATTAAGTTATCATGTTCTCTATATTAACATCATTGAATTTTAATATCAGGATGTTTCTTATTAAAGCATCTTTTAGTCTTTTGTTAGTAATGTAATTTGATAGAATCAATGAACATGAGATAACTCTAATAACACAATGTTTTGGTAGCAGTAGCTTGTTTTAGTTCTTATTACTTGTGGTACTAATGATTTATGGAAGGCATCTAGTTCGGGTTATTTATTCATTGTATTTGTTTGAATACCTAATCAGATTCACTTCCTAAGTTATCTTTATACTGTTGATGCTTGGAAATTTCATAAGATTCAGAATGAAATATGTTAATCAACCTTGATCATCATCTGACCACTCTTCAGATGTGAAACTGTTTTTCAACCAGGCTTCAATTCAACTGTCCGAATTGAGAAGAATATATCAAAGTTCAGGCATAGGCACAAGAAGTTTGTTAGCAACACACAAAACAATGTAGTGTATAAGTGCCATTTCTGTTTGCATCAGAATCTGAAGAGAGGGACCCGTAAGGGATATATAAAAGGAATATGCCCCTCAAAAGATAAATCATCGTTAGTATCAACACCCCCAACAAAACCCATCAGACATGAGTCTTCAAAATTAGAGAAAGGCATTATAAGCAAAGATGAAGCCAATGAAATGGACGTGTTTGCTTCAAGTGTTGTAGCTAAGGACATCACCCTTGTGGACAGTTCGGTAACTCCAACAAGTACAACAACCTTGTTAGAAGGAAAGAAGAGAAGGAGACATAGTTCAACATTTAAGAAAGCAATTGAAACTGCAAGCATGTCTGCAAAAGTAAAAGTAGCAAACACTATGAGCACACTGAGCAAAAGACGAAAACAATCTTGGACTAGTTTAAAGGAAATTGCTCAGAGCAAGGAGCATGAGAACATTCAAGTTGCTCATTTGACAATCCCATTCTCTTTATAAATAGGGAGGTTTCCTATATAGATCAAGTTGAATTGTAGTTCTTTGTAGATTATGCTTAAAGGTTCTTTGTTTTCGATGCTAATTTCATTTTCAAGCAACTTGTTGTTTTCTCTATGTTTGATGCAACGCTGAAGGAATTTTGTTCTTTTGTATGGATATCAAGTTATCAATATATATGTATCATTAGATTTATTTATTATAATTTGTAATTTTAGTTTGTTAGAGGAAGCTGCAACAGTTTGGCTGTCGCTCTGATTTTTTTTTTTTCCCTGCTTGAAGGTGAACTCTAAATTTGATCATGAGTTAATTTGTGGATGTTTGAAGTCAAGATAAGAAATTTGCACTGTCACCAGAGAAAAGTATAAATATGTAACAAATCAGGCCAATCTAATATCTTCCCAAATAAAAGGTATACATCATGATATATCTAAAATTGTTTATGGTATTTGTAGTGCAAAGGTCTTTCATACAAAACATTCTCCTAACAGCAGCAGGAGTATGAATGGGGAAAACAGAAAGATTGGGAAAGAAGAAAAAAAGAAAAGGAAAATATGCTGTGTTAAACTTCTATTTTTGCTGTATCATGCTCATTCCATATCCTGTGAAGTTGCTTCCTAAAAACAGCAAACTCGTCCCAAAGGATTATGATCAAATACATTTCCTTGTTAACCTGCACATTTAGAGGAAACCAGCGAATCAGAATAGTCAAGCCAGTAGCGTAACTACAACTCGAAACTATTACAGTATTGATTCTAAAAATACATGAATGTTTTTATTATTGATCCATATTGAACTCTTCCTTTTCTGTTGTTTCAATTGTGATTGAGCATATGACAAGAGTATAAAAGTGGCTACTTGATATTTCTTATTGGATATGATTTCCCTTGTCCTAAGCATTTTCATGTTTTTACACAGTTTGAATTTGACAAGCTGCAAGTTGTTAACAATTGCCGCTCACTTTAAAATACTTCAAAGAAGAAAAAAAAAAAAAAGGAAAATAAATTGAAAAGGAAAAGATAAATTCGATGTTTCTACTTGGGAGGGTAATTTCTACGGTTCTACCTTTCAGCTTGTATGGCTTGAATGTACTTTACATACAAAGCTATTCTGCTATTTGGCCAGTTTCAGTTTTTTAAGGTTGGTGTGACTGTTTCAAAAGCTTCCACTAGCAGCTCCACTTTTCTTTTCCTTGCTGGGGTTAATTTGGAAACAACCTGTCGAAGTGCATAATCAAGCATCCATTCTTCTGTGCCTTTTCTTTCTGCCATGTCTTGGTGCCTTAAGTTAACCTTTTCAGCTTCTGAATCAGGCTCTATGGGTAGATATCTGGGCCCTCTTGGGTTGAATTTCCTTACTTTTTCCAATGCCTTGATGAATCTCCTTAGCAGGATCACTTTTTTAAGATTGCTCCAGCTTCTGGGCAATTTCTGGCTTGATTTGTTTCCCTCCTTTGGTGCTGGCTCTTGTTCTTCTTCTTGTGTTATTCCATTTCCAGATGCCATTTTTTCTTCTTTCTGGTTCAGGCCTTCACTGTACACTCTTTCGGTTCTGTTAGATTGTTTGGAGCAGTTGTCTGTAATTGTGTTGTCATTGAGTGACTGTCTGTCCATTAAGTCATCCTGAGCATCTGGAAGGATTGAATCAATTGCTTCTTCTACCAGCTTGATGGCTTCAATCTGTTGGAGTTCAACTTCTGGGTCAGCTACACCATGATCCTTGAAATGCATATCTTGATGCATCACAGGTGTACTTTCATAAGAGACAGAAGTTCCTCTTGTTCTGCAGCCTTCATACCCTGATTCTTTCTCATCTGCCCCATCAATTTGTGTCTTGGAATCAGTTTCTGCTATATCTGATGCCATGTGCTTATACACCAAGTACCACAATCCTCTGTAGTTCTGTTTCTCTATCTGGGTCTCAGGTTGTACAACAACACTCTTAGGAGCTTCTGATTGCTCATATGTAGGGAACCCATTAAGGGTCCCAGTTTCCAGCTTAGCTTTTTCAATCCTTTCTTTTCTGTCTGCTGTTGGTTCATCTAACAGGTCTGAAGGTGCTCTTGAACCAACCAAATTAGATCCGAGTGATCTGACAAGACCTTTTAGTATCAGACTTTTAGTCATAGAAAATTGCTCCCTATCAGCACCAATCAGATTCTCGCTTTCAAAATCTCTTCCAGGTGACTCAGATTTGCTAATTGGAATTTCTGTATTCGAAATTGACATCAAATCATCTGGAACTTCATTGACTATTTCATTGGTGGGTGCCTCCTCATGGCAGCTGCCCATAATTTCAGCTGCTTTACTTAAGGACCGTGATCTGGAATCTTTGATCTCTGCAAGATGAATATTATTGTTACTATCTTTGTCAGTTGAGATCTTCTCTCCATTGTCACAATTGCTGGCTAAACTTTGCTTTTCATTCAAATCCTCATCAATGACTCCAGATGCAGGCCTATTCTCGACCGTCTTGTTCGCAGGATGGTCAAGACATCTTCCGCTAAACACCATAGGATTGTGCAGTTCAGGCATTGGATTCTCACTAGCATTATCTGCAAATTCCATAACACTATTATGAGAACATGAAGCTTTTCCAATCAACATCTTATCAGAATAACCATAATCCCTTCCTTTGTCTGTTTCTTCCTTGCTATGATCTGAGGGGTAATCAATGGATTGAGCTGGATTTGCTTGAGTTTCCGCTGTTGCAGCAGACTGCAGGACGTTTTCAGCATCTTGAAATGGCAGAATTGATTCAAAAGCTTCTACTAGAAGTGCCACTCTTTGTCTTTGAGCTGGTGCAAGTCTAGAAATAACCTTTTGAAGTGCATAGTCAAGCATCCATTCCTCAGCATTCTTTTTCTCTTCTGCTGTTTGGTGCCTGAGAAAAACTTTTTCTGCTTCTAAGTTAGCATCTGAAGGCAAATGTCTTGGCTTTTGTAGGTTGAAATTTCTAACCTTCTCTAATGCCTTTACAAACCTTTTCAAGAGGATTAACTTTTTCAGATTGCTCCATCTTTTTGGTGTTTTATGGTCAGGTTTGGTCCCCGTCTGCTCTGTTATCTCGTCTACATGATTTCTGAAATTGTCAACTTTAAGCCATGTTTCTTCTTTAGGAGATTCTCTGGATGCTGAGGTGTTCCGTTCCCCTCTATTACCTTCACTCTTTTCTAAGAGTACCTCTTCTGAACCAATGCCACTAGATTTGCAATCATCATCAGATGAGAGGCCTTCAGGTTCAGGGAGAAGAATTTCATCAAATGCTTTCTGCACCAGCTCAATTACATTCTTATTTTCATCACCAATATCCTGGTCTGCTTCATAATAATCCTGACAAGAAGAGTTGTTTACTACATCAAATGACTGAGAATCTTGCCCTCTTCCTTCTTTGTCCCTCCCATCAAAAGGAAGCTTATGTTTTTCTTTCCCTGTGTTACTTAACATTGCATGCTTATACATCAAGTGCCACATTCTTACATATTTGTGATCTCTTTCCTGCATTCTGTATGCCACATCAGTAGAGCAAGCAGGCTCGGGCTCTTTCTGTGCAGAACTCATCTGCATTACTTCATAATCTTGCTCCATATTTTTGCATTTGATAGTTGCTTCTCCCTCCAATATCTCAACATCAGAAGCAGATGACTTAACTACATCTATTGATATTGATTCCACAATAGTACTTTCATCATTTTTCTTGTATGCAGCTATATTCTTGTCATCCCTGACTGTCTCAGTGACCTTGGAATCAGATTTGTCTTTTTCAGTTGCAATGCAGCAACATTCCATATCTGTTTCCTTGATAGCCAGATAAGTGTGTCCTTTTTCAGCCAGAGAATTTCGGAACTCCTCAGAATTTATCATATGTGGTGATGAAGTTTCACCTAGTAACACCTCAGCATCACATCTGAAATTATGGTTTTCTTCATCCTCTCCCCCCGAAGTCCCACCTTCGGTAACTGTGGATTCTGGAGTGTCATGAAGCCAAATACATGAATCCCCTGCCAGCTTTTTTGCATCCTGGAAATGAGATATGCTAACTCCACTGTGGACAGTTCGAGCCTTCTGAGTGGCTTTCCTTCTATCACCAGACTGCTTTGATCTAGTAACAGGTCTACCATCCATTTTCATGCTCTTTTGGGTCTTCAACAGACGCCTCCTCATTGACATGAAGCGCTTCAGTGGAGGCAAATTGTTGTGGCGATGACCATGAAGAGAGCAATAAGAATATGGACAAACCTTCATAGCTGATACTCCTTGTGAAGCATTTTCCTCTTGTGGGAGGTCAATGTGATCAGGGAAATGAGAATCCTTGAGAGTTGAAGAGCAGGTGGCTTTATTCAAGCTTGAGTCATTCTTTGATTTAAAAGTAGGCATTTTTGTTAAGATCCTCACAGGCTTCAAGCTTAATCTTCTGGTAATAACTCTCTGGGATTTGTTACCAGCATAGGTTGAGTGTGGCTGTGCCTGTATATCACCTGTTCTTTTCCAACTCTGGCCATCACTAACATGATTCAACTCAGATTGCTTTGTTGTTGATTTTTGGCCTTTGACAGTTGCAAACTTGATTGATCTTGATGGCTTCAGTTTCCTCTTCACTTCAGTCCTTCCAGATAGCTTTCTAGTCACATTCCTCATCAGTTTCAAAGTTGACACTCTTGTTAAAGTCTTCTTTGTGAGAAGTCTTTCTGTACTCTGCCCAGAAGAAGCCATCTATGATTTTCTTTATTTTTATTAATCCAACAATTTAAACTAACCAAAATACCAAATCATATTTAAAAATTCTCAATTCTCTAAATCAGCAAAATTACCTGAAAACTCTCCTTTGCATGAGAACTACTGGTACCCTTCATGTAACTGGGTGATGAATCTGACATTTGAATTGGGGTTGGCTGGTTTGAAGTTTCTGTGGCAATAGATGACAGCATGTAGAGATTCTCATATTGGGATTTCCTTACACCACTGGATGATCTCATGCTTGGAAACCTTAGAAGCTTTATTGATCTCACTTTCTTCAGTTTTTTCTTGCCTGCCACACTCTCAGATTTAGCATAATTACAGAAGCTAGCTTCAGTTTCAACCTTGTGATTGATCATTCTACAAAATCTGTTCAGTTCATAGAATCAAATTTTTGGACTGAGTAAAACAATTTGTGACAGATAAATAAACAAATGAAGAAAGAAAAGTGAGTGGCACCTGATTGTGTGTGATTATGCTTGAGAAATGGCTGTTTTTTTATCCCTTCTTTCTTTCTTCTTTCTTTCTTTCTTTCCTTAGTTGATGTGAAAAAAATAAGTGTAGCTTCTGGAAAGGAAGAAGAGAGCTACTGCATGTGTTTGGCAAGAGGAAGTACAGGAATGAGATTCCAAAGTGGTAGTTTGCAGAGTGATACAGTTGTCTCTTTTTTCTGAGTTGCGCCTTTTGGTTGTGGCTTTTGGTTTTGTGTTCTAGAATTGAAAGTGTCAAAAGATAGATAAAAAAAAGGTGAAATGGGACCTGGAGGTAGGGATGGCAATTTGTACCCTACCCATTGGGTACCCGCAAAAATTATCCACAATGGGTAGGGTAATTACCCGCACAATGGGTAGGGGTCTGGGTACGGGTAATTACCCGCAAATTTGAATGGGTACGAGTGCGGGTATGGATACTATAATACCCACCCCGCCCCATACCCGCACATATGTTTATGTATATATAATAATTTATTTATTTATTTATATTGCTAATATATATAATTTCAAGTATAATACAAAATTTAAAACCAAAATTAATCTAAAGATTATTAACTTTCTAAACCTAGTTGCATCTATAATGCCTTTTTGGATGTTTTTATTTATCCAAATATTTTTATTTGTAATATTTATTAGTAGATTTAAAAGACCTTTGAATCTTTTTTAATTGTTATAACTTTCTTTTGTTATTTATTGCTTTTTCATTGTTAAAGTGCAAGTAACGGGTACGGGTACGAGTACTTAGGTACCCAGAGGGTACGGGTAAGGGTACTAAAGTTGCTACCCACGAGGGTACGGGTCGGGGTATGAGTAATTTTTTCAAACACGGGTATGGAGATGGGTACTATAGTACCCTACCCAAACCCTACCCATTGCCGTCCCTTCCTGGAGGTGCTTGACCAGTAGGCATAGGCAGGAGATCTGTTGAATTGACTTGGCCTTTGGTCAATAGACTCAACGTGAGAACAACTCTGTTGTTTTTGGTCATTTCATGGGGACATATATTTTAATCAATCAATTTTCATACACGGTTAATATAAAAAAAATTATATCATTAATCAATCATATTTAAATGATATCATAATATATGATTGATTGATAATATAAAAAAAAATTATATTAAAATATGTTATAAAAAAATTCAATTTTAATCTCAAAGAAAAAGTTGTACACCTTTCATAAAAAAAAAAAAAAAAGTTGTACACCCTTTTCTTTTGGTACCGTACACTAATCCATTTTTTTTTAGAAACATGTTTGTTAGAAACAACGGTCCGCGTGTAGATTTACATGTTTTCCTTATAATACTATTCTTTTGATCTGGGTGTATTTTTTAGGGGTCATTTATAGTTTATATATCATACATTCCCTCGAAATTATATTTAATGTGATTGATTTAATTCCAATTTGCACCCATGGAACAAAATAGTTAAATTAAGGATTTGTTAACATGTTTTCTAAAGGCGCGTATTAAGAATTTAAAATAACATATTATTTATTTCAATTAATTAAAAGATAAAATTTAAATATTTTTAGATTTTAAAGACATTAAATACTTATATTTTTATTTAATAATTCCCACTTTGAAATTCTTAAGATGTGCCCATCCTAAGATTAATTTCCTTTCCAAATCCTAAGATTAATTTCACTTCCATGTCTGTAGTTTTTTAGGCTTTTTTAATATAATTGATAAGTTTTTTTTAAAAAAAATTGAGCGAAATATTTATTAATTATTGGTTCTTTTTTTTTTTGACAAAAACACTTTTTTTGACTGTTAAATTATTGTTTCTAAGTTCTACATATATATATATATATATATAAACCCTACTAATTATAACCATGAATAAATTGTTTTTTCTTCAATGACAGTTAGATTTGGGAAGTGATCATTAGCAGTGATCTGGTGCGGTGTGATGGAAAAGTCAAAAGATAACGCGTTTCAGTATATTGTGAGACTGACGGACGGGACCACCACCTTCCGCTAATTTGCTGGGAGCATGTGCTCCTGAAAAATAAAAAATGTCATTGATCTCAATCATTCATATGTTGTTAAATTAAATAATAATGCTAACGAGTATCGTTAGAATACTATTTAAAAAATCAAGAAGAACAAATTTTTATTAAAAAATTAAGTATTTCATATTTTGAAATATTAAATATACTAATTCTTTATGTAAACTTTTTTTCTTATTTTTTAACGTGTGTCCTAAGGATATTCTTAACATTTTTCATTACTAAAATAAGAAGAATGTTAATAAGTATCCTTTGGATATTGGTTAAGGAATCAGATATAGTAAGTTTGACTTGAAAATTGTTGCACTCAATAAAGCAGTTGATTAGGATTAGGCTTAATATGAAAAATGTCTCATAATTTGTGTAATTAAATTATACAAGTCCGTAGTTGACCGCCATGAAGATTGATGATAATTAGAAGGAGTTGGTCTAGTAAAGCATGATAGAAGCTTGTAAGTTACAGGTTTAAGTCTTCATTAGTCTACTTAAGGGCATTAAATGTAAATCTCTGTAAATGTTTATAGAGACCCAAGTTTTATTTTATGTAATTTGGTAAAATTCATATTTTTAAGTCTTTGTTATAATTATTAATGAGAAAACGAGCTGTTCGGTCGTGTTTTCAGCAGCGCAATGCTCCAACTTTTGTTTTGGAGGCCGCCTCCTCTCCCCACTCCAATTTACGTAAAAGTCTCTCCCATCCACCTATAAAGGCCTAGATAAATGCTATTTTAAATTTTTTATATAATACTAATATTTTATAGGAGAATGCTAACGAGTATCCTTAGAGCACTCTTTAAGGGACAAAAAAAGAAAGTTTTCACGAGGAATTGATGTATTTAATGTTTGAAAAGGTGAAATAGTTAGTTTTTTAATAAAAAAAAAATATTTTTCTTGGTTCTTTAAATAAAGAGTGCCCTAAGGGATGAAATGGATCTCACAACAAGTTGGGATATGAGATGGCTCGATGAGAAGCCCGTCAAGATAAGCTACAAGCTAATATTCACAAGACACACAAGCCATAAAAATCTAGGCCCATTAGCATACAAATGGCCCAGAGAGGGAACTTTGGATCTGACATATTTAGATAGTCATTGGACTTATTCTGAGTCGTATAATCTTGTTCTGGTCCCTTTTTCAGCTTATTGCTTAGAAGAAAACCAAAATCATTTCCGTCACGTTGTTGTTCCTTATCTTCAATGTCTGTCGTGCCACCAAATCATCCTTCCATCGCCGTCGCTAATTAGAAACTTCCAATCCAAACTTGCAACTTGCGACAACAAATCAAAACCGCATTTGTTTGGTAGTTATTGTCTGCCACCTTCTTTCTTATATATATATATATATATATTATAAAATAAACAAACAAAATTGCTTTTTATGTGTAAGATACTCAGATTGATAGATTAACTTTTTTTCTTTCTTTATTTCTATCATGACATGATACAAATCAACAAGAGATGATATCCCTTGAATAACAGGGTGCATGTATCTATCTATATTCCATACAAGTCATCATTTTCTGTGATTGGGTCTGTGTATCTTTATCTTCTCCTCCCAGATCCCAATGCCCCTTCTCTCTCTCCCATTCGTTCTTTCTTCTTTGAAACCAAAAATTTGTTGCCTTCTTCCTCTCTCCACAAATTTCTGTTTTTTCTGACCATTTGATTTCTGGGGTTGATTCAAAATCTTATCTTTTTGCGAGTTTATATGCATCTGATTTGGAGCTGAGCTCGTGTCTCTTCTTTGGTTTCATGCAGTTGGAAGAAAAACAAAAGAAGGTTTTTCGGCTGCAATAATGAACCCTTGTACTAGTACTTCTGATCCATAATAATCTTTTCTATTTAGTTGTTTTAATTTAGGTTTAGGTGGGAAATTATAAGCTTTCATCATGAGATCATTTTATTTGTTCTCATTTCTTTAGCATTCCCTTTTCATTTTGTGTCCTCTTTGATTACTACAATTGAAAATTGTACAGCTTTTCCCATATCAACTCTGTTATAGGGTAATTTAATCCTTTGGGGGTTTTGAATTGTGAGAAGGGCATTATTTACTTTTGATTTTTGATCAAAATAGAATGGATCATTTTAGCAATGAGGCTGGTGTTGACCGTTTTCCAATTGGCCCTTCTGACATTATTGGTAGGACAATTGCTTTCAGGGTTCTTTTCTGCAAGTCTATGTCACATTTTAGGCATCAGATATTTCATGTGTTGTTGAGTTTCATCTATAGGTTTAGGGGTACTTTGGCATCCATTATATCATCTTTGCATCCAAAACACCCCCAGGGGATATTGGCAATGATGACAATAGTTGCCTTCTTGCTGAAACGATATGCAAGTGTAAAAGTAAGGGCCGAAATGGCATATAGGAGGAAATTTTGGAGAAACATGATGAGAGCTGCGTTGACCTATGAGGAGTGGGCTCATGCAGCTAAGATGCTTGATAAAGAGTCACCAAAGTTGAATGAATCTGACCTTTATGATGTAGAATTGGTGAGAAACAAGCTTCAAGAGCTACACCACCGTCGGCAAGGGGGATCTCTTAGAGATATAATATTTTTTATGCGTGCCGATCTTGTTAGAAATCTAGGTAATATGTGTAACCCTGAGCTTCACAAAGGTAGGCGTCAGGTGCCTAAATTAATCAAGGAGTATATTGATGAGGTATCCACTCAGTTGAGAATGGTCTGTGACTCTGATTCAGAGGAGTTATCATTGGAAGAAAGGCTTTCTTTCATGATTGAAACTCGACATGCATTTGGGAGGACAGCATTGCTGTTAAGCGGGGGTGCTTCTCTTGGAGCTTCTCATGTTGGTGTAGTTAAAACACTGGTAGAACATAAACTCTTGCCTAGGATAATTGCTGGTTCAAGTGTGGGATCCATTATGTGTGCTGTTGTTGCTACTAGGTCTTGGCCCGAGCTTCAAAGCTTTTTTGAGGATTCATGGCATTCTTTGCAATTCTTTGATCAAATGGGTGGGATTTTTACAGTTGTTAAGAGGGTCACAACATTTGGTGCTGTTCATGAGATCAGACAGTTGCAAATGATGTTGAGGCATCTAACAAGCAACCTAACATTCCAAGAAGCTTATGACATGACAGGTAGGATTCTTGGGATTACAGTTTGCTCCCCAAGGAAGCATGAACCACCTAGATGTCTTAACTACTTGACTTCACCACATGTTGTTATATGGAGTGCTGTCACCGCTTCTTGTGCCTTTCCTGGCCTTTTTGAGGCTCAGGAATTGATGGCAAAGAATAGAAGTGGAGAGATTGTTCCTTATTATCCCCCTTTTAATTTGGGTCCAGAGGAGGGCTCCACACCTGTTCGGCGTTGGAGGGACGGTAGCTTGGAGATTGATTTACCTATGATGCAGTTGAAAGAGCTGTTCAATGTCAATCATTTTATAGTCAGTCAGGCCAACCCTCATATTGCACCATTATTGAGATTGAAAGAATTTGTACGAACTTACGGAGGCAATTTCGCTGCCAAGGTATGCATTCATGGACTCTGGCCTTTGTTCAAACACAATGCACAATGCATTCATATGCAGGTTTCTGATTATTGTCATTGCTTACAATTGTTTCTAAAATGAATTTTTGCTTCTACAATTCACATTACCTCATAGAGTGCCTCCTCTCTTCTCTGAGCCCCAAGTTGACGTGTAAAATAGTTCCTCGCTGTTTGACTAACTAATTAAGTTAGCTCAAAGTTTTATGTATGTTCGTATATCCATGTTCTTGTATGTGCCTATGCTTTTAGTTTTTCAATGATTTACTGATGGATGTAATTTGAGTGTGTTTTGTATGTTTGCTTGTGTCTCAAATATCTTGCACCATGTAGTTGACCCCGGTGGAGTTTTATTGCCTCCAACTCCTCTCCGAGCAAATGAATTTCTGCCTGCAAATTAAGATGGATACAAGAAATAATTGCCCTCCTATTTTCTCTAACATACAAGTAAAACATTGGTTCAACTTTGCTAAGTTTTTAATCCTGTATGCAGGTGGTTTCTTAGTGACTTTGTGTTGGCTTTTGTTTGAATTAATGAAAAAAGTGACAAGTTATGCTTGCAGCAAAAGCTGTGTGTTGAAACAGTTGTAAAATTTTCCTCATTTCTTTTGGTAAAATTTTCTCAGGAATATGTTACCATTTATTCCCAAATTAACAACAGACATGCATTCCGGTCTGAAATATTAGCTACACGGGTTTCTTTAAATTCAAATCATGCTGTCTAAAGTCAGGTTTATTACTCCTTGCTTGATTGGGAAAATGGCTATATCTATTAGAATATCCTAGGTATATATAGTATCATATTGTGTATATATTGTAGAATCAATTAGGAGCAATCTCAAGAATTATTTTAGGATTATAGAAGAATGATTGAATCCAATGTGGTGTTTGATTTTGTAGCTTGCTCATCTTGTGGAGATGGAGGTGAAACATAGGTGTAATCAAATACTGGAACTTGGGTTTCCATTAGGTGGACTTGCCAAGCTGTTTGCTCAAGACTGGGAAGGTGATGTGACTGTTGTTATGCCTGCAACCCTTGCTCAGGTATATGCCCGAAGAACATTTAAATTTCAGATAGGTATTTATTTTAAGGGGAAAAGGTAGCTTTAACTAGATATTAATCTGAAGAAAAGTTCTAGTGGTTAACATCAAGCCTTTGATTACAAGACTTGTTGAAATTTCAATGTACTTGTAAACATAGAGGAACTATGTGATGAATGTTCTATATTCTTACATTTTTGCAAAAGGTTTAGGAATTTATTTATGTACTGTTTACTAGGGATGGTTCAGTGGATTAGTGATTAACTCTTGTCATACCTGTGTCCTGCAGTACACAAAAATTATACAGAACCCTTCTCATGGGGAGCTTCAAAAGGCAGCCAACCAAGGGAGAAGATGCACCTGGGAGAAGCTTTCAGCCATAAAAGCAAATTGTGGCATTGAGCTTGCACTTGATGAGTGTGTTACAATGCTCAATCATATGAGAAGACTCAAAAGAAGTGCTGAGAGAGCTGCTGCTGCTTCTCATGGTTTGTCCACTACTCTCAAATTCAATGCTTCAAAAAGAATTCCTTCATGGAATTGCATTGCACGAGAGAATTCGACAGGATCCCTTGAAGACTTTATTGATGCTACTTCCTCATTGCATCAAGGTGTTAGTGGTTCCAATGCAGCCAATGGTAAAAATTGGAAGAACCACCGCGGCATACACGATGGAAGTGACAGTGAATCTGAAAGTGTTGATTTGAAGAACACTTGGACCAGATCTGGTGGCCCTTTGATGAGAACTACTTCAGCAAATATGTTCATTGACTTCCTCCAAAACTTAGATGTTGATACTGAACTAAATAGAGGTGTGGTGGCTCATGCTAACACTCATGATTTTCAGTATCACAGTCCCAGGCTGACAACACCAGATAGGAGCTCAGAGACAGAATCTGATCAAATTAGCAACAGTGTTGTCAATGGATCTAGCATACTGGTAACTGAAGGTGATCTTTTGCAGACTGAAAGGATCCATAATGGTATTGTGCTTAATGTTGTCAAAAGAGAAGACTTAACACCTTCACATAGGAGTCTTGATTCTGAAAATTCCAACAATGAAGTTGCTGAATGTGTCCAAATTGACTGTCCAGAGAAGATGGATGCTGCTAGCTCAACTTCTGAATGTGAAGATGATGAATCAACTGAAATGCCAGATTATCATTCCACGGATCGTTCCGGCGCAGATTTGGGCACCGATCAGAACATCGCTGACAATTAGTTTCATAGATCAATCCTTTTCCAGTGACATTTTTAATACTTTGGTCCTATTGCTTTCAACATTGTAAATAGTTGGAAATCTAGTCTTGGGGGGTCTGTAACTTAATTATTTTGATGGGAATATGAAATATGATTATGACCCACCATCTAGATTACTCATAAATTTAAGGAAGAAAAGAAAGATTTTATACACACATATTCCACGACTACATTGAAATGTTGTGGCTACCACTTCTGTAGATGAATCAAATTGAGGTGTGGATCAAGAGGTGGTGTTTTTGTTGGTAAACAAAATTTGATTAAATGAATTCAATTAACTGTAATATTATTAATAAGATGAAAAGGAATAGTTTCTGATTTGCATGAAAGTTGCTGCAACTGCTATATGTGATGTTGCTCATTAATTTCTCATGGACTTCTAGTCTTATACATAAGAAGGAATAATGACTTCATACACATCATGAGTGCATATCAGATATAAGTGGCAAAATTATAATTCAAGTGTGAAAATGAACGAAATAGGACCAATTATAAGTAGATGATAAAATGTAAATGTAAGTGATAGCATTATTCAATGAGAAGCACCAAATGGGTTTTAATTTCTATTTTTCTCGTGACTGATGTCAGGGGCGGATCTTCTTGGGGACATAGGGGAGCCTGGGCTCCCCCAAGATTTTTTAGTTTCTTTGTTGATATACACATATTATTGTGGCACCAATGATACATTATATATATTTTTATTGCCAACTTATTCCAATGACTGTGATAGCACAGTGGTAAGGTGACTCTGCACAACTCCAAGGTTACCAGTTCGAATCAGCGCAGGGAATGTTTTTGTTTTTAGACTTTTATTATGCAAAACAATTCTAAATGTGCTGGAGCGAGAATCGAACCCCGCTCTGGTGTGCATAAATGAGTGGAATAAACCACTGGACCAGCGATTATTTCATCCAAAAATGTGAAATACACATATTTATCTATTATCTAGCTATTTGGCCCCTCAAGATATTCTGTCAAGCTCCGCCACTGACTGATGTATTAGAGTTTTTAAGAAAAGCTAAGGAAATAAAGATATTAACTTGACCCTCTTAAATTACCATTTAAATTGTTTTTGTTCATACCTACTGCTACTCGTTTGAAAAATACAGAGGGGGCTAAAAAGGTTAGTCTAAATGCTTGCTCCTATTGAAAGTGCGGAGCACACTTGAAACAATAAAATCAATGGAAAAAAAAAAAAACAATACAAATCTTTGAAGCTGTTGTGAATATAGGGAATAAAATTGCTAAAATTATGAAAATTTAACTCATTTATTTGGAAGGCTTTGTAAGGAGTATTTCACTTTCTCTACTTCTCTCTTTGACTTTTTTTTCATGAAAAATCTTCAGCATCAAATAGCATTGCTATATGGGGAAACATGAATGGAGATTGTATCAAAATCACTACTGTTGTGTGACAAAGGAGTATTTTCCTTAAACCAATTCCATCCATACTCTATTCAATTAGTATGGCCTCGAACTCTTGTAAATCTATAAGTCTTCCGACGGGTAACTTTTTTAATCATAACAATTCAGGGACAAAAATATAGATTAAAATATCTTTTTAATCCTTACACATTATAATAAATTCATTACAAGCCTCCTTTATAAGGCATCTCTGTGTAATGGTTAAAATGAAGAAAAATTTTCTCTGAAGTTTTTTAAAAGTGGGTAAGTAACGATATATATATTCTTAATTTGATAAAATATATAGATTTAACTCAGTAAATGATCTAAAGATAAATGTATTATATTTGCTCACTTTAAAGACAAGTTTACTATAGAGAAAAAAAATTCAAAAAATTATTATACGTAGAGAACTATATTGATTTTTTTTTATTAAAAACAAATTAAAAATGAATCATGCATTGCGACAAAGAAATATATTTTAAATAATTAAACATAAGAACAAAAGGAAACAAACCCCAACATACGATCTTAAAATTAATAATATGATCTAAACCCCCTTTGAAAGTCATTTCTCATGTACTTGCCCCATTTGAGGGTAACCCTTGTGGACTAAACCTATCTGCTTCACAAAGAAGAAGAATGGGGACACACACCGCTTTTGGATTGTGCATGCATTCAATGGTGTATAGTATTTTCAGGGCCAAGACTCCCAAAATCCCCCAACTTTCTGTCCTAACAAGTCTAACTAAATGCAACTTGATGAGAAGAAAACGGGAAGAAAACCTCCAACTTTTTTTTGTTTGTTTTGGCTGTAAAATGAATAAGTAAGATATATTTATCATTTGATTTAAATTTTAATCTTAACTCATATACATTTACTTGCTAACTTTACACATAAGTTTAATTTAGAGTCATCTTATTAAAAAAAAAAAACAGGAGTTCAAGGCATATCTTATGTGTGTAATTGAAAGATGCAAGCAATTACAAAAAGGAATGGTTGCCACTTGCCAAGAAGTCAAATATCTCTTCTATCTCTCAGTTTAGAGTCCTCACACGCTGTATGTGTATTATGTACATCAAAGGTTCAATTATTTATTATTATTATTATTATTATTATTATTATTATACACAAGTAGATAGGAAAAACTTTATCAATGTGGTGTTGGTCCAAGTAGTAAGGCGGCTTGAGTCCCTTGAACATGTGGCCCTGAGTCCGATCTTTGGATCCATGTGTATGGAAAAAACATCCTTGGGAGGGGTCGCCTGCTTAAACGCGTCACAGTACCCCGAGAGATTAGTTTCTCGCCTATCGAGTAGGAGGACACTCTAGGAAACAAAAAAAGATAGGAAAAACTTTAACATGTTATTGGAATATAATAGATAACATGCTTCAAAAGCATTCTTATCATGATTTTAAACAATTATATATAAAATTTAAGGTGTAATTTGAAATTAATAATAAAAATCCCTTTTAAAATATATATTTATTATACTCTAAAAACATACAATAATATCTCCATAAGTAATGGTGGGTGATCCAATTCTTCAACACGGGCAGCACGGCCAGCCCATTGAGTTGGACGGGTCAGGAGCGTGCGTGTGTAATCAGCGTTGCAATGCCAATTGACATACATTTCAATTTTCAAGTCACAACAAAACCAAAAAGGGCTCAAAGCGACTAGTGAAGTGAACATGCAGTTGTATTTACGCTGAATTTTCGATTCAATATCTCAATAAGATAAAGGGTTTAATTTTGAATAAATTTTTTTTAATTATATTGTTTGTGTAAAATTCTTTATATTAACAGTAAATTCGATGTTATCTCATATGTGACTTTCAAAATAGATACGGTAAAGAGTTTTTTTTTTTTAATAGAATAAAAATTTAGGGTGAGGGGATGATGCCTCAGTCAAATGCAGGGAAAACCTTCGGGCTCTATGAGCACTTACAAAGGGATTTACATTTACCTCAACCCAAAGGGATTAGTGATGGGCTCGAACCTGCAACCTGTCAGATACAAAACCCTATCATATTCCACTAGACCAACCCATTGGGGTTTGTAAAGAGTCTAATTTTAATACATTATCGGTATAAATTTTCTTACACTGATAACGAATCATAAATTATTCTTTAGTTTGTGTGACTTTTAAGATATAATTATGATTTAAGTTAAATATTTTCAATAGAGTGTCAGTTCATAATTGGATAGCAATGTAAACAACTTTACATACATACGGATTAAATCCTATTGTAAAAAAACAAATATTTTTGATGATATAATAAGATACGATTAGTTTTGATTCCCCAAGATATCCTCTAGGTGTAATTATAAAGACTAATTTTTCGAATCGGATAGTATCACAAGTGTAACAAAACTCCCCCTCAAGAATTTTAATGTTACTATATTTTTAAGGTTAAAATTCAAACTCGAGAATTTTAATTCTAGATTAATATAAAAAATAACATATGATTAGTTGAAAATATAAAAAATCACTAATTCTAGATGAATTCTTGCTTTAATGTGTCTCATTTTCCTTCGAGAATTTTCCGTGTGCTGAAGCATTTCCGCGTGCTGTTTTCAGTCGGCGCTTAATCCAATCCACTTGCCGAATTTGTGGACTTGTGCTCTAATTGATGGTATATTTTTCTTAATCCAATCCTTATTAAAAGTTTACAACGAAATACTAACTTGAAGTGACACAAATGATAAATAACCGGGTTCTTTAAGTATGTGGTTAGGAGTTTGATTTATGATTCATGTGTATGAAAGAATATCTGTTGGGAAAGGTCAGCCCCTTAAGGCTTTGTTTGGTTAAAATTATTTGAAGCGCTAACATGTTTTTTCTCCGTCCCAAGGGTCAGTTTTCACATTTTCTCAATGCTCCATTTGTGAGCTTTCCCTTAATGCGGATCTAAACGTCATTGGGCATTGAAATTCATCTAAAACAAACATACACTAAATGGATCTTCGTATCTCGAAGGATTAGTCTTTGACTTAGGATACTTGGATTGATAAAAAAAAAAAGTTTACAACGAAATAAATTAAATATATCACCTGTTATCAACAAAAAATTAAATATATCACCACTCTTGCATTTTCTATTCGCAATGTATCACCACTCCATTTTCTATTCGAAATGTCAGAAAACTAGCGAACCAAATTGTTTTAGTTGGATCGAAAAGAGTTCTCTTTATTTAACTCTTCAAATACACAGATGGCTCAGTGAGATCAACGGCAGAAAAAAGAGTGATGATATTTGAACACCTAGTTTTAACATCTAAAGTTGACATCTTGGTTAATCATGTGTAAATTTTTGGTTAATTCAGTTCATTATATGGTTAATGGGTTATATGAAACTTATTTTCCATAATCATGTAAATATTTGGTTAATTACATGCAAATATCTAGTTAATTCAGTTTTTTATATGATTAATAGGTCATCATGAATTAACCAAATATTTACACGTGATTAACCATATGATGAACCGAATTAACCAAATATTTGTAACGATTAACCAAGGTGTCAACTTTAGGTGTCAACTTTGGATGTGCAAATATAATTACTCTTATAATAATTGACGCCTTTGTTTTACTCAACTCAAATATAAAATTTATTATAACGAATTTCAATCCTAAATTGAAATTAAATTTCTAAATTGCAATTCAAATTTCATCATCAATCTTTAAAGTAAAATCAAGGTTTAAGTAATCTTTTGGTCCCTATACGTGGCACTGATTTTCAATTTGGTCCCTATACGTAAAAAGTTATTAATTTGGTCCCTACACGTGACACTGATTTTCAATTTGGTCCTCACCGCTAATTGGTCCCTATATAAGAGGACCAAATTGCAAATTATTGTCACATATAGGGACCAATTCAACAAAAAAAAATTGAAATGGATCCCTACATGTGACAATTATTTTCAATTTGGTCCCTACATGTGATAATAATTTGCAATTTGGTCCCTCTTGTATAAGGACCAATTAGCGGTGAGGACCAAATTGAAAACCAGTGTCACGTATAGGGACCAAATTAATAACTTTTTGCGTATAGGGACCAAACTGAAAATCAGTGTCACGTATAGGAACCAAAACATTATTTTAACCAAAATCAATTTAAACCATTTGGAGATTTGTTTGTCTATATTTTCAGGGAATATTATTTAGTGCCAGCGGAATTTTGTACTTTCCATATAAATACTTAAGTAGTGTTATAGTAAAAAATTTTCTCCTTGACCATGAGTATACCTCGCCGGTAGAGGGGACTAATCTCCTACGGGGGAATGAATGACACCTGAAGATGGGAAACCCCCTGTAAAAATTTGCTCTATACGCAAGAGCTGAGATTCTAACACCAACTACTTGGTTAAGGAACATAAGTCCATCACCACTTATACCAACCTTCACTGGTCTTAAATAGTGTTATATAAAACACTTTCTCTTATTTTTATCATTGGCCTCACTAAAATTTTATGGCTCCATCACGTTTTGTTCAAGGACCACATTGTTTTTTAAGGTATTAATTAAGGAATATAAAAGAATAAAAATTAGATTGAAAAACTAATTATATCACTCTTTTAAATATTAAATACACAAATTTTTTTAAAAAATCTTTTCTTAATTTATTGATCAGTGTCCTAAGTACGTTGTCTTCTCTTTCATTGAGTTGCCACTTGTACTGAATAGCAGTTTTATATTTTTATCATTCAAACATATTCTTTCAAAATCATATGTTTGGTGCACAGGGTTCAATGGAAAAAATAAATATATGATAGGTTTTTAAATGTAACCAACGTATTCTCTCTTCTTTTTAACTCCTGCGTATCCCATAATTTGTCATTTCGATATGCCTGCCAATGATTAAAAATGGTGGATAAGCCAAACAGACTACTCCCTCATTACTATATTACATCCACCATGTGCATATATGATATTCTTAATCTGCATGGAATTATTATGAGTTTAATCAATATATATCATCGGTGTTGTACTGGCCGACGTGGTAAGCTCGAAAGCTTAACTACTTTAACGATACACTTATCTAAAACTCAGCTAACAACCTTACTTTAGATAAGAGATAACTCTTATCAGTGAAAGGGATAAGAGTTGAGCCAAAAGAGATAAGTGATAAGTGATAAGAGATAAACTAGATCCTAGAAAATAGGATCGGTCTACTCCTCTCCTCCTCTATAAAAGGAGGAAGAGTCTAAGAGAGAAGACACTTTAACTTTCACTAGAGCTTGGTGTTCTCTCTTAAGCGTATTAGAGGTCCCGGTTGTGATCAAGAGACTATCAATAAGTCCTTGCCCACCCGAGTACATCAGATACAAGATTAAGAGATTGATGCACCACATGATCAAGGGTTGAACACAGAACTACGTTTGGCTTTGATTCCCACCGGGATACGTAGGACCGGAACATAAACATTCTGTCAAGCCACGGTCTAAAACAACCCCAACGTTCACCCTTGGTCTGACGTTTACGGCGAGATTCCGGCAACTCGGATCTCGGCAGGAACATTTGGCGCCCACCGTGGGGCCGAGGAAAAACTTTCCCCGGTTCCATAAGATTTAATGGTGACTACACGGAACGGACCGAAGGGAGGGGCCCACAGTGCAAATCATGTCGAGGAATCAAACTCCAATCATAACAACCCCCCACCTCCTCCCTTCGGTGAAGGTAATCCGCAACTGGGAGAGATCATGGCACAATTGAGACAGTTGCGTCAGGAGAACGAGGAGATTCGTACGGAGTACCAAAGACTGTTGAGAACTCGGGAAAGGGGAAGATCGGCAACACTTGCCGAGGAAGAACATTCCTCACCCGAGGACAGCCAAAGAGACCCCACTTATGTACCTTCTCGTGATGACACAAGCCGACCTTCCAGAACCAGGCTCGGGCCCGAGGCCTCGAGGGTCAGATCTCGTACTGAGGAGACCACTCAGAGAGAAAGAGCAAGTGACAGACGACCGAGATTACTTTTCACTGATGCCATTGACGAGGTGATCATACCTCGGCATTTCAAATCTCTTAATATTGATAAGTATAATGGCACTACTGATCCAACAGAACATGTAGAATCTTTCATTTCATCTATTTACTTGGTGACCGATTCGGAAGCCATCATGTGCAAGATCTTTCCAACCACTTTGGAGGGACCTGCCTTGACTTGGCTCACGAATCTTCCACCTCGATCAGTGGATTCTTTTGATATGTTGGTTACAAAGTTCACTGCACAATTCGCAGCAAGCCGAAGGCATAAAAAGCACTCGGTCTCGCTTGTGAATTTCAGGCAGGAGAAAAATGAATCACTCAGGGATTACATGGCTCGCTTTAGGGCTCAACAGGTTTTAATCCCCAATATGAGCTCGGAACTTTGCCTTCATACCGTTATGAATGGTTTGCGGCCAGGGCTGTTCTTTGAATATTTATCTCGGAAGCCACCGAGGGATTTTGAAGAACTTCAAGAAAAAGCCACAGGGTTCATGAACTCGGAAGAGATGGTGGAATCAAAGACAAGAAGTTTTGAAGAAAAAAGCATAATCTCAAACAAAGAAAGAGATAAAGGAGCCAATCCACAGAAGACTTTCAGGAGTAATGACAGAGGGTTTTCGGAGAGGCAATCCCAACCTCGACACCAGTCTTACACTCCACTAAATCGATCTAGAGCCGCTATTCTCCAAGAAGTGTGCAATACCGAGTTGATCACTTTGTCAAGGCCATCCAAAACTCCTGCTCAGGCTGACAAAAGTAAAGAGTGCAAGTGGCATCAAAACTATGGCCATTCCACTGAAGACTGCAAAACAGCCCAGGATAAAATTGAAGAATTGGTACAGGCAGGCCGACTTGACCGGTTTGTCCGCCGAGAGGGTGATGGTGGCGGACGAGCTGGCCGACGACGAAGAAGACGAGGTTATGACAATCGTAACCGAGATGAGAATCAGCGAGGTACTAATCAGAACTGAGATCGGGATAACAGCCAGAGACCACCTAATGATGAGGCAGAGGTTGGTGTCAGAGGAGTCATTAATACCATCTCGGGAGGTTTCGCAGGAGGAGGCACAACGAGTTCAGCTCGGAGACGTCACATAAAGGCTATCCGATCTGTCAACTCGGTTTCTAGAAAATCTGCAAGGCCGAGACCACCAATTACTTTCTCCGATGATGACTTCCAAGGATTAGATCCTAATCAAGATGACCCAATGGTAATAACAGTTGAAGTAGCCAATTACTCAGTCAAACGCACACTTGTTGATCAGGGTAGCTCGGCTGACATTTTATACTTGGCAACCTTTAAAAAGCTTGGAATTCCAGAAAAGTTGATAAAAGAACAGGAGGACAAGCTAGTAGGGTTTGCCGGAGAACAGGTCAAGACTCAAGGTTATATAGATCTATTAACAACATTTGGAGAGGGCAAGCTTGCCCGGACCATATCTGTCAGATATGTCATTGTGGATGCCAACACGTCATACAACATTCTCATCGGAAGACCAACTCTGAATGAGCTCGGAGCAATTGTCTCTACCCCTCACCTCACCATGAAATTTCCAGTTGATTCGGGTGAGATAGTTGCAGTCCGAGCTGACCAGAGGATGGCCAGACAGTGCTACGCAGATAGTTTGAAGGTAACTCGGGAGCCGGGTATCACAGAAAATGCTAAAGATCATAAAGCAGAAGTGGTAAGCTCGGTCAGTTCAGTTAGCTCGGCAAGATCAGATGACATGTTTGAATTGGATCCAAGGATAGAAATGTATGAATCCAGAGCAGAACCTACAGAGTCATTGGAAAAATTTCAATTAGGAGCCCAGGTCGGTCAGTGCACAAGCATCGGCAGCCAGCTCGATCCCTCACTGAAACAACAGATACAAGCAGTGTTGAAGAAAAATGCTGACTTATTTGCTTGGAAGACATCGGATATGCCTGGCATAGACCCCAATTTTCTGTGCCACATGCTATCTATATGTCCCGAAGCCAAGCCCGTTGCCCAGAGGAAAAGGAAGCTTGGTGAGGAAAGAAGAAAGGCAGTAGCCAAGGAGACCGCAAAATTAAGGAAAGCCAATTTTATCAGAGAAGTAAAATATACTACTTGGCTAGCCAATGTCGTGTTGGTTAAAAAAGTCAATGGCAAGTGGAGAATGTGTACTGACTACACCGATCTCAACAAGGCGTGCCCAAAGGATTCTTATCCTCTTCCAAACATTAACAGATTGGTAGATGGAGCTTCGGGTTACAGAGTCTTAACTGTGACACCCTTCTACCCCGCATGTTAAAAGCCATTTAATACAGAAACAATTAAAGGGAAAACATGCAATAATTGAATAAAATAAACAATTGTCCATGGGTAGAAAAGTCCCACATGAACCGTTTACAACGCGGAAATGAAATAAGTTTTAAACAGTAAAACATAACCAACCAATAAAATATAACCCAACCCCGATGTCACATACAGAGCTGGTATAACCGTTCCGGAATAAAATCCACGGAATTACAACTGAAACTAACAACTACGATAACATAAACTAGCCCTACAATGAGCGGCGGCTCCTCAGAGTCACTCCTCTCCGGGCTGCTCATCATCCTCTGCAATGTGCCAAATACAAACAACAAACATATATAGGGAGTAAGAATCGTATAAACATATTAGCATGGAGATAGGCAGTAAAGTAAACAGCAAGCTTAGCAGCATCACATCAAACATCAACATCATCATTATGCTATGCAGTGCAATGCAGTCCTACTCCGCTAAACCATCAATGCATGTGGATCCACTAAACTCGGGATGAACGACTTCGGAGTTACATATCCACATTGAGAATCTACTCAACGCCGGAGAATCTACTCCTTGGATAGCCAACGCATCAAACCAACGAATGCCTCATCACGGGGGCACTAGGAGAATCTACTCCAACCGTGGATGGCCGGATCGCCGTACTCTAGGACAATCTCCCCTATGTCGAACATCCCTAAACAACAACTCCGATGCAATGCGTATGCAACACAACAACAACGGCATCACCACCTCCATAACTCCAACGGAAACGACCGAAGGTAACAGCGGAATCAACCGCAACAACTTGCCTCGCGGAATCTACCTGAGGACTTAAGCGGAATCAACCGCAGTACCTGGGGCAAACTCTCGGCCACCAAGGTACATAACAACAACACCTTAGACCCAAATCGCGGGGTCAAGGCTTCCTTGGCCAAAAAGCACCAAGGCACAACTCATCAGTTTGCGGCACCCAAAAGGGTATCGACTTAACGTCTCACCATCTCATCATCTTTAATTATCTTTAGTAACATTTACCAAGTTGTCTAATCAGTTATCATCATAGGGAAGTGGGGTTTTAAACCCCTTAAGTCCTTTAATCTTGTTCTGTCCAGGTGGGTTGAGCACGGTCGTGCTCGTAACCCAGCACGGTCATGCTTAAGCACGTGAGGGGCGTGCTCCCCTGTAAGTGAAGCATGGTCGTGCTTCTCCTTGAGCACGGTCATGCTCAGCAGCACGATCGTGCTCTTTGTCCTGCACGGCCGTGCTGAACAGCGCGGCCATTTACCCAGAATTCAACTGGGAGCCCGGTCGTGCTCCCTGTTCAGCACGGTCGTGCTCATCGCACGACAGTGCTGTTCTGGGCAGGAACAGAGGCTGATACTTAACCAAATTCAATGATTCAATCCATTAAACATCCTAAATCAGTTATCAATACATTTCAAGGATTAAACCCATCAACCTTATCAGCATCAATCAACAGTGGCATCAACCAGCCACATCATGTTAACAACTATCATTATCATCATACCAAACTCATAGAGCAACCATCATAATGTTCATGAATACATCAACATATTCACATATCAGTATACCACACATAACAGCAACACCATGTTATCATACAATACATTTAGACAATTAACCCATACACAACATATATCATCCGGGGTTATGGGAACCTCTTTACTTTACCCTAACCCCAAGCCTATGAATACACTACCCTTCTCCCCATACCTGGATTGAAGGTAGCTCTTTCGGTGTCCTAAACAACGAACCGGCTCCTCCCTTTACAGCGATTCACACCGAAACAAACCTTGGATCAACAGAATACCAAAGGTTAGTTCCCTATTCACAATAATGAAAGGAAACTAAGGAAAGGGAACGAACGTTACCTAAGAAACTAACACAGATGATCCAACAGTCTCCCAGAGCCTCCACTGTCCACCAAACTACTCAAGAAGAAGGAAGAAGGAAGAAACTTTGCTCTGGCCGCACTCAAGGTGGCTGCTGCACTCACAATTAGGGTTAAAACGTAAACCCTCGAGTTCTGTTCACGTATATAACGTTCGGACCTGAGCACGGTCGTGCTTACCCTTGAGCACGGTCGTGCTCCACTTAGCGTCACGAGACACGGTCCACGCATTGAGCACGGGCTTGTTGGCTAATGAGCAGAGGCGTGCTCAGGTACCAGAAAGGGACTTTAACCAAAAATCCCACTAAGCCCTTGAACGATAAATCCAACTTAATAAATTCAGCTTAATTAAAATAATTCTGAAAAACAGGGTGTTACCTTAACTTTCTTGGATGCATACTCGGGTTACAACCAGATAAGAATGCATCCACCGGATGAAGAGAAAACGGCATTTATGACCGAGGGGGCAAATTACTGCTACCGGGTAATGCCCTTCGGTTTAAAAAATGCTGGTGCAACATATCAGAGGCTCATGGACAAAGTGTTTCTCAATCAGATCGGAAAAAACCTAGAGGTTTATGTTGATGATATGGTGGTAAAGTCTGATGACCCGAAACAACACCCTGCCGACTTGGAGGAAATCTTTGCCCAACTCAGAAAATACAACATGAGGTTGAACCCTGAAAAATGTTCTTTTGGAGTGCAAGGAGGAAAGTTCCTGGGGTACATGCTAACACACAGAGGGATTGAGGCCAATCCAGATAAGTGTAAAGCTGTCATTGAAATGCGGAGTCCGCAAACCGTGAAAGAAACACAGAGGCTAGCAGGCCGATTAGCCTCCTTATCTCGGTTCCTCCCCAAATCAGCCGAAAAGGCCAGACCCTTTTTCCAACTCTTGAAGAAACCCAAGGAATTTGTCTGGACCGAGGAGTGTGAGAAGGCTTTTGAAGAACTGAAATTGTTTCTCGCCTCACCTCCGATTCTAACTCGGCCCGATCTCGGTAAGGATCTGTATTTGTACTTATTTGTCAATGATTACGCAATCAGTGCAGTAATCATCCAGGAGGAGGAGAAGCAACAGATGCCAATGTATTACATCAGTAGAATCTTGAAAGATGCAGAGACACGGTATCAAGTAATTGAAAAGCTTGCCCTTGCTCTGGTCATGGCAGCTCGGAGGCTAAGACCTTATTTCCAGTCGCACCAAGTTATAGTTAAAACAGATCATCCAATTAAGCAAGTGCTTCGAAAGCCCGATCTGGCAGGACGAATGATAGCTTGGTCGGTAGAACTATCAGAGTTCGGTTTACAGTATGAACCGAGGGGACCAATGAAAGCCCAATGCCTCTCCGACTTCATTGCCGAGCTCTCTTCAAAACCGAGTCCTGAACCCATTAATTGGCTTCTATATGTAGATGGCTCATCAAATTTAAAAGGAAGCGGGGCTGGAATAATTCTCGAGGGCCCAGATAACCTTATTCTGGAGCAGTCCTTGAAGTTTGGGTTCAATGCATCAAACAACCAAGCAGAGTATAAAGCTCTTATTGCCGGGCTGATATTAGCTAAAGAAGTTGGAGTCAAAGGATTGAAGTGCCGAAGTGACTCACAGCTTGTAACAGGACAAGTCTCGGGGGATTATCAAACAAAGGATCCTCAATTAACCAGGTATTTGTGCAAAGTCAATAGTTTAATTTCAGAGTTTAACAACTTCACTATTGAGCATATACCTAGGGAGGAAAATGCCAGAGCCGACCTGTTGTCCAAGATGGCTAGCACCAAGAGAGCTGACCAGCTAAAAACTTTCATTCAGGAAAATCTCCCTGAACCGAGTATAAAAAGTGCCGAGGTATTGATAACTGAGCACTATGATCGGGGCTGGATGATGCCATTCTGGGAATTCCTGACCTCGGACAAGTTACCTGCTGATGCCAAAGAAGCAAAGAAAATTCGTCTGAAGTCTTGTCATTACACAATCCTAGATGGAGAGCTGTACAGAAGAGGATTTTCCATGCCTTTATTGAAATGCATAACGAAGGAACAATCCGAGTATGTAATGGACGAGATGCATAGAGGAATATGTGGAATGCATTCCGGAGGCCGATCCCTAGCAGCTCGGGTTCTTCGAGCAGGTTTCTATTGGCCGACCATGAGATCAGACTGTGCTGCCTGGACTAATAAGTGTGACCCTTGTCAGAAATTTGCTAATATGGCACGAGTTCCAGGAGAAGAGCTCCATTCCATGCTGTCACCTTGGCCCTTCACTATGTGGGGAATGGACATTGTGGGCCCTTTCCCTGTTGCCAAAGGCCAAGTGAAGTTCTTGATGGTAGGAATGGATTATTTCACTAAGTGGATCGAAGCTGAGCCTCTAGCTACTATAACGGCTAAAAAGGTCCAGAGTTTTGTATGGAAAAACATCATATGCCGACATGGCCTACCTTATGCGATTGTCACTGACAATGGAAAGCAATTCACTGACAATGGTCTTAAAGAATTTTACTCCAATCTCGGAATCAAACATAAGGTTACCTCGGTTGAGCACCCACAAACAAATGGTCAGGCAGAAGCTGCTAACAAAGTCATCTTGAACGAGCTCAAGAAAAGGTTGGGCCAATCAAAAGGAGCATGGGCTGAAGAATTACAGAGCATCCTTTGATCTTATCATTGTTCACCACAGTCATCAACAAGAGAAACACCGTTCAGGCTAACCTATGGAACTGATGCAATGATTCCAGTTGAGCTCGGCGAACTTTCTTTCAGAAGGCAGCATCATGACCAAAGCAAAAATGAAGAAGAAATCCGAGTTGAGCTTGATATGGTTGAAGAAGTCCGAGATGAAGCAAAGATCAGGGAAGAACTATGCAAGCAGAAGGCAACTCGGAAGTACAACTCAAAGTTGCGACCGAGAGAGTTTGTTCAAGGAGACCTAGTACTAAGATTGCAAAATGATGCAAGAAAGGACTCCAAAGAGGGCAAGCTCCCAGCAAACTGGTCTGGCCCATTCAGAATAGTTGAAAATCTTGGAAATGGTGCTTATAGGCTAGAAGAGTTATCAGGGAAGGTTGTTCCAAGAACTTGGAACACTTCTCATCTCAAGTTTTATGTTAGTTAAGTAATGTAAAGTTAGGTAATGTACTCTTTTTCCTACCCTGGTCTTTTTCCCATGTGGTTTTGGCCAGGAAGATTTTAATGAGGCATGCCTGAGAAAATAAATGAATAAAGTCTGTTTCAGTTATGTTACAGGACTAAAAATTCACTTGTTTTTACATTTTAAAATACAGAGCCTAAAAGGGTTGACCGAGCTAAAATCGACCGAGTTAAGGTCAAAATGCCGGACCCAAAGGTAAAGTCAAAATCTAAAACGGTTGACCGAGCTAAAATCGACCGAGTTGAGGTCGAAATGCCGGACCCAAAACGATACAAGCATAAGCTTAAAAAGGTTAACCAAGCTAAAATCGATTGAGTTAAGGTCGAAATGCCGAGCCTAAAAAAAGCAAGCAACGCTAAAATTTAAAGGCCGAGCTTATAAGTCAAGGCCACACGCAAAACTAAGCAAAGTTGGAAAAACCGAGCTTCACCCGGTAAAGAACTTTGAAACGCAGTAAAAAGCTAAGACTATCCGAGCTGAGAAAAACTTAGAAAAAAATATTCCAAGTTATCAAAATAAAAACATAGAAATTTTTCAAGTAAGCAAAAAAGAAAAAGCAAGTTACGATATGAAGGCAAGAGGTGCAAAATTTCATTAATTACTTAAGGGACAAAAGCACAGTACAAAAAAGGGGGCACCGCCCAAAAAAGTAAAACTACATCAAATTTTTTCCAAGTTACTCATGGGCATCCCCATGAGCAACTGTTTCATTAGGAGCCGAAGTGGAGGCATTGTCATTAGGTGAAGAAGCACCCAAGGTTGGATCAGCCGTAACCCTGCTGCCACCTCCGTTCAAGCCTCCCTCCTCGGCAACTTGCTCCTCGGCTTCTCTTTCTTGCTCTTCCTCCTCTTCATCCTCAAGCTCGGACAACGGAACCAAGGCTCCGTCTTTGTTGAAGTCCTTGTCCACATCAGCTTGGGAAAAGTCAGCATCAGGGTTGAAGTGCTCAAGCTGCTTCACAGCACGAGAAAACCCTTTAACATGCTCCCGCATGATGCTGTCCAGAGCCTCGTCTAAGTCGGCTTGAAGCTTGCAGTTGACCTCCTTTTCAGCATCCAAAGACTCTTGAGCCTGCGTCAAGGCAACACGGGAGTCTTCCGCGGTTTTTTGGAGGTTGGTTTTTTCTGACTTCTCCTTGTCCAGCTCGGACTGAAGAACAGCTTGAACTCTTTCGAGCTCGGCTTGCCGGGCCTTCAGCTGCCCGATAACTCGGCCTTGTTCTTCACACTTGGAAATGGCCTGAGATAATTCGTCACGAACTCGCAGAGCACGAGCAGCATCGGCCCTCATCACTTCCATTTTTTTGGTATTCTCGGAGAGTTGCCGACTCCAAAAGCGAGTAATGGAAGCAATACGCAATGCATAAGCAGCAGCGGCCTACATGCTCTCATCAGGCCCTTGCTCCAACAAAAGCCGAGCATCGGCGGGCTTCAGTACTTGGCCGTCAATGAGTGGACCGAGGTTACAATCGTTACTCCAAAGAGAGCCGTAACCCGGGTTACAGTTGCCGTTGTACCACTTTGTATTCAAGGTAGAATCGGCCACTACTGGACCTTTGCTGATTCTCCTCTCAACAGCAGGATCCTCTTCTGCCACCGGGAAGGGGGAGGTACTTCTTCGAATCTCGGTCGTGCCATCTGGCTGAACCTTTTTGAGAAGGCGTGGGCTGGGATCCGAAGCCTCAGCAACTTTCTTCTTCTTCCCCTTTACATCGGCAGCATGGGCCGAACCACCGGCTAGGTGAGCCGACTTCTTAATGAGTGCCTTGTAAGTGAACTTGCCCATTATCACTGCAAGAAAGAAATCAGTCAGATTGTAACAAGTATGTGGTAAAGTTTGGCAAATACAGAAGGGCTACTTACAATCGAAGTCGGCCCGCCGAGTAGAAGAGGCCGGCAGTTTTAAAAGTTTACCACAAGGCAGTGGCCGAGGGTAAAGTTTAAGAGCTTCAACGTCGGCTAGTTCTTGATCAGTCATACAACCGATGTCAAACCCGCGAAATTTCGACGGGTGTGGTTGCCAATAAAGGGGAAATCTGGGTTTCCCATCAGTGTCAAAAAAAGGCAGACTCATTCCCATCAGTAGGTCGGATTTCTTCGAAATCCGACTTAAAAAACTTGTAAGAGTTCTCTTGTAAAGGCCAATAATTCCTTTTTTCTCAAGTCCAAAAACTTGTTGTCCAAAAAGATGTGCAAGTATACACAGTCAAACAAGTAATAAAGAGTAAGTAAAGATCGTTCCCACGAGGATTTAAATGATTTGAATATAAGTTCTAGTTTTAACCTTTTTCTACTTAGCTTAATAAAGTAAAGAGTTGTTTTAAGCATATAAAGTAAATGGAGCACTAGAGTTTCAGAACAGTGATTATAAAGTGCATGAAAGTAATAAAAGCAATAAATGAGTGTTTTAGAACAGGGATAGAAATAGCTAGGATCTTAATCCTTTGTAATCTTAACTTCAGGGTATTCGATGCTTCAGGATGCTACAGCATTTAGCCCAGGAATGAAAGTTTGCTTTCCAGCAGTAAAACTGAGTTCATTAAACGCTTCTTATTCCTAAGTTCATATTAATTTCCCTCAGTTGTCAGATAAATACGTCCAGCTACTTAAAGACTTGAAGGCTATTCCTAGCTCATTCAACACAATCAATTTTCCAATTGATTGTTTAATCTTTATCCTCTAAACAAGTCCACTAATTAAGTTTTTCCAAACCCAACTAGCTAGTATTCCAAATTAGTTGATCAGTCTAAAATGAAATTAAGCTTTCAAACAGAGAAGAAGAAAATGAGTAACATCCATTTGCATAAATCACCCTTAAGTATCAATTACAAATTCATAGAATCCTATGCTAAGGAAAATTAGCTCATAAAGAGCTTAAAGACAAAACTAATTAATCAAATAGGAAATGAAGGCATAAAAGCATAAGCGTAATTACAGAGAAAACAAAGAAGAAAATGGAGGCTGCTGTACCAGCCCCCTTCAAAAAGGAGGCTGACTACCCTCTTTGTACTAATGTCCCCAAAATAGGGTTTCCTATCCTCTCTCTCCCATGCACTTTTGGGCTTTACAAAATTCAACAATTAATAAAATATTCTTTGGCCCATTCCCCTAGTACACACAGCTGCTGCCTTGCATTTTCTCTTTCCTCGTTTTGGGACAGCGCAGCAGGTTCTTTGTCCTGTAGTGAAGGTGTGTTGAGCTGACAATTCTTTTGTCTTGTAGTGATTCTCTTTCCAGACGCTGCAGCATTCCAGAGCAACTCCTGCAGTAATTTCACTTCTAAATTCTGCTCAAAACTCAAACAAACCTTCAGCAAAAACAAATCAGTTTTAATATCTTTTTCAGCATTTTAATAATTCAACACAAATATTTACTAATTGAGGCAAAACTTGAATTTCTTTTCCAAAATTGATTAAAACAAGAACAATGATAAAGCTAAAAGGATAGCAATAACTCATATTTCTATGAGTTATCACACCCCCAAACTTGAACCATTGCTTGTCCTCAAGTAATGACATTCAACAACATGAGCAAACTAAGAACAAACTCAGAACAGCATAAGCAAAGTCCATGGCAATCTTCGGATGCATTTTTTTTAAAAAGACAATCTCAGCACAAAAATACTCCATTCTCAATTACCTTCCAAAGTGTGTGTGTGTGATTTCCCTTTATTCTCAATTCAGTTTCATCAAAGAGACTCCAACCAAACCACCTCTCAACAGAGTCTTAGGTGCATTTTCTCATTATCCTTTGGATGCAAGGGTGAGGACTCACAAGATTATCTTCCTAAGAAAAGGGACTTAACACACTTTTGAATTTGTTACATCACTCTTTTCACTCAGCTTTAAGTTCTTGTTGGTGCTTCACTCAATCATCATTCATATACCACTCTATCATAGGCTTGACAGATTTCTAACAACCCAAAGCACAAACACAAATTGCACATAGCAAGAGGACTTTATTGGATGTAATGGGGCTGAGGTTCAGGTATGGAATTTTTGGGGTAGTAGCTAACTTAGGTGGAGTTCAAGATCTCTTGTCCAAATCACCCACCCCCAAACTTAGATATTTATGTATTTCTGCCCACATTTCTAATGACAAGGAGGGGTACTTTTTTTTTCAATTTTTTTTTTTTAAAATCAGAATAGAGGAAGTAAAGGCAAGGCAAATTGAGTGTAACACACTCTGCAGTTTTTCTGCGGTTTACAGATTTCACATTGTTCTTTTGGTACCTTTCCTTTTTCTCCTTTTATTGCATATGTACCCCCCAAACTTATATTAATGGTTGTCCTCAACCATTTTGGTAAGGACCCACATTTCAAAAGATTTTACCAACATTCTCAAACTCCACCTAAAAGGGTATTACATTGTTCTTCTTTTTTTTTGGAGATTGGCTTGTAATGTGGTTTAAAACAGAAAGAGGGGCCCAAGCTCAAAGGGGTTCACAAAGGTAATACTTGAAGGTTGGCCTTTTAAGTTTCAGTATCTAAATCAACAAAAGTGCCTCAAGCCAATTTGTGTGCAGCAGTGAAATGTGCAATCAATCATAGAAATAAGGCAAGTTCTGCAGAGAAAATACATGAATGGAATGCATGATGAAAGAATATGTTGAAGCCCAAAAGCTCACAGGATTAATAATGTAGAGTGCTGCAGCATTACATTCAGACTCACTCACCCCTAAACTTAGGTTGCAATCTAATTCAGACCTCACCTTCTCTTCCTTGGACAAGGGTCAGTGCAACCCAATTCCCCCAATTGATTGGTGAATTCGAATGAAGTCCTTTGTTTTAAGTTCATTTCAAGCTAGGGATGTTGTGTGGGGAAGGAATTAAATCAGGGCATTATAGTGTTTTGCATGCATTAAGGTACAATTAAACACATTTTCTTCATCAGATGCACATGGACAGCAAACACAGTTCATTCATTCAGATTTTTTTTATTTTTTTATTTTTTTTCAAAAGGGCCTCCCACTTTCCATTAATCATGAATCATTTGAAAAAGTGGGGGCAGACACACTTCACAAACACAGAATTAAAACACACAGCCATAACTACTAACACCAAAACATAAAAAAAACTACTAAACTAACTAACATTGATTAAAACTAACTAAATGAAATTAACTACCAACACAAAGGATATAAAGCTGGGCTGCCTCCCAGTAGCGCTTGGTTTAATGTCCTCAGCCAGACTCCACCTTTCTTTGGATTGGATTATTCTTGCATGAAGCCATTTGATGATTTCCTTTTTCACCATTTCTTTCATTATTGGGTTCAGTCTTCTCTGGCCTTCAACGCTGTTTTTGGCATTTTCTTCCAAATTTATTTGAAACTCAGGTGTACCCTTGCTGCGCATGCAAATATAAACCTGTTGCTGAGCAAAGAGTGCACACAGTTTTCAGTACTAGCTAAATAGAAAAAGTTAACAAAAGAATTTAAATATTCAACACCATTATAAATCCCCGGCAACGGCGCCAAAAACTTGTTGTCCAAAAAGATGTGCAAGTATACACAGTCAAACAAGTAATAAAGAGTAAGTAAAGATCGTTCCCACGAGGATTTAAATGATTTGAATATAAGTTCTAGTTTTAACCTTTTTCTACTTAGCTTAATAAAGTAAAGAGTTGTTTTAAGCATATAAAGTAAATGGAGCACTAGAGTTTCAGAACAGTGATTATAAAGTGCATGAAAGTAATAAAAGCAATAAATGAGTGTTTTAGAACAGGGATAGAAATAGCTAGGATCTTAATCCTTTGTAATCTTAACTTCAGGGTATTCGATGCTTCAGGATGCTACAGCATTTAGCCCAGGAATGAAAGTTTGCTTTCCAGCAGTAAAACTGAGTTCATTAAACGCTTCTTATTCCTAAGTTCATATTAATTTCCCTCAGTTGTCAGATAAATACGTCCAGCTACTTAAAGACTTGAAGGCTATTCCTAGCTCATTCAACACAATCAATTTTCCAATTGATTGTTTAATCTTTATCCTCTAAACAAGTCCACTAATTAAGTTTTTCCAAACCCAACTAGCTAGTATTCCAAATTAGTTGATCAGTCTAAAATGAAATTAAGCTTTCAAACAGAGAAGAAGAAAATGAGTAACATCCATTTGCATAAATCACCCTTAAGTATCAATTACAAATTCATAGAATCCTATGCTAAGGAAAATTAGCTCATAAAGAGCTTAAAGACAAAACTAATTAATCAAATAGGAAATGAAGGCATAAAAGCATAAGCGTAATTACAGAGAAAACAAAGAAGAAAATGGAGTCTGCTGTACCAGCCCCCTTCAAAAAGGAGGCTGACTACCCTCTTTGTACTAATGTCCCCAAAATAGGGTTTCCTATCCTCTCTCTCCCATGCACTTTTGGGCTTTACAAAATTCAACAATTAATAAAATATTCTTTGGCCCATTCCCCTAGTACACACAGCTGCTGCCTTGCATTTTCTCTTTCCTCGTTTTGGGACAGCGCAGCAGGTTCTTTGTCCTGTAGTGAAGGTGTGTTGAGCTGACAATTCTTTTGTCTTGTAGTGATTCTCTTTCCAGACGCTGCAGCATTCCAGAGCAACTCCTGCAGTAATTTCACTTCTAAATTCTGCTCAAAACTCAAACAAACCTTCAGCAAAAACAAATCAGTTTTAATATCTTTTTCAGCATTTTAATAATTCAACACAAATATTTACTAATTGAGGCAAAACTTGAATTTCTTTTCCAAAATTGATTAAAACAAGAACAATGATAAAGCTAAAAGGATAGCAATAACTCATATTTCTATGAGTTATCACACCCCCAAACTTGAACCATTGCTTGTCCTCAAGTAATGACATTCAACAACATGAGCAAACTAAGAACAAACTCAGAACAGCATAAGCAAAGTCCATGGCAATCTTCGGATGCATTTTTTTTTAAAAGACAATCTCAGCACAAAAATACTCCATTCTCAATTACCTTCCAAAGTGTGTGTGTGTGATTTCCCTTTATTCTCAATTCAGTTTCATCAAAGAGACTCCAACCAAACCACCTCTCAACAGAGTCTTAGGTGCATTTTCTCATTATCCTTTGGATGCAAGGGTGAGGACTCACAAGATTATCTTCCTAAGAAAAGGGACTTAACACACTTTTGAATTTGTTACATCACTCTTTTCACTCAGCTTTAAGTTCTTGTTGGTGCTTCACTCAATCATCATTCATATACCACTCTATCATAGGCTTGACAGATTTCTAACAACCCAAAGCACAAACACAAATTGCACATAGCAAGAGGACTTTATTGGATGTAATGGGGCTGAGGTTCAGGTATGGAATTTTTGGGGTAGTAGCTAACTTAGGTGGAGTTCAAGATCTCTTGTCCAAATCACCCACCCCCAAACTTAGATATTTATGTATTTCTGCCCACATTTCTAATGACAAGGAGGGGTACTTTTTTTTTCAATTTTTTTTTTTTTAAAATCAGAATAGAGGAAGTAAAGGCAAGGCAAATTGAGTGTAACACACTCTGCAGTTTTTCTGCGGTTTACAGATTTCACATTGTTCTTTTGGTACCTTTCCTTTTTCTCCTTTTATTGCATATGTACCCCCCAAACTTATATTAATGGTTGTCCTCAACCATTTTGGTAAGGACCCACATTTCAAAAGATTTTACCAACATTCTCAAACTCCACCTAAAAGGGTATTACATTGTTCTTCTTCTTTTTTTGGAGATTGGCTTGTAATGTGGTTTAAAACAGAAAGAGGGGCCCAAGCTCAAAGGGGTTCACAAAGGTAATACTTGAAGGTTGGCCTTTTAAGTTTCAGTATCTAAATCAACAAAAGTGCCTCAAGCCAATTTGTGTGCAGCAGTGAAATGTGCAATCAATCATAGAAATAAGGCAAGTTCTGCAGAGAAAATACATGAATGGAATGCATGATGAAAGAATATGTTGAAGCCCAAAAGCTCACAGGATTAATAATGTAGAGTGCTGCAGCATTACATTCAGACTCACTCACCCCTAAACTTAGGTTGCAATCTAATTCAGACCTCACCTTCTCTTCCTTGGACAAGGGTCAGTGCAACCCAATTCCCCCAATTGATTGGTGAATTCGAATGAAGTCCTTTGTTTTAAGTTCATTTCAAGCTAGGGATGTTGTGTGGGGAAGGAATTAAATCAGGGCATTATAGTGTTTTGCATGCATTAAGGTACAATTAAACACATTTTCTTCATCAGATGCACATGGACAGCAAACACAGTTCATTCATTCAGATTTTTTTTATTTTTTTATTTTTTTTCAAAAGGGCCTCCCACTTTCCATTAATCATGAATCATTTGAAAAAGTGGGGGCAGACACACTTCACAAACACAGAATTAAAAACACACAGCCATAACTACTAACACCAAAACATAAAAAAAACTACTAAACTAACTAACATTGATTAAAACTAACTAAATGAAATTAACTACCAACACAAAGGATATAAAGCTGGGCTGCCTCCCAGTAGCGCTTGGTTTAATGTCCTCAGCCAGACTCCACCTTTCTTTGGATTGGATTATTCTTGCATGAAGCCATTTGATGATTTCCTTTTTCACCATTTCTTTCATTATTGGGTTCAGTCTTCTCTGGCCTTCAACGCTGTTTTTGGCATTTTCTTCCAAATTTATTTGAAACTCAGGTGTACCCTTGCTGCGCATGCAAATATAAACCTGTTGCTGAGCAAAGAGTGCACACAGTTTTCAGTACTAGCTAAATAGAAAAAGTTAACAAAAGAATTTAAATATTCAACACCATTATAAATCCCCGGCAACGGCGCCAAAAACTTGTTGTCCAAAAAGATGTGCAAGTATACACAGTCAAACAAGTAATAAAGAGTAAGTAAAGATCGTTCCCACGAGGATTTAAATGATTTGAATATAAGTTCTAGTTTTAACCTTTTTCTACTTAGCTTAATAAAGTAAAGAGTTGTTTTAAGCATATAAAGTAAATGGAGCACTAGAGTTTCAGAACAGTGATTATAAAGTGCATGAAAGTAATAAAAGCAATAAATGAGTGTTTTAGAACAGGGATAGAAATAGCTAGGATCTTAATCCTTTGTAATCTTAACTTCAGGGTATTCGATGCTTCAGGATGCTACAGCATTTAGCCCAGGAATGAAAGTTTGCTTTCCAGCAGTAAAACTGAGTTCATTAAACGCTTCTTATTCCTAAGTTCATATTAATTTCCCTCAGTTGTCAGATAAATACGTCCAGCTACTTAAAGACTTGAAGGCTATTCCTAGCTCATTCAACACAATCAATTTTCCAATTGATTGTTTAATCTTTATCCTCTAAACAAGTCCACTAATTAAGTTTTTCCAAACCCAACTAGCTAGTATTCCAAATTAGTTGATCAGTCTAAAATGAAATTAAGCTTTCAAACAGAGAAGAAGAAAATGAGTAACATCCATTTGCATAAATCACCCTTAAGTATCAATTACAAATTCATAGAATCCTATGCTAAGGAAAATTAGCTCATAAAGAGCTTAAAGACAAAACTAATTAATCAAATAGGAAATGAAGGCATAAAAGCATAAGCGTAATTACAGAGAAAACAAAGAAGAAAATGGAGGCTGCTGTACCAGCCCCCTTCAAAAAGGAGGCTGACTACCCTCTTTGTACTAATGTCCCCAAAATAGGGTTTCCTATCCTCTCTCTCCCATGCACTTTTGGGCTTTACAAAATTCAACAATTAATAAAATATTCTTTGGCCCATTCCCCTAGTACACACAGCCGCTGCCTTGCATTTTCTCTTTCCTCGTTTTGGGACAGCGCAGCAGGTTCTTTGTCCTGTAGTGAAGGTGTGTTGAGCTGACAATTCTTTTGTCTTGTAGTGATTCTCTTTCCAGACGCTGCAGCATTCCAGAGCAACTCCTGCAGTAATTTCACTTCTAAATTCTGCTCAAAACTCAAACAAACCTTCAGCAAAAACAAATCAGTTTTAATATCTTTTTCAGCATTTTAATAATTCAACACAAATATTTACTAATTGAGGCAAAACTTGAATTTCTTTTCCAAAATTGATTAAAACAAGAACAATGATAAAGCTAAAAGGATAGCAATAACTCATATTTCTATGAGTTATCACACCCCCAAACTTGAACCATTGCTTGTCCTCAAGTAATGACATTCAACAACATGAGCAAACTAAGAACAAACTCAGAACAGCATAAGCAAAGTCCATGGCAATCTTCGGATGCATTTTTTTTTAAAAAGACAATCTCAGCACAAAAATACTCCATTCTCAATTACCTTCCAAAGTGTGTGTGTGTGATTTCCCTTTATTCTCAATTCAGTTTCATCAAAGAGACTCCAACCAAACCACCTCTCAACAGAGTCTTAGGTGCATTTTCTCATTATCCTTTGGATGCAAGGGTGAGGACTCACAAGATTATCTTCCTAAGAAAAGGGACTTAACACACTTTTGAATTTGTTACATCACTCTTTTCACTCAGCTTTAAGTTCTTGTTGGTGCTTCACTCAATCATCATTCATATACCACTCTATCATAGGCTTGACAGATTTCTAACAACCCAAAGCACAAACACAAATTGCACATAGCAAGAGGACTTTATTGGATGTAATGGGGCTGAGGTTCAGGTATGGAATTTTTGGGGTAGTAGCTAACTTAGGTGGAGTTCAAGATCTCTTGTCCAAATCACCCACCCCCAAACTTAGATATTTATGTATTTCTGCCCACATTTCTAATGACAAGGAGGGGTACTTTTTTTTTCAATTTTTTTTTTTTTAAAATCAGAATAGAGGAAGTAAAGGCAAGGCAAATTGAGTGTAACACACTCTGCAGTTTTTCTGCGGTTTACAGATTTCACATTGTTCTTTTGGTACCTTTCCTTTTTCTCCTTTTATTGCATATGTACCCCCCAAACTTATATTAATGGTTGTCCTCAACCATTTTGGTAAGGACCCACATTTCAAAAGATTTTACCAACATTCTCAAACTCCACCTAAAAGGGTATTACATTGTTCTTCTTCTTTTTTTGGAGATTGGCTTGTAATGTGGTTTAAAACAGAAAGAGGGGCCCAAGCTCAAAGGGGTTCACAAAGGTAATACTTGAAGGTTGGCCTTTTAAGTTTCAGTATCTAAATCAACAAAAGTGCCTCAAGCCAATTTGTGTGCAGCAGTGAAATGTGCAATCAATCATAGAAATAAGGCAAGTTCTGCAGAGAAAATACATGAATGGAATGCATGATGAAAGAATATGTTGAAGCCCAAAAGCTCACAGGATTAATAATGTAGAGTGCTGCAGCATTACATTCAGACTCACTCACCCCTAAACTTAGGTTGCAATCTAATTCAGACCTCACCTTCTCTTCCTTGGACAAGGGTCAGTGCAACCCAATTCCCCCAATTGATTGGTGAATTCGAATGAAGTCCTTTGTTTTAAGTTCATTTCAAGCTAGGGATGTTGTGTGGGGAAGGAATTAAATCAGGGCATTATAGTGTTTTGCATGCATTAAGGTACAATTAAACACATTTTCTTCATCAGATGCACATGGACAGCAAACACAGTTCATTCATTCAGATTTTTTTTATTTTTTTATTTTTTTCAAAAGGGCCTCCCACTTTCCATTAATCATGAATCATTTGAAAAAGTGGGGGCAGACACACTTCACAAACACAGAATTAAAACACACAGCCATAACTACTAACACCAAAACATAAAAAAAACTACTAAACTAACTAACATTGATTAAAACTAACTAAATGAAATTAACTACCAACACAAAGGATATAAAGCTGGGCTGCCTCCCAGTAGCGCTTGGTTTAATGTCCTCAGCCAGACTCCACCTTTCTTTGGATTGGATTATTCTTGCATGAAGCCATTTGATGATTTCCTTTTTCACCATTTCTTTCATTATTGGGTTCAGTCTTCTCTGGCCTTCAACGCTGTTTTTGGCATTTTCTTCCAAATTTATTTGAAACTCAGGTGTACCCTTGCTGCGCATGCAAATATAAACCTGTTGCTGAGCAAAGAGTGCACACAGTTTTCAGTACTAGCTAAATAGAAAAAGTTAACAAAAGAATTTAAATATTCAACACCATTATAAATCCCCGGCAACGGCGCCAAAAACTTGTTGTCCAAAAAGATGTGCAAGTATACACAGTCAAACAAGTAATAAAGAGTAAGTAAAGATCGTTCCCACGAGGATTTAAATGATTTGAATATAAGTTCTAGTTTTAACCTTTTTCTACTTAGCTTAATAAAGTAAAGAGTTGTTTTAAGCATATAAAGTAAATGGAGCACTAGAGTTTCAGAACAGTGATTATAAAGTGCATGAAAGTAATAAAAGCAATAAATGAGTGTTTTAGAACAGGGATAGAAATAGCTAGGATCTTAATCCTTTGTAATCTTAACTTCAGGGTATTCGATGCTTCAGGATGCTACAGCATTTAGCCCAGGAATGAAAGTTTGCTTTCCAGCAGTAAAACTGAGTTCATTAAACGCTTCTTATTCCTAAGTTCATATTAATTTCCCTCAGTTGTCAGATAAATACGTCCAGCTACTTAAAGACTTGAAGGCTATTCCTAGCTCATTCAACACAATCAATTTTCCAATTGATTGTTTAATCTTTATCCTCTAAACAAGTCCACTAATTAAGTTTTTCCAAACCCAACTAGCTAGTATTCCAAATTAGTTGATCAGTCTAAAATGAAATTAAGCTTTCAAACAGAGAAGAAGAAAATGAGTAACATCCATTTGCATAAATCACCCTTAAGTATCAATTACAAATTCATAGAATCCTATGCTAAGGAAAATTAGCTCATAAAGAGCTTAAAGACAAAACTAATTAATCAAATAGGAAATGAAGGCATAAAAGCATAAGCGTAATTACAGAGAAAACAAAGAAGAAAATGGAGGCTGCTGTACCAGCCCCCTTCAAAAAGGAGGCTGACTACCCTCTTTGTACTAATGTCCCCAAAATAGGGTTTCCTATCCTCTCTCTCCCATGCACTTTTGGGCTTTACAAAATTCAACAATTAATAAAATATTCTTTGGCCCATTCCCCTAGTACACACAGCTGCTGCCTTGCATTTTCTCTTTCCTCGTTTTGGGACAGCGCAGCAGGTTCTTTGTCCTGTAGTGAAGGTGTGTTGAGCTGACAATTCTTTTGTCTTGTAGTGATTCTCTTTCCAGACGCTGCAGCATTCCAGAGCAACTCCTGCAGTAATTTCACTTCTAAATTCTGCTCAAAACTCAAACAAACCTTCAGCAAAAACAAATCAGTTTTAATATCTTTTTCAGCATTTTAATAATTCAACACAAATATTTACTAATTGAGGCAAAACTTGAATTTCTTTTCCAAAATTGATTAAAACAAGAACAATGATAAAGCTAAAAGGATAGCAATAACTCATATTTCTATGAGTTATCACACCCCCAAACTTGAACCATTGCTTGTCCTCAAGTAATGACATTCAACAACATGAGCAAACTAAGAACAAACTCAGAACAGCATAAGCAAAGTCCATGGCAATCTTCGGATGCATTTTTTTTTAAAAGACAATCTCAGCACAAAAATACTCCATTCTCAATTACCTTCCAAAGTGTGTGTGTGTGATTTCCCTTTATTCTCAATTCAGTTTCATCAAAGAGACTCCAACCAAACCACCTCTCAACAGAGTCTTAGGTGCATTTTCTCATTATCCTTTGGATGCAAGGGTGAGGACTCACAAGATTATCTTCCTAAGAAAAGGGACTTAACACACTTTTGAATTTGTTACATCACTCTTTTCACTCAGCTTTAAGTTCTTGTTGGTGCTTCACTCAATCATCATTCATATACCACTCTATCATAGGCTTGACAGATTTCTAACAACCCAAAGCACAAACACAAATTGCACATAGCAAGAGGACTTTATTGGATGTAATGGGGCTGAGGTTCAGGTATGGAATTTTTGGGGTAGTAGCTAACTTAGGTGGAGTTCAAGATCTCTTGTCCAAATCACCCACCCCCAAACTTAGATATTTATGTATTTCTGCCCACATTTCTAATGACAAGGAGGGGTACTTTTTTTTTCAATTTTTTTTTTTTTAAAATCAGAATAGAGGAAGTAAAGGCAAGGCAAATTGAGTGTAACACACTCTGCAGTTTTTCTGCGGTTTACAGATTTCACATTGTTCTTTTGGTACCTTTCCTTTTTCTCCTTTTATTGCATATGTACCCCCCAAACTTATATTAATGGTTGTCCTCAACCATTTTGGTAAGGACCCACATTTCAAAAGATTTTACCAACATTCTCAAACTCCACCTAAAAGGGTATTACATTGTTCTTCTTCTTTTTTTGGAGATTGGCTTGTAATGTGGTTTAAAACAGAAAGAGGGGCCCAAGCTCAAAGGGGTTCACAAAGGTAATACTTGAAGGTTGGCCTTTTAAGTTTCAGTATCTAAATCAACAAAAGTGCCTCAAGCCAATTTGTGTGCAGCAGTGAAATGTGCAATCAATCATAGAAATAAGGCAAGTTCTGCAGAGAAAATACATGAATGGAATGCATGATGAAAGAATATGTTGAAGCCCAAAAGCTCACAGGATTAATAATGTAGAGTGCTGCAGCATTACATTCAGACTCACTCACCCCTAAACTTAGGTTGCAATCTAATTCAGACCTCACCTTCTCTTCCTTGGACAAGGGTCAGTGCAACCCAATTCCCCCAATTGATTGGTGAATTCGAATGAAGTCCTTTGTTTTAAGTTCATTTCAAGCTAGGGATGTTGTGTGGGGAAGGAATTAAATCAGGGCATTATAGTGTTTTGCATGCATTAAGGTACAATTAAACACATTTTCTTCATCAGATGCACATGGACAGCAAACACAGTTCATTCATTCAGATTTTTTTTTTTTTTTTTTTTTTTCAAAAGGGCCTCCCACTTTCCATTAATCATGAATCATTTGAAAAAGTGGGGGCAGACACACTTCACAAACACAGAATTAAAACACACAGCCCTAACTACTAACACCAAAACATAAAAAAACTACTAAACTAACTAACATTGATTAAAACTAACTAAATGAAATTAACTACCAACACAAAGGATATAAAGCTGGGCTGCCTCCCAGTAGCGCTTGGTTTAATGTCCTCAGCCAGACTCCACCTTTCTTTGGATTGGATTATTCTTGCATGAAGCCATTTGATGATTTCCTTTTTCACCATTTCTTTCATTATTGGGTTCAGTCTTCTCTGGCCTTCAACGCTGTTTTTGGCATTTTCTTCCAAATTTATTTGAAACTCAGGTGTACCCTTGCTGCGCATGCAAATATAAACCTGTTGCTGAGCAAAGAGTGCACACAGTTTTCAGTACTAGCTAAATAGAAAAAGTTAACAAAAGAATTTAAATATTCAACACCATTATAAATCCCCGGCAACGGCGCCAAAAACTTGTTGTCCAAAAAGATGTGCAAGTATACACAGTCAAACAAGTAATAAAGAGTAAGTAAAGATCGTTCCCACGAGGATTTAAATGATTTGAATATAAGTTCTAGTTTTAACCTTTTTCTACTTAGCTTAATAAAGTAAAGAGTTGTTTTAAGCATATAAAGTAAATGGAGCACTAGAGTTTCAGAACAGTGATTATAAAGTGCATGAAAGTAATAAAAGCAATAAATGAGTGTTTTAGAACAGGGATAGAAATAGCTAGGATCTTAATCCTTTGTAATCTTAACTTCAGGGTATTCGATGCTTCAGGATGCTACAGCATTTAGCCCAGGAATGAAAGTTTGCTTTCCAGCAGTAAAACTGAGTTCATTAAACGCTTCTTATTCCTAAGTTCATATTAATTTCCCTCAGTTGTCAGATAAATACGTCCAGCTACTTAAAGACTTGAAGGCTATTCCTAGCTCATTCAACACAATCAATTTTCCAATTGATTGTTTAATCTTTATCCTCTAAACAAGTCCACTAATTAAGTTTTTCCAAACCCAACTAGCTAGTATTCCAAATTAGTTGATCAGTCTAAAATGAAATTAAGCTTTCAAACAGAGAAGAAGAAAATGAGTAACATCCATTTGCATAAATCACCCTTAAGTATCAATTACAAATTCATAGAATCCTATGCTAAGGAAAATTAGCTCATAAAGAGCTTAAAGACAAAACTAATTAATCAAATAGGAAATGAAGGCATAAAAGCATAAGCGTAATTACAGAGAAAACAAAGAAGAAAATGGAGGCTGCTGTACCAGCCCCCTTCAAAAAGGAGGCTGACTACCCTCTTTGTACTAATGTCCCCAAAATAGGGTTTCCTATCCTCTCTCTCCCATGCACTTTTGGGCTTTACAAAATTCAACAATTAATAAAATATTCTTTGGCCCATTCCCCTAGTACACACAGCTGCTGCCTTGCATTTTCTCTTTCCTCGTTTTGGGACAGCGCAGCAGGTTCTTTGTCCTGTAGTGAAGGTGTGTTGAGCTGACAATTCTTTTGTCTTGTAGTGATTCTCTTTCCAGACGCTGCAGCATTCCAGAGCAACTCCTGCAGTAATTTCACTTCTAAATTCTGCTCAAAACTCAAACAAACCTTCAGCAAAAACAAATCAGTTTTAATATCTTTTTCAGCATTTTAATAATTCAACACAAATATTTACTAATTGAGGCAAAACTTGAATTTCTTTTCCAAAATTGATTAAAACAAGAACAATGATAAAGCTAAAAGGATAGCAATAACTCATATTTCTATGAGTTATCACACCCCCAAACTTGAACCATTGCTTGTCCTCAAGTAATGACATTCAACAACATGAGCAAACTAAGAACAAACTCAGAACAGCATAAGCAAAGTCCATGGCAATCTTCGGATGCATTTTTTTTTAAAAGACAATCTCAGCACAAAAATACTCCATTCTCAATTACCTTCCAAAGTGTGTGTGTGTGATTTCCCTTTATTCTCAATTCAGTTTCATCAAAGAGACTCCAACCAAACCACCTCTCAACAGAGTCTTAGGTGCATTTTCTCATTATCCTTTGGATGCAAGGGTGAGGACTCACAAGATTATCTTCCTAAGAAAAGGGACTTAACACACTTTTGAATTTGTTACATCACTCTTTTCACTCAGCTTTAAGTTCTTGTTGGTGCTTCACTCAATCATCATTCATATACCACTCTATCATAGGCTTGACAGATTTCTAACAACCCAAAGCACAAACACAAATTGCACATAGCAAGAGGACTTTATTGGATGTAATGGGGCTGAGGTTCAGGTATGGAATTTTTGGGGTAGTAGCTAACTTAGGTGGAGTTCAAGATCTCTTGTCCAAATCACCCACCCCCAAACTTAGATATTTATGTATTTCTGCCCACATTTCTAATGACAAGGAGGGGTACTTTTTTTTTCAATTTTTTTTTTTTTAAAATCAGAATAGAGGAAGTAAAGGCAAGGCAAATTGAGTGTAACACACTCTGCAGTTTTTCTGCGGTTTACAGATTTCACATTGTTCTTTTGGTACCTTTCCTTTTTCTCCTTTTATTGCATATGTACCCCCCAAACTTATATTAATGGTTGTCCTCAACCATTTTGGTAAGGACCCACATTTCAAAAGATTTTACCAACATTCTCAAACTCCACCTAAAAGGGTATTACATTGTTCTTCTTCTTTTTTTGGAGATTGGCTTGTAATGTGGTTTAAAACAGAAAGAGGGGCCCAAGCTCAAAGGGGTTCACAAAGGTAATACTTGAAGGTTGGCCTTTTAAGTTTCAGTATCTAAATCAACAAAAGTGCCTCAAGCCAATTTGTGTGCAGCAGTGAAATGTGCAATCAATCATAGAAATAAGGCAAGTTCTGCAGAGAAAATACATGAATGGAATGCATGATGAAAGAATATGTTGAAGCCCAAAAGCTCACAGGATTAATAATGTAGAGTGCTGCAGCATTACATTCAGACTCACTCACCCCTAAACTTAGGTTGCAATCTAATTCAGACCTCACCTTCTCTTCCTTGGACAAGGGTCAGTGCAACCCAATTCCCCCAATTGATTGGTGAATTCGAATGAAGTCCTTTGTTTTAAGTTCATTTCAAGCTAGGGATGTTGTGTGGGGAAGGAATTAAATCAGGGCATTATAGTGTTTTGCATGCATTAAGGTACAATTAAACACATTTTCTTCATCAGATGCACATGGACAGCAAACACAGTTCATTCATTCAGATTTTTTTTTTTTTTTTTTTTTTTTCAAAAGGGCCTCCCACTTTCCATTAATCATGAATCATTTGAAAAAGTGGGGGCAGACACACTTCACAAACACAGAATTAAAACACACAGCCATAACTACTAACACCAAAACATAAAAAAAACTACTAAACTAACTAACATTGATTAAAACTAACTAAATGAAATTAACTACCAACACAAAGGATATAAAGCTGGGCTGCCTCCCAGTAGCGCTTGGTTTAATGTCCTCAGCCAGACTCCACCTTTCTTTGGATTGGATTATTCTTGCATGAAGCCATTTGATGATTTCCTTTTTCACCATTTCTTTCATTATTGGGTTCAGTCTTCTCTGGCCTTCAACGCTGTTTTTGGCATTTTCTTCCAAATTTATTTGAAACTCAGGTGTACCCTTGCTGCGCATGCAAATATAAACCTGTTGCTGAGCAAAGAGTGCACACAGTTTTCAGTACTAGCTAAATAGAAAAAGTTAACAAAAGAATTTAAATATTCAACACCATTATAAATCCCCGGCAACGGCGCCAAAAACTTGTTGTCCAAAAAGATGTGCAAGTATACACAGTCAAACAAGTAATAAAGAGTAAGTAAAGATCGTTCCCACGAGGATTTAAATGATTTGAATATAAGTTCTAGTTTTAACCTTTTTCTACTTAGCTTAATAAAGTAAAGAGTTGTTTTAAGCATATAAAGTAAATGGAGCACTAGAGTTTCAGAACAGTGATTATAAAGTGCATGAAAGTAATAAAAGCAATAAATGAGTGTTTTAGAACAGGGATAGAAATAGCTAGGATCTTAATCCTTTGTAATCTTAACTTCAGGGTATTCGATGCTTCAGGATGCTACAGCATTTAGCCCAGGAATGAAAGTTTGCTTTCCAGCAGTAAAACTGAGTTCATTAAACGCTTCTTATTCCTAAGTTCATATTAATTTCCCTCAGTTGTCAGATAAATACGTCCAGCTACTTAAAGACTTGAAGGCTATTCCTAGCTCATTCAACACAATCAATTTTCCAATTGATTGTTTAATCTTTATCCTCTAAACAAGTCCACTAATTAAGTTTTTCCAAACCCAACTAGCTAGTATTCCAAATTAGTTGATCAGTCTAAAATGAAATTAAGCTTTCAAACAGAGAAGAAGAAAATGAGTAACATCCATTTGCATAAATCACCCTTAAGTATCAATTACAAATTCATAGAATCCTATGCTAAGGAAAATTAGCTCATAAAGAGCTTAAAGACAAAACTAATTAATCAAATAGGAAATGAAGGCATAAAAGCATAAGCGTAATTACAGAGAAAACAAAGAAGAAAATGGAGGCTGCTGTACCAGCCCCCTTCAAAAAGGAGGCTGACTACCCTCTTTGTACTAATGTCCCCAAAATAGGGTTTCCTATCCTCTCTCTCCCATGCACTTTTGGGCTTTACAAAATTCAACAATTAATAAAATATTCTTTGGCCCATTCCCCTAGTACACACAGCTGCTGCCTTGCATTTTCTCTTTCCTCGTTTTGGGACAGCGCAGCAGGTTCTTTGTCCTGTAGTGAAGGTGTGTTGAGCTGACAATTCTTTTGTCTTGTAGTGATTCTCTTTCCAGACGCTGCAGCATTCCAGAGCAACTCCTGCAGTAATTTCACTTCTAAATTCTGCTCAAAACTCAAACAAACCTTCAGCAAAAACAAATCAGTTTTAATATCTTTTTCAGCATTTTAATAATTCAACACAAATATTTACTAATTGAGGCAAAACTTGAATTTCTTTTCCAAAATTGATTAAAACAAGAACAATGATAAAGCTAAAAGGATAGCAATAACTCATATTTCTATGAGTTATCACACCCCCAAACTTGAACCATTGCTTGTCCTCAAGTAATGACATTCAACAACATGAGCAAACTAAGAACAAACTCAGAACAGCATAAGCAAAGTCCATGGCAATCTTCGGATGCATTTTTTTTTAAAAGACAATCTCAGCACAAAAATACTCCATTCTCAATTACCTTCCAAAGTGTGTGTGTGTGATTTCCCTTTATTCTCAATTCAGTTTCATCAAAGAGACTCCAACCAAACCACCTCTCAACAGAGTCTTAGGTGCATTTTCTCATTATCCTTTGGATGCAAGGGTGAGGACTCACAAGATTATCTTCCTAAGAAAAGGGACTTAACACACTTTTGAATTTGTTACATCACTCTTTTCACTCAGCTTTAAGTTCTTGTTGGTGCTTCACTCAATCATCATTCATATACCACTCTATCATAGGCTTGACAGATTTCTAACAACCCAAAGCACAAACACAAATTGCACATAGCAAGAGGACTTTATTGGATGTAATGGGGCTGAGGTTCAGGTATGGAATTTTTGGGGTAGTAGCTAACTTAGGTGGAGTTCAAGATCTCTTGTCCAAATCACCCACCCCCAAACTTAGATATTTATGTATTTCTGCCCACATTTCTAATGACAAGGAGGGGTACTTTTTTTTTCAATTTTTTTTTTTTTAAAATCAGAATAGAGGAAGTAAAGGCAAGGCAAATTGAGTGTAACACACTCTGCAGTTTTTCTGCGGTTTACAGATTTCACATTGTTCTTTTGGTACCTTTCCTTTTTCTCCTTTTATTGCATATGTACCCCCCAAACTTATATTAATGGTTGTCCTCAACCATTTTGGTAAGGACCCACATTTCAAAAGATTTTACCAACATTCTCAAACTCCACCTAAAAGGGTATTACATTGTTCTTCTTCTTTTTTTGGAGATTGGCTTGTAATGTGGTTTAAAACAGAAAGAGGGGCCCAAGCTCAAAGGGGTTCACAAAGGTAATACTTGAAGGTTGGCCTTTTAAGTTTCAGTATCTAAATCAACAAAAGTGCCTCAAGCCAATTTGTGTGCAGCAGTGAAATGTGCAATCAATCATAGAAATAAGGCAAGTTCTGCAGAGAAAATACATGAATGGAATGCATGATGAAAGAATATGTTGAAGCCCAAAAGCTCACAGGATTAATAATGTAGAGTGCTGCAGCATTACATTCAGACTCACTCACCCCTAAACTTAGGTTGCAATCTAATTCAGACCTCACCTTCTCTTCCTTGGACAAGGGTCAGTGCAACCCAATTCCCCCAATTGATTGGTGAATTCGAATGAAGTCCTTTGTTTTAAGTTCATTTCAAGCTAGGGATGTTGTGTGGGGAAGGAATTAAATCAGGGCATTATAGTGTTTTGCATGCATTAAGGTACAATTAAACACATTTTCTTCATCAGATGCACATGGACAGCAAACACAGTTCATTCATTCAGATTTTTTTTTTTTTTTTTTTTTTTTCAAAAGGGCCTCCCACTTTCCATTAATCATGAATCATTTGAAAAAGTGGGGGCAGACACACTTCACAAACACAGAATTAAAACACACAGCCCTAACTACTAACACCAAAACATAAAAAAACTACTAAACTAACTAACATTGATTAAAACTAACTAAATGAAATTAACTACCAACACAAAGGATATAAAGCTGGGCTGCCTCCCAGTAGCGCTTGGTTTAATGTCCTCAGCCAGACTCCACCTTTCTTTGGATTGGATTATTCTTGCATGAAGCCATTTGATGATTTCCTTTTTCACCATTTCTTTCATTATTGGGTTCAGTCTTCTCTGGCCTTCAACGCTGTTTTTGGCATTTTCTTCCAAATTTATTTGAAACTCAGGTGTACCCTTGCTGCGCATGCAAATATAAACCTGTTGCTGAGCAAAGAGTGCACACAGTTTTCAGTACTAGCTAAATAGAAAAAGTTAACAAAAGAATTTAAATATTCAACACCATTATAAATCCCCGGCAACGGCGCCAAAAACTTGTTGTCCAAAAAGATGTGCAAGTATACACAGTCAAACAAGTAATAAAGAGTAAGTAAAGATCGTTCCCACGAGGATTTAAATGATTTGAATATAAGTTCTAGTTTTAACCTTTTTCTACTTAGCTTAATAAAGTAAAGAGTTGTTTTAAGCATATAAAGTAAATGGAGCACTAGAGTTTCAGAACAGTGATTATAAAGTGCATGAAAGTAATAAAAGCAATAAATGAGTGTTTTAGAACAGGGATAGAAATAGCTAGGATCTTAATCCTTTGTAATCTTAACTTCAGGGTATTCGATGCTTCAGGATGCTACAGCATTTAGCCCAGGAATGAAAGTTTGCTTTCCAGCAGTAAAACTGAGTTCATTAAACGCTTCTTATTCCTAAGTTCATATTAATTTCCCTCAGTTGTCAGATAAATACGTCCAGCTACTTAAAGACTTGAAGGCTATTCCTAGCTCATTCAACACAATCAATTTTCCAATTGATTGTTTAATCTTTATCCTCTAAACAAGTCCACTAATTAAGTTTTTCCAAACCCAACTAGCTAGTATTCCAAATTAGTTGATCAGTCTAAAATGAAATTAAGCTTTCAAACAGAGAAGAAGAAAATGAGTAACATCCATTTGCATAAATCACCCTTAAGTATCAATTACAAATTCATAGAATCCTATGCTAAGGAAAATTAGCTCATAAAGAGCTTAAAGACAAAACTAATTAATCAAATAGGAAATGAAGGCATAAAAGCATAAGCGTAATTACAGAGAAAACAAAGAAGAAAATGGAGGCTGCTGTACCAGCCCCCTTCAAAAAGGAGGCTGACTACCCTCTTTGTACTAATGTCCCCAAAATAGGGTTTCCTATCCTCTCTCTCCCATGCACTTTTGGGCTTTACAAAATTCAACAATTAATAAAATATTCTTTGGCCCATTCCCCTAGTACACACAGCTGCTGCCTTGCATTTTCTCTTTCCTCGTTTTGGGACAGCGCAGCAGGTTCTTTGTCCTGTAGTGAAGGTGTGTTGAGCTGACAATTCTTTTGTCTTGTAGTGATTCTCTTTCCAGACGCTGCAGCATTCCAGAGCAACTCCTGCAGTAATTTCACTTCTAAATTCTGCTCAAAACTCAAACAAACCTTCAGCAAAAACAAATCAGTTTTAATATCTTTTTCAGCATTTTAATAATTCAACACAAATATTTACTAATTGAGGCAAAACTTGAATTTCTTTTCCAAAATTGATTAAAACAAGAACAATGATAAAGCTAAAAGGATAGCAATAACTCATATTTCTATGAGTTATCACACCCCCAAACTTGAACCATTGCTTGTCCTCAAGTAATGACATTCAACAACATGAGCAAACTAAGAACAAACTCAGAACAGCATAAGCAAAGTCCATGGCAATCTTCGGATGCATTTTTTTTTAAAAGACAATCTCAGCACAAAAATACTCCATTCTCAATTACCTTCCAAAGTGTGTGTGTGTGATTTCCCTTTATTCTCAATTCAGTTTCATCAAAGAGACTCCAACCAAACCACCTCTCAACAGAGTCTTAGGTGCATTTTCTCATTATCCTTTGGATGCAAGGGTGAGGACTCACAAGATTATCTTCCTAAGAAAAGGGACTTAACACACTTTTGAATTTGTTACATCACTCTTTTCACTCAGCTTTAAGTTCTTGTTGGTGCTTCACTCAATCATCATTCATATACCACTCTATCATAGGCTTGACAGATTTCTAACAACCCAAAGCACAAACACAAATTGCACATAGCAAGAGGACTTTATTGGATGTAATGGGGCTGAGGTTCAGGTATGGAATTTTTGGGGTAGTAGCTAACTTAGGTGGAGTTCAAGATCTCTTGTCCAAATCACCCACCCCCAAACTTAGATATTTATGTATTTCTGCCCACATTTCTAATGACAAGGAGGGGTACTTTTTTTTTCAATTTTTTTTTTTTTAAAATCAGAATAGAGGAAGTAAAGGCAAGGCAAATTGAGTGTAACACACTCTGCAGTTTTTCTGCGGTTTACAGATTTCACATTGTTCTTTTGGTACCTTTCCTTTTTCTCCTTTTATTGCATATGTACCCCCCAAACTTATATTAATGGTTGTCCTCAACCATTTTGGTAAGGACCCACATTTCAAAAGATTTTACCAACATTCTCAAACTCCACCTAAAAGGGTATTACATTGTTCTTCTTCTTTTTTTGGAGATTGGCTTGTAATGTGGTTTAAAACAGAAAGAGGGGCCCAAGCTCAAAGGGGTTCACAAAGGTAATACTTGAAGGTTGGCCTTTTAAGTTTCAGTATCTAAATCAACAAAAGTGCCTCAAGCCAATTTGTGTGCAGCAGTGAAATGTGCAATCAATCATAGAAATAAGGCAAGTTCTGCAGAGAAAATACATGAATGGAATGCATGATGAAAGAATATGTTGAAGCCCAAAAGCTCACAGGATTAATAATGTAGAGTGCTGCAGCATTACATTCAGACTCACTCACCCCTAAACTTAGGTTGCAATCTAATTCAGACCTCACCTTCTCTTCCTTGGACAAGGGTCAGTGCAACCCAATTCCCCCAATTGATTGGTGAATTCGAATGAAGTCCTTTGTTTTAAGTTCATTTCAAGCTAGGGATGTTGTGTGGGGAAGGAATTAAATCAGGGCATTATAGTGTTTTGCATGCATTAAGGTACAATTAAACACATTTTCTTCATCAGATGCACATGGACAGCAAACACAGTTCATTCATTCAGATTTTTTTTTTTTTTTTTTTTTTTCAAAAGGGCCTCCCACTTTCCATTAATCATGAATCATTTGAAAAAGTGGGGGCAGACACACTTCACAAACACAGAATTAAAACACACAGCCATAACTACTAACACCAAAACATAAAAAAACTACTAAACTAACTAACATTGATTAAAACTAACTAAATGAAATTAACTACCAACACAAAGGATATAAAGCTGGGCTGCCTCCCAGTAGCGCTTGGTTTAATGTCCTCAGCCAGACTCCACCTTTCTTTGGATTGGATTATTCTTGCATGAAGCCATTTGATGATTTCCTTTTTCACCATTTCTTTCATTATTGGGTTCAGTCTTCTCTGGCCTTCAACGCTGTTTTTGGCATTTTCTTCCAAATTTATTTGAAACTCAGGTGTACCCTTGCTGCGCATGCAAATATAAACCTGTTGCTGAGCAAAGAGTGCACACAGTTTTCAGTACTAGCTAAATAGAAAAAGTTAACAAAAGAATTTAAATATTCAACACCATTATAAATCCCCGGCAACGGCGCCAAAAACTTGTTGTCCAAAAAGATGTGCAAGTATACACAGTCAAACAAGTAATAAAGAGTAAGTAAAGATCGTTCCCACGAGGATTTAAATGATTTGAATATAAGTTCTAGTTTTAACCTTTTTCTACTTAGCTTAATAAAGTAAAGAGTTGTTTTAAGCATATAAAGTAAATGGAGCACTAGAGTTTCAGAACAGTGATTATAAAGTGCATGAAAGTAATAAAAGCAATAAATGAGTGTTTTAGAACAGGGATAGAAATAGCTAGGATCTTAATCCTTTGTAATCTTAACTTCAGGGTATTCGATGCTTCAGGATGCTACAGCATTTAGCCCAGGAATGAAAGTTTGCTTTCCAGCAGTAAAACTGAGTTCATTAAACGCTTCTTATTCCTAAGTTCATATTAATTTCCCTCAGTTGTCAGATAAATACGTCCAGCTACTTAAAGACTTGAAGGCTATTCCTAGCTCATTCAACACAATCAATTTTCCAATTGATTGTTTAATCTTTATCCTCTAAACAAGTCCACTAATTAAGTTTTTCCAAACCCAACTAGCTAGTATTCCAAATTAGTTGATCAGTCTAAAATGAAATTAAGCTTTCAAACAGAGAAGAAGAAAATGAGTAACATCCATTTGCATAAATCACCCTTAAGTATCAATTACAAATTCATAGAATCCTATGCTAAGGAAAATTAGCTCATAAAGAGCTTAAAGACAAAACTAATTAATCAAATAGGAAATGAAGGCATAAAAGCATAAGCGTAATTACAGAGAAAACAAAGAAGAAAATGGAGGCTGCTGTACCAGCCCCCTTCAAAAAGGAGGCTGACTACCCTCTTTGTACTAATGTCCCCAAAATAGGGTTTCCTATCCTCTCTCTCCCATGCACTTTTGGGCTTTACAAAATTCAACAATTAATAAAATATTCTTTGGCCCATTCCCCTAGTACACACAGCTGCTGCCTTGCATTTTCTCTTTCCTCGTTTTGGGACAGCGCAGCAGGTTCTTTGTCCTGTAGTGAAGGTGTGTTGAGCTGACAATTCTTTTGTCTTGTAGTGATTCTCTTTCCAGACGCTGCAGCATTCCAGAGCAACTCCTGCAGTAATTTCACTTCTAAATTCTGCTCAAAACTCAAACAAACCTTCAGCAAAAACAAATCAGTTTTAATATCTTTTTCAGCATTTTAATAATTCAACACAAATATTTACTAATTGAGGCAAAACTTGAATTTCTTTTCCAAAATTGATTAAAACAAGAACAATGATAAAGCTAAAAGGATAGCAATAACTCATATTTCTATGAGTTATCACACCCCCAAACTTGAACCATTGCTTGTCCTCAAGTAATGACATTCAACAACATGAGCAAACTAAGAACAAACTCAGAACAGCATAAGCAAAGTCCATGGCAATCTTCGGATGCATTTTTTTTTAAAAGACAATCTCAGCACAAAAATACTCCATTCTCAATTACCTTCCAAAGTGTGTGTGTGTGATTTCCCTTTATTCTCAATTCAGTTTCATCAAAGAGACTCCAACCAAACCACCTCTCAACAGAGTCTTAGGTGCATTTTCTCATTATCCTTTGGATGCAAGGGTGAGGACTCACAAGATTATCTTCCTAAGAAAAGGGACTTAACACACTTTTGAATTTGTTACATCACTCTTTTCACTCAGCTTTAAGTTCTTGTTGGTGCTTCACTCAATCATCATTCATATACCACTCTATCATAGGCTTGACAGATTTCTAACAACCCAAAGCACAAACACAAATTGCACATAGCAAGAGGACTTTATTGGATGTAATGGGGCTGAGGTTCAGGTATGGAATTTTTGGGGTAGTAGCTAACTTAGGTGGAGTTCAAGATCTCTTGTCCAAATCACCCACCCCCAAACTTAGATATTTATGTATTTCTGCCCACATTTCTAATGACAAGGAGGGGTACTTTTTTTTTCAATTTTTTTTTTTTAAAATCAGAATAGAGGAAGTAAAGGCAAGGCAAATTGAGTGTAACACACTCTGCAGTTTTTCTGCGGTTTACAGATTTCACATTGTTCTTTTGGTACCTTTCCTTTTTCTCCTTTTATTGCATATGTACCCCCCAAACTTATATTAATGGTTGTCCTCAACCATTTTGGTAAGGACCCACATTTCAAAAGATTTTACCAACATTCTCAAACTCCACCTAAAAGGGTATTACATTGTTCTTCTTCTTTTTTTGGAGATTGGCTTGTAATGTGGTTTAAAACAGAAAGAGGGGCCCAAGCTCAAAGGGGTTCACAAAGGTAATACTTGAAGGTTGGCCTTTTAAGTTTCAGTATCTAAATCAACAAAAGTGCCTCAAGCCAATTTGTGTGCAGCAGTGAAATGTGCAATCAATCATAGAAATAAGGCAAGTTCTGCAGAGAAAATACATGAATGGAATGCATGATGAAAGAATATGTTGAAGCCCAAAAGCTCACAGGATTAATAATGTAGAGTGCTGCAGCATTACATTCAGACTCACTCACCCCTAAACTTAGGTTGCAATCTAATTCAGACCTCACCTTCTCTTCCTTGGACAAGGGTCAGTGCAACCCAATTCCCCCAATTGATTGGTGAATTCGAATGAAGTCCTTTGTTTTAAGTTCATTTCAAGCTAGGGATGTTGTGTGGGGAAGGAATTAAATCAGGGCATTATAGTGTTTTGCATGCATTAAGGTACAATTAAACACATTTTCTTCATCAGATGCACATGGACAGCAAACACAGTTCATTCATTCAGATTTTTTTTTTTTTTTTTTTCAAAAGGGCCTCCCACTTTCCATTAATCATGAATCATTTGAAAAAGTGGGGGCAGACACACTTCACAAACACAGAATTAAAACACACAGCCCTAACTACTAACACCAAAACATAAAAAAAACTACTAAACTAACTAACATTGATTAAAACTAACTAAATGAAATTAACTACCAACACAAAGGATATAAAGCTGGGCTGCCTCCCAGTAGCGCTTGGTTTAATGTCCTCAGCCAGACTCCACCTTTCTTTGGATTGGATTATTCTTGCATGAAGCCATTTGATGATTTCCTTTTTCACCATTTCTTTCATTATTGGGTTCAGTCTTCTCTGGCCTTCAACGCTGTTTTTGGCATTTTCTTCCAAATTTATTTGAAACTCAGGTGTACCCTTGCTGCGCATGCAAATATAAACCTGTTGCTGAGCAAAGAGTGCACACAGTTTTCAGTACTAGCTAAATAGAAAAAGTTAACAAAAGAATTTAAATATTCAACACCATTATAAATCCCCGGCAACGGCGCCAAAAACTTGTTGTCCAAAAAGATGTGCAAGTATACACAGTCAAACAAGTAATAAAGAGTAAGTAAAGATCGTTCCCACGAGGATTTAAATGATTTGAATATAAGTTCTAGTTTTAACCTTTTTCTACTTAGCTTAATAAAGTAAAGAGTTGTTTTAAGCATATAAAGTAAATGGAGCACTAGAGTTTCAGAACAGTGATTATAAAGTGCATGAAAGTAATAAAAGCAATAAATGAGTGTTTTAGAACAGGGATAGAAATAGCTAGGATCTTAATCCTTTGTAATCTTAACTTCAGGGTATTCGATGCTTCAGGATGCTACAGCATTTAGCCCAGGAATGAAAGTTTGCTTTCCAGCAGTAAAACTGAGTTCATTAAACGCTTCTTATTCCTAAGTTCATATTAATTTCCCTCAGTTGTCAGATAAATACGTCCAGCTACTTAAAGACTTGAAGGCTATTCCTAGCTCATTCAACACAATCAATTTTCCAATTGATTGTTTAATCTTTATCCTCTAAACAAGTCCACTAATTAAGTTTTTCCAAACCCAACTAGCTAGTATTCCAAATTAGTTGATCAGTCTAAAATGAAATTAAGCTTTCAAACAGAGAAGAAGAAAATGAGTAACATCCATTTGCATAAATCACCCTTAAGTATCAATTACAAATTCATAGAATCCTATGCTAAGGAAAATTAGCTCATAAAGAGCTTAAAGACAAAACTAATTAATCAAATAGGAAATGAAGGCATAAAAGCATAAGCGTAATTACAGAGAAAACAAAGAAGAAAATGGAGGCTGCTGTACCAGCCCCCTTCAAAAAGGAGGCTGACTACCCTCTTTGTACTAATGTCCCCAAAATAGGGTTTCCTATCCTCTCTCTCCCATGCACTTTTGGGCTTTACAAAATTCAACAATTAATAAAATATTCTTTGGCCCATTCCCCTAGTACACACAGCTGCTGCCTTGCATTTTCTCTTTCCTCGTTTTGGGACAGCGCAGCAGGTTCTTTGTCCTGTAGTGAAGGTGTGTTGAGCTGACAATTCTTTTGTCTTGTAGTGATTCTCTTTCCAGACGCTGCAGCATTCCAGAGCAACTCCTGCAGTAATTTCACTTCTAAATTCTGCTCAAAACTCAAACAAACCTTCAGCAAAAACAAATCAGTTTTAATATCTTTTTCAGCATTTTAATAATTCAACACAAATATTTACTAATTGAGGCAAAACTTGAATTTCTTTTCCAAAATTGATTAAAACAAGAACAATGATAAAGCTAAAAGGATAGCAATAACTCATATTTCTATGAGTTATCACACCCCCAAACTTGAACCATTGCTTGTCCTCAAGTAATGACATTCAACAACATGAGCAAACTAAGAACAAACTCAGAATAGCATAAGCAAAGTCCATGGCAATCTTCGGATGCATTTTTTTTTAAAAGACAATCTCAGCACAAAAATACTCCATTCTCAATTACCTTCCAAAGTGTGTGTGTGTGATTTCCCTTTATTCTCAATTCAGTTTCATCAAAGAGACTCCAACCAAACCACCTCTCAACAGAGTCTTAGGTGCATTTTCTCATTATCCTTTGGATGCAAGGGTGAGGACTCACAAGATTATCTTCCTAAGAAAAGGGACTTAACACACTTTTGAATTTGTTACATCACTCTTTTCACTCAGCTTTAAGTTCTTGTTGGTGCTTCACTCAATCATCATTCATATACCACTCTATCATAGGCTTGACAGATTTCTAACAACCCAAAGCACAAACACAAATTGCACATAGCAAGAGGACTTTATTGGATGTAATGGGGCTGAGGTTCAGGTATGGAATTTTTGGGGTAGTAGCTAACTTAGGTGGAGTTCAAGATCTCTTGTCCAAATCACCCACCCCCAAACTTAGATATTTATGTATTTCTGCCCACATTTCTAATGACAAGGAGGGGTACTTTTTTTTTCAATTTTTTTTTTTTTAAAATCAGAATAGAGGAAGTAAAGGCAAGGCAAATTGAGTGTAACACACTCTGCAGTTTTTCTGCGGTTTACAGATTTCACATTGTTCTTTTGGTACCTTTCCTTTTTCTCCTTTTATTGCATATGTACCCCCCAAACTTATATTAATGGTTGTCCTCAACCATTTTGGTAAGGACCCACATTTCAAAAGATTTTACCAACATTCTCAAACTCCACCTAAAAGGGTATTACATTGTTCTTCTTCTTTTTTTGGAGATTGGCTTGTAATGTGGTTTAAAACAGAAAGAGGGGCCCAAGCTCAAAGGGGTTCACAAAGGTAATACTTGAAGGTTGGCCTTTTAAGTTTCAGTATCTAAATCAACAAAAGTGCCTCAAGCCAATTTGTGTGCAGCAGTGAAATGTGCAATCAATCATAGAAATAAGGCAAGTTCTGCAGAGAAAATACATGAATGGAATGCATGATGAAAGAATATGTTGAAGCCCAAAAGCTCACAGGATTAATAATGTAGAGTGCTGCAGCATTACATTCAGACTCACTCACCCCTAAACTTAGGTTGCAATCTAATTCAGACCTCACCTTCTCTTCCTTGGACAAGGGTCAGTGCAACCCAATTCCCCCAATTGATTGGTGAATTCGAATGAAGTCCTTTGTTTTAAGTTCATTTCAAGCTAGGGATGTTGTGTGGGGAAGGAATTAAATCAGGGCATTATAGTGTTTTGCATGCATTAAGGTACAATTAAACACATTTTCTTCATCAGATGCACATGGACAGCAAACACAGTTCATTCATTCAGATTTTTTTTATTTTTTTATTTTTTTTCAAAAGGGCCTCCCACTTTCCATTAATCATGAATCATTTGAAAAAGTGGGGGCAGACACACTTCACAAACACAGAATTAAAACACACAGCCATAACTACTAACACCAAAACATAAAAAAAACTACTAAACTAACTAACATTGATTAAAACTAACTAAATGAAATTAACTACCAACACAAAGGATATAAAGCTGGGCTGCCTCCCAGTAGCGCTTGGTTTAATGTCCTCAGCCAGACTCCACCTTTCTTTGGATTGGATTATTCTTGCATGAAGCCATTTGATGATTTCCTTTTTCACCATTTCTTTCATTATTGGGTTCAGTCTTCTCTGGCCTTCAACGCTGTTTTTGGCATTTTCTTCCAAATTTATTTGAAACTCAGGTGTACCCTTGCTGCGCATGCAAATATAAACCTGTTGCTGAGCAAAGAGTGCACACAGTTTTCAGTACTAGCTAAATAGAAAAAGTTAACAAAAGAATTTAAATATTCAACACCATTATAAATCCCCGGCAACGGCGCCAAAAACTTGTTGTCCAAAAAGATGTGCAAGTATACACAGTCAAACAAGTAATAAAGAGTAAGTAAAGATCGTTCCCACGAGGATTTAAATGATTTGAATATAAGTTCTAGTTTTAACCTTTTTCTACTTAGCTTAATAAAGTAAAGAGTTGTTTTAAGCATATAAAGTAAATGGAGCACTAGAGTTTCAGAACAGTGATTATAAAGTGCATGAAAGTAATAAAAGCAATAAATGAGTGTTTTAGAACAGGGATAGAAATAGCTAGGATCTTAATCCTTTGTAATCTTAACTTCAGGGTATTCGATGCTTCAGGATGCTACAGCATTTAGCCCAGGAATGAAAGTTTGCTTTCCAGCAGTAAAACTGAGTTCATTAAACGCTTCTTATTCCTAAGTTCATATTAATTTCCCTCAGTTGTCAGATAAATACGTCCAGCTACTTAAAGACTTGAAGGCTATTCCTAGCTCATTCAACACAATCAATTTTCCAATTGATTGTTTAATCTTTATCCTCTAAACAAGTCCACTAATTAAGTTTTTCCAAACCCAACTAGCTAGTATTCCAAATTAGTTGATCAGTCTAAAATGAAATTAAGCTTTCAAACAGAGAAGAAGAAAATGAGTAACATCCATTTGCATAAATCACCCTTAAGTATCAATTACAAATTCATAGAATCCTATGCTAAGGAAAATTAGCTCATAAAGAGCTTAAAGACAAAACTAATTAATCAAATAGGAAATGAAGGCATAAAAGCATAAGCGTAATTACAGAGAAAACAAAGAAGAAAATGGAGGCTGCTGTACCAGCCCCCTTCAAAAAGGAGGCTGACTACCCTCTTTGTACTAATGTCCCCAAAATAGGGTTTCCTATCCTCTCTCTCCCATGCACTTTTGGGCTTTACAAAATTCAACAATTAATAAAATATTCTTTGGCCCATTCCCCTAGTACACACAGCTGCTGCCTTGCATTTTCTCTTTCCTCGTTTTGGGACAGCGCAGCAGGTTCTTTGTCCTGTAGTGAAGGTGTGTTGAGCTGACAATTCTTTTGTCTTGTAGTGATTCTCTTTCCAGACGCTGCAGCATTCCAGAGCAACTCCTGCAGTAATTTCACTTCTAAATTCTGCTCAAAACTCAAACAAACCTTCAGCAAAAACAAATCAGTTTTAATATCTTTTTCAGCATTTTAATAATTCAACACAAATATTTACTAATTGAGGCAAAACTTGAATTTCTTTTCCAAAATTGATTAAAACAAGAACAATGATAAAGCTAAAAGGATAGCAATAACTCATATTTCTATGAGTTATCACACCCCCAAACTTGAACCATTGCTTGTCCTCAAGTAATGACATTCAACAACATGAGCAAACTAAGAACAAACTCAGAACAGCATAAGCAAAGTCCATGGCAATCTTCGGATGCATTTTTTTTTAAAAGACAATCTCAGCACAAAAATACTCCATTCTCAATTACCTTCCAAAGTGTGTGTGTGTGATTTCCCTTTATTCTCAATTCAGTTTCATCAAAGAGACTCCAACCAAACCACCTCTCAACAGAGTCTTAGGTGCATTTTCTCATTATCCTTTGGATGCAAGGGTGAGGACTCACAAGATTATCTTCCTAAGAAAAGGGACTTAACACACTTTTGAATTTGTTACATCACTCTTTTCACTCAGCTTTAAGTTCTTGTTGGTGCTTCACTCAATCATCATTCATATACCACTCTATCATAGGCTTGACAGATTTCTAACAACCCAAAGCACAAACACAAATTGCACATAGCAAGAGGACTTTATTGGATGTAATGGGGCTGAGGTTCAGGTATGGAATTTTTGGGGTAGTAGCTAACTTAGGTGGAGTTCAAGATCTCTTGTCCAAATCACCCACCCCCAAACTTAGATATTTATGTATTTCTGCCCACATTTCTAATGACAAGGAGGGGTACTTTTTTTTTCAATTTTTTTTTTTTTAAAATCAGAATAGAGGAAGTAAAGGCAAGGCAAATTGAGTGTAACACACTCTGCAGTTTTTCTGCGGTTTACAGATTTCACATTGTTCTTTTGGTACCTTTCCTTTTTCTCCTTTTATTGCATATGTACCCCCCAAACTTATATTAATGGTTGTCCTCAACCATTTTGGTAAGGACCCACATTTCAAAAGATTTTACCAACATTCTCAAACTCCACCTAAAAGGGTATTACATTGTTCTTCTTCTTTTTTTGGAGATTGGCTTGTAATGTGGTTTAAAACAGAAAGAGGGGCCCAAGCTCAAAGGGGTTCACAAAGGTAATACTTGAAGGTTGGCCTTTTAAGTTTCAGTATCTAAATCAACAAAAGTGCCTCAAGCCAATTTGTGTGCAGCAGTGAAATGTGCAATCAATCATAGAAATAAGGCAAGTTCTGCAGAGAAAATACATGAATGGAATGCATGATGAAAGAATATGTTGAAGCCCAAAAGCTCACAGGATTAATAATGTAGAGTGCTGCAGCATTACATTCAGACTCACTCACCCCTAAACTTAGGTTGCAATCTAATTCAGACCTCACCTTCTCTTCCTTGGACAAGGGTCAGTGCAACCCAATTCCCCCAATTGATTGGTGAATTCGAATGAAGTCCTTTGTTTTAAGTTCATTTCAAGCTAGGGATGTTGTGTGGGGAAGGAATTAAATCAGGGCATCATAGTGTTTTGCATGCATTAAGGTACAATTAAACACATTTTCTTCATCAGATGCACATGGACAGCAAACACAGTTCATTCATTCAGATTTTTTTTTTTTTTTTTTTTTCAAAAGGGCCTCCCACTTTCCATTAATCATGAATCATTTGAAAAAGTGGGGGCAGACACACTTCACAAACACAGAATTAAAACACACAGCCCTAACTACTAACACCAAAACATAAAAAAAACTACTAAACTAACTAACATTGATTAAAACTAACTAAATGAAATTAACTACCAACACAAAGGATATAAAGCTGGGCTGCCTCCCAGTAGCGCTTGGTTTAATGTCCTCAGCCAGACTCCACCTTTCTTTGGATTGGATTATTCTTGCATGAAGCCATTTGATGATTTCCTTTTTCACCATTTCTTTCATTATTGGGTTCAGTCTTCTCTGGCCTTCAACGCTGTTTTTGGCATTTTCTTCCAAATTTATTTGAAACTCAGGTGTACCCTTGCTGCGCATGCAAATATAAACCTGTTGCTGAGCAAAGAGTGCACACAGTTTTCAGTACTAGCTAAATAGAAAAAGTTAACAAAAGAATTTAAATATTCAACACCATTATAAATCCCCGGCAACGGCGCCAAAAACTTGTTGTCCAAAAAGATGTGCAAGTATACACAGTCAAACAAGTAATAAAGAGTAAGTAAAGATCGTTCCCACGAGGATTTAAATGATTTGAATATAAGTTCTAGTTTTAACCTTTTTCTACTTAGCTTAATAAAGTAAAGAGTTGTTTTAAGCATATAAAGTAAATGGAGCACTAGAGTTTCAGAACAGTGATTATAAAGTGCATGAAAGTAATAAAAGCAATAAATGAGTGTTTTAGAACAGGGATAGAAATAGCTAGGATCTTAATCCTTTGTAATCTTAACTTCAGGGTATTCGATGCTTCAGGATGCTACAGCATTTAGCCCAGGAATGAAAGTTTGCTTTCCAGCAGTAAAACTGAGTTCATTAAACGCTTCTTATTCCTAAGTTCATATTAATTTCCCTCAGTTGTCAGATAAATACGTCCAGCTACTTAAAGACTTGAAGGCTATTCCTAGCTCATTCAACACAATCAATTTTCCAATTGATTGTTTAATCTTTATCCTCTAAACAAGTCCACTAATTAAGTTTTTCCAAACCCAACTAGCTAGTATTCCAAATTAGTTGATCAGTCTAAAATGAAATTAAGCTTTCAAACAGAGAAGAAGAAAATGAGTAACATCCATTTGCATAAATCACCCTTAAGTATCAATTACAAATTCATAGAATCCTATGCTAAGGAAAATTAGCTCATAAAGAGCTTAAAGACAAAACTAATTAATCAAATAGGAAATGAAGGCATAAAAGCATAAGCGTAATTACAGAGAAAACAAAGAAGAAAATGGAGGCTGCTGTACCAGCCCCCTTCAAAAAGGAGGCTGACTACCCTCTTTGTACTAATGTCCCCAAAATAGGGTTTCCTATCCTCTCTCTCCCATGCACTTTTGGGCTTTACAAAATTCAACAATTAATAAAATATTCTTTGGCCCATTCCCCTAGTACACACAGCTGCTGCCTTGCATTTTCTCTTTCCTCGTTTTGGGACAGCGCAGCAGGTTCTTTGTCCTGTAGTGAAGGTGTGTTGAGCTGACAATTCTTTTGTCTTGTAGTGATTCTCTTTCCAGACGCTGCAGCATTCCAGAGCAACTCCTGCAGTAATTTCACTTCTAAATTCTGCTCAAAACTCAAACAAACCTTCAGCAAAAACAAATCAGTTTTAATATCTTTTTCAGCATTTTAATAATTCAACACAAATATTTACTAATTGAGGCAAAACTTGAATTTCTTTTCCAAAATTGATTAAAACAAGAACAATGATAAAGCTAAAAGGATAGCAATAACTCATATTTCTATGAGTTATCATCCGCTAAGGGAGATCCATCCGATTCGGTCCCCAAACCGAACCTTATAGAAGTACAAGAACTTCGGTGCGGTGGCCTCCATTCCGACTTGCCTACACAAAATCTGGAAAGCTCTCATGAAGGCCCAGCTGTTGGGATGAAGCTGAGTAGGGGCAACGTTCATAACCCGTAGCACATCACATTCAAACTGGGTAAAGGGAAAAGAGATGCCAATTTGTTCGAATAAGGTTTTATACACATAGGTAAAGTGTGTTTCAACGGGAAAAGGTTTCAAAAAGACGTGTTAATTATCTGAACATGGGAGACAAAGGACAATTTGGGGAGTCGGGGACACTTTGCTCTTGACAGAACGAAGAGAACCGTAATTCCTGAAATTTGAAAAAAAAGCTCCAACCTCAGGCCTGACCCAAAAATACCTAGGGATGGTAATGTCTGGGATGGGTTCCTTGGGAACCCTTGAAGCACGCCTGCGGCGCGGTGGCACCACGGTGGCCTGAGGAGCAGTAGAGCTACTTTCTCCAGATGAGGAAGATGAGGCTTCATCTGGGTTACCATCATTACCCTTCGAAGAAGGAGGGGAAGGAGGAGGAGAACCCCCAATAGGGTTAATCTCAGATTCTACGATTTGAACCTCCGATGAAACACTCTGGGATACCTCAAATGAAGGCTCCATGGTACAGACAGCTTATAAATTGAAAGAAACAAACCGGAAGTGATGGAAGCAGGGGCGTACCTGGAGAAGAAATGAAATTGCAGAAGGATTCAGAGAAGAAAGGCTCAGAAACTTCAAGAGTAAAATGGGAGTATGAGGGCAAGCAAACACCTGCCTCCGGAGACTCTACAATTTATAAGAGGACAACGTTTAAAAAAGTAAAACGTTACTGTTGAAGCTAATAATGACACACACCGTGTGAGAGAAGGGAAACGTCTCTTCAAACCGGCGTAAGTTTGGCACACCTATCATGGAGTAGCACGTGGCAAAGACATCGGAATGCACGATGCCACTAAGGAAGGTTTTAAATGCGCAATCGCAGAGTAGACCTCGGAAGTTGGACCAAAAAGCCACGTGTCACAAGCAAAACTGGTCTTTAGAGTAGCACAACGTCTCTTTTCATCTCGGTTACTGAGAAACTGACGTCACAAGACAAGATTGACATGACCGTTCCTATCTCAGTTCGGCTCGGCTCCTTCGATAAAGCTTTCACGCTCTATGAAGCTTAAAGCTTGGGGGGCTTGTATATGAGCCGAGGTGGTGCATGAGCCGAGGTATAAAACTCGGCCAACAAACCCACCAACCTGAGATAGTTGCGAACTGATATGTGAATGACAAAAAGTAGCAATATGTTAAGCTCGGCCAACTGAGGCCACCGAGCTCATAAGTTGGCCGAGGTGCAGTATTGGTCACTAAAAGCATGGTGAAAAGGAAAACAAAAACCTAAGCCATGAACTCAGATATTTTTCAAAAGGCAAGCTCGGCTTCTGTCATGAAAACTTTTTCAATCTTTTGAGCTCGAAGCTTGGGGGGCTTGTGTACTGGCCGAGGTGGTAAGCTCGGCCTCCGAGCTCGAAAGCTTAACTACTTTAACAATACACTTATCTAAAACTCAGATAACAACCTTACTTTAGATAAGAGATAACTCTTATCAGTGAAAGGGATGGGAGTTAAGCCAAAAGAGATAAGTGATATGTGATAAGAGATAAACTAGATCCTAGAAAATAGGATCGGTCTACTCCTCTCCTCCTCTATAAAAGGAGGAAGAGTCTAAGAGAGAAGACACTTTAACTTTCACTAGAGCTTGGTGTTCTCTCTTAAGCGTATTAGAGGTCCCGGTTGTGATCAAGAGACTATCAATAAGTCCTTGCCCACCGGAGTACATCAGATACAAGATTAAGAGATTGATGCACCACATGATCAAGGGTTGAACACAGAACTACGTTTGGCTTTGATTCCCACCGGGATACGTAGGACCGGAACATAAACATTCTGTCAAGCCACGGTCTAAAACAACCCAAACGTTCACCCTTGGTCTGACGTTTACGGTGAGATTCCGGCAACTCGGATCTTGGCAGGAACAGGTGTAAAATATTTTTTTATAAATTGTCAACCAATATAATCACAGATCATGTTATAAATGATTTTTGTATTAAGATAAAGTTAATTTTTTTTTAATGATATGATAATTTATACAGATGGTACATAATAATTAAATCTTTATTATATTATGTTTTCACAATAAATGAGTATAATTGCATATCTTTAGGGATAAAAACCTCAAATCTTCTGAAGTCATCATGGAAAATGCATTAGATGTAATGATGCAATAAATTAAATATGATCTAACTTTTTTTTTTTTTATAAGCAATAAGATCCAACTTGTACTTATTAGTTTTGAGTATATCTTGTATTTCCTTAATAATATTTTTTTTGCTTTTTAAAAAAGTGTTTACTAGAAATTACCGAAATGTTCAAAATTGTAATGTAAAGTGCTAGATTCCGACTGGTATATAATCAACATCACATAATTTAAGGTGATCGATGTGAGACTTTCAACATAAAAGAAACTTTTAACTGAAGCTAAGATATGTATGTCTAGATCACGCATTCAGTGAGGGTGAAAAAGAATTGAGAATGAGATTCTTTATAATATAGTTTATAAAGTAATAAAACATTTCATGAATCAAACGCTATCTGAGAGAAAATATTATTGGGAGAGGGCAGCCTTAAAAAGGTGAGAAGAAATATGACAAGTTAAAAAAAGTTAAATAAATTCAATAATATAAAAATATGTGAACATTAATGATAATGGTTTAAATAATTTTTCAATCTCCATAATTTTCATCCATTTGAGTTTCGGTTCTTATGATTTTTCTTTTTAGATTTTGATTCTTATTTTTACAACTATTTGAGTTTTGATCCTTATCCGAGAGAAAATATTAGCCGAAGAGGGCAGCCTTAAAATAGTGAGAAGAAATATGTCAAGATAATAATAATAATAATAATAATAATAATATAAAAATATGTGAACATTAATGATAATGGTTTAAATAATTTTTCAATTTTCATCCATTTGAGTTCCAGTTCTTATAATTTTTATTTTTTTAATTTTGATTATTATACTTACAACTATTTGAGTTTTGATCCTTATAGTTAGTGTATTAATAATTATACATGGACTGTGTAAAAAAATAAAAATAAATAGGGCGTACAATTATAATCCTAAATTAAACTCTCTAGATTTGACATTGGTGGCAGCGGTCGCGAGAACGGTTGGGCTTGATGTCTTACTTGTGTTGTATCGCATATGCGTGGAATTGAGAATTTTTAGGGTGAGGGTTAAGAATATTGAGTGAAGTCTAAGGTAGATATATTTTTTTGGGTCTTTGGCTGGGTATACGGTCAAAGCTGTGAGCTATGAGATTAACCATTGGACGTGTGTTGTGGTTAGGAAAACCCTCCCTAAAATGACAACTTCAAGATTAAAACTTCTGACCTTGCAGTTAAAGACATTTCAGGTCAAAAATCAGTCCAATGAAATGTAGAAGAATAATTTTAAAAAGAATAATAATTGGTGCCCTTGGCTAATTAAGGATGCAAAAAGGAGAGATTGTATAGAAATATAATGTATTTAATATATTGAAAAATGTTATATTTTATTTTTCAATACAAAATTTCCTTTTGATTTATTTTTGGCTAAACAAAATTTCCTTTTGTTGATTCCTTAATAGGTTAGCATAACCCAATCATTAATTCTAAATTCTCCTTAATATTCTTTTATTAATTCTTCTACTTATTGTATAAAGAAGTATTGGATGCTTTGTATATTTTCAAAATATTAATATATTTATTTTTTGTTTTACTATTTTTTTATACAGTAATTCAAAAATTATTAGAAGAATTCTGTAGTAATATATAACAAAACCTAAAGTAGACTATCCCTTTTGTTTGGTTTGGTTGATGAAATTTAGGGTGAGGGGATGATTATACAGTCTAAGACAGGACAAATTTTCAGACTCTATAGGCTTGTTTGGTGGTCAGGATAAGAGAGACAAGATAGGATAAACTATCATATCCTGTCAAAAACTGTTGTTTGGTGAGCCAGCATGATATGATAAACCAATCCTGTCACCTATCATATCCTGTTCATCTAGTTAAAATTCTATCCTGAGGAGAGAGTTGGGTTAGAACTCAATATGATAGGATAATGGGATTTACAGTATAATAAAATATAAAAATATTCTATATATAACAATTAAAGTATAATAAAACATAACATGATTACAAAAAAGATATAATAAAATATAAAATATTTAAAATGATAAAAAATATTAATAATTAATTTTAAAAATTGTTTTTTTTTTGTCACAAGGCTAATTTTGTTATTTTTTATAATTTTAAAAAATGAAAAATATAAAAATTATTCTAACAATTTAACCATATGTAAAGTAAAAACTAAAAAGAATATTTAAAATTATAAAAAAAATTAATTTAAGTTAATCAATATTTTTTGGTGCTCAAGTTAAACAATATTTTAAAAATTTTAAAAATTATATGTAATTTTATCACAATGATAAGTATTTTATATATTTTAAAAAAAAAAAGTAAAATCTAATAAAATAATTTTTTTTTATCTACTTCGAGGAGTATCCCACCGCCAACCTGAGATGGAGACTAATCTCCCGCGGGAGTTTGTTCGACACCTCGATGGGTGGCATCCCTCCCAGCTGAGATTTTTTCCATACCCAAGGCTCGAACCCGAGACCTTGGTTAAGGAGCGAGAGGCCTTTAACCACTCACGCCAACCTCAGTTGGTAAATCCAATAAAATATGAAAACATTTTATAAAAACGAAAATTTTAAAAATTCATACTAAAATTAAATTTTATCCAGTTGGTTATCTGTTAGATATTAAACGTCAGATATGATAACAGCTTATCCTGCTCATATCCTATCTTACTACTATTCTGTTCTTTTATCCTATCCGTCTCTATCCTATCCTGACCACCAAACGAACCCTATAAGTATTTATAAAGATATTTATATTTACCTAAAAAAAAAAAAAATTAATGAGAACAAATCTAAAATCTGTCAAATATAAAAGATCCTATCATCCAGCAATATCAATCTCTTATGTTACCGTTAACGATACCATTGACGATAAATTCATTCCACCATTTGAAATGTGCCACCTATTAACATTCACCGAACTGACAGCCTAACAAACCGATTCCAATGTACTTCACAAGTTCACATAAGTTACTTCGTTTTTCTTTTCTCAACTCAATATTAAATAACTCCCTTCAATTTAAATTTAATCCTTTTTTAACTTTAGATGAGGCTGAAAATGATTTTTGACTCAAGGAGGCTGAAAATGATAATAGATATTTGGTTTTTTTTTCTCCAGCTAATATATTTTATTATTATTTACAAATGTTTTTTATTTTATATTTTTGGGGGAAAAAATGTACAAATAATATTTTTATTTAATAAAAAATTATACGTGATCTATGTCAACATCTTTGCATTTTGTTTGTGTGTCAATAGATAGTTGATGTCATCACAAGTCACTCAAAATAGATCTTTTCTATTATTGTTTACAAGCATCACAACTCTTGCAAAGTGCTGTGTGTCCATAACTTTTTTAGGGTTTGCTGATAAAAATAAATAAATTTAACTTTTAGAATTTATTGAGAAAATGTTAAACTATATAAAGTAGTGTGTAAAATAAACAATAACTTTCGTCAAAGTTAATTAAGAAATTAATTTTCAATTTCAGTAATGTTAAATGTGATTACGTGATGAAATGAAACTCAAATGGAGAAATAAGTCGGTAGAATGCCAAATTTGATGAAAATTACATGTTAGCACAAGACACATTTTAAAGTGCACTCTTAATAGGGGTGAGTGTGGGACTGGTTGGGACGAGTTTTGCTTGTCTCTTACTCGGACTTAAACATTGATAATGTCAATTCTTTAAACTCGAACTCGTCCCTAGACCCGAAGGAACCCGATCAGATACGGGTTGATTAAGATCGGGTCCAAATAGGATGGGACTAGGTTGACTCGAAGTTAAATGGATTCTTCGTAAACTAAATTTCTGTGAGTGACAAAAAAAATGTTATTTAAAGCCAAAATATCGGCAAAAGATGCTACCTAAAAACCACCAATTGATCTCCTGTCACCAAATAGATCCAAAACTGGATGTTACGAAATATCAACAAATAGATCCTTTTGCTGGATGCTTCCTTAATGTTCTTGTTACCAAAGTCACATTGTTAAAAACAATATTCTTTTATCAAATAAGATTCTACCAATGTTACGAAAGGCACATAGGCCACGTTTAGATAAACAGCTTAATTAAGAGCTTATCGCATGAGAGCTTATTACATGAGAGCTTATGCCACAAGCGCTTAATTCAATAAGCTATGTGCGTTTGGATGCACACTTTGAAAAGCACTTATACAAAATTAAAGCGTTTGGATAAATCGTTACATAAGTGCTTATGAACATTTAAAAAACTAAAAAAAAATGAGTTTTATTAAAAATACAATAAAAAATTTAAATTTTAAAAAGAAATCTTGGGTTTTTTTTTAAGGTTAATCTAAAAACTAATAAAAGCAAAATTTTAAAGGTTAATTTAGAAAACTAATAACATACATTAGTTATGAGAAGGGGAAAGGGAGAAGGGACAGGGAGAAGGGGAAAGGGAGAAGGAGGGCAGCGGACGGCGAGACTCGCAAGGCGGCGGGAGGCGGCCGAAGCTAGGTTCCTCACTCTAGCTCTGCGCTGTTACAAAGAAGAAGGGGTAGGAACGTTGGACTCTTCAGTCTTCTCTGATAGAAAGAATAGAAGAAAATTAAAACAAAACAAAAAAAAACAAAGAAAAAATAGAGAAAGTGCGCAGACAGGGGTCGAAGAGTGATAAACACGGAGCACACCTTCGCATGAGAGCTTTTAAAAAATACCATAAGCTTCTCCTAGTAACTTATGAAAATAAGCTCAAAACTCCTTATGGGATGACATAAGATTTTTTTATAAGCTCAGCCAAACACACCGCATAAGAGTTTATGTCATAAGATAAGTCAAAATGAGCTTAAATAAGCTCTTCCAAACGCCACCATAATATTTTTATTATATGAGACAGGTTGGGTAACCCGAAGGTCAACTCGGACCTCACCCGACACCGAGTCACTAAATGGGACGCGGGTTCGTCCTTTCTCTTTTGCAAGTTAGGGTCAAATCTGACCCTAGCGCTATGTGTTGGGACGAGTTTTAGGATCGGACCGGGTTTTGCTTTATAGAAGTCAATTCCTTAAAAATATCATTAACAACTCATTAAGGCACTCCATTATCAATGTTGAATCAATGCTTCTGAGATCCCAAAACATGGGTCCATTTGTTTTAAATTTTAATAGAATTGATTTTGAAGGAATTGATTTTAAAAAATTTAGTTTAATAAATTTATTTGTATTTGTTAATGATATTTTAAAAGTATGTTTAGAAGAATTGATTTTGATTGAATAATAAAGCAAAATCATTTTTGAGGTATAAATATAAAGAATATTGTGAGTCTCATACCTAGAATCAATTCTACTCAACGAAAAATATAGAAATTCTTACTTCTCGTAGAATCAATTCTTGTCAACCCAGAATTGATTTTATTCAACTCTAAGTTTAAAACAAACACCTTCAGAAACCCAAAATCATTTTTTACTGAAAGCAAACGTGATTTTGGACCCTCAAAAATCTAAATCAAACCGACACACGATATAATTTTAGGTTTTTCCATTGAGTATAATTGATTCTAGTTATGGGACCAACAACATTATTTGCATTTACACCAAAATTATTTTACCATATCCTTAAAACAAAATTAATTCTTCTAAATTCAATTTTAAAATATTATTATCAAAGACAATTCAATTTTTTTTTACCCTTTACTTTTTTTAAATCAATTATTTGAAAATCAATTTTATAAAAATCTAAAATAGACTGACCCAAGTCATTTTTTTTGAACCACCGTAATTAGGACATTTGACTTCCCCGAGTATCCCCACAAGCTTTGGTCATTTTAACTGGTTATGAGATTAATCCTCGGTCGTTTGCTTAAAACATGAAATTAACTCATGATTCTTGCAACCTTCCAACTAGAGTGTCTACCATTAGGATTCGAACTTGACTTTCTCTTCCTTATGGAGTCGATATGCTTACTACTCACCAACCCTTGGTTGGTTGACCCAAATCATTTGGTCAGTTAATATCTCAATACATTTTAATTAATTAATAATAAAAGTACTTTTACTTTCCTGTTTTACACCCAAACTTGTCTTAGAGAAACTTTATTATGCTCGAGACAATGAAAGTCACTCTTATTAAAATAACTTGGTTGTCACAACAAGGAATAAAAGAAAATCAGTGAAAAGTGAGAGACTCAACCACAAGATTTTTTCAATAAAAACAACTTTCCCTGCCCCGAAGTGGAAGGAACTCAAACAAAACCAACAAATATAAGTGGTAAATACTACTCTCTCCGGTCCATAATGTAAGCAAAAATTTCTAAATTTTTTGGTCCAAAATATAAGCAAATTTCAACTACTTTCTTCTCATTTAATGAAGTTATTCTCAAAATACCCTTCATCTAATACAAATTTTGTTTTCCAATGACTCCTTTTATTCTTAATAACATAAGCTTAATAAATAAGAGGAAGGGTAATCTAGGTAACAAACTTAATTTTTTATTCTCAATGACTCTTTTAAATGAGATCAACTAACTATCTTAATATATGTGTCCCATTTAATTTTTGCTTACAATAGAGACCGGAGGGAGTATCCCACACCCAATTAAACAAGCACCCCTGCCCCACACCAACCCTACCCTACCCCATAACTCTTAAAATATCCATTAGCTACATTTTGGTACAAGATTCATGAAAACATTCCCGAAAACATATGCTTGAGAATAAAATTAAGTTTTTTATATTTGATACAATTTTTAAAAATTTATTCTCAAATATAGAAGATTCTTGAGAATAAAATTATTGAATAATAATTATAAATTTGGGAAAACTCTAATCTCATATATAAAAATGAGAAAACTGTATTCCCGAGAATCATATTCACCGAAATGTATTCCAGATGCCAAACGCAATGTTAACGTGAAGAAAGCATTTCTCATTTAATTTAATTAACTTATAAACATATGATATAATCATAAATTATAATTATAATAAATTATAAATACTCACCCTCTTTTTTCATCCCTCAACCCTCATGATCCACTCACTAGGAAACTTCGTGGAAGCTCACTCGAAGGTAGAGATGAACCTCCATTTAACCCCTCAACCATCCTCATTCTTTCTCCTCAAACCCTTCCCTCTCCTTCTCCTTCTCACGCTTTCTCTCTCCCCACACCCTTTCCGTTTTCTAAATCACCAATGAAGCTCGCCAACATCAACCCCAAAAACCTCAAACTCAGCCCCAAACGCTTCTTCCGCTCCAAGAAGGACCGCTCCGCCGTTTCAAGATCCGACCCACCATCATTCGGGTCAGGATCCACTTCCTCCTTGTCATCAGAGGGCTCTACCCACAAGAAGGCAACCGGCCCAGCCGGTTCCCAGACTCCGACCAGCGTCCTCCCGGACGTTTCCGGCGACTGGCCCGACGTCTCCGGCGACCTCCACCTCGACCTGGCGCAGGCGTTCCGCCTCCTCGACCGCGACAACGACGGCGTCGTCTCGCTGCAGGAGCTGGAGGCCCTGCTGACGCGCCTCTCCGCCGCGCCGGCGTCGGAGGTGGCGTCGATGCTGAGCGAGGTGGAGTGCGACGGTCGAGGTTGCATCAGCGTGGAGGCGCTGATGAATCGAGTCGTTTCGGTTTCCGGGTCGGGTTCTGACCCGGATGAGTTGATGGAGGCTTTTGCGGTTTTCGACACGGATCGCGACGGGAGGATCTCGGCGGAGGAGCTGCTTAGGGTTTTTCAGGCGATCGGAGATGAGCGGTGCACGTTAGAGGAGTGCCGGCGCATGATAGAGAGTGTTGATAGGAACGGGGATGGGTTCGTGTGCTTCGAGGACTTCTCGCGTATGATGGAGTTGCAGCAGCGATGATTGTGATTGTGATTGTTATGAAAAAAAGATGCTTTGTGATGATCATGATCATATGAGATATGAGATATATAAATATATAAACGCAACTTCTTTCATTTTAATAAATTTTTTATTTAATTTCTGTCTGATATTTTATGTTTTCTTTTTTTTGGGGTTTTGATTTGCGTGTATAATGTTCAAAGCCAGAGTGAGACATAGATCTACTGAGAAAAAGCGATTAAAGATGAAGTTGAATGGTCCATCAATTGGACGGTTGTGATTGCTTGAATTCGTAAGTTGGAAGAATGGAGCATGGCAATTCCGTAAGGTCATGTTAAGAAACCAATAAAAGTAAGGCCTGTTTGATTTGTATCAGTTTTCATTTTTAAAATTTATATTGATTTTAAACCTCTACCAAAAAGATGAAAGACTCCTATAATAAATAATTTTATTACTTCCTCTGGTTTTATATATAAGAGGCAAAATCCTAAAACACACAGATCAAGGAAATGTATTGAAATAAGCGATTTGTAATTAATATTCATATAAATTACAAATTTAACCTTTCAATAATTAATGAACAAACCTACTTGTATTGAAAGTTGCATTGTCTCTTAAATATAAACCCTATTATAAATAAGGGTAAAATTGGAAATGAACATTTTATATTTGTTAAAATACATGCATGTCTCTTATATTTTGGACAAAAAAAAAGTAGTCATTTGCCTCTTATAATAAGGATCGGAGGGAGTATAATAGAGGATGTGAGGCTAGTTAGGAAGAATTAGTTTTAGGAAATAATGAAAATAACTATTTAATATTTTTAAAAAATTTTAGAAATACTAGATGTGTTTTCAAAATTTGAAAAAGATATTGATGTGGCAAATACTAAAATTAGTACAAATTTTAAAAAATGAAAACAGGAAATGAAAATATAAACCAAAATAGACTTTAAGTTTTTATTGAAAAACTAACTATTTTATTTTTTAAATATTAAATATACAAATTCCCAATAAAAATTTTATTTTCTTAATTCTTTAAAGAATATCTTCAAGGACATTCATTATCATTCTTCATTTCATAAATATGCGTGGAAAAATCCATCTACGTGGCCTAGGTTTTAAGCTCACTCGGTTGCTTCAAATCATGTTCCTGTTTTGCAATTTCGTAATATATCATGATTCTTTGTTTGGAACATCGGTAATGATATTTATACACATGGGTTTGACACCCAGGTAGATACCTTAATTAATTATGTGTAAATTTTTTGTTAATTCAATTCATTATATGTTAATAGGTTATATGAAGCTTATTTTCTATAACCATATAAATATTTGGTTAATCACATGCAAATATATTCTTAATTCAGTTCTATATATGATTAATGAGTCATCATAAATTAACCAAATATTTATACGTGATTAACTATATAATGAACCGAATTAATCAAATATTTATACCAATTAACCAAAGTATCAACTTTGAATGTGCAAATATCATTTCTCTTGGAACATGCTTGGCAATTTCGCACCCATTTGCGGTTCCGTCTTACAAGTTGAATAAGTTATTTTTTATTTGGGTTTTTTTTATCATGTGTAATTTTGCACATGTTAAAAAACTCAAAAACAATAAATATTTTTTTGAAAAATTAAGCATTTCAATTTTAAAAGTATAAAATACAAAAATTCTTATATAAATTTACTCTTTTAAGATATTTAACATGTACAAAATTACACAGGTTAGAAAAATCCTTTTTATTTAAATATTATTTGGGCTAATTTTAATATTAAGTTATGGCTTATAGGTGTTGTCGATTTAATGTTGGTTTTATTTTTAAAACGAAGATTTAGTTAAAATAAGAACTTTATCATCGTTATTCTTAATTGAAGTTTACAATTAAAAATTAAAATTGAGAACTATTTCACAATATATTTCTACTAATATATATTAGACAACAGAGGTTTGGTGTCCAGGTTGTTCCTAGGGAGGCGAATAAACGCGTCGATCTGCCTGCAAGCTCTGGTCACCGTGCAAACTTTGCCACCGTTGTGCTGGATTTCCCCTTCCCCCGCCTGGAGCTACTCTTAAGTGATGATAGGAGAGGAAGTGGTATATCTGATGTAATTTCCCTATAATTTCCTTTTCTCCTTTGTTATAAAAAAATATAATAAAATAAACTATGAGAGAGAAAAAATAAATAAACAAATGTTGGAAAATATATACATATGGAGTTGAACATCAATTTTATGTCCAAATATCATAACCCAAAATATATTTATGTAAAACCACTATCATATAATTAGGTTACAATGTAAAATGAATAATGGTGGGTAGTCCATCACAGTGGGATGTAGATTGTCTACCTAGCTTGAAAGGCACCCTGTATCTTCCTTCTTTTGGTTCGTCAAATCAATCCGATGATCCAGAAGGCATCATGTGTCTTTTCTTTTTTCTGTAAAAAAAATAATGAAATCCAGATACGAAAATGCAGGCCTCGGTTGCTCCTGTTTCGTCGTTTTTCTCCATCCTGTCACACCATGTCGTCGTTGTCCACTAGTCCATCATTGCATATGCTCTGCTTTGACTCTCTCTGGTCCGTTGTCGTAGCTTTGTTGTTGCTGCTCGATGCTCCGTTCACCATAGAGATATTATGGTAAGGCTCTAGCTGTGGTGGAACTATGTGTACATGCTTCCTTTATTTACATAGAAATAGTATGGCTTTGTGCTTAAGTTTTGTATATTTTTCCATTTTGCCTAGAGATGATGATTTCAGTTTTCAAAGCAACTATATAAACGCAACTTCTTTCATTTTAATAAATTTGTTATTTAATTTCTATCTGATATTTTATGTTTTCTTTTTTTTGGGGTTTTGATTTGCGTGTATAATGTTCAAAGCCAGAGTGAGACATAGATCTACTAAGAAAAAGCGATTAAAGATGAAGTTGAATGGTCCATCAATTGGACGGTTGTGATTGCTTGAATTCGTAAGTTGGAAGAATGGAGCATGGCAATTCCGTAAGGTCATGTTAAGAAACCAATAAAAGTAAGGCCTGTTTGATTTGTATCAGTTTTCATTTTTAAAATTTATATTGATTTTAAACCTCTAAGATGAAAGACTCCTATAATAAATAATTTTATTACTTCCTCTGGTTCTATATATAAGAGGCAAAACCCTAAAACACACAGATCAAGGAAATGTATTGAAATAAGCTATTTGTAATTAATATTCATATAAATTTACAAATTTAACCCTTCAATAATTAATGAACAAACCTATTTGTATTGAAAGTTGCATTGTCTCTTAAATATAAATCCTATTATAAATAAGGGTAAAATTGGAAATGAACATTTTATATTTGTCAAAATACATGCATGTCTCTTATATTTTGGACAAAAAAAAAGTAGTCATTTGCCTCTTATAATAAGGACCGGAGGGAGTATAATAGAGGATGTGAGGCTAGTTAGGAAGAATTAGTTTTAGGAAATAATGAAAATAACTATTTAATATTTTTAAAAATTTTAGAAATACTAAATGTGTTTTCAAAATTTGAAAAAGATATTGATGTGGCAAATACTAAAATTAGTACAAATTTTAAAAAATGAAAACAGGAAATGAAAATATAAACCAAAATAGACTTTAAGTTTTTATTGAAAAACTAACTATTTCATTTTTTAAATATTAAATACACAAATTCTCTATAAAAATTTTATTTTCTTAATTCTTTAAAGAATATCTTCAGGACATTCATCTCTCCTCTGTGAGCAGGCTGCTAGGGTTCTCTCCTCTGTGAGAAGGCTAGTGTTTTTTCTTTGTTGTTCCATTGTGGTTACTATCATTAGGAGTGATGGAGATAGGGTTGGAGGGCTTGAGGATCGTTGAAGAGGAGGGTGCAGGGATCGAATACGACGTGGGGAACACTCAGGGGGCTGGTATAAACTATCACCTATGCCTTGTGGGTCGTTTTCTCACAGACAAGTCTATACGAGTCCACATCATGAAGAAACGTTTGTCGGAGGTATGGAGGCCAGTCCGGGGTGTTGCGATAACAGAGGCAGAACCTGGGATTTTCTTGTTCCAGTTTAACCATAAGATAGATATGGAGAGAATCTATGATGGAGGGCCCTGGTCTTTTGACAACTACTTATTGGTCTTGGGGAAGGTTGCTGCGGGGGACATTCTTGCTGAAATTCCACTGAATGAGGTGTCCTTCTGGGTGCAAATTCATAATCTTCCAGTGGGGTTTATGACTCCTGTAATAGGAAAGCATCTTGGGGACTTTATAGGAAAGTTCCAGGAGTATGACAGAAACAACTCGACTGGAATGTGGAGGACCTATATGCGACTAAGAGTGAAGGTGGATGTGAGGAATCCACTGAAGAAGGAGCAGAAGGTGAGGAAGCCAGGTGGGGAATGGAAGGTGGTGAAGTTCAAGTATGAAAAGCTAGGTATATTTTGCTTCTTTTGTGGCTGTGTTGGGCATACGGAAAAGTTCTGTGATGCTCTTTTCTCTGTGAAGCACGATGATGGGAGGAGGGAATGGAGTGCAGAGCTGCGGGCTGATATCCGAAGGGGAGGCGGCGGTGGCGGTTCTCGCTGGTTGAATGAGTCCACGGTGGGGCAGCGAGAAGATAGGGATATGGGTGGAGAAGATTATGGGGATGGAGGCGTGAATGACGTAACAGCTGGAGAGGATCATGGGATCCCTGATCATGCGCATGATTATGATCTTTCCGTTGCAACAAATAATGTTGTGCATGGGAGAGTTGTGGCACGTGATAGGCGAGTTGCTGATGGGGCCACTATTAATGGTCCAAGCCCAAGTCAATTCTTAGCTATGCAAGGGTGTATTGATGAGGATAGCCCAGCAGAGAAAAAAAGGCGTCGTGAGTTGATGGGAGCTACTGGTCAGTCAAGCAATCAACATGATATTGATGTTCATGCACAAGGAAGTCAGCATTTTTTATTGGCAGGGTCTGGTTCCCAGGCCTGCCAGAAACAATGAGTATCCTCAGTTGGAACTGCCGAGGCCTGGGTAACCTGAGTGCAGTTCTTAATCTTAGAGACCTAGTCCGGACAAATAATCCGGATATTATTTTCCTTTTTGAAACGTTAGTTCAAGCTAGTAAGATTGAGGAGATTCGAGTAAAGATTGGTTTTGATTGTGCTTTTGCTGTTGATAGAATTGGTAGGGGTGGTGGAGTTGCTGTTTTATGGAAAGAGTCTACTCAGTGCAGTGTTATCAACTTTTCACAAAATTTTATTAATTTGAAAGTGGTAGATCCAGTGAGGGGCTCTTGGAGATTGACTGGTTTTTATGGGTATCCTGAAAGGACTAGGAGAAGGGAGTCGTGGCAGATGCTTCGTGATTTGGCTGATATGTCTAACCTCCCCTGGTGCATTATTGGCGATTTTAATGATATTATTTCTGCTGAGGATAAATGTGGTAGAGTTGCTCACCCGAATTGGCTTTTAAATGGGTTCCGGGGTGCTGTGGAGGACTGTAATTTGGTGGATATTGTTCTTGAGGGTTATCCGTTCACATGGGCTAAAAGGAAAGGCAAGGAGGATGCTGTGGAAGAAAGGCTTGATAGGGCAATGGTGTCAGAACCCTGGCTGGACTTGTTCCCTTATGCTCGCCTCCTTAACCTCATGGCGGGTATGTCAGATCATAATCCAATTTTTTTAGTGACTGAAGAACATCATCGAGTTTTTTTCCCGAAAAAGTTTAAGTTTGAGAACGCTTGGTTACAAGAAGATGAGTTGCAGGAAGTTGTTGCTTCTAGTTGGTCGTGCGCGAGTAATGTTCCAATCCTGGACAAGTTGAACATTGTTGCTAATAATCTCTTTGTGTGGGGGAAGAACCTGAGGTCAAAATATAAAGATGAGATCCACAAGTGCAAGGGGGAGATGGAGAGGTTTAGAGAGCTTGGGGATGCTACCTCAGTGACTCATTTTGACACTCTTAAACAACGCTTATCCTCTCTTTTGGTGCAAGAGGAATTGTTCTGGAAGCAAAGATCGAAAGTGGTGTGGTTGAGAGAAGGGGACCAGAATACAAAGTTCTTCCACTCAGTTGCCACAGCTAGGAAAAAACGAAATACAATCCAGAAGTTGAAGAATATCGATGGTGTAGAGGTAGACTCGCATGAGGGTATGTGTGAGATTTCCAAGAATTATTTTGAGCAACTCTTCACAGGTAACCGGGGCCAATATGCCGTAGTAACTGACTTGACTTCTTCCAGAATTAATGAGGTTGACAACTCTATTTTACTTTCGCCTTTTGTCATTGAGGAGTTCCGTCTGGCCCTTTTTAGCATGCACTCGGATAAGGCCCCGGGGCCGGATGGGCTCAATCCAGCCTTTTACAAACGCTTCTGGGACATGTGTGGTGAAGATATTTTCCAGGCCAGCTGTCATTGGCTTAGTGAAGGTGCTCTACCGGCAGGTATTAATGATACTAATATTGTTCTTATTCCCAAGTGTGATAATCCAACCTCTATGGGTGATTGGAGACCTATCTCTCTATGTAATGTGATATACAAAATTCTTTCTAAGGTGCTAGCCAATCGCCTGAAGTTGGTCTTGCATAAATGTATTTCTGTTGAACAATCTGCTTTTATTTCCGATAGATCTATTCTTGACAATGTATTGGTGGCAAATGAATTAATTCATTATCTGAAATGCAAGACTAGAGGTAGAAGAGGGGAGATGGCTTTGAAAATTGACATTAGCAAGGCTTATGATAGAGTGGATTGGGGTTATTTACAGGCAATGTTAGCCAAGCTTGGGTTTGACTCTCGTTGGGTTAATTGGATCATGATGTGTATTAATTCTGTTTCTTATTCTGTTAGTATTAATCATGATTCAGTTGGCCCTATTTTTCCAGGAAGAGGCCTACGTCAAGGAGACCCGTTATCTCCTTACCTTTTTATCATTTGTGCAGAAGGTTTGTCAGCGCTTATTAAGAAGGAAGAAAGTAAAGGAGATCTGCATGGGATTAAAGTTTGTAGGAATGCCCCTATTGTATCTCATCTTCTCTTTGCGGATGATAGTCTTCTCTTTTTCCGTGCTAATGAAAGGGAAGTTGTGACTATGAAGAAGATTCTCAAAGACTATGAGCTTGCTTCGGGCCAAGCTATTAATATGCAGAAGTCTGAGGTTTTTTCCAGTAATAATGTTGATCATGAGCTCAAGGAAAACATTATGTCCCAGCTGGATGTGCATACATCGCTTGGTTCTAGTAAATATTTGGGCCTCCCTTCGATAGTTGGAAGAAACAGAAAACTCACCTTTAACTATTTGAAGGATAGGGTGTGGCAAAAGATCAATTCTTGGTCTGGTAGAGCTCTTTCTAAAGGTGGGCGTGAGGTCCTTATTAAGGCAGCCCTTCAAGCTATCCCGGCTTATTGCATGAGTATTTATTTGATTCCGCCCTCTCTTAGCGATGAAATAGAGAAAATGATGAATTCTTTTTGGTGGGGAAAAAGTAGTAATGGTGGTAAAGGTATTAATTGGCTCTCTTGGGATAAAATGGTGATTAGCAAAGATCACGGAGGTATGGGCTTTCGGAGTCTTCATGCCTTTAATCTGGCCATGCTAGGGAAACAAGGTTGGAAATTTATTTCTGACCCAGATGCTATAGTGTCTCGCATCTTCAAAGCTAAATACTTTCCCAATGGGGATTTTTTGGAGTCTTCACTTGGTCATAATCCAAGTTACTCTTGGCGTAGCATCTGGAGTTCCCGGGTTCTGGTTAAAGAAGGTCTGAGTTGGAGTATCGGAGATGGCTCTAGTATCCGTGTTTTTTCTGATCCTTGGATGAGAGATAAGGATAGTTTGAAAATTATGGGTCCTGCCCAAGGTCACTTGCAGCATGCTACGGTCAAGGATTTATTATTGCCAGGCGTTAAAAGGTGGAACTTAAGTATGTTGCATCAGAATTTCCTCCCCCATGTTGTTGAGTCCATTCAGCGAGTTCCCTTATTTGCGTCCACAGTGATCGATTCTAAAGTCTGGGCACCTAGCGAGGATGGGAACTATACCGTGAAGACTGCATATAATACTTGCCTCTCACAACTTGTTGACTCATCAATTTATCACAAAGATGGAAACTGGAGAATGATTTGGGACCAAAAAATTCCTCATAAGGTAAAAGTTTTTATTTGGCAGCTTTGTAGGGAGTGTATCCCTGTTCGAACCCGCCTCTTGGAAAAAGGTGTTTCTTGCCCATCAACATGCCTTCACTGTGACACAAATTGGGAGTCTTTGTGGCACCTTTTTCTGGGATGCGCAAGCAGTAGAACTTGCTGGGTCCAAGCTCATCTTTGGAGCCGAATGGAGAATGTTTTTGACACAACGGATTCTGTCCCAGAGTTCTTCTTCACTCTTGGCAAGCAGCTCAACTGGGAGATGAGGGAAAATTTTTCGATGTTGTTGTGGAGCATTTGGAGGAGGAGAAACCTCAAATTGTGGGAGGATAAATCTGAGGAAGTAGCACAGGTTTTATTTAGAGCTTCTTGTGTTATGGATGAATGGAAGTTAGCAAACAAATCCCATGATGTTCTCCTACCTTCACAGCAATCTAGGATGGATTGGGTGAGCCCCCCTCATGGTTGGTTAAAGTGCAACATAGATGCAGCTTTCTTTAAAGACCAAAACCTGACTTCTTTTGGTTGTTGCTTGAGAGATGAGGATGGAGCCTTTGTGCTAGCTAAAACAGGTTGGTCATCTCCAGTTCTTAGGGTTAAGGAGGGTGAAGCTGCTGCTCTGCTAGCGGCTATGGAATGGGTGGTTGATCTTGGGTTGGATAAGGTCATCTTTGAGGTTGATAGTAAAATTGTTGCAGATGCGATGAAGTCTACAATTCACTGTGGTGCAGAGTTTGGCGATCTTATAGTGCACTGTAAAGGGCTATTGAACTCTCATTTAAATCTCACTGTTGAGTTTGTTCGGAGACAAGGCAATGTGGTTGCTCATAGTTTAGCTAGGGCAGCTATTAGATATCCTAGTCTTTTTGTTTTTGATGATATTCCAAATTGTATTGTTGCTTCTATTGCTAGTGAAATGAAATAAGCCTATTTCAGTCAAAAAAAAAAATCTTCAGGACATTCATTATCATTCTTCATTTCATAAATATGCGCGGAAAAATCCATCTACGTGGCTTAGGTTTTAAGCTCACTCGGTTGCTTCAAATCATGTTCCTGTTTTGCAATTTCGTAATATATCATGATTCTTTGTTTGGAACATCGGTAATGATATTTATACACATGGGTTTGACACCCAGGTAGACACCTTAATTAATTATGTGTAAATTTTTGGTTAATTCAATTCATTATATGTTAATAGGTTATATGAAGCTTATTTTCTATAACCATATAAATATTTGGTTAATCACATGCAAATATATTCTTAATTCAGTTCTATATATGATTAATGAGTCATCATGAATTAACCAAATATTTATACGTGATTAACTATATAATGAACCGAATTAATCAAATATTTATACCAATTAACCAAAGTATCAACTTTGAATGTGCAAATATCATTTCTCTTGGAACATGCTTGGCAATTTCGCACCCATTTGCGGTTCTGTCTTACAAGTTGAATAAGTTATTTTTTATTTGGGTTTTTTTTATCATGTGTAATTTTGCACATGTTAAAAAACTCAAAAACAATAAATATTTTTTGGAAAATTAAGCATTTCAATTTTAAAAGTATAAAATACAAAAATTCTTATATAAATTTACTCTTTTAAGATATTTAACATGTACAAAATTACACAGGTTAAAAAAATCCTTTTTATTTAAATATTATTTGGGCTAATTTTAATATTAAGTTATGGCTTATAGGTGTTGTCGATTTAATGTTGGTTTTATTTTTAAAACGAAGATTTAGTTAAAATAAGAACTTTATCATCGTTATTCTTAATTGAAGTTTACAATTAAAAATTAAAATTGAGAACTATTTCACAATATATTTCTACTAATATATATTAGACAACAGAGGTTTGGTGTCCAGGTTGTTCCTAGGGAGGCGAATAAACGCGTCGATCTGCCTGCGAGCTCTGGTCACCGTGCAAACTTTGCCACCGTTGTGCTGGATTTCCCTTTCCCCCGCCTGGAGCTACTCTTAAGTGATGATAGGAGAGGAAGTGGTATATCTGATGTAATTTCCCTATAATTTCCTTTTCTCCTTTGTTATAAAAAAATATAATAAAATAAACTATGAGAGAGAAAAAATAAATAAACAAATGTTGGAAAATATATACATATGGAGTTGAACATCAATTTTATGTCCAAATATCATAACCCAAAATATATTTATGTAAAACCACTATCATATAATTAGGTTACAATGTAAAATGAATAATGGTGGGTAGTCCATCACAGTGGGATGTAGATTGTCTACCTAGCTTGAAAGGCACCCTGTATCTTCCTTCTTTTGGTTCGTCAAATCAATCCGATGATCCAGAAGGCATCATGTGTCTTTTCTTTTTTCTGTAAAAAAAATAGTGAAATCCAGATACGAAAATGAAGGCCTCGGTTGCTCCATGTCGTCGTTGTCCACTAGTCCATCATTGCATATGCTCTGCTTTGACTCTCTCTGGTCCGTTGTCGTAGCTTTGTTGTTGCTGCTCGATGCTCCGTTCACCATAGAGATATTATGGTAAGGCTCTAGCTGTGGTGGAACTATGTGTACATGCTTCCTTTATTTACATAGAAATAGTATGGCTTTGTGCTTAAGTTTTGTATATTTTTCCATTTTGCCTAGAGATGATGTTTTCAGTTTTCAAAGCAACTATCAAACGCGGTGTGGTTGTTTGAAACAATAAGGGTTCATATTTAGGTTGTTGGAAATATCACTTAAGAGGAAAAATATTGTTGGCATATTTGTTCTTAGTTGGGGTTTTGTTATGTTATTGCTAGAAGATAAACTAAATGCATTGTGACTAAGTGATTGAGTGACTGAGTCCGAGGGAAGCATATATTGTTGAGGGAAATATTCTTTATTTGATCAGGGGTCAGAGCTCTTCGATTGTGGTAAAAAAACGGTCTTACCTAAGTTTTCATGGTCCTGTTGTTAAGCTTGCTTGTTTTTATCATTGTCTTGTTTGATATATCCATTTTCGTGTAGCTGTCGAGTCAAAGAGGAGCAGAGTAGCTAGCCACGTCACTGATTTGGAAACGGAACGAGTCAGGGGTTCTGATTTGGTGACGGAGTGTGAGTAACGTCAGAGTTCCTGTGCACATGATTCTGTTAATTCTTCAAAATGAATTACATGTTTACACCAGTGGTAACTAGTAACTCTTATTCTGTTTTCATTCTTCTTCTTTTAGTTTTTTTTAAAAAAAAGGGATATGTGGCACCTTATGGACTATCAGATCAATCAAACAACTTAGAAGAAAGGAAAGGTAGACAATCCGAATTTGTCACAATGGGACCACGACCCGACCCAAATTGGTTTGTTTTGGGTTGTTTTGTTTTGTGTTGCAGAAGCATAAAAAAAGAAGGGGTTGCTAGGTGCTAGAAGGGTGGGAGGCCGTGATCCACCACCCATCGATCCACCTCCATCACCCCTACTATTGTTGCATGTTCTGGTGGAGGAGGGTAACAGTGAGTTGAGGAGAGAGGAGGGAGAGAAGGAGGAGAGGGGAGGGAGAGAATAAAAATAAAAATGGGAAAAGATGTCCCATATTATGACAAAAAATAATAGGATATTCTCTTTTTCTAACATATTATGTGTATTTATTTTTATGTTTTATTTATTAAGAGTTGAAATTTTATATTTTATTATTTTACACTGAATGTTTTAGTAAATAAATCTATAATGATAATAATTTGTTTAAAAACTTATATTATTGAAATATTAATCACTCATGCGGAGTCATGCCAATTAGTTGTTATAAAATATAATTCACAATATTATATGTTATTTGTGCTATTATTTTAAGATTTATTTTGAACTATTAAATATCATTCTTTCTGAATTATTTGATATCCTTCGGTGCCCATAAGTTTAGTATGCTTCAAGATTATTTTCACCATTGGCTTAAGATATTTTATTTAAAAGTTATCTGCGTGCTTAAAATTAAAGATAGAAATTATCATCAAGTATGTTTTTATTATTGCTCAATAAGCATACAGTACCCCCTGTACCTGTTAGTACTCTGATTGAAGCCTAGACTTTTGAATTGGACACAAGAAAAAGAAAAATCACAAGAAACTGTAATGTAGCTTGTTAATTAACTACTATTAACAGTAGGAGAAATAGTTTTTTTGACAGACAGTAAGAGTAATAGTATTTTTTTTTGACAAAAAGTAGGAGTAATAGTTACATAATTTGAATCACAGTAAATGCATGTTCTAAAATACTTTTTCAGAAATGATAAATGGACACAGGTTTTGGACACCTACAATGAACATTGTATGGTGATAAGTGTTTTGAAGTGTTGAATACATGTGATGAAAGAGAATAACTAATCAGTACCGATGTGATGATAATAATAGTAGTGGCAGTAATGGATTTGGATTCCCTGTATTCATTAAATTCACACATTCACATATTCATTGATATACATTATTGGATGCATTTAAGTGTATATTAAAAAAAATTAAGAAAATAAAACAATATTAATCCAACGATACATCTAGTGACTGCATGAATTCGTGAATGCAGTAAATCCAAATCTGGACAACAACAATAGCTGTGACGGTGCTAATGGTGGAGGTGTTTGATGGAGCAATTGTGCTGTATCATACTACTTGTGTTGTCTCTTATGTTGTGTGTTGAATATTTTTAATTTTATTTTTAGTTTTCATGATGTCCTTCACGCGTAACTGTAGAGACTAATCCTCGAGGTACCGGACAACATTTAAGGGTAGACCTCCCCCAACCAGGTTTTCTCCATACGCAAGAGTCATGGATTGAACTCCTGATCACTTGCTTAAGGGGGGCTCGTTACCACTTGAATCAACCACATGTTGGTGTTGAATATAATTCTTAATATAATACTCCCTCAAGTCTCTATTATAGGCAAAAATTAAATAAAACACATATATTAAGGTGAGTAGTTAATCTCATTTAATATTGTTAATCTTATTTAAAAAATTAAATTTATTACCTAAATTATCCTTCATCTTATTTATTAAGCTTGTATTGTTGGGAATACAAGAAATCATTGGAAAACCAAATTTGTATTAAATGAAAGGTATTTGGGGAATAACGTCATTAAATTATATAAAAGTAGTTAAAAATTGCTTATATATTGGACAAAAAAATTTGGGACTTTTTTCTTATAATAGAGACCAGAGAGAGTAGAAATTAAGTATTGGGAAGTGTTTAATTTGTTAATTTATTTATTTATTTTGGTATTAAGGAGGGACTAAAGCCCAAAAACACAAACAATTACAAAACAGAAACAGAGCGGGGTAAGGCGACCCCAGATACATCATTTAAAAGTAATCTAGCTAACTCACCCGGAGGGCCTAGGACATAATGAAAACCTATATCTTTTCCTAATCTATGGTTAGCTAACCAATCGGTGCAAAAATTCCCTTCTCTAAAGGTATGATTAAAATAAACTGTCCAATCTCTACTTTTCCAATCAAGAATTCGATTAAGGAAACTATCGTGCTTTGACCCCACCGAACCCTTATTGATAATGGTTGCAGAGTCTGCTTCTACTATCAGTTTTCTAATGCCTCGAGACCAAGCCACTTCCATACCTTTCAATAAGCCCAGAGCTCCGCTGCAAAAGCTGAGCAACATCCAATATGCATGGAGTAGCCCACAATCCAATTTCCGGAATCATCTCTAAGAAGTCCCCCACATCCAGTATCACCTGGATTTCCTTTAGTTCCTCTTCCGAATTTATCTTGAACCATCCTAAGGGAGGGAAGGTCCAACTAATTAATATAACGTATGCTAGGAGTTTGATGAGTTCTGAAGCTGATAACTCGAGCATAGGACTCTCCAAGACTCAGGTGGACAAGAAAAACCTTCCTTAAGAGATTCCTTGTCTCTCCAGCTCCACAAAAACAAGATAGCCACCACAAAGAAGTTATACCATCCAGTTGTGTCCTCAATACCAAAAGATTATGAGAGATTACTTATAATCCAATCTTGCAGACCAAGAGAGAAGAAGCGATCAAGATGAAATGAGGCTACTCTTGGAACCCAAATTTGAGTAGCTTTCACACAATCGCGAAGGACATGAAGAACCCTTTCCGCTGAACCAGGACAATGCATGCAGTCAGGGCAACCATGACTCCATCTTCTACGCCACTCATTAGTCATGAGTCTGCCATGCATATGCACTTCCAAATATGAACTTGCATATGTAACGGGCCTTTCCATTTCCAAATTATTTTTCAAAACCTCCGAAGAATTATTCACATCAATCCCAACACACATCATGTAAGCACTCATAATCGAAAATAAGCCATCATTAGATTTGCTCCACTCGGTTCTGTCTTGACCATCTACGAATGAAGGAGGAAGCGTGGCAACAACCTTCTTCCAAGCAGCTTTAGGAAGCGAGGATTTCAGTTTATCCACATCCCAATTCTGACCATTAATGACCCATTCACTAACCATGCACATCCTCTCTGGCATTAAAGCATTCAGAGGACATCATTCTTCCAAAGTGGAGTCGTCTTCCAGCCATCGATCCTTCTAAAGTGATGTTTGTGAAATTGATTCTTAAAATTATCATTATAATTCTAAAAGGATTTTCAAACTTTAATAATTTTAAAGACCCAAATCCAATCATCAATTCCTGTTGGTAGTGGGCCAACATCTTGCCTTGGCGAGGCCCAGGTGGGGCCGCAGTCAAATCGAAACATGGGGCTGACTGCTACTGGGCTTAAGGAAATAAAATTGCACCCTGACTAATAGCTATAGCCTTTAGCCTAGTGGTAAGCGCTTGATCCTACAATTCCAATTCCAGACAACAAATTAACGTGTACAGTGTACTAAAAGTAAACTATTTTATTATCTAAATTTACAATGTATGGTAATTCTAGGGTGAGAGACATGACAAGTCTTCCACCATAGGCAATGGCTTTTTTGAAAGAAAAAAAAATTAGATTTCAGTCCTTCATTATTTTTCTAATTTTCTCCTTCTGCTCTTCACTTCATCTCCTTCGTCTGCTACCTCACCAACCTCCCTCCGTCGCTCCGACGGTGTCGTCGGTGGCGGTACCACTACTCGACGGCAAGAAGATTCTCCGTCGTCCTGTCCCGATCTCCCCTTCAAGTCGCTCTCCATCCTCTTCTCTCTCACTCCCCCTATCTCCTCCTCCACTCCGCCTCCCCTCCCCTTCCATCTGCCTCCCCATCCCCCACCCGCCATCCTTTATCGACTAGCTTGTTCTACGCAGTGCCGCCACCTTAATCATTTTTGCTTTTGCTTCAATCGCTTCCTTAATCACCAATCCCTTTCTCTGTTTCGAGAAATCAAGCTAGATTTGCTATTCTGATCTAGGGTTTTCTCATATCTAGCAATACAGAGTGCAACACAAATACAAAGAAAGCTTTATTGGTTGGTTGAGTTGAGTTGAAGCGAAGATGGAGGAGCAAGAGCACAAGGTGTACGGAGGAGGGATCCCAGACGCCGAAGGAGACCACGACCAGGACAATCTCGATGTCGACATGTTTGCCGCAGAAGGTGACTCCGCGACTGTCAAGGACCTCGACGAGATGAAGCGGCCCCGACGAAGATGGCTTCCTTGGCCTCGTCGGAGATGTTGTTGAGGAGAATTCCTGGTTTTGGCTTCGCTGGTGTCATTCGGTGGTGAGGAGATATGGCTGTCGGTGTGATTTGGGAAGATGAGAGGAAATGGGTCATTTTTATAATTAAAAAAAATAAATGAACTAAAAAACAATAAAAATATTTGCACAAATACCCCTTCTCACGGTGGGAGACATGTTAAAGTCTCCCGCCCTAGCCATCGCCTTACAATGTAATTGTTACTGAAAATTCTAAGATTTAATTTAATGTTCAATGTGTCAGCAACGTTGAAATCTCATATAAATGAACTAATTTTTTATATTTTATTTTATCAAAGTGATGGAAAATGGGGGTTTGGCGTGACTTGAGGGATACCTGGAAAGAGGAGCTAGGAAATTGGGAAGGAAAGAAGCACAGCTTTCCACGAATTTTCCTCCTGCCTTCTCCTTGCTGGAAAATGTATGAACGTTTGTTTTAATTTTAGTTTTCAATTTTCGGTTTTTATTTTTAGAAATAATATAAAAATTCCATTTTATTTCCTGTTTGCATAGATATTTGTATAAAAAACATTGAACAACTTTTAGTTGTTTTAGTGTTTCCTGTATAACTTTTAAAAATAGGAATGAATGAAAACGATGTGATAATTTTATAATTACTACTTTTGAAAACATGAGGAAACTCAACGGGTCCTAGATGTAATTTTATATGTATTTGCAGTGCTCAATGAAAACATAATATATAAATTATTGTATGTTATAACAAGTAATCCTTGTGTTTTTATTTTTGGTACATTATCCTTGTGTTTATTTCTTGTGAAGAATGAATGGACACGTAGATATATACAGCCATGGAGGTGATGAAGACGGAGAAGAAAATACAAATAGTAAATTGGCAATTGCCTCCTGCCAGTGGCGTGGTGACCACTGTATGAAAAAATGATAGAAACTCAAACATCACTCACTCAGCTGTTCTCTTTGGGTTTGGGATTCGGGTTGGGGTTGGGATTCGGATTGGGATATACGTTGGTTGTTGGTTTTGACTAACACAGAAAACACATGAAAGTATTGTTTTCTTTCCAACCTTAGCTGTCCCTGTCTCTGTGTCCTAGCTACTTTTCCGCTCTTTCTGCTTTCGCGGAAACTTCCTCGCCTCTCACCTCTCGACATCAGCATGGACTTTATCAAAGCAAGAAAATGTCACGAAACTAAACTCCAAGAGCAACCCACGGATGAATAAAATGGAAGAGCAGTGATATTTATATGTCTACGTTTATATCATTTTTACTTTTGATAATAATGAAATAAAAACAACATGCAATAACCAACTTCAGTTTCTTCGAGTAACAATGAGCTTGGTTTCCATTAAGTAATGTATCGGATTCGAGTCATTTGTTTGAAAAAAAAATAGTAGGGTGTGAAAAACCCGATTTAACCCTAAAACTCACCCAACTCATAGTGTTCGGGACGGGTCTGACCCTAACCGCAGAAGAGAAAGGACGAACTCGCATCCCATTTAGTGACCTAGTGTCGGGTTAGAGACGAGTCCGGGTTGACCTTCGGGTTACCCAACCAGTCCCATACAATAAAATCTATTTTTATTTTTATCCCTCCCTAGCTTAGTTTCATGTTTGATATATTTTGTGACTTTTGTAATATTGAAAGAATCATGTTTGGTGAAAGTATCCAATCTTTAACAATGTGACTTTGGTAACATGAGCATCAAGGAAGCATCCAGCAAAATGATATATTTGTTGATATTTTGTAACATCTAGATTTGGATCTATTTAATGACACGAGATCAACTGGTAGTTTTTAGATAGCATCTTTTGCCAATATTTTGGCTTATAAAAAAAATAACATTTTTTCTCACTCACAGAAATTTAGTTTGCAAAGAATCTATTTAACTTCGGGTCAACTTGGTCACATCCCATTTAGACCCAGTCTTAAACCAACCCGCAAATAATCGGGCTTCTTCGGGTCTAAGGACGGGTTCGGGTTTAAAGAATTAGTCCTATCAATATTTAGGGTCAGGCAATGGACAAGCAAAACCCCCGTCCCATGCTCATCCCTAAAAAATAGGTGTTAAAAGAGTGTTCCCTCTTAAATGAATATTTTCGATTCGACACGGATTAATTGTAGCTCAATGCAATTCTTGGATATCAAAGGAAGACCAAAAAAAAAAAAAAATATTCTAATATATTTTTATTTTCTCAAATAAATAAAGTATAAAAGGAATCAGATTTAATGATTTATAACCTTTATGACCGGTTACCCAAACATATGATTGCATTTTGATAAAGATACAAATGCCTATGGGATTACCTTTCTCAATTCTCCTCCTATTATTTCGAGGGTTTAGTGTTCAGATCTATCTAATCCGATGTTCGATTGAACTGAGGCTTTCAATCTCTGTGTTCCTCGTATTAGAAAATTGATTGTGAATTTTTTAATGAATCTATTTTATTTGAAAAATTTTAGTATTCATTTTCTTTGGCGATCAACGGGGTGGTGGTAGTTAGGAAGGTGGCGTGCAAAGAAAAGTAAATAATGGAAAAAAATAATATGAGCCAACATGGTCATGCACATAAATATAAGAAGGTACACAAGAGAACTAGCCTCAATTAATCTATTAAGCAGGTAGAACTAGTTATATACTATATATGACCCAAAAATTCCATTAAGTTTCATATTTGATTGAAATTTCTATAATATTAAGCTTTAGGTTATTGCTATTGACACCTAAGTTTTTGCTTCGTACACCAATCCCAATTTTTTTTTTCTTTCTAAAAATATCCTTCACTCATCACCATTTATCACACCTCCCTCACCATTTAACACACTTCCATCACCATTTCTCACACCTCCCCCACCATTGGAATCTTCACTCTGCCCTTCTTAAAGTTCACATGTTGCAGTTGCGGAAGAGTATTCCTCCGTGATCAGGTGCAATCGTCGTTGTTTTGTTTAGGTTTGTGTTATTCGAAATTTGTTTTCCTGAACTAAGATTTATTGGTTCTGAAAAATGAAATTTGGAACACCACAATAACATCCGAAAAATTAATTTCGGACGCTTCCGGAAAATAAAACTCTGAACATCACAATATAACACCTGACAAATTAATTTTGGACACATTCAAAAAATAAAACCCGGAACACCATAATATAATGTCCGAAAAATTAATTTCGGACGCTTCTAAAAAATAAAATTCGGGGTAGCACAATATAATGTTCGGAAAATTATAATGGATGCTTCTGGAAAGGAAAACTTGGAATCTCACGATATAACCTCCGAAAAATTATTTCAAGAATCCATCACAAAGAAAGGAACACTAGGTGCAAAAGTAAAAATCTCGGTGCAAAAACGTGTATTATTTGAATAAAGCCCATGTTGATTGCTGAGAGGTGTATGTATGCAGCTGAAGATCTTGATCGAGGTTGTTACTATGGGCCATGGGCCATGGGCCATGGCCATGGCCACATATGTAGATAAGTTTGTTGTGTATTGAACATAAAGTAAACGATAGTGCTTTCATTGACTTGATAAAGTAAAAGGTTGTTGGATCCCGAAGCTGATGATCTCCCTTTGGGGGATCATAACTACGAATCTGGACCAGACTTGAGAATTAGACCATTAATGACCAATTCGTATAAAAGGCCCAAGGATTGGGATGATTATGATTATTACTCTACAACCATGACTATGGAGTGGCACAGAGAACATGTACCCTTTTTTTTTTTTTTTTTATTTCAAACATAAATTTTTACCAGCTAGCAATGATGCTGTTTCATTTTCAAATTGCTACAAGAGAACCCCAACTCCACCCATGATTTTTTTTTTATTTACAATATTGCCTCGTGTTGGAGTCCCACATTGGATATATAATTATATGGTCTGAAGAGTGCTTATAAGCAGTGGCGGATCCAGGACCCTGAGTCAGTGGGGACAATTTATTTATTTTTTTTAAAAAGGATAAATTGCTCTTTTGGTCCCCTTTTTTTTTTTAATTTACTCGATTTGATCTCTGTATTTTAAAAAATGTTCAACTTGGTCCATTACTTGCCAAACATTAAGCAATTTGATCCTTTTAGTTAAGTTACACCATTAAGTTTTGGGTAAATTACTCTTTTGGTCCATCATTTATTTTAATTTATTCAACTTAGTCTCTCTATTTTAAAAATTAATAGTGTTCATGTTGGTCAAACAACGAGAAGGCGTAATACAGGGACCAAATTGAATAAATTAAAAATAATAAGGGATCAAGAGAGTAATTTAGCCAAAACCTAACGATGAAACTTAATGGAAATAATCAAATTGCTTAACAATCAGCAAGTAAGAGACCAAGTTAAACATTTTTAAAATAGAGGGACCAAGTTGAATAAATTAAAACAAATGAGGGACCAAAAGAATAATTTAGCCAAAAAAATTTAATAATAATTATTATCATACATATGAAGATAAAGACATAAATGTTAAAGAGTTTAATTTCTATGCACTATCATTGTAAGGATTATTGTTATTTATCTCTTTTAGTTTAGTTATTAAAATAAAAACACATATGCCAAGCAGTGGCGGACCCAGGTTGCACTCAGGGTGTGCACCTGCCGACACTGAATATATTAAAAAAAAAAAATTTAATACCTTATGTGTTGATATTTTGCACCCCATGTTTAAAATAATTGCACCCATTCCATTAGGGACCTTTATTGTTAGGGTTTGTAAAAGCTTGATATTGAAGATTTTTGTATGTAAGTTTATTTCTATCAAATTAGTTGATTAAATTATACAATTAGGCACATCACAATTTTCCCTATGAAACCGTGCTATGAATACTTGGGTGCATCTTTGGAGCTGAGCTGAATATACTGGAAGAGCATTTACCTTAGCTGGCTTGTGGTTCAGTCTACAAAATTCCCAAAATTTATGGGGAGAAGCTAATGTGTGGGCTGTTATTTGAATCTCTGTCATGCGGGTTTTCTAATGTTAAGATCTTCATTGTTAGGTTACAGAATGTTGTATGTTCTTGTAAGTGGGGGACCTTTAGCTATTCTTCAACCTTCTAGCTACCATATGCTTTTGGTTGAAGTAATATCTTTGGTTGTTTACGTGTGGTTAGGAAATATTTATTCGGTTACAGTGTTACAATGTATTTGGGTTAGCGTACCCCTAGTATTCAATCTAATACAATTTTTGTTTGTAAAAAAAAAAGTTATACAATTAGGATCATAAGTAACATGTTTGTGAAGTCAATTTTATGAAATTTTCTCTTCATGATGGGTAATTACAAATATTGATAGGTTAAAGTTTTAATATGCCTAAATTTAGGGATTTTGTTATAACTGTGTTATTTCACCAAAATGATTGATTATACCTGAAATTAAATACATTAACTTTGTTTTTTTAATTGCATGATATAATGGAAAGATTTTGAAGTGAATTTTTTTTTTTTTTGGAAATAAATTGCCCCCAGTGGCTTAGGGTCCTAAATCCGCCACTGATGCCAAGTGTTAGTGTATGTCAGTGTAAATTTTTTACACTGGTAGTGGAAACTACTTTAATCTAGTGTTAAAAGCATAAATTTTTCATATATCTAATTAAATAAATTACATAGCATACATCTGTCCTTTACATGATTTCATGTTTCGAAATAATTGAATTATCACATCATTGTCAATGTTCTTGAACACATTTATCTTAATATAAATAACTAAACAATGGGTGGAAACTATATAAAATTAGGGGGGCAAAATATATCTAACTCAAAATATTAATGATAATTTTCTAAAACCCAGTGGGTGCATCTGCACACACTGGGTTCTACATGGATCCGCCACTGCTTATAAGCGAGGGGCAAACCCTCACCCTACAAGCTAGCTTTTGGGGTTGAGTTAGGTCCAAACCCAAATTCTAAGATGGTATCAGAGCCTCTCTTAGATCCGTTGGGCCACCTGCAGATGTCCAGTCCTGCAAACATCACGCTTCAGACGTTTAGTCCTGGGTGTGTTGGATAATGATATGGTCTGAAGAGTGCTTATAAGTAAGGGACAATCCTCACCCTACAAGCCCTCACCCTACAAGCTAGCTTTTGGGGTTGAGTTAGGCCCAAAGCCAAATTTTAAGATCTCGCCCAAAATCAACAGAATAGTGAAATGCCAAAATGCAAAATACCTAAGCCCTAATTAACTCTATGTTCAAGAGCCCCGATTAAGCAATCTCTCAAGTTAGCCAACAAAGAAGAAAACAAAATGAAGAATAATACAAAAAATTATGTTGATAGATCTAAGACCATCTCCAACGATAGTTCTTACATGAGTTCTTATTTGTAAGAATCGGTTGTTACAAGAACTTTCATTAGAGAGGGGTGACATAGATGCCATATTGTAGAACCGTTCTTGTCAATAATTTTTTTGGCAAAACAGAATAAAATAGAAAATAAAAAATTAATTCATTTTCTAAGTTGAAAAAAAAAATAAAAAAAATATGTGGGGTCAATTATGGGATCCACTTAAAATAAGTTAAGAACCCAAATTATGGTTCTTGTATTGGAGTGAAAATATACGAAACACTACTACAGAAAAGGACTTTAATAGCCCTTTTTTTTTGCCTTTAGTAGCGCTTACAAACGCTGTCTATTCACCCGCTACTGAAGGTGAAAAAAATAGGTAGCGCTTAAAAAAGCGCTATTGAAAGTGGGAATTGGCAGCGCTTCCTTGAGAAAGCGTTGTCTAAAGTTACAAATAGATAGCGCTTCCTCAAGGAAGCGCTGTCTACTGCATATACTTTAGACAGCGTTTCCTTGAGCAAGCGCTGTCTAAAGTATGCAATAGATAGCGTTTTCTTGAGGAAGCGCTGTCTATTTCTTACTTTAGACAGCGCTTTCTCAAGGAAGCGCTACCTATTCCCTTTTTTTATTTATTATTATTCACTTTGCTTTTCTACATTTCCCACCTGCACTCAGAAATTCATAGTTTTTTTTTTGTTGATAAATCAAATTTGTATTGATAGAGTACTAGAAGTACTCAAAAACAGTCACACATATATAATGTACAAAGCTTACATACAATATTGGTAAGTATATTTTCTGTACTCATAGTGTTCAATACAAAAGTACTAATGAAAATGTATAATCAACTAGATAAAGTATTGAATCCATATAATGAAAGTGAAACAAATCAACTAAAGTGACTACTACATAATCTATTGCTCTATAGAATCAAATTAACAATTAACAATAATAGACAAAATAGCTCTAACGTGCCTAAATACATTTCTTATAAAAAATTGGTTGCCTCATGAAGAAAATGCTTTTTCATCTACTTCCTCCTTTGTGGTAATAGCAGTGCATGTGTCCTTCCTGCCAAAGAAACTCGCCAGTCCTGCAATCAAAATATGTATAAGCACCACAAAATGGACTACAAACAAGCTTCAAAGAGCCAGAAAATAATATAAATAAATTAATATGCATGATAGCAACAATAACTTAACCAAATTAATAAAAGAAGTTTTTAAATATAAAACAAGTAGTATTTCTTGCATATTTAATATTAAAAAGTAAGATAAAAAATATTTTGTAAGCTTGCTTCCATATGTACATTTCATTTGATTTTAAACAAATATAATAAAATTTGATTACTATAATGAAATTGTTTTTTATTTTTTAAAAAGACTAACCATAAGGTGGAGGAAGAGAACCCATCATTAATCCCATCTTCTATATAACAAACTGTGCAAGAAAGCTACCAAGAGAGGTAAATATGAAAAACATTGTTGACCTGGAGAGGAAAAAATTAAAGTGAAACAACATATCATCACTACAAGAAATTACGTGATTAGCTATAACAAATTTAATAGCTATGACAAATTTAATAGTTAATTCGAGAGACCTCTCCAGTTGTTGTAATTCTTCGATATCTAAACCATGAAGATCCTCTCCTCTCAGCTGTCTGAACTTTTTGGACATTGTTATGTCTTCACATTTCAATAAACACTACAAACTAACCAATTACGAGATTGTGAGACTTGTACCTTAATTGATGGCTCTTCTCAGCAACTTCCTTGCTCAATTTAGAGTAGTTGCTGTTTTCAACTAGCTGCAATTGAGATTTGAGTAATCAAAAGATGTATGAAAGGGGAAAGGAATATAATCATTGTCACCTAAATTTACACTTTTATTCCTGAACATGTGTTACAAACAATAGAAATTGCAAAATCTATCTAAAGGAGGAAAGGCAGTTCAAAATATTGTCAAAAGATGAAAAATGAGAAGGGGAATTTAATGGAAGACGTAAGAACCACATATTATGCAAAAATAGCTTTGACACCTAGAATTTCCAGAAAGTAAAAAATATTTAATTATAGAATGTGTAAGCTCTGCAATTATGCGATATTTTCAGTTGAATAAAGAGTGGATAAGTGTACCACTTGGAACAAGGATGAGTGTGGATTCAAACTATATTTCTGACTCTTTACAGAATCATATGCCAATCAAATGCTTTATTTTGAACCAGAATCACTATACTCATCTATTTGGAACCATGTAGTTTCAATTATGAAAGAATTCTCACTCACAAGATTCTTTAAGTGATTGCAAGGATCTCCATATGTTCAATTTAGAGCATCTGTAATGGCAGTTACAAAAAACGAAGCTAAGAAACCCATTAGTCTCCCGGTCATGTGTGCCATTTAACATAAGTATATATATATATATATATATATATATATATATATATATATATATATATATATAAAATATATATATATTAAAATATATATTATTTCCAATCAAATTAGTACAAATTCAGCAAAGAAAGTAGAGGTAGCTTTCAATGTTTGAGATTGCCTAATATAATCCAACAATACAAGATCAGAATGACGGATAGTGCAGTATGAATCTCATGCAAGGAAGAGCTGAGAAATATACTTTGCAACTGATCAAGAGAGCAATAATGAATTTATATTGTATCTAGAAGCATATGCTTAACAAATTGGAAAGTAAAGGCAAGTGACTCAGTAATGGCAGCACACTAATGCCATTACATGGATGGACTTCTAAGGTTTAAATCTCATCAGTAGTTTAGGGACTAAGGATTTGTGTCCATATCAAAGGACATCAGCTTATGATCGTTTTGTCTCACCATGGAGCAGTCAAGCAAGGTCTTATTAAAAGGAAACTAAAAGAGGGTCCAAGACTCAATGTATACTAAACAAGCAATCTTATTTAGATTCCTCTAATATTTTAGGGTGGAAGGCTCACACTTACTATCAATGAGCAAAGAGAATGTGCATAGTAACATGATAAGGAAGTACCTTTAGGCACAGGACCTTCAAGAAATAATCTCCCCAAGTCCCAATAATACCTAGAAGAATTTGAAAGTCAATAAACATGTTTTCACTCTAAAATATATCAGCAGTGTATATTTTCTTATACAGCATTTTTCAGGAAAAAACTTCAACACTAACACCATTTCACTCTTAATTTCTCACAAAACAAACAAATGAGGTTACAATTCTGCACTTCCTCTGAATCCATGTCCACCAAGGCCAGCCACAATTAAAAGCAACTTTGATTAAAGCCTCACACTCTATTGCATGCATTCATTCATGTGAACAGCAATCTAAACTGAACGCTCCAAAACTTAAAACACATCACTCAACAATCATTATCATTAACAAACAAATTTCAAATTCAAATTAGGCATTTGATCAAACACAGCAAAGGCATAATCAGTTATTACTTATTGATTAATTGTTCCTAAACTGGAAGTTATTTTAGAAATATCTACAGTAAATGTCAATGATGCTTACCTTTCCAACCTTATTTGCAATGCCTAAACTTCTATTCTGGACTTGAAGAATAGCATGAAGAAAAGTCTATGTCTCCACTGCATTTTTAAGCGATAATTAACTTCTAGAGGCTTCAATTTCTAAATGTAGAGTCTCTTCAAACCATCGATAACTATGTCACAAGGATAGATGCCCACAATTTTTGCTATCAAATTTTCGGAGCCCCCACAGTACAACCAAGAAAGCGATTTTTTTAACCATAGTGAGTGAAGGGCAGAAGTTGAGCGAAGGAATTAGGGATTACCACAATGAGAGAAGGCGCAAATGTTCTGTACTCTCTCTGCGTGAAACGGCGTGTGTTTGTGTGGTGGTGGCGAGAGACGGCACGCGGTTGTGTGGTGGTGGTGAGAGACGGCGCGCACTGGTTGGACGGTGGTGAAACGAACATGCGCTGGTTCGACTTGACGCACGGTGGAGGGAGACACAGTTGTGAGCAGTGGAAAGCGCGGCGAACGGAGGCACAGTCGAGAGCAATGGAAGGCTCGGCGGAGGGAAACATAGGCGGCACAGTGGACGTCGCGAGCAGTGACCTAGCACGGTGGAGGTTATGAGTGTGGCCGCTGTACGTAGAAGGAATACTTAGCTGCACGAATTTGAGAACAAGGGAACAGTTTTTTTGAGAAATAATACTAGGTAAAGGAATAGGTAGCGTTTCCTAAAAGAAGTGCCATGTATTCTTATACCTAAGATAGCGTTTTCTTAAGAAAGCGCTATCCATTCCTATCCATCAGCAATAAATAGCGCTTGTTTAAGAAAACGTTATCTTAGGGTGAATTAAAGATAGCGCTTTCTCAAGGAAGCGCTATTAAAGGTCTTCCGCCTCCTTTTAAATAGCGTTTCTCATTAAAACGCTATTGAAAGTGCGCTATTTATTGTATTTTCTGTAGTAGTGAAAGTTCTTAAATCATATGTGACATTCATGGGCATACAAAATAGGAGAATAGGAGTTAAGAACCTTCTTCTGTTATAGATGCTCCAAGGCTATGTTCAAGGGTGGTTCTTTATGAGGTTCTTAAAAACTGGTTCTTAAATTTTCTGCCATTGGAGTTGGTTGATTTGGCAGCCAGGGTGGAGAACGGTTCTTGTAGAAGAACTGGTTCTTAGCCATTAAAAAATAATTAAAAAAAAGGAAAAAGGAAAGAGGGGGAAAGAAAATAAGAGAAAATGGACACACTAAATATATGTTAAGAACCCAAGTTGAGTTCTACCATTGGAGTGAAAACTAATGAGTGTTCTTAAATCATTTATGACATTATAGGACTCACTAAAAAAGAGTTAAAAACCTAAATTGGGTTCTATGGTCGGAGATACTCAAACTCATTATGCCCCGCTGCCCCTCCTCCGGTAAAAACTATACTGTTCTAGCACGTGGATATTAATAATATTTCTACTGCTAAACGTGGTCATATTACTGTTTAGCAAATCTTCAAGTTCAAATCATCTAAAATATCATAAACTATATAATGACCGTACGAATTATCTTTATTTTAATAATTGTTTTTATTTTGGATTTTTGTTTTTGGATCATTGTTTTTTAGTTAGGGTGATGAATGTAATCATTCTCTCATCAATTTGGATCATATAAACCATCCATATTTGCACGTGTCACATTTTTATTATGCATGGGAATTGGGTAGCCCCATGTCCTTAAAACGCTCTCAAATCCAACTACAAGTTGTCGTTGAAGATGCTGCATGTTTTCTCCCAAACCAATAAAGCAAAGAGTTGAATTAGGTGTTGGCATGCCAAGTTGCCAACCAGCCCATATCAGAAAAAATATCCAATTATCCATTGTGCGTGTGCATCATATTGCCATTATAGTGGAGGACATTAGTTTAAGAATTTAGGGCTTGCACTTACACTTGCACTAATAATCCTACACATACTCACAAAGTATGGCCCGAGTGCATGGTAGCTAACCAGTCCCTTTAACTATATGATCAAGGTTCGAATCTTGGTGATGAGAATAGTGTTATATCTATAGGTAGAGGACTTGCCCCTTAACTGATATTTTGCATCTTTGGGGGATTAGTCCTATGACTTCTAGCTATAAGATACCTTGGATTAATCCTGGACGTTTAAAAAAAAAAAAAAACCCTACACATATACTAATACAAGAATGAATTAAATGGGGAATATTCTCACCAAATGTTGTCGTTTTTGGATCAAGATGGTTTCTTTCATGATGGGTATTACCACTACTTGAAAACTTCAAAAACCGTTATATTGTATCTTTCGCCTATTTTTTGCACCTTGTTTTGTTTGCGGGTTTTAAATTTGTCTATTTATTGTTGAGTTTACACATACGAAACCTTTCACATGTGACTGTGAGAAGAAAACCAAAAACTGTGACTCCGACAGCATGCAAGAACCTACCGCTGCATGCACGAATTAAAGCTAAAGCATTGAATAAGATCTCTTTGGGCAATTTGATATAGTACTTTTTGGTAAATACTAGCCAGTGTTTTAATAGTACTTGTTAAGGAATACAAAGCATCAACTTTGAATTGAAAAATAATGTATTAAATATATGTGGAAAAATATTGTATTTATTTTTTCAATATAAATTTTCTCTTTTCCGAATTCCTTAGGAGCTTTAGTCAACAAAATTTGTAATTTCAAGTCGACTTATACATAATGATCGCTAATGTTGGTAGCTAATCTGTTTAGCGACCAATTTCAAGTAGGTCATCAATAACGACGGATAAATTCGATCTCTAAAAGAAAACAAATGGTCACAAAAGTGGTCCCAAACATATGTTCTTTTACCAGATTTGCGACAGATTTACGATCCTATTGTGGCATCGCAATTAGTGACCGCCATATAATTTGCGGGGTTATTACTTAGTATTTCCGATTGCTTATCAACACTCACTACAACAAACTTTGTTTTCAGTGGTAATTTTTCAGTGACAATAAACTAATCCCTGCTATTTCATTATCTAACTCCTCATTAATTAATCCCAATTTTATAAAAATAAAAAATTATAATTATTATTAATTTAGTATATATAAATAAACAAATTGAAATATTTTTTTTTTTTATAAGCAAAAGTATATTGATAACGAGCACAAGGGGTGCTCAAACCCATATACAAGTAACCAAAACAAAGATCTTTGTAGAAATGATACTACCCCTACAAAGAAGAAGAATCATCCATACATAGATACCCTAAGAAAACCAACAAGAACAAACCCAATAGCTCCACTATTCCCTGTACATCAAATTCAGCAAGAAATCTAGCAGGTAGGCCCCTACCACTAATAGATACAATACACCCAAAAAATAAGCCTCCGAAGCTTCTTAGCCCTTACAAATAAACAGGACTTCCAGTACCAAAAAAGGTCCATAATGTAGAAAAAAAATGAAGCCAGCCAATCACAACCAAGCTGATTCAAATCAAAGAGCCAATAACCAAAGATCAACTCCCAGAGCCTTTAAACACTTGCAAGATAAAACACTAAACAACCAGCTGCGAAGATAATCGAACAACACCCTCTCCCAAAGGCTTCAAAATGCACCTGTATTAACACCCCAAAAAGCAGAAACCTATAAAACACTCAACCAGGTTCTATATATAACAGTTATCCAAAATTAAATGTCACTGAAATAAGGCTCCTCGCACTAACAACCTCCCTTCACAACCAAAAAAACCAAACAGACACACCTACTAAGTTCCTATAGGACAAGACTAACCAACAAACATCTAGACCCCAAAGACCCCAAGCCTCTCTATCCTAATCCCAGACTCGCATACCTCAAAACTCTCAGAACACAAATAAACCAGAAAAGAAATAAATCCCAATCTCCCCGTCCTTAAAAAGATTTTGTATTCCACCTCACACCCCGCCATCCAATCACTAACCCAAACCTCCTAATACACTAAGCTCAGCTCCAAACCAGCTACAAATTAAAAACACCTGCACAAACAACAAACCGGTTAGAAAGCATAACTTTTTTGTGTTCCTGTCCCAAAGGTCTCTCTGAAGTAATATGTATTCTCTCACACTCTTCCTAGAGGACTCATCCTCACAGAAAAACCTCTCAAAACCAACCAATTCTCGAAGGTCCAGTACCAACCACATTTGGGTTTCTTCATATAGGAACCATCACATTAAGGTTACAGAAGACCCCTCGGAAAAAAATTCCAATCTCCATTGCCAACCCAAAACACATCATCCATAGGCCCCCAACTAAGAGTAAAGAGGTCGTCGGGTCAATCACACAAGCTACTCACAATCCAGATCATCAACATCAGTGAAACACACATACCAGTCAACAAAGCAAGAAATAGCTGTCAGTGATAAATTAAACAATGTGCAGGATTCATACACCAGTCAGAAAACAATTGGATAGAGCCCATAGTAGCTGATAATGCTGAAAACCAAGCCCAAGATCTAGTCTTAATCAAATCTAGCACCCTAGTCATGTTCAAAAGAGTATTTTTAAAGATAACAGAATTCCTCTCTAGCCATAAAGACCAAACTACAGTGTGCCATACCAGGAAGACTTTTTTCTTACTTTTTCTACATGCAAACAAACCCCCATGCAACAAATATAAGTCGGGGATCGTCGCTGGTAGGACTACCTCAAAGCCCAGCCATGCATAAATTTTCTTCCACACACTAGAGGCAAACCTACAGGATAGAAACAGATGTTGGGCATCTTCGACACCCTCACCACACATCACACAAACCATTTCCTCTTGTTCTACCAAAACCCTCCTCCTAAACAAGTTTTGCTTTGTTGGTAATTTGTCTAAAATAACCTGCCAGGAAAAAGCAAGTACCTTGGATGGTGCCTTACTCTTCCAGAAACTTTTAAAAATAAGAACCTCCCTATCTTGCAAGTTTGAGGAAAGGCTACAATTTGATTGCAACCATCTATAAGCTGAGTTTGAAGAAAACAACTCATACTTATCCCACAGCCAAATCCATTTATCTACATTTCCCTCCTGCAACACATTTGTGTTTATTAAACTATGCAACTCCTCTAGCATCTCTTTTTCCCATTGAAACATATTTCGCCTGCACCTAAGGTTCCACATTTCCCTCCTGCAAGATTCTCCAAACTTAAAGACACGTAATTTTGGATAAACGGAATCCATATTACACTATTACTTCCTCTGGTCCACAATATAAGAAACAAAACCTTAAAACATACAAACCAAGGAAATGTATTGGAATGAGTTAATTATAATTAAAACTCATATAAATTTCCAAAAAACCCCTTCTAATTTTAATTAATATTATGATAGCCTATAATTAATGGCACTATTTAATAAGGGTAATATTGGAAAATAACATTTAATATATGTGAAAATTGATGATATTTCTTATATTTTGGACCCAAAAAAAGGATTTATTTATTTTTTATATTGTGGACCGGAAGGAGTAGTTTAATGGCGTTATATCCAATTAAGGAAGATTTGTATCCAAGACGTACCGAATCGTACGATAGATACGCAAAACTTCAGCTGAAGAAACTGTCTTTGGAATGTTCACCCATTAACAATATTTGTTTATGGTTTCTCTTTATACCTTGCAATTCAATGCTTTGACACGCAACTTGTTTAACCAGTTGTTTTGTTATCAAGTGTCACGTGATACACGATCTATAAATACATAATGTAAAATGCATAGTTCAATGTATCACAGAATAGTGGCCTTACCACTGTCTTAGGCTGTCTTTCATCCAACTTGCTATATCAAAATGAAAAACACCACCAAATTAAACCCAGCCACTTCACGCACGTAATGTTAAATTTTAATTAGTTGATCTTTGTTTCTTAACTTGTGCATGTGAGGTGTGCTAGTGGCTAGTGAACAAAAAGTGTGATAGTGGCTATATATTTCAAAGATAGTTGGCTTATGCTTAAGTTTCAAATAAGCTTTGACAACAGCCAGCTAAGCTAATAGGAGTAATAAAGTGTGTTTACATGACAACTAAACCTCAAATTGGTGCAGTTATTGAATATAATTATTGAAGTTAATCAATGTTAAATGCGTGAACCAAACAATATGTTACTGAAGATACTTATGCCACTGGTATCTACTTCATATGAAAGTTGCACCAACAAGCCAAAAACGAAACGGCACGAATAATTAGAGCAATTAACCGTGTGCTAAGGAAGGATATAGCTATACTATCATTTCACCTAATCACTTCTTTTTTTATTTATAAAAAAAAAATAATACCTAATCACTTATTTCTTTATACTACTTTAAGTAATTCCTAACTTCAATGGTGCAATTCTAAAAAGTTAACTAAATAAGTCTTACAAGTTACCTACATCTTTATTCATATTTTTTATTTTTTATTATTTCAATTTTCAGAAGAATGTAGCCAATGTAATTCTCTAGTTTCTCTCTCTCCTTTTTTTTATTGGAGGTTCTTACATAAGAACTAGTTGCTTAGAGCATCTCCAATGCTCTATATATAAGCAACTTACTTTATCCCTTTAAGTGGGTCACCTTAATTTTAAGCAACCCAAACAATTTTCACTCCAATGGGAGTTTCTACAACAAGTTGCTTAACTCACAATCTCTCTTCAATATTCCATATTCTCTCTCCTACATTTATACATAAAAATTTTAAGCAACCCATAATGAATGGTTGCTTATATAAGCAACTCTCTCCAATTTTAAGCAACTCAAAATCATATGTGCCACATCAAAATAATATTTTATTGTTAAGCAACCCCTAAGCAACTCACATTGGAGATGCTTATAGAAGCAATTCTTACAAGCAACTCACTTAAGCTCCTACTCCAATGATGAAACTATGTAAGAAACGCTCTATGCAACTCTTAAACAACTCTCATTGGAGTTTCTTTAAGTCATGTATTGGTATATATATATATATATATATATATATATATATATATATATATATATATATATTTTCGTCCCCCTTCAGTCAACCCAGTTGGTTAAGCTATGAGACATGAATTGTGAGTGCACGTGTTCAAACCCCAATAATGCACTCCACCCATTACTCATTTCCTTCTCCCCTTCATCTATATAAGGCCTATTATGAGTCTCTCCTTGAACATAAATAAAACAAATATTTCGAGTAAAAAAATTTACTACAAACTGATTTTCAAGTTGTTTTAATTTCAAATACCAACCAGCGGCACTTTGAAAAAAAAAATCATATGGTTATTGCAAAACAGAATAAAGTCCAATTACATTTTATAATCTTAATTTACTTATAAAATTACTGTACCAAGAAATGTACTTATAAAATTAAGCACATTCCCTCCAATTTTTAACATGACTTTTGGCAAAGTCTCTTCTATATTATGAATTCTAAATTAATAATCTTGAGAATCTCGGATAGTATTTAAAAAAAGAGAATGTTAACTAGTACCCTTACGAGTACCCTAAGAACATTCCTTAAGAAACCAAGAAAAAAAGGTTAAAACAATTTGATTTAAAATAGTCTTGGTTCCTTAACGAATGTCCTTAAATCACTCGTTAGCATGACCCATTAAAAAATAACAATTTGATTTTAAACAAATCAATTTATTTGCATAAAAAAATGAATTTATTCCTTTGGTCCATGACCAAAAGTCATCATAGGAGATTGCAAAGAAATAATGAGTCCGCCGACGGAGGGCGTAAATGGGGAGACGGGGAGTGTGTGTCGGGTTGGTTTATTGAATGAAAAAGGTGGGATAGGAGCATCCTTTGTGTCTCTTTGTTGTTTCCTCCTTTTGAATTATCGACTCAAGGCAAGTGGCTGATGTGGCATAGGGATGGCACCCATGAATGTGTTGGTAGGAGTCCCTCATGCTGCGTGGTCTGGGGGAAAGGTTTAGTGGTTAGGGGTGTGGTGGGTGCGTGCCCGTGTTTGTGTTTTACCAAGACAACCAATGGGTCACAACACTAATGATCATAATATCATAAGGCTATTGCTAACAAGTGTTCTAAGGACATATGTTAAGAAACCCATAAAAAAAAAATCGTATTGAAAAACTAAGTGTTACACTCTTCGAAATACGTAATACATAATTTTTCATACAATTTTTCCTTTTTTGTTTGCTTAAACAATGTCCTAAGGGTACTTGTTAGCATTCTCCATATCATAATACGATCATTCCAATTTAATAATCTTAATTGATGTAGAATTTCCAAGTTATTACTCCATAGTGCTAATGGCTGATATTTCTATTGGAACTAATAGACTTTTTTTTGTGGAAATTGTGAATGGAACGGTATAAATGGATCTTTCAATGAATAAAAATTGTGTACTATATTAAGAGACCCGGATTGCCTACAATCAACAATCCCTGCATTCATGCAGTCAGGGAAATCTGCATCAATATTCATACATGATCGAATGGTTCAGATCATAGAATCAACAAATCAATCTAAACTACTCATTTTTTATTAACGCTCAATATTGTCTCCTGTTGACAAAGTGACCGCAAAGAATCCAAATCCTATATAAAGACCTTGTTAAGATCTTTTGGATATGTTTAGATTTTCATATTATCCTATAAAAACTTTGCTTCGGGGTTGTTTAGTCTTTTGGCAGGGGTTCTTTTAGTGCAAGTGGGCAGGTTTTTTGTTGTATGTAATTCAATTTGATTCTCAATGTACATGGGTTCTGAGTACCTCTTACACTCTTTGCAATATACTATTGGCTTATAATTTTTTTTTTTTACTTCCTTAAAAATATTGGTTAACGAAATAAAAGTATAACATTTAAATTTTTATTATATTAATATGTACCAATTTTTAATAAAATTTTTCTATTTTTGATTTCATAATTAGTACACTTTAGGATAATAAACATTTCAAATATTTGGTCCTTCAATTTATAAATGTCTAAAATCGTTGTCTTTTCTCCTAAATGCATTAGTTTCGCCCACATAAATGGCAAAAAGAATCATCAACTTTGTGTTTTTTCTTCATTTTATTCATTATACTGATTCTTCTCATATGTTTTTCTCATTTTAATTTTGGTGGTAGCTCTACAAATTGAACTTCGATGGTAGTTCTAAAAATCAAACTTTGAAGTGCGACCAATGGCCCTATCGAGTTCTGACAGTGGCTTTGCATGCAGTGGCCCTAGCCGGACTCGGATTCGCTCCTGCCGCTGGACGGTCCAGCGGCAGGTCTCCTCTATTGGATCCCTCCTTCACACCTCCTTCAGCTTCATCTCTCTCCTCACACATCAATGCAGCCGTTGGATCATGGCTGGAGCGGCGCTTGAGGGGTTCCCAGCAGGAGCAAATCCGGTTTGGGCCCTAGCTAGGCTAGTGTTTGGATGATCTTTGTTGCATGGAAGATCCAAATGTTTGACTTTTATCATAATTATATTAAAAGTCACATATGAAATGACATATAATTGATTGACTATATAAAAATATTACATTGTATATATCAAAATTAAACTCCGTAAAAATATACATTGAATCATATATTTATTATACTCCAATAACATATACAGGATGATTTTTCGTTCTTTGGATCCTTTATTACTTTTAACGAGAGGGATACGTAAAGTGAAAGTACATCAAAAAGAATAAAGTTACCCAAAGAAAATCAAAGTTTAACTGTAAATGTGAATGCAAATCTTCAGCAAAAAGTCAACACATAAGAAATAAGAGCCGACCAATCCCCTTCACCATGTTATTTCTCTTTTTAAATGGCAATTTTTGAATTACATGTTGTCACTTTTTATGACTATATATAGTACTATTTTAATTCGAACCTCTCGATCTCTTTGATGGGGAGAATTGCCATTTGGACATAATTATGGCTGCTATTGACTAACCTTAGCAATTCCACAACTTGTTCTCAGATTGATTTACAAGACTTCAACAAACTACAAAATTCAAAAGACCTAATCAAAAGACAATAGTCAAATACATCCCCCCAAAAAAGCAGCATCAATATCCCACATTTCTTTTTCTTCCTAAATAAAAATTTAGAAATTATAATTCAAGCTAGCAGTTTTCATCTTCATCTATCGTTTCATGAGTTTTGATTAACTTGCATAGTGTTATTTAAATTCGTGAAATTCAATTACTCTAGTTGTTCCATTGAATACCCTCCTCTTGGTTAACTTTTTTATAAGCCAAAAATTTTATTTGAAGATCGAGTACAAGAGGCTATTTAACCCATTTATAAAGCAGAAAGAATCAACAAGAGACAACCAATAGCATTAACACACCAATCGAAAAACAAGTAACATGATCTCTCTAACTTAGCTCCACTTGGTTAATATATAGTTGAGAAATTAAGTATATATCTATGATCAGATGATATAGGCAAGGTTTCAAATTATACACCGCATCGCATGATGCGGCTGCAACATCTCGGTTGCGGCAGCCACCGCAACCGCATCGGGCCATGATTACGGATCTTATCGGCCGCAATATGGATGCATCAAACCACAATAATTGCAAAACAATCGTGATCGCATCGTGACCACAACCACAACCACAATTTAAAATCTTAGATATATAGGAACCAACCAATGATATACAATTAATGGGGTAAAAAAACTGACGACAAGAACAAAGTACCTCTTAATACATACAATAGTGGTGTAAGGTTGATTATGTACCGATCGAACATAGAAAGATAAGAAACTCATCAGATTCCACTGCTTGTTATTATTCTTATGAACTAACATTCATAATCTTGAAAAGGCTACATATATAGAATATTGTTACACATCAAGAAGCAAGTGCAGCCATGTTGGGAATCGTGGAAGGTGAAAAAGCCAAGAGAAAGAGAAGCAACAAGATGAAAACAGGAACAAAGAGAAGCATCGAAGGTGGTGGTGGAAGAGGAGGCAACACCAGCGGCAACACCAGAATGAACAAAGTGAGAAGAGCCAAAATCATGATGGAGTACCTTAACATGCATGCAGCACAATTACTCTCATTCGAACCCGCCACCTTCACCATCAAACGCTCTCCACCTACTAGCTTTGGAGGTAGCATCATCTTAACCTCATCATCAGCATCGAATCAAAACAACACTTACCCTTCTCATACCACACCTTGAAAGTACGACATTGAGATTTATATATCACAAGGTTAAGACTTATAAGGGTTTTGAGATCAAGATCGATGACTCTAGTTGCTGGTGTAGTGAGTGATTATGGCTATGGCCTATGGTTGCTTGAGAGAGAGAAAGAGAGAGGTTTATGGGAAAAGAAAAGAAGAGAAGGAATGAAGGGGGGGTGTATGAGAGGAGGGGTGATTTTATTGGTATAGATAGGGACAAAGATTATTTTTTCTTTTTTTTGAAGTTTCAGGCTGAAATCTAGGATATCTTTGCCGACAGTCGTATGACTAATTCTTCGTAAATGTAGAATATTAGTTAAGGGACAATTTCTCTACTTACAGATATAACTTTATTCTCATAACCAGAATTCAAATCCTGCACATATTATTAAAGGAATCGAATTACTAGTCACTCGGACCACTTTGTGGGTAGACAGGGACAAGGAATGGGAGGGTCAAGTCCTAGTCATTTTAAATTTCAAAGGAGTCATTGTCCAACTTTATTTATGTCTTGGTTCAACTAACTCAAATGTACGTTTCATCAGAAAAAAGTCCTAATATAACTTATGATTCAATGTGTAGGGTCATTTTGATAACTTGGCACCCACCGTTTTTTTCCCTTTCTTTTCAATCTGTAGAATATGTTCATTGGATCCATTGCCTTTTTGGTTTTTTAGAAAGGAAAGTGCTAGAAGGATCAAATTGCTATGTGATGAATAATTGGTAATCGTGTTCCTTATAACGAAATCTGGGCCTCTAGATTTTCTTTTGCGATTTGAGGGTGATGTCAATAGCATGAATCATTGTTATGACATGTTCAAACTAGAGGAAACATTCTAAAACACTCTAATTTTACGTTTTAGCTATTTTCTTATATATAAGACACGCCTATAGGCCTATTTAGTGGTAATAATTTATTTTCATATATTCCATTTGATCCCCATTTATAAGATTAATTTCTTCTTATTATAAAAATATGTATGAGGATTATGCAATCCCTTCATGACTGTTGTTTTCATGAATTTAAAGTGGCAACAACTTTACTATTCCAATTCCTTCTATAAACATTTTCCGGACACATTCATTTCCCCTAAACATATACAATTATGTTTTTTGAACACATTTTGGGGGTCTCCCCTTTGCTTTTTTACGGTATTCTCGAAATACATGTATACAAGGATGATAAAAAATAAGTGAGAGATAGAAATAAATATATACGGTATCACATATGGTATCTAAATTTTATGTTCAAATAACACAACTCAAACATATATATGTGCCATTTGGATCCTTAATTTTCAGCGGTGCAGCGTAAAGCCAAAAATTTTGGGCACACACTAGGGTAGGGAACCTTTCAATTTCTCATGAGAAATGAAGATGTCAATTTCTAAAGTTTTGAGGATAATAAATATATGGAGGGACTACACATATGTGTATAATACACATTTGTTTTTCCAAAGGATTTTAATAACTAGTGCCCTTACGATACTGGTTAAAAAATCAATAAAAGGAAATTTTGTGTTAAGAAACTATGTAAAATATTTTTCTAAGTAATAAATACACAAGTTTCCTTACCAACTTGCCATTTTTTATTCATTAGCTTGTTGGGCAGTGGTTAGCATTATCCTTTCTTAATACTTTGGAAATTAAAAGAAATTGGGAGATGGGAAACGGAGAGGATCATTAGATGCATGTAAAGACTCTCAATATCGATCCATGGTTACTGCATGCAAGTAGGAAAAAGATCATCTCCCTTTTCCATCTCTCAATTTCTGTCATTTTTAAAATTCTGGAAAAAGAAATATGTATTATACATATGTGTATAGTCCTTCTATGTATTTATTATCCTCGAAACTTTAGAAATAGACATCTCTAATTCCAATGAGAAACATAGATGATCCCTACCTTGTGAACCCGTATATTAGCAGCTCTGTCGCTTTGTACATACCCCCAATAAATATAATTAAATGTACTAATTAAGTACCATCAACTTAGTGGAATTTTTCCTCTATCACATCATCATATATGAATGACGATGAGTTGTGCAATCAGGGCTACTTGACAATTAAGATAAACAGTAATGATGTTAAAACCGAAGTTTATCAAGCATCAAGTTCTTTTGCCTTGTTCAATGTATCAGCGAACTGGATATACTTTACGTCAACAACTAGCATTAGTTTACTATGTTTAAAACAAAACTCATCAGAAGCCTTTTAATTAATTATAACAGATACGGATTAATACTAGAGTACATGAGAGATCGGCTAAATTAATTTATTAAGGAGTATAATCTAGCCTAATCCTCACGGTGTATGTATAAGCCACTTACTCTCGTATAGATGCAGTTATACCCTTGATTAGTTGTTTTATTATTATAATATGATTTAATTAATTAATTAATTTCTAAGCTGGAAAAAAAGAACTAAAACTTTAGCTAACTCTTGCTTGTACGTGCACAGCATATTCATGATCTGCCAGATATTAAAGGTAGCTAATGCTTTGTGCCTTTGTTTATATTTTGTATTCTCACTACTACAGAAAAGAGCTTTAATAGCGCACATTTAATAGCGCTTAAATGAGAAATGCTATTAAAAAAGAGGCGGAGCACTTTTAATAGCGCTTCCTTGATGAAGCGCTATCATAGGTACAACTTAAGACAGCGTTTGCTTAAAGAAACGCTATTAAAGGTCGTTGGGTAGGAATAGATAGCGCTTTCTCAAGAAAGCGCTATCTTTAGAATAGAAAATAGATAGCGCTTCCTTGAACAAGCGCTACCTATTCCTTTCCCTAAAACTTATCCTATTCCCTCCTTTACTCTCGAAAATATTTCGCGCGACAACTCTCAGTTGGAACCCTCGCTCACGGCCTCACTTCTACCACCGCCCTCCCTGCTCGCGCGACCTCCTGCTACCACCGCCGGTCTCACTGCTCGCGACGGCACGCCTCTGTCCACCTCGCGCCGTCTTCCTCTTCACTCAGAGAAACCTCGCTCACGGCGTCACTGCTCATTCACGGCCTCACTTCTACCACCGCCCTCCCTGCTCGCGCGACCTCCTTCTACCACCGCCGATCTCACTGCTCGCGACGGCACGCCTCTGTCCAGCAACGGCGCGTCTCCCTGCTCAAACCCGCGTCTCTGTCCACCTCGTCGCCGTCGCCGCCGCTATCCTCGTCCACTCAGGTACACAATTTGGAACCCTCGTTATTCTGAATCAAGGTGCCGCTAAATGTATGATTAAGGTTTGAAATTATTTAAATGTATGCTATTCTGAATCAATTTGGAACCATCACTTTTGAATCCTGAGTTCCCTATGGAACGGTTTCATCATTTGCTAGCTCTTTCCTTCACTGAAGAATTCAAGTTTTCTGGGTCTTTGGACAGATGGTGTTTGATGAAACAACTATTAGAGATGCTGTATCTTTTGAGATTGATGATTGTTACAAAATAAGATGCCTGACCTTTTCACTGTAGGATTCTGTTTTTAACTAAGAATTGCTTGCAGAAGAGATTGATCGAACTTGGTTGTGTAAGTTTCAAAATTACAATAACAAAGCTCAATTCGATCACTTGATTTAGGAAATGACCATTTTCTTTGTAATGTTGGGAGTAGGAAAAGTTGCTACCCCGGAAATGATTTGATGTGAGAAATCATAGAAAGAATTTAGTAGTGATAAGACTTGGCACAGTTGCTACATGACTTGGCAGGATAAGACACCATGGCTTGAGAATTTCACATACGTAAGATGGGGAGAAGAATTAGTTCTTTTTTTTTTCACTTTTACCTAGCTACGTACAAAGATATACACTACATAATTCATGCTTCAATACATGAAGCTACAATTTGGCTAGATAAATATATAGTTTTCAACATGTGTATTAATTTCATGCATCCTCTATATTTATTTGGAATTGGAATTTTCAAGTAACTGATGCAAGATTATACAGTTTTTGTTTACTTAACCATCTGATCTTCTTTTATTTTTCCCTTTCTATTACCAGCTATTTTCTCTATATTGGAATTGGAATACTAGAGCCACTCTGTTGATCATAGGGGCTTCCATTCACCACTGAGCTAAAGGCAAGTGGCAAGTAATATTCTTTTGTTAGGGTTGAAGATATTTTTGATTTGTTAGCTAGGGAGAGAAAAGAATATTGCAAAAGGACAATAGTTATTGGCTGTACAATTTTGGTTGGATGCGAAGAAGAACAAGAATTACAAAATTTGGACAATGATTATCGGTTGCTATAATCAGACATTTAAGAACTAATTTGGAAAAATATATAAGAATCTCAAAAGTGATTCTCATCATTTACAAGAAAGAAACTAACAATGTTGGATTCTCTTAGGTACGTCTGTCAATCAACTCTCTCTGTTGTTCAAGCTGCTCGACTTCACTCTGGTACATTTTACCACTTGTTATTCCCCTATGTTTTATTTAAACCTTTAATTGTATAATTAGACATGTTTATTTTTATCAGTATAGACATGTGTTAACCTTAGTTTCCTGTTCAAACTCAAAATAATTGTGGTAGATCGTAAAAATATGGATCGAAAGTGGATGTCTGCCAATCGTTTGTCGAAGGAATATAAGGACGGAGTGCACGATTTTATTAGGTTTGCAGTTGAGCATGCAGAAAACCCTAGTAGAATCATATGTCCTTGTTTAAGTTGTTGTTATACAAGACGAGTTAGTGTAGCTGAGTTGGAAGGACATTTAGTGTGCAATGGAATTGATCAAAGTTATACCTATTGGACAAAGCATGGTGAGACTAGAGGTGAATCTAGTGATATGGGGAATAGTAGGAGATATGCGTCAGATGACACCGATATAAATACATATGATGCCGACCGTTTTGAAGAGATGGTAAACGCGGTTGAAGAAGATCTTCGTGATTGTCCTTGAATGTTTGAGAAGTTGGTAAGTGATGCTGAGAAACCGTTGTATGAGGGTTGTACTAAATTCACAAGATTGTCGGCGATGCTAAAGTTGTATAACTTGAAATCGGGCAATGGATGGACTGATAAGAGCTTTACGGACTTACTCACACTATTGAAAGATATGTTGCCCGAGGATAATGTGCTTCCTAGTCGGACATATGAGGCTAAACAAATGTTATGCTCTATTGGCATGAGCTATGAGAGGATACACGCTTGTCCTAACGATTGCATTTTATTTCGGAATGAATATGCATCGTTAAAGACGTGTCCTAACACTACAAGAATTTTCGCTATTTCCCAGGGCCAAAAGCCCTGGGAAATTCAACAAATCCGTGGGAAAATACAAATTTCCCACGGATGACCCACGGATCCAGATCCGTCGGTTTTCAGGGCGTCGGAAACAGTTTCCCACGGATAAACCCTGGGAAATTTCCCGCGGCTTGTTCCCTGGGAAAATTTCCCAGGGCTTTATCCCTGGGAAACTTTCCCACGGCTTGATCCCTGGGAAACTTTTCCCAGGGTTTTAGCCCTGGGAAATATTTAAAGTTTCCCAGGGAAAAAGCCCTGGGAAACCTCATTTTTTTTTAAAAAAAAAAAATCATTTATAGCTTAATGAATGAATGAAGTTTTTTTTTGAAACAAAATGAATTAATTAATTATAATTAAGCTAGATAGATAAATATATAAATTTCTTACATGGATGCATAAACAAAGACATTAACATCATAATTGAAGCCACTTAAGTAATTCAAACAATCTCTTATACAGAAAAAAAGTTATTCAAGTCATTTGTTCAACAAAAAAAAGTCATGCAAACTATGATTAACATCATAGGTAAAAGAAACACATAAATTCATACAAAACACAACAAAATTCTAGATATCCTGATCATTATAAGGATGCTCATTAAAATGGTCAAAAGTATCGTCGTCCTCCTGGGTGCGATGGGTCGTCTGACTAGCCTGGCGTTGCTGTCGTCGTTGCTGCTGTTGGGGTTGTTGTGTGGACTGATGCGCCTGCAACTGTCGCACTGTCTCCATCATCTGTCGCATCGTATCCATCATCTGACGATGCTCCTCGTCCCTCTGTCGCTCCCTTTCCTGGGAAGTGGCCAACATCTCCCTCAACTGAGCAATCTCCGCAGACTCCTGAGGGCGACGACTGCTACTGGTGGATGCTCCAACCCTAAGCTCTAACCTGCGTGAGGGCCCTTTCCGATAGTTGCCGGCAAGGTCTCCAGCACCGTATAGACGACCCTTATACTTGCCGCCGACAACTTCTGCCCAAACATTCAGTGCAAGCTGCTCGTCCTCCTGTGGGATAGCTGGGGTGGATGGCGAAGAGGCTGATGCTTGAGACCTATGCTGACTCATCCTCTCATGAAATGCCTCCTGTTACAATAGTTCCAAATATAAGTGACTCTACGGACTGAATAATCAAAACATGAACAATATGTTCTACGGTTAATTCTGCAGAAAATTGGACAGAGTTTCCCCTAAAACTATAAGATCCCTGGTTTACAAACAGAACACCACAATTTAACTACCTAAGTCATCATCAAAAGCTCAATATAGGATTCACTTAAATTATCCATATCCAAACTAGTTATGACATTTCCAATGTCATACAGTATCAATAGGTCCAAATATAAGTGACTCTACGAACTCAATAATCAAAACATGAATAATATGTTACACGGTTAATTCTGCAGAAAATTGGACAGAGTTTCCCCTAAAACTATAAGATCCCTGGTTACAAATAGAACACTACAATTTAAATCCACAAGTCATTGAGATTCACTCAAAGCAATATATTCAAACTAGTCGTAACATTTGAGGCTCTCTGCCTCTTAAGTCCAACAACAAAGTATGAGTTGTTCATTATCCATTAAAGTCAGCAGCGTCTTCAAAAATAAAAAAAGGCATATTACCTGAGTGCGCCTCGAGCGCTCATCTATGTACTCGTCAGTACCCTTCCTAGTATGAGTGCGTTTGTGAACCTCGTGAATTTGCACCCCTCGATTAGACGTCCTAGCCTATAACACAAGCATATATGATTAAGATAACAATTAATGAACTATGATGTTGGAATAAATACAGTTAATGCATAAAGAATGTTTGTATGAACATACCATACGTTCTGCCCACTGCGACTGGCTAATGCTACCTCCAGTGTGTAGGCTCCCACCCTTCTCTGATGCCTTGTTTTTCTTTGCTTGATTTGATAATTTTTTGAATGCATCAGAAGCCCAATAACGAAGCAACTCCTCCCAAATACCATCTCCAATCCAGGGTCGTTGTATGCCACTCTCACGAGCCTCCCTAAGCATATCAGAGAGGCGTCCGGAGGCTTTATGGTGGAAGATCCTCTCGATCTCTGACTCATCTTCGTTCTTCCATGCCGCCTGACCCTGTATTAAGATAAATAATAATTGTTATACTAATAGTTTCTGAAATAATAAACGGCACATTAAGTAAATTGAAATTTGCTACTTACTCTAAAAGCATCAAACATACTAATCCGCTCATTGTCAGTGAGTTTTCCCCATGATGTAATTGTCCTGTGATACCTCTGCTGAATAACAAATGAGACAGCACTCGCTGCTCTCTTGGAAGGAAGGAACCTTAACAGTAAAGACGCATGAACCATTCAAACACATAGTAATAAATTATAATAAAATGCATGAATCAACCAAACAACATCATGGGGACATGCCAATTTACCATGAGTCCCCCAACCAGACAACATACCATAAGCAGGGAAGTCATTAATGGTCCACATTAAAGCTGCCTTCATTATAAAATTTTCCTTCCTTGCGATATCGTACGTCAACACGCCGCTCCACAACCTCTTCAAATCATCAATCAAAGGCTGTAAATAAACATCAATACCAGCCTTCGGACTGGATGGTCCCGGTATGAGACACGTCAAAAACATATAAGGTTTCGACATGCACATATTAGGAGGAAGATTGTATGGGGTAACAATTACGGGCCAACAAGAATATGGTGAAGCCGACGCTTGGATATACGGGGTAAAACCATCAGAGCTTAAACCAAGTCGTACATTGCGTGGATCCGCAGCAAAATCAGTATGTACCCAGTCAAAGTGCTTCCATGCTTCACCATCAGACGGATGCCGTAAGACGTTTGAATTTCTGTTCTCATAGTGCCACGTCATTATTCCTGCAGTTTGCATTGATGCGAACATTCTCTGTAGCCTTGGAACTATTGGCAAATAGAACATCACCTTTACGGGAATTGGTTTGTTCTTGCTTGACCCAGACTTGGGAGGGCGATACCTCGGAGCTTGACAAAATTTGCATTCGACCAAAGCTCCATCATTTATGCCGAATTCATTGTTGTAATACAGCATGCACCCGTTAATGCAACAATGAATCCTCCTGACTTCTAATCCCAACTTCGACACTAACCTCTTTGCACCATAATAATTCTTTGGTACAACTCCTTTTATAGGTGTCACGTCCTGAAGCATTTTCAAAAAAAAATCCAAGCACTTTTCAGGAACATTCCAATTGGACTTGCAAGCTAAAAGCCTCACACACATCGATAATTTAGAGTCCGAGGCCCCTTCAAACAATGGCTTTTTTGCTGTCTCAGTTAACAGATTATAAAATCTTTGTGCTTCCTCATTTGGAAGATCTTCGGTGTTATCGTAATCGTGCGCCTCATTTACCCCGAGAGCGTCACACACCATCTCCTGAATTGACACAAACTGTTCCCCATATCCCATATCCGCACGACTGCTTGAGGCACCCATGCAATTCTCGTCAACCCCTAAATCAACATGTGGCACTTCTTCACCATGGAGAGTCCAAATCCAGTAATTTTCCTGGAACCCATTCATATACAAGTCAGTCTTCACAAGGTCTTCGCTCTTAATCTTTCGACATCGGCATTTAGCGCACGGACATCTAATCCTGTTTCCATCATTTATGAAACACTGTTGTCGCTTAGCTTGGGCAACAAACTCTTCAACCCCATCTACGAATGATCGTTTCAAACCCCTTCTTTTCGGATATAACCTATCATACACCCAACTGCGATTCGAAGGATAACAATCCATCTTCTACATATTCATAAAAAATAGATAAATTGTAACATTAAATGAGTATTTTGAACGATTCAAGGTCCAATATATTGAACGATACCTTTAATGAGTATATGCGCTCAATAATATTGTACCTCAAACGGGAAGCTAAGGCTTTGCTCAACTATTATATAAAATAAAAATTAACCCTACAAGACAACCCTATATAAAATAATATAGTAACATCCCTGTTAGTAAAAAAAATTGGAAACCAAGTTTTCATTTCTTTCAAACCAAGTGGCGCACACTACTGGGAACTTCCCAGAAATTGTCACCAATAAAAAAAACATGGGTCAAAGACATTCCCCTATCCCACATACAAAAAAATACATCAATACATGAGTATAAAGAAATTAACATATATAGCTTCCTAATTCAAAACCCTCTAAAACCCATATAAAATTTCAAATTCATTCCACACTCACACACTTTCAAATTGAAGCTTATTCATAAAAATCCAAAATCATATTCATCATAAATGCTGGAACCTATACTAATTAACGTTCCAAGGAGTTGACTTCATCTAAGAAAAGGACCAAAGGCCTAACTGAAATATAAGACTGAATTTAATAGTTACCACTTACCATAAATATATCATAGATGATAACCATAAACCGAATTCAAAACAGCTTCTATCATGCAGTCATCATCAAATAGACAAATACTATACTTAATTTTTTTTAAAAGTAACTTAAAAAATTACCCTTTTAAGAAACAACACAGAACATTATGCATATTGGATTCAATTGTCCAAATAAATTAGAAAGGATCAGATAAGCTGTGGAATTTACTAATTAAGTTTAAGTTTAAATGTGGAGAGTGTAGAGTAAGGAAACATGCAAAGTAAAACTCTTAATCAACTAAATGATAGGAATATATAGAAGAAGAATAAGAAGACAACATACCTATGAAAACAGAGACAGATGAGAAGACAGAGAGGGACCGGACGAACTGTGAGCGGCGGCCTGGACGAACTGGATGGCGGAGCGGAGGGAACTGGATGGCGGAGCGGAGGAGACTGCAGCGCGAGTTCCACTGTTGAAGTGGTGCGGTCCGGCGCGAGTTGGGGAAGAAGAGGGAAAGAACTGGTTAAAAACAAATTTCCCACGGCATGGACCGTGGGAAACGCCGCTTGATTTGCGACGGTTGTGGCCGTGGGAAACGGCGTGCTGATTTGCGGCGGTTGAAGCCGTGGGAAACGGCGTGGCACATTTTACGATGGCAGAAGCCGTGGGAAACTCTTGTGAGGGCTTGGGCCCTGGGAAACTGATCCACGTTGTCAGGGACTGGGCCGTGGGAAACTCGGCGCGTAAAAAGCCACGGCCCAATCCGTGGGAAATTCGTTCGCGCCTAAATTTCCCACGGTTTTGCCCGTGGGAAACTGACCGAGACTATTCCGACTGCTTCAGCCTTGGGAAATGTCAAAATTTCCCAGGGATTTAAATCCCTGGGAAAATAGCCTTGGGAAATACCGAGAATTCTTGTAGTGTAAATGTAATGCCTCACGATATAAGAAGAAAGAATCGGCTCCGGAGAAGGTTCTATGGTATTTCCCCATAATTCCCAGATTTAGGCGCATGTACCGTAGTTCAGAAGATGCAAGACACTTGACATGGCATGAGGATGAAAGGATTAAAGATGGCAAGCTACGACACCCGGCAGATTCTCCTCAATGGAAAAGAATTGATCATGATTATCCTGATTTCGGGCAAGAACCAAGAAATCTACGACTTGCATTGTCTACTGACGGATTTATTCCTCATGGTGTTCAGAGTAGCTCTCACAGTACATGGCCTGTGATTTTGGTGATTTATAACCTACCTCCATGGCTATGCATGAAGCGCAAATATATGATGTTGTCTATGTTAATTTCCGGGCCCAAACAACCAGGAAATGATATCGACATATACTTGGCTCCTTTAATTGAAGACTTGAAGCAAATGTGGGAAACCGGTGTAGAGGTGTATGATGGGTATAGAGAAGAAAGTTTCACCCTAAAGACCATGATCTTCGGCACAATTAATGATTTTCCGGCATATGGTAATTTATCAGGATACAGTACCAAAGGTTAGTGTGCATGCCCTATATGTGAAGATAATACGGATTGGATGCGGTTGGAACATGGCAAGAAGAATGTCTTCCTTGGGCATCATAGATTTTTGCATTCAAGTCATCATTATCGGTCGTGGAGAAAGGCATTCAATGGGAATACAGAAGAACGTGTAGCTCCTTTGCCGTTGACGGGTGCACAACTGTTTGAAAAGGTACAAGATTTGAGTATTGAATTTGGGAAACCTTTTGCGAGAGAGCTTGTCACACGAGGGTGGAAGAAAAGGTCGATTTTCTTCGAGCTGCCATATTGGAAGTCATTATACGTAAGACACTTCATTGATGTAATGCATGTTGAAAAAAATGTATTTGATAGTGTCATTGGTACCTTACTCAATGTGCCAGGGAAGACCAAAGATGGCATTAATGCAAGGCTGGATTTGGTTAATATGGGATTGAGACGAGAATTGGGACCGGTAAAGAAGGGGAAAAATACATATTTACCTCCGGCTGCTTATACTCTATCTAGAAAAGAGAAAATTGCTTTTTGTAAGTTTCTTCATGGAGTTAAGGTTCCAGAGGGGTACTCTTCAAACATTATGAACCTCGTATCGATGAAAGACCTTAAGTTAAAGGGTCTAAAGTCCCATGACTGTCATGTTCTCATGGAGAATTTGCTACCCATCGGTATACGGTCCATTTTACCGAACAAAGTGCGGCATACCTTAACTAAACTTTCTTTCTTCTTCAAGGCAATTTGCAGCAGAGTGATTGACCCTGGAAAGTTGCCAGTGTTGCAAAGAGAAATTGTTGTGACTTTGTGTGAGCTAGAGATGTATTTCCCACCTTCATTCTTTGACATCATGGTCCATCTGACTGTACATTTGGTTAGAGAGACACAATTGTGTGGGCCAGCTTATATGAGATGGATGTACCCGTTTGAGCGTTATATGAAGATATTAAAAGGTTATGTTAAAAACCGATCACGACCAGAGGGTTGTATTGTTGAACGGTACATAGTCGAAGAAGCTGTTGAATTTTGTACCGACTACCTATCCAATGTTGAACATTCTGTAGGGCTGCCAAAGTCTCGCCACGCAGGAAGAAGCGCAGGGCAAGGGATTTCTGGAACTGAAATATTGACTATACCAAGGAAAGAATGGGAGCAAGCACACTTGTATGTTCTACAGAATGCCGATGAGGTTGAGTCATATGTTGTAAAACACAAGGACATACTTAAGAGTTCATACCCAAATAAGAGTCAAAATTGGTTAACAAGAGAGCATAATCGATGTTTTATAACTTGGCTAAAAGATCAGATTTTTGAAGAGTTTGCTGTAAATCCTGCCTCGATTTCAGAAAGATTGAGATGGTTAGCGAAAGGTCCAACTATACATGTTTTCTCTTACACCGGTTATTTGATGAACGGGTACACATTCTGTACAAAAGAACAAGATGATCGGAGTACAATGCAAAATAGCGGGGTGACTCTTGTAGCTGAATCCTTGCATATCTCAAGTGCGAAAGACAGAAATCCAATATACGCGAATATGTCATACTTCGGGGTCATTGAACGCATATTGGAGTTGGATTACACAATGTTTCAGGTGCCTGTGTTCCAATGTAAGTGGGTTGACAACAATAACGATGTACAAATGGATGAGTTGGGGTTCATGCGGGTGAATTTCAATAAGGTGGGTTATAAAGATGAGCCTTTTATTTTAGCATCGCAAGCTCAACAAGTGTTCTATGCACCGATCCAACTGATACGAATTGGTCCATTGTTCTATTGACTAACAAAAAAATTGTTAATGAGATTGATTATGAAGCACATGAAGATGCTAATATTGAGGATGACCCTTTCTTCGGAGTGTCACAATCACGTGAGGCTAATCCAACTAGAGAGGATGATATGTATATTAGAAATGATCACGACGAGGGGCATTGGTTCCTTCCAATATTTCGTACCAATAAGGGACGCGCAAGTCTCAATCCAACAAGGAAAAGGAAAAGATTGACTTAAAACATGTATGTAAGGATTGTGTTTTTTTAATTTCTTGGACATTTAAATTTATATTCATGAATTTCTCTAAGTAAACTTGTATGATTATGAGCTGATGTTTTTTACTTGTGTGTTTAATTTGTTGTAGGTAAATGGCATCTCCCAGTGATCATGATAGTGCTGAGGAGGCCACACGAAAGGTGAGGCGTCGTGGGCCAACCTTTAAGAAGAAGATTATCCGCCAGAGGAGTAAAGGAGGACCAAAAATTGTGGTAAAATACTTACTAATTAATCTAATTAGGACGGCGCTTCCTTGAGAAAGCGCTGTCTAAGGTATGTAATGGATTTCTAATTACTAACTTTAGACAGCGTTTTCTCAAGGAAGCGCTACCTATTCTCACTTTCAGTAGCGCTTTTTTAAGCGCTATTGAATCTCTCCCACCTTCAGTAGCGGGTGAATAGATAGCGCTTGCAAGCGCTACTAAAGGCAAAAAAAAAAGCGCTATTAAAGCTCTTTTCTGTAGTAGTGTCTGTTATTTGACAATTTGGGTGGTGAAATGTTCAGGTTCTTCAGGAGATCGAAAAAGAGTTCCTACTTTATTACAAAACCTATAAGTTTTGTTTCATCTGGAAGGCTATACTGAAACTGAATATTCTTTCAATATTTCTATATATAATATATAAACCGCGCTCCTCCAACTTTCTTATATGTATGATCAGGCTTCTTTAAATGGATCCAAAGGGTAACATATATATGGTAAGGGGCTTTAAAATTGAATTTGGACAGTTGAAATTCAATTTTGGATTTTTTCAACAAGTATAACTCATTTGAAAGTTACGTAGTTATATATAAGTTTGAGTTCTAAATACTGGTTAAAGAATAATTAAAAAAATTATCTACTTCTGTGTTTGCTAAAACTCAGTATGGGTTTCTAACTATTGCTTTTATCATAATATAATTAGAAGATTAATTACTTTTTCGTCATTTTAACGTTCAGTCAGCTTTTGTCCCAGGCCATTCTATTTTGGACAATGCAATGATGGCTGTTGAGATCATCTATTTTATGAAAAGCAAGACGAAGGGGAAGGTGGGTGAAGTGGCACTTAAAGTTGATATGAGTAAGGCATATTATAGGGTTGATTGGGGTTATCTGAGAGCTGTTATGAGGCGTATGGGTTTTGTTGATAAATGGATTGATTGGATTATGCTTTGTGTGGAAACAGTAAACTACTCAGTTTTAGTTAATCAGGAGAAAATAGGTCCATTTCAGCCTCGTAGAGGTTTGAGACAAGGAGATTTGTTGTCCCCTTATTTATTTATTCTTTGTTCGGAAGGTTTGACAACTTTATTGAATCAAGCGGAGAATAGAGGTGATTTTCATGGGGTCAAAATTTTGTAGAGGAGCTCCAATTATTTCTCATTTTCTTTTTGCAAATGATTGCTTTCTGTTTTTTAAGGCCAATGAGAGTGAAGCTATAGTTATGAAGGAGATCTGGCTAAGTATGAAGCTGCTTCAGGTCAGGTAATTAATTAACAGAAATCAGAATTTTTTTATAGTAGAAATACTGGGATGGAGGTGCGTGATTTTATTGCTAATTTAATTACTTGGTGTTCAAATCTGCTTGGGCACCAGTAAATATTTGGGTCTTTCTTCCATGTTGGTAGAAGTAAAAAGGCTTTATTTACTTTTATCAAGGATTGGGTGTGGCGTAAAATTAATTCTTGGGGTGGACGATCTCTTTCTAAAGCAGGGAAAGAGGTTATGATAAAATCTGTGCTTCATTTTGTTACTATCTATTATGAGTATTTTTCTTATTCCTCCTTCCCTTGGAGATGAAATTCAGAAACTCATGAATTCTTTTTGGTGGGGTAGTGGAGGGGCTAGTAACAAATGAATTAAATGGCTCTCTTGGGATAAACTTGTTATGCATAAAGTTGATGGTGGTATGGGCTTCAAAAATCTCTATGCTTTCAATGTGGTGCTTCTTGGTAAACAGGGATGGAGGTTCTTGACACAACCGGATTCTCTTGTGACGAAGCTATTCAAAACTAAATATTTTCTACATTGTGGGTTTCTTGAAGCTTCTATTGGTAATAATTCCAGCTATGTTTGGCGAAGTTTATGTGAAGCAAGAGTTCTTAAAGAGGGTATCAAATGGTGCATTGGTGATGAGAGTAATATCAGTGTTTGGTTTTATAGATGGACGAAATGTTCAGATGTGGTGCTCCCTGTGGATGGTTCTCAAATAGACCCTAACTTGCGTGTTTGTGACTTGATGGAGGTGGGAAGGAAGGCGTGGAATGTGACATTAATTGAAGGCTGCATGAGTCCAGATTCTGTTCTTTTAGTTTTAAACTCCCCACTTTTTGAAGCAATAAAAGATGATAAGCAAATATGGAGTTCTGACCGTAAAGGAAACTACACGGATCGGTCTGCATACAGGCTTTGTATGGAAAAGGTGTTGGATGTGGCTTATCTTAAAGCACATGGGAATTGGAAGTTGCAGTGGGATCTTAAGGTGCCTCCAAATGTGAAGAATTTTTTATGGAGGGCAGCCCGTGAGTGCCTACCAACCAAGAGTAATCTTACTGTGCATGGAGTCTCTTGCACATCCATGTGTCCTTGGTGCAATTCCAACATAGAGAGCGCCTGGCATGTATTTATTTCTTGTACAAAGTGTGAAGAGGTGTGGAGAAGGGTCAACATGTGGGGTGCAATCTCCAGAAACCGTGACTTTGTGAATGGTTTCAAGGAGCTGATCTTTCTCATTCTGGAACAAGTTTCGGACCAAGAAAAAAGTATTTGGGCGGTCACCTTATCGAGTATGTGGAAAAGTCGTAATATGAAGGTTTGGGAGAATGTAGATGAGAGTAGTGGTGATATAGTTATGCGTGGGTGCCATCTACTGGATGAATGGACTAGGGCAAGAATTGTTGATGTCCAAACATAGCCCTTGCGCAATTTTGTTGGCGCTCATGCTAGATGGAGTAAGCCATCTATGGGCTTTGTTAAATGTAATATTGATGCCTCCTTTTCCACAAATACTAATAAGGTTGGTATTGGTATGTGTCTTATAGATGAGTTTGGGAATTTCTTGGGTGCAAAAACCCATTGGTTCAGCCCTGTTGTTGATATCCATATGGGGGAAGTTGTTGGTCTCTATTTTGCAATTAACTAGATGAGAGAGCTTCGGGTGGAAAAAGTCATTTTTGAGCTGGATTCGAAGTTGGTGGTCGATGGGAGTAATTCTATGTCTAATGACATTTCGAAGTTTGGTGCTATTCTTTCCTCTTGTTAGGTTTTGCTTTTGTCTGTTTTTCAAAACTCTCATATGGAGTTCACTAGGAGGCAAGTTAATATGGTTGTTTGATGGTGGGCTTCTTTGGCCTCTCTTTTGGGTACGATTTTTGAAAAAGTTTGACTGACTTCACATTATTCTTTTAAAGTAATTTAAATTTCATTTTAATCCTTGAGTGTCTAAAAACCTAGTGAGATTGATATTTTTCAAGGATCAATTCGATGGATAAAAAAATGACCAAATAATATAATTTGACACCTCCTGTTTTACAATTCATTGGTTAAAATGAAGTTTTTTTTTTTTATCAGAAGCTAACGGGAAGACGGTCACATCTTTCAAGAACCGATTTGACTATCCACTTGAATATAATGCCTTTAGGCCATTAAGAAATCAAGAAAAATTTGGGAATAATCTTGAAAATTCTGTATTTTGTCTATGGGTTTTGGATATCCCGTATGCTCCTTTTCAATAAACTTTTTGACTATTAAAAAAATGGCTATATTAGTATTTTGGTCCTTTATCTTTATTTTAGTTTTCATTTTGGTCCCTTATCTTTCTTTTTTTCCGTTTTGGTCCCTTATCTTTGTTTTAGTTTTCATTTTAGTCCTTTCCGTCAGTTTTACACTGACGTCGTTAGGTATCCGCCGTGAGACTCACTGTTTCCGGCGGCGGTTTCCGGCGACTCACGGCGGATACCTAACGCCGTCAGTGCAAAACTGACGGAAAGGACCAAAATGGAAACTAAAACAAAGATAAGGGACCAAAACGGAAAAAAAAGAAAGATAAGGGACCAAAATACTAATTTAGCCTAAAAAAATTAGCTCAAATATTTATTCAGACGAATGATTTAAAAAAATATCGAAAAAACTTAAGGTATAAGGTATACTACCTAAAGTTTTCCCGATATATATTTTTTTAAATCATTCCTCTGAATAAATATTTGAGCTAATTTTAGGAAATGGTTAATGGGATTGGTGAGAATTATATCTCAGTGTAATCTTGGTATTTGGTTAGGGGTGTAAGTTGGTTAACCAGGTTGAATATTTAGTTTCTCTTGGTTGAACACTAACATTTATTCCCTGTTATCCTTTGGTTAATGTCTTTTGTAAATGGATTAGAGTACCCCAAGTACTCTAAATAATAAAATTTGCTTATTAAAAAAAAAAACTTAAGGTAGTATTGATAGGTGAGCGAGTTTTGCTTATCATAAAAATATCACATAAGATTATATAATTAGCGAGTTTTCTTTATGCCGGTTTTGTCTATAGTGCATCACCCACCAAAGTGGTACACCATCCAAGTGGCACATTGTGATCCAATAGTTTTGCCACTTGGCAAAGTTTTCTATATACTTTCTTGTGAAAGTAAGACTCTGAGATTGAGGAATCTTGCGTAGTTCGAGTCACGAAATTTCGAGGACGAAATTTTTTTTTAGAGGGGTAGTAATGTAACACCCCGATTTTCACTGTTTCAAAATAATCGAAATGCAGACGATTATGTTTATATTTTTATATGAGTGTTAGGAAATTATTTTAAATAAACGGAGTTCATCACTCCATTCTACTTGAACGTAGAAAGCTACGATTAAAATTTAGGTTGAAACGACGGGCGAATCCCGGCCCGCTATTTTCACTGACAGTATATTTATACTGACCAGAAGACCTAATTTTAACTCGTGAACGAAAAACTTAAGATTTTTATTTTATTCTCTAAGATTGTGTATTTTTAGAAGTATTTCATTAAAAGTGAAATAATTTATCTTTTACGGGCGAAATACGTAATCGGGTAAACGGTGGAGCAGATTACGGGATTTCCGGGAGCCACTAACGGATAATATCGGCGACTCACACAAGATGACTCACATGGTGAGTCACAATTTGAACACATTAAGTGTTGCACATGGTCATCATTACAAACTATTAGGAATTTGCAAACTAGTCCCTATACTTTTGGAATTTTGCAAAATGGTCCCTAGGAGTTATTTGCACCTAAATCCTGAAAGAAGCCACCTCCTTTCCACTTAGTCCTTCAAAAGTGGCGCAGCCCACACTCTTAAAAGGCATACTCTCACTTCATTACTTGCCTATTTCACATTTTACACAAAAACACCCAAAAGTTCTAAGTTCATATCATCATTTTGTGAAGCAAGTCCTTGGATCTTCACTTGTTTTTGATCTTCAAGAGGTGAATCCTATTCTCCTTTCCTAATCATGTCTATGTTCTTCAATAAGTTTCATGATTCAAAGTCTATTTCATCTATGTTCATCACTTTTAAGTTTCTAGATCTAGAACTTTGAAAAATCACCATAAATCATAGAAAACTCCTAAAATAGTGAAACCAATTTCTATGTGCTTATAATCATCCATACTATCATAATACAAGAGATTGTTGAAAACAAAATCTTCCTCCTCATTTTTTTTGAGCATGGCCGAAACCTATAGTGAGAGGTGGAGGAACTTTGTTGTGTTTCTACTTGAAAATGATCATAGATCTCATGCTTCTAGGGTATGTACTTGCTAAATCCAAGTTCTTGTATCAAGTTGAAATTTCTAACCATGTCTTTCATGTCTTGGCCGAAATTCATTAGTGAGGAACTTGAATGATTTTGTTAAGTTTTATTAAAGTGATCATGTAATCATCTAGTTAATAAATATTTATGTTAAATCTAAGTTGATTTGTCAAAAATGAAAACCCTAAACCTATGTCCTTGTGTTGGCCGAATTGATGTTGGGGAGGGTTAGAATGTTTTGGATTCAAACTTTGATGTTTAATCATGTGTTTCAATGACTTAAGCACTTAGGATCATTAATCCCTGACTTAAGCAAGTTTAGTGATTTTGAACAACAAAACCCTAAGGAGGCCGTGACCTATTAAAGAGGATTAGGTGTTTGTTTTGCTTGTTTTGATTGGTTGTTTGGTTGTATTGTTGAAGGTTAGTGTTTTCTGACACGTACGTGTGTCATCGTTTCTCGGTAACGTGTCAGACTAACATCGGAGCGTGTCAAACTTCAAGAGGTAAGGGGAGCCTTGCCTGAGGGATTTTTCTCGATAACTATGTGTGTGATATATGTGGTCTGTATATATTTGTTTATGTGGTTGTGGTGTTTTTGGTTTATTTGGCTATGTGTTTCTAGCTGTTTATCTGTATTTCGGTGATTTATCTGCTTTTAATTTATTTAATTATCCGCAGATATATATTATGTTACTATGATGTATGATTTGTTTGGTAATATAGTTTTGATGATGATGTTGGATGTTGTTTGTGAAGCCTGACAGTGGTCAGTGCACAACCGTTTAATCAGATAAAAGCTTTAATAAGCTGCATAAAATTATATTCAATATTTTATGGGAAATGTTAGAATATAATGTTTATGGAAAATATTATTTTGGAAAAATAAGAGTTTTTGGAAAATATTATTATTTTAACGATCTATTAGTGTAAAAGTGAACTAGGAGTCACACAGAGGGCGGAACCGTGAAAATATTTTACTACGGCTAATTTTTACATAAGATATTCCACAATATTATAAAAAGTTATTTTGTGAAGTTAATCTGCGAAAATAACTTAATCATGAATTTAGAAAATTGTTTAAGCGGAAAAAGTTAAGTTTTACCTTAAAATACTTTAAAAGGACTTAACGACGACAATTTGGAAAACCGACGACGGCAAGTATTTTAGAAACGGCAACGTGTATTTTTGATGAACTCCAAATCTCTGTGACCCTCTTTTCTGAAAATGATGTTTTTCGGTAACCGGTGTTTTATGGCAGAAATCATCTCACTTAGCAAATTTTCCGAAATCAAGTTTTCTCAAAGATGTTAAAGGTTGAAAGTGTTATGGAACTTAGTAACCGAGACGTCGGGGTACTAAGGTTCTTAAGGTGTTGTGGACTTGGTGTCCTGTGGACTTTGAGGTCCTGTAGACGTGGTGTTTACTTGAAAGTTTGTTAAAGGTGTTAAAACATTTTGAGATGTTTTCTATTACCACAAACCCTAAGCCTGATGCATTGGTCTAGGTGTTTTGTGATTGAGCACTCGGACTTTGAGGTCCTGTGTTATTAATGAAAGTTTTAAGATGTTTAAGATTATGGTTGGTCGTAAGCTTTTAAGCTTCGACAAGGAAGTTTGAACACAAAGAAAAGTGTCAAGAACAAATTGTTTTCTTGCATGCATTTGGCAGACGTGCCTACGGTTTTATGTATGATTACCTTGCGGCGTCAGGTATTTCATAATTACGATTTTCTTCATTGTGCCAGGTTAGACAATGAAACCCCATTTACGGTTTTATCACTGTGCCACGGTGTTGGACAGTGTGCAATGGGTTTTGGCTGCGTGCCTGTGTGCCATGGGATGGCTATTGAGTTTGATCCACTCATTACGTGTTGGGATATCTCATGAGATTAGGTGTGAATGTTTAGATGGTGTATATGAAGTGTTCATGCATAGTTTTAAAATGTTGATGTTTGGGGTATGAAACCCATCGATAGAATATATGCTTATATATGTGTATGTGCCGTATGTGAGTCACACTAATGGTTATCGTGTTTATATCCATATATTGGTGTCTCACCCTTACAAACAATATCAGGTATTCTTCCTCTGGGTGAATTTAAGGGAAAGACCCTTTAGGTTGGAGCGTGCTGAAGCTCCCTCTACTGTATAGTATTAGTTAAGTTATGACCAGCTTAGGTTTTATGTTATGTTATGTTATGTTATGCTTATTACAGACATAAGTGTGAAAACATATGAGGCAGTATAGTTGTATGACTTATATCCAATTATGTACTTAAGTGTGATTTGTTTATGTTGTTGTTATTATGAGGTTAACAAGAAGAAAAAAATTTTATCACCATATTTTGAAAAGATAAACGTTGAGAAAACAGTATTTTCCGAAAGCAACCAGCATATTAAAATATTATTTTTCCGCAACGGGTAACCATGTGATGACCCAAGTTAGGGTGTCACAAGAGTGGGATCGGAGATGAAGATTTCGACAATGCCGGCATCGAACCCCATCCGGAAACCACTGCTTGCCGTCATTCAGATCCGACCTCCTCCGAACGCAACCGCAACCCCTACAGCGAAGCCCCTTAGCGCTTTTCAAATGCAGCTCTGCTTCTACCCAGACTTGCCACACACCACCACGACGCCGTCTCCTTCGCATGAACCCACCACGAGCTCGAACCAAATCTGCATCCTCCGCCCATCCACCGTCGTTCGACCCCCCATCCTCAGACCGCCGTTATCCTACTCCTCCACCACCTTTCGCCGTCGTTGAGCGCCGCCTCTAAGCAGCCACATTTATCCCATTTCTGCCTTGGTGTTGGTGATGTTAGACACAAAATAGGAAACACAAAATATGAAAATATATACCAACTCCATATACAAATACATCTTTGACCCGGTTGAAATATGAAAAATGAGTTGAATTGTCAAACTAATCTATGTGGCTAAATAATTGGTCCACACTCTACCATGTGGGTGGTGCACCGCTGCACTACTTTGGTGGGTGGTACACCATAACCTTCACGCAAAATATCATATAAGATAATTCATATTAGTGAAAACTGAAAACTGATTATTCAGTGAAAAATATAGCATTTTCTTCATTAAACAAAATATTGAAGTTTAAGATCAAGATGGAAAAAAAAAAAACGAACTTTTCTATCTTTTATTTTAAACAAGTCCTTATATTTGAGTCTGATGACATCAAACTTTACCGTATATATGCACGCTTAAATGTTACTTTTACGCAACAAAAACATACTAACTATCTAGAGAGGAATAATGATAGTTATGTGTTCCCCGTTTGGACCACTTAAAAGTTGATACTTCCATTCAAATTAACCAATGCTTTTGCCTGACCAAACCCCAAGTGCAGATATGAAGGTCCACAAGCTTTCTAATATTGATCATATGTTACATGCATGCTTCTTATGTTTCCAGAAAAGAAAATGTGCGTCAAGATTCATGCATGCTACTAATCATTATTAACCGCAACACCTAAAGTTTAACATCGTGCTTCAGCTTATTCATGTTCGCCCCCCTATACCCAAGATCCATTTTCTCTTTCACAAACCCAGAAGCAAGAAAAGTTTGGTTTGTAATTTTGTTTAGGGGGGATGCCACAATTAAATTAAATCTACACTTATGTTTTTTGTATACCTGGATTTGGATACCTGTATATACACCGTAGATTGATGTGAGTGTGGGTGGGATGGAGATGTATTGTATTTTGAGATCGAGTAGATGTATAGTATGCAATTGTGAGTGTAGATGTCACTTAGGAGTCCACAAAAGTTGTACAAATAACATAGCTCTTAAATCTACTTGTAAGGCGGCATTCTTTGTTTCTTGTTTTATTTCTCACTCTATAGACATGTCCCTACCATATTTGCCCTAAAAAATTAAAGTGTTTTCTCCCCATATATATCTAAAGTAGTTAAGAAATGTTTCATTAATTGAAAAAGTCGTTGGGTATGATTGAATATTTGGTTTTAGTTATACTAATTAATTGGGTAGAGGTGAAAAGCTAGAACATTTTCGTTACTTGTTCAATGAATTCTTGAATGTCAAATCTAAAAAATATGGGTTTGTTTGGAAATTTTTGCTTCATTCCCTAGATTGGGGTGTATCCAGTGAATGTGCAGGTAAAAGTATATTGTGAAGTCACATTGCACTATTTCTTTGCATTCAACGTTTTTAATTAGGAACGTAAAGCGAAGTTACACTGAACAATTTCTTCAAAACGAACACGCTAAAGAGATCACACCACAAGTTAGGCATGGAGCAAACTAGCTAGGTTGAAGGTCTTAGATTAAATTCTATTAGGAGCAGGTATATGAAAGCGAAATTGATGCGAAGGAGGGGTTCTAGCTCATTGTGTCCACGGACCAATTCAAGATAAAACCAAAATAATATTATTGGAAATTCTAAATTGAATACACAAAAAAAATTAAATTTCCTAGTTTAAAACGTTGGCAGCTCGGCAACGAAATATTATACTCATAGATGTAAATAAACCAAGAAGTCAGTATAGCCTAACAAAACTTTCAGATTTATACAACGGGCTATATACTCATTCTTATATTTATGGAGTATCCTAGTTTTTAATGCGTAACTTCCCCTGTCACAATGACCGCACGAAGAGCTTATTTAAGCTTATGAAAATAACTAATTATGAAAATAAACTTATGCAAATTGTTTATGACAAGAGTTCATGATCTTTGTACAAATTTATTTTAGCTTATGTCAATAAGCTTATCAGAAAAACTTATAAAAATAAAATATTTTCATCTTATTTAAAAAATATTGAATATATAAGTGTTTAAATATTTACATCAATAATCACATCATAAAATTAAAATGACAGAAAGCAAAAAATTGAATTACAACTGTCGTAATCATCTCGAACGGCAACAAAAAATAGAGGATCAAAGAGGAGTGGTCACCAAAATTTTGATTTGCCAAAACGTTGGAAAATTCATTTACTTAGGAAAAGTGATCTTTTTAAAAGAAAAAAAAATGAGTTCGAGAGACGGTTACAAATGGGGAATGTGTTGGCATCCTAAACTGTTTGTTCTAGTGTGCCTCAAGTTAATTGTGTAAGGTTTAGGGTTAGGAAAAGTGATCTTTTTAAAAGAAAAAAAAATGAGTTCGAGAGACGGTTACAAATGGGGAATGTGTTAGCATCCTAAACTGTTTGTTCTAGTGTGCCTCAAGTTAATTGTGTAAGTTTTAATAACTTTGAAAAATAATTATTTTACCCACTTGTAAACTAAAAAGAAAATAAACACACAAAAAATTAAAATGTTATTGTGGCTTGACAGAATGAATAATCCTGCTCCTATGCATTCCCTAGTGTGATGAGAGATTTTAAGTTACGTAGTTATTGAGAAAGAGATTAATTGGTTGATTAATTTTAATTATTTGAAAAAAGGATAAATTTTAAGGACTTGTTTTTATTTAAAACCCAAAATTTTCTAAAGGGTTTTTTATTTTTATTTTTTTTATTTTTAGATTTTTTATAAAAAGGATTTTTTTTTTTTCATTTGTTGGATTTTTATTTAAAAGATTTTTAGTCTAAAACAAAAGAGCTAATATATTTTTTTAAAAAAAAGATAATTTTTTGTAAAAAAGAAAAAATTAAACCATGATTTTAAATGCATCATAAAGGTAACACCTTATGCTGATTTTTATGGAAAAAGGTTCCCTAATTGCTAAAAAGGATTCATTTGTGTTTTTTTTAGTGAGAGCAAGACCAAATAAAGCAAACATTATAAAACTATATTAAAAAAAAAAAAAAAGACTTGACCCAATTCTTAAAGGCCCAAGTTCAGAAAACTTTTGATTCATTTATTTTTCAGAAGACCATTTTGTTTGGGGCAACTGTAATAAGCCATTGTCAGGCCATTGAAAATAACCTGCACTTGATAAAAGAAACATGCTGGCCCATAAATTTAACCAAGGCCCAAGTGTTCCCATATACAGATATCCCTACGCTAGCAAACAAAAATCAAAACAAAGTCAGATTTGTTATGAAACATGTGACAAAATGTGCATGTCCATTGGTATTGTAACCTACAATTCATCACAAGTTATTATCTTTAATATTGTATTGGTAATGGCTGGTTATGTTTAGACTTTCAATAACTCGATAGGTTACAAACCTTGTGTCCTATGAATAGGACTAATGAGCATTGAAAAAGTTACCCCTTTGAAGAGTATGAGAAATGGATTCTATTCTTCTCTCTTGTATTTATAATCTCTTTTTATCTTGTATCTACTATTCTATATTTTATGCTCTTATTTTGGCTCTTTTTTTTTTTGATCAGCAAAAAGTATATTGAAAAGAGTACAAGGGGTATTCTAACCCATATACAAACGAAAATCAAAAGTAACAGGTAAACTGTAAATATAATACTGCCAGACAAACCAACCAGTATTAGTATTACAAAATCCTGAACCAAGGTGTAACACCAGAATCAGAAAAAAACAGAGAACAACAGCATAGTAAACAGCCCCCTATAATTGGTCCAATCCAATACTGACACAAGCAGAGCAAAGGCAAGAAATTAGCCACAAAGGATTAACTCCCAAGCATAACATCCCGATTTTTCCAGTGATAGAAGAACCTACACACATTCCAATTTGGAGCAATACCAGCAAGATCAACCTGACCACATCAGCAACACAAACAAAACCCAAACCAGCCTCATTGCCAAATACCCATATATTGCCCCAACCCGCGAGGATGCTTCCAGATAGTCAAGGCTAAAAAATCAGCAACCCAACATGGTCTGTAACATGTTTTAAAAGTCCAAAGGATTGGGGCAGATCGTGACAACACCCCACTTTCTACCACCATCATTAACCAACATCCAGGGCTACCATAAAAACCACAAAACAACCAAAGAGCAGGCTAGGACCTTGCATCTACCCAACCCAAATTTGCACCTATACACAAGACCTCATACATTCCACTGGTGCATTGCACCAATCTGAAAAGGAAAGATTGCAGACCTGCTGATTGATTTTAAACCAATTCCAAGAAGTGACTTTGATAGTGTTTATAATCTGAATATCATCAAATATTGTCTGGTTAAAGATAAATCCATTGCGGGAAAGCCAAAGTGACCAGATCACTGAAAACCAAATCATCATCCAGAAGTTTTTTAATTTTTTCCCTTTGACCAATCCTCTATGCTGCAGAAAATGATTCTTTGCATCTGCTGGCAAAACAGAAACAAATCCATTCCAGGCATACACAAGTTTCCAAATCTGTGAAGACCTGTTACACAGGAATAGTAGATGATCTATAGATTCTGTGGCGGAATTGCATAGGACACACTTTGCGTTCTCTACCCCCTCAATGACTTTCCTCTTCAACAGATTCAGTTTGGAGGGAACCCTATCAAGGATCACTTGCCAACCAAAAGCCGAAACCTTCAAGGGAGTGAAGGAGCTCCAGAACTTCCTAAAGAACACGTCAATGAAAGGCCTATCTGGCTCAGTCGTACTGCACCAACTTTGCAACAACAACAAATATGCCGACTTGCATGAATACTTATCAAAAGCATTATGTTTCCAACAAAGAATGTCATCTTTCCCCCTAACCAGGTTGACTTGAGCCAGCAGCCCCATAAGATCTAGAATTAAGCTTTCTTCCCACACAAATAGTTGTCTCCTCCATTGAAAATCCCATGACCACGAATTTCCCTCCCAAAATCCCACATCTTTCACCATTGCAGACTGATTTACAGCGATTGAGAAAAGCCTAGGAAACCTATTGTGAATACCTAATTTCGTCCGGGTATTTTTTCTAATTAACATTTTGAAAAAGAATATAAACAAAAAAAAAAAGAAAAGAAAAAGAGCTTCACAAAAAAAAAAATGATTTTTGTTCCTAGCCCATTATGGATTTAGATGTAGCCCAATTTTATTTATGCAAGCCCATTGTAAATCTCTGCAAAAAAAAAAAAAAAAAAAAGTGTTAGTGTTAACCATTTTTATTTTATTGTTACAAATGGCTTGTTGGCCCATTATCCAAGCCCAACTAAAACATTTTTGTTTTCTTGTTATCTGATTGGTTATTAAAATGAACTTTAAAAAAATAAAAAATAAAAAAAAGAAGTAAAAAATTTTGAAAAAGAGCAGCTTTCACTTTGCTCCTTCAAGTATGGGTCAGGTTTGTTTTCTTGGTCCCTCTTTGTTTTCTTATGCTTTTTTCCAAAATAGGAGGGCACAACCTTCTGCAGCTGCAACAACCAAGCAAAGGCTGATATGCTCCCAAAAAATGTACCACCCTCTGCATTTTCTTTGAGCACGCCAATAACAAATTTTGGCACTATCTTCCCCCATTGTTACTATATAAACAGAATCACCTTGTTGAGAAGGGGGGGACTGGATTGATCTTATAAGCTACGTAAAAAAAAACAGATACCAGACGGAGATTCCTCAGAAGCCCTCATCGTGAATCATGCCTGTAACCACCCCTTACTTTCATTTTTACACAAGAGCATGATCCCCATTCTTCATCCATCCTTTTAGCCACCATTTTCCCCTTCAACAACTCAGAGTAAACATATCATCTTCCATTTCAATTCATAATCCTCCATCCCATTCCAAATCCAAAAAAAGAAAACCAAATCTAAACAACACAGCAAACAAAAACAAGAAAAAGAGGAAGAAAGTCTCTGCCTTCGACCTCTCCGCCATCTCCGCCCGGATCCGCCGCTGCTGCTCCGCCGTCACGCTGCTCGCCACCGCCACCGCCCAGATCCGCAAGCTCCCCTCCTTTCCGGTTCCCGTCGCTGCTCGCCACTGCCTCTGCCTCGCCGCAACGCCAGCCGCACAGACCACCGCGCACGCCACCCGTCACCGCCGTTTGCATTCTCGCCGCCCCTCTGCTTCGCCTCGCTCCAATCACGAACTGCAGCACGCTGCCGTACGAACCGCCACACGCCGTGAGTCGCCGCCTCCCTCCGCCTTGCCGTCTGATTTTCCTCGCTGCAGCCATCCTTCCTTCTCTGCCTATTGATTGTGGGTAACCATGAAGAAGAAGCTTCTAGCTTCTCTCTTCTCTTCTGGTTGTTCTTTTATTTTGTTTTGTTTTTTTATCTTTTCTTATTTTTATTTTGTTTATCATTCAAGTTTGGGCTTATGTTGTTGGGTCCATAATATATGGGTTGTGTCATTTTAAAAATAAAACAAAAAATATTTTGAAATAAAAATCTCTTTTTAATTCACGCAACAATCTATGACGTTGATGTATGATTTTTCATCCTCAAGTGTCATAAGGATTGTAAGGGTTTATCGTATAACTTTGTTATCTTGAACCCTGTGCAAAAGTGAATTTCATTTTGTTAAAAATGATAAGATATTTTCAATTTGCTTTCTTAACAAATTTTAACAATTTTTATGATAAATATTTTTAAGTTCACGCAACGATCTACGACGTTGATGTATGATTTTTCATCCTCAAGTGGCGTATGAATCGTAAGGGTTTATCGTATAGCACTGCTATCTTGAACTCTGTGCAAAAGTGAATTTATTTTTGAAATAAAATCCATTTTCAAAATCAGTTTCAAAAATAAAAAAAATCATATTCTAGAAATTAAAATCAATCAACCAATCAAATCTTTTTCTACAAGAACTACGTGGCTTTGAGTTTCCCATCGCACCCGGGAATACGTAGGAGCAGAATCAATCATTCTGTCAAGCCAAAATTTTGTTTTCTTTTTTTATGTGTTTATTTTATTTTATTTTTCAAAGTGGGGTAAAGATAAATACTTTCAAAGGTTATTAAAATTCTTTTGCACAATTAACTTGAGGTACCGTTTTTTTTTAACGGGCGGTGTAGGGTGCTAACACCTTCCCTACTCGTAACCGACTCCCGGACTCAAATCTCTATCATTTTGTTAAGACCAGTTTACCTTAAATAAATGGTTTTTCCAATGTTTTTTCCAATAAAAATATTGGTGACGACTCCTCTGTTTTTACCATTCTTTTTGCGGCTCCCGGACGGGACGGTCGCGACACCTATTCTTCAAGCTATTATTGTCAATCCAAACATCTTTCCATACACGAACTGAAATGCCCTCTCCCACCTTCTTACTCACCCCCTTTTTGAACCAACCCACTTTATGAAATAATATAAATAAATAACAAGTAAAAAGGGTCGATGTGATAAATGTTCCATGAAAGCCATGGTAGCTGAGAGGAACCAACCAGGGAAATGCAGGGAAATTGTGAGTGAGAAAAAAATTGTTTTTCCTTCAAGGAATGGTGGCCTAAGAATGTCGTACTTTCTCTCTGTTGTCAAAAAAAACCCCCATTCCTCTGAAGTTCTTCCTTCCTTAAACACAATATTCACTTTTCAAAAAATATTGGCCCTTCCTTCCTTAATGCATGTATACAATCAGGAGTCGAACCATTTACCACTGCCTGTTACCACTTTTAACTATATATTGGTTTTGTTTCTTTTTCTTTTAAATAAATAATAAGGATCTCGTTTCTCTCTCTTTTTTTATGTTAATATTATTTAAGTGGGCTGTGCTAGCTAAAATAACATGGGACAAGTAGATGGACTTCTATCTTTTTGGTGTTTTTTTTTTTGTTTGTCTTCTCACATTTCAAATTTCTTATATATATAATAATAATAATAATAATAATAATAATAATAATAATAATAATAATAATATTATTATTATTATTATTATTATTATTATTATTAGTGTTAATCTATTATTGTTGGCCAATCCCTGAGAGTGCAACGTAGGACTTACAAAATTATAAATTGGTTGCTCTAGAAGATTACTATATACTTAGTGTTAAAGGATTACATTATATTTTTTTTTGGTTTTTCAGGGTATCCCGCGCATAACTAAAAAGACTAATCCCACGAGTTATTGTTTTTTTATAATTAATTGCTTTATTATGTTTACATTTGAATTGTTCTATTTGTTATCTTTTATCAATAGGATTAAATGAGTGTGTAAATGAGTCGAGTTAAGCCAAATATTCGAAACTCAACTTGTGAAAAAAAAAAAAGTTATTTAAATTTGACTCATTTAAATGGATCGAATTTAAAGCTTGAGTATGATTTACTAAAAAATATGAAGCTTGATCTTGGTTCGTTTATTTCATATTCATTTACTACTTATTTATTTTTCTTTTATCTAATCTCTCCTTTAATTATTTTTAATGTTATTAATTTAATATTTAACAAACATATTTATGCTAAAAGTTGAAACAAAAATAGGAACGAAATTAATATAATTTTATATTCATAATCCATTATATAATTAATAATTCATAACTTTCACCATTACTCTGCAAGTAATACACATGAAATTTGTACTCCAAAAGTAAATGTTCACATGGAAATATTATAATGCATACTTGGAGCAAAAATAAAAAAATTATAATGCATACCTGGAAATGCATGTTATAGAAGATCCTCCCTCCAAAGGTCTCAGATGAAGAAGCATTTAGAAGCATAAGCCCACTATTTTCTAAACAAAGCAAGATCTCAGATAGTGAAATCTTGTTGACCTCATCATGAGTGGAAATCTGAATAGTAGCCTCACTATCATTGAGCCTACTTGTTGAAACTACAAAACTAGAATTGTGAGTGGCAATCTTTCTTTGAGATTCTTTGTTCACAGCATCTCCTTGTCGTGTGATTCTCAATAAAAGCTCCTCCTTCTTCTTAATTAGTCCTTCCACATGCTGTTGTAACTCAGGTATGTATTTTAGTACTCGCGAAATTGTTGAGGGTATGCTCATCTTTTTCTGCAAAATTAACATGGAACCATAAATTTATTAATCATAGTTTAGATTAATCTAACTATGTGTATTCTACCCTTGAAGAATAAAACTGAAAACTTAACTTTCAGGTGTATAAAGGACTAAACTTATCTTTAGTGGGGTGCAAATTCATCTATTTGAGGTAGCTTGCTTATTCAAGAACACATGATCGTAAAATAAAGGTAGGCCCTTAATGCTAAGGTGGTCCTCCTGTGACTGGCGATTGTTTAAGAGTATTGGGTGAGGAAGAGAAGGGAAGGCTTCGAGGAGGAACTAGGAAGAGGTAGAGAAGGGATCAATGGGGAAGGAAGGATACTCCCCCATTTTACATGGGGTTCATTTTTTAACAAAGAATCAAAATCCTCCAATTTGAGGAAATTTAAAAAAAAAAAGAACCAGATGAGAGTTTTGAAAGGTTTTGAAGGGCTATCATCCCTTCCTCATTCCTTTTCCCTCTACTTTCTTCTTAAACCCTTCCCCGCCCAACTCCCAAACAAACCCTAATTGTTTTGATAAATAAGCACCCGGGTTGAAAGTAATATGTTAAATTTTGCTCTTCCAGGAAGAAATTTCTTCCTCAAGGATCATCTCATCCCTTATGTTTTTTTAAAAGAACTTGACATAAACCTAGAGCATTTAGGTTAAGTGAAGCCAATTAACTTGGAATACCATTAACTTCCTGAAGTTGTTGTTTAGAAAAATCCCTAGCTATCAATCCAAAGAAAAGAGAATAAGGGGAGAGAAGTTAAGTACCATTTGATCTGCCGCAGGAAGAAGTGTACGAAGTGAGGAATACAAGCTATTGATCTTCTTGCGGCTATCACGTTCACTAGCATTGTGGTTCAGCTTCTTGACCATGGTAGGGTCCGTGGATGGAGTAGACCCTTGAACCTCAACCTGTGACTGAGGTGAAGAGAATTGATAGGGCAATGAAGAGTACTCTGATGAGGTAGTGAAGAGTTTCTGGTTATTATGACTTATAGGCTCTACCAGCTCTAAGGGCCATCCCATGGTTGAGAACACAGGAGGGGATAGTGCAAGCATGATGTATAATAGGGATTTGTTAGAAGCAGTTAAGAATTTGCTTAGATAATTATATGATGAACATGACTTCTAGCTATATATGTATATATATAAGGTGTCACCCTTTATGTAAGCATCTAGTTTTTTTAATAATTTATATACTTCAATAAATGAACGGATGTAGAAAGATGACTAAAATATTTGATTGTTATGTTTCTTCCTGATAATAAAAAAGATGAATAAAAGATTTTTTTTTTTCTCTTCCATTATATTTTTTAAAATTGAAATATTCTTCCAGGTGAGACATTAAATAATTCAAAATAACTTCTGCTTCCTGTTGAAAAGACCCTTTGCATGCGCGTGTCTTCAGTGTGGCATCTATGTGTTTATCTGTGTACGAGAGAGGCTGAGAAAGTTGGAGAGCCTGGTTAAAACACTAGAACATTTATATGACACACTTATTTAATCGGGTTTTGTTTACTTTTTGAAAAGGTCAAAACCATTTTTATTTTATTTTTTGGTAAACAACCTTTTTTTAATGATATTTTTCTAATTTTTATATCTATTTTCTACTTAATTTATATGATTATTTCCAAAGCAAAAGGTAGGTGATAAATGGTTTTAGCACATCGATTCTTGTGCTCCTGTTTTGCTTTTCATGTTATTAATAATTTTTTGGCATATAAAAAAAAGTTATAAAATAGATGTAAAAAGATGTATGAGAAAATAGAATGTGAGAATTTTTATCTTACTCTTTTGTTTACATCATGAATGAAGTGTATACTCTCTGCAACACCGTCAAGTACCAATTTAACTAAAGAATGGTTATCTTATCTTGGTTAAAAAAAAATTCCATAACAAATCTTTTCGACGCTGATCACAGAAATTTTCCGCGTATTAGTTTCTTGCTGAGAAGCCACTTAAATACAATTATTGGCTTACAGTTGCAGCAAAGGAAGTGTTAAACTGTGGTTAGGTTAGTTGGTATATATGTAACTAGTTTAGGTAATTATTGATTAATTATACACATATGTGATTAGTTAGTAGTTAGTAGTTAGTTATTCTATCTAATCTAATGAGTCATGTTATGTATTATGCTTATATAAAACGAGGGTGTTTGAGAAATATTTTTTCTTAGAGTTTCAGCTGTTTTGTGAGATTTAAGTGGTTTTATGAAAAAATTAATTTGTTTGGTTACATTGATTATTTTTTAAAAAAGTTTTTCTAAGCTCATTTCAGCTGTTTTCCGACCATCTCCTGAACCTAGCTGTTTGCTGAAATTTTTTCTGCTTATTCACATTTCACGCATAGGGACCCAGCTTCTTTTGGATTATTCACTTTTGTTTGTCCTCGTATTAACCTCCTCCTCCCCAACAGTCTTCCTCACCAAAAATCAACAATTAATCCCAGAAATGGGGAAGCATGGGAGGAGAACAGAATAACATAAATCAACAATTAATTAATCCCAGAAATGCATCAATCTAAAATAAAATCCCATAAATCACATTAAAAAAAAAAAACCATGATAAAACCCAGAAATGCAGAAACCGCCGGCAACCTCTTGCTCCGCTGCCGTCTTGCTTCGTTGCTGTTCCTTTATCTGGTTTCAGAGTGGAAGGTTGTCACCATAAGTCGTTGCATGCGAGGGAGGAGGGAGGAGGAACCGAGATCGGAGAGTAAGGGAGAGAGTGAAGAGGCTGGTGAAGGAAGGTGAGGGAGGAGGCTCTGTGGCTGAAGGGGGAGTGAGTTTTTTCTTCTGATGCAGAAGTGAAAATGAAGGGAGGGTGGGTTTTGTCTTTGAAGAAGGGAAATGGAAATATGAAAATCAAATGGTAGAATGGGGGCACCAGCGTGTGGAGGATTTGAGGATGCTTCCAGAATTTCTTATTTTATATATAACTTAATTTTTTTTTCAGTAAAAAAATACTCAAATTGAAATATATATTGTTTTTATTTAACTATTGTAAAAAAAACAATATATTTTTACATGTTTTCCATAATCAAGGGAAAAAAAAGTTAGAAATTTTATTATTTTATTATAAATAGATAAAATTTTGAAGACAAGATATTAAAAAATCTAATGTTAAAAGATAAACAAATATTATAAACAAATATCTTCGTACCCTTTTTCGTAATTTACTATGCATAAGTGATTATTTTTGCATCACCCAAACGAAATAGATTATCTTAAAGTAGCTTTTCAACAAGCATACCCAAACAAAAACTGATTCTGATTATAATCGATTATCAAAATAATCGATTATTTGAAAACATATTATCAGCATAATCTTTTTTTTCCAGCTTTCCCAAACACACTCAACATGTTTATAGCATTCGTTAAATTCAAGTTTCTCATGTTTCACCTTTCCTCTTATATAAAACATATTGACACATTCATGCATTCAATATTAATGCATCATTGGATCACTTATTGAAAGTGTTATTAAAAGCTTAATTAAAATTGATCCAACAAACATTAATGTGTGAATTCATCAAAAAAATGACTTTAGGGAATCCGAATCCAGTTATTTGTTCTTAATGGATGCAGATTCCCTATAGTAGCCCATTTATATCTTTCCCCACTTACATTTTTGTGTTATTTTTTTTGGACAAAACAAATCAAGGGTTAGAAATGTGAGAAAAAAAAATCTAATGATAGTAGATTGCACAACTGCGACAAATGAGTGAAATAACTACATCAAGGAATCCGAATCTGTTGCCAACCAGCTGACATGGCTGTTCGACAGCCACTCATTTATTAAAGTATATAAAATAAAGAATCCTCCACTTGAAGGTTTCAAATTCAATGGCGCCGAAGGTTATTTATGTGGGAACAGAAACAATTTGACAAGGGCTTATGATATTCTTCTTGTTGAGTGAATAATTGCGCACCACGTTGAATGGAGCTGTGATTTTTTAGAGAAAATGGCTGCTAGATGTAAAATCCTAAATAAAATAGAAATCACAATCACTTACAACTTACATTTGAAAAGGAAAGCGTTTGGCCCCACCAAATAAGTCGATATGTTATATGACGTCTATGTAGTTTACTGTGAATCTGTGATGGAGAGGTTAAGTATTTGGTAATTTGCAAGTATATTATACTACTCCATTAAAGTTGTAATAGGTAGCGTTGCATAACTATACTCATAATATTGTGGAATAAAAAAATGAAATAGTCACTGTGGCTTAATTAGGTGTCATTGCAGATTATCATAATTAATTGTAGCCTTAGAATTGCACGTTCAGATGCATGACATACACAAGCCTTTAGCTTCCTTGCCTTTGGTTTGCACGGGTTAATTAATTAATGCTGGGTTCCAATTTCTTATGGCTAATAAATTATGAATTACGAAATATAATGATGTATGACACAATATTATGGCTTATCAACAAAATAAAAAATAAAAAAAATTGACACAATATTATGTGTTAGTTATACATTGGGTACTAAACGATAATAATAGAGTAAAGTGACATGTACAGACATCTCTAATTAAAACAGAAATTTCACAAAACTAAATTTACAACACTTAATCTCTTTCATATCTTCTCTCTTCCTTTTTTTTTTTTCCTTCCCTAAATCCATATCACATGGCCAACGAAGGTTGGTCCAATTGATAAGGATACAACTCATAACTCATGGCCGTGTAGATGGTAAGGCCAACAAGGCCATGACCTTAGGCCTCACTTTTTCTTTTTCTTATTTTCTTTTTACTATATACATAGTGATGGTAATTGGCATGACAAGTGTTGAGCAATAAGGCCTAATTTCACCTACAGTTAATACTTCATACATTATTGAGATTCAATTAATCACCAATAGTGTAATCTGCAAGACATAACATTAGTTACGCTTCAACATTCAAGGTTCCGCCTTTATGTCTTATTGCCTTCATTACTCTTCCGTGTCTAGTGCCATAAAAATGCAATTGTACAAAAGGATAAAATAGTCGTTTGAGTTAATTAGTTAAGATTTAATTATTATTTTATATTTCCAAAATTGAATTGTTTTTTACTCTCTCTCTCTCTCTATAAATATGTATATATAATAAAATTTTAATATTTCCACATCAACTTTTTTTGAGCGCTCTCATTTTTCCTCTCATTTTTTTTTTCACATCTCCATATCCTATTAAAAGTGAAATGTTAAAATTGCTTTATTGTAAAGCTAGAAGATTAAAATGAGAATTAATAATTTATATAATTTTAAGTTTCTTTAAAAAATTCGCCTAAGGCCCCAAAATTCCAATACACGGTCCTGTCATAACTTACAAGGTCGTGTGTTCGAATCTCACTTCCAATGTGAGGACCTCGTTGGTGAGTAATCTGTAAGTACCTCTGTAAGCGCTCCTTGAGCCCTGAGACCTGCCCTGACCCTGGTGAGCCCCCGGGACCCAACTCACACCTAAACTTTACTTTACCCAAAAAAAAAAAAAATCCATATCACACGATATCTGTGAGGTTCTTGTAACAAATTCAAATTTACGTGTATTTATATTTTTTTATTATATATTAATTATAATAATAACAACAACAATTATTATTATTGTTTGTTAGACAAGAACAGATAGTTCCGAAGTTAGAGACAATGAGTCATTTGTCCAGCATGGCTATAATATCAAATACAAAAAATAAAAAAAATAAAAAACTTAAATTTTGTATACTAATTTTATATTGATGATTAACATATAATAATTAGAAATTAATGTGATCTGCTATTTGGTGATTAAGATGTTAATTTAATTAACATCTTTATCAGTTATTTGTAAGTTGATTATTGGTGTAAAAAGTGGAATGGGGAAGTTGATATGTGAATAACAACAATATAATTAGAAAATGATGTTTATACATTAGTACTTTTACACCATTGTCACAATTGGTTAAAGATATATAAATTTCTAGTTTAGAACAATTATTTGTTCGAACAAATATGAATCCCAACCAATTACAACACTCAATTCAAATGGCACTAAAAAAACTTAGGCAAAACTACTGTGTGTAACACCCTCCTTGGGCATTACTTTGTAACACGTGCGAAAATAAATCAAAACATTAATTCGCTGGTTACTTTCGGAAAATAATATTTTCTTAAGTTATAATCTTGTCTAAAAATGGTGATAAAATTTTTTTCCTTATCTTTTCTTTTTCGACAACCACAACAACAACGTAAGTATAACCGTATAGGAATAAATATGTATATAGCATCTTACAACTATATTGCGTCGTACTGTTTTCACACCTAGACCTTTATAAGTATATGTCCCCTTATTGAAAACCAACAACATACAAGAAACAAAACCTAAGCTGGTCACACCTATAATACAGACATAATAGTAGTAAGTAAACGTCAGCATGCTCCGAGCTAAGGAAACTTCTTCGTATAGTCATCACATCCCTTGAGTGGTTCATCTAGACTCGGATATAAATATATGCACAAGTAGAGAAAACAATAATAAAACTTGCAAGAGTGAGAAACCAATACATGGATTTAACTCGACAACTACATGCACGACACAACAGAAACATATACATTGCTGCATTTCCATAAGTAAACAAGTATTCTATCACTGGGTTTCATACCCAATCACAGTCTGTTGAAAAAACAATGCATGAACACTTCAACTTTCAACGTCTAACTTTTCACTTAATCTCCAGAGATCCCAACACCAACTAAATGAGTTGATCACGCTCAATTGCCAGGTATATTAGGCACAACGTGGCATGGAATATCATTCGGCACCATACGTAACAACGTAGCCCGAATACCCTATTAAGGTATTAGACACAGGACGTGGCAACAACGTAGCCCGAATACCCTATCATTAAGGTATCATACATAGGACGTGGGCACGTCTGCCAATGCATGCAGATAAAACATTTTGTTCTTGTTATTTTCTTTGTGTTCACTCTTCTTTTGCTGCAGCTCAAAATGGCTTACGACTATTCGTAAATTTCAACGTGTTAGACTTTTTAACGTTAACACAAGACACGAAGTCCGAGTGCTCAATCACAAAACCTTAGACCTTGCAATCAGTCATGGGTTCGTGGTGATAAAAACAATACTCTCTATTAACAACGTTCATCACAACATGTAACAACGGTACAACATATAACTACGTAACACAGATCAAAGATCTTCGTGCTTATAATTAAGAACGCCAGTATCACGACGTCTCGGATACTAGGTTTAAATTTCAACGTTAACATTGTTTTCGTTGGGTGAAACACAAAATCAAAACAAAACTTCCGAAACTTATCCAAGTTGTCGGAAAATAACCCGTTGTATAAAACTAGTTTACAGAAAATACGTTACGTTGGAAATTCGTTTTACAAATTCATCAAAATCACTTGAAGCTCATTTCTTTCTGAAGATCTTTTTCCTAGAAACTCTACTCTTTTAGAAAGACCCATGTGAGAATGATTTTTGCTGTTTTTAAGAATGCTATCCGTAATTATTTTCGGAATTAGCCCTCGTTTAGCCTTTCTTAAAAATGTTTTAGTCAAATTTTAATTTTTTTCCACTTAAATAATTTTCTAAAATCATAATTAAATTATTTTCAACAACCATTTTCATAAAATAACTTTTTATAATATTACGAAATTTTTCACGTAAAAATTAGCAGTACAAAAATAATTTCACAGTTTCGCCCTCACTGTGACTCATAGTTTGTTTTTACACTAATAAATCATTAAAATAATCATATTTCCCAACATTTCTTCTTTTTTCCAAATAAAATTTTACATCCATATTATATTCCACTATTTCTCCATTAAACATTGAATATAATTTTTAAAGCTTCTTAAAGCTTTTATCTGGTTAATTGATTGGGCACTGACCACTGTCAGGCTTCTCAAATCTCAAACAAATATTCCATAACAATATCATAGCAACATTCCCAAGCGGATCATGCATCACAACATCATTATATAACTGCAAGTAAACACTTAACCTCAAACACTACAAGAAAATCAGTTTTTAGCATAGGCCAAAAGCCCATGCTAAATAGGGATAGCTGACGCTACAGGGCCATTTAGCGTCAGATTTGCGTCGGCCTCGGGGCCGACGCTATTTGCTTCGACGCAAACTATTAGCGTCAGCCAAGTTCCAGCCGGTCAGACCTACGATACAGTTGACGCTAAATCCATTTGAACTTAGTATGAAAATGGCTGACGCTAGTTTGTGTCCAACCAATTCATGGTTCTTAGCGTCGGCTGGCCGATGCTAAAGTTAGCGTCGGCTGGCCGATGCTAAAGTTAGCGTCGGCCATTAACCCACACTAGTTAGCGTCGGTTTTGTCGACTCTAGTTCTTTTTGTATAGCCGACGCTATTTTTATTTTATTTTTTTTTATTGCTTGTTGACACTACATGAGCCTTGATATTCAAAATAGCCTGTACAAACAGCCTGATACAGTCAATTACTTTACTGCATACAAACTCAGATATATTCCAATAATAGCAAAAAACCAAAACACAATATAATCATTTTTAACAGATATTACCAACATCCCGAGTCAAATATCCATTTGCTTATATCTAACACAAGAGAAAAGTACCATACCCACATTAAAAACTACCAAGGTTAATGTCAAAGTAAATGGAAAATATATAAACATAGTGAAATATGAAATCAACGACGACGACGACGACGTCGACCAACTGGTGAGGCCTCATCCATGGAATGGTCATCAAAATCATCGTCGTAATATGGATGACGACGAGACTGACACCACAGGAAGCACTGCCTGACTGGCGCTCTAGAGCTGCCATACGTTCCATCATAGTGTGAACTTGGTCCTCCAAATTATCATAGCATGCCTCAGCCTAGCTGCCCTCTCCTCAGCTCTAGCAGCCCTCTCCTCCGCTCTAGCGGCCCTGTCCTCAGCTCTGGTGGCCCTCTCATCACCCTCAAACCCGCTATTGCGACTAGGAGGTGCCGGGGACTGTTGAGTCAAAGACGATATGCCACGTCGTATGTTCACAGAGAAATCTGCGGTGCCATAACACCGGCCTCGAGTCTTGCCCCCAGCAACCTCCTTCCATAATTCAAGCTTCGTTGTCCCATCCACTTCTTGCCCCCCATTTGGGGAGGACTCAATCTGTGTCTTTATCTGGCTTAAACGGTTTTGATAAGAGTCCTGTCAAAATAAAACATAAGTCAGCTATTGTACCCTTATAAACTCAGCTACAAGATTAATGAAAAAATGGAGATTGAGAACTTATATGACTTTCAAAAATAGGATATATAAATTGGAACTTCCAAAGTGAAAGTTATGGCATATAAACTGACAAAGAAAAACAATATGAAAATTCTAAGCAAGGTCCACAATTTTAAGGTTGCGGTTCTTCAAAAAGTCTACAGATAAAAATTCACTGGGGACAGCCACGACAACATGAAAGTTCCTCCATATGATTCTAAACTTAATAGAACACAGTTCTCATAATCAAGTATGATATCCTAATGCACTGTGTTTGTACACTTATCAACAAACTATAACACTGCAGCAGCAGCAAACTATAACACTGCAGCAGTAGCAAAGGTGCAAAAAGAGCCAAAACCAAAAAAACTATAATATTAACCATCCAATAAAGCACTGCAACATCAGCTTAGGCACATAGAAAACCAAGACAGCAGCACACACTTCTTTTAAAATGTAACAGTCCAGCATCAAAAGCAGTAGCACTCCCTTCAAACAGAAACATTACTCAATAACAAAATAACAAGCAGCACATAGCAGCAGAGGCTTTGTTAAAACAACAACCAAGACACCCTTCTTTTTTAAAAAAACAGAACATAGCAAAAGACACATTATATGCATGCATTTTACAAATGGCAAAATACTAAAATCCATTGAGGAGTATAGCAACTCTATAAATAAAGAAAGTAGGACATCAATTAGTGTCCCCACTGATAATTTGAGAAAGAACACTACTACCAACAACTTTAATATTTGATAAACAAAACCCATTACTTCCACAGTTAAAATAGTCCAGCTGTGCATGATCAAGTGGTATAAAGAGCACCCTTCACAAACCACACAACAGCCAACAATACCCCACAGAAAAATGAAAATCATAATCAGCAATATAAAGAGCAAATGTTTCTAGATGAGATCAGAAAAAACATTTCCATCTTAACAGCCTCCATATTTCGCTATCAAAATTGCTTTGAAAATCCACATATCACAATACAAATACATGATAGCTGCTATATTGCAGACAAAACAAAGCAACATCATAGCTGTCAAACTTTCTCAACCAATAAAAATAACCATTTAGCATATTGGAAACAAAAAATGAAAAAAAAGCACCAAAAATTGAACACAAATTGGAAATTTGAAAACAACTTACATATGTTCCTTCAGAGCGATTATCCACCCACTCACCGGACTTCCTCTTTTGAGTGGCCAAGAAGAATTCATCAGGCTCCAAAGGCCTCCTAAGTTCTTCCTCCTACCAAAAAAGCAAATACTTATTCAGTATACTTCAAGTCTTAGCTATGCTTACATTGTCAACACAATATTTAAAACATGTATGAAGTAAAGATTTGTTATCTAATGAAAAAGAGAATGAAATGAATATATTTTTTTGTTCTACTAAAATGTATTCACTCAAATAATGAACTAGAATAAGTGTGGAGTAAATACATACCAAGTCTTGTGCCACATCACTATGAGACTTTCGACCCGTGGTGTGGACTGCTCCACCTTTAGCTGAAGCTCGGTTGGTTTTATCTTGATTTGAGATATTTAGGAACTCGTCACTAGCCCAATAGATAAGAAGACCAGCCCATGCATCGTCCCCTGCCCAATGAGGTTGTACCCCTTTCTTCCTCTCCTTCGTGAGCATATCAGATAGACGTTTAGTACATTTTTGGTTAAAAATGTTCTGGATAATGGCATGGTGACAAGGATCCCATGAAACTTTGTCCTACAAAAAGATTTAGTCAAAATAGTTAGCCAAAATAGTTAGTCAGTATGTAGGTGCAATTACTTAGTTATCAAATAACTACAATTAAATGTACACAACTTACCATAAATCTCTGCCACCAATAATCCTTCACCCCATCATGGGTCACACTCCAGCAATGGTGAACACCCCGAAACTGTTTCCGGAAGGCATTCCTAATTGCATCGGCAGCCGCCGAGCTAGGAGTCCACCTACAAAAAATCCAAGCTTTGTCAAATAACAAATCAAATGCATACATAAAACTAAGTGCTTAATAAATACATAAATATGAAAAGAAAATTCTAATTTACCCTCGACCATAAGGACGTATGATAATCTTCCCATCAGCATCCCTCTGTAACTGCCTCGAACGACAACGAGGAGGGTAGTGCCTCTCTCCCCCCTCCTCCGCCGCCTCCTCATCCTCCTGTCGGTCTGCCTCCTCTTCCTCTTCCTCCTGAAGAGGCTGCTGCCTCACAAACTCCGGTGTGCTGCGGTATGAAGACGAACACGGCTCAAACCGTCCAGAGAGTATGTATCCTGGGGTAGGGATCATGGTGCAGGTGTCATAGGTAGGCTGGACTAGTGGTGGTGCCGGCTGAACTGGTGTTGGTGTTGGTATGGAAGGTGGTAGTGTCGGCTGGACTAGTGGTTGAGTAGGTAGGGGTGGGGGTGGGGGAGGGGGTGGGGGTGTAGGCTGGGGTGGGGGTGGTGGAGTACTTCTTTGGAGGCGCCTACGATTAGTATGTACAGCAAGATCACCAGGTCGTATAAGCTTCCCTCGACCCCTGGTCACTTGCATCTTGCCCCTCTCGTTACGACCTCGTCCTGCCATTTTCTGTAGTGCAAAATATAACATATAAACATACATATAACCTAAGTTATTTTATTAGATAAGCAGATAAAATATGTTTCTGGAGTCCGAGAAGTACTGCAACCCATATCCAAAAATAAATTTGTTCTCGACCTGTTAAGGTAAAGGTCTTATACATTCAAAACTAAACAAATTAGAAAAATATAATCAAGAATTACTAACTAGTTAATTACAAAGTTTCCTAGTTCAAAATCACTATACTCTAAACTTATAACTTAAGCTAATCCTCGTCATCATCCTCATAATAGTCCTCCTCGTCCTCATCCTCATCCTCATCCTCGCCCTCATCACTATATTCTGTAGAAACATCTTCTTCTGATTGATCATCCACAACCATTGGATTGTTATTCAGATCAACTATCTGTTCAAACTCATTTATTGTTTCATCAAGTAAGCAATGTAATGGTTCAACTTCCTTAATTGGTAGAACAGGTGACATCTCATCAGCTTGATACAGCATTTCATCATCAGTGTACTCGACTTCCACATGACCCCTTGGTTTTGTGGAGATTGCCACAAACCAACCACGCATGTCTTTACACATTTCTGGATAAGGGACATAATATACTTGTCTTGCTTTTTCTGCAAGGATGAACAGATCATATCGACCGTATCGTCTACTCATCTTAATATCGACAATATTATACCGCGGATGAACCTTTGTGCCTCTGTTACTCGTTGGATCAAACCATTCACAGTAAAATAGGGTAATCTTATTACTCAAACCAGGGTATTCCAATTCAAAGATATGTTGGATAATACCGTAAAAATCATCTTCTCCTCCTTCGATAAGACCTTTCACATGCACCCCGCAATTTATGGTTTTTTTACTATTACTCCAAGCCTTAGTGTGAAACTTGTACCCATTAACAAAGTATATGTGCCATGATGTTGCCTTTGATGCGGGACCCCAAGCTAATGCCTTTATGTCTGTGTTGGTCACCCCATTCCTTTCATCATGAACCTATACAGAAGATACACATAAGCTTAGAGAGTGTATTTGTTAATAATTACATCAATTGTGTACATTGCACTTACATATGTCTTGAACCACTCAGGAAATTCCTCGTGTATACGACCAGGAGCATCACGATCATTGATGGAGTGATATTGCAAGAATGCACTGACATCAAACACATAATTGATCAATAAATCGACAGATGCACTGCATCAAGAACATACTTGATGTGATAAGAATTTTACTTACTCAAGATATGGTTTAACCTCATTGCAATTGATCAGAACATGTACATGAGCAGACTTCCATTCATCATCTTTCAACCAATGGATTTGATGCTTCCCACTAGGACGACCAGATTTGTTCAACACTGACAGCATTGGTTGGACGCCCTCATGTCCTGATCGAGGATTGTTCCTAAGGCTCGTGGTTGGCAACAAGCTAAAGTTCTTGAAATAGTGAGAGCAGAAATAGGTTGTCTCGCGGTGTAAGTAGAAAGCACATATGGAACCTTCCACCCTAGCCTTATTTTTCACTGCCCGCTTTGAGTCTCCCATGAATCTGCATGTAAAATGACCATACATCTATATAAAGTTCAACTAAATTCACGATGTAAATGGTTTTTTTAAAAAAAATCATTTACCTTTCAAATGGATACATCCACCGATATTGACAATGTATTACAACATAGATCTTTGAAGAAACGACTTAATTCAGTCAGTGCTTTCCATACACATTCCGGCAAGGAACGAAAGGCAATTGGGAGTAAACATTCAAGGAATACATGACAATCATGGCTTTTCATCCCATGCATCTTACCCTTGGTGACATCAACACACCTAGCGAGTTTTGAAGCATAACCATCAGGCATTTTCAATTCCTTAATCCATTTACACACTAACTTTGCATCTTCTGGTGTCAAAGTGTAGTTTGCCTTTGGCTTTCCCATCTTTCCGTTACCTAAGGGCTGCATCTCCAAATCCTTGCGTGCACAGAACACAGATATATCCATTCTCGCCTTTTCATTGTCCTTTGTTTTACGCTTAACATTCATGATAGTGTTAAACACATTATTGAAGAAATTCTTCTCTATGTGCATCACATCTAGGTTGAAGATCCCAAAATATACTTCGTTTAGTCCAGTTATGAAACACGCCATACCCTTGCAATCTGCCCTAACCAACCTCTGTCACTTTTGGAAAATCACGAACATATTCCCAAACTTGTCGCCCTGTGAGCATGTAAGGCGGACCATCTTTCTCATCCTTTTTTCTCGTAAAGTTCCTTTTACTTCTTCTGAATGAATGATCTTCTGGAATGAACCGACGATGACAATCAAACCATGAATTCTTTCCACCGTATTTCAAGGTGAAAGCCTTTATGTCTTCCATACAACAAGGACATGCCAATTTACCTTGTGTTCCCCATCCAGATAACATACCATAGGCTGGAAAATCATTGATTGTCCACATTAAGCATGCCCTCATGACAAAGTTTTGTTTCGTGGAGATATCATAAGTCAAAATGCCACAACTCCACAACTGTTACAGATCATCAATCAAAGGCTGCAAGTAGACATCTATCTTTGCCTTCGGGTTAGATGGTCCAGGTATAAGACAAGTCAAAAACATGTATGGTTTGGTCATGCACATTTCAGGGGGAAGATTGTAAGGTGTAACTATTACCGGCCAACATGAGTATGGAGAAGTAGACGCTTGGATGTAAGGTGTAAACCCATCAGCATATAGACCCAATCTTACATTTCTTGGCTCGTTGGCAAAATATGGATAAACATCATCAAAGTGTTTCCACGCCTTCCTATTGGATGGGTGACGCAGAACGTTCGAACTCTTTCTATTCTCATGATGCCATCTCATTTGAGCCGCAGATTGCATTGATGCATACAGTCTTTGTAACTTGGGAATGATTGGTAGATAGAACATTCTTTTCACTGGAACATCACTGTATTTTCCCATCCCGTTCCTTCGAGGAAGATATCTTGCAGCTTGACAAAATTTGCACTCAAATAAGTTTCTATCTACTTTGTAATATAACATGCAACCGTTCACACAACAATCAATCTTCGTAGCCATCAAACCTAACTTAGACACCAACTTCGTTACTTGGTAGTGGCTTTCGGGCAAGCAATGTTTTGTTGAAGCTACATCAATAAGCATTTGTGCAAAAAAATCTATACACTTTTGAGGAACATGCCAGTTAGATCTAGCTGCCAAAAGCTTAACTGATATTGACAACCGAGATTCGGTAGCTCCTTCGTAAATGGGATGGTTTGCAGATATCAAGGTATTATAAAATCGTTGGGCTTCTGGATTGGGAACCTCTTCCTCATTGAACGTCTCGTTTCCCGCATTAACATTGACATTGGGGGCATCAGCAATTGGCCTAAAAGTGTCATGCACCATCTGATGCATTGACAGAAATTGATCTTCATTATCCACATGATAGGGTCTACTTGGATGACCACCTAGGTCATTAACAGGCTTCACTTCTCCGTGTTCAGTCCAGATCCAATAGTTTGGCTTAAACCTGGACTTGTACAAGTGAAGCTTCACCTCGCTTGGGGTCAACAACTTCATGCACTTGCACTTTACACAAGGACACCAGATCCCTCGCTCGGACAAAAAGTAGGGTTGTTCCTTAGCCTTCTTGACAAACTCTGCAACTCCACTAACAAACTCATCTTTCAACCCTCTCCTATCAGGATTGACCCTATCATACATCCAACTACGATCCATTTTCTACGCGGCCAACATATACTTATCAGCCACATAGGCAACTTTAACAAGTGTCCAATCAAGGTAAAATAACATTGCTACTGCCTTAAAACAGTCACTATCAACTACAACAACATATCCCCAGTAAAAGTATCATATCATGTAACCTTTTCAGCACTCATGACTCTAATTGGAAAAATATATTGATGCTTGAATGAATTGGCAGTACATCTTAAATGCAATATTAGCTATGTAAATTCATATTCAAATGCAAGTCCTCCTGTCCTAGTTAACAAGAACATAATTATGATAGCTTTCCATGATACATACATCTATACTTGAAAATATACTATTTTAAATAACTTGAAAACTTTAAGTGGGTGAACACTAAAATATATAAGACAACTCCATTAATTACTCAGAAGTTACAAAGTGAATAGCATGCAGAGCCTTTGTGACCACAACTCCATTACTCAGAAATCAAAAGAATCATACCTTATAGTTGGAATATAAGCAAAAGTAGGCACAGGATGGGTTGGTCACACAGACCCAAGGCCAAACCAACACCATACAGCAAATAAAGCAACATGAGGGTTTTAAGATGACTACTTTATAGTGTAGACATGCATGTAAGGAAACAAAGAATGCAAATAATATGAACAACAAGTTAGTTACATGTATAATACAGTCAAGTTGAATGATATCAATTCACTTTTGCAAATGGAAAAAAATAGTAAAGACAGGAATACATATTTTGGAAGCTATATATTGTTTTGCATCAGTACAAAGATGAAGTGAAGAGAAAGTACTAAATCAATCTTTCAAGGAATATAAATTCATGAGATTAGAGATTAAACCATTGACCTCCATGTTTTATTGATTTCTATAGTAAAGTGTAAGTGTGAGTGTTTCAGCCAATTAAACTAACATAAACAGGAGGAGAACAAAATCTTAAAACTACCCCAGCCCCTTTAAAATCCAAACCATGATGACCTTGAACACTTAAGCCACAGTATTATTAGGAAATATGGTGTTTATGTTATATAACATAACATCTAATTCCAATCATGTTCATGAGTAACATTCACAATCACATTCCTTTTCCAAGCCTCAAAACAAAACTCGAAGAAAACATCAATTAAAATTAAATCCCCAACACACACCTGAAGGCAATTTAAAATGTAAATCAAGCTTTAACAATCAACTCAAATCTGATATAATCCCCCATACTTAAAGAACAAATTTTAAACCAACCCCCAAATCAAACATCTCAATTCAAGTCTCACCCCAATTCCTGAAATTACCCCCCAACATACTTATTTTCCAAATCACCCACCCAAAGCCTAAAATATCCAGCTCCCCAATTCCTAAAATTAACAGTAGCAGAAAAAATATGAAGAGCACATTAAACCCAAAAAACCAATTTTAAGAGAATAAATGATGAAGAAGCATCAAAAGAAGATAAAAATAAAAGAAAAACATGTGTTTTTTTTTTTTTTTTTTTTGCAAAGCAAAGCATAGTATGTATTAATAATATTGAACACCAGAAGTACCCTTTGTACAACACGAACCCAGAGTACAAAATAAAGATCCGGTTCAGATTAAACGAAAAGGAGCAGCACCCCACTTTAAACCCCCATAGACATCCTTTCCATAAGCCTATAACAAAGACTTCCTAATCCAAAAAGCCAACACCTCAACTTACATGCAAAGTACTTTTTTGTTTCTTAAAGGAATGGGATTTGGTTGAGAATATGCAAGGAGTATTGGAATACCAGACTAGGTAATTATTATCTACTTCTTATTTCAGTCACTCCATCACATTGGCCTTGTTACAAGCAGTTATTTATTGATTTTATTTGCTACTGCTTTATTGTTATTCTCAATTTGATGCTTAAGTAATTGATAAAATACCAGATGGTACACTTATTTGAATTCTGATTTCAAGAAAGGTGGATGGTCACCAGAGGAAGACATGCTCTTATGTGAGGTAAATGCTGCTCCCTGTGTTACAAAGCTACAATTTCATACTACAGCAGTTGCAATTGGAATTTAACAAGCTTAGTATATAATAGTAATATGCAGAACTTTGAAAATTTGGACTCCAACTTTTCCTTTTTGTCTTTTCCTTTTGTGTGGTAGATCACAATTCATTGATGTACTGAGGATATTAAGTGCTAGTACCATGACAAAGTCATTTATTTGGCATCAAAGTATAGCCTACTAATATTAGGTTACAACCAAAACGAACCAAGGTGTTCTATATGTGTTGTTCTGAGGATGACATATCCTGCCTTTCACTTAAAATTGTATCTTTTCTGACTAAATATGATTTTTGAGTTAATTTCTTGCTATTATCTCTGTAGGCTCAAAAAATATTTGGCAACAGGTGGACAGAAATAGCAAAGGTGGTTTTAGGCAGGTAACCAAAAATTATTCTTATATCAGAAAAATACCAAAATAGACATTTTGCCAACAGTTATTCTTATTGCAATGCTTTGTATTCAGAACGGATAATGCTGTGAAAAAACCGTTTCTCCATATTGTGCAAAAAGAGAGAAAAATATGAAGCCTTAGAGAAATAGAACAACACTATATACATCAATTCAAATAACAAGAGGATTATTTTCCAACATGGACGTTCACAACCTGTTACTTTCAAACAATCCGAAATAGCAAGGATGTTACACAATCAAAGATATGATATGATTGTAATTACTGTCAAATATTATAATTAGCTTAATTGAGGCTACATATTAATGTAGGAAATATACTTGCCTAGTTTCTAGAGATTTAGCTTAATCTTCTCCTAGTATCATGTGTAACTAACGATGTACCACTTGTATATATCTCTTTAACATTCAATGAAATATGCCAACCAGAGAATTACTTTCATGGTATCAGTAGCACCTCTCAAAATCACACTGATTTTTTTTCCAGCAACCTTAATCTGGAAGCACCTTATTATCTTCATTCTTCTAACAATCCTGGACAAACTCTTGTGAGTGATGCCCTCATAGGTCTTAACAACTACAACCCATGGAAACAGCAAGCAGAGCATCCCCTCAATATGTGTGGTGTGTGCATGTGGCGTCAACAAAGAAGGGAAAAGAAATACCTCAGCCTTTTACCATGTTAAATAGAAATACCTCAGACAAATTGGGAAAGGGAAGGGCATTTCAGAGAGGAGACAGGGAGAGTTTACAGAGAACTGAAAAAAGGAGAAAGAGAAGGGGAAGGGGAACGTACCATCGGACTGAGCAATAAGCGACGGAGGACAGGTCCAGCTGACGACGGACACGGTGACGGCGACGGCAGCGTCAACCAGCAGCGATGACGGAGGCGGCAAATTCACGTTCCAGGCCACAGCAGCGCACGACGACGGTAGGGTTCTCAGCAGCAGAGCAAACGTGTTAGTGGAGTGTAAAAGACAATGAGGAATAATTAATAAAAGGGGGGAAAATTTTAAGCCTTCCCGCGAATGGCCCAATGGGTTCTCAAAATATAGCGTCCATTAGGCCAATGCTAAATCTAAATTCATTGTAGCGTCGGCCTGGCCGACACTAATTGTCACAAAATAATGTCGGCTAGGCCCACGCAAAATTAGATCTATTGATATTAAAAAAAATACGATTAAGGCTTTTGCGTCCATTTTTGCGTCGGCTAGACCGATGCTATTAGCGTCGGTGTCGAGGCCGACACTAAACTTGCGATGCTAAATCAGGTTTTTCTTGAAGTGAAATAAATAAACACAGATATAAATAACATAACTTAAAACAAGTCAAGCAAAACACCACAACCACAGATAAATATATAGACCAACCATAGATAGCACGTAGCCATCGGATAAATCCCTCAGGTAATCCCCTCTTACCTCTTGATGATTCAAGCTTTCGATTAAAACTTTGACACGAATCCGGAAACGGCAACACACGTATAAGGCACACGTCTTTATCCTTCAACATTCACAACTCAACCAATCAAAATCAAACAAATATAATCACCTAAACACTAAGGATAGGTCACGGCATCAATAGGGTTTTGTGACTAAAAATTTCTAAAATTCTTAAGTCCTTGGATTAATGATCCCTGAGTACTTAGGATATAAACCATGATTATTTGACAAGGGTTTTGAACCAAATTTACCTAACCAACATAGTTAGGGTTTCGGCCATGATTATCAAAATTAGCTAGGGATCTCAAAATTTCACATACTCTTAGATCCATGACCTTAGAGTAGGCTAGGGATTTTATTTTGATACAACACTTTGGATCCAACCTATACATGACATGAAAAGATGAAATACAAGTTCACATACTAAGGAAAACAAACAAAATATCCTCCACCCAACAAGCAAGGTTTCGGCCTTAGAGAGAAAAATGGGGAGGAAAACTTTGTTTGCAACAAACTCTTGGATTATTATAGTAGAGTTGATAATAGGAACATAGAAATTGGTTTCACATTTTTAGAATTTTTCTATGATTTTCTACGAATTATCAAACTTCTAGATCTAAGAATTGGAAAAAATGAATAAGGCATTGAATCATGAAAACATATGAAGAACATAGTGTTTAATGATGATGAGGATCAAGGATTACCTCTTGGAAATGGAAAAAGTGCAAGGAATCACCAAGTTGTTTCTCAAAGTAAGCTTATGGAAACTTAAGAGTATTTGTAACAATGGAGGAAAGCTCTCATGAAGAAGATGATAATGCCTTAAATAGAAGTTAGAATGGGCTCTCTAAGGGGTTTGGGCCGTGGGAATTGGGGGGTATTTGGGTCCAAAGCATAAAATTCTAGGGGTAAAATTGTAATCTTTTGTACAATGGCTTTTGGTGATAAAAATCAACATTAAGGACATTATGGTAAATTCCCATCAAAAGCCATCATTTCTAAGGTGAGTCACCTATATGACTCACCCCTTGTGAGTCACCACTTGTCTGCATCCATTGAATGTCGGATTTTGTCTCTGCACGTCCGTTCTCGGCTCCGTCGATTACCCGATTAGGGTTTCCGTCTAATTTTCGATCGAAAATTCTCAAAATAACCAAACTCGTTGGAAATATGTTTTAAACATAATCCATTTCATTCACGAGTCAAAATTAGGTTTTCTGATCATTAAAATCTTACTGTCAGTGAAATCACTGACTGTTTTCCATCTGAACTTTTACCAAAATTCATCCGACTGAACATAATATTTTATTTCTGATCAGAAATTTGGAAAGTAGAATTCCTCAAGGAAAAAATATAAAAAATCTACAAATTTCAGTTTCGGATCAAATTAGGGTTTTCTGCCAGTATAAAATTATACTGCCAGTAAAAATGCGGATCGGTTTCCGTCTGAGTTTTAAACCCAAAATTTCACCATATACTTATAAAAATAAGTATAATATGAATATGGCTTTGGTTTTCTCAAAATCATTTTCTAAGTTTCGAATAAAAATATAAACATATTTATATAATTTCCGATATTAGAAAGTAGCGAAAAGTCCAGTTATTACAGACTACCCTTCTTAAAAAAAAATTCGTCTTCGAAATTTCGTGACACGAAGTTAGCCATAGGCTAACTCAAATATTTCACCCAATCTATCAAAATGAAAGAATGCGTTGAGTCTGAATTAAAAGTATAGTTAAAAGATTACCGTCGTTGTTTGAAGTCTCAGTTCCCCTCACATTATAAACTCTACCCGTAGTCGTCGGTTTATTAGTGCTGGTGTTATTGACAGTAGGTCCACGCCTTGGAGCAAAGCAATCCCTCGACAGATGTCCAACTTGATCACAATTAAAGCACTTTATTCCCTTCACCGGGCATTTATCAGTCATATGATTTTGGTCTCCACATTTGTAACACCTCTAACTTGACCTCGGTTTTGGCTCTGTTGACCTCCACTTCCCGACTCAGAATTATTGGGACGATGTTGTTGCTGATTCTGGTTATTTCCTGGTGGTCGGAAATAAGGTTCATTCTGCACTTGTTTTCCTTTTTGGTCCTGGAATTGACCCTTCGATCTAGTCGGTCCTCCTACAGTTCCTCTATTGTCTCTTTTTTTCATTATCAGCTCTATTTTTCTACACTTCTCGACTAAGGCTTAGAAATTCCGAATTTCTAATGGTAGCACCGATTATTTAATCTCGAAACGCAGTCCCCTCTCGAAACGCTCACACTTCCAATCCTCGTCTGGATTGTTCTGGAAAAAACGAAAATACTTGGCAAGCGATTCAAACCTTGCCGCTTATTCTCCAACAGTTAAATCTCTCTGCTGAAGTCGCAGAAATTCTTTCTCCTTCTCAACTCGCCCACTTTGAGGAAAATACTTGTTCAACAACCTGTTTCGAAATACTTCCCAGGTAATCACGTGATTCTCTGCTTCTAGCAGATGTTGGGTGCCTTTCCACCAATACTCAGCATCACCAACTAACAGAAATGTAGCATAAGATACCTTCACTCCCTCTGGACTGTGTATGAGTTCGAAGATCTTCTCTAGCTCCTGAATCCATAAATCAGCTTTTACAGGATCCACGTCTCCATGGAATTGTGATGGCTCCTGATGCCTAAAAGCAGTTAGATTTTTGCCTTCAGCTGCCTGTTCAGCTCGAGCTTGCTCCTGTTGGTTCTGGGCAGCCATTGCAGCAGTCTGATTTGCAATAGCAGCTGCCACGTGCTCCATAGCCTGTGCTGCATAATCCACTCCTTCTTCATAATTCTCATTCATGTCACCACGATCACCAACGCGACCGCCTCTACGGCCTCTTCCATGACTGCGTCCACGTCCTCGTCCACGTCCACCTTCTGGTGTTGGTTCCATAACTGACCTATCCAGACAAAATCAGTTAGACCACAACCAGAAAATGAAACGCGTAATTATGTATTAACATACATTACTTCTAAGAAGTAATTCAAACAAGTCCTAATCAGAGAACATACAACATCAACACAATAGACCTATTCCCCAACATTCCCGAAAGACTCGACCAGCTCTGATACCACTAATGTAACACCCCCTTGGGCATTACTTTGTAACACGTACGGAAATAAATCAAAACATTAATTCGCTGGTTGCTTTCGGAAAATAATATTTTCTTAAGTTATAATCTTGTCTCAAAATAGTGATAAAATTTTTTTTCCTTATCTTTTATTTTTCGACAACCACAACAACAACGTACGTAAGTATAACCGTATAGGAATAAATATGTATATAGCATCTTACAACTATGTTGCATCATACTGATTTCACACCTAGACCTTTATAAGTATAGGTTCCCTTATTGAAAACCAACAACATACTAGAAACAAAACCTAAGCTGGTCACACCTATAATACAAATATAATAGTAGTAAGTAAACGTCAGCATGCTCCGAGCTAAGGAAACTTCTTCGTATAGTCATCACATCCCTTGAGTGGTTCATCTGGACTCGGATATAAATATATGCACAAGTAGAGAAAACAACAATAAAACTTGCAAGAGTGAGAAACCAGTATATGGATTTAACTCGACAACTACATGCACGACATAACAGAAACATATACATTCCTGCATTTCCATAAGTAAACAAGTACATTTCCGTCTGAGTTTTAAACCCAAAATTTCACTGTATACTTATAAAAATAAGTATAATATGAATATGGCTTTGGTTTTCCCAAAATCATTTTTTAAGTTTCGAATAAAAATATAAACATATTTATATAATTTCCGATATTAGAAAGTAGTGAAAAGTCGGGGTGTTACAGAGTGCATTGCTCCTTAAGTTTCAATTTGGTCTCCTAAGTTATTTTTTGTTTCAAATAGGCCCCTTAAATTTTTCCAGTTAACAATGCTACCCTTACTGCTAGTTTTTGTCCATTTCCATTGATGATAGTCATATGTGGTTGTTAACTATCCTAGACAACGGTGAATGTGCATCAAAACTAGAGAAAATAATAATTTAAATAAAAAGATAATTATTAAACAAAAAATCAATTATTTAAAGAGGAAAAGCTTCCTAGGCCTACTTCACATTGCTTCCTGTGTTTTCCTTGTCATCTTCTTCAACCCCTTCATACCCACTAGAAATAGATGGATCCCCCAATTGAGTTATTCAACTTAACACCACAAGGACAAAAGGTGATTCAAAATATAAAAAGGAATTTGAGGCAGGAGAAAAGGAGGGTGGAGAGCCACAACACAATCTGGAAACAATGTAGGCAATACCAACTTTCAAATTGCTTTCTCCGCAACACCTCCTTGCTAAATCAAAACATGTGAACATCAGAGACCTTTGTTTCCAATAGACACACATACACAATCACTCTACACTACTAACATAACATTGTTGCACATTCTTTGTTCCCTCAATCCCCAACAACACAATATGCCATTTTCTTCTACTAAATTCACAACATCTTCTTCGCTTCTTCCATTTTCTCTCTCAACTTCGACTGTCTATCCCATCGGGCCCTTAAATCTACAATTGCCATGGACCCCATTGGCACCCTTACCATCAGATCTGAAACAGATTCAACCCCATGCACCAATTGTAAACTTGCTATGCAGGAGGGATCACTACTAGAAATTCATGATTTTTTTTTCCAAATTTTCCTGGGGATTTTTTTCGTGGGAATTTCCCGCGAAATTTGCTGCATTTTTTTTTTTCCAGAAATAAGGTTTTTTTTTTGTAAATTTAAATTCATAAGAAAATTTATAGGAAATTTTTGACATTTCTTGCGAATTTTTCTACGAATTTAAAATTTTCGCAATAAAATTTGCAAGAAATTTCATGTGGATTTTAAATTTCGCAGGAAAAAATTACCCACAAAAATATTACCTAGGGACAGAAACCCGCAGGAAAATTCACAAGAAACCTGTTTCCTACGATTTTTTTAGCTAAATCCATAGGAAAATCTGCAAGTAATCATAGAGTTCCTAATAATGGATATATCTTGTATCTCCTCGGTTTTCTACATGCGATCCAATGCTCCTTTGCCTTCTCCTAATTATAACAAAAGAAAATGGGCAATATATCTATTGACACCTAAAATCTATCACCTCTCTCTTTCAAGTAGCTTTCTAGAAAAAACAATATGGACATGTTATTTCTCCATAAGTGTACGTAAATGAGTCACTTGAGCAAAGTTTGGTTTACAATATAATGGGACATGTGATTTCTCCCTGAGTGTATAAATGACTCATTTAATCGGATCAAATTTAAAAGCTTGAGTTTTTTTGTATAAGCAATTTAAATCTTGAATCTGGTTTACTTAAAAAATATTAAACTTGATCTTCCTTCGATTAGTTCATTTACTGCTTAATTATTTTTCTTCTATCAAATTTCTCCTTTAATTATTTTTAAGTTTATTAATTTAAAATTTAACAAACATATTCATCTTGAAAGTTGAAATAAAAGTAGAAATAAAATTTAATTTTGTATTCATAATCGATTATCTAATATTTCATAACTTTTACCATTACTCTCTAAGTAATACACACAATTACATGAGGTATTCATGAACTATTAGTATAAGCCTACAAAGTTTAAGCCTGCCGTAATGAGCTAAATACATGAGTTAAGTACACGAGTTTAATCGAGTATTTAACGAGTCAAACTTAAATATTTCATGAATAACTCGGCTCATCTACAACTTTAGTTGTAATCTTGCAATCCATGCTTCCTAAGTATGTACCGACTTTTAGGCATCAAATTTAACAACTGAGCACTGAGATCTTCATGATTAGAGCTAACATTAATTTGATTAGAAAATCCCTTCCTTCTTCTCTGACATTGCCAAAAGCATCTCACTTAGGATCTCAGACTCTAATCTGTAAGTTTTTTCTACCTGCAGAAACACCATCAAGCACTTTTCATTAGCTCACAAATTTCTACCCTAAAAAAAAGTTTCACAAATTTATAATGGATACAAGTACAACCTTCTCTATCTCACACACACGCACACACACTAATTGGAGCAAACATAAAATACTATAGTGCATACTTGGAAATGCAAGTTATAGAATATCCTCCCTCCAAAGGTCTCAGATGAAGAAGCGTTTAGAAGCACAAGTCCACTATTTTCTAAACAAAGCAAGATCTCAGATAGTGTAATCTTGTGGACCTCCTCATGAGTGGAAATCTGAATGGTTGCCTCACTATCATTGAGCCTACTTGTTGAAACTACAAAACCAGAATTCTGAGCGGCAACCTTCCTTTGAGATTCTTTGTTCACTACATCTCCTTGCCTTGTAATTCTCAATAAAATCTCCTCCTTCTTCTTAATTAGTCCTTCCACTTGCTTTTGTAACTCAGGTATGTATTTTAGGACTCGCGAAATTGTTGAGGGTATGCTCATCTTTTTCTGCAAAATTAACATGGAAACATAACTTATTAATCATAGTTTAGATTCTAACTATATGTATTCTATCCTTAAGGAAGGGTAAAACTAAAAACTTAACTTGCACGTGTATAAAGGACTATACTTATCTTCAGTGGGGTGCAAATTCATCTATTTGAGGTTACTTGCTTATACAAGTACACATAATAATAAAATAAAGGTAGGTCCTTAATGCTAAGGTGGTCCTCCTGTGACTGGCATATTTCTCTTGTACATTCATGTTCCGTGAGGGCTTGTTTAGAAGTTTAGGAGGGGAGGGCTTTGGCTATCCTCTTTTGCCCCTCACTTTTTTCTCAAACCCTTCCCCTCCCAATCCCCAAACAAATCCTAATTGTTTTGATAAAGAGTTGAAATTAATCTGTTAAATTCTACTCTTCCAAGAAGAAATTTCTTCCTCAAGTAGTCAAGTATATCATCTCATCTCAACCCTTATGCTTTTTAAAAGAACTTTACATAAACCTAGAGCATTAGGTTAAGTGAAGCCAATTAACTTGGATTACCGTTAACTTCCTGAAGTTGTTGTTTAGAAAAATCCCTAGCTATCAATCCAAAGAAAAGAGAATAAGGGGAGAGAGAAGTTAAGTACCATTTGATCTGCCGCAGGAAGAAGTGTACGAAGTGAGGAATACAAGCTATTGATCTTCTTGCGGCGATCACGTTCACTAGCATTGTGGTTCAGCTTCTTGACCATGGTAGGGTCCGTGGATGGAGTAGACCCTTGAACCTCAACCTGTGACTGAGGTGAAGAGAATTGATAGGGCAATGAAGAGTACTCTGATGAGGTAGTGAAGAGTTTCTGGTTATTATGACTTATAGGCTCTACCAGCTCTAAGGGCCATCCCATGGTTGAGAACACAGGAGGGGATAGTGCAAGCATGATGTATAATAGGGATTTGTTAGAAGCAGTTAAGAATTTGCTTAGATAATTATATGATGAACATGACTTCTAGCTATATATGTATATATATAAGGTGTCACCCTTTATGTAAGCATCTAGTTTTTTTAATAATTTATATACTTCAATAAATGAACGGATGTAGAAAGATGACTAAAATATTTGATTGTTATGTTTCTTCCTGATAATAAAAAAGATGAATAAAAGATTTTTTTTTTTCTCTTCCATTATATTTTTTAAAATTGAAATATTCTTCCAGGTGAGACATTAAATAATTCAAAATAACTTCTGCTTCCTGTTGAAAAGACCCTTTGCATGCGCGTGTCTTCAGTGTGGCATCTATGTGTTTATCTGTGTACGAGAGAGGCTGAGAAAGTTGGAGAGCGTGGTTAAAACACTAGAACATTTATATGACACACTTATTTAATCGGGTTTTGTTTACTTTTTGAAAAGGTCAAAACCATTTTTATTTTATTTTTTGGTAAACAACCTTTTTTTAATGATATTTTTCTAATTTTTATATCTATTTTCTACTTAATTTATATGATTATTTCCAAAGCAAAAGGTAGGTGATAAATTGTTTTAGCACATCGATTCTTGTGCTCCTGTTTTGCTTTTCATGTTATTAATAATTTTTTGGCATATAAAAAAAAGTTATAAAATAGATGTAAAAAGATGTATGAGAAAATAGAATGTGAGAATTTTTATCTTACTCTTTTGTTTACATCATGAATGAAGTGTATACTCTCTGCAACACCGTCAAGTACCAATTTAACTAAAGAATGGTTATCTTATCTTGGTTAAAAAAAAATTCCATAACAAATCTTTTCGACGCTGATCACAGAAATTTTCCGCGTATTAGTTTCTTGCTGAGAAGCCACTTAAATACAATTATTGGCTTACAGTTGCAGCAAAGGAAGTGTTAAACTGTGGTTAGGTTAGTTGGTATATATGTAACTAGTTTAGGTAATTATTGATTAATTATACACATATGTGATTAGTTAGTAGTTAGTTATTCTATCTAATCTAATGAGTCATGTTATGTATTATGCTTATATAAAACGAGGGTGTTTGAGAAATATTTTTTCTTAGAGTTTCAGCTGTTTTGTGAGATTTAAGTGGTTTTATGAAAAAATTAATTTGTTTGGTTACATAGATTATTTTTTTTAAAAGTTTTTCTAAGCTCATTTCAGCTGTTTTCCGACCATCTCCTGAACCTAGCTGTTTGCTGAAATTTTTTCTGCTTATTCACATTTCACGCATAGGGACCCAGCTTCTTTTGGATTATTCACTTTTGTTTGTCCTCGTATTAACCTCCTCCTCCCCAACAGTCTTCCTCACCAAAAATCAACAATTAATCCCAGAAATGGGGAAGCATGGGAGGAGAACAGAATAACATAAATCAACAATTAATTAATCCCAGAAATGCATCAATCTAAAATAAAATCCCATAAATCACATTAAAAAAAAAACCATGATAAAACCCAGAAACGCAGAAACCGCCGGCAACCTCTTGCTCCGCTGCCGTCTTGCTTCGTTGCTGTTCCTTTATCTGGTTTCAGAGTGGAAGGTTGTCACCATAAGTCGTTGCATGCGAGGGAGGAGGGAGGAGGGACCGAGATCGGAGAGTGAGGGAGAGAGTGAAGAGGCTGGTGAAGGAAGGTGAGGGAGGAGGCTCTGTGGTTGAAGGGGGAGTGAGTTTTTTCTTCTGATGCAGAAGTGAAAATGAAGGGAGGGTGGGTTTTGTCTTTGAAGAAGGGAAATGGAAATATGAAAATCAAATGGTAGAATGGGGGCACCAGCGTGTGGAGGATTTGAGGATGCTTCCAGAATTTCTTATTTTATATATAACTTAATTTTTTTTTCAGTAAAAAAAATACTCAAATTGAAATATATATTGTTTTTATTTAACTATTGTAAAAAAAACAATATATTTTTACATGTTTTCCATAATCAAGGGAAAAAAAAGTTAGAAATTTTATTATTTTATTATAAATAGATAAAATTTTGAAGACAAGATATTAAAAAATCTAATGTTAAAAGAAAAACATATATTATAAACAAATATCTTCATACCCTTTTTCATAATTTACTATGCATAAGTGATTATTTTTGCATCACCCAAACGAAATAGATTATCTTAAAGTAGCTTTTCAACAAGCATATCCAAACAAAAACTGATTCTGATTATAATCGATTATCAAAATAATCGATTATTTGAAAACATATTATCAGCATAATCTTTTTTTTCCAGCTTTCCCAAACACACTTAACATGTTTATAGCATTCGTTAAATTCAAGTTTCTCATGTTTCACCTTTCCTCTTATATAAAACATATTGACACATTCATGCATTCAATATTAATGCATCATTGGATCACTCATTGAAAGTGTTATTAAAAGCTTAATTAAAATTGATCCAACAAACATTACTGTGTGAATTCATCAAAAAATGACTTTAGGGAATCCGAATCCAGTTATTTGTTCTTAATGGATGCAGATTTCCTATAGTAGCCCATTTATATCTTTCTCCACTTACATTTTTGTGTTATTTTTTTTGGACAAAACAAATCAAGGGTTAGAAATGTGAGAAAAAGAAATCTAATGATAGTAGATACATCAAGGAATCCGAATCTGTTGCCAACCAGCTGACATGGCTGTTCGACAGCCACTCATTTATTAAAGTATATAAAATAAAGAATCCTCCACTTGAAGGTTTCAAATTCAATGGCGCCGAAGGTTATTTATGTGGGAACAGAAACAATTTGACAAGGGCTTATGATATTCTTCTTGTTGAGTGAATAATTGCGCACCACGTTGAATGGAGCTGTGATTTTTTAGAGAAAATGGCTGCTAGATGTAAAATCCTAAATAAAATAGAAATCACAATCACTTACAACTTACATTTGAAAAGGAAAGCGTTTGGCCCCACCAAATAAGTCGATATGTTATATGAAGTCTATGTAGTTTACTGTGATGGAGAGGTTAAGTATTTGGTAATTTGCAAGTATATTATACTACTCCATTAAAGTTGTAATAGGTAGCGTTGCATAACTATACTCATAATATTGTGGAATAAAAAAATGAAGTAGTCACTGCGGCTTAATTAGGTGTCATTGCAGATTATCATAATTAATTGTAGCCTTAGAATTGCACGTTCAGATGCATGACATACACAAGCCTTTAGCTTCCTTGCCTTTGGTTTGCACGGGTTAATTAATTAATGCTGGGTTCCAATTTCTTATGGCTAATAAATTATGAATTACGAAATATAATGATGTATGACACAATATTATGGCTTATCAACAAAAAAAAAAAAAAATTGACACAATATTATTTGTTAGTTATACATTGGGTACTAAACGATAATAATAGAGTAAAGTGACATGTACAGACATCTCTAATTAAAACAGAAATTTCACAAAACTAAATTTACAACACTTAATCTCTTTCATATCTTCTCTCTTCCTTTTTTTTTTTTCCTTCCCTAAATCCATATCACATGGCCAACGAAGGTTGGTCCAATTGATAAGGATACGACTCATAACTCATGGCCGTGTAGATGGTAAGGCCAACAAGGCCATGGCCTTAGGCCTCACTTTTTCTTTTTCTTATTTTCTTTTTACTATATACATAGTGATGGTAATTGGCTGACAAGTGTTGAGCAATAAGGCCTAATTTCATCTACAGTTAATACTTCATACATTATTGAGATTCAATTAATCACCAATAGTGTAATCTGCAAGACATAACATTAGTTACGCTTCAACATTCAAGGTTCCGCCTTTATGTCTTATTGTCTTCATTACTCTTCCGTGTCTAGTGCCATAAAAATGCAATTGTACAAAAGGATAAAATAGTCGTTTGAGTTAATTAGTTAAGATTTAATTATTATTTTATATTTCCAAAATTGAATTGTTATTTTACTCTCTCTCTCTCTATAAATATGTATATATAATAAAATTTTAATATTTCCACATCAACTTTTTTTGAGCGCTCTCATTTTTCCTCTCATTTTTTTTTCACATCTCCATATCCTATTAAAAGTGAAATGTTAAAATTGCTTTATTGTAAAGCTAGAAGATTAAAATGAGAATTAATAATTTATATAATTTTAAGTTTCTTTAAAAAATTCGCCTAAGGCCCCAAAATTCCAATACACGGCCCTGTCATAACTTACAAGGTCGTGTGTTCAAATCTCACTTCCAATGTGAGGACCTCGTTGGTGAGTAATCTGTAAGTACCTCTGTAAGCGTTCCTTGAGCCCTGAGACCTGCCCTGACCCTGGTGAGCCCCCGGGACCCAACTCACCTAAACTTTACTTTACCCAAAAAAAAAAAAAAATCCATATCACACGATATCTGTGAGGTTCTTGTAACAAATTCAAATTTACGTGTATTTATATTTTTTATTATATATTAATTATAATAATAACAACAACAATTATTATTATTGTTTGTTAGACAAGAACAGATAGTTCCGAAGTTAGAGACAATGAGTCATTTGTCCAGCATGGCTATAATATCAAATACAAAAAAAAAAAAAAAAAAAAACTTAAATTTTGTATACTAATTTTATATTGATGATTAACATATAATAATTAGAAATTAATGTGATCTGCTATTTGGTGATTAAGATGTTAATTTAATTAACATCTTTATCAGTTATTTGTAAGTTGATTATTGGTGTAAAAAGTGGAATGGGGAAGTTGATATGTGAATAACAACCATATAATTAGAAAATGATGTTTATACATTAGTACTTTTACACCATTGTCACAATTGGTTAAAGATATATAAATTTCTAGTTTAGAACAATTATTTGTTCGAACAAATATGAATCCCAACCAATTACAACACTCAATTCAAATGGCACTAAAAAAACTTAGGCAAAACTACTGTGTGTAACACCCTCTTTGGGCATTACTTTGTAACACGTGCGAAAATAAATCAAAACATTAATTCGTTGGTTACTTTTGGAAAATAATATTTTCTTAAGTTATAATCTTGTCTAAAAATGGTGATAAAATTTTTTTCCTTATCTTTTCTTTTTCGACAACCACAACAACAACGTAAGTATAACCGTATAGGAATAAATATGTATATAGCATCTTACAACTATATTGTGTCGTACTGTTTTCACACCTAGACCTTTATAAGTATAGGTCCCCTTATTGAAAACCAACAACATACAAGAAACAAAACCTAAGCTGGTCACACCTATAATACAGACATAATAGTAGTAAGTAAACGTCAGCATGCTCCGAGCTAAGGAAACTTCTTCGTATAGTCATCACATCCCTTGAGTGGTTCATCTAGACTCGGATATAAATATATGCACAAGTAGAGAAAACAACAATAAAACTTGCAAGAGTGAGAAACCAATACATGGATTTAACTCGACAACTACATGCACGACACAACAGAAACATATACATTCCTGCATTTCCATAAGTAAACAAGTACTCTATCACTGGGTTTCATACCCAATCACAGTCTGTTGAAAAAACAATGCATGAACACTTCAACTTTCAACGTCTAACTTTTCACTTAATCTCCAGAGATCCCAACACCAACTAAATGAGTTGATCACGCTCAATTGCTAGGTATATTATGAAATAGACAACTATAAACACGAGAAGGGGGTTGAATTGTGTTTATCAGAATTTAAAATAAAGTTAAAAACTTTTACATGCAGAAGCCAAGCACAGACGGGTGTAAAAAGGTTACACAGACAGGTCACCTGTCTGTTGTAGTTTTCTCAGAAAACAACACACGTATAAAACAAAAACAGTCTTGATAAAAACAGTTTTAACCCCTTAGTTAGAAAGCAGATGATATATAATCTAAACAACCAAAGAGATTAAGGGAAGAGAGATTAACACGAAGATTTATCCTGGTTCACTCTTCAACACAAAGAGCTACGTCCAGTCCTTGGCAGCACCAAGATTTATCCACTATAACTGATCAGGTTACAGACTCCAAGTATTGTTTGCACACCTAGCCTCTTCAGGCTCTAACACAAGTATTCTTTGCACACCTAGCCTCTTCAGGCTCACTCAGATTTGTTTGAGAGTTTTGTTTGTAATAAATACACTTACAGACCTTTCACTAACACTCAGAGAGTGGTTTAAATATAAAGCTTTAGGAAAGTCTGCGTAATAACTTCAAATGATTGAAGAATACAGAATGAATAAATGAACAGAGTAATGGCTCTTTAATGCTTTGTAAAACTCTGATTGTGTTCATCTTTAATGACTTCTGTATTTATAGACTTCAAACATTTAATATCCGTTAGAGACATTCCTTGCAACTATGGCTTCAGGCAGAGCTTCATTAAATGCAATATAGTCGTTCTGGGCAACCATTAATGCAATGAAGACGTTGGTTGTACTCTAACATGAGGGATAATAGCTTTATGCATCGTGTAGACGCCAACTCAGAGTTGTGCAGAGTGCTTTTGTACTTTTGCAGAGTACATTTCCCTTTTTGTGTAATGACTGAAAGTACTAGGGAATAAAGCATGTTGGAAATGTTCTTTAACTGGAAGTTTATCTCTGACTTCCTAGTTTGCTTGAGAGAGAGCACTTTTGAGTTTCTTGATAAGCGTGAGAGAGTTCTCAGAGTGTTCTTCATGAGGGGACAGCTTGCAAAAGCTTCCTGTACTTCGAGTTCTTTTAACGAAGAACCTTAGACAAGTTGAAGAGAGAGACAGGTTGTAAAATCAGTTTGCACATAATCAACAATCCTAGTCAGCAGACAGGTTGACTTCTTGGCTACTACAGACAGGTGAGACTTAGGTAGACAGACAGGTGAGTTTTGATAATCTTCTGATCTGTACACTAAGTAGACAGGTTAGCAACCACAAAATAGGTTAATTAAATCATTACCCAATGTTTAGTTTTCATCAAAACTTAGGGAAATGCACACAGACATTTTAGAGACTTAACAATCTCCCCCTTTTTGATGATGACAAACATTCAGATGATTTAATGAACCTTTGAAAATAACAGAGTACAGAAGTACAGACAGTAGACAAGTTGATATTTTCTATATGTGCAGACAGATGCATTAGTGTTCAATAAAGAGCATCAGAGTAATATGCAGCAGGTTTAAGTTCATAGTATCAGAATATATTAGAGAACGAACACTTATCATAACACTTAGCATAAATTGTTTAAACATTCATTTGTTTAAACATTCATTAAACATTCATTAAACATTCATTTGTTTAAACATTCATTAAACATCTTAACATTTTTCTCCCCCTTTTGTCAGCAACAAAAAGTGTAAAGATATAACAGTGGAGAGAAAAAGAGACAATAAAGAAAATGATAAGGCAAAAAAGATTTGTATTCATCATAAGCATATCGATTACAGGGCAGTTCCTACAACTACTTATCTAGGCTGATTAAAAAGAAGATACAGGGAGTCAACTTTCTGTTCTAACAGCAGCCTAGCATGCCTTTCTGCATCCAATTGTCTTCTGACTTCTTCTAGCTCAGTCTTAAGGAGATTGAAGCTCAGTGAATCCACCATTTGAGAGGAGGAGACTTCTGCAGACAAGCTGGTTGAAGCAGCAGACAGAGATGGATACCAGGGTAAGGCTAAAACTGGGGGTGCCTTAGGTACAGAGAAGGGTGAGGAGACACGGGGAAAGAAAAGTTGATGAATGGTTCTGAAATAAAATAAAGGAAGAAAAACTATTTTAAACAGAGGGGTGATTTTGACTATGTCAAAATCAGGAGAGGGAAAGACATAAGAGAGTCTTTCACAAAGAGACAGACGAGTGACTCTTATTGGAATAGGAGGGGGAAGAGGTTGTTGGGCTAAGACAGATGGAGGTAGAGGTAGGAGAGAGTCTATGTGGGAAAAGAACGAATTAGACCCTGTGATTAAAAGAAAGAAAAATCTAGACCTAGAGGGTAACATTACAACAGAGGCAGGATAGTGAGATCCTTCCAGTGTTCTAATGAACAACACAATAGGGGGATAAAAGAAGATCTCCCTACATGGGTTCAGAATGTGAGGTGGTGGAGGAGGGATGACAGATAAGTGAGATATACTTGCAGTCATCAGAGATTGCAAATCACTCACAAACAGTCTAGATGATATGCCAGATTGTTCTCTGGGAGTTGAGTTCCTGTGAACAACTGTGTATTGACATACATCAGACAGGACATCAAAAGATGGTGGAGAGGGGAGAGAGGAGACAGGTGAGTGAAAAGGGGAGGCAACAGATAAGGGGTTGACATAGAGAGCAGAGGGGGAAGAGACAACAGAATCTGGAATACCTAGATGAAGGGGAGAGGATGGTGCAGAAGGGAAGGTGAAGAGTGGTTCTTCAAAAAGCCTTGCTTTCTTCCTTGAAGTAGACAGAGAAGCTTCTTCAAGATGACCAACTGTCTGTGTTCCAGCAGACAGGTCAGTGGAGGGTGCAGAAGCAGTAGCAGCAGCAGCAGGCTCTTCTGCAGGGACAGCTTCCCTTTCAGCAGCAGCCACAACAGGCATAGGGTAGCCTGACCTTCTTTTTCTGGGAATGAAACCCAGATCAAGAGATTTGATCTCCCTAGGCTCTTCTGCAGGTGGAGAAGTTTGCTCCCCCTGAGCAGGTGCTTCCTCTTTACTAGGCACAGACTCCACTTGTCTGTCCTTGGCAAAGGTCTTCACCAGTCTTCTTCTCTTGGTGGGTTGAGTAGAAACCACACCTAATTTTCCAGCCTCACTGGTCTTCCTCTTGGGAGAGGGTTTCTTCAGCTTGAATCTGAGGGGCTCTACTGTCTCAGCAGATGCTTCAGAAGCTGTGGGTTCCTCAGGCCTTTGATCCTGTCTGGCAACCTTTCCAGCAGCTTTCCAAATCCTTTCAGAGATAGGATACTCTGATTCACCAGTGGAATCAGCAGGCTCCTCTGCTATTTCCTTCAGTTTCTGCTCAACAGCAGGCTTCTTCTTCTTCTTCTTCTTCTTCTCTTCTTCATCCTCTAGAGGGATTCCTTCAATCCCCATCATAGACAAGACCTTCTTGTCTATGGGCAGAGCCATGTCCACAAAGTGGACATCAGTTGGAACAAATATCTTGTTCCTAAAAACCCTTGTCAGCAGCATTCCATAAGGGTAGGTAGGCATATTCGTCCTTCTGATCAGAGACTCAAGATACATGTAGATGAGGTCATTGATGTCTATCTTGATTTTGTGAATCAAGTGGTACAGAGCAAATCTGTCCAACTTGGTCACATTGTCTCTTGACCCTCTTCTGGGCATCACACACTCCAGAAGCAGCTTGTGCAAGAACCTGCACTTGGGCACCATGCAGACAGGCTTCTTGTTCTCAGGGTTGGGAACACCATAAACAACAATATTGATATTCTCAGTTCCCACCTGATCTTCCCAGTCAGGTCTGAAGGCAGTTCCAATCCTTGGACATCTGGTTGCCAGTTCCAGAGAGCTTATAGGGAACAGAAGAGTTACATCAGCTGACATTTGAGCCTTGAAGCTCTTGGTTCCATCAACCACATTGGTGATGACCACAGCATTCCTCCAGAAATCTCTGACAAGTTTGGGATGAACCAGCTCCTTGATATCAAAGAAGGCTGTCCACTTAGAGTATTCCAACTCCTCAGTGACATCCATTCCCCATTTCTTCATCTGTTGAAGATCAACAGTCTTTCCAGGTAGAATCTTCTCTACATCAGTTAGTCTCATCTCGTATTTCTCAGCAATCTCTTTTGGAGACAGGCGTTTTGAAGATGCCATTTTTCAGAAAAGAGAGAAAATGAAAGTTTTGGAAGGGAGAAGGGTTTGAACGAGAGGAAGACGAAGACGAAAAGACTTAGGGCTTTTTTGAGGAGGATAAAGGTTAAAACTTTCTGAAGATTTGCTTTTTAAAGAAGTGAAAGCAGGAGAGAGAAATTTTTTTTTTAATTAAGAATGGCACGATTTGTGTGGGGAACTGTAGCGCCCACTTAGACATAATGAAAACATGGTTTCGAGGTAGAGACTGCCGTGTTTATGATTAGCTTCAGATTAACAAATGGTATTTAAATAAATGAATAAATAATAACCATTTTAATAAAAACTGTTGGGTTTCAGCATAGTGACTCAGCAGAGTCAGACAGGTGATCACAGACAGTTTTAAACACTCAGACATGTCATTCAACAATACAATGCATGTTTAAATTATCTCTAATAAATAAAAATCTTTCTTCTGCTAAGGGCTTAGTGAAGATATCAGCCCATTGATTTTCAGTTTTAACAAACTTAATATCAAAAATACCTTTCTGAACATAATCTCTAATGAAGTGATGTTTGATTTCTATATGCTTAGCCTTAGAATGCTGAATTGGATTTTTAGTTAAGCAGATAGCACTAGAATTATCACACCATACAGATATATTATGCTCAAAAATAGAGTAATCCTCAAGTTGATATTTTACCCATAAAAGCTGAGAGCAACAACTAGCAGCTGAGATATATTCTGCTTCAGCTGTAGATAGAGCTATAGTTGTTTGTCTTTTGCTTGACCAAGAGACCAAGTTTGCTCCAATGAAGTGGCATCCTCCACTGGTGCTCTTTCTTTCTACTCTGTCTCCAGCAAAGTCAGCATCACAGAATCCCACTAATCTGTATTCATTAGTTCTTAAATATAGCAAACCAAGATTAGTAGTACCAAGCAAATATCTAAATATTCTCTTAACAGCTTTAAGATGAGATTCTCTTGGGTCAGATTGAAATCTAGCACACATACAGACACTAAACTGAATATCAGGTCTGCTTGAAGTTAAGTACAGCAAAGATCCAATCATACCTCTGTAGACAGTTTGGTCTACCTTTTTACCTTCATCATCTTTACTGAGTTTTGCATTGGTTTCCATGGGAGTTTTCATAAGTTTAGCATTTTCCATTTTGTATTTCTTGAGCATTTCCTTGATATACTTTTGTTGATGGATGTAGATTCCATCACTTGTCTGTTTGATTTGTAGACCAAGGAAGAACTTCAATTCTCCCATCATGCTCATCTCAAATTCTGCTTGCATCATCTTTGAAAAATCCTTGCACAGCTTTTCATTAGTTGCTCCAAAAATAATATCATCAACATATATTTGGACTACAATGAAATTTTCTTTATAGCTTTTCTTAAACAGAGTAGTATCTACTTGACCTCTTGAAAAGCCGTTATGCATGAGAAAAGAGCTTAGTCTATCATACCATGCCCTAGGTGCTTGCTTTAAACCATATAATGCCCTTTTAAGTTTAAAAACATGATCTGGTTTATCAGTATCTTCAAAACCAGGGGGTTGTTTAACATAAACTTCTTCTTCAATTATTCCATTGAGAAAAGCACTTTTCACATCCATTTGAAAAAGAGTGATTTGGTGTTGTGCAGCATATGACATTAGTATGCGAATAGCTTCTATTCTAGCTACAGGTGCAAATGTTTCAGTATAGTCAATACCTTCGTGTTGGTTATAGCCTTGAGCTACTAACCTTGCCTTATTTCTGACAACTTTGCCATCTTCATCTAACTTGTTTCTGAAGACCCATCTTGTTCCTATGACAGACTTGTTTTTGGGCTTGGAGACAAGTGTCCAGACATCATTTCTGATGAACTGGTTGAGTTCTTCTTGCATAGCAAGAATCCAGCTTTCATCATCAAGAGCTTCTTCAATGTGCTTTGGCTCTATTTCTGACAAAAAGGCCACATTGCTTGATTCTCTTAAGGTAGATCTGGTTCTTACTCCTTCTGAGGGATGACCAATGATGAGATCCTTAGGATGATGAGTTTTGAATTTCCAGTCTCTTTCAAGAGGACCTTGACTTGTCTGTGTCTGTTGACTTGTCTGTTCCACTGGTCTGTCTGGTTCTGCTTCAGGTTCTGGTTTGGTTAAGTCAGGTTGTTGATCTTCTGACTTGTTTATATCAAGACCTGCAAGATCATCTTCTAGATCTGACAATTCCTTATCAGTCTTTAAGTTATCATTAAATTTGACATGAACAGATTCTTCAATAACAGATGTTCTAGAATTGTAAATTCTAAAAGCTTTAGACATTTCAGAGTATCCCAAAAAGATACCTTTGTCTGTCTTAGAGTCAAATTTTCCAAGTTGATCCTTGGTATTTAATATGTAGCATTCACAACCAAATGCATGAAAGTAAGAGATGTTGGGGCTTTTTCCTTTCCACAGTTCATAGGGAGTCTTCTTTAGAAAAGGCCTAATGAGTATTCTGTTTTGTACATAACAAGCTGTGTTTACTGCTTCTGCCCAGAAGTACTTAGGGAGATTATTCTCATTGAGCATAGATCTAGCCATCTCTTGCAGAGATCTGTTCTTTCTCTCAACCACTCCATTTTGTTGAGGAGTTCTAGGTGCAGAGAAATTGTGAGAGATCCAATTCTCCTCACAGAACTGACTAAACTGCTCATTTTCAAATTCTCCCCCATGGTCACTTCTTAGAGTAGAAATGCAGAAACCCTGCTCATTTTGTACTCTTTTACAGAATACTGAGAAAGCCTTAAAAGACTCATCATTGTGGGTTAAGAAGAGTACCCATGTAAATCTAGAATAGTCATCAACTATGACAAATCCATATTTCCTTCCACCCAAGCTAGCAACACTAACTGGTCCAAACAGATCCATGTGTAACAACTGAAGAGGTCTAGAGGTTGATATTTGGTTTTTAGATTTGAAACTTGATTTTATCTATTTACCTCTCTGACATGCATCACACAAAATATCTTTCTTAAAACTAATATCAGGCAATCCTCTCACAAGGTCATCCCTTTTTAGTTTTGAAATTAATTTCATACTAGCATGTCATAGTTTCTTATGCCACAACCATCTTTCATCCTCTTTAGACATCAGACATGTTACACTTTGATCTGAGAGATCAGTCAGTTCAATCTTATACAGATTTTGTTGCCTTTTGGCTGAAAAGAGGGTTTTGCCACTAAGATCTTTAACTATACAGAAATCTTTGGTAAAGGAGACATCAAATCCACTGTCACATAATTGACTTATGCTAAGCAAATTGTGTTTTAATCCTTTAACCATAAGAACATTTGATATAGAGGGAAAAGGAGGTTTACCACCAATAGTACCAATTCCTATAACCTTCCCTTTCTGATTTCCACCAAATGCCACATGTCCTCCTTTCTTAAGTTGGAGGTCTAGGAACATAGACCTTTCTCCTGTCATGTGTCGCGAGCAGCCACTGTCCAGGTACCAGCAGTGGTGTTTTCTTTGTGCTGTTGAGGACATCTGCAACAGAGATTATTTGATCTTTAGGTACCCATAGTTTTCTGGGTCCTTTTCTGTTAGTTCTAGGAGTCTGTGAAGACTTCCTTCTTTTCTTGTGGAGACACTTAGACATAACATGTCCAGTCTTTCCACAGAAGTTACAGACAGGTATGGATTTAATAGAAATAGATGTAGCAGACACTTTAGAGTGCTTAGTTGATACTTTATGATGTATCTGATGGACATATCCTATACCTTCTTTGTTAAGGGAGTGCCTCTGACAGCCAAGCAGCTTTGTCAGATTATCTCTACCATTAACAAATTTGGTAAGATCAGAAGTGAGCTCTTCCACTTTCTGTTGAAGTTTTTCAACTTCTTCAGACTGTGATGTATCACTAGAGATCTTAGCTTCATTAGACTTTTCAGTCTTCAGCTCACTGTTCTCCTTGGCAAATTTCTCACACTCTAGAGATTTCTGTTTATGCTCACTGAGGAGCTTAACATGATATCTCTTGAGAGATTTGAGAGCCTTGGACAAACAGTTGGATTCCTCCAACAATTCTTCATAGGCATCAAGTAATTCCTCATAATCAGAATTTACCTCATTATCTGAATCAGAGTCAGTGTTAGCCATTAGACAGAGATTTGCTTCTTCCTCTGTCTCCTCATCAGTAGATGTTGACTCTAGATCTTCCCAAGTGGCCATCATTCCTTTCTTCTTCTTTTTGAAGAACTTCTTAAATGGGGCTTTCTTGAGTTGAGGACATTCTGCTTTGATGTGTCCTGGTTTCTTGCACTCATAGCAGACAATTGAGTTTTTGTCTGTTGAGGTGGAATCCTTGAAATTTTTGTCCTTGTTGAATCTTCTGAATGGCTTATCCCTTCTGAACTTCTTTTTCTGTAGGAGAAGCTTTATCTTTCTGGTTAGGAGAGATAGTTCTTCATCACTTTCAGAATCCTCGGATTCAGACAGGTCAGCATCACTGGATGACTCGTCTGCCTTTAAAGCTTTAGAGGCTTTCGAAGACTTTTGATCAGCCTTCAAAGCAATTGACTTGCCCTTCTTTGTTGAGACTTCATCTCCAAGTTCTTGCTCATGAACAGTAAGTGTTCCAAGGAGTTCATCCATAGTCAAAGTGGAAAGATCTTTGGCTTGAGAGATAGCAGTTACCAGAGGTCTCCACTGCTTAGGTAGACTCCTAAGTATCTTTCCAACCTTCTCAGCATTGGAGTAAACTTTGCCAAGAGACTTTAGACCATTGATGATAGTTTGAAATCTCCCAATCATTTGAGCAACAGATTCTCCTTCTTCCATGAGAAATAGTTCATACTTTCTGACAAGTATGGCAATTTTTGATTCTTTGACCTTGGCGGTTCCTTCATGTGTGACAGCTAAGGTGTCCCATATTTCTTTGGCAGAATCACAGGCACAGACCTTCTCAAACTCATCAGGACTGAGTGCACAAATGATGTTGTATCTGGCTTTGTGATTCAGCTCCCATTTTGCCTTTTCTGCAGGGGTCCACTGAGCTTTTGGTTTGTCAGTGTTGTCATCATTTTTAGGGATGAAAGGACCATCTGTGATGACATCCCAGAGATCTGAGTTTGTAGATAGAATGAACCATTGAAATCTATCTTTCCAATAGTTGTAGTTTTCTCCATTGAAGAATGGAGGTCTGGTTAAGGAGGCTCCTTCGGTCTGGTTACTTCCACTAGCTCCAGCAGTCATGTCTATTCTTCAGGATCTTTTACCTCAACACTGTTAGATGCTCAACCCAGAGGCTGAGCTCTGATACCAACTGAAATAGACAACTATAAACACGAGAAGGGGGGTTGAATTGTGTTTATCAGAATTTAAAATAAAGTTAAAAACTTTTACATGCAGAAGCCAAGCACAGACGGGTGTAAAAAGGTTACACAGACAGGTCACCTGTCTGTTGTAGTTTTCTCATAAAACAACACACGTATAAAACAAAAACAGTCTTGATAAAAACAGTTTTAACCCCTTAGTTAGAAAGCAGATGATATATAATCTAAACAACCAAAGGGATTAAGGGAAGAGAGATTAACACGAAGATTTATCCTGGTTCACTCTTCAACACAAAGAGCTACGTCCAGTCCTTGGCAGCACCAAGATTTATCCACTATAACTGATCAGGTTACAGACTCCAAGTATTGTTTGCACACCTAGCCTCTTCAGGCTCTAACACAAGTATTCTTTGCACACCTAGCCTCTTCAGGCTCACTCAGATTTGTTTGAGAGTTTTGTTTGTAATAAATACACTTACAGACCTTTCACTAACACTCAGAGAGTGGTTTAAATATAAAGCTTTAGGAAAGTCTGCGTAATAACTTCAAATGATTGAAGAATACAGAATGAATAAATGAACAGAGTAATGGCTCTTTAATGCTTTGTAAAACTCTGATTGTGTTCATCTTCAATGACTTCTGTATTTATAGACTTCAAACATTTAATATCCGTTAGAGACATTCCTTGCAACTATGGCTTCAGGCAGAGCTTCATTAAATGCAATATAGTCGTTCTGGGCAGCCATTAATGTAATGAAGACGTTGGTTGTACTCTAACATGAGGGATAATAGCTTTATGCATCGTGTAGACGCCAACTCAGAGTTGTGCAGAGTGCTTTTGTACTTTTGCAGAGTACATTTTCCTTTTTGTGTAATGACTGAAAGTACTAGGGAATAAAGCATGTTGGAAATGTTCTTTAACTGGAAGTTTATCTCTGACTTCCTAGTTTGCTTGAGAGAGAGCACTTTTGAGTTTCTTGATAAGCGTGAGAGAGTTCTCAGAGTGTTCTTCATGAGGGGACAGCTTGCAAAAGCTTCCTGTACTTCGAGTTCTTTTAACGAAGAACCTTAGACAAGTTGAAGAGAGAGACAGGTTGTAAAATCAGTTTGCACATAATCAACAATCCTAGTCAGCAGACAGGTTGACTTCTTGGCTACTACAGACAGGTGAGACTTAGGTAGACAGACAGGTGAGTTTTGATAATCTTCTGATCTGTACACTAAGTAGACAGGTTAGCAACCACAAAATAGGTTAATTAAATCATTACCCAATGTTTAGTTTTCATCAAAACTTAGGGAAATGCACACAGACATTTTAGAGACTTAACATATTAGGCACAACGTGGCATGGAATATCATTCGGCACCATAGTAACAACGTAGCCCGAATACCCTATTAAGGTATTAGACACAGGACGTGGCAACAACGTAGCCCGAATACCCTATCATTAAGGTATCAGACATAGGACGTGGGCACGTCTGCCAATGCATGCAGATAAAACATTTTGTTCTTGTTATTTTCTTTGTGTTCACTCTTCTTTTGCTGCAGCTCAAAATGGCTTACGACTATTCGTAAATTTCAACGTGTTAGACTTTTTAAAGTTAACACAAGACACGAAGTCCGAGTGCTCAATCACAAAACCTTAGACCTTGCAATCAGTCATGGGTTCGTGGTGATAAAAACAATACTCTCTATTAACAACGTTCATCACAACATGTAACAACGGTACAACATATAACTACGTAACACAGATCAAAGATCTTCGTGCTTATAATTAAGAACGCCAGTATCACGACGTCTCGGATACTAGGTTTAAATTTCAACGTTAACATTGTTTTCGTTGGGTGAAACACAAAATCAAAACAAAACTTCCGAAACTTATCCAAGTTGTCGGAAAATAACCCGTTGTATAAAACTAGTTTACAGAAAATACGTTACGTTGGAAATTCGTTTTACAAAATCATCAAAATCATCAAAATCACTTGAAGCTCATTTCTTTCTGAAGATCTTTTTCCTAGAAACTCTACTCTTTTAGAAAGACCCATGTGGGAATGATTTTTGCTGTTTTTAAGAATGCTATCCGTAATTATTTTCGGAATTAGCCCTCGTTTAGCCTTTCTTAAAAATGTTTTAGTCAAATTTTAAATGTTTTTCACTTAAATAATTTTCTAAAATCATAATTAAATTATTTTCAACAACCATTTTCATAAAATAACTTTTTATAATATTACGAAATTTTTCACGTAAAAATTAGCAGTACAAAAATAATTTCACGGTTTCGCCCTCACTATGACTCATAGTTTGTTTTTACACTAATAAATCATTAAAATAATAATATTTCCCAACATTTCTTCTTTTTTCCAAATAAAATTTTACATCCATATTATATTCCACTATTTCTCCATTAAACATTGAATATAATTTTTAAAGCTTCTTAAAGCTTTTATCTGGTTAATTGATTGGGCACTGACCACTGTCAGGCTTCTCAAATCTCAAACAAATATTCCATAACAATATCATAGCAACATTCCCAAGCAGATCATGCATCACAACATCATTATATAACTGCAAGTAAACACTTAACCTCAAACACTACAAGAAAATCAGTTTTTAGCATAGGCCAAAAGCCCACGCTAAATAGGGACAGCTGACGCTACAGGGCCATTTAGCGTCGGATTTGCGTCGGCCTCGTGGCCGACGCTATTTGCTTCGACGCAAACTATTAGCGTCAGCCAAGTTCCAGCCGGTCAGACCTACGATACAGTTGACGCTAAATCCATTTGAACTTAGTATGAAAATGGCTGACGCTAGTTTGTGTCCAACCAATTCATGGTTCTTACCGTCGGCTGGCCGATGCAAAAGTTAGCGTCGGTTTTGTCGACTCTAGTTCTTTTTGTATAGCCGACGCTATTTTTTTATATTTTTTTTATTGCTTGTTGACACTACATGAGCCTTGATATTCAAAATAGCCTGTACAAACAGCCTGATACAGTCAATTACTTTACTGCATACAAACTCAGATATATTCCAATAATAGCAAAAAACCAAAACACAATATAATCATTTTTAACAGATATTACCAACATCCCGAGTCAAATATCCATTTGCTTATATCTACCACAAGAGAAAAGTACCATACCCACATTAAAAACTACCAAGGTTAATGTCAAAGTAAATGGAAAATATATAAACATAGTGAAATATGAAATCAACGACGACGACGACGTCGACCAACTGGTGAGGCCTCATCCATGGAATGGTCATCAAAATCATCGTCGTAATATGGATGACGACGAGACTGACTTGCACCACAGGAAGCACTGCCTGACTGGCGCTCTAGAGCTGCCATACGTTCCATCATAGTGTGAACTTGGTCCTCCAAATTATCATAGCATGCCTCAGCTCTAGCTGCCCTCTCCTCAGCTCTGGTGGCCCTCTCATCACCCTCAAACCCGCTATTGCGACTAGGAGGTGCCGGGGACTGCTGAGTCAAAGACGATATGCCACGTCGTATGTTCACAGAGAAATCTGCGGTGCCATAACACCGGCCTCGAGTCTTGCCCCCAGCAACCTCCTTCCATAATTCAAGCTTCGTTGTCCCATCCACTTCTTGCCCCCCATTTGTGGAGGACTCAATCTGTGTCTTTATCTGGCTTAAACGGTTTTGATAAGAGTCCTGTCAAAATAAAACATAAGTCAGCTATTGTACCCTTATAAACTCAGCTACAAGATTAATGAAAAAATGGAGATTGAGAACTTATATGACTTTCAAAAATAGGATATATAAATTGGAACTTCCAAAGTGAAAGTTATGGCATATAAACTGACAAAGAAAAACAATATGAAAATTCTAAGCAAGGTCCACAATTTTAAGGTTGCGGTTCTTCAAAAAGTCTACAGATAAAAATTCACTGGGGACAGCCACGACAACATGAAAGTTCCTCCATATGATTCTAAACTTAATAGAACACAGTTCTCATAATCAAGTATGATATCCTAATGCACTGTGTTTGTACACTTATCAACAAACTATAACACTGCAGCAGCAGCAAACTATAACACTGCAGCAATAGCAAAGGTGCAAAGAGAGCCAAAACCAAAAAAACTATAATATTAACCATCCAATAAAGCACTGCAACATCAGCTTAGGCACATAGAAAACCAAGACAGCAGCACACACTTCTTTTAAAATGTAACAGTCCAGCATCAAAAGCTGTAGCACTCCCTTCAAACAGAAACATTACTCAATAACAAAATAACAAGCAGCACATAGCAGCAGAGGCTTTGTTAAAACAACAACCAAGACACCCTTCTTTTTTAAAAAAACAGAACATAGCAAAAGACACATTATATGCATGCATTTTACAAATGGCAAAATACTAAAATCCATTGAGGAGTATAGCAACTCTATAAATAAAGAAAGTAGGACATCAACTAGTGTCCCCACTGATAATTTGAGAAAGAACACTACTACCAACAACTTTAATATTTGATAAACAAAACCCATTACTTCCACAGTTAAAATAGTCCAGCTGTGCATGATCAAGTGGTATAAAGAGCACCCTTCACAAACCACACAACAGCCAACAATACCCCACAGAAAAATGAAAATCATAATCAGCAATATAAAGAGCAAATGTTTCTAGATGAGATCAGAAAAAACATTTCCATCTTAACAGCCTCCATATTTCGCGATCAAAATTGCTTTGAAAATCCACATATCACAATACAAATACATGATAGCTGCTATATTGCAGACAAAACAAAGCAACATCATAGCTGTCAAACTTTCTCAACCAATAAAAATAACCATTTAGCATATTGGAAACAAAAAATGAAAAAAAAGCACCAAAAATTGAACACAAATTGGAAATTTGAAAACAACTTACAAATGTTCCTTCAGAGCGATTATCCACCCACTCACCGGACTTCCTCTTATGAGTGGCCAAGAAGAATTCATCAGGCTCCAAAGGCAAAAAAAGCAAATACTTATTCAGTATACTTCAAGTCTTAGCTATGCTTACATTGTCAACACAATATTTAAAACATGTATGAAGTAAAGATTTGTTATCTAATGAAAAAGAGAATGAAATGAATATATTTGTTTGTTCTACTAAAATGTATTCACTCAAATAATGAACTAGAATAAGTGTGGAGTAAATACATACCAAGTCTTGTGCCACGTCACTATGAGACTTTCGACCCGTGGTGTGGACTGCTCCACCTTTAGCTGAAGCTCGGTTGGTTTTATCTTGATTTGAGATCTTTAGGAACTCGTCACTAGCCCAATAGATAAGAAGACCAGCCCATGCATCATCCCCTGCCCAATGAGGTTGTACCCCTTTCTTCCTCTCCTTCGTGAGCATATCAGATAGACGTTTAGTACATTTTTGGTTAAAAATGTTCTGGATAATGGCATGGTGACAAGGATCCCATGAAACTTTGTCCTACAAAAAGATTTAGTCAAAATAGTTAGCCAAAATAGTTAGTCAGTATGTAGATGCAATTACTTAGTTATCAAATAACTACAATTAAATGTACACAACTTACCATAAATCTCTGCCACCAATAATCCTTCACCCCATCATGGGTCACACTCCAGCAATGGTGAATACCCCGAAACTGTTTCCGGAAGGCATTCCTAATTGCATCGGCAGCCACCGAGCTAGGAGTCCACCTACAAAAAATCCAAGCTTTGTCAAATAACAAATCAAATGCATACATAAAACTAAGTGCTTAATAAATACATAAATATGAAAAGAAAATTCTAATTTACCCTCGACCATAAGGACGTATGATAATCTTCCCATCAGCATCCCTCTGTAACTGCCTCGAACGACAACGAGGAGGGTCGTGCCTCTCTCCCCCCTCCTCCGCCGCCTCCTCATCCTCCTGTCGGTCTGCCTCCTCTTCCTCTTCCTCCTCATCCTCTTGAAGAGGCTGCTGCCTCACAAATTCCGGTGTGCTGCGGTATGAAGACGAACACGGCTCAAACCGTCCAGAGGGTATGTATCCTGGGGTAGGGATCATGGTGCAGGTGTCATAGGTAGGCTGGACTAGTGGTGGTGCCGGCTGAACTGGTGTTGGTGTTGGTATGGAAGGTGGTAGTGTCGGCTGGACTAATGGTTGAGTAGGTAGGGGTGGGGGGGTGGGGGCGGGGGTGTAGGCTGGGGTGGGGGTGGTGGAGTACTTCTTTGGCAGCGCCTACGATCAGTATGTACAGCAAGATCACCAGGTCGTATAAGCTTCCCTCGACCCCTGGTCACTTGCATCTTGCCCCTCTCGTTACGACCTCGTCCTGCCATTTTCTGTAGTGCAAAATATAACATATAAACATACATATAACCTAAGTTATTTTATTAGATAAGCAGATAAAATATGTTTCTGGAGTCCGAGAAGTACTGCAACCCATATCCAAAAATAAATTTGTTCTCGACCTGTTAAGGTAAAGGTCTTATACAGTCAAAACTAAACAAATTAGAAAAATATAATCAAGAATTACTAACTAGTTAATTACAAAGTTTCCTAGTTCAAAATCACTATACTCTAAACTTATAACTTAAGCTAATCCTCGTCATCATCCTCATAATAGTCCTCCTCGTCCTCGTCCTCATCCTCATCCTCGCCCTCATCACTATATTCTGTAGAAACATCTTCTTCTGATTGATCATCCACAACCATTGGATTGTTATTCAGATCAACTATCTGTTCAAACTCATTTATTGTTTCATCAAGTAAGCAATGTAATGGTTCAACTTCCGTAATTGGTAGAACAGGTGACATCTCATCAGCTTGATACAGCATTTCATCATCAGTGTACTCGACTTCCACATGACCCCTTGGTTTTGTGGAGATTGCCACAAACCAACCACGCATGTCTTTACACATTTCTGGATAAGGGACATAATATACTTGTCTTGCTTTTTCTGCAAGGATGAACGGATCATATCGACCGTATCGTCTACTCATCTTAATATCGACAATATTATACCGCGGATGAACCTTTGTGCCTCTGTTCCTCGTTGGATCAAACCATTCACAGTAAAATAGGGTAATCTTATTACTCAAACCAGGGTATTCCAATTCAAAGATATGTTGGATAATACCGTAAAAATCATCTTCTCCTCCTTCGATAAGACCTTTTACATGCACCCCGCAATTTATGGTTTTTTTACTATTACTCCAAGCCTTAGTGTGAAACTTGTACCCATTAACAAAGTATATGTGCCATGATGTTGCCTTTGATGCGGGACCCCAAGCTAATGCCTTTATGTCTGTGTTGGTCACCCCATTCCTTTCATCATGAACCTATACAGAAGATACACATAAGCTTAGAGAGTGTATTTGTTAATAATTACATCAATTGTGTACATTGCACTTACATATGTCTTGAACCACTCAGGAAATTCCTCGTGTATACGACCAGGAGCATCACGATCATTGATGGAGTGATATTGCAAGAATGCACTGACATCAAACACATAATTGATCAATAAATCGACAGATGCACTGCATCAAGAACATACTTGATGTGATAAGAATTTTACTTACTCAAGATATGGTTTAACCTCATTGCAATTGATCAGAACATGTACATGAGCAGACATCCATTCATCATCTTTCAACCAATGGATTTGATGCTTCCCACTAGGACGACCAGATTTGTTCAACACTAACAGCATTGGTTGGACGCCCTCATGTCCTGATCGAGGATTGTTCCTAAGGCTCATGGTTGGCAACAAGCTAAAGTTCTTGAAATAGTGAGAGCAGAAATAGGTTGTCTCGCGGTGTAAGTAGAAAGCACATATGGAACCTTCCACCCTGGCCTTATTTTTCACTGCCCGCTTTGAGTCTCCCATGAATCTGCATGTAAAATGACCATACATCTATATAAAGTTCAACTAAATTCACGATGTAAATGGTTTTTAAAAAAAAGTCATTTACCTTTCAAATGGATACATCCACCGATATTGACAATGTATTACAACATAGATCTTTGAAGAAACGACTTAATTCAGTCAGTGCTTTCCATACACATTCCGGCAAGGAACGAAAGGCAATTAGGAGTAAACATTCAAGGAATACATGACAATCATGGCTTTTCATCCCATGCATCTTACCCTTGGTGACATCAACACACCTAGCGAGTTTTGAAGCATAACCATCAGGCATTTTCAATTCCTTAATCCATTTACACACTAACTTTGCATCTTCTGGTGTCAAAGTGTAGTTTGCCTTTGGCTTTCCCATCTTTCCGTTACCTAAGGGCTGCATCTCCAAATCCTTGCGTGCACAGAACACAGATATATCCATTCTCGCCTTTTCATTGTCCTTTGTTTTACGCTTAACATTCATGATAGTGTTAAACACATTATTGAAGAAATTCTTCTCTATGTGCATCACATCTAGGTTGAAGATCCCAAAATATACTTCGTTTAGTCCAGTTATGAAACACGCCATACCCTTGCAATCTGCCCTAACCAACCTCTGTCACTTTTGGAAAATCACGAACATATTCCCAAACTTGTTGCCCTGTGAGCATGTAAGGCGGACCATCTTTCTCATCCTTTTTTCTCGTAAAGTTCCTTTTACTTCTTCTGAATGAATGATCTTCTGGAATGAACCGACGATGACAATCAAACCATGAATTCTTTCCACCGTATTTCAAGGTGAAAGCCTTTATGTCTTCCATACAACAAGGACATGCCAATTTACCTTGTGTTCCCCATCCAGATAACATACCATAGGCTGGAAAAACATTGATTGTCCACATTAAGCATGCCCTCATGACAAAGTTTTGTTTCGTGGAGATATCATAAGTCAAAACGCCACAACTCCACAACTGTTACAGATCATCAATCAAAGGCTGCAAGTAGACATTTATCTTTGCCTTCGGGTTAGATGGTCCAGGTATAAGACAAGTCAAAAACATGTATGGTTTGGTCATGCACATTTCAGGGGGAAGATTGTAAGGTGTAACTATTACCGGCCAACATGAGTATGGAGAAGTAGACGCTTGGATGTAAGGTGTAAACCCATCAGCATATAGACCCAATCTTACATTTCTTGGCTCGTTGGCAAAATATGGATAAACATCATCAAAGTGTTTCCACGCCTTCCTATTGGATGGGTGACGCAGAACGTTCGAACTCTTTCTATTCTCATGATGCCATCTCATTTGAGCCGCAGATTGCATTGATGCATACAGTCTTTGTAACCTGGGAATGATTGGTAGATAGAACATTCTTTTCACTGGAACATCACTGTATTTTCCCATCCCGTTCCTTCGAGGAAGATATCTTGCAGCTTGACAAAATTTGCACTCAAATAAGTTTCTATCTACTTTGTAATATAACATGCAACCGTTCACACAACAATCAATCTTCGTAGCCATCAAACCTAACTTAGACACCAACTTCGTTACTTGGTAGTGGCTTTCGGGCAAGCAATGTTTTGTTGAAGCTACATCAATAAGCATTTGTGCAAAAAAATCTATACACTTTTGAGGAACATGCCAGTTAGATCTAGCTGCCAAAAGCTTAACTGATATTGACAACCGAGATTCGGTAGCTCCTTCGTAAATGGGATGGTTTGCAGATATCAAGGTATTATAAAATCGTTGGGCTTCTGGATTGGGAACCTCTTCCTCATTGAACGTCTCGTTTCCCGCATTAACATTGACATTGGGGGCATCAGCAATTGGCCTAAAAGTGTCATGCACCATCTGATGCATTGACAGAAATTGATCTTCATTATCCACATGATAGGGTCTACTTGGATGACCACCTAGGTCATTAACCGGCTTCACTTCTCCGTGTTCAGTCCAGATCCAATAGTTTGGCTTAAACCTGGACTTGTACAAGTGAAGCTTCACCTCGCTTGGGGTCAACAACTTCATGCACTTGCACTTTACACAAGGACACCAGATCCCTCGCTCGGACAAAAAGTAGGGTTGTTCCTTAGCCTTCTTGACAAACTCTGCAACTCCACTAACAAACTCATCTTTCAACCCTCTCCTATCAGGATTGACCCTATCATACATCCAACTACGATCCATTTTCTACGCGGCCAACATATACTTATCAGCCACATAGGCAACTTTAACAAGTGTCCAATCAAGGTAAAATAACATTGCTACTGCCTTAAAACAGTCACTATCAACTACAACAACATATCCCCAGTAAAAGTATCATATCATGTAACCTTTTCAGCACTCATGACTCTAATTGGAAAAATATATTGATGCTTGAATGAATTGGCAGTACATCTTAAATGCAATATTAGCTATGTAAATTCATATTCAAATGCAAGTCCTCCTGTCCTAGTTAACAAGAACATAATTATGATAGCTTTCCATGATACATACATCTATACTTGAAAATATACTATTTTAAATAACTTGAAAACTTTAAGTGGGTGAACACTAAAATATATAAGACAACTCCATTAATTACTCAGAAGTTACAAAGTGAATAGCATGCAGAGCCTTTGTGACCACAACTCCATTACTCAGAAATCAAAAGAATCATACCTTATAGTTGGAATATAAGCAAAAGTAGGCACAGGATGGGTTGGTCACACAGACCCAAGGCCAAACCAACACCCTACAGCAAATAAAGCAACATGAGGGTTTTAAGATGACTACTTTATAGTGTAGACATGCATGTAAGGAAACAAAGAATGCAAATAATATGAACAACAAGTTAGTTACATGTATAATACAGTCAAGTTGAATGATATCAATTCACTTTTGCAAATGGAAAAAAATAGTAAAGACAGGAATACATATTTTGGAAGCTATATATTGTTTTGCATCAGTACAAAGATGAAGTGAAGAGAAAGTACTAAATCAATCTTTCAAGGAATATAAATTCATGAGATTAGAGATTAAACCATTGACCTCCATGTTTTATTGATTTCTATAGTAAAGTGTAAGTGTGAGTGTTTCAGCCAATTAAACTAACATAAACAGGAGGAGAACAAAATCTTAAAACTACCCCAGCCCCTTTAAAATCCAAACCATGATGACCTTGAACACTTAAGCCACAGTATTATTAGGAAATATGGTGTTTATGTTATATAACATAACATCTAATTCCAATCATGTTCATGAGTAACATTCACAATCACATTCCTTTTCCAAGCCTCAAAACAAAACTCGAAGAAAACATCAATTAAAATTAAATCCCCAACACACACCTGAAGGCAATTTAAAATGTAAATCAAGCTTTAACAATCAACTCAAATCTGATATAATCCCCCATACTTAAAGAACAAATTTTAAACCAACCCCCAAATCAAACATCTCAATTCAAGTCTCACCCCAATTCCTGAAATTACCCCCCAACATACTTATTTTCCAAATCACCCACCCAAAGCCTAAAATATCCAGCTCCCCAATTCCTAAAATTAACAGTAGCAGAAAAAATATGAAGAGCACATTAAACCCAAAAAACCAATTTTAAGAGAATAAATGATGAAGAAGCATCAAAAGAAGATAAAAATAAAAGAAAAACATGTGTTTTTTTTTTTTTTTTTTTGCAAAGCAAAGCATAGTATGTATTAATAATATTGAACACCAGAAGTACCCTTTGTACAACACGAACCCAGAGTACAAAATAAAGATCCGGTTCAGATTAAACGAAAAGGAGCAGCACCCCACTTTAAACCCCCATAGACATCCTTTCCATAAGCCTATAACAAAGACTTCCTAATCCAAAAAGCCAACACCTCAACTTACATGCAAAGTACTTTTTTGTTTCTTAAAGGAATGGGATTTGGTTGAGAATATGCAAGGAGTATTGGAATACCAGACTAGGTAATTATTATCTACTTCTTATTTCAGTCACTCCATCACATTGGCCTTGTTACAAGCAGTTATTTATTGATTTTATTTGCTACTGCTTTATTGTTATTCTCAATTTGATGCTTAAGTAATTGATAAAATACCAGATGGTACACTTATTTGAATTCTGATTTCAAGAAAGGTGGATGGTCACCAGAGGAAGACATGCTCTTATGTGAGGTAAATGCTGCTCCCTGTGTTACAAAGCTACAATTTCATACTACAGCAGTTGCAATTGGAATTTAACAAGCTTAGTATATAATAGTAATATGCAGAACTTTGAAAATTTGGACTCCAACTTTTCCTTTTTGTCTTTTCCTTTTGTGTGGTAGATCACAATTCATTGATGTACTGAGGATATTAAGTGCTAGTACCATGACAAAGTCATTTATTTGGCATCAAAGTATAGCCTACTAATATTAGGTTACAACCAAAACGAACCAAGGTGTTCTATATGTGTTGTTCTGAGGATGACATATCCTGCCTTTCACTTAAAATTGTATCTTTTCTGACTAAATATGATTTTTGAGTTAATTTCTTGCTATTATCTCTGTAGGCTCAAAAAATATTTGGCAACAGGTGGACAGAAATAGCAAAGGTGGTTTTAGGCAGGTAACCAAAAATTATTCTTATATCAGAAAAATACAAAATAGACATTTTGCCAACAGTTATTCTTATTGCAATGCTTTGTATTCAGAACGGATAATGCTGTGAAAAACCGTTTCTCCATATTGTGCAAAAAGAGAGAAAAATATGAAGCCTTAGAGAAATAGAACAACACTATATACATCAATTCAAATAACAAGAGGATTATTTTCCAACATGGACGTTCACAACCTGTTACTTTCAAACAATCCGAAATAGCAAGGATGTTACACAATCAAAGATATGATATGATTGTAATTACTGTCAAATATTATAATTAGCTTAATTGAGGCTACATATTAATGTAGGAAATATACTTGCCTAGTTTCTAGAGATTTAGCTTAATCTTCTCCTAGTATCATGTGTAACTAACGATGTACCACTTGTATATATCTCTTTAACATTCAATGAAATATGCCAACCAGAGAATTACTTTCATGGTATCAGTAGCACCTCTCAAAATCACACTGATTTTTTTTTTCCAGCAACCTTAATCTGGAAGCACCTTATTATCTTCATTCTTCTAACAATCCTGGACAAACTCTTGTGAGTGATGCCCTCATAGGTCTTAACAACTACAACCCATGGAAACAGCAAGCAGAGCATCCCCTCAATATGTGTGGTGTGTGCATGTGGCGTCAACAAAGAAGGGAAAAGAAATACCTCAGCCTTTTACCATGTTAAATAGAAATACCTCAGACAAATTGGGAAAGGGAAGGGCATTTCAGAGAGGAGACAGGGAGAGTTTACAGAGAACTGAAAAAAGGAGAAAGAGAAGGGGAAGGGGAACGTACCATCGGACTGAGCAATAAGCGACGGAGGACAGGTCCAGCTGACGACGGACACGGTGACGGCGACGGCAGCGTCAACCAGCAGCGATGACGGAGGCGGCAAATTCACGTTCCAGGCCACAGCAGCGCACGACGACGGTAGGGTTCTCAGCAGCAGAGCAAACGTGTTAGTGGAGTGTAAAAGACAATGAGGAATAATTAATAAAAGGGGGGAAAATTTTAAGCCTTCCCGCGAATGGCCCAATGGGTTCTCAAAATATAGCGTCCATTAGGCCAATGCTAAATCTAAATTCATTGTAGCGTCGGCCTGGCCGACACTAATTGTCACAAAATAATGTCGGCTAGGCCCACGCAAAATTAGATCTATTGATATTAAAAAAAATACGATTAAGGCTTTTGCGTCCATTTTGCGTCGGCTAGACCGATGCTATTAGCGTCGGTGTCGAGGCCGACACTAAACTTGCGATGCTAAATCAGGTTTTTCTTGAAGTGAAATAAATAAACACAGATATAAATAACATAACTTAAAACAAGTCAAGCAAAACACCACAACCACAGATAAATATATAGACCAACCATAGATAGCACGTAGCCATCGGATAAATCCCTCAGGTAATCCCCTCTTACCTCTTGATGATTCAAGCTTTCGATTAAAACTTTGACACGAATCCGGAAACGGCGACACACGTATAAGGCACACGTCTTTATCCTTCAACATTCACAACTCAACCAATCAAAATCAAACAAATATAATCACCTAAACACTAAGGATAGGTCACGGCATCAATAGGGTTTTGTGACTAAAAATTTCTAAAATTCTTAAGTCCTTGGATTAATGATCCCTGAGTACTTAGGATATAAACCATGATTATTTGACAAGGGTTTTGAACCAAATTTACCTAACCAACATAGTTAGGGTTTCGGCCATGATTATCAAAATTAGCTAGGGATCTCAAAATTTCACATACTCTTAGATCCATGACCTTAGAGTAGGCTAGGGATTTTATTTTGATACAACACTTTGGATCCAACCTATACATGACATGAAAAGATGAAATACAAGTTCACATACTAAGGAAAACAAACAAAATATCCTCCACCCAACAAGCAAGGTTTCGGCCTTAGAGAGAAAAATGGGGAGGAAAACTTTGTTTGCAACAAACTCTTGGATTATTATAGTAGAGTTGATAATAGGAACATAGAAATTGGTTTCACATTTTTAGAATTTTTCTATGATTTTCTACGAATTATCAAACTTCTAGATCTAAGAATTGGAAAAAATGAATAAGGCATTGAATCATGAAAACATATGAAGAACATAGTGTTTAATGATGATGAGGATCAAGGATTACCTCTTGGAAATGGAAAAAGTGCAAGGAATCACCAAGTTGTTTCTCAAAGTAAGCTTATGGAAACTTAAGAGTATTTGTAACAATGGAGGAAAGCTCTCATGAAGAAGATGATAATGCCTTAAATAGAAGTTAGAATGGGCTCTCTAAGGGGTTTGGGCCGTGGGAATTGGGGGGTATTTGGGTCCAAAGCATAAAATTCTAGGGGTAAAATTGTAATCTTTTGTACAATGGCTTTTGGTGATAAAAATCAACATTAAGGACATTATGGTAAATTCCCATCAAAAGCCATCATTTCTAAGGTGAGTCACCTATATGACTCACCCCTTGTGAGTCACCACTTGTCTGCATCCATTGAATGTCGGATTTTGTCTCTGCACGTCCGTTCTCGGCTCCGTCGATTACCCGATTAGGGTTTCCGTCTAATTTTCGATCGAAAATTCTCAAAATAACCAAACTCGTTGGAAATATGTTTTAAACATAATCCATTTCATTCACGAGTCAAAATTAGGTTTTCTGATCATTAAAATCTTACTGTCAGTGAAATCACTGACTGTTTTCCATCTGAACTTTTACCAAAATTCATCCGACTGAACATAATATTTTATTTCTGATCAGAAATTTGGAAAGTAGAATTCCTCAAGGAAAAAATATAAAAAATCTACAAATTTCAGTTTCGGATCAAATTAGGGTTTTCTGCCAGTATAAAATTATACTGCCAGTAAAAATGCGGATCGGTTTCCGTCTGAGTTTTAAACCCAAAATTTCACCATATACTTATAAAAATAAGTATAATATGAATATGGCTTTGGTTTTCTCAAAATCATTTTCTAAGTTTCGAATAAAAATATAAACATATTTATATAATTTCCGATATTAGAAAGTAGCGAAAAGTCCAGTTATTACAGACTACCCTTCTTAAAAAAAAATTCGTCTTCGAAATTTCGTGACACGAAGTTAGCCATAGGCTAACTCAAATATTTCACCCAATCTATCAAAATGAAAGAATGCGTTGAGTCTGAATTAAAAGTATAGTTAAAAGATTACCGTCGTTGTTTGAAGTCTCAGTTCCCCTCACATTATAAACTCTACCCGTAGTCGTCGGTTTATTAGTGCTGGTGTTATTGACAGTAGGTCCACGCCTTGGAGCAAAGCAATCCCTCGACAGATGTCCAACTTGATCACAATTAAAGCACTTTATTCCCTTCACCGGGCATTTATCAGTCATATGATTTTGGTCTCCACATTTGTAACACCTCTAACTTGACCTCGGTTTTGGCTCTGTTGACCTCCACTTCCCGACTCAGAATTATTGGGACGATGTTGTTGCTGATTCTGGTTATTTCCTGGTGGTCGGAAATAAGGTTCATTCTGCACTTGTTTTCCTTTTTGGTCCTGGAATTGACCCTTCGATCTAGTCGGTCCTCCTACAGTTCCTCTATTGTCTCTTTTTTTCATTATCAGCTCTATTTTTCTACACTTCTCGACTAAGGCTTAGAAATTCCGAATTTCTAATGGTAGCACCGATTATTTAATCTCGAAACGCAGTCCCCTCTCGAAACGCTCACACTTCCAATCCTCGTCTGGATTGTTCTGGAAAAAACGAAAATACTTGGCAAGCGATTCAAACCTTGCCGCTTATTCTCCAACAGTTAAATCTCTCTGCTGAAGTCGCAGAAATTCTTTCTCCTTCTCAACTCGCCCACTTTGAGGAAAATACTTGTTCAACAACCTGTTTCGAAATACTTCCCAGGTAATCACGTGATTCTCTGCTTCTAGCAGATGTTGGGTGCCTTTCCACCAATACTCAGCATCACCAACTAACAGAAATGTAGCATAAGATACCTTCACTCCCTCTGGACTGTGTATGAGTTCGAAGATCTTCTCTAGCTCCTGAATCCATAAATCAGCTTTTACAGGATCCACGTCTCCATGGAATTGTGATGGCTCCTGATGCCTAAAAGCAGTTAGATTTTTGCCTTCAGCTGCCTGTTCAGCTCGAGCTTGCTCCTGTTGGTTCTGGGCAGCCATTGCAGCAGTCTGATTTGCAATAGCAGCTGCCACGTGCTCCATAGCCTGTGCTGCATAATCCACTCCTTCTTCATAATTCTCATTCATGTCACCACGATCACCAACGCGACCGCCTCTACGGCCTCTTCCATGACTGCGTCCACGTCCTCGTCCACGTCCACCTTCTGGTGTTGGTTCCATAACTGACCTATCCAGACAAAATCAGTTAGACCACAACCAGAAAATGAAACGCGTAATTATGTATTAACATACATTACTTCTAAGAAGTAATTCAAACAAGTCCTAATCAGAGAACATACAACATCAACACAATAGACCTATTCCCCAACATTCCCGAAAGACTCGACCAGCTCTGATACCACTAATGTAACACCCCCTTGGGCATTACTTTGTAACACGTACGGAAATAAATCAAAACATTAATTCGCTGGTTGCTTTCGGAAAATAATATTTTCTTAAGTTATAATCTTGTCTCAAAATAGTGATAAATTTTTTTTCCTTATCTTTTATTTTTCGACAACCACAACAACAACGTACGTAAGTATAACCGTATAGGAATAAATATGTATATAGCATCTTACAACTATGTTGCGTCATACTGATTTCACACCTAGACCTTTATAAGTATAGGTTCCCTTATTGAAAACCAACAACATACTAGAAACAAAACCTAAGCTGGTCACACCTATAATACAAATATAATAGTAGTAAGTAAACGTCAGCATGCTCCGAGCTAAGGAAACTTCTTCGTATAGTCATCACATCCCTTGAGTGGTTCATCTGGACTCGGATATAAATATATGCACAAGTAGAGAAAACAACAATAAAACTTGCAAGAGTGAGAAACCAGTATATGGATTTAACTCGACAACTACATGCACGACATAACAGAAACATATACATTCCTGCATTTCCATAAGTAAACAAGTACATTTCCGTCTGAGTTTTAAACCCAAAATTTCACTGTATACTTATAAAAATAAGTATAATATGAATATGGCTTTGGTTTTCCCAAAATCATTTTTTAAGTTTCGAATAAAAATATAAACATATTTATATAATTTCCGATATTAGAAAGTAGTGAAAAGTCGGGGTGTTACAGAGTGCATTGCTCCTTAAGTTTCAATTTGGTCTCCTAAGTTATTTTTTGTTTCAAATAGGCCCCTTAAATTTTTCCAGTTAACAATGCTACCCTTACTGCTAGTTTTTGTCCATTTCCATTGATGATAGTCATATGTGGTTGTTAACTATCCTAGACAACGGTGAATGTGCATCAAAACTAGAGAAAATAATAATTTAAATAAAAAGATAATTATTAAACAAAAAATCAATTATTTAAAGAGGAAAAGCTTCCTAGGCCTACTTCACATTGCTTCCTGTGTTTTCCTTGTCATCTTCTTCAACCCCTTCATACCCACTAGAAATAGATGGATCCCCCAATTGAGTTATTCAACTTAACACCACAAGGACAAAAGGTGATTCAAAATATAAAAAGGAATTTGAGGCAGGAGAAAAGGAGGGTGGAGAGCCACAACACAATCTGAAAACAATGTAGGCAATACCAACTTTCAAATTGCTTTCTCCGCAACACCTCCTTGCTAAATCAAAACATGTGAACATCAGAGACCTTTGTTTCCAATAGACACACATACACAATCACTCTACACTACTAACATAACATTGTTGCACATTCTTTGTTCCCTCAATCCCCAACAACACAATATGCCATTTTCTTCTACTAAATTCACAACATCTTCTTCGCTTCTTCCATTTTCTCTCTCAACTTCGACTGTCTATCCCATCGGGCCCTTAAATCTACAATTGCCATGGACCCCATTGGCACCCTTACCATCAGATCTGAAACAGATTCAACCCCATGCACCAATTGTAAACTTGCTATGCAGGAGGGATCACTACTAGAAATTCATGATTTTTTTTTCGAAATTTTCCTGGGGATTTTTTTCGTGGGAATTTCCCGCGAAATTTGCTGCATTTTTTTTTTTCCAGAAATAAGGTTTTTTTTTTTGTAAATTTAAATTCATAAGAAAATTTATAGGAAATTTTTGACATTTCTTGCGAATTTTTCTACGAATTTAAAATTTTCGCAATAAAATTTGCAAGAAATTTCATGTGGATTTTAAATTTCGCAGGAAAAAATTACCCACAAAAATATTACCTAGGGACAGAAACCCGCAGGAAAATTCACAAGAAACCTGTTTCCTACGATTTTTTTAGCTAAATCCATAGGAAAATCTGCAAGTAATCATAGAGTTCCTAATAATGGATATATCTTGTATCTCCTCGGTTTTCTACATGCGATCCAATGCTCCTTTGCCTTCTCCTAATTATAACAAAAGAAAATGGGCAATATATCTATTGACACCTAAAATCTATCACCTCTCTCTTTCAAGTAGCTTTCTAGAAAAAACAATATGGACATGTTATTTCTCCATAAGTGTACGTAAATGAGTCACTTGAGCAAAGTTTGGTTTACAATATAATGGGACATGTGATTTCTCCCTGAGTGTATAAATGACTCATTTAATCGGATCAAATTTAAAAGCTTGAGTTTTTTTGTATAAGCAATTTAAATCTTGAATCTGGTTTACTTAAAAAATATTAAACTTGATCTTCCTTCGATTAGTTCATTTACTGCTTAATTATTTTTCTTCTATCAAATTTCTCCTTTAATTATTTTTAAGTTTATTAATTTAAAATTTAACAAACATATTCATCTTGAAAGTTGAAATAAAAGTAGAAATAAAATTTAATTTTGTATTCATAATCGATTATCTAATATTTCATAACTTTTACCATTACTCTCTAAGTAATACACACAATTACATGAGGTATTCATGAACTATTAGTATAAGCCTACAAAGTTTAAGCCTGCCGTAATGAGCTAAATACATGAGTTAAGTACACGAGTTTAATCGAGTATTTAACGAGTCAAACTTAAATATTTCATGAATAACTCGGCTCATCTACAACTTTAGTTGTAATCTTGCAATCCATGCTTCCTAAGTATGTACCGACTTTTAGGCATCAAATTTAACAACTGAGCACTGAGATCTTCATGATTAGAGCTAACATTAATTTGATTAGAAAATCCCTTCCTTCTTCTCTGACATTGCCAAAAGCATCTCACTTAGGATCTCAGACTCTAATCTGTAAGTTTTTTCTACCTGCAGAAACACCATCAAGCACTTTTCATTAGCTCACAAATTTCTACCCTAAAAAAAGTTTCACAAATTTATAATGGATACAAGTACAACCTTCTCTATCTCACACACACGCACACACACTAATTGGAGCAAACATAAAATACTATAGTGCATACTTGGAAATGCAAGTTATAGAATATCCTCCCTCCAAAGGTCTCAGATGAAGAAGCGTTTAGAAGCACAAGTCCACTATTTTCTAAACAAAGCAAGATCTCAGATAGTGTAATCTTGTGGACCTCCTCATGAGTGGAAATCTGAATGGTTGCCTCACTATCATTGAGCCTACTTGTTGAAACTACAAAACCAGAATTCTGAGCGGCAACCTTCCTTTGAGATTCTTTGTTCACTACATCTCCTTGCCTTGTAATTCTCAATAAAATCTCCTCCTTCTTCTTAATTAGTCCTTCCACTTGCTTTTGTAACTCAGGTATGTATTTTAGGACTCGCGAAATTGTTGAGGGTATGCTCATCTTTTTCTGCAAAATTAACATGGAAACATAACTTATTAATCATAGTTTAGATTCTAACTATATGTATTCTATCCTTAAGGAAGGGTAAAACTAAAAACTTAACTTGCACGTGTATAAAGGACTATACTTATCTTCAGTGGGGTGCAAATTCATCTATTTGAGGTTACTTGCTTATACAAGTACACATAATAATAAAATAAAGGTAGGTCCTTAATGCTAAGGTGGTCCTCCTGTGACTGGCATATTTCTCTTGTACATTCATGTTCCGTGAGGGCTTGTTTAGAAGTTTAGGAGGGGAGGGCTTTGGCTATCCTCTTTTGCCCCTCACTTTTTTCTCAAACCCTTCCCCTCCCAATCCCCAAACAAATCCTAATTGTTTTGATAAAGAGTTGAAATTAATCTGTTAAATTCTACTCTTCCAAGAAGAAATTTCTTCCTCAAGTAGTCAAGTATATCATCTCATCTCAACCCTTATGCTTTTTAAAAGAACTTTACATAAACCTAGAGCATTAGGTTAAGTGAAGCCAATTAACTTGGATTACCGTTAACTTCCTGAAGTTGTTGTTTAGAAAAATCCCTAGCTATCAATCCAAAGAAAAGAGAATAAGGGGAGAGAGAAGTTAAGTACCATTTGATCTGCCGCAGGAAGAAGTGTACGAAGTGAGGAATACAAGCTATTGATCTTCTTGCGGCGATCACGTTCACTAGCATTGTGGTTCAGCTTCTTGACCATGGTAGGGTCCGTGGATGGAGTAGACCCTTGAACCTCAACCTGTGACTGAGGTGAAGAGAATTGATAGGGCAATGAAGAGTACTGTGATGAGGTAGTGAAGAGTTTCTGGTTATTATGACTTATAGGCTCTACCAGCTCTAAGGGCCATCCCATGGTTGAGAACACAGGAGGGGATAGTGCAAGCATGATGTATAATAGGGATTTGTTAGAAGCAGTTAAGAAGTTCTTAGATAATTATGTGAAGAAACATGACTTCTAGCTACATATCTATATATACAAGGTGTCACCCTTTATGTAAGCATCCATGTTTTATGTAATCTATAAGCTTTAATTAATACATGATGATGTTGAAAGATGAACAAAAGATTTGTGTTTTTCCTTGTCCATTATATTTTTTTAAATAAAATATTCTTCCTGGTGAAACATTAAATAATTCATTAAATAAATTATTCTTCTTGTTGAAAAGACTATGCATGCGCGTGTCTTCAGTGTGGCATCTATGTGTTGGTCTGTGTACGAGAGAGGCTAAGAAGGTGGGAGAGCGTGGCTAAAAAAAAACTAAAGCATATGACACACTTATTTAATCGGGTTTTGTTTACTTTTTGAAAAGGTCAAAACCATTTTTTAATGGTATTTTTCCATTTTTTTTATATCCATTTTCCACTTACTTTATATTATTATTTCCAAAACCAAAACCGAAAGGGTAGATGAAAAATGGTTTTAGCACATCTTGTGCTCCTGTTGTGCTTTTCATGTTATTAACAAAAAACTTGGCATATAAAAAATGGTTATAAAATTGATGTAAAAATATGTATGAGAAAAAAAGAATGTGAGAATTTTTATTTTTTTACTCTTTAATTCTTTATCTTTACATCATGAACGAAGTGTATATATTTGCAAAAAAAATGCATGAAGTGTATACTCTCTGCGACACCGTCAAGTACCAATTTAACGAAAGAATAATGGTTATCTTGGTAAAAAAAAAAAAAAACTCTATAACAAATCTTTTCTATGCTGCAGAAATTTTCCACGTGCATGGTTATTAGCTAGTTTCTTGCTGAGAAGCCACTGAAATACGATTACTGGCTTGCAGTTTCAACAACCAAGTTAGGTTAGTTGGTATATGTGCATGTAACTAATTTAGGACTTTAGGTCATCATTGATTAATCATATACAATGTGATTAGTTAATACTTAGTACTCAGTAGGTAGTTATTCTCTCTAATCTAATGAGCCATGTTATGTATTAGGCTTATATTAACACATGTTTATAGCTTTCAGAATTAAATTCAAGTTTCTCATGTAATAAACAGGGTGTAGTAACATGGGTTGGGCCGTTGGGGTATTCTAAAAGAATGTTTGCGGTCAAGTATGTGGGTGGATTCTTGTTGGTGTATCCCAGTGTTTGTGTTGTTGAATGTGATCAAGGATTTGGTGGGCTTATGTTTTTTTCTTTTTTATATTTTTTATAAACAAATGTTAGTTGTTAGCTTGTTATGTTAGCGGGGGTGAGATTCGAAGCTTTCTCCTTATAACTCCCTATTACAGTCATGTATATTTAATCAATGACTAACCAAAATGAGAGTTAGTTATTTTCTGTTAGACAGTTAGTGTATCAGTTAGTTAGTTAAAGTATCTAGGTGTATCCAGCTGTTACTCACAGCTACATATATACTCGTGTAATGGTTCAGTCATTTATTCAATGAATCACAATTCATCCATAACACTCAGTTTCAATATGGTATCAGAAGAAAATCATTTTTCCGCTCTCTGAATTCTCTAATTCTTGATCCTGTTCTTGCGAAGTTCCTTCTTCTGCTCTTCTCTTTCATTCATCAATGGCGCAAATTCCTGTTGATGAAGCTGCAAATCCCCTTTTTCTTCATCCCTCGGATCATCCAGGGATTGTTCTTGTTTCCCAGCAATTGACTGGTGAAAACTATACCTCATGGAGTAGATCCATGGAAATGGCATTGGATGGCAAGAACAAATTCTGCTATGTTGATGGCTCATTTCCGCGACCTGATGGTGCTAATCCTGCACTGTTAGCTTCTTGGAAAAGAAATGATAGTGTGATTCGATCATGGCTCCTCAATTCTGTTTCGAAGGATATTGTAGCAAGCATCATACGTGGTGGTTCAGCTGCTGCAATATGGTCAGATCTTAAGCTTCTGTTTCAGCAATCTAATGGTCCTAGGCAATATCAACTCAAGAAAGAATTGAGTGATTTGACTCAAGGATCACTCACAATTACTCAATACTTCACCAAATTGAAGTCACTTTGGGAAGAAATTCAAGAATTTAGGCCTCAGATTGATTGCCAATGTGGTGCCGTTGCTCCCTTGATTCAGTATTTTGAGAAAGAGTATGTGCTTGTTTTTCTTATGGGACTCAATGAGGTGTTCTCTTCAATTCGTGGACAGATCTTGGCAATGGATCCTATGCCACCTGTTACCAGTGTTTTCTCATTAGTTCTTCAAGATGAGACACAAAGACAGTTAGGAGCATCTTCTTCCTCCAATGTGGAATCTCAGGTAGCATTTGCAGTAAGAAATGCTTCGAAACAGCCTCAGAGACCTAGCAATGGGAAGAGAGAGAGACCTCTCTGCACTCACTGTGGCATGTTAGGTCATACTATAGACAAATGTTACAAGATCCATGGATATCCACCTGGTTACAAGCCAAGATCCACCAATACAACACCTGCTCAGGTTGTACATCAAGTCACTGGCCCTCAAGATCCATCCAATTTGGGTTTGAACACTGATCAATGCAGAATGTTACTTTCCTTGTTATCATCTCACTTGTCACAGGCTGCTGTTCCCCAAGCAGATGCTTCTGTGCCTGATTCAAACACAGGTTTTGCATTATCTGCCATTTCTAACACTAGTTCCTTTCTTTCTTGCCCTAGTAATTGGATTCTTGATTCTGGTGCAACTTGTCATATTGCATGCTCTCTGGATTTTTTTATTTCCAGTTCAAAAGTACATAATTCTTATGTTACTTTACCAAACAAAGCTGTTGTCTCTGTAGAATCAGTTGGCACTGTCATGTTGAGTTCTATGCTTACTCTCTATAATGTCCTATATATACCTAGTTTTAGTGTGAACCTTCTCTCTGTTAGTTCCCTGTTAGCTAACTCGAACATTTCTGTCATATTTCGAGCTGACTCTTTCCTTATGCAGGACCTAACTCACTTGAAGATGATTGGCAAGGGTGAACTCATCCAAGGCTTATATGTCTACAAGGCTCACCCTTCCTCACTTTCAGCTGATGTTCCTAATTCTAGTTCAGTTTCAATAAAGTCTCTTTGTAATTCAGTTTCAAATAAAGACAGCCATGCATTATGGCATTCTAGGCTAGGTCATTTGTCACCAAAATGTTTACAGATTCTAGGTAAAACTCTAGGATTTACTAGTGTTCAAACACATTCCTTACATACATGTACAATTTGCCCTTTATCAAAACAAAAGAGACTTCCCTTTCAATCTTTTAATCACATGTCTGAATTTCCCTTTGATCTCATACACTGTGACATTTGGGGACCATATCACACTAACACTTATGATAACAAGAGGTACTTTCTGACATTAGTTGATGATCACACTCGTTTCACTTGGATCTATATGTTACAATATAAGTCAGAAGCTTCTTCTTGTATACAGAAATTTTTTGCTTGAGTGGAAACCCAGTTCCACAAGACTATCAAGCTTTTTAGGTCAGACAATGCCAAAGAACTAGCTATGACAGATTTCTTGGCCTCCAAAGGGACTTTACACCAATTTAGCTGTGTGGAAAGACCACAACAGAACTCAGTAGTTGAAAGAAAGCATCAACATCTGTTGAATGTGGCTAGAGCACTGTATTTCCAGTCCAAGCTCCCCATTACCTTTTGGGGAGAATGTCTGCAAACAGCAACTTTTCTGATAAACAGGACTCCTTCTCCTCTCCTCAAAGATAAGTGTCCTTATGAACTACTATTCAACAAAGTCCCTGATTATTCTGCACTGAAAGTATTTGGTTGTCTTGCCTATGCATCCACATTGCCATCAAAAAGAGACAAGTTTACCCCTAGAACAATTCCCACTATTTTCCTTGGCTATCCATCAGGCCACAAAGGTTATAAGTTGTATGATTTAACAACTAGAACCTTTCTCATCTCTAGAGATGTTACTTTTCATGAGCACACTTTTCCTTTTCACAATCTTCCAAACTTTGATTCCACTATAGACCCTTTCCCTCATACTGTCCTACCAGTTGCTATTCTAGACAACTCACCAACTTCCATCACACCAGAACAGCAACCTCACCCAGAATCTCCACCAGAACTTCAACCAGAACCCAATGTCCTCCCTCAACCTGTTCCTAGAAGATCTTCTAGACAAACCAGACAACCATCATATCTAAATAGTTACCTATGCAACCAAGTTTCAACATACCCTATCACCAATCACCTCTCTCACCAAAGACTCTCATCTTCATACCTTGCATTCATCAATGAGGTTTCCAATGGTTTTGAACCTCAGTTTTATCATCAGGCAGCAAAGTCCCCTGATTGGATCAAGGCCATGGATGAGGAATTGGCTGCAATGGAAGCCACCAATACCTGGACTCTTGTCCCACTCCCTGCAGGAAAACACACCATTGGGTGCAGATGGGTTTACAAGGTTAAGACAAAGTCTGATGGCACAGTAGACAGGCTCAAAGTCAGACTAGTGGCCAAGGGGTATACTCAACAGGCTGGGGTTGATTTCAGAGATACTTTTTCACCAGTAGCCAAGTTAACCACTGTTCGGGTTCTTCTGTCCATAGCAGCCATCAAAAATTGGAAATTATTGCAACTTGATGTCAATAATGCATTTCTCAATGGAGATCTTTTTGAGGAACTTTATATGGAACCCCCTCTTGGCTACAAGACAGCAGATAAAGGCTTGGTATGCAGACTGAACAAGTCCATCTATGGACTGAGGCAAGCCTCAAGGCAATGGTTCACCAAATTTTCTACAGCACTCATAAGTGCTGGTTTCACTCAATCCAAATGTGATTACAGCTTGTTCACCTCTGGCTCGGGCAGTACCTTTGTGGCTCTACTTGTATATGTAGATGACATCATAATAGCAAGTCCAAGTCCCACAGTTGTTCACAGGGTGCAGCAGACTTTGCAGAAGCTTTTTAAGCTCAAAATCCTTGGTGACTTAAGATACTTTCTCGGCTTAGAGATAGCAAGGTCTAGCAAGGGCATATATTTGTCTCAAAGGAAATACATCCTCTCTTTGCTTGATGACACTGGTTTCCTAGATGCAAAGCCTGCATCACTTCCTATGGATCCTAACCTCAAGCTTAGCAACTCAGATGGTGATCCACTTGAAAATGCAGCCCGGTACAGAAGAATTATTGGCAGATTACTCTATTTGACCATCTCTAGACCTGACATAAGCTATGCAGTGAATAAGCTTAGTCAGTATATGTCTGCTCCTCGATCCAGTCATCTAGATGCCACACATCACTTGCTCAGATACTTAAAGTCCACTCCAGGCAATGGATTTCTCTTCCCAGCATCCTCCTCTTTATCCCTTAAGGCCTATGCTGATTCAGATTGGGGAAACTGCCCTGACACCCGAAGATCAACTACTGGCCATTGTGTGTTTCTTGGTGATTCCCTTGTCTCATGGAAATCAAAGAAACAGAATGTAGTATCTAGATCTTCTGCAGAAGCAGAATACAGGGCACTTGCTAGTGTGGCTAGTGAAATTCAGTGGCTAAGCACTCTGCTGAAAGACTTTGAGATCAATACAGGCCCTACCTTGGTTTTTTGCGATAGCCAATCAGCAATCCATTTGGCATCCAATCCCATCTTCCATGAGAGATCCAAACACATTGAAATAGACTGTCATTTCATAAGAGAGAAAGTTACCTCAGGGATCATTCGACTGGTTCATGTTAAATCAGCACACCAACTAGCTGATCTCTTAACTAAACCCGTCACTGCCACTATTTTTCATTCCTTAATGTCCAAGTTGGGAATATACAACCTCTATCTTCCAACTTGAGGAGGCATATTACAGTCATGTATATTTAATCAATGACTAACCAAAATGAGAGTTAGTTATTTTCTGTTAGACAGTTAGTGTATCAGTTAGTTAGTTAAAGTATCTAGGTGTATCCAGCTGTTACTCACAGCTACATATATACTCGTGTAATGGTTCAGTCATTTATTCAATGAATCACAATTCATCCATAACACTCAGTTTCAATAATAAATAGGGTGTAGTAACATGGGTTGGGCCGTTGGGGTATTCTAAAAGAATGTTTGCGGTCAAGTATGTGGGTGGATTCTTGTTGGTGTATCCCAATGTTTGTGTTGTTGAATGTGATCAAGGATTTGGTGGGCTTATGTTTTTTTCTTTTTTATATTTTTTATAAACAAATGTTAGTTGTTAGCTTGTTATGTTAGCGGGGGTGAGATTCGAAGCTTTCTCCTTATAACTCCCTATACTTTTGTCCCACACCCCAAATTATCTGACCAAATGGTTCCTTTTTTTTTTCTGTTTCTATTGGCTGCTTCTATTTTGCTGTTGGACTGCATTAAACGACTCATAGGTATTCTATGAAGGAAATGCTTGCTAGATTCAATGTGGGTTGATTTGTGAAGTGGTATCTATGATGGAAGGTGGTGAATTGGGTCTTTGATTTAGTACCTGCTTGCTGTCATCGATCTTTATTAATTTTGGTGGCCCTGTACTTGATATGTTTAGAATGGTTTGCCTTTTTTTAAGTTGGAAGTTCATCTCTTTTTGGATTGTCTCAGGTGCCTTTATCTTGAAGATCTATGACAAGTTTTTTAATAAACATCTGTGACCACACTTGGGATCGCAACATTTTAATTTTGGAAGTCTCCGGAACCGAAACGTAATAGCAATTGCAGCCGCATCGAACCGTATTTTCTCATAATTGTTCGCAGTTACAGTAAAACAATGCAATCGCAACCTTAATTTAGAACCTTGCTCTATGCATAGAGTATTCCTTGGTTGGTGCATGACTGCATGATGCTATAGGTTCAGGTTATGTTGCTCTGGAGGTTTATCTATTGGTTTCGCTTTGTAGTGCCTCTTTCCTCAAGTTGGATAAGTAGTCTTGGCTTTGTTTAGTTCTTCTAGTTTGTTCCTTTTTCTTGTAATGTTTATATGTTTGGGTACAAGTTGTAACATTTTAATAATATATTTTGCTTATAAAAAAAATTTCTCGTATTTCACCTTTCTCTTAGTTCTTTCTCTGACTCTTGTCATATATTTGTTGTCAACTTGAAAAGGCTGTTCAACAGCCACTCATTTATTAAAGTATATAAATTAAAGAATCCTGGACATAGAAGTTTCTATGGCTAAGGTCGTTTGTGTGAAAACAGGAACAACTTCTATGGCTAAGGTCATTTGTGTGAAAACAGGAACAACTTGACAAGAGCCTATAATATTCTTCTTATTAAGTAATAGGTTGTTTGGTAATTTGCAAGTATTATACTGCTCCATTAAAGTTGTAACAGGTAGCGTTGCATAATCATACACATATTGTTGAATAAAAAAATGAAATAATTTCATTAAATTAATTCTGGACGCACTGCAGCTTATGTGTCAATGCAGATTATCATAATTCACAATTCATAAAAGGGTGTTTTTAATAACCTAATTGTAGCGCGCCTTTGAATTGCACGTGCCGATGCATGGCATACACAAGCCTTTAACTTCCTTGCCTCTGGTTTGCACGGGTTAATTAACTAATGCCGGGTTCCAAATTCTTATGGCTACGATTGAATTGCGAAATATATAATGATGCATGACACAGTATTTTGTGTTAGTTATACATTGGGTACTTCATGATAATAGTAGAGTAATGTTACACGTACGGACACCTCTAATTAAATACAAAATTTCACAAAACACTAAATTATAACAATTAATCTCTTTTCTTTTTTCTTCCTTGGATCCATATTGACCCGGAATTTCTGCAATCACGGATTCACCTTAATTTATGACCAAGATTTTATATTGTCAAATTTTATTTTATTTTTACTAAAAAGAATCCATTTTCTAATCTTATCTGTGAGGTTGTGAGGTTCTTGTAACAAATTAAAATTTATGTGTATCTATAATTTATAATAATAATAATAATAATAATAATAATAATAATAATAATAGTATTTAATAGCTAGCATCTAAATTGTTAGACAAGACCAGACAGTTCTGTAGTTAGAGACATTGAGCCGTTTTGCCCATTATGTCTATGATATATATCGAATAAAAAAAAACTTAATTTTTGTATTATTTTTATATTGATGATTATTGGTTAACATATAATAATTAAAAATTGGCGTCTATTATTTGGTGATTTAGATATTAATTCAATTAACATCTTTATCAGTGATTTGTACGTTGATTATTGATGTAGAACTAGAAGGAGAATGTTGATATGTGAATAACAACATTCAAAATAACAACGATGTTTTTTGTATGCCAGTTTTTTTTTTTTTGGCATATAAAGGAGGGCTAAGCCCCAGCAAAGAAAAACAAATTAAGATCAAAATACATCGTCGGGCCGAAAAGCCACTATCTCATCATATTCTAACAGCAGTTTAATTAGTTTTACACCATTGCCACACTTGGTCAAAGATATACAAATTTCTAGTCTAGAACAGTTATTTGGGAGAACAAAATGAATCCCAACCAATTATGACAATCATTCGAAAGAGCATTCAAAATCTTACATTGCAGGAATAAGTGATCCATAGAAAATGCATAATAAATTATCATCATCTAGTAGTACTCTATGTCATCTCAAGGCCAATTTATTTTTGGGAGCCTAAACTTAATACTCATTCACTTTATTCAGAGTAGATTTTTATCCAGATATTTTTTTTAAACATGTTAGACTATATTATAAAAGGCTAGAGCTTACCAGATGATTATACACATACCAAACAAAGTTATAACTTGAAATTTTGTAATCTAGTATCAACGATAAAGTTTTATAACTTTTTAATGATAAAATTCAACCTTGCTGTTATCGCTACTCAGGGTTGAACAATTACATTGTATTCTCATTTGTACATATGTAATTATTTTGTGTATATATATAGGTTTTGGGTATCTCTTATACTCTTTTATTACATAAATTTTTGCTTATAAAAAAAAGTGTTGATGATGAGAAAATAAAAGAAATTATTTTTTGCCAAACTTGAGATTTTCATTTCTTTAATGTTTTTATTGAAAATATATTAACCCGCTTTTGGAGACTCTGATTCCGATCATAAGGTAACGTAATTTAACAATTTTTATTGTTAATTTTAAATTTACAATTAAAATTAATTAGTGTAGTGTATACTTTTTTAACAGATTTTAGAGAGTGTCAACTCAAAACTTGCAAATTTATAAATTAGTTGTTCTGGAAGTTTATTGTAACATTTACTTAATTTTTAAACAAAATATTATATTATGTGTTGTATTTAATAACCTTATTATGTTGTACTTTAATTTAGTTTAAATAGTTTTATTTGTAATATGTTTTATGATTAGTTTGGATAATCTTTGAATAGTTTTTTTTTTTTAATGGAGTTACAATTATATTTTTTATCAATATTGTTCTTCTTTTATTTATTGATTTTTTATAGTTAATTTGGATACAGATAATGATATAGGTATTTAGGTACCCAACGGGTAAGAATACGAGTATTAAAGTTGTTACTCATGTGGTTATGAGTTCGGAAATCGATATTTTTTAAAAAACACGAGTACAGGAATGGGTATTTTTTTGGGTTTTGCCCAATTTAACTTCACACATGAATACACTTGTGGGAATCACCTATTTAGAATACACCTCAAGCTTTTGCTCAAAAGTAAAAATAAGTTACACCTCAAGTTTGAGTTGATATTATTAAATCACCTATTAAAAAATACACGTGTAAAATCAAATTGGAGACAAGCATTAAAATGATATTATTAATATCAAATAGGAGACAAATTAAGGCTATTATGATTTACAAGAATCAGATTAGAAATATATCAGATTTTTTTTTTCCTTTTGTATGTGTGTGTTTTGAAATTTGAATGAGACAAAGATTGGAAGCGTTAGTGAGTGGATGAATCAATCACCTATTAAAAAATACACGTTTAAAATCAACTTGGAGACAAGCATCTATCTATCTATATCTATCTATACTATATACATCTAGGAATAATCTCAATAAATTCTATGTCATGTGTCATCTTCTTAACACATCATTTAATTCAAATCCAATAATAAAACACAAGGGAACAAATAAATTAATAATACATCTACCATGCAAAAAAAAAACAATTAATAATATTTTTTTAAACCAATTAATAACAATTTATAAAATGTACACAATTTTCCCTGACATTAAACATCTATATCTATCTATCTATATCTATATTATATACATTTAGGAATAATCTCATTAAATGCTCTTCTATGTGTCAACCTCTAAGAAAAACATCATTTAATTCAAATCTTCTTACATACATCTGATATCATATTATCAAATGAAATGAAATTATTAAATATTACACCCAATGATAGTCCGAATTCACTTTTAATGCACTTAAAATTTTTAGAAAATTGTGTGTATGATATAAGAAAATATTACAATATTAAATGTAATATCGACTTGCACGGGAAAATAGAATTAACTCAAATAGATTTTGAAGAGATAAGAAAATAATGATATCATTTATATTTTCTAATAATGGTTAACTTCCACGAGAAAATAGGATAAATGAATCTAATATATTTTCAAGATAGAATAAAAAAATAAAATGATAGATATATATATTTTTCAAAGATGCTTAACATGCACGAGAAAAATACGAGAGTTAAATCAAATAATTTTTCTAGAGAGAAGAAAAAAATAATAAGATAGATAAATATATTTTCTGAAAATGGTTAACTTGCACTGGACAAAAAGAAGAAATAAATTAAATCGATTTTAAGAGAGAAGAAAAAAAAATATATCACGGCGACATATTTAGTATTAGTGTTTAAATGAATTACATTTATAAATGATTACTCAGGTTAAAAGCAGTTGTTTTTTTTTAAATGTATATTTACTATTAAATGTTCGGAGAAGTACGATACTAAGGTAGTGAGTGAAGTAATGATTAGTGTTAATTTATAATTTTGCTTTTATAAAAACAAATTCATAATAAAACTTTAAGAGTTTAATTTATATACACTGTCAGTGTAAAGATTTTTATACTGACAACCAATCAGAAATCATGAAATTGATGACTTTAAGGTGGTTAGGATAAGAATAAAAGATTTGATATGGTGTGTCAATTTCCGATTGGTTGACAGTGTAAAAAAAACTTTACACTGTCAGTGTATACCAATTAAATCCAAACTTTAATGACGGTTTTCAAATATTATTATTTTTTATATATTCTTTATACATGTCTTATTTTTAAATTATATTTTAATATAAAAATTATGTTATAGATAGTATGTGAGCATTGTTCTACACTTAAACGTCATCATATATATTGTAATATTTATAATAATTACTAAGTTAATATCTATAACAATTTAAGATCGACGATTCAGATAAATAATTTTTTAACATTTTGGCATACAATTTCTCACAAAAAAATTTTAAACCATAAAATATGAATTCAATAATTATATATTTAAAGAAAGTATTAAAAAAAATAGTATATTTCTCGTGCATGGTACGGGTCCATCAATCTAGTTCAACAAAAAAAAAAAAAATACCTAATATATAACTACGGAACACATAATATCATGTCATGCGTCAACGTATTTCGCACATAATTCGTGATTTCTTATTTTCTTATCCGTTAAAATTTGGAACCCAGCCTTAATTAGTTAGTCCGTGCAAACCAGAGGCAAGGAAACTAAAGTCACCAGTATACCAGAGATTGGAACGTGCAATTCAAAGGCTACAATTAGATTTTATTAAAAGAACCCACTTATGAATTGTGAATTATGATAATTGGCATGGTGACGTAACTCGTAAGCACAGTCAGTGCCTCCAGATTTAATTTAATGAAATTAATATTGATTTCATTTTTTATTCAAGCAAATTGTGTATATTTATGTAATTAATGAAATGCCACCTACTATATGTATGTTTGGATAAACGTATGATAAAAATGGTTTTTGAATATAATTGATTTTATAAAAGTGATTTGGTTAAAATTGAGTTTGAAGTGAAATGATTTATGTTTGAATGTTTTTATTTTGAAAGCAAGTTTAACATAAAACTTAGTGTAAATTTTTCAACTCAACTCAAAAACCAAAATCAATTTTACATGACGTTAACCAAACATCTCATTTTTACAAAAATCACGCTTAACAATACGAAACCGAACAAACACTACAACTTTTGTAGAGTAGTACTCCCTCCGGTCTCTATTGGAAGCAAAAATTAAATAGGACATACATATTAAGATAGTTAGTTGATCTCATTTAAAAGAGTCATTGGGAATAAAAAATTAATTTGTTACCTAAATTACCCTTCCTCTTATTTATTAAGCTTGTGTTATTAAGAATAAAAGGAGTCATTGGAAAACAAAATTTGTATTAAATAATTTTGAGAATAACTTCATTAAATAAGAAGAAAGTAGTTAAAATTTGTTTATATTTTGGACCAAAAAATTTAGAAATTTTTGCTTATATTGTAGACCGGAGGAAGTATGTAATACTCGCAAGTTACCAAACTACCTCGGCCACGGTAAACTACCAGGACTTCATTTAATATATAATTATTTGGTGTGGCCAAACATTTCTCATTTAGATGGATCATATTAATTTGTCCAGTAAATATCAAATAGGTAAGAAATATTTTAAGGAGAGAATTTGAGTATCTTAACATAAATAGTAAATCAATAGCTAATCAAGGAAGTTTATATATGATTATGTATCTCAAACCCCAGACAAAAACAGCTCAAATGATAAACTAAATGCTTTTAAAATGCTTTCCACCAATGCTTTTTTTGGTATAACTCTAAACAGAAATGCGTTTGATATTTTCTATTGAATGCCTATTCTTAGATATTTCACAAATCCCAATTATGAAGCAAACATCTGGCAGAGACCTAATACTTAGGCCAAAGTTTAGGGTTTGTTTGCTTTGTTTTCAATTTTTAGAAATAATTATAAAATTGTCATATTATTTTTATTTTGTTTCCCGTTTCCAAAAATTTGTAAAGGAAAAAGTAAAAACAATGAAAAGTTATTTTCAGTATTTCTTGTATAAAATTTTTAAAACAGTAAACAAAAACAAAATAAGATATCAATTTTGTAATTATTTCTAAAACTGAAAATAAAGCAAACGGATCCCTAGAGACCAGTTAGTCACAAAAACATCTTCAATGTGGAAATGGAAACATCGAAAAGAACTAGAACCCCGTTAAGTAATTTAGAAACCTTAAGAGAAACTAAATCCCAAATCCCTAATTGCAGAACATAGAGTGAAAAATCTCACACAGACTTGCGATTTCGAGGTTATGGCGGATGAGGATGGTGAAGCAAGCCATGATGAAGCTGTGTGACCTTGACGATGTGATTGGTGCACGATGGATTGCAACGGCAAAGGAGACTCAACTGCACGATATTCAAAAAAATTGAGTCTTTTAAAAAGACTCCATTAACAACCATTATGTTTTCAGAACACCCTCTCAAATAATAACTTTACCATACAAACTAAATGGGAGATGCAAATTTTATTTATAATGAAAATTAATATGCAAAATGAATTATTCCAAACAGTGGACTATGCCCCCAGTCGACACTTTAAGGAGAGTTTTACCTAAATGCTAACCCTGGCCCGAGGATTAGTCTCACAACTTTACCTATGGAAAATCGCGGTCAAAGATCAAAAAATTTAGTAACATAGCAGTTAGTAAGTATGAATACCGATATGGAATATAAATATGACATTATATTGATAAATGAATATGATAAATTTCAAAAATTATAGAGCACAAAAGGTTGAAAATATGCATAAAAACTAATGTAATATTGACATAAAAATACAAATCCTAAACTAGATACCAGTATTTCATCAATCACATTTTGTCAATGCAGACCATTAAATATTATATATCGTTACGATATCACAATTGTATCGGTATGAAATTCAAAAAATATATATAATAGTGTAAAAGTATTTGAGAAGTATATATTAGATACTGATACAATAATAATTTTAAAATATCAGTGCTCCCTAATCAAATTTAGAACCACTTATTGAATTTATTCAAGTATGTGCAAAAGTTTTGATTTGTTTAATTAGGTGTTTCATATATGAGTTGACATATATCTCTCTGTTTTTGGGCTCTAGTGCTCATCTAACTACATTCTACCTGACAGTCCATCTCTCTGTTTTTTGAACTACAGACATTCAAAGCTTAGCTTTATGTAATTCTTAACCATTGGATTTAATGAAAATATATTTGGACGGTGCAGATGAAAATAGGGATACCTGTGGTTCCGGTAAAAGGAACCCTTGGAATTAGCTGTGTCTCTTTCATACCCATCCAAATCAATGAAACCCTCACCTCTTCTCTCCCCTCCCACCCTTATAGAAGTTTCCTCCCAAAATTGGATGGAATTCCCACCGGTGGTCACTCTCCAGTCTCCCCTCACCCAATTGTTTCTCTTCTCTTTCTCTTTATCTCTAACTCACTGTCACGCGTCTTTCTTACCTCTAATTAAAACAGAGGGGAGGAACAATTTCATGCCATCGAAGTCTCTTCTCGATTCGGTATGGAACGATTTATGAATATGATGGACTAAGGAGATTGCCACTGACAACATTGGTGTTTCCAACCAATTAATTAAAAAGTTAGAAATGCCATAGTTATTCCTTTAAATGATGTTGTTGTTAACATTGGCACTCCTTGAGTCCTCATATCAATAGTGTTAGCACCACCATCACCTTCAAAGTAAGAGTGATACTTCAAGAAAGCTCACTAAATTTAATTTTACCATTTAGCCATACAGAGATCAAATCATTCATGATTTTTTTTTTTTAGGGTTCTGTGAAAATTTAAAAAGGAACACTCTTGCCTGTATTTATATATTCGGAGTTGTGGAAACAAATTAAAAGCACAAATAGGGGGCCTTGTTCTTGTAATGTCAAATTCAATATCCTGATAAGCTTCAATGGTTGAGAACCATCAAGAGAACGAGCAGTAGCAGGGGAGGGGGGAGAGAGAGAGAGAGAGAGAGAGAGATGAAAGTGGATCGTGGGTGGCTATCAGGTTAGCGACGATCTGCTAGTTCGGGTCGTGGGTGGCTGTCGGGTTTGCGACGATCTGCTAGTTAGGCCCATGGTGGCTCACTGAATCATTGACGAAAGAGGGTGGTGGAGAGAGAAAGTAGAGTGAGGGAGAAGAATGAAAATTTGAAAGATCTGAGAGGTGGGTTGTCGGCGAAGAGATGAATGGGGATGATGGTATAATGAAGAAACACTAATCCGTTACTTAATTGTTAATTATTATTATCATCATTCTATTAATAATAATCAGTTATTTTATGACTAAGTGAGCCATACTTTACCCTTGATAACCAGTAGAAGTGGATCACTCACCGAGAGCGACATGCCTCACTCGCTCACGGTAGAAGCATCCTTGTTTGGATTAGGAAGGAGTAACAAAGAACAGAAAATGAGTAGAAAATGGATAGATTTTGAGGTTGTTTGGATTGAAAAGGAGTATGAGAAAAGTAGAAGAGAAAAAAACTTAATTTTTCTTGTAAAGACATATTTATCTCTGATAATATATAATATAATATAATTAATAAAAATCATAGACATATGTAGTAAGTGGGCCGAGGAAGGTGTCAGACACGACCCATGGCCATTGGCCAATGAAGAATATATGAAAGGACAAAAAAGTAAATGCACCCCTATATTCTACCCTTCTTCCATTATCTCTTCATCGGAGAAGAGATTTTATTTTTGGGTGAGCCCCACCTAATATTTTCTCTCTTCCCTACCTTTCTCTATTACCAAACAACAGAACTTTCACTTTTCTCTCCATTTTTTCTCTTCTCCGCTTCTCTCTTCACAACTTCTGCTCAAATAAACAGAGCAATAATGTTGTGTCCTGAAGGCTACGATGCTACCCTTTCAAAAATTAGGGGAAAATATATTTGTCATTCAACTTTTACATGTTTCTCCATAATTGAGATATGTACGAAAGTTTTGATTCGTTAAGATGTAGAATATATATTTTCATATATGAGTTCAGATGGGCAAGTCCAAGGTCCTCCGCACTTGACATAGACGACTAAAACACCACAACAATTAACCATTGATTTATTGTTAAAAACTTATGTGTTATTCATTTTTTTATATAATAAATCAATGATTTTAAAGTGTAAATCGGGGATCCATCTTTCATTAATTTGGAGAATTGAAGAAAAAGTTGAGTTCAGATACCTATCTCTCTGTTTTTGGGCTCTGCCACTCATCTAACTACATTCGACCTGGCAAACCTATCTCTCTGTTTTTTTTACTAGCCACTCATCACTCAGCTCAGGGGCGGAGGGAGGGGGGGACCAAGGGATGCCATGCCCCCCCTCCCCATGTTGTCATCTTATATATATATATATATATATAACAATTAATTCTTATAAAAAATGATTGGCTCAAATTTAATTAAAATAAGTACAATTTCAAACACTTAAATTACACTTTTTTAGAATTCTAAGATAGATACAATTGTTTACATTAAAAAAAGAAATTGATAAAAATAGACCACATATGATAATAGATGATTTTTTTACTCTATGAAATGTCGTGTGTACAATAAAAGAAGTGAATGTTTTAGATATAAATCTATTTGAGTAATTTATATTATATTAGTTATTATGAAATTTGTATCATATAATTTGTTTTTATATATTAGTTAATTTTTTATGAATTAAAGTAGTATATACTGTCAATGTAAAAATATTTACACTGACATCCGCTAACATTTTGACATGTGTGCTTTTATTTTAATAACTATGAGAGAGAAATAACAATTACGCTGATTTGTCAAGATATCATTGGATATTTGCGTAAAAAAAATTACACTGACGCTGTATAAAAATTAATTAAACTTATTTTTTATTACTATTTCATGTTATGTAAATTAGATTTTGGCCCCCCTCATCGAAATTTTCTGGCTCCGCCCCTGACTCAGCTTTAATGATGTGCCCTGAAAGGCTACAGTGCTACCAATTCAAAATTTACGAAAAGAAAATTGTTTGTCATTCAACTTTGACATGTTTCTCAATAGATCTAATCGACGACAAAAAGACTCACCTATTATCTAGATTAAATATCGCTACCATCAGAGTTTCAAATGGTGGTCTTTAATTCCGAAAAGCCACAATCATAGGTATATTATCCGTATTTTCTTATAATTGTTCATAATTTCTGTAACTGCAACACAACCGTAATTCAAAACAATGATTACTGATGTTGAGTTTGTTTTTATTCTCCGATTCCCCTCAACAGAGTTGATAGATTTTGTTTCAATAGAAATTAATATCTTGATTAATGGTAAAATCTATTTATATTCTCCCCAAACTATGTATAATATGAAATCCAGTAAAAGAATAAAAGGGATTCAGATCTCACTCTGTATCCCCTGATGTGGTCGCAGTCGCAAACTTCCCGCAATTGCATATTACGTCGGCTTGTATTGGTTCGTAACACGACCACGATCGCAATTGCAGTTTGAAAAGACAGAGAATAATCATAAGATAAAAGACAGCCATATCAAATTCAATTATATAAGAATCAAAAATTGACATTTTAATTCTTTTTTCCTCTCATTCTCAATTTTCACATAGATCTTTTAAGCCTAAATGAGAATCAAGATGATAGAACTCTAACATAGTATTCATGATAAAGGTAATTTAACTCATAAATAAAGACACGAAATTTTAAGACAAGACTCAAAACAAACACACTAACTCATAATAATAGTGCATAAACTTTATTTCAACCTAATGTTTCCAGAAAACATTGCATGAAAATATTATTTCTTCAACCAGTGTCATGATGACTATCATGACACTACACAAAAGTAGCAATCCTTTAAAGCTCTAGAGCTTCAACGCCAGATCCAAGAGGGTTCCAACATTCATGTTAACCTCATTAACATTGTTGTGGATGGGTTTGTCCAATAGGTTGATATATGGCTTAGTACCATCAATAGGGGACACTTCCATATCAATCTCTTGGTGGATTGGTTGAGTTGGAGCATCAACTAGCTGTGGTGCAACAACTCGACCAGCATTAGGAAACAAGCTTGTACTTGCACGAGGCATCATCACCATAGGTTGTTGTTGTGGTGCTTGGAAAACCCTGCTATTAGCAAAGTTTCTGGTTTCATGCATTAGCATTGGCCTATGAAAATTGGGGTGCAAACGGTTTGAAGGTAGCTCTCTAGAGTTAAAGTGGTTTGGTAAATATTGCCTTCTTGTGGCAGCATTTCCATGAGCCACAAGAGACTCAACATGGGCTATGAATGCTTGCAAGTTGAAAATCTCATCAGAGCTGAAGAACAAGTTATTGTTGTTGTTGTTGTTCATTGTAGAATTTAGGGCAAGGAATTGAGAGAGCACAATGTGTACATATTAGACTCAAATGAGAGGGTTTTTATAGATGAAAATGTTTCTTTCTCATTAAATGCATATATTGGGATATTAATTTTTTATGGTTGAATTAGTACAATTATTTAGTGCCTGGAGACCTTTTATGATATTTTCGAATAGGAAGAAAAGATTTTATTCCATCTAATGTAGATATACTAAAAACATATTTCTATTAATATAAAATGTTAAGTTTAGAGCCCAAATAGGGTAAGAGAAATAAGTAAATTATTTATACGAAAAAAATAATAAGTAAATTATGGGTTTGTTTAACTAATACTCAAAAGGCAACGATTAAGAATTAAATTAAAAAAATTAAACATTGCATAAAAATAAAATATTTTAAAAAAAATAAATAAATAAATACTTTTCTTTTAATACTTAATATTTTTTTCTTAACAAGTGCCTTGAGGAACTTATTTGAAAAATTCATAAACTATTTATTTAAGAGGGATGTCAAGCTGTGCAGGTAATATATCATGTGAATTGCTACTAGAATGCCAAATAAAAAATTTAAAACAAATTATTATGGTAATTATGTGAATTGCTGCTATATATTCTTTTTCTTATAAAAAAAAGTAATTTCAGTTTTGGAAACACGTAACCGATCAAAATGTTAAAATTATTAATTGAATTCTTTTTCTTTCCCTTTTTATATTTTGGTAGAATTCTTCTCTTATTATTATATTTCTTTTCTTTATTTTTGGTAGTTTATTTGATTTCATATATTGAAGATATCCAATAGTAATTAAGAATACTCTTTTTTAGAAAAAATCTATATTACTAACCATAACTACTAAACTTCTTTTGGCATAACACAATCTAGCGAAAGATTTAGACAAATTCAGATCCTAAAATTAAAAAATACAAACAAAATTCCTTCCTTTATTGCTAATTTGACTATATTAGTTTTCTTCATTTTTGCTAGGTTATTATTCTTTGGTCAAAGTAATAATCTTGTTTCTATAGGTGACACATATTCTTCATTTAGTTTTTATACGTAAAAAATTATTAAAAAGGTCCTCATACGTAAAATCTTTACTCATTAATTTGGTCCCTTTTGTCATCCCGCTGTCTCTAATTATTCGTTAACTCCTACATATAGGGACTGGATAAAGAAACTGTGTAATGTATAGGGACCCAATAATTTAGGTTAAAGTATTAATTTTGTCCCTACATATGACACGATTTCTTCATTTAGTTCCTATATGTATAAGTTAACGGATCATTAGAGACGGCATGATAACGAGAGGTGCCAAATGGATAATTATTTCACGAATGATGACCTTTTCAAAAAAAATTCTTACATATAGTGACTAAATGAAGAATCTGTGTCACCTATATGTTGGTACAATGTATATTGATGTGGCTATAGCTGTACAACCCAATAAAAGTTTTTGTTGAGGAAAAATTGGAAAACCAATTAGAATTGGTAGTCAAAACGTGTGGTAAAGGGAGGACATTTTGCATCTATAAATAAAGGCCTTCATCATATAAAAAATAATAATTCCAAATACGAGAGAAAATTAAGACTTTGAGAAAAGCTTTTAATGAGAGAAAATCTCAAGTTGCTGGGTTGTAAGTTATGAGAGGTTGTGAGTGTTTGTAAACACTTTTTTTTATTTCTGTTTTGAGTAAAATATATGCAGTAGTCCGGAGACGTAGACATAATTGGCTGAACTTCGTTATCGATTTTATATGTTATTATTCCACATTTATTTCGCTTTTCACAAATGTGATTTAGAAAAATTGCATATTTTCCCAACTCTATAGGAACCAAATTATTATTTTAACATTATTATTTTTATTTAAGGCATCAAATAGTACGTGAAGACTTTTTAAAACATTTCATGTCATCTATGATTATTTTTACCTAAATACATAAACCCTTTTGGAAAATCACATTTTAAAGAATGATTTTGGCCAAATTGCAGGTCTGCCACGATTATATTAAATTATATACAGAAAACAAAATCCTTTGTTGTGAATTAAGCACGATAATAACTCATCAAGAATCATTCAACTAATATAATTGTTGTATATATTAAAAAAATAAAAAATAGCTTATTATGTTATGTAATTAAATTGAAAGATAATGGTGTTTATATGATAAAAAATGTTATCAATATTCTATTTCTTTTTATTATAAGGTGAGTTTTATGTAGGACCCACTTAATTATGTGTCTTTTCTCTATTCAGAGGGTGTTGTATGAAGTTATAAACTTAATAATACAGAGTGTGTTAAATAAAATATTAAAACAATGTTTTTGTAATATTGTTTTGTCAAATCTAGAACATACAAGTTTTATGAGGGAAAATTCATATATATATATATATATATATATATATATATATATATATATATATGGTCTAATTATTAAGTTAGTCTCCGTTTTATTTGAGATTTTTCAAGTAAGCCTCCTTGAACTAAAAAAGTTTTTAATTGGGTCCTTGAACATACATAAAATTTTCAATTGGGTCCCTAAAATAGAAAGTTCATTAGTGATCCTTTAAATTGGACGGAATATTACTGATTCCATCTAAGTTTGACTATGTCATGTCATTGTCCGGGTAACACTCCACCTTCATTAACTTTTCGGGGGAGGGGTATGCAAACCGTGAAAACAGATTTGGAGAAAGAAATTAGCTCTTCGTTCAATTGGAGGAGAAGCAACCGTATGTCACGATTTGGTTTTTCTAGTTCAAATGTTAGTCTCATGCAATCCTAAATACTTTTTTTTTTTTTTGGGGTTGGGGAGGGTGGGGGGGGGGGGGGGGGGGGGGGGATTCCAAGTTTCATTTCACCAAGTTTAACGACCTCTTCACACAAACCTACCCTAGGGACCCAATTGAATTTTTTTTTATAAATTCAGTGATCCAATTTATTTTTTATAAGTTCAGGGACACGATTAGAAAAAAAAATTAGTTCAGGGACCTAGTTGAAATTTCTCAAATAATTTAGGTCCCAACTTAATAATTAAACCTATATATATATATACACATAGACAAGAATCTATATATTCTATTAATAAAAATAATTTATTAATCATATTACTAATTCATATTATTTTTAATAGTAAAAGGAAATTAAAGATTAAATGGCAACATTAAAAATACAATATAGTATTGATACTGGAAAAGGAAATAATGACATTTAATAAATAGAACAGAAAATAATGACAGCCAAAAATAAATAAATAAATAATATTAATAGAGAAATTTTAGAAAACAACAATATTAGAAGGTAAGTTTTCTTAGGAAAAATATAACCAAAAAATAGTGAAGAAGATGCTTTCAGGAGTAAAAGGTAAGTTTTTATTAAATATTGGATATTAAATAAATTCATGCTAATAAAAAAAAGAAATGTATCATTACAGTGGTTTATTTAAAAATTAAGTTATTTAGATTTAACAATATAACAAAAAGCCAATAACGATTGGCACAAATGGTATGAGCCAATTGTATCAATTAAGTTGGTTGGGGTTTGCAAATGAGACAACCATCCTTGTCCATAAATTTTTATCCACCAATAAAAAAACAGAAACCATTCAAACCAACATATTGATTATTGAGCGCTTATTTGGATTAGATTGTGGTTATCCAAAGCTTTAAGAGAAAGTGATTTTGAGATTTTAAAGGTATTTGTTTTAAATTTTTTATCCAATAAAATCATTTCGGGTTGGGTAGAATTGATTTTACGAGAAACAATAATTCATAAATTTTTTTTATTGAATAGAATTGATCCTAAGTGTGATGCTCACAAAATCTTTATATTTACACCTTAAGTGATTTTACTCTGTCATCCAAACAAAATCAATTCTTCTAAACTCGCTTTTAAAATATTACCAAATGCAAATCAATGTTTTGAAAACCATTAATTTCTTTTAAAATCAATTGTTTCAAAATAAATTCTATCAAAATTTAAAATAAACTCACCGTGAATTTTGTGTGAAAGGAAAACTAGGAAATAATGAAACAGTGATGATAATATATATAAAAAAAAATGTGGCGAGAAGTTAAAAGAATTTAATGCATGAAATATAAAATAACCAATATTATACAAAATAAGAAAATAAATATAAAATCTTGTCAAAAAATTTAAATAAATATAAAATATAAAATAACTTGTGAGCATTACACGGATAAGTTAAAATAATCATATATTTGAATCCTATTTGTAAGGGTGTCCATGGGTCTGGACAGACCTGCGAACCAGATCAACCCGATCCAACTCAGCCCTGATTTTGAGGGTTAGTTTGGGTGATTGGGTTGGGTAAAAACAAAGAGGACCCATAGAATATGGGTTGGGTAGTGGGTTCCAGAATTACAAGCTCATTCAACCCAACCCGACCCAGTCAAAACATAAAAAGTTAAAAAACCTAGTTTATTCTTTATCTTGGTCATATTATCATAATTTGTTGATGTAATATAATTTTTAAATAGGTTTATTTGTAATTTTTAGCACTTTTTCACGATTTTTGTCCTGACAAACCCGCTACCCCGAACCAAGACGATTCAAAGGTGAAAAAATATGTTTCTTGCCAAACCCAACAAGGCAACGACCCACCCAACCCAACCCATGAGTGGTCGGGTTGGGTTGGGTTTCATGATTTTTTTTTTTGAAAACCCAACACAACCCACTCACACTTGACTAGGTTGGGTCCTAAAACCCACTGAACCCAACCCAAACTGACTCATGGACGCCGCTACCTATCTGTCTCATTTAAAGTTTTAAACAACATAAAAAGGGTTCGAAAAAAAAAATTTAGTAAAAAAAATTATTTATAAAAATATTCTAATTTTAAAGCTTTAATTAGAATTTAAAAATCTTTTACATAAAAATCATATATGTATGTACTTTTATGTTATTTTACATTTATAAGTTACTTTATAACCGCTAATTTTATCAAACACTTCATATCCAATCAGATATAGCTTTTCAGCTATTAACTATTAGTTATATACTTTCAGCTAAAAATTAACTTATCAACTAGACACTGGCTTATCATACTATTTTTACAATACAGAGTCCAAGAAGCCTTTGAAAAAAAAAACACTATAATTTAGTGAAATTTAGTGAAAAAAAAACTATAAGGTAATAATAAAGATGTTTACTAAAGAAAGCTACAAACTCGTTCATCCATTATATGTTATTCACTATAAATTCGCGGTTTGACCTAGCCAAACATGGTTTTTAAAAATAGGAACCAAAAATTGAGACCAACCTTTTTTTTGGGTAGTGAGACCAGCAATTTTATGCAGTTGCAAAAATGTTTTCAACATATTTATGGGGCTTTCAATATCTCATTGAATAACTTTTAAGAGGTTTAAAACTTTGATTCCTACGTTCTATTTTGATTTAAGGCTTAATTGTATTTTTGGTCCTCTGTAATTGATTTTGTATGATTTTGGTCCCTATGATTTTTTTTATGCACATTTGATCTTATTTTTTACAATGTTGCAAATTCGGTCCTTCCGTCCAATGTCTGTCAATTTTTTCAATGATCAACATAGAGGAACCACTCCTCTAAGCACATCTGTCTCCTCTGCCTCTTTGATTCAACATGATTCAATGGTTTCTATCTGCTATTTATTGGTTTTGTCCATCCTTTCTGTAATCTTGTTTTGTTCCACCATAAAAGCTCAACCAGAGGTTCTATCCACTTAGATCAGTGATTCCTCTCTGTTAATCATTGAAACATTGACAGAAGGGCCAAATTGGCGACATAAAAAAAAATAGGGGACCAAATATGTATAAAAAATTTAAAGGGACCAAAATTATACATGTTCAATAATAAGAGGCCGAAAGTGCAATTAAACCTTGATTTAAAAAGGAAACGCAAGATAGGCTTTGATTATCGGCCCAGTAACCTTCTTATAAAGCTGCCTTTCTTCCGAACAAGGATGCGTTCGAGTTTTGTCTCCAAAGAGTTCATTTACAAGTTACATTAGTGGCGGATTCTACAATACTCCAACATGGGAGTTGAGAACTAAGGAGTTTTGATCCTCCCGAGGGTATAATGGGTATTCCGCTAGAATAAAAAAAATTAAAAAAAATAAACACCCTTTCTCTCTCTATGGTCAGGTCCACCCAAACCTCTCCCTCCCTCGTCCACCGTCTTCCCTCTCCCTTCACTCTTCTACACATTCAAATTTGTATCAGAAAAAAATGCAGAACAGTCAATAATCACTCTTTGATTCTTCTTCATTTTTGTTACTTAGATCTTGCACTCGCTTGTAATTTTTGCAGGTCAGATGGGTTAGAGGAAAAGGGTTTGAGGTGAACAAAGCAGTCGGGTTATTCCAAAAATAAACTCAAGGACCTCGCCATTTTTGTGTTGCAATGGGGTCGAACAACGTCTTCGACATAATCGCAGCTTGGGGGAGGTTGAAGCACGAGTATGTTGGTTTCAACAGAAAAACCAAGCTTGATTAAAGGCAGGGCACGACCATTGTCAAACTACCCAGGTCCATCGCCCTCTCTCATCGCGGCAACCCCCAATGGCGGCAAGGCGTTGTTGAAGGGTGCCAGTGGATAACATGCTAGGGAAGGGGGAGAAAGGGGAGTAAGAGAGAACCAAACGCAATCCAAATTCGAGCTCCTCCGCTCCACCACCTCGGCCCACCACATTCTCCAACAACCACCGCGAGCTGCGCTGCTCGGCCACCGTCCCATCTCCGCTGTGAAACCTTTCTTCTTCCTCTTCAGTAACGAGGACTGGGTCGATTTCGCGGTGGTGTTGCACAACGATGGCCGGCAGAGCGGCTCTATTGTGCTGGTGGAAGAGATGATGGCTGGGTTGAGGGAGGTTCACAAAGAGAGATGAGAAGAGAAAAGAAATAGGGATTACCCATCTTACTCTTCTTCAATCTTAACCATTCAATATTTTTATTATTATATCAATGGTCAAAACTTAAGGAGGATGGATCCTCCAACTCCACAAGGGAGCACTCTAGACAACGCCTACATTAGTATTTGGAATTTGGAATTTGGAATTTTGTAATATTTTTAAAGAGACAGTTAAATTCTGAAAGATGTTTGCAGCAGCATTATTATTATTTTTATTATTATGACAATGTATTACTCAAATTATAAACTATAAATATTAATATTTGTAGACTTGGGGCTGCATGAGGATAGGCATTATTATCGGTAATTGGTCCTTTGTCACTTTTAAGGTTTCAAAGGCGCTCACGAAAGGAAAAACACTAGCTGCTGACAACTATAAAATGTGAAATGGACATTTTTCTAGCCATCTGGTATAACCGTCTAAGTGACGCAGGTTCTTGTATGGCTTCAACCCATGTCTATCATGGGAAGGATCCTCTCCAGTTCTTAGGTCCTCACCCTTAAACAATTTCTCCTCTTTTTTTCATTATTGAAAGTTCTCCCACCCCATTAGTTTTCAGGACGATGGTCCGTTGGCACATTTTGATATTTCAAATCCTGTCCCCACCAATCATATCTTATAACATAAGTTGAAATTTCTTGTCATTTTAAAAAGTTAGAATATATGATAAGATATAATTGGTGAGAATAGGGCGTTTATATACCAAAATGAGATAATAGATCCTCGTCTTCTTTTCACGGGTGAGGATCCCACAACAAAAAATTTCCACTGCAAAGAGTCCGTTCTCATCACGAAGGAGACATAGTTTAATGCTTCCTTCATCAAAAGCCTTCCAGGAATTTAGTTTCCAAGATAATAAGACTTTTTTATGCAGTTTAGGTAGTTGTTGTCCTGTATCTAAATCACACAGTCCCGCTAAGCACCTTGCTGCCTTGTCTCTTGTTAAGGGTTCAATTAGATTTTCTTTTTCAATCTTTTTAGAGTCAGTTTGTCAATACCCTTGAAAATAGAATGAACACATAGGGATGAGTTTTTTAACATAATTTTTCATATAAATTTCATCCCACCCCACCATTACTTTTCCCTTTTTTTCCACTTCCTTTTTCATTTTTATTTATTACGTCCTAATTCTAGAAGAAGATTTTTGGAAAACACTGATATTTGGAAAGATAAAATCTCTTACCTACACCTTACATTTCTAGTTTTCACGAGTTACAGGCTCACATCTCTTTCATACATATTACATACATAAAAAAGAACAGAACATGTACACCCTTATAGCTAAAGCCTAAAGAACTCTATATATATGCTTAACATTCTTCAACTTATTGCAAACAGATCATCTTTCAGACCTGAACACCAATCCTCTGAGCAACCTGCATCAGCAAAATATTCAATCATTTTTTAAAGCATAGAGACCTCACTAAAACTCGTAGAAGAAAATTTTGAACAAGTTAGCATATATAGTTTCAAAACCAAAATGAGCCAGTAACAACAGTGATATAAAGATATGAACAGCAGAACAATTATCAATGGAAGGTATTCATTTTTGGATCATGCTAATCACACAAAGTTACAAACTGCATATGGATATACTTAACAGTTTGTGTAAATATCATCACTAGTCTTCATCTTTCCCTCGGTTCAGCACCGTTTTTCTTAAAGAACTCTGATTAAAGACCAATATTAAAGACCAAGGAAGGTACCATGTTTGGGAGGATATTTTATTCTCTCCTAGTTGTACTCAGCTACTTACCCTCTATTCTCTTCAATAAAATTTCTTATTATATTAAAAAGAGATGAAGATATCAGATGAAGATGTTAAGATACCTCTTTAAAGGTGTGAACATCGCTTCCCCAAAGCCAGGCATCACAGCCTGCATCTCTGGCGCCCCATATATCATTTCTACGATCATCCCCGACATGAACAGCATCCTCAGGTTTCACGTCCAATAGTTCACATGCTTTAAGAAATATAGTTGGATTTGGCTTCTCTGCTGCAACCTATTTGGAAAAGGCATAACCAACCATCCACACACATATTGTAATAGAGAAGTAAGGAAAAATATATAATTACAAAAACTTCATTTAACAGCATGCATGATGTAAGTGGGATGCCAATGCATGCATACTCAAATGTATTTGAGATTTAATTTAGAATTTGACAATCTAAACAATTGTCAAGAGGATATCAGAGGGCAATAGCTAATTCCTGAAAGTTGATATAGGCAACAATAGCATATGCCCCAAAATCTATGTTATAATGCTAAAGCATTTATAAACACAAGTTTTTATTTTAGTTTTAGCGATTGAATTTCCATTTGATATTTCAACAAATTTACTTCAGTTTGCCACATTTTCATGCAATATGAAAGCATGCTTGATTCAATGGTGGGGGCGCTCTACACATTATTCTGGAGCCTAGAGTCATCTGCAGTTGCTTCCGCCTCCAATGCGATTTTGAGAATCACATTGGGAGAGCCCACTGCTAAAAAATGGCATGTTACTATATTAGCTTGACATATTTGTAGTCTGCTAGAAAGATAAATTTTATGATGAAGTATGACATAAATAAAGATTCATGTGCTTTCAATAACTTTGATTTTTTGCTACATTTGTTCTTTCAACATGTTGCTGTAAAATGTGAGTCATGAGATGATGAATGATTAGGATTTATTTGCTCTATTTCCTTTGTAAAAAAAAATTCATGTTCATGGTACTTCTCTATTGTGAATGACATCAACACAGCAAGTTGCATGCATCAACAGAGAAGAGAGGGAAGAGGATAGCTGAAATTCTAATAACATAAACTGATAAAACAAAAAAGCAAAAAAAGAAAAGAGCAATTTGCCTACCTCAGCTGATACAGCTACTGCATCAAACCATTTATCACAATTTAATGCACGCAGAAGAGGTCTTAATCGAGTGTCAAAATTTGACACAACAGCCAATTTCACCCCAGATTTTCTAAGAGCTGTAAACACTTCTTCAGCCTCAGGATCACAGAGATGCCATGCCTATGGATGATAGCCAGCAAAAAAAATAAAATAAATCAAAACCAGCTTAAATTAAAAAACAAAACAAAAGTATTATGCATGTTAAGAAAAGGTAACTATAAGTGCCCTGACCTTGTCTGTCATATAGTAGTTATAAAGTTCTTCAAAGTATGGAGAATCTGAACAGCCAGTGGAATAACTAACTATGTATTGCCAGAAGGGCCTTCCATCATTAACATATCTGCAATGTAGGAAAAAAAACTTGATTATACAAAAGATGACAGCAGTAAGTGTCTCTACAGCTTTGCTTAAGAGATTACAAATTTCTTTTTAATTCAGTTGCAATTAGTACAAAGACTCAAGAAAGATGTGAATCATTTCATTCCAAATTTTACTTAAACCAGAGTATCTTGGCCTGAAGGCCAGTGGCATACTGCTAGTGCTCACTACTCGGGAGTTCAATAACACAGAACATACATACAGGAAAGGGTAACGTTAAAATTTAAAGGTGCATAAACGTGCCTATGTAAAGCTACATTCCAAACCACATGTTGCTTGTCGTTTTCTGTCGTTGAATTGTAGTCTCTAATCCGAGAACACCGGAGTTGGATAATAAAACAGTAAGTGCCAAGATAAAATTGCTGTTCAGGTTTTCTGGCTCAGTTATTTTTGCTCTAATTTTGTTCAGTAATTAAAATGCTCACATCACAGTCCTTTCAGAATTAGGCCACTGAGAAAGATCATTCATTATGAGCTAAAGCCATACATCTTTACAATAAAAAACACACAAGCTTTAATGCTAACAAAAGAAATAATCTTGTCAGTTCCCGGATTTTTATCTAATTAAACATAATGACATATTATCAATTGGTAAATCCATGGTTTGAAGAAAAAGTGCTTAATTACTATTGAGTCAGAAAGTGATGAAATGATGATTTAATTGATTGATTCTCTGTGATTGCAAAGATGTGTATATTAACAATAAAAGTAGGAGAAAGGATAAAAGAAGTTACAACTGTTAACTATATAACAGATAACTAACTCTTACAATCTAACTAATTAACTGATTTTACTAACTGTAATAATTACACAATAGACCCCCAAAGTCCAAAGAAACTAAAGTACCAAAAAATGGCACTTCTCAAGATACCCACCCCGGGAGTTAAAAAAAAAAAAACTTGCTAAACATTGCAGGCCATCATTTCTCACTTTAATTACATTTTTAAGGCTACAATTGATGTGACACGCATTAAATAATACAAAGTAAGAACTTTAAAGATACTATGAAATAATACGAAATTTAAAGATAGTGCTAATCAATTCGGGCATATTAATGAAATGATTAAAAGAAAAAATTGAGGAATAAATGTTACCTGAGACGAGATTTACCCCAAGGTTGGCTATAAGCTCTTCTATATCTGTATAATATCTCATCCTCTGAGTACTCCACACCATACTTCTCCCCAATATTTTTATATATCTACAACAAATAAGCCCCCAAAAAAAAAACTTAAATTAACAAAATTGGTGTCAAAAATTGAATTTTCTTTTAAAAAAATAACAATAACAATCTTGTGATCCTATGCTTATATCCAGATACTGAAAAGAGACATGCATTGACCAAGAAAGGAGAAAAAGAATGTAACTTTCATGGAACCTGAGCCATGGGTTGAGAAGGAAGGACAAGGGTGCCAACAGCATCAACAAGAAGAGCCTTGTGAGTGATCTGGCCATAAAGGGATCTTCTGTAATCAGCATAATCCTTCAGTCCCAACAAGCTCTCTGATTCTGTAGCAGCAGCAGCTGTGGAGTAACATGATTTTCTCCAATTTGAAGCAAGAATGATTCTGGCCAGCTTTGTCCTGGAAGCCATTAGAGACATGGGTCACATTCCAAAAAGGTGAAAAATTGTTGTTTTGTTTGTGATGGAGCTGCAGAAGATGGGGTCTCACTGTCTCTGAGACAGGAGAATAGAGGAAGGAGGAGGAATGAAATGAAGGGAAAGAGTTGTAATTTGTGAGTGTCTCTGTGTGTGAGAGAGGGAGAAGTATTGATGGAAAATGGAATTGGATTTACCTTATATCACCATATATTGTTCTCAATAATTGAAGAGTATTGATAGAGATCATTTGCTCTCAAAATTACGTCTTATTTTTTGTCTCACTCGTTTAGATTATATTTCTTAAAAAGTTAATCATATTATTACTAATAAATGTATTTTTTTGAAAGTCAAAACATAATTTAAATGGGTGAAATAGGAATTGAGACAATATTTTTAGACAAATTATCTTTATTTGTTAAAAAAATAATTGTATATTTGATCTAAAACATTTATCAGTGTCTTAAATCATTAATCAATATCCTTATTTGCTTGTGTTGAAAATCTGAATATATAATTTTTTTAATATATTAAAAAATATAAACTTTTTATTTATTTTTAATTAGAATATTGGATTAGTACATTCTCCATAAAATTATGGTTTCCGCTCAATTGTAATTGGGCCTCATAAAAGTTGACTGTGATTCCAAGCTAAAATTTTACGTGCTTGTCAGGAATAGTCAAACTGAAAGGGTAAATTGGATCAAAAAATTTTAAATCCAAACTCAAGTGGGTCTGGTTTGGAGTTTGGATCATGCCAATCATTTATTATTATGAGTTTTAATATTTTTTAATATAATAAAATGTTTCTAAGAAATCAAAATATAATTGGCAATTAAGCTTGTTCTTCAATTAATTTGTCAACAACCCAAAAAAAGTATGAAGAAATAATTATTTATTTTTTTAATTTCTCTCATAGATTTTTTTATTATAAACTTTTATAATCCAAAATAAACTAATATTAATACACAAAAATAAATCTAGCTTGTCCTAGGTTGAAAAGGGACTGACTTGAGGTGACCCGTCCCAATAGGGGTGTAAGTGGACCGGGTCAACCCGACCAACCCGACAAAACCGAACCGAATCAATCCAGAAAAAATCGAACATGATTGGTTCGGGTAAAAAACCGAACCGAACCAATAAAAACCAATTACCATTGGTTCGGGCATTGGATTTTGGCTTCCAGGTCCAACGACCCATCGACCCGAACCGATGCAGTTAAATATATATATATATATATATTTTAAATAATTACTTTGCTTTATGTTTATTATGTTCCGTGAGTGTGAGAGGTCAGAGGGTGTGACCTAAAATCCCTAAATCTTCGAATTCGACCTAAGGCTCTCCTCTCCAAACCCTTCATTCGTCCCTGCGGCTGCGTGGCTCCGTGAGTCCATGACTGCGTCTCGCTGTTGCGCCGCCTCGCCGCCGCCGTCCGCCGTTGCAGAGCCGCTGTGGCACACATCTCACCTCCGTCCTGGTCCAAGCTTCGTCTTCCGCTGTTAGATCAACCAAGCGACATCCAAGCGTCGTCCTCCGTCATCCTAGACCAGATCTCGTCGCACCTCTGTAGCAGCGTCCAAGCGCCATCCTCCGCCGTTAGCATTTTCAGTGCTTCGTGACCAGATCTCGTCCTGGACTAGATGTCATCGTACCTCCATCCTGGCCCAAGCGTTGTCCTCCACCGTTAGCTTCCTCAGTGCTTCGTGACCAGATCTCGTCGAAGAGGAACAGAGATGCTTGATTGAGCTTGGTAGGGGGGATGGGGAAATCCGTTGGTCCAGTGTTCAACAAACTCTACAATTGCAAGGTGTTGGTACGGTGGTCCCTCTAAGTGTTAGACGAAGATGAAGATAAAATCTGCCTAGGGTTATTGCTAATTTTAACTTTTTTTGTTTTTATTCTTTTATTTCTTTCATTTCTAATAGGGGACCCGACCACCCGAACCGAACCAAACCGAACTCCATCGGTTTGGTTTGGTTCGGGTTATGTGTTAAAAAAGGAAGAAAACCGAACCAAACCGAACCGATCAAATTTGATTGGTTTGGACATTTTTTGGGCCGAAAACCGTACCAAACCGATCCGTTACACCCCTACGTCCCAAGACGGCTGGATCTGCCATTTTCACAATTCTAAGCTGGGTGGAATTGTCAGTTTAGTGCATCAACTATTCATATTTTAATATTTTAAACCAAATTATCACACGGAATAATTTGTAATTGGTGGATAAAGTAAAAACTTTACACTAACGAAAATAATATTATATTAAAAGTTCGGTCCAACCTTTTTACAGTTTTATTACTTACTGTAATTTGCTTTGATTATGAATGCAATCTTTAATACAACAACAAATATTAAAATATAATATTATGCTTCTAAATTTTTAATTTTTATATAATATAAAAAATAACAGTTCAAACATTTAATTTATTTATATATATATATATATATATATATATATTTACTTTATTCTAATATCGTATAAAAATAATTTGCTGTCTTTTAAAAATAGTATTCAAAACTTCATCCTAACTCTTTTTTTATTATAAATCAGTAAATTGTAATTTATGACCATGAATGCAATTTTAATTAGTGCATGTTTGTTTTAAATTTTAGACCTTGAAAGTTCCGTTTGCGTTAAGAAAAATTATCTTTGCAAAGTCAAATTTTGTGTGGATAAAAGTGTGTTTAGATGGGAATAAAATTGATATTAAGATAAGCAATAATTTCAACTTTTTTTGTCGAGTAATTTTTTTTTTAATTGTCGTGGAGTAAAATTGATTCTAAGTGTAAGACCAAAAAATATTTTATATTTATATCTCAAAATTAATTTTATTTTATCATTCAAACAAAATCAATCATTCTAAATTCAATTATAAAATATCATTATCAAACACAAATCAATTTTTTGAACTTCAATTTTTTTAACATCAATTCTTTTAACATCAATTCTTATTCTTATTCTTATTTTAATAGAAACTAGCACCAACAAAGAAAGATGTCTACTGAATCATGTGGTTCAGTTTCCGGGCCTAAACTACCGTGAAGAAGGGAGAATTCTACAATACTCCATTGTGAGGGCTGAGTTTCAATACTCACTGAAGTTTGACCTGCTCAAGCCAGTTACCCGGTTCCCTTTCTGTTTTTCTTTTTTATTAAAAAAAAAAAACACTGTTGCTTAGCCTCCAACCGCCCCCTCCTCTCTCTCTCTCTCCCCCCCTCCTCACTGCTTGTCGGCCATCACTGGTTCTATCATACGTGTATTGAGGAAAATAGAGGAAATCAAAAAACAACTAAAAACCCAAAAATGCTACAAGGCATGAAGCTCACAGCATAAGGAAAATGCATCCCTGGCAACCATTTATAACTGTAGCACGGGACAACAAACAACACTGCTCTTGAACAAATATGACAGTCATGGAGAACGACACTGATGTCCATGGAGAACAAATGCTGCTCTAAAACAAACACAAGAAGAAAGATTCAAATAAGAGTTCAATCACCAACAAATTATTACAAAATCATGATGATGTTAGTTTGGGAGTTTCATCAAACAGAAAATGAACAAAACAAAAAATTGAAGATAGGAGTTTATCATAATTCCACTTCAAATTTCATACAAATCTGGATATATCAATTATACAGAGAATCCCTCACTTCATACAACAAAGAACCATCTTTTATTAAAAAGAAAAAAGAAAAATTCCCAAAAAATTCAAATGCCCCCCAATGGAGAAACGTCCATGGAGCATGCGACGATCTTCGCGGCGAGACCAAGGTGTCGAACCTGGTAATCGTGAAGGCCAAGGTGTGGTTGAATCCCTAACATTTGAGTTTCTTCTCCAGCAACAACTCATTGAACTACTCCCTTAGCTTTTCTCATCCACACTCCGACACCGACCCAACAAAGCTTCATGGGTGAGGAGAGGAAATAGTTGCAGAGATGAGCAGAAGACAAGAAGGACCGCACAAAGACGAGTAAAGACTAGCCGGAGTTGAGAGGGAGGGGCTTGCGAGGCTGATTCGAGGAGAGCAAGATCTTGGTAGGTGGGAACATGCGGCGCCACGACATCTTTTTCTGAAGGTTCCATGGCCGGCACGGTGGGTTCCATCGTCGGGGACGTGCGGCTTGAGGGTGAGCTTCTCCAAAATTTCAAGTGGGAGAAGGAGACGCAGGCAAGGTCGTGTTCGCGGGTGGCACCGAGATCGTTGATGGCTGCGGAGCGGAGAGTGAGGGTTGGAGGTGAAGCAAAGGAAGATGAAACAATGGGTCAAGCGAAGAGTGTTGGAGTAACCGACTTTTCCCTTTACCTGTAATCAATCCTGGCCACTAAATTTATTTATTAATAAATCAACGATTGTTGATGGTGGAGTACGGCTCCTCCGAGTTCTAAAAGGAGCATTGAAGACGTTGCCGTGAAGGAGCTCTCTTTTAATGACATTTAAGAATGGAGGGGGAAAAACGTAAACGGCCTTTCTATTCTTCATCCATGGACAACAGGACAAGTTCCATTAATTTAAGCACCTCCTTTATCTTAATTTAACTACAATTAAAGGAAGTATACAAACAATTCACCAAAAAAACAAAGGAAGTATACAAACAATGAGACATCACTACGAGTCTACGACGTCTAAAATATTACAATGGTTTTTTTATCATGTGTAACTTTGCATAGATTAAGAAATCCAAAAACAGTAACTATTTATTGAAAAACTAAGCATTTCAATTTTGAAAGTATAAAATACACAAGTTCCTATGAAAACTTACTCCTTTAAGATCTTTAACCTGTGCAAAATTGCACAGGTTAGAAAAACCCATATTACAATAATTAAAAAAAAAATTTGAGGCAAAAAATATTACAATAATTAATTAGAAAACGTAAAAGGCTAAATAAATTTTTTTTTAACCATGACATAAGTACGAAGTATCCACTACCGTTAGCAGTGACTAATCTCCGTCGGGAACCTGGTGGAGACACAAGGTGAGTTCTCCCTCCCAACCAGGTTTTCTCTCTACACAAGAGCCAGTTGGGGTGTTCATCAACCGGTCTAAACCGATTCAAACCGAAAAAACCAAAAACCGAAAAAACCGCATTTTTTTTTATTGGATTGGATCTGATTTTGGATCCCTAGTGAAATCCAATCCAATCCAATCCAAATCGATCTAGTATATACATATACTATTATTTTTGAAATAATAATATTACTCATACTTAAACATTGTTTTTCATATTTTTATGTCCCTCATTCTCTTCAATATTTTTTATGGAATGACATATATGAGAATATTTAGAATAAATATTAATGTCTTGAAGTTATATTTTGCTAAAAGTTTTGATGCATAACATATATATATACTTGATTGAGCAAACATGAAAAATAGGAAATCAATTAAGTAAATTTGAAAATAAATTAGCTACAAGTTAAAAGTTTGTCAAAAATTTTATTTTTCCTCACTCGACATCAAATCAAATAATGGTTAATATAAGGAACAAATAGTTGTTACATGTTCTAATATAAAGAGAGATTAAAATAAGTATTGAACACCCCAAATTAACTTACTTAAATGAAGATTATCTTTTATCAACTATTAAATATAAGTAAAAAGGACACTTGACATAATAAAAAAAATAAAGTATGACAAAAACCGAATTATCCAATCTAATCCAAACCGCATTTGATTGGATTGGATTGGATCAAATTTTTTTTAACGAAGTAAACCGATCCAATCCAAACCGCACGTTTTCATCATTGGATCGGATGACTTTTTAGTTCAAAACCGATCCAATCCAATCCGCAAACACCCCTAAGAGTCAGGATGGATTCGAACCTATGACCACTTGCTTAAGGTGCCCAAGTCAAAGGCTAAATTTTATGTTTTTAAAATAGATCACCTACAGACTTTATAATATAAATCAACACATCTTTTAAGCTTTTAATTATGATTAAAAAGTTTTTGTCAAAAATAATAATAATTTATGATTAAAAAGTTATTTACTTATTTAATTACCTATAAAAAGGTTAGCTTTTAATTATGATAAAAAAACGTTAGTTTGCTACACACAAAAAATACAATGAATTTAAATATAATGACTTTAGGATAATGCAGGATATTAGCATGAAAGGTGCGATTGTAGTTTCAAAGAAATCCTCGTCCGTTTTGTCAGCGTGGACAGCGTTCCTTTTTATTTACATCTTTATTTTCCAATTTGGGCTAACGTTATCCGTTAACGTCGCAGTGAGTAAGTGGATTATCAACAAAGGAAAAACGAATAATGAGCACATGCACCCAGAGAAAAAAAAGTGATAATAACGAGTGCAAGATGCACCCAGAAAATAATTAGCTGGATTATAAAAAATAAGAACATCAAAAGTAAAAATTAGTGTATAATACTTACGTACTCAGAAATAAAAATAAAAAATCCATACGTAGGTCATACATGAGATTTACTATATCACACGTTATATGCAAATGTCTACTATAAAATTAAAAATGGACCGATAAGCTTGCAACTTGGTAATGCTAACCCTCTCTTGTCAAAAAACAGTAATGCTAACTTTCTTTAAAATTAAATTTTAGTCATGAATTAGATTGTTAACGGCTTTTAACGAGCACACTTTAGTCTATATTTTTCATCGTTTTAGGCTTTTAGCAGCAGACTTGGTACCCGACTAGTCACAAAGAGAACAAATTAGTACTGTCAACGAATAGTGTGCATCTCATATTTTAACTTTTTGATTCATCACAAAATCAAATCAAGTATTTATACCCAGTACTTTTTCACCCATCCGTCACTTTAGACAACATACGATTCTATTTAATTTGAGAATATTTTATATGTTGGGAAACAAGATATCTAAGGCCAAAATCAAAGTGATGAAGTAATTGAAAAAACCTTATATAAGTTTTTTTTTTTTTTTTTTTGAAACACATACATTTAAAACATGCAGATACGTTAAAGGCTGTATTAATAATATAAAAAAATATGTATGTTTAATGTATTCACAAAATTTTATATAATGTTAATAGTATTCATATATTTAAAATAGAATTTTTTTTATTTATTAAAGTTACTTTTTTTATTATTAAAGTTAGTTAATAATAGTATTTTATTAAATTTTAATGTTTTAGAAATCTAAATTAAATTAATAATAAATATATACTTATTTAGTCACTTTATTAACAAATGAACATATCTTAAAAAAAAAAAAAAAACAAATGAACATTAAAACGAAAACTTTTTCCAAGTTTTTTTATAACGGACACAACACAAAAATAATGAATAATGAAAAGTGAAACGCACAAGACATCGAAAATCGTTATCAAATCCCCGTCATCAGAATTCTGTCCCAGTGGAGCAAAGGCCCATCGGATTCATCGAAAGGAATGCATGTGGGGCTGTCCTTTGAGACCCATTCCACATGGCTATCCTCAAACCTCTCAACTCCCAGAACCCCGTTTTGGCCCTGTGTGACCAAACTATAGGGCAAAACACACGTCAAAGCTTGAGGGTCTCTTTCCAAGACACGTTGCATGGTTATTATTATATTTATGATTTTTCTAACATGTGTAACATTACACATGTTAAGGAATCAAAAAATAGAAATATTCTATTGAAAAGAGTAGCTTTTAGACTTTCAAAAAACTGATTACACAACTTTCAATACAATATTTCTATATTTAATTTCTTAACATGTGCAATATTGCACAGGTTAGAAAAATCTTTATATTTATTTATATTTATCCGAAGTATAACACGTTAAGTATAATTTCATAGGTATATTAAATATTATTTTTATTAATAATTAGATATGTATAATAAATTATCAATGAAAATATAATATGTGTAATAATTATTACATATTTTTTATTGTTATTGAAAACAATATATAATAAACCTATGAAATTGTATATAAATTTTGTCCTTGTCTAAAACCTTAATTTGTTTACGGAACTCTGTCAGCGACAATTTTATTGAAGTCTGCAGATTATTTTTGGTAATAATTGGTAGATGTCTTGTTTTAATTCATTTGTTTGTAGCAATAATGATTGATTGTAGAGTGAGAGCAAAGCTTCACGTAGACAAGGCTGAGAAACTTAGGATAGGGGCCGAAAGTCACGGGAAAAAAAATTGAAATTCTTGCCTTTTGTTTTTGGCTTTTTTGCCTTTTTTTTTAATATACTTGTTTTATAATTATTGATGAAAAGATTTTGATTTGAGAACAATAATAAGATGTGTTTGGATGAATAATTTAATTAAGTGCTTATTTGATTTTTTAAATAAGCAAAAAATAATTTATTTTTATAAGCTTCTCTTTCAAGCTTATTGCAATAAGCTAAAATGAACTTATATGAAGTTTATAAATTATTTGCATAAGTTTCTTCATAAGTTATTTTGACACACTTAAATAAACTCTTTATAAACTCTTCCAAACATACCCTAAACAGATAATCAATGATTGTGACTAATAAGGTCTAAGTACAATTGGTAGATAATTCAATGATTTAATTCTTACAATGTATGGGAAAAACTTTGATGCCATAGATAAAATTCATTTTGATGATATATATCTATGTTTCGAAAGTGATTAGTCTCTGACTACCAGCTCATATATATTTGGTACAATATATATATATATATATATATATAAGAAAAATATATATGAGGATATCATTGTTAAGAAGTCATGAGAATATTGTATGACTTAAGTGAGGTTAAAGCATTATATTAAGAATTTATAGACTTTATATTTAGTTTATAATTTTATTTGAAAAGAAGTTAATTATTATAAAAATAATAAACTTTACACATAACACATGTTTTTGAAGCTAGTATTTGTAAGTCAGCATGCAATATAGATAATATAGCTGAAAATGGCAAGGACTTCAATTAGTGTAAATAATTCCCAATATTCATTTAGTAGAAGTGTAGAAGTCTCTTCTGCCAAAAAGAAAAAAGGAAGGATGTGTAGAAGTTTCATCACTCACTCTAGTTAGCTGGCGGTGCTGGAATTGACAATTGACAAGCGATGAGAAGGATATTACTCCTCCAAAATAAGTAAAATGTAAAGTTAAAAAGTAAGGACGTATCCATCGTTCATTAAATAAAGTAAATTGAGATTTCAATACACTTTAACTAATTAAGGGTGGATATAACTTAACTTTCTCATTTTACATATTTGCAAAGAGCTTTATCCGAATCAAGGCAGTGTGCGCATGCGTGGAATCTGAGATCTTGTGGTTATTCCATTTTCGTCCACAAAAGTTGAATGGCGGGCCTTTGAGGTTTAACCCCAGACAGACACACATGAGAGGGCCCGAGTAATCTGAAACAGAATATATATGGGGCCACCTTTTTTTTTTTCTTTTGCGAAATAAATTTCAAACACAAACAAGTGGGCCTACTTGGGCCATGCATGGATATTTCCCGTCACTCTACTTCAAAAATTCACATCTATCCGCTTCAATTTTGTCCTACAACCATAGCTACTCGTGTGGCTTGAATTAGCCATTGACTTATATAAGAACAAAAAATGAATGGTGGAACTTCTACGTCTTGCCGCACCAAGAGAAACTCTGGTGGAAAATCAAATTTGATTGACAGAATGACGTACAGTCACAATTATTGAAACTTTATTTTTCTTAAAAAAAGTTTAAGATAGTATATTAACACTAAAAATATGAAGGTGTTAGTTAGTTTAATGGATAAATCTTTCTGTAGTTGATTACGAGGTTTTAAAATCAAATTTCGATTCAGACAAAAAAATAAAAACTATAAACAGTTTATATTTTTTATAATGTTCACTTATCATCATAAAAAAAAATGATATTACAAGTAAAGCAAATGAAAGAAAAAGCACATTGAGGGATAAAAACAAGGAAAATGAAATTTTACACCCACAATATCATACCTAAGTGGATATGTGATTTATGCAAATTTGAGTGAAATATCATGTAAGTATTAATGTTATTCGTCTAGGTATTATATTTTGAATGTTGAAGTAATATAATTCGAAAAAAACTGTGGTGCCAGTCAGCTTTGCACCGGGGACCAATTAATTATGAGCCACAATTTTTCAAAATATACATGCCAAGTAATTTTCTGGTCCAGGTGATTTTCGCTCTCCCAACTTTTTATCAAAAAAAAATAAAATAATAATAGTTTATTTTCTCAAACTGATCTTTGCATTTATAATTATGCAAATTTCTACAAATGGGGGAAACCAAGTACCTCCTAGTTACATTGTCATCTCTATTGTTTTATAAATTATATTAATATCCTTTGAGTTTGATGTTTTCATTTCAATTACTTCTCTTAACAGATATATTGAAATTACACTTATTTTCCTTAAAGGTAAGTATAATTTTTTGAAATAAAAAAGATGTCAAGTACAATTAAGTCAAATTTCATAAGAGGTTAATACAGTTTTTTATAATAAAAAATTTGAACAAAATTATACTGGCGACTTATTTTAAATTTATGTTTCGAAACTTAAAACTTTTTAATTAAGATATGGTGAAATTATATGTAACAATTACACCGCTATTAAATAATTATTGAAGTAAACGTATTTATTCCTAAGCCGTGAACCAACTTTTTTCCCCTAGTGTGCCATATATCCATGTACAAAAAGTACCAACTCTTGTTTGAGTCCATGTATTGTTGTATAGTTGGGCCTTTGGCACTCTTTAATATGTTATAGCCCACTAATTCATAGCATATTTATTGGTGCAACAAGATAAAAGAATAGATAACTATCATATTTGTTTTTAGATGTATCTTGAACCATTGTATTTTTATGTCACATCTTATAAAATAAAATTACAACTGTCAGTTTCTCAAAGCTCGTGGTCTTATCAAAGCACAATACTAACGTTAACTTGACAAAAATCTAACAAACGTTGCTTGTGAGTTAAGAGTAATGCTTTAAAAATTAGATTGAGGACTAACTGGTTAAACTGATTAGATTGTGAACTAGATATGTTTTCAGTCCAAACATTATTCAGTTCAACTATTATTTAGTTATAATTTAATTACAAATTTAACCCACGAAACCAATCGAAGTATAATCCAAACTTCTCTCTTCTATTTGATTTTTAACTTATTTGTTGAGAGTCACTTATTTTGTGAGAGTGGAGAGAATTCTTACAGCTCCAGTGGCAATGAAAAAGCTAGAGTGCCCTGCATGTGCATTTTACTTTCACGATACAAGAAAAACTTTTATTCAAAATACTAGGACAGCTATAAACCATACAAAAATATATTTTGACAACTAAATTGACAATAATACAAGACACCATACCTTTGAGGAATGTTTTGACCAACGAATTAAAGGAAGAGAGGGAGTAAAATACCACTTTAAATGTTGCACCGTATATATATATGGTGTTGGATAACATTTTGTTGTCCAAATATCAAAACTCAAACCATAACCCTTTTCCTTATACAAATAATACTATACAATCATGAAACAAGAAAGCAAGAATAACTGAATATATATCCCTATTGCTTTATACTTGTGCAACAAGAATTTCATACTTTCCAGCAAAGGTTGCATCTATGGATCCCACCCATAATATCCCATCTTTTTCTTCCACTTCACTAATAGATCTCCCTCTATTTCCACTTCTATCTTCAAAAATTTCCAACACATCACCCTCATCACTTAGCCTAATTGCCAATCCTCTACTCCCTTTCACCTTAGCCAAATAAGAATAAGCTCTTGTAATATCTAACAAAGGAATCTTCAACAAAGTTTTTCCAATCCAAGGGTATGATAGAATCCATTGGAAAAGTTTTTCTCTTCTTGAATGAATTCCAACCCAAAACCCCCCTCTTGGACTACGTTTGATGTTGTCTGGGAAACCTGGGAGATCAGCAAAGACTTCCAAGGTTCCAGTTTTTGGTGTTTCTAGCCAATACCTTAGTATTCTGCAGTTGTTGGTCTCTACTATTAGAATATAGTCACCATCTTTGCTTAGTGCTACCCCATTTGCGAATGAGAGATTGTTTAGAAGAATGCTAACTTGTTCGCTTTGTGGATCATATTTCATTAGCCTACCTGTTTTATCTCTGCTTAGGATCAGAGAGACATAATTCCTGCATTTTGCAAGTGACAGACATTATTAAATCTTAAAGGGGAAATAATTGCATTAGTCTTCATGTAAAGTATCATGAAATAAATCTCCTAAAACCTTAAGTTATTTGATGAAGACCCATAACCCGCTTCATTACATCTCTAACACATCCTTTCAGCTTTCACATAAGATCCTTTTGAAGTGTGAATAATGCATAAACCCACATATATACAATGTTGAAATTCAACTTTGTTTAGAATATTGTAGAGGTAAGGATCTAGTTATAAACCCCTTTATGAATCTCTTTTTAAGTTATTAAGTGAATGTATATGGATGATTTTATTATATATCTAACAATAAAACACAACAAAAGAAAAATAATATCGCATTAGTTGATTTAAGACTTTTTTTTATTATAGGAATAATTAGATAAGGAGGGGTAAGAAAATCCGCTATAACATGGAATAAATGATTCTATTGTTAAACAAAAGGACAAAAATGCGAAAGAAAGTCAGTAGTGAACATCTAGGATTCGTTTTTTTAGGGAGTGGTGCTATTTAGTAAGAAATGTATTCTTACAAATTTGACGAAAAAGCAAAAACAACATGAAGAGAGTACAAACCGAAGGAGAAGGATATTACCAATTCATTTTCCTACTATCAAGTAGTTTCCTTTTTGTTGTTTGAATTTGCTAATGCTCGTGCTCTTTTGGATGATAATAATTAGCTCAAAGTGGCACATGCATCGATAATGTCTAATGATCAGTGGCTTGAATTTTCATGGAATAAATGACTAATTTTTATTTATTTTTTGGTAAAAATGAATGACTAAATTATTAATCCATCAACCAATGGGTGTTGGTCAAGTGGAAGCAACTTGCCCCTATAAGGAGGAGGATCTAGGGAACTTGGGTTAGAATCCTTGTGGAGTGGCCCCCATTGGGAGACTGAAAACCAATGGGTAAAACACTGCTCAATCAGTCGAATCAGAGATTAGTCTTATAGCGGACCCGAAGGGCCTAAGTCATGGAATCCTCTGGTGGACCCACTCAACCCAAAGGGCTAATTAGGTTGGATTCTGAGAAAAAAAAATATTAATCCATCAATATGTTAATAATTTACCTATATGATATGATGGACCATAAAACATTATTACTACAATTTATTATTAGAGTATGATGTATGCTAAACGATACTTGAGGCTCAAGTGGGGACTGGGGATAATAATAGGCCAATTCTATGGTCCTCCCTAAAAATATGGGAGGACCAAACCTCACTAGATCAGAGCCATTCATTTAATATTAAAATAAATGAATGGTTCAGATTGAAAGGGCAAAAATGACATGAAAATATTATACCTCCGACATTTAAATGCCGGGTTCAGATACTTCCGGCAACTAATTGTCGGAAACACACTTTTTCACACTTTCCGGCAATTAAATGCCGGATTCATAGTTTCTGAATCCGACATTTAAATATCGGAATGTTTTTTTTTTTTTAGGTTTAATTATTCTGTAGGTCCCTGAACTTTTTGGGAATTTTCAAATAGGTCCCTATACTTTTAAAATTTGTAATCAGGTCCCTGTACTTTTCTACAATTTGTAATTAGGTCCTTCTGTTAGTCAAGTGTTAGTCAACTGTTAGTGAGTCAGTGAAAGTACCAATTTGTCCTTCTTTAATAAATCCCTAAATGCCAATTTTATGATTCAAATCCCTAAGTCCCAATCGTTCCCTGTTCCCTTCCATTTTCGCGCGGTCCCTTCACCTCCACCTACAGCCACCCCTTGCGACCCAGCCAGCCACCACTTGCGAAGCCTGCAGCCACCATTCGAGACGCAGCTTGCAGGCCCCTGCTCGTCTCTACTGCACGGTCCCTGCTCACCATTTGCGGCCTTCTCGCACAGCTTGCAGGCCCCTGTTCTCGCGCGCGTTTCAGGTACTGTTCATGGCTGTTCATTCTTTGTCCTTGTTCATTCTTCTTGCATTCCTTGTTCATTGCTGTTATGGTTTTGTTTAGGGTGTATTTTGTTAGGGTTTTGATAATGGTCCTTGTACTCTGTTAGGGTTTTAATGGAGGAACCGAAATTTGAAGTGCAACTTAATCATGGAGGTCAGTTCTTGAAGGGGAGATTTGGTAATGAATATCTTGGAGGTAGGACCATTAAATTGCAGTTTGACTTGGATCACTGGTCACTCCAAGAGTTAACAGCTGAACTAAAGCAGTTAGGATACAGGGGATATGTGAAGATTTGGTACTGTGAGCCAGGAAGATGCATGAATAATGGGCTAAAGGAACTTAAGACAGATTCTGATTGTATGTCAATGGCGAAGTTTGTGCTGAGCACAGTAATGAAGGAAGTGGAAGTGTTTGTGCTCCATGGTTATAAAGAAGGTAATGGGGTTGAATTAACTTCAAATGATCCAGACTACGTGCTGACTGAAGATTATGATGCAACTGATGACAGCAGTAGTGATCAGAGTGTTGAGGAGGTTATAATCGATGATAGTGCTGATGATGGTGAACATGATGATTATTTTGAAGCTAAAGATGATTATTTTGAAGCTAAAGAGGGAGGTGCTACACCACATGTGCCGGCCAATGCCAATTCGGAAACTGAAGGTGAACCTATTGCTGTGGTTAATGCTAATGTTGAAGCAGAAGCTGCAATTTCAGACGGATATGAATCTGAAGCTATATGTAGCATGGATGGATCTTCTGATGATGAACAAATCAAACCTAACAATAACATGTACAATCCGGCAGAGATGTGCATGGACTATAAGTGGAAGGTTGGCACCGAATTCTCATCAATCAACCAATTCAAAGAGGCTATGAAGGAATGGGCATTGTTGAATGGGAGGGATATAAGGTATGTTAAGAATGACAAGATTAGGTGTAGAGTGAAGTGCGTAGGGGAATTTTGCGATTGGATGGCATTTGTTAGCAAAGTTGGTAATGAGTTAACTTACAGGCTAAAGACATATAAAGGGGAACACACTTGTGGGAGAACATTTAAAGGGTATCTGGCTTCTTCTGATTGGGTTGCAGATAAGTTGTCTGCCACAATGAGGGTGGATGAGAAGAAGAAACTTGCTCATGTTATCCAAGACGTGAAGGAAAAGTACATGGCTGAGATCTCAGTTACAAAGGCATATTGGGCAAGAAGGAAAGCTCTTGAGCAACTAGAAGGTCAGGCAGTTGCACAATACTCGAGAATTTGGGATTATTGTGAAGAGGTCAGAAATAAAAATGTGGGTTCAACACTAAAAGTGATGGTGGATCGACCATCACTAACACACGAGCCACGTTTTCAAAGATTATACATGTGCATAGATGCTGTGAAGAAGGGTTTTTTGGCTGCTTGTAGACCTATTATTGGAGTTGATGGGTGTCATCTAAAGGGTCAATATGGACAGCAATTGTTGGTTGCTGTTGCAAGGGATCCAAATGATAACTACTTCCCCTTAGCTGTGGCTGCAGTTGAGGCCGAAACGAAAGACTCATGGGGTTGGTTCCTGACACTCTTGATACAGGATTTGTGCTCTCAAGGGCAAAGGAGATTTGTTTGGATGTCTGACCAGCAAAAGGTATGTTTCTCCCTGTTAGTAGCTGTCTTGGGCACTTTTGGACTGATATATGACTTATAAACTGACTGTTAATGACTGTTTTTGGTTGCTGTTTTTGACTCTCTTTGGTTGTTGTTTTTGCTGTTTTAGACTGGTATACATGTTAAACAGGGACTTATCCAGGTCTTTGAAGAGATGTTGCCTGGTGTTGAACATAGGTTTTGTCTGCGACATCTCTATGCCAATTGTAAGAAGCAATTTGGTGGAGGGTCAGCTTTAAGAGGCTTGATCATGAGTTGTGCAAAAGCACCATATGTTCAAGAATGGGAGAGGAAAATGAAGCAGCTACAGGTTACTAAAAAGGAATGTTATGACAAGATGATGACAATTGATCCTAAGCTGTGGACTAGGTCCCATTTTAGCTTTTACTGCAAGAGTGACATGCTAATGAATAATATTTCTGAAGCTTTTAATGGGAGGATACTGGAGGCCAGAGACAAGCCTATTCTAACTATGCTGGAGTGGATTAGATGCTATTGGATGAAAAGATTTTTTGAGAAGAGGGCTAAGGGTGTGAAGTACAAAGGGAAGATAAACCCTAAGCCTAAGAAGAGGTTAGATGAAGAAGTGATTTCCTCAAGAAATTGGACAGCTACGTGGGGTGGAGAACTGAAGTTTGAAGTGGAGCATAACAACAAGCACATTTCCGAGAAGTTTGTAGTTGATCTACAGAGTGGAAGCTGTAGTTGCAGATTTTGGGGGTTGACAGGTTTGCCTTGCCAGCATGCTTGTAGTGCAATATATTGGAAGGGAGAAAGACCGGAGGACTATATAAGCAACTACTACTCACCTCCGGCCTATGTGGCTTGCTATAGCCCAGTGGTGAACCCAATAAATGGGCAGAATCTATGGCCAACTATGAACATGGACAAGGTTCTCCCTCCAATATATAGAGCGAAGCCAGGGAGACCTAGGAAGTTAAGGAGGAGGGAACATGATGAGAATCCAAATCCATCTAGAAGTACAAGAATTGGCACACGGATAAGGTGCTCGCGGTGCAAGCAAATTGGGCACAATAGAGCTTCTTGCAAACAACCTACTGTTGAAACTCAAGGAGGTAAAATTTGAAACATTTATGCTTTTTTCCATACTTATGTACATGATATCTGTAAAATTTGAACACTTGTGTTGCAAATCTAGGAGGTGTACCTGCTGGATCTGGTGCCCAAGCTGCTGGAAATGGTTCACAAGTTGCAGATTCTGGTTCTCAAACACCTGCAACTGCTGGATTTAGTGTTGCAGCCACTGCACATGCTATAAATGGTTCCCAAGCACCAGCAACAGGTTCCCAAACACCTGCACCTAGTTCCCAACCTGCTGAATGTGGTGTTGCAGCCCCTGCACATGCTGGAAATGTTTCCCAAACTCGTGTGGCTGGTTCCCAAGCACCTGCAACTTCTGGAGATGGTTCCCAACCTGCTGAATGTCGTGTAACAGCCCCTGCACCTGCTGTAACAGCACCTACAACAGCACTTACAAGTGCAAGTATTGGGAGAGGAAGAGGGAGAGGAAGAGCCATATGGATCCCTCCTGGATCTACTAGTGCATCTCAACCTAGTGCTGGAAGAGGGGAAGGAATAGCTCCAGGTTTGAGAAGGCCAAAGCTTCCAACAAAGAAGAGAAGTGCTGTTGACACAACCAATGCACTTCAACCACCTCCAAACACCCAATGAATACAGCTGTGTGGGTCCACTCTTTTTTTTGTAAAGATTCCATCTAGATAGGTGATATGTTGTGTGGCTGTCATGTTTGGGACCACACCTTTTTGCAACTTTTGATTTTTTGTTGATGGAATTTATAGTATAGTATTTTAATATGTATTGGGTAATTGTCAGACCAATGTTTCTTTTAAGGCTTATAATGTATGATGATATATGGGACCACTTTCATAAATAGTGTTCGGTTGCCTTTGCTTTTGGATATCAGACTTGCATTTTTTGTTTTCAATGTATTTTATGTATTTTATATTCAGTAACAGTTGACTAACAGTTGACTAACAGAAGGACCTAATTACAAATTGTATAAAAGTTCAGGGACCTGATTACAAATTTTAAAAGTATAGGGACCTATTTGAAAATTCCCAAAAAGTTCAGGGACCTACAGAGTAATTAAACCTTTTTTTTAAAACCTGCAATATCCCTATAGGATTGGTACTCCCATATTTTTAGGGAGAACCATAGAATTGGCCATAATAATACAATAAGCTGAGAATGAGTGTTAGTGTGTTACCTCCTTTCATATTTTGAACTGCTGCTGGTGAAGTACACTGCCCCAGTTCGTTGATCAATATCCAAACTGTTTGTAAACCCAAAAGGAGCACCTTCTACTTGTGATGCAATTGTTCTAGCAATGCCACCATTGGGCCCAACAACCATCAGGCCCTTGTAAGCGTCAGCAATGTAGAGATCACCAGTGGGTTTGCTGAAGCACAACCCAAGTGGGCGCCCACATATGTGCTCTGTCTTGGAGTGCTTATCATATGGTCCTCCACACTCATCATCTCTGCCAAAACAACCTTATCAACTTTATACCAAAATGAGATATATGTTAGTATTGGTAACATTGTCAAATGGCTTTGGCAAATTGCCTATCTGGATGGATGGGGATGGCATGGGCCATGATATGAATGGACTAAATATGGCTGTGTGATTGGACCTTTTAAGTGGATGGAGTGAAGTGGTTTGGAAGTGAAAGGGTAAGAAAAACAATGTCAATTTATTGTTTGAAAGTTTTGATGGAGGATGGAAGGCCCTTATTTACATGTTTGGAAATTAAGCATGTAAATAATAGAGTAACATGGATTACACATTAAGGGTCTCATTGCTTTGTTTCCATCCAGTTTCCTATTTTTAGAAATAATTACAAATTTGTCACCTTAACTTATTATGTTTTCCCATTTTCAAAGATTTGTATAGGAAATAGTGAAAACAAGACAAAGTTGTTTTCAGCATTTCCTGTATAAATATTTAAAAACAGTAAATAAAATGAAAATAATGTGACAATTTTGTAATTATTTCTGACAACATGAAATGAAAACAAAGTAAACAGTCCCTAATCTTCTACTACTATTATTATTTTGTGGAATTAAATATTTCACTGTTCCTTATTTGTTTTCATAAAATATTTTATTTATATAGAAAAATCACTTAAGAAATTCTCTGCATATATATATAATTTACTGCGACGTTTAATATTTAGTTAGTGTTAGAAGGCGTTACCTTTTCTATATTGTTCATCCCAGATGAATGTGTAAAGTCAATAAAAAAAAGGTTCCATACTGTAGTAGTATAATTTTGCATGTTGTACCCCTTTCTTCTTTTCTACACTCGCCAAAGAAAAGTTCCAACTAGTAACTACCAAGAGAGTGCCATGAAATAATTAGCTTCGTTTTCTGGTTATAAATAATTAGCTTTAAAAGCTGGGAATGACAACCATTCCACGCACCTAAACAATTTATAATCCAAAACGTCGTATTCATGTTTGTTATAAGTTATAGGTAAGTTGATCCCAACAAGTTAAGAGTGTACTATTAATAAATAAATAAATAACTTTATTTGGACAACAACTATGAATTATGTGAATGTGAACAGTGGTGGATCTAGGACCCTAAGCTAGTGGGGTCAATTTATTTCAAAAAAAAAGTTAATAATAATTACTATCATACTTATGAAGATTTTTTTTGACAAAAATACTTATGAAGATATATAAACACATAAATGTTAAAATCTTAAAATTTTAATATATCCAATCAAATAATTTACATATCACATAATTGTCCTCTACATGATTTTATGGGTGCAGTTGCAATTAATTTATATATTTATATATCTCATAAATGTTAAAGGTGTGGGTGCAATTATTTCAAAAATAGAAGGGCAAAAGATATAAGGTATTAATATATTTTTTTAAAAGAATTGAGGGACATAAGGTGGATCCGCCCATGAATGTGAATGAGTATTGAAGTATTGCTTGTTTTGAGGTGAAGTAGAAATATGTATTGAAATTATATTAACGAAAAACTAAACACAAAATTAGTTAAAGTAAGGAATGATGCTTTGTTTGAGAAAGGGAAGGAAGATAGAAGACCTATCTCTTGTATAATTCATATTTATTTTTAGATGAAAAAGAAATGATTAGGAGGGATAATATTTCAGTGAATTATGTCATCATTGTCTTGGCGAGGGGTGCTAATGTGCTAGCAACATACTCTCTAACATTATTTTTCCAACACACACTCTCCTATTAGTTGAAATTTACGTGGGTCCTACAAGATTCAAGTGGGATCCACATGAATTAATGATACTCATTTCCAAAATAGTGAGACTTATATGAATTTCAATCAATAAGAGAGAGTGTATTAAAAAGAAAGTGTCACAATATGTTGTTAGCATTTCTCGAGGCCCCAATTGTCACCCTCTCCTTTCTTGGAAGGAAGTTGGAAATGAAGGAAAAGTTAATTTTATGATTTTCCCATATATTTATACAAGTTTGATGCATATGTTCTTTTTCATTAAATGATAAACAATATAATAAATTCTCAATTTATCTCTTTTCTTCCTTTTTTTTTTTTTTTTGGTTCTGTCCTTTGTTTTCCTTTATTTTCTGCGATACCAAGGGAAGCAAGAAGAGAACTGACCACTTCTCGGCTCTCGCACTGGGAAAAATTTTTGTAGAGACAAAAAGTATAATAAAAGGGATATCCTTGGTGAAAAAATAAAATAATTCAAGCACAATAGTAAGTCTAGAATGTGTTAACTATTTCACATGCCTTAACTTCGCAACTTAATTTCAGTTTATCTGGGTTGGGACATGATCAGTCAAGAAACTGATAGCATACCAAACCTATTAAAGGAAGAGAGACCACGTCAAAGTGTACACTTGGCCCACTGAGTGTAGACGGGTATGTATCATCTTATTTTGGTGTATCATATTCTGTCCTTACTAATAACATCTTATCACATAAATTAAAATTTTATAATTAAAAAAAAAGGTAAAATATGTTACATATTATTGATGAGAATAAAATATGGCACACTAAAATGGGACATCACATATCTCATCCACCGAGTCGTCGAGTGCCGTCTTCCACCGGTAGTAGTACAATACCATTAAACCATCCATCTCTACCCAAAAAAAAAACGCCACCCATCCCCATGTGCATCTTTGTGATATATTATGCGGTATGCAAACACAACGATCATGACAATTTTTTTTCATTTAGGCTATGGTTGGGAGGATGGAGTGTGGTGGTTAGTAATGGAGTGGCGTGGTGAAAATTCATTAAAGCATTATTTGAGAGTTTCTTCGTTAATGAAGTGGAATGATTTAGGATGGTAACCCAAATCACTTCACTCAATCCAAACCCTTTCATTTTCATACCTTTCAAATTGAGGGGTTTGGAATTTTCTTTCATTTCCTCGTTAAACTTTTAAAGAGTGGAGTGAGGTACTTTTATTTTTTTCACTCCACTTTATTGCTAATCACTCTATTATTAATCACTTCATTCCATTTCTTTGAATACTCTCAGCATAAGGTTTAAAGTTAAACAGAAAACTTGCTCCAATTGCTTGCAACCCTCCCTTTCACTTACTTCTTCCATATTAGTCCGTTCGATTTGACCAAAAAAAAAAATGATAAAAATATTATTCCTACCATCCATTCTTTGCACGCATATTGTATGCCTCTTGGAATACTTGGTGTGGAAAATGAATTGTGAGAATGTTGGGATACATAAATATGAGCATCGCTTCCCCCATTATGATGCCTACGTTCTCCCCTGCCCACACGTAAAATTATCCGAGAATTTCACAACATTTTTAATCCTTTCTTATTACAAAAAAATGGTTACCCTTGTTTTGTTAATCAACTAAATATAAATAGTTGCAGACATCAAGGAATTAGTTTTTCATACAATTTTTCATTAACTATCCATCATCATTGTTAAGAGTGTAAACTGACCCTAATGATTACTTTATTTTTTATATATAATTAAATAAAAGATTACTTTCAAATTAACTAAAATAAAATAAGAATTCAACAATCATTTGAAACACTTAGTTTCCTGAGAATTAAATTTAAGTATGATTCTTTAATGATTTAATTTATAAACACTGTCGATGTAAATATTTTTTACATTATCAATCAATCAAACAGAAATTGATATTATAAAAAAATATTTAACTCTTATACTGACTACCTTAATTAAAAGTCATATGCCATGAATTTTAATTGGATGACAATATAATTTTTTTTAAAATGTCATTCATTCTTTAAATGCAATTCTTTAAGTGTTTGTAGTATTATTTGTTTTAACAAAACATACATATGTATCATCTTGTATTATCTTCTCATTGATGATATGAAGTCCTATATGTTGAAGAACAATATCACATCCATCTAAAAGATTGTACCTAATTTCTGCCACTCTTTAATTATATGTGGGATAAGATAGAGATGCATGATTTGATATATAATTGAAGGTTTAATTGCATTTTTTGCATCCTATTATCGATCAATTTTTTTTGTGCACTTTTGATTCTGTTTTTTCAATGTTGCAAATTTGATATTCTCATCTAATACCTGTCAATTTTTTCAATAATCAATATAGAGCAACTATTCTTCTAAGCACAACCACCATTGGTTGTTCTCCCTTCTCTACCTCTCCAATTCAACATCATTTAATGATTTCTCTGCTATTTATTGTTTTTGTCCCTCCTCTCTGAACCTTTTGTTTGTGGTCCTTTAACCTTTATCATAGAATCTCAATAAGAGGTTTTATCATTTATGCAATTAGAGGAGTGGTTTCTCTTGGCAGAGTACTCGTTACACAAGTTCGTAATGTGTTTCACCTCTTTCTCAATACCTTTCATGAGGTTTTCATTAGATAAAGGAAAAAAGATAATGTAAAAAGTAAACATAAAAAAGTGAAGGTTCAAATGTGTCCTTGAAAAAGGTAATATAAATAGACGTCAAAATTAAATCTAAGAATTAACGTGTCTCATATTTGAAAATTTGAGAAGCTAAACGGTTAATTTTTTTTTTTTTTAAAACTAAAGTGAGTCCCAAAATTTGTATCAATTTAGGCTTTACTTTAGAAATTATAAAAATAGTTTGCAAATTTTAAGTGGATCCCATGGATAAAATCACTTTTATATTTATCTTTTTCCCGCCGCTATCTGATCACGTGTAATAAAACTAGAGAAAAACTGAAGAGGGCGCACCTGTGTGAAGAAGAGGTGAGTGCAAAGTTGAGCCACCGCTTCTGAAGTGTATCCCATTTGATGATTCGGCCGTCAGATACGCCGCTGTAAGGTCCTTCGCCACGGGGATCGAAAGCGAAGCTCTCTGGTCCCACCGCGTTCTCAATTGGAACAACCTCGTACTTAGCAACGCCCAACCGCAACCGTGTTTCAGCATCATCATCATCGGATGGCCTAAATCCGAAGTTGTTGTTATAGTACGCAAACGAAGCAGCCAGAACAACCGCCGCAAGTGCCGCCGTGAAGTGCTGCTGCTGTGACCTCATCGTTGGAGAGATAGAAGGAAAAATATGAGATTTGAGAAAAAAAGTTTAATACGTAAGGTGAATTATTTTGTTCGGAGTTGTCTTGTGCCTGTGTATGATACTGAACATTGAAGATTGAACAATACTATATTGGGGGATTGTCACCAGTTTTGGAATGTCGTCACTCGTACGTAAGGAAATTATATAGTCACCGTTGATGATGTTACGTCAATAAAGAGTGGGTTTATAGAAGACGACGTATTGACAATTCCACCATAAAAACTAAAAATAATACGTATTTACAAAAGAAAATGGAAATAAATAAAAAATTAGAAGTATTTTTCAATTTTTTTTTTTAATTATTTAGAAATAGACTCACATCATTTATCCTTCATCTATCAACAGTATCCTCGCTTAACATGAGCATAATTGTTTATTAAAAAAAATTATCTCCTTTATATTTTCTCTTATATCAAACAATTATTAAATATATTCTTTTTCCTATCACTTTCTTTTCGGTTAATAAGAGGGGCCGAAGCCCATCTTATCATTTTTTTCTAACTACCTCATTTTTCTTCTATCTTTCCAAATTATTTTCCAAACTAAACAGAGCATAAAAGTACGTAAGTATTGATATATAATATTATAAGTTAAATTTTGATATATTATCGATATAAATTTTTTTACATTTTCAACCAATCACAGATTCACAAATTATCACATGTATGACTTTTAATATAATTATGATAAAAATAAAATATTTTTAATGATGTGACAGGTTATAATTAATTGATCGTAACAAAAAAATTTACACTAAAAAGTATATATAAATTAAATCCTAATATTATGTTTTAAGGTATGGTGGTTTATTGCGGAACTCTCAGGGCCTCTTTCTAAAGGCTTTTCATTGTAGCTTGGGTGTTGCAACTTCAGTCTCAACTGAGCTTTGGGGTCTGGTCTTAGGCATGCGCCTTGCTAAGAGTATGGGAATCATGTCCTTAGCTGTTGAACTGGACTCAAAAGTGGTCAGCATGGTAGAGATTGGTTTTTCAATATGTCGACGTTTTCAACCCTTGCTGGATGAAGCAGTTGCTTTGATCATATCTCAGGATTGGACGTATAGCATCCATCATGTTTACTGGGAAGCTACTAGATGTGCAAATATTCTTTCAAATATGGGGCACTTTGAAGACTTTTAGCTGACGGTTATTGATAATGCTCCTCCTATGCTTAGTCTAGCCTTAGAGGATGATTGTAGAGGTGTGTCAACACCCAGGATAGTTAGTTAGTTTGTTTTGTTTTCCTTTTGTATATATATAATATAAAAAAAAGGCACAACATAATAATATATATAGTAAAAATGAGTTATTGTACATGAGGCTTGTTTTTCTTTGCTCAACCCCCGAAACCTCAGAAATGGATCCTCTACCTTTAGGGCAAAAAAGATACTCTACATTTCCTCACACATAAAGTGCATTTCGCCCGACAAACCAAATTCAGCCCCACAGAATTAAGCTAGATGCACTAGATTAAGCTAGGCGGAACTGCTTTATGTGAGAGGAAAGTTAGATGCAGAGGTGGATCTTTTTAAGAGGCGGGTGAGAGCCACGACTCCACCCATTTTTTTCCTTTAATTTTTTATATAAACAAATTATGTATGACACCCTTAAAATAAATTGTGCAACATATATTTCATTTGAAATTCATAAATTATCATATATTTTATTTTGTAGAGCATTATTATTATACCCTATTGAGTTAAAAATATGATTAAAGTAGTATGTATTGTCAGTGTAAAAAGTTTTACACTGACATCAACAAACATTTTGACATGTGTGCTTTTCTTTTAATAACTAGGAGAGAAAAAAATAATAATGTTGAGTTGTCAATATATTATTGGATGTCGGTGTAAAGGATATGACAGTTTATTGAAATTAAACTCTTAAAATATTCAAATAGTTAAACAAAAATTATGTATGCTACTTTTAAAATAATTTGCATAATATACATTACATGCAAAGCCCACAAACTATCATGTATTTTTTTGTGGAACAATATTGTTAGACCCTATTGATTTAAAAATATTTAATTAGCTAAACAACTTCATCAAAAAGGAGTACTATTTCCAACTCAATACCATTAAGACACACTATAATTATGTTTCTTCTCCTCCGTGCATGTGTTTCTAGCTTTCTAATCTCCCTTGCGTTCATCTCACCATTGGAAGATGAGCAAATACTAACTAAAATCTCACAAATTGGATATTTACTTACTTTACGTATTTGAGTGATAAAATTATGCATAAATAATTATAATTTTAAGTGAATCATTTTGATTAGTAACTAGTGACTCCCCCAATGTTTTTTTTTCTCAAGATCCGCCACTGCCACTGATTAGGTGACTTTCCCATCCTAAAGATAGAGATCCTAATCCCAAAATTTCACTCCATGTACCAAGTTGTAACCTTTCATTCCTTTCCTCTCTCACCTCTCCTTTTCTAACCTCCAACCAATGAATGAAGTGAATTCAGCCACTTTATATTTAGAACTGCGTTGAGGAGAAGCTCCAAAATGGAGTTTTGAGAAAAATTAAAGTGCAAAATGATGCCTCGAGACGGAGAAAAAATTTGTTAGGGTTTGGAAAAAATTCTTAACCAAACATACACTAGTTCTGTGACTTCTTATGTGTACTATGCAAGAAGGGTGTCAACCGTATGAGTTCTATCAGAGGTAGGGGGACAACCATATAAGGCCTAAGATCCTGGTTAGCATGGAGCTAAGCCATTGTTGTTGGATTTGGGTCATTGTCCGATTCAATGCATGTGGTTAGCATATTAGGCAATTAGTCCAAATCCATGACCCAAAATAGTTCCCAATATTGGGCCTTTTTTCCTGGGTACTACAATTTCTTTTGCAAATTACCAAAATGATATAAGTTGATTTTTTTTTTTTTTACCTGAGTAAAGTAAGTCGTACATGGCCCATACGACTTCAAAGTCCTATAAACAGTATTCGACTTCACTTTTTGACTTTTATTATAAAATAATAGAAGTCGTACTTGGTATGTACGACTTCTTTTGCAATCGTTGAGGGAGAGAAATAGAAGTCGTACATACCAAGTACGATTTCTATTATTTTATAATAAAAACCAAAAAATGAAGTCGTAAGTCATAAATGCCATGTATGACTTACCCCAATCAGGTAAAATCTTTTCAACTTACACCATTTTAATAATTTACAAAAGAAATTGCATTACCTAGATCAAAAAGCCGGTAGCTGGCACAACCCATAACATAAATCCGAAGGTCACAAAGAATTCTGCAAAACTCTGTATCTGCCCTCAAGTGGTAAGGGCTGTTTTATTAGAAAGAAAACAACTTCGATGCAGAAACTAGCCTTATAATGTGACTTGGAAATTCACAATCTATATAAACGACTACATCTTATCTTACTTAATAAAGTAAAAGGAGTGCTATTAACACACTCTCTAACACTCACTTTCTAACACACTCTTCTATTCGTTAATATTCAAATGGATTCCACTATTTTGGAAATGGGTCCCACTAATTCGTGTGGGTCCCAATAATTCTGTAGAACCCCATGAATTTCAACCAATAGAGAAGATTGTATTAGAAAGTAAGTGTTAAACAGTGTGTTACTAACATTTCTCGTAAAATAATTCAAAAACCATCTCATCTATAGACCCTCATAAATGCCAATAAAAGGCATTAACACTGATGCCATCCAAAGCTTCCCATCTTTCTCTTCCACTTCACTGAGGAACCTTAAGGTCTTCCCTTCACAATCTTCCAAGACTTCTAATATCTCTCCTTTATCACTGAGCTTTATAGCAGCAGCATGAGGCTTTGCCCCAGAAAATGATGAATGCAACTGCTTCAAGTTAAGTCCAATCTTTAGCAAGGCCTTTCCAGCCCATGAATTTGAAGAAACCCACTTCCCAAAAGGACTTGCTTTTGCATGCAATGCCACCCAAAACTGCCCTTCTGAATTTCTTCTTACATTGTCTGGGTACCCTGGCAGCACAGCAAATGTATCAACTTGACCAGCATTAGGTCCATGAAGCCAAAGCCTCAGTATCCTGCAAGTAGTGGTTTCTGCTACCAGCAAAAATGAGCCATCTTTACTTAGAGCAACACCATTAGGAAAAGCAAGACCGCGTAATACGACCGTCACTTCTTTTGTTGACTTGTTATATTTCATTAACCGGCCAGTCTTGTCTCCACTAAGGATTACAAGCATAAATTGCCTGCAAACAGAAATGAACATTTTTAGACAAAAATACTCCGAAAATAAAAGTTCTTCTATTATTATTTATATTTTCAAGTTTCACAGGCATCTTCTAGGAGTAAGTGCTCAAAGTGTTACAAGATGTAAATGATGGAATGATTATCATGCTGGAAACATTATATCCACAGGTTTAAAAGAAAAGTACAAATTTCCTGAATGATATTTTCTTTATAAAAGCTCCTCTAAAGTGAGTTTGTATCTAAAGTGAACAAATAAGGGTGTATCCACCCTTCATTTAATCGAAAGTGCATTATGATCTTAACCTGTTAAATGATTTATTGGTGGATACATTATTAGTCCCTTGTTCACTTTAACGGAGTCACTTCCATTTTATTCAACCTGCAATCATGCAGTTTTGATTTGCTTAGAACAAGTGACTCATGCTTTGTAAGAAATTCCCTTCCATACTAAATTGTTTAATATTCCAAAAACAGAATCTTAACAGGGGAATGTGTCAGTGAACTAATTTACAAGAATCATTTTTCAATTTCATTTCATACGCTGGAGTGACGTTGTGCCATGAGAAATCATAAGGAATTAAGGACTATTAATTAACAAGATGCAGACACACTTGACAATACAAAAAGAAGACGATCTTTTGTGCTGAACTTACCTTCTCTGAAAGATTGTGCTTGAATCAGTGAAGTAAATCACATCTTCATCTTCACAGATGTCCATGGCATTGGTGAAGATGAAGGGCTGACCTTCAGCTTCTGTTACCACCTGGGACGCCAAACCGCCTGTAGGTCCTACTACTTTTAGGCCAAGGTAGGCATCAGCAATATACAGATCTCCACTTTTCTTATCAAACATCAGTCCTAATGGCCTCCCACATACATGCTCCAACTCTGGTGCAAATGGGCGTATACAGTCCGTCCTTGAAAGTCATGCAGCTAAACTCATTAAGTTCATAAGAAAAATTAAAGGTTCATAATAGCTATAGGTATCTGTTAGATCTAATGTCATTAACTAAAATTCAATGGACAAAATAACAAATAACTGTTCAATATCATTTCATCAGAAGAGTAAAAGGCACAACCATGCATGCACTATATGCAAGTGTATCTATGTCAGTAAACAAAGGAATTTAGGTACTCATGCTTGCATACTCAAACAAAGCTGTGACTATTTAGAGTAAAGACAGAGCAAATATGTTTACATTTTTAGCTTATTATCTTCCCTTCTGCTTGGAAGAATAAGCTCTTACACCTATTATGAATTATGATGCAAAACCTACAAGGCAGGACATTCAATGCATATAGGATGAACGTGACAATCATTTTGCGAGAGTGAGTCCACAAAGTTGAGAATCACAAGATAGGCTTGTGAAATAAATAATGCTTTGAAGAGAAGAAACTTACTCTTGAAGCACCTTTCGGTTTGAATGATGGAAGAACTATGTTGTGTAACACTGTGTTTTATACTTCATAAATTGCATATTTCTTAGTTAAATAAAAACAGGGCAGCCCAGTGCATGAGGTTCCCACCTGGTGGGGTCTGGGGAGGGTAGATATACGATTGTACACAGCCTTATCACTGCAAGAGGAGATGTTGTTTCCAGGATTTGAACCCGAGACAGCAACCTTACTTCACCCTCATATTTCTTAGTTAAATACCCAATAATAATCATGATAGAAAGGAATGACCTATTATTCCTCAAGGGAATTAGCTCGGAACCTTGGTCCTGACTCTTGGACTTAGCATGGCATTGATGTGGCAACTATCATATATCTCTATAGCCTCTTACCATATGCATGGCATGTGAAACATAAGAAACAAGTAAACCTCAACGAGTTCTTCAACTCAAAAATCCTTTATATACTACGGTAAAACACAATTCAATAACCTAATCCAACCATGCTCATATCAATGCCCAATTCAAAGGGGCTACAACCACTAAAAAGAACTCAACCCCACCAAAAATTAGTTACCAAAATTTCATAATCTACTGCCTAAAAACATAAAAAATCAAATCTTTCATTCACAAAAATCAATAAATCTCCACGTCCTCTTGACCCTTTTAAATTCTCACTAATACAACAACATAACAGCCTATAAAATGATGAAAAAGAAATAAAAACACAAATGGGGTAGTATTAGTAGTAATAGCAGTAGCAGTTGTTGTTATCATAGTTTATGAAATTACCTATTAGAACTCGTGACAGCAAATTCAGTCCAACCTTTCTCTTCTCCTTCCCACTTCAGAATCCGACCATCGGCGACGCCGGTGTAGGGTCCGCCGCCGTCACGGTCAAAAACAAGGCTCTCCGGTCCAACGGCTCCGGTGACATGGACTATCTGTGCAGTGTGGAGGTTGTCCTTGGATCCAGGAATATGAGGGAGCGCAAACAGGTGCTGTTGTGGCTTGAACAAGGCAATGGTTATGGCTAAGAGTGCAAGCAGAGTTGCAGTGGCAATGAACCTTGAGTTCATAGCTAATTACAGAGCTAAATGTGGTTGCAAAAGTAAAGTGGGAACTTTTGGAAGTCAATGAATGAGTTTTATGCTTGGTTTTAAGGCTCCTTTGATGATGATCAGGAAATTATAGAGACAGGTAGGATAAAACACACTGGGACCAGAGTTGGATAAGATACGAAGGTGATAAGCTGTTATCATATCTGATATTTGATTTTCCAGTAGCAAAACTCTTTTTTTTTATAACAAAAAAAAAATATTTAAGCCTAATTAATTATTCATATGAAAAGGATATGACTATATTGTATATGAAACTAATGTTTATTTTTACATTATCAATGATATTTTTTTTAACTTAGAGGGTTATGATTAGGGGGTTATGGTTAAGGAGTAAGGGTTGGATGGGAAACAAATTCTTTATCCTGCTTGTTTCTAATCCGATTCCTCCAGGATCATAATTATAACTGATGAATATGATAGGATAAACAATAAAATAATCTTATTCTATCATGTTGACTCATTAAACCATAGATTAACAAAGGTCATGATGGCTTATTTTATCCTATTAAACTTATCCCGACCTTCAAACGGGATGTTAAGGTTTAATTATGTCTTTAACTAATTAATTAAAGTTATTTTTATTTAAATAAAAAAGAGAGAAATATAACTAACTAATAAGATGTAAATATTGGATTATTTTAATTATTTTTTTAGATTTAATTGATAAAGATTTTCAAACTAATAGTACTCTTATTTTTTATGTAAAGCTATTTGAAGGATGGATATAAACGTGGGTGCCAATTTGGTACAAAGTCATTAAAGCTAGGGCTTCATGTTTCCAATTTTTTTAGATGATTAAGATTTTCAATTTTTTATTTTATTTTTTGGTTATTTATGTTAAACAAAAACAAATAATTTAAAACATTAAATCATAAATTATGGGGAAATCATAAATATGAACTATAAATATATGTATACACAATAAAAGTTTATACCAACCATAATAATTACATCTTAAAATATAAAAATTTACAATAAATATAAATTTTGAATAAAAATATAATTTTTAATAAAATTAAATTATTAATTTTAAAAATGCCTCATGTCAAATTTTGCTTTAAGATTAAAAATACATTAGGTGGCTTTGGAATAAAAAAAACACTTTGAGTTTTCTTGTTTGGTACTTCACCCAATTAATGACGCCAATCAAATCATTTTGTACGTTTGCTTCTGTTTCTGTGGGTCCAATCAAATGACCTTGGGTCCTTGCTGTTGTCATCATGCTTCATGCTCTACACGATGGAGAATAACAACTAACAAGTGTACACCTGGAACCTCTCCGGCAATTCTTCTTCGACCGGACTATGCGGTCAAAGTCGGAGTCCAACGTCTTCATTTTCGGTCCACCAAGTCCAATGTTTTGATTAGGTACGATAGTAAAAGGCCCAACACAAAGCCCATTAGTCTGGAAAAGTACTTGTGGGTTATCATGGGTTTAGGACCTCACTTGTTTTCACTCAAGCTGAGTTTAGCATTGAGATAGAAAAGTTGGGTCATAATTCATAAAAAGAACTGATGAGCTAAGATTTAGCCTTTTAACAATGCAATCTCATGTAATGGGACAGCAGAAAAAGTGTTCTTTTATGATTATTTTGAGAGGGAGTCGTTAGTATTGACTCATTGATTCATTTGACTGTATTTGTGCTCTCTTTGCGCTGGAAATTTCAAATGTGAGTAGAGATATGAATGAAGAAGTCCTATATTAAAAAGAACTTGACAAATTCAAGCCATATAAAGTGGATAATACTCGTAAACTTGTTGGTTTAAAGTTTTGGGTAAAGATATGGTGTCAATCTCACTTATGTGTGGTTATTAATAAAAATAAGGTAAAATCCAATTTTAAATATAAAATTAAAATTTTTTCAATATTTTTCATATTTTAATTAACAATTTAATTGGTATACACTATTAACATAAAAAATTATATCATCGAGAAATTCTAAATTACCACATAATTAAAAATATTTGAATATTTGACTTTTATCATAACTACCTTAAAAGTCACACAGAACATGATTTGTGATTGATTGACGATATAAAAAAAAAATTACACTAACAATGTATTAAAATTAAACTCTCTAATTAAATGCCATCCAATAGGTGTTTGGTAACGTTCAAAAACTATATATTTCATATAGGATGGATTTGGTTTTAGAATTTGGATAAAATAAAGTAATTAGAACTCTCGTTTGTTTGTTTGTTTAGATTTAACAAAAAGTGATTTAAAGCTACTTTATTAAAGTTATTTTATAAATAAAAAAAAATAACCTGAAAAATATAAGTTTTATAAAAGTTGGATTTCAGTTTTCTTAACTTATATTTTTATTAAAAATCCAATAAAACAAGCATTTAAATGTCAGAAATGATTTTTAATATAAAAAAACCCCTTTTTTTCGATGCCATGTCTATAAAGCTTTGTGTTACTGTACATTTTCTTGCCGCAGGAACCATTGACCGGTGAAAGGGGAGTAATTGAATAATGAGTCTAAAGTTGAGCTAAAAGGGTTCTAATAATATTGATATCTAATAACCTTTTCATGCCTCCATTAATTGAACATGACAAAGAATATTTACTTATCTTGGATTCTTTTTCTTTTTCTTTTTTTTTTTTTTTTGACATACTTTTCTTGGATTTTTTATGCAATGCCTCATTAGCAAAACAAATTTCCGATACAAATCATCATCTTTTTTCGTACTCCTATATATTTGCATCAGATTTTTTTTCCCCGAAACTGTTGTTTTATTCGAGTGTAAGAAAATGAATATGATCAGACCCAAAAGATTGTTTCACAAAAGTGCTGTCATTGATGTAAACGATTCATGTTGATGAAGATTCTTTCTGATTATTGGATAACTTGACCTTTTAATGCAAATGCTTTCATCTGATTAACATGATTTGTCTATGCTGGTATAGTCAACTTCTTCCTTTAAGTTTTTGTTGGATATTTATATGATAGTGGATGATGGAGCAATTCTTGCATCGCCATGTGTAAGAAAGTTGAATTTAATCAAGCACTTTACTTTAGTAAAACTATTCATACAATTTGTTTATAATTTTGTATTTATTTGATTCAAGAGCATGCTTGTAAACACAATTATGCCGTTCAAACGTTATATTTTTATTAGGTTGAATATAATATTTTCAAAGTACATAAAAGTTTTTCAATCTTTAGATTGTTAACATATTATGGGAGGAGTGCCATAAATTATACTTTTGATCCATATTATTTGTCGCGTACCGTGTTGCTTCTTATGATTTTTTTAGGACATTTAATCCTCTTATTTTTCAATGTTGTAAATTCAATCATTCCATCTGATTTTCGTCATTTTTTTTTTCAATAATCAATAAAGAAAAATCATTGTTCTACGCATATAGAATCCCAGTTTATTTTTGAATATAGTAAATATAATAATTTTTAATATAAACTTATTTTTAATTCTTTAAACTCTGAAAATACCGGTTAATAATATTTGTAATTAAATAATAAAAAAATATGCATATGCAAAATTATCCACGTACTAGTACTTGTGTAGGTATTTTGTTTGTCCTTGACCAGGAGTATCCCTGCCGGAAGCAGGGACTAATATCTTGCTGGGGAGTGGGTTGAAGGTGGGAAACACCCTCCAGTGAAAATTCGTTCCATAAACAAAAGCAGTGATTCGAATCCCAGCTATTTAGTTAAAAGATACAAATATACTATCACTTGTGTCAACCTTCGTTGCTACCTACTCACGTATGTCGGAGTATTTTTGTTGAACTCGAAAAAAGGATTTCACAGTGGCTCATTTCCAAAAGCAGCATCTGATAGAGTGACCCACAATGCCCGGCAAGAATCAGGACATTGAAAACGTCATTTTGTGAAAGAAAGATCCTTTATACTACCTCCGAACCTAATTATAAGAAAAAAAAAAACTAAATTCACACATATTAAGAAAGTTAGTTAAGTTAGTTTAATTTCTTGATTTGTGTAAAAAAGAGAGTTAATTGTCTAGGGAATATGCAATGCTCATGGAAAAGTAAATGGAGAATTAGTTTGATTGGTTAATTTTCTTGATTTTTGCAATACTAACATTTAATAGTGTTGACTTAATTATTTTTGCTTATATTTAAGTCCAAATAATGTAGCTATTTTGTTGCTTATATTTAGGTCCGGAAGGAGTATATAGGAATGAGAAAAATATTGGCGAAGGGACCAATCCATGCCCGCCCACGACCACTCCTCACTTCATGACTGCAATGCAACTTGCTTCTGTGTGATTGATTGGGTTATCTCCTTGACTTTGAGCACCGTGTGGGTCTCGTCAAGCACAATCGCAGTTTCCAATTGTTAACAAGTCTTAGCGCGGGTGTCAATGTGGATTATGGTGGAGAAAATCAATGTCATGTCGGGCTTAAGTATATTGTTAACCAGTGTCCTACAAAAATTAATTAAAAAATCAAAAAATATAAACTTTACTTTAAGAATTACTCCCTTCGATTTATATTATAAGTAAAAATTTAATAAAACACATATATTAAGATGATTAGTTAATCTCATTTAAAAGAGTTATTGGGAATAAAAAATTAAGTTTGTTACCTAAATTACCCTTCCTCTTATTTATTAAGCTTGTATTGTTGAGAAAAAAAAAAGTCATTGGAAAACAAAATTTGTATTAAATGAAAGGTATTTTGAGAATAACCTCATTAAATAGGATGGAAGTGATTGAAATTTACTTATATTTTGGACCAAAAAATTGAAATTTTATTTGCTTATATTATCGACGGGAGTAGTATAGTTTTTAAATCTTGAAAAATATGAATACTCTACTTCCCAATATATATATATATATATATATATATATATATAGTTTCTATCTTTGTTTTTCTCTTTTGTCGGTGTTTGAACACTAGACATCATATTTCTTAACACCTTATACTCTTAACTTAAACCAATTGAGCTACGCTATCCCTAGTCGATGCTCTTCTTAATTTGAGTGTATTTTCTCATAATTATTCCGAATGATAAAAAAAAAACCTTAATATAATCACAATTGCAACCATGGCTGTTATTTAAAACCTAGCTTAACCGCAATAAATAGCTTTGTTTTTCAGAATTAGATACATTTATAACATCTTCAACGTAACCTTTCACATGTCAACTATGGATTGGATTATTATAGTTTATCATGTCTACCTAAAAAAAAAATTGAAAGCCATAAAGCTCGTGAAACTTAAAGAATTTTTTTTTTTTTTTTTTGAGAATGCTAACTAACACCGGTTAAGGAACCAAAAAAAGAAAACTTTCAATATAAAGTGATATATTTAGGCACTGTTTGGTTTGCCAAATCCGCTAGCGTTTAGCGGATAGCGTATAGCGGATGGAAAAGTAGCCCCGTTTGGTAGTCGTTTTTAAAATTAGCGTATAGCGTTTTTTCATTAGCGTATAGCGTTTTTCCCAGACGCTTCTTGAAGTAGCGTTTGAGCTTATAGCGTATAGCGTTTCATTTTTTTTTCCATTTTTATCCCTACCATCTTAATTAAATTCCTCACTTATCCTTGATTATAAAATAAAATACTAATCATTTAACATAGTATATAAATAAGAATTAATTTTGCTATTTAGATTTATATTTAAGATAAAAAAGTGGAAAATATATTTTTATCTATAAAAAATAAAGTTTATACAAAAATCAAATCAATATATAATTTTATTTTTATTATTACATTTTATTTATTAAAAATAATTAAAACTAGATTAATATTAAAATTTAAAATTAATGATTGAATTTTTTTAAACGATAAATAAATTTTTTTTGACGTGATAAACGATAAATAATTTAGAATAAAATAAATTATTATAAGTGATAATTATAATAAATAATATATATACATATAATTTATATAAAAAAAATTGCAAACATATCCCTTTATGTCATTTTACATTTATCAGCTAGTCCAACCGTTAGTTTTAACAAACACTTCAAATCCAATCCGCTAGCTAATCAGCTATCCGCTATCAGCTAGCTTATCCGCTATTCGCTATCCTCTAGTTTATCCGCTACCGCTATCCGCTAGTTTATCCGCTATCCGCTAGTTTTTACCAAACAGAGCCTAAATATCTTGAGAAGATAAATAGTTAACATTCCAAGAAAAACTTGTTTGTTAGGAAATCCTTAACCAATTAATGTCCTTATGGCACTGGTTAATATGATTTTTTTTTTTAAGGAAACTTAACGGGTTAAAGTCAAACAAAATACAACTCTGTATTCTTTTTGCCAAGAAAAATTAAATTCTATTTGACTTTCTTTAGTTTGGTTTTCCTTGTTTTAAATTTGTGATTTGGTTACCCAGCATGAATCCTGAAAAATCTTTCTTAATCGGTTCGTTATAATGGTTGATCTATTTGCAGCGTTTTTAGTCAAATGAAAATATCCACAACCCCCCCCTTTTTTTTTATTCTCTTGAATTTATTTGTTTTTTATAACTGTTCCGTAGTCAACATTAATAAATGTAATCAGGCATTAGCAAGATCATGAACTACAAGGCTTTATTTTATTGGGTACTCTACTTGGCTGTATATTAATTATAGAAAGTAGTTTTATAGTGAACCTTCCATCCTTTGAGGCTAACTTTTTGTGACACGTGTGCAGAAAAGTTTGCAATCACTGAAGACCATTAGACCAGTATGTTGGTGAACCTCTTATCTACATTTTTGAGTTAATATTTCTTATAAATAACTGATAGCAATATTCAGTATCCTCTTAATAACAATCCCTGAAAAGGTAATTTTATTTACACAAATTTGTGATTATATATATATTTTTTGAAGAGCCCAGTTATATATTCTTAATTGTTCTCTTAAAGTGATTATCAATTTAAAATTTTATTAATATATATGTGTGTGTGCTGCGAATTTGCACCATGCATGTACTTTAATTATTACAAAGCGAAAAAATTTAAATCTCTCACGTTGCTAAGAGAATAACATATATCTCTATCCTCTCTTAACAAGAAGTGAGCTCGATCTGAGCTTTAGATCGAAGTCGTAAAATTTCCCCCTATTAATTAATTCCAGTTGCATTTGCAATTCTATTCAATTATGACTATAGTAACTTTCGGAAGAATTATCCCCAAAAAATTCCGTTTTAATTCTTTTCCAATACATGGCATGTGAATACAAGGAGATGGAGGGATTAAAAAAGGCACTTAAAGCAGAAATGCACTTCAAGCCCTAAAAATAAAAAGAAGATTTTATTTTATTTTATTTTATCGACTGAGAAGAAGAACTTATATGCTCTAATGCTCATCCTTCACTTTGACATAATTTAGAATAATACTTTGTATACAATGGCCTTGTGGTCCAAAATTGATTAGTAGCAACTAAAGGGCAATTAAGTGAATCACATTTTATTCTGTTAAACTGTCCAATAGTGATGTATAACTAACTCTATATTAATTTTGGGATTTAGACAAATATGTGGGCATTTGGCTTTCACACCGGAAAGAAAAATGTATTTTAGGTAATTTGGGATTTGGAGTAGGGTGTAAATGGAGAAGGTCCATAATCCTCCCGGAAAATGTAGGAGGACTGATCTTCAATTAAAAACTAACCCATCGTTGATTTAATATTTTTTTTTTAAAAAAATCACTGCTTGTGATCTATTACCCAAGATCTTTGTTGCCATTTTCCCTTTCCATACTCTCAACTCATCAATCATCACCCCGTTGTCTCCAAATTGGGGGAATGGGATCCATGGCTAAAATTTGTCCTCTAATTGAAGAGAATGAGTCATTTGGTCCCATTAAGAACTGCATAACATACTCCATTTGAGTATAATTAACCCAAGGAGCTATTCCACCACAATGACAAGTGTGTGCAGGTTTGTGCTTTGCCAAAGATTCCCAAAGAGACCTGAATTGAGCATAATAAGAGCTCACTGATAGAGTACCTTGCTGCAAGGACACTAATTCTCGTTTGACCTGAAAGGTTTGTGGCCCATTTGGTTGTTCAAACCTTTCTTTGATGTCATTCCAAAGGGCAAATGCAGTAATGTAGTGAAGAACTGTAGTTTGCATCTCTTTAGAAAGAGAGTTCAAGATCCATGATGCGACTACACTATTAGTGCGACGCCATCTCTGAAACATTGGATCATCATAAGCATGTTCATGTATGAAACCATCTACAAAACCAATTTTGTTCTTGCCAACGAGAGCCATGGTCATGGCTTTGTGCCTAGAAACATAATTGTCACCACTCAACAGATGAGAAATTAACATCACCCCGAGATTACCAGCAAGATGAAGGAAGAAAGGATTGGAGTCATCCATGGCAGCCATGGGAGACAGATAATAAGAGAAGTTTGCGAAAGAAGCTAGAAAAGGGGAGAAGCAATAAATGCTTGCGATCAAGATCAGAGAGTGCAGAGAAAATGTTCAGCCAATACCATATCAAGTCTTGGAATTGAGAGAATGAATTCCTTTGATTGAAAAATTATGTACAAGAGTTATATGTAGGTGTGTTTTACACTAACCAACTAACAAGTAGTTGTAGTTAACTATAAGCGAATTAACATAGAAATAACTAGCTTAACATTCAGTCCTAATATCTCCCTATTACTGAAATCTGATGTGAAAGGGAAGAACAGCAAAGCATACATGTTCGTAACCACACGATTTATGATCAGATCCCTGGGATATTCATGCAACTGGTTTTGGCTTTTAATCGATTCTTGTTCGTGAATAGGAGAGGTGGGACCGAGAAGGAAGAGAGGGGAATTGAAAATGGAGTTGAGACAGATGGTGGAACGGAAATAAAGAGACGGGGAGAGAAAGAAAAAGGTAGGGCGGAGGTGGTGCCGTCTTTTGGACCGTGTCTCCACCATGTTCTTTGGCTCGATCTTCATCTTCTTCCCCCTTTATCTCCAACCTTCTTCTCCGTCGTCCAGTCTTAGATCTGAATGCCACCAAGTCTTCCCCTCGCCAGTCATCCCTGCCCATCACACCTGCATAACTTTGTCGCATGCTTCTCAACCTGAGTTCAATTTCTCTCAGTTGATTTTGTACTAATTTTTATTTGGTTTAAATTTTTGTAAATCCATATCTAGATCTGTAAACCTCCTTCTTGGATGTTCATTAAATTTGTTGAAGGTGTTGGATTTGGTTGTATAACCCATTTTTATTATTGTTTGTTGTAATTCTATGCTTCCCATTTGTTTTATGTTGAGAAAAAAATTTGGTGATAATTTTTTTACAATAAACATCCAGTTCTTCTCAGTTTCGTAGCATCCTGGTAACTATGTTCATAGTTATTTTTAATGTTCTTAAGTTGTTTAATTAAATCTTATTAATCATAACTGATTAATAACTTTACAAATGACTTGTAACCAGTGAAAAAGACAATTAGAGGATTGCTCCTCAACATCAATGTTGGAGGACTGGAGCCTTGCTAGTGTAAATGATGATATAAAAAATGCTATTTACACACTTTTCTTGTCACATATTTCATATTTATTTATTTATGTGATTGAATTATAATGTAAAGTATAAAAAGGTGGAGTAGAATTATAGAAGTATTTAATTATGGGTCATGCTAGCCAGTACCATTAAGGGCATTGATTAAGGATACCAAAAACAGAAAATTTTCATTGAACATACAAGTGTATAACTCTTCAAAGTCTTAAATACAACAACTCTAAATAAATTTTTTCTATTATTGATTTCTTAACCAGTGTCCTTAGGACACTCGTTAGCATTTTTCTTTAATTATTATTAAAAGAAAATGCTAACAATATCCTAAAGACATTGACTAAGAAATTAAAAAGGTAAGTTTATGTAAAGAAATGATGTAGTCAATATATGGAAAAATGAAGTTTTTTATCTACAATATCTATATAAATTTTTTAGGCTGCTGAAATACCATATTTACCCATTCTAGGACATTGCCACGTGTCCCTCTTTGAGTATAATTTTGTCTGATTAAATTTTTTTAACCCTTCTCATCTATCGACATGTGTCACATCCTAAAAAAATTTCCTGCATAAACCACCGCATGACCCTTTCCTCTGTTTAGTTCAATCATTATTAAATTATTATATTATTATATTATTATTATTATATATGAAGCATTGGTCAATCAAGACATAATTGACCAGGTTTTCAAAAATACAAAACTTTACTCACCCAATGAACTTTTCCTTGGGACCGACCCAACATATTTTGAGACCTAAAACAAAATTTGATATAAAACTTTTTTTAAAACTAATAATAATTTAATTAAAAAATTATACTTTATTTAAATTTTACCTTTATTAAAAATTATTATGATTGTTGCAGATTTTTGTTGTGTGTACTTGTAATAACATGTAAGATTTCCTATAAATTGTTATTTTTGCTAAGCTTAATAATAATAAAAAAATTGGAGGCCTAAAGTCCCAATTTTACTAGCTTTATGCTAGGGCCGACCATGATTTTTCTCATAAAAAATTTTCCCCAACAAATGGAAGAAGGTCTTGGAGAGTGGGCACTATAAATAAACACTTTATTTTTCCTTTCTCCTCTCTAAGCTAATCGGCTCTCCTCTCTATATTTTGCAGATCGTTGCCTTCTCACTTGCTCTCCTCTTTTTTTCAAATAATTATTATTTCATTTTGTCCATATTATACTTATACGATCTCCTGCTTTTCTTATGCCCATCTTTTTTTATTGTAATAATAAATCCTTGCAGAAATTCAACATGGAGTGCTCAGTTTATTTATTTATTTATTTGGTAATAATAACCCCTAAACTAATAATAAATGTAATTAAAATTTTATCTTTATTACAAATTACTATGATTGTTGTAAATTTTTGTTATGTGTACTTGCAACAACAGGTAAGATTTCCTATAATTTATTGTTTATAGTTTTAAATTATTATTTTTGTTAAGCTTAAATAATAATAAAAAAAAATTGGAGGCTAAATTTGGACATAAATAACTTAAAAATATTTGGAGGCCTAAAGCCCTAGCTTTACTAGCTTTATGCTAGGGCCGGACATGCTTTTCCTCATAAAAAAATTTACCCATCAAATGGAAGAAGGTCATGGACAATGAGCACTCTAAATAAACACTTTACTTTTCCTTTCTTCTCTCTAAGCTAATCAACTCTCCTCTCTATATTTTACAGATCGTTGCTTTCTCATTTGCTCTCCTCTTTTTTTAAGAAAATTATTTCAATTTGTCCATATTATACTTATACGTTCTCCTGCTTTTCTAATGCGCATCTTTTGTTTCTGTTCAGCATTTTTGTAATAAGGATGATTGCTCTACAGTTCCGGTTTAATAGGCTTTAAAACCATATTTCATTGAAACAAAGGTAGTACCAATTTTAATGATCATTCATATTATTGAACATCTGTCATTTGTATATTCAAATAGAGTGATTTTCCGGTAATTAGTTATACTTTATGATTACTATCGTTTTTGTACATAAAAGAATAACTTAAGGTTACCTTTATTTTAACAAGAACTCAAGGTTACTTTTGATGTATAATGAATTAAATCATTGTTTGCTTTTGGAAACTTATATTTGTTTCCAAAATATAGGATGAGTTTCAGTTTCATTGATACTACTTTTGTGATCTCATAGCATTGATAAATTATTAGGCATGCTCCAGTAAGATCAGTTAGCATTCTTAAGATTTTGGAGAGATAGCTAGGAGACCCTGATCCTTAAGGTTAAGATTTCAGTTAGCATTCTCAGTCCATATATTATAGGTGACCAAGTCCAAAGCTTAAATTTCATCTTCTACAATAAAAAATTGTTGTTATAAGAATTATAATTATTAGTTTGGTATGTTTATTCATGCTACTTTTGATTAATGGGATTTTGAAGAAAAAAATGATTCTACTAAGTATTAATTTTCGTATGTCTAAATCATTTTCGTGGGGGCAACGTGTTGTACTATAAAGAAATACATTTTTTTTATAGCAAGAAATACAAATTTTTGTGAGTGGACCTAGCATTTAGAGTGATACTGACCAATATGACTTTTCTATTGGTCAATCCTTGATACTTTTGAATATGACAGATTGTCTGTTATCTACTCATATTTACTCGTGATTCAGTTTTAAGGAACACTATCATGATTCAATTTTGGAGGTTAAGAGAGGTTAAATAATTTTAAGAAGAAACTTCTGGATATTTTATTTATCAATTTTTAAAATTAAACACAAAATATTTGGGTCATTCCACTATAAAATGTATACAAGTCACTATGTCTCAACTGCATGTATCTATTTTTTTTTCCTTCCAAAAATTGAACTTTATTATATTATTAAATCATAGTTCCACTAGAATTTATGTGCCTTAGTCTGAGAATTGAAAATAAATCATCACTCATTCTTGCAATTCTGTGGTTAAGTGTGTAGATGGAATGTATCAGCAAGTGGTGCTCATCCTAACTCATAAGGAAGTTGACATTTTGTGAGGGAAAAAGCTGTTCCATTGCTGCAGAGAAAAAAGCTTAAAGGGAATCAATAGAAACAAGGCAGGATGGGCTCTTAATAGAGAAACTTGTACTCAACCGCTTTGCTTCTTTTCTTATTAAATTTTGATTTATTTGTTTTTTAATTGAATTACATAGATAAGAGCATCTGTGCTTCTGCGAAGGAAGGCTAATCTCTTACATCATTTTTCAATTGTCATTTATCAATATTTTTGTCATTTTTATACTACATTGTTTGTGTGTATAAATATTAAAATCACAGTATTTTGATTTGAGCTCTATCAGTAAATGGACTATGTGTAGGTGTGCTTCTCCATAATGTGTACACTTGAATATAGGAGGGCTTAAAATTTCAGTAGTTTGATTTCATTTGTTTATCATTGTTTTTATTTATATTATGAATGAATGAGTTTATGAATATTTCATGTGTTTTTCAACCACTATAATATTTTAAGAGTGGCTTGATTTTGAAGGGTGAGAATATACTGCAATTAGTGTGTGGAAATTATGAAGAAAGAAGAACGAAATCAGACTAATATTAATTCATTAGAACTTTGAATGCTACATACTTGAATGCCCCATATATTTTGTCAATTTTACTTTATATTGGGTTTCCTCATTTGCTATTTCCATGGTAATCATGTCGCTTAACAATAAAATTGAAGAATAATAATAAAATTGTGTTGTGTGGTTTTATTAAAATTTTGACTGTCATTGTTATTCATTTTCTTATACTTTCTGGATTAAACATTTTTTTCTTTTCCTACTGGTCTGTAACCATTGAAGAACTGTCTATGATGGTTATAGTTAAACCTGTAGGAAATTAGGAGGCTGCACACATCCCCATCATGCCTTTCCTATCTCTGTTACTTGGTTCTACAAGTTCTTGATGGGTTTAACGACTTATTGTCTTTATTTTCACACATGAATGTGATGTAACACCTAACATTGTCATTATGCTTGATTGATGCTCTTGCAGATAAGATAGAGCCAACATGGACTGTTTTGAGACAAGATGTTTACCGAGATATATTAAGGTAAAATGAAACATGAAGTTAGATTGATGCCTTTTTTTTTTTGCCAGTTTTCTGATTACAACCATATCTTTCATTGCTAAATATTTTTGCTATGTTGATTGTTGCATTCTTCATCCCCCCTCAATCTGCAAGAAAATTACAATGATATGTTTTTAAGCACCACACAGATGTCATGCTCAAATATTAAGGATTTTCTTCTTTGTAAGTTTCATGTAAACTCTACAGTAAAATGACAGCTAAAATAATGTATCTTAATGTTTACCTTGATGCCTCGGCCCTTTAAACTGAAATGGTGGGCTTTTGATGTTCATTTAAACTTGAGAAAAGGATGTGCTATTGGTTCTATAGTTGTCACATAAATTGAAGCATTTTGTTTTAGTTTAGTTCAGAGGCTTATGAGTAAGAAAGGTTGCCACATAAAATTAGAGGATTTTGTTTTTTGTTTTGTTTTAATTTGAAGATTGCATATTGATTCGAAAGCATACTCTATTAGTTTAATGTTTTTTTTTTTTTTCTGAGGGTAGATACACTATATTTGTACTAAGAGACAATGTCGATATTAACATTTGTTTATGCTGTTTGTCTTTAAGTCATTGTGAATCAGGATGTTAGTAGAAAATTCAAATATTCAAATTCTTTTAAGTCATTGTTGATTTGTCTGTTGTATCCTTGAGTTTGGTTAGGTTGAGGAGAATGTGATAAATCTGTTTAGCTATGAAAATCTTTATCTGGAATAACATTTAACCCATGAATGGAAGATTCAAGTATATAATTTTATTGTGTAGTTAATCTTTATGTTTATTAACTTATTATTGATTTGTAGCTAAATAATTGAATGTTGTGATTTTTATATTGCTTGTCCGGGGTTAATTTATGGAACTTGATGCATTATTCTATAAGTATTCTGTTATATACAGGCTATTTACGAACATGCGTAAAAACAAACGTGATCCGTGCGAATGCACGGGTACCGTACTAGTTTTTTAATAAAATTTTACCATTTCTTGATAATTCCTTGACATGTGTCCTAAATTAGTAAGACGAGAATTATAAAGACATGCAATAATGTATGTCCAGATGCGTCTAGCTAACATTGTTCACCATGATTCTCTAAAAAAAAATTGTTCACCATGATATGCCCATGGCACTTTTAGACCTAATTTTATGTGCCATAATAATGAAATATAATGAATTGATCTGCTCTAATCTTTGGGATGATGATTATTATTGTTTCTGCAAAAGAGATCTCAAAGTACGACCGTATCTCTTAAACTAATTAATTGCCGGGCTGTACCATTCAATGTATCCGACTATAACCAAATTTAATTATTCCATTAAAATCAATAACTTAATGATAGTACGATCAATCGGTTACACCTGCTAATATATATAATTATTATTGGGTTTAATTCTTTAATTTATTTTTTAAGCTCTTCATGATATCGTTAATATTGTAATTTTTTTTTCTTATCAAAAAAAATATTGCAATTTTTTTTGTCCTTATAAAATTACTCCTCCCCCCCCCCACATGTTCCCACATGAAAACAAACATAACTTTAAGCCTAAAATTATGTGAATCTTATATATAATTTTATTTCTGAACTAAAGTTTTTAATTATGTGTTGTTTATGATTGGTCCAGCTACATTTGTTTTCATAAATAACATCGTGACAGCGATATCAGAAACACGAGTTAGGTTATTATTAATTAGATTTATATATGTACATGCGTGTATTTGTTTTGATAAGTTAGCTTACATAGCTAATTGAGACGCCACATTTTTTTTTTGTTATGAATTAGTTGTTTTATTTTTCATTTCATGGATGTATTATGTCCGCATAAATATGTGATAGGTCCACCAAATCTAGTAACGTCAATGAAAGTTCTCTTGCACGTCGCAGAAATTAATTTTCAGTATTTCGTGATACTGACCTAAACGTTGATATTTCGCATTACAAGTCAATTAATATATAATATCCTACACCTAGGGTCCTTTCGATAAAATAGTCTATAGTTGAATTTTTTAAAATATTTTTTGGTGTTTTACATATAAGTGTAGTGTGGGTATAGATTCAAATAATGCATATAAGTCTAATTCTTGTTCTTTAAATTCCTCTTATAATCTTAACGAAAATGAATCTCGATATTAAAAACAGTAATACTATTTAACTGTGAAAATTTTACCGATAATAATCATATCACTTCCCAAAAGATAGTTGGCATCTTTTATTATTATTATTATTTTTTGGCATCTTTTATTGTTTATTTTTAACTTTTACGTTATAATTTTCATGTCAAATTATAGGCCTAAGGGCTTATATATTGTCCATTTGTCCTTTCAATTTACACGCGGCAACGTTACAATCAAAGAGAGCAAGATGAAAATTATAACAATTGATCATAATGAATGGCCACTCTTGAGGGAAAAGTAATATTTAGTGTCGAGGGATCGGAAGATAGATTTGAATGAATTAATTAATGGAGGGGCCCATGAAACAATAAAAAGCCCTAAGATAGGGAGGAAAGTGGGGGAGGGGACCATGTATGCAATATATGTTGTTAATTTTCGCAACCTTTTATCCACGACCACGAGAAGCTGACGAAGGGATGTCGAAAACCAACATTTTTTTTTTACCATGACATAAGTACGAAGTATCACCTGGCTTCGTTGATTCGTCAAGGAACCTAATTGGACACCTTTAACGGGGTCTTCTCTCTCAACTACATTTTTTTCATCCACAAAACTCGAACTTGAGACATTACTTAAGGGATCTGAGTCCAATTCCACTCGAACCAACATAATGTTGGTAGAAAATCACCCTTTTATCCCGTATAAGCCCATACATATTCTAATTTTAATATTGAATGTAATGTACGGTACAGTGGTAATCCATTTTTTATTTTTATTTTTAAAACAAAAATATATCCCAAAGTTTGATTTAAATTAGAAATCGCACATATGTTTTTATATTTGCTAATGTAATGTTGATCGTTTTTATGTACAATGTTGATCCCTTGCTAAGATTAGGGGTATTTCGTGGTGGAAAATATGGCAGAGCCCAACAAAAAAAAATTGAGAAAATATAAAATGTGCAATTGATTGAATGAAATATATTAGTGATTACATCAAGTCTTTATATAGGCTAACAAACTGTCAAACTAGTAACTAAATCATCCAACTAACAATTTATCTCTAACTAACTATCGAATTATATCTCTAATATATCATTTAATTTATTTCAATTTTCGTTAATTCAAAATTGCTTTTAGATCAAAGTGGTAGCTAATTTAGTTGATGAATAGTTCTAAGTTTGTAAGTTCTTTGAGATTAAATTTTGCCTAAATTTGCTTATTTGCATCACATGACCAAAGCACAAAATGATCTTCTCCCCTTGTATAGCGTGTGTATGCCTTGAATGGTGTATACATTTATGAGTGAATATAAGTGTGTAAATTAATCACCTATTAAAATCTATAAAAATTTTAGGATCCACTATCTATGAAATGGATAATGTTTTTAGACAAACGAGTTATATAGGAATGCGAGTGTCCCTGATTTGACTTTCTGGGACTGGGAAGACATGTTAAAAAATTATAGCAATTACTATAATAATTACATAAAAAGTATTATAATTTCAAAAGTCTAATCACATACTTATATGAAAATGAGTTAAAAAAAAAAATTCAAAAAAAAAGTTTAGGGAAGATAAAGGTGATGTCATTTTAAGCATGGCGCGTACAAGTCTCACGAATGCTTACTATACTGACCTTCGTAGCTCGTTGACATATAAAAATGAGTTAGTTCGGGTCCGTTGTAAACATTTTTAGTTTGGTACTCATCTTAATTAGTCTTTGGGATTGAGTGAGCTCTCGAAGTATTCTCATGGCTTAAACCCTTTGGACCCGCTATGGGACTAATCTCAGAATTGGCCGTGCGGTTAGTAAAGCCTGACCAAGGGTTGTTGCATACCTAAGGATCGAATTCGGACAGTACCCGAATGATTCGTCCTTAAGTATCAGTATGTTAACCACTTGCGCTCAACCACTTGGTTGGTACGTTGTAAACATTGAAAAAATTGATCAATTAACAACCGCCAAATGTAAAAATGTCCTCCCTTTTAAATTATTATTATAATTGACTTTTTTAATAATGGATGTGATAAAACATAATCTAACTAATTAATGTAAAAGCTAACAAAAAAAACTAATTAATTAAAAAAAATTAAATTAAATATTATAAAATTCACATGAGAAGTGTTAACAAGATTAAAAATCTATATATATATATATATAGAAATATTGTATTAAAAGTTGTGTAATCAATTTTTGGAAAGTCTAAATACTACTCTTTCCAATAAAACATTTCTATGTCTTGATTCCTTGATATATACAATATTATACAGGTTAGAAAAATCATTACTTTAATTTGGTCTAAATGGCAAAAGCTTGATGATTATTCAGATTTTACATACGGTGGTATATCTCAGAGCCAACAGTAAATACCATGTATTGTGCCTGTCAGGAGCCAAGGAATCCCATAAATAATAATGGAACGTATCAGTGGACAGGATCCCGATAATGATATATTGGTCTGGGACTCTTCGAGCATGTAAAAATGACACAGAACATTCATTAGAAACAGTAGTGGTAGGGTCCAAACGAAAGAGTTGTTTTATTCATTTAAACGAATCAAGATCCTAGACAAATCTTGTTCCTACCTCTCACATTCTGGACTCTCCGGAGGATCGAGACTCTATTTAAACATCAAAAATATAGATATCATATATGAGATTATATATATTTATTTATATTTTTTGCTTATTTTTTATCATCTTTATATACACATGACCATGTGATTCTATATGTATGAGCATTCTCTTTTTCTTTTTTTTTTGGTACTCACCCTACTTAGTCCTTGGGACGGAGTGAGCCTTCGAAGTATCCTCACTGTTTAGATCTTTTGGACCTGCTATGGGACCAATCTCCGAATCGATCGCACGGCTAGTAAAGTCTGGCCAAGGGTTGTTGCATACCCAACGATCGAACTCGGGCAGAGCCCGAACAATCCGTCCTTAAATAACAGTGAGTTAATCACTTGCACTCAACCTCTTTATATATGCCTGAAAATAAATTTGAATTCTCTTAAACAATCCTTCTATCAATTTTTTATTATTAAATAAAGAAAATACTTAGTATCTTTTTTATGTTATGAAGAAATTAAATGCATCTATTTTTTAATTTTACTTTTTTTATATAAGATTTGATTTACATGCAAGTTTGGTGTAAAAGATTTTTACGTCAATCAATTATAAACTGTTATATTATTAAAATATTTGTTTCTTGTTAGAATTACCTTAAAAATCACACACAGAGTGATTTGTAATTGGTTGTCCACAATAAAACATATCAAAATCAAACTTTTTGTAATTAATTGCTTATAGATATTATTAAGAAGATATAATATCGTGTAATTAATTATTTGCATGTGATATACAACTAACATATTTCACATAATTAAGAAATTGTGCTCCACTGACATGGACAAATAAAAAGTAAAGTAGAAAAAGGAGAAATGAATAATAGTGATGAGAATACTGGGAGATTTTTTTTTATTTTATTTTTATTTTTTTATGTATAAGCAATTTGCCCTTGCCATTCTTACCGTCACATTCAAAAATCCGAGTCTCAACTATGAACCTCGTGTGGTTTATACCATTGCTTATTAGTTATGTCTGAGATGGTGTTGATCAACAGGTTAGGAGAGGAGCACCATTGTTGATTTGTTGTGATTTGAGGGAACTTAAACCATGATATCAACTTCATTTGTTTCCAAGAGTATCCTCGATCTCACCCATTATATAAGAGACTAATCTTCTAAAATACGATTAGACATTTGTTCTGACGTCAAAAGTAGGGTTGCCAAGGTGTCGGTTGATTCTATATGATTAGATAAAGAGTTGTGTTATTTGAACACAAATTTTGAACATCGTATGTGACACAATATATGTTTATCTCTATCTCTCACCTACTTTTTATCTTTTTTGTATAAACACTTATCGAAAATACACTAAAAAAACAAAGGGACACCATAAAGTGTCCCCATTTTGTGTACAAAGATCAATCCTCCAAAAATGAGCCGAGTTCACACTGGGTTAAAGTGAGTCGAGTTCAAGGTGAGTCGAGATCGAAGTGGACCGAGCTTGGGGCCTAACTCAGCCATGTCATAACAAAGTCCCCCAAGCATCAAGTTGTGTGCAACGAATAGGCTTAATTAAATGGGTTTACCCGAAATAAACTAACTTCAAAGTGGGTCGAGTTTAAAGTTTAACTCAACCATGTCGTAATAACATCAAAGCGAGAATTCCTTCTAACAATATTTTTTTCAGGCACATCGATTCAGGAAGCAAATGGATTCTATGCTTAACGGGTCAAAGAGGATCAACACACATTCGATATGTATTTTATTTAAAAAAAAAATAAATAAAATAACATTGTTGAATAACATAGAGAAAAAATACACCATTTTTTTATGTAATTTTTTGGTAATATTCTTTTTTATGTAACTAATAAAACATGTAGCATTAATTGTGCATTATTTAAAGAATTCAAATAAGATAATTATTCAATAAAAAATTAATATATTTATTTCTAATATATTGATTATAACTTTGTATAAAAACTTATTATTTTAGATTTCGTAAACGTAGAACGTTAGCATTTGCCTAAATAAAAAAAGTAGTTAGTATCATTTTTACCCCCAAAAACATTAGATTATCATATTTTGAAGTAAAATGAGAATATGGCAATTGAATGTGCTTAATTTGCTGGACTCTGTATGGGGTCTGAACAATAACGATGTAGTTTGCAATGTGAGGATTGCGTGTGACAGATTGTACAGTACCAGTATGGATCAAACACCAAAGCTTGTCGGGGAATCAAAACCTACGAAAGCGACCAAATTCAGTCAAAGGAGGGGTAATGGTTTATAACTAGTTTTTAACAACCGTGCAAATATATGGGCAAAATTTTTGTTAAATAAATTTCTTTTAAATTTTATAATATTAGTAATATAGGTAATTAAAAAATTTATATTATTATAAAAAATATATAAATCAATATTATGTGTACATTAATTTTTTTTTCTGATAGTGTAGAAAAACTTATGGAATGAATATTTTTTAAAGTTTAATTGATATATATTGTCAGTGTAAAGGTTTTTTACACTGTCAATTAATAATGAATCAGCACATCATTAAAAAAAATTGATTCTTATCCAAATCATCTTACAAGTCATTCATTCCATGATTTGTAATTGGTTAACAGTGTAAAACATTTTACACTAACAGTAGATACCAATTAAACTCTATTTTTTAACAAGCCATCACTATATAATTATCAAGCAATATAAAAATCGTTAATCTAATAGCATGTACAATTTAATTTTTTCTTAATACATAAAAACTTAAAACTTTATTAGAACAATATCGACATTATACTTATTACTTTAATTTATTGTACGTTATTTTCATTATCATAATAATTATTATTACTATCACAAATAAAATTATTTTCATTATCACTCCATGTATTAAACTCTAAAGCAAAGTAGATGGCTGGCCAAATATGGTAATGTCACATTTTCATTCATACAACATATTCAAAATTTTACTCTGGAACAATTTTTATGTTTTCCTGACCGCTTCTCAAACTAAACCATTACGTCACAATGTTCGCAACACCGGTTCATTCCTCCAAAGTTCAGACAATCTAGCAAAAAGTTTAACAAATCAATCAACATGTAAAAAATAAAAAAGTGGCAAAATAAATTAAATTAATATATGCAAATAGACAATAATTACTAAATAAATATCTCCAGATTCTTCTTCAACAAATAAAGGATTCTATCGATCATGAACTCTAAAATCCATTTTTATTATATCAATAACAATGAACCAATTAAATAAAAAACTGAAATATAAGTGGGAAAAGTTATACAATAATACAAATAAAACAATAATTTCTATTACCTGGACGGAATGTAAAATTAACATTCTTTCTTCTACATAGTATATCCCCATAACTCACTTGGGTTGGTAGACTATGTTGCTAACATTCCATCGACTTAAAAAATCTAAATCTATTTGTTTTTTTAAAAAAAATGCAAAAAAAAATATAAACAAAGTATTTGGAGACAAAGTTAGTACATTCACATTATCCTTTGAAAAACATAATTAAATATTAAATTAGAAAATAAATAATAAAAATTAAATATAAGATCCCTTAAAAACCAAGGCCAATAATTTTTAGAACTACACAATTAATAAAGGTTGTAAAAAATACTTAATAAATATTTTACATATTAAAAATTAAACATTGTATACAAATAAAGTCCAGACAAAATATATTAAATAATTATATTCATATCTATTTATTGAGACAAAAAAAAATCTATTATGGAACTATTTTTATGTTTTCATGACCGCTCGTCAAACCAAACCATTGCACCACAATGTTCACAACACCGGTTCATTCGTCCAAAGTCTAGACAGTCTAGAAAAAGTTTAACAAATCAGTCGACATGTAAAAAAAAAAAGCAGCAAGAATAAATTAAATTAATATATGCAAATAAACATTGATTACTAAATAAATACTTTCACGTACATCTTCAACAAATAAAGGATTATCTTCATCATGAACTTGAAAATTCATTTCTATAATACCAATAACAATGAACCAATTGCATAAAAAACTGAAATGCAAGTGGGAAAAAGTAATACAATAATCCAAAAAAAAAAATTACAATTTCTATTACCATGACGTATTGTGAGATTGACATTCTTTTTTCTACGTAATATATTCCCATAACTCACTTGGGTTTATAGACTATGTTGCTGGCATTCCACTCGACTTAAAAAAATAAAATAAAATATATATATATATATATATATATATATATATATATATATATATATATATATATATATATATATATATATATATATATATATGGGTTTTTCTATCATGTGCAATTTTGCACAGGTTAAGAAACCCAAAAGTAGCAATTATTTATTGGAAAACTAAGTATTTCAGTTTTGAAAGTATAAAATACACAAGTTCCAATGCAAATTTACTTTTTTAAGATCCTTAACATATGCAAAATTGTACAGGTTAGAAAAACCCTATATATATATATAATAAAACAAAAAAATTAAATATAAACAAAGTATTCAAAGACAAAGTTAGTACATTCACATTACCCTTTCAAAAATATAATTAAATATTGAATTAAAAAATAAATACTAAAACTTAAATAAATGATCCCCTAAAAACCAAGACCAATAATTTTTAGAACTACACAATTAATAAATGTTGTAAAAGATACTTAATAAATATTTTACATATTAAATTTAAAATTAAACATTGTATACAAATAAAGTTCAAACAAAATATTTGAAATAATTATATTCATATCTATTTATTAAAACAAAATAATTCTACTTTGGAACCATTTTTATTTTTTCCTGGCCGCTTATCAAATCAACCATTGCGCCACAATGTTCACCACATCGGTTCAGTCGTCCAAAGTCCATGTAGTCTAGAAAAAGTTTAACAAATTAGTCGACATGTAAAAAATAAAAAAGTGGCAAAAATAAATTAAATTAATATATGCAAATAAACATTGATTTTTAATAAATACCTTCACGTTCATATTAACAAATAAAGGGTTCTCTCCATCATGAACTTAAAAACTCATTTCTATAATATCAATAACAATCAACCAAATAAATAAAAATATGAAATGCAAGTGAGAAAAAATTATATAATAATACAAACAAAATAACAATTTTTATTATCTTGACGGATTGTGAAATTAACATTTTTTCTTCTACGTAGTATATCCCCATAACTCACTTGGGTTGGTAGACTATGTTGCTGACATTACACTCAACTTAAAAATCTAAGTCTATTTGTTTTTTAAAAATATAAAGCAAAACAAATTAAATATAAACAAAGTTAGTACATTCACATTACCCTTTCAAAGACATAATTAAATATTGAAGTAGCAAATAAATAATAAAACTTAAATAAATGATCCCTAAAAACCAAGACCAATAATTTTTAGAATTACATAATTAATAAAGGTTGTAAAAAATATTTAATAAATATTTTTACATATTAAAAGTTAAACATTGTACACAAATAAAATGCAAACAAAATATATCAAATAATTGTATTCATATCTATCTATTAATATAATAAAAAAAAGCCCATAGAATTAGGTTCAACATCTATTTTACTGTTCATCTACCGTAAAAATGGGGATGAGCCTTAGTAAAGTATACCGACTTTACATATAGGGGATGTATCTTGTGAAAGTACATTTTTTATATGAGAGTTAGAGGGGTAAATCTGGGCCATACAATCATATATGGATGATTGAGATTAAAAATTATTTCATGATTTTAAAATGTCACATGACCACTTAAAAAAGTCACATGATTTTATGGTTTAATATTGACCGTTTAAAGTTTGATCCAATAGCTATGATATAACCCTCTCATTCTCACGTAAAAAAGTCTCTCTCACTTGATATGTTCCCTTGTGTGTGTTATTGTGAGAGATGAGAGCATTAGATATTTATCGTTGGATTAAAATTAGCCATCGAGATTAAAACCCCAATTAAAAAAATCACGTGCTCTCTTCTCCCTCTCGCGTGATCTCTGTTTTCTCAGTTTCCCTTCCTGCCGCTTGTGTCTCTAGCTTGTTTCTGTTTCTCTCACAAATTCTTCCTCCTTCCTCGTTTCTTTTTCCTAACTGAGAATGTGCTAAATTTTTTTTTTTCTTCATATCGAGAAATCTTCATCACAATTTCTTCACATTAACAAATATTTTCCTCTTTAATAGTTCAACCACCGCCAAAGCAAGAACCATAGATATTTATAACAGTGATTGCTATGTATTTTCCCTTTAAATTGACCACGAAAAACTCCAAAAAAAATTCTTCAAACCATCAAACTGTTACCATTGTTTGATTCCATATGGTGGCGTTTACTAGGTGATTGGTGGTGGCTGTTCCATGAGGAGATAAAGATTCTGATTCCTTTCTCTCCTTTAAATGGAAGGCATTTGCAAGGAGTGAAGATTTATGTGGATGGGTATCTGTTCCACTTCCTCCTCGCTCATCCATCAGCCCAGGGCCTCCGGCCGAAGGTTGTTGGGTAAATAAGTGGCAGCAGAAACAAGGTCTTCGTCCATGGCAGGGCGTGAAGATAGTGGATGTTTTTTTCAGAGTAACCATTTTTGGAAACTATTTATCAAAATAACCTATTTTTAAAATAATTTACTAAACTAATCTACTTTAAAAAAAAAAAAAAAAAACTTACAGCTATTAGATATGATAACACTAAACTCCGAAATGTTTTTTTTTTTCCTAGCTAAAAGACTATCAACCACTATCTTACAACCCATCTCAATGTGAACTTTTTCTAGACCAAGAACAACCCAATTAGGTTTCTCAATAAAAGCAATCCAGTCAGACAATGGAAAGGAGTATGTGGCCTTCTCTAAATTTCTTAATGCCAATGGTATCCAACAAAGGTTTAGTTGTCCCTATACTCATGAGCAAAATGGCTCAGCTGAGAGAAAGCACAAACACATCACTGAAATGGGTCTCTCCTTGTTAGCTCATGCTTCCTTACCTCTTCACTTTTGGGGAGAAGCATTCAACACTGCTGTCCACTTAATTAACTATCTGCCCACACCTAATCTAGCCAACAAAAGTCCATTAGAACTTCTGTTTAATCAAAAGCCAGATTACAAGTTCTTAAAGGTGTTTGGCTGCCTATGTTTCCCTTATACCAGACCTTACAACAAACATAAAATACAATTCAGGTCTGAGGAATGCACTTTTCTAGGATACAGTCATAAGCATAAAGGATATCTATGTTTACCTTCAACTAGAAAAACATATGTTGCAAGACATGTTGTGTTTGATGAAAACCAGTTTCCTTTCAAAATGAATCCAAACTTCTTGAACCAAAATCATGCATCTCAGTATACTAGTTCTGTATCTCATACACCATCCATTCCTGTCTTAGTTTCACTACCTGCTATTCCTTGCAATAACAGATTTTCTCCTCTACAATGTGTTTTTGACCACCAAAATGAGTCACAATCACCTGCAGGTCCTTCACTCACCATTTCAGAACCACCACCTGCTACTGATTCAACTATCACCACCACAGTACCAGAATTTACTGCATCAGAAACTGCAATCAACTCACATCCAATGATCACCAGAAAAAAAGCTGGAATCACTAAACCAAAAGTGTATTTGGCCAGCTCAACAAAATCAGGAACAGACCTGACTGTGACTGAACCAAAATCAGTTAAAACAGCACTGTCAAGCCCCCATTGGAAGCAGGCTATGCAACAGGAATTTGATGCACTCATCAAGACTAACACTTGGACTCTCACATCCTTGCCTCCCAACAGAAATCCCATAGGCTGTAAATGGGTGTTCAGAATAAAAAGGAAGGCTGATGGCTCTATAGAAAAGTACAAGGCAAGGTTAGTTGCCAAGGGATTCCACCAGCAGCATGGATTTGACTTCTTTGAAACCTTTAGTCCAGTGGTGAAACCAACTACAGTGAGAGTGATACTTACTTTGGCACTGACAAACAATTGGCCAATTCGCCAAATTGATATAAATAATGCCTTTTTGAATGGTGATCTAGATGAAGAGGTGTTCATGGTACAACCTCAAGGATTTGTCCAAGGTGATGGAAGCTTGGTATGCAAGCTCAACAAGGCTCTCTATGGCCTAAAACAGGCACCCCGAGCCTGGTTTCACAAACTTCACAGTTTCCTACTTGAACTTGGTTTCACCTCATCAAAGTGTGACAATTCCCTATTTGTCAAAGTCTCAGGGGCTATCACTGTCCTAATATTGGTCTATGTAGATGACATATTGATTACAAGCAATACAGCTGCCACTGTTGCTGACTTAGTTGCCACACTAAACTACAAATTCCCTCTTAAGGATTTAGGTGGTCTCAATTACTTCCTTGGAATCCAAGCACACAGGTCTGCTAACTCAGTTTGTCTAACACAAACTAAATATATTACTGATCTACTACACAAGGCTAACATGCATGATGCCAAAGCCATGAAGACCCCTATGGTGACTGGACTCAAACTCTCTGCCCTTGACAGCCCTGCAGCTGAAGATGCCAGCTTGTATAGATCAATAGTAGGTGCACTTCAATACATTACAGTCACAAGACCAGATATTTCTTTTGCTGTAAACAAAGTCTGTCAATTCATGCATGATCCAAAAGACTCTCACTGGCAAGCTGTGAAAAGAATCCTAAGATATCTAAGTGGCACTTCCACATATGGCATCACTCTCACTAGGTCATCAAACCTCAATCTAACAGCCTTTTGTGATGCTGATTGGGGTTCTGATCCGGATGACAGGAAATCAACAACTGGCTACTGTGTTTTCCTAGGATCTAATCCAGTGTCTTGGTCCTCTAAGAAGCAACATGTAGTATCAAGATCGAGTACTGAGGCTGAATACAGTAGCTTAGCTGCTGTCGTTGCAGAATTAATTTGGCTGAAGTCCCTGCTATCTGAGCTCCATTACTCACCAACTCAGCCTCCTCAAGTATACTGTGATAACCTGAGTGCAGTGCTGCTAGCTGCAAATCCCATATTACACTCGAGGACAAAACACTTTGAACTAGACCTATATTTTGTAAGAGAAAAGATTCAGAACAAGGAACTGCTGGTTTCACATATTCCCTCCTTGGAACAAACTGCTGATGTCCTCACAAAGCCTGTGACACACAGCATATTTGAAAACTGTCGAGCCAAACTCAGAGTGTTTGATTCCACACCCATGAGTTTGCAGGGGGGTGTAAAGGGAATAGAAGCTAACTGACAGTTATGTCAGTTAGCCCAATGCACAGTTATGACAGTTAGTAGTTACATTCTGTTGTGGATTGTTAGCTAAGGCTCATCCTATATATTGAGCTTACTGTATCAGTTCTATACACGATTGAATACACATTACTTGATACTCTTCCATATTACTCTTTCTTCTTTGTGCCTTTCCATCTCTTGCTGCTTCCGATACCTTTAGAGCCTGCAGCAAACCCAGAGCCTCACCAACAGGGATTGGAAGCATAAGGATATGCGAACCACAGACTTTGAATGATCAAAATTGGAAGTATTTAATGGTCACATAATAACTTAAAAATTCACATATATTTATCTTCGATTATGATCCAATACACAAATTTTATTATTCCCATTTTCCATAATAACAAAATTGTTCTTATGTGATATATGATCCTATGTGCCTCATGAATTTGAGTTGGCTTTTCAATCTCAAAGCTGCATTTTGACAATCCTGCCTCCAGGAATAGAACCTGGAGGTTTGGGTTGGCGTGGTGGATGAAGAGAATCAAATTAGGATTAGACAGTTGGTTTGTTTGTTTGATATGCCTCACATTATATTACATTACATGTGATTCCAAGATTTTTGTCTTGTAAGTTTTCATACCTATGTCCCACCATGCATTCCATATGTATTCCCACCACTCTCATATATATATATATATATATATGTGTGTGTGTGTGTGTGTGTGTGTGTATGGGAACGACTCAAGTGAGGGGAATGTCTTATTGTGAGAGATGAGAAGAGTAAATCTGGGCCTTTGAATCACACATGAATGGTCAAGATTAGAACACAGAGTCATGTGACTTTTTTAAGTGATCACATGATCACCAACTAACTTCTAATCCTGACCATCCATGTATGGTTCAAAGGTCCAGATTTGTTCCTCTCACTCTCACAATAAGACACTTCTCTCACTTGAGTTGCCCCCATATATATATATATATATATATATATATATATATATATATATATATATATTGTCTCTCTCTCTTTTTTTTTTTTTTTATCATTTTAGAAAAATTATATAAGTAAAAAATGCATGATATTTCTTATTGTATTGTCGAATTTGTTTACTTTGTACACAATTTCATGTTTAATATAATGTCTGTGTTTATTGGTTTTCCCTTTTACCATTTTAGTAGTAATCGTTCACATAGCACACTCCTTTTTCGATCGTAGAACACACTCTTTTTAGTTACTATATGTTTAAGTTAAGGATATGTATTAAGATATATACTATTAAGAAATCAGAGTATGAATCATTTACAACAATTATCAAATAAGTGATAAATTTTTTTATTTAACGAAAATCATCGAAATTTACATCTATAGAGAATGAGATTTTGTCTTTGTATTTAACAAAACAAAAGAAACTTAGAACATGGGAAAGGTACAAATTTCACCCTTAAGATATATAATTAAGTAATAGTCAAAGTCACGTACTCTTAAAAATTAACAGAAATTGTTGTTATATTAATAATAAATTTAGTTTTGATATATTGACATTATAAAGCTTTTTACATTGATAACCAATCATAAATAATCATTTGTGCTTATCATAAATAATCTTTTCAATGAGGTAACAATTTATAATTGATTGACAATATAATTTTTTTATCGTAACAGTACATATCAATTAAAAGCATTAATTATTTATTATTTTTTAAAAGAATATTGTCGGCGATGTATTGGTATACTATTTTTAAAATAGTGTACAATTAAAAACAAAAAAGCTTCAAGTGATATTATATTCATTTCTTTTGGGTGTATATTGTTGTGTCCTTTTTTACTTTAAATAAATATTTATATGACTGATCTATCAGATAATAGATCAACCCGTTATAGTAAGATAACGACAGTGTAGAAGCAAAACTAATGATTTGCTTCTTGAAAGATCAAATTTAAACATATGCTTGTAACCTTGTTTATATTTTAAAGTCATACTTCTCAGTTAATCAAAGAAGTATCAATATAACTACAAAGTGTGACTTAATTGATAACAAATTTAGTTTTATGTAGATCTACCAAAAAAATTAGTTTTATGTAGGTAACTTTACTGGCACTGCATGAGTTTGAAACCCATTAATTAAAGATACTATTAGAAATTCATGGATTACTTGCAGATTTTCCTGGGATTTTTTTTCGAAGGAATTTCCTGTGAATTTTGCTACAATTTTTCTAAAAATAAGGTTTTTTTCCTATAGAATTAAATTCATAGGAAATTTTGTAGGAAATTTTGATATTTTCTGCGAATTTTCCTGCGGATTTAAATTTTTCACAAGAAAATCTGCAGGAAATTTCCTACAGATTTTAAAATTTGCAGGAAAAAATTATCTACGAAGGTATTACCTATAGGTGAAATTCGTAGAAAATCCGTATGAAACCTGTTTCTTGCGAATTTTTGAGCAAAATCCGCAAGAAAATCTGCAGGTAATAAGAAGATTTCTAGTAGTGACACCTTACAATCAGATGTAAAATTCGTTTAATAATATGAGCATATATAATATATATGGAAAAACATAACACTCTATGAAAACATTTAATTGCTTATAGCTTCGCCTAACTAGATAGAAATTCACAAGAAAATAAGGAGGGGAGGGTGGGTTGAACTTAATTGCCGATATTACACTATGAAAGTCTCTCTGTTTTTTTTTTTTTTTGGTGAGCATGAAAAGTCTGTTTTGGTTATACACCAATCGATGATAAATATTAGTGGAGACACCATCATAAATTTTCTTATTACCTGCGTATTTTCCGGCGGATTTTGCTCAAAATTTTGCGGAAAATAGGTTTGGTATAGATTTTCCTACGGATTTTTGTTTTTAGGTAATATATTCGTGGGTAATTTTTCCTAAAATCCATAGGAAATTTCCTGTAAACTTTTTTGGAAAGAATTTAAATATATAGGAAAATTCTCAAGAAATATCAAAATTTGTTACAAATTTTCCTACAAATTTAAATCTATGATAAAAAAACATTCCTAAAAAAATTACAATAAAATTCACAGGAATAAATCTGCACGAACACCCGCAAGAAATTTTTGAATTTTTAATATTGCGAGCAACTCTATGTCGTTAACAAACATTTTATGAATTCGTCCATCAAGTCATTTTACTAACTTTAATGCATTAATGTTGATACCTTTATATATAGTTTCTCTTATGATATCATATTTCTATATCTTTTGATTATCAGATTAAGGTTGCATTTGAGTACACAGTTTATTTAAATGCTTATGTCATAAGCTCTTTTTCAAATAAGCTAAAAACAACTTATTTTCATAAGCTTCTCTAGCAAGCTTATAAAAATAAGCTAAAAAGAGCTTATGAAAATATTACAAACTATTTTAATAAACTATTTACTTAGACTTATTATTATAAACTATTTTATAAGCTTTTTATAAGCTCTTCTAAACACACCCTAATTCATTGGAGTATGTATAATCCTCCGGAGGATTTGATGTACAATTAATCTACAAGAACTGGTACTTTTTAAATATTGGAAACTCATCATGCCTCAAAAACTTCACACTTTTGGTCCCCTAGCTATTCCATGGAATAGTGTAGATCCAAGGTTGAAGGGTAAGAAGGGCTAGCCACTACTAAAAATCTTCTAATTACCTACAGATTTTCCTATAGATTTTGCTCAAAAATTGGCAGGAGATAGGTTTCATGCGGATTTTGCTACAAATTAATTTCAACTATAGGTACTACCTTTGTGGGTATTTTTTTCCTGCGAATTTTAAAATCCATAGGAAATTTCCTGCAGATTTTCTTGCGAAAATTTTAAATTCGCAGGAAAATTCGCAGGAAATGTCAAAATTCCCTACAATATTTTCTACGAATTTAAACCTATAGAAAAAATCATATTTCTAAAAAAATTACAGTAAAATTCACAAGAAATTCTTACGAAAAAAATCCACGAAAAAATCCGTAAATAATTCATGAATTTGCAGTATTTAGCTAAGAAGGACCCCACCCTTTTTTTACAATGGAAGGGGCAACTAGAAGTGTAGGGGCCTAGGGGGCGCTTTTGAAAGGTTATGTATGGGTAGGTTTAACTTTATAATAGATTTTATAAAATGTTGACTTGGGTCTTGATTATCTGTTATTGGAGATCCAAATTCCAAATAATCAGAACTCAAATTACAATGCAAAGGTCTCTATCTTATCTATTACTTACAGGTCAAATCCGCTATTCAAATAATGGAGTATAATATGAATAAGCATGTATGACCATCATAAGCTGATTAAGTATTCTTCTTTTTATCTAGAAAAGTAAGAAAACGAAAGTCTTCTTTTCTTTTTTTTTTTTTAAGTTTTTCTTATACGTATTCACATGCAATTTTGATTTAAGGACTAAATTTGACGAGGAGTATTATTTGTTGAAAATGAGAGACATAAAATTATAGACATGTTGAGGATATCACTTAGACACTTAGTGTATGTTTGGGATAGATTAATTATCTATGTTTCAGTTTTTTTTTTTTTATAAAAGCTGTTTTGATAAATAATTTTTATGTTTGGGTAGAAAGCTTATTTTTTAAAAAAGCTTTTTTAACCAAAAAAAAGCTGTTTTGCAACCATCTTCATGAAAGGATTGTAAGATTTTTGCATCCAGATTATTTTCCAATCTCAACATGTTGTTCCTCTTTTGCCCCCAACACCGTACTATTTTACTGACGTCCTCACTGGATGGCTTTTTTTCACACGGCCAATTGGCCATTCTTTTATACTCCCTTGGTCCTATATATAAGAGACAAAATCCTAAAACACACAGACCAAGAAAATGCATTGAAATAAGTTATTTAATTAATATTAATATAAATTTACAAATTTAACCCTTCAATAATTAATTAACAAACCTACTTGTATTGAAAGTTGCACTGTCTCGTAAATATAAACCCTATTATAAATAAGGGTAAAATTGGAAATGAGCATTTAATATTTGTCAAAATACATGCATGTCTCTTATATTTTGGACAAAAAAAAAGTAGTCATTTGCCTCTTATAATAAGGACCGGAGGTAGTATCGTGGATACGAGACTACCGAGGTTGACTTTTTTCATAATAAAAAGTGTAACAAATTTTATTTAATTTTTTTATAATAGAAATAAATTGATGACAAAATAGAAAAAAATAAACATTTTAACCAGTTTTAATGTTAAAAAAATTCAATATCATTAATATAAACAAATAAATTCATACCCTTTTTCGTAATTTACTATGTAAAAGTGATTATTTTTACACCACCCAAACGAAATAGATTATCTTCAAATCGCTTATCAGCAAACATACCCAAACAAAAACAGATTCGGATTATAATCGATTATCACAATAATCGATTATTTGAAAACAGATTATCAGCATAATCTTTTTTTTCCAGCTTTCCCAAACACACTCTTACCATGAGTAATATTGAACAATGAATTTGTTTGGTATTATATCCCTTGAGAATTGCTTACAATGGAATGGAATGCGGTAAAACATGTGAATTGATTAATTGAGAAATTTGAGCTTGCTCACTTTCAGAGATAATATATAATTAATGATATATCTATATAAATATATTTATCAATATTTTATATTGTAGTATAGTACTCTTATTATATTATTTATATATTCTACCCGACAGATTATTCCCAGATGACGACTATCCTAAAAAGGGGCCGTCAATCTTCTATGATTATTTTTATATAATACTTTTATATTATAAATATTTTTATTTTATAGAATATTTTATATTTATATTATAAAATATCTTCTATTTACACAATATAATAATATTAAAATTTATAATAAAGAATTAGATTACATTAAACAATAATATATGTTAAAATATTCTTATCATTAAGAAAAAATATGTATAATGCAAAGATTTATCAATTAGAATTCTATAAAATTGGATTTTCAAAAAAATCCTTTTAGGTACTTTGTATTTTGATAAAAATATCGAATTATATTTCATTAGATAGAATAGAAAAAAAATACCCAAATAACTAAATGAATGTATAATTCGAATTTCAATAGAATGCTTTTAAAAACCACTTTAAATATTTAAAAAAATAATAATAAGTTATTATTAATAATTATTATTCAATTTACTAAATTGTCTCAACGAAAATTTATCAGATTGTCCCAAGGACAATTTATCAAATTACCCCTAGGATATTATTTAATTAACCAAATTACCCCAAGGGCAATTTACCAAATTAACTTTAGAGCATCTCTAGACTATCTTACTTTTATATATATAAAGATAAAGATATTTATTAATTGATATCCTGATTCAATAATAAATTATGTAAAACTTTAAACTTCCATTATTTTCACTACCAAAACAAAAGTTATTCCTTATATAATCTAAAAGCGTTTCAAAGCTACATGCACCTATGAAATTTCTTATTAACTAAGCAAATTTGTTGTATTTTGGGTTAGATTATCCTGATGTTAAGATAATTCAGATTGAATTAATATTTCTTCTATGTGAATCATTTCGGTCCTTGATATGCATCTAACTTTCTTGGATCTTTCGATCGCATAACAATCATGGGCCATAGGATTTGAGCATAAAGATCAATGATGAACATTCCATCATATATACTTCCATGTAAAATTTTATAAATTGGTATGAACATTTGACTCTCAAATTGACAAAATGACATGAACAAGGAAAAAAAGAGATGGAACAGTAATGGTCATGGTCCTGAAGCATGGCCATCATGGATATGTGAAAATAGGGAAAAGACATTAGAGATTTAGACAAATTGGCCCACTAATTAGTGCCTTTTCACTTTCTCGTCTTCTGCCATGTGCCCCGTTTTTCTCCCTTATACATCAATATGCCATAACGTCTAGACTAAATTATACCGATATTTTTTTATGAAGTTTGATTTATTTATATTTAAATTTTTTTTTTGAAAATTATATAAATTTTTCTGGAGGTTTACAGTAACATTATATTTATTATTTATAAATATAATTAGTAATTAAAATTAAAGTTTAATTTTGATACATTAGTTCAATCAATTATAAATCATAATAGGATTTTTCTAATCTGGGCAATATTGCACATGTAAAGGAATCAAATATAGAAATATTATATTGAAAGTTGTGTAATCAGTATTTTGAAAGTCTAAAAGCTACTCTTTCCAATGGAATATTTCTATTTTTTGATTTCTTAACAAGTGCAATGTTACATGTTAGAAAAATGGATCATAATATATATGAAACAATTATCAGTTCATACATTATCAGTTCAATCAATCATAAATCAATTAATATAGTCATTATAAAAATGAAACATTTTAATGATATGATAATTTATAATTTATTGATAGTGTTCATAAAAATTAAATTCTTAATACCCACAAGTCCTGGTGATAGGAATAGAGCTGCATCTGTGGATAGAGAAGTTGCCCATTTACTGGTACTCTACATTCTCGGGGAATTAGTCCTACGGCTATCGACTGTGGGGATACCCTAGATTCCATCCCGGACATAAAAAAAATTCTTAATACAATACTTATCTCTATATCAAGGATAATATCATAATACTTTGAAAAAAGATCAATAAAAGTCACAACAAAATTTAAATATCATTATTAATCTGTTTTGGGTTGTTTCTCTTGTCTGCTCTGTTCTTATTTTGAGGCTAAATGGTTCTGTTTTGAAAGGTTCTGGTTAGGTGGGGTGGTTTTTTTATACTTGTATACCATCTAACACTTTGGGGAATTGTCCCTTAATGTTCCCTTGTATATGGGTTGAGTATCCCTTGTACTCCTTATATACACTTTTTGATAATAATAAAAAAATAAAAAAATTGCCACCTGAAACAACGAAATGGACACCCGAGTCACCCGAAAGTTTATCTATATATTAAAGCCAAGTTAAGGTTTAATTGCAGTTTTGATCCTCTATTATTGGTCATGTACGATTTGGTCTCTGAAGTTTTTTTCGTGCACATTTGGTTCCTCTGTTTTTTCAATATTACAAATTTGATCATTCTGTCCAATGTCTATCAATTTTTTCAATGATCAGCATAGAGGAACCACTTCTCTAAGTACATACAACCCCTGGTTGAGGTTCTCTCTTCTCTGTGTCTCTGATTCAATATGATTCAGTGGTTCCTCTTTTCATAATCTTTTTTGGTTCCATAACATGATCCTTTAACATAAAAGCTCAAAATGAGGATTTATTAACTTAGAGTAGTGGTTCTATACTTCTATGTGCTTAGAGGGGTGATTTCTCTATGTTGATCATTGAAAAATTGACCAACTTTGACAAAAAGATTAAATTTGCAACATTGAAAAAATAGTGGGACAAAATGTGCATGAAAAAAACTCCAGGGACCAACATCACATATGATCAATAGTAGGGACCAAAACTATAATCTTTCTATAATAACATGTGTTTTAATCAAGTCAATTATAGTTTTTATTTGGCATTTTAGAAATTGATGCCAGTAGCGGACAATTCGTGAATAGTACATGCAATTGCAGTTTTTCTTGTTTATATCAAATGAATTTGAGATTTTTTCTATATTTATAGCATTGTTGTTAGTGTCAATTTTAGTATCAAATTCCTTCTGAAATTTTAAACATCAACTATAGCAATTCGTGTTGCGTATGCTACCATGTGGGGATTTGATTTTGGTTATTGCAGTATTAACATAAGTAAAGCTAAAATAGTTTTTTTTGTGGGGGGGGGGGGGGGGGGGGGGGGGGGGGGGGGGTGACATAGATAGTAGGTTAAAATAATAATTTGGTCCTATAGGTGACATAGATTTTTCATTTAGTCCTTATATATGAAAAATTATTAAAAAGGTTATCATACGTGCAATTGTTATCCATTTGGTCCCTCCTCTTACCTGCCGTTTCTAATGATCTGTTAACTCCTACATATATGGACTAAATGAAGAATATGTTTAACGTATAGAGACTAAATGAAGAATCTATTTTACGTATAGGGACCCAATAATTTAAGTTAAAGTATTAATCTGATTTTTATATGTGACACAAATTCTTCATTAAGTCTCTATACAGGGCCGTGTACAGACATTTTGGGGCCTAAGGCAGATTTGTTAGAGAATTTTTTTTCCCGAATTTCATTGTATATATAGAAAAAAAACCATTCTTTATTAATTCCAATTCATTGTTATTAACAAAATCACATGCACAACTGATTTTTCTCCAACGGTAATTTTTCTCCAACGGTACCAATGCTTAATCTTCTCAGACAAAAGGAACAAATAGTTTCAATTGCAATCAATTTTTACTTTCCCAAAATTTCACTCCTACACACATAATTTTTTTTTTTTCGATAAAATACGCACTCATAAATATTAAGACCGTCCCGTTTTAAAAACAAATGTATTAGGATTGTTGAGTCATATAATAATTATAACACTTGATGTCAGTTTGCACTAGAAAGCCATGTTGCTACTTGATGCTTTAATAAAATCTCTTTCACATGTATGTTGTTATTGTTTAGCCTTTGTCATGTTTTGATGTATTTACTACATATTAAATTTTTGGGCCTTTATATAATATATAAAATTACAAAGGGTCAATAGCTAATTGAATGTGGGGCCTAAGGCAAGTGCCTTAATAGCCTTATGGCCTCCACGGCCCTGTCTCTATATGTAAGAGTTAACGGATCATTAGAGACGACAGGGTAACACGAGGGACCAAATGGGTAATGAATGCACATATAGGGACCTTTTTAATAAATTTTTTTACATTTAGGGACTAAATAAAGATTTCGTTCCACCTGTCGAAACTAAATTATTACTTTAACCTAGATAGTAAAGATAGTAAAGCTAAGGTGCGTTCAGTTCAAAAATAATTTGGGGGTGGTTTTGGTACCAAATTGTGTGGTGATTTTGGGTGGTGAGTTGAGGATGATGATTGTGTTTTGTTATAAGTTTTATTAACTTATTCTAATATTTGTAATATTACATGGGATACGCTTTAAAACATAAGATAAATATAAAGTTAACAACTAGTTAACGGTGAATTCTAGTGTGAAGTACCAGTTTTACTGGTATATAGGTATACCACTAAATAACCTATTTTTTATTAAAAAAATTCCTGGAAAACCCATTTCTACCCTTATTATCACCTCCTTCATCCTTCAGTCCAACATCCCTTCTCTCCCCCCACCTCCCTCTGCCGCCTCCCCACCTCCAAACACCTTGCTGCCATCCAATGTCTGATTCAGAGAACAATGAATCGTGGGATTTTACGAACGAAAAAAGATCCCATCATATTTAGCACTCTATATTCAAAGTTTATTTAGCACTCCATATTTTGAAAGGGAAATATAGAGTTCCTTTCTTTTTGGGTTTCCCTCCACAGATCTCTTAACATTCCCTCCACTTGATTCATCATATCTTCTACATTGATTGGGTCTGCAAGGTGTTTGGGTCTGCACAACAAAAGGGTATCCCACCGAGGAGGAATAACTACCCCAAACCAAAAAGCTATCCCACCAAAGAAGATAACCCATCAGAGAGGAAATGGGTCTGCACAACAAAAGGGTATTTCTGGAATATTCAACATTTTATATTAGCCAGGGACTCTTTATTCAATTCGTAGCTCACACCTTGTGCCTTGATCTTGGCGGTGGTGGCAGATCTGTTCGGTGGATGGTGATGGAAGAGGGAGATGGGGTGAAGGGCAAAAGAGTCTTTTCATTTTCTTGTTATTTTTTTGACAAAAAAATCTGGACCATTCATTATTATAATAATATATCTGAGGGCTGAAAATCATTCCTGATGAAAAAATTAGTGCCTCACCCATATACCAGTAAAACTGGTACTTCACACTAGAATTCACCCTAGTTAACGTTATGACAGAAAAGTGTAAAGAAAATATAAATATCAAGAAAGATCAATGATACTGAATGTAATAAGTTAAAATTCAGGAGAGATCAGTATAATCCCCCTTAACACCTATCTTATATAATAAAGAAATATAATACTTCCTACAAATGCTTAAACTCTAATCGTATAATTTATCTGATATAGCATATAGAGACACAATAGTACAATATATGTTTGGATTATTGTCTGAAATTTTGAGTTTTGATCAACTTGATTTTGTAAATTTAGTTTTGATTATATGTGAGTTTGAAGTAACTTTTTTTGACACAGAGTTTGAAGTAACTTAGTTATGTATGAATACTTTGTTATCTTAAAAGTGATTTTGATAAAAGTAAGTATTATTTGAATATATTGTTAATCAACCGAATACTCATAACTAAATTTTGGTAAATGGAAATGTTCATGTATTCTTCAACCAAGATTTTAGTACCAAACCCAATTTTAATCAATTGAAAATAGAAAACGTCAAACTTATTAAAAGAATACTCCAAACTAAATTTTAACACTCTTCAACGAATGCCCAACATGGTCATTTGACACTTATAGAGAATCAATCTAATTCTGATCATTTTCATACTAAGGATTACTTGATGCTTTCAATCATGACCATTTTTGAAGAAATGGTAGATATTTGATTGTTGTTTGGCCAAGCAAAAGAATTCCATGGCCCATTATTGAATGGTTAAGAAAAAGCCATGTACTGTGGGATAAGTTACAATTGCTGGAAGCTTAGAAAAATTGATCTTGTTCACGCGTTTGGCTTCTTTTTTAAGGGTCCATAGTTTGAATCCCTTAACCTATTAACATTAATATGGCACTGGAAACTACTCCCTAAGGTCTACTTATCTTTAGGAAACGAATATCATATATCATTTTTATGAATTAAAAACTTTTACCTATTCACTATATTACTCATACTTTTACAATTTCAAAATGAGTGCTTTCTACTGAATTTAGCATACCAGAATACATCTTTTACATCATCACTGCACATTAAGCTCAGGCGATAAAATTAAAATATTAGTACATAAAAAATAATGCAAACTTGCTTTACTAAATTGTGCAAATATAAAACAATATATAAACAAAGCATGGTTATTAAACCGGTGAATTATGGGGTCCTTTCATTGTAATAAGCGATGATTACATCATTGAAATATTACTATCTTCCACTAACATTCAAAGAATTGGAAGCAAATCATTGTTTGTTTTGACAAAAAGAAAAAATAAGCATTCCAGCTACCCATAAAATCACATACACCTAAATCCAATAATCAATGTTTTGATGAAAAAAGAGTGTTTTTTTTTTTTTGGTGACACAAAAGAAGGGGGTTTTCTTTTTTCTTTTTTAAAAAAACAATGACATATGATAATTTGGTATGAAGCTATCCATAAGTTAAAATAGCATGACCTTTGAAAAATTAAAAGTTGGTGGTCTTGACTCAAAAATTGGTTGGGTGAATGGTTGGGGAACATGGAAGATAAGTGGGTGGATATGTATGGCATGATGAGAAAATGGTTTAGATGCATGAATTAATAAAGCGGCATATCATATATGATATGATATATGATATATGATATATGACATATGTATACATGGATGGGCATGGGAAGCAAATCTTAAAAGGGAATCAAAAGAAATTGGACTCTCTTTGCCACCACTCTCCCCCACCTGCCCAAGACATGGTAAGCGCCACATGATTTCACACCCAAGGGAATAAAAAAGGCACTCTTGCTGACCTCACCTGTATCTCTTGAGAGGATTTTGTTGGGTCCCACTCTTTCTCTCTCACACACACATTCCTTTCCTCTTTTGCTTTCACCCAACTTTCTACTAATTTTCACAGCATTTTCTCACTCACTCACCCTTTTATAAAGAGTAATGATATTATGACACCAGTTTTTGACACCAAATTGACACCTTGGTTAATCACATGCAAATTTTTGGTTAATTCAATTCATTATATGGTTAATGGGTCATCTGAAGCTTATTTTCCATAACCATGTAAATATTTGGTTAATCACATACAAATATCTGGTTAATTCAGTTCTTTATATGATTAATCGGTCATCATGAATTAACCAAATATTTGCACGTGATTAACCATATAATAAACTGAATTAACCAAATATTTGTACCGATTAACCAAGGTGTCAAAAGTTGGTGTCAACTTTTGGTGTCATAATATCATTACTCTTTATAAATACATACACATTACAAACACACATATTATTATATAAATAAAGGTCACCCCCTCCCTTACATCAACAACACCAACCTAAAAAATATTCACTAGGATTTAATTTGTTTATTTTATTCATTCATTATTTGTAATTGTTCCTCCTTCCTAGTCTTTATCTTTATAATAATAATTTTGCATTGCTTGCCCTGTAATTCAAGATCAACTTGGAAATTTTGCAAGATTTGGGATGAAATCTGGTCGTATCTTGCTTTGTGGGATGTGGATTTTGGTGGGTCTTGTTTCATTACAAAGCTGTTCTTCCCATCTCATTTTCCTTCCATAAAGAACAAAAAAAAAGAAAGCCATCCATCCATCCATCCAAACCTCTAAGGGTCAGAGAAGGAACAAAGCAAAAAAAAAGGGAAAGAAGGAACATCATTCATTTCATTTAACACCACCCTCTTTTCATTTCTCACTTCTTATTCCTTCCATTTTCATCACCTTGCTTAAGGTTCCAACTTTGCATCCTAGTTAGTTGGAGCAAAATGGGGATGGCTGCAGCAGAGTCACCACAATATCATGTTTTGGCTGTTGATGACAGCCGCATAGATAGGAAGCTCATTGAGACGCTCCTCAGAACCTCTTCCTATCAAGGTAGGCCATACAGACCAAAAAAAAAATGTTTTTTTTTTTCATTTCCTATTTTGATTCATACTATGTTGTCTGATCTGAAAATGAACTATGTTTTTTGTTTTCTCAATGGCAGTTACTACAGTTGATTCTGGTAGCAAGGCTTTAGAGTTTCTGGGGTTGCATAAGAATGATGAGAGCAACCCAAACACACCATCTGTATGTCCTAATAAAAATCATCAGGTACATATGGTTTTGTTTTTCAGCTCAAAATGTATAAAGATATTTTTATATATTTATTAATCTCTTAGCTGCAATTATAGTTTTTTTTCATTTTTAACCATAAATAGGTATCTTTTTCTGGGGTTTTGAAATCCTTTGGATTTTTGTGTCTTTACAGGAGGTGGAGGTGAATCTAGTTATAACAGACTACTGTATGCCTGGCATGACAGGCTATGATTTACTCAAGAAAATCAAGGTATGCTTTGGTTTCTATTCTTCTGTCTCATCTCTTTTTTTTAACCATTATATTCTTCACTTTTTCTGAGTCTTTCTTCTGGCTAAGATTTTGCTTCCACCTCTTCTAAAAACAAAGGTCTATATATGTAAAAGACTTTCCATTTTGAAACCATGCATTCATTCCAATATGCTATTGTTCAAAGTTGTCAAGTTGGACTAGTTTTATTACTTACCAAAAAAATCAAAGTATAATCACCTGGAATATTTTTCCTATCTGCTTTTTAGTTTTCCACCCAAAACAAATCAGGTTCAATGCATAATGAAAAGATTTTCTTTTCAAAAAGGAGCTACTTTATTTAGTAGGTGGATTTGATTTGAGGGAAAAAGGATTGTTTGAGAATATGTGAAAATTCTATGCTCACTTATTCCACCTGGAACCATCAGACTTAAAAATTTATAATAGGATTTTGTCTGATTTTTCAGGAATCTTCATCTTTGAGAAACATACCAGTGGTGATTATGTCATCTGAGAATGTGCCTTCAAGGATTAACAGGTAATTGGGACTAATCAGTTTTTTTTTTTTTTTTAACCTTTTCTCCTTGAACATTTTTTGAGGTAAAATTCTGATTAATTTGTTAACTTGTAACAGATGCTTGGAGGAAGGAGCAGAGGAATTTTTCTTGAAGCCTGTGAGGCTATCAGATTTGAATAGGCTTAAACCACATATGAAGAAGACCAAGTTGAATGATCAAAAGCAAGAAACACAAGAAAAGGTTGAAAACTCAGAAGTTCAACAACAACAACAACAACAGCCACAAGAAGTCCAAAATGACCAACAACAAGCACCACATCCAGAGGAGCCACAGGCACATCCAACTATAGAACAACAGCAACAATCACTCCAACAAGGAAACAATAACAAGAGGAAGACCATGGAACAGGGTCTTTCAACTGAGACTGAGAGAACAAGACCAAGATACAGTGGCATAGCCACTGTGGTATGATATGATAAAATCATGTCAAATAATTTTATTGAATTTCACAATGTAATTCTCAAATAACTTCTTTTATTTTTTTTTTCTTAAATTAACTTTCAGTGTTGGTTAATAGAGGCTCTATAGAGTGTAGAGAGTTGCTTCCATGTACACAGTTTCCTGGAAATATTTCCTTCCAATTTTGTTTTTCCAAATATATATAAAAATAGAAAAAAAAAATTGATTGTGTAAGAAATCAGATGATAAATTTCAGGTATGAATGAGTTAGGACTACCTTACTTTCCCTAACTAACAGTGTTAGATGCACATATATCATCATATATCTCTATAGTTTTTGCTATTTAATAATAGTATATTTCATTTCATTTTTCATATACTTACATTATAATTCTCTTACCTGATAATAGATGCGAATCATAATAGTGTGCAATTTAGTATTTTTTTTTTCCTTCTCAACCAATTCACTTATTTTTTTGGTTGAAAAAAGAGCCAACAAAGCCCATAAAACCACTTTTTAATTCTTTTTTTTTTTGGGTGCTCAACCACTTTTTAATTCTTACGAATCATGATCTTTGTCTAAAGCAAATGACAAGTGCATAAACAGTAAGTTTTTGTTTTTTCTACTTTGTAGTATTTCAGCAACTAAATGCAATTCAATAAGAGGAACGTTCTATAAATGTTATGGAAATGAAAGGGGATGACTAATTTGATGGACTGAAAAATCAAATTATTTTGTTAGGCAATCACCAAAATTGCCAAACTGATGGATGAAAAGTATTGTTTTGGCTTTTTTCGGTTATTGGTGTTTTTTGTATTTTTTTTTTAATTATCTTTTTATGTCTTATTTATCTTTAAATAATGAAATGAGCTTTTTTGTTGGGCTTAATTATACTGAGATGTAGGACTGTCAATATGAGTTGAAACCCGTGAGCCAACCCAGTCCAACTCGACTCATCGATGGGTTGGGTTGAGCAAAATCAGGCTCACTTTTAGCTTGGGCTATTTTGACCCGTCTCACTTAACTCACGAGTTAATCGGGTTCAACCCGGGTGAGCCGGGCCTGGTTGGCTCAAGGATTCAGTTTTTTTTTTTTTTCCAAACTATATCTAAACCAAATATGTGCCCATCCCCAACCCAAACCGAAGACAAAAAACTGAGACTGGGAAATTGAGACTGAACAGCTAAACGTTATAGACAGACATTCACGAGCATCCAGTCCGTGAAGAAGATCCTTCAGCTTGGTTTCATTCAGCATCTCCCTGCCCAGATTTCCATGAGATTCACATTGACGTGAAATCACATGGAAATAAACAATAACTAGATCAAGGCAAAATGGCCTTTAGACTACTGAAGGCTAAGTTTTCTTACATAAAACTAATTCTTTCCTACCTACGGCAAAATAGCTGAACATCTTCTCAAGAGCAGAAGATAGTTCTGGATATGCATAGTAATTATTCAAGACGCTGACGCACGTGTGCTGTACTGCTGTTACAATTTTTTTAAGCATTATGCTTTTTATTTTTTATTTTATGCTTTCTTATTTTTTTTATTTTTAATTGAGCCGACCCGTATAACCCACCAACTCGGGATGCGTATAGCCGGGATGGCTATTTTCTAATTCACCAAAAAAATGGGCCAACCTGGCCGGACTCATTTAGTGTCAACCGGGCTGGCTCACTTTGACAACTCTATTGATATGATATGGGAGTTACTTTGGAAAATTCATTTAAGGAGGTAAAATTCTTTCAATATCAACGCATAAGATGCAAATGAGAATGGAACAAAAGTTATGTTTATGATGCTTGTCTTCTGACTACTCCTGGTGTAAATGTTTTGGAAATTTTGACTAATCAAGATTGAATTAAAATAGTATATATTATCAGTGTAAAAGTTTTACACTCATATTTACTAATATTTTGATATTTGTAATTTTATTTTAAAAATGTATTAATTAAGAGAGAGAAATAACAATAATATCAATTTGATAAAATATCATTGAATATCAGTATAAAACTGTTTCATATTGACAGTGCATAGAAATTAAACTTATAAAAAAAAAATTGGGGTTTATTTGGGACTAATTAAACCTTGTATCCATCAATAGTATTGTTAGTGTGAGTTCCATAGCTGCCTCTTAAGTCTTCAAAAAGTAATGACTTCAATGTTATTATTGATGTGTGTGAAACAACGTCATATTTCATTCTTGTTTTGCATGTATTTTTAGTTCATTAAGGTATTTTTGTTTCCATTTATGTTCGTTTTCATTTAGTTAGGATAATTGCGGTGTTTCTAGCGGTGTTGTGCAGGTTTTGTGCTTAATTGACTTAAAAAAAGGGTGGGAAACTTGAAGAAATGGAGATAAAGCTTAAAAAGGAGCATAAATGGGACAAAAAGACCTCTCCAGAAGCATCCATGACCTGGCCATGGAATGGCCCATTGATAAGTTGTTGGCTTGTCTAGTTTTATAGCTAGAAAGGTCATAGTTTTTATGTCAATTGAGCGATTTAACCTCGCTAATTACCCAAATTTAGCTTCTATTGTCCTTAAGCAACGTTTTGAGTCACTTAGATAGCTTTTAAGACATTTTGGTTAATTTTGAGTCAATAAAGCATTTTAATGTTACTTTTATGTTTCAAGTTAAAAGTGAAGCTCGAGAAAGTAAGGAAACTTGAAGAAAACAAGCTAAAAGGCAAAAGAAGTGTCTCGCCCCGCGAGCCAGAGCTGAAGACTAATCAAGATTTGCAAGCCTTCAGGATCGCCTCGCGAGCCAGACACCAGAATTCTGAACCTGCTCTGTCTCGCCCCGCGAGAAAGCCCTTACCTCATGAACATTAAATTCTGATGGAGCCAAAATCAAGTGCGAGCCCCTGTTTGCCCCGCGAGCGTGCGCAGAATCAGTCTCCTATTTAAAGCTTGTTTTAGTGCGAAATAGATCTCTTTTTGGAATCTATTCCTTGTTTCTCTTGGAGCTGTGTCTCCCTTAGTGTTATTAGGTTATTTTCCAGTTGTGATGCACTCAATTATTTTGGTTGTGATTATGAAAGAGGGAACGATGAAGCCGCTCATGATGGCATAATTTCCAATGTTATGTTTTCTTATTTCCTTCTCTCAATTCTTGCTTTCTAAGTCTGATTTGGTTGCGTTAATAAACAGAACTCGTAGTTAACCAGTTGAGCGTGATGAGTCCGCAGGAGATTCGCACTTTAGGACTTGAATTAGGAACACCAATTGAGTATTGCTAGAGATAGAGTAGGAGATTGGTGTAATCGTTGTAAGGAACCAAGGGCTTAATGAATCTAACTTGTGGGTTTTTGAATAGAGATATAGTCGATTTGCATGTTTAGGCGTTTTCTCTTGTGCTCGACGGAGACATTAGAATAATTTAGGGTTCCTGATTGGCAATAAAATTGAACATAGGGATAGGAAATAATCACTTGGGTTTATGCTTAATTGGGTGGGTAGATTTGTGACCTTAGATCTCCCAAATCATAGTCTAAAATCTTGTTACTTGTTTGTTGCTTTTGATAATTGATAATTGTTTTAGATAACGATATTTATCTCAACCACCTTACCTTCATTGACTTAGTCAAATGTTAGTTATCTTCTTTGAATTTGGATTAATTGGTCATCCAATCCCTGAGTTCGATACTCGGTAATTACTTACCGTTTTATTTATTACTTGCTTCTATCTAGTACACTTGCCGGAGCCCATCACCCATGACCATGGATTGAGCACATGCGCAGAAAGGAACAAATGGACTTGGCAGTAGAGTCCACGGCCTGGCCGTGGAATGGCCCACGACTGTGGAACTCATCAGCGCGCACACTTAGCGCATCCAAGGCCCGACCGTGGAATGATCCATGGCCGTGGATCGCGTCAGGAAATCCAAAAATGTGTTTTTAAGTGCAATTTGAGTGGCCTTTGGACTCTTTTTAACCTAAATTATAAATAGACTCCATAGGGCACGAAAATAGGGGTTGTTCATCTTGTTTTTGGAGGCTAGGATTGGAGAGTATGATTGCTCTTCCTCTTCCCTCTTCCTCTCTCTTCCTTTTTGGATCCATGGTGTTTTCTATCCTTTTGACTCTTGTTATTTTCATCATGCTTGAGTAGTTTCCTTTGTTTCTAGGATTGAACAATGCCCTTTGGTACATTGATGATGATTAATTGACTTTGTTTATCCTTTTTATTAAGTTTGAGTGTTCTTTGATTCAATCCTTATTATGCTTATTCATGTAAGTTTGTTGGCCACTTATTTGCATGTCTTAGATGCTTTAGGGAGGAAATGAGAAGTGAAATTAGGTATTGGAAACATAAGAATTGAACTTAAGGTCTAAATCATGAGAGTATGTTTAGTCTTTCGAGGACCTAATGAATTACCACATAGCCTAAAGGGTTCAATCTAAATTAAATTACCACGAGAGTAGGAATTGGTTTAATTGGACGCGGTTTTTGTATCTCAAGAGAGAACATTAGCTAATTTAGGGTAATTCACCTTCAATTGAATTTCAACTTTAATAAAAAGGTTGTCAATTAGGATTTATCTTGTATCATTGTGGTTACCTCAATCCTGGAAGCTTTCTTTAATTTTAAACAACCTTTCCTAACAACTTGCCATTCTTGTTCTTGATCTTTTGCACTTAAGTATATTTATTTATTTAATTTCCTGGTCACTACGTTCTTATCGCTCAACAAATATATTCTCTTTTGTTTAATTTAATTGAATTATTAAATTAATTGGTATTCATAAACATACTCCCTGTAGATTCGATCTTTTATTACCTGACGACGAAATCGTACACTTACGGATTTCACGCATCAATTGTTTACTATATAACTTGAATTATGTTTTCCCCATAAATTTGACAAACCCCGACAAATCTTTTATGTAATTTAAGGAAGTATGTTATTCTATCTTATGTGTATTTAACCTCTTTTTCCCCCAGAAAAACAACACTATTCCATATAACCTTAGTGTGATTAATATGCCAAAGTGCATAACATAATTTCCTTGACAACTAATTTTAGTAATGAGAAACACAAAATTTTAAGGTAGGAGCTACATACACTTCATTTCTTTTGTACTTTTGTAGTAAAAATATGTGTGAGGATATGAAGGTTTAAGATCAAATGTGATTACAAAGAATAAATTCAATAGAGGTTTTAACAGAGTTTCAACACTTTAAATTTTCAGAGCTTCATTATCTTCTTCACTGGGGTCGTCCAGTATTTATAGATGAAGGACAGTCTCAGCTCTTGTTTCTTCAACGGTCTTCAAGATATATCAGTTTAGAGATAACATTTAATACTGAGGTCCGTTGTGTCTGATAACTTGATATATATTCTGTGAAAAGAGCTCTTGGTTATCAGAAATGCTCAAGTGGTACTGTCACTTCTCTGTTGTACCCGAAAGTTGCGTTTTGTCTTTCCTTCTTTGTACTAAGTCAACTTTACAGCAACTTGTGTCAGAGTACAAAGGTATTTGTGTAATCGATGATACTATGTTTCTCTTACCAAGGAATATTAGAATAGACAATTAAAACAACCAAGGTAAAGGAATCATTAAAGCATATTAATTTAATAAACGATCATTTGAAACGAAGGTTATGAAATGAAGGTTATGACTACACGAGTTTGAAAGCGATATGTTTTTGGACGTGTGTTTTTAACCTTGAACATAACAACTAAGTAGTTTATTATTAGAGTGTCTAGTATTTTATCGAGTAGACTAGTGTTGAATCAATTAGTTTTTACCGGGTTGTCTGCATAGCAGATCGTCTACCTTTTATCAGGTAGTCCACAAGTCTTTGGACTTGTTATTTTAACCTTGCTATTTTCTCACGAGTTATACTAGCGGCTCGTCTAGCGAGCTTAATGTAGACCAGTGATAAGCCTTTGGGTTTATTAAAGGAGTTTTGGACTTGTATTCTCGTCTAGCGATATAAAAACAGTCCTGCACATTTGAGTAAATGAGTTAGATCATAAACATTACTTTCCCGTACAAATTTAATATTTTTGTTAACATCAAAATTTCAGAGATTATTAACTATAACCATTTTGGTTCCAACATTAATGTACTACACTTATATTAGTCAGATCTAATTGGTTATGCAATGGTAGATCGCAAACAGGCTATTTGTTTACATGTGAAGGTACAACCATTTCATGGCGGTCTATGAAACAAACCATAACCGCCATATCATCTAATCATGCAGAAATTTTAACACTACATGAGGCAAGTTGAGAATGCGTTTGGTTGAGATATGTGATTCAACACATCCGAGAGACTTGTGGTTTGTCTTCAGGAAAAATGATCCCAACAATCCTATATGAGGATAATATTGCATGCATTGCTCAGTTGAAAGAATGGTATATTAAAGGATATAGAAAAAACATATTTCACCAAAATTCCTTTTCACTCATGATCTTTAGAAGACTGGTGATATAAATATTCAGCAAGTCCCTTCAAGTGATAATCTAGCTGATTTATTTACCAAGGCGCTTCCAACTACAATATTTGAAAAGCTTGTCCATAATATTGGAGTTCGTCAACTGAAAGATCTTAATTGATATTGACATACATATTGTACTCTTTTTCCCTTAATCAAGGTTTTGTCCTACATGTTTTTCCTTGATAAGGTTTTAATGAGGCAGAATCTGATAGCATATCAAAGAATGATGTACTCTTTTTTCCTTCACTAGGTTTTTGTGTAACACCCTGTTTTTCAGAATTAATTTGATTAAGCTGGTTGTATTAAGTTGGATTTATCGTCCAAGGGCTTAGTAGGATTTTTTGGTTAAAAGTCCCTTTCTGGTACATGAGCACGCCTGTGCTCATTAGCCAGCTAGCCCGTGCTTAAAGTCAGAAGCGTGTTTCTGATTTTAAGTTGAGCACGACCGTGCTCAACAGGGAGCACACCCGTGCTCCACGTGTTGACCGCGTCTCGTAACGTTAAGTCGAGCACGACCGTGCTCCAGGATGAGCACGACCGTGCTCAAGTCCGGACCTATATACGTCGAGCAGACTCAGGGTTGCGCCGTACACTTCATCCTTGTTACTAAAAACCCTAATACGGCTGCAACCTCCTTCCTTCCCTTTTTCATTCATACTCAGTGTGGTTTTGAGTATTGGAGACTCTAGGAGGACGTGGTTCCATCTGCACTTCATATATAGGTAACGTTACGTTACTTTCCTTAGTTTCCTTTCGTTTTATGGTTGGGAAACTAACACCGTTTTAATCCATTTGTTTAAGGTTGGTGTGAGTGAACGTCACTGTTAAGGAAGGAATCAGTTGCTGTCTAAGACGCTGTTAGGGAGCTGCCTTCAATCCAGGTATGGGGAGAAGGGTAGTATTTACATAGGTTTGGGTTTAGGGTAAAGTAAAGGGGTTCCCATAACCCCGGTTGATGCATGTTATGTATGTATTAGTTGTCTAAATGTTCTGTATGATAAACCTGATAATTGCTGTTATGAGATGTATATTGATATGCGAATATATTGATGTATTCATGAATAAATGACGGCTGTTCTATGAGTTTGATATGATGATAATGACGGTTGTTAACATGTTGATTGGTTGATGTGATTTTGGAGTTGTTGATGTATTTTAATCCTTAAAACGCACTGTTAATGGACTTAGGATTAATAGGTGTAAAAACCTATAATGTGGATAAAAACTCAGTCTCTATTCCTGCCCAGAACAGCATTGTCGCACATTGAGCACGACCGTGCTGAACAGGGAGCACGACCGTGCTCCCAGTTGAATTCTGGGAAGATGGCCGCGCTGTTGAGCACGACCGTACAGGACAAAGAGCACGATCATGCTGTTGAGCACGACCGTGCTCATTAAGAAGCACGACCGTGCTTCACTTACAGGGGAGCACGCCCTTCACATGCTTAAGCACGACCGTGCTGGGTTACGAGCACGACCGTGCTCAACCCACCTGGACAGAACAAGATTAAAGGACTTAAGGGGTTTTCAACCCCACTTCCCTATGATGATAATTGATTAGACAACTTGGTTAAGGTTACTAAAGATAATTAAAGATGATGAGATGGTGAGATGTTAAGTCGATATCCTATTGGGTGCCGCAAACTGATGAGTTGTGCCTTGGTGCTTTTTGGTCAAGGAAGCCTTGACCCCGCGGTTTGGGTCTAAGGTGTTGTTGTTATGTACCCTGGTGGCCGAGAGTTTGCCCCAGGTACTGCGGTTGATTCCGCTTAAGTCCTCAGGTAGATTCCGCGAGGCAAGTTGGTGCGGTTGATCCCGCTGTTACCTTCGGTCGATTCCGTTGGAGTTATGGAGGTGGTGTTGCCGTTGTTGTTGTGTTGCATACGCATTGCATCGGAGTTGTTGTTTAGGGATGTTCGACATAGGGGAGATCATCTTAGAGTACGGCGATCCGGCCATCCACGGTTGGAGTAGATTCTCCTAGCGCCCTCGTGATGAGGCATTCGTTGGTTTGATGCGTTGGCTATCCAAGGAGTAAATTCTCCGGCATTGAGTAGATTCTCAATGTGGATATGTAACTCCGAAGTCGTTCATCCCGAGTTTAGTGGATCCACATGCATTGATGGTTTAGCGGAGTAGGACTGCATTGCACTGCATAGCATAATGATGATGTTGATGTTTGATATGATGCTGCTATGCTTGCTGTTTACTTTACTGCCTATCTCCATGCTAATATGTTTATACGATTCTTACTCCCTATATATGTTTGTTGTTTGTGTTTGGCCTGATTGGCACATTGCAGAAGATGACGAGCAGCCCGGAGAAAAGTGACTCTGAGGAGCCGCCACTCATTGTAGGGCTAGTTTATGTTATCGTAGTTGTTAGTTTCAGTTGTAATTCCGTGGATTTTATTCCGGAACGGTTATACCAGCTTTGTATGTGACATCGGGGTTGGGTTATCTTTATTGGTTTATTATGTTTAAAACTCATTTCTTTTCCGCGTTGTAAACGGTTCATGTGGGACTTTTCTACCCATGGACAATTGTTTTAATTATTCATTAATAATTGCATGTTTTCCTTTAATTGTTTGATATTAATTGGCTTATAACATGCGGGGTAGAAGGGTGTCACATTTAGTGGTATCAGAGCAGTTCGACCTTGTTCAGACGTGGTATAAGTCTGTTGTGAGTCTGTTGTGTGACTCTTGTTTGGATTGTCTATACTTGGTATAGATAATGATGTTTTAAGTTAGTTGCCTGTAGCCTTTACTCGCTAAGTTTCTATATGTGACATCGGGGTTGGGTTATATTTATTGGTTTAGTATGTTTTTACTGTTTAAAACTTATTTCATTTCCGCGTTGTAAACGGTTCATGTGGGACTTTTCTACTCATGGACAATTGTTTATTTTACTCAATTATTGCATGTTTTTCCTTTAATTGTTTTTAAATTAAATGACTTTTAACATGCGGGGTAGAAGGGTGTCACATTTTGTCCCACAGGGTTTTTCTTTCCTATTAAGGTTTTAACGAGGCACATTTATTGAGTAAGGGACATCCAAGGGGGAGTATTAAGAAAGACACCATTAGAGGATTTTTCTAGTATTGTTTGATACAATCTACCCATTAGTGTTAACCGGATGGAGGATGCTAAAGAGCGTGGAGTGTTGGAAATGAGAGATATGGGAGAATGAATAAGAAACATAGTGAAGAAGAAAAGAAGAGAGAATGGGGTGGGTTGGATGCGTGGGGTTAATAAAGGGTCTAGGTTAAGAAGGGTATTTTGGAAATAAAAAAAAAAAGCTAAAGAGATAAGGGAGGTGAGAATAGTAATTTATGAGATGGTAAAATAAAATCCATTTTTATTGTTTGTTTTGTCCATTTGGTTATCACATTAGCACATTGGCCCATATTTTTATTTACTGATCAGGCCTCTTTCATTTAGGGCAGACCCTTTTTTAAAGAAAAATGTTTAGTAAAAAAAAAACTTTAATAAAAAATTTCTTGTTAAAACAATTTTTTTTTTTTTTACAAAATACAAAAAAAGAATCTTACGAGTTCATACAACAATCTACGATGTTGATGTATGATTTTTATTAGTGTTATATGAATTGTAAGGGTTCAACGTATAGTTTAGCTATTTTTAACCCCGTACAAGAGTGAATTCCATTTTCTAATAAATATTTTCAATATATTACTTTGATAAAATTTATAAAAATAAAAATTAATTTTAATTCAAGTAACAATCTACGATGTTGATGTATGAATTTTCATCCTCAAGTAGCGTATTGTCATGACTCGAATTTCGTAGCCATGACCGACCGAAAAGGAATGTCTTACTTTCCTCTTCGCAGCCTCACACAAGCATACAAAAATTCGTTACATCCAAAGAAAACGATTACATTCATTAAATACAACATAATGAATATAATATATCGGAGTAATTAAACAACAATTACAAAGTCCTATTAAAAAAAAAAACTAGATACATTTAAACTCTGGGTATCGACCCATTAAAAGTCATCCACATGGCATCCAAGGCTCTCTACAGCTTCGCAGATTTCTGCATTTGAAATGTTAAACGTGGGGTGACCTCACTGACTTAGTGATGGAGTTTCCCCAAACACATACGATCACACAAAGTTTAGGGTGAAATAAAGTCACACACTTAAGCAAACACTAGATCAAACAAAGGATATTCATTTTCAATCTACACATCACAAACATCTTCACACATGCGAATGATCTCAAATTAACAAAATATTATATGGACATATTGTCCCTCAATAGAGTACTTGTGGAATGATTTGCATTATTTTCCTTTCCCATAACCCATGTCCCACCCATAAGGGGGATACATATATCATATTCATTAAGTCTTTGGTCCACTTGGGGTTGTTCGCTCAAGGTCCCCGCTCCCGACGGTTTTAATTTCGTACTCTAAAGATTCCGCACCCTCCGTCAAGCATCAACATCCCTCCTCAACATCCAAGGTGTCTAATGGGGTCCCCTCGTCCCCGGCGGTGATATTTATATAACGGAGCCTCCCGCTCCCTGGTTCGCCTACCCAAAGATTCATATTCAAACCTAAGTACTTCTCAAAAGTTTTCAACTGCACACATTAATCATCATCACATGAGCATATTTACATTCTCATAGTCAATATACTTCACATTCAACATTCATCAATAATATAATTCATTCATTCATTCTAGGTCCAATCATAGAGATATCCAAATAAAATTCCAGTATAAGAATTATCAAAGTCAATCCATGATGGAATTCAATTCTAGCACACCATACATAAAATCTAGGCTAAATTACACTTTTGGTCTCCAAATTGTTTTTCAATATTCAATTTGGTCCCCAAGTTTTTTAAATGTTCATTTTGGTCCCTAAGTTCCTAAAACTTATTCAATCGAGTCCTTCGTCATGTTTACTAACGGACATGGACGTTGACCCCGTCTGGTCCGCTGGAATTGAGGACCAAATTGAACATTGAAAAACAACTTGGGGACCAAATTAAATATTGAAAAATAATTTGGGGACCATTATTTTGGGATCAATGTCCATATCCGTTAGTCAACTTGACGGAGGGACTCGATTGAATAGATTTTAGGAACTTAGGGACCAAAATAAATATTTTAAAAACTTAGGGACCAAATTGAACATTAAAAAACAATTTGGGGACCAAAAGTATAATTTAGCCTAAAATCTATATTATACCCATATACCTTCATAACACCTCTTTTTTTTTTTTTTTGGCGTACCACATTGTCGTTAAAGCCTAACACTATCATTATATTATCATGCTTATAATCCATTTTATTTAAGAATTACTAATTAACTCACTTTTACATATATATATATATATATATATATAATGTAAATAAAACAGAGAAGGCCGTATGCTATTACTAATGGTTTTATATACTATAAACTATAAAAATAATGGTTTTATATACTATAAACTATAAAAATAACATGTAATATAAAATATTATCTATATGTATAAGGCCACATCATTTGATTCACACACACATAGTGAGCACAAATAGGCGTAGGAGCAGGGCATTCCAACCTTTGTAACAAAAGCTGCCGTAGGCCGTAGCACCTTTGCTGTCTTGCCATCAAGAAGTAAGAAAAAAGTATGATAACAAATTAAATAGGAACCATCACTTCTTCCATTTTTTTTTTATTTTTTTTTATTTTCTTCAAGTTGTATCCAAATTATATCTATGCCCTGCAGATACAATTGCAAGTAAATGCCCCCACAGGAAGTTCGTCCCAGACGCACGGGAAAAGAAATGGGACAGTGTTTTACATATGTAGATAGAAAGCACCGAATTCACACAATAAAAAAAAATATATCAACCAGTCACAATCATATAAAGGGGTTCACGACCAACTTCATTATGAACAACCATACCAATTATTTTCATATTAACATGATTAAATTCACCCTAATCATTTCCCAAATCAAAACCGCAAACAAAGCATTTTACACACCATAAATCCCTCATCTCTTGTAGGATCTAGATTGAGCTTCCAAAAAGCAAACGAGAATGAAGAAAAGAAGAAGAACCACCATGGATTGCTCCTTCTCTTGCCTCCTCTACCAAGCTCAACTTCCCTCTCTCTAGGGTTAAGAGAAAATGTGACAAATGGCAAGGAGAAACGGTTTTCCTCTTTTTAAACTTAAAAGTTAAAACCCTGAGACATTATGGGCTGACTAAAAAGACATTATGGGCAAGGCCCAAAAATTAACATTATCTTACTAGTTAATTTTTTTATTTATTTACTTACCAATTGTCAGTCAAGTTATGCACTATCCTAATGATGTTTTATTATCCTTAAGCCTTTAAATAAAACCTAAGGAAAATATTACATACCAGCGTAAATTATTAAACAGGAACATATTTGTAAAAAAAAATAAAAATAAACACATGCATAACCTTTATTCTAAAAAAACCAACATGATGTGGCACAGTTGGTAGATAACTGAGCCCCTTAAGTATGTGGTCAGGGGTTCGATTCCTGGCTCATGTGTATGGAAGAGCATCTGTTGGGAGAGGTCAACCCCTTAAATGATTCTCAGTACCTCGAGGGATTAGTCTCTGGCTCCCGGCCGGAGGATACCCGGGTTCACCAAAAAAATAACCTTTACTCTAAAAAGAAATTTTAACTCATTGAAACAATGTCATTTAAACCTCTATTTTTAAACTATTAAAATTATTGGGTATTACAAGTATGTCTTGTAAGGGTTTATTGTATAGCGCTGCTGTCCTCGACCATGTGCAAGAGTGATTTATTCTGAAATAAAATCCTTTTTTAAAAAATTATTTAAAAAAATTCAAATTTTTACTAAAAATTAAAAATCAATCGATTCTTTAATAAAAACTACTTTGAGTTTCTCATCGCACCCGGGAATACGTAGGAGCAGAATCATCATTCTGTCAAGCCAAAATTTAATTTTTTTTCTTTTGGTGTGTTTATATTTTATTATTATTTAAAAAGGGGTAAAATAAATATTTTCAAAGGTTATTTAAATTATTTCACACAATTAACTTGAGGTACCTTTTTTAAATGGGCGATGTAGGGTGCTAACACCATCCCTACTCATAACCGACTCCCGAACTCAAATCTCTCTTTATTTTAAGACCATTTTCCTGAATAATTTGGTATTCCAATGTTTTTTCCAATTTAAAAATGTTGGTGGCGACTACTCTGTTTTTATTTCATTTTCGCGGTGTCCGGACGGGACGGTCGCGACATCCCTTAATGAAGATTTTGTCCTACAAGGTTTTCCTTGATAAGGTTTTTAATGAGGCAATATCTGATAGCATATCAAAGAATGATGCACTCTTTTTTCCTTCACTAGACTTTTGTCCCACAGGGTTTTTCCTAGTAAGGTTTTAAGGAGGCACATTCTTTGAGTAATGGACATCCAAGGGGGTGTTAAGAAACATGTGACAAATGTGGATATCCATTCACCTTGTAACCTCCAATATTCCTTCACCTCTTAACCTTCAAGTTATTCCTCTTAATTTTGTATTGTAAACGACACTTATGTATTACCTTTCAATAGGTCTATCAGGTTACAAGTTTTATGTCCTATAAATAGGACTTATGTGCATTGTAAGCTTTGCCCATTTGAAGAGTACGAAAGGACTCTATTCTTCGCTCTTATATCTCGAATCTCTTATCTCTATTATTCTATATTGTTATGCTCTTATTTTAGCTCTTTTCATAAAGTTCTATTCTTCTTTACTTCCAAATCCAAACCCTACTTTGCTTCTCAATGCTTCTTTGAAGACTCTATCCTCTAATTATCTGCCCCCAAATCATATCAATTTGGATGATGTTGTTGATTCTTTCAGTCGCATGCTCTTTATGCGTCAATAAGGGATACATTGGGAGGAGGGGTGACCACTTCACTGTTGTTTCCCTTTTTAAACGATTGGTCCTTAAGGGAATTAGGCCATGCTACTTTACTTTGAGTATCTTAATGAATAGTTGCTGTCATCCGTGTCAAATGGGTGCTGCTTTCTCTTTATTGGGAAATATCCTCAAGATGAGATATGAGCCTAATACTATTGTATTGACAACACTGATAAAGGGTCTCTGTCTTAACGAACAGGTTGAGGTGGCACTTCAATTTCATAACAATGTAGTAGCACATGATGATTATCAGTTAAATGAAGTTACCTATGGTACATTGATCGATGGGCTGTGTAACGAGGGAAAACCAAGAGCTGGCATGGAGGTGATGAGAGTGATGGAACAAGATGAGATTCAACATAACGTGATAATCTACAGCACAATAATCAAAAGCCTAGATAAACTTAAGCTTGTAAGGGAGGCCCGGGGTTTACTTTCTCAAATGGTTGTCAGGGGAGTCTCCCCAAATGTTGTCAGTGTCACTTACACATCTCTAATAAATGGGGTTTGCATCGTTGGCCAATTGAAACATGCTATTGATTTGATTTGATAAGTTACATGGTACTTAGTAACATTTCTCCAAATATTAATACATTCAGTACATTGGTTGATGCATATCTTAAGGAAGGAATGGTTAAAGAGGCTAAGATTTTTTTAACCATGAAGTTAAGAGATGGTCTTCACCCAAATGTAGTGACATACAATTCTCTCATTGATGGTTATTGCCTAGTAGGTAAAATAAATAATGCAAGACATGTATTCAATATAATATGCCCAAGATGATAGTGACTCTTGATATTTGTAGCTATAATATCATGATTAACGGATACTGTACGATCGAAATGGTTGATCAAGGCATAGATCTCTTCGAAGAAATGCATCACAAAAACATCATCCTACTACTGTAACATATAATACTCTGATAAATGAATTGTGTAAATCTGGGAGAACCCACAATGCGTGGGAGCTTTTTGATGAAATGCGTGGCAGAGGTCTATTAGATGATATAATCACTTACAACATCTTATTGGAGTCCTTGTGCAAGAATCAACTGCTTTTCGAGGCCTTTGAATTAGTCAAGGAAATAAAAGATAATGGTATTCAACTTAATCTATACGCCTACACTATACTAGTCCATGGCCTTTCCAAAGGCCAGAGACTTGAGGATGCACAATTGATTTTTCATGACTTTTTGGTTAAGATGTATAATCTAGATGTCAATATATTTACAGTCATGATAAATGGGTTTTGCAAGGAGGGCATGCTTGATGAAGCATAGACCCTCAAGTTAAAAATGGAAGAGAGTGGCTACAGCCCTAATGCTGTAACTTTTGACATAATTCTTCGTGCTCTTTGTGCCAATAATGAGATTGAAAAGGTAAAGAAACTCTTTCATGAAATGATGGACAGTAGCATACCAGTTGGGCAAGAATAAAAGGGCTATAATATCATGATTAACGGATACTGTAATATTGAAATGGTTGATCAAGGCATGGATCTCTTTGAAGGAATGCATCACAAAAACATATTCCCTACTACTGAAAGACAATTGATATTGACATAAATACTATATTCTTTTTCCCTTAATCAAGGTTTTGTCCTACATGATTTTCCTTGATAAGGTGTTTAATGAGGCAATATCTGAAAGCATATCAAAGAATGATGTACTCTTTTTTCGTTCACTAGGTTTTTGTCCCATAGGGTTTTTCCAAGTAAGCTTTTAACGAGGCACGTTCTTTGAGTAATGGACATCCAAGGGGGAGTGCTAAGTAACATTTGACAAATGTGGATGTCCATTCACCTTGTAACCTCCAATATTCCTTCACCTCGTAACATTCAAGTTATTCCTCTTAATTTTTGATTATAAATGACACTTATGTATTGCCTTTCAATAGGTCTATAGGTTAAAAGTTTTATGTCCTATAAATAGGACTTATATGCATTGTAAGTTTTACCCATTTGAAGAGTAGGAAAGGACTCTATTCTTCTCTCTTATCTCTATCGTTCTATATTGTTATGCTCTTTATTTTAGCTCTTTTCATAAAGTTCCCTTCTTCTTTACTTCCAAATCCAAACCCTACTTTGCTTCCTAATGCATCGTTGAAGACTCTATCCTCTCATTATATGCCCTCAAATCATCTCAATGTGGATGATGTTGTTGACTCTTTCAGTCACATGCTCTCTCTATGAATAATCCCCCACCCATTATTGAATTTAATAAGATTATGGGATACATTGGGAAGAGGGGCGACCACTTCAAAGGGGGAGTGTTAAGAAACATGTGCCTCAATAAAACCTTACTAGGACATTATTACTCAAAGAATGTGCCTCGTTAAAACCTTACTAGGAAAAACCCTATGGAACAAAAACCTAGTGAAGGCAAAAAAGGGTACATCATTCTTTGATATGCTATCAGATATTGAAGGCAAAAAAAAGGACATCATTCTTTGATATGCTATCAAATACCGCCTCATTAAAAACCTTATCAAGGAATACCATGTAAGACAAAACTTTGATTAAGGGAAAAAGAGTATAATATGTATGCCAATATCAATTGTCTTTCAGTAGTAGGGATCATGTTTTTGTGATGCATTTCTTCGATGAAATCCATGCCTTGATCAATCATTTCAATCTTACAGTATCCGTTAATCATGATATTATAGCCCTTATTCTTGCCCTACTGATATGCCTCTATCTATCATTTCATAAAAGAGTTTCTTTGCCTTTTCAATCTCATCATTGGCACAAAGAACACGAAGAATTATGTCAAAAGTTACAGCATTAGGGCTGCAGCCACTCTCTTCCATTTTTAACTTGAGGGTTGATGCTTCATCAAGCATTCCCTCCTTGCAAAACCCATTTATCATGACTGTAAATATATTGACATCTAGATGATACATCTTAACCAAAAGGTCATGAAAAATCAATGTACGTCCTCAAGTCTCCTATCTTTGCAAAAGCCATCGACTAGTATAGTGTAAGTGTACAGATTAAGTTGAATGCCATTATCTTTTATTTCCTTGACTAATTCAAAGGTCTCGACAAACAGTTGATTCTTGCACAAGGGATCCAATAAGATGCTGTAAGTGATTATATTAGCCAACAGACCCCTGCCACGCATCACATCAAAAAGCTCCCACGCATCATGGATTCTCCCAGATTTACACAATCCATTTATCAGAGTAGTAGGGATGATGTTTTTGTGATGCATTTCTTCGAAGAGATCCATGCCTTGATCAACCATTTCAATCTTACAGTATCCGTTAATTATGATATTATACTTGCGAACATCTAGAGTCACTCCCATCTTGGGCATATTGTTGAATACATGTTTTGTATTATTTTTATTTCGCCCACTAGGCAATTACCATCAGTAGGAGAATTGTATGTCACTACATCTGGGTGAAGACCATCTCTTAATATTATGGCAAAAAAAAATCTTAGCCTCTTTAACCCTCCCTTCCTTACGATATGCATCAACCAATATACTGAATGTATTAGCATTTGGAGAAATGTTACTAAGTACCATGTAACTTAGCAAATCAGTAGCAGGCTTCAATTGGCCAACGATGCGAAACTCATTGATTAGAGATGTGTAAGTGACAACATTTGGGGATATTCCCCTGACAACCATTCGAGAAAGTAAACCCTGGGCCTCCCTTACAAGCTTAAGTTTATCTAGGCTTTTGATTATTGTGCAGTAGTTTACCACATTAGGCTGAATCCCATCTTGTTTCATCACTCTTATCACCTCCATGCTAGCCCTTGGTTTTCCCTTGTTAACAGTCCATTGATCAACGTACCGTAGCTAACTTCATTTAACTGATAATCATCATATGCTACTACACTGTTATGAAATTGAAGTGCTACCTCAACCTGTTCGTTAAGACAGAGACCCTTCATCAGTATTGTTAATACAATAGTATTAGGCTCATATCCCATCTTGAGGATATTTCCCAATAAAGAGAAAGCAGCACCCATTTGACACGGATGACAGCAACTATTCGTTAAGTTGCTTAAAGTAAAGTAGCATGACCTAATTCCCTTAAGGACCAATCGTTTAAAAGGTAAACAGCATTGAAGTGGTCACCCTTCCTCCCAATGTATCTCATAATCTTATTAAATTCAATGATGGGTGGGGGATGACGTATAAAGAGAATGTGACTGAAAGAGTCAACAACATGATCCACATTGAGATGATTTGGGGGCAGATAATGAGAGGATAGAGTCTTCAACAATACATTGTGAAGCAAAGTAGGATTTGAAATAACCAAAGTGAACACAAGAAGGGGGGTTGAATTGTGTTTACCAACTTTTTCGGTTACTTAAAAAGGATTTTCGCAAGCACAGCAAGAAGGTTTGATAAAGATAGGATTAGACGAGTGAAACGTCTAATATTAAAACAGAAAGCACACACAAATCAAGAAGATTAAAAAGAGTTTGATAACCACAGTATTAACTCCCCAAGTTAAAAAGCTAAGACTGAGACAATACTCAAACAAATTAAAAGATAAGGGAGAAGAAATATCACTCAAGAGATTTATACTGGTTCACCCCAAAATCCACAGGGCTACGTCCAGTTTCTTGGCAGCACCAAGTTTCCACTATATAACTGAGTAAATTACAGTACAAGTATTCTTTGCACACCTAGCCTCTTCAGGCTCAACACTCAAACAAGTATTCTTTTCTCACCTAGCCTCTTCAGGCTCAAAAACAGTAAGAGATAGACGGTTTGTATAGTTAATACAACTTGCAAGTCTTTCAGATCACACTCAGAGAGTGGAATAAATATGAAGTATGAAAGACTGCGAATTTATATCTAATGATTGAGTATGTATTCAATGAAGGAATGAAGAAGTTAATGAAGAGAGTAAATGCTTCTGTGCAGAGTTCTTTTGATATTCAACTTCTTATCTTCATCTTCATTGTTTGATCTATTTAAAGGCTTCAATCAAGAGATCCGTTTGACACAGCTTCAGAAAGTGTGTTCATCTGACTTGAGCTTTCTGAGACACCATTTAATGCCAAAGAGTCGTTCTGAGTATTCATTAAATGCTTGAAAACATTGGGCATTGTCAAGAGTGTCCAAGAGTACACTTTAGACTGAGTAGCTGTTCTTTTCAGAGTATATGGCAGCAGGCTTCTTGTACTTGTTGCAGAGAGCTTTCCTCTTTCAGTGCAACATCAGTTTACTTTTCCATAAAGTACTTTTACTTTGTACTGGAATAGGCAAAAGGTTACTGCAGTGGTGCAGAGATAGCGTGTTTATTCCTTAAAACCTTGAAACAACGTTCTTTTATTCTTTGTCCTTCGAGCTATTATCCAGAGGTCTTCGAGGTCCATAAGGATGGCCTATAATTTTGAATATGGTGACTTGGACTTGATTTCTGACATACTGACTTGGTGTCAGTAATGAGAATTTTTAGACGGGTGAAAGTCATCCAAAAACTTAGACGGGTGAAAGCTTGTTCAGAAACTTAGACGGGTGAAAGTTATACAAAAACTTAGACGGGTGAAAGCTTGTTCAGAAACTTAGACGGGTGAAAGTTATCCAAAAACTTAGACGGGTGAAACTTTAGACGAGTCACTGCTGAGCTTCTACTAAAAAGTAGACGGGTGAAATTTAGACGAGTGACTTCAAGTCTATTTTCCTGCACACTTATTAAATATATCAGTAATTTCATTTGGTTCAATATTACCATACTTGAACTATTTGGAATCATCAAAACATAGAGGATTTACACTTTGAATGTGTTTTAGACGGGTGAAAGCTTGTTCAGAAACTTAGACGGGTGAAAGTTATACAAAAACTTAGACGGGTGAAAGCTTGTTCAGAAACTTAGACGGGTGAAAGTTATCCAAAAACTTAGACGGGTGAAACTTTAGACGAGTCACTGCTGAGCTTCTACTAAAAAGTAGACGGGTGAAATTTAGACGAGTGACTTCAAGTCTATTTTCCTGCACACTTATTAAATATATCAGTAATTTCATTTGGTTCAATATTACCATACTTGAACTATTTGGAATCATCAAAACATAGAGGATTTACACTTTGAATGTGTTTTAGACTTATAAGGTCTCAACATTCTCCCCCTTTTTGATGATGACAAATATCTTTTCTGATTTTATTGAACATAAAAAAGAAACAGAAGAAATTTCGAAACAGATATAAATGATCATAGTATGTTAGGCTCCCCCTTAGTTTATGCACTAAGTAAGGACAAATATGAGGTCATTAGAAAGAATAACATACAAGAAGAAATATAAAATCATGATAACTTAAATATATATTACCTCCCCCTTTTGGCATCAATCAAACAGAAAAAAAATAAACAGAGAAGATAAATTGCCAAAAGAAAAGCTCATTGCATTTAATCAAAGTCATGAAAGATTACAAGTGATAGACATCACTGACTTAGTACATTGCATGACTCAAAAAAATTTCTAAGTACTAAGAGCTAGGGCCTCCTTGGCTTTTGAAGAAAGCTTCCATCATCTGCTGCATTGCTTGCTGCTGAGCCAACATCTGAGCTTGAAATGCAGTCTGTTGAGCAATTGCTTCATCCTGTCTTTGAATGACAGTCTGCAAACTTGCAGCCATTTCATCCAGTCTCTGATGGGCAGCAGGATCAAATGCAACAACTGGAGCAGAAGAATCTGTAGTGGCCAGAGAAGTTCCAGAAGCTGATGGACAAGGAGGAGGGGTAGGAGGTAACTCTTCAACAACAATATCATCCTCAGGGTGAGGATCTAGAAAAACATTTGTTGACAGAGTGGTTTCAAAATCATTATTAGGGTGGAATTCCCTTAGAAAGGCATGAATTCTGTCCTGATGTAGAGGGGAATTTGTGATAGAAAGAAGGAACTCATAAGATCTCCTGATGAGATTTATGTGAGTGAAGGGAGCATTTTCAGGAAAGTTTATGACAGAGAAGGGGAATACCATGAAGAAAGGAGGGATAAAGTAAATAGAGGGTGAGACGGGGTAGAGGGCATAGGCTTGGCTACCTCTAATTGGAATGTCTGCCTTCTCTTCTTCTGTCAGCCCAGAACTGCAGCCACCCTTAGAGAACATCTTCTGTTTGAATTTCAGCTTCTGATCAGTTCTCTGGATAAGGGAAAACTTCTGCTCTACTGCCAGGGACATTGTCTTCTGCTTCCCTTTCAACACCATTGAGTCAGGCATTACTTTTATGGCAGTGGAGGGCTTCATGAAGATGTGAGGATTAAGTAGCCATTTTCCTATTGGCTTCTGCAACCTTTCCAGCCTCACAACCTGCCTTTCAGCTTCCAAAGAAGCAATCATGTCCAGAGTCTTGCCATCAAGGTAAGAGGGACAGAGATCATCTGTTACAGAGAAGGGTGTGGTTCTGGAGGATGAGTTGTAGGGTGGTAAAGTGGCTAAGGGGAGAGGGTTGTGTCTGGTTTCAGAGGATAAGTCTGGAAAGACTATTCTCAGAGGCACTTGGCATTGGTTTGAGATATGGTCAGGAATTGGTGATTGTGGTGAGGATGGTGAAATAGGGTTGTCAAAGTACTCAAAGTCATTGATATCCTCAGTTTGAGGAATATCAGAATGGTGAGATACTTGTGGTGAGGGTGGAGCAGGTGAGTGTTGGTTAGGTGATGTATGTGGTAGAGTTTGGATTTGTGGTGAAGTATGTGGAGTGGGAATTCTTGGTGATAGAGGTGGTGTTGGAATTTTTGGTGATGGAGGTGGTGTAGGTGATCTGTGTGGTGGTGTAGGCATTCTTTGAGGTGAAGGTTGTGGAGTTGGAACTGTGGTGATAGAAGGTGATGTTTCCTGAGGTGGAGGGGTTGAATCGTTCTGAGGTGAGGGTGATGGTGATGGAGATGAAGAGGGAGGCAAGACAAGTTTCCTCTTTGTAACAGTTGTCCTCTTCTTCTTAGGGATCACAGTCTCTTCTGATTGAGACTCCCCCTCAGCTTGTACTGTCCTCTTTCTCTTGAATACCTTGGTGATCTTAGGCACAGAGGCAGTAGCTTCCTCAGCAGCAGCAGGTTCAACAACCTGAGTAGATTCCTCTGTCCCAACAGTTTCAGCAGTGGTTTTTGTAATCTTCCTCTTCTTCCTCTGAAGCTGATCAGTAATTTCTTCAGCTGGTTCCTCAACCACTTCAGATTTAACACCAGGAATGGAAACAGTTGCTTCCATCTGAGCAGAGGCTTCAGCATTGCCATCCAGAGTAGGATTCAGGTTCATTTTCATTAGGGCCAGGGTTTTTGTGGTAATCTCAGTACAGAGATCAGCAGAAACAACCCTTCTTAAGTCCAACTTACAGGCCCTGAAGATCCTAGTCATAACCATTCCAAAGGGATAATCTTTATCTTTTCCCTTTACAGCTTTCTCCATATGAATAAAGATTAGATCAGTTATGTCTATCTTTATTCTTTGGATAAGGTGGAATAGGGCAAACTTTTCCAATAAATTGACATGGTTTCTAGACCCAGTCCTAGGCATTACACAGTTTATAAGCAGAACATGTAAAAACCTTGCCTTGGGGGTCAGATACTTGGAGTCCATGTTGCCAGGGTTTGCAGTCCCATAGAGTACCAAATTTACATTGGCTTCCCCTTGATCCTTCATCCAGTCTTTGTAGTGCCCAGCTCCTTCCCTAGGGCATCTTGTTACTTCAGCGAGTAACTCGTGAGTGATGAAGATATGATCCTCACCAACATCCCCAGAAATCATGTGGGTGGTGGAGTCCTTGGTGATCTTCGCTGTAGTCCAGAAATCCCTAACAAGAGCAGGGAAGACAAGTTCTTGCAGTTGAAAGAAGGGTAACCATCCAGCATGGTTAAGTTCAGGGAGTACGTCTAAACCTTTGGTTCTGAGTTCATCAAAGTTTGGAACTCTTCCAGGGAGCACTTTCTTCAGTTCAGTAACAGATACCTTAGTCTTCTCAGATAGCGTCTCAAGGAGGCTTTTGGGTGCCATTGATTTGAGAGAAGAGATTAGGGTTTGACAGAGAAGGTTTCGTGAAGGTGAAGACGAAGAGAGCTTAGAGAGAGAGTTTGTAAGCAAGAAACTTTTTGAGTGGGTAGTTTTTGAAAAGACACGGGTTTATGCTAAAAACGTTTGAGTGCTTTTTGCATTGGGAAAGAGGAAAGAGAGTGTTGCCATAAATGACAGATAATCAAATTCAAATAAAATAAAATATTTTAGAAAAGGAGGGAAAAATGCAATGTACGTGTGTCTCAGTCAGAAATTAGCACTGAGTGCTTTTAGCCATGTCATTAGACGCTTGGCTAAATTAGACGAGTCAAGTAATCATAGAAAATATAGACAAGTAATTTTTCTGACAACACAGCAAAACATTTAATCAGGTACATTATGCATGTTAAGATTTCTTCTTATAAAAACAAATCTGTCTTCACTTAAGGGTTTGGTAAAAATGTCTGCCCACTGATAATCAGTGTTTACAAACTTAATTTCAAAAACACCTTTTTGAACATAGTCTCTAATGAAATGATGCTTTATTTCTATATGCTTTGCTCTAGAATGCTGTATTGGATTTTTAGACAGATTAATGGCACTAGTATTATCACACCAAACAGGTATATTATGCTCAAACATTGAATAATCTTCAAGTTGATATTTTACCCAGAGTAGTTGTGAACAACAACCAGCTGCAGATATATATTCAGCTTCTGCAGTTGATAGAGCAATGGTGCTTTGCCTTTTGCTTGACCAAGAGATTATATTTGTTCCAATGAAGTGACATCCTCCACTGGTGCTTTTCCTATCAATTCTGTCTCCAGCAAAATCAGCATCACAAAATCCAGCTAACCTGAAATCTTCAGATTTCTTATATAATAGACCAAGGTTAGTGGTTCCAATTAAATATCTGAAAATTCTTTTGACAGCCTTATAATGAGATTCCTTAGGGTCAGATTGAAATCTAGCACAGAGACAGACACTGAATTGAATATCAGGTCTGCTAGCAGTTAAATATAGCAGAGAACCAATCATACCTCGGTAGACAGTTTGATCTACCTTTTTACCTTCCTCAGCCTTGTTTAGAACAACGGTTGGATGCATAGGAGTACTCATAGGCTTTGAATTTTCCATTTTGTACTTTTTCAGAAGCTCCTTGGTGTACTTCTGTTGATGGATATAGATTCCATCATTTGACTGTTTTATTTGAAGACCAAGGAAGAACTTCAACTCTCCCATCATGCTCATTTCAAATTCATTCTGCATCAACTCAGAGAACTCTTTACAGAGCTTTTCATTAGTAGCACCAAATATAATATCATCAACATAGATCTGTACTACTATAAAGTCTTTTCTTGAACATTTCTTGAAAAGTGTAGTGTCTACTTTTCCTCTAATGAAGTTATTTTCCATTAGATATGTGCTTAATCTATCATACCAAGCTCTAGGAGCTTGTTTGAGTCCATATAGAGCTTTCTTAAGCTTATAGACATGGTGAGGATTTTCAGAGTCCTCAAAACCTGGAGGTTGCTTGACATAAACTTCCTCCTCAATTATTCCATTTAGAAAAGCACTTTTAACATCCATTTGATAAAGAGTTATATCATGTTGTGCAGCATATGACATGAGAATCCTAATTGCTTCTAGTCTAGCTACAGGAGCAAAAGTTTCAGTGAAATCAATACCTTCCTGTTGATTGTAACCTTGGGCAACTAGTCTTGCCTTGTTTCTTACCACTTTTCCATCTTCATCTAGTTTGTTTCTAAACACCCATCTGGTTCCAATAATGGTTTTCTCTTTGGGTTTAGAAACTAGTGACGAGACATCATTCCTTTTGAACTGATTTAGCTCTTCTGGCATGGCTAGAATCCAGCTTTCATCTTGCAGAGCTTCTTCAATCTTTTTAGGTTCCAAATCTGATATGAAGGCCATGTTGTTGTTTTCATTGATGGCAGATCTGGTTCTAACTCCTTGAGATGGACTTCCAATGATGAGATCTTCTGGATGATAGGTCTTGAATTTCCAATCTTTCTTTAGAGTCTGAGTTTCAGACTTATCAGCATCAGTCTGTATTTCAGATACGTCTACTTTTGACTTGTCTGAAGATTCTTCTACTGTAGGATTGAGTTCAATACCTGCAACATCATCTTCTAGATCTGATAGTTCCCTATCAGTCTTCAAACCATCATTAAACTTTACATGAATTGATTCTTCTACAACAGAAGTTCTAGAGTTGAAAATTCTAAAAGCTTTAGACATTTCAGAATAACCAATAAATATTCCTTTATCTACTTTAGAATCAAATTTACCAAGATGATCTTTTGTGTTGAGAATATAACATTCACAACCAAATGCATGAAAATATGATATGTTGGGTTTTCTGTCTTTCCACAATTCATAAGGAGTCTTATTTAGAATAGGCCTGATCAGTATTCTGTTTTGTACATAACAAGCAGTGTTAATGGCTTCTGCCCAGAAGTACTTAGGAAGATTATTTTCATTTAGCATTGTTCTTCCCATCTCTTGAAGAGATCTGTTCTTCCTCTCAACTACTCCATTTTGTTGTGGAGTTCTAGGTGCAGAGAAATTGTGAGAAATACCATTTTCCTCACAGAACAGTTTGAACTGCTCATTTTCAAATTCTCCTCCATGATCACTTCTAATAGCAGAGATACAGAAACCTTGCTCATTTTGTACTCTTTTACTGAATACTGAAAATGCCTTATAAGATTCATCCTTGTGGGTTAAGAAGAGTACCCATGTAAATCTAGAATAGTCATCAACTATGACAAAACCATATTTCTTTCCACCTAGGCTAGCTACACTAACTGGTCCAAACAGATCCATGTGTAACAGTTGCAAAGGTCTAGAGGATGTGACTTCTTTCTTAGATTTGAAACTTGATTTTACTTGTTTGCCTCTCTGACATGCATCACACAAAATATCTTTCTTAAAAGAAATATCAGGCAATCCTCTCACAAGGTTATGCTTTTTCAATTTTGAAATTTGCTTCATACTAACATGTCCTAATTTCTTATGCCACAGCCATTTTTCATCCTCTTTGGACATAAAACATGTTACACTTTAATCTGAAAGTTCAGTCATGTCAATCTTATACAGATTGTTTTGCCTTTTAGCAGAAAAGAGGGTTTTTTCCATTACAGTCATTGACTATGCATGCATCCTTAGAAAAAGATACAGAGAGTCCATTGTCACATAATTGACTTATGCTAAGCAGATTATGTTTTAATCCTTTCACAAATAACACATCATTAATAACAGGTAAGGGAGGTTTACCACCAATTTTACCTAAACCAACAACTTTTCCTTTCTGGTTGCCACCAAAAGTTACATGTCCACCTTTCTTAGGTTGGAGGTCTAGGAACATAGACCTTTCGCCTGTCATGTGTCGCGAGCATCCACTGTCCAGATACCATGACAGGTGTTTGCTTTGTTCTGTTGAGAATGTCTGCAACAGGAATGATCATGACCTTAGGTACCCATATTTTCTTGGGTCCTTTTTTGTTAGTGTGAGGAGTCTGTAAAGACTTCCTTCTCTTTTTGTGAATACACTTAGACATGATATGTCCAGCTTTTCCACAGTAGGAACATATAGATTTAGCAGCTACATTTGAAAACTTTGTTGATCCTTTATGATGTTCTTGATTGGAATATCCAATACATTCTTTGTTAAGGGAGTGCCTCTGACTTCCTAAGAGTTTAGTCAGATTATCTCTACCATTAACAAACTTGGCAAGATCTGAGGTGAGCTCTTCTACTTTCTGTTGAAGTTTAGTTACTTCTTCAGATGGTAGAGTTTCAACTGAGATCTCAACTTCAGACTTTTCAGTCTTAAGTTTACTATTCTCTTCAGCTAACTTTTCACACTCTAGAGATTTGTGTGTACTCATTAGAGAGTTTAGCATACTGTCTCTTGAGGGATCTAAAAGCTTTAGATATATAGTTGGATTCTTCCAAAAGTTCATCATAGGCATCATTCAATTTTTCAAGTTCAGAATGTACCTCAGTTTCTGATTCTGAATCTGTATCAGCCATAAGACAGAGGTTTGCTTCAAGCTCCTCTCCTTCACTTTCAGTGGAGCTTTCATCAAGATTTTCCCAAGTAGCCATCATTCCTTTCTTTTTCTTGTTGAAGAATTTCTTGGAAGATTGCTTTTTGATTTGAGGGCATTCTGCCTTGATGTGACCAGGCTTTTTACATTCATAGCATACAATGACATTTCTGTCATTAGATCCACTATCCTTGTTATGCTTGTCTTTGTTGAAGCGCCTGAAGGGTTTGTCTTTTCTGAAGTTTCTTTTCTTCCAGAGCTTCTTCATTTTTCTGGTGAAGAGAGACAGTTCATCATCTTCATCATCTGAGTCATCCTCATTTGATTCTCCAGATTCTTCTGAAGATTCATCTGCTTTGAGAGCTTTTGAACTTGCTCCCTTAGATGACTTCTTGTCAGCTTTGAGTGCAATGGACTTGTTTTTCTTTCCATTGTTCTCTTCAATCAGTTCTTGTTCATGAATCTGAAGAGTCCCGAGAAGCTCATCAAGCTTCATTGTTGTTAGATCCTTGGCCTGAGACACAGCAGTTACAAGTGGTCTCCATTGTTTTGGAAGACTTCTGAGAATCTTTTGAATGTGTTCCTCAGTCTTGTAAATTTTTCCCAGAGATTTCAATCCATTGGTTATGGTCTGAAACCTTCCATACATTTGGCCAATAGTTTCACCTTCCTCCATTTTGAACAGCTCATACTTTCTGACAAGCATGCTGACTTTTGTTTCTTTGACTTTGCTAGTTCCTTCATGAGCAATAGCTAGTGAGTCCCACATTTCTTTTGCAGACTCACAAGCACAGACTTTTTCAAATTCTTCTCTGCTCAGAGCACACATGATTGCATATCTAGCTTTGGCATTAAGCTGCCATTTTGTTCTTTGATCAGTGGTCACGTTTGCTTTAGGAACTTCCTCTCCTTTGTCATCTTTAGGGACAAAAGGACCTTCATCAATAATATCCCAAAGATCAGAGTTGGTGGATTGTAAAAACCACTTCATCTTTTCTTTCCAGTAGATGTAGTCCTCTCCATTGAAGAAAGGAGGTCTCGACATTGAGGATCCTTCTCCAGCATGGTTCTTGCTTCCACTGGTTTCTCCTGCCATCTCCAAGATCTTTTCCTCTACACTGTTAAGTGCTCAACCCAGAGGCTGAGCTCTGATACCAACTGAAATAACCAAAGTGAACACAAGAAGGGGGGTTGAATTGTGTTTACCAACTTTTTCGGTTACTTAAAAAGGATTTTCGCAAGCACAGCAAGAAGGTTTGATAAAGATATGATTAGACGAGTGAAACGTCTAATATTAAAACAGAAAGCACACACAAATCAAGAAGATTAAAAAGAGTTTGATAACCACAGTATTAACTCCCCAAGTTAAAAAGCTAAGACTGAGACAATACTCAAACAAATTAAAAGATAAGGGAGAAGAAATATCACTCAAGAGATTTATACTGGTTCACCCCAAAATCCACAGGGCTACGTCCAGTTTCTTGGCAGCACCAAGTTTCCACTATAACTGAGTAAATTACAGTACAAGTATTCTTTGCACACCTAGCCTCTTCAGGCTCAACACTCAAACAAGTATTCTTTTCTCACCTAGCCTCTTCAGGCTCAAAAACAGTAAGAGATAGACGGTTTGTATAGTTAATACAACTTGCAAGTCTTTCAGATCACACTCAGAGAGTGGAATAAATATGAAGTATGAAAGACTGCGAATTTATATCTAATGATTGAGTATGTATTCAATGAAGGAATGAAGAAGTTAATGAAGAGAGTAAATGCTTCTGTGCAGAGTTCTTTGATATTCAACTTCTTATCTTCATCTTCATTGTTTGATCTATTTAAAGGCTTCAATCAAGAGATCCGTTTGACACAGCTTCAGAAAGTGTGTTCATCTGACTTGAGCTTTCTGAGACACCATTTAATGCCAAAGAGTCGTTCTGAGTATTCATTAAATGCTTGAAAACATTGGGCATTGTCAAGAGTGTCCAAGAGTACACTTTAGACTGAGTAGCTGTTCTTTTCAGAGTATATGGCAGCAGGCTTCTTGTACTTGTTGCAGAGAGCTTTCCTCTTTCAGTGCAACATCAGTTTACTTTTCCATAAAGTACTTTTACTTTGTACTGGAATAGGCAAAAGGTTACTGCAGTGGTGCAGAGATAGCGTGTTTATTCCTTAAAACCTTGAAACAACGTTCTTTATTCTTTGTCCTTCGAGCTATTATCCAGAGGTCTTCGAGGTCCATAAGGATGGCCTATAATTTTGAATATGGTGACTTGGACTTGATTTCTGACATACTGACTTGGTGTCAGTAATGAGAATTTTTAGACGGGTGAAAGTCATCCAAAAACTTAGACGGGTGAAAGCTTGTTCAGAAACTTAGACGGGTGGAAAGTTATACAAAAACTTAGACGGGTGAAAGCTTGTTCAGAAACTTAGACGGGTGAAAGTTATCCAAAAACTTAGACGGGTGAAACTTTAGACGAGTCACTGCTGAGCTTCTACTAAAAAGTAGACGGGTGAAATTTAGACGAGTGACTTCAAGTCTATTTTCCTGCACACTTATTAAATATATTAGTAATTTCATTTGGTTCAATATTACCATACTTGAACTATTTGGAATCATCAAAACATAGAGGATTTACACTTTGAATGTGTTTTAGACTTATAAGGTCTCAACAGGATTTGGATTTGGAAGTAAAGAATAAATGAACTTTATGAAAAGAGCTAAAATAAGAGAATACCAATATAGAAAACCAAATTATTCTAAAAACTGGTCTTAAAAAAAGAGAGATTTGAGTTTAGGAGTCGGTTATGAGTAGGAAGGTGTTAGCACCTTACATTGCCCGTTCAAAAAACGGTACCTCAAGTTAATTGTGCAAAATAATTTTAATAACCTTTGAAAATATTTATTTTACCCTTTTTAAAAATATATAAATTTGATTTTGGCTTGACAGAATGATGATTATGCCCCTTTATATTCCCGGGTGCGACGGGAAACTCAAAGCCACATAATTCTTATAAAAAAACTTGATTGGTAGATTGATTTTTAATTTTTGGCAAAGATTTAAAAAAAATTTTGAAAATAATTTTTTAAAAAAGAATTTTATTTCAGAATAAATTCACTCTTGCACAGGGTCCAAGATAGCAGTGTTATACGATAAACCTTTATAATACATACGCCACTTGAGGATGAAAATTCATACATCAACACCGTAGATTGTTGTGTGAATTAAAATTATTTTTTATTTTTATAAATTTTATCAAAGTAATATATTAAAAATATTTATTAGAAAATGGAATTCACTCTTGCACAGGGTTAAAGATAGCTAAACTATACATTGAACCCTTGCAATTCATACGACACTTGAGGATGAAAATCATACGTCAACGTCGTAGATTGTTGCATGAACTCATAAGATTCTTTTTTTGTATTTAGTAAAAAAAAAAAATTTTAAAAAATTTTAAAATTGTTTTAACAAGAAATTTTTTATTAAGTTTTTTTTAACTAAACATTTTTCTTTAAAAAAAGGGTCTAGCCCAAATGAAAGGGGCCAGATCAGTAAATAAAAATATGGGGCCAACATGCTAATGTGATAACCAAATGGACAAAACAAACAATAAAAAGGGATTTGATTTTATCACCCCATAAATTACTATTCTCACCTCCCTTATCCTCTATTAATGGGTAGACTGTATCAAACGATACTAGAAAAATCCTCTAATGGTGCCTTTCTTAATTACACGCAAATAGGTAGACTTTATCAAACAATACTAGAAAAATCCTCTAATGGTACGGCCACAAAGGATGTCTACCACTAAAGCATTTCCAAAACATACCAGAAAGATTCCACTTACAGATCTAGAATTAATTATTCATATAAAATAACTTCACAACACTGTATAATAATATGCCAAAGAGCAATCGACCACCATAGCAGGCATATATATAAGTTTCCTTTTTGAAGGCATTAAATAATCATAATTTCTTTCTCATATTTTATGTCAGGATGATTTAACATAATTTTTTGTTCATCAACTACTGGTTCCTTTAGCCATATAATGTACATTGTTAAATAAGATACCAATCCATAGTTAACCATATGCAAAAATAGAGTACAAAAATGATGCGCACACATAGACACACAGACATTGACACTTGGGGTGCACACACATGGACACATCAGATACTCAGTCTCTCTCCCCTCTCTCTTTTGCTAAATAATAATAAGGAAGAAACTGCTGCGTATTGCAATTTCCACCGTTAGCATATTAGTAATTTTTTTAGTGAGAAAAAAAGAAGGAAAGTTCAATGGAGGCTAAGACTAAGAGGTCACAAGTGCTGCCATTTATAGTGATGGTGATTATAGAAGGCTGCACCATTGGACTTACAATTTTTTGCAAAAAATGCAATATCTAATGGGATAAGGCCATTTGTGTTCATTGTTTATACCAATACTCTGGCCACTATGATACTCTTCCGTAAGTATTTTCCATAAGTATCACTGAAATTGTTTTCGGAAGTATTAAAAAAAAAAAGAAGAAGAAGAAGAAAAAAAAGAACGCACCTAAAATGAAGCCGCCTATCCTCGCTGACGTTCACCGCCTTGCCTTGCCGCCCCCGATTTCGCCTTGTCGCTCGCTGCTTCTTCACCAACGACTCTTCCTCTTCATCGCTGTCCTCGCGTAGTGGTTGCAAGCAGGGACGGATCCAGGAATTTTATGCTGTGGGGGCAAAACTCATATATAAATTTGCAACATGAAAAATATAAAATATTATTTCTGAAAGTACAAATATATATCATAATTATCCAGGAATTTTATGTTTTGGGGGCAAAGCTCAATGCTTTTTATAAGATTCTATGTTGCTTTTAAGTAATTTATTTCAATAAAACACATGTGTATAATTTATTTATAAAAAATTTTCACATTCAAGTGGGCCGTTTGCTCTCACACTCATGGGAGTAGGTCCGTCCCTTGTTGCAAGTGTGTCTCACGGTAGGGAAGGAGGTGAAGGTGAAGTGAAAGTGAGAAGGTGGGTTGGAAATTTTAACCGGAGGGGAAGGAGGTGGGCAACAAATTAGTGTTTATGATGGTGCATTAGTTGAGTAAATGAGTAGGGATAAAATGGGTAAAACATAAAAAAAAAATTGCTAAAAGAGAGGTAGGAATATTGAAGTGGGAGGTGGGGATTTCAAGGCCCCGGTTAAAATACCAACTTTGCCATCACAAACCCAACATAACATCAGAACCCAACATAAACCACAATAAAGAAATAATAAGAAAGAATAAAAATAACGAAAAATAAGAAGTAGAGGGAAGCTTCTTGTTACCAAACGAAAACAGAAGAAGGAAATCCAGGGAGCTTAACAGCGATGCGGTGGTAGTGCGGCAGGCGGCGAGGCAGACGGTGGGGAGGTTGCGGCTGGACTCGCGTGGGCGTGTGGCAGCTGAGTGGGTCTGTACGGATGGACGACGTGCTTTGGTGCGGTGTCGGAGTGAGTTCGAGATCTGTGATTCGCGGTGGCGACAGGGACTCACGATGGGGGCGGTTCTACGTGGCAGTGACGGCGGCCGTCCGAAGCGGAGCTTGCGGCAGGGACGGAATCGGTACAGTGGTGCGGTCGTGGTTGTGTGGCTGAGTGTCGCGCGTCTGGTGCAGCGGTGGTCGTCTGGCGGCGGTTCTGAGCGGAGGACGTGACGGAGTGGCGTGAGTGGTGGGTTCTGCTTTTGCCGGCGTCGGCGGCGAAGGACCGAGGCGAGCTGGGCGGTTCTTCCTCCTCAGATCTGTATTGTCATTTTTGTTGTTTTGTTTTCCTTTCCTTTCCTTTTTTTTTTTTTTTTTGAAAGAAGTAGCAACTTGAACAGAAAAGAAAAGAGAGCAATGGAGTTTGATGAAGGTGAAATAAGACACAAAAGAATGGAGAATAACAGAGGACTATGATGATCTCTCCCTCTACTCTCCCATTTTCACACACTGCTTCTTTTCACACTCTGCTGATAAGATCAAAAACGTTCCCCCTCCATAGTGAAGTGTAACATGTATACATAGGATGAGAAGAAAACAAATCCTGTTATTTTATCAGAGTTAAGGGCGAAAAAAATTGTACAAATGGTGGTGTTATGGTGTGGTCCTCCCACCACTCTGCTTGGCTGCTATATGTGCAGGGATTGTTACCGTTACCCCTTGTTTTGGGAAAAAAAAAAGGCACAGAAAAGGGCAATAAAAATAAGGTTAAAATAATGTTTTGATCCCTATACATGATACTGATTTTCAATTTGGTCCTTATAGGTAAAAAGTTATCAATTTGGTCCCTATACGTGATACTGATTTTCAATTTGGTCCTCACCGCTAATTGGTCCCTATATAAGAGGACCAAATTGCAAATTATTGTCATATGTAGGGATCAATTCAACAAAAAAGTTTTGAAATCGGTCCCTACATGTGACAATTATTTTCAATTTGGCCCCTACATGTGATAATATTTTGTAATTTGGTCCCTCTTATATAGGGATCAATTAGCGATGAGGACCAAATTGAAAACCAATGTCACATATAGGGATCAAATTGATAACTTTCTACGTATAGGGATCAAATTAAAAATCAGTATCACATAGGGACAAAAGATTATTTTAACCTAAAAATAAAGTTGCTCATTACTGAAGTAGAAGAGGACAAAGTAAGGATGGGAGAAAAGAATGGTACCAGAAGGCAAAAAATCGAAACTCTCTATTCTTATCATTTTTCATTTTTAACATTTTTATATTGTTATTTATTGTTTATCATTTTTTTTTGTTTTTTGCATTTGGGTTTGGATTATGGACCTAAAAAATATCTTGCAACAATATGGGTTACATATGTAATGGGCCAAGAACAAAAACAATTTTTTTTTTCTTTTTTGCAAAGTTTTTTTTTTTATGTGTATTATTTTTTCGAAACATAAAAAAAAAATTCCGGACAAAATTAAGTATTCATAGTTGGGCTCTTTACTCGTTTCGTATTAGATAGTAGGTGTAACCATAGTTAACCTATTATCATTTTAAGAAACGAGTAAAGACATGAACTTCAATTTTGTCTGGGTACACTGGTAAGAGAGTGGCTGCAGCCCTAATGCGATAACTTTTGACATAATTCTTCGTATTCTTTGTGCCAATAATGAGATTGAAAAGGCAAAGAAACTCTTTCATGAAATGATGGATAGAGGCATATCAGTAGGGCAAGAATAGGGGATATGTTTCCTTGTTTGTTACACCTCACAAGTGAAATGATTGGCATTGAATTTTGTTTGAATGGTTTATCATTCTTTTGTCTCATTCTTGCTATTTATTTTTTTACTACTTCCTATGTTCTATCCTTTTCCTTATTTGATACAAAGGTATTATTCTCATGTTTTCTTTATTTTCCATTCTTCCTCTCTGTTCTTCATCTAAATCTTTCCATTTAAACATATTTTGGAATGACTTTATGATCTGTCATCTTAGCGGAGATGCAAGATTTGCGAGTTTGTAACCTTGTGTTTTAGGTATAGTTATATATTTTTGCATGCTTCATACAAATTACAAGCTGATAGCATGAGTGTAATATGATACAATCAGGTCTTGAGTTTTGCTTTCGTCAGGTTTCATGAGTGTCTCCAGGAATGCAATAGAAATAAGGACTGGAAGGGAGAAGCTGGGGAGGTTTGGATGATAGGGATAATGTGATACATCGCTCACTTGTTGAGATGCATCTCCAGTTATGTGCCTTTAGGAGTGGAGCCCATTTCATTTTCATGCATTGTGTAGCATTTATATGTTGAAGAAGAGATGGAGACTGAGGAAAGCAATAACACTGGTAATCAAGGGTGTACTACACTATCCAAGGATTCTTCTGTTGAGACCTCACAAGTCTGAGACACATTCCATGTGTAGATTCTTTAAGTTTTGATAATTCCAAATAGATTAAGTATGGTAATATTGAACCATATGAGATTATTGACATGTCTGATAAGTGTGCGGGAAAATAGACTTAAGGTCACTCGTCTATTTTATGAGCCGTCTCTAAAAACTACTCGTCTAAAATTCAGTCAACATAGACAAAGATCAAGTCAATGCTCAGTCAAGATTCTGATATACTAGATGACGTGGTAAGAAGCATGTGTCTGGAAAAGACTCAATGGATCACCCGTCTAGTTTTGGACTGCACTAGCACCCGTCTAGCTCTGGACTCCACAAGCACTCGTCTAAAATTCTAACACTGCTACATTTTGTTAAATGTCAGCAAGGAAATTCAAGTCAACCTTATTCAAAATAGATGCCTTCTTTAAGGATCTCGAAGACATATGGACAATAGCACTAAGGATAAAGAATAAAGAACGTTTGTTCCAAGAATTTAAGGAATAAACACGCAATCTCTGTACCACAGCAGTAACCTTTTAGTTGTTTTAGTACAAAGTAAAAGTGCTTTCCAGAAAGTAAACTGAGTGTTACACTGAAAGTAGAAAGTTCTCTGCTGCAAGTAAAAAAAGACTGCTGCTGCAAACTCTGAAACAACAGCTGCTCAGAACAAAGTATACATTTGGACTACCTTATCAAAGCTCAACTTTCCTAAGCATTTAATACTTACACAGAACGACTATTTGACATTAATGACGTCCCAGAAGCTCAAATCAAAGAACGCACTTTCTGAAGCTATGCCTAACAGATTAATTGATTGAAGTCTTTATATAGACTAAACCATGAAGATGAAGACAAGAAGTTGAATATCATTAAGAACACTACGCAAGAAGCATTTACTCACTTCATTCTTTCATTGAATACTTCTTCAATCATTTGATATTAATTTGCAGTCTTTCACACTTCATATTTATTTCACTCTCTGAGTGTTATCTGAAAGATTTGCAAGTTGTATTGATTACACAAAACCTTTTATCCCTTACTGTGTTGAGCCTGAAGAGGCTAGGTGGGAAAAGAATACTAGTTTAAGTGTTGAGCCTGGAGAGGCTAGGTGTGAAAAGAATACTTGTACTATAATATGATTAGTTATAGTGGAAACTTGGTGCTGCCAAGAAACTGGACGTAGCCTTGTGGATTTTGGGGTGAACCAGTATAAAACTCTTGAGTGATATTCCTCTTCCCTTATCTCTTTAATTTGCTTCAGTATTATTTGTTTAAGCTTTTAACTTGGGGAGTTATAATTGTGAATATCTATCTCTGTTTTACCCTTCTCTGTATGCTTGTGTGATCTGTCTTAAAATTAGACGTGTCATATGTCTAAATTTCTGTTGTCTTATTTTTGCTTGTTGTGCCTACGAAAATTATTTTCAAAGTTTCTGAAAAAGTTGGTAAACACAATTCAACCCCCCTTCTTGTGTTAACTTTGGTTATTTCATCTTCATGGTACCGTCAATTCAGAAATGCATCCAATCCATGGATGGCAAGATATCTACTTGGCTTGATTTTTCTAGTTTCCAATCTATTGGCATGGGCTACCCGTGATGAACTTCCCAGCCTTATTTCTTTAACAGAATTGAAGGTGAACCAGCATGAGATATTATGAAATGAATTAAAACAAGAGTGAGTATTATAAACTTTGAATAATAAGGAGAGATGGGAGAAAGAGAGAAGAGAAGAGAAGAAGATAGTTTTTGCATTATGCTCTCCAAGGTATCAAATTTTACAATGCTGGATGGGTCCTATTTATAGGACATAAGTCTTGTAACTTACAAGCCTATTAAGGGAACATATGAAGTTAAGGGAAATAACTTATGAGTGGAAGCCTTTTACTCATAGGAGTTATAGGAGCATCATAGGGAGTATGAAATGGCATAAGGAGATGGACACCCACTAAATATATATTCATAACACTCCCCCTTGGATGTCCATTAAGGATATACCTTGTTAAAACCTTACTAGGAAAAAACATAGTGGGAGAAAAAAATCCTAGTGAAGGAAATAGTACAATATCATTTGCATGGGAACTGCTTTATTAAAAACCTTATTAAGGAAAACTATGGAGGACAAAACCTTGATTAAGGAAAAAAAGAGTACAATTTTCTCCCCAATGAGAAACATAACCCGAGAATATGAATTCTAACATTCTGATTTTCTCCCCTTGAAGCATTTTGAAGCAATATTCTTCTCCCAGGCACCTTTGCTTTGACATATCATCCTTTCAATTGAACTTTGCATGACAATATTTTCTTCAATTGGAATCACAAGATTCTTGAACGAGATGAATCATAACTTTAACAATAAATATTAGTGACTTCATCTGGATCAGAGAAATAACTCTTACATTTGCAAGATCAATTGGCAATAAACTTCATGGAAAAATTATTATATCAAGCCCTGTAATATTTAGCAATATGCGTGCATACATCTTTAATAATAAGGTATGGTCTTGAGGGCCAATATATTAGTTATCTTCTTCACATCTATCATGAGTCACTTAAAAACTAGTTCTTTGTAACTTGTTAGACAAAAATTCACCTTAATAAATGCTCGATCTATGGGTTGAGACAAAACTTTGTCATCCAAAGCTTTTTCATCTTAATATATTTATTTATATATTCTATAATTCTAGAAAACCTTCAAGGCATTCCATAATATTCAAATAATCAAAATCATAGTAATTATATTAAAACATTTTAAAAAATTTCACATAAATATCTAAGAAAATAAAAATTTTGTTAAGAAATTAAAATAAATTTATCTACCATTGCATGAAAACATCATGCATATAAATTATAAATCCAAATATATAGATACATTTAATCCTTCTGAGATTTTCCATGTAGATAATACTCTCGAGTCAACCATAAGATGTAATAACAACTATTTGCATGAATATATTTTATATTATGCATATATTTGAAAAGCTTGTCCATAATATTGGAGTTCGTCGACTGAAAGACAGTTGATATTGACATACATACTGTACTTTTTTTTCCTCTTAATCAAGGTTTTGTCCTACATGATTTTCCTTGATAAGGTTTTTAATGATGAGTCGATATCTATTAGGTGAGTTTCTCGTTGATTTGTTTACGTTTGTACTGTCCGAAATTAGTTTTTTGGAATGGTTCCGAAAATTAATTTTCGGACATATAAAATGGTCATCCGAAAATTAAAATCCGGATGTGTAAAATGGCAATCCGTAAGTTTTTAGAGTTACTGGAATTTAATATCTGGATGGGCAAAATTTTACACATCTGGAATTTGATTTCTGGATGTGTAAAATGACAATCTGCATGTTTTTAGAGTTACCATAATTTAATTTCCGGACGTGTAAAAATGTGCCTGTCTGTCCCTAACGTGTCTGTCTGTCCGCACTTCTATTTCTTTTACTCGTGTTCATGCGCATATACAATACTGAAATGTTAGAGCTGTAAAAATGTTTAAAAAAAAATTGATATATAATTTTCATCTCAATTTACTGGCATCAGATATCTGTCCGCATTTCTATTTTTCCCATTGTGTACACTTTGTTGTTGCGATTTTATTTGCTATTTAGCCATTTGAGTAGGATGTGTATGTGTGATCGGTGATTTTTGGCAAATTTTATATCGTCGTGTGTGTTTGATTGGTTATTGTAAACACACACACACATATATATCAATACTTTAATAATATTATGTTGTAAATAAATATATAAATAAAATGCATAAGTAAAATAAAATAAAACCAAAGTATAAAGTATTATTTAGTTGCAAATATTATTTGGTATTAACATCCTCGAATTTGTTGTAATTGGGAGCCTAAACGGTGATTCAATCTCAGGAGCCTCTGGGGATGATAATTTGTACTCTACCCATTGGTTACCTGCAAAAATTACCCACGAATAGTAGGGTAATCACCCGCACAATGGGAAAGGGTCTGGGTATGGGTAATTACCCTCAAATTTGAATGGGTATGGATGCAGGTACGGCTACTATGGTACTCACCCTGCCTCGCACCTACACTTATTATGTATATATAATTATTTATTTATTTAATTGTATTATTAATATATATAGTTTTAACTATAATACAAAGTTTAAAACCAAAGTTAATCTAAAGATTCTTAACTTTCAAAATCTAGTTGCATCTATAATTCCTTTTTGAATATTTTTATTTATTTAAATATTTTGATTTATAAAGTTTTATAAGTAAATTTAAAAGACTTTTGAATCGATTTTTAATTATTACAACGTTTTCTTTGTTATTTATTACCTTTTCGCAATTAAAGTGCGGGTAACGAATGGGTGTATGGGTACTTAGGTACTCAAAGGCTATAAGGGTACCAAAATTATTACCCATGCGTGTACGGGTTTTAAAATATAATATGAAAGGTTATATTATAAGAGTATAAAGTTAATCCTCTTGGCTAATATTTGTATCATCATTATTTAGAAATTATATTATTTGAATATCAAAATTTAAATATCATATATAATATTATATATAGTTATTTTTGTCTTTCTGTGTTTCCCGCCAGGATGTTCACAAAATGTTCCTCTTAGAAGTTTTGGAACTTTCAGTTTTGCCTATATATTTCGTGTACGAGACTCATGTGAATTGTGATTACTTTTTTTTTTTGGTGAAATGAATTGTGATTACTTACGTGCCAATAGGGCTAAACATGACATAGTGTTCTTACTTCTTAATTACGATAATCTGCTCTCTTCTCTTTGTTTTTCTCATGCTTGCCGGATGCTCTATGTATATATATAGGTGGGGTTTAGTTTCATCTTCATTTTTTTTTAAATATATATAAAATTAAGCTTATTGAATTAAATATATTATAATAAAAATAAGTGATATTATTCCAGCTGGTAGTTCATTAATTTAGCATGATGTCATGAACATACTCTATTAATTGGCGAATTCTACAATACTCCAATGTCATAGTTGAGTTTCGATCCTCACTAAAATTTTACCGGCCGAATCCGATTGCAGGTAAACCACATTTACTTTCCAATTTTTTTCCACCCGGTAATTTAGGTTGTCTCCCAGTTTATATTAAAAAGTAAAAATTGAATTAAAAAAAGAAGAAGAAATGGTTAAGTCGAAAACCAAAGAAGAAAGTGAAGATCGTCGCCGTCAACGAGGAAGCAAACTCCAAGAAATCGTCCTCACCGATCGCCGGTCCAGTTCGACTGTGTAAAGAGGCGTAAGTGAATCGCGTCTGTGATTCCCAGAAGCTCAATGGCTCAAACTTGATTGGTTGGCGATCAACCTCTGTATAATCGCGATGGAGCACGGCATTGACGCACAGGTGAGTAGAATCTGATAGTAGTTGTGTTTAGCTGAATTTTAAATGATGGTAGATCGTCATTTTGCGACCCTTATGGTTTCATTCAGTTGATTTAGTAACGTTTTCAGTGGATTTGTGATACGAATTTTGTTAAGGTGTATTGGGATGATGAAGTATAAGTCATTGTATGTGTGTTGTCTATTTAAGTTGGTGTTGGTGGCTGAGATGGTGTCTACCAGATATTGCTTCTAGAGATTTACATTTAGTATATTAGTGATATTATGAATTGTTATGTATGCAAATCTTTCTGTTTTGACTTTGGTCAAATCGATGAAGAGGCACTTAATAGATTGAAGAATGTGGTGCTGATGGTGAATGTGTTTCTGTGCAGGGCATAGAAGATGTTTCGTTGGATGGTCAACACACAGACTCTGATGGTTCTGATGATGAGTTATTGAGGGAGTCCTACAATTTTGAGCAAGTCGGAGATGATAATGTTGCGGAAGATGAAGAAGACAATGTTGAGGAAGTAGATAATGAGAATGATGACGAAAATGAACATGACAATGTTGAGGAACCAGAAGAGGACAATGTTGAAGAAGATGCAAATGAGAATGCCGGGGAAGATGAAAATGAGAACGTTGAAGAAGATGAAAATGATGATGTCGATTTTTTTTCCATAACCACTGATGAGGTAAAGGGAATGGAGTTTGCAGATGTGGAGTCTGCATATGGCTTTTATAATGAGTATGCCAAAGTGCGTGGTTTTGGGGTAAGGAAAAACAAGCGTGGCAAAAACAAGAACAATGAAATAACCTGGCAACAGTTTGTATGTTCAAGTGAGGGTTTTCGTGATTCCAAGTATATGAACTTGCCTAACAGACAAAGGGAGCATAGAGTTTTAACAAGGTTTGGCTGTGAGGCTGAGATGCGCATTAGTTTTGATGTTAGTAGTGGATGGTGGTCTGTGTCGCGGTTTGGTGATGAACATAACCATCAACTACTTGGAGATAAATTCTTTGGTTTACTAAGGTCACATCGCAAGTTGTCTGCTGCAGATGTTGCGCAGCTGGATAGCATGCGGAAAAGTGGGATTAGCATTCCAAAGATTTTCGGATCATTTGCAAGCCAATCAGGTGGTTATGATAAGGTTGGGTTTGGAAAGAAGGATATGTACAATTGCATCCAAAAGGAGAGGAAAATGCAGGGAAGCGATGTAAAAGAGGCTGCAAAGTTCCTTAGGGAGCTACGTAGTAAAGACCCAACCATTTTTTGGAGCCACAAAGCTGGAGTTGATGGGCGGCTGTTGCATCTATTCTGGTGCGATGGGACGTCCCAACTTGATTATGAAGTGTTTGGTGAAGTATTGGCATTTGATGCAACATATGGGAGAAATAAGTATAAATGTCCAGTTGTTGTGTTCTCCGGTGTTAACCATCACAAGCAAACATGTGTGTTTGGATGTGCTGTTGTATCCGATGAGAAAGAGGAGACATATGTATGGGTGCTATCACAGTTCTTGGAAGCAATGAAGGGGAAGGCCCCTAGTTGTGTCATCACTGATGGAGACGTATCAATGAGAAATGCAATAGGTGTAGTTTTTCCTGACGCACACCACAGACTATGTGGATGGCACTTGATAAGGAACGTCACTGTAAATGTGGGTGATATCCGCTTTACTCAACTGTTTAAGAATTGCATGCTTTCAAACTATGACATAAGTGAATTTGAAGAAAGGTGGGCAGCAGCTGTGGAGGAGTGTGGGTTGGTGGAGAATGGATGGGTGGAGCAGTTGTATGCAAAAAAACTAATGTGGTCCACTGCGCATATTAGGGGCAAGTTCTTTGCTGGTATGAGGACGACATCAAGGTGTGAGGCCTTGCATGCGCACATGGGTAAGTATATACAATCTTGGTTCAATCTTAGGGAATTTCTCTTTCATTTCCAAAGGTGCCTGGAGTACATCCGTAGCAAGGAGATTGAGGCGGATTTTAAATCAGCTTATGGAGTACCTGTGATGCAAACTGAACTTATTTCCTTAGAGCAACATGGTGCAGAAGTATATACAAGAGAAATATTTTATATATTTCGGAAAAGATTGTTCAAGTCATTAGGTATGAATGTCTTAGACTGTATACAGACAGCATCTTCAAAAAATTTCAATGTGGTTAAATATTGTAGGCCAAATTTGAGATGGCATGTTTCCTTCTATCCTAGTGAAATGGAAGCTCGATGCTCATGCCAAGGCATGGAATCTGATGGGATTCCATGTGTTCATATAATAAGAGTGTTGGTGTTGCTGGACTTTGACCACATACCAAGCTGTCTTGTTTTACGAAGATGGACAAAGGCAGCTAAACAAGACGCAGAAGGCAGACATTTTCCTGGTCACTTGGGTGGTAACAATGCACTTTACAATGGGCGGTATACTGCATTGATAGATAGTTGCAGACGGCTGTGTACATATGCAAGCAGAAACTATGAAGACTTTACTGACATGCGGGAAAAGGTATTGTATGAGACAGAACAACTTCAAACTAAGCATCGTCACGCTTGTTCCCAACAGGGTAGGGAGGGGGATGATTGTGGGACAGGATACCTTAGGGAGCCAGTAGCATTCAGAAGTCAGTCGCGTATGGGTGCTCCTTCTGGTAATGGGCAGCGGGGTAAGAAGAAAATAAAGTGCGGTTGTTGCAAGGTTCAAGGTCACACGCGAAAGACGTGCCCACATGCTGCAAGGATTGGGCAAGTATTGACGTCGGATGCAGCAAATGTGTCTTCGATGGGGTAGGAGTGCAGCTGTCAAACTAAGGTTAGTATAATTGTATCTGATTAATCCGTATTTTGTATGATTGTTGGTAGCTCAAACTTGTTGTGGACCCATTTATTTGGGGATAGTCACTGGTAAATTAAAACTGTTGTGTATTTATGCAGGGTCCAATATGACCCTTGTTGGCTGGACATGACTTGTGAAGCTGCTGGTACCATCAGTGGTTTGATTGAATTTTGCTGTTTCAGGCCTAAAAAATGTACTTGGTAATTGAATATGTTTGTGTGTTGTATATGTAATGTTTTAGCGGAGTAGCTCTAAAGACTCTTTGATTATGTCGTCCCAACCTGGCGATTGATTGCCTGATGTCTACTATACTGCACTTTCTGTTATCCATTACATATTTCGTCAAATGTGTTAGTTTTGCATAAATGAATTAGTGGGCCATCGTTATACATAAATCAGAGAATATAATACTATTGGGCCTGGCCCAATTTAATTTAATGGTTAACTAGATATGGAAAAAGGGTAGGAAGTTTGACCATATAAGACCCAGTCGGTTGGGGAAGGGATTAGATGAACATATGTTATTGGGTCAAGTTAACTATTGTTGTGATATTGACAAAGATAGTGGGCTACGAAGCCTTCAAATTCACGTATAATGGTGGTCATATGCCCAACACACTGCATAGTGATCATAAGCCCAAAGTTATTGGGCATGCATTGTTAGCTATATAGCAGATGTGGGCCGGCTTCAATACATAATTATTTTGTAAGTAATATAGTCCGCCAAAAAAAAAGTATGAATTGATTCATGGACCATTATGGTTGAATGGGACCAACCCACATAGGGGTGACGTCGTCCAATGAAATTGCATGCAATTTTTTGTATGGATTGTAGTGGGCAAAAAAAATTATTAATTCAGTTATGCACAATTATGGTCCAAACGAATGAACCAACTGGATGACAATTGTTTATTCCCTGCCAGCAAGATATGCCATTTGAACTTATTTATTCAGTTGCACGAACATATTGACCTTTTTCATCCAAGCCAATAGCATTAAAAAATTGACACTCTTCTACTGATGCGCAGTTGTAATGTTGCTAAAGCAGAATAGTTAATGTAGACAGGAACAGACAGATAATGTTTGTATGGATATTTAGTCTACCAAAATATGGCGTGTAGCTGGATTGTTTTCGAATAATATAAACAGACTAGGTCATCTAATAGTTGAGGTACGTAAGTTAAACAAAAGATAATTTGTGCCTGGATCAAAATATATACTTCATATGGCACATTGTTTCGCTCCTGCTTTCAGGCAAATACCCCCAATACGTGGACAAGCATTTAAATATGCATGGCGAATTCCTAAAGCCGCCATGCAACGTACCCTCAAATCAGTTACTTCACATTAGTGCTCCACATAGCTTCAACATCGATCTCTACAACCTTGTGGAAGTCGTTCATTTCGCTAGTCACCAACCCTGTTGCTGTCTTCATTCTAACCTTGTTTTCTTCAAGCTAATTTTTATGAAAGCAGGTAAAAACAAAACAGAATCAAGCAAATGCATTTGGATGTATAAAAGCAAGCCAGGCTTCTGGGTATCTTACCACCCCTATCATGTTTGGTTGAAAGCCTTGTCCAATATCTATCCATTCAAGAACCCATGCGGCAGAATTGTGACTACGTAGAAAAAAAAATAAAAAAAGGTGAATCCGATGGTTGTTAACTCAACTCAATAATTCAACCAGTTGCATTCACTCTTAACTAATATGTTAATCACAGGTAGTTATACCTTTGGCCACATTTGGGTATACCAGTGGCATCCAACATTGGCCATGTCACAAACTTATTGCACTTGGGGACCATCCCACGAGGGTAATACCCAGCTTCCATAATACTAGTAAGTGCAAGACACTAAAGACATATAGATAGTTAGAGACATCATAATAGTACACATAGTCAGGTTATATTTAAATGCCAAACAACACATACTACTTCATGCATGCTTCTCTCCCTTTGTAGAGTCATCCCAGGGTCTGGATTTGAGTCAAGTTTATAAACCTTTCGTTGCTTCAATGATATTACCATTACAAACCAGTGGCCATTAGCATCGTGAAAAGGAACATATATCTGCATGTGGGCAAATTCATTAGTGCACTATATTTGTTGTATGAAAAATATGGCGTCGAAGAAGATGAACTTGAGGCAGACATACATAAGTGAGGGATTTTGTTGGTGGCATCCATTGTATGATATAATCACATGTTAGATCAAGGATTGGAGAGTCCCCGGGGTAGGGTTCTGTGAAGAGGTCTTTAAGTTTGCTGATGTGAAATGTAACCTAGAATCCCCCTACCACAAATTTGTATCTAGGGTTTCAAGAGACTGTTGAATCAGAAAACTAAAACGTGACCCGCGACTGCCTCTCCTCCATCTAAACAAATAGTTCATTCCTTCACTAATTGATGTATCACAGTTGCATATCCCTCTCTCAAAACAATTTCATCTAAAATAGTCCCCTCACTTGCAACTTACTACATCTCACTTCTTCTTGTTACATCTTTTGTGACAATGTCTCAAGGTTCATCCTCCACCCAAACTACTCATAGATGATTGATATGATTATCCAGCTTGGATGAAATCAATAGTATTCCGTGCTTCACCTTTCTTAACCAGTCCCTGTGTAAGTAAGGGTAAATATTGAAATTTGTATTGTAATTTCATTTATATATATATATATATATATATATATATATATATATATATATATATATATATATATATATATATATATATATATATATATATATATATATATATATATATATATATATATATATAGATACATCGAGACATATATATGTAAATACATGTTACCGGGAAAGTAGGAGGCAGAAACCATGTTGTGATCGATGCATTCTTTGCTTGGGACCATGATTGCTTCAGTGCCACCATCTCAATGATCTTTAAATGAAATTGAAAATGACATTAATAAACTGATTCACAGATGAGATTAAAAATAATTTTACGTTATAGTGCAAGCTATGTAACCTTTCCTGATATGTCATTTTGGGGGCAAAGGCATTGAAAGTCACTTCTAGTTAAAGTATTTGCCTTATGTTGAAAGAGTATTTCACTGGCCAAGGCAAAAATAGATCATTAAGGTTGCATCATAGTGGATAAAAACTATAAATTGTATGTTATACCGCCCGAGATGTTATGTGTACCTTAGTCTTAATGCTGGGCCAAAAATGAACGCAGAGAGCATCATCTCATTTTTTGTCAGGCCCATGTCTGTTGTGGGTATGAACATGGAATCCACGGTCTGCATGAAACAATTATAGGTGATGGGTGAATTCACCTTAGAGTTCAAATACGAAATAAAATTGTGCATCACCTAACTGCATTATTGACAATCGAAAACGCCAATTTTGATGAAGTTGGATGAATAGTTGATTAAAGAATGTCGCATGTGTTTGAAAGGGAAAAAAAACACATGCCCCTAATACTAATAATTGACGTCTAAGAGGCAAAATAAATAGGTTAAATGGCTTACAGGTGGCAAAACGTAACCAATAGATCTTTGCATGGTATTGAATGTTGTTGACGACGGTGAGTTATGTTTTTTCGTGGGAGTATTTGATCCAGCCTTTGCAATCCGCTCGCTAAGGCTGGTAGTTCCCTGATTCTTTCCCATCTTTGGTGATTTTTTTATTGTTGCTCCCTGATTCTTCCCCATCATTGGTGACTGTTTTGTTGTTGCAGGTGTTGAGAACAATGTTCTCTTACGCTTGGCTCCTTCCTCATTTCTTTGAGCAAAGACCTCTTTCTGATACAAAAAATAATAATGTTCATAAGTTTAACAAGTCATACATACATCACAACAATTGAGGGATGTACATTTACTTTGATTGTCTCTAGATTGTTGGGAATAATGGTTGGCATTTTAAGCCTATCCCACCCTTTAGAAGAGTTTGATGGCATCAAGTTGGAATCCTTTCCCAGCCCAAATTTCTCAAAGTTGCTCATTGATCGAAGATGGTAAATTCGTTGATCATCATCTGAGAGCTCCATAATGTCAGTGTCTTACAACAAAGAATTGAATACATTCTCTACAACACCTACACGGCGATTCTCCAATGGTGTCGTGAACTTGGTCTCCACATCAGAAACAACTCTTTTGCCCTTGTCAACAACGGGTTTAGGCATTTTACACTCCTCATTAACAACATTTTGTTTACTAGGGTGTACATTCGTTTGGTCTTCAGTTGATGCGTTGCACATGAATGTTTGCATCATTGTGACTGCTGCCTGGATGCCTTCCATGGCATCCAATATAGAACCTAACTTGTTTTCGATGCCCTGCAACCAATATCATACAAACATAAATTTAATAGGACACAACATGTACGTAACGGTAACCAATATGTTACAAAATTGGTTGACTATTCATCTGGTCACAAAATGGTGCATATTCTGTATTCCAAATTTGGGTTCGTCTCATTATCCTGTCAACTTATACGATTGCTTTGGGATCACTTGTATCTGATTTCACCAGACTGTGGTTTTGCTGGATCAAAGTCTAAACAAACGTATACATTTTATTTCCAGGCTTATAAAGGGTGAGGAAGGGTGCATAATTGTTTAATAAAGTAAGAAATATTTTACGATAGTTTATATTTAGTACATAAAAAATAATCGTACGGACAGGGCCTATCAATAGCAAATGTAAGTACATCAGAGGGTTCACCTCCATCCTGGCCATTATCTTTTCGTATGTAAGTGAGTCACCCTGCATTGAGTTTGCATCATCATCATCCATTTTCATTGGCTGCACAACAAGAAGTAAATGAACCACATTAATGTACTTTGAATACATGTTTACAATCAGTTTCGTAGAGGTTTAGCTAGAAATTACGCAAAATATGTATAGGGGGGACCACACCTCAACAAATGCTTTCTGGGTTGCCGTTGGTTGAGGCTTAGCAACTTCTACATCAGGTAGATCAACCTCATTAATTATCTGCACCGATTCCATTGAATGTATGAGAACCTTTCAGAGAGAGCTTATGCAGATGGCAAATAAGGAAGGGGTATTAGGTATTAATATGTACTGAACACATGCTGTATATAGGAGAAATTATCACAATTATAAAAATTGGCTGGTTTACGGTACTGTCCGGTTTTTCTCTTCATAACCTATGACTAGACTAGTCTTGTACACCGGTGGTTTGCATTAAATTCGTCCTACTGTGTTGATGGTACCGCCATAATTTGATTCAATTGTTTTCCAAGAGAAAGTGGCGCCCTAAATGATCTCCGTGCGTGACCAGGGATTAAACTGCACTACCGTAATCATTACAAATAAACATATAATAGGCCAATTGAATATTCATATATTATTTAATTGATTCACATTGGGAAGCATTATGTTTCTCAAATCATATCTGTTTTTTTCTTTGATTGATATTTGGCGATGAAACAATTTAAATTTAGCCTTTTTCCCTCCAAAAACTTTTCACAATGTCAGGTTTGGCCTTATTATACATTATAATTATAATTGGCATATGTTTTTTAATTTACTTCATTTGAAAAAATCACGAATGTACGTATATGTAACTTTAGCAGACCTTTATCCATTATTTTGGTGGCATCCAGTCAAGAATTTATAATTATAATTAGCATAATACTATGTCGACTACTATTTTTTCCGTACAGCCTCCTGATAGAATATGGAGTGCTGAGAAAAGCATGACCCTTAAATATAATTAGTTCCTATAAGTAATTATATAATAAGTAATATATATTGACCTTGAGGCAACCACACCAGAACTTGACGATATTTACCAAACACAAGACCATTACATAGGTGCCATCACTGAAGAACAAACATCTGATAAGGCACCATTGATATAAACAACCAAAAAACACAAAAGGAAGATAATTCAACCCTAAGAGTTGAAGCACTCAAGCTTTCTGTTAAAAAAAAAAACAGCTAACAACACACAAACTAAAGTTACCCAAGCCATCAACCACTTAACCATCGGCAAACTTCATCAGCAGACAAAATTCTACTCTAACATAACATGCACATATATTATACTTGGAACGATTGGCAACACCCAAAGTAGGCTACTTCTGGCACAGCATCAGCGCCACCAACATGCCACGAACGAAGCCCTGAACAAAGACTTCTCCGTCGTTACTGTCATCCATCGAACCGTCGTTAAAATCGTTCATGGTGGGGTTGTTTGAAGACTGTCCATAACTGGCACCAGGTTCACTGTACAGTGCAAAGCTTTCCTGGGTTGATGCATTGGGTTGCGATGGGGTCTGAGAACTGTATCCTGACACAGCAACACCAATAAAAGTTCCTCCTGGGCGTTGGGTCCCATACTGAGAAAAGTACGCCCAATGTTCCTCTGCCTCTTCTAAACTATCAAAGGATTCATATGATGCCCTAGAAAACCCATTTACCTGCATATGACACTCAAACCATGTATGGTAAATTCCGGGTGTCCTTCCAACGTATACAACATAAGTCTTCTTCTTTCGCCTACCTTTCATTCCAGCAGACACTGGTACTTGACTACCATAGTGTCCATTGAAGCGGTCCATTTGACACCGTGTTTGGAGACTATAATGGTGGGTGCGGGGAGGGTTTGGTTGTTTTCTGGTTGGTAGATTATGGATGAACCCCTCAACAGCATATATTTAAATTTATGTGTAGCCAATAAAAATTACCAGTAAAGTCAAAATAAGATTCACATTAAAGACTTGACCTAACAATAATAAATGGAAGACAAAAAACATAAAAGACTAGCAAATTTGGGTCTGAAGTAAATCTGGTTACAGTTGGATTGGGGCGTCACAAGGTTTCCAAAAAGGAGGCCTACTAAGGCTAGATGAGGTGCAATGAATCTGTATCATTCGTTGGGAAACTAAACTCCTTATTTAAATCTATAAACGTGTTGGAAGTACCAAAACGTCTTGTCTAATAGTGTAGGTTATCAGTAAACGTACGTCTACCCCTGAAAAAGCACTGTCATAGGTCTATACTATCTTCTTTTTTTCCCTCTCCATTTGTATTTTTGGATTGTTGGAATATAGGGCATCGTTTTTTTTTATAAAACTATAATGCACACAAAAAAAATGTAACAAAAGAAAAAATTATGGAATATACTTATATAAATGTTTTCCAACTAGGAGAAAATAAAAATAAAAATGCAAAATATACATGTATATCTTAAACATGTATATACTTATTTATATATTCATATAATAACATTTCGTTGAATATGTACGAAAATAAATAAATTTCATTATCAACTAGTTGTAGAATATCTTTTTTATGTTTGGAACTGTTAATAATAAAAAAAATATGACAAATTAAACTACAATGTTTTATTGGGGAAAAAACCAACCAATAAAAATTCAATAAGGAAAAAATTCGAATAAATTTATTTTTGGTTTTACATAAGCAGTTTGGTTTTGGTTGGTCTGGTTTAAGGAAAAAGGTCCAAGATCCAAGCCGATATGATCGATTTTCACAAAATAAGATCCATACAAATCTAATAGACATCGATTTTGTTCGCTTTTCGGGGTTTTTGGATCGGATTTCGATTTTCTTTTGGATCGATTTCGATATGAACACGCCTACTAAGGAGACTAGTGGGGGAGGTGACTCGAACATACAACCTGTCAGATACGACAGACTATGTCATGCTCCGCCAGTGGTGGAGCTTGAGCAAAAAAGCCTGGGGAGCCACTGCATACTAGTAAGGAAAATATATTTACAGTTTATAATTATTCATACATAATGTTATCACTAACAATTTTTAAAGTAAGTCAACATCCTGTTTCTAAAATCCTAATAGTGTTTACTCATGTTGAAATGGTGCGATACACATAAGGCAGATTAGGAAGCCATTAACATATGCACCATGGGGAGAAGAAACATAGTTATAGTGTGCCCCAATGCTGTTGACTTGGAATAAAACTCGTTTTGACGAAATTGTTTAGCTATTTGAATATTTTTAAAACAATATATCTAATAAGAATGTTTCACAAAAAATATATATGTTAATTTATGGGATTTCAATGTAATATATATTATAAAATTATGTTACGAGTGTTATGCATAATTTTTGTTTGACTATTTGATTCTTTTTGGTGATCAATAAGGTCTAATAATAATGTTTCACAAAATAAAATATTAGTTTAATTTATATACGCTGTCATTTCCAAAATTAAAGGGAGTCCTTACACATTTTATGCGTTTTCCAATGACACTATCAGCAATTTAAACAGATGTTATTTAGTTGGTGAGTTTTAATTTTGTTTGTGCCGATGGTTTCATGTTTTAGACAAAATACTGCTTTCTTTTTTGAACAATAAAACAATTTGAATTTCAACACTTGGGTCAACAAAAGATATTTCAGACATTTAAATACATAGGGTTCCTATTCTGTGCAGCTTTACAAATGAGATATTTTAGATAAACAAAAAAGGATTGGTACTAAGTATAGAAATAAAATAATTTATTTTTGTCCAATCCTTTTATTGTAGTATTGAAATAAATAAAACAATTTTCCATGGGTAGAAAAGTCCCACATGAACCGTTTACAACGCGGAAAATAAAACGAGTTTTAAACAGTAAAAACATAACAACCAAAAAATATCTCCGGACCCCGATGTCACCTACAGAGTTGGTATAACCGTTCCGGGATAAACACCCACGGAATTACAACTGAAACTAACATAACACAAATTAGCCCTACAATGAGTGGCGGCTCCTCAGAGTCACTCCTCTCCGGGCTGCTCGTCATCCTCTGCAAGGTGCCAATCAGGGCAAACACAAACAAACATGGGATTAAGTTCATGTAATCATATACAGCAAGAAGTAGGAAGTATAGTAAACAGGAAACACAACAACATTACACCAAACATCAACATTATCATTATGCTATGCAGTGTAATGCAGTCCTACTCCGCTAAACCAACAATGCATGTGGATCCACTAAACTCGGGATGAACGACTTCTGAGTTACATATCCACATTGAGAATCTACTCAACGCCGGAGAATCTACTCCTTGGATAGCCAACGCATCAAACCAACGAATGCCTCATTACGAGGGCGCTAGGAGAATCTACTCCAACCATGGATGGCCGGATCGCCATACTCTAGGACGATCTCCCATATGTCGAACATCCCTAAACAACATCTTTGATGCAATGCGTATGCAACACAACAACAACGGCATCGCCACCTCCATACCTCCAACGGAAACGACCGAAGGTAACAGCAGAATCAACCGCACCAACTTGCCTCACGGAATCTACCTTAGGACTTAAGCGGAATGAACCGCAGTACCTGGGGCAAACTCTCGGCCACCAAGGTACACAACAACAACACCACCTTAGACCCAAACGGTGGGGTCACGGCCTCCTTGGCCGAAACACACCAAGGCACAGCTCATCAGCTTGCGGCACCCAAAAGGGTATCGACTTAACCTCTCACCATCTCAGCATTTTTATTTATCCTTAGTAACATTAACCAAGTTGTCTAATCAGTTACCATCATAGGGAAGTGGGGTTTTAAACCCCTTAAGTCCTTTAATCTTGTTCTGTCTCAGTGGGTTGAGCACAGTCGTGCTCATAACCCAGCCCGGTCGTGCTTAAGCACGTGAGGGGCGTGATCCTTAATAAGTGAAGCACGGTCGTGCTTCTCCTTGAGCACGGTCGTGCTCGGCAGCACGGTCGTACTCTTTGTCCTGCACATCCGAGTTTTTTATTACTATATCTACGGTCCATACACACTTAGGATCGATCCTCCAAGTCCTCAGTTGAGTGATGAAGACATCGTCGATTGCTTCATTCACATTGGAAGTACATACCATCCACATTTACCCTGACGGCAACTAAATGTTGTTAATGCTTGTGATCCTTCAGATATTATTATTTCATAAAATCATGGTTTGCAATCAGAAGTGCTCAACCAATTCATATTTCTGATTCGTTCCATTGTTGAATCCTTTCTTGGAAGAAAATAAGCATCACCTTTCATTGCATCATTTATTTGTTTTTTCCACATAAAAAGCTGGTGCCGAGTCTTGACCATCCTTACTTTTTTCAAGTATTATTTTTATATAAGTCTTATTCGGATTATATTTCTTCCGAACATAATTCATCTTCTGCATATTCATATATACCTCCTTCAGTATCAGTTAATTCTTCTTCTAATGGTTCAGGTTTGTATATTTGATATACTTGCTTTATTAATTTTTATTTTTCTTTACAATCTTGTTTTTTCTTTGAAGCCATTGATCTGCATAATGGCCTTCAACATTACATATCCTTTAGAAGCATTTATTTTTTCCCTTTGGACAATATTTTCTTGGTGTTGATTTCTTCATTCTAAATTATTTTCCTCTATTGTTTTTACAATATGTTATCCTATTCCGATATCTACTTTTGAATTTTGGTTTTTTATAGTATTTTCTATTTGGTGCTGGCTTATCACGGCCAAAATTCTCAGGTTTGTCCATTTCTGTAATATCACAACAAATTGCATTATCTCCTCTACTTAATTGTCTTATTGTTTATCTTGCTAAACAATGTTATCTTAATTCTTTGTATATGATTTGAATAATTCCTCTTAAGGGTTTAGCTATTTCATCATGCATTCATTCAAATATTTTCTTTATCTTAATTTGTCTTTAAAAATATATTTATATACTTCTTCTGTCTCTTCATTTAAGTGATAATAGTATTTTTTGTATTAACAAATAAAGCTCTCTCTTTGAAACCTTTCACATATTTGCATCTTATTTTGATGAGCTTTAGCCTTTTCATGTAAGAATTTACTTGTTTTTTCTTGTTGATCAAACAACTTATATCCTATAAATTCTTGATACATTACAGTCAAAACTAATTTGGTAAAATATTGATTATTATTTTTTTATCTTGCATGTTGTTACCAACTTTCATCTTTAATACACCGTAACAAAAATTGCACATTTCTTGTTCTTTTAAATAATACAATTTTTTTTTTACATCTAACATATTTAGCTTATTAATTTTTTCATCAGTAGCTATTAATAGTATTATTTATTAGTCCATTGTAATAATAGTTCTTCTTTATTTCTTACACAATCAATATTTAATATATTTCCTATTCTTATAGACTCATAAAGAGGTGTAAATTCTTTTTTACTTTTTGTCCATTTATTAATTTTTCTATCATATCATTTATTGTACATCGTTTCTTCTTTATATTTCTCCCATGGTCCATTAGGAGTATATTTATATTCTTCCCATTTTATTTTTACTTGTGTTCCACTAAATTCTCATTTTTTCCATTTTTATATGATTCTCTTCAGATTCTGAAGACGAACTGTAATTTAAAACTATTTCTTCATTTTCATCATTTCCTTTAGTTTATATTTGATGTACGGGATCTAATTTTTGTATTTGATCATGCTCTTCTTCAATTATTTTTAGTTGTTCTAATAATTGTTGAATTTCTTCCATATCAGTTGATTTCTTTAATGTTTCCATATATTCATCTATTTTCCTATCCATATATTTACTAGTAGTGATAATTTTGGGGGTTATAGCCTTTATTCCTGTTTTACTATTATTTTGTCTAAATCTCTTGACTTTACCAATTCTTCTAAATCTTTTATTGTTATACCTCTATTCTTTTCTTCATCTATTTCCTTACCCTTACTTATGTTATTTAGTGTATCTCTTATATTATTTATTTCACTTTGTGCTTTTTGTATTCTATTGTAAGTGTAATTTGCAATTTTATTGACATTTTTTATTAATTGGAAACTATTTTTATTTGTCTCCTCCATTATTTTTTCTATTACTTCGAATTTTATTGACATTTCTTCATATAAGCCCATTATTTTATTGTTTTACTACTTCATTTTTGTCTTCTAGTGGTAAGTCCTTTAGTTAGCATTCTGTACTTTGTATTTTTTTCGATTTATACTTGTCCATAGGTAGTGTCAGCATATCATTTCTGCTTTTTTTTCCCCCACTAATATTTGTACTCATGTACCAAAATTTTATTTATGCTTCTTTGTCCAACCTATAACAAAAACATACCAAGCCCGTCCGACCCGCTCCTACAAATTCTTCACTACAGGACCTATGTTCAATTCATAGGGGGCCCAAGGAAACTAAGTTGGGCCATTATAAACCAACGTGACCCTATAATTAGGTTGCCTAAAACCTCGTCATCGGTGTACAGTCTAGCCCAATATGAATTCACTGACCGTGTCATGCTATATTTTATGCCATGCCAAGCATAACCCGAAATCACAACCAACAATACCAACTCTGAAATATTTACCTGTAAACATCTACTATATAAGCACATACGAATTTCCTTCATTAATCGACAAATTCAACCACACCAACCATCACCATAGTGGCATGAATCTCATATTTGCAGAATTTATAGTAAATATACCATTAACTAAGAAACCAGCATTATCAACTCATTGTCACAGTTTTTCATCAACCAAGACCCACCTGTAAGCTGGGTTAAACTATCAACAAACTAGTATCCATCCATGTTACAAAATAACAATAGACAATTCATTCACCCTTTTTTATTGTAACTAATGCAGCAAATATATATGCAGCAACTGTAACTAATGTAGCAATTCATTCACCTTGTTTATTTTTGTATCTAGTGCAGCAATTCATCCACCCTGTGAAATTCTAACTAATCAACCAATTGTAACTCCCTAAACACACCCGCATAGGTGGGATTCATTGCGAAATTTAGTTTACACAACTTGTCCTTAGTGCCAACCCCACTACAAAGAACTCTTCCTATCAAATCTTTCCCAGGATTCCCGTTGTTCATCATCATCCACATTTACTTCCACCAATTGCATGCGAAATCATCCATCCACCAGTTTCAACCAAAGTGGTGACCTACAATCACTAAAAAAACCACCATGAGCTCAAATGTATCATTTGATCGAGTATGTATATATAATATGCATTTACCTAGTCAACAACGGGCTATCGAACAATCATTTTTTCACCTAATCAAGACTAAATTGTTACCGTCAGCACCAAATTGTCAAACATTACAATTAAGAAGACACAACATACGTTATTAATTTGGATTCATAGCCCAAATGTGCTTTGACCATTCTCTGACAATACTATGAAGAAAAACAAAATACCCAACTATCGACAACCCCTATTTCTGAGAAACTCATTTTATAGATTGGAAACCTTCAACATTAACCTCCGATGTTCCCTTACCTTCAACTGGGATTCAAGTTATTTATCAACCCGTTGATTATAATTTACTGCCAGTTCCCTTCCCTAAGAGGGATCCACATCGAGGGACCAAGAACTATCAGTCATGAGTCACCAAACCCCAGTGCCTCAATCGCCATTAGGTCGTAATCCTCCCTTCATCTTCTTCGCTGTCAACAAAAACCCCATACCAGCTGAACACATCAATCGGACTCTGGGTGAATACCTAAAAAATTTTTTTTTTACGTTTCCTCTCTCTACGCACGTGGATCACGTGCAACATAATAAAAAACCACCTTAGCAGTTTCCCCGTTACCATCCATTTTTAAATAACCCTCAATAACCCGTTTCCTCGTTTTAAATCTTCACCGTCAAAATTTTATAATACTATATCGACGAACAAAACTAACGGAGGATGCGTCCTCCATTTCCAGCAAGGAGCATTGAAGACAACGCCCTATTAATTTCTTGTCAGACTAAGAAAACAAATACAAGGCACAGCCCTACCAAGACAAAAAAAAAGTGCCACCTAAATCTGATAATTGATGTGATAAAGATTCATTCATCCCAGCTACAGGAGTAACTCATTCCTCTCAAACATTACTTTGCGAACCCCACTATGCCAAAGATCTATCCTTCTCGGAAAATATTGTGCAGATTGACCTCCCAGTTTATTAAGCTCTTATTGGGACTCTGATTCCACCTCAATCTATACAACTTTTTCCGGTGAAGCTTAGAAAAATGAGTTTTTGGTGTAATAATAAAAATTAGAAGATTTATATTGGCCTCCTACGAGGTTCATTAACTTAACTACATTAGATACTTTTTTTTTCCCCGATATAATTCGAGGAGTATCCCACCGCCAACTTGAGACAAGGACTAATCTCCCGTCGGAGTTTGTTCGGCACCTCGATGGGTGGCATCCCTGAGGTTTTTTTTATACCCAAGACTCGAACCCGAGACCTTAGTTAAGGGGCGAGGGACCTTTAACCACTCACGCCAACCTCAGTTGGTAAATATTTTTCTTATTTAAAAAGCTACAATTATATCCACTTAGAAGGCTAGTGTAATTAAAAATCACATATTGTGCCCAAAAAAATAATCACATATCGTCTAGGAAGATGAGTGTAATGTTAACTAAATTTTAAGGGAGGTGAGTGTAATTTTCAAAATAAGAGGAGTGTTTAATGTAATTAAGCCAAATCGTAAGAAGGTTGGTGTCATTTTTTCTAAAAATCAGACTCATCTTTTTATTACAAGAATTTTCATCATTATTTGAAAAAAAAAGAAGTAAATGCTAACGAGTGTCCTTATGATACTAGTTAAGGAATCAAGAAAAGAAATATTTTATTGGGAAGTGATGTATTTAATGTTTTGAGAGGATTTTAAATACTTGATTTTCCAATGAAATCTTGTTATTTTTGGGTTCCTTAATCAACGTCATAAGGGCACTCGTTAGTAAGATAAAAAATAAAAAATAAAAATTGTGGTAAAAAAAGGTGTTCATTAATTACCAATGATATCAAAGCAATGTGTATTATTGCTAGTACCTATATTGTTGACTACCTAACAATCATTAATGAATGAAAGTGGGTTGACAATAACATTTACAAACTACAAACTTGAAGATTGCTGGAGAGAATTCAACATCCGGGCAAATAATAGTGGCAACCAAAGCAACTAGTAAATCAGTAATTACTAACACCATAGGGAACGAAATCCCAATCAAACACTAAAGTTCATTGATGGTGTGGAATAAAATGGCTTTTTGACCCCACTAGTATAATTTGCTTCATAAATTACCAAAATGGTTGCAAACTTGAAAAGTATTTACCATATATAATGGGGTAAGTCGTACATGTCATATACGACTTCAAAGTAACATTTTATACAAATACTTTTCAAAGTCGTATATATCATATACGACTTATCCCAATCTGATAAATATTTTTTAAATTGCACCATTTTGATAATTTATAAAGTAAATTGCACTCGTATGGCCAAAAAGCGAATAAAATCTATGCAACTCGTTTCATAGATTGTCTTGTCCGCCTTCATGAGGACTAGCATAAACAACCATCACCACCACCATTTATGCAATCTATCTTTTACATAAAGATGAGTCCACTACGAGAAAGTTGTGCGTTTGATTTCACGTTGGACACCAAATGCCCCCAAAGAATCCAATCGCTTTTCCATAGACACCAGCTTGTGCGTTTGATTTCACGTTGAAAATCCCATGATTGATTTTACCATCTGTCAGGCATGATTTTAGTAAAAAATGAGATGTTTAATTACTGTCAGATAAATTTGATTTTGCCTCTAGAAGTCATTATGACTAGAAGCTATAAAAAGTAACTTTTGAGTTGAGTTGAAAAAGTTTACACTAAGTTTTGCATAAAACTTGATTTCAAAATAAAAATATTCAAACACAAATCACTTCACTTCAACACTTCAAACTCAAACGTTCTTGGTAATTTAGCACCCGTCCAAATTTAATTTAAGAATGTATTTTTTATACACTATCAATGTAATATTTTTATGTTATCACTAACATTGTATTGAAGTTGGTTTAAAAAAAAAACATTGTATTGAAGTTGGGGTTAATTTTTCAACAATTTTTTGTTTGTTGGGTATAAACTATAAAGTGTTTAAATCAAATTTACAAATGATGGAACTCATATATCAATTAACTGTATTGTGATGTCATATCAGTTCCTAAATCAACTCACGCTATTATCCATGATACGATATACATTCATTGTAGTGGAATCTTTCAGGTATGGCCCATACTTAAAAAAAATGATTAAATAATAATAGTTGCAAAAAAAGGTGATGAGATTATGAGAATTGAGAAGCGAAGGAAAAGGCCGAAGAAAGGTGTAACCGAACCCAAACTCCACCGTAAAAAAGCGCACAGCTCCGCCACCTTCTCTTCCTCTTTTCTATCCCCAAATTCACTTTTCTTCTATTTTCCCCAATTCAGGTTAATCAAATCCCTAATTTCTCTCCCTTTCTTTTTTATTCAATAATTCTCTCTACCTACTCTTATCTCCAATTTTGCTTCATTACCCATGCATGAATTATTCCATTTTCTCTTTTATTGCCTTTCGATTTTCTGAATTTCTGATCGTAGGGTTCCTCATCCCTAAATTTGATTTCATGTATCTTTTAATCGTTTGCTTATTAATTCTATGGTGGAATCAATCCCTTTGATCTTTCTCACCTATGCAGCTACCACCCACTACCAGCTTAAGCTTCAAAATTTTTTTTTTTTTTTTTTTTTTTATGTTCTATGATTTTATTTTATTTTTGGTTAGGAGGGTTTGAATTTGTTAAGCTATGTATATATACCTTGTTTGGTGGTTTTGAATTTTGTTTTTATGAATATGGTTTGTGATTGATGGCAAATTATGGTTTAATAACTTGTGTGTTTTTTTGTGATTAGGTGCTTGTTGAGAGTGTATTTTGGGAACTTCCCAAATGTCAAGTGGACCCGTGAGACGGGTCTCCCGTCAAGATATCCAGCTGGTAAGTTGGGAAATTCTGTTTTGAAGTTATTTATTTTGATTTTTTTGGATGAGATGAATGTTTGTTTGCATATACACTCTGTGATTGCTATGTGATTGTAAACGTTTGATTTGATACACTCTGCTTGTATTTGAATGTGTGGTGAATTCTTTGATCATATTGCTTAATTGTTGCTTTAGAATATCATTTCTTGTTGACTGCGGAAACAAACACAGTAATTAGCTTTACATGCTTTCTTGTATCATTCATTTTTCATTAAAAACTAATGGACTATATCATTCAGTTATATTAATTTAGGATTATTGAAATATATCATATATGTACTGATTGAATTTGAGAGTTTACTGTAACTAGGGTATTAGTTATTGACTTGGTTGTTTGGGGTTCAAGTAAATGGAGAATGTATTGTAATTGAACGAGGTCGTTCTTTCAAATTAGGATTATCTAACTATTCAGTTGTGGATTTATTAAGACTCATTAAGTTTGCCCAAGCTTTACTATGTGCTTTGAGTTCTCACTTCTCAGCATATCATTTAGAATTGAAACCACTCGTGTTATGCGGTTCACCCTCTCTTGAAATCTCTCTCCCGCCCCCAATCACTGCCAAATCTCTTCACTATCCCCCTCTACTGTTCAGTTCATCATACATCAATGAGAGATCTCTATCTATAATTTTGTGGTTTATTTGCATCATTACAGGTGCAAAATCTCATAGAACGATGTCTACAACTATATATGAGCCAGAAAGAAGTTGTGGAAATGCTACTGCATGAAGCAAAAATAGAGCCTGGTTTCACCGAACTGGGTAATGAAAACTTTTGTTCTGTGAAATTCTTTTCTAACTTTTGATTTTACGATACCTTCACTTGGAAGGAGATTTTTTATGTTTTCTACACGTGTTTATTATCATGCCTATAAAATTTTTGATTCATGTTTACTTATTATCACACTCCTATTCTTGTTTTTGACATGGATCGCTCGTTTATTCTTCCTGTAATTAGGCTAGGAGTTTACAGTTACCATTTCTTAATATGTGGACTTACCTTATAAGGAAGATAATTAATCTATAAAATAATCTGAAACATGGCAGCTTTGTGATACGTAACTACATGGGATTACTCGGTAGCTGCTGTTGAAAATAGTGATTTCATGCATGGGCACTGTACTATGGTAGATTGTTATTGTTTACCCAGGCCCAGCACAGTGCTTTTTCCATTTTTGTTCTTATAATAGCCATATTAGTTTTGATTCTTACACAGTGCTGGACATAGGTTAAAAGTAGATTTAGTCATTGATGGTTGCTGTTGAAATTGCTATTTACTCCTGCAGATTGGGCATTGGAGTCAAAAACCAACAGTCACCATTCAGTGTTCTCTCTTTCTATGGTTCATTATTATTTTCTGTCATTTTTTCCAGTTTGGCAAAAACTTGAAGAAGAAAACCAGGAGTTCTTCAGGGCTTATTACTTAAGATTGATGGTGAAGCAGCAAATACAGGAGTTCAACAGGTTGCTAGAGCAACAAGTGCAGTTAATGCATCTACACCCAACTGCAGTTTCTTCACTACCTAACTCCAATGGGTCACATATCCCTGCTGTTGCATCATTAGCTAACTCTAATGGGTCGCATATCCCTGCAGTTGCAACAGTACCCACCTCTAATGGGTCACATATCTCTGGACTTTCATCACTACCTAACTCTAATGGGTCACATATCCCTGCAGGTAAGTCTATTGCCTCCATGATTATTTTTACAATCCCTTTGGGGCTAAATTTTTTGAAGCGTTATCAAGTTTATTGAAGTGTTTTTTAGATCATGGGCACTTCGGGAAAATATGATGGTGCATGAATATAAGATAAGGGCAAAGTGACAGACAATAATTTGATGGTGCATGAATATAAGATAAAAGATTACAACTTTGAGGGCCTTCTCACGTCTATTTTGAAATTGAAACCTGTAATATATGTGATTTATGGTTGCCATAATAAATTTGTATGATTGCATAATTTGCATTGCTTAACTTGAACATGGCGGGGTAGATTGAAGCCCACAAACGTATATTTGTTTTAACTGCCTTGATATTGTAAGCTTGTTATTGAATGTTTGATTCCAACCATTTTTCGTGTTTTGACAACTTATATCACTTTATTTGACAGTACCTCAGAGTCAAGCATGCTACGCTGCTGAGCGAACCCGAGCAGGTTTGAAGCCAGAAAATATGCAACATCCTGTTGATTCCAGTTTATCTAATGTGTTTAATAATGGCGGGTCATCATTCCATACAAGTATGCATGCTGCCGTTGATATGTCTGCTCATGGAAATAGGATTAATGGCCCTCCGAACATGCTTTCAGCTCAAAGCTCCAACATGGGTATGATACAAGGAGTAAATAAGGTGATGATCAAATCAGAACCTGGATATTCAGGTTGTTCTCCTTATATGTTTGGTACTGAAGGAAATGTCCTTGAGGCACGCCCAGCTATTGGTGAAAATGCTTCGGTTACATCATTCACTAATGTGGAGTCCAACTCACATTCTTTGAATGAGGCAGTCCTGGATCCAGACACTTCTTCATTTGGATTTTTGGGGCAGATTCCTAGAAACTTTAGCCTTTCAGATCTGACTGCTGATTTTTCTCAGAGTTCTGGTATGTCCTCTCTCTTGTGTTTGTGTGGGTTGATGTGTGTCTGCATGCATGCTTACTACTACACATCATCTACAGTGCATGTTTCCTGATGCCGATGAGTAAACTGCCAGTTATGTGTCGTGTTGATTGTTTAAGGTTCCAGCCCAATTTCTAAGCTATTATCACATGCAAGTGTATCTTCAATCAACAAAGCTTAGGTTGGATTAAACCACTAGCACTTATAGTTCAGTTTCTTATGTTTCAGACATACTGGAGACCTATTCTAGGTCACCCTTCCTAGCCACTGATAATGGGAACTTCCTTGAAAGAGGAGAACAAGGTAAGAAACAATCCCTCTCCCCCACAATCTGTTGCTTTGTGCATCCATGCTGAAGTTACTGTTGTCTTGGTGTTAAAGTAGACAATAATAGGCTGGATTCCATATCAGAAGGATTGAGTTATGAAGACTTTGGGAGTGAATAGTTTGATACTCACTATTTAGTCATCAGCAGGTATGTTCTTTACTCTATTTTTAGTTATCAAGTGATACAGAAACTTCGATAGGGTGCAATTAAATCCTTATAAAGGCCAAAAAAAAAAAACTTCTAAACTCTGCTATAGTTTTAAATTTTTATTACACCCACCCACCCATATACATTAAAAATAAATAGCTGTTTTGGTTATGCCCCTGATAATTGTTTATCTTGCCTGCAGGTTGAATCGAACCCTTAGAATGATGTTGTACATAATGATTTAGAGGTTTTAAAATTTTAACTCTTGGGTGGAACATATGCATTGGTGTGTAGAAAGTTCACTCACCTCATTCTGTAGCGATGGGGAATGAAATTTGGAATGCTTGCAAGAAGGGGAAAAAGCATGGTGCAAATAAATAACGAGTCTCTTTTTTTCCCTTGTGTTTTTTGTTAACCCTCCTTTGGGCGGTTTGCACAGAGTGATTTTCTTCTACATTGTGTTGATACTAGAATTTATTACTGTGTTTTGTTGCTTTTCTTGTGATTAGACTGCATAAATTATGTATTTTGAGGAATAATCAGCAGCAGTATACTTGACTTGGTTCACTCTTAATTTTTTTTTTTAAAAAAAAGACTTGGTTGACTCTTTGATAAAACTAGTCGGAGTTTTCAGGGAAAGATTGGGCATCCGCATTATACAACTTGCTAATAGAAACATTTTTCTTAGTGCAATTTCATACGGCAGGTAAATCGTTACTTGGTTTTGTTGGTAACTCTCTTGTCGATTGGATTAAATGGTGAACAAACTCCATGCATGGTAAAATTCAATGCGTTAGCGGTTCAATTTTGAATTTTTGATAGGTTATATCTCATCTTTATATGGTAGATTGTACGCTCGAGAAATAAGTGTGCTACCAAATTAGGAAAAAAAAAAAAAAAAAAGGGGGGGACAATACATGCAATCTTGGCCATGTGACAAGATATGAGAATGTCGAAAATATTTTTTTTTCTCTATCAAAAAAACATTTTCTTAAAAAAGCTTAAACAAACGAACCCTCAAGAGTCTGTTTTGTTTCTAGTTTGTTGTTTTCATTTCCTGTTTTCTGAAATAATCACAAAATTGCCAATTTGTTTTTTATTTTGTTTCCTGTTTTCATAAAATTGTACAGGAAACACTAAAAATAATTTTTTTTTGTTTTCACTGTTTTCTGTACAAATCTTTGAAAACAGGAAACAAAATAAAAACAACATAACAGTTTTGTAATTATTTCTGAAAACTGGGTAAACAGGCCCCTATCTTGTCAATTGAACACATTTCATTGCATACATTCATGTTATTATAAAAAATAAACCAATATCTATAGATAAACTGATCTTTTCTGACAATAAATTGATAACTATAAAAATACAATATGATGCATAAAAAGATTTCGAAACTCCAAGAGGAGTGAAATGAGATCAAGTGGCCGTGTCAATATCTAAAAATCAATAAACATAAATGCAGAAACACAACTCATTTTTAACTTTTTCCTTTCACTCCGTATTCTGATGAAAGGAATTCTTCTTTAATGAATGGCAATACCTTTTTTTTTTTGGGATGCTAATTGCAATGCATTTTTATCTCTTGGATATTGTGATTTTTAACTTCCTTTTAAAATTACTGCTTGGATTTATAGATGGAACCTCTTATTTTGCAATTATTCATTTCAACACACAGTTGTTTCTATTTTATAGTTTGTAAAAGGCTGTTACATCCACTTAACACGCCTAGTGATAGAAGCAACTTTTGAAGTTTGAACTTATTAATAAGTTAACTTAAGCCAAGAAGTTACTACGAGCTTCCCAAGCTAGTACCGAAGATACTAGTGATTAGAGCATAAATGTAACAAAACAATCCCATGGATTCTAGTATTTTGGTCATGTAGTTTTATGAATGAATCCAACAATATGACAGCCTGATCAATGCGAGAACCAGTTTGAGAGATTTTTCAGAATCTTGACCAGTGAGTTATTCATTCAAACATTATAATCAATGAAAAAATATATCACTACAATGTAATCCAAACAAAACTCAATTCATTAAGGAGCAAAAGCTCATCCTTAGCTATAAAACTTTAAGATGAGTTTTATCATATTAAAAGGGGTGATTTATTTTGTTAGCAAATTCAATTTTTAATTAACAAGGAAAATCACATATCAATTTAAAGTATTTAAAACCGTGTACCTACTAAAATTTCATTCCTCACACAGATAATGCAATATATGAAGGCCAAGATGACAATATAAAACTAGAAGTTCCAGCTCAACGACAGAGGATGGTACATTCAGACCAGCAAATAACAATTTGATAAACCAGTAAACAATTGATGTAGCCATATATGGTGATTAAGAAAATTGCTGACATATCATTAACATACGTAGACAAATTATACCTTGAATGTTCCAAGCATCAACTAAATCAGAATAACATCAGAATCCCATGTGCTTACATACCTTGACATATAATCTAAAGTAGCACCCTTCACATTTCAATTTACTCAAATTGTGTTTCTCTATTTTACATGATGAGTTAACCTGCAGACCACTTTGCTTCAAAACTCAAAATAGTTAGCAGTAAACCTTTTTTTATTGATGGCTCATGGTCTAACTTGATACAACTGCCACACCACAACATTTATATGATCATATCATATGATCTAATTGGTCAAGAATTTGTATTATAAATTCAATCTCAAAGACGGGGTAGGGTTAGGATCATATAGTGTAGTGAAAAATAAGATGAACACCCCCTCCCCCAAAACAAAAAAGAAAATAAAAGTTCTATTAAGGCTCTCATATCGTGTATTTCTTTGGCCAAAGAATCATACGTAACCCTATGCTCATTTGAGAGGTATACATGATGCACAATGTTTGTCATATTTAACAAACTGCTTTAAAGCGAACCCCTGCCATAAAAATGAATGAAACTTAGTAAATCAAACCACTCAAATGGTAACTATGGATGAATATAAACTCCAAATTTGATTGATATAATAAGTCTATAATCAGCTAATCAAATAAGAACTGAAAACCAATTGATTGTGTTTGTATTGAAATCCCCTATACACCCCTAACAAAATATGCTAGCAATCAAGCAACAAGCTATAACCAAAAAAAAAAAAAAAAAACTTAAAACAAGTTATCAGAACCCTACTAACCAATTCCTCAATTCAAGGAAATCCCACATCACAAAAACATCTTCCTTTCACAAAAGCACAATCCAGATCATTCATTCTACCTTAAACACATGAACTAAAACCTTAGAAAACATTGTCACACATACCCTACACATCAAAACAAGTCTAGACTCAAGGATGGTTGTAAAGTACAGAACTTGATGCATACCCAATAACCCATCTTAGGAAAAGGACACAAATTGGGTCAGCCAACATGGAAGGGACCAATATCACCAGAGCGGAGAGAGGAAGCAACTTCATCAGCAACAGTCAAGCAAGAAGAAATCCAGCCACTGAGAGCCACCCATACCATCTTTGCAATCCAAAGGGCCATGTCCACTGCCATTGCCATGGTTAATTGAGGCCTCTAGCTATGGCTGTTTTTTCAAGGAAGAAGTGGAAATAGGTGAAAGGGTTGAAGGGAATTCATTCAAGAAAGTGGTGGATTTCTCAGAAGGGTTAGAGGGGTATGTGGAATTGGAAGAAGACAGAAAAAGAAAAAAAAGGGGTAATATTATATGTGATTTTTGTTCTGGGAAGATTGGTGTGGGATTTCAATTCATTTTTTGCCATTGATCTGATTAATAATATCTTATGTTTCACGGTAATGTGCTGTTCTATAATACGTTGACCAAACATTCCCTGTATCCGAATTCCGAACCTTTGAGATGGAAGGTCACATATCCGAATGGTAAAACAGTGAAAATAGTGTATTTGATTGAGATTTTGAAAGATTGTCTTGTTATAAAAAAGTTACGTGGATTTTAAAAGATTATATAAGAATGTAATGATTTATAAGATTTTAAAAGATATGTGTGAATTTTAAAAGATTTATATTTTAAGACTTTATAAGATTTGAATGAACTATTTTTATAAGATGTGAAAGGAACACATGAATTTTTAGCAAACATTCAAAGTTACAAGAGCCAATGAAAAAGTAAAAAAGAAATGAATAATATAATAATAAAAAAGTAAAACACAATACAATTTTTCTAACTTTTTTTTTGATAAATAAAATTTAGGGTGAAGGGATGGTGTCCCAATCCAAGGCAGGGAAAACTTTTGGGCTCTATACCTTTCCCCAAGGATACTAGTGGGGGCTTGAACCTGCAACCTGTCAGATACAAGACTCTGTCATGCTCCACTAGACCAACCCTTATGGTTAATTTTTCTAATCTTTTAATTAATAGTCAAATCGATGTAGCTTCATGTCCTCCTAAGTTACATTTCTCCACATATCTAAAGTCATGCTACCCCTCCAAGCATTAACATCTTCTCGTTCCTGCTTTTGGGTCTGAACAATAGGTTCAAAATTATTGTCTACATTAGTCGGTGATATTGAAGATGAAGATTCGTCTATTGATTCAATTGAAAATTCATCATAACAACATTCTTTACGAAGGAAGTTATGTAGTGCTACACATGTTAACACAAGCTCTGCTTGTGTTTTAAGAAAAATGGAGGCACTGACTTAAAAATTGTGAACCACGATTTAAAAATCCAAAATATATTCTCGATCACATTCCTCAAGGGCGCATGGCAAAGATTGAACAATTCATTTCCATTTTGAGGGTCATTACCATTACCTACAAAATCTTGAAGCTTCTGATTTTAATCCTAAAAAATGATTTTTTCAAAAGAATGATTTTAATGAAAAGCTTAAGGGTGTGTATGGGAGGATAGGGTGGGATGGTTAGTAATGGAGTGGAATGGTACAAATCGCTTGACCCATTGTTTGGGAGTTTTTAAAACAATGGAGTGGAATGGTTGGGGATGAGAAGACAAACCACTCCAAACCATCCAAAGCTCTATTTTTCATACCCTCCAATTTGGGGGGTTTGGGAGGAAACATTAAAACTCCCACACAATAGAGTAATATACTTTTACCACTCCATCCCACTCCACCCCACTCCGCTCCATTACTAACCATTACACTCCATCCTCTCAAAAACTCCCAAACATAGCCTAAACAAACACAATAAAACTCATTATAAATGATTTTTTCAATTAAAAAAAGTGAATTTTTGGTGAAATAATTTGTAACAAACGCACTCTAAAGTTGTTTGATAACTTATGTTGGGTTGAACAACAATCGTGGGGGAGGGGGAGACAGAAGAGAGAGGGGGAGAAAGGAGAGAGATGGAGGGAGGGAAGAAGGAGTGAGACGGAGGAGGAGAGAGAGACATATGGAGGGGAGAGAGGTGAAGAGAAATAAGAATGGAGAATCATGAGAAATCTCATATGTTAAGGTGAGACTTTTTGTTACTAAAAAATCACTAAAAAAATCACACAAAGTCCCATGAAATCTGCCTTAGAAAATAATCCATCATAATCAGGAAGTTTTTGAATACCATAAGACTTTTTATTACTTGTAAAAAAAACATGATTGAATATCGCCAGATTTGGGTTCTATCTTTAAAAAATCTTGATAGTCTTGACTGAATATCATCTGACTTATTTAAATTACTTAAAAGTCTTGATTGAATACCACAAGACTTTTTTATTGTAAAATGTCCATTAAAATCTTTTGAAATCTCAATCCAATACACCCTTTTATTCTTTATTTTGTATTTTTATAAGACACTCTTCGATTCTCCAACTTCTTGTTCTTGAAAATGTCTTCTGATACTCTTTTTTTTTTTTTAAAAGAAGAATGCTAACAAGAGTCTTTAGGACATTATTTAAGGAACCAAGAAAGGAAACTTTGTATGCAAAATAATGTATTTAACATTTTGAAAAGTATTATACTTAGTTTTTCAATACAAATTTTCTTTTCACGGGTTGGTAAGATTTTTTTTGTTATCTAACCTAACAATTATTTTTAAACAATAGTAGGACACTATTGATTTATGTGAATATGAATGAATACCGAGATATGGCATGTTTCAAAGTAGAATAGAAAAATGCATGTAAGTATGAGTTGTTGTCCAAATAATAATATATCAAGATATAATTGAATGATAATGATAATTAAATGATATTTTTTTTTTATCTCAACAATTACTTCATCTAAAATTAAAGAGTGGATCATGATCATTTTGGTCCGTGAAATTGTAAAACGATGACAAATTGATCTCTTACATTAAGAAATAGACAAAATCGTCTTCTAAATTAAAATACATGTATTACGTTTTGGTTCCCAAATTGAAAAATATGGCCAAATTGAACTTACTTGATGAACCTTTTTTCAATTTGGAGGTTGCTTTGCCTATTTTTTAATATAAGGGACCAACTTATCAACGTCCTAAAATTTCAGGGACCAAAATAATGATTCTCCTGTTGACTTTTGTTCTCTTACAAAAAGAGCTTTCATATCACCATTGTAATTATAAAACTATGATGTAGCTCATGATTAATATATATATATATATATAAAAGGTTCTATGTTCTTAAAACGGTGATTCTTCTATGTTGATCATCAAAAATCGATGGACATATGACGTAAAGACCAAATCTGTAATATTAAGAAAATAGAGAACCAAATATGCTAAAGAAATCATAAAGATCAAAATCGCATATGACTAGTAGTAGAGCGAACAAAAGTACAATTAAGTTAATATAAAAAAAAATGATATCTTCACATTTTAAAAAAGCAATGACAATTTTATTTTTGCCAATTGTATAAAAAACAATTATTTTTATGCAGATTTTAAATAAAATATTTATTTCATGATTTTTTTTCTTATGAAATTAAAAATACTTATTTTCTCCAAAGAAAAAAGGAATGATTTGAAAGGGAGCTCCCCCACACGCCGTAATGGCGACCATATACGAAGACTGCTTTGCACTTTGCAAGCGCAGATAACAACAACAACATAGTATAGTAACAGACAACTTCAAACCCTTCGATCATGTTTTCTTCTGCTATCTCTCTTAGGCCCTTCCCTCATTCCCTCCTCCTTGATCACCACTCTCAGGTAAAACCCTTCTTTTTATTATTTCTTGTATAATTTATTCACACTGTGCCTTATTTTCTGTTTGTTTTCCGAGAGAATGCAAGAGAAGTAGACTCTTACACTTTCTAACATTCTTCGGCCAAAAGGGTTCAAATGCAAATCTCTGCTACCTGGCTGAGCTGCAAAAAAATAAAATAAAAAATGCAGTCTTGTGGCTACGAGAAGTGTGAATTTTTCCTCCATGATGTTAGCAAACTTGATTTCAGTACCCCTTTTTATTTCAAGAGCTTCAAAATCAAAATTTTCACTCAATGATGATACCCATTTGCATTATGCTTTAAATTATCTCTTTGGCATGGTGTGTTTTAGAGCACAAGTGCTACAAATACGTGGGAGAGCTTGGGGTTTAACAAGTCATCAAATTTCAGTACAAACCCACTGTTGTTTGCAAAGGGGTTCAAGCTAAATTGCTTGGTTGATAGAGAGATGGATCTAGGCACATCATCTCTGGTAGATGGTGCTCCGGAGTTTTTAAGTGGTATGTATGTGCTGACACCAGATATATAAGGTTTATGTTTTGTGTGTAAATACTAAATCTTTCTGCTTTCAGAAGAGGAGATAACTCAGATAAGGGAGCCTAGTATTTCAACAATGGTGATGAATTTCGAGAATAAGTTTGATCCTTTTGGAGCAGTCAGCACCCCACTTTACCAAACTGCTACTTTCAAGCAGGTAAGCTTTGATTTTGTACATTATGTGACTTTGTACATTATGTGGCAGAAGCCCCCATTGTCGGTATTGTCCATTTGTGTGCCTATATTTGATCAGTGTGTGATGTACTTTTGAGTGTTCTGTGTATTTAGTATAACTGTTGAATATTTTTCTTCTTATTAATTTCATTGTATTTTACATTTTGTACTCTTCTTCATGCAGCCTTCTGCAGTAGAAAATGGTCCCTATGACTATACCAGAAGTGGAAATCCTACTAGAGATGCTTTAGAAAGGTTTGATATGTCCTGTTGATTTGTTTTCTTTTATTGCAATTGCAGATGTTTCATATTATGTTTCTTTGTACATCCTTTTTGACTTTGCATATTTTGTGTTCTCAGTTTACTGGCAAAACTTGATAAAGCGGATCGAGCCCTATGCTTCACCAGTGGAATGGCTGCTTTGAGTGCTGTTACTCATCTTGTTAGAACTGGTGCTTTTTCTTTTTTCTTGTGATAAAATCTCATCTTGTTCATCATTAATGATAGGACTGGTGCAGAAGTTAAAGAGAAAATAGAAATAATATGCAGATTTATTGAATAACCCTTCCTAACACTGGATCAATGGTGTCCAGTGTCAAGAAAAAACAAGAATGGTGTACAACTTCAGGACTTTGAGAGCCTGACCTCCCCCTCCAATTTCATAACTACCGACACCCCCAACTAGTTAACCCAATCTGGCCTATTAACAATGGTTGGTCCAGTTAGCTCCTTGACTCATCCTTATGCTTTCTAAAAGAAGCTTTCCTAATTGGGGGCTGCTACTAACTGCTAGTTATGTAAATTTTGATTAAATTTTCCATTAAGTACTTCTAAGGTCTAGGATTAGTTTTATTAAATATTTTTTATTATATTATAATTTACTCAAAAAATATCAAACGCACTAAAGAAGCACCAGAGTACCAGACTAAGAAACTTAATTTTAAGCTTTGGAGCCTTTGCTCTGCACTCATGCACACTGTCCTTATGATCTAGTGTAGCAATTTTTTTTCTCTTATTGCTGGGCTTCAATTTGGTCTCATTACTTTGGCTAATTTTCCTTGATTGTTGTAACATGATAGTTTCTTGTTATTTACTCCTGATACTGTACATGTAGGTGAGGAAATTGTTGCTGGAGATGATTTGTATGGTGGCTCAGATAGGTTGCTGTCCCAAGTAATTCCAAAGGCTGGAGTTGTGGTGAAGTTAGTATGATTCGTTAGTTGTGCTTATTTATTTCCTTTATAATGAGTAATTAATTATAGAAACAAACCAGCCAAGTTTGTTGATTCCATGAACCACAAGTCCATTAGCAATCATACTTATTCTTGCATGTGCAGACGGGTAAATACAAGTGATCTAAATGAAGTTGCATCTGCTATTGGACCCCAGACTAAGCTTGTGTGGCTTGAGAGTCCAACTAATCCTCGGCTACAAATTTCTGATATTCGGGTAAGGTGTCATATTTTATAGTTCTGAAGTGTTGATGTTGATTACGTCTTTCCGAGGTTGTTGTTGTCCTTCTGCTTTTCCATCTTCAACAGTACACCTAAGAAACTGAGAGGAAATTTCTGTCATTGGTATCTGAATTTGAAATGTCAGGTTGAAGGGAATGGTTGTGTCTTAGTATTCAGGAAGTGGTGTAAACTTTACATCTTTCAATAATACAACTTCCCACCCTGCTCCCTCCCCCTTCCCATTTAGAAAATAGTGTGAAAAGAAAATGATATATTGTTACTTCAGGAAACAGGACGGGATGCTTTCACCTTGAAGTTTGAACTTTGAAGTGTTAGTTATAGATAATCACACCATTGAACACCTTGTCATTGTATTGTCACTTATGTACTGTTACCAACAATAAGTTACCAAGTTATTTGCAGATATCTAATATATGTATAAAATTAACATATATCAAGTTACCCCCCAAAAAAATATTAAGTCCTCATTTTTAATCATGATATGAACTTTTGATAATATTCTTAAATGATTGTACTCTCCATAATATACAATTTCTCTTTTTTCCATTTAATTCATGTTCAGAAAATAGCAGAGATGGCTCATGCACATGGTGCTCTTCTGTTGGTGGACAATAGTATAATGTCACCTGTTTTGTCCCAGCCATTGGAGCTTGGAGCAGGTATAAGCATTGCTAGCCAATGAAGTATAAATAGCTTTACTCACTTCTTAAAAAGATGGTTGCTAGCATGGACTAAAAATTGGGAGGAATGAAAAATGATGTTGCAATTGGAGATGAGTGAAACATTGAAAATTCTCTGTTGTTAAGAGTGAAAAAAGTGATGCAATATACTCGTCTGTTGTGTGCATGTGCTTATTAGCAAAACACAAGGGTGGCAAACTCATGTATCCATTTTGTTTGGTCACTTGGCACTATATATTCACTCTAATATTTACTCTGTTTTCATTTCAGTAGAAATATTTGTACAGGGTAAAATGAAATGTTAACTCCAATTTTGACTCTTTATTTTATGTTTTTTATGTATAATCAAGAACACCCCAACATGCCAAGTCATACCCCAAAATTTGTGCAGTTGTGACTTGTACTTTTTTCCTGCAGATATTGTGATGCACTCAGCTACCAAATTTATTGCTGGCCATAGTGATATTATGGCTGGTGTGCTTGCCGTGAAAGGTGAAAGGTAGTATCCCTTTTTTCCCCCCCTTTCTTTCTGTTTCTCAAACTCTCAGATATTAAAGATATTAATTTGTTTGTATTCTGAACTTGTTAGTGTGTATTTCTTCCACAGCAATGCTGTGATTTAAATTTCAATGGGATGACAATTTTTTTGTTTCTGCGTTCAATGGCATGATTTTTTCTTTTAATATATGAATCGGTCAGGAAATTTTAACAAGCTCTTCCACATGAAGTGATGCATATTTGGGTTGTTTTATGCTTGGCTCAAAATCACATTTTTTTTATGAACAAAGTGTATATTCATAGGGAGTACAAGGGGTACTCAGCCCATTTACAAAGACCACCAATCCCAAGGACGACCAACAAGTGTAAATAAAATACTGAAATTATTCTAGAGTCAGTATTAGCTTTACAAATGTCATTGCCACCCATCACCCAAATACCACCACCAAAAAGAAAAAGAAAACAACTAACGGCCCAGTGTTAACCTACAAAACAAAAAGAATGAATGTGCATTTCCACTAGGAACATATATAACCACTCTAAAAGACAAAAATGCTCCACCAACAAGCCTGCCAGACCAATGCTCCTTCAGCAGCATAAATCCTATACCAAATATAACAATGATCTCCATAGCTCAAAATCACATGCTATATTACGATATGGATTTTTTGATAAAAAATAAATTCCTGTCTTATTACAAACCAAAGGGGGAAGGAAGTGATCCTTTCTCTATTAAGTTCTATGTGCTTGATCTCCTTCAAAATTCTTAAGTGTTACTCCTGTTTCCCCCCGTTTTTTTGTCTTTTATATGCCTCATTTAAGCCTCAGTTGAGCTGTTAAAGATGTTAGTCTTTCATAAGCTACATGCAATTGTACTGCTAGTAGAGTTTTCATTTTTAATTACTGCTTTACTTCTAAGTAAATTTTTTGTTTTCTATTTTCGTTTTATGTTTATGCTATTGAATTACTGTAAATCAGTACTTACTCTGCATCTCCCTCCCAAATTTTTACCTGCTTTCATCGTCCTCTTAAGGTTAGGAAAGGAATTGTATTTCTTACAAAATGCAGAGGGTTCAGGCTTAGCCCCATTTGACTGTTGGCTCTGCTTGCGAGGAATCAAGACAATGGCCCTGCGAGTCGAGAAGCAGCAGGTGCTACTTGAAACATTCTTTAAACTTTCAAGTGCTTCTTTTATTTATCTAATGACACGACATTAGTCATTTCTTGTTTCTCTATTTATTTTTACAATTATTTAAAGGTTTTTAATGGTGGTATAGTGATCAGTGAACAACTAAATACCATTGACTGAAATATCTTATGACCAAAAGCTCACGTGACTTTTCCTTTTAACCTGAGTACTTTTAGTTCAATCAATTGTAGTTCATGTTATAAATTGGCAAGATTAGTTTAGTTAGTAACTCTCTTATCAAAGAATTCAATGACACTATGATGCAGAATGGAGATGATTTTAAGGAGGGCGTCAATTTGGGAATTAGGACTTTTTAACTTTTGGGTTTTTAATTTGCTCAGTCAGGAATTTATCCTTTGTTTGGACAGTGGGATAAGGCTTTGTTATTATTGTATAGGGATATTCCTTCCCAGTTTATTTCCTGTTCTATAATTACCATATATTTAGGAATTAGTTTTTGTAGAGGGCTATGAATATCCCTCTTTGAGGACCTTTTGCTTTCATATTGACAATGAAGAATTTTCAAAATTGCTTGTGTTCTTGGTTAGTTTGGTTCTACATCACACTATCGCAAAGAAATTTAAGAGACTCAGAAATTCTGAATGCATTTCCATAGTCTCTTATTTGATTGGCTTTGTATTTCTTATTTAGAAGCAGAATAGCTCCTTTTCAACAATCTGTAATACAGAGAGTCAAATCTTCTATATCCTCGCGGCATTAAATTGTGTTGATGGGACATGCATGAACTAATTGCAATGTTGATTGATGGTTTAATGCCTTACATTCTCTTGGATTCCTGTACTCTCCTCATTGATGCATTAAAATATCATAGTTCCTCCATTTCTGCTTTTAGGATGTAAATTGAATTTCTAATCTTGCCTTTATATTAAAGAACTAAAGAAGCACATTGTTCATCTTGTATAGAAAGTTCAAAGTTAAATTGTTCTGGAGACTGGAGTTCAAAACTTCAAATTTTACCGGTCTCCCAAAATCTGATTTTTGCAGAATATATTATGTCCCATTTTTAGGTTCCAAATCCAGTGTTCATGTATCTTTGACAGTGGCTATTTTTATTTTATTTTTTAAAAAAAATTAACTTCGAGTTAACCTCATCCAGGATAATGCACAGAAGATTGCTGAGTTCCTTGCCTCCCATCCTCGAGTGAAGAAAGTAAATTATGCTGGTCTAGTTGGTCATCCTGGACGAGATTTACACTATTCTCAGGTATGGTAGATAAATTGAAATGTTGTTACTGCTATGTCTGGGATTGAGTATTTTATATTCATATGGTCCCTTTTTTGCAGGCAAAGGGTGCAGGATCTGTGCTTAGCTTTTTAACAGGTTCACTGGCACTCTCAAAGCATATTGTTGAAACTACCAAGTACTTCAGCATAACCGTCAGTTTTGGTAATAATTCTTTCAGCCTATACTCTAATAAAAGAGTTTAAAACTGGTAATAATAAATAATAATATAATTATATTTGATATGGTTCTCCAGGAAATCAGTGACCTGTTAATTACAAATACAGATTGTATGAAGTTCAACAATTCTCCAAATAAGTCTTTTCCTACAACAATTTAAATATGATAGCATTAACTTTCTCTCCTCTCTTTTATGTTGCAATATGCATTTGTTGGTAATGAAGCAACAATGGCTGAGCCAGGACTCTAGAAAATGGAATGGCAAAAATCACATTTGATTAATATTAATTGAAACAAGTCTTGCTTGAACATTATTAGTTTACCTAATGAAAAGCTCCATGAAGCAACTATACAGTTTTGTGTGCATTGATTGATTGAAATATATGAATTTGGTAAGAGAAATAACCAAAAGATATAAAATATGATAATAATATTCTTATAAGGGAGTTTGTTATTTTTCCTATTGGCAGGGAGTGTGAAGTCCCTCATCAGCATGCCATGCTTTATGTCCCATGCAAGCATACCTGCTGCAGTTCGTGATGCAAGAGGTTTAACTGAAGATCTTGTACGTATATCTGTGGGGATTGAGGATGTGAATGATCTGATTGCTGATCTAGAAAATGCACTTAGAACTGGGCCTTTGTAATATCTTTTAATAAATATCCAACCTTAAGAAGTTGGACTAACAGTATGTTTTGATTGTGTATGTTGAGGATTTGGAAGCATGGTTATCCTGTTTTTGGAGCCTAGTAGCAAGTTATAATATCCATATTTCCTGTAATTTTGTTGTATCAAATTCAGAGTATTTAAAAAGTACAATACCGTGTTGGAGCAATTGAGTTTCTGTTCCTGGATTTTTTTTGGAAAAATTCTAAATCATAGAATTTTAGTTGCTGACAAGCTGGTTATGACACCCATTATATTAGAGAATCTTTATAGAAATATTAAATAAAATGTTTAAACTACTTCGCACGAAATCATCAGCACAAAGATTAGTTTCACAATTTTGCTTGTGAAAATATTTGGTTAAAGATTAAAAAAAAAAAAAAAAAACTCTACATGAAACCTTAAAAGAAAAAGTGCACGTACATCATTGTAAGATGGATGGGTACTTGAGTTTTCCATTTAGATGAAATCAACTCATTAGCATAGTGCACATTCTAGTTATCATCGTTGCAGAATGTGCAATGGAATTTTATGTGTGGTTTGTAGGATGAAATTAATTTCATTTGTTCACAAATCCTCCTAACTAGTTTGGTTAGGCCCACCGCTTATATATGATACTTCCCTAATAGTACTTTAATTTTTTGGTCCACAGCTTTAATAATTCTTCACTAGTAATGTTGGCAATGTTTTTCACAACTCTTGAACACCCATTCATTTTCCCCCTTCCGGCCATTGAAAGGCCAAAACATGCCACTGTTACCCTTTCGAACAATTAAGAGAAAAAAAAAAAAAAACTACTATTGTTAAATTCAGCTGTTACCCACTTACCCTTTTGACGTGGCAACTCCCCCACCTCAAACCAAAGCTCAAAACAGTGTGCTTGTGTACTTATTATTACATACATACATGTATACACATACACATTTTCACCACAGAAAGCACAAATCAGCTTCCATGGTAGCATTGAGTGGGTCTTTTGTAGACGATCACACGGCAAAATCATAGCTTATGTTGGGAGCCAAGGTAATTAATGTCACTCCTCTCAGCAAAACCACCTTCTAATTATTATTTTATAGATTTTCATGCACCTCTGTTACAGCATCTTAAGCTTCATCAAATCCTTGGGAGAGAAATGTCTTGAGAGAAGCTAATTAACGACACTCTTTTATCTTGATATTTATCATTGGGGAGCCTATTTTTCAGATGTCAAATAGAGAAAGTTTAGGGGAAAAAATATGTTAATGACTTCATTTTTTATTAAAGTATTTTTGAATCACAAACCAACATGTTCTCTAGCTTCTGCTTTTTAATCATACTTCGACAAGTTGAAAAATGACCAAAAAGTATTTGAGTCTGTCAGACAACCGTGTGACCATCCCAGCCAGATGGAACTGGTTGGGAACGATCCTCCACTGCCCTAATGACACCCTCGGCTGAGAGGCCATCGAGCCATTAATCACGCTCTGATCACACAGTCCTGGATCATCAACCAGACTTAGGTTCCTGTCTCCTTAGAACTCAAGGATACAGTGGTACGAGCCTATAGAACAGATCCTGTTCAAGTAAGGTCGTGGCCATTTGTTTCCCCCTTTGGATATATAAACCATTATATTTTCGTACACGCGTTCGATGCGGGACTCTGTTAGTTGCGGTTTTTATTATTATTGCAGGAAGTGGACACTTGACATTGGTTGTCGCGGAATACAAATTTTTAATAGGCAATTTTCAAACACGTTGCTGCCATTTGGTATTCAGAATTTTAAACCACGTGGTACAAAGATGAATTTGAGAGGTAAATGCATAAAAGTTTCCATATCATAAGTTTTATTTGAAGCCTTGCATGTTCCTCTATAAAAAGGCATAGCTAACCCAAAAATGGAAAAAAAAAAGGAGTCCTAGATTGTATTCATCAAGAAAAACTGAACCAAACACCTTACAGCGGTATATCTATTTCATAACTTGATATCTCGGGTTTATTTGTATAGCATCTGACGTAACTGGTATAACAGGTGCTAGCACTCTAGTTAATGAAATAATTATTATTGGTAGATTTTTGATGTCTCAATTTTCTACTTTCTGAATGATTGATATTCTGATTATCTGTTCAAGGACAAATTTGGGAGTCTGTGGTGCTATGTTTGCCTTTAAATCAGATTTTAAAAGCAAGGCCTGATAAGTGTTTGGTGGCCGAATATATCCATCAGAATAATATTCTTAATTTCATGTAATGTACTATTGTCAGTAATTTGTGTTGACTGTGTTTATCAATTATTCTTCTCTTGCTAATAACTTCTTTTCCCCATCAAAACATGTCAAAATAATCTCAATTTTTCAAGGGATGGACATGAAGAGTTTTGTGGTCCATGACTCCATTGTCTTTAGAAGCTGAAGACAGGCCTTGAAGTTTGAGGGCGGTCCTAAACTCCTAAGTAAATTGGTCACTAGTTCTGGGGAAATAAACCTGTTGCTTGGCAGAATTTTCTCCATACTCCTTGATAAGTGTAAGCCCCACATTGAACAAGCATGAAGCAGTTGAGAACAAGCAAGCTATAAAAAGAGTCACTAGCACCTTTACAAATCATACCTTTCTCGGCCTTTTGGCTAAGATCAAGTGTAGTATCTGTTCTTATCAGTTTAATATCTGATACGTGGGTCATTGGCCCACATGATATTAAATTTATTTTTGCAGGGAGAGAGTCTATGACAATAGCTTGCTATTGGGGCTCTCATGTGTCGCCTTTGCCTTACACTACAGCATAGGCCTGGCACATCCCACCCAAATCAGTTTAAATCTTTTGCAGACAATCATTTATTATCAGAATGAGAATGCGCATAACTGTTTTGAGTTTCAATTACATTTTAATTTTTTCTACCATTTGTTTCGTTATTTTGATTTTGATTGAACCAGTCTTCCTCTAAACATTTGATTCTTTACACAATTGAACCTTTCAAGTTCAGTGTAATATACTTTCCTCATAAATGTGTTTCTAAGAGTTGGAGCTTCCCTCAGTCCTCAACAATAAAGTATTGTGATAATCTTCGCTCTTTAGTCTGACTGCATGTAGCGAATAAATTAAAAAAAAAATTCCATTTTTAAGCTTACTGTGTATCCGCTATCCTGTAGCATTATTTGACAAAGAATATGATGAACTACATCGCTCTTCTGGATTTTCCAGATGTCAGCTGCTCAAACAGAAACTTTAAGTTCTATCAATGTTAATATCTCTAATGGATTGACGTGTCTATAATCTATCATAGTTTATATTTCTGCTAGATTAGTTGGAAATTGAAGGAGCATGAAGTAATTAAGCACAAGCAAGCTATAAAGAGTTGTGAGCAACTTAACAAATCATCTTTCTCGGCCTTTTGACTTGGATAAGTTTAGTATCTTATGATTGTATTGTGAACATATGATGTTGACTTAAAATTCTTATGACAAAATCTTATCCATCAGAAGAAAGCATAAACAACAGGCCTTTCCGTAATCCTATCCAAAAGGACATAATATTCTTAATTTTATATAGTGTACTATTGTCTGTAATTTGTGTTGTCTGTGTTTATCAATTATTTTTCTCTTGCTAATAACTTCTTTTTCCCATTAATACATGTCAAAATAATCTCAATTTTTCAAGGGATGGACACAAGAGTTTTGTGGTCCATGACTCCATTTTCTTTAGAAGCTGAAGACAGGCCTTGAAGTTTGAGGGCGGTCCTAAACTACTAAGTAAATTGGTCACTAGTTCTGTGAAAATAAACCTGTTGCTTGGCAGAATTTTCTCCATACTCCTTGATAAGTGTAAGCCCCACATTGAACAAGCATGAAGCAGTTGAGAACAAGCAAGCTATAAAAAGAGTCACTAGCACCTTTACAAATCATACCTTTCTCGGCCTTTTGGCTAAGATCAAGTGTAGTATCTGTTCTTATCAGTTTAATATCTGATACGTGGGTCATTGGCCCACATGATATTAAATTTATTTTTGCAGGGAGAGAGTCTATGACAATAGCTTGCTATTGGGGCTCTCATGTGTCGCCTTTGCCTTACACTACAGCATAGGCCTGGCACATCCCACCCAAATCAGTTTAAATCTTTTGCAGACAATCATTTATTATCAGAATGAGAATGCACATAACTGTTTTGAGTTTCAATTACATTTTAATTTTTTCTACCATTTGTTTCGTTATTTTGATTTTGATTGAACCAGTCTTCCTCTTAACATTTGATTCTTTACACAATTGAACCTTTCAAGTTCAGTGTAATATACCTTCCTCATAAATGTGTTTCTAAGATATACCTTCCTCATAAATGTGTTTCTAAGAGTTGGAGCTTCCCTCAGTCCTCAACAATAAAGTATTGTGATAATCTTCGCTCTTTAGTCTGACTGCAAGTAGCGAATAAATTAAAAAAAAAATTCCATTTTTAAGCTTACTGTGTATCCGCTATCCAGACTGTAGCATTATTTGCCAAAGAATATGATGAACTACATCGCTCTTCTGGATTTTCCAGATGTCAGCTGCTCAAACAGAAACTTTAAGTTCTATCAATGTTAATATCTCTAATGGATTGACGTGTCTATAATCTATCATAGTTTATATTTCTGCTAGATTAGTTGGAAATTGAAGGAGCATGAAGTAATTAAGCACAAGCAAGCTATAAAGAGTTGTGAGCAACTTAACAAATCATCTTTCTCGGCCTTTTGACTTGGATAAGTTTAGTATCTTATGATTGTATTGAAAACATATGATGTTGACTTAAAATTCTTATGACAAAACCTTATCCATCAGAAGAAAGCATAAACAACAGGCCTTTCCGTAATCCTATCCAAAAGGACATAATATTCTTAATTTTATGTAGTGTACTATTGTCTGTAATTTGTGTTGTCTGTGTTTATCAATTATTTTTCTCTTGCCAATAACTTCTTTTCCCCATCAAAACATGTCAAAATAATCTCAATTTTTCAAGGGATGGACATAAGAGTTTTGTGGTCCATGACTCCATTGTCTTTAGAAGCTGAAGACAGGCCTTGAAGTTTGAGGGCGGTCCTAAACTCCTAAGTAAATTGGTCACTAGTTCTGTGAAAATAAACCTGTTGCTTGAGAGAATTTTCTCCATACTCCTTGATAAGTGTAAGCCCCACATTGAACAAGCATGAAGCAGTTGAGAACAAGCAAGCTATAAAAAGAGTCACTAGCACCTTTACAAATCATACCTTTCTCGGCCTTTTGGCTAAGATCAAGTGTAGTATCTGTTCTTATCAGTTTAATATCTGATACGTGGGTCATTGGCCCACATGATATTAAATTTATTTTTGCAGGGAGAGAGTCTATGACAATAGCTTGCTATTGGGGCTTTCATGTGTCGCCTTTGCCTTACACTACAGCATAGGCCTGGCACATCCCACTCAAATCAGTTTAAATCTTTTGCACACAATCATTTATTATCAGAATGAGAATGCACATAACTGTTTTGAGTTTCAATTACATTTTAATTTTTTCTACCATTTGTTTCGTTATTTTGATTTTGATTGAACCAGTCTTCCTCTTAACATTTGATTCTTTACAAAATTGAACCTTTCAAGTTCAGTGTAATATACCTTCCTCATAAATGTGTTTCTAAGATATACCTTCCTCATAAATGTGTTTCTAAGAGTTGGAGCTTCCCCCAGTCCTCAACAATAAAGTATTGTAATAATCTTCGCTCTTTAGTCTGACTGCATGTAGTTAATAAATTAAAAAAAAAAATTCCATTTTTAAGCTTACTGTGTATCCGCTATCCAGATTGTAGCATTATTTGCCTTGACGTGTCTATAATCTATCATAGTTTATATTTCTGCTAGATTAGTTGGAAAATGAAGGAGCATGAAGTAATTAAGCACAAGCAAGCTATAAAGAGTTGTGAGCAACTTAACAAATCATCTTTCTCGGCCTTTTGACTAGGATAAGTTTAGTGTCTTATGATTGTATTGTGAACATATGATGTTGACTTAAAATTCTTCTGACAAAATCTTATCCATCAGAAGAAAGCATAAACAACAGGCCTTTCCGTAATCCTATCCCAAAGGACATAATATTCTTAATTTTATGTAGTGTACTATTGTCTGTAATTTGTCTTGTCAGTGTTTATCAATTATTTTTCTCTTGCTAATAACTTCTTTTCCCCATCAAAACATGTCAAAATAATCTCAATTTTTCATGGGATGGACACAAGAGTTTTGTGGTCCATGACTCCATTGTCTTTAGAAGCTGAAGACAGGCCTTGAAGTTTGAGGGCGGTCCTAAACTCCTAAGTAAATTGGTCACTAGTTCCGTGAAAATAAACCTGTTGCTTGGCAGAATTTTCTCCATACTCCTTGATAAGTGTAAGCCCCACATTGAACAAGCATGAAGTAGTTGAGAACAAGCAAGCTATAAAAAGAGTCACTAGCACCTTTACAAATCATACCTTTCTCGGCCTTTTGGCTAAGATCAAGTGTAGTATCTGTTCATATCAGTTTAATATCTGATACGTGGGTCATTGGCCCACATGATATTAAATTTATTTTTGCAGGGAGAGAGTCTATGACAATAGCTTGCTATTGGGGCTCTCATGTGTCGCCTTTGCCTTACACTACAGCATAGGCCTGGCACATCCCACCCTAATCAGTTTAAATCTTTTGCAGACAATCATTTATTATCAGAATGAGAATGCACATAACTGTTTTGAGTTTCAATTACATTTTAATTTTTTCTACCGTTTGTTTCGTTATTTTGATTTTGATTGAACCAGTCTTCCTCTTAACATTTGATTCTTTACAAAATTGAACCTTTCAAGTTCAGTGTAATATACCTTCCTCATAAATGTGTTTCTAAGAGTTGGAGCTTCCCTCAGTCCTCAACAATAAAGTATTGTAATAATCTTCGCTCTTTAGTCTGACTGCACGTAGTTAATAAATTAAAAAAAAAAATTCCATTTTTAAGCTTACTGTGTATCCGCTATCCAGACTGTAGCATTATTTGCCTTGACGTGTCTATAATCTATCATAGTTTATATTTCTGCTAGATTAGTTGGAAATTGAAGGAGCATGAAGTAATTAAGCACAAGCAAGCTATAAAGAGTTGTGAGCAACTTAACAAATAATCTTTCTTGGCCTTTTGACTTGGATAAGTTTAGTATCTTATGATTGTATTGTGAACATATGATGTTGACTTAAAATTCTTATGACAAAACCTTATCCATCAGAAGAAAGCATAAACAACAGGCCTTTCCGTAATCCTATCCAAAAGGACATAATATTCTTAATTTTATGTAGTGTACTGTTGTTTGTAATTTGTATTGTCTGTGTTTATCAATTATTTTTCTCTTGCTAATAACTTCTTTTCCCCATCAAAACATGTCAAAATAATCTCAATTTTTCATGGGATGGACACAAGAGTTTGGTGGTCCATGACTCCATTGTCTTTAGAAGCTGAAGACAGGCCTTGAAGTTTGAGGGCGGTCCTAAACTCCTAAGTAAATTGGTCACTAGTTTCGTGAAAATAAACCTGTTGCTTGGCAGAATTTTCTCCATACTCCTTGATAAGTGTAAGCCCCACATTGAACAAGCATGAAGCAGTTGAGAACAAGCAAGCTATAAAAAGAGTCACTAGCACCTTTACAAATCATACCTTTCTCGGCCTTTTGGCTAAGATCAAGTGTAGTATCTGTTCTTATCAGTTTAATATCTGATACGTGGGTCATTGGCCCACATGATATTAAATTTATTTTTGTAGGGAGAGAGTCTATTACAATAGCTTGCTATTGGGGCTCTCATGTGTCGCCTTTGCCTTACACTACAGCATAGGCCTGGCACATCCCACCCAAATCAGTTTAAATCTTTTGCAGACAATCATTTATTATCAGAATGAGAATGCACATATCTGTTTTGAGTTTCAATTACATTTTAATTTTTTCTACCATTTGTTTCGTTTTTTTTTATTTTGATTGAACCAGTCTTCCTCTTAACATTTGATTCTTTACAAAATTGAACCTTTCAAGTTCAGTGTAACATACCTTCCTCATAAATGTGTTTATAAGATATACCTTCCTCATAAATGTGTTTCTAAGAGTTGGAGCTTCCCTCAGTCCTCAACAATAAAGTATTGTGATAATCTTTGCTCTTTAGTCTGACTGCATGTAGTGAATAAATTAAAAAAAATTCCATTTTTAAGCTTACTGTGTATCTACTATCCAAGCTGTCGCATTATTTGCCAAAGAATATGATGAACTACATTGCTCTTCTGGATTTTCCAGATGTCAACTGCTCAAACAGAAACTTTAAGTTCTATCAATGTTAATATCTCTAATGGATTGACGTGTCTATAATCTATCATAGTTTATATTTCTGCCAGATTAGTTGGAAATTGAAGGAGCATGAAGTAATTAAGCACAAGCAAGCTATAAAGAGGTGTGAGCAACTTAACAATTCATCTTTCTCGGCCTTTTGACTTGGATAAGTTTAGTATCTTATGATTGTATTATGAACATATGATGTTGACTTAAAATTCTTATGACAAAATCTTATCCATCAGAAGAAAGCATAAACAACAGGCCTTTCCGTAATCCTATCCAAAAGGACATAATATTCTTAATTTTATGTAGTGTACTATTGTCTGTAATTTGTGTTCTCTGTGTTTATCAATTATTTTTCTCTTGCTAATAACTTCTTTTCCCCATCAAAACATGTCAAAATAATCTCAATTTTTCAAGGGATGGACATAAGAGTTTTGTGGTCCATGACTCCATTGTCTTTAGAAGCTGAAGATAGGCCTTGAAGTTTGAGGGCGGTCCTAAACTCCTAAGTAAATTGGTCACTAGTTCCGTGAAAATAAACCTGTTGCTTGGCAGAATTTTCTCCATACTCCTTGATAAGTGTAAGCCCCACATTGAACAAGCATGAAGCAATTAAGAACAAGCAAGCTATAAAAAGAGTCACTAGCACCTTTACAAATCATACCTTTCTCGGCCTTTTGGCTAAGATCAAGTGTAGTATCTGTTCTTATCAGTTTAATATCTGATACGTGGGTCATTGGCCCACATGATATTAAATTTATTTTTGCAGGGAGAGAGTCCATGACAATAGCTTGCTATTGGGGCTCTCATGTGTCGCCTTTGCCTTACACTACAGCATAGGCCTGCACATCCCACCCAAATCAGTTTAAATCTTTTGCAGACAATCATTTATTATAAGAATGTGAATGCCCATAGCTATTTTGAGTTTCTATTACATTTTAATTTTTTTATTCTTATTTTTATTCTGATTTTGATTGAACCAGTCTTCCTCTTAACATTTGATTCTTTACGAAATTGAACCTTTCAAGTTCTGTGTATTATATACCTTCCTCATAAATGTGTTTCTGACATTTGGTTCTTCCCTCAGTCCTAAACAATAAAGTATTGCAATAATCTTTGCTCTTTAGTCTGACTGCAAGTAGTGAATAAATTAAATATGATGAACTACATTGCTGTTCTGGATTTTCCAGATGTCAACTGCTCAAACAGAAACTTTAAGTTCTCTCAATGTTAATATCTCTAATGGATTGGAGTGTCTATAATCTATCATAGTTTATATTTCTGCTAGATTAGTTGGAAATTGAAGGAGCATGAAGTAATTAAGCACAAGCAAGCTATAAAGAGTGTGAGCAACTTAACAAATCATCTTTCTCGGCCTTTTGACTTGGATAAGTTTAGTATCTTATGATTGTATTGTGCAACTTTATGATGTTGACTTAAAATTCTTATGACAAAATCTTATGCTAAAAGGTTACTCACTTTTCAAATTATTCAAAGACAGTATGATGCAGAGTGAAGATGATTTTAATTTTTGGAGTTTGGATTTTAATTTTTGGATTTTAATTGTTGTTAGAATTTTATCCTTTGTTTGGCTAGTGGGAAAAGGCTTTGTTGTCCTTGTTTGGATAAGGATATTCCTTCCCAGTTTATTTCCTTTTTTCATAACTTGAGCACCTTTTGCTTGAATGTTGACAATGAAGAATTTTGGAAATTGTTTGTTTTCATGGTTAGTTCGTCTATATCACACTATCCAAAGAAGATGAAGACGAATTTTAAGAGACTCGGATATTCTGAATGCTCTTCCATAATATCTTGCAGCATTAAATGGTGCGGTGATAGGACATGCATGAATTGTAAATTTGTAATTTCAATTGATGGTCTACTATCTTACATCCTCTTAGATTCATATACTCTCCCTATTGATATGTTAAAATACCACAGTTTCTCTAGTTATGCTGTTACTCTGTTAGGGTGTAAAATTGGATTTTAAATCTTGTGTAGAATGTTAAATTGTTTTGGAGACTGGGATTCAAATTTTGGACATTTAAAGTTGAACACATTAGTTTTCGCGCCTCTCAATATTGCTAATATTATGTCCTATCCATGTGTGGGCAATGAAGTGTGGCATCAATATCATAACAAGATTTACGTTTGATTAATATATTAATTAAAGCAAATATTTTTTGAACAATATCATCATTACTTTATCTGATGAAAAGCTCCCTGTGGTTTTATGTGCATTGTTTGATACTTTGATTGAAAATATATGAATTTACTGAGAGAAATAACCAAATTAAAGCAAATATTTTTTGAACAATATCATTATTACTTTATCTGATGAAAAGCTCCCTGTGGTTTTATGTGCATTGTTTGATACTTTGATTGAAAATATATGAATTTACTGAGAGAAATAACCAAAAGATATATAAAATATGATTGAAAAATGGCCAAAAAGTTAATTAGTCTGTCAGACAACCATGTGACCATCCCAGCCAGATGGAACCGGTTGAGAACGATCCTCCACTACCCTAATGATACCCTCAGCTGAGGGGTCATCGAGCCATTAATCACGCTCTGATCACACGGTCCTGGATCATCAACTAGACTTCGGTTCCTGTCTCCTTAGAACTCAAGGACACAATGGTACGAGCCTATAGAACAGATCCTGTTCAAGTAAGGTCGTGACCATTTCCTTCACCCTTTGGATATATAAATCATTATATATTCTTAAACGCTTTCGATGTGGGACTCTGATTATGTGTTAGTAATTGTTACAGGAAGTGGACACTTGACATGCTTGTCACGGATTACAAATTGTTATTCGAATTTTTCCCACACGTTGCTGTTCAGAAATTCAAAACACGTGGAACAAAGATGAATTTGAGAGGTAAAAGCATAAAACGTTTCATTATAAAAATTTTATTTGTTGTCTAAGTAATGAAATGATAATTATTGGTCGATTTGATGTCTCAATTCTCAACTTTTTGAATGACTGATATTTTGATTAAGTATTCAGTGACAAATTTGGGAATCTATGGTGCTATGTTATGCCTTTAAATCATGTTTTAGAAGCAAGGCCTGATATGTGTTTGGTGGCAGAATATCCATCAGAAGAAAGCATAAACAACATCAAACTTGGAATTGTGTACTCCAATCCAAAAGGACATAATAATCTCAATCTTATGTATTGTCTGTAATCTGTATTGTCTGTGTTTTATCAACTATCCTTTCTAGCTAATAACTTCTTTTCCCCATCAGAACATGTCAAAATAATCTCAATTTTTCGAGAGATGGACATAAGAGTTTTGTGGTCCATTGACTTTAGAAGATGAAGACAAGCCATGAATTTCGAGGGTGATCCTAAACTCCACAGTAAATTAGTCATTAGCTCTGTGAACATAAATGTGTTGCGTGACAGAATTTTCTCTCTTTCCTTGATAAGCCCCACATTGAAAAAGCATGAAGCAGTTAAGCCCAAAGAAAAGTAATAAAGAGAATCATCAACACCATCATTAATTATACCTTTCTCGATCTTTTGGCTAAGATCAAGTGTAGTATCTGTTCTTATCAGTTTAATATCTGATACGTGGGTCAATTATCCACATGATGTTAAATTTATTTCTTTAGGGAGAGGGTCCATATCAATAGCTTGCTATTGTGGCTCTTATGCGTCGCCCTTGCCTTGTACTACTGTAGAGGCCTGGCGCATCCCCACCCAAGTCAGTTTAAATGTTTTACAGATGTCTTATAATCCTTTGCTGTGAAAATATTCCATCGATATCTGTTTGAGTTTCAATTACTTTTAAATTATTTATATACCAATACCAATTGTTTTGCTATTAGGATTGAAGCATTCTTGTGATAGGCTACTGTGTTTTGGGCCTAACATCTTGCTTGTTCCATTTGATTCTTTACAAACATAAAGCTTTTAAGTCCAGTGCAATGTGTAAGAGTTGGATTTTCCCTCAATCCTTATTCATTAACAATAATGTATTGTAATATTCCTTGCTCTTTATATTGACATCATTTAGTGATCAACTGCTCAAAAATTTTAAGTTCTATCAAAGTCAATATCTCTACCAGATTGGTTCATTAAGAAGCATCAATAGTGGATCATGGTTAATAGTCCTGCTAGATTGGTTGGAAACCGAAGAAGCATGAAGTAATTGTGACATCACACCACAATATGCAGCTCTTTGTTTGGATAAAAAAACTTGTGATGTGGTTTTTTTTTTTTTCTGGCAGAAGTTTTTGTTAGCCTACATGTCTGGTCAATGGCAACCTTGTTAGGCTCACAAACTGGCTCCTGAATCACTGAATATCAAAGGCCATAATAAAGTGAGTTGACTCTTTCCAGCTAAAAAGAATAGGCCTTTCACAATGGTATGACAATTATTCTAGAATTCAGAAATATGGCTATGTTAACATACAATTTGTATCTCTGTAAGTCACCTTGTTAGTTTGTTCAAACTCAACCTGCTTCCATCCTGGGAAAATGAAGCATGAATTAGAATATAGGTACATAATCTGAGTATGTGTTTCGAGCAAATTGTTAGTTCAACAAAGACAAAGTGCTATCTTCTAATAAGCATCCAACCTTAAGAAGTTGGGTTAATAGTATGTTTGTTGTGATTAGGTATGCTGAGGATTTGGAAGCACGGTTACTATATCCTATTTTCTGTAATTTTGTTGTAGCAATTTCAATATTTAATATAAAAAATCAGACAAGTTAAAAAGTACAAAACTGACAGTGGAGCAAAGGATTTATTTGTGTGATATGTAGGATGAAATTAGTTCCATGTCCTAAAAATAAAGAAAGGGGAATGCTAACCAGTATCCTTTGGGTACTGGTCAATGAATCAATTATAGATTCTAGAAAACTTGTATTGGAAAGTGTTGTATTCAATACATTGAAAGGTTTAAAGTTGTCATTTCCAATAAAACATTTCTGTTTCTTGATTCTTTATCAAATGCTCTAAGTTAGCAAGACCCATAAAGAAATTCTCAAAATAACAGAATGTGATTTTGCTGAAAACATCCATGTGGGACTCTGATAATGTGTTAGTTAACTAATTGCAGCCTTTGTTACAACTGTAATGTCAATTTTATAACTTGATATCTCGAGTGTTCTTGACAAGCAGTGAATTAGTTCTTTTGAGTTTTGAATTCAACCATCTTCATAATTTTTTATTATTTTTATTGCTTAGTCATTTGGTTTACTCTGTCTAACCACTGGTTAACTTATTCAGTTGGTCTACCTGCAATGCAACAACTGCTGCCTGATAGTTTTGGCATATCCACTAAGATAGTATTACTAGTGTTGGGAAGGTGGAGAGGTACTACTCACATCAATGGATTATATTTCTTTAGCTCTACAATGGCTGATGATAACCTTTAGAAATAGAGGTTATCTAGCCTACTTTGAGTCCTTAAAATGGTCTTTAAGAGAGTAGTTTGGGTTAAGCTCAGTGTCTAGAATAAGTAATTTCATAGTTTTCTTGAAAACAGTTGGAATCTGAAAAGTTGTGTTTAATGGTGCTTGTGAGCTTTGTGTTATAAACAGGAGCTTAAGGAAGATTGGAAGAAGCAGAGTTGATGTCTATGCTGCAGAGTGCTGCAGCTTGGAATGAGATTCAGCAGTCAACCAAGAAGAAGTCAACATCAATTTAAGCTGACTAGAGGAAAAAGTGGACCCATGGCATTAATGTACTCAACGTGCATAGTTTTAGAGCAAATTTTGTGGTTTCTGTACTTCTTTGCTTTTTGGGCCATGCATTAAGTATTGTAAATATTCCTTTTTGGGCCAAGGGGACATGTTTTGTCTTATTATCACTTTTTGGTCTCCTGATGAGAGTGTGGTGCACGAGCCAAGGGTTTTTACCCTAGAAGGAATCAGTATAAAAGGAATTGGCATGCACGCAGCCAGAGGCAGTTTTACACATAGACTTTTTAGTCTAGTACAATTCTTACAAGCTGCTATAGGAAGCCAAGCCAGGAGAAAAGGAGAAAGACCATGAGAATTTGGAGCCAAGCTTGGAAGAGCGTGGTGACTCATTCTTCAGTCTTTTAACTTCCCCTCTTTGAACTTCCAGCTTGTAATGGATCTATTATTCACTTTATTTTATAATATGTCTTATTTCATTTCCATTTCTATCATGAGCTAAATCCCTTGAGCTAGGAATGTGATGATCTTACAATGAATGTGATGAATTACATATGAAATTTGTTTGCAGCAATTTGACCAAGAGCTTTGCATGTTTAATTGCTAGAAAATAAGAGTGATCAACTTATTTTACATCTCAAGTTTATTAATGTTGGAAGACATTAATAAATGGAACCCTTGAGTCAATATGAGTTGAGTAATTAATTGGGAAATTAAATTACCTTGAAGTGAATAGGAATATTCATCAAACTCATAAGTTAGCTGAGATATTTGAACTGCAGATAAGCGTAATTAAATTGGGCTTAGGAATAAGGAACAATTAATGAGGCTTATCTTAAAAAGTGTTGGAAAGCACATTAGCTTTTATTCTCTGGAACTATTGCTGCAGCATCTAAGAGCATGTATGACATCACAGGATTTATAAGTGATTCTATTCCTAGCTTATTTTTATTATACAATCACATATCCTTTATTTCATTTTTTTACTTCACCTTATTTCAGTCACTCATAATTCACAAAAGTTCAGAATATTCCATTTATTTTTGCTAGTTCTTTTGTGATGATATTTGCCCTCAAGGTTACCTAACTTGATTAACTACTTAAGGACGTTAAAAATTACCATCCAATCCTCATGGGAACGATCTTTTATCATTATATTACTTGGTTGATTGTGTATACTTGCACATTGCACTTTTTTTTAGCAACAAGTTTTTGGCGCCGTTGCCGGGGATTGAATGGTGCTAATTTTTATAAGCTTATAAGCTAGTTAATCTAGTTAGTTGTGTTTTTAATTCTACTGGTTGTGTATTCTTCAACAGTAGGCTTTTGTACTGCATGCGTGGAAAAGGAGCACCTGAATTTCAGCTTGATCCTGAGATTGAGAAGACAGCTAGAAGACTAAGAAAGCAAAGCAGAGAAAACAAAGCTCGAGCCCAACACTCAGATCTAGGCTTCATGGCTAATCTACTTAATGAAGAAGAGGATCAACCTGATATGATTGAAATGGCAAATGACAAGGATAGATCTATCAGGGAATATGTTGTGTTTGATCCTTGCACCATGAACACTGGAATTGTAAGGCCTGAGATTACTACTCAGCACTTTGAATTCAAGCCAATGATGTTCCAGATGCTACAAACTATGGGACAATTTGGTGGTTTACCAACTGAAGATCCTCACCTGCACTTGAGGCAGTTCCTAGAGGTAGCAAGTAATTTCAAAAATCCTGGTGTAAGTGAAGATACTTTCAAACTCAGATTGTTTCCATATTCACTGAAAGATAGAGCCAAGGCTTGGTTAAACTCATTGGAACCTAATTCCATCACATCATGGAATAGGTTAGCTGAAAAGTTTCTGACAAAGTATTTTCCCCCAATCAAAAATGCCAGGATGAGGAATGACATAACCTCATTCAGGCAACTTGATGATGAGCCTTTATATGAAGCTTGGGAAAGGTTTAAAGATCTGCTGAGAAAGTGTCCACATCATGGGATACCCTTATGTATTCAGATAGAAACATTTTACAATGGATTAACTCCAGCTACAAGAGTGATGCTTGATGCCTCATCTGGAGGAGCTTTGTTGACCAAATCCTATAATGAATGTCATGAACTGATAGAAAGTATAGCTGCAAACAGCTACCAATGGCCCACTACAAGAGTGAATGCTCCAAAAGGAACAGGGAGAATGCATGAAGTAAGTGAAGTCACTGCACTGTCAGCTCAACTGTCAGCAATTTCTCACATGCTGAAGAACCTCACTACTGCACAAAGTCCAGCAACTGCACAACCTTCCAGAACATAGCAGAGTATGGTGGACATGGGTAAGGACACAGTGAATGCAATCTCGTGTGTGTACTGTGGAGAAGGCCATCTGTTTGAAGAATGCCGCAACAATCCAGCCTCAGTGAATTATGTTGGTAACTTCAACAAAAATTTCAATCCTTACTCCAACACTTATAATGCAGGGTGGAAACAACACCCAAATTTCTCTTGGAATAATACTCAGTCAACACCTGGAAGCTCTAGTAATGCTAACAAAGCAACTCAACCACCAGGATTCCCTGCTCAATAACAACAGCAATCTCAAGGTGCAAGCCAGGACACTTCCCTTGAAGCCATACTGAAGGCATTTATGACTCACACTCAAACTCAGCTTCAAAATCAAGGAGCTGTTATGAGGAATTTAGAAACTCAGATGGGACAATTAGCCACTGCTATAAACTCAAGGCCAGCAGGAACCTTGCCCAGCACAACTGAAACTCCTACTGACAAGGGAAATGAGCAATGCAAGGTTATAAATCTCAGAAGTGGGAAGGAATTACTTGGACCAGAACAGAAGATTGATGAAGCCACAAGTACACCTAAGAAGATAGCCTCTCCTAGAGTTGATGAAGAGCAGGCAGGGATAGAACAAGAATCTACTAAGCAAGATGTCCCTAAAGTCACACAGGACAGACCTCCACCACCATTCCCTCACAGATTGAAAAAGACAAACCAAGACAAGCAATTTGGCAAATTTCTGGAGATACTGAAGCAGCTGCACATCAATGTTCCCTTGATGGAAGCTCTCCAACAAATGCCCAATTATGCTAAGTATATGAAAGATGTGTTGTCAAAGAGAAAAAGGCTAGGTGAGTTTGAAACAGTAGCTATGACAAAGGAGTGCAGTCTCATGCTGCAAAACAAAGTGCCCCCAAAAATGAAGGATCCTGGCAGTTTCACTATTCCTTGTTCCATAGGAGACTCATATAAAGGAAAGGCTCTATGTGACTTGGGAGCTAGCATAAATTTGATGCCCAAGTCTATTTTCCAGCAGCTGGCAATAGGAGATGCAAGGCCAACCACTGTCACCTTACAGTTAGCAGATAGATCTATAGCTTACCTAGAAGGAAAAATTGAAGATGTGCTTATAAAGGTTGACAAGTTTGTTTTCCCTGTGGACTTTATTATTCTGGATTTTGAAGCTGACAAGGAAGTGCCCATAATCCTTGGAAGACCCTTCCTTGCAACAGGGAGAACTCTGATAGATGTGCAAAAAGGAGAGTTAACTATGAGGGTGAATGACCAAGAAGTAAAATTCAATGTTTTGAATGCTTTAAAGTACCCTGATGAAGCAGTAGAAGAGTGTTCTCTGATCCAACATTTGGATTCTTTGGTGCACAGGCAGCTTATGAAAGATCACAACCATCTAGCCAAGGAAGCATATATGCTCTCTGATGAAGAAGAGGGTGCCAATAAGGGAGTTGAACTGAGCAGTGAGCAGAATCCTCATCCTAGATGGTTTAGGAAGTATGAACCTTTGGGAGTGCAACCTTCTGATATAAAGGAGAATGTTCCTTCAATAATGAAACCCCCTATCTTGGAACTGAAACAGCTTCCTACACATCTCAAATATGTGTATTTGGCTGAAGGCAACCATTTACCAGTCATCATCTCAGCAGGGTTGACTTCAACTCAAGAATCACACTTGATAGAGGTACTCAAAAAGCATACAAAAGCTATTGGTTGGCAAATAGCAGATATAAAAGGAATTAGCCCCATATTATGCATGCATAAAATCCTTTTGGAAGATGAGGCCAAAAATAGTATTGAAAGTCAAAGGAGATTAAATCCTATCATGAAAGAAGTTGTGAAGAAGGAGATCATTAAATGGTTGGATGCAGGCATCATTTATCCAATTTCAGACAGTGTGTGGGTTAGTCCAATCCACTGTGTGCCAAAGAAAGGTGGAGTCACTGTTGTCACAAATGACAAGAATGAATTGATTCCAACAAGAACAGTTACAGGATGGAGAATCTGCATGGATTATAGAAAGCTAAACAAGGCCACTAGAAAGGACCATTTCCCACTTCCTTTCATAGATCAGATGCTGGACAGATTGGCAGGAAAGGAATTCTATTGTTTTTTGGATGGATATTCAGGCTACAATCAAATAGCTATAGCCCCTGATGATCAACAGAAGACTACTTTCACATGTCCTTATGGAACTTTTGCATTTAGAAGGATGCCATTTGGGTTGTGTAATGCCCCTGCCACATTCCAAAGATGCATGATGGCTATTTTTTCAGACTTGATAGAAAAATCAGTGGAGATTTTCATGGATGATTTCTCAGTGTTTGGAGAATCATTCCATGATTGTCTGACAAATTTGGAGCAGATATTAGAAAGGTGTGAAGAAACCAACCTAGTGCTAAACTGGGAAAAGTGCCATTTCATGGTACAAGAAGGTATTGTCCTAGGGCACAAGATCTCCAAGAAAGGAATGAAAGTTGACAAGGCCAAGGTGGAAGTCATTGAAAAACTACCCCCTCACAAAAATGTGAAAGGGGTGAGAAGTTTTTTGGGGCATGCAGGATTTTACAGAAGATTCATAAAGGATTTTTCAACAATTTCCAAACCTCTGTGCCAGTTGCTGCAGCATGAGGCAGCATTTGAATTTGATGACAGCTGTTTAAGAGCATTTGAAACTCTGAAGCAGGCCCTAATCACTACGCCTGTAATTGTGGCACCTGACTGGGAGAAACCTTTTGAATTGATGTGTGATGCTAGTGATTATGCAATAGGAGCTGTGCTTGGGCAGAGGAAAGGAAGGATCTTTCATTCCATCTATTATGCAAGCAAAACTTTAATTGATGCTCAGCTGAATTACACCACAACAGAAAAAGAATTACTAGCAGTGGTGTTTGCCTTTGAAAAGTTCAGGTCATACTTAGTGGGAACCAAGGTCATTGTTTATACAGATCACTCAGCCATCAAGTATCTGATTGCCAAAAAGGATGCAAAGCCTAGGCTAATAAGATGGGTACTTCTGTTGCAAGAATTTGATCTGGAAATAAGAGATAAAAAGGGGGTGGAAAATCAAGTGGCTGATCACTTATCTAGGCTGCAATTAGAAGGTGATTTGGGGTCCAATCACATATTACAAGATTCCTTTCCTGATGAAAAGCTGCTAGCTGTACATGAATCTGTCTCCCCTTGGTATGCTGATTTGGCAAACTTCCTAGCAAGCAGAATTATTCCCACTGACCTGAACTATCAACAGAGGAAGAAGTTTCTCCACACTGTGAGGCAATATCTGTGGGATGACCCCATCTTATACAAGATCTGCCCAGATCAAATACTGAGGAAGTGTGCAACAGAGGAGGAGCAAAAAGGCATCCTCCAACACTGTCATACCTCACCTTGTGGGGGCCATTATGGAGGCATGAGGACAGCAGCTAAGGTCCTGCAAACAGGTTATTTCTGGCCTTCCTTGTTCAAAGATGCACACACTTATGCACTTAATTGTGATAAATGCCAAAGAGTGGGGAATCTGTCCAACAGAAATGAAATGCCCTTAACCAATATTTTAGAAGTTGAATTATTTGATGTTTGGGGCATAGACTTTATGGGACCCTTTCCCCCCTCTTTTGGCAATCTATATGTGTTAGTAGCTGTTGATTATGTTTCAAAATGGGTGGAGGCAATGGCTACATCTACTAATGACTCTAAGGTGGTGGTCAAGTTCTTACATAAAAACATCTTCACAAGATTTGGCACACCTAGAGCTCTAATTAGTGATGAAGGCACTCACTTTTGCAACAAGATTATGACCAACTTACTAGCTAAGTATGGCATAAAACATAAAATAGCCACTGCCTATCACCCTCAATCTAATGGGCAAGCTGAAGTTTCTAACAGGGAAATTAAGAGGATACTTGAAAAAGTTGTAAATCCTTCAAGAAAAGATTGGTCCATACACTTGGATGATGCTCTATGGGCTTATAGAACAGCTTTCAAAACACCTCTGGGAATGTCTCCTTACAGACTAGTCTTTGGCAAGGCATGCCATCTCCCCATTGAGCTTGAACATAAGGCTTATTGGGCTCTAAAAAAATTAAATTTGGATTTGTCTCAAGTTGCTAAAGCAAGATTTTTGCAGTTGAATGAGTTAGATGAATTGAGATGGTTTTCATATGAGAATGCTGAAAGTTACAAAGCTAAAACAAAAATTTGGCATGACAAGAGAATAAAAAAAAAAGAGCTCAAGATGGGGGAGAAAGTCTTGTTGTTCAATTCTAGACTTAAATTATTCTCAGGGAAACTAAAATCAAGATGGTCAGGCCCATTCACTATTGTCCAAGTGTATGACCATGGAGCTGTGGATCTCAAAGATGACTCAAGTGGCAGAATTTTCAAAGTAAATGGGCAAAGAGTGAAGCAATACTTAGGTGATCAAGTGGCTAGGATGAAAGCCACTGTCACCTTAAGTGACTTGTGACAATTGACTTCAAAGTCAGGCTGAGGACTTTAAAACCAAGCGCTACTGGGAGGCAGCCCAGAATTTTATTTATTTTACTTGCTTATTTTGTTAATCTAGAGTCTTTAATTGTTAATAAATTTTTTTTTTAGTTAGTATGGTGCAGTTTTGACAGGTTGTAAGAAGTATTAGAATTGGGGGTTAGTTTGTAAATGGCCCAAGGTTCACAGAGCTAATGGGCTGAGAATGGAAAATAGCAAGGCCCAATATCATGTGGCAGATTTAAAAGTAACGGTTATTTGCATAGTGGGGGAGAATTTGGACACTTTCAAGGCAATATTCTCCCATTAAATTTTCTCCACTTTCCCACGTAACCCTCACCTGCCACTCTCCTTACCCCCTCTCTGCCACTTCCCCATAAACCTCTCCACTATCCCATTAACCTCTCCACTCTCCACTCTCATTCCCCCTTCTTATAACCGTGCACCTGTTCTGACAAGCCACACCCAGCTTTAACCACTCATCCCTTCTCCACAACCCCTACGCAATTTCGCTGTCCTCTACCCTTACCCCCCCTTCACCCTCTCAAGTATTCAATGGTGAGGCAAAAGTCAATCGGAGTCAAGGGCAAGAAACCAGTGGTAATGTCTGATTCAGAGTCTGATACTCCTAGGGTTTTCAAGGATGCTGAAGCTAAGGCTCGCTTTGACAAGGAAATCAAAGAGAGGCAGCTTCATTTGGAGTTGGGGTTTGCTATCAAGAAGGAACCTAACTATGGCCTCACCCCTGATGTAGCTCAGGTCATCACTCTCAACAATTGGAAGAAGTTTGCAGCACACCCGAGAACCCCTGTTGTTCCTCTGGTCCGAGAATTCTATGCCAATATCACTTCCACTGACCTGAGACACTCAATGGTGAGAGGTATCAAGGTGAGTTTTTCTGCAAGCTCTATCAATCTGAGGTGGGGATGGGAGAGTGAGGAAGATGAATACCAGGGGCTGCTAAATAACATTTCTGAAGTGGAACTGAACGCTATGATGAAGGAGCTGAATGTAGAGGGCACCCAGTGGCTTGATGAAGCTGGAGACAGCACTTGGAAGATTGCAAGACCATCACTGAAACCCTTGGCCAAGGTTTGGCATCACTTTGTGTGCCATAGGCTTTTACCAACCACCCATCTAGAAACTGTGGATAAAGATAGGTTGGTACTCTTAAGCTGTATCTTAAGTGGCATGAAGGTGAATGTGGGGCTGATAATTGAGAAGCAGATTTCTGAGTGTGCATTCAAGGGAAGCAACAGGCTGTTCTTCTCATCTCTCATCACTGAACTGTGTATCAGAAATGGAGTTGAGATTTTTGAAGGAGAAGAAATCATGGTGAACAAGGGCATTCTGAATGTCAAAGCCATTAACAGGTTTGCCACTTCCAAGCCCCAGGTTCAACCTTCCAGAAATAATGAAGATTTGGAAAGGAAAGTGGATCAATTAACTGAGTTGGTCAAGTATCAATTGGGACAACAGAGAAGGTATTATGATTTTGCCAACAATGTGTACCAGTGGCAGAAAAAGATCAACAGAATTGATCATCCCAAATTGATGATTGTACCACCACCATTCCCCAGAGAACTACTGGCCCCTTTCCCCTTTGAAGGAACAAACTCCCAATCCACTCAAACCCCTGAACCCACTCCACCCAATGCTGAACCAGACAATGAAGAAGACTCAATGGATTGGTGTCCACCCCCACCCTCTCAAGCCCAAGCCCCTGTCACTTCAAGAAAAGGCAAAGAGCCTCAGCAGCCTAAGCCTGCTAAGAAAACAAAGAAAGGTGATGCTGGGAGTAGTGGAGTGGCACCTTCTGCCCCAGAAGCTCATACTGAATCCACTCAGTCCCATCAGCCTGTGAAGAAGGCCAAAGCTAAGGGAGCTCAAGCAAGCCCTGTCTCTGCAAAGCATACTACCCCCAATTCTGAGGAGGAAGAAGTGGCCATCACCAAGGAGGTCAAAGGAACTGGCAAGAGAACCCTGAAGCAGATGCTCAACTTTGAGAACAGGAGGCTCAGCACTAGGCTGAAGAAGGACTAGCCTGCAGCTATGCTTCTTAATGCTGCAGCATCATTACCCTGATATTTCTGAACCTTGTCTTTTGTTTGTTTTTATGTTTTTTCTCTTGTTTTTGTGTGTCCCTGCTGGTCTGTTTTGTTAGGAGCCCTAGGTTTTGGTTGGGTTGTTTGCCCTCATTAGCAATGTTGCTAGCCATTTCCTTTCCTTAAACTTTTAGATTTCTCTTCAGAGTAATCTAAAGTTTGGGGGAGGGATTTGGAATTGGCTTGATGTTTTTAATGACAAGTAGCAGCTATAATTGATGTTTTTGATTCTTGCCTTGTGGAAATCCCTGAATAATTTTTGTTGCACTCAATGCACATTATTCCAGTGAGCTTGGAAAGTTGAGAAGACTCTAGAGGGAAGAGATGTCTGATTCTTTGAACACTAATCTACCCAAATTCAGTGAACAATGAACGTAAGGCACTAACCATAGGATAGCAGTGTGAAGAGAGTAGGAAGAATATTAAACCTGTGAGATTTTGAACCTCAACAATTATTGAAACTGACAGTCCCACTGATGTGTGTGCTTTATAAGGTTTGCCTTGTTTTTGATCTGTTTTGCATGTCAGTTTTGTGCACATTTTTGCTTGAGGCATTTTAAATTCATCCCAGTTCAGCTTAATTGGCCTACCTGAAAGTAAAAACTTTGTGTTGAAGCCCACTTGAGCTTGAAATCTATTCTTCTGTAACAAAGCCAAGGTACAAGCCTATACGCTAGAAAAACAACAACTACCCATGCTAGGTGAAACTATCTGTGCATTTCAGAAACAAGTCTGCTAAAAACAAGTTTAGGGGTGCTGCCTGGAAAGTAAGTTGTTAAGAATAAAAAGACTGCTAAATAAGGCAGTATCAGTTCTTAAAATTTCCAATTCAAAAAAAAAAGAAAAAAAAAAGAAAAGAAAAATTGGGCAGCACTCTAATGCTAAAAGAGAAATTTTGAGGATCAAAGAAATGAAGATCAATTAGAAAAGAAAGGCACAGTTGTTTCCACCTAGTCAGAGCCCTTCCATAAATTTGTCTTCCACCCCCACCTCAGCCATATTACAACCAAATTTAAGCCCTCTTGCAGTGTGCAATTCTGATCATGTTTTACTAGTTAGAATTGGGTCAAGCCTATAATAGAGGATGCAAGTGAGGTGATGATAGAGTGAAGCCTTATTCTGTGAAAATTAGTTTTGAGAACAGTTTTGAGAGCTGGGAATGAAATTCTGAATCTAAATGAGAGCTTTTCCTTACCCTAGGTTAAAGTGCTTGAGCTATGATTGGTCCTGAAATTCACTTGTTTGATGAAGTGAGGGTAGTGAAGTAATATCAGATAAGGAAGACTATCTGGAACTCTAAGTTAACTCAATTCTCCTAAGTTCTTTCTGGATCACACACTCCTTACAGTGTTGATTGACATATATAAAAAAAAAAGGGAATAAAGGGATTTGTGCATGTAAGATCATGGCAAGGATAGCTGCTGCTTGTTTCTATCTGATGCTGATTGTGGCATTATGTTCTTTTCTCTGAAAGCCCTTCCATTACTTGAGGACAAGTAACAGTTCAAGTTTGGGGGTGTGATAACCTTTAGAAATAGAGGTTATCTAGCCTACTTTGAGTCCTTAAAATGGTCTTTAAGAGATTAGTTTGGGTTAAGCTCAGTGTCTAGAATAAGTAATTTCATAGTTTTCTTGAAAACAGTTGGAATCTGAAAAGTTGTGTTTAATGGTGTTTGTGAGCTTTGTGTTATAAACAGGAGCTTAAGGAAGAATAGAAGAAGCAGAGTTGATGTCTATACTGCAGAGTGCTGCAGCTTGGAATGAGGTTCAGCAGTCAACCAAGAAGAAGTCAACATCAATTTAAGCTGACTAGAGGAAAAAGTGGACCCATGGCATTAATGTACTCAACGTGCATAGTTTTAGAGCAAATTTTGTGGTTTCTGTACTTCTTTGCATTTTGGGCCATGCATTAAGTATTGTAAATATTCCTTTTTGGGCCAAGGGGACATGTTTTGTCTTATTATCACTTTTTGGTCTCCTGATGAGAGTGTGGTGCACGAGCCAAGGGTTTTTACCCTAGAAGGAATCAGTATAAAAGGAATTGGCATGCACGCAGCCAGAGGCAGTTTTACACATAGATTTTTTAGTCTAGTACAATTCTTACAAGCTGCTATAGGAAGCCAAGCCAGGAGAAAAGGAGAAAGACCATGAGAATTTGGAGCCAAGCTTGGAAGAGCGTGGTGACTCATTCTTCAGTCTTTTAACTTCCCCTCTTTGAACTTCCAGCTTGTAATGGATCTATTATTCACTTTATTTTATAATATGTCTTATTTCATTTCCATTTCTATCATGAGCTAAATCCCTTGAGCTAGGAATGTGATGATCTTATAATGAATGTGATGAATTACATATGAAATTTGTTTGCAGCAATTTGACCAAGAGCTTTGCATGTTTAATTGCTAGAAAATAAGAGTGATCAACTTATTTTACAGCTCAAGTTTATTAATGTTGGAAGACATTAATAAATGGAACCCTTGAGTCAATATGAGTTGAGTAATTAATTGGGAAATTAAATTACCTTGAAGTGAATAGGAATATTCATCAAACTCATAAGTTAGCTGAGATATTTGAACTGCAGATAAGCGTAATTAAATTGGGCTTAGGAATAAGGAACAATTAATGAGGCTTATCTTAAAAAGTGTTGGAAAGCACATTAGCTTTTATTCTCTGGAACTATTGCTGCAGCATCTAAGAGCATGTATGACATCACAGGATTTATAAGTGATTCTATTCCTAGCTTATTTTTATTATACAATCACATATCCTTTATTTCATTTTTTTACTTCACCTTATTTCAGTCACTCATAATTCACAAAAGTTCAGAATATTCCATTTATTTTTGCTAGTTCTTTTGTGATGATATTTGCCCTCAAGGTTACCTAACTTGATTAACTACTTAAGGACGTTAAAAATTACCCTCCAATCCTCGTGGGAACGATCTTTTATCATTATATTACTTGGTTGATTGTGTATACTTGCACATTGTACTTTTTTTTAGCAACAGCTGCCATGCCATCTTATTGCTTGTTACTTAATAGCTCCCAATTTTCTCAATATGCTGATGACATGAGTCTAGAGGAATGACTTACCTAACACAGTTTCTGTACTTACGGAATATAATCCATGAAATGTGGAGCATGAAAGTGGCCATTGTGCAGTACATTAAACTTGTTTAGTATTCTCGTTATCTCACACAATTGTCATAGTTTCTGAGGACATGTTTGCCTTTTATTTATTGTTCTTCTCTGGCTAATAAGTTCTTCTTTTCTTCCCTAAAACATGTTAATGAACTTTCGTTTTTTCAAGACATGAGAGTTTTGTGGTCCATTGGCTTTACAAGCTGAAGACAAGCCTTAAAGTTCAAGCAGAGTGTGGTCTTAATCTCCTAAGTAAATTGGTGGTTAGCTCTGTCAACATATTCTGCCAAATTACTTTATTTTCTCAATAGCATTTTAGCATTGTGTATTTATCCTCTTTGATAAGCCCCACACAGAAGAAGCATGAAGTAGTTAAGCACAAACAAACTATAAAAAGAGTCACCAGCACCTGTACAATTCATAACAATAGCTTGCTATTGTGGCTCCCATGCGTTGCCCTTGCCTTACACTACAGCGTAGGCCTGCGCATCCCTACCCAAATCGGTTTAAATGTTATGCAGCTGTCTTTTAATCATTTGATTTGATTTGATTTGATGTGAGAATATGCACTAAGCGACTGTTTGAGTTTAAGTTTATCTACCATTTGCTTCGTTATTGAAATAGTCTTGCTTGTTCCATTTGATTCTTTACAAACGTAAAACTTGTGTGCAATATGTACTTTACTCAGAAATGTGAGAGTTGGATCGAAGCCTCAATCCTTAACAATAATGTATTGTAATAATCTTTTTTGATCTTTAGTCTGATAGTATGTAGTTATTAAATTAATTCCATTTTGAAGTCTAAACTTTGAATCCTGCATGTTTACTGTAGCAAATCAAATGATTTGCCAAAGAATATGATAAGCTACAAGTTTGATCGTGCTTAGCTTTTTGAAAAATGCTATGAACACATTTTTTACCGCACTCCTCTTCAACATACTCTTTATTATTGGGTGGATTTCATGTGAGACCCACTAAAACACATGGTCTTACATGAAATCCACCCAATAATAAAATGTGTGTTAAGAGGAGTGTGATAAAGAGTGTGATGCTAGCATTGCTCTGGCTGTTTAACAGGTTCAAGCACTCACAAAGCATATTGTTGAAACTACCAGTCCTTGAGAATAACCGTCAGTTTTGGTAATAATTCATTCAGCCTATGCTCTAATAAAAAAGTCTATAAACGGTAATAATATAATTATATTTGATAGGTTCTCCAGGAAATCAGCCTGTTAATGACAATACAGATTGCATGAAGTTCAACAATTCTCTAAATAAGTCTTTTCCTACAATAGGTTTCCCTCCTCTCTTATTTTGCGAATACCATGCCCTATGCATTTGATGGTAATGAAGTGTGGCAACAATGGCAGAGCTTGGACTTAAAATGGAATGGCAAAATTTACATTTGATTAATATCAATTAAAACAAAGTTTTGTTTGAACATTATTAGAATTACTTTATCTGATGAAAGGCTCCATGAAGCAAGCATATAGTTTTGTGTTCATTGATTGATTGAAACTATATGAATTTAGTTAGAGAAAAAACAAGAAGTATAAAATATGAAAATAATATTCTTACATGGGAGTTTGTTATTTTTCCTCTTGGCAGGGAGTGTAAAGTTCCTCATCAACATGTAGTGGCGGAGCTTGACAGAATATTTTGAGGGAGCCAAATAGCTATGTAATAGATATATACTTTATATTTCACATATCTAGTATATAGTATTCGTTGGTGCAGTGGTATAGTCTGTTGGAACCAAAGTAATTTGGATTAAATAATCTCTAAGTTTTGATGTTAACAAAAAGGATTAAATCTGTATGGCAAAGTGTTAGTTAAGGTCTAACAAGTCTTTATCCGCGTACATTTGTAACTTAATTCTTTATTTGAAAGATTCCCTGAGTGGTCGAGTCCATTCTACCACTGGAAGGATTTCCTTTAACTCAAGTGCCACGTCAGTGGACGAGCACTTGAATGCTTACTAGTAGATGGAGAAATCCCTTTTAGTAGACGCGAGTTGCTCTCCAATAAAAACATTTATTACTAAATGCCACGTCACTGGACAGAGATCTTAAACAACTCAAGTTCTGGCAAGACCAATAAATTCAGTAGACGTAGAATTTGTTGCCACGTCAGTGGACGAAGCCTTAAAAGATTTCTTTCTGACCTTGCCTTACAATTGTTTTGATGGACGAAGTTTTTGAGCATTGATATCTTATTTAATACAATCTGGACCATATTGAATTTATTTCAAATGATTGATATTTATTTCAAATATATGATGGTCTTTCTTATTTGTTATTAACGGTTTTATTGTCTTGTTTCTATGAGAGAGACATAGTACATATGAGGAATTGCAAAAAGCAATATAGTACAATGCAAAACGAATTGTACCCTGTCATCTTTTACACTGGAATAGCTGGAATTTGTACAAGGAAGGCAAGACAGTTTTTCAAGTTGCATTTGCTCAGAGGTGTGCCCATTTCATGCAAGAATATTGTCACATAGTACAATGGCCACAAGCAATCTGAGTCACAACGGATATTATATTGTTGATTCTATCCCTAAACGAAAAATTCAAATACAACCGTTGATGATTTTGAAGAATAGAGCAAGGTCTCTATAAATAGAAGACTAAGACTTTTGAAGATATAACTTTTGCACATATACAGAAATCTCAAGAAATCTCTTGCGAGCAAACATTCTTTTATTCTTTCAGAAAGCAAAAGTCTGTAATATCTTAGTTTGAATATTGCTATAATATTCATCTGATCTTAAACTTTCATATTCTCACACATAGTGAGTTAGAAGATCAAAGAAACCAAAAACTCTTTGGTAGAGCTAGAGCCTGAAGAGGCTTGGTAAGAAAGGAATACTTGTGAGCCTGAAGAGGTGTTGAATACTTGCTGTAATCTATTTGGAAAATAGTGGAGAAAACCTTCAAGTAGAAGGGACTGGACGTAGCTCTTGGTTGGAAGAGAGTGAATCAGGATAAAACAACTTGCGTGAATCTTTTAATCCCTTATCTCTTTAGCTTTACGTGTTTATACTAACTGTGGGGATTTGAACTTGAATTTGTTATTCTTTCAAAAGTTTGTTTTTCTGTGTGTTTGCTTCTGCCTCTTTATCTTTGTGTGAGAAAACTGTTCTTGAAAATGTTGTTTTCGAAAAATATTAACAAACACAATTCAATCCCCCTTCTTGTGTTTGCCTGTGTCAACTTCAATTGGTATCAGAGCTCAGCCTCGAAAGGGTTGAGCATCTAACAAGTGCTGAGGAAGTACGATCCTACAACCATGGATGCAGAAGGACATGCTATCAACAGACCTCCACTCTTTGATGGAACTGATTATGATTATTGGAAGAAGAGAATGATGGCCTTCCTGGATGCGCAGATCTTAGACATCTGGGAACTGATTGAGAATGGCTATTCTGAGCCAAGAGGTGAAAATGGAGCAGTCTTGGCTATAGCAGATTGGAGTGTAGATCAAAAGGCTAAACATTACTTGATGTGTGCCATCACCAGATCAGAACATGATAAGGTTCATAGCTGCAACACAACAAAGGAAATCTGGGATACACTGGCTCTTGCTCATGAAGGCTCATCACAAGTGAAGGAGTCAAAGACAAGCATGCTGGTTCACCAGTATGAACTCTTCAAGATGACTGATCTATAGATCAGATGTTTGGAAGATTTCAAACAATAACAAACAGTCTCAGATCTCTTGGAAAAATATATGAGAATAGAGATCATATTAGAAAGATTATGAGAAGTCTCTCCAAGCAGTGGAGACCAAAGGTCATTGCCATTCAAGAAGCTAAGAATCTGAACACTCTCTCTCTGAAAGAGCTTCTAGGGTCATTAAAAGTTCATGAGCTTAAACTAAATGAAGAAGACAATTCCAAAAAAGGAAAATACATTGCTTTAAAGGCAAAGAAAGCCAGCTCTTCAAAAGTCCTTAAAGCTGCTGAGTCTTCAGATGATGCTGAACCTTCAGACAGTGATGAAGGATTAGATAAAGATCAATTATCTTTCATTTCCAGAAAGATACAACATATGTGGAGAAGGAAAGGTAACTTCAAGAGAAAGCACAAGAAATTTTCTAAGGAGAAATCAGACTCTAAAGAAAAAGGTTCACCTCTGTGCTTTGAATGCAAAAAGCCAGGCCATTTCAAAGCTGACTGTCCTGACTTAAAAGAGAAGAAGAAGTTCTTCAAAAAAAGAAGGGCTTAATGGGTACATGGGAGGACTTTGACTTATCCTCATCAGATGAGGAAGAGGAAGCTGAGGAAGAGGCAAACATTTGCCTCATGGCTGACACATCATCAGAAAATGAGTACACTGATGATGATGAGATTTGCTTAACAATAGGAAAGTAACAAGCGTCCTGGTACTTGTACAGTGAATACTCACGTCACATGACGGAAGAAAAGTATATGTTCCAAGACCTTAGACATAAGGATGGTGGCTGGGTGACATTTGGAGGAAACCAGAAAGGAAAGATCACTGGTATAGGTAAAATTGGTAAACATCCTTTTCCCTCCATTGATAATGTTCTTTTAGTAAATGGTTTAAAACATAATCTACTGAGCATAAGTCAATTATGTGACAGTGGATATGATGTTTCTTTTAATAAGAATATGTGTTATGTCAAGAAGAATGATGGATCAATCTTATTCACTGCTAAGAGGCAAAACAATTTGTACAAAATTGACTTGGAGGACCTCTCAAATCAGAGTGTCTCATGTTTAGTGTCCATTGAAGATGAGCGATGGATTTGGCATAAAAGGCTAGGTCATGCAAGCTTGAGATTAATCTCAAAGCTAAATAAGCATAACCTCGTGAGAGGATTACCAAACCTTAAGTTCAAATCTGATGCTCTTTGTGATGTATGTCAGAAGGGAAAATAAGTCAAAGGTTCTTTTGAATCTAAGAATATTGTTAGTACCAAGAGACCACTAGAACTGCTACACCTTGATCTTTTTGGTCCAACAAGGACTGCTTCTATCAGTGGTAAGAAATATGGTCTAGTCATTGTAGATGACTACACTAGATGGCATGGGTTATGTTCCTTGCTCACAAGGATGAGTCCTTCAAGGTCTTTTCTGTATTCTGCAAATGTGTACAGAATGAAAAAGGCTTGTGTATAGCTTCAATTAGAAGTGATCATGGGGGAGAATTTGTCAATGAGCTATTCCATGAGTTTTGTGAAGAAAGTGGTATTCAACACAACTTCTCAATACCAAGAACACCGCAGCAAAATGGTGTGGTAGAGAGAAAGAACAGATCTCTTCAAGAGATGGCTAAGACTATGCTCAATGACAATTCTGTCCCTAAGCACTTCTGGGCTGAAGCTGTGAACACTGCCTGCTACATTCAGAACAGAATATGCATTAGACCTATTCTGAATAAGACTCCCTATGAATTGTGGAAAGGTAGAAAACCCAACATTTCTTACTTTCATCCTTTTGGATGTAAATGTTATATTTTGAATACAAAAGATCAACTTGGTAAATTTGATGCTAAGGTAGATAATGGAATTCTACTAGGATTTTCTGAAACCTCAAAAGGATTTAGAGTCTATAATTCAAGAACTTTAATAGTAGAAGAGTCTATACATGTTAGATTAGATGACAAGCAGCCTGATAAGAAATTATCAGAGCTAGATGAAGGTTTTGCAGATCTTGACTTAAACATCTCAGGAGAGACAACAGAAGTTAAAGCTGATGATCAAGTTGAAGACATTTCTCAACAACCAGAAACATTCACCTCTCAACAAGACATTGTTCAGAGATCTTGGCATTTCAAGAATTATCATCCACCGGATCAAATCATTGGAAATCCAAGTGATAAGCTAAGAACCAGACCAACCTTCAAAGAGTAAGAAGATTCTGCATTAGTCTCTGAATTGGAACCAAAGACAGTAGACGAGGCTCCGCTGGACAGTGGTTGGATTTTAGCAATGCAAGAAGAACTAAACCAGTTTGAAAGAAGTGATGTCTGGACTCTTGTAACCCTACCTAAGGATAAATCTGTTATAGGAACAAAATGGGTTTACAGAAACAAGTTTGATAAGAATGGTAAGGTTATCAGAAATAAAGCAAGATTAGTTGAACAAGGTTACTCTCAAGAAGAAGGTATAGATTATACTGAAACCTTTGCACCTGTTGCTAGATTAGAAGCTATCAGAATTTTACTTTCATTTGCTGCACATCATAATATTATGCTTTTTCAAATAGATGTAAAAAGTGCTTTCTAAATGGTTTTATCAATGAAGAAGTTTATGTTATACAACCTCCGGGTTTTGAGAGTGAAACCCAACCTGAACATGTATACAAGCTTAAGAAAGCTTTATACGGCCTAAAACAAGCCCCAAGAGCTTGGTATGATAGGCTAAGTTCTTTTCTGATGGATAATGGCTTTAACAGAGGAAAGGTTGATACAACCTTGTTTAGAAAGTCAATTAAATCCAACTTCATAGTAGTACAGCTTTATGTAGATGATATTATATTTGGTGCTACTAATGAATCTCTGTGCAAAGAATTTTCAAAGTTAATGCAGAAAGAGTTTGAAATGAGCATGATGTGAGAACTCAAATTCTTCCTTGGACTTCAAGTTAAACAGTCTATGGACGAAGTGTACATCCATCAAACTAAATATACAAAGGAATTACTCAAAAAGTTTAAGATGGATGACTGCAAACCTATGAACACTCCTATGCATCCCACGTCCATACTGAACAAAGATGATAAAGAGAAAAAGGTAGATCAGAAGGTATACAGAGGTATGATTGGATCTCTCTTATATCTAACTGCTTCTAGGCCTGATATTATGTTCAGTGTTTACTTATGTGCTCGATTTCAATCTGATCCTAGAGAATCTCACTTATCAGCAGTTAAAAGAATTTTTAGATATTTAAAAGGTACTACTAATCTTGGTCTGTGCTTTAAGAAAGATGAAGATTACAGATTAGTTGGCCTTTGTGATACTGACTATGCTGGAGATAGAATTGAAAGAAAAAACACTAGTGGAGGACGTCACTTCATTGGAGCTAACCTAGTATCATGGTCAAGCAAAAGGCAGAGTGTCATTGCTCTATCAACTGCTGAAGCAGAATACATCTCAGCTGCAAGTTGCTGCTCACAACTTCTATGGATCAAACACCAATTGGAGGACTACAATGTATTTGCAAGTAGTATTCCACTTATGTGTGATAATACTGCTGCAATCAATTTATCTAAGAATCCAATTTTGCATTCTAGAGCTAAACATATAGAAATCAAACATCATTTTATTAGGGATTATGTGCAAAAAGGTGTTTTTGATATTCAATTTGTAGATACTGACCATCAATGGGCAGATATCTTTACTAAACCTCTTGCCGAGGACAGATTTATCTTCATAAGAAAGCATTTAAATATGTTGTATGCGGTTTGATTTAGTATATTTGTTGATTGCATGTTTTCACTGCACGTCCACTAGTCTTGGCGTCCAGTTCACGTGTAGTCTACGCGTCCACCACTGTTGGTGTGCCGCGTCCACTACATATGTTTCTACGCGTCCACTCTCAATCTTATGTGGACTCATCTATGCACAAATTTTTTTTATCGCATTAATTTGTCTCTGGACATATTTATATAAAACGTTTGGTTTTCATATTTCCTTACTGAGTCAGCTACTTCCATCAATCCCATCATAACTTTTTATGGTCCCAATATACCAACGCCGTTTTTCACTAAAGACATGTCTTGTCAATTATTTCTTTTTGAATTTTCTTTGAAAACTGTTGATATTCGGAACCCTTTAAAAGTAACCTATTTCCCTCTGAAAAACCTTTCGCTACTCTTCATCCCTGTTAACCTCTCTCTGAAATTTTCGAAGTCTCTGTTCTTCCAAACCTTAACTCTTTTACTCAACAATGGCTTCAACCCCTACTCCCGTGCCTGCTATTGCAACTGACACCATGAGTATAGCTGTGGAACATCACTTCAACTTTGAAATTCTAAGTGAATACAACCTGGATGTGAGTAAGTTTATTAATGCTGCTGGATGGGATGGAATTTTTCTGGAAAAGGTCTCAGTGTATCCCGATTTGATAAGGGAATTATGGAGAAGACCGAAAATTACTGAAACAGAAGTAGTAGGGTTTGTGCTGGGAAGGAAGATAATAGTGTCTGAGAAAACCATCTCTGATGCGATAGTTTGTGCTCAAGAGGGTTTGGTCTTTACGGAGAACTGGGAAGAAGACCTAGGCGGTACATAGACAATTGCTGTTACCCTGATGAGGGAAGACACCGTGAGAACTCACTCCTGGAAATCCTGTGAGATGAAGGATCACATCAAGATTCTTCACCAAATCTTGAACAAGGTGGTGCTACATAAGATAGGGTCTAAGGACAACTTATCAGCTCTTCATAAATTTTGTCTTTGCAATCTGATTTTTGAAACAAAGATAAACTTACCATGGATCCTGTTTCATCGTTTCAAGGATGCCATTACCAACAAAGAATCTGCCTCACACATCACCTTCACTCACCTTCTGTCAAAAATTTTCAAACAGCAAGGCTTGTACGACGTTCTGAGTGCAAAGCCTTAAAATGAACAAGAAAGACTCCTTCGTGAGAAAGGAATGCAAGTTGCTGATTTTGGCAGAAGTAATCTCAGTGGCATGCAACTTGACACTTACAAGCAAGTGGAAATGGCCAAGCATGAGGAAAAGATGAAGATTAAAGAAGAATCACTTGAGGCCAACAATGCTGCAACCCTTGGTCTCAAGAGAGGAACCAAGAGGAAGACAATGGCTGTCAGGAAGCCTAACCCTAGAAGGCCTACCAAAGGCATTGTGAATAAAGAGCCTAGAGCCGAGGCACCTCAACCTGATCCTCAACCGGCTCCTAAGAGAGCAAGGAAGTTGGTTTTGTCTCAAGATGAGGATGATGAAGAAGATAATGTTCCTCTGGGAACAGTCTTGAAGAGGAAAGCAAGTGTTGCTGCTGCTGTGCCTACCAAGAGGAGGCAACCTGCAAGGAAAGCAAGGACTTTTGCAGCCTCTGAGGTAAACATCTCTGCTGAAATTCCTGTTAATTTAGCAGAAGATGCTCCTGTTGTCAATACTGTAAGTGGTAGTGTCCCTAGTCCTGAAGTAGGTTTCTTTGATGATGTATACAGACCTACTCTACCCACACCCCAACCTTCACCACAAAAAGCCCAGACTGACCAAACCACAACCCCATCCTCACCACAAATCACCCCAAATCAATTGACCATACCACAACCTTCACCTATCAAAACCATCTTTCCACCAATTATACCTGATTCTGACCCCTGGTTTCATCAAACTGATGATGGAATTTACCCAGGTGCCCCTTTTCCTAAACCCCTTAGAAAACTCTTTCCACCCATTGTACCCCCATCCACTCTTTTTGCCAATAAATCTGAGAATTGGGCCAAGATCAAGAGAGATTGGAGAGTTCTGTTTCACACTCACCAACCTGACCATGAGATCGACCCTAACACTCCTCTCACCAGGTGGTACCCATATGCTGAATATGACTATGAACCATATGAGGACTACCTTTGGACCATCAGATATCCAAACTCTCAGCCTCCCAAAGGACCCTTTCCCTCTGAAATGCACAACCAACATGGACCTCTCCTTACCCACCTACCCCTTAAGCATTTCCCTAAAAGAAAAATTTACCCCAACCTCATAAAAACCCCATCTTTAATTCCCCTTACTGATGGAGTAGAAAGGCACATCATTCCAGTATGGACTGACCCAAAAAGGAACAGGCTGCCTACCATTCCTGAGAAAAGAGCCAAATCTTCTGAGCATATTCCAATCATACTGGATGGCAACACTAAATGGATGAAATTCAAACATCCCAGCATCTATGGAAGAGCCTCTGACCCCTTCACAGATCAGTTATTCTATAATATACTGAAATGGGAGTTCAGTTACTTCCAAGTAGACAGAGCTGCACATTGTGTTCCATTCACCTGGCTTAGGCATGGAAAGGAAACAAGTGTAGGAATTGCTCCCTACCCTATCTGTCCTAGGCTGGGCATGATAGATCTCAACAAGGACAAAGATAGGAAGTGCAGAAGAAATAAAGGAGTTATACCTGAAGCTCACTCTGCAATGCTGGACTTATCTGAAGAAACTTTTGATTACTCCAAGCTTGAGTATTATCTGTACATGGAAGATGTGAGGAATATAGAAGAGAGGATAGCTGCTGACTTCTGGAAGTCTCACATAATTCACTGCACTAGGGAAGCCTCATCTTCTGGCCTATCTAAGGAAGAGAAGCAAGAAATTCCCAAGATTAGAGGAAAGTGTGGACCCTCCAAGATCAGGCACATGATCTACAAAGATCTGTGGGCACTCCCCATTACCAGCAGGGATGTGGAGGAAATTACTCCTATCCACTGGGCAAAGGATGTCCCTAAGAAAATTGTACAAGCTGCCACTGTCTCTCCAGCAACCTCATCTTCTGAATCTATAGCAAAGGAGTTAATTGTAGAAGGCCCTGAATTGAATGCTGAAATCTCTTCTCAACCTGCTTCTATTGAACCTTCATCTGTACATGCTGAGCAGTCTACTGAGGTCTGTGTTTCTAAGCAAGGTACTGAGTCTGCTAAGACAACATCTCAACCATTAGCTCTTGCTATGGTTCATCCACCAGCCCAAACTCAAGACACTGTCTTCAGACACTACTGAGAGCTCAAGACAATTATCCTTGCCACCCAATCTTGAAGACATCATTGAAAAATTTGTTGATGATAAGGTTGGCAAGCTAGTTGAAGAGAAGACAGAACAGATGGCTCAACAGTTTGAAGAACGGGTACAGAAGCAAGTTCAAGATACCTTGGCCCCTACAAATGCCATGGTGACTCAGATGCTGGCATTGCTGATGGACTTTCAGAAGAATCAAAACCCAACTCCTAACCAACCCCCTCCACCACCTCCTCCTACCTAAACCTTTTCTTTCTTTGTGTTATCTCTTTTTGCTGACAATGATGGTCCACTCCCTTTACCTTTTTGTCTGATGACAAAAAAGGGGGAGAAAGGAAAGATTAAATTTTATACAGAGAATTTTATACAGAGCTATTTTTTTATGAAAAAGTACATATTTGTCTGCATATGCATAAGTCTATTCTGATATTCATCTTGATGCTACTATGTCTTGACTTAATTCGTATGCCTATTTTGTCTAAAGTCAATTATGCTCTGATACTGCTTTGAACTGTTTAGTCACAAATGTTTGATAAGCTACTATCTTGGTCTGATAACTTATATTATCTTGCAAATAAGACTTAGTTTATATGTCTTAACTGCTTGGAACTATTGTATGCTATGTCTTAGGGGGAACCTTGTAAGCTCTCTTAGACTTTGCAAAATAAATTTAATTAATTTTTGTCATCATCAAAAAGGGGGAGATTGTTGGAACCAAAGTAATTTGGATTAAATAATCTTTAAGTTTTGATGTTAACAAAAAGGATTAAATCTGTATGGCAAAGTGTTAGTTAAGGTCTAACAAGTCTTTATCCGCGTACATTTGTAACTTAATTCTTTATTTGAAAGATTCCCTGAGTGGTCGTGTCCATTCTACTACTGGAAGGATTTCCTTTAACTCAAGTGTCATGTCAGTGGACGAGTGCTTGAATGCTTACTAGTAGACGGTGAAATCCCTTTTAGTAGACGCGAGTTGCTCTCCAATAAAAACATTTATTACTAAATGCCACGTCACTGGACGGAGATCTTAAACAACTCAAGTTCTGGCAAGACCAATAAATTCAGTAGACGTAGAATTTGTTGCCACGTCAGTGGACGAAGCATTAAAAGATTTTTTTCTGACCTTGCCTTACAATTGTTTTGATGGACGAAGTTTTTGAGCATTGATATCTTATTTAATGCAAACTGGACCATGTTGAATTTATTTCAAATGATTGATATTTATTTCAAATATATGATGGTTTTTCTTATTTGTTATTAACGGTTTTATTGTCTTGTTTATATGAGAGAGACATAGTACATATGAGGAATTGCAAAAAGCAATATAGCACAATACAAAACGAATTGTACCCTATCACCTTTTACGCTGGAATAGCTGGAATTTGTACAAGGAAGGCAAGACAGTTTTTCAAGTTGCATTTGCTCAGAGGTGTGCCCATTTCATGCAAGAATATTGTCACATAGTACAATGGCCACGAGCAAGCTGAGTCACAACGGATATTATATTGTTGATTCTATCCCTAAATGGAAAATTCAAATACAACCGTTGATGATTTTGAAGAATAGAGCAAGGTCTCTATAAATAGAAGACTAAGACTTTTGAAGATACAATTTTTGCACATATACAGAAATCTCAAGAAATCTCTTGCGAGCAAACATTCTTTTATTCTTTCAGAAAGCAAAAGTCTGTAATATCTTAATTTGAATATTGTTATAATATTCATCTGATCTTAAACTTTCATATTCTCACACATAGTGAGTTAGAAGATCAAAGAAACCAAAAACTCTTTGTTAGAGGTAGAACCTGAAGAGGCTTGGTAAGAAAGGAATACTTGTGAGCCTGGAGGGATGTTGAATACTTGCTGTAATCTATTTGGAAAATAGTGGAGAAAACCTTCAAGTAGAAGGGACTGGACGTAACTCTTGGTTGGAAGAGAGTGAACCAGGATAAAACAACTTCCGTGAATCTTCTAATCCCTTATCTCTTTAGCTTTACGTGTTTATACTAACTGTGGGGATTTGAACTTGAATTTGTTATTCTTTCAAAAGTTTGTTTTTCTGTGTGTTTGCTTCTGCCTCTTTATCTTTGTGTGAGAAAACTGTTCTTGAAAATGTTGTTTTCGAAAAATATTAACAAACACAATTCAACCCCCCTTTCTTGTGTTTGCCTGTGTCAACTTCATAGTCTAGTCCTTTAATGCACAAGGACGCGGTTTAATTCTTGCTACAGCACTTTTGAATGGTTACCCAAAAAAAAAAAGCATATAATTTTTTTTTTCTTTTCAAAACAGAGATATATTTGAATTTTCATGGTAAAGTTTAAGAACTCATGAATGTAAAAATGGATAAGTCACTTGACGAAACTTTAATGGAAACTTATACTTTGGTTGAGGAAAAATGAGAGGAAAGAAAATGAGAATATAAAGAACAGAATCAATTTTCTTTTGATTGGTTCAGAAGAGAAAATGTAAAGAGAGAAATTTCATCTTCCTACTCTCATCTATCCTTCTTCTTAGTCTCATTTAACACTTCTTAATTTAATTTTTTTTATTAATTAATATAACATAATTCATAATATATTTATGAAGTTCATTCTTTTCTTATTCCATAGATACACTTGCATACATCCCGGTGGACAATTATTATTATTTTTAGTTGTTAATAGGAGCATAATTATCTATTAGAAAACTCATTTTCTTTATTCTACTTTCTATCCTACCAAACAAGAGTAGAGAGAATCTCACATTTCTTTATCATCACTTTTTTTTTTTTATATTTCTCTCATACCAAATAATCCTTAAAATCTACTATTTTTCCCATCACTTTTTCTTTCTACCTAGATTCTTACTTTCTATGCTCTCTGTCTCTATTTTCTTTCTCATACCAAACAAAGCATTAAGGAATTATATCTGTGATGTATATGAAAGACTTAATGACATATTTTTTTTTATAAATACAGGGACCCGATTACAAATTTTTAAAGTTCAGGGACCGACAAATGGGTATATTTAGTTACTTTGTCGGTCCCTGAACTTTAAAAATTTGTAATCGGATCCCTGTATTTATATAAAAAAAAAAGTCATTAAGTCTTTCATATACATCACAAATATAATTACTTAATGCTTTGTTTGGTATGAGAAAGAAAATAGAGACAGAGGGCATAGAAAGTAAGAATCTAGGTAGAAAGAAAAATGTTGGCAATATTTTTCACAACTCACTGAAAGCCCAAAACATGCCACTGTTAACACTTACCCTTTTGACGTGGCAACTCCCCCTCCTCAAACCGAAGCTCAAAATATTTGTGCTTGTACTTGCATGATGCATCATACAAATACACCTTTTCACTACGGAAAGCACCAACAAGCTTCCATGGAGAAGGCATGCGGTCAAAGTTACTAATCCCAACCTCATAGCTTATCTTTGGAGACCAGGTAATGACTGACATTCTTCTCAGCAAAATCCAATTTTTTTTTTTTATTTGGTCGATTTTCATGGACCTCTGTTACAGCTGTTTAAGCTTCATCAAATCCTTTTTTTTTTTTTGGGTGAAAGCTTCATCAAATCCTTGATTTGTGTATTTTTCACCTGGAAAATAGAGCAAGTTTTGGAGAAAAAAATATATGATAAAAATATGTTAACGACTTCAGTTTTTATGCAGGTATTTTTGAAATAAACTTGTTTTCTATGCTTTTAAGTTGAATAAAGGCCAAAAAAATTATTTAAAGTATTTTTGAATCACAAACCAACTTGTTCTCTAGTTTTTGTTTTTTATCATACTTCGACAAGTTGAAAAATGACCAAAAAGTATTTGAGTCTGTCAGACAACCGTGTGACCATCCCAGCCAGATGGAACTGGTTGAGAACGATCCTCCACTTCTATGCTTTTAAGTTGAATAAAGGCCAAAAAAATTATTTAAAGTATTTTTGAATCACAAACCAACTTGTTCTCTAGTTTTTGTTTTTTATCATACTTCGACAAGTTGAAAAATGACCAAAAAGTATTTGAGTCTGTCAGACAACCGTGTGACCATCCCAGCCAGATGGAACTGGTTGAGAACGATCCTCCACTGCCCTGATGACACCCTCGGCTGAGAGGCCATCGAGCCATCTTGTTCTCTAGTTTTTGTTTTTTATCATACTTCGACAAGTTGAAAAATGACCAAAAAGTATTTGAGTCTGTCAGACAACCGTGTGACCATCCCAGCCAGATGGAACTGGTTGAGAACGATCCTCCACTGCCCTGATGACACCCTCGGCTGAGAGGCCATCGAGCCATTAATCACGCTCTGATCACACGGTCCTGGATCATCAACCAGACTTAGGTTCCTGTCTCCTTAGAACTCAAGGATTCAGTGGTACGAGCCTATAGAACAGATCCTGTTCAAGTAAGGTCGTGACCATTACCTTCACCCTTTGGATATATAAACCATTATATATTCTTAAATGCTTTCAATGTGGGACTCTGTTTATGTGTTAGTAAGTAGTTACGGCTTTTGTTGCAGGAAGTGGACACTTGACATGCTTGTCACGGATCACAAATTGTTATAGGGATTTTTCTCACACGTTTCTGTTCAGAACTTTTAAGCACATGGAACAAAGACGAATTCGAGAGGTAAATTCAATAGACGTTTCCATATCATAAGTTTTGGTTGCAGCCTTACAGGTTCTTCTATAAAATAAAAAAAAGGCATAATTGTAATCATTAAGAGAAACTGAACTCAACACGTTACAGCTCTGATATCTATTTCATAACTTGATTTCTCGAGTATAATATATATCATATATGGAACACAACAGTGGATTTGTTCTTTTTAATTGAAGCATCTTTATAAGTTTTTACTATTTATATTGCTTTTTGTTTACTCTGTATAACCTCTGGTTGTTTAACTTATTCAGTTGGTATACCTGCAACTGCTTCTGTCTGATAGCTTTGGCATATATCCCATTAGACAGTATTACTAGTGTGTGTTGGGAAGGTGGAGAAGTACTACATCTTGTGGGTGCATAGAAATATGTTACATAGTTAAAAATAACAGTGAAATTTCTGCTTGACTTCAACTTTTGCTTCTAGTTCTTACTATTGCCTTTAAACAGGATATATCCAATAGGGAAGGCTTAGCTTCTGAGGGTAACAGTAACAGTAACCGGTAAAAATTTGTGATCACTGCCAAAAGCAAAGCATAATCTGTATTGTCCCTGAATTTGTGATTTATCTACTGTGCTTCTTATCTACTGTCCTTGACAGACCCAGCTGAACTGCACAATAGAACTCTTCTCTTTGATAAGCCCCACATAGAAGAAGTATGAAGTGGTTAAGCACAAGCAAGCTATAAAAAGAGTCACCAACTCCTTTACAAATCATACCTTTCTCGGCCTTTTGGCTAAGATCAAGTGTAGTATCTGTTCTTATCAGTTTAATATCTGATACGTGGGTCATTGGCCCACATGATATTAAATTTATTTTTGTAGGGAGAGAGTCCATGACAATAGCTTGCTATTGGGGCTCTCATGTGTCGCCTTTGCCTTACACTACAGCATAGGCCTGGCACATCCCACCCAAATCAGTTTAAATCTTTTGCACACAGTCATTTCTTATAAGAATGAGAATGTCCATGACTGTTTTGAGTTTCAATTACATTTTAATTTAATTTTTTCTACCATTTGTTTTGTTATTTTGATTTTGATTGAACCAGTCTTGCTTTTAACATTTGATTCTTTACAAAATTGAACCTTTCAAGTTCAGTGTAATATATACCTTCCTCATAAATGTGTTTCTAACAGTTGGATCTTCCCTCAGTCCTCAACAATAAAGTATTGTAATAATCTTTGCTCTTTAGTCTGACTGAATGTAGTGAATAAATTATAAAAATTCCATTTTTAAGCTTACTGTGTATCCTCCAGACTGTAGCCATTATTTGCCAAAGAATATGATGAACTATATTGCTCTTCTGGATTTTCTAGATTAGTTGGAAATTGAAGGAGCATGAAGTAATTAAGCACAAGCAAGCTATAAAGAGTCGTGAGCAACTTAACAAATCATCTTTCTTGGCCTTTTGACTTGGATAAGTTTAGTATCTTATGATTGTATTGTGAACAACTTTATGATGTTGACTTAAAATTCTTATGACAAAATCTTATGCTAAAAGGTTACTCACTTTTCAAATTATTCAAAGACAGTATGATGCAGAGTGAAGATAATTTTAATTTTTGGAATTTGGAAATATTATGTCCTATCCATGTGTGGGCAATGAAGTGTGGCATCAATATCATAACAAGATTTACGTTTGATTAATATATTAATTAAAGCAAATATTTTTTGAATAATATCAGTATTACTTTATTTGATGAAAAGCACCCTGTGGTTTTATGTGCATTGTTTGATACTTTGATTGAAAATATATGAATTTACTGAGAGAAATAACCAAAAGATATATTAAATATGATTGAAAAATGGCCAAAAAGTTAATTAGTCTGTCAGACAACCATGTGACCATCCCAGCCAGATGGAACCAGTTGAGAACGATCCTCCACTGCCCTAATGATACCCTCAACTGAGGGGTCATCGAGCCATTAATCACGCTCTGATCACACGGTCCTGGATCATCAACCAGACTTCGGTTCCTGTCTCCTTAGAACTCAAGGACACAATGGTACGAGCCTATAGAACAGATCCTGTTCAAGTAAGGTCGTGACCATTTCCTTCACCCTTTGGATATATAAATCATTATATATTCTTAAACGCTTTCGATGTGGGACTCTGATTATGTGTTAGTAATTGTTACAGGAAGTGGACACTTGACATGCTTGTCACGGATTACAAATTGTTATTCGAATTTTTCCCACACGTTGCTGTTCAGAAATTCAAACCACGTGGAACAAAGATGAATTTGAGAGGTAAATGCATAAAACGTTTCATTATAAAAAGTTTTATTTGTTGTCTAAGTAATGAAATGATAATTATTGGTCGATTTGATGTCTCAATTCTCAACTTTCTGAATGACTGATATTTTGATTAAGTATTCAGTGACAAATTTGGGAATCTATGGTGCTATGTTATGCCTTTAAATCATGTTTTAGAAGCAAGGCCTGATATGTGTTTGGTGGCAGAATATCCATCAGAAGAAAGCATAAACAACATCAAACTTGGAATTGTGTACTCCTATCCAAAAGGACATAATAATCTCAATTTTATGTATTGTCTGTAATCTGTATTGTCTGTGTTTTATCAACTATCCTTTCTAGCTAATAACTTCTTTCCCCATCAGAACATGTCAAAATAATCTCAATTTTTCGAGAGATGGACATAAGAGTTGTGGTCCATTGACTTTAGAAGATGAAGACAAGCCTTGAAGTTCGAGGGTGGTCCTAAACTCCACAATAAATTGGTCATTAGCTCTGTGAACATAAATGTGTTGCGTGACCGAATTTTCTCTCTTTCCTTGATAAGCCCCACATTGAACAAGCATGAAGCTGTTAAGCACAAAGCAAAGTAATAAAGAGAATCATCATCACCTTCATTAATCATACCTTTCTCGGCCTTTTGACTAAGATCAAGTGTAGTATCTGTTCTTATCAGTTTAATATCTGATACATGGGTCATTGGCTCACATGATGTTAAATTTATTTCTTTAGGGAGAGGGTCCATGACAGTAGCTTGCTACTGGGTCTCTCATTTGTCGCCTTTGCCTTCCACTACAGCATAGGCTTGGCACATCCCACCCAAATCAATTCAAATATTTTGTGAGATATGTTAGATTAAGTTATTCTGATTTGATGCCTCAAAGTCAAATCACTAGTTTCTAACAATTTGGTTTCTTTACCAGAACTTTTGAGCTGAACAATTGGATTGAGAACCTTCTTTCTGGAGTCTTGATACCAAAATACAATCTCATTCGGGTTAAAAAGCACAAGATTTCCCTATTTATATGCAACATGCTATATTGCCTGACTTGGTTGACTCTATTGGCAACCCAAACAACTGCCTTAACTTGTATAGACTTGTACCATATTCCCAAGCTACAGTTTGCAGAACTTGCTGGACAGCTTCCATCCCCAGGAACTAAGGTATTGCCTTCCGAAAGTGACTGAAACCGTGATATGTAGTCAGCTGCACTGGAGGAATGGAAAAAGAACGACAGAATATTCGTAAGATAAAAAACAAATTAAAATGAAAAATTGAGATTCACTTGACAGTCCTGATGCTCCATGCTTTCACATGTGATTTGTGACTGAAAAAGAGTTACATTACACCGCAAACTCACTGTTTCAGTGTTTGGACTTTGGTTGCAGCTGTCTGACATCACTCCACATTCCACAATATTCTGCTCTCTGTTTGGGGAAAAGAAAAACTTGTGACATTAGTGTTTTTTTCTGCAAGAAGTTTTTGTTAGCCCACTTGTCCTTTCAATGGCAACCTTGTTAGGCTCACAAACTGGTCGTGAATATCAAAGGCCATTAATAAAGTAAGTTGACTCTTTCCAGGAAAACAGATAAGCCATTCAGAATGTGGTCATAATAGGCCATAATAGTCTAAGTTGACTCATTTTATCAAAAGATGGGCATAAGAGTATTGTGGTCCATTGGCTTTAGAAGCTGAAGAGAAGCCTTGAAGTTCAAGCAGAGTATGATCCTAAACTCCTAATTAAATTGGCCATTTGTGTTGCCAACATATTATGCACAAATTACTCATATTTTCTCAATAGCAATTGAGCATTGTGTATTTATCTTCTCTTTGATAAGCCCCACACTGAAGAAGCATGAAGTAGTTAAGCACATGCAAGCTATAAAAAGAGTTACAAGCACCTTTTCAACTCATACCTTTCTCAGCCTTTTGGCTAAGATCAAGTGTAGTATCTGTTCTTATCAGTTTAATATCTGATACGTGGGTCAATGATCCACATGATATTAAATTTATTTTTTTAGGGAGAGGTCCATATCAATAGCTTGCTATTGTGGCTCTTATGCGTCGCCCTTGCCTTACACTACTGCAGAGGCCTGGCACATCCCCACCCAAGTCAGTTTAAATGTTTTGTAGATGTCTTATAATCCTTTGCTGTGAAAATATTCCATCGATGTCTGTTTGAGTTTCAATTACTTTTAAATTATTTATTTATTTATTTATATACCAATACCAATTGTTTTGCTATTAGGATTGAAGCATTCTTGTGATAGCCTACTGTGTTTCGGGCCTATCATCTTGCTTGTTCCATTTGATTCTGTACAAATGTAAAGCTTCTAAGTTCAGTGCAATGTGTAAGAGTTGGATTTTCCCTCAATCCTTATTCATTAACAATAATGTATTGTAATATTCCTTGCTCTTTAGACTGACATCATGTAGTGACCAACTGCTCAGAAATTTTAAAGTCTATCAAAGTCAATATCTCTACCAGATTGGTTCATTAAGAAGCATCAATAGTCGATCATGGTTAATAGTCCTGCTAGATTGGTTGGAAACCGAAGAAGCATGAAGTAATTATGACATCACACGGTTCACACCACAATATGCAGCTATTTGTTTGGATAAAAAAACTTGTGATGTGATTTTTTTTTCTGGCAGAAGTTTTTGTTAGCCCACATGTCTGTTCAATGGCAACCTTGTTAGGCTCACAAACTGGCTCCTGAATCACTGAATATCAAAGGCCATAATAAAGTGAGTTGACTCTTTCCAGCTAAAAAGAATAGGCCATAATAAAGTGAGTTCACAATGGTATGACAATTATTCTTGAATTTAGAAATATGGCTATGTTAATTGTTAACATATAGTTTGTATCTCTGTAAGTCACCTTGTTAGTTTGTTCAAACTCAACCTGCTTCCATCCTGGGTAAAATGAAGCATGAATTAGAATATAGGTACATAATCTGAGTATGTGTTTTGAGCAAATTTTTAGTTCAACAAAGACAAAGTGCTATCTTCTAATAAGTATCCAGCCTTAAGAAGTTGGATTAACAGTATGTTTGTTCTGATTATGTATGTTGACGATTTGGAAGCATGGTTACGATATCCATATTTTCTATAATTTTGTTGTAGCAACTTCACTATTAATATAAAAAACCAGCCAAGTTAAAAAGTGCAAGACCGGCAGTGGAGCAAAGGGTTTCCTTGTGTGGCTTGTAGGATGAAATTAGTTCCATGTCCTAAAAATAAAGAAAGGAGAATGCTAACCAATATCCTTAGCGCACTAGTTTATGCATCAAATATAGATTCTAGAAAACTTGTATTGAAAAGTGTTGTATTCAAAAATAAAAACAATGAAAGTTTTAAAGTTGTGATTTCCAATAAAACATTTCTGTTTCTTGATTCCTTAACAAATGCTCTAAGTTAGCAAGAACCATAAAGAATTTCTCAAAATAAAAGAATGTGATTTTGCTGAAAACATCCAATGTGGGACTCTGATCATGTGTTAGTTAACTAATTGTAGCCTTTGTTACAGCTGTGATGTCAATTTTATAACTTGATATCTCGAGTGTTCTTGTTGATGGAACAAGTGGTGAATTAGTTCTTGAGTTTTGAATTCAACCATCTTCATAATTTATTATTATTTTTATTGCTTAGTCATTTGGTTTACTCTGTCTAACCACTGGTTAACTTATTCAGTTGGTCTACCAGCAATGCAACTACGGTTGCCTGATAGTTTTGGCATATCCACTAAGATAGTATTACTAGTGCTGGCAAGGTGGAGAGGTACTACTCACATCAATGGATTATATTTCTTTAGCCCTACAATGGCTGCCATGCCATCTTGTTGCTTATTACTTATAATAGCTCCCAATTTTCTCAATATGCTAATGACATGAGTCAAGAGGAATGACTTACCTTACACAGTTTCTGTACTTATAATCCATGAAATGTGGAGCATGAAAGCGGCCATTGTGCAGTACATTAAACTTGATTAGTATTCTCATTATCTCACACAATTGTCATAGTTTCTGAGGACATGTTTGCCTTTTATTTATTGTTCTTCTCTGACTAATAAGTTCTTCTTTTCTTCCCTAAAAACATGTTAACGAACTTTCGTTTTTTCAAGACATGACAGTTTTGTGGTCCATTGGCTTTACAAGCTGAAGACAAGCCTTAAAGTTCAAGCAGAGTGTGGTTTTTATCTCCTAAGTAAATTGGTGGTTAGCTCTGTCAACATATTCTGCACAAATTACTTTATTTTCTCAATAGCATTTTAGCATTGTGTATTTCTCCTCTTTGATAAGCCCCACACAGAAGAAGCATGAAGTAGTTAAGCACAAGCAAACTATAAAAAGAGTCACCAACACCTGTACAATTGATACCTTTCTCGGCCTTTTGGCTAAGATCAAGTGTAGTATCTGTTCTTATCAGTTTAATATCTGATATGTGGGTCAATGGCTCACATGATATTAAATTTATTTCTTTAGGGAGAGGGTCCATAACAATAGCTTGCTATTGTGGCTCTCATGCGTCGCCCTTGCCTTACACTACTGCGTAGGCCTGGCGCATCCCCACCCAAATAAGTTTAAATGTTTTGCAGCTGTCTTTTAATCATTTGATTTGATGTGAGAATACACCCTAGTGACTATTTGAGTTTCAGTTTGTCTACCATTTTTTTCGTTATTGAAGCAGTCTTGCTTGTTCCATTTGATTCTTTACGAACGTAAAACTTAAGTGCAATATGTACCTTACTCATGAATGTGAGAGTTGGATCTTCCCTCAGTCCTTAACAATAATGTATTGTAATAATCTTTAGTCTGACAGCATGTAGTGATTAAATTAATTCTATTTCAATTCTATTTTGAAGTTTGAATCCTGCATATTTACTGTAGCAAATTAAATGATTTGCCAAAAAATATGATAAGCTACAAGTTTGATTGTGCTTAGCCTTTTGAAAAATGCTAAGAACACATTTTTTATCACACTCGTCTTCAACATATTGTTTATAATTCTCTAAATAAGTCTTTTCCTACCTTAGCTTTCCCTCCTCTCTTATTTTGCGGATACCATGCCATATGCATTTGATGGTAATGAAGTGTGCCAACAATGGCAGAGCCAGGACTCTAAAAGTGGAATGGCAAAATTTACATTTGATTAATATTAATTAAAACAAGTCCTGCTTGAACATTATTATAATTAATCTGATGAAAGGCTCCATGAAGCAACCATACAGTTTTGTGTGCATTGATTGATTGAAACTATATGAATTTAGTTAGAGAAATAACAAGAAGATATAAAATATGAAAATAATATTTTTACATGGGAGTTTGTTATTTTTCCTCTTGGCAGGGAGTGTGAAGTCCCTCATCAACATGCCCTGCTTTATGTCCCATGCAAGCATACCTGCTGCATATGTGTGGGCATTGAGGATGTGAATGATCTGATTGTTGATCTAGAGAATGCAATTAGAACCAGGCCTTTGTAATATCTACTAATAAAAATCCAACCTTAAGAAGTTGGATTGACAGTATGTTTTGATTATGTATGTTTAGGATTTGGAAGCATATGGTTATCCTGCTTTTGGAGCCAAGTTGCAAGTTATAATATTCATACTTCCTGTGATTTTTTTGTAGCAATTTGCATATTAATATCAATCTCAGTCAATTTAAAATGTACAAGACCCAGATTGGAGCAATTGATTTTAAAATATTTAATTACTCTGCTAGTCCTTGCAATGTGGGACTCTGAATAAGTGTTAGTAAGTAGTTGCAGCTTTTGTTTCAGGAAGTGAGACACTTGACATGGTTGTCACGGACTGGTTGTTGAACTTATTCAGTTTGCATACCTGCAACTACTGCTGCCTGATAGTTTTGGCATATCCACTAAGATAGTATTACTAGTGCTGGCAAGGTGGAGAGGTACTACTCAAATCAGTGGATTATATTTCTTTAGCCCTACAATTGCTGCCATCTTGTTGCTTAATACTTACTAGCTCCTAATTTTCTCAATGTGTCAATGACATGTGTCAAGAGGAATGAATTAGATGCAAAACAGTTTTTGTACTTATGAAATATAATCTATGAGATGATGGAGCATGAAAGTGGCCATTGCGCAATACATTAAACTTGATTAGTATTCTCATTATCTCACACCATTCTCATTATCTACACCACTGGTTGTTTAACTTATTCAGTTTGTCTACCTGCAACTGCTTCTATCTTATAGCTTTGGCATATCTACTAAGAGAGTATTAATAGTGCTGGCAAGGTGGAGAGGTACTACTCACATCAATGGATTATATTTCTTTAGCTCTACAATGGCTGCAATCTTATTGTTTATTACTTAACAGCTCCAAAATCTCTCAATATGTCGATGACATGTGTCAGGAGGAGGAATAAACTAGATGCAACACAGTTTCTGACTTTCTTCTGTACTTATGCAATATAATCCATGAGATGATGGAGCATGAAAGTGGCCATTGCACTCTACATTAAACTTGATTAGTATTCTCATTATCTCATACCATTATCAAGTTCCAGCAGTTTATGATCCTAAACTCCTAACAAAATATGCCATTTGATCTGTCAATTTATTATGCACAAATTACTCATATTTTCTCAATAACAATTTAGCATTGGGTACTTCTCTTCTCTTTGACAAGTCCCACACTGAAGAAGGTGAAATAGTTAAGCACAAACAAGCTATAAAAAGAGTCACCAACACCCATACAAAGCATACCTTTCTCGGCCTTTTGGCTAAGATCAAGTGTAGTATCTGTTCTTATCAGTTTAATATCTGATACGTGGGTCATTGGCTCACATGATATTAAATTAATTTTTTTAGGGAGAGGGTTCATTACAATAGCTTGCTATTGGGGCTCTCAAGTGTCGCCCATGCCTTACACTACAACATGGGCCTGGCGCATCCCACCCAAATCAGTTTACAATTAAATGATTTCTTATTTCTTATAATCCTGTTAGGATTCGAATACTTTTGCCTATGATTGTTTGAATTTCAATTTCAATTATTTCAATTATATTTTATATTTATATATTATATTTTTATATTTATATTTTATATATTTTATATTTAAATATTTAAATTACGTATTCTTTACAAAGGGGATGAGTTTGAATGCATTATGTATCTTCCCAATGTATAGTAATAATCTTTGCTCTTTTATCTGACATCATATAATTTTTAAATTAAGTACCCTTTCAAGTTTGAACACTGCGAATCTACAACTGTAGCAAATTAAATGATACACAAAAGAATATGATAAACTATATTGCTCTTGATTATCTGGAGGCATTGGCTCATTAAGAATCTATGGTCTATCATAGTTAACAGTTCTGCTAGATTGGTTGGAATTCTATGCGAGAACTCTGCAATATCTGTTCATGTGCCTCAGGATGGTGACATTGCGGGAATGCCTAATGGGTTTAGCTGTGTTGCAGATTTACAAGTAGTGAAAATTGGCCAGTGCCCCCTCGAAGTTGGTGAAGATTGGCCCAAGTTAGTTTATGTACCCGAGTTTTATGTTGCCAGACTGAATAAATTTAAACAGTTCCCCTATGATTTTTGTTAGCTTACATGTTTGGTGGTTTAGTAGAAGATCAATCTTCTATTTTTAGTAGGAAGTACTCTTATTTATTTGGTAAGATTGTACAACAAAAAAGCAGCATACAGTGTACATATATAATATGAAAGACAATTCTGAAATGTCCAAGCAAGTTATTCACCTAATAGAGACCCTCTTCATGATATTTTCACTCTCCTCCTGTTTGATCTCACCACAAACATGAAAAGTATGCGTTACTAGACATTTTTTTCCAAATGAAAATTTTGCACTTTTCTTTCCAAAGGAAAATTTTCCTCCTTTAGTTAAAGGATTTTTTGGAGTTGTTGAAAATCTAATACAAACAAAAGGAAAGTCTAATATAGCTAACACCACATCTCAAAAGCAGAATCTTAGGCCATTAAGTTTATGGGTCTTATTCTCAAAAAAATAAAAAAAATAAAAAAATATGGGTCTTAGTACTTTATATGATCATCACTTGTTTTGTTGTGAGACATACTCACCCCCCTCTTTCCACTCACACTTGAAAGGCAAAAATATGCCAATTGAAGATGGGTTCAGTTTTGTGAAGGTAAGGATGAGAATCCCCTGTTGCACTTCGTTACCCAGTTAGTTGAAATCATCAAACACCTTATATGAGAGTTAAGATCAATAATTTTTTTAGTTAGTTATGTTTATAAAAACTGGTTTCTCATACTTAATATACCAAAATTCAAAGAAGCACTGAAACACTTTTTACTAGTGACATACAAATTTTGCATTTACATTTCATCAGTGCATCAAAATAGAATAAGCAGTTGCTAAAGGATTGTGCAAAACGTTCACAATAGATTCATCAGGATGACACACCACAGTTGACATGCTTGGCCTATCTTCAGATGCTGTGGCACACATTAAATCATTAATGCTTCTGATAGAAAACATGGGTTCTCTGTCAACATTAATGTGCTTCTTGACAGACCTTGATAGTGATTTAGCTTTGTGTTTATGTGATAAGCCCCACATAGAAGAAGCATGAAGTAATTAAGCACAAGCTAGAGCTATAAGAAGAGTCACCAACATCTTAACAAATCATACCTTTCTCGGCCTTTTGGCTAAGATCAAGTGTAGTATCTGTTCTTATCAGTTTAATATCTGATACGTGGGTCATTGGCCCACATGATATTAAATTTATTTTTTTAGGGAGAGGGTCCATAACAATAGCTTGCTATTGGGTCTCTCATGTGTCGCCTATGTCTTACACTAAAGCATGGGCCAGGCGCATCCCACCCAAATCAGTATAAATGTTTCTTGAATCATCTGATATGATGCCACAAACACAGCATCAATTTGGCGTCCTCGTTTTATAAAGACTCACAATTACAATATCCTATCATGTGAGAATACTCCCTAATTGAACTCATTCCTTTCACATATGGGTTCCTTACACTATTTATCTTCCCTCAGTTTAGCACTGCATATCCACAACAGTAGCAAATTAAATGATTTTCTAAAGAATATGATAAACTACATTGCTCTTGATTAGCTGGAGGTTGTCAATAGCTCAAGCAGAAATTTTAAGTTATATCAAAATTAATAGCTCTACCTGTAACACCCTGTTTTTCATAAAATGTTTTATTAAGCTAGCTTTGTTAATTTAATAATGTTGGTTAAGGGCTAAGTGGGATTTTAGCCTAAAAGTCCCTTTCTGGTACATGAGCACGCTCGTGCTCATCAGCCAGCAAGCCCGTGCTTAAAGTCAGAAGCGTGTCTCTGATTTTAAGTTGAGCACGACCGTGCTCAATAGTAAGCACGCCCTTGCTCAATGCGTGGACCGCGTCTCGCTGACGCTAAGTGGAGCACGACCGTGCTCAATGCTAAGCACGACCGTGCTCAGGTCCGGACGCTATAAACGTAAGCAGAACCCGAGGGTTACGTAAAACCCTACTTTTGTGAGTTGCAGCAGCCGTAGTTGCGGCCAGAGCATGTTTCCACACTGCTCCCTCTTCGTTCTGCATTGTTGGGAGTTATTGGAAGCAGTTTGGGGAGACTAGTGGTTCTACCTTGGTCTGGAGGTAATGGTTTCCTTTCCCCTTATGGTTTCCTTCTTTGTTTTGAGTAGGAAACTAATCCGGTTACGTTCTTTTGTTTAAGGTTCTTTGGGTTAAGCGGTTGGGAAGGAACCGGTTGCAGTTAGGAGCACACGTTGGTTGATAGAGCTACCTTCAATTCAGGTATGGGGAGAAGTGAGATTGTATTCATTAGGCAGTGGGTAGTGTAAGGTAACGGGGTTTCCCATGACCCCGGTGTCGTTGTATGCATATGATTATGATGTTTTAATTGGTATATGGCTGTTTCTGATTTATATGTCCATAAATGTGTATTTTATGTTCATGAGGATTGTACCAGGTTTATGATGCTATGAAAATAATTGTTGTTATTGACATATGCTGGTTGAATGGTTGATGACTGATTATGTTGTCGAAATGATGAGTTTTGGCCCCTAAAACACGTTGTTAATTAACTAGGAATAATCAGTTAAGAACTTAGGTTTTTGGCTAATAATCTGGCTTCTGTCCCTGCCCAGAACAGTGCAGTCGTGCATTGAGCACGACCGTGCTGAACAGGGAGCACGACCGTACTCCCACTTAAATTCTGGAAAACGGCCACGCTGCTCAGCACGGCCAAGCAGGTCAAACAGCACGATCGTGCTGCTGAGCACGACCGTGCTGAGTGTGAAGCACGACCGTGCTTCACTTAAAAGGGCAGCACGCCCTCACATGTCCAAGCACGACCGTGCTAAGGTCTAAGCACGACCGTGCTGACCTCCTAGACAGTGATACAATTAAAGGACTTAAGGGGTTTTAAAACCTCATTCCCCTATGATGATAAGTTGAGATAATTAATCAAAGATAAAGATTAGACAACTTGGTTATTAATTATATAAGATAATTAGATAATCAAATGTTAAGTCGGTATCCGTTGGGTTACCGCACGTTGATAAGTTGAAGTCTTGGGTGCTTATAGACCCAAGCACGTTGAGTTGAACCTTGGTGCTTATTGGCCAAGGGAGCCTTGACCCCACGGTTCGGGTCTAAGGTTACGTTGAGTTTGATGTTGAAAGTCTTGGGAGCTTCATGGCCCAAGCAAGGAGGTGGTTGAGATTGTTTGTTGTTGTGCCATTTGCATAAATCATTGGAGTAGTTGATGGGGGAGGTTCGACAAAGGGGAGATCGCCCGAGAGTACGGTGATCTGGCCATCCACGGTAGGTCACCCAAGGTTTGGTGACCGAGGCCCCCCGTGATGAGGCATCCACGGTTTGATGCGTTGGCTATCCATGGGGTTCACCCAAGGTTTGGTGAACTGCCGGTGTTGGTGCTTTTATGGCCAATACGGATATGTAACTCCAAAGTCGTTCATCCTGAGTTAGTTTGGATCCACATGCATAGTTGGAGTAGCGGAGTAGTTGATGCATTACATAGCATAGCATACTTGGTTGTTATGATACTGTTGGATGTTGATGTATGCTTATCTGTATGTTTACCTTGCGTACTATTCCCTGCTGTTTATATGATTACATGAATCTTACTCCCTGTATTGTTTGTGTTTGGCCTGATTGGCATTTGCAGAGGACGATGAGCAGCCCGGAGAGGAGTGACTCTGAGGAGCCGCCACTCATAGTTAGGGCTTATTTATGTTTAGTTGTTTTCCTTTTGTATTCCGAGGATGTTATTTTCCGGAACGGTTATACCAGCTGAGTGTGACATCGGGGTTAGGTAGTTATTTCTTCATGTTTTATTGATTTTAAACTTGGTTTATTTCCGCGTTGTAACTGGTTCATGTGGGACTTTTCTACCCATGGACAATTGTTTTAAACTTATTAAATGAGTGCATGTTTTTATTATTAAATTATTTATATTAATTGCCTTTTAACATGCTGGGTAGAAGGGTGTCACACTACCAGATTGGCTCATTAAGCATCAAAGGTATATCAGTTAATACTAGCTCTTCTAGAATGGTTGGAAGTCTATGCAGAGAGCCCTGCAATATCTGTTCTTGTGCTTCAGGATCGTGACATTGCCTGAAGGCCTAATGAATTTAGTTGTATTGCAGGTTTACAAGTAGTGAAAATTGGCCAATACCCCCTTTAAAGTATAGGATACCAAAGGAATGTTGGTGAAGATTGGTTTAAGATAGTTCATGTACTAGATTTATTATACTGAAAATTAAAGAAGCACTGTAGTACTTCACTAGTGATATACAAATTCTGCACCAACCTTCTATCATGTGCATTAAAGTAGAATAAGTAGTTAATACAGCATTATGCAAAATGCCTACAATAGATTAGTTGTGTTTGGTTAAAATGATCCACTACCGAGGCTCTAACATGGTCAAACTTATTTCATTGGTTGAAGACAAAAGATGCTTGCTAGAAGAATCTGCTTCAGGTAAGTTCTTCTCTATAAGGAAACCAGGCTCCATAGGTTGAGGCAAGGGACTTTCACTGCCCAACATCACAACAACAGTTGACATGCTTGGCCTATCTTCAGGATGTTGTTGCACACATAGAAGACCTATATGGATGCAGCGCAATGCTTCTGATAGAACACATGAATTCTCCATGCGTGAATCGATCAATTCTAAAGGCTTGCCTTCTTTCCAAAATCTCCATGCCTAAAACAGAGACTTATTATTCTCAAATATTATTTGTTACTTGCAACAGGGAAAACAAACTACTTTTCACTTACATGTCCAATAAGGTTTATATAGCTATTTGAAAGTGAAAATCCTCTGTTCTTCTTTCCACTTACTATCTCCAACAGTAATACACCAAAGCTGAAGACATCAGATTTTACTGAGAATAGCCCATGAATGGCATATTCAGGTGCCATGTAACCACTGAAGAAAATCATTACAAACGAAAAAAGGTTTAGATCCTCATTGGGTGTAATGGAGGTAGATTTAAATTACAAACTATCTAGGTTGCATGGATATGGATACAGTTGTAATGGTACAAGTACGGGTATAGGCTACCAACGGATAAGGGAAGATATATTATATAGAAATATAAAAACATAAAGTATTTAAATCATAAGATATATTCAATTTTCATACTGTTCTAACTCCAATATTTCAAAAAAGTTAATGGGTTATGATATGAACTTACTATGTTCCAACCACCCTGTTTGTGTTTCCTTCGGTCTGATCTCCCCCAAAAGTTCTAGCCATGCCAAAATCAGATATTTTTGGATTCAACTCATTGTCAATTAAGACATTACTTGCTTTAAGATCTCTATGTATTATCCTCAACCTAGAATCTTGATGAAGATACAGAAGTCCTCGGGCAATTCCACAGATAATGTTGAAGCGCTTGGACCAATTTAAAATTTTACCTTTCTCATGATCTGGCAAGACCAACAGTATTATTAACTCATTCCTAGAAAGCACATACAAATAAATGAAGTAAAAGGGAAGACAAATTCTAAAAGAAAATGAAAATTAAATTGAAAAAGATAGGAAGAGATCCAAACCGAAGATAAAGGAGTCTAGGCTTTTGTTGGGCATGTATTCATAGACAAGCATCTTTTCCTCTCCTTGAATGCAACAACCAAGAAGCTTAACAAGGTTTCGATGCTGAAGTTTCGCAATCAATTTGACTTCATTCTTAAATTCATTCAATCCTTGTCCAGAACTTTGTGAGAGCCTCTTCACAGCAATTTCTTGTCCATCTGCTACGGTTCCCTATAGTTTATCATACATATGCAGCACATAAATATAATTGATGTATTCCAAGTTCTTATATTCATCAAATCAATATGCTGCATAACTACCATGTATACAGTCCCAAATCCACCTTCTCCAAGCTTATTGTTAATTGAGAAGTCATTAGTTGCTTTGATAATTGTTGCAAGGTCAAAGAAAGGAAGCTCCGTATCATCTGTCTCGCCTTCATCATTATTCTCTACCATTAAGTTGTTCTCTGCTTCCTTAGCTGTAAAGACATAATAATAGGTCATAAACTACATCACCAGCACCTTATCTAGAACTTTTTAAAACACATTTGAGATTTTGATCTTTTGAAAGAATTGAGATTACATGATTCTTTCTCTGTCTGTGATTGAAAACAACCACAAGCACAAATTGCACAATGTTGTTCCTAGAAACAACTTGAATTAAAAATTTGCAACCACAGAGAAAAGAAAAATAAGTGAAAGGAAATTTTATATTGCTGTGGACATATTTTAGTGGATTTTTGAACACTGATAAGGCTCTTGCATAGCACAATTAGTAAGTGCTTGACTAGCTAAATCTAAGCATTGTGTTAGGGCCCAGCCTAATAGGAGTAACTCTGTATATAAGAAGGTTGCTGTAACTGTGTTAGTTAGTTAATCAGTTTGTAATAGAATTGTGGTACTAGAGCATTTGCTTGGTGGAGAGGACAAGCTTCTTCTTTTTCTTTCTATATTCAGAATCTAGTCTAGGTTCCTAGCACATTGTGATTATGCTGTAAATAAATTAGGGTGAAACATGGCATGTAATGGCTTCAACAACCCCCCCCCCCCCCCCCCCCCCACCCCAAAAAAGAAATATATATTAAGTATACTGACTGTACTCATCAAAATTTCATCTATGTTAATGTTCTGTTTGCCACTGGCAAATTCTTAAAGTGAATATAAGTCGGAGAAAGAAAGCTACCTTTGAACATTTTCATTCTCTTGCCAACATAGTACAAAACCAGAATCACCATAAGAACTGAGGCAACAATGATGAATATTGCTACCAGCTTCATGTTATGTACTCGTTTCACAGCTTCATGACATATACAGAAATGAGCAGACTCAGTTATGAATTATTGAATCAGATAGAAAATTAAGGCAAAAGTAGAGGAAAAACAGCTGAGTGAAAAATCGTTTTGCTTCCTGAATGAGGCAATATAACAGTAATGACTTGAGAGAAAGATCAAGACATTACCTATCTCTGAAACTTTCATTCGAATGTACAGATCTCGACCACCACCAGAAAGCTGCTTGATATCTCGGAGGTCGCCAAACCATATCAAACAACCACTACCTCCTCCTCTAACATCTGAATTTGTATAAGCTTTACAAGAACAGTTCTCTAAGCATTTCTTCCTGCATTCATTGAGATTCATACTCTCATTGACCCAAGAAAGTGAAGTATCTGGATATTTCAGCCCACTGAACTTCAAAAAGCCATCTTTGCTCTTATCCTCACAGCTATATGGTTCACTAAGTACACACCCTTGAGTCCAATCCATCATGTCCCAGTTTCCTGGTGTTTTTGGCTTAAACCCTGTCAAACACTGGCACACTGGTGAGTCACCTATGACACAATTTCCATTTGGTCCACACAGGTTGTAGAAATCACAGTTATCTCTAGGCACAGATGCATAAAGCCTCCAATTTTGAGCTTCTTCAACCCATATGTAGCGCTGGCGAGTTGAAATGGTTTGGTTCATAACAATCCTTGAAATCACTGACTTATTCCTGAGGTTGTATGTGTAGTAAACCTCATCCTTGTTGGATACAAACTTGAACTCAAAAACTGGATTGGCCTTCAATTCTGGGGCACCAGTGAATCCAAGGCCATTCCAAGAACCACCGCGGTAGTACACTTTTGAGCCCTTCCACATCACTACTTGAGGGTAACCTTCAAGTGAGATACCCCAAGTGAAATCTCCTGGGGATGGATCATCCCAATTCTTCCAAGCAGATATTTTCCTTTCAAGACCAGTCTTCAAGTCCCACCCCAGTTTCATTCCTGGTAACAGTGTATCACAAGGATAATCAAAGCTTTGCCACAAGTAGTTTTCAGGATCTTGGTCACTCTCATCTCTCAGTACTAAATTCCCAGAATTTAAGAGCTGAACAATTGGATTGAGAACCTTCCTTTTTGAGTCTGCTGACCAAAACACACTGTCATTCTGGTTAACAAGCACAAGATTCCCCTCACTGTTTATATGCAACTTGCTAGAGTTACCTTTAACTGGTTTGCCTCTATTTGCAACCCAAACAACAGTCTTAACTGGTATAGACTTATACCATATTCCCAAGTAACTGTTTGCAGAACTTGCTGGACTGAAGAAACCCAATTCAAAGCTTCCATCCTCAGAAACTAAGGTCTTGCTGCCTACAGAAAGTTGCTGAAACCGGGATATGGAATCAGCTGCAGTGGAGGTATGGAAAAAGAACAACAGAATCTTAGTAAGAACAAAAACAAACGTAAGAGAAAGATTCTTCATATCACTTGACAGTCCTGAAGCTCCTTGCTTTCATACATAGACCTGCTGTGATTTTTCTGACTGAAAAACTGAAAGAAAAAGTTACATTACAGCCACAAAGCTAATTGTTTCAGTTTTTTTGGACTTTGGTTGCAGACGTGACATCACTCCACGCTATGCAGCTGTCCTTATAGAGAAAAACGTGACAAGATTTTTTCTTTAGCAGAACTTTATCTTTGTCCACGTGTCCTTACAATGAAAACCTTGTTAGGCTCACAAACGGGTCATGAATAGGTGACCCTCTCCAGCTGGAAAAAAAAAAGACCAATCAGAATGATATTATAGTGATTCAAGAATTTAGAATTATGGCTATGTATAGTTTGCATCTTACTAAGTCACTTTGTTAGTTTGTTCATACTCACCCGGCTTCCATTTTTTTGTAAAATTGAGCATGAATTAGATTATAGGCACATAATTGGCATATATTTTGAAAGTATTTGTTTCATTCAACAAAGATAAAGTGCTATCAGGTAAAATGCCACTCCCAATTGCTAATGCATTAATAATTCAAGTCCACAAACAGAAGGTCAATAAAGGGCACAAGGGTAAGGTCCTACAACCATTAGGTTGAGGATTGACAATCAAACTAAACTACAACATGGATTATTGATAAAGCATCCATCCTCCACAAAATTTCCAAGGATCATAGAATTTGCCCAATAAAGGGCAAATAGAAAAGACTAACTTTTTTCTCTTCCTTTGAATTACTCTCAAGTCTTTTCCACTTTATTAGGTTTGCTGGGCTAATTAAAACTATAAGTAAATTGGTGGCCGCTAATTTGGACTAAATCACAACCAGTTCATAATAAAGTTTAATGCTTGAATAACAAGTTCACTCAATCATCAATTTTTAGATCAGAGAAAGGGGAAAATTGAAATCAATTAGCAAAATTAGAACTTTAAGGTACAAATCTACATTTCACGGTTAACCAGTTTTTTGGCATAATAATTGAATTGAACTGAAGAATATACAAAAGAGGAAATATAAAAAGTTTCACTTTTGCCATTTCATTTCTTTCTCTCTTTTTTTTTTTTTTTTTTTTTATCCTCTTACACTGGGTACATGAGATAGAGATAGTTGACCAATTATTACAAATGAATGAAGGAAAAAAGAAAAAGAAAAATCAGATGTAATCTTTGAGTTCTTGTTGAAGCATTTGTTCCAACCACAACTCTGACCCTTCCATGAGTTCAGGGCTCAATCTAAACATCAAGACACAGAACTCCATCTGATTGAGGGCCCCATCACCATCAAAATCACCTTCTAGAAGCATGGAATGAAGATCCTCATCACTCAAGTCCTGAAGACCAAGCAAAGCTGAATTCCTCTTGAGGCTCTCAAAGGTGATGACCCCTTTATCAGAATCCATCAACAGATTGAACCCATTGCAAAGCTCATCTATTAGGCCATCCCCACCAAGCTTGTTGGCCATCAAAGGCAGGTGATCATGGAACTGGGCTTGTGGGTTTGGTGCAGCCATAGTACTGAAAGAAAGAAAGAACAAAGAGAGATATGGTTTGAGAAAAGAGAGATGGTGATGGTTTAGAAAGGAAATGTGTGTATGTATATATAGGAATGAAGAGGGAAATAGAGAGGAATGTTTGGTGGGTTTTCGAAGAAGGAGAGAGTGTATTGGAAATAGGCATAGATTCATGGAAGACAACTAAGCCACAGACGAGGAACAAACAAACTACTTGGTCAGACTGAGACACACACGTTTTGCTTATGACTTTCGGAGAAGCTTGTCAAAAGGGTAGAACCGTCTACAACGAAGTTTCCACATTGAATTCTTTCTTGTTGTAATGTAGAGTAGTGGCTCTATTAAATTGAGCGGTGCCGGCAATAAATATATTTTTATCATTGTTAGAGATTAAGCGGGACCCACTGCATCGAACATGGACCCATGAGATTTATGAGGAGTTTAGATTATTTTATACAGACTTATTTTATAATCCACCAAAAAAAATTGAGACTTATTTTATCATATATATACACTTAAACAGATGTTTAAAAGAGATTATAAAAATAGTTTCTGGCCTCCTGTAAACTCTTTTTAGCTTAGAGAAACGTATACAAGTTAAGAAGAGCTTGTATGACAATTATAAGCTCTCATATCATAAATGTTTAATTAAGTTGTTCACCTACATGTGTTCTTGTTAGGTTTTACATAAAATTCACTCAATATCCACACAAAAAAAATGCTAAAAAAAATGTCAAAAAAGAATATATTGCTAATATTTCTCCCGCACAAATAATAGTGGAACTGATACTAGGATGGGTTTTACCAAATTCATGATGTCACTGGGATGGGTACTCAATCAAGGAGCTCTTTTATTTCTACAATATTTTTAGGGCAAATGTTAATCGGTATAGTGGTTAAGAAATAAAAAAAATTGTATTAAAAAGTGGTGCATTCAATAATTTGAAAATACAAATATTGTACTTTTAAATTAAAAAAATTTATTTGTTGATTTCTTAATTAGTATCTAAAACCCTATTTTTAAACATTAAACACCATAGTTTATTATGTGAGATTTACTAAATTACATGGGTTCATTCTCTAATTAGTGAGTCTCACATTGCACCCAATAATAAAAGATATGTTAAAATATCATTAACAATATAATGCTAACATTTCTCTCCACAAAACAATGGACCAGAGGTCGGAACAATGTTTTAAGAACCAATCCAACTAGAAGGGTAAAAAAGGAGAGTCGTTCAAGGTTTAACCAATACCAGTGTGTATATATTATTACAAATACACATTAATAAAGAGACCAATCGAACAAATCAAATTTCAATCCAAATTCCAACTTTCCATACTAAATCTAATTTGTTCAATTGCATATTCAATTTAATATAAAATATTCAATAATCAAGTTGATTGAACCGGTTTTTAAAATATTGCCCGGAACCATATAAAATAATATTGGATACATTTTAACTACTTCCTCTTAAAAAGTAATAATTGGCTAAGATGTTATTTTTCAATCGGGTGGTGTCCAAAAAATCGACTACGAATTTTTCAAAACATAATTTAACCCATAACTAGGCCTCCTTCATAAATTATGTTATAATATCTCGCTGTCATCTCTCTCCGAAGGAGGCCCACTATCATGTATCGCAGAAGAAGATGCTGCGTTGCCATGCCTACTTGCCTCAAGCGCGCCTTCAAATTGACACCAATGTTTTTTTGTATCAAATGCTCATATATCACGTTTAATACATTAAAGTGAGATGTTGATATGATTTTCTGTACATTCTTTTATAGACAATAATATATTTTCTATTATTTTTATCTTTTATATATATATATATATATATAGTTAATAAAATTAATCCTTTAATGTATCTGTTTTGTTATCGAAAAATATTAAGATTAGTACTTTCTATTTTATTTAGCAAAGGGTTAATGAGGAAATTCATTAAAATAATAATGATAAAAATGAGAGAAAAAATAATAAACTATAAGTTCAAACGTTACTTCAATTGGAGTTGGGAAAAAATGCTTTAAGCTAGTAAAAAAATGTTATAAATTAGCGAGAAAAATGTTTACTAAACAGAGCTACAAACTCATTTGCTATAAACTAGTGGATTGACCTTATCAAACAGAATCATAAGTTGGTAAGAAAAATATTTACTAAATAGAGCTACAAACTCATCCGCGATAAGCTAATTTGATTGTCCATGCCACTCATTGATTAATATACTTAAATAGAAATTAATTATGAGGCACTATCAGTCTTTTATGCTGACATGGTGATATCCAATGATGTTGGATTAACTATCTTGCAAGGCAAATAGCGGTTGATATAGGTAAGATGATTTCCTTGTTGACCAGGAACTATCAAGTCTTCCTTCTTTCCGTGTAACTTTGACATAGTCATCTCATCACTTGTCACTGCCGTATCACTGCTTTTACATTTCCTAGTACACGACCTGCATGTGACACAAACACAATCACTATGCTGTTGATGAATCTATGGACTATAATTGAAGAGGTATCGCTAGTACAATTGATAGATCATAAGCATTCAAGTTAGCTTCTCAAGTTTTACTCCTCATCAAATATTCCATCAAAATTTAACCATTATACTAAATTTGTTATGCTCATATTAGTGTTTTAAATAAAGGTCCGCGATCACAATTAGGATCGCAATGTGTTGGTTTTGGAGGTCTTCAAAACCGAAACGCGATCGTAATTGCAGCCGCCGCGGTCGCATTTTTACGTAATTGTTCGTGATTGTGATAAACGCAACGCAACTACAACCGTGACCATAATTTAAAACCTTGGCTCATACACATTCAAGTTATATAACAACAATGATATTTGCAACGTCAATGGCCCCTCCAAACCTGTTGCCGACAACCACTTATACGCCTCTATACCTGCCAGCACCATATGTTAGCTAAGGGAATTAATTTTTTGATGTGAAATTTTCATTTGATCATGTTAAGTGAAAACTGAAAAGAGAGATAGATAAAAATCTTTTAATACAAGGTATAAAAAAACTTTAGAGGGCCCCATTATCTAACATCATTGTGCCAATCTCTATTTTCATAGGATACTGTTGTGTGATTCACATGAAAGTATTATCTATTCATATTCTGTCATTTTTAAAGCTACGAGTCTTTTGCTTCATTCCCTTTTTTCATGTCCTAAAAAATGTGTAAGTCGTTACATCTCTCTGAGGAATATGCTTCTCTGCATTCCAAGGACCAAGTTCTTTGTAGATCATTGAATCTAATAATACATGGTAGGCTTTGATATTATTTATCTTCAGCATGTTTATATACTTTTAGTTAGTCTTAGAGAGTTATTAGCTTCTTTGTACCATTATTGATAACTACTATTGCAAGATTTTAAAGTAACAAAAGAAAAAATGATGAAGTATCAACTCTTTATTTGCTTTCAACAGGTTCTATTGACACTGCTAGTGCCAAAGGACTGCATGCTGACAATTAATCAACTCATGGAGATGAAGTGTTTCAGTACTCTTGTGCCCCAGTTTGCTGATATTTTTCATCCTGCATTTTCAGTCAATCCTTTGCAGTAACATAGTTGTTGAAGAAGAATATATAAACATCCAGAATGAAAGGCTTTACCTTGCTTCTATTTTGCCTCAACTTGCTGAATAATATGGCTGCCTCCACTGCCAGAGACACTATTAGTACAGTGCAATCTATCAATGATAGTGAGACCATAGTTTCAGCTGGTGAAACCTTTGCACTTGGATTCTTCAGTCCAGGCAATTCCAAGAACCGTTATGTGGGAATTTGGTACAATAAAATCCCAACAAAGACAGTAGTATGGGTTGCCAATAGAGACAACCCCCTCACTGACTCATCAGGGGTTTTGAAGTTCAATGATAATGGAATTCTAGTCCTTCTCAACCATAACAAAAGTGTCATTTGGTCTTCCAACACAACAAGATATGTACAGTATCCACTTGCAAAGCTTTTGGATTCAGGAAACTTCATTGTCCAGGATAGCAGGAATAGTGACTCAAATGATGATTTTCTGTGGCAAAGTTTTGATTATCCATGTGACACAATCCTGCCAGGACAGAAGTTTGGAAGAAATCTAGTCACAGGCCTCAATAGGTACCTAACATCATGGAATAGCTCTGATGATCCATCTAGAGGTAGATACACCTATCAAGTTGATATTGATGGATATCCACAATTAGTTTTAAGAGAAGGAAATGCCACAAGATTTCGTTTTGGATCATGGAATGGTATAATGTTTAGTGGGGCACCTCAGTTGAAACAAAATAATATATTTACATTTAATTTTGTTTCAAATGAGAAAGAGGTATATTTTGTATTTGAGCTTGTCAACAGCTCAGTTTTTCTTAAACTACAGGTAACATCAGATGGATTTAATGAACGAAGAACTTGGAGTGGTGAAAACAAAGGTTGGACCATTTTTTCAAGGTTCCCTGTGGATGATTGTGACTACTATGCAAAATGTGGAGCATATGCTAGTTGTAACCTACAGAACATTCCTGTATGTAGTTGCTTGGATGCATTTGTGCAGAAAACAGCAGATTCATATAGTGATTGTGTCAGAAGAACTCCACTGAGTTGCCATGAAGATGGGTTTTTGAAGTTTTCTGGGCTGAAATTACCAGACACACAGAAATCCCAGTCTAATAGAAATATTAGCTTTGAGGATTGTAGGTTGTTGTGCATGAAGAATTGCAACTGTACAGCTTATGCAGCTTTGGATATCAGTAAAGGGGCAAGTGGCTGTTTACAATGGTTTGGTAATCTTAATGATATAAAAGAATCGGCTGCATATGATGAAGACATTTTCATAAGGGTTGCTGGAACAGAAATAAGTACATGATTATCTCTCAATTTGATTTTTTTTTTTTTTTTTCATTTTCCTTTTTGTTTCTTTCACTCCTTATCTTCTGTCATGTTTTACTGTTTCCCAACTTGTGCTTTTGTAGAATCTATTGAAGCAAAGAAATCACATAGGCAAAAGACTATCATCATAAGCTGTGTGTTCTCTATAGGATTTTTAATCCTATGCTTAACCTTCATCATTTATAGATGGAAGACACGGCAGAAAGGCAGTTAAGTTATTCTCTACTTATTAAAATATGTCATTCTTGATTTCTTGGTTCTATATTTTATACATACTGCAAACTTAGGCTGTTAGCAAAAAATTAGGGTCAACTCTATCTGTGATAAAAAAAAAATTGACCATGTTCTTCATTCACAATTTTTTTACACACCATTACCTACTTTTCAGGAGAGATGGAAGGCAATCCAGAAAGAGATACAAATGCAATAAATGAGCACCACAAGGAAGACCTAGAATTACCCTTGTTTGATATGCCTACAATTACTTTTGCAACCAATAACTTCTCAACTGACAATATACTAGGGAAAGGTGGTTTTGGACCAGTTTTCAAGGTAATGAAATGATAAAATGTAGTCCCATGATCTTAGAATCCAAAAAAATAATTACATGTCCAGGAAAAACTTGACCATTGATTTGGAGGAGATTTTCAAAAAATTTAAATATATTAACTTAAATCATTGGTGTAATTCTTTTTGTCGAGAATCCATTTATTGCTGCACTTTCTCATTTTTCATAGAATGCATGACATTCTCAATCATTTAATTTTTGGCAGGATTCAGTCCTCAGTTTCCTTGACACTTTGTTTGGTTGTAGGAAAGAAAGTGAAAGGAAAGAAAGTGAGAGGAAAGAAAGAAGAAGGAAAGAAAATGAGTAGAAAATGAGATGATTATTTAGTTGTTTGGTTGGAGAGAAAATGAAAGGAAAGAAAACTAAAAATTTTCTCTCCTCTTGTTTGGTTGTGTAAAAAGTGAGAGGAAAGAAAAAATATATTTGTGAAATTACAAAAATACCCTCATGTAATAATTTAAAAAAAATAAAAAATGATGTTTTTTGGGTATTTCACAAAATAAAAGGTTTGCAAGTCAGACTTGCCTCGTTATATGTGTTTTCTCTCCAAAGTTAGATGAAAAAAAACCCTGTGGGCCCCATGTATTTTTTTCTTTCCCCTCTACCTTTTCTCATGAAACCAAACGAGGGAAAATCCTTGGATTGTGTGTTTTCTATCTTACCTGTTTCTTTCCACTAGCTTTCCAGCGTTTCAAACAAAGAGTGAAACTATCTGACTATAAGGTCCAAATTCAAAAAATGGTTAGAAATGTTAATTTGATGAGACAGGTCCTATTGCCAATAGTTCCTCTTGGGAGAAGTTAACTATCTAAGGGAGAGCCTAGCTGATGACTTCAGTTGTGATTCTACCTTACACATATTACATACCTCAGCTAGACATTGCTATGCATCATTTTTATTCCAACAATAAAAATAACTTGAGCACCAAGAAAACTTTTTTAGTTGTTTCCATATTACAGTTGCAAAGTTTCATTATTTTCATCTATAATCATTCATATCTATAAACATGTATTGATAGCCCAAAGCAGGAATCTGCATTCTTGCAACAAAATTAATCATATATTATAATACTTCTAGTGAATGATGAAATTTAAGTAAATTGTTACAACTTTCAGGGTATCCTGGAAGATGGAAGAGAAATAGCTGTCAAGAGGCTCTCAATGAATTCATGCCAAGGACTTCAAGAATTCCAAAATGAAGTTATGCATATTGCCAAACTTCAGCACAGGAATTTAGTGAGGCTACTAGGGTGCTGCACTCAAGCAGGGGAAAGATTGCTAATTTATGAATATATGCCCAACAAAAGCTTGGACTTCTTCATATTTGGTTTGATTCCAATGAAACCTTATCCATTTGGTGAATGGGACCTTCTTTGTTTGAAAAAGATATGAAATTAAATGGATGCATATAAGAAATTATACTAGAATGCAGATTAATTTTCCTAATCCAGTGGTTCAGGACATGAGGAAGAGAAATAACTTTTACAGCACTGAAGTTTGTAATTGAATCACCTCTAGGCTGTAGAAAGTTAGAAACTGTTACACAAATTTCCAACTAGGTTGTTTCTCTTTAATTTCAATATATGTTTAGTCCTAGAATCATTATTTCACAATTATGGTTCAGAATCTTGTGAGGAAAAAAAGGTCTAACTTGGCCACCTTTTTAACAGATGAAAAGAAAGGCAAGTTACTAGATTTGGCAAGGCGCTTGCACATTATCAATGGTATTGCTCGCGGTCTTCTTTATCTTCATCAAGATTCAAGGCATAGAATAGTTCATAGAGATCTCAAAGCAGGGAATATTTTGTTAGATGGTGAAATGAACCCAAAAATCTCTGACTTTGGACTGGCTAGAAGCTTTCTAGGGAATGAAACTGATGCAAACACACAGCATGTGGTTGGAACCTAGTAAGTGTGTTATGACTTATACGGTATAAAATATGATGGCGTAGCTTGTTCTTATAATTTTTTTTGGTGGATGTGATGTGCAGTGGCTATTTGTCTCCGGAGTATATAATTGATGGAGCTTACTCAACAAAATCTGATGTATTCAGCTTTGGTGTGTTAGTTTTGGAGATAGTGAGTGGGAAGAGAAATAGAGGATTCTATCATGAAGAGCACCGCTTTAATCTTCTGGGGCATGTAAGTTGTTAACTGTTGGGAGTCCCACATCGTCTGTCTCAAATTTTGGGGTGCGATTTATAGAGTTATTGGGCAACTCCACTTAACATTAATTGGTTTTAAGATGGAATCTAACATGGGATCAGAGCGAGAGCTCATCTCCGTCGTTTATTGCCATAATACCAATCGATTTATTGTCATTTATTGCCATAATGCAGGCATGGAGACTATTTACAGAAGGCAAATGGTATGATCTGGTTGATGCAACAATAAGAGACTCATTCAATATATCTGCAGTGATGAGATCAATTCATGTGGGACTACTATGCGTGCAACTAAGTCCAGACGACAGGCCAAGTATGTCATCTGTGGTTCTGATGCTGAGTAGTGAATCTACACTGCCTCAGCCTAAAAGGCCTGGATTCTATACAGAAAGGGATATGCTTCCTGACAGTTCTTCATCAAGCAGTTATAAAACATTCTCAATTAATGACATCACAGCCAGCATAATGGATGCTAGATAGGTGGCGTTTCATACTTAATTTTGTAGTAGTTCAACACTAGCATCATAGCATGCATATGAGTACTGAGTGCTGATTAATGCACTTGCATTTCATGTGTATAATGTATATCCGTGTGTTAATTAGATACATCTTATTACAATAAATAGCTATTTCAATGTACTTGATATCACATTTTGATTCAACAAATTAAAGACATTAAATCTGTGAGTCTATCCACTTGTATAGTTCTCACTTTTTTTATTTAAGACTTATTTCACTTGTACTGCATTTGGAATTGTTAGGATTTGGACAAGGGATTCCTTTTATGGACTAACTGAAGAACCATGTAAGTGAGCTTGACACCATATCTTAACTTAAAACCTTAAGGCATTAGGTCTATGAATCTTCCCTACTGATATAGCCTTCCACCTATGCATGGTAATGAGACTCAAACATGCGGGTACCGCCCGCTCCCACCCCATTGCCATGCTTATTTCCACCACTAAAATTCTTCTGAATATACGACTTCTTTATGCTCATCTCACTCATACTTGGAATTCCCAATAGGAATTTCAACACAAAGTGGATGTTTTCTTCCTGAAGTTATCCTTTAGCCAAATCTTTTTTTTCTTTTCATTTTTGTTATTTAATTAAGGTATTGTTTGGTTGGAGGGGAGGGGATGGGAGGGAATATTTTAAATTTTTTGTGTTTGGTTCAAATTTTAGGAGGGGAGGGGAGGGGAGCAAAATCCCTCCTAGGTCCATTTTAGCTCCCCTCCAATATTGGGCGGATTTGGATGGGAGGGGAGGGGAGGGATTTTAACCTAATGGGTCAGGCCCAAACTGATGTTAGGGAAGGCTTTTACAACTTGGGTTGAAGTAGAGCTATCAGAATTAGGGCTCCTTATAGGGTGAGCGAGTAACACATGTTGCTCACCATGAGCAATCAGTTATCACCCTTGATTAAGAAGTATGACATGATATTATCATATACCTCCCTACACTATAGTTTTTTTCATTTCCTTCTCTCCCCGTTTGGCCCTTTCTCTCACTATCGATCCTTTCCTCCCTGCCCCTCCATCCGCTCATCTTCGCCACGACTGCACCGATCTCTGTCCGCCACGCATCAACCCTCGAGTGGTCCCCTCCTCCGTCAGTGTCTTCTTCCCCAAAAACCACTACCAGAAAACGTTAAATTACCGACGGACAGAGATTCCGTCGGTAGATACTTAATTTCCGACGGACATAGCCGTCGGTAAGTAAGAATATCAATAGTTGGACTCATTACCGACGGAACTTCCGTCGGTAACGTTACCGAGGGCATTTTCAGTCGGAAATTCCGTCGGAAATTACTCTGATTCTTGGCGGGAAAATTTACCGACGGAACAATCCGTCGGTAATTTTGAATTCTAATTACCGACGGATTAAACCGCCGGAAAATTAATGTCAGTACCGACGGAATGTTCCGTCGGTAAACACTTATTTTGAGTTTCCGACGGTATATTCCGTCGGTAATCATTTATTTTTGAATTTCCGACGGCTTTTTCGGTCGGAAGCCGTCGGTAACTTCTATTTATCATCACCGTTACGACCCTTCTCCCCCCTCCCTCACTTCTCCCTCTGCTCATTCCCTCTCAAGCTCTCTGCTCTCTCTGCGCCCTCGCCCACCTCTGCCCACCACCGTGCCGCCACCAAACACCACCGTTCGCCACCAAACACCTCTCATTTCCTCTCATTTCCTCCTTCTCCTCCCCTCTCCAACGAACCGAACCCCCCTCCCCTCTCCACCGAACCGAACCGAACTACCACCACCACCCCTTTCTCCTCCCCTCTCCACCGAACCAAACCACCACCACCACCCCTCTCCTTCTCCTCCCCTCTCCCTGTCCTCTCCATTCCCACCAGACCCTGTTCCCTTGCAAAACCACCACCACCACCACCATTAACCACCACCAGAGTCACCACCACCACAGTACTAGTGTATGTATCCTCCTAATTTTGTTATTTTTGATTTGTAAAAAAAAATTTGGATTTTATTGATTAATTATAATGAATGTTGATTAAGGTTATTTTTTGTGTTTTGTTGGCTGTTGTTGTGATGTCTGAAATTTTATGAATCTGATTTATGTTGATGTTTTTGTGTTCTTTGTTTTGAAGGCTACCAGAGGTTGAGACTAGCCACCGTCACCTCTTTTGCGTACAACAGTTTCTTAGGCTCCTAGAGGTACTGACGGTTTTATATTTTGGGATATTAATTATAATTGTTCAATGCATGCTAAAGAAATGATATAAATTTTATTTGTTTAAATTATTGTAATTTGTATATACCTATTTAATTTGTTTGAGTGTATTTTTTTTTATATATATATTTGTGTAGTTGTAATTAACAAAATTGTCTTTATCAGTAGTTTTAAATTTAGTAAGCTATTGTTTTTGCTAATTGCATAAATTCATTAATTAATGTAGATTAATTAATGAATTTAGTCTAATATAAAATCATAAGGACAAGTACCGTTGATAGGATGAGACATAGCTAGGATTAGTTTGCTGGTAAAATTGTTTTTCTCCCACATATACTTGCAACAGTAGTGATGAAGCTAGCTGATTCGACGTAGCGATGGTGATCGATTATAAGCATGATCGGGATTATTTGTACGTAAATAATGGAGTGATTAAATAATACTTAAAAAGTTAATTAATTAAATCAGATTCGGCAGTAATGAGTAGATTTGCCAGTAGCTCATGGTTATTGATTAAGCGTGATGGGGATCGTTTGTACGTAGTTATGGTATAATTAATCAATAAAATAATTACATAATAATGAGTAATTAGTTATTGGTTATGTAATACTTGATATTAGTGAATAAGTTATTTAATTAAATCATTAATTTAAACTAAAGTAATTAATTATTATTTAAAAATGCCATATTTGAATAAATCATTCTTATGGGAAGAATTACTAATTATTATTTAAGTAATTAACATCATAGGATTTTAAATAGTCAAGTAACGTAATAAGTGGGAAGAATAAATAAATATGTAAAAAGAAATTTGTTAGTAACAATTATTTCAGACAATTAACTGATATACTAATAATAGATTTTAAAAGTTGATAAATAATTAAAAGTCAAGTAAACAAACATAAGTAATTAACAAATTCAATAAAATGTTATGTTAATTAAAATTAATTTAAAACATAAATGATTTAATAAAACATTAGACAAATAAGCATTTTTTTGGACAAGGCTTTGTTTAATTATGTGTTGAATTGTTTAATATTATGGTTAAACTTTATGCAAATTATCTCTGTTACTTACAAATGTTTTAGTTTATTTTTTAGTATAATTTAATACGACATTGAGAAAAACCTTAGTCACCCGTTCAAGATTCAATATTATTGAGCATGTGTACTCGTGGTCATGGTATCGCTCATTTTATTGAATCTTGAATTGTCCAATTGGGACAGTTTGGGAAGAAACTTTTTCTCCACTGATATACTAATTACTCACTGATTCTCATATGTTAAATAGTTGATGAAATTTCGGGTCGAAGCATTTCCTTTTGTTCTCCGAGTCCATATTTGATTGTGGTATCTTACCGCGGTCAAGTCGTGTACTTGGAGACCAATGGGAAATGCTGCCGAAATTTCGTTAGCTATAAGGCATGAGAAGCGATGAGTAACTAGTATAATACAGTGTTGAAAAAGTTTTTCCTCGAATGGGATAGGGCCACACCTTTTAAGGAAAGGGAGCGGTTCGGGGTTACAGTATCAAGTTTAAAAATACGTTAATTTATCTGGAAATGCAGAAGGATGGAATATTATCCCTCGAGCCGTAGTTGGGTGTATGATAGGAACGAGTCTGGGAGGCGACTTCTGAAACAATCATTTGTAGATGGAGTCGAGGAGTTTATATCGAAAGCCAAGCAACATAGTGATTATGCCGAAGAGGGGGGGATTAGATGTCCGTGCATAAAGTGTAATTGTATGACGGTTTTGAGTGATGACAACGTGAGGTTACACCTATACCGACGTGGGTTCAAGCCTAATTATTGGATATGGACTGATCATGGCGAGGAGTTGGCGGATATTGATATGAATGAAGTCGGTGGTGACGATCTTGACATGGGTGCATCAGGCAGTGGCTTACACGATGACTATGTCGAACAACTCCAGTCAATGCATATGATGGTGGATGATTGTCTTGGGCAACATGGGAATTTCGAGGCGGATGAGTCTGATGACATGGAAGAACCTCCTAATGAATCGGCACAGAGATTCTACAACTTATTGTTAGAGACAAATAAGCCATTGTTTGAAGGGGCGTCAGATTCAAAATTATCAATTTGTGTTAGGCTTCTAGCTTGCAAGTCCAATTGGAATGTCCCCGAGCAGTGTTTGGAGTTTTTTTGTAAAATGCTTCAAGATGTGACCCCCTTCAAAGAGTTGTTGCCAAAAAGTTATTATGATGCGAAGCGGTTGGTGTCGAAACTTGGGTTGGGGGCTAAGAGGATTGATTGTTGTCCGAACGGGTGCATGTTGTATTATGATAGTGCTTCGGGAACAAATGACAGCACGCTCGATCAATGTAAATTTTGTCAGACATCCAGGTACCGCGTTCAAAGTAGTGACCGTAGTAAAAACAAACGAGTTCCTGAGAAGGCAATGTTCTATCTGCCTATAATTCCAAGGTTGCAGAGACTGTTTGCATCATCGCAGACTGCGGGACAGATGAGGTGGCATTATGAAAATAGAAGAAGTACAGGCGTTATACGCCACCCTTCTGACGGTGAAGCCTGGAAGCACTTCGATCGGGTACATCCTGATTTTGCAGCAGATCCTCGCAATGTACGACTTGGGCTGTGCTCGGATGGTTTCACACCGTACATTCAAGCGTCAGCCTCGCCATATTCATGTTGGCCAGTGATTGTTACGCCGTACAATCTTCCTCCCGAGATGTGCATGTCAAAACCATATATGTTTCTGACTTGTCTCATACCGGGACCATCTAACCCGAAGGCTGGGATAGATGTATATTTGCAGCCTCTTATCGATGATCTGAAAAAGTGTTGGGATGGTGTGGTGACTTATGACGTTTCAAAGAAGCGAAACTTTATGATGAGGGCATCACTGATGTGGACTATCAATGATTTTCCTGCATATGGCATGTTATCTGGTTGGGGGACCCATGGTAAATTGGCATGCCCGTATTGCATGGAACATGGAAAGGCTTTTACCCTGAGATATGGTGGCAAAAGTTCCTGGTTTGATTCTCATCGTCGGTTCTTAGATCGTGATCATCCCTTCCGGAGGAATACCCGAGCATTCAAAAAGAATCAGACAGAAGAGGAAGGTCCACCGCCTTTGTTGACTCCTGCACAAATTTGGGGTCGGGTTAGGGATCTTCCTAAGGTCACTGAAGCAGGTGTCTCAAAATTACCAGGGTATGGAGAATGGCATAACTGGACAAAACAAAGTATTTTTTGGGAACTACCGTATTGGAAGGATAATCTGTTAAGGCATAATCTTGATGTGATGCATATCGAGAAGAATTTCTTTGATAACATTTTTAACATGGTTATGAATGTGTCCGGCAAGACGAAGGACAATGAGAAGGCAAGGATGGACTTAGCTCTGTACTGTAGACGAAAGGATTTGGAGCTGAAGCCGCAGCCTAATGGAAAAATGGTCAAACCAAAAGCTTGTTACAGTCTAACTGCCGATGAAGCAAAGTCAATTTGTCGGTGGTTAAAAGACCTTAGGATGCCTGATGGCTATTCGTCTAATTTGGCACGATGTGCTGATGTAAGAACGGGAAGGCTTCATGGGATGAAAAGTCATGATTGTCATGTGTTCATGGAGTGTTTGCTTCCTATTGCTTTCGGCTCATTGCCCTCGGTTGTTTCGAACACGCTTACTGAAATCAGTCATTTCTTCAAAGATCTATGCTCTGCAACTTTAAGCGCGGATGGTCTGAATAAGATGGAAGAAAACATTCCAATAATTCTATGTAAGATGGAGAGGGTATTTCCCCCCGGATTTTTTGATTCAATGGAACATCTCCCTGTCCATCTTGCATATGAGGCGAAGCTTGGTGGACCAGTACAATATAGGTGGATGTATCCGTTTGAAAGGTAATTTTATTATATTTTCACATTAAACTCTTAGATCGTCCATGCATTGGATAATGACTTGTCATTCATTTTTTATTACTTAGATTCATGGGCGACTCTAAACGATCAGTTAAAAACAAGGCTAGGGTGGAAGGATCAATCTGTGCTTCTTACTTACACCGTGAGACAACCCATTTTTGTTCCCACTATTTCAATAACTTCATGTTGGCCCCAAGAAATATTAGGAACGAGGTAAGTGCTGATAGTGCAGGGTATCCTTATATGCTGTCCGTATTTAACCTTCCTGGTCGTCATGCTGGCAAGGAGCTTACTTACTGGTTAAGTGATGAGGAGTTTACATCGGCCCATGTTCATGTGGTGATAAATTGCACCGAGGTGAAACCATACCACGAGTAAGTTTCAACGACTTAATTTTGACATAATATACACATATTATATCAATTTCTCTGTAAACACATTGTACTCATTTTATTTGTCAGTGTGTTCCTGCAAATTAATCAACTAAGTGAACAAGATGGTTCTGCTCGTACACATGCAGAATTTCCTGAATGGTTCAAGCAACAAGTAAGTGTCAATATATATTAAGCTTAAGTTCTAATTGATAAGGTAATTATTTACTATGACTTACATATTCGTAGGTTTATCAGCAACCATTAAGCGTGACTATTCAACACTTGAGAGATTTAGCGTACGAGCCCTATAGCTGTGTTAGATCATGGCATACATACTTTGTTAATGGGTACAAATTCCACACAGATGAATGGAACGTGGGCAAAAAGACAGTTAATAGCGGGGTTGTCGTACAGGGTGAAGGTACTGGTGCATTTTATGGGGTCATAAAACACATATACGAGTTACAATACAATACTACTACTTATCCTAAAAAAGTAGTCTTATTTTATTGTAACTGGTTTGATCCATCAAGGGCAGGAACAAAGGTGGATCCCAAGTATGGAACTGTGGACATTCGCATGGAAAGAAGATATCAACTGTTTGATCCGTTTATAATTGCTCAGAATGCAAAACAAGTATACTATGTCCCTTATCCAGCAATGAGAACGGACAAACGTGGTTGGTGCGTTGCTGTCACTACTAAGCCTAGGGGTCGCATAGAAATCGATGATGGAGAGGATGAGACGCCCTTCCAGGCGGATGAACCGTCACATGTCAATGAAGTCATTGAGATCGAGCGTATTACTGGCATGTTGGGATCTGCAAATGAAGGGGAAGAAGTAGGTCATTGGCAATCAGTCACCAGAGGAAGAGGTCCAAAGTGATGACTCAATGACAGAAGAAGAAGAAGAGTCAGACTTACAATCAGATGATGATACTGACACTGAATAGGAATGTCTCTGTTAAGTTAAATTTAGTGTATTTTAAATATTTTCTTATGCACTTCAATGTAAGAGTTCACAGATTTTGTTGTATTTTAAATATGTGCCTTATTAGTGACTTAAATGTCGATCGATTTACTAAATTTATATATATAGATTTCTAATTGTGCTATAAAAATAGATATGTCAGCACCAGGAGGAGAGCCGCCCCGTCCCCCACCGCCCAGCGGTGATAAGGGGAAGGGGAAGGCTAAGGCACGGGGACGATACACCATCAGGCCCCAGGTGCTTGCTCGTTTTGTTGCAGGCACCTCCGCACCCACCGTACCTACCCCCTTCCCCGCCTCATCCACACCAGCGGCATCTACAGCAGGCTCCCCCACCCATTCTACACCATCCCCCACCCATTCTACACCCTCACCGACCCATACGACACCATCCCCTACCCATACTGTACCACCCTCCATATATGTCCCTTCGTCCAGTCGCTTTGCGCCAGGACACGCACCAGCCGGCTACTCGCCGCCCCCTACTGGACCCAGACCACACCCACACCCACACCCAATCCCACCACCATCATCGACTGCACCGGCCACACAGTCACCAGGCTTGTCATTTATGCCGACTCCTGGGAGGTGGCCACAGCCAGATACTAGCATTCCATCTGCATCATCCACGGCCGCTCACGATCACGATGTCACCATGCCATCCTCATCGACTGCACAGCAGTCAGTCGCGGCAGAGGAGACTCCTGAGTGGGCCAGGACTCCCGCACCTGAGGATCGACCATGGATCCGGCCAGTTTCTCACACGTAAGTTTCATTTAATTTAGTGTATATTTTTTAACTTTGACTATTTTAGTTACTATTCATTAAGTGTATATTTGTTGGTTGCCATATTATTGTATTAAAAAATTTATAAATTTTTCAGGTGGATCCCATCGAAAGTGGGATCCAAGCACGTTACCTGGGCCATCAAGAAGCATTATCGTCGCTTCTGGCCATCATGGGGGACGATCCCCGATGCCGACAAGGATCGTATCTTCCGACGATTCGGGATAAGTTGTTGTTTATTATTTCCTGTAATGTCCCTTAATTATTTCACGTATTTTATATATATTTTTTGTATAATGTTATTAATGTTTTTTTCTTTGTCCACAGGAGCTTGTGCGTTGGTTACCGGAGCATGACTCAGAGATACGCGCTATCTTTAACGAGCGTGCACCGCACCGACTGAGGGACATGCTCCGGGAGTGTAGGGAGGACCGGATACGTCGGGATTACATAGGGCCCAACATTTGGGCCCAGCTATGTGCCCACTGGGACACTCCAGCTTACAAGCTGAAGTGTCTGCAGGCGAAGAGGAATCGGGCTTCAGAGAGGGGTGGGAGCATGCACACTGGTGGCTCGATTAGCCACTATGCAGCATGCCATTAATATGGTATGTATATATAAACAATTTAATATATAAACTGTACATTTTTGTCAACAATTTAAAAAATATTTAATTGATTTTATTCCTGTGTTGATTGCAGGCAGGAGAGCTTGCCCGGACCGTCGATGTCCCTACCGTCGATGTCCCTCCCGTCGATGTCCCTTCCGTCTTTCAGCAGACGCATATTCGCTCAGACACCGGCCAGTATGTTGATGAGAGGTCGAGGCAGACCATGGTGAGCTATATATATATATAAAGTGCTATCACATTTAAAGTATATGTTAGTGTTATAGTTTAATAACATAATTTTTGTAATGTATTCATCACAGGAGGAGTACAATGCCAGGTTCAGTCGGGTTGCATCTGAGGTTGCCTCCTGCTCTGGTGCCTCGGATCCTTCTCAGCTAGACCCTGCTGAGGTTGAGCGGATACAGACCCAGGTCTGGATGGATGTCACGGGCGGGAAGAAGAAAGGGCGGATCTACGGTACCGCGTCTTTGGCTCGTACCATCCGTCGGGGGTCATCGGCGAACTTGACCATCCGGGAGACTCCACCCTCCGGCCCACAGGACACGGAGGAGATGCGGCGGATGAGGCAGGAGCTGGAGGAGCATAGGCGGAATTCACAGCGCATGCAGCAGCGGATGGAGTCATGGTCGCAGGTGATGACCACTCTGATCGATTTGCTTCCACCTGAGAGGCGCAGCGCTATGCAGGGGGTACTCGATACTGGCGAGCCCTCCACTACTCATACCGATCCACCGCCGCAGCCGCATGATGGCGATGCGCCTACTGTGCCGCAGGATGATGGTCACCTCACCGGCGACATCCCCCCGACAGGATGACGACGTTACCCATTATTATGATGCCTATTAGAATAGTTATATAGATGTAGCTGAGTTTAATACATTGACGGATATTTATGTATTTGTTTTTATTTTAATGTAACTGCATTTTTAAATTTAATTTGTAATTTCAGTTTTGAATTTAAATTATTATATTTAACTAATTATAATAAAATAAAATTAAACTTAACGTTTAAAATAAAAATAAAATAATAATCACTATTTAAAATAAAAATTAAATAATAAATAATAATTAAAATAAAAAATTTATTTAATAATTATAAATAAAATAACATTAACAAATTAATCAATATTTAAAAACAAAAAAATATTAAAAATAAAAAAATTCAGAACATTTCCGACGGAATTATCCGTCGGAAACTAAGGAGCACATTTCCCACGGACTTTTCCGTCGGAAGAGTTTCCGACGGATAAGTCCGTCGGAAATTTCGTAGTTGTTTTCCGACGGTACAATCCGTCGGTAAATCTTCCGACGGACCTATTTTCCGTCGGAAATGCTTTCCAACCCGCTGGATTCCGACGGATGACCGTCCGTCGGAAATTCCGTCGGAAACGGAGTTTTCCGACGGCTTATTTGCCTTTCCGACGGGATTTTGCCGTTGGTAAATGGCTTATTTTTTGTAGTGAACCTTATTTCATTCCAAGAGCTACCCTCATATTTCTTCAAGGTCTCGTGCGACGCCACTCTTTCCTCCGCCACCCCCACCCCACTGCCTCGCCGATTCTGCTTCTCCAGGTCCTCGGAGCTCTACAAGGTAGCTTGCATGAAAACCGTTAAAGAAAAGCCCAAGAATCGTTCCGAGTCTGCTCGGGCTCGATTTCGGTTTCCGGGTCGGGTTTTCTAGGGTGCGTAGTTCGAGCCAAGGATATCGATGGTGAGGCAGTGATGGTGTCGCATTTGCATGGTTGAAGACGGCAATGGTGTCGCAATCCGATTTTTAGTTCAATTGTTCTTAGTTTTGCTCTTAGAGCCAGATCTGGTGGATTCTAGGTTGTTTATCTTTATGTTCTGGGATTTATTGATTTTCATGTTGTTGTTGTTATGGTTTTTTCATGTTCATTTTCTAACTAAATCAATAAAGATGACAATTTTATGGGTTTTTCATGTTCATCATCTGGGTTTTCATGTTCAAGTTCTGGATAAAGATGAAGGTCCACATGAGTGGAGCTTGTGTTGATTACTGAAGTTAATAAGTGCCCTACTTTGTTGGTTTGGTTGTTCTTGCAGTCTGTTTATCTCATGGGTTTTGGGAAATACTGTGTTAGGAAATCTGATTTTTGGTGTGAATGGTTTGTTCATGTTCGTCAAATTTTCTGGAGACAAAAAAGAATAGAGGTGGAAGACGGTGTGGTCAATGGACACAGCAAGAGGGAGAGAGAAAATGAAATTAAAAAATATATATATGGTGTAGACGGTACATGATAAGATTTGGTGAGACTTTTTAACATAATGGTAATTAATGGTGATACATGGTGAGCAACATGTGTTACTTGCTCACCCTAGACAGAGCCTCAGAATTAGCCCAAAAACTAAGGGGAAAAGGAATGCAGAGCCTACTTTGCAGGGCCCTCATAGGGTTTCATCAGCAACCCAACTTTTCTCACCGTACTATCTTCCACACTCGGGCTCAATGCCACAGCGCCGAGCCTTCACAGCTAGGACTTCTTCTGGATAAGTGTGATCTGATTCCTGGTTGGGCAACAAAAGGATGGCTGATAGTTTTACCAAAAGAATACCTAACTCTAGCATTCCATGCAAGCATTAACAAGTCCTTTGGAAAAGTGATGAACAAGCAATATCTGTTGGAATTGTTGAATATCCAAATGATGGGAAGTCATCAATGATCAATACATTGTGTGTAAAGAATGTTTGTAAGGTTGCTCCAACTCCTGGGGAAACAAAAGTCTGGCAGCATATAACTCTTACAAAGAGTGTCTCTTTGATTGATTGTCTATTTCTGAAACAGATATTATGTTAAAGGGTGTGGTACGTGTGATAAACTTGCAAGAGACTGCTGACCATATAGGTGAGATTTGGGAAAGTGTGAAGAAGGAGCACTTGGAAAGAGTATAGAAAATAAAAGGGTGGGAAGATGAAACTGACTTCCTAATTCAGCTTTACAGATCAACGAGCAAAATTCTGAAGGGTGGTGAGCCAACCTCATGACTACAGCAAAGATGGTACTTCATGACTGGTACCAATATGTTGAAGGCATTACACTCAGTGGCCGACACATACCGTTACCCTTTGTTTTTTGGTTTGATACACTCGCTGTATATAGTGCTGCCAAGGAGAAGAGGAAACCGTGTCTTGTTATATTTGTTGGAGTTAACGGAGTTGGAAAATCTACTAATTTAGCTAAGGTTGCTTATTGGCTTCTGCAACAAAACCTTAAAGTCATAATTTTCATGTGGTATTGTCCTCCTCATTGCTTGCATTGCTCTCTTTGCAACAATACTGTTGATCGTTATCATGGGACAGTTTGTAAGGCAATGAAAGAATCCTATGCATCCGATATATTAAGGGCATGTTGTTTCATCTTTTTGAGGGTTGTTGGTGAACTAACAAGCTTTCACTTGTTGCTTAATTTTGTATATGATAGAGGAAAGATCTGGGGAATCCTAACCGATGTTAGAAACCACAAGTCGGACGCTATTACAAGACCATTGCAAATCTGCAAGCTGAGGTTATTTTCTAAACTAATGAATAAGTGTAATGGCAGAACAAGGATTGAGTGGTTCACTCCTTAGAAGGCTCAAATAACAGAAGAAGTTACTTGGAAGGAAGCAGAATTCATCAAGCAGCTGCACCCTTCCTTCTACCTCAAGGGTTGGAAAGTGGCATCGGCTATTAAAGAACTGTTTTCTTTTCTCTGCCTTGAGGACAAGGCAGAATTTAAAGGGGGCGCTATTGATAGGTTCCGACCACAGGCCCAAATGTAAAAGGCCCACTCATAATCACCTTAGGAGGGGAAATAGCCAAAGAGGGAAGAGTTAGTTACAGGAGAGAGAAAAAGGGAATTGAGTGTGTTATATAGTAGGGAGGGGAGAAGGAAAGGCATGCTGAATTTTGTATTTGGAATTGGGAGTCGAGAGTGTATGCTCTGACTTGGACAAAGAGGGAACCTTTTCTCCTCTGTAAGAGCCTAGCTCTGTGGCAGTAGGAATCCATTTCCACTGTAATCTTTAATTTTCATACCTAATATTCAGTATCTTCTTCCTATTTACTAGTATTTTATTGTTTTATTGTTGGGTGTGAATTCTGGTTCGTATCACTTACACTATTTATCTTCCTTCAGTTTAGCACTACATATCCACAATAGTAACAAATTAAATGATTTTCTAAAGAATATGATAAACTACATAGCTTTTGATTAGCTGGAGGTTGTCAATGGCTCAAGCAGAAATTTCAAGTTATATCAAAATCAATAGCTCTACCAGATTGGCTCATTGAGCATCAATGGTATATCAGTTAATACTAGCTCTTCTAGAATGGTTGGAAGTCTATGCAGAGAGCACTGCAATATCTGTTCATGTGCCTCAGTATCGTGACATTGCCTAAAGGCCTAATGAATTTAGTTGTGTTGCAGGTTTACAAGTAGTGAAAATTGGCCAATGCCCCCTTTAAAGTATAGGATACCAAAGGAATGTTGGTGAATATTGGCTTAAGATAGTTCATGTACTAGATTTATTATACTGAAAATTAAAGAAGCACTATAATACTACACTAGTGATATACAAATTATGCATCAACCTTCTATCATGTGCATTAAAGTAGAATAAGTAGTTAATACAGCATTATGCAAAATGTATACAATAGATTAGTTGTGTTTAGGTAAAATGATCCACTACCGGGGTACTAACATGGTCAAACTTATTTCATTGGTAGAAGACGAAAGATGCTTGCTAGAAGAATCTGCTTCAACTAAGTTCTTCACTATAAGGAAACCAGGCTCCATAGGTTGAGGCAAGGCACTCTCACTGCTCAACATCACACCAACTGTTGACATGCTTGGCCTATCTTCAGGATGCTGTTGCGCACATAGAAGACCGATATGGATGCAGTGCAATGCTTCTGATAGAACACATGAATTCTCCATGAGCAAATCGATCAATTCTAAAGGCTTGCCTTCTTTCCAAAATCTCCATGCCTAAAACAAAGACTTATTATTCTCAAATATTATTTGTTACTTGTAAGAAGGAAAACAGACTAGTCGTCGTTCAAAGATCTCTCAACAATTTATTGATGTGAAATATGCTTGCATAAGATATGGGAAGAAAAAAGAATCCACTGCACTTAATCCACGTCCTTGTTTTAAGGTGGAATGTATGGCTAACTTCCGAATTAAAAGAAGATAGGATGGAAAATGGTTTGTTGAAAGCTTCATCAAAAATCACAATCATGAGCTTTTTCCAGGATATGGGCAGTATTTTCCTTGCCACAGGAGTATCAATTCAGCTAAAAAACAGTGTATTGAAACTCTACATGCTGTTGGAGTGGGAACAAGCAAGATTTATGCTTCATTGGCTAAACAACATGGAGGATATGAAAACATTGGTTGCTTGGAGAAAGATATTAGAAATCATTTGGATAAAGATCGTCGTTTGGATTTAGAGTTAGGAGATGCAAATGCAATGTTGGAGTGTTTTATGCTTATGCAAGAAGAAAATCCAAGATTTTTTTATACCATTGATCTAGATGATGAAGGTCGTGTCAGAAATATCTTTTGGGTGGATGCAAAAGGTAGAGATGACTATATTGATTTTGGAGATGTAGTTTCATTTGATACAACATACATCACAAATAAGTACAAAATGCCATTTGCTCCTTTCATCGGTGTGAATAATCATTTTCAGTCAAGACTACTTGGTTGGGCATTACTAGCAAATAAGACATCACAAACTTTCACTTGATTAATGAAGACGTGGCTTAGAGCTATGGGTGGTAAGCCTCCAAATGCAATAATAACGGATCAAGACAAAGCAATGAAAGTAGCCATCAAAGAGGTATTTCCCAATGCTCGACATCGCTTTTGTCTTTGGCATATTTTGAGAAAGGTACCTGAGAAGCTTGGGCATGTATTAAGAAAACATGAAGATTTCATGAGACATCTCAACACATGCATTTACAAGACTTGGTCAAAGCAACAATTTGAGGACAAATGACTCTTATACCTATGAGATTGGTTACTAAAGTGGATGTTTAGTTTTGGATGGTATGCATTGTGTTGCATGCACAATCATGGTTTGTATTGTGACTTTTAACTTAGATACTAGAATATTATTTGGTTATTGAAATGACAAAAGGCATTTTACATACCAGTGAGCCATTTGGTTTGTTCTTCTTAAAGCAGGACAATGTAGAAATTTGACCAATGTTTCATTTCACGATAGTTACACAAGTTACACATACTTTCAACAATTATATTTCGTTAACAATATGGTACAACACTACAAGAAGTTTCCATGGGTTTACATCAATGGCAAAAGGTAACAACAAATTACACCATAAAAAAAGATCCAAATAGCATCTGATACAATAGTATTTGCTTGGTTCAATCCCTTTAGATGCATTATTCTAAAAAAATTCCAAACTAATTTGGCTCTGTCTTTAGGTACTTGTTTAGCAAGATTTAAAACCTTCAGTAATCTTCATGCGGGTTGGTAAGTTGTCTTACACCATCAAGCACAATCTCATTTTGGTGTCCCAATCCAAATGAAAATTTATTATCAATTAACATGTAGCAAAACAGGGCCAGTTACATTAGCATAATTAAACTAGTTTTAAAACAACTAACAATAGAAAAGGGGGTTGTTCAGGCATTGTGTCGAACAGGTGATAACCTTTAGAAATAGAGGTTATCTAGCCTACTTTGAGTCCTTAAAATGGTCTTTAAGAGAGTAGTTTGGGTTAAGCTTAGTGTCTAGAATAAGTAATTTCATAGTTTTCTTGAAAACAGTTGGATTCTGAAAAGTTGTGGTTAATGGTGCTTGTGAGCTTTGTGTTATAAACAGGAGCTTAAGGAAGATTGGAAGAAGCAGAGTTGATGTCTATGCTGCAGAGTGCTGCAGCTTGGAATGAGGTTCAGCAGTCAACCAAGAAGAAGTCAACATCAATTTAAGCTGACTAGAGGAAAAAGTAGACCCATGGCATTAATGTACTCAACGTGCAAAGTTTTAGAACAAATTTTGTGGTTTCTGTACTTCTTTGGATTTTGGGCCATGCATTAAGTATTGTAAATATTCCTTTTTGGGCCAAGGGGACATGTTTTGTCTTGTTATCACTTTTTGGTCTCCTGATGAGAGAGTGGTGCACGAGCCAAGGGTTTTTACCCTAGAAGGAATCAGTATAAAAGGATTGGCATGCACGCAGCCAGAGGCAGTTTTACACAGAGATTTTTAGCCTAGTACAATTCTTACAAGCTGCTATAGGAAGCCAAGCCAGGAGGAAAGGAGAAAACTATGAGAGTTTGGAGCCAAGCTTGGAAGAGCGTGGTGACTCATTCTTCAGTCTTTTAACTTCCCCTCTTTGAAATTCCAGCTTGTAATGGATCTATTATTCACTTTATTTTATAGTATGTTTTATTTCATTTCCATTTCTATCATGAGCTAAATTCCTTGAGCTAGGAATGTGATGATCTTATAATGAATGTGATGAATTACATATGAAATTTGTTTGCAGCAATTTGACCAAGTGCTTTGCATGTTTAATTGCTAGAAAATAAGAGTGATCAACTTATTTTACAGCTCAAGTTTATTAATGTTGGAAGACAGTAATAAATGGAACCCTTGAGTTAATATGAGTTGAGTAATTAATTGGGAAATTAAATTACCTTGAAGTGAATAGGAATATTCATCAAACTCATAAGTTAGCTGAGATATTTGAACTACAGATAAGCGTAATTAAATTGGGCTTAGGAATAAGGAACAATTAATGAGGCTTATCTTAAAAAGTGTTGGAAAGCACATTAGCTTTTATTCTCTAGAACTATTGCTGCAGCATCTAAGAGCATGTATAACATCACATGACTTATAAGTGATTCTATTCCTAGCTTATTTTTATTATACAACCCCAACTCCTTTATTTCATTTATACTTCACCTTATTTCAGTCACTCATAATTCACAAAAGTTCAGAATATTCCATTTATTTTTGCTAGTTCTTTTGTGATCATATTTGCCCTCAAGGTTACCTAACTTGATTAACTACTTAATGACTTTAAAAATTACCCTCCAATACTCGTGGGAACGATCTTTTATCATTATATTACTTGGTTGATTGTGTATTCTTGCACATTACACTTTTTGAGCAAACAAGTTTTTGGCGCCGTTGCCGGAGATTGAATGGTACTAATTTTTATAAGCTTTTAAGCTAGTTAATCTAGTTAGTTGTGTTTTTAATTCTACTGGTTGTGTATTCTTCAACAGTAGACTTTTGTACTGCATGCGTGGAAAAGGAGCACCTGAATTTCAGCTTGATCCTGAGATTGAAAAGACAGCTAGAAGACTAAGAAAGCAAAGCAGAGAAAACAAAGCTCGAGCCCAACACTCAGATCTAGGCTTCATGGCTAATCTACTTAATGAAGAAGAGGATCAACCTGATATGATTGAAATGGCAAATGACAAGGATAGATCTATCAGGGAATATGCTGTGTTTGATCCTTACACCATGAACACTGGAATTGTAAGGCCTGAGATTACTACTCAGCACTTTGAATTCAACCCAATGATGTTCCAGATGTTGCAAACTGTGGGACAATTTGGTGGTTTACCAACTGAAGATCCTCACCTGCACTTGAGGCAGTTCCTAGAGGTAGCAAGTAATTTAAAAAATCCTAGTGTAAGTGAAGATGCTTTCAAACTCAGATTGTTTCCATATTCACTGAAAGATAGAGCCAAGGCTTGGTTAAACTCATTGGAACCTAATTCCATCACATCATGGAATAGGTTAGCTGAAAAGTTTCTGACAAAGTATTTTCCCCCAATCAAAAATGCCAGGATGAGGAATGACATAACCTCATTCAGGCAACTTGATGATGAACCTTTATATGAAGCTTGGGAAAGGTTTAAAGATCTGCTGAGAAAGTGTCCACATCATGGGATACCCTTCTGTATTCAGATAGAAACATTTTACAATGGATTAACTCCAGCTACAAGAGTGATGCTTGATGCCTCATCTGGAGGAGCTTTGTTGACCAAATCCTATAATGAGTGTCATGAACTGATAGAAAGTATAGCTGCAAACAGCTACCAATGGCCCACTACAAGAGTGAATGCTCCAAAAGGAACAGGGAGAATGCATGAAGTAAGCGAAGTCACTGCACTATCAGCTCAACTGTCAGCAATTTCTCACATGCTGAAGAACCTCACTACTGCACAAAGTCCAGCAACTGCACAACCTTCCATAGCAGAGCAGAGTATGGTGGACATGGGTAAGGACACAGTGAATGCAATCTCGTATGTGTACTGTGGAGAAGGCCATCTGTTTGAAGAATGCCCCAACATTCCAGCCTCAGTGAATTATGTTGGTAACTTCAACAAAAATTTCAACCCTTACTCAAACACTTATAATGCAGGGTGGAAACAACACCCAAATTTTTCTTGGAATAATACTCAGTCAGCACCTGGAAGCTCTAGTAATGCTAACAAAGCAACTCAACCACCAGGATTCCCTGCTCAACAACAACAGCAATCTCAAGGTGCAAGCCAGGACACTTCCCTTGAAGCCATACTGAAGGCATTTATGACTCACACTCAAACTCAGCTTCAAAATCAAGGAGCTGTTATGAGGAATTTAGAAACTCAGATGGGACAATTAGCCACTGCTATAAACTCAAGGCCAGCAGGAACCTTGCCCAGCACAACTGAAACTCCTACTGACAAGGGAAAGGAGCAATGCAAGGTTATAAATCTCAGAAGTCGGAAGGAATTACTTGGACCTGAACAGAAGATTGATGAAGCCACAAGTACACCTAAGAAGATAGCCTCTCCTAGAGTTGATGAAGAGCAGGCAGGGATAGAACAAGAATCTACTAAGCAAGATGCCCCTAAAGTCACACAGGACAGACCTCCACCACCATTTCCTCATAGATTGAAAAAGGCAAACCAAGACAAGCAATTTGGCAAATTTCTGGAGATACTGAAGCAACTGCACATCAATGTTCCTTTGATGGAAGCTCTCCAACAAATGCCCAATTATGCTAAGTATATGAAAGATGTGTTGTCAAAGAGAAAAAGGCTAGGTGAGTTTGAAACAGTAGCTATGACAAAGGAGTGCAGTCTCATGTTGCAAAACAAAGTGCCCCCAAAAATGAAGGATCCTAGCAGTTTCACTATTCCTTGTTCCATAGGAGACTCATATAAAGGAAAGGCTTTATGTGACTTGGGAGCTAGCATAAATTTGATGCCCAAGTCTGTTTTTCAGCAGCTGGCAATAGGAGATGCAAGGCCAACCACTATCACCTTACAGTTAGCAGATAGATCTATAGCTTACCCAGAAGGAAAATTTGAAGATGTGCTTATAAAGGCTGACAAGTTTGTTTTCCCTGTGGACTTTATTATTCTGGATTTTGAAGCTGACAAGGAAGTGCCCATAATCCTTGGAAGACCCTTCCTTGCAATAGGGAGAACTCTGATAGATGTGCAAAAAGGAGAGTTAACTATGAGGGTGAATGACCAAGAAGTAAAATTCAATGTCTTAAATGCTTTAAAGTACCCTGATAAGGCAGTAGAAGAGTGTTCTCTGATCCAACATTTGGATTCTTTGGTGCACAGGCAGCTAATGAAAGATCACAACCATCTAGCCAAGGAAGCATATATGCTCTCTGATGAAGAAGAGGGTGCCAATAAGGGTGTTGAACTGAGCAGTGAGCAGAACCCTCATCCTAGATGGTTCAGGAAGTATGAACCTTTGGGAGTGCAACCTACTGATATAAAGGAGAATGTTCCTTCAATAATGAAACCCCCTAGCTTGGAACTGAAACAGCTTCCTACACATCTCAAATATGTGTATTTGGCTGAAGGCAACCATTTACCAGTCATCATCTCAGCAGGGTTGACTTCAACTCAAGAATCACACTTGATAGAGGTACTCAAAAAGCATACAAAAGCTATTGGTTGGCAAATAGCAGATATAAAAGGAATTAGCCGCACATTATGCATGCATAAAATCCTTTTGGAAGATGAGGCCAAAAACAGTATTGAAAGTCAAAGGAGATTAAATCCTATCATGAAAGAAGTTGTGAAGAAGGAGATCATTAAATGGTTGGATGCAGGCATCATTTATCCAATTTCAGACAGTGTGTGGGTTAGTCCAATCCACTGTGTGCCAAAGAAAGGTGGAGTCACTGTTGTCACAAATGACAAGAATGAATTGATTCCAACAAGAACAGTTACAGGATGGAGAATCTGCATGGATTATAGAAAGCTAAACAAGGCCACTAGAAAGGACCATTTCCCACTTCCTTTCTGTCGCAACCACATCGCGATGGGAGCGGCGAACAAAAATTAATTAATATTGTAAAAATGGAGTCGCCACCAAAGTTTATTTTATTTAGGGAAACATTGGAAAAACCCTTTTAAAATGAAAAGCCTTCGAAAACAGATTTAGGGTTCGGGAGTCAATTATGCGTAGGGAAGGTATTAGCACCCTACGACATCCATTTAAAAAATGGTTACCTATAGTTAATTGTGCAAAACTACGTTAACTTCAAAAATATTTATTTCACCCTTTTAATTAAAACAATAATTTAAAATATAATTACAAACTATAAATAAACCATAAAAGATTTTATTTTATTATTTTTCAAGAGAAGAAAATGAATATTGATAAGAAATTAAAAAGGATTTTATGAAAATTTATTTTTGGGCTTGACAGGATTAAATCCCGCTCCTACGTATCCCCGGATGCAATAGGGAATTCAAAGCTACGTAGTTCTTTTTAAAAAATATTTGTTGATTTGGTTGATTTATTTTCTTTTGAAGTTTTTTTTCAAAAATTTGGGCTATCATAATAACCAGACAGGAAGAAGATCCAAAATGGTCATCTTAATAACCTATTATTTTTTAAAGGAAGTTAAAGTTGCTCGCGATAACCAAGTAGGAAGAAGATCCAAAGTGGCTACTATTAACAACCTATAATTTATTTATTTTTCTTTCGAAAATTTAAGGTTGCTTACGGTAACCAAATAGGAAGAAGATCCAAAGTGGCTACACTAACAACACATTTCTTAACTTTAGAACAAAAAACAATTAATGATAACCAAACAGGAAGAAGATCCAAAGTGGCTACCACTAACAACACATTTCTTAACTTTAGAACAAAAAAAAAAAAAAATTGTTAATGATAACCAAACAGGAAAAAGATCCAAAGTGGCTACCCCTAACAACATAATTTTAATTTTAGAAAGGCGTTCATGATAACCAAACAGGAAGTAGATCCAAAGTGGCTATCATTAGCAATTTTATTTTACTTTGAAAAAAAATTAAGGTTGTTTGTGACGGCCAAACAGGAAGAAGATCCAAAGTGGCTATCACTAACAACATACATTTTAAGACAATTATTTATAAAATCAATAATGTTATATGACTATTAATATTAGGATACTAAAATGTTTTTATATTTGGAAAAAAAAAACGTTAAAGCCATATTGAAATATCTATCTCCATTTTACTCAAAGCCTCATTTTCTTTTTATATATTTTCTTAGTAACTTTTACGCTTTAGTTGATATTTTAGTATTTTCATTATATAATATTCCTAATTCCATTATCTCTTAGGGCCACACAATAAAACAGAACTGATCCAAAGTCCACAGGGCCCGAATATTACACCATACCACTAGATCTAACAAACACAAAAATTGAAAGTAGATACACAAAGGACAAACAAAAGGACAAATTGGATAACCTAACGTGAAGAGTGGTGGAGAGCAGAGGATGCACTTGAATCTGATAGCAATGTGAGCGGCTATACTAGGTGCGACTCTCAATGGCTTGGAGAATGGTAGAGCGACGACGATGTTAGGCAACGCGACGTGGAGGACGGTGACGGATTCGGGCTTGGAACAGCGATGATCAGACGCGGGTCATATGGCGGAGAACGGCAGAAGGAAATCAAGCTTTCTCATCATTTTTTTTTTGTGTTGCTACTGTTATTTGTCGTTGGGTATAGAAAAAGAAGAAGGAGATGGGTATTGTGTATTCTGGTCTTATAAAAACGCCACTGGTGGTAGAAACGTGATTCTCTGTTTCTCTTTGTATCAAACATTTCCTCTTATACTGATAGATGATTGTTCCTCTTTTGTAACAGACTCAAACCCATTAACCCAGGATTTTATTTGCCATTAGAGGTGAAATATTCCCTTTATTTTCTTCAGTTACAAAGTTACAATTTTATGATTCATTATAAAGCATTTTAATCACTATTATTCCTTCACAAAACTGTTACAACAACAAACAAAAAGCCATTGTTTCTATTTTCCAATTATTTGTCTTTTTTTCTTTTTTTCTTTTTATTTTTATTTTATACAAAAAATGGAGGACAAAATATGGTGTTCACAGCTGCCCCTCTTTACTTAGTTCTTACTAGATAATATGAATAACCATAGTTTTCTTATTATCGTTGTAAGAAATGAGTAAAGAAGTGAACCATAATTTTGTCCGAAAACACAAGAAGGATGAAAAAACCTATGGAACCGGGTATCCATTGAGGCTTGTTACGAAAGATGAGGAAGCATGCAGAGTCGTGTATCCGCCGAAGCTTAAATAAGAAAGATAAAAAATAAACTTGAGGAGTCGGGTATCCGCCGAAGCTTTAAATGAAAGAAAAGAAGCTTGCGAAGTCGGGTATCCTCCGAAGCTTGGAAATGAAAAGAAACTTGCGGAGTCGAGGTATCCTCCGAAGCTTGAAACAAAAAATAAAAAGAAGCTTGCGGAGTCGGGGTATCCGCCGAAGCTTGAAATGAAAGATAAAAAGAAGCTTGCGGAGCTGGGTATCCGTCGAAGCTTTTAAATGAAAAGAAAAGAAGCTTGCGGAGCCGGGTATCAGCCAAAGCTTTGCAACAAAATATAAAAAGAAGCTTGCGGAGTCGGGGTATCCGCCGAAGCTTGAAAAGAAAGATTAAAAGAAGCTTGCGGAGTCGGGGTATCCGCCGAAGCTTGCAACAAAATATAAAAAGAAGCTTGCAGAGTCGGGGTATCCGCCGAAGCTTGAAAAGAAAGATTAAAAGAAGCTTGCGGAGTCGGGGTATCCGCCGAAGCTTGCAACAAAATATAAAAAGAAGCTTGCGGAGTCGGGGTATCCGACGAAGCTTGAAAAGAAAGATAAAAAGAAGCTTGCGGAATCGGGGTATCCGTCGAAGCTTGCAACAAAATATAAAAAGAAGCTTGCGGAGTCGGGGTATCCGCCGAAGCTTGAAAAGAAAGATTAAAAGAAGCTTGCGGAGTCGGGGTATCCGCCGAAGCTTTGAAACGAAATATAAAAAGAAGCTTGCGGAGTCGGGGTATTCGCCGAAGCTTGAAAAGAAAGATAAAAAGAAGCTTGCGGAGTCGGGGTATCCGCCGAAGCTTGAAATGAAAGATAAAATAAAAAGAAGCTTGCGGAGTCGGGGTATCCGCCAAAGCTTTAAACGAAAGATAAAAAGAAGCTTGCGGAGTCGGGGTATCCGCCGAAGCTTGAAACGAAAGATAAAATAAAAAGAAGCTTATAGAGACCATATGCCTACTAAAGCTAGCAAAGTCACGGCTTACGAGCCATGTGCCTGTCAGAACTGAACAAAGCGATGATTAAGTAGACCAGTATGATCAAATGGTGCATGAAATGGTATGGCAATGCATGATGCATAAGCGCATAAACAAGATGCATGATTTTTCAATGCATGATGCAGACAATAACATGTGATGAAGAATGCTTCTGGTGATTCAAAATCACAAAGTATGTTTATTTATTTATTTTTGCCATTTTAATTCAATCCTTATGGTTTCAAGTGCCCTGGGGTTCAAGGCTGAACAAGAGCTTGAATGAAACCCCCATTTTGGTTCATCTCTTTCTTCAGATATTTGATGAAAATGTCTCTTGAAAATCATGTTTATTATTTTGAAGTGCCAATAGGTTCGTACCCAAGCTGAGCTGGTCATATAGGATTCATCATGCTTCCCATAATTTTTGAAACCCTCACAATAATCATGATGCTTTCAGGTGTTGTCACAAGTTTATGCTTCAGTATAGATTATCAAAAGAATAATACTTTGAACCAACAAGGAGTTGTATAGAAAGATGAAATATTTTATTATCTGAAGAATGAAATTATTTATACATAGACAAGATTGGTATGAAAGCAGAATGAGAACACAAAGAGGACAAAAATGAGAATCAAACTAAAAGGTTCACTGGAAAAAGGTGAAGCAATGGACTTTGACTCCTCAAGTGATGTCTTCTGGAATGAACAATGCTAGTTTCCCATGTCTATAACTTTAAAAACTCATCAATCAACTTCCGAGGACGTTGACTGCCCCAGTTTCCATGCCTTGAATATCTCAATTGCCCTAGTTTGAAGTCTAAATTCCTTTGTTGCTTCTGATGCAATCCTTTTTTTTACTTCTTTTTTTTTATATATATATGACCCTAATTTTTGCCTGGGCCACTCTTTCGAGTTTTCAGCCCACCAGGTCGCTCTAACTTTTGCCTAGGCCGCCCTTTCAGGTTTTCAACCTAGCGAGCTTTTCTTTATTTTTATTTTATTCCTTTTTTTTTAAGCATAATATTTTTTTACTGCATCAGAATTTATTGGAAGTGGGAGTTCTTCACCATCCATCCTTGTGAGGATTAAGGCTCCTCCAGAGAAAGCTTTCTTCACAACATAGGGTCCTTCATAATTTGGGGTCCATTTACCACGATAATCCTTTTGGATGGGCAACATCTTCTTAAGCACTAGTTCTCCTTCTTGGAATTCTCGAGGACGAACCTTTTTCTCGTAGGCTTTCTTCAATCTCTTTTGATACAACTGACCATGGCACAGAGCAATCAATCTCTTTTCTTCAATCAAGTTCAATTGATCAAACCGAGCTTGAACCCATTCAGCTTCTTCTAATTTTGCCTCCATTAGTACTCTCAGCGAAGGGATCTCCACTTCAATGGGTAGCACCGCTTCCATTCCATATACCAGGGAAAATGGGGTTGCCCCTGTTGAAGTACAAACAGAAGTGCGGTAACCATGCAAGGCAAAAGGCAGCATTTCATGCCAATCTTTATATGTCACCACCATCTTTTGGACAATCTTCTTAATATTCTTATTTCCTGCTTCAACCGCTCCATTCATCTTTGGACGATATGGTGAGGAATTATGGTGCTGAATTTTGAAGCTATCACACAGCTCTTTCATCATCTTATTGTTCAAATTAGTTGCATTGTCTGTGATGATCTTGCTCGGCAAACCATAACGACAGATTAGTTCCCTCTTGATGAACTTGACTACTACATTCCTAGTCACATGGGCATATGATGCAGCTTCAACCCACTTTGTGAAGTAATCAATGGCAACTAGGATGAATCGATGTCCATTTGAAGCCTTGGGTTCAATAGGTCCTATAACATCCATTCCCCACATTGAAAATGGCCACGGTGCCGCCAAGACATTCAGTGTTGTTGGCGGTGCATGAATATTATCAGCATATATTTGGCATTTGTGGCATTTCTTTACATAATTAAAACAGTCAGACTCCATGGTCAACCAATAATGACCTTCTCTCAAAATCTTTCTTGCCATTGCATGCCCACTTGCATGAGTTCCAAATGAACCTTCATGGACATCTTGCATAATCTTTTTAGCTTCGGTTGCATCAACACACCTGATAAGCACCATATCATGATTCCTCTTGTAAAGCACATTACCATCTAGGTAAAAACCCATTGCCAATCTCCTTAAGGTCCTCTTATCATTTTCTGTGGCACCAAGTGGATATTCTTGCTTTTGGATATAGCGCTTAATATCAAAGTACCATGGCTTTCCATCCAACTCTTCTTCTATTGTTTGGCAGTATGCAGGTTGATCTTGACTTTGTATCTTTATGAGCAGCATATCTCTCTCATAACTTATTGCAAACATTGACGACAATGTAGCCAAGGCATCAGCTAACTGGTTATGTTCACGAGGAATGTGCTGAAAAGTCACTTTGTCAAATTGTTCCATCAACCCCTTAATGTAAGCATGGTAAGGAGTCAACTTCGCATCTCGAGTCTCCCATTCTCCTTTTAACTGATGAATGACTAGAGCTGAGTCTCCATATACTTCAAGAACTCTAGCCTTCGATTCAATAGCTGCTTTGATTCCCATCACACAGGCCTCATATTCTGCGACATTATTGGTACAATCAAAACATAGCCTGGCTGTGAATGGAATAAATTGATTCTCTGGAGAGATCAAAATAGCTCCAATCCCATGCCCCAGTGCATTGGAAGCTCCGTCAAACAACAAAGTCCACTTTCCTTCACTTGAAGATTCTTCTTCCCCAAACAAAGCCACTATGTCTTCATCCGGAAATTCACACTGCATTGACTGATAATCTTCTATGGGTGAGCCAGATATTCTGCTAAAGCACTGCCTTTTAATTGCCTTTTGAGTGACATATACAATATCATATTCTGATAATAACACTTGCCAACGAGCAATTCTCCCAGTTAGAGCTGGCTTTTCAAATATATACTTAATTGGATCCATTCTAGACACCAACCAAGTAGTATGACACAACATATATTGTCTTAACCGATGAGCGGCCCAAACCAAAGCACAACACGTTCGCTCCAACAGAGAGTACCTTGCTTCACAACTTGTAAACTTCTTGCTTAGATAATAAATGGCATGTTCCTTCCTACCAGACTCATCATGTTGCCCCAGTACACAACCCATTGACTCGTCAAGCACTGTCAAATACATAATGAGAGGTCTCCTAGGCACTGGAGGCACTAAGACTGGAGGCTCTTGTAGATATTGCTTGATCTTTTCAAAAGCTTTTTGACAATCCTCATTCCATTCAACTGTTTGATTCTTCCGCAACAATTTGAAAATTGGCTCACAAGTTGCTGTTAACTGGGATATGAATCTAGCGATGTAATTTAGCCTCCCCAAAATCCACGGACTTCTTTTTCTCTACGAGGAATTGGCATTTCCAAGATTGCTCGCACCTTGTCTGGGTGAACCTCTATTCCTTTTTGACTAACCACAAACCCCAATAACTTGCCTGATCTTACACCAAATGTGCACTTAGCAGGATTCAATCGGAGTTTATACTTCCTCAAACATTCAAATAACTTCCCTAAATTGACAACATGATCCTCCTCTGTTCTAGACTTTGCAATCATATCATCAACATATACTTCTATCTCTTTATGCATCATGTCATGGAACAAAGTCACCATTGCCCTTTGGTAAGTTGCCCCTGCATTCTTCAATCCAAACGGCATCACCTTATAACAAAAAGTTCCCCACAATGTGATGAAGGTAGTTTTCTCCATATCCTCAGGAGCCATCTTAATCTGATTATACCCGGAGAAACCATCCATGAAGGAAAAGAAAGAATGTTGAGCAGTATTATCCACCAGGACATCTATGTGAGGTAGTGGAAAATCACCTTTAGGACTAGCTGGGTTCAAGTCTCTATAGTCAACACACATTCGAACTTTCCCGTCTTTCTTAGGAACTGGAACAATGTTGGCAACCCATTGAGGGTACTTTGCAACTGCAAGGAAACCAGCATCAAATTGCTTCTTAACTTCTTCTTTAATCTTCAATGACATCTCTGGCTTCATTCGCCTTAACTTTTGCTTGACCGGGGGACATTCAGGCTTTAGTGGTAGCTTGTGCTCAACTATACTAGTATTTAGTCCAGGCATGTCCTGATATGACCATGCAAAGACATCAACATAGTCAAACAAAAGCTTAACCAACTTGTCTCGCTCACTTTCCTTCATACAAGTGCCAACTTCAACCTCCTTTTTATCATTCTTAGTCCCCAAATTGATTATTTCAGTTACTTCCTCATGAGGTTGAATCATTTTAGCTTCTTGTTCAATCAATCTCATTAATTCAGGAGAAGGTTCCAAATTATCATCTTCATCCTCATCGGCATGATTAATAGGGTAATCAAAATCATATGATGGGATCCTAGCATTGTCATTTTCAAAAGGATCACTTTTGGATCTGCATTATTTAAGAATGACTAATGAACAAAGTATGCAAGGTAGAGAACAAAAGAATGAACCATATGAAGGTTGCAAGATGAAAGAATAAATGGAAAATTCAAAGTGCATTTTTATTGATAAAAGATACTGAAGCAAAACATGTGAGCCCTTATTAATGAGTTATCCTAAAGCCTTGGGCAGAGCAATAGGATTTGCATTACATAATTACTTTGAAAGTGAATCAAAAACCACAGGAAGCTCGACGATCTCCCAGTTGCCAAGCTCTTCATTTGGAGGACAAGGGTAAACCAGATTAATATCTTCAGTATCATGATCATCTTCAGCAGCAGCCACTTGATCTGCATATATAAACCCCGCACTTCGGAAGCTTTGCCGAATATCACAGATGGGAACCCCCTCAGCCTTTGGCTCCCGGTTTTCCAAACGAGCCAACCTCTTCTCTTTTTTATCTCCTGTGATTCTCCTCTTATCAGCTTTGGAGGGTTTGTATCCCAACCCAAACTTGTCTTTATTTTCCCATAGCTTCAACAATTTTCCAAGCTTTTTCCAGAGCCCTCCTTCAAGCATAACTTTAGCACTCATCATAGATGCCCCAGATAATTGTGGATTCATAATTGGGGTCCCTTCACCCACAAAGGTAGCATTAGCAATCTCAAGTGCTTGGAAGGAGGTTTCAAGTGCCTCTTCCGCCGCTTCAATGTAGCGAGTTGATGACGGTTGACTCACCAATAAATCTTCTTCTGCTAAAATAATAACCAACTTATTATCCACAATAAACTTCAACTTCTGATGTAATGTGGAAGGTACAGCTCCAGCAGGATGAATCCATGGTCTTCCTAGGAGACAACTATAAGCCGGTGTGATATCCATCACTTGGAAACCACTTCAAACGTATAGGGGCCAATTTGAATTGGCAACTCAATCTCCCCAATGACTTCTCTTCTCGATCCATCGAAAGCTCTCACTATCATGGTGCTAGGCTTCATGTATGACCCATCAATAGGCAATTTCATGAGAGTCGACTTAGGCATGACGTTCAAAGAAGAACCATTATCAATGAGCACTCTAGCAAGGATATAATCCTGGCATTTTACAGAAATGTGTAGTGCTTTATTATGCCCCATTCCCTCAGCTGGTATTTCTTCATCAGTAAAAGTAAGGTGATTATTGGCAGTAATGTTACCAATAATACCATCAAACTGGTTGACTGTGATATCTTGAGTGACATGAGCTTCATTCAATACTTTCATCAATGCCTTCCTATGTGGTTCAGAGTTCAACAATAAAGACAAGACAGATATCTTTGCAGGTGTATGATTCAACTGATCCACCACTTTGTACTCACTCTGCATGATAAACCTCAGAAATTCACCTGCCTCATCATCAGACACTGTCTTCTTATATTCCTCTTTTTTTCTAGCTTTATTCATCAAGGTCCCATCTACTTCCTTCTCCTTCCCTTTCTCTTTTCTAAGCTCTTCCGGGGTATAAATTCGACCGCTTCGGGTCATCCCTCCTGGCCCAGAAATATTGGTAACGGATGAAGTTCCCGATTTCAATTGATCTTCTTTAGAATTTCCCACATGGATTTTCACATCATACCTCCATGGCACTGCCATAGTATCTTTATAAGGGAAAGGAGTTGGCACTTGAATAGTAATTGGCTTTAGTGCACCAGGAATTTCCATTGAAGCTTTCTTGGTATAACGAATTTCCAATGGTTTTGGAAAAGGATTTGGCATACCAGAACCTTCATTCTTGGTACTCTTAGTATAATGAATTTCCAATGGCCTTGGAAAAGGGGTTGGCACACAAGACCCTTCAGTTGAGGCATTCTTGGAATAACGAATTTCCAATGGCTTTAGAAAAGAAGTATTCTTCTCATCGTCGGACTGAAGTGTTAACACATCCACGCCACTCTTCGTACAACCTATCTGGACCAAGTGCATCTCCATCAAATTTTGCAGAACTTGCCTGAATTCATCGCACTCTTCTGTGGTGTGTTCGGAACTTGGATGAAAGCCACATGTTTCTTCCTCCTTATAGCTCATTTCAATCATACCCAACCTACAAAGCTGTGCGAAGATGATCCTCATGGGGTTTTGATCTCTTCCACCTTCCTCACCAAATATTGGTCTACCAGTCCTTCAATTGCATTGACAGATGAACTCTCATGGCCAGGCAAAGGGTTTTTGCTAACATTGGGACTATCTTCCGTGAAACTCAACCATTTGGCATTAATCAAACCTTGCACTTTGAACTTCAAGCCTTTGCAATTTTCAGTTGAATGTCCCACTGCCCCTGCATGGTACTCACATTTAGCATTCAGGTCATATCCCTTTGGGAAAGGAGGTTCAAGGGGTTTCATTGGAATGGGGGAAATCAATTTATTGGGGAGAAGGTCATTAAACAACTCCGTATATGACATGGGAATGGGGTCAAATTGAACTTGTTTCCTTTCTTGGTTGTTTGGTGGTCTTTGTTGATTGGGTTGGGAAGGTGCAATAGGTGGCCTTTGTGATTGGTTAGGTTGAGAGTATTGAATTTGAGGAGTTGTGGTAGTGTGTGGGTATGTCATATAAGGGACTTGGATTGGATGTTGGAAATTGGAATGAAAGTGGTGGGGTTTTCCTTGGGTATATCCTCCTTGACCCGACATAACAGCGTGAGTTTCACCTTCCTTTTTCTTTGTAAACCCCATGGGGGGTTTCTTTGCATTATTTGCTCCAGCAGAATTATAAGCAATTTTTCCACTCCTCATTCCACCTTCAACTCTTTCACCAATGATGACCATATCCGAAAAGTTTGACGACACACTCCCAATCATCCTATCATAGAAGGGTGACTGAAGAGTGTCTATGAACATAGCAACCATTTCCTTTTCAGACAGGGGTGGTTCTACTTGTGCTGCCAATCCCCTCCATCTTTGGGCATACTCCTTGAACGTCTCATTGTCCCTTTTCACCATATTTTGTAATTGCATTCTGTCGGGTGCCATATCAATATTGTACTTGTACTGCTTTAGGAAAGCATCTGGCAAATCCTTCCAACAGCGAACATGAGTGCGGTCAAGGTGTGTATACCAACTCGAGGCTGCCCCAGTCAGACTATCCTGGAAAAAGTGAATCAGAAGTTTTTCATCATGTGCATATGCTGCCATTTTCCTGCAATACATGGTCAAGTGACTTCGTGGACATGTAATCCCCTTATACTTATCAAAGTCTGGCACTTTAAACTTGGGTGGTATGACCACATTTGGAACAAGACAGAGATCTGAAGCATCACCAAGACCATAATAACCTCCTCCTTCCACAGCCCTCAATCTCTCCTCAAGAATTTGCAACTTTCCTTTAGATTGAAGATTTTCAGCTGAGAAATTCTGCATAGTATTTGCATAAGGATGCAACGGCACAATAAAAGGGTATGGATTTGGTGAGTTTCCTTGGGCATTATGGTGAAGAACTTGTGGTTGGGTAGGGTTTTGGGAATTGGTGCCTTGGGGTGGAATATAACCAGGTGGAAGGCCATGGGTCATGAAAACCGGAGATTGAATTTGAACCTGTGGTGTTTCAGTACTTGCATCAGGGCCCGGTGGTTGGGTTGAATTCTGCACAGCAACGACAGGGGTTTGGAGGTTATTCTCTGAAGAGTTGGTGGCGAATGGTGGTGTGTAGCCAAACGGAAGACCGTAAAGTGGGAATTGTGGTGCTTGGGTGTCTTGAGGGTTGGTGCCTGGTGGTTGTGTGGGACCCTGTTGGTACATTGGAACCAACATTCCTTGAGAATTAAGACCATAATGCAGAGGCGCCGGACTGAAACCAGGCAGATGAGAAGGCGTGGCTTGTTGATCTTCGTTCACTGTTGAGGAGGCCCCATCTATGTTCTTGTTCTTTTCAAGAGACTGGAGCATTTCTAGAACCTTGGACATCTGCTCCTTCAGTTGGGTGACATCATCTTTCAGCTCTAGTTCAGCCATGATCCTTGATTGAGAGCGTGTCTGAACCAGTTTGTTTATTTTTCTGACCATAAAAATGATATGAGTATGCAAAGTAGGAACAAAATGAATGAATGAATGAAGATGCGGTATTTTAATTTTAATTTTATTAAGATGTGGGAATGCTAGAGAATTGTAAGTGTCTGCCCAGGTGTGAGTAGTTCTAAAACACTAAAACATATGGAATCAAGCAACAGAACTTTTATTAATGATCAAAATCAAGTACATTGTACCCAGACTTTTACACGGCCTTCAATTACAGCCCTTTGTTTCATCTTTTCCATTAAATCTTTACAATATTCAAGAAATTCAGAAATTTCAGCTGGCGCAAAAAACGGGTTCATCATCCCTTCAGCCCTCCTTAAAAATCTTGGGATATCCTCAATTGCTTGGTTGGCTAACCATGCTAACTTTGTATAACGATCCTTCCAAAACATGCTTTCATTGTTAAGCCCTTTGATGATCTTCGCATGATCTTCCACATGATTATCCAACTTTATGAAACGATCTCTCCAGTACATTCCTTCATTCTTGAGCTCATTGATGATATTATCTTGATCTCTTATGTGAGCTTTCAACTTACATACATCTCCTTGTTCCTTCTTCAGTCCCTTTTGATACACGGTCGCTATTTGCTCCACTTCTTCCCGATGTTGCCTTTCATTGTTGACCCTATTCTCATACTCAGCCACCACATTTTCTAACTGTTGTTTCAAATCCCCGAGTTGCCTTTGCACACTCCTCTCAATCATCTTGGATTTCTTGTACAATTCTTTCAACTGTGTGGCATAATCCAAAGCTTTATCTCTTTCTTTTCCACGCAGCTCTAACTCTTTATTTGCAGCCCTCAAGCAATCTTGTGTCTTGAACTTGCATTCTTCTTCAACTCTTGCTCTTTTATTGGTCTTCTCAAGACTTTGTCCTTTTTGGATGCTTTCTAGTTGCAAGGCCTTTTTTTCTCGAAGAGCTTCTTCTAACTTCTCTTGCAGTCCTTTCTTCTCTTCTTCTGACTTGAGCAATGCTGCTTTAAGGTTATCTACCTCTTCGATGCTAATTGGAGGTGTCTCATCAACAATTTCCTTGTTAGCTGGAATTGAGCATTGAAAAGGCAACCCGACTTTCTGAACCCTATCCCTTAGCCATTGACGATAACTCTCTTTTGCATCACAACTCCTTTTCCCAAGCTCTTTACTTTTCCGAATGACACGATCCCAGGCTTGGCGGATTCTTCTAAGCATTTCAGTGTCCTTCATATCCTTCTCATAAAGAACAAAAGGAACTATCATTTCTTCAGTTGGTGGGTCTTTCATATGATAACCAAGTTGCCTTAAAACCAAAGAGGGATTATAATTAATGCACCCTCTTGTTCCCATGAGTGGTACATTAGGAAATCATCATGCCAGCACAAGCTTTTAGACTCTCAACCTCAGGCTTCTTTATTTTTGGATGTATGAGCTTCTTCATCATGATTGGGGTTGTCTCACTGCTTGATCCCATATTATCTCAATGAAACTACTCACAACAAGCTTTGAACACCCACGATTCTCTGACATACCCAAATGAAATGAGAATGAGTGACTTTACAAAAATCATTTTTTGTTTATTATTTTATTTTTGAAACATGAATGCAGATGCATGATGATGCAACATGATGTTAAACATGCCTTTTGCAATATAAGAAGAAATTATCATGCTTTTTTTTTTTTTGAGACATTGTATCTTGTGAAAACTCTCTTGGGTGACTCTACAATCTCGCTGACTTTAGTCTCTAGAGCTAAGGTCTCTTTCAGAATATTAACCACAACGATAGGTAAACTACCAGGTGTGGAACATCCTGAAAGAGCACACTCTAGATGAGATTCTCGCGATAACCAGACAGGAAGTAAATCCAAAATGGTTACCACTAACAATCTCCTCTCATCTTAGGCTTCACACAGGCCCGGGTATAGGGTCCCACTCATAAGTGTGTGCAAAAGTGTAAGTGTAGTATGTGAACCAAGCATCATAATAAATGAAAATATTTACAACTTGCACATATAAGCAAAAAAAAAAAAAAACAAAGAGGGTGAAATAAATAAAGAAGAAGAATTTTTTTTTGCACATATAACTATGTAAGGCTAGACTCTCTTAAAAAAAAGTCCCCAGTGAAGTCGCTATCTGTGGCAACCACATCGTGACGGGAGCGGCGAACAAAAATTAATTAATATTGTAAAAATGGAGTCGCCACCAAAGTTTATTTTATTTAGGGAAACATTGGAAAAACCCTTTTAAAATGAAAAGCCTTCGAAAACAGATTTAGGGTTCGGGAGTCAATTATGCGTAGGGAAGGTATTAGCACCCTACGACATCCATTTAAAAAATGGTTACCAATAGTTAATTGTGCAAAACTACGTTAACTTCAAAAATATTTATTTCACCCTTTTAATTAAAACAATAATTTAAAATATAATTACAAACTATAAATAAACCATAAAAGATTTTATTTTATTATTTTTCAAGAGAAGAAAATGAATATTGATAAGAAATTAAAAAGGATTTCATGAAAATTTATTTTTGGGCTTGACAGGATTAAATCCCGCTCCTACGTATCCCCGGATGCAATAGGGAATTCAAAGCTACGTAGTTCTTTTTAAAAAATATTTGTTGATTTGGTTGATTTATTTTCTTTTGAAGTTTTTTTTCAAAAATTTGGGCTATCATAATAACCAGACAGGAAGAAGATCCAAAATGGTCATCTTAATAACCTATTATTTTTTTAAAGGAAGTTAAAGTTGCTCGCGATAACCAAGTAGGAAGAAGATCCAAAGTGGCTACTATTAACAACCTATAATTTATTTATTTTTCTTTCGAAAATTTAAGGTTGCTTACGGTAACCAAATAGGAAGAAGATCCAAAGTGGCTACACTAACAACACATTTCTTAACTTTAGAACAAAAAACTATTAATGATAACCAAACAGGAAGAAGATCCAAAGTGGCTACCACTAACAACACATTTCTTAACTTTAGAACAAAAAAAAAAATTGTTAATGATAACCAAACAGGAAAAAGATCCAAATTGGCTACCCCTAACAACATAATTTTAATTTTAGAAAGGCGTTCATGATAATCAAACAGGAAGCAGATCCAAAGTGGCTATCATTAGCAATTTTATTTTACTTTGAAAAAAAATTAAGGTTGTTTGTGATGGCCAAACAGGAAGAAGATCCAAAGTGGCTATCACTAACAACATACATTTTAAGACAATTATTTATAAAATCAATAATGTTATATGACTATTAATATTAGGATACTAAAATGTTTTTATATTTGGAAAAAAAAACGTTAAAGCCATATTGAAATATCTATCTCCATTTTACTCAAAGCCTCATTTTCTTTTTATATATTTTCTTAGTAACTTTTACGCTTTAGTTGATATTTTAGTATTTTCATTATATAATATTCCTAATTCCATTATCTCTTAGGGCCACACAATAAAACAGAACTGATCCAAAGTCCACAGGGCCCGAATATTACACCATACCACTAGATCTAACAAACACAAAAATTGAAAGTAGATACACAAAGGACAAACAAAAGGACAAATTGGATAACCTAACGTGAAGAGTGGTGGAGAGCAAAGGATGCACTTGAATCTGATAGCAATGTGAGCGGCTATACTAGGTGCGACTCTCAATGGCTTGGAGAATGGTAGAGCGACGACGATGTTAGGCAACGCGACGTGGAGGACGGTGACGGATTCGGGCTTGGAACAGCGATGATCAGACGCGGGTCATATGGCGGAGAACGGCAGAAGGAAATCAAGCTTTCTCATCATTTTTTTTTTGTGTTGCTACTGTTATTTGTCGTTGGATATAGAAAAAGAAGAAGGAGATGGGTATTGGGTGTTCTGGTCTTATAAAAACGCCACTGGTGGTAGAAACGTGATTCTCTGTTTTTCTTTGTATCAAACCTTTCCTCTTATAGTGATAGATGATTGTTCCTCTTTTGTAACAGACTCAAACCCATTAACCCAGGATTTTATTTGCCATTAGAGGTGAAATATTCCCTTTATTTTCTTCAGTTACAAAGTTACAATTTTATGATTCATTATAAAGCATTTTAATCACTATTATTCCTTCACAAAACTGTTACAACAACAAACAAAAAGCCATTGTTTCTATTTTCCAATTATTTGTCTTTTTTTCTTTTTTTATTTTTATTTTTATTTTATACAAAAAATGGAGGACAAAATATGGTGTTCACACTTTCATAGATCAGATGCTGGACAGATTGGCAGGAAAGGAATTCTATTGTTTTTTGGATGGATATTCAGGCTACAATCAAATAGCTATAGCCCCTGATGATCACCAGAAGACTACTTTCACATGTCCTTATGGAACTTTTGCATTTAGAAGGATGCCATTTGGGTTGTGTAATGCCCCTGTCACATTCCAAAGATGCATGATGGCTATTTTTTCAGACTTGATAGAAAAATCAGTGGAGATTTTCATGGATGATTTCTCAGTGTTTGGAGAATCATTCCATGATTGTCTGACAAACTTGGAGCAGATATTAGAAAGGTGTGAAGAAACCAACCTAGTGCTAAACTGGGAAAAGTGCCATTTCATGGCACAAGAAGGTATTGTCCTAGGGCACAAGATCTCCAAGAAAGGAATGGAAGTTGACAAAGCCAAGGTGGAAGTCATTGAAAAACTACCCCCTCCCAAAAATGTGAAAGGGGTGAGAAGCTTTTTGGGGCATGCAGGATTTTACAGAAGATTCATAAAGGATTTTTCAACAATTTCCAAACCTCTGTGCCAGTTGCTGCAGCATGAGGCAGCATTTGAATTTGATGACAGCTGTTTAAGGGCATTTGAAACTCTGAAGCAGGCCCTAATCACTGCACCTGTCATTGTGGCACCTGACTGGGAAAAACCTTTTGAATTGATGTGTGATGCAAGTGATTATGCAATAGGAGCTGTGCTTGGGCAGAGGCAAGGAAAGATCTTTCATTCCATCTATTATTCAAGCAAAACTTTAATTGATGCTCAGCTGAATTACACCACAACAGAAAAAGAATTACTAGCAGTGGTGTTTGCCTTTGAAAAGTTCAGGTCATACTTAGTGGGAACCAAGGTCATTGTTTATACAGATCACTCAGCCATCAAGTACCTAATTGCCAAAAAGGATGCAAAGCCTAGGCTAATAAGATGGGTACTTCTGTTGCAAGAATTTGATCTGGAAATAAGAGATAAAAAGGGAGTGGAAAATCTAGTGGCTGATCACTTATCTAGGTTGCAACTAGAAGGTGATTTGGGATCCAATCACATGTTACAAGATTCCTTTCCTGATGAAAAGCTGTTAGCTGTACATGAATCTGTTTCCCCTTGGTATGCTGATTTAGCAAACTTCCTAACAAGCAGAGTTATTCCCACTGACCTGAACTATCAACAGAGAAAAAAGTTTCTCCACACTGTGAGGCAATATCTGTGGGATGACCCCATCTTATACAAGATCTGCCCAGATCAAATACTGAGGAAGTGTGCAACAGAGGAGGAGCAAAAAGGCATCCTCCAACACTGTCATACCTCACCCTGTGGGGCCCATTATGGAGGCATGAGGACAGCAGCTAAGGTCCTCCAAACAGGTTATTTCTGGCCTTCCTTGTTCAAAGATGCACACACTTATGCACTTAATTGTGATAAATGCCAAAGAGTGGGGAATCTGTCCAACAGAAATGAAATGCCCTTAACCAATATTTTAGAAGTTGAATTATTTGATGTTTGGGGCATAGACTTTATGGGACCCTTTCCCCCCTCCTTTGGCAATCTATATGTGTTAGTAGCTGTTTATTATGTTTCAAAATGGGTGGAGGCAGTGGCTACATCTACTAATGACTCTAAGGTGGTGGTCAAGTTCTTACATAAAAACATCTTCACAAGATTTGGCACACCTAGAGCTCTAATTAGTGATGAAGGCACTCACTTTTGCAACAAGATTATGACCAACTCACTAGCTAAGTATGACATAAAACATAAAATAGCCACTGCCTATCACCCTCAATCTAATGGGCAAGCTGAAGTTTCTAACAGGGAAATTAAGAGGATACTTGAGAAAGTTGTAAATCCTTCAAGAAAAGATTGGTCCATACACTTGGATGATGCTCTATGGGCTTATAGAACAGCTTTCAAAACACCTCTGGGAATGTCTCCTTACAGACTAGTCTTTGGCAAGGCATGCCATCTCCCCATTGAGCTTGAACATAAGGCTTATTGGGCTCTAAAAAAATTAAATTTGGATTTGTCTCAAGCTGCTAAAGCAAGATTTTTGCAGTTGAATGAGTTAGATGAATTGAGATGGTTTTCATATGAGAATGCTGAAAGTTACAAAGCTAAAACAAAAATTTGGCATGACAAGAGAATAAAAAAGAGAGAGCTCAAGATGGGGGAGAAAGTCTTGTTGTTCAATTCTAGACTTAAATTATTCCCAGGGAAACTAAAATCAAGATGGTCAGGCCCATTCACTATTGTCCAAGTGTATGACCATGGAGCTGTGGATCTCAAAGATGACTCAAGTGGCAGAATTTTCAAAGTAAATGGGCAAAGAGTGAAGCAATACTTAGGTGATCAAGTGGCTAGGATGAAAGCCACTGTCACCTTAAGTGACTTGTGATAATTGACTTCAAAGTTAGGCTGATGGTTAAAACCAAGCGCTACTGGGAGGCAGCCCAGAATTTTATTTTATTTTACTTACTTATTCTGTTAATCTAGAGTCTTTAATTGTTAATAAAAAAAAAATTTAGTTAGTATGGTGCAGTTTTGACAGGTTGTAAGACGTATCAGAATTGGGGGTTAGTTTGTAAATGGCCCAAGGTTCGCAGAGCTAATGGGCTGAGAATGGAAAATAGCAAAGCCCAATATCATGTGGCAGATTTTAAATGTAACGGTTATTTGCATAGTGGGGGAGAATTTGGACACTTTCAAGGCAATATTCTCCCATTAAATTTTCTCCCCTTTCCCACGTAACCCTCACCTGCCACTCTCATTACCCCCCTCTCTGCCACTTCCCCATAAACCACTCCACTTTCCCAAAAACACCTCTCCATCACCTTCTTATAACCGTGCACCTATTCTGACAAGCCACACCCAGCTTTAACCACTCATCCCTTCTCCACAACCCCTACGCAAATTCGTTGTTCTCTACCCTTACCCCCTTCACACCCTCAAGTGTTCAATGGTGAGGCAAAAGTCAATCGGAGTCAAGGGCAAGAACCTAGTGGTAATGTCTGATTCAGAGTCTGATACTCCTAGGGTTTTCAAGGATGCTGAAGCTAAGGCTCGCTTCGACAAGGAAATCAAAGAGAGGTAGCTTCATTTGGAGTTGGGGTTTGCTATCAAGAAGGAACCCAACTATGGCCTCACCCCTGATGTAGCTCAGGTCATTACTCTCAACAATTGGAAGAAGTTTGCAGCACACCCGAGAACCCCTGTTGTCCCTCTGGTCCGAGAATTCTATGCCAATATCACTTCCACTGACCTGAGACACTCAATGGTGAGAGGTATCAAGGTGAGTTTTTCTGCAAACTCTATCAATCTGAGGTGGGGATGGGAGAGTGAGGAAGATGAATACCAGGGGTTGCTAAATAACATTTCTGAAGTGGAACTGAACGCTATGATGAAGGAGCTGACTGTAGAGGGAACCCAGTGGCTTGATGAAGCTGGAGACAGCACTTGGAAGATTGCAAGACCATCACTGAAACCCTTGGCCAAGGTTTGGCATCACTTTGTGCGCCATAGGCTTTTACCAACCACCCATCTCGAAACTGTGGATAAAGATAGGTTGGTACTCTTAAGTTGTATCTTAAGTGGCAAGAAGGTGAATGTGGGGCTGATCATTGAGAAGCAGATTTCTGAGTGTGCATTCAAGGGAAGCAACAGGCTGTTCTTCTCATCTCTCATCACTGAACTGTGTATCAGAAATGGAGTTGAGATTTTTGAAGGAGAAGAAATCATGGTGAACAAGGGCATTCTGAATGTCAAAGCCATTAACAGGTTTGCCACTTCCAAGCCCCAGGTTCAACCTTCCAGAAATAATGAAGATTTGGAAAGGAAAGTGGATCAATTAACTGAGTTGGTCAAGTATCATTCGGGACAGCAGAGAAGGTATTATGATTTTGCCAACAATGTGTACCAGTGGCAGAAAAAGATCAACAGAATTGATCATCCCAAATTGATGATTGTACCACCACCATTCCCCAGAGAACTACTGGCCCCTTTCCCCTTTGAAGGAACAAACTCCCAATCCACTCAAACCCCTGAACCCACTCCACCCAATGCTGAACCAGACAATGAAGAAGATTCAATGGATTGGTGTCCACCCCCACCCTCTCAAGCCCAAGCCCCTATCAATTCAAGAAAAGGCAAAGAGCCTCAGCAGCCTAAGCCTGCTAAGAAAACAAGAAAAGGTGCTGCTGGGAGTAGTGGAGTGGCACCTTCTGCTCCAGAAGCTCATACTGAATCCACTCAGTCCCATCAGCCTGTGAAGAAGGCCAAGGCTAAGGGAGCTCAAGCAAGCCCTATCTCTGCAGAGCATACTACCCCCAATTCTGAGGAGGAAGAAGTGGCCATCACCAAGGAGGTCAAAGGAACTGGCAAGAGAACCCTGAAGCAGATGCTCAACTTTGAGAACAGGAGGCTCAGCACTAGGCTGAAGAAGGACTAGCCTGCAGCTATGCTTCTTAATGCTGCAGCATCATTACCCTGATATTTCTGAACCTTGTCTTTTGTTTGTTTTTATGTTTTTTCTCTTGTTTTTGTGTGTCCCTGTTGGTCTGTTCTGTTAGGAGTCCTAGGTTTTGGTTGGGTTGTTTGCCCTCATCAGCAATGTTGCCAGCCATTTCCTTTCCTTAAACTTTTAGATTTCTCTTCAGAGTAATCTAAAGTTTGGGGGAGGGATTTGGAATTGGCTTGATTTTTTTAAAAAAAAAAAAAAAATTTAATGACAAGTAGCAGCAATAGTTGATGTTTTTGATTCTTGCCTTGTGGAAATCCCTGAAAAAAATTTGTTGCACTCAATGCACATTATTCCAGTGAGCTTGGAGAGTTGAGAAGACTCTAGAGGGAAGAGATGTCTGATTCTCTGAACACTAATCTACCCAAATTCAGTGAACAATGAACGTAAGGCACTAACCATAGGATAGCAGTGTGAGGAGAGTAGGAAGAATATTAAACCTGTGAGATTTTGAACCTCAACAATTATTGAAACTGACAGTCCCACTCATGTGTGTGCTTTATAAGGTTTGCCCTGTTTCTGATCTGTTTTGCATGTCAGTTTTGTGCACATTTTTGCTTGAGGCATTTTAAATTCATCCCAGTTCAGCTTAATTGGCCTACCTGAAAGTAAAAACTTTGTTTTGAAGCCCACTTGAGCCTGAAATCTATTCTTCTGTAACAAAGCCAAGGTACAAGCATATACCCTAGAAAAACAACAACCACCCATGCTAGGTGAAACTATCTGTGCATTTCAGAAACAAGTCTGCTAAAAACAAGTTTGGGGGTGCTGCCTGGAAAGTAAGTTGTTAAGAATAAAAATACTGCTAAATAAGGCAGTATCAGTTCTTAAAATTTCACAATTCAAAAAAAAAAAAGAGAGAAAAGAAAAGAAAAATTGGGCAGCACTCTAGCACTCTAATGCTAAAAGAGAAATTTTGAGGATCAAAGAATTGAAGATAAATTAGAAAAGAAAGGCACAGTTGTTTCCACCTAGTCAGAGCCCTTCCATAAATTTGTCTTCCACCCCCACCTCAGCCATATTACAACCAAATTTAAGCCCTCTTGCAGTGTGCAATTCTGATCATGTTTTACTAGTTAGAATTGGGTCAAGCCTATAATAGAGGATGCATGTGAGGTGATGATAGAGTGAAGCCTTATTCTGTGAAAATTAGTTTTGAGAGCAGTTTTGAGAGCTGGAAATGAAATTCTGAATCTAAATGAGAGCTTTTCCTTACCCCAGGTTAAAGTGCTTGAGCTATGATTGGTCCTGAAATTCACTTGTTTGATGAAGTGAGGGTAGTGAAGTAATATCATATAAGGAAGACTATCTGGAACTCTAAGTTAACTCAATTCTCCTAAGTTCTTTCTGGATCACACACTCCTTACAGTGTTGATTAGCATTAAAAAAATGGAATAAAGGGATTTGTGCATAGTAAGGTCATGGCAAGGATAGCTGCTGCTTGTTTCTGTCTGATGCTGATTGTGGCATTATGTTCTTTTCTCTGAAAGCCCTTCCATTACTTGAGGGTAAGTAACAGTTCAAGTTTGGGGGTGTGATAACCTTTAGAAATAGAGGTTATCTAGCCTACTTTGAGTCCTTAAAATGGTCTTTAAGAGAGTAGTTTGGGTTAAGCTCAGTGTCTAGAATAAGTAATTTCATAGTTTTCTTGAAAACAGTTGGATTCTGAAAAGTTGTGTTTAATGGTGCTTGTGAGCTTTGTGTTATAAACAGGAGCTTAAGGAAGATTGGAAGAAGCAGAGTTGATGTCTATGCTGCAGAGTGCTGCAGCTTGGAATGAGGTTCAGCAGTCAACCAAGAAGAAGTCAACATCAATTTAAGCTGACTAGAGGAAAAAGTGGACCCATGGCATTAATGTACTCAACGTGCAAAGTTTTAGAACAAATTTTGTGGTTTCTGTACTTCTTTGCATTTTGGGCTATGCATTAAGTATTGTAAATATTCCTTTTTGGGCCAAGGGGACATGTTTTGTCTTATTATCACTTTTTGGTCTCCTGATGAGAGAGTGGTGCACGAGCCAAGGGTTTTTACCCTAGAAGGAATCAGTATAAAAGGATTGGCATGCACGCAGCCAGAGGCAGTTTTACACAGAGATTTTTAGCCTAGTACAATTCTTACAAGCTGCCATAGGAAGCCAAGCCAGGAGGAAAGGAGAAAACTATGAGAGTTTGGAGCCAAGCTTGGAAGAGCATGGTGACTCATTCTTCAGTCTTTTAACTTCCCCTCTTTGAACTTCCAGCTTGTAATGGATCTATTATTCACTTTATTTTATAGTATGTTTTATTTCATTTCCATTTCTATCATGAGCTAAATTCCTTGAGCTAGGAATGTGATGATCTTATAATGAATGTGATGAATTACATATGAAATTTGTTTGCAGCAATTTGACCAAGTGCTTTGCATGTTTAATTGCTAGAAAATAAGAGTGATCAACTTATTTTACAGCTCAAGTTTATTAATGTTGGAAGACAGTAATAAATGGAACCCTTGAGTTAATATGAGTTGAGTAATTAATTGGAAAATTAAATTACCTTGAAGTGAATAGGAATATTCATCAAACTCATAAGTTAGCTGAGATATTTGAACTGCAGATAAGCGTAATTAAATTGGGCTTAGGAATAAGGAACAATTAATGAGGCTTATCTTAAAAAGTGTTGGAAAGCACATTAGCTTTTATTCTCTAGAACTATTGCTGCAGCATCTAAGAGCATGTATAACATCACAGGACTTATAAGTGATTCTATTCCTAGCTTATTTTTATTATACAACCCAACTCCTTTATTTCATTTATACTTCACCTTATTTCAGTCACTCATAATTCACAAAAGTTCAGAATATTCCATTTATTTTTGCTAGTTCTTTTGTGATCATATTTGCCCTCAAGGTTACCTAACTTGATTAACTACTTAATGACTTTAAAAATTACCCTCCAATCCTCGTGGGAACGATCTTTTATCATTATATTACTTGGTTGATTGTGTATACTTGCACATTGCACTTTTTGAGCAAACAATAGGTGGTACTAATTTTGCAAGAAAATACATTAACTATAAAAGATGAATAGAAAATTTGAAGAAAAACACACTGATGAAGGAGAAGAAGAAGAAATGAATAGAAAATTTGAAGAAGAAGAAGATGTCAGTCAAAATGAATAGAAAAGAAGAAGAAGAAAAACACGCTGATAAAGGAGAAGAAGAAGAAATGAATAGAAAAATTGAAGAAGATGTTAGTGAAAATGTCAGCCAACGCGTGTGTAGGCTCTGGTGGCGCTCTATTGGCGCTCCTGGGTGGCTTTCCGACAGCAGTCCTGGGCGGCGCTCCGATGACGGAAACAAGTGGGGCGCACAGTGATGCTCTGCCATGGAGAGTAGACGTGAGAGGAAGGAGGGCTGCTGGAGATAGAAAGATAGTAATTTTTTATTTTCATTAAAAATGTTTGTTAAAAAAAAGGTTAATTTTTAATGACCTGATGAACTGGTAATCAAGTTAATGGGTGGTGAGATGGATCAATAAGTGAGGGTGTGTCCAAAAGAGTGTGATAGAGGGTGTGGTGGTAGCATTCCTCATCAAGCTTGATACTTTAAAGTGAGATGTTGATATGATTTTCTATACAAATTTTATTTTTTTATAGACAATAATATATTCTCTATTTTTTTTTTGGTGCTCATATTCTCTATTATTTTTATCTTATATATATATAGTTAATAAAATTAATCCTTAAATGTATATATTTTGTTATCGAAAAATATTAAGATTAGTAATTTCTATTTTATTTAACAGAGGGTAAAGGAGGAAACTAATTAAAATAGTAAAGATAAAAATAAGAGAAAAAATAATGTTATATAAGCTCAAATGACACTTCAATTAACGTCTAAAAAAATGCTATAAACTAGTTAAAAAATGCTATAAGCTAACAAGAAAAATGTAAACCAAACGAAGCTACAAACTCATTGGCTAAGTTATCAAATAGACTCATAAGTTTGTGAGAAAAATATTCACCAAACAGAGCTACAAATTCTTCCGCTATAAAAGCTAACAGATTGTACTTGCTACTCATTGATTAATGAATATCTATTATACTTAAATAGAAATTAGAGTGAAGAGCCAAAGTGGTCCCTCAAATTTTTCAAGTAGGATAGTTTGGTCCTTGTAAAAAAAAAAGGACAATTTGATCTCCCAAATTTTAAAATGGGGGACAATTTGATCCTCCAAATTTCATAATGGGGGACAATCTGATCCCTACGGAGGGACCAGATTGTCCCCCGTTTTAAAATTTGAGAGACCAAATTATCTTTTTTACTTTTTAGGGACCAAACTGCCCTACTTGAAAAATTTGAGGGACCACTTTAGGTCTTTACTCTAGAAATGATGATGCACCATCAGTCTTTTATCCTGACATAGTGATATCCAATGATATTGGATTAACTATCTTGCAAGAGCTGTGATAATTGAACACAGTATTTCGATATCATACGACGATACCTAGCACTATTGTAGCACCTTTTTTTTTAATACAAATTTTGACTTTTTTAAAAAAAATAAAAATTTATTTCTAAAAAAAACTCATTAATCAGATAATGAACTGAATTAACCAGATATTTGTACCTGATTAACCAGATATTTGCACATACATAACCAAAAAACTCATTAACCAGATAATGAACTGAATTAACCAGATACATGTACCTGATTAACCATATATTTACACATACTTAACCAAAAATTTTATTTCTCGAAAAAACTCATTAACCAAACAATGAACTGAAATTAACCAAATATTTGTACCTGGTTAACCAGGTATTTGCACATACATAACCAAAAAACCCATTAACCATATAACGAACTGAATTAACCAGATATTTGTACATGATTAACCAGATATTAGCACATACTTAACAAAAAATTTTATTTCTAAAAAAAACTCATTAATTTGCACATACTTAACCAAAAGTTTTATTTCTCAAAAAAACTCATTAACCAGATAATGAACTGAAATTAACCAGATATTTGTACGTGATTAACCAGATATTTGCACATACTTAACCAAAAAACCCATTAACCAGATAATGAACTGAATTAATCAAATATTTGCACATACTTAACCAAAAAGTTTTATTTCTAGAAAAACTAAATATTTAAAAAATATTTTTTTTTTTAAATAAATTAATATTTTAAAAAAAAAAAAAAAAAAAAAAAGATCTGTACAATGCCGTTATAGTGCAGTACTATTTTGTGTCAAAATATCATTTTTCATCTGCAAATAGCGGTTAATATTGGTAACATGATTTCCTTGTTGACCAGGAACTATCAAAGTCTTTCTTCTTTCCGTGTAACTTTGACGTTTCCACAAGACTATTAATCACATAGTCGTCACTTGCCACTGCCGTGTCACTGCTTTTACGTTTCTAGTACACGACGTGCTTGTGACCCTGTCACTATAATTGAAGAAGTATCACTAGTACAATTGATAGATCATAAGCATTCAAGTCAGATTTTCAAGTTTTCATCCTCATCAAATATATATTTCATAAAAAATTAACCATTTACTAAATTTGCTATGCTCATACACATTCTAGTTATTATATAACAACAATAATGATATTTGCAACGTCAATGGCCCCTCCAGACCTGTTACCGACAACCACTTATACGTCTCCATACCTGTCAGCACCATATGTTAGCTGGGGAAATAATTTTTTGATGTGAAATTTTCATTTGATCATGTTACATCAAAAGAAAGACAGATAATTTTTTTACCATAAGGTATTAAAAAAAAAAATCAGAGGGCCCCATTATCTAACATCATCGTGCCAATCTCTATTTTCATAGGATACTGTTGTGTGATTCACATGAAAGTATATATTTGGTTTATTTGTACTGTGTGTGTGCGTGCGCATATTTTATCATTTTTAAAGCTACGAGTCGTTTGCTTCATTCCCTGTTTTTTTTTCATGTCCTAAAATATGTCATGTTGTTCTATCTCTCTGAGGAATGTGGCTGTCTGCAGCGAGGACCAATTTCTTTTGTAGATCATTGAATCTAATAATACATGGTAGGCTGTGATATTATTTATCAGCATGTTTACATATTTTTACTTAGTCTTAGAGGGTTATTTAGCTTCTTTGTTCCATTGATAATAACTAATATAAGATTTTTAAGTAACAATAGAAAAAATGATGAAGCATCAACTCTCTATTTGCTTGCAACAGGTGCTATGCTAAAGGACTGCATCCTGACAATTATTCATGGAGATGGAGTGTTTCGGTCTTTTTGTCTCAGTTTGCTGATATTTTTCACCCTGCATTTTAAGTCAAGCCTTTGCAGTAACATAGCTGTTGAAGAAGAATATATAAACATCCAGAATGAAAGGCTTTACCTTGCTCCTATTCTGCCTCAACTTGCTGATTAACATGGCTGCCTCCACTGCCAGAGACACTATGAGTACAGTGCAATCTATCAATGATAGAGAGACCATAGTTTCAGCTGGTGAAACCTTTGCACTGGGATTCTTCAGTCCAGGCAATTCCAAGAACCGTTATGTGGGAATTTGGTACAATAAAATCCCAACAAAGACAGTAGTATGGGTTGCCAATAGAGACAACCCCCTCACTGACTCATCAGGGGTTTTGAAGTTCAATGACAATGGAATTCTAGTCCTTCTCAACCATAACAAAAGTGTCATTTGGTCTTCCAACACAACAAGATATGCACAGTATCCGATTGCAAAGCTTTTGGATTCAGGAAACTTCATTGTTCAGGATAGCAGAAATAGTGACTCAAATGATGATTTTCTGTGGCAAAGTTTTGATTATCCATGTGACACAATCCTGCCAGGACAGAAGTTTGGAAGAAATTTAGTCACAGGCCTCAATAGGTACCTAACATCATGGAATAGCTCTGATAATCCATCTAGAGGTAGATACACCTATCAAGTTGATATTGATGGATATCCACAATTAGTTTTAAGAGAAGGAAATGTCACAAGATTTCGTTTTGGATCATGGAATGGTATAATGTTTAGTGGGGCACCTCAGTTGAAACAAAATAATATATTTACATTTAAATTTGTTTCAAATGAGAAAGAGGTATATTTTGCATATGAGCTTGTCAACAGCTCAGTTCTTCATAAACTACAGTTAACATCAGATGGATTTAGTGAACGAAGAACTTGGAGTGGTGAAAACAAAGGTTGGACCATTTTTGCAAGGTTACCTGTGGATGATTGTGATTACTATGCAAAATGTGGAGCATATGCTAGCTGTAACATACAGAAGTTTCCTGCATGTGATTGCTTGGATGGATTTGTGCAGAAAACAGCAGATTCATATGGTGATTGTGTCAGAAGAACTCCACTGAGTTGCCATGAAGATGGGTTTTCCGGGCTGAAATTACCAGACACAGAGAAATCCCAGTTTAATATAAATATTAGCCTTGAGGATTGTAGGATGTTGTGCATGAAGAATTGCAACTGTACAGCTTATGCAGCTTTGGATATCAGTAAAGGGGCAAGTGGCTGTTTATACTGGTTTGGTAATCTGATTGATATAAAAGAATTGACTGCATCTGATGAAGATATTTACATAAGGGTGGCTGGAACAGAAATAAGTACATGATTATCTCTCAATTTGAAAGTTTTTTTTTCCTTTTCCTTTTTGTTTCTTTCATTTCTTATCTTCTGTCATTTTTTACTGTTTCCCAACTTGTGCTTTTGTAGAATCTATTGAAGCAAAGAAATCACATAGGCAAAAGACTATCATCATAAGCTGTGTGTTGTCTATAGGATTCTTAATCCTATGCTTAACCTTCATCATTTATAGATGGAAGCTACGGGAGACAGGCAGTTAAGTAATTCTCCACTTATTAAAATTTGTCATTCTTGGTTCTTCTATATGTTATACATACTGCAAACTTAGACTGTTATCAAAAGATTAGGATCACCTTTATCTGTGATCAAGATGTATGATGTCAGTGCAGGCAAGTTTTACTTTGGTTACATGACAGATTTTCACTGTCTTGGGTTCCTCTTTCTCCCCTTGGGATGTGATTAATTGGTATATTTCATCTCAACTTCTACAATGCATAATTCACAAATAAACAAGTAGACCATTAAATCATCAAAAGCCTTTAACACAAGTGAGTCCAGTTGTCAGTGGCAGAAAAATAATGCTGAGTAATCTAACTCACAAGTGAGTCCAGTTGTCAGTGGCAGAAAAATAATGCTGAGTAATCTAACTTTGTTTCTTTTCCTTTTTAGATTTGGAGTGGGGAAGATTGAGCATGTTTTTCATTCACTATTTTTTTTTTTTCTTACACTCCATTTACTACTTTTCAGGAAAGATGGAAGGCAATCCAGAAAGAGATACAAATGCAATAAATGAGCACCACAAGGAAGATCTAGAATTACCCTTGTTTGATATGCCTACAATTACTTTTGCAACCAACAACTTTTCAACTGACAACATACTAGGGGAAGGTGGTTTTGGACCAGTTTTCAAGGTAATGAAATGGTAAAATGTTGTCCCCTGATCCTAGAATGCAAAGACATTAATGCATGCTCCTCCAGCAGCAATAAATGCATGTTCCAGGAAAATATAAGTCATTTGCTTTAATTTAAAGGGTCATGCTAACGAGTGTCTTTAGGACATTCTTTAAGGAACTAAGAAAAACAAGTTTTCATTGGAAAACCAAGCATTTTACCTTTTCAAATATTAAATACATCAATTCCCTATGTAAACTTTTTTTTATTGGTCCCTTAACGAGTGCCCTAAGAGCACTCGTTAGCATTTTCCTAACTTCAATCATTGGGACTTTTTTTTTTTGTGGAGAATGCATTTATTGCTGCACTTCCTTGATACTATCTGACTATATGGTCCAAATTAAAGAAGTGATTAGAAATGTTAATTTGATGAGACAGGTCCTATGGCCAATAGCTCCTCTTGGAAGAAGTTACTTATCTAAGGGATAGCCTAGCTGATGACTTCAGTTGTGATTCTACTTTACATATTACACATTTCAGCTAGACATTGATATGCAACGTTTTTCTTCCACCAATAAAATAACTTGAGCATCAAGAAAACTTTTAGTTAATTATTTCCATATTACAGTTGCAAGGTTTCATCATTTTCATTTATAATCATTCATATATGTAAAGATGTATTGATAGACCAAATCAGATCTTTGTCCCTTCTCATCAGCCAAAAGTGCCCGTAGCCTAACCTCTTACCATAATAGAAATGGAGGGACATCGGGGAGAGACTGTAAAAAAAAAAAAAAAAAAAACTGTATTTCTCATTGAAAAATAGATACATGGGGTTCATGCTATTTATAGGACTACAAGGGAGACAGAAAGAATCTAAATGAATTATACTTAATTACAAAATCAATTCAACTATAAATGTATAGTCAAACCTAATCAATATCAAACGCACTAAATACAATATCAAAACAAATTGTAACAATATCGTAACATTGTTTACTGATTAAACTGTCTTTTCCTGTTATCAACCAGGTGCTTATCAGATTCTAATTCATCATATGTCATGTTGCTGAGCTTCTAAAAATTCTGTTTTTCAGGAATCTGCATTCTTGCAACAAAGTTATTCATATATTATAATACTTCAAGTGAATGATGGAATTTAAGTAAATTGTTACAACTTTCAGGGTATCCTGGAAGATGGAAGAGAAGTAGCTGTCAAGAGGCTCTCAATAAATTCAAGCCAAGGACTCCAAGAGTTCCAAAATGAAGTTATGCATATTGCCAAACTTCAACACAGGAATTTAGTGAGGCTACTAGGGTGCTGCATTCAAGCAGGGGAAAGATTGCTAGTTTATGAATTTATGCCCAACAAAAGCTTGGACTTCTTCATATTTGGTTTGATTCCAAAGAAACCTTATCCATTTGGTGAATGGGACCTTCTTTGTTTGAAAAAGATATGAAATTAAATGGATGCATCTAAGAAATTATACTAGAATGTAGATTAATTTTCCTACTCCAGTGGTTCATGACATGGGGAAGATAAATAAATTTTTACAGCACTGAAGTTTGTTATTGCATTACCTGTAGGCTATAGAAAATTAGAAACTGCTTATACAAATTTCCAACTAGGTTGTTTCTCTTTAAAATTTCAAAATATGTTTAGTCCTGGAATCATTATTTCACAATTATGGATCAGAATCTTATTAGAATAAAAGGTCTAATTTGGCCACCTTTTTAACAGATGAAAAGAAAGGCAAGTTACTAGATTTGTCAAGGCGCTTGCACATTATCAATGGCATTGCTCGCGGTCTTCTTTATCTTCATCAAGATTCAAGGCATAGAATAGTTCATAGAGACCTCAAAGCTGGGAATATTTTGTTAGATGGTGAAATGAACCCAAAAATCTCTGACTTTGGACTGGCTAGAAGCTTTGTAGGGAAGGAAACTGAAGCAAACACACAGCATGTGGTTGGAACCTAGTAAGTGTGTTATGACTTATATGGTATGAATATGATGGCATAGCTTGTTCTTGAAATTTTTTGGTGGATGTGATGTGCAGTGGCTATCTATCTCCAGAGTATATAATTGATGGAGCTTACTCAACAAAATCTGATGTATTCAGCTTTGGTGTGTTGGTTTTGGAGATAGTGAGTGGGAAGAGAAATAGAGGATTCTATCATGAAGAGCACCGCTTTAATCTTCTGGGCCATGTAAGTTGTTAAACGTTGGAAGTCCTACATCGCCTACCACAAATTCTGGGGTGCTGTTTATATACCTATTGAACAACTCCACTTAACACCAAGAAATCTAACATTAAATATATAAAACCATTCATATGCATTCACCAAACAACTTAACCAGATGGTTTGAAAAATATGCAGGCATGGAGACTATTTACAGAAGGCAAATGCTATGAACTGGTTGATGCAACAATAAGAGACTCATTCAATATATCTGCAGTGATGAGATCAATTCATGTGGGTCTACTATGCGTGCAACTAAGTCCAGACGACAGGCCAAGTATGTCATCTGTGGTTCTGATGCTGAGTAGTGAATCTACACTGCCTCAGCCTAAAAGGCCTGGATTCTATACAGAAAGGGATATGCTTCATGACAGTTCTTCATCAAGCAGTTATAAAACATTCTCAATTAATGACATCACTGTCAGCATAATGGATGCTAGATAGGTGCCATTTCATACTTAATTTTGTAGTAGTTCAACACTAGCGTCATAGCATGCATATGAGTAATGAGTACTGAGTACTGATTAGTGCACTTGCATTTCATTTGTATAATGAATATCCGTGTGTAATCAGATAGATCTTATTACAATAAATAACTATTTCAATGTACTTGATATCACATTTTGATTCAACAAATTAAAGACATCAAATCTACAGGAATTTCAACACAATTAAAGTGGATGTTTTCTTCCAGGAGTTATCCTTTAGCCAAATATTTTCTTTTTTCCTTTCATTTTTGTTATTTAAGACTTATTTCCCAACCGCTTGAAATACCATGTTTCCTATGAGTTGCGATTCATTAGCCAAATCTTTAGCAAAGATAGTTAAGGATGTTTCTTAGCTGATGACTTGACTTAAATAAAAACCCTGGCGAAGACGTTCAACACGCGCGGGTCGTGATCGAAGCACAGCGACGTCGTTATGTTCTTATTATTGCCTAATTCCCACACTCACAACACGACGTCGTTTCATGACCGCGCGTTCAAACCAATCAAATAGCAAAGTTAAAAAACTCGCGCGCTTCTTCATTCCGACTCCGAGACCCGTTTCTAACATATAATAACCGTCTAGAGAGAGAAATGAAAAACCGTGACAGTGACAGTGAGACTCCGAGCTCTTTCTCTAACTAACCAGTAACCACCCTTCTTCTCTTCCATTTTCTCTCGATTCTTTCATTCTTGCTTTCTTCTTATCTCACTTTCTCGAGAACCAAACAACCCTTGCATTTCATCTTCTTCGATCTCACTCGCCATGGAATTCGAACCAGAGTTTCCCATCCCTACGTACAGAGAACGCGAAGCTATAAGCCATTTCCTCGAAGTCGAGTCATATTTCATGGCCTCGAGGAACTTCTACGCTAACCCTTCCAACATCAAAATCCGGAAGCTCGCCGTTTCTCTAATCGCCAGGGTAAGAACTTAATGCTCATGCAAGAACCTGTTTGTTTCCTCGGAAATTCGAGCAAGAAAATCTTCGACGGTTTTGTGATTTTCGTGCCGGCATTGTTAGATTCTTTTTGAGTGATTTGTAGTACGAGTTTTAGGCATTGTGTTTATGCACAGTTTTGTTAATATCTTTCACTTTAAGAAACTTAAATTAAATTTATGCAAGAATCTGTTTGTTTCCTGAGAAAATTGAGCAAGAAAATCATCGACAGCTAAATGATTTTTGTTCCGTTACTGCTAGTTTCTTTGTGCTCTGTTTTGTATTCTGATTTCTGCATTTTAAACTTTCTGGTTCGTTACTAATTTTTCAGATGCCTTTATTTGGCTACTCAGAAAACAGAAACGGAATCTGAGCGTTCGTTATCGTGTTTGATTTCCGTTATATTGATTGAAATTGGAGGCGCATTTTAGTTATTTTCTTTCACCGTTAGAAACTTAAATTCGTTTTTTTTTTTTTTTTTTTTTTGACACTTTGTTTTAAACTGAGTGTTCGTTAGTCTGTTTCAACTTCCAAAGCTTTGATTTATGACTATTTGATTCTGGTGATTTTGTTTATCGAATCTAGTCATTGTGGTGTTGATTCTTCTCCACATTTTGCTATATATATATATATACAGCACTGGCAGGGTGTAGATATGGATGCATTTGTTCCCTATCTTGCCATGAACTATTTCGATCGCTTTGCATCGAGGCATCCTAATTCAGTAATATGTCTCTTTATTTTTCGATTCCATATATTTTATTTCATGAACGATCGGTCTTTGAATTCTGTCTTAACTCTCTGGTTTTGTTAAGGATGCGGAAGTTCGTTTGGTTGCAATCTGTTGCCTCACTATTGCTGCAAAGATGAGAACAAAGTCTTTCTCTGTTGATATGTTTCTGGTAACTTATTCAGCATGACATTTTGTTCTGCAACTAAGGTTATGTTTGAATGTTGGGTACATGGGTTGTTGGAGGAAAAGAGAAGGAATTAGGAATGACTTAACTTTCTAATTTAAATTTTTTATTAGTACACTACACTGATTCGTTTCACAGCGTGACAGATTTGTGGATTTCGATCATGAGACAATAATGAAAATGGAGCTTTGCATTCTCAATGGACTTGAGTGGCGAGTGCGGCCTGTAACTCCCTTTTGCTATCTGGACTACTATTATCCCAAGTTCAAAAGACTTGGAGGTTTCAAGCGTCGTAGTATCAATGAGATCATAGTCCAGGCTCAAGGAGGTAAACTCACATGTTAATTTTGTCTTTTATTTCAACAAGTGGAATTTAATTATTTAGAGAATTTAATTTGTTAATTTTTTTTCTCCTTCTGCAGAGAGCAACTTCCTTGATTACACCCCTTCTGACATTGCACTTTCCAGTTTACTTGCTGCTACCCACATTGTATATCCCTTGAAGTTTCCCTCAATTGACAAACCGGTATATGGAATAGGAAAAAAATTACACTGCTACTAACTTGTTGTATGATTGATTGGAGTTACAAATTTATGCCAAACCATTTTATATATTATTTGGTTCCAGGATGGGCTGACCCCTTGTACACACGAGCTGATTGAATTATGCCTTCAGAAGAAAATTAAGATTGAACGTGCTGAGTCGGAAACAGTTGCAGCAGCCAAGACTGAGACTGAGTCGGACCAACTAAGACAGGCCAAGGGCAAGGCGGTGGCGGTGGCTGAGATAGAGGAGGAGGAGAAGGAGACGAAGGTGGCGGTTTCCATTTCAGAGATTGTTCCTGCAGCAGAGGCAGCACCCAAGAGACTAATGAATTTTGACCTGCTGTGGCCGACAGATGACCCTTTCTTGGTGATAAATGAATCCCGCATCACTAGCATTCGACCTCCTATAACAATACGACCTGTAAATCTACGCGACTATGAAGTTCGGGTGGACAGAAAATGTTTCGAATTCCCATCTTCTAGCAGATGCAGCATCGGTTAGTTCTAGTACTATAAATGTTACAGACGACTAAAGGATGATCAAACATTCTACAAAACTGCCTGTCACATAGATCACGTACTTCTAGTCCTTTTCATTTGGTTGCGTTCCAGAAATTGGCTGTGGACCTTGTATTGTTCAAAATATTTTTTGGTAGTTCCTTATGTTGATTTGGCATTAGACCATAAGTATGGTTCCAAGAATTCTGTTTCCGTGGTGTTAGTTCGCCACGATTGATTTTGAGACCTTATAATATTGATAATTGTCCTAGCCAATAGTATTCTTTGTTTTGTTTCACTCTTTTTGTATGCTGTCCAAGGTACTGACGGTGACAGTTCTTCATCATGCAACCATAAACTTTCTTTTTAATTTTCAATTATTATGATTATTATCAAGATTCTCAATGGCTTCAAGTTGAAAGCAGGAAAGAAGCACGCGGCGGCATTGTTCATCGACAAGAAACACGCGGCGGCACTATTGACAGCAAAGAAGCACGCCGCGTGCTTCTTTCCTGTGCAAAAGCTCTATTTGCCTGTGTCATTCTAAGAGTCTCTCCCTTTTTTCATGGCACATTCAGGCTACAATTGGTGCACCTGATAATTTAAGATTTGGTAGTATAATCAAGTAGGATAAGGCCTGATAGTACAAAAAAGCTGATAAGCTCTTGTACTATCCGCTATTTGGTGCACATAGTATAAGGCTATAAGTGTAACATCTTGAAAATTTAAAAAAATAATAACAAAATTGTCTGGCGCCAGTGTTGAGCAGACAGAAAACGCATTTACACATTTTTGGTGCACTCTGGGCTTTTGGGTCTCTATAAATAGGTTCATCGTCTTCATCAAACCAATTCAAATGAATGTCTTCCAATAGAATGTCTTCTTGTGAATCATCTTCAACTATCACTTCATCGTCATTAAAGTCCACTTCAGCAACCACATTCTCTTGAATTTGGGTTTCCTGTGGCTCCTCAGCTAGCTTTTTCGAATGTTCCCTAGCTTCCGCTTCTAACTTCTGAATCATGACACTTAGTTGCGCTACTAGTTCTTTAGAATGTTCCCCAGCTAGCATTTCAAACCCCTGAATCATGGCACTTATTTCTGCCTTGTTACGCTCTATGCTCTGGATCACAAGTTGAGCATTTATCTCCCAAAGAAATTGTAGCACCACGGGATTCAACTTAAAGTGTGGTGGTGGTGGCGGTAAAGATGACAAGTAGGATTTCCATTCCTCCTTGGACTTTGTCTTTACATGCTTACCAACGATACAATAAAGCACGATCCAATCAATTTGATATTCCTGATTTGAATAGTAATAATGGTCCATGTGTTGCATCCACTTAACACAAACAAAACTCAAAAGAAAAAATCAAATATATACAAAATAAAAAAAAAATGTCTAAAATAGTTGTTTCCTTTGTTACTAATGATATTGGTAATGTCAATCCCCAGCAACGACGCCAAAAGCTTGATGAGCTATCTTCTAAACTGGGTTTTGCTGGCCATAAAGCTTGGAGGAGGACTATCTTCTAAACTAGGTTTTGCTGGCCATAAAGCTTCATCAGTAGCCATAGCTCTATATCTGTTTACTTCTTGCCTGGTTGCCCTCAAGCTATACAACAGTTAAGGCCCTTAAGGGTAACTTTACTGCATTGTTGCATGGAATATTATCTCTCATAACTTTTCTGAAGAATATATACTTATTTTCCCAGTTCAAGTTGCAACATAAAAGATTGTGAAATTTTACTGCTATTAATTAGTGTGTTCTTATTTTTGTGAAAAAGTAATAAGAAGAACACAGATAAATTTCCAGAGCCAAAAGGGAAGCAGTGATAGTCGAACTGACTTGGGAAGACTATAAAAAATAGAATTTACTCAATGTGCAAGTCACATATGTTAAATAAACTATAGGCTCTTGATGTCCTTTTTATTTTTTCAATAAAATATAAATTAATGTTATTTGTAATAAAGTTTGAAGTGAACAATATTATATTGGATGATAAAAGTCTTAAAATTGTCTATAGCCAAACTGAATTATCAGTACAAGAATAAAGACAATATTTATGTAAAGTAATTAGATGATAGAAGAATAAAATATTGTTTGTATATATATCATTATTTGCTCTTTCTTTGTGAAGGTTGTGAATGAGACACTTAGGCTAGGAAATGTAGAGTGGGGTTCCTTTGCAGGAAGGCTCTCAAAAATGTTCAGTACAAGGGTACATTGGAGGATATAATAGTAGTATTATTTTTTAGTAGAAAGATCTAAATTTTTTTTGAGAAAAAAACTGGGAAAGGGAAAATTAGTTTAGGTGTTATAGTAATGGGAAAGTTGCCAGAAATCCTTTTCAACATTGAGAATGTTGTTTGTGTTTTAAAGTTTATGACATTCCATGTGGATGGAAAGTCCATTTGGTGCTTGCAGTCATGCATCTGGATCCTTCACTTTTTGACCAACCTCGACACTTCAATCCATGGAGGTGGCAGGTTAGTTCTACTTATAACTGAGACATCAAACTAGATTAAATTTAATCTAGAGTTCTGATACTATTAAAAGTCACCAAATGCTCTACAGTCAAAGTCTTACTACTAAGCAAGCAGTAAAGGTCCCCATCAAAATTATTCAATTATCTGTTGGTTTTACATAAGAATCATAGGTCCCCATCAAAATTATTCAATTATCAGTTGGTTTTACATAAGAATCATAACTATCTGAAGAAACAAAGAAAATCCAAGTAATCTTACACACACATTTGTTTCCTTCTTTTCGAAAAACTTTCTCATTATTTCCACCAAAGAGGGAAAGTGTGAAATTGTTCTTTATGCTTTTGCTAACCACAGGTTTTTATTGAATCTATATAATGGACATTTCCCAGAAAAGGAGAACTTCCTAAGGTCATTTTCCTTGGTGATAGTGGGTATGGTATATAGTGTTTTTTCCTCATTTTTTCTATTCCAAATTTGTCCTGCTTTCTTCCCCCTTCTTCTATGTCATTTTAATGGGATTAATTACTTCATGAATGCTTTGTTATTGATATATGTGAATTTTAATTCCATTTTGTTATTCTAATTTTCAGGGTGGGATAGACGTTTTTGATAAACCAATATCCATTTGGCATTTCCATTTTCAGTTTAATAAGGAAAAAAGTGATAGGTTGTTATTTTTATGATGTCAGTGTTTTGTTGTAGACACATTATAAATTCCAAATCAAGGATGTATAAAGTATGGGATAATATGTTTGGTTCAAACTTATACCATATAATGTGATATGTGTTGCTCTCTTGTGCTATGGTTATAACAAGATCTACTCATTGCTTCACCATTGCTGATATTATTGTTAATTATTTTTCAGGATATCATTGCAATAGTACGCGTTCTGACAGTTGAGTTGCCATGCTTTGGAAATAAATTGTATCTCTATGTTAATTACATAGAATTGCCATTTATGAATACATATAATATACAGTGAGCAATTTCTGAGGCACCCGAGAGATTATTGTATCTCTATGAAGAGCAACTTATGTCTTCATTCTAAGTTTCTAACTTATAATCTCAAAATTGTTATAGATAATTTAAGAGCATGTTGCAGGGTTTTACTGTTAGATTACTCTATAGCACTATAGTGTATATGTATCCAATATTTTTTGGTCTGCTATCACACACATGAAACTTTTGACACGAGGGAGCATATTTATCTAGAACGTTGGATGACATGGGGGGTTGTTCCTTCAATACTTGATCTGTGAGAAGAAATAAGTGGTTTTTGGTAGGTGTATGGTCAATAGAAGGAAATGTTTGCAGTCTATAGTCTATGGACTCTACTACTTATTGGATATGAAAATGAAAAAAAAAAAAAAAAATCAGGTATGTTTTTCATGTAAGTTTGACGCGTGGTGTTTGTAGTTCTCAATGGTAATATCTTGAGTCATATTAGTGAATAAAGTTAAATTGGTCCTTAAAATTAGCAACACAAGTTCTTACAATTGCTAGTTAATCATTTTTTATGTGTTTGTCGTATTTTATCTTAAAATAAACTAACATATATTGAAAGAGAACTTATTAGTTATTAAATATTTAAACAAATTAGACTGTTCAAAATAGGAGCATTATTCAATGACCACCATGGATATTAAATTGCAGGTGTTAATCTCAGTGCTGCTACCTCTCAAGGTCCAACAAATTACCGACCATCATCTTACGAAGAAAACGACGACATCTCCTCCTCTGTTTTTTGTTATTTTAATTTGAGTCCATTTTCTGTATGATTTTTAACTTGTACTATCCAAAGTAAATATGTAACATGGTCGTAACAGGGAATATGTTCAGCTAAAAATACAAAATTGAAAAAGAAGAAATTTAATTGACCAACTTAAAGTATGAACTGCAGAAGATACATCATATGAATAGATAACAGAATACATTGATTTCCAAGTCTCAGTACAAGGATGATAAGGACATTACCAAACATGATCTTCCCTAAGATTACAATCACTCCAAACCCATAAGTGTTTTAAAAACTGGACCTGAGATCGAATAGGCAAGTCCTCCGGGTCATGGTTCAATTGGTTTAACCGGTTCAAGTTCAACCAACGGTTGAACTGGATGACTATTAAATAAATAAATAAATAAATTATACAATAAATATAGAAAAATACTAATTTGACACACTTTCCCGACATCAATACGGCGACATCGTATGTGTCGCATTGTGCGGCACTGTAGCGGTTTTTTTTTTAATAATTTTTTTAGTTTTTTTTTTAAAATTTTTTTTTATAAATAAATTTTTTGGTTAAGTATGTGTAAATATTTAGTGAATCTGGTACAAATATCTAGTGAATTCAATTCATTATCTGGTGAATGGGTTTTTTTGAGAAATAAATTTGTTGGTTAAGTATGTATAAATATCTGGTGAATCAGGTACAAATATCTGGTGAATTCAGTTCATTATCTGGTGAATGGATTTTTTTGAGAAATAAAATTTTTATTTTTTAAAAAAAGTCAAAATTAAAAAAAAAAGAGAGAAAGTTGCGCTACTGTAGCGTGATGTCGCGTATTGATGTCGGAGCCGTGTGTTCAATTAGCACCCCTCATAAATATATATGTGCATATAAATATATATGACCCATCAGAGATGGGCCAGCCTGTCTCTTCCGAACCAAACCCGGCTACCTCTATAAACCGGAACGGACCCGATTACCCAACCCGCTTCTGCCCCAAACCCAGAAGTGCTTTAAAAACTGGACTAGAGATCGAATAGGCAAATCCTCCGAATCATGGTTCAATTGGTTTAATCGATTCAACCGTTGGTTGAATCGGATGACTATTAAATAAATAAATAAATTATACAATAAATATATGTGTGCATATAAATATATATGTATATATAATAAAATTACACAAGATATTATAATTCAATTTTATTAATAACAATCATATAATCAGTTAAAAAAAAATCATATAATGGAGCCCAATTTAATTGTTATTGAATATTGGGCAGAGACTTTTAAATGAACTATTATTGGGCTGAAAATTGAATTGTCATAATCCCAAATCCAATTTTAATAAAGGAAATGAGTAGAAACCCTAGTGGCAGAGTCCAAAAGTCTAACCATCTCCCTTTCCATCATATGCGCCGCACACCATCTTCATGTGCTGCACAAGGAGCTTAATAGCAATCAGGCAGACTCACAAGCTCACTTTCTTAGCGCAATGGATCAGTGCGAGAAGCATGGCAAACCATGCGTGATGGACTGCTTAAGCTCACATGGCCACGGTGGGAATGTGGGATGCAGAGACGGATTGGGAGGGTCGTGGAGTGGACCGCCCCGGTTATCGGGTTCTTCGCGGTTCGAACCGATTCTTCCGGTTTTTACCGGCTTCTTCAGACTAGCGGTTTGCCAGGCCTGACCGGACCGCAGACCTTGCCGGTTCACGGTTGAACCGGCCGGTCCGGTGCGGTTTTTAAAACACTGACCAGAACACTCTTCTTCTTCCCCAAACGAAACCCTAGTCTCTACGGAAATTGCGCATTCTTCCAATTCCAGTCACGCGTCATCAATTGATCAGAATTCCCGATCCGGTATCTGGTAGGTAACCTATTCTTTTTGAAACTCTTGTTTTCGATGTGAGAATATGTACTGTAATTTTTGTAATGGTTAAACCCAGGAGACATGAATGATGTAGCAACATTGATTGTTTAAATGAATTTCTACAGGCATGCGTGTACATTATCTACTTTTTGCTATTTGCACATTGAAATCACCATGGATCGTTCTGTCTCATGAGAATGAAATTCCGCTTTGTAAATAAGCTCATGATTCACTGATTTAGTTCTTCTCAAGCAGAGGAGTTATTATTATTATTGTAATTTTTTTTTTTTTTTACTGGTAAAAGGAAGGTAGTGTTAAGCTGAAAGTTTTGGATTTGGCTGGTTGGGTGAGGTTTCGACTTATGAAGGAGCATTTTGTTTAATTTTTGAAGGTGCACTTAGATTCTCCTGTGTTTTAAATGATTTTTCTGATTGCACTAACAATCTAAGCCATTTGAATTTCATTAGCTTCTACGTGTTTCACTTCAGGTTGCACATGTTTTTTTATTATAAAATTGCTAAATCGTTGCTCTCCTGTAACAAAGGTTATATGATAATGGTATGATGTTTTATGACTGGTTACAGTACTTTTTATATTGTGTGAATTTATTTGTTTTGTCTTTTTGTTTCAGAATGGTGAAATTCTCAATAAGCAATGCCAGATATATTTATGTGCATGATCAGAAATATCCCTCTGAAGATGTTGACATACACCATATAGTTTCAAGGAAGAGTAGAGCAAAATCTCTCTTTGTGTACACCTCAGCATTTCTTGTATTAGCATGTTCCTTCTATCTCTATGTTCTTGAAGTAAGTCTTCCAGCATATATTTTTTTCAGTGACTCGTGGATTTTGAAAAAATTTCAGCTCTTTAATAACCTTTCCCTCTCTTTTTTCTCTCCTACTTGATTATATCCCTTCGATTACCAGGAACAATCGATTAGTCTTGTGTATTACAGCTTGCTTTTTGACGTATTTCTTGTCAAGTTGTTACTTGGGAAGCCTGTTAAGAAAGGTGAGGACCTGAATAACAGGGCTTATAGTGATCTGAATGGCCAGTCATTATTTTTATGGCAACCAAGAAAAAAAATATGTAATATATCTTTTAATTTGGAAACTTCTGTGTCTGTTTGTCAATTTCACAATGTTCATATTTGCATGCAGAGTCTGTTGTGATTATGCCAGCTTTTGGAGTGCAGCTTGAGACTCACTACATGGGGTAATGCTTTTTGTTAATCAACTATTCAACAAACAACATTTAACATTTTGTTAGAGCACGTTATAAAGCCTAATTTAGGAATATATGATTTGTGTTATAAAGGATAGTGTACTCTATCTATAATTATTGTCTTTAGAAGAGAAGTTAGTGGAGTGGAATTAGTTTAGTGCCTTTAGGCTGTTCATGCTTGAGGGGAAAAACATAAAAATAAATTTGATGTACTTCTCTAGCTTGTATCTGGTATGGACTTTAGGACTACATTATGGATTCATAATTGAAATATCTTCTATTTTTTTGCTTTTAGCTCTTGACATCTTATCTAACTTGTTTTGAGCTAATTGAACTTGGTCTTCATAGTGACTGTTGTAACTCAAGTATTCCATACATGTTACTATTATATTCTTATTTTTTTTCTTGGGATGCTTTGTTACAGTGGTAAAGTCATCCGATCCTTTGTTCCCATTGACAAGATTCTGAAACCTATTTTAGTAGAATGTGTGACGCCTGTGACATGTTACTGGACTTTATCCTTGATTATTCGTGGGGAATCAGAAATGGTGTTAGTTTTCACGGTAAAATTTGTTTTTGTTTCATTAGCTTACAGTTTCTAAGAGTTGTTTCACTAGGTGGTACAGGAAACAAATTAAAGATGGAATCATTATTGCTTGTTTTTGAACTCTAAACATGTAAAAGAGTTAATAGTCACCCAATAAGGCAATTAACAGGGGATATCATTCAGATAGGTTGTCCTGAGGCCTTTCACCTACTAATGAATAATCTCTGAAATTGTTTTCTAGAACTTACGTCCACCGGTGAAAATGCTGGCCCACGTCTGGAAGGCCATGTGTGCTGCAACTGGTTGTAAAGAAGAGGCTTGTACACATGCACAGTGAATAGTTGAAAGCTATGGTGATACTGGTTCAGGACCCCTTCGATCTAATCTCAAGTTGATAGTTTGAGACGTCTTCACTATCAGAGCTGCTGGGCATCAATTAGAGGCCAATCATTGAACTTTTTGTTCCGCAAACTAGATAGGTATGCAAATCCAGGGAGGAAATTTGTATGATGAAATTGGAGCACTCTGCTAAAACAAGTGCATTTCCATCTAAAAAGAATCTTTTGTAACTAATATATTGCTTACTTGCTAAGAGCATTTATCCTGTCCATTTTGCAATAGAATTTTACAGAGATGAGAATAGTTATATGAATTGATCTCATAACGCATAATATACTCTTTAATTGCTCCAACAGTCCAACCAAATGGGGTCATCAAACAAATTAGTAAAGCACGAGAATTAGACTTATCTAATGCGTGCCCTGACTTCTGATACAATTTTAATATTTTATGGATATAGCTTTGACTTGTCGCCAGACATCTTTCCTAAGTAATGATCCTGATAAGAGAATGTTTCTTGCACACCAACAATTATACATTCTTGTCTGGGAAAAGAAAATGCGTTACTATCCAAAAATGAAGTGATATAAGAAAAGTGTAATAAAAATGATGTGAAAATTCTTATAAAAAAATCATGTGCAAATATCGTTGTTATCTAACAAAATTTATTTCATGTTGGGACCGTTTAAGAAATAAGAAACATCATCAGTCGCAATATTTTCCCCAGCGGTTGAGTTGGAGTTGTCAATATCCAATGGTAAGGCTAAGTTGCGTTATAATTATACTAGAATGTCTCCTCATATCATGATGTCTTGCCACTATTTTTTACTCTACGCACTGCAATATTCAAGTATTTCATCAAAATTGGGAGAAACTCTGAATGCAATTTTTTCAATAATTGTCATTTCAACGATGTAACACCAGATGTTTAATGTCATCCATCACGAGTCAACAAACCCCGAACTTACAAGTTACAACTCAAAGGTTCCTTTTGTGAATTTTGACAAAGAAAAATGCTAAATGTCCACAAATTTGTAACATTGTCCCGTGTGGCATAGGACTAGGTGCTTCCTAATGCTTTGTTTGGTTGTGAGAAAAAAATGAGAAGAGGGAAATAGGTGAGAAAGAGTATGAAAAGAGAGAAAGAGTAGATTTTATGTGTTGTTTGGTATAAGAGAAATATGAGAGAAATAGAGGAGGCCCCCCTTTGTTTGATTGGATAGAAAATAAGAAGAGAGAAATATAATTGTTTTTAAAAAGACAAAAATACCCTTAACTAAAAAATCAAGATACAAATATTTTGATTTTATTAATTAAGTTAATTTAAATAATCAAATAATTTAAATTAATTTAATTGAATTAAGTTATTTTAACTAATAAAACTTATTAGTTTAATATAATTATTTTATCAAATTAAATTAAATTAATGATTAATTTTATTCAATTTATTTAAATAATTGAATGAGAACCCCAAAAAAAAGGTACAAAAGTCATTTTACAATAAACACTATCTTCCTCTTCCATTTTCTTCTCACTTGAGGAGAGAAAAAATTTTGAGGTGGGTCCCACCAATTTTATTTCTCTTCCTTTTCTCTCTTCTCATTTTCTACTTTAACAAACAAACCCTAATAGTCCCCGATGTGGAGTCTTGGCTAACATAATCCCACCAATAATTTGCATTTCATTTTGTAAAGTTGGTACCACGAGGGTTGTAGAATGGAGCAGGGTTGTAATAAGTGTGTTTGATTCCACTGTAAAAACTTGCAGAATTGATTTTCCCCCGCCAGCTTCCCATTCCAATCACAAGTAATAAATTGCATTTTTACGTTTCAATACCAAAAAAATATATTAAATTTATTAATCCATAGTAGAAAGATAAGATCAAGGAATGAAGGAATTACAGGTTTAGAGGGGGTTATGGTTATTCTATTGTAAATTAATTATTCTGAAAATATAAAAAAAAAAATAACGAATTAAGTGAAAGGGACATCCGTATATGATTTAATAATACAGATTTTCCCCCTCATCCTCGTAAAAATTTCCTCACTTGATACACCCCCATATATAACCAAGTGATCTTACAATTTATTCCTTTAGCTTTAAAAATTAAAATCATTTACTCATGCCTAGAGAAACAATTGTGTAGACAGAATAAGACAGACACTAGGTGATAGAACAGAGAACGAAAGTTCGTTTTAAGGGCCCTGTACTTTGGAATTAAAATGCTCTTTATTCTATTAAATGGTTTGCTTATAAAGAATGACTAGAAAGTTGCCCCTTTTTAATGTCAGCCGTGTAATAAAGAACTCTTTAATCTGACGGTTCAAAGTTACTTGTGCATGGTGATGTTACCTATAACACTTGTCCACCCTAGAATTTGCCATTGTTCTCAAAGGTTTGAAGTTCAGTAACCATGAGAACAATACGACTAATGTATTTTCAGTTTAGATATCTTTCTAGGATGTCTCCAACTCGTATAGATTTCAAGTTGTTTGATTTACTCTAAGGCCCTGTTTGCGAGTTTGAAGGGAAAGAAAAAGGAGAGAATGAAAGGGGAAGGAAAGGGGAGGGAAGGAACGGGAAGGAAAGTATATCCCTCTACTTGTTTGGGACTTGGGAGTGTAAAATGGGGGAAATAGAAAAAGTAGGTTGAGAAGGGGAACGTGAAATTAATTAAAATACCTGAAAACATTTCCCTCCAATTTATAGAACTCACAAACAAGGGGAAAGAAAATTAATCCCTCCTTTCCTTCTTTTTCCCTCAAAAAAACCAACTCACAAACGTAGCCTAAAAGTAATTGGCATCACAACTGAGTTAGATTGACGCTGCTGACCTTATGATCATGCAATCACCTTCGGACCCGTGATAATCATCACCAACATTGTGAACCGCCTTTTTTTCCCCAAATGTGTCGCGATTAGGTTTGAAGCACCTCATGCAAACAACCTACCCTACCGGTAGATCTATCGTAGTGGCTTCGTGAAGCACTGGTTTGATTAGTTTCTAATTGAACAATTTTTGCCAATAATTCCAAAATTGTAACTCCCAATAAAAGAGGGGCAACTGCTTCTATCATCCCCTGAATGTTTCAATTGCAATTTGCAATTGATCAATCAGATGCTCATAAATCAAAACTCCTAGGCTCTGCTCTGGTGTCATTTTTATCATATTAGCAAGCAAAAGGCAGATATAATGCTAGCCCACTTTGAACTAATTGAATACAACAGGAGAAAAGATCATAACATACCTTCCACAAAAAATTTAACATGAGTGGGGCTTATTATGATTTCTTACATACCACCTTTCCGAAACACGACAGGGCCACAGGCTCTAAGAAATGATATAAAACTACAAAATGTTAGATGGTGATAGGCCAGATTGAAACAAAAATCTAATCGACTATGACCTGCACATGCAGATATCAAGTATAACAAAATTATGAATGATAAAAAGTTTCCACCAGGATGAAGGTCGCTATTGCTTTTTAAGTGCATTCATTTTATCCCTCAGGTAGTAGAGTTTAGCCCTCCTCACTTTCTTCTTGTCAAGCACCTTTATCTCCTTTATGTTAGGTGAATACCTATCACACATGGCACAAAGCTTAGGCATTAACCATCAAGTAATGTGACTACAAGCACGATCAGTTGATAATTAAGAGAAATCATGGCACAAAACAACCCGCTCCCCCCTTCTCCCAGCCCAAAATAAAAGCAATTGATAAAGCAAATGACAGGCAAAAAAGGAGGATAGACCAAATATCGTTAATAGTTGTTCATGCAATCCCAAAACCTCTTCCACAACACATAAAGAAGCACAGTAATTTAATCTATAAAAAAAAAAGAAAAGATAACCAAAAATTTCAGTCAGCATACACAATGAAGCAATGTTATTGTTACAATTATACATTAAAAAAGTATTTCAAGTTTTCCCTTCACTTTGTTATACAAGCATGTGAATGCTAGGGGGAAAACAGAACGAACCAAATTCCATCATTTCATGCACACACAAACACAACACACACACATCAGATTTATATTCCAATCAAAGTCTTTTTTCTGAACTGATATAACTAGAATTTCAACTAATTATCATCACCATACGATCAGGTTCTCAGAGAAGCAATTCTTATTAGTATCTTTCATTTTTATTGCCAAGTGAAGCAATTTGAAGTTTAAGCAACACTCTGCTCAAATGCCAACATAAGAAGACAGGATGCTGTTTTACCATCTCAAAACAGCATGCCTGCAAGCAGATCTACTTTTAAAATAGGAAGTTAATACTTACAGCGGGAATAGAGACTCGATCCCAACCCCAGCCACCAGCCTCCTAATTCTGAATGTAGAATTGAGACCAGCGTTGCGCCTTGCAATAACAATGCCTTTTATGATAGAAACACGCCTCTTGTTCTCAGGAACTTCCTGTTATGTCAGATGTTATAGTAAACAAAAGATCAAGCTAATATCTCAAAAATAGACAGGCAAAGAGCATGAGTAAATCTTCAAAACAAACTTTCATACCACTTTGAGTTGCACAATATAACCAGGCTTTATATCAGGCATCTCTCTCTGCGCTCTCACCTCCTCCACAGCTTCCTTGTCTAAAATCTAAAGGATATAAAACCAACAAGTTTTACAATGATAACAAAGAATGTTCTTAGTAAAATAATACATAGTAGTCACATACCTGCATAATGTGCCTGGCAGTTTTATCTAATCTCTTAAATTTGATGCGAGGAGGCACATGAAGCTCAGGAGTGGAACTATCCTGAGAAGAAGAATCGGCAGAATTTGTCTCTGTTGACATAAACCTGCTAGGGAAAGGAGGCACGAGAGCAGCCTGCCGAAACGAAGCCAGTGAGGCTAAACCATAACTGGACTCAAATCGTGTGAATGCCTCAGTCTGAGGGGATATCCAAGTCTGCGCAAGAAATTAACAGCAAAAGCAAACGCCCATAAGAGCTTAAATCCTATACAAAGTCCATAACCAAGGTCACACCGCCACAATACCAAACATTAAACCGAAAAATAGAAATACAAAACAGTATAACGCTCGAAGGGCTCTAAATACTCATGTCATCCTTAATTCATTTATTCAATCATACATAAAGAACAAGGAGGAACTAACAGAGCATATCATATGATTGTGTGCAATATTATTATCCTTAAAGTAACAAGCATCCAACTACACTACAGAAGTATAGAACATCAATCTGTATAGTACAATGATATGTTACGTCACATATTTTCATTGTTATTTGTAAACTCAAGCTTGGATACTACTGTAGACACTCCTTATGAGTAATAATATTCATATATTTGTAAACCTATAATGATAAGAATATGTTATTCGAATTTCCATCACATGCTTGTTTGGGATTGAAAACGTGGGAAATGGGAACGTATTCGAACACAATAAAGTCTAGATACATTGTCATCTTCTTCAACCCTAGCAAAGTTTATCTAAATCTTCAGCTCTATTACTAAAACCCTTAACAATTCGAAATAAAAATAAAATAAAATAAGGAATTGCATAAACAACCGTGGAAAATGAATGAATTGAAATGATGCTTACGGGCATCGGAGAAGTATGAGAGGTAAGGTGCGGGGAAGAGATCGGAAGTTGGAATTGCGACCGAGATTGACGAAGAGATGATCGGAGTAGAGAGGATAAGAGGCTACAGCGTGAAGCCATATCGTCTAGGGAGAGAAGCAAGGGGTTAGGGTTTATAGTGTCATATTCATTTTTCTGAAAACCGGGAAAACGAAATTTGTATCGGAATTATTTACTGGTTAGCTATCGGCATGAGATTAGAAAACGAAGGAAATGCTTTATTTGGTTCCTGAAATTGTGAATAATATCTATCCGATCCCTGAAATTATTGAAATTTCAAATTAATCCCTAAAGTTGTAAAATGGTAGTCAACTTAATCCCTCAATTGAAAATTATATGGATTAAGTTGATTTTAAGTTAGCAATCTCAGTGACTTAATTGATATTAAGTGAGTAAAAAAAAGGACCAAATTGATATTAACTTATCATTCAAGGACACTTTTGAAATTTTGATATTTTCAAGGACTCTACTGATACTACTTCACAATATCATGAACCAAAGAGGACGTTTACTCTTAGAAAATGGATTCATGACCTGTTTATGTATAAGCTATTTCTATAAATAAAGGGAAAATATAGTCAATTTGTTTTTATATAAGCTGTTTTCATAAGTCATTCTCGAGAGCTTATCAAAATAAACTAAAAACAGCTTATGGATATATCATAAGCTATTTTCTTAAGCTCTCTCAAACATTCTGATAAGTGCTTATGCCAGTAGATAAACCCCAATAAACTGTTTATAAGCTAGGCATCCGCAACATCATTGTGGAGTCTGACTCCAGCGCTGCTATTTCTATGATTAATGCTCGTATATAAACCCCAATAAAGTGATTATAAGCTTGGCATTCGCAAAAATCATTGTAGAGTCTGAATCCAGCGCTGTTATTTCTATGATTAATAACCAAGGTGAAGTGTGCTCTCATAACTGCTTGTTGAATCATATTATCCACGGGAAGGAGTGCATCATATTCTCTCACACTTATAGAGAAGGCAATCAGTGCGCTGACTGGTTAGCCAATTGGAGTCTTACTCAGGACTTAGGATTTCATGTTGTGTCAAATTTGAGCTTTGAGCTTGCTAGACTTTTGTCCTGTGATTTTTTCGGGATCTCATTACCCCACCTTGTTTCTTTTTCTAGATAGTCTTCTTTTGCTGTTTTCGAGCAGTTAGCCCCATAGGTAATAAAAAAACACAAATTTTATTTTATTTTATTTTAGGGATTAAAAACAAACAAAAATTTTATAGGGATTAAAATCAAACTTAACCAAATTTATAAGAATTTAAAACATATCTAACCCTTAAAATATTAAATTTTTATGTTTTTTACCATATGATATAAGTCACACATATCTGCGACTAGCAACTAAGCTAACCCGAGGAGGCTTGATTTTGTTTTATAAATACTTGTGTTATTTTTCAACAAGACATGTGTGACACTCGTTACACACATTATACTTTTATAGATGAGTTATTTTATATGTCTTATTTTCATTAGGAAAAAAACACCACAAGCACCTCTAGAGGATGTTGTCTAATCGGGCACCTAAAAGGACCATTGATGCTGAAGAGAAGATGTAATGGAAATCTTGTCAATTTTTTTTTTAAATATTTACAACAAGGTCTTTATACAAATATTATTTGTGTTCCTTACAACAAGGTCTTCTCTTTTACATTGTAAGAAACCTGAAAAAGGTATAATTACTAGTCGGATTTCAGGAAACATGTCAGCTTATTCAGAATAGATAAGGGGTTCCCTAGTTCCCTACAACATCAAAAGCTTTTGCTGCACAAACAAGGGAATAATATGAACATAAATAGCCATTCTACATATGCAGCTCTTTACCCAACCCAAGCTAAATCATGCTTCCCGAGTATATATATCCAAGCCAAAACATATTTCCCGTGCATACTTGAAAATACATATATATATATATATATATATATATATATATATATATATATATATATATATATATATATATATATATATATTTGTGACTATCAAAGGACAAAACATTTAATAACTTTATATAAGTTCTGCCTGTGAAGAGCAATTCAAAGGAAATATACTCATCACGTGTTTTCACAACTGACATCGTTGATGAGCAAGATCAGAAGTGTATTGTGTTCTGAAGAGCTTCCAGACATTGAAAAACACAATCTGTAAACTCATGGAACTATTTATAAAAAGCTTAAACAGAACAAAGTTAGAAATATACAATTTTAATAATTTGTTGTAGGCTAAATCATTCTTTGCCCTTACCTTCTCTCTTCTCTATGTTCACCTTAATTTGTCTCTATTTGTTTTATTTACTGTAAGTTTAAGAGTTTTCATGTGTCTCCATATAAGAAAGTGAGAAGGGTGAGGTTCATTGACAATATTCCAAGGTCAGATGCTGGCAAGATATTGCGCAAGGATATTGTTTCCCAAAGAAAAAATCAACTTATCTCCTAGTTATGAGTTATCTTAGTATAAATTGTGGTGCTCTGGAGGGAAGTTCAAAACTGAAAAGAATAGACAATTTGGAAAATAATCATATCCTTTTGTTCAGGTGAGTTCTAACATGAGTTATTCATTTATGGGTATACTCGTCTCGACAAAATTTTAAAAATTTCTACCTACTGGAACCGGTATTCTTGCTTATTTCCGGTAAATTAAAGTGTCGGTATTTGCATTGAGGGGTCTGTCATGCGGCAGCTCCATCAAGGCATCAACATCCTGCTCCTGGACCGAAGGCCTCGTAAACCACGCCAACATCATCAAAAAGTCCCAATGCCAATACGGATTGGAGGGAAGCAGCAACTCTTGAATTCGTGCAATGTGTTTACTTATAATATATTAAAATTTAACTTTAATTATAAATATATATTATTTATATTATATTTAAATATTTAAATAATATATTTCTTTGACAATCTTTTTATATTTTGTATTCTATATTTATATTTATATTTATATTTTATATATTATATATATGGATTTCCTGAAGTACACCCACCCATTTTTTAGAAGATATATGCAGCAAGTTATAACTAAAAAAATAGAAAATACATCTAAAGGTGTAACTTGTTAACGTACATCTTTTAAAAAATAAGTAAGTGTACGTTAGCAAATCCCTATATATATATATATATATATATATATATATATATATATTATAATTTTATATTTTATATTTATATATATTATATAATATACTCATTTATAAATGCTTTAAATAATATATATTTTAAATTTTAAATTATGTTAAACCACTCACTATGATTCCTTACTATATATATTTATAATCAACACAAGTCTGACCACAAGCAGTATCCGGTCAACATCCTCCGGGAGACATACCAGTGTTCAAGACAGTTCAACAGGTATGGATCATCTTGGTCCCTTAAAATATTTTCCCCTCTTCATGCAAAGTTCCTAGCCATTCCTAAGCCGACACTTCCATTTTTCACAGAACATTAAGACACAATGGCATCTTTTTCGTCAGGTGGTGGTGGAGGAATCCGACTCCAATATGCCAACGTGTGATGCACAGTTTGTGGAGCCATAGCAGAGATCAAGGTTTATAACACATTTAGGAATCCAAACAGATTGTTCTACGCTTGTGAGAAGCCAAGGACACGTCTGCAATATACAAGGGACTAAAATGCAATTTCGGAAATAAACTTTCTCTACCATTATCCGGTTAACTTTATTTGTTTGAACAATCAAATCTTGACCCTATATTAAAATAATAATAAATCTAACGGCTAATATTATTTGCAACTTTGTTAACATGAGTATACCCATAAATGAATAATTCCGTGCTAGAACCCACCTTTTGTGCATATCTCTCCGCCATTTATCCTCTGTGTTTAAAAACCCACTGGTATAACTGCTACGTCAACAATAAAACAACTATCCATTAAAATATTGAAGAATCTAATTAATGACTAAATAACAAAATTGGAGGAAAAAAAAATTCAAAGTTAGAATCATATCTATACTTGTCATTTCTGTACAATTAACTAATTATATCTACTGAAAATTGAAGTATCAAATTAAAGTATGAAACAATTTGGTGCAAGGGAAGATAGAGAGGTGACTCTTTGCATTTGTAATAAGCTGCAGAAAGAAGGGCAAGAGAACAACCATGAAGATGTGCTCAAGCTTGAACATCCATTGAATTGTTCAGCAAGTGTGAAGTTGGTGGGAAGTGGAAACACATCCTTGATACTGTGGTTTATAGACAGATATGCAAGAACTTCTTAGGAAATGCCCAGTTATTAAAGAATTCTTTCCAAGATCAACTTCTCTAAAATTTTAATTTGTTGTTCACCTATTTATTCTTGGCTTAAATAAGTTTTTGGTCCCTGAAAAGTTCATGTTTTTTGGTTTTAGTCCTCTTACTTTTTTTTCATAGGTTTTCATTCTTACTTTTTCCAAAGTTTAGGAATTAGTCATCACCGTCAACTCCCCTCCGTTATCTGCTGACGTCGCTAACGGAGGCCACGTCAGCAGGGACTATTTCCAAAAAATTTGAAAATATAGGGATTAAAACCAAAATTTGTGAACTTTGGAGGGACTAAAAACTTATTTTAAAAAAAAAAACTATTTTTCAGTCATTTTTCACACCAAGTTGTACAGGGACGGGAAACTACCTCGATATCCCCGGATATTCTCTTAAAGCTATTTTAAAAAACTTATACCCAGTTTCCTCATCTAGCTATACTTAAGACAATTCTGCAAGCTATAATAGATGAGTTAGTCTTTTAACACAACTTTGCCATACAAATTTAACCTTTTTATTAACATCAAAACTTAAGAGATTATTTAACCAAAACCACTTTGGTTCCAACAAATTTGAAACCTATGGCTCTAATATATGATTTGTTTCCATTTTCTAGTCAAGTATTGTCATGGTTTAAATTGTCAAATTCCTTCATCTGGTATGATTTTTAGTACAGGGATACCGAGCTAATTTCCTTTTCCTGCACGACTTGCTATGAAATTTGAGAAGAAAATAGAAACAAATTCATACATTATAGACCACATGGTTAAAATTGCTAAATTCCTTCATTTTGTATGATATATCTAGTAATGAAGGGTACTGAGGTAATTTTATATTTTTGCCTGACTTGCTCCAAGATTTGACTAGAAAATAGAAAGAAATCATACATTAGGGCCACAAGTTTCAAATTGACAAATCCTATCATTTGATATGATTTCTAGTATTCAAGGGTATCAAAGTAATTTCTTATTCCAGTTTGATTGCTCTGAGAATATTTTTTTTGTTAAAATAATTTTTTAGTCCCTCCAAAGTTCACAAATTTTGGTTTTAATCCATGTATTTTCAATTTTTTTTGAAATAGTCCCTACTGACATGGCAAACTTAACGCCACGTGGATGACATGGCATTGCTGATGTGGCATTCTGTTAGCCACGTCAGCAAAAAACGGAACAGGTTGACGGCGGGGACTAATTCCTAAACTTTGGAAAATGTGGGGATGAAAACCAATGAAAAAAAAGTAAGAGGACTAAAACCAAAAAACCGAAACTTTTCAGGGACCAAAAGCTTATTTAAGCCTTTATTCTTCATCTGTTGATCAAGTTTCAATTTTAGCTGGTATACAAATAATGATCAAGATACAACTAACTGTTCAAGGTTTAATAAAATTCATAAAAGGAATGGCAAAGCCACAACAAATTATAAACAAAGAGTTGAATAGAGAATAATCATAAACCTAAGTAGTGTCATAAAGATTATAAATAACCTACAACCAACATGAACTACAAACCATAGAAGCACAAGATATTGCAATTCAAGAATCGAGATTTCAATCTAGATATTGAACATGCAATGATGGCATAACATTAAAAGAAAACAATTATTGTAATTTGAAAAGGCATCGTTATGTTTATGGTAACTTTTTCAAGCATATAGGTACCTCCCTTATTAAGAAGGGTTTAACATCCGCTCCTGTGGTGGTATTTTCAGAATCCATGCGTTCCTGAACCTGTACATTGCCAAAGCAAGTATAAGTGTATAACAAACCTTTTTAGTTAGTTAGAATAATAGAAACAGAACAAAAAAGTAGCTGCCCAATTGGTAGAAAAAACAAACCTTATTAAAAAATAAAATTAATATTTTCTAATTTTGGCCAATCAATGGGTAAAAAAAAACTTAAACAATATAGTCAATGTCAGCATTACAAATTGTAATAAGTATAAAAAGGATCATATAAACCATAAGTACCTGAATACACTCCACCGTTCCTATCAAGAGCCTTTGATGTACTATTCATCTGTTCTAACTATCCTGAATAAACCATAAGTATCCTGGTCTACTATTCATCTGTGCTAAATATCCTCATACCATTGGAAACTTTGATGTTTCATCCTACATAAAAGGAGAGATGCTCTAGGCAAAGAAAAATAGTGGCATTAACACTATCCTTTGTAACATAGCTAACTAATGAGTGAAGTTTATGGAGCAAGAGAAGGAACATTCGTGCCACAAAGGAGATCAAGAGTTAAACAAATTGTATTCTACATGTTTGAATCAGTAGTTACTAAAAGAAAAGGAATAATAGGAAGCTAAGTGCATAGGAAGTAATGGCATAGGTGCATTTTGAAATCGTTTCAGTAAAAAAAAGGCCAAATCAAGATACACATGCAAATACAATCAAGATATAACTCAAAGCCCACAGAAGCTCAAACAACATTTTTTTTCGTCATAGACACATCACACTTAAATTAATAAATAAAACCAAAGTCAGAAAAGCAAAAGTGCAGATGAACTTTAGTTTGAGTAGTAGAGATTGAAGAAAACATGCCTGGAGGAATCGAAACAAAGAAGAAAAGTGTGGCCGACGTTCAATATAGGTAAGAAGAATAACAGGAAAAGAAGCGTGCAAAGAAGGAAAATGGTATATGTAGAGAGAAAATGTTTCATTAAACACAGAAAGAATTGAGTATGGATATACCTTTGGTGGATAGCAAGTACACTTTTGCTGGTATGGTATGGTAATGGAACAACAAAATGGCTTCAGTGTCTCTATTTCCAGCCACAACTTTACGACCTTTCGTATTGAAAAAGCAAAGAGTCGGTGCATATATATGCTTGCAGCTGTAGACCTTATTGCAACGACCAAGACCAAAATGCATTGATTATGAGCAAAATTTATCATATCCATTCCTAAACTATTAATTAGAAAGGAAAAAAAAATCTTAGCTAAACAATTCCACCCTAAGCAGCAATATTGATATATATAGGAAATTTTTTATTAAAAAGACATAAAAGATCATTACTAATCATAACACATACAAATATTATTACTATAACACACATTAGTTAAAACCATAGCTATAACTAACTTCTTGTTTTACAAATTCCATTACATAGGCTCCTGTCCATTAGCTTCCCATGGCAACAGCATAACACAAAAGCATCAGAAATCAAGATAGTGTTTACTTCTTCTTCAAGTCCATGCAAAGAGACTAAGTGACCTTTCATATAATAAGATAATGCCTAGACTTATAACTAAAAGACCATTCCACTCATGCACTCCAAAAGTAAGAGTTATTAAAATATTAAAATACATATCAGAATGAATGAATGGATTAAATATATTCACCCTATGGACTCTCTGTTAATTGGATTATGCAATCATGTTCACTAATATCTTTTTCCCCAGAACTTTCATATAAGTGTGGCCACTAAAGACTTTAGTGGCAGGTATAACATTAACACTATTAGACAACTGTTAGTTGAGAAAAGTGCATATTGAAATATTTTAATCAACTTCATATTCAATTGCACAAAGCACAGAGGATACTTTAGATGTTTTAAATGTTTTTAACCACAAACCAAAAATTTAAACCACAAAGATGAATAGAGATTATGAATGAAGTAAGAAGATATAGATCGCACACAAAACTCAATTATTTCTCATTTAAACAACTAACCGAAAAAAAACTTGCAAGATACAAAGTTTTTTAACAAAACTAAATTCACCACAACTCTCTCATCAGTAACATAGTAATGGTTAAAGTAATGTTTTGGTCCCTATACGTGACACTGATTTTCAATTTGGTCCCTATACGTAAAAAGTTATCAATTTGGTCCCTATATGTGACACTGGTTTTCAATTTGGTCCCTATACGTAAAAAGTTATCAATTTGGTCCCTATACGTGACACTGGTTTTCAATTTGGTCCTCACCGCTAATTGGTCCCGATATAAGAGGACCAAATTACAAATTATTGTCACATGTAGGGACCAATTCAACAAAAAAAAATTGAAATCGATCCCTACATGTGACAATTATTTTCAATTTGATCCTTACATGTGATAATAATTTGCAATTTGGTCACTCTTATATAGGGACTAATTAGCGGTGAAGACCAAATTGAAAACCAGTGTCACGTATAGGGACCAAATTGATAATCAGTGTCGCGTATAGGGACCAAATTGAAAATCAGTGTCACGTATAGGGACTAAATTGATAACTTTTTACGTATAGGGACCAAATTAAAAATCAGTGTCACGTATAGGGACCAAATTGATAACTTTTTACGTATAGGAACCAAATTGAAAATCAATGTCACGTATAGGGACCAAAACATTACTTTAACCCATAGTAATTAACCATACACAATCGACATTTTCAAACCCTTTTCTTTCACTTTCACTTTTTGATGATAAGTAACAAAATAGAAGTGTGACAGGTTGTACCCTATGCATGTGGGAAATGATTTGGAGACTCAGACTTGAAGTTGAAACATTTTGAAAAATCCAAAATATCACACCCACAAAAAAGAATTTAGGTTTGCAATATACGGAACAAATGAAATGGTATTACCACTGTGAATGGCCTGAATCTCATTATTTTTCCATTGGTGCCATTGATATCAATAAAATAGACTAAAAAAAAGATGCATAGAATGCAGGAGTAAGAGCAGGAAACTAATGTTAGGGAAGCAATAGGTTGAAGTTCAATATGAAACTGATTTATCCTTCAAGTAATCAAGCTTCTTTTGTGTAATCAAACTCAATATGGTGTAGAAAAAGAGACTTACCCACTCCCTAAATTCTATGGTGTAATGACACTTAATATGCCATATATGTTGCATGGACAACATATTCCTTTAAGGGAGAAAAAGCCAACAAAAGCAACACCATTAGTAAACCAAATAAATAAATACCAATTATAATAACAAATGGCAAAACTTTTTTAGGAGAACATTGTAGTACATCTTGAACCCGTAAATATTACTTCTTATGACCAAGGTGTCAAAGCTTATGACATTTCCAAGCCAGCTTGAGTGCAATTAACACAGTTGTCAGTAGAAATAACAAAGGAAGTAGAAAAACCCAAATGCAAGCTGAGAGGGGAAAGAAAGTTCTGAGATGAAGGTTATGAGATGAAAGATTAAGGGAATTTTAGGGATTTATGCTCAAGAAACAAAATAATTCAGGAAAAATAAACAGGAATAACTCCCAAAAAAAAAGAAAGGTTAAGAAGCTTACAGTGACGACAACGGTGTCGATGTTACCAGAGACCAAGATGTCGACTCCGGAGACGAAAGAAGCTTCAGAAAGAAAGAGGAAATAGAGCAAATCAGTCAGTAAACAGAGCAGATCTAACCCTATTAGCTTCATGAACAAAGCAATCAAAGTAGCAATCAGTCAAGATGGAAGAAATAGCTAAGAAGAAGAAAAAAATGGAGAGGGAAAAGGGGAAGAACGAAAACCTTACACAGAAGTCCTCTGAAGAGATGAGATGTTTCCACCGGAGAAGAAGAGGAAGAGTGAAGAGTGTGAGAGAAATAAGCCTCAATAAAAGAAGAAGAAGAAGAAGAGTGTGACTTGTGAGAGAAATAGGTTTGAAATATGTCTGGATGGAATATGAAATATTGGAGAGAGTACTGGTTTTAGGCGGGTTGGAGAGGAATTGAATTGATTGAATTGAATAATAAAGGAAGCTTCTGGATGAAACAAATAAAAAGAATTTGAGCGGGAAAATTTTTCATGAGAACGTGACACTTGGCCAAAAAGGGTAAACAAGACTTAATTTGGTTATATAGGTAAATTGATTGATTGTGGATTTGATCATTTCAACCATAATTAAGTTTCTTTTCCACAAGTTCAAAATTCACGGTGCACTAATGCCAATATAAAAAATTTTACATTGGTAATATATCAAAATTAATCTATTACAGCCAACATCCTCGCTGAGGTTAGTGGTATTCCCTAGCCTTGCAAAGGGGTGTGCCTCCCCCCCAATCTAAACTTTTTTTCTATCAAAAAAAAAAATTTTAATCTATTACACATTACATGTGGTGGTGTTTTTTATTTGGGGGGATTGAGGGATTTAAATCTGGGTACTCACAATGTCCCCCTCCCACAGCTTAATCAACTAAGCCGACTCTAGGAGGCTCGATTTTGTTTTATAAATACTTGTGGTGTTATTTTTCAACAAGACATAAGTGGTTTGCTATCACACACATGAAACTTTTGACACGGGGAACATATTTATCTAGAACGTTGGATGACATGGGGGGTTGTTCCTTCAATAGACAATACTTGATCTGTGAGAAGAAATAAGTGGTTTTTGGTAGGTGTATGGTTAATAGAAGGAAATGTTTGCAGTCTATAGTCTATGAACTCTACTACTTGTCGGATATGAAAATGAAAAAAAATAAATCAGGTATGTTTTTCATGTAAGTTTATCGCGTAGTGTTTGTAGTTCTCAGTGGTAATATATTGAGTCATATTAGTGAATAAAAGTTAAATTGGTCCTTAAAATTAGCAACACAAGTTCTTACAATTGCAAGTTAGTCATTTTTTATGTGTTTGTCATATTTTATCTTAAAATAAACTAATATATATTGAAAGAGAACTTATTAGTTATTAAATATTTCTTCAAATTAGACTGTTCAAAATAGGAGCATTATTCCATGACCACCATGGTTATTAAATTGCAAGTGTTAATCTTAGTGCTGCTACCTCTCAAGGTCCAACAAATTACCGACCATCATCTTACGAAGAAAACGACGACATCTCCTCTGTTTTTTTTTTATTTTAATTTGAGTCCATTTTCTGTATGATTTTTAACTTGTACTATCCAAAGTAAATATGCAACATGGTCATAACAGGGAATATGTTCAGCTAAAAATACAAAATTTAAAAAGAATAAATTTAATTGACCAACTTAAAGTATGATCTGCAGAAGATACATCATATGAATAGATAACAGAATACATTGTTTTCCAAGTCTCGGTACAAGGATGATAAGTACATTACCAAATATAATCTTCCCTGAGATTACAATCACTCCAAACCTATGAAGCACGGACACCTCTTTGAAGTGTCGTGTCTAGTGTCGGACACCGACACTTCTTGGACACGTGTCAGACACCCCTCTGCAGTGTCACAATTAAAAAATATATTTTCCAGCTCGGACACCTCTCGGGCACAGCTTCGAAACTTCTCGGACACTTCTATCATAAAAAATATTTTTTTTAAAAAGTCAATTTAGCATTTTGAGATCATGGGTCACCACCCTAAATATTTTTGAGACAAATACTTTCTAAAAAGGTCATGAGTCACAAACCCCAAATCATATCTTTTACTTTTTGAGACATAAAGCAAAATGATGTCTCTTAGCATTTTTTGTGAGACTCATTATCATAGGACCCAACTAGTTGTTTTATAAAACATAATTTATCTTCTTATCTCAGGAATTATTTCGGTAAGGACTGCATTTCGAAGTGACCCCTCTTTAGTCTTAGTATTCTTTTTGTGAGGGTCATTATCATATGAAAAATTGTAAAGCTTAACAACTTTGTTTTCAGAAAGTGAATACACACACACACACACACACACACACACATATATATATATATGTAAGCGGTGTCCCGGTGTCCTGCGTTTTGGACATTAGCCGTGTCGCGGTGTCCATGTCGTGTCGTGTCATGGTGTTCGTCAGAGTCGATACTTCGTAGCTCCAAACTCATAAATACTCTAAAAATACAATCGGTTACCCACAACACATCACCATCTCATCTTCACCCATGTAAGTTCAGCACCATGTTGATAGTCCAATAGAAACCAAGAGGGTCTCGGAGAATGGTGACATGACTGCCCGATGGATCTATCAGACCTCCCATATTTTCAGCTCCAAAATTTTCGGCCGGCTGGACCACCTGATCAGGACTGTCCACGTAGAAGCTTTGAGAGTAATTGGAGTTATTATTCCTAAACAATATGTAAAAAAAAAAAAGTTAAAACCAAATAATCGAGTCAAAAACTGGAAAAATAAATAAATGAATATAAATGAGACTCACTAATTCTCAGGGTACTGTGCTTCACAGATTATGTACACCGTGCTAGCGTTGAACCTCAAGAACTCGGTCCTCCTTATTGCTACCTCAGGCACCATCCGTTGTAACAGAATGGCCCCAAATCAATACTGGTGGAATACGATGGCATTTTCAAATTCACCGGGTCTGATATGAATAGTGGGATAGTAAATCGAGTCTTGTAGCCCATTTGGGTGGACTGCTGCAATTTGATTGGCTATGGTTTTTTCTAAAGGGGCTGGACTGGAGGGGAAGGATGGATTATTAAAATGAAAGAGCTCGAGGTACACTGTGTGGATGGATGATGGATGAAAACAACCACTAAATAGAAGAATCCTTAGCAACAAAATAAACAAGATATCACTTTCAGACAATAAAGAAGAGATCACTTTCACAAGTGATTCCCTGAAGATTTTCTGAAGTTTGATGATGTCTTATTGTACACAACCATTAAATCTTTTAGGTACAGTACTACATATCTTCTACAAGTGTTATGTCCTATGGTACCCGATGAAGCCGTTGAAGCCGAACCATGTCATCTCTCTCAGCCACCGCCATGAAGCTGCCTGCCCCTGCCTCCTTGATGAGACTCACCAATTCTCAGCGTACTCCACTTCACAGATTATGTACACCATGTTGGCGTCGAACCTCAAGAACACGGTCACCTCAAGTACTATCCATTGTAAGAGAATGACTCCAAATCCATTCTTGTAGAATGCAATGGCATTTTCAAATTCACTGTGTGTGATCTGAATAGTGGGATAGTAAATTGAATATTGTAGCCCATTTGGGTGGACTGCAATTTGATTGGCCATGGTTTTCTCTAAAGGGAGGGAGTGGAGAGGGGGAGGGGAAGGAAGGATTATTAAAATGAAAGGGCTCGAGGTACACTGTGTGGATGGATGATGGATAGAAACAACCATTAAATAGAATAATACTTAGCAACAAAACAAAGAAGATATCACTTTCAGACAATAAAGAAGAGATCACTTTCAAAAGTGATTACCACAGCATTTTCTGAAGCTTGATGTTGTCGTATTGTACACAACCATTTAATATTTTAGGTACAGTACTACATATCTTTAACACGCGTTATGTCCTATTGTACCCGATGAAGCCGAACCATGTCATCTCCCACAGCCAACGCCATGAAGCTACCTGCCCCTGCCTCCTCGATGAGACTCACCAATTCTCAGCGTACTCCACTTCATAGATTCTGTACACCGTGTTCTCGTCGAACCTCAAGGACACGGTCACCTCAGGCACTATCCATTGTAACAGAATGGCTCCAAATCCATTCTGGTAGAATGCAAAGGCATTTTCAAATTCACCGGGTCTGATCTGAAAAGTGGGGTAGTAAATCGAATCTTGTAGCCCATTTGGGTGGACTGCAATTCGATTGGCCATGGTTTTTTCAAAAGGGATGGAGTGGACAAGGGGAGAGGAATGATGAATTTTTAAAATGAAAGGGCTCGAGGTACACTGTGTGGATGGACGATGGAGGGAAACAACCATTAAAGATAAGAATCGTTAACAACAAAACAAAGAAGATATCACTTTCAGACAGTAAAGAATATATCACTTTCACAAGTGATTCCCTGAGGATTTTCTGAAGCTTGATGATGTCTTATTTTGCACAACCATTAAATCTTTTAGGTACAATACTACATATCTTCGACACACGTTATGTCCTATTGTACCCGATGAAGCCATTGAAGTGAACCAAGTAATCTCCCTTAACCACCGCCGTGAAGCTGCCGGCCCCTGCCTCCATGATGAGACTCACCAATTCTCAACGTACTCCACTTCACAGATTCTGTACACCGTGTTGGCGTCGAACTTCAAGAGCACGGTCACCTCAGGCACTATCCATTGTAACAGAATGGCTCCAAATCCATTCTGGTAGAATGCAAAGGCAATTTCAATTGAGGGATTTAAATCTGGGTACTCACAATGTCCCCCTCCCACAGCTTAATCAACTAAGCTGACTCGAGGAGGCTCGATTTTGTTTTATAAATACTTGTGGTGTTATTTTTCAACAAGACATAAGTGGTTTGCTATCACACACATGAAACTTTTGACACAAGGGAGCATATTTATCTAGAACGTTGGATGACATGGGGGGTTGTTCCTTCAATACTTGATCTGTGAGAAGAAATAAGTGGTTTTTGGTAGGTGTATGGTTAATATAATGAAATGTTTGCAGTCTATAGTCTATGAACTCTACTACTTGTTGGATATGAAAATGAAAAAAAATAAATCAGGTATGTTTTTCATGTAAGTTTATCGCGTAGTGTTTGTAGTTCTCAATGGTAATATATTGAGTCATATTAGTGAATAAAAGTTAAATTGGTCCTTAAAATTAGCAACACAAGTTCTTACAATTGCAAGTTAATCATTTTTTATGTGTTTGTCATATTTTATCTTAAAATAAACTAACATATATTGAAAGAGAACTTATTAGTTATTAAATTTTTCTTCAAATTAGACTGTTTAAAATAGAAGCATTATTCAATGACCACCATGGATATTAAATTGCAAGTGTTAATCTTAGTGCTGCTACCTCTCAAGGTCCAACGAATTACCGACCATCATCTTACGAAGAAAATGACGACATCTCCTCTGTTTTTTTGTTATTTTAATTTGAGTCCATTTTCTGTATGATTTTTAACTTGTACTAGCCAAAGTAAATATGCAACATGGTCATAACAGGGAATATGTTCAGCTAAAAATACAAAATTGAAAAAGAAGAAATTTAATTGACCAACTTAAAGTATGATCTGCAGAAGATACATCATATGAATAGATAACAGAATACATTGATTTCCAAGTCTCAGTAAAAGGATGATAAGGACATTACCAAATATAATCTTCCCTTAGATTACAATCACTCCAAACCTATGAAGCACGGACACCTCTTCGAAGTGTCGTGTCCAGTGTCGGACATCGACACTTCTCGAACACACGTTGGACATGTGTCAGACACCCCTCTGCAGTGTCACAATTAAAAGTATATTTTTCAGCTCAAACACCTCTCGGGCACGGCTTCAACACTTCTCGGACACTTCTATCATAAAAAATATTTTTTTTAAAAAGTCAACTTTGCATTTTGAGATCCTGGGTCACCACCCTAAATATTTTTGAGACAAATACTTTCTAAAAAGGTCATGAGTCACCAACCCCAAATCATATCTTTTACTTTTTGAGGCATAAAGCAAAATGATGTCTCTTAGCATTTTTTGTGAGACTCATTATCATAGGACCCAACTAGTTGTTTTATGAAACATGATTCATCTTCTTATCTCAGGGATTATTTCTATAAGGACTGCATTTCGAAATGACCGCTCTTAGTCTTAGTATTCTTTTTGTGAGGGTCATTATCATATGAAAATTGTAAAGCTTAACAACTTTGTTTTTAGAAGGTGAACACACACACACACACAAATACACACACACACACACACACACACACACACACACACACACACACACACACACACACACACACATATATATATATATAAGTAAGCGGTGTCCCGGTGTCCTGTGTTTTGGACATTAGCCATGTCGTGTCGTGTCGTGGTGTCCGTGTCAGAGTCGATACTTCGTAGCTCCAAACTCATAAATACTCTAAAAATACAATCGGTTACCCACAACACATCACCATCTCATCTTCACCCATGTAAGTTCAGCACCATGTTGATAGTCCAATAGAAACCAAGAGGGTCTCGGAGAATGGTGACATGACTGCCCGATGGATCTATCTGACCTCCCATATTTTCAGCTCCAAAATTTTTGGCCGGCTGGACCATCTGATCAGGACTGTCCACGTAGAAGCTTTGAGAGTAATTGGAGTTATTATTCCTAAACAATATGTAAAAAACAAAAAAAAAAAAAGTTAAAAGCAAATATAATTGAGTCAAAAACTGGAAAAAAAATTATATAAATGAGACTCACTAATTCTCAGGGTACAGCACTTCACAGATTATGTACACCGTGCTAGCGTCGAACCTCAAGAACTCGGTCCTCCTTATTGCTACCTCAGGCACTATCCGTTGTAACAGAATGGCCCTAAATCAATAGTGGTGGAATACGATGGCATTTTCAAATTCACTGGGTCTGATATTAATAGTGGGATAGTAAATCGAGTCTTGTAGCCCATTTGGGTGGGCTGCTGCAACTTGATTGGCTATGGTTTTGTCTAAAAGGGCTGGACTGGAGGGGAATGATGGATTATTAAAATGAAAGAGCTCGAGGTACACTGTGTGGATGGATGATGGATGAAAACAACCTTTAAATAAAAGAATCCTTAGCAATAAAACAAAGAAGATATCACTTTCAGACAATAAAGAAGAGATCACTTTCACAAGTGATTCCCTGAGGATTTTCTGAAGCTTGTTGATGTCCTATTGTACACAACCATTAAATCTTTTAGGTACAGTACTACATATCTTCTACAAGCGTTATGTCCTATGGTACCCGATGAAGCCGTTGAAGCCGAACCATGTCATCTCCCTCAGCCACCGTCATGAAGCTGCCTGCCCCTGCCTCCTTGATGAGTCTCACCAATTCTCAGCGTACTCCACTTCACAGATTATGTACACCGTGTTGGCGTCGAACCTCAAGAACACGATCACCTCAAGTACTATCCATTGTAAGAGAATGGCTCCAAATCCATTCTGGTAGAATGCAATGGCATTTTCAAATTCTCTGTGTGTGATCAGAATAGTGGGATAGTAAATTGAATCTTGTAACCTACTAGTGTAGGTGCCCGTGCGACACGCACGGGTATTTATCATATAATTTTTTTTTTTCAATGTTTTAAAATTATCTCAATATAATTATAATATATCAAAACATGGATTAAAACATAAATATTAATATATGTCTCGATTAATTTATATCAAATACATAACAAAATTAAGAATGAATAAGAGCTTTTATTAATATCCTTATCTACTGGTTGGGTTTCATAGCTAATAGCTAATGTATACGTGTAACTATGATATAATATAATTAATATCACATTTACAGTTTTACATTTGATTTTAAAAGTTTTTTTTTTAAGAATTTCCAAGATTGTTACTAAATTAAGAAGGTTTAAACTGTTGGTGTCAAATTGAAGGAACCATCTCAAAAAATGATATTATAATTTTTTTATTATCTTGATTTAATTCTCTTTTTCCTTTATTACATTTGTCCACTGAAACACAGACACCATCAAGGCATATTTAGAGGGATACAAATCTGTTATCCCAAAAAATGGTGTCTTGACATCCCCTACCAATCAAAGGCTTGAAATATGAATAAGTGTTAATGAGTTATGATTTTATTTTATTAAGTGACAAATTATTATTGGTGGGGGACAGAGAATGTGACAGAAAAATAGGACATGGGATCTTGATCCTATTTAAATATACAGTTTCTTGGAGAAAAATAGGAAATAAATGCATCCACATTTGCACCCTAAAGGTCTATTTAATTCGTAGAGTATAAAACATCTCCCAAATACATCTACCATTAAATGTTTAATGTCATACAACCAACCTCATAAATATTTGGACAAAAAATATCTTCAAAGTACTAATATAACTTAAATGACATGATTCTAAATATATAGGAAAATAAGTGCTCAAAAACAATAGAATAATAACTTTAATTTGCATTATACAAATTCTCTAAAAAATGTTAACATTTTAAATAGCTGGTAAAGATCTACTTCCATATTTCTCAAATCATCATTAAGCTTTGACTCTATCAGTCTATCAGAAGAACAAATTTAGAGTAAATTTCCCTAAAAATATTACATGTAAAATCAAATTTATAGCTTTAAAATTTTGCTCCATCAAGTATATCTCCCCATCTACCACATACTACACAAATGCTAGTTATGCCATGAAATGTATTTCTTTTTGTGGTTCTTTGAAATGCCAAAAGCAAAGCAGATAACTCATAATAGAAGATGGAGAGAAACTATGTTGGAGGGAAAAAATGGAAGAATATATGTTTAAGTTTATGAAAACCAAGATATTGAAAACAAAGACAAAGCAAGAATTAGTAACAAATTAAATGATATGTCTTCATCCACATCCACAATGAAAAATTTCAAACATCTTGAACTAAAGAAACTTGAAATAAGGAAATGAAGAAAGTACAAATGGGTGGTTGAGTTAGATAATATTTCTATACAAAAAAATATCAATCTAGTTCAACAAAATTTGAAAATAATAACAAAAAGCAAACTAAAAGAAAATAAAAATCCAGCGAGAGAAATGAGACAACAATCCGAAACAAAATCAGGCAAAGCATAAATGAGACATTGCTCCACAATCCAAAACAAAATGACCGCAACAACAAACACATAATATCTGGAAAATCTGATTAATAATAAGCATACTTGCTATTGAAAAGTCATGTGACAATCATGAAAAATAAAATTACTGAATATAAATGTGGTGACAAAAGAAAACAAAGCTAGTAAATAATATCATGAATAAGGCAGCTTAGTATGATAGTATATCCATTCCAACATGCTTTCAGTTATTACCTCCAAGCCATTATGTGCTTGATTTCCTTCTTTGCTTAGCCAGAAGCTTTTAAACGACAAATACAATTGGGTGGATAAATTGTAATGATAGATACTACCTAGTTTCTTCTCCTATTTTTTTCAATGCATACGTATAAGACACAGAAAATGCAGGCTTGAATTAGATGATAAATAAAAATAAAAATGAACACATAGAATGCAACTCAAACATTTTGTGTAGTACACTCATAATAGCTTTGGTTTCACTATATCAAACAGAAGTTGACAGTACATTTCAAATAATTAGCAAGAAAGGGAATAATCCAAGCAAAGTTATGAAAGAAATGCACATGTACTTAACAATAGTAGCAAGCAACAAAAAATGGGATAAAACAATTGATGGGAAGACCAAATATTGCAAATAACAGCAAACCAAAAGGCAAAAATGACCAAAAACAAATAAATCTATATAATGTAAATAAATATTGCAGTTTTAGATCCATAAACAACATGCCTGCTTATTGAAGTTCAAGTTTGCATCTCAAGTGCATGAATTCAACGGAACCCCAAAGATAAAGTATTTCATAGCACAAGAATATACTATATTTTAAACTCACTCACTCAAATGCATACAACTAATTCAAAAGGAGCAGACAATATTAGCTATGCAATAACTCCATCCATGCATACAGCAAATAAATACAAAGGATTATTCATTATCCAAATGATTATTGACATAGCTGTAAGAGATATCTAACAAATGCAGGTTCAAAACAGACTTTGCAGTATCTATGGAACAGAATGGTCAGAACCGGGAGAGCAAAGAGGAATGGAGTTAATGAAGCAGCCTTTTTGGTAGTCAAGAGTCTTATTAGAACTAACCGAAAGTTAATCAAACGTTAATCTTTTGTACCGCATTATGGACCCATGAAATACTTAACTTCATTTCATTTCATTTTTCTAATTTCACATGGGTGAAAAATATAGTTTAGTTTACTGTTTTAGTGGAGTCCCAATTCCAACTAATTAAAGTTTTATGAATTTACCTTCAAGATCCACCATTGCCTTCTTAATCACAGGTATGAATTTACCTGCAAATGAAAGTACATATTATAAACAGCCTAGCAACAGGAAATATTCATATAAATGCAGCATATAAAAACTATAACAAGAATCAAGTGATTAAAAAAGAGAAAGAAAAATGAAAAAGCAAGTAGTCTCTAAAAGCCCCAAAATCATTTATATGAACTCAGAAAAGCGAGGAGCTTATTCTGAAGTAATCAACATAGTGGGCAAAATAAATGGAGAAAATGTAATTAGCAACTCAAGGCACAACAAAAATCAACATTGGGGGCAAAATAAATGGAGACAATGTAATTGTCTTCATTCCCTTTTCCTCATACTAAGTGTGTCGCTAGTTCACCTCCCGTATAGGAAAATATCAATCATATTTAAAAGGAGGAAGCTTTGCAAAAGTAATTATCGTTAAGAAAGTTCTATAATGTCTCCACATTTAGCACATCAATAAGATTTCCAATATCAACAACAAACATGGGAGTATCTGATGCTGTCAACTGATTCACAGTATTCTAAAAAATACTCATGCTCTGCCATCGAATCCCCTTCTTTGTATTTCATATTCACCAGCTTCCGGATCAAAAAAGCTTTATTTTGCACATTCTTCCGCTCATACAACTTGGCCAATTTCTTCCACATTTTCTGAGCATCTGTTTCTGTATCTACATGAGGATAAACACTCAAATCCAGCCACTGCCCAATCAAAGCAACTGCCTTTTTGTTCATCTTCTTCCATTCACTTTCATTTTTATCCTTGGGACGAGCAGTGTCCCCCTCAATGGGATCATACAAGTCTTTGCTGTATAACATGTCTTCCATGAGGGTCTTCCAAAGTGTATAATTTGTAGAGTTCAGCTTAATCATATTTGGCCCTTGATTCTCCTCCATTTAAATGCACAGAACAAACAACCTAAGCTCTTGATACCACTTTGTTGGGAAAAACCAGAGATAACAATCTCTAATGAAGCAAATATTTTTCCCTTTCACCTGTGCAAACAAATAGGCACGACAAAAATATTCTTCCACAGGATAATATCAATGGCAGAAAAATAAATAGCAATAACATCACAATTTTTAACGTGGAAAACTCCCCAGTGTAGGGATAAAAACCACGGGACCAAGTCCAGCAAAAAACTTCCACTATAAATAATAATGGATACACCAAGTCTTCCTAGAAATACTAGGGAACACCAAATCAACAATACTTCACCTAAAAGGTGGATATCACCAAGCAACAAGAGAGAAACCTCACAAAAGTAGGTATAACAACCCAACTCAAAGCGAAGGCAAAACCACAAATAAAATATATCAAACTAACGAGCTCATTGGCAGGAACAACATACTGAAATTTCAGTAAAAAACGGAACAAGTTTGCTATACCACCTTCCACCGCCTGAACCCCTCTCTTCTTCTCTTCGGCGTCGTGCTCTCTCTCTCTCTGTCACTCTCTATTTTTCTTTTTTCACGCACAGTGCACGCACACACTTGCTTTCTTTCTTTTTTTATTCAAACCCTTTTTTTCAAATGCCATATGGGTTTGGCCCATCAACAACTTTTATTATTATTTTTCTTTTAAAGTCAAAGTGGGACCACTTAGGAGTGACCCACTCAACACTTCAGATAAATATCATTGGAAACAGTTGGTGGAAATTATGGAATGTAAGTGTCAAGTGGAGTTATAAAGCTCGGTTCCTCGCAATGCCTACAAATACAGCAATGCTCAGTATATAATTTTCCAATTTCCATCAGAATAACTATGGCAATTGATACTTCAATACAATTAATGAGGAACATATAACTCCTTTGGATTAAAATTGAGAAAATAAGGTTCAGAGCCTACCTGCCACTTATTTGGAAAAGATAGCCAAGACCTCAAATCTGAAATCTAAACATGAGAGGGAAATAAATAGGTTGAAAGTTGAAACCCCACGATTTTGGGCTGGTGCCAAAACTCACGAACAATAGGTAGCATCTAGTGGTGGAGCATAAAAGTTAGTTTCAGGAAGGAAAAAAAATATTGCTTGTAACAAAGCCAATTCAATGTAGTCAGATTATGTTAGAAAACAGCTCAAATGGGATGAGACAACAACTCGGTTCCGTAGAAGGAGCGACCAATTCTAATGTTATGATTAGTGTTTATTTGACCTATAAAATTCAATAAAAATGGATGAATGTAAACTATCTCAGATCAAACTAAAATTACTATGAGCAGATGCAAATAACACAGTGCCAGATGAGGAAGGAAAAAACAACCCAATACCTGGCCAAAGTCCATCTGCAAAAGCAAGGTTAGAGAAATAAAAGTTGGGTGTATCAATTTTTAGTTTCTACCTGAAAGGAAGATGAACGATAATTTAATTGAAATATCTATTATTTGAACATTTAAAGGACAGAAATTGTGCGATAGGTATTCAAATCAAATAATTGGTTGTGTAAAGGAATATCGGAAGGAATAACTTAGGGCAAGGATTAGAAAAAAGAGGTAAAATTTGAGAATTATGGAAATGATCAAAACCGAAAGAGGAAGGAAAGAAAAATATATACCTTTTCCAATTCATTCTTGCGAGCTCCTTCCCCATTGCCTGTTCCATAGCCGCCTGGATCACTGAAGCAGAAGATTTTTTAAACTAAAATATAAACCTCGATCACCACTTGCTACATCAACTTTCAGTCTTTTCATTAAAACCCTCTATTACCTAAAACCTACCACCTTGTAGCTGCACATGTACTGCCACCAAGCATAGGGGAAGGACCCGTGAGATGCTTGGCTCGAGGGATGAGACAGAGTGATGATACGGTAAAATAAAAAACCGGTAGAAAGGGTAGATGAATTACAAAGGAATTTATAATGATTTATTTTTTTATAATGATTTATTGAAAAATTTTATTTTGAATTTATAAGGGCACTACCAATGAACGGTGGGTGACCAGTATCAAACAACACCCACTATTAAAGAAAATGAATATGATGTGTGTGAGTGCAATTAAAGAAAAATCGGCTCATCAGAATGTGAGGAGAGGAAGAGAGAGATGTAGGAAAGAACTTTAACAATACAGACTTTAATTTTTAATTTTTAATAATTGAAACAAAAGAAAGAAAGATGGAAGAAAGAAAGAGAGTAATCGGTGGTAAGAAGGGAAAATATGAAGTGGGGAGAGATAAAATGTTTCATGTAATTTTTAATAGAAACAAAAAGTACTTTATTTAAAATGAATGATGCAAAGCTAAGCCACGTAAAATCAGTGAAGTGAAGGCTGTCCAAAAGCTCATAACAGAGAATTCAGACACCCTACATGTAGCATGGAATAGATGGCAAACAGGCAAAATGTGGTTAACCAATGGGCAAAACGTTTAAAGTCATTAAAATATGCTAGCCAATAAATTGTTGACACATGCCCAGTTACTGTAGATCTACAGTAACCTTAGGGCATCCTCGACTGTATAGTTAGAGATTTGGGTGGATTACAATTTGATTGGCCATGGTTTTTTCTAAAGGGAAGGAGTGGAGAGGGGGAGGGGAAGGATGGATTATTAAAATGAAAGGGCTCGAGGTACACTGTGTGGATGGATGATGGACAGAAACAACCATTAAATAGAATAATACTTAGCAACAAAACAAAGAAGATATCACTTTCAGACAATAAAGAAGAGATCACTTTCAAAAGTGATTCCCACAGCATTTTCTGAAGCTTGATGATGTCGTATTGTACACAACCATTAAATATTTTAGGTACAGTACTGCATATCTTCAACACGCGTTATGGCCTATTGTGCCCGATGAAGCCGTTGAAGCCGAACCATGTCATCTTCCACAACCATCGCCGTGAAGCTGCCGGCCCCTGCCTCTTTGATGAGACTCACCAATTCTCAACGTACTCCACTTCACAGATTCTGTACACCGTGTTGGCATCGAACCTCAAGGTCACGGTCACCTCAGGCACTATCCATTGTAACAGAATGGCTCCAAATCCATTCTGGTAGAATGCAAAGGCATTTTCAAATTCACCGGGTCTGATCTGAATAGTGGGGTAGTAAATCGAATCTTGTAGCCCATTTGGGTGGACTGCAATTTGATTGGCCATGGTTTTTTCAAAAGGGATGAAGTGGATAAGGGGAGGGGAATGATGAATTTTTAAAATGAAAGGGCTCGAGGTACACTATGTGGATGGATGATGGAGGGAAGCAACCATTAAAGATAAGAATCCTTAACAACAAAACAAAGAAGATATCACTTTTAGACAGTAAAGAAGATATCACTTTCACAAGTGATTCCCTGAGGATTTTCTGAAGCTTGATGATGTCATATTTTGCACAACCATTAAATCTTTTAGGTACAGTACTACATATCTTCGACACACGTTATGTCCTATTTTACCCGATGAAGCCATTGAAGCGAACCAAGTAATCTCCCTTAACCACCGCCGTGAAGCTGTCGGCCCCTGCCTCCATGATGAGACTCACCAATTCTCAACGTACTCCACTTCACAGATTCTGTACACCGTGTTGTCGTCGAACTTCAAGAACACGGTCACCTCAGGCACTATCCATTGTAACAGGATGGCTCCAAATCCATTCTGGTAGAATGCAAAGGCAATTTTAAATTCACCGGGTCTGATCTGAATAGTGGGATAGTGTAATACCCGAAAATTTTAATAATTTAATTAAAGTCTTTAACTAACACTATTTCAGTAGATTAGAATTTCTCTTTGTATAACGATTATACATGATTTTTTTAAGTTATAAATATGTTTGTTAATAATAAATTATACTATGATTAAAAATGTTTTGGGACAATATTTAAGAATTAAATTAAATGGGGATTTTAAGGCATAAACATGATAATGCATATCTGACTGACTCTTAGTAATCATATTAATTAAATTAATGTCTTTGGTGATTTAATGGGCTTTTACCCACCTTAGAGCGCAATGTTGGATTAAAGGGAGGTGACACCCCTTCCTCCTTCATCTTCTTTTTGAAAACCAGCTTAGAGTGAGAAAGTGTTAGAGAGCTTAGAGGAGAAGTCATGAGAGAGCTTGGAGCTTGGGGTTCTTCATTCCTCTTTTCGTCATCTTAAATTTCTTGAAGCCTCAAGCTTAAGGTCTACAAGAGGTGAGGGATTATTTTATTTCTTGTTGTGGAATTGACTGAGATTGTTCATATACTGGGATTTCTTGCTTTTGCTTGGTGTTATATTATTTTCCTTAAAAAAAATTATGATGTCATATATGTATATATATTATCCATTATCAATATCAATGATGCTCACCCTGTTTTGTGTGAATTTCGTGTGAGCTGCGTCTAGGGGCAATTACGTGCTTGACTTGTATTTGGGAATGGTCTTGTTTTGTTTGAGCAGCTTATGCTGCTGGGAGGGGAACCACCACATTATTTTGTTGTTGCTAAGGTTGAATGAAATGGAGCTGCTGGATTGATAAGATACTGATGACATACTCTGGACTATTATAGGAATTCATGTATTGGAGTTTAGTAGAACCACATAAAAGGTGAGATTGAACTGATATATATAAAAGATGATTAAATATTTTTGTTTCCCTGCTTTTCGGGTAGAAGCATTTGCTGGTGGGAATGCCTTGCTATTTTCCTTTTGAGCTGAAATCTTATGGTGTGATTGTTAAAGTTGTTGAATTTATATAGCTATCCTTTGATACTATATAAATATAAATACATAATATAGTATATAATGGTATTTGAATGGAGAAATGCTCCTGTAATCAACATTTATATATGCTATATTAATAGTTGAATGATGAACGCCCCTATATGCCCTGTAGTCTATATATATGATATAGGTAAGTAATTGAATGAAGAAATAGGGAATTACATGAGGATCTATTATATATATAATATTTATAATTTATAATACTATAAGAAATATAAGGTAAAGGGAAATACTTGATGATATTATGTTATATTTATATAAGTATAGATATTTTTTTATCTATTATAGAGATTGTAAAGAAGAATCAAAGTATAATTGTATGATCTTTAATTTTAGACTTCAATTTGGATATCTTATGTTTGGAGCCTTGAACCCAGAATGAATTAATTATGTTATTGATGAATGTCATTTGTGAAATATATTGATTAGGAGAATGTTAGATATGCTCAGGTGATGTTGATTGATGTATGCAGTTGAAAATTTTGGAAAGTACTTGGTGGAATGGATTGCAATTGATAGTTATGAATCTTTGGGTAGGCGAACCGGGGAGCGGGAAGCTCCGGTATATAAATATCACTGTCGGGGATGAGGGGACCTCGTTAGATACCCCGGGCGTTGAGGAGGGATGTTAATGTCTACCGGAGGGTGCGGTATCTCCGGGGTACGAAATTAAAACCGTCGGGGTGGGGGACCTTGAGATAACAACCCCAAGTTGACCCAAAGATTCGATGTATATTTATATGATGTGTATCCCCATATGAACGGGACATGAGTTATGAGAAAAGAATACAATGCAAGTCATTCCACAAGTACTCTCTTGAGAGACAAGATATCTATATAATATTTAATTAGTTTATGAGATCTTTTGTATATGTATAGACGTTTGAGAATGTGAATTGAAAATAATTATCTATTTGTTTGATCTAATGTTTGTTTGAGCACTTGAATTTAATTCATTTTGGACTCTGTGTGATTGCATGTGTTTGGGGGAAAACTCCCTCACTGAGTCAGTGGACTCACCCCACATTTAACATTTCAGCTGCAGGTACTTGTGGGAGTTGTCGGAAGTCTTGGATGCCAGGTGGACAATGTGAAGGGTTACACCCTTATTTTTAAGTTATTCTAGTTTTAATCAGGACTTTGTAATTTGTTGTTGTTAGTCACTCTGATGGATTATATTCCTTATGTATGTAATGAATATAATCTTTTACTTTGGATGAGATGAATTCATGTATGCTTATGAGGCTGCGAAGGGGAATGAGGTTTTCCCTTTCGGCCAGTCATGGCTACAAAATTCGGGTCATGACAGATAGTAAATCGAATCTTGTAGCCCATTTGGGTGGACAACAATTTAATTGGCCATGATTTTTTTTCCTTCTAAAAGGAGGGAGTGAAGAGAGGGAGGGGGAGGGGAAGGGGAAGGATGAATTATTAAAATGAAAGGGCTCGAGGTACACTGTGTGGATGGACGATGGATTGAAACAACCATTAAATAGAAGAATCTTTAGCAAAAAAACAAAGAAGATATCACTTTCAGACAATAAAGTCACTTTCACAATTCCCTGATGATTTTCAGAAGCTTGATGATGTCCTATTTTACACAACCATTAAATCTTTTAGGTACAGTACTACATATCTTTGACACACTTTATGTCGTATTGTACCCGATGAAGTCATTGAAGCTAAACCATGTAATCTCCATTAACCACCACCGTGAAGCTTCCAGCCCGTGCCTCCTTGATGAGACTCACCAATTCTCAAGGTACTGCACTTCATAGATTCTGTACACCGTGTTGGCATGGAACCCCAAGAACACGGTCACCTTAGGCACTATTCATTGTAACAGAATGGCTCCAAATCCATTCTGGTAGAATGAGATGGCATTTTCAAATTCACCGGGTCTGATCTAAATAGTAGGATAGTAAATCGAATCTTGTAGCCCATTTGGGGGGATTGCAATTTGATTAGCCATGGTTTTTCTAAAGGGGGGAGTGGAGAGGGGGGAGGGAAGGGGAATGATGAATTATTAAAATGAAAGAGCTCGAGGTACATCGTGTGGATGGATGATGGATGGAAACAACCATTAAATAGAAAAATCCTTAGCAACAAAACAAAGAAGATATCACTTTCAGACACTAAAGAAGAGATCACTTTCCCAAGTGATTCCCTGAGGATTTTGTGAAACTTGATGATGTCCTATTGTACACAACCATTAAATCTTTTATGTACAATATTACATATCTTCTACAAGCGTTATGTCCTATGGTACCCGATGTTGAAGCCGAACCATGTCATCTCCCTCAGCCAACGCCATGAAGCTACCTGCCCCTGCCTCCTTGATGAGACTCACCAATTCCCAGCGTACTCCACTTCACAGATTCTATACATCGTGTTGGCGTCGAACCTCAAGAACACGGTCACCTCAAGTACTATCCATTGTAAGAGAATGGCTCCAAATCCATTCTGGTAGAATGCAATGGCATTTTCAAATTCACTGTGTGTGATCTGAATAGTGGGATAGTAAATTGAATGTTGTAGCCCATTTGGGTGGACTGCAATTTGATTGGCCATGGTTTTTTCGAAAGGGAGGGAGTAGAAAGGGGGAGGGGAAGGATGAATTATTATAATGAAAGGGCTCGAGGTACACTGTGTGGATGAACGATGGATGGAAACAACCATTAAATAGAAGAATCTTTAGCAACAAAACAAAGAAGATATCACTTTCAGATAGTAAAGTCACTTTCACAAGTTATTCCCTGAGGATTTTCTGAAGCTTGATGATGTCCTATTTTACACAACCATTAAATCTTTTAGGTACAATACTACATATCTTTGACACACGTTATGTCGTATTGTACCCGATGAAGCCATTGAAGCTGAACCATGTAATCTCCCTTAACCACCACCGTGAAGCTTCCGGCCCGTGCCTCCTTGATGAGACTCACCAATTCTCAAGGTACCACACTTCACAGATTCTGTACACCGTGTTCGCGTGGAACCTCAAGAACACGGTCACCTTAGGCACCATCCGTTGTAACAGAATGGCTCCAAATCCATTCTGGTAGAATGCAAAGGCAATTTCAAATTCACCGGGTCTAATGTAACATCCTATCTTTCGTGAATTAAAAAAAAATAGATATCTTAACCTCTTTAGTTTATCAGCACAGTATGTTTGTATTTATATTTATATGTTTGTGATGTGATGTTTAATTTTGTTCTTACTTTTAAGTTTTTAATATTTATGATTTTCTATACATATATATACATATATATATATATATATATATATGTCCAACGCTAATATTAAGATCAAGTTTTAGAAAAATTAGGTTTTTTTTTAATGGGACATCGGGGTGTCTCATCTGATCTGAATAGTGGGATAGTAAATCGAATCTTGTAGCCCATTTGGGTGGACAACAATTTGATTGGCCATGGTTTTTTTTCTTCGACACGCGTTATGTCATATTGTACCCGATGAAGCCGTTGAACCCGAACCATGTAATCTCCCTCAGCCACCACCGTGAAGCTCCCATCCCATGCCTCCTTGATGAGACTCACCAATTATCAGGGTACTGCACTTCACAGATTCTGTACACCGTGCTGGTGTTGAACCTCAAGAACATGGCCACCTCAGGCACTATTCGTTGTAACATAATGGCCCCAAATCCATTCTGGTAGAATGCGATGGCATTTTCAAATTCACTGGGTCTGATCTGAATAGTGGGATAGTAAATCAAGTCTTGTAGCCCATTTGGGTGGACTGCAATTTGATTGGCCATGGTTTTTTCTAAAGGGAGGGAGTGGAGAGGGGGAGGGGGAGGGGGAGGGGGAGGGGGAGGATGGACTATTTAAATGAAAGGGCTTGAGGTACACTGTGTTGATGGATGATGGATGGAAACAACCATTAAATAGAAGAATCCTTAGCAAGAAAACAAAGGATACTGCTTTCAGACAATAAAAAAGAGATCGCTTTCACAAGTGATTCCCTGAGGATTTTCTGAAGCTTGATGATGTCCTATTGTACACAACCATCAAATCATTTAGGTACAGTACTACATATCTTTGACATGCATTATGTTCTATTGTACCTGATGAAGCCGTTGAAGCCGAACCATGTCATCTCCCTCACCCACCGTTTGAGTTTTTTTTTTTTTAGAACTACATCTAGCTTCTGTTGTGTGCTTGAATTTGTTTCTGGAAGAAAGGAAATGTTGGGCGCTTCAATGTTGGGCGCATCTTATGGTGCACCTGGTGCACCCATGCACCTCCAAAAATAGTTCAACTCTCTTTCTACGGTCATGCATCCCTCTCACAACCTCTTTACCGAAGTCTCTATATATTATATTATATTATGTGATATATATCACATTTGTTTATTTAGAAAATGTAAGAGAATGAAATAAAAAATATAGTTTACTTATTATGTACTTTCGACATTTAATAATATATTAACAAATTAATAATATTATTATTTTTATTTCTTATTTATTAAAATAAAAGCATATGTATCAAAATATTAATGTAAAACTTTTTATACTGACGGTGCATTAAAATTAAACTTATAATATTATAAAATGAGAAAAACTTATATGCTTAATTTTGATATACTTTATTGTAAAAAATATATATTATGTTGATGCTGCAATTTATGACTGAATTACATTATAAAAAATCTTTACACTTATACTACTTTTAGATAGAGTTTAATTGGTATACACTGTTAGTATAAAGTTTTTTACACTGTCAACTAATATGAAATCATGGTATATACTTTAAGGTAATTAAGATAAAAATCAAAGATTTTTAATGAGTTCTCGATTTCTAATTGGATGAAAATGTAACAAAAAAAATGTTTACAATGTCGATACATATAAATTAAATCCTTTTAGAAATATTGTAAGTTAAATACTGGGAATATTCGCATTATTATTAATACTGTGACGCGAAATAATCATTAAGGACAATGTGATTTCACACGTCTCAGATTATAAACAATTATGGTAATCTTCACTATTTTTGTTATTATTTTTATTTATCTATTTAATTTATTATTTTTACAACATCCATTCCTTTGTCAATCTCACTGCAAAACTTTTTATACAACTCTATATTCTATTTTTCTTGATTCTTTATTTTTCTTCATTCTATATTCAAAGTTGAATTGTACTTCAATCTTGTGTGAATTGAATTTGAAATTTGAAATTTGAAAAGTAAGAGTACTTCAATTTGTTTTTTTTTTTTAAATAGGTGTTGGCACCATTTCCAATTGGGTTTGCTGTGTTCATGGTTCACCTAGCCACCATACCTATCACCGGAATGTGTTCATGGTCCATGCCTTGTTTAATTTTCTGTTCTGAAATTGAAAGGTGGTCCTGTGCGGACCTTCATGGGCCCGAGGTTGTGATCCCGGATTCCTGGGGACTATATCTTTACTTATGTGTGTATGTATTTATGAATGCATGCGGACAATAATATTCCAATTCCAGAGAAGAATGTGAGTTTATAACGAGGATGGGGTGGGAGAGGTAGAATTTGAAAGCACAACTGCACAAGTTCAAAACTACAACTCGGTGTAGTGCAATGTATAAGGAAAGCAACAGATAAATAATTACTTAGGGTTGCCTTATTTTCAGTTTGCGGTTTTCATTTTCTGTTTTCTGTAATAATTACAAAACTGTCATCTTATTTTCATTATTTTCCTATTTCCAAATATTTGTACAGGAAACAATGAAAACCAGTAATTTAAAAACCGGACCTGCAGGTTCAACCGGGAACCAGCTGTGTCTGCGATTCGGTTAACTTAGAAAAAACGGTGGTCTCAAAGAATCAGGGAAAAACGTTTTGAACCGCTGGAACCGGAGCAGAACCGGAAACCGGAGCCAGTTTTCAAAAACCGACTGGTTGCTAAATCTCCTCCATGTCTCTATCGAGTGACTCTTCCGCTTCACAACTTCGTTCTGCCTTTCACTAACCCATGGATCTCGCGAACCTCATCATGTTCATGCGGTGTTGATTCCATTGCCTTTCACTAACCCACATTAGAGCTTTCTCCCAACGCCTGTTTCAATGTGAGTTGGCGTTGGATTTAATTTAAACAAATAAGCTGGTAATCATCTTGTGATTAAAAAGAATATTCTTTCTACTGCAATTGTATTTCTTGCTATTATATTTACATAACAAAATTAATTCATCAACAATTATATTAAAAGTTGTTTTAACCCGTGTATTAATTATTGTTTTATTTTCTCCAACTTGCTTTTGGCCATTAGGTAAGGAAATATAAAATTACCAAAAAAGATCTTCATATAGAAAATAACAAAAAAATAAGCTCAATCAAGTTAATTACAACTGTTTGAGTCATTTTAACCGAAACGGTTTGATGACTCATTTTAATATATAAAATTCCAAAAATATTTTTAATGCAAAGGGGGTTAAAATAATAAATTGCACATTACAAAGGGTAACCATCTTTACAAGTGGATGTTCTAGGGTGTCGTGAGGTTAAATCTCTATGGCTTCCCTAAACATAATCGACTCCCAAACCTTATTTTTCCCTATTCTTAAAAAGACCAGTTTGCCTTTCAATAAAAAGGTTTTAGAACGTTTTCCCTAAAATAAAAACGTCGGTGGCGACTCCTCTGATTTTTTTCGCTCTTCCTTCACGGCTCCTGGACGGGACGGTTGCAACATGTGTCTTTGTTCATTGATTCGATCACACTGTATGTGCCCATAGTTTGCAATTATATCAAAAGGAGTTGGCTTTTCCTCGAAATAATTTTTCTTGAGGCTTTTTTCTTGTAGGACTGAAATTCAATTGCACCTAGTAAAATGTTTCACATAGGTGGTTCTTAAGAAAAAGTCTAAGAAGGGTTTAAAGAATGCTAAACAATTACTAAACTGAAAATTGTGAAACCATCATCAAGGGTAGCACCGAAACCATCATCAAAACCAATATCATGATTGAAAGCGAGAGACAAAGGAAAGAAAAACATATATACCCTTTTCAATTCTTTCTTGCAAAGTTCCTGCATCACTACATGCTCCATGGCCGTGTGGGTCACTTCTGACAAAAGATTTTAAACCTTGAGCTCCCTCATCCAACCTCGTTCACCAGAAGGGCGACGGTTGTAGATCGAGAATTTGAGGTGAGTAAGAGAAGATCGAAAATGGAAGAAGAGATAAACCGTAGACAGAGGAAGAAGAAGAGATAGAAATTACGTCCAATAGAAGAAGGTCAAAAGAAAGAGAAGGAAAGTGAAATGGAGAGATAAAGATGTCTAACTTACCGTAGAGAGTAGGGGTATTCATATCTAAACCGATTAAAAAAAAAAAAAAAACTGAAAACCAGTCTAAAAAACTCGAAAACTGAACAAAACCAATAATTATTAGATTTTTTTTTAACCTTATTTTGTGAAAACCAATAGGATCGGATCAAATTTTGGATCTTTTATTTGAAACCGAACCAAACTAAATCTAACCACATATATAAAACTTAATATATATTTATTTTCCTTTTTTGTATTATTGATTTTTTCCTAATAATACTTATTAATTTGATGTAACGTAATTTTCTATTATTTTTAATGTTCCAAACATAAAATTAATGTTTGTTAGCTTGTAAAATTTTAATTTTTAGTATGTTATATGTTATATATATTAATGTTAGCTCAAATCGGGTTTTTTTAAGGAAGTAATCCAATCTAAATTAAACCGTGTGTTGTTTTAATCTTTGGATCAGATGGTTTTTTGCCTAAAAACCAATCCGCTAATAATGTCAAATCATAAAATGTTTTAAAACCATAAATTTTAAAAAATTCAAGAAGTAAATAATGGAATAATGTCAAGAAAATCCACAATTTGCCATTATTAAGTTGATGTAACGTAATTTTTTCCTAATAATACTTATTACTTTGATGTAACGTAATTTTCTATTATTTTTAATGTTCCAAAGATAGAATTAATATTTGTTAGCTCGTAAAATTTTAATTTTTAGTATGTTATATGTTATATCTATTAATGTTAGCTCGGGTCAAAAATTTTTAAGGAAGCAATTCAATCTAAACCGAGCGTTAGAATGAGACAGATCATAATATTATGTTTGGTGTATATTTAATAAATATAAAAATTTATTTTTTTTAGAGAATAAATAGAGAGTTAAAAACTGGGATTTTTTATTTTTATTTTTTTATTTTATGAAAACAAGTTTAGGTGAGTTGGGTTTCGTGAGCTCACCAGGGCTAGGGTAAACCTTACCGTTCAAAGAGCGTTTAAAGATATACTTACAAATTATCCATCAATAAAATATTTTATGGGTTATGAGTCATATCCTTATCAACTGGAACAATAAGATATTTTGATTATATTAAAAAAGGGCAAAATCCTTACAAAAAAAAGAACGACTATCCCAAGTTGACAAGCTTGGGAATGATTCACTAACTAACTGTGCCAAGACCAGCGTGTCGTCTAAGTTGATAGCCGGTGATAGTGACTTCTTTGCCAATTTGGTATGTTTGTAATTTCAATCACTTTATATTGGCTTTTTGACCAAACTGACCCACTTTTAGAAATTATTTATCAAAATAACCTATTTTTGAAATTATTTATCAAACTAACCTATTTTTAAATAAAATAATATTTTTTTTGACTTTTAATGGCGCCGGTTTAACCGGCACCATTGACTTTGACCCGCCACGTGGCGGGTCTTGATTGGCCGAAAAAAACAAGAGTGCTGACGCCAGTTTGACTGGCGCCACTCATATATATATATATAAATTTTTGTTATATATATATATATATATATTATAATATAATAATTAAATATATATATAAATAATTAAATATATATATATAATTTAATAATTTAATATAATTATTATATATAAATAATTTAATAATATATATAAATAATTTAATAATATTAATATAATTAAATTAATTAGTAATTAATTAATAGATATTTATTATTAATATTAATAATATATATTAATATAATTATATATATATATATATATAAATTAATAATTTAATATAATTATTATATATAAAAAATTTAATAATATTTATATTAATTAGTAATTAATTAATATAATTATTATATAATGATAATATTTATTGGTAGAATTTAATTAATTAATTTATATTTATTATTAATTAATAGTTAATAATATAAATTTGTGTTGTCTGTAATGTAATTTGTTAAGCTCGTTTCCTTTGACCGATGACTTGGTTGCTCGTCACATTCACATCACATGTATGTTCACTGATCACAATACTATCACACTAATGGACTGTTTGACAATTTCACAATTCTTGCTCCACAAAAACCAACTCCAACAAATTTATTTATAATAATTAATTATTATATAAATAAATGATAATATTAATTATGATATATATAAATGATAATATTAATTTATAATTTTAAATATCTTCTTATAAAAGTATTTTTCTTTATATTTTTTCTTGCTAGCTACGCTTCTAAGCTTCATTGGTTGTTTCTTTTCTCACAAGACAGTATTTGTTTACAATAATAAAGTCACAAGTAAGGTGGTGGTTGTTGTTGGAGTTGGTTTTTGTTAGGAGTGTTCACATCCAAACCAATTCAAAAGAAAACTGAAAATATCGGTTTTGTTCGGTTTTCGATTTTTTTGGATTGGTTTGCGGTTTTTTTTATCCGGTTTCGCTAAACACTTCAAAAGAAAGTAAATACTAATGTTTAGTACTTCTAAACAAAAAATAGTTATATAGACAAGAGAAGTGGCATTTGATGACATATAGGAAGGTAGGCTCACATTTTATATGTCACACAATGAGGCTCAATTTGCACATAGTTGTATGTAATAAGAGTGCTCATGACAAGTTGGAGACAGTCACACAATGCAGTTTTCTTTACACAAACACCTTACATTATCTTGTTCGTGGATTAATGAAAATGTGCAAAAGCTCTATTTGCCTATGTCATTCTATGAGTCTCTCCCTTTTTGCATGGCAAATTGAGGCTACAATTAGTGCACCTGATAATTTAAGATTTGGTAGTATAATCAAGTAGGATAAGGCCTAACAGTACAAAAAGCTGATAAACTCTTATACTATCCGCTATTTGGTGCACATAGTATATGGCTATAAGCAACCTGAGAGGGAACTCCTTTTCATTTGCATAGAAGTCTCTAAACTAGTAAACTCTATATAAGCTACCTTGCATCTAACAATGTCGAAATTTCATTGTTTGATTGCAGTTCACGGTTTCCGGATGAAGAACCAAATTGGTGTGGATAAAAGGCAGGTTCCTTAGGCCTGGGCAATGGTTTCTCACCATTCAGCATTAAAACTACAGCTGACATGTCTGGCCTGTCATCTGGCCTCTCTTGTACACATAAAAGCCCAATGTGTATACATCTCACCACTTCAGCTAGAGCAGTTGTATCCCCTACTGATTCATCTATCAGCTCCAATGGTCTGTCTTCACCCCACATTCTCCATGCCTAGAGGATATGAAGATTAGAATTGTAAGTCTTGATTTTACCAACAAACAAAAATTGGAAGTTTTGATTTAACATAGGAATATATAAATCATGTAGGAATTTAAAGTGGACTAAATCTTTAGACTTACATGTCCAAGAAGATCAAGATCATTATGGTCAAAAAAATCCCTGTTCCTCTTTCCACAAATTGTTTCTAGTACAATAACACCAAAACTGAAAACATCAGATTTCACTGAGAAAAACCCACGGGCTGCATACTCCGGAGAAATATAACCACTGCAATTCAACAGAAAAGGAAATGGAGTCAGAAAAAAAAATGTGAATTTTCATGCAGCATATAGTAACAAAAACAAGTTATTTGAGCATGCTTACTAAGTTCCTGCTATTCTCTTTGTGTTGCCTTCAGCTTCATCTTCCCCAAATGTCCTAGCTAGACCAAAGTCTGATATTTTTGGATTCATATTTACATCAAGAAGAATGTTGCTGGTCTTGAGATCTCTATGGATAATCCTTAATCTAGAATCTTCATGAAGATAAAGAAGTCCTCGAGCAATCCCGCAAATAATTTGGAAGCGCTGAGCCCAATGCAGTAAACTTCTTCTAGTTTCATCTGAAAAACATTTTTCATCTCAGTGAGCATGAATATAACTTGGTGATTATGGTAAGAGAAAATCAAGTACTGGGGCAAGATAAAATCTCAGACCAAAGATAAAGCAGTCCAAGCTTCTGTTGGGCATGAATTCATAAATCAAGAGTCTCTCATCATCATGAATGCAACAACCAAGAACTTTCACAAGATTTCGGTGCTGAAGTTTGGCAATTAGCACAGCTTCATTTAAGAATTCTTGGGGTCCTTGTCCTGATTTATTGGAAAGTCGCTTTACAGCTATTTCTTGCCCATTTGTCAGTGTTCCCTGGTAGCATTATTTTTTTGAAGTTATGTAGAGAAGATCAATCAAATGATAGGATGTAAATATAATCATATTACCTTGTAAACTGGTCCAAAACCACCTTCTCCTAATTTGTTGCTGATTGAGAAGTTACTAGTTGCATTAGCTATGGTTGGTAAATCAAATATTGGTATGTCAATGCCTTCCTTCTTTTTGTTATCAGTGTAATTCTTCCAGTTTGTTATTTGGTTCTCCCCTGAAAAGGTAGAAGAATGATAGTGAATGAATAACTACATTGTAAGTTCTACCATAGGGAAAAGGCTGATGGTTAAGAAACCTTGAAATTTCACCATTGTTGGATAATTTTTATTTGTACCTCAGTATATTAACAAAATAAATCAGTTCAATTTCAATTTGTTGTTTTTTGTTTTCTGATTCTGTTGGGGTGGCTTGTCCCTGGATGTTAGCTGTTTAGTTTTTCTTTTGTTGGACTTTAGCCCTCCTGTCAACCAAATAATAAATCAGTTCAAATAACTAAAAAATACCTTGCTTCTTGAATTTGTTCCTCCGAACTATGGCCACTCCAATTACTATCATGACCACGATGAACAGAATACAGCCTACCAGAATTCCTGCAAGCTTCTTTTTTGAGCCATTATTATGGTCTGAGAGATTTAAAGCAATGTTAGTCAGCAAACAAAACTTTGAGCAGTTCTGAAATCACAAAGGGTAAGGCAACTAAAGCACATACATATTCACAATGAAAGTTGACAGCAATTATATGGTGTTATATATATATATATATATATATATATGTATAGTACAGGACAATGCCCTCTAATATTCATCTCGTTCTTTCATGTTTTGTTTTCTATCTGTAATATGGATGAAATTTGTAACATGCATTATGCATACCACAAAGTGTCTTCAGTTAATATTATGTGCTTCCAAGTAAGGCCTAGAATTTATAAATTTCTACTTCTATGTTCAGATGGAAAAGCAAATATCATCAGGAAGGTAGATGGAAATAAAGATATTAGCACCTAATTCTGTAGCTGCCACTCTTATGTAAAGGTCTTGTCCTCCAGTGGTTAGTTTTCTCATGTCCACAAGGTTATTAAACCAAAGCAAGCAGCCACTTCCACCTTCTCTGACATCTAAATTTGCATATGCTGCACAAGAACAGTTTTTAAGACATAAGCTCTCACATTCCACAAGGTTCAAGCTCTTGTTAAACCAGGAGGTTGATGTATCAGGCAACTTCATTCCTTTATACTTCACAAAACCATCACCATTGCCGCAAGCTAAATTAACTCTCCTTATACACCCATCAGACCAAATTTGTGAGCTCCATTTTGCTTGAGATTTGGGAATGAAACCCTGAAGGCAGTCACATGTAGGAGAGTTATTAGTATCACAGTTAGCATTTGCACCACAAAGGGCATAATTATCACATGTGTCCGCAGGGCCAGCTAGGAAAAGCTGCCAAGCCTTTGTCTGATCAGACAGCATGAAACGATTCACTTGTCCTGTTGGAGTGAGCATGTATCTTGAGATAACTGAATGGTTCAAGAGTTCATAACCATAAGAAACTTCCTGCTCAGTTAACACAAATGAGAAATTGAAGTATTTGTACAACGTTTCAGATGGAATCCCAGAAAACATATTGCCATTCCATGAACCTGGTCTAGATATTAATATCCCTCCCTTTGTGATCACTAATTGAGGAAAACCATGAGTATCTATGTGGTATGAATACAAACCAGTAGCAGGATCTTGTGTGTCTCTCCAAGATATCAGAGCTGTATAATTACCACTTACTATATAACTTCGAAGTCTCATCCCTGGGAGCAAAGTATCTCCAGGAAGATCAAAACTTTGCCACAGAAGATTCTCTGGGTTGCTTTCTTCCATCACAACAAGGTTTCCATTTTCCAAGATCTGCACAACTGGCTTCTTAGCAGTTATTGATGTATTGGAGGACCAGACTGCAACACCTGTGCCATCAAGAATAACAAGGTTTCCTCCATCAGTGACATTCAAAACTCCTGAGGAGTTTTCCACTGGGGTATCTCTATTGGCAATCCATACAACTGTTCTTGGAGAAAGACCCTTGTACCATATACCTAAGTATTGGCTATTTGGATCTCCAATGCTTAAGAACCCAGCTTCAAAAGTTCCAGCTGGTGAAACAAGGGTCTCATTACCCTTGACAGATTGCCCTGGAGCAATAGTTTCCAGTGTGTTGAAGCTTGGTATGAAGTAGAACAAAAGGGTGCACAAAACTAGCACCTTGAAGCTTTCCATTCATTGTGGTTCAGGGGATGATCTAAATTTCTCTCAAACTGATTCACAAAATTGGCTGTTATTTTTTTATATCTATAAAACAAGTCAAAATCTTCAAAAGTCAGCCACCAAAATTGGTTTCCTGTTATAATTCTCTGAATGAAACGAGATGTATGTTCACATTGATTAGAAGGGGCGGCCAGCTATGCATTCAGTCAAATTGTTTATCTTATTTGTCAATATTGTACAACAAAAATTTCTAGCCATCAAGCCAAGTCAAATCTGATGAGAAACAAACCTTGTTTTTACCAAGTCCCAGCTTGAAGAAAAATCTTGTATCCGAATTTTATTCAGTTTTCCTATATTATTTTAATATCTATAAGCAACTTGTTTTGAATAAAATGTCCATGTACACACTTGGTCCCCAGACCTGAGATATATGCTGGACCCATATTCAAATGCTCATAACTACTTGCAAATAAATAAATAAATTCTTTATAAAAACATATTTTTAGTGTTTAATTTCTATGTACTATCGGTGTAAATGATTTTTACACTCTTTGTTTTGTTTCACTCTTTTTGTTATTCTGTCAAGGTACTGACAGTGACAGTTCATCATGCAACCATAAACTTTGGTCAAAAGATCTCACAATTAGTCAAATTGATCCACGGTAGATGTCGTTTCAGAATTGATTTTACAACAGTCCCAAATCCCCAATGCCTCTTTATTAGTGCAGACTACAGAATGATACTATGATGTCCAAGATTAGCCAATTCTATACAAGATTGATGACATTTTAGCAAAGAAGATTTGAGTTCTTTTACTCTTGAAGCCTGCGTATAAGTGCTGTTTGGTTCTATGATGTTCATTTTCTACGTGTGCATATAGTAATAAGATATGGATTATAACAGGGATGGAAGTCAGCCAAGAAGGTAAACACCTCATAAAGAAAGTAAATACTAATGTGAAGGGAAATGCTTAAATAGGTGTATTTGTAACTATGATTTAGGGACCATGATAACCAGTTGACTTCTTTCAATGACTTCACTAGTATAAATTACTAAAATAGCTTGGACAGGGATCTTGATGTGTTGCACCAAAATAATTAATCTGAGCCTCCCATGGCTTCAAGTTGAACACAGACAGCAAACTATTAAAATGTAAGAAGTCAAAGGAAGGAACAAAGAAGAAAGGGAAGCTTTTACCCAAAAGAATTAAATAAATTTTTCCTTTAGTACTTCTAAACCAAAAATAGTAATATAGACAAGAGAAGAGAGCAGTGGCATTTGAAGACACATAGGCAGGCAGGCTCACATTTTATATGTCATACAGTGAGTTTCAGTTTGCACATTGAGAAAAACAGATTTTTGGCTTATTAAGTTTGAATAATTATAGTTGTAAGTTATCAGAGTACTCGTGACAAGTTAGAGATAGTCAGACAATGCAGTTTTCTTTACACAAATGGCTTACATTATCCTGCTCATGAATTAATGAAAATGTGCAAAAGCTCTATTTGCCTCTGTCATTCTATGAGTCTCTCCCTTTTTGCATATGACACATTGAGGCAACATTTGCTGCACCTGATAATCTAAGATTTGGTAGTATAATAATCAAGTAGGATAAGGCCTGATAGTACCAAAGAGCTGATAAGCTCTTACACTATCCGCTATTTGGTGCACATAGTATAAGCAACCTGAGAGGGCACTCCTCTAAACTCTATATAAGCTACCTTGCATCTAACAACGTCGAAATTTCATTGGTTGGTTGCAGTTCACAATTTCCTGATGAAGAGCCAAATTGGTGTGGATAAAAGGCAGGTTCCTTAGGCCTGGGCAATGGTTTCTCACCATTCAGCATTAAAACTACAGCTGACATGTCTGGCCTGTCATCTGGCCTCTCTTGTACACATAAAAGCCCAATGTGTATACATCTCACCACTTCAGATAGAGTAGTTGTATCCCCTACTGATTCATCAATCAGCTCCAATGGTCTGTCTTCACCCCACATTCTCCATGCCTAGAGGATATGAAGATTAGAATTGTAAGTTTTGCTTTAACATAGGAATATATAAATCATGTAGGAATTTAAAGTGGACTAAATCCTTAGACTTACATGTCCAAGAAGATCAAGATCATTATGGTCAAAAAAATCCCTGTTCCTCTTTCCACAAACTGTTTCTAGTACAATAACACCAAAACTGAAGACATCAGATTTCACTGAGAAAAACCCATGAGCTGCATACTCCGGAGAAATATAACCACTGCAACACAACAGAAAAGGAAACGGAGTCAGAAAAAATTAACAAGTGAATTTTCATGCAACATATAGTAAAAAAATAGTTATTTAAGCATATGCTTACTAAGTTCCCGCTATTCTCTTTGTGTTGCCTTCAGCTTCATCTTCCCCAAATGTCCTAGCTAGACCAAAGTCTGATATTTTTGGATTCATATTTTCATCAAGAAGAATGTTACTCGTCTTGAGATCTCTATGGATAATCCTTAATCTAGAATCTTCGTGAAGATAAAGAAGTCCTCGTGCAATCCCACAAATAATTTGGAAGCGCTGAGCCCAATGCAGTAAACTTCTTCTAGTTTCATCTGAGAAACATTTTTCATTTCAGTGAGCATGAATATAACATGGTGATTATGGTAAGAGAAAATCAAGTATTGGGGCAAGATAAAATCTCAGACCAAAGATAAAGCAGTCCAAGCTTCTGTTGGGCATGAATTCATAAATCAAGAGTCTCTCATCATCATGAATGCAACAACCAAGAACTTTCACAAGATTTCGGTGCTGAAGCTTGGCAATTAGCACAGCTTCATTTAAGAATTCTTGGGGTCCTTGTCCCGAATTATTGGAAAGTCGCTTTACAGCTATTTCTTGTCCATTTGTCAGTGTTCCCTGATAGCATTATTTTTGGGAAGTTATGTAGAGAAGATCAATCAAATGATAGGCTATAAATATAATCATATTACCTTGTAAACTGGTCCAAAACCACCTTCTCCTAATTTGTTGTTGATTGAGAAGTTACTAGTTGCATTAGCTATGGTTGGTAAATCAAATATCGGAATGTCAATGCCTTCCTTCTTTTCGTTATCAGTGTAATTCTTCCAGTTTGTTATTTGGTTCTTCCCTGAAAAGGTAGAAGAATGATAGTGAATGAATAACTACATTGTAAGTTTTACCACAGGGAAATTTATGGTTAAGAAACCTTAAAATTTCACCGTTGTTGGATAATTTTTATTTGTACCTTGGTATATTAACAAAATAAATCAGTTCAAATAACTAAACAATTACCTTGCTTCTTGAATTTCTTCCTCCGAAGTATCGCCACTCCAATTACTATCATGACTACGATGAACAAAATACAGCCTACCAGAATTCCTGCAAGCTTCTTTTTCGATCCATTATTATGGTCTGAGAGATTAAAAGCACTGTTAGTCAGCACACAACTTTGAGCAGTTCTCAAATCACAAAGGATGAGGCAACTATAGCACATACATATTCACAATGAAAGTTGACAGCAATTATATGGTTATACATATATATATAATATTCATCCTGTTCTTTCATTTAGATATTTGCTAATTTCGAGCTCATTTGGTGTTGTCTGCTGTGGTTGTTATCTTTGCAAGTAGTTCTTGGTGAATCAACAAAACTGAAGAAACAAAATTCTCTATTTCTTGCCTCAGGACTCCTATAGATATATGTATGAATCATATACTTTAACTTCCATGGTGGGAAGGTAAAAGATCAGATCAATCTATCAACCTAAAAGAGAAAAAAGGGTTTATTGAACATCATACAGATTCAAAGAAGATGCCAGGTGTAACATTTGGCAAAGTCAACAGATACTACAAGCTATTGAGTGAAACAGAGATTTAAATATCACAACACAATTAATTAAAGACACAAATTAAATGTCAAAGTCATTGGCAGTGGCAGTGTCAGTGGCAGGTAGGTAAACTGTTAACAGGGAAAGTGGAAAACCAATATTAAGTGACAGAGACAAAAGAGTATATCAGTTACAGTTCAGAAGCCAATGCAGTAGAGGAGGGGGGTTAATGTAGTAAAATTGACAAAAAAACATTCTAACTCTCTGTATTTATGAAGGATTTCTGCTACATGGGCTTCATAATCTATGATATAGGATCAAGCACAATGGTGTACTAGAATCCATGTAGCCAACCCCTTATGGATTTAAGGCCTGGCTGTTGATGTTGGTGGTCATTGGTAGTAACTACTGTTTATCAGAATGACAAACTTAACAAGAAGATAGATGCTAGTGCTCAACGAAAGAGTACATCATCCCTCTAATGATTACTGCACCCTGCTAACTATATAAGAAAATTGTGACATCATCTAAATATAGTATGAAACAATCACATAATAACCCTGTGGAACTGCAGCAGCTAAAAGATTGCAATTAAGTATATGATTCATACATATATCTATAGGAGTCCTGAGACTAGAAGAAATAGAGAATATTGTTTCTTTAGTTTTGTTGATTCACCAAGAACTACCTTGTAAAGATAACCACCACAGCAGACAGCGCCAAAAGAGCTTGAAACTAGCAAATATCCAAACGAAATAACTGACCGCATATTACAAAACCTTTTGTTACATTTTTACAGGACAATGTCCTCTAATATTCATCCTGTTCTTTCATGTTTTGTTTTCTACCTGTAATAAGGATGAAATTTGTAACATGCATACCACAAACTGTCTTCAATTTAATATTATGTGCTTCTAAGTAAGGCCTAGAATTTATATATTTCTACTTCTATGTTCAAATGGAAAGAGCAAGTATCAGGAAGGTAGTTTGAAGTAAAGATATCAGCACCTAGTTCCGCAGCTGCCACTCTTATGTAAAGGTCTTGTCCTCCAGTGGTTAGTTTTCTCATGTCCACAAGGTTATTAAACCAAAGCAAGCAGCCACTTCCACCTTCTCTGATATCTAAATTTGCATATGCTGCACAAGAACAGTTTTTAAGACATAAGTTCTCACATTCCACAAGGTTCAAGCTCTTATTATACCAGGAGGTTGACGTTTCTGGCAACTTCCATCCTGTATACTTCACAAAGCGATCACTGTTGCCGCAAGCTAAATTAACTCTCCTTATACACCCATCAGACCAAATTTGTGAGCTCCATTTTGCTTGAGATTTGGGAATGAAACCCTGAAGGCAGTCACATAAAGGAGAGTTAGCAACATCACAGTTAGCATTTGCACCACAAGTGTTATAATTATCACATGTGTCTGCAGAGCCAGAAAAGAAAATCCGCCAATCCTTTGTCTGATCAGACACTATGAGAAGATTCGTTTGTCCTGTTGTAGTGAGCATGTATCTTGTGATAATTGAGTGGTTCAAGGGTTCATAACCATAAGAAACTTCCTGATCAGTTATCACAAATGAGAAATTGAAGTATTTGTACAATGTTTCAGATGCAATCCCAGATAAAGTATTGCCATTCCATGAACCTGGTCTAAACATTAATATCCCTCCATTTGTGATCACTACTTGAGGAAAACCATGAGTATCTATGTGGTACGAATACAAACCAGTTGCAGGATCTTGTGTGTCACTCCAAGATATCAGAGCTGTATAATTACCATTTACAAAATTACTTCGAAGTCTCATCCCTGGGAGCAAAGTGTCCCCAGGAAGATCAAAGCTCTGCCACAGAAGATTCTCTGGGTTGCTTTCTTCCATCACAACAAGGTTTCCATTTTCCAAGAGCTGCACAACTGGCTTCTTAGCAGTTATTGATGTATTGGAGGACCAGACTGCAACACCTGTGCCATCAAGAATAACAAGGTTTCCTCCATCAGTGACATTCAAAACTCCTGAGGAGTTTTCCACTGGGGTATCTCTATTGGCTACCCATACAAGTGTTGTTGGAGAAAGACCCTTGTACCATATACCTAAGTATTGGCTATTTGGATCTCCAATGCTTAAGAACCCAGCTTCAAAAGTTCCAGCTGGTGAAACAAGGGTCTCATTACCCTTGACAGATTGTCCTGGAGTAATGGTGTCCAGTGTGTTAACGCTTGGTATGAAGTAGAACAAAAGGGTGCACAAAACTACCACCTTAAAGCTTTCCATTCATTGTGGTTCAGGGAATGATCTAAATTTCTTTCAAACTGATTCACAAAATTTGGCTGTTATTTTTGTGTATCTATATTTTTTTTTATAGGCTATTTTTGTGTATCTATAAAACAACTCAAAATCCTCAAAAGTTAGCCAATAGAATTCATTTGGGTTCCTGTTACGGTTCTGTCTCTGCCTTGAATAGATAATAGAGAATGAAAGATGATGTATCTTCTTCACATTGATTAAATGTTTATCATATTTGTCAAAATCATACCACAACAATTTCTAGCCATCAAGCCAAGTCAAAACTGATCAGGAACAAACCTTAGTTAAATTATATTTTTACTAAGGTACTTGTTTTGAATAAAACGTTGCTGGACCCATATTTTTTTTCTTCAAAAGGCCACGAAGTAAATCTCAATCAAGAAAAAGTTATTCTACATTCCATTTTGGAGAAGGGAGGGAGCACAAAGAAAGCAACAGACTTGTGTAGCTCATCAATCAAACAATGTTAATAAGAATTAGAAAACTGTGCTTAAAAGGTAGATCAATTTTCTCACTCATAGGTGGCAACAAACATTGAAATCTTAGGAAGTGTTGAAGATGATGCTTCAACTCAGCAATATTCTGGGGTCAGTTCAAAGCTTCAGCTGACAAACTGACACGTCTTAATAGATTTTGGGCCTAACTTAATATAAAAAGCTAGCTCATGAGATGAGGATTGTCCACTATTTATAAGCTCTTATTAGACACTATCTCTAATCAACGTGGGACTTGGGATTTTTCCCGACATCTTACGAAACAAAAATACAAATCAACTATCATATAGACAACAGAAATGATTTTTTGACACTGGATTTTGACAACTATACGCGACAACCACATACCTTCTCGAAATTAAATTCCGGAAGTGTCCGGAAATTAAATTCCGGAGGTATAAAATGAAAATTCGTATGTTTTTACACTTACAGAAATTAAACTCTGGACGTGTAAATTTAATTTCCGGAAGTGTAAAATGAAGTGGGACATGTGAATTTTTACAAGTCTGAAAAAATTGTACCTCCGGAATTTATTTTCTGTAAGTACAATTTTTTTCACGTAATACTTGTGACACCCTTCTACCCCGCATGTTATAAGGCATTTAAAAATAAAACAATTAAAAAGAAAAACATGCATTTAACTGAATTAAATAAAACAGTTGTCCATGGGTAGAAAAGTCCCACATGAACTCGTTTACAACGCGAAAAATAAAAATAAGTTTAATCAAATAAAAACATAATCAAATAAATAACCCAACCCCGATGTCACAATTCAGAGCTGGTATAACTGTTCCGGAAACAAATCAACGGAATACAACCGAAAACAAACTAAACAATAAACAGGCCCTAACTATGAGTGGCGGCTCCTCAGAGTCACTCCTCTCCGGGCTGCTCGTCATCCTCTGCAAATGCCAATCAGGCCAAACACAAACAATACAGGGAGTAAGATTCATGTAATCATATAAACGACAGGGGAATAGTACGCAAGGTAAACAGACACATAAGCATACATCAACATCCAACAGTATCATAACAACCAAGTATGCTATGCTATGCAATGCATCAACTACGCCGCTACTCCATCTATGCATGTGGATCCAAACTAACTCAGGATGAACGACTTTGGAGTTACATATCCGTATTGGCCATAAAAGCACCAACACCGGCAGTTCACCAAACCTTGGGTAAACCCCATGGATAGCCAACGCATCAAACTGTGGATGCCTCATCACGGGGGGCCTCTGTCACCAAACCTTGGGTGACCTACCGTGGATGGCCAGATCACCGTACTCTCGGACGATCTCCCCTTTGTCGAACCTCCCCCATCAACAACTCCGATGCTCTATGCAAATGACACAACAACAAACAATCTCAACCACCTCCTTGCTTGGGCCATGAAGCTCCCAAGACTTTAACATCAACATTCAACGTAACCTTAGACCCAAACCGTGGGGTCAAGGCTCCCTTGGCCAATAAGCACCAAGGTTCAACTCAACATGCTTGGGTCTATAAGTACCCAAGACTTCAACTTATCAACGTGCGGTAACCCAACGGATATCGACTTAACATTTGATTATCTAATTATCTTATATAATTAATAACCAGGTTGTCTAATCTTTATCTGTGATTAGTTATCTCAACTTATCATCATTGGGGAATGAGGTTTAAAACCCCTTAAGTCCTTTAATTGCATTACTGTCTAGGAGGGGTCAGCACGGTCGTGCTTAGACCCTAGCACGGTCGTGCTTGGACACGTGATGGCGTGCTGCCTTTTAAGTGAAGCACGGTCGTGCTTCACACTCAGCACGGTCGTGCTCAGTAGCACGGTCGTGCTGTTTGACCTGTACGGCCGTGCTGAACAGCGCGGCCATTTTCCAGAATTTAAATGGGAGCACGGTCGTGCTCCCTGTTCAGCACGGTCGTGCTCAATGCACGACTGCACTGTTCTGGGCAGGAAAAGAAACCAAGTTCTAACCAATTATGTTAAGGATTCAACTTCTTAAACTGAATACGTTTTTAACCTAATTAATCAATTAAGTAGTATCATCAACATTACCCTTAACACATCAGTCACAACATCAATCAACCAACATCATATTAGTAACAATAATCAACATATCATCATACTTCATTAAACAACCAACATAAACATAAAATACATATAACATCACAATCAACCCAAATATAGCATGTTATTGACAGAAACAGTGATCAACACATAAAACATACAGCATACAATGACACCGGGGTCATGGGGACCCCGTTACCTTACACTACCCACTGCCTAATGAATACAATCCCACTTCTCCCCATAACTGGATTGAAGGTTGCTCTACTGACGGTCCCCAACAACGAACTGATCTCGAATCCTCAAGCAGCTCACTCCGGTACTAAGCCTTGGTTGATCAGAAACACAATTAATCAGTATCTCTCATTAAAATGAAAGGAAACTGACAAAGGAAGAGGGACCATTACCTTAACACCAACCCAAACGCACTAAGCTTCCCAACTAGCTTCCAAAACTCCACTATGGCAATGGAAGAAGAGGAAATAGGGAAAAAGATCTCTCTGGCCGAAACTAGTGACGGCTGCCAAAAAAGAAATAGGGTTTTACGTCACCCTCGGGTTCTGCTCACGTTTATAACGTCCGGACCTGAGCACGGTCGTGCTTATCCCTGAGCACGGTCGTGCTTATCCCTGAGCACGGTCGTGCTCCACTTAGCGTCAGCGAGACGCGGTCCACGCATTGAGCACGGGCGTGCTCACTGTTGAGCACGGTCGTGCTCAACTTAAAATCAGAGGCACGCTTCTGATTTTAAGCACGGGCTTGCTGGCTGATAAGCACGAGCGTGCTCATGTACCAGAAAGGGACTTTTAAGCTAAAATCCACTTTGCCCTTAACCAACATTTTTAAATAAATAAAACTAGCTTAATAAAACATTTTATGAAAAACAGGGTGTTACAATACTTCATCTTACACTTCTGGTTCCGAACATGTAAAATTTTACATGTCCTGAATTTAATTTCAGGAAATATTAAAACATACGAATTTTAATTTTATAGCTCCAGAATTTAATTTCCGGACACTTCCGGAATTTCCTGAAGGTTTACGGTTGTCGCGTAGAGTTGTCAAAATTGCTTGTCAAAATAACATTATTGTATAGACAATTACCTGATCCGACTTCACCTCCCATTAACCAAAAGGAAAATGATTTTTGAACACAAAAAATGGACACAAATATGGTGTCCCTTTGTTTTTATTGTATATTTTTGGAATGCGTGTATACAAGAAGATAAAAAGTAAGTAAGAAATAGAAAGAAATATATACGGTATCACATACGGTATCAAAATTTTGTGTGTTCAAATAACATAGTAGTAACCAAAAACAAGTCAGCTCCCAAAGCAAGCAAGTGAGAGCACCTGTACGACAGAGAGAATGTAGCTGTGACGCACCATTGATACATATATGGTACCGATCATACTGCATATAAAACCCAGTGTGAAAGGGCCTCTTGTTTGACAACATAGGAGCAAGCTGATTCAAATGTTCACAACTACGACCCAAGAGCGTTTAAATGAGATGGCACAGATCTCTTCCAGCTTAATCAGAGGTCTTGAATTCGAATCCTGACCATGGGAGTGCAGCAGCATTAAAACTCTTAAGGGAGAGCTTTGTCGCCCTTGTGGTCCTACCTGACTCGAGGGATTAGTATCCGTAGTTGCGCACGGAGGGTATCCTGAGAAACTAAAAAAAATATAAAAAATGTTCACAACTACTTGTAAATCAAGGTTAAATAATATTTTGGTCCTCACCGTTCATCGGTGTTATAACGCCGTCATGTGATAGAGACCAAATTGAAAATGATTATTACACGTAGGGACCAAATTGAAATGATTGTCACGTGTCTTGTTCAATTCAGTCATACACGTGACGAACATTTTCAATTTGGTCTTTATACTTCAACTTCAACAAATGACGTTATAACACCAAGAAACGGCGAGATCAAATTGAAAATGATTGCCACATGTAGGGACTGATTTGAATTTTTTTTATATGTATATGGACTAAATTGAAAATCAGTATCATGTATAGAGACCAAATAATTAGTTTAACCATAAATAAATAAATAAATTCTTTATAAAAACACTATTTTTTTTAACCAGATAGCATTGCTGTAACCAATAATTAAATCCTTTTTTTTTTACAATAAAAAATGATATGTTATTTGCACTCTTTTGGTTAATATTATTAAATCCATTTTTTAAGCTTGGATTTAACCATTTTTTGTCTAAATATAAAACTTAGGGTAAATACCCATTTTGGTCCCTGACAAAAAATGCAGAGGCCATTTTAGTCCCTGACCAAAAAAATAAAAAAACTACTCCGTTAGTCCCTGACAATTACTAACATAGGACACATTAGTCCCTGCATTGACTTCCGTCAGCTAGCGTCCGTTAGTTGGGTGACGTGGCCATTAAACTGTCCTAGCTGGTCGTTATCTTCGTCCACGTGGCATGACACCTAATAAAATATTTTATTTTTAAATAAATATTTTTTTTTTCTTTTTTTTTTTTCCAAAATCATTCTCAACCCTAATCTTCTTCTTCTTATTGTTCTGGACCTGGCTTCTTCTCTCCAGATTTCATGAACTTCATGTTACAGTGAATTCATAGATAGGGTTCACTGATTGACTTTTTATTTCAATATTCTACCACAATCGCATTTCCCTCCCATTCCATTCTTGTGTTACTGCCATGGACAATGAATCTCTAAGGGCTCAATTCCCATTCCATTTCCCCGTCGATCGACCCATTAATCACCATAGCTTCAGCTTCATATATATCATTCCTTTTCTATGCGGTGGTGCTCTAAGTGCTCGATTCCTATTCCATTTCCCTTATGATCGACCCCTTAATCACCATAGCTTCAGCTCCAAATCATTCCCTGTTTTTTCATTTTGCTATGACCGATTCTGAATTTTTTTGTCCCATTTTTGAGACGTTTGAAATTTTAGGGTTCTAATGTTTCTGCGTCTAGCTCTATTGGAAGGGTTCGGTTAATGGTTGTTGTCATTCCCGGCCTTTAGGCTTCAGTTGATGGTTGCTTACGAGTGTAAGCGATGGCTGCGAATGGTTACAAGAGCAGGGAGATGAACGGGAGATGTTGATCTCAGGGAGAGGTCGATTTAAGGATTTCTTGCTTTCGGGATTTAGGAACTTCATTTTTGGATTGAATTCACTGTAACATGAATCTGGAGAGAAGAAGCGAGGTCCAGAAGAAGAAGAAGAAGAAGAAGAAGAAGAAGAAGAAGAAGGTGAAGAAGAAGAGTGGGAAGTGATGGTGACGGGGCTGGAATAGGGAAGTTTAGTTTCTGGAGATGGAAGAAAGGGTATGGGGTAGAAGTACAAGCGAAGAAGAGCTATGGGAAGAAAAGCATAGAGAGCTCATGGAAGCAAGTTTTTGGTGAGGGAGAAGGATTGATCTTTGAATGGGTTTGTACTTCCCATTTTCAAAGCCTTCTTCTTCCTTCTTGTTTTGCTTCACTTTCTGCAACTTGTGTCTCTTTCTGGTTTATTCAGATGAGATGAGGTGATTGAAGAGGAAGACAGTACCTTAGTCCCTGACAAAAGGGGGCCAAAACGACGTCTTTTTGGGCATTTGAAAGATTGAAAAATTGAAAAATAATTTAAAATCCAACTGAGCAGAGATAACGAGGTCAGCTAGGATGATTTAACGGCCATGTCACCCAACTAACGGACGCTGGCTAACGGAAGTCAACGCAGGGACTAACGTGTCCCACGTTAGTTATTGTCAGGGACTAACGGAATATTATTATTATTTTTTGTCAGGGACTAAAATGGCCTCCGACAAGGCCTCCGCACTTTTTGTCAGGGACCAAAATGAGCCTTTACCCTAAAACTTAATTCGTAAGTTCATAAAGTTATAAATTTTTTTTCTCATGGCAAGAATACGAGTAAGAAGGCTTGTTTACTCAATAATTGTTGTTATTTTATAGCCAAAATTAGTTTTTTTAATCCTTTTAACATAATTGTTTTGTTTAAGTTGGTTCTCAAACTTCTATTTATGTCGAGTTAGATCTTTAGGAACATCTTTAATGAGAGTTGCTTAAGGGTTAAATAAAGCTAAGCAACAATAAATTACACAATTGCACCGTTGGAGTAAGCTTGGGTAGATATAACTTGCTTCTAAAAGCAACCAGTTGTTGCATATGAATCACTAATTAAAAATTTGAGAAAGAAAAATAGAGAATCGTTGGCCACCTTCCACCGAAATTGAAATAACAATTAATGTGAACAAATATATGTGTAACTATTGGGACCCATCTTGTAAATTTTTTAAAATTGCATCATTGAAGTGGAAAGTTACTTAAAATAATATAAAAAAAAAAGTGATAATATGACATGGTAGGACACATAGAAAAAAAAAGAGCTAAATAACTCCATGAATTACACCATTAATTGGAGTTGCTCTAAGTTTTCAAACTTCGTGGTTTAACTTGACATAAATAAAATCATTAACTTACAGAATGAAAAGACTAATTTTGTCTACTAATCTTTAAGGAGACAGTGAGCAAATAAAAAGAACACTTTGTTCTGATTTGTGGATGAAATTATTTTTTCATATACGTAGGAAAATTTCAAAAACAGTTTAAAGTGGCTTGCAACATGAAAAGCATGGTAAACATTTTTTATTGAGTTTATTCAAAAGCAATATAATAAAGTATTATTAACTTTAAAATCATGACAATGTTGGAAGAAGTCTGTACGGAAGGGAAAACAAAGAGATTGGTGGGGAGCCAAAATTGACATTGGAGAGATTTTACTCCTTCGTAAAATAAACCAAACAAAAAAGATTTAAAATAATCCCACCCCTTCCCCATCTCTCATTCATTTCATTCACCTTCAATCAAATAGTATGTAAATATAACCATGGCATGCAAATATTTATTTGGTAAAATTTAGATACAATTTCATCACATTAGGTGTTGTTTTCCGATGGTAATAGGCATGTGTAACAACTATTACAAATGTTATGTCTTATTAATGAGCTATTATACATATCTTATTATCATTGAAAAACAACACCTAATATATCTATGAAATTGTATCTAAGTCTTCTCCATATTTAATTTTGAAATGAGAGAAAGACAAGCAAGCCATACAAGCAAAAGATCAAACGGACCGCATAAACAATCAACCATTTAGAAAGCAAAGATCACTTGCAATAATAAAAAATAATTATTTGTGTTTGGAAGATTTTATAGAGAGCTTATGAGAATAACTTATAATAAACTTAAGCAAATAATTTATTAAAATAGTTTGTGATTTTTCCATAAACTCTTTTTAGCTTATTTCTATAAGCTTGCCAGAGAAGCGTATTAAAATAAGTTGTTTTTAGCTTATTTAAAAAAGAACTTATTGCATAAACGTTTTAATAAGTTGTATATCCAAATGCTTGTCTGACTTGTTTCATTTGTTTGGTCGTCTACACTATACATATTTTGTTTCTTCAACCGACCATGTTGCAATTCATTTAGTAGAGTATTAAGGATGTATTTGGGTAAACAACTTAATTAAACATTTATTTAATATAAGTTTTTTTCAAATAAGCTAAAAATGACGTATTGCTCCATATTGGTCCATTTCTGTACTTAACATTCAGATTCAATAGATTCAAGATTTCTCCACTTTTTTCTTCTATGCTCTTCCTTAACAAAATGATTTATGAAAATAGTTTATGATCTTTGTGAAAATAAGCTATTTTTTTAGCTTATACGTCATGTATGCTCTTCCTTAACATTCTATATTTTTTCTTCTTTGTGAAAATAACCATGTATGGAGCAATACGTCATGGCCGGCTTTTGGATAAAGTCGGTAAAGCACCAACTTTTGGTTTCCCAAAAAATTTCTAATTAATTTTGCAAGATTTTAGGCTTCCAAAAGAAGTCTCAAACTTAATATATATTTTATTTGTATTTGTTTTGTTATCTACAAGTGTGGTTATATGTACACACAACAAATATTTACACAAATCATAATAATTTTACTTGAAAAATATAAAAAAAAATACAATAAAAATAATTTTTATATATAATATTATTTTTTTATAAATATTTTATTAGTTTTAAAAAATGTCTCAATCAAAATTCGTTTTAGGCCTCAATATATGTCGGGTCAACCCTGCAATACGTAACCGTATGTAGACAGTGGAGCATGAAGATCGAGTCAACATACCACCTGCTAAAATGATCAAGACCCATTTTAGAATTTTCCATAAGGATACATCTATACTTTTCTTTTTGTGTTAAGAGAGTGGAATGACACGGTTTTGTTTCATGGAAAAATCGACGGGTTGAGTCAATTTTTTTCGAGTTGAAGAATGATTAATTTTGAATTCAGCCTGGAAATCGAAATCAACTCATAATTGATAAGTTGATAAAATTAATTTTGCAAATAATAAAAACCTAAGGAATTAAAACAATGAATTTTTATTGCAGAATATTGTAATTGAAAAGTGATATATTTAATTTTCAATAAAAACTTACTCATTTTCTATTCCTTTACTAGTATCTTTAAAGTACTAGTTAGCAAAAATTAATTAGTTTATGGATTTAATTATGATAAGTGTAGAAGTTTTTTAATCATATATTGTCACATTATTAAAAATATTTAACTCTTATAAATAATTATTTACGTTACAAGATGATATTTTTATAATTATTTTTTAAAATAAAAAATAAAAATATAAAACTAGAAACAGAGCAAACAAACATCTAATCATTATGAGACAATAGTCCAAATTTAACATAATTTGAAAAAACTGTGCAACTAATTATATAGGCATTTTAAAAAATGTGGAAAATGGGGGCCAGTAGCCATCTCGCAATACCAATAATAATGTTATTAAAATGAAAGATAACGATCACAGATATGACATGATTGAAGAGTATGCATTAGATAATATAAAGTAAGAAATTCTTCTTATTCTAGAAGCACCAAAATATTTTCTTCCGAATAATATATTTAATAATTATTCCTATACGAGTATTAAATGGACAAAACTTCAATGGCAATTGTCAACGAAGTGAATACAGAATTGGAATCCCGTGATTCTGATTTCTGAAACAAATATAAAAAAGTTATCCCTTTTGCCAACAATCTATATCATTAAGTTTAGACATTTCTTAGTCAACAAAAAGAAAAGTCTAAATATCTTTTAGGGAGATATCAAAGTGGAATTGACCCGACCCATATTCATGAATCTTAATCTATTAATCTATCTATTATCATATATATAAGATAAAAATAGTATTTATTATCAGTGTAAACAAAATTTATACCGACATCTATTAATATTTTAATATATATATTTTTATTTGCCTGACTACTCCAATATGAAATGGCAAGTTGAGCATGTAACCCAAAGTCCAAAAATCAGTAAGTTGTGGACATTAAGGTTACCAAAAAGAATTGTCCTTATTGTGATTCAGGTTTTGAAAGAAGTCATACCAAAAATAGGTTAGAGAAAATTATGCTATGTACTACGAAAATTTTGAATAAACCATAGAAGCATTACTAAATTGCTTTTACACTAATACTAGACCAACATTTGCCTTATTTAACAGCAGATCCTATAAAACTTTCTCCTTTGCATTGAACTTGAGCTTTACTATCTTGCCTCTAACGTGATGGAAATCTCATTTGAAGAACTGTATTCACACTTGCTTGGTGAAGAGCTATCTTGGTGTGGATAAAATGCTGGCCGCTTGGGTTTGGGCATTGGTCTCTCACCATTCAACATTAAAACTACCCCTGACATGCAGGGCCTATCCTCTGGTCTCTCTTGCACACATAAGAGTCCCACATGAATAACTTTTAATACATCAGTTAGAGTCAATGAATCACCTAGTGATCCATTTATCAGCTCCAAAGGCCTCTTTTCACTCCACAATCTCCATGCCTGTTGAACATGATTGGAAACTGATTGTGAGTTTGAGTTCACTGTGCAGTGCCAATACTAAATGATCAGATCTCTATATAAACTATTAACTAACTTGTGAATTAAATTACATGAGGTATATGAAAATAGTGAGAGAAGAGAGAAGTATAGTCATCACTCTTTATGCTTACATGCCCAAGAAGGTTAAGATCATGGTGTGTGTCATGAAATTTTGTGTTCTTCCTCCCACTAACTATCTCTAGTACAATAACACCAAAGCTGAAGACATCTGATTTCACTGAAAATGACCCATACACTGCATACTCAGGAGGCATGTAACCACTGCAAGACAACAGAAAAGGGAAAATTATGAAATGAAAAATAAAGGTGCAACATAAAGTAATTAAATCATGTTTAAGTAGGCATACCGAGTTCCCACTACTCTTTTTGTATTGGCTTTACTATGATCAGCCATAAGTATCCTTGCTAATCCAAAATCTGATATTTTTGGATTCATATCATTATCCAGAAGAATATTGCTGGCTTTGATATCTCTATGGATGATCCTTAGTCTAGAGTCTTGATGAAGATAAAGAAGCCCTCGGGCAATTCCAGTGATAATTTGGAAACGCTTATTCCAATCCAATAATTTACTTCTTGTTTGATCTGCCATTTTCCATTTTTTAAGTTAGCATGACAATGAAGTGATGTTGGAAGTAAGAGAAAACAATAAATCTAGACAAGAAAAGAGTCCCAAGCCTCAAACCAAAGATGTAGTAGTCCAAGCTCCTGTTAGGCATGAATTCATAAACCAAGATTCTCTCATCATCTTGAATACAATACCCGAGAATCTTTACAAGATTTCGGTGCTGAAGATTGGCAATCAACAAAACTTCATTTCTGAACTCGTCTAATCCTTGTCCAGAATTCTCGCGAAGCCGCTTGACAGCAACCTCTTGCCCGTTTGCCAACACACCCTGATAATCAAAATGTGAGCACACATCTTTATATATATAAAAGTAGCAGAGGCTGGAATCATTTTTCCCTCCAAAACTGAGGTTAATTTTGTAATTTAACAGACTAATTTATTAAATTAATAATTGTTTTAATATTTGTCAGCTTAGTGGTATACTACGTTTTACGGAGCGAGCATTTACACTTTCATCTTTTATGGAGTCTGCATGCTCATTTCATCTTCCTAAATATATCACACACGTAATTGGCCATGGATTATACATGTTTTCCAATGCAACCTTTTTAGTTTTTTCAAAATGCATTTCAACATTTGAGAGAGTATGCTTGCATGGTTACGATGCATTGAAAAAACTAAAAAATTTAATTTTAACAATTGATTAGCATTTTACCTTCTTTCTCTCTCCATTCAACCGACACCTTTTCATCTCTCTGGTAGCTACTGGGTTTGGATTTCCTTTTGTCTACAAATATTTTTTTCCCATGGATTTGTTCTCCTCTACTGAGCCTGTGGGTCTCATTGCCTTACCAGCGATTTGTTAGCTCTCTGTTTCAGGTTTCGGGGGCGTGGTAGGGGTTGGAGGGAAATGAAGTGATGCTTATGATAGGAAAACCATAAAGGTATGTCATAGCTGCTGTTATTTTTTCCATGTAGTAGTGTGGTATAGTTATCAAATAGCTTATGTAGGTACTGATTGTTGTGTTGAATAACAATAACAAGTTTGGTGTGAGAATCGGATAAGAAAGCCAAAGAGGAAGGTGAAAAGCCGAGGAAGGTGTGAGTGAGACTAAGATGATAGAAGGAGAAACAAGAAGAACATTTAGTAACTTCAGCTATATTAGATAAGTAGTCATTTATATAAACCTGAGTTATAAAATTTATCTATATCATCAATTCTGTTTTGGTACAAAAAATAGGGTCTACATTATAATTGTTAATTTTACTATATCATCAATTTTGTTTTGGTACAAAAAATAGGGTCTACTTCCTTTGCTCAAGTTTCAACATAAAAATTCAAGTTTCACAGATCTTCCAAAAAAAATTGGTTCATTTTTATATTTTAGAAAACTTATCTATATCTTCCTTTTTATGTATTCATTTCTAACCACATTACCTTTTTTCCTTCGTACATATTTCTATTGGTTATTTTCTGCTATATCTGTGATGATTCTTTGGTATTTTCCTGCTTTTGGTGGTTTGGAATATGTAAATTGATATTTATTTCTATTGCTAATCTATTATCAGACATCAAACTTTTTTGGTGAACATCTTTTTACTTTAATGACACATTGAAGAATTTAATATCTAAGTTACGTTATTTAGAAGAAAGTAGTAAACCAACTTCATTCTTTATAGGTTTTACACCTTATTTTCTTGCTTCATGCTTCATTAAGTACCAACTGCATTAGAATAATATATTTCAGTTTCTGCATAGCTTTCCAAAAGTCTTTAATAATTGGTAGTGCATTTGAAGAAACAATTTTAGCATAATTATTGCTATAATCCTGAACAGCTGATATTAATAAGTGTGAAAGTTAATATCCTATGATACCTAATAGTAGATGTTCTTTACATGATTATTGGATACCTAATAGTAGATGTTCTTTAAATGGTTATTGGAGGTGCATTTGAAGAAGCAAAATGGGGATAAAAATCCTCTGTCTCTAAACCCTGTCCCCATCTCTGTCCCACACCTCAATTTTTATCAATTAAGAGATATATTTTCACGTGATTCATTCAATAACCATGAATCTTGATGTTTTTAACATGTCAATCATATACTAAATGGAATGTGAACACAGTACAAGAGCACCATGCAGCAAATGGTTATGAAAAAATTGAAAAAAACTTGACAAAGGAGTCGTGTTATAAATGAAGCTCTAAGGTGATCGTGGTGACCATGTGAGGAGGTAAAAGACTAAGGTTCATAGTTTTTGAGTGAATCACATGAAAATATATCTCTTAATTGATAAAAATTGAGGTGTGGGACAGGGATGGGGACAGGGTTTAGCGACAGAGGATTTTTATCCGCAAAATGGATGCTAAAGCAATGTGACAACAATAATTATAATGCTAATGCCTCCTTCTCTAATCGTAAACCAATAATTATAAAATGATAAAATACATTGCGTCATTTGTGCTTTTATTAATTTTTTTTTTTTGGAATTTAACATAAATATATATTGTGTTTTAAAATAATATAAAAATTTACCGTTCTCGCTTATCTCACCCGTGCATCGCACGAGTCCATCGTCTAGTGACACATTGAAAGATATGTTGGATTTGAGAAAGTGAACCACTGGTGAGACTGGGATATAATCATGTTACCTTGTAAACAGGTCCAAATCCACCTTCTCCCAATAAGTTATTGATTGAGAAGTTATTAGTGGCATTAGCAATGGTTGACAAATCAAAGATTGGTATGTCAATGTCATTCTCCTCATGTTTTCCAGTGTGATGCTTCCAGTTGATTATGTTTATCTTCCCTGAAATGGTAGCAGCCAGATTGGAAACAAGTGACAAGTGACAACATATTAGTTTTTATCACATTATGATGATTTCCTTATCTGCAATGAACAGTTTAGATGAAAATTCACCTGGAGCTTAAGAGTTTAAATATCTAAAAGTTCACCTGGTTTCGCAAGTTTTCTCCGTATGTATATAATTGATCCTAATATGATGCCTATGATAAACATAATAATTGCTGCCAAAATCCCTGCAAGCTTCTTGTTAAAGTTCCTTTTATTCCCAGCATGACCTGAGATCAAAAGTACTATTAGTAACTGATAGGAACCTGATACTGAACAATATGTTTTTATTGAATATCTGCTATAAAACTCCTCTAGTTACTGATTTCTGTGAGAAGTCATTACAATAAAAAGGAGAAACTCAAAAACAGAAAAGAGAAAGAAAATATACCACAGGTCATTCGATAGACCTATAACTTCCCTGCCCAAAGACCCCAAAACCTCAATAACTGCCTACCCCTCTCTTTCTCACCCTCCCCTATAATTATACACACACACACACACACCATGACCTGTCCTCCCCCTCTCATAGCCACATCAGCATTTTGTTATGCTGCAGCCCTTAACATGAACATTCTCAATATGCCCCATGCTGTCCTTATTGCATTTGCACCCGTGGATCTAACATAAACACACAAGGAAACTCGAGCAGGAAAGGCATTTTTTAGTACAAATTCACTATTAGATCTCATTGTATATATATATGGCACAGGGGCAGTGGAAGAAAGTTAAAACATGATAATATGTCATGGAGGAAATAAAAGTACCTAGCTCTGAAGCAGCCATTCGAATGTAAATATCTTGTCCATCTGAGATAGCTATTCGCATGTCTATAAGGTTGCCAAACCAAAGCAAGCAGCCACTCCCACCACCTCTGACATCTAAACTTGCATATGCTGTGCAAGAGCAGTTTTTCATACATAATGCCTTACAATCATCAAGGCTCATTCTTGTGTCAAACCAGGAGGAAGATGTGTCTGGCAATTTCATTCCTTCATTCTTAAGAAATCTATCTCCATTGTTGCAACTCAGATTGGTTCTCCGAACACACCCATCAGACCAATTTGATGATCTCCACTTTTGTTCAAACTTGGGCAGGAAGCCCTCCATGCAACCACATATTGGGTAGTCATTAATATTGCAGATAGAATTTGCACCACACAAGGCATAATTATCACACGTATCCTTGGGGTCAGAGGAATATTGCTCCCAATTCTTTGTCGTGTCTGACCATATGAAACGTTGCGCAATACCATCTGGATTGAGCACAAATCTTGTAACTACTGAACTGTCTAAGAGTTCATAATCATAGTAGACTTCATTCTGTGTTAGCACAAAAGAGTAATTAAAGAAACGGCTCAAAAGTTGTGAAGAAACTCCTGTAAATTGAAGACCATTCCATGAACCTCTTCTATACAACAAGGTCCCTCCTTTCGTAGTTACTAGTTGAGGATAACCGCGAGGATCAATATATTGTGAAAATGGTCCTGGAGCAGGATCTTCTGTGTCTCGGCAAGATATCAGAGAACTATGTGCACCTGTTACAAGATTGGTTTCAAGTTTCATTCCAGCAAGTAAAGTATCACCAGGATAATCAAAGCTTTGCCACACAAGATTCTCTGGGCTATTAGCACCATCTTTCACAACAAGGTTTCCAGAGTCCAAGAGCTGCAAAATAGGCTTCTTAGCAGTTGTTGATGCATTGGAGGACCAGACTCTTGCCCCAGTGCCATCAAGTATAACAAGATTTCCTCCATCAATGACTTTGAAAACTCCTGTGAAGTTATCTAGTGGAGTAACTCTGTTGGCTATCCATACATTTGTTCTAGGTGATATACTCTTGTAACATATGCAGAAGTATCGTCTCTGCGAACTTCCAAGGCCGAAGAATCCTGCTTCAAAAGTTTCAGATGCTGAAACCAGGGTTTCATTGTAATTTATGGACTGATTTGTAGTGATACTGCTCAGTGCAGTGATGGTGGACATGGAGATTAGGAGAGAGCACAGCACTATTATCACCACATGGTGATCCATATGATTATCTTGTAATTTATTTTACTAGCATCTAGTTATTCAATTTATATTAGCTGTTCTTGCTAAATGAATTATCAAACAAGGCTATGACTTCCAATTCCACAAATGAACATTGAAAAATGTATCCACTAGGGGTTGATGCGACTTTTACTTTTAATCTGACTAGTTCCAACATTACTAGTTTCTGATGTGGATGTTAATACTTTTATACTCTTTAACTGCTCCAACACTCCAACCAAACCGGGTCATCAAACAAATTAGCTAAGCACAAGAATTAGACTTTTAATTCTAATGCGTGCCCTGACTTCAGATACAATTTTAATATTTTATGGATAACACTTTGACTTGTCTCCAGACAACTTTCCTAAATAATGATCCTGGGAAGAGAATGTTTCTTGCACACCAACAATTATACATTCATGTCTGGGAAAAGAAAATGTGTAGGAACGTGTGTTTCTCTTTTTTATTATCCAAAAATGAAGTGATATAAGAAAAGTGTAATAAAAAGATGTGCAAATATCGTTGTTATCTAACAAAATTATACCAAGTTGGGACTGTTTAAGAAATAAGAAACATCATCAGTCGCAATATTTTCCCCAGCGGTTGAATTGTAGGCTAAGTTCCGTGTTAAATTTATACTAGAATGTCTCCTCATATCATGATCTAGTTATGCACCAGTCTTGCCACTATTTTTTACCTACAAGTTACAACTCAAGGTTCCTTTTGTGAATTTTGACAAAGGAAAATGTTAAATGCCCACAAATTTGTATCCGTGTCCCCTGTGGTATAGGACCAGGTGCTTCCTAATAACCCCCGATGTGGAGTCTTGGCTAGCACAATTGCACCAATAATTTGCATTTCATTCTGTAAAGATTTTTAGCCATTCATTTTGTAAAGTTGGCACCACGAGGGTTGCAGAATGAAGCAAAGGGGATAAGTGTGTGTTTAATTTCATGGTGAAAACTTATATAATTGATTTTACCCTGCTACCTTCCCATTCCAATCACAAGTAATAAATTGCGTTTTGACGTTTCAATACCAAAAAATATATTAAATTTGATTATAAATATATATATACATATATAAATATATATATATATATATATATATATATATAATTTATTAATCCACAGTAGAAAGATAGGATCAAGGAATTACAGGTTTAGATGCAAATCTTCTTCAAAAAAAAAAAAAGGTTTAGATGCAAATCTTTACCTTTTCAGTGTGTAGACATTTTTATTATTAAATAATATTTCTATTATGGTTATTCTATTGTAAATTAATTATTCTGAAAATATTAAAAAAAAAATTAATGAATTAAGTGAAAGGGACATTTTTATGAGTGAAAGAACCAATAAATCTGGATCTTTGAATCACACATATAGAACATAAAGTCATGACTTTTTTAAGTGATTACATAATCACTAACTACATAACCACTAACTACCTTATAATCCTGATCATCCATGTATAATTTAATGATCTAGATTGTTCCTCTCATCGTCATAAAATTTTCCTCACTTGATACACCCCCATATATAAGTATATAACCAAGTGATCTTACAATTTATTCCACTAACTTTAAAAATTAAAATCAGAGAAACAATTGTGTAGAAAGGATAAGACAGACGCTAGGTGGCAGAACAGAGAACGAAAGTTCGTTTGAAGAGCCCTGTACTTTGGAATTAGAATGCCCTTAATTCTATTAAATGCTTTGCTTATAAAGAATGACTAGAAAGCAAACAAGGTGGTTATGAACCCCAAACCTTTAAGAACAACACGACTAATGTATTGTCGGTTTAAATATATTCTAAGATTTCTCCAACTCGCATGGATTTCAAGTTGTTTGATTTACTCTACAAGTAATTCGCATCACAACTGAGGTAGATTGACGCTGTTGACCTTATGATCATGCAATTACCTTCGGACCCGTGATAATCATCACTAACATTGTGAACCGCTTTTTTCCCCAAATGTGTCGCGAAGGTTTGAAGCACCTTATGCAAACAACCTTCCCTCACTAGTAGTAGATCTATCCTAGTGGCTTCGTGAAGCATTGGTTTGATTAGTTTCTAATTGAACAATTTTTGCCAATAATTCCAAAACTGTGACTCCCAATAAAAGAGGGGCAACTGCTTCTATCATCCCCTGAAAGTTTCCACCAGGATGAAGGTCGCTATTGCTTTTTAAGTGCATTCATTTTATCCCTCAGGTAGTAGAGTTTAGCCCTCCTCACTTTCTTCTTGTCAAGCACCTTTATCTCCTTTATGTTAGGTGAATACCTATCACACATCACACAAAGCTTAGGCATTAACCATTAAGTAATGTGACTACAAGCACGATCAGTTGATAATTAAAAGAAATCATGGCACAAAACAACCTGCTCGCCCCTTCTCCCACCCCAAAATAAAAGTAATTGATAAAGCAAATGACAGGCTAAAAAGGAGGATAGACCAAATATAGTTAATAGTTGTACATGCAATCCCAAAACCTCTTCCAAAGCACATAAAGAAGCACAGTAATTTAATCTTAAAAAATGTTAACCAAAAATTTCAGTCAGCATAAACAATGAATCAAGGTAATTGTTACAATTATACATTAAAAAAGTAGTTCAAGTTTTCCCTTCACTTTGTTTACATGCATGTGAATGCTAGGGGGAAAACAGAACGAACCAAATTCCATCATTCCATGCACACACAACTGATAACATGATTTTATATAGCTTAAAACCATGTCCTCATTGTAATTATCCATTGATTTTTGGCTATTAAATGGATGGATTCTTATAATTTGTGGTTACTTTTGCAGATTATTGCTAAGTTAGAGCATAACTGGAGCAAAATTGTATTTTTGGAGCTTAAAATTTGGGTGAATTAAGAGTTGGAGCATGAGACACAAAAAGTGTACGTTTCTCTCTCCTGAGCTCGACACAGCTGTGTCTAATTGACGCAAGCACTGTTCCAAGAGACACAGCTGTGTCTACTAACAGAAACAGCTGTGTCTAGATCCCTGAAGCGTGGTTTTGCCAAGAGACACAGCTGTGTCCCCTAATAGACACAGCTGTGTCTATTCTGTCTGTTAAAGGGAATACCAGTTTTACCCTTTGTTAAGTTGAAATAGTTTTTAGAAACCTCTTTTAGGGATCTTTTGGATGGTTTTAGACGGTGCTGAACATTGTTCTTGAGATTTTTGGCTATTGTGAGAGTTCTTCCAAACCTTTGGAGCGATTCAAGAACAAGGCAAGGCGCTTGAAGAATCAGAGTGGAAATTGCTATCTTAAAAGGGGTTCTTTTTCTTTGTTTCTTCATGTACCTTTATTTGGATTTGGTTCTCTTTTATTCTATGGATTGTTAAATACCATTACTAGGACTCTTTTCCTAATTTAATATGATTTCATGATTTTACTTTCATATAGATTATTCTACTGCTTTAATTCATGTTAAGTTTTGATCACCATTGGCATGTTTGAGTTGATTGATTGATCGGCGGCCGTACTGCAATTAATTGACAGACATATAGAATAATCGAGATTAGGGTTATCGCATGACTAAACTTTAATCCTAATCTTTCAATCAGGTTAATCAATTAGATTAATCAACCTCTCTGAGCTTTATGCTTTCTCCGGATTTGAATTTCTTACATGACTAAATAGGAAATTAATTTGGGGAAAAGATTATTAATAGCGAATGACCAAACGTATCAATAGAATTCGTTGAGGGATTGATATATGTTGCTTAATTCATAAATCATAAAGAATTAGGAATTGAGAATTAAAAGTGCAAGTGAAACCTTGACCCTAGGCTTTCTCATAATTGAATCCTCTTTTGTGTGTGCTTGTGTTCTTGCTTGCAAACCCTTATCTTGTAGTTTCTTTCTAAAATTCATTTTTTCACCAATTCGATTTGTCTAAATAACATAAGAATTTCTCTCGTCTGGTAATTATTAATTAATCCCTGTGGGTACGATATCTGGAACTCAAATTCCTTTATTACTATTGCGACAGGGTGCACTTGCCCTAAGTGTGTTCTGCACGCAACAACAACCACAACACACACAGATCAAATTTATATTCCAATCAGAAGTCTGTTGGGAACCCAGCCATTTAGAGACAGAAAAATAGAAGAAACTGTCGTATTATTGATGTTACCCAGCTAGTATCAAGGTGATACTGAGTCTGGAATGCAGAAAACAAGAAGGCTACAATGGACACTAGACAGTTCGAGAGGTCTAGCACTCTCCCAAGGGTTTCCAAGTCCAATTCCAACCTCCCTCACTCTTTCCCTCCCTCCTAGTTATATTTCCCACCTCACTCAACAGAAATCACTCCTCACACGCCCCAGCCCACTCTGCTGCTGCCACTAGGCAGCAGTTAGTTACAAGTTTCTCTCTTCTAGGAGTGATCTGGTGCATTGCACCCTTGGAGCCACTTAATGGGCTTCCATTTACCTCTTTCATACACTAAGGTCTTCTTGGGCCTCCTCATGTCCGCATCAAAGTCTTTTTCTGAACTGACATAACTAGAATTCCAACTAATTATCATTACCATACGATCAGTTTCTCAGAAAAGCAATTCTTATTATAATCTTTCATTTTTATTGCCAAGTGAAGCAATTTAAAGTTTAAGCAACACTGCTCAAATGCCAACATAAGAAGACAGGATGCTGTTTTACCATCTCAAAACAGCATGCCTGCAAGCAGATTTACTTTTAAAATAGGAAGTTAATACTTACAGCGGGAATAGAGACTCGATCCCAACCCCAGCCACTAGCCTCCTAATTCTGAATGTAGAATTGAGACCAGCGTTACGCCTTGCAATAACAATGCCTTTTATAATAGAAACACGCCTCTTGTTCTCAGGAACTTCCTGTTATGTCAGATGTTATAGTAAACAAAAGATCAAGCTAATATCTCAAAAATAGACAGGCAAAGAGCATGAATAAATCTTCAAAACAAACTTTCATACCACTTTGAGTTGCACAATATAACCAGGCTTTATATCAGGCATCTCTCTCTGTGCTCTCACCTCCTCCACAGCTTCCTTGTCTAAAATCTAAAGGATATAAAACCAACAATTTTTACAATGATAAAAAAGAATGTCCTTGGTAAAATAATACAGAGTAGTCACATACCTGCATAATGTGCCTGGCAGTTTTATCTAATCTCTTAAATTTGATGCGAGGAGGCACATCAAGCTCAGGAGTGGAACTATCCTGAGAAGAAGAATCAGCAGAATTTGTCTCTGTTGACATAAACCTGCTATGGAAAGGAGGTACAAGAGCAGGCTGCTGAAACGAAGCCAGTGATGCTAAACCATAACTGGACTCAAATCTTGTGAATGCCTCAATCTGAGGGAATATCCTAACCTGTGAAAAGAAATTACAACAAAAGCATACACCCATAAGAGCTCTAATCCTATACAAAAGTCTATATCCAAGGTCACAATTCCAAAAGAAATTAAACCGAAAAATAGAAGAGCACAGAACAACACAACACTCGAAGGGCTCTAAACACTCATACTCCTGTCATCCTTAATTCATTTATTCAATCATACATAACATAAGCAACAAGAAGGAACTAACATAACATATCATATGATTGTGTGCAATATTATTATCCGTAAAAATAAAAAGCTTCCAATCATACTTCACCATTATACAACATCAATCTGTATAGTACAATAATAGGTTACATCAAATATTTCTTTTTAAAAAAAAAAAGAAATTTTTTTTTTTTTAAAAATCATTGTTATTTGTAAACTCAAGCTTGGATACTACTATAGCCACTCCTTATGAGTAATCATATTCATATATTTGTAAACCTATAATGATAAGAATATGTTATTCAATTTCCATCTTAAATACATTTTCCATCTGGTCATTTTTCACCCCTACCGCTATGCTTGGTTGGGATTGAAACCATGGAAAATGGGAACGTATTGGCACACAATAAAGTCTAATACATTGTCATCTTCTTCAATCCTAGCTAAGTTTATCTAAATCTTCAGCTTTATTACTAAAACCCTTAACAATTCGAAATAAAAATAAAATAAAATCAGGATTTGCATAAACAACCGTGGAAGATGAATGAACTGAAATGATGCTTACAGGTATCGGAGAAGTACGAGAGGTAAGGTGCGGGGAAGAGATCGGAAATTGGAATTGCGGTGGAGAACGACGGAGAGATGACCGGAGTAGAGAGGATAAGAGGCTGCAGCGTGAAGCCATATCATCGAGGGAGAGAAGCAGAAGGGGTTAGGGTTTATAGTGTCATATTCATTTTTCTTTTTCTTTTTTTTTTGACAAAATCATATTCATTTTTTCTAAAAACGAAATTTGTATCAGAAATTCAGAATTATTTACCATCACTAGTTAGTTAGCTATCGGCATGAGACATTAGAAATTGGATTTAACAGAACTAATCACCTCAAGTTATTAAAAATAGGTTTAAATATTTTTTTATCCCAATAAAATTGGTAAAGTTTGATTTTGATCCTTATAAAAAATTTATTCGTTTTTAATCATTATATTCAATAAAAGTAGTATGTTTTAATCTCTCACTACGAATTTAAAACACACATTTTTTTATTTATTTTTAGGGACGAAAAGTAAATAACAAAATTTATAAAGACCAAAATCAAATTTTACCGATTTTATAATAATTAAAAACATATTTAACCCTTGAAAATATTTAATTTATATGTCTTTTACCATCTAATATAAGTCACACATAAAATTATGTGACTAATTGATAATATAAAAAATTTTACATTGGTAATATATCAAAATTAATCTATTAGAAAATAGATCAAAACTTCAGTTTCTTTTTTCTTTTGGTTCAAGGGAAGGCTTATTTATAGCACATATTACATAGGAGGGGAGGGGAAAAGAGAATGAGAAAGGGGAAGAGCGCGTTGTGCGGGGATTTAAACCTACGTACTCACAATTTATGTTCCACAGATCAATCAACTAAGCTGACTCAAGGGGACTCGATTTTGTTCTATAATTACTATTGATACTTGTGGTGTTATTTTTCAACAAACATTTGTAACACTTGTTACACGCATTACATTTTTATAGATGAGTTATTTTGTAATACTTATTTTCATCCGAAAAAACACCACAACCATTTGAGGATGTTTTCTAATCTGCACCTAAAAGGACCATTGATGCTGAAGAGAAGATTTAATGGAAATCTTGTCGACCTGTTTTTTAAATATTTACAACAAGGTCTAAATACAAATATTATTTGTGTTTATGTCTATAACATCAACCATATTGGAAAATATAATCGAACCACCAAATGTCGTTGTCACTCCATCGACAACTGACATACGAGTCACCATGTCATAACCTCTAGCCACCACCCTTTCCCACAACCACCGTACCAAAACCTCGGAAACCATCCCTGAAACCACCATTTTGCAACTATGGATCACAAACATAAATTTAAAATTAAAAGAATAAACACTTGTGAAATTTAAAACAAAAAATCCACGTGAAATTCAAATTCAAAATTAAAAACAAAACCTAAATGAATATCACAAGAATCAAATTGTCTCTAGGCTAGGTGTGCCATCGAGATAACTCGCTGATCTTAATGGATTATGCCAAAATCTATCATTATTGTTCAATCTTTGGAAGTCGGTTCTTCCCCACTTGATTTTCCACTTATTTCCTTTTTTTGTTTAAGAGAAGTCAAATTGTAAGAAATCGACTTTGTTATATATATATATATATAATGCTATTGTGAGAAGTCAATGCAAGGAAAACCAATTTCCAACCACGGCAGAAAACAATGGACATTGAGAAATAATCTTCAAACACTATTGAAAAAAAATTGAAATCAACGACGGGCATATTTCGTCACTAAAGAGGAAAAATCCGTCGTTAAATTAATTAATGACGAAAGTAGCAACAAGAAAAAATCCGTCGAAAAAAGTGACGTCGCTAAATTTAATGACGGAATTTATATGTCGTCGCTGTTAGTGTCAAAAAAAAAATTCGTCGCTAACAATAAAAAATTCGTCACCAAAAATGTTTCAAAGACATAACTTTAAATTTTGTAATTCTGTCACTGTATATGACGAATTGGGATCTGTCACTATTTATGATGGATGGGCAGTCGTCGCTGGTTGCTACGAGAGTATGTCATCGCTACTTGCGACAAAAATTAAATTATTCATCATAATTAACGACAAATTTAAGGACAAATATAGCATTTTAGCGACGAATTTAACAACTAAAAAAGGTGTATTGCGATGGATTTAACGACGACAAAGAACTCATCGCTAATTTTTGCAACCATTGCAAGAAAAACATCAATTTGCTACCTTTGATTAAACAAAACCTGAATATATAAGATAAAAACATACATATAAACCATGACCAAGTCATAAATATCAAAATCAATATAAAATAAACGTCATAGTGTTCAATACAAAAGTACTTATGAAAGTGAAAAATAACTAGATAAAGAATTGAATCCATATAATGAAAGTGAATACAAATCAACTAAAGTGACTACTACATAAAGATGGCATTTGCTGAATGTACTAACGACTAGCTAACAGAAATACCAGCATGCCCACTGAAGCTAGAGTTGTGGCCTGCTTCACAACCATGAGAATGGCCCCAAGTGGCCTATCCCTTGAGAGACGAGTACATTAAAAAGCATGATCAAGAGGGTTAACACAAATGTAACTAGTGAAGGCTTGAGACCACCCATCAGTAGGTTATAGTTACAAAGATAGTAGGAAGCACAAGATCCATTGGTAAGTCCCCAACCATCTGGGCAACATAGTAGGACGAGAGATGGTACATGCCTGATGATCTTTCTTTTTTCAGTATTAGCCTCTCCAGAGGAAATGTAAAGATGGCATTAAAGAGAGGGAAGAATCCCCAGAGTATGGAGAAGAAGAAAAGGAGTCCAACCTGTTACAAGGATAATATTGTTACAACTTACAAGTACTACTATTTTCTAATGTGTGTTTTAATGCAAATCCAAGTAAATTATCTAGTACTTGATATTTTGAACTACTCAACTAATCCCCATCCTTTGTAAGTAGCCATTAATCTTTGAATTTTCACCCAAAAATAGCAATACAAAAGTTCATAATACCTGATCTTGAATGTGTGAGGGATCAGAGTGCCACCATGTGACACCCGGGGCCGACGAGGACGGGGAGTGGTCGCCGGTGCAAGAAGGCACAATCAAGGAGCGGCTCCTAGCAGGCTTCTAGGCGGAGGGACACATGAACGAACCGATTACACACCGGAATGAGAGGGATCCTAAGACTGTGTAGATATGGGACTATACATTTGATGGTGGCTTATATGAATTGATTGGTACTACCTATACTAATAAGATACATCTTCTTTTCGGGAGCCCATCACTTAAGAACTCCACAGTTAAGCGTGCTTGACTTGGAGCGATTCTGGGATGGGTGACCTCTTGGGAAGTTTTCCCGGGAAGCGCGTGAGTGAGGACAAAGCATGCTGAAAAGACCCGTGTTGGTCTGTGGGGTCAGTCTTCAATCCATAGAGCAGCCAGGGTTGTTACAAATGGTATCAGAGAGGCACCTCTCCTAGTACGGTGTGGTTCGGGGACGAACCAAGCGGAAGCTGGTAGGCATGTGACACTCGGGGCCGACGAGGGCGGGGAGTGGTCGCCGGTGCAAGAAGACACGATCAAGGAGCGGCTCCTGGCAGGCTTCTAGGCGGAGGGACACATGAATGAACCGATTACACACCGGAATGAGAGGGATCCTAAGACTGTAAGTATGGGACTATACAGCTGAAGGTGGCTTATATGAATTGATTGGTACTACCTATACTAATAAGATACATCTTCTTTTCGGGAGCCCATCACTTAAGAACTCCACAGTTAAGCGTGCTTGACTTGGAGTGATTTTGGGATGGGTGACCTCCTGGGAATTTTTCCCGGGAAGCGTGTGAGTGAGGACAAAGCATGCTGAAAAGACCCGTGTTGGTCTGTGGGTTCAGTCGTCAATCCATAGAGCAGTCAGGGTTGTTACAAATGGTATCAGAGCGGCACCTCTCCCAGTACGGTGTGGTTCGGGGACGAACCAAGCGGAAGCTAGTGGGTATGTGACACCCGGGGCCGACGAGGGCGGGGAGTGGTCGCCGGTGCAAGAAGGCACGATCAAGGAGCGGCTCCTGGCAGGATTCTAGGCAGAGGGACACATGAATGAACCGATTACACACCGGAATGAGAGGGATCCTAAGACTGTGTAGGTATGGGACTATACAGTTGATGGTGGCTTATATGAATTGATTGGTATTACCTATACTAATAAGATACATCTTCTTTTTGGGAGCCCATCACTTAAGAACTCCACAGTTAAGCGTGCTTGACTTGGAGCGATTCTGGGATGGGTGACCTCCTGGAAAGTTTTCCCGGGAAGCGTGTGAGTGAGGACAAAGCATGCTGAAAAGACCCGTGTTGGTCTGTGGGGTCGGTCGTCAATCCATAGAGCAGTCAGGGTTGTTACACACCACAAAAGTCCTGAGAGAATGGATACAGACAAGACTTGGAAAATTCTTAAGCCAGAAAAAGATTCATGCCTCCTCTCCTGTAAACCCCTATTAAGGAGCACCTTGAATTGGTCCCACCATCTAGTGGTCTGTTGGTTCTCAGAACCTACCAAGCAAGAACAATGATCATTTAGCTATTGTGTTATACATAACTATGTTCATTATTGCTATATAAAGGGAAAGAAACACCAAGTCAGCCAAAAACTTTCATTTACTTCTTAGTGTTCCTGATGTAAAAGCCACTGAGTCACTGTTACTTCTCTTAATCTCTTCATTGATAACAGGATATAATTTTTTCTTATAGGATGAAATTAGGGACTGTTTGATTTCAGCTTGATCCTCATGGTGATCTATCTGATCATCATGTTTGACACCAGCAAATATGCCTGCAGATAATAGAACCTGAAGAATTAGAAGTCTCAACAGCATGCCTCTCAAGAGGCATGTCAACCAATTTTTTTGGGATTATGATCAACTAAAAAATAGAATGAAATAGGAAGAAGGATAAGACTAATCGAGTTTGAAAGAATAACATATAGTATTATAATCCACACATTTATCCATAGCTCACAGATCATCGCTAGCAAAATCCTCTTTCACACATCATAAATGAGAAAAGCAAAAAAGAAAACGATAAAAACTTAAGTACAAGAAGTATGAGGAATGTGATCATGTTTTCCATTCACAGACCTACTTTCCAAGATAGTGCAATTGAGCTATTAACAAGGTGAGCTAATTGAGTGCAATTTAGAGGACTTCCTACCCTCTGTACATAACCTTCTCTAGTACACGAATATCATGTATAAGTTTCTTAATAGTTCCATACTAAAACTACAACTAATTCTTCTATTGATTTCAACGTCACTTAGATTAAGCATCAGAAACTAAGCCCCAACTCCAAATACCCTTCCAAAACAAATATAGTAACAATACTTCCAGCTAGCTTCACAATTTTATCTCCATAGCACTAACAATTATCAAATACATACCACAAATCTATCCAACACAAGCACAAGAATAGATAAGTTGTGATCTGGAAGATTGTTAGCAATTGCTGCTTATAATTTGCCTGAAGAAAACGAGAAGAGAATTCAAATTAATAGCATCAATTGTAGCTTAACTCTTCGAAACCAGCTCTTCACTTAACAGTTTTTCTAAACTCAAAAGGGATAAACCACTATTATTTGTAGCTTCTTCTGCTATTTTCCCCTCCACTCAACTACTTTTTTCTTCATCTCCTTACACTTTTCACCCTGTATTAATTCCCTTGCTAGCTTCATGTCTAAAAGCTTTATAATGACATCACTAAGAACAAATTCGTTCTATTGAGCAGGTGAAAGGTATGTCACTTCAAATATGAACCAAGCAACTAAGAATTTTTTTAATAGGAATGTTATCTATATGACATAAAAGTGTATAAAATTATAAAGAAAAACATGAAAGTCTGCGAGCTTCCCTCGATATGTTGGTAGAGTGACCAGCCAACTTATTAAGTAGCAGACACAAACACATACAACAAGTAGCAGGCAAAAACACATAGGCCAAAGAGATGACTTTTTGCTGTGAATTGAAATACATTCAAAATATTGTTGCAGAAAGATAACTATATTATTTAAGGCATAGTCTTTTTTGATCTGACATACAATTATTCTCCATTATTGTCTTTATAATCCCTAATTATCAGAAATACTTGATAGAATAGAACTAGCCAAAACTACACAAGATGCATCTTATTAAAGTAAGAAAATGCATAATGTAGAATGATCAAACCAATCAGCTATTCAACGAGGACCTTAAAGTTCAATCAGAAAGTTCAACAAACCTAATATATCGAAAATTGATCAAAAAACCAAGATTAATTCAAACAAAATGCCTCAATATACAAGAACGAACTCAATATAACTAAGTTAGGGTTACCAATTTGGCGATGAGTGGCGAGTACGTGCCGAGGCAGGAGCTCACCACGCGTGCCTGAACTGCCCGCAGGAAGTACGCGCCGACGTGCTTCAGCGAAGTGCCATATGGAGACGAGAGCTCCGTGATCTCCGGCAACAGGTCGTTGGCGGAGTCGAGATTATCCATGACGATGCACTCCGCGAATTGGAGCAAATGCCCTAGCAGTTTGATTCGCATTCTGATTCAGGTTCCAGTTCGATGGTTTGCTCCTCTTCGTGTCCCTCGCCGGATTCTACCGTCTTTTCGCCGGAGAAATTCCTTCCGGAGTTCGGTCTCTTAAAGGAAGGTTCTGTGATGGGGGAATCGGCATCGCCGTCGTGGTCGCTGTTGGCGCGTTTCGTGGACATGGCGTTAGGGTTATTGGAAGTGAGAGGGGGTCGAGGGAGTAAGCTTTGTAGCATGATAGGTGAGGAGCGAGAAAATGTTATAAGAGAATCGGAAGCTTTGGAGAAAATTTTTGGGGGGAAAGGGACAAAACTGAGAGGGAAAGGGTAAGTAGGGAGATGGAGGGAATTATAAAAAGTAATAATTGCCTATGTATAATATATATATTTTTTAACGAGACTTATGTATAAAAATTTAAACTTAAAATAAAAATCAGTAAATATTAAATATAAGTGTAAAAAGTATTATTTTACTCAATATAAAATATTATTTTACTCAAGACAAATTTGCTCCAATTTTTTCGTCTTTAAATTTGTTTAAAAGTTTACGACGGAATAAGCGATGGGTTCTTCAACTGAAAAATATATCAGTCGGTAATTTCGTCGCTAAATTCAAATAAAGAAATTAATAACTGATTTAGAAACAAAAAATTTAGCTACCTCCTTTGTTTGTCAATAATTTCGTTATTAAATTCAAATCAAAAAGTTAGCAACAGATTGTTTAACGTCGAATTTCTTTGTTCTTGACTTCGTCGCTAAATTAAAAGGAAACATTTTGCGATGAATTTTGTGACGGACTTTCAACGACAAGCATATTTTGTCACTAAATAGTAAACAACCAAATTCCATAAATTAAAATACAGTTCGTCACTAAATTTGTCACTAAAAAGAAAAGAAAAAGCAAACAAAAAGGGCTCGCTAAACTCAAAACATGAAAAGGCAGTCCAGGCAAAAGTTAGAGCGACCAGGTAGGGTAGAAACTCGCAAAGAGCAACCTACGCAATATTAGGGTCAAATACAAATAAAGTACATGAAGTCTCCTCAAACTAACAAACTGGGGCAATTTAAGAGGACAAGACATGAAGAGATCCCAATGATGAGACTGGGGCAAGTCACATCCTAGAAAGTTGATCAAATAATCTCATTCATTGGATAATCATTACAAAGAAGCATATCTCAGTCAAGAAGCAAAACATCAGTTGAGCAGGCAAATGATGGTCGAAATCAAGGAGTTCTACTCTAGCTCACCCTTAAGCTTGGTTGTGGTCAACTTTTTGGGAAGCCAAGGATCAAACAATGATCTTGTAAAAAATAAAAAATCAATAAAGGTTTTCATCAAAAGCATATCTTGCATCATGCATAAAAAATAATCAGGGTTTTCATCAGTCATAAAAGCATTTCATGCATCATACAAAACAATAAAAATAAAAAATGATGAAAGCTTTCATCGATCACAAAAGAGCATATCTCATATCATGCATTGTCTCGTCATTTCATCAACAAAGTCAACATCTTTGCAGTGCATTTGTTCGGCTTTCACGGGCACAAGCCCCAAAAGTCATGTTTTGTTAGCTTTAGCAGGCATAGAGCCTCTTAAGCTTTGTTTTGTTGTAGTTTGGCTTTAGCGGGCACAGGGCCCCAAAAGTCATATCTTGTTAGCTTTAAGTTGTTTTATTGAAGTTTGACTTTAGCGGGAACAGGGCCCCAAAAGTCATGCTTGTTAGCTTTAGCAGGCATAGGACCTCTTAAGCTTTGTTTTTTGTAGTTTGGCTTTAGCGGGCACAGGACCCCAAAAGTCATATCTTTGTTAGCTTTAGCAGGCACAAGGCCTCGTAAGCTTCGTTCTGTTTTTTGATCATTTTTAGCGGGCACAGGGCCCACAAGCATGTCTTTGTTAGCTTTAGCAGGCATAGGGCCTCATAAGCTTTGTTTTGTTTGGCTTTAGCGGGCACAAGGCCCGAAAAGTCGTATCTTTGTTAGCTTTAGCAGGGACAAGGCCTCGTAAGCTTCGTTCTGTTTTTGTTCATCTTTTGGGGGCATAGGGCTCATAAGCAGTTATCTTTCTTAGCTTTAGCAGGCATAGGGCCTCATAAGCTTTGTTTTGTTCGGCTTTTGCGGGCATAGGGACCGTAAGCTGTTGTCTTTGTTAGCTTTAGCAGGCACAAGGCTTCGTAAGCTTCGTTCTGTTTTTGTTCAGTTTTGATGGGCACAAGACCCATAAGCTGCCTTTTTGATATCTTTAATAGGCATAGGGCCTCATAAGCTTAATGTTGTTTCTGTTCAGCTTTAACGGACACAGTGTCCATAAGCTGTGTGTTTTTTCTAGCTTTAGCAGGCATAGGGCCTTGTAAGCTTCGTTTTGTTTTTGTTTAGCTTTAAAGGGCACAGGGATCATAAGCTATACCTTTATGAGCTTTAACAGACATAGGGTCTCTAAGCTTTCTTTTGTTTTAGTTTTGCTTTAACGGGCACAGGGCTCGTAAGTTGTTGTCTTTGTTTAGATTTAGCAGGCACAGGGCCTCATAAGCTTTCTTTTGTTTTGTTCAGCTTTAACGAGCTCAAGCCCATAAGCTACATCATTGTTAGCTTCGTAGGCAAAGGGCCTCACAAGCTTCGTGTTATTTTTGTTCGAGCTTCTAACGGGCAATCCACCCCGTAACCTCTTTTATCTTTTGTTCGAGCGTCTGACGGGGTTCTGACGGGCAATCCACCCCGTAAGCTCTTTTATATTCTGTTCGAGCTTCTGACGGGTAATCCACCCCATAAGCCCTTTTATCTTTCTGTTCGGGCTTCTAACGAGCAATCCACCCCGTCCCATAAGCTCTTTTATCTTTCTGTTGGGGTTTCTGGCGGGCAATCCACCCCGTAAGCTCTTTTATCTTCTGTTTGGGTTTTATCTTTCTGTTCGAGCTTCTGACCGGCAATCCACCTGTAGGCTCTTTCATCTTCTGTTCGAGCTTCTGACGGGCTATCCACCCCATAAGCTCTTTATCTTTGTTTTTTTTTTAAGATCAGCAGGCAATCCACCCTGCAAGCTTTTTATGTGTAAACCATAGTGGGCAATCCAACTCGGGGGCTCTTTACAAGAAATTGCTTTGTAGTCACAGGTCATTTTGCTTGTACCCCAAACAAAATTGGAGTTCATGTCTTTACTCGCTTCTTATAACGATAATATGTTAACTACGGTTACACCTATTATCTAATAAGAAACAAGTAAAGAGGGGCAGCTGTGAACACCTAGTTTTGTCCGGGTATTTTCTCCTTTAATATTTGAAATTAAAAAAAAATAGAAAATGCAGAAAAATAATAATAAAAAATTGTCCATGTTATTGGCCCAATTTGTTTTTGTTACAAGTTGTTTTGAGTCCAAGCCCAAGTAAAAAAATATAACAAAAAATAACAAAAATAAAAAAGAAATAATTTTCTGGATGTGAAATGTAACACCCTGTTTTCAGAATTATTCTATTTAAGTTTAGTTTAGTAAGTTGGAATTATCTTTCAAGGGCTTAGTGAGATTTTTGGTTAAAGTTCCTTTCTGGTACACGAGCACCCCCGTGCTCATTCGCCAGCAAGCTCGTGCTTAAAGTCAGACGCGTGTATCTGATTTTAAGTTGAGCACGACCGTGCTCAACAGGGAGCACGCCCGTGCTTAATGCGTGGGCCGCGTCTCGCTGACGTTAAGTGGAGCACGACCGTGCTCAATGGAGAGCACGACCGTGCTCATGTCCGAACGTTATATACGTGAGCAGAGTCGAGGGTTTAATGTGATAACCCTATTTTTGGTAAGTTGCAGCAGTCATAGTGCGGCCAGAGCGAGATTTCTTCCGTTTCTTTGCCTCTTGAACAGTTTGGCGAACAGTGGAGGCTTTGGGAGACTGTTAGATCATCTGTATTAGTTTTATAGGTAATGTTTTTTCCCTTTCTTAGTTTCCTTTTCATTATCTTGAATGGGGAAACTAATTATTGTCGTATTTGTTGATCCAAGTTTTTATCTGAAGTCGAATCGTCTTGGGGGGACGCCGGTTGCTGTCAGGACTTTTTAGAGAGCTACCTTCAATCCAGGTATGGGGAGAAGGGTGGTGTAACCATAGGCTCGGGGCTAGCGTAGAGTAAAGGGGTTCCCATAACCCCGGTTTGATTTGTATGATTATATGTTTGATGATTACATGATGAAAGGCTATGTCTTAATGTATGTTTCTGGTTTGTTGTGATGATTAGGTTATGTTGCATATGATTATGATCGCTGTTTGTAATCGTTGTTATTAACATGATGTTGTTATTGTTGGGTTGATGCCATGGTTGAGTTGATTGTTGTTATGATGATGAGTTAAAGTCTGAAAACATGCTGATAATTGATGTTAGGATTAATTGGTTAAAAACCCTGGAATTTGGTTGAATATCAGCCTCTGTTCTTGCCCAGAATAGCATTGTCGCGCGATGAGCACGACCGTGCTCGCAGTTGAATTCTGGGTAAATGGCCGCGCTGTTCAGCACGGCCATGCTGGATAAAGAGCACAACCTACCGAGCACGACTGTGCTCAATAAGAAGCACGACCGTGCTTCACTTAAAGGGGAGCACGCCCCTCACGTGCTTAAGCACGACCGTGCTGGGTTACGAGCACGACCGTGCTCAACCCTCTTGGACAGAACAGAATTAAAGGATTTAAAGGGGTTCCAAACCCCATTTCCCAATGATGATAAACGATTAGACAAGTTGGCTAATGTCTACAAAAAAATCATTAATGATGATGAGATAATGAGGTGTTAAGTTGATAAGTCGATGCCCTTTTGGGGTGCCGCAAGTTGATGAGCTGTGCCTTGGTGCTTTTGGCCAAGGAGGCCTTGACCCCGTGGTTTAGGTCTAAGGTGTTGTTGTTATGTACCTTGGTGGCTGAGAGTTTGCCCCAGGTACTGCGGTTGATTCTGTTAAAGTCCTCAGGTAGATTCCGTGAGGCAAGTTGGTGCGGTTGATTCCGCTGTTACCTTCGGTCGTTTCCGTTGGAGTTATGGAGGTGGTGATGCCGTTGTTGTTGTGTTGCATACGCATTGCATCGGAGATGTTGTTTAGGGATGTTCGACATAGGAGAGATCGTCCTAGAGTACGACGATCCGGCCATCCACGGTTGGAGTAGATTCTCCTAGCGCCCCCGTGACGAGGCATTCGTTGGTTTGATGCGTTGGCTATCCAAGGAGTAGATTCTCGGGTGTTGAGTAGATTCTCAATGTGGATATGTAACTCCGAAGTCGTACATCCCGAGTTTAGTGGATCCACATGCATCGTTGGTTTAGCGGAGTAGGATTGCATTGTACTGCATAGCATAATGATGATGTTGATGTTCGGTGTGATATTGCTATGTTTACTGTTTACTTTACTTCCTACTTCTTGTTGTATATGATTACATGAACTTAGTCCCCATGTTTGTTTGTGTTTGGCCTGATTGGCACCTTGCAGAGGATGACGAGCAGCCCGGAGAGGAGTGACTCTGAGGAGCCGCCACTCATAGTAGGGCTAGTTTGTGTTATGTTAGTTTTCAATTGTAATTCCGTGGGTGTTTATCCCGGAACGGTTATACCAGCTCTGTAGGTGACATCGGGGTTCGGATATTTTTATTGGTTTGTTATGTTTTTAATGTTTAAAACTCATTTCATTTTCCGCGTTGTAAACGGTTCATGTGGAACTTTTCTACCCATGGACAATTGTTTTATTTATTTCAATAATAATTGCATGATTTCCTTTAATTGTTTTTGTATCAAATGGCTTATAACATGCGGGGTAGAATGGTGTCACATTTAGTGGTATCAGAGCAGTTCGACCTTGTTCGGACGTGGTATGAGTCTGTTGTGAGTCTGTTGTGTGACTCTTATTTGAATTTTCTATACTTGGAATAGATAATGATGCTTAAGTTAATTGCCTGTAGCTTTTACTCGCTAAGTTTCTGTATTAAAGGCTGTTTGGGTATGTACAGGAACTAATGGCCGGTAGAGGACGTAACGATCAGGTAATTGCTGACGCATTGGCACTTCTAGCCAATGCGATTGGTCAGGTCAACCCTAACAACGGTGGGCCAGCTGAGTTCCAGGGACTGGATAAGTTCCAGAGGAACAACCCTCCATCGTTCAAAGGAGCGTACGACCCAGAGGGAGCATTGTTGTGGCTGAGGGAGACAGAGAAGATCTTCCAGGCGATGGACTGCAATGATCAGCAGAAGCTCATCTTCGCCACCTTCATGTTGACTGAAGAGGCAGAGCACTGGTGGGATAACTGCAGGCAGAGGATACAGGCTAAGGGCATAGCGGTCACTTGGGCTGTGTTCAGGCAGAGGTTTTTGGAGAAGTATTTTCCAGCGGATATCAGAGACAAAAAAGAGATGGAGTTCTTGTCTTTGAGGCAGTGGTCGCTGTCAGTCGGTGACTATGCGGCTAAGTTTGAGGAGCTGGCGAGGTACTACACTCCATACCAGCATGAGACAGATGATCGCTCTAAGTGTGTGAAGTTTGAAGCAGGACTCCGGCTTGAGATCAAACAGGCCATCAGCTATCAGGAGATCAGAGTTTTCCTATTCTGGTCAACAAGTGTCAGGATTCTATGAGGATGCCAGCCAGTTCAGAGCTGCCTAGTTCCTAGAGGATCGGACAATCAGAGTGGCAAGAGGACTGATCAGAGGGATAAGGGCAAGCAGAGGTATGCCCCGACGGGCAAGGACTTCAAGCAGAGTGGCAGGAAGCCCCAGTTTCAGCAGAGTAGCTTCAGGGGTGGGTTTTCTGATGCCCCCAGAGCTATGAGATGTGGGAAGTGTGGAGCACAGGACCACTATTCGTCCCAGTGCAAGGAAACACAGGTTATCTGCTTCAAGTGTGGCAAGCTAGGCCACATCAGCCGCGAGTGTGATGGAGCTAAGGCTGAGCCTCCCAGTGCTAGCAAGAATCAGAAGTCCCAGGCCAACAGACTGAAGACCACTGGAGAGTCTTTACTCTTAGTGGAGCCGAAGCCTCCGAGTCTGATGACTTGATCCAAGGTACGTGTTTAATTGATGGAACTCAATTGACTGTATTGTATGATTCGGGTGCTACTCACTCATTTATATCGCATGATAGGGTCAAGAGTCTTAAATTGCCTGTTACTTCTCTTGAGTTTGATTTGTTGGTTTCTACACCTACAAATAAACCTGTTTCCACTTCACATGCATGCAAGAACTGTCATATTGTTATAAATGATAAAACTTTCCTTGCTGATCTTGTATGCTTACCTTTGAAAGACCTGACATTATTCTGGGTATGGACTGGTTATCTTCCAACCATGTCCTTCTGAATTGTTTTGATAAAACCCTGATTTTTGGAACTCCAAAGGAGTCTAAGAATCCGGACCTTCTCTCTGCCAGCCAAGTACGAGCTTCGATGAGAGACGAAGCCCAAGTATACATGATGTTAGCTTCCCTGGATGTAGAGAGCAGCCCTCCTGATGTCGCCAGCTTGCCTGTTGTGAGAGAATTTCCTGAAGTGTTTCCGGGGGATGTTTATAACTTACCCCCAGAAGAGAGATGTTGAGTTTACCATAGACTTAGTGCCTGGCACCGGGCCAATCTCCATAGCACCCTATAGAATGTCTCCTCTAGAGCTAGCTAAGTTGAAGGAACAGTTGGAGGACCTGATGAAGAAGCAGTTCATTAGGCCGAGTGTGTCTCCGTGGGGAGCACCTGTGTTGTTGGTGAAGAAGAAGGATGGTAGTATGAGGTTGTGTGTCGACTTTCGACAGCTCAACAAGGTGACCATAAAGAATCGGTATCCCCTCCCTAGGATTGATGATCTTATGGACCAGTTGATGGGCGCTTGCGTCTTTTCAAAGATAGATTTGAGGTCAGGGTACCATCAGATTCGGGTTAAGTCTGAGGACATCCCGAAGACAGCGTTTAGGACGCGATATGGTCACTATGAGTATTTGGTTATGCCCTTCGGTGTGACCAATGCTCCTGCGGTCTTCATGGACTACATGAACAAGACCTTTCACCCTTACTTGGATAAGTTTGTGGTAGTGTTCATAGATGACATCTTAGTGTACTCCAAGAGTAAGGAGGAACATGAGGAACACCTGAGGGTTGTCTTGCAGACCCTTAAGGAGAAAGCAGTTGTATGCTAAGTTGTCTAAGTGTGAGTTCTGGTTAGAGGAAGTGAGCTTCTTAGGACATGTCATCTCTAAGGGTGGCATAGCAGTGGACCCAGCTAAGGTAGAGACGGTGCTCCAGTGGGAAGCGCCAAAGTCTGTAACCGAGATTAGGAGTTTCTTAGGGTTAGCCGGGTACTATAGGCGGTTTATAGAAGGTTTCTCTAAGATAGCTTTACCCTTAACCCGTCTCACCAAGAAGGGACAGTTGTTTGTGTGGGACTCTAAGTGTGAAGAGAGTTTCCAAACCCTTAAGAATAGGTTGACATCAGCACCAGTGTTAGTTTTGCCAGATCCTAGTGAACCCTTCGTAGTTTACTGCGATGCTTCTAAGCAAGGGTTAGGTGGTGTGCTGATGCAGAATGGTAAGGTAGTTGCTTACTGCTTCTAGGCAGTTGAAAACCCATGAGAAGAACTACCCTACCCATGACCTAGAGTTAGGAGCTGTGGTATTTGCCTTAAAGATCTGGAGGCATTACCTGTATGGAGCGAGGTTTGAGGTCTTTAGCGATCATAAGAGTTTGAAGTATCTCTTTGATCAAAAGGAGTTGAATATGAGGCAGCGTAGGTGGATGGAGTTTTTAAAGGATTATGACTTCGAGCTGACCTATCACCCAGGAAAGGCCAATGTGGTGGCCGATGCCTTGAGTAGGAAAACCCTGCATATCTCCGCTTTGATGGTTAGGGAGATGGATCTGATTGAGGAGTTTAGAGACCTTAGTCTAGCTTGTGAGTTTACCCCTAAGAGTATTAGGCTTGGTACCTTGAAGGTTACCAACAGTTTGATGGATCAGATTAGAGAGGGTCAGAAGTTAGATAAGTATCTCTTAGACCAGCGAGAGTTGCTCGCTCAGGGTAGAGACCTAAGTTTTAAGGATGGCAGTGATGGTATTTTGAGGTTCAAAGATAGAGTTTGTGTGCCAGATGTTCCTGAACTTAGGAAGTTGATCTTAGAAGAAGGCCATAGGAGTGGATTGAGTGTGCACCCAGGTGCCACTAAGATGTATCAGGACCTTAAGAGGATGTTTTGGTGGCCTAGGATGAAAAAGGACGTAGCTGAGTTTGTGTATGCGTGCCTAGTTTGTCAGAAGGCTAAGATCGAGCATCAGAGGCCTTCGGGTAAGTTACAACCTCTGAGTATCCCATAATGGAAATGGGATAGTATCTCCATGGATTTTGTGTCTGGACTCCAGCTGGTTTTGAGGCAATTTGGGTTGTTGTGGATAGACTGACTAAGTCTGCTCATTTCATTCCGATGAACATGGAGTATCCATTGGAGAAGTTAGCTAAGTTGTACATCAAAGAGATAGTTAGGCTTCATGGTGTACCCTCTAGTATAGTTTCAGATAGAGACCCGAGGTTTACCTCTAGGTTTTGGAATAGTTTGCAAGAGGCTTTAGGGACAAAGCTTAGGCTTAGTTCAGCTTACCACCCACAGACTGATGGGCAGTCTGAGCGGACCATCCAGTCCTTAGAGGATTTGTTGAGGGCTTGTGTGTTAGAGCAGTCAGGGAGTTGGGACAAGTTTTTGCCCCTGATAGAGTTCACCTATAACAACAGCTTCCATTCCAGCATTGGGATGACGCCTTATGAAGCTCTGTATGGGAGGAGATGTAGGACACCCTTGTGTTGGAGTGAACCTAGTGATAGTGTGGTGCTAGGGCCAGAGATAGTCCAGGAAACAACAGAAAAGATTAAGTTGGTTCAGGAAAAGATGAGAGTTGCACAGAGTAGGCAGAAAAGCTACCATGATAGAAGGAGGAAGGCGCTCGAATTCCAGGAAGGAGATCATGTATTCTTGAGAGTTACCCCGACGACTGGGGTTGGTAGAGTGATGAAGGCGAGGAAACTTACTCCGAGTTCATTGGTCCTTACCAAATCCTTAAAAGAGTCGGCGAAGTCGCCTACCAAATAGCCTTACCCCCGTTCTTGTCAAATCTCCACAATGTTTTTCATGTGTCTTAACTCAGGAAGTACATTCATGACCCTAGTCACGTGATAGTACCCGACACTATACAGTTGAAAGAGAACCTGACGTTTGAGGCGTTACCCCTTCGAGTCGAGGATAGGAGGGTGAAGCAGCTAAGAGGCAAGGAAATTCCTTTGGTCAAAGTGGTTTGGAGTGGGGCAACTGAGGACAGTGCTACCTGGGAGCTGGAGAGCAAGATGATGGAAGCGTACCCGCATCTTTTCGTTTGAGGTACGTATAAATTTCGAGGACAAAATTTTTATAAGGGGGGTGGAATTGTAACACCCTGTTTTTAGAATTATTCTATTTAAGCTGAGTTTAGTAAGTTGGAATTATCTTTCAAGGGCTTAGTGGGATTTTTGGTTAAAGTTCCTTTCTGGTACACGAGCACCCACGTGCTCATTCGCCAGCAAGCCCATGCTTAAAGTCAGACGCGTGTATCTGATTTTAAGTTGAGCACGACCGTGCTCAACAGGGAGCACGCCCGTGCTCAATGTGTGGACCGCGTCTCGGTGACGTTAAGTGGAGCACGACCGTGCTCAATGGAGAGCACGACCGTGCTTAGGTCCGAACATTATATACGTGAGCAAAGTCGAGGGTTTAACGTGATAACCCTATTTTTGGTAAGTTGCAGCAGCCATAGTGCGGCAAGAGCGAGATTTCTTCCGTTTCTTTGCCTCTTGAACAGTTTGGCGAACAGTGGAGGCTTTGGGAGACTGTTAGATCATCTGTGTTAGTTTTATAGGTAATGTTCTTTCCCTTTCTTAGTTTCCTTTTCATTATCTTGAATGGGGAAACTAATTGTTGTCGTATTTGTTGATCCAAGATTTTATCTGAAGTCGAGCCGTCTTCGGGGGACGCCGGTTGCTGTCAGGACTTTTTAGAGAGCTACCTTCAATCCAGGTATGGGGAGAAGGGTAGTGTAACCATAGGCTCGGGGCTAGCGTAGAGTAAAGGGGTTCCCATAACCCCAGTTTGATTTGTATGATTATATGTTTGATGATTACATGATGAAAGGCTATGTCTTAATGTATATTTCTGGTTTGTTGTGATGATTATGTTATGTTGCATATGATTATGATCGCTGTTTGTAATCATTGTTATTAACATGATGTTGTTATTGTTAGGTTGATGCCATGGTTGAGTAGATTGATGTTATGATGATGAATTAAAGTCTGAAAACATGCTGATAATTGATGTTAGGATTAATTGGTTAAAAACCCTAGAATTTGGTTGAATATCAGCCTCTGTTCTTGCCCAGAAAAGCACCGTCGCGCGATGAGCACGACCGTGCTGAACAGGGAGCACGACCGTGCTCCCAGTTGAATTCTGGGGAGATGGCCGCGCTGTTGAGCACGGCCGTACAGGACAAAGAGCACGATCGTGCTGCTGAGCACGACCGTGCTCATTAAGAAGCACGACCGTGCTTCACTTACAGGGGAGCACGCCCCTCACGTGCTTAAGCACGACCGTGCTGGGTTACGAGCACGACCGTGCTCAACCCACTGTGACAGAACCAGATTAAAGGACTTGAGGGGTTTTAAACCCCACTTCCCTATGATGATAACTGATTAGACAACTTGGTAAATGTTAATAAAGATAAATAAAGATGATGAGATGGTGAGATGTTAAGTCGATACCCCTTTTGGGTGCCGCAAGCTGATGAGTGGTGCCTTGGTGCTTTTTGGCCAAGGAGGCCTTGACCCCACGATTTGGGTCTAAGGTGTTGTTGTTACGTACCTTGGTGGCCGAGAGTTTGCCCCAGGTACTGCGGTTGATTCCGTTAAAGTCCTCAGGTAGATTCCGCGAGGCAAGTTGGTGCGGTTGATTCCGCTGTTACCTTCGGTCGTTTCCGTTGGAGTTATGGAGGTGGTGATGCCATCGTTGTTGTGTTGCATACGCATTGCATCGGAGATGTTGTTTAGGGATGTTCGACATAGGAGAGATCGTCCTAGAGTACGGCGATCCGGCCATCCACGGTTGGAGTAGATTCTCCTAGCGCCCCCGTGACGAGGCATTCGTTGGTTTGATGCGTTGGCTATCCAAGGAGTAGATTCTCGGGCGTTGAGTAGATTCTCAATGTGGATATGTAACTCTGAAGTCGTACATCCCGAGTTTAGTGGATCCACATGCATCGTTGGTTTAGTGGAGTAGGATTGCATTGCACTGCATAGCATAATGATGATGTTGATGTTCGGTGTGATATTGCTATGTTTACTGTTTACTTTACTTCCTACTTCTTGTTGTATATGATTACATGAACTTACTCCCCATGTTTGTTTGTGTTTGGCCTGATTGGCACCTTGCAGAGGATGACGAGCAGCCCGGAGAGGAGTGACTCTGAGGAGCCGCCACTCATAGTAGGGCTAGTTTGTGTTATGTTAGTTTTCAATTGTAATTCCGTGGGTGTTTATCCCGGAACGGTTATACCAGCTCTGTAGGTGACATCGGGGTTCGGATATTTTTATTGGTTTGTTATGTTTTTAATGTTTAAAACTCATTTCATTTTCCGCGTTGTAAACGGTTCATGTGGGACTTTTCTACCCATGGACAATTGTTTTATTTATTTCAATAATAATTGCATGTTTTCCTTTAATTGTTTTTGTATCGAATGGCTTATAACATGCGGGGTAGAAGGGTGTCACATGAAATATTGTGCCCAGTGTGTTTTCACCACCGTAGCTCTTTTGAGCACAAGGCTCAAGCAAATAGACTCCCATTTTTGGGTAGTTTTCAGGAGAGATGACTGAAGCATGGTTCAACCACTACAAGACTCCACAACACCCCATCAATAGTCACTTTCATCCCCAGCTGGCCTGAAACATTTTGTCATTTTTCTTCACTGGTTTTTGCTATAAGTTTGACACAACATATGGAGAAAAGGGGGATTAATTGTCACAGCCATCATCACCTCCTCATACATTCCCACCATAGTTACCATGCCACTTCCATCACCATTTTCTTTTCACCATTTCTCTATACCAAGTAGCTCAACTCCATAAACCAGAATCATTTCCCACCATATCCTTCACTAACCATCTTCATCTTTTTTCCAAAACACCTATCATCTTCTCTATCAATCCATAACCCCATTCCCCCCCCCCCCCCCCCAAAAAAAAAAATCAATACAAAACCCAAACACTTAAGAGCAATGAAGAGAAGCATAAAGATCCTCCTCTGTATCATACTGTGCAGCGCCCCTAGACGTACAAGAGGCGTCGCCGGCATCGTGTCGGCTCCTCTGACCCTGTTCAGAACCATCGTTCGATCTACCCCTCCGCCATATCACATCCACTTCACCACCGCTCTTCCACCGCAGGTCGCCATCACTACCACGGTACCAAGCCCATCGCTACGTTTATCGCTACTGCCACCTCCACCTATCAGCCCCACCGTCGTCGACACCAGATCTGCGAGACACCACCTCCACGGCCAGCCCACTCCGTGATGCCACCACCGTCCAACACACAGTCGCAACCAAACCACCACCACCAGCTGCCGTCCGCTCCTCCAAGCCTCCGCCACTTTCCTCGAGCCTCTACACTTGGTAACGATGGAAACACCAAAAGTATGTGTTTTCCTTTTTATTTTGTTTTGATTTTAGGGTAAAGGTTCATTTTGGTCCCTGACAAAAAATGCGGAGGCCATTTTAGTCCTTGACAAAAAAAAAAACTACTCCATTGGTCCCTGACAATTACTAACGTGGGACATGTTAGTCCCTGCGTTGACTTCCGTTAGCCATCGTCCATTAGTTGGGTAACGTGGCAGTTAAATTGTCCGTTAGTTAGGGTAAAAACCCATTTTGGTCCCTAACAAAAAAATGTGGTGCCCATTTTAGTCCCTGAACAACATTCAGCTTCTCCTTCTTCTTCTTCCTTGTATTTGTTGCTTTGACTGGTGCTATTGCTGGGACTGTGACTGGTCTCAGTTGTCTGAGGAGAATCATAACGGAATATGGTGTTCTTATAGGAGGATGTGAATCTGAAATGTTTTCTCTCGAAACCACCACCGGGAGATGCAAATACTGCTTTTGATGTTGTTGCTCACCTTTTGTATTTGTATCATTCTTGAGTGTTATGTCACTTCTCATTCCCATCCTGCTTGAATGTGCTACCCATGCTGCTCCTTTTCTTCCAATTTTCTATTCCTTAAACTCACCCTCTGAAAAACAGAGTCATCTATATATTAATAATAACCCTGCCACTGAGAGGTTAATTTCAGAGATTAATTAAGCAATTTCTTCCCTCCCCATAGATTCAAGATCTCTATCTATAGATAACACCAAGAGCAATGAATTAACTTTTTCACAAAAAACATCAAAAAAGGAAAATGTGCAGTAATAAATTTTAGAACAGAGATTATTTTGATTGAATCCACAAAATGAAGCATAGACTATTCACTTAAAAGAAAACATAAAAGAATAAAAGAATGAACTAAATTTGACAACATAAAAAGGCATAATCTCATGCATTTTAGTCCCTGGTTTAGAATTAGGGTTCTTGAAGCAGCAAATACAAGGAGGAGGAGGAAGAAGAAGCTGAATGTTGTCTAGGGACTAAAATGGGCACCACGTTTTTTTGTCAAGGACCAAAATGGGCATTTACCCTAACTAACGGACGATTTAACGTCTACGTCACCCAACTAACGACGCTAGCTAACGGAAGTCAACACAGGGACTAACGTGTCCCACGTTAGTAATTGTCAGGGACTAACGGAGTATTTTTTTTTTTGTCAGGGACTAAAATGGCCTCCGCATTTTTTGTCAGGGACCAAAATGAGCCTTTACCCTTGGTTTTATTAAATGATGTGTTTTTTAGCATGTGATTGGGCTTCAGTTTTTGGGCTTAAAAGTGTGTATTATATCTCATTTTGCTTCTAAAAACTTTTAAAAAATATTTAAAAAGTAGAAATTCCTTTAAAAAAATATATGTTTTCTATCCTTATTTTAAATAAAAAATTTCAACTAAAAATCTTTTGAAATAAAATTTTTTTTTTGAATTCACGTAACAATCTACGACATTGATGTATGAATTTTCATCCTCAAGTGGCTATGTATTGTAAGGGTTTATCGTATAGCACTGTTATCTTGGACCCTGTGCAAGAGTGAATTTATTTTAAAATAAAATCATTTTTTTCAAATATAAAAAATCAAAGCTTTATAAAAAATAAAATCAATCAACCAATCAAACATTTTCTACAAGAACGTAGGCTTTGAGTTTCCTATAGCACCTGGGAATACGTAGGAGCAGAATCAATCATTCCGTCAAGCCAAAATTTAATTTTCCCTTTTGCTTTTAATTTAAAAAGTGAGGTAAAATAAATATTTTCAAAAGTTATTAAAATTTTTGCACAATTAACTTGAGGTACCGTTTTTAAACGGACGATGTAGGGTGCTAACACCTTTCCTACTCGTAACCGACTCCCGGACTCAAATCTCTCTCTCTTTTAATACCAGTTTCCTTAAAATAATTGGTTTTCCAATGTTTTTCCCAAATAAAATATTGGTGGCGACTCCTCTATTTTTACCTATTTTCGCGACTCCCAGTTGGGACGGTCGCGACACCTACCTTGAGACATGGTGTGGGTGTGAACATTCGTTGCATGATTCCGCTTACCCTTTTCCCTTTTAGCCTGTTACAAATAACACGTAATAAATTTAGTTAAATAATTTATTTTTTTACTTAAATGTACTTTAAAATGGATAAGTGAATTAACTTCGACTAACCGGAAAGGCAGGTGCCTCGGCTCCTAACAAAGGCATCCCACGTATCCTTATCTAGGTATGAGTAGCAAACAAGAGGAAATTCGGAGCTCTTCGCTCCAAATATGTAATGCCTAGTCAGATCGTGCTTGAACCCCTTCCAACGTGTAGCCACTAATGAGAGCCATTTCTGCTTATGCTGATCACTATTCGGCACGGTCCACGTGATCTACATTAATTACATAACAAAAAGGAGGAATTAGAACTCAAATAATTCTTTAATAATGTACATCAAAAGAGTATAAAAGTAAAATACCGTGATTGACTCCCAAATCCGATCCTTCACATTCTGCGGTACGTGTTCCCAATCATCATACAGAATGCTAGTATGCTCTTTAACCTCCTTAGCCGCCCAAATGGTAAATTGCTTAGCAAGGGGGTCCCTGGGGAGTCAGTTCATGATCAAACCAGACCTCAAGCTTCTAACCGCTAAGCCTAGACTTGTCTAATTTTTTCAAAGCAGTGGCTGCTCTACCTCGTTTTTGCGAACTCTGTGATGCCTGTTTGGACAAAAAAATAGTATATTAGGGAGTTAGGTATAACATGGATAAATAAAAAAATATAAGCCTAATTAATTAACATTATATGTATAAATAAAACTTACACTATCAGCTGGCGTAGCCACCACCGACCCCTCCAATGCATGAGGGATGTCAACTGAATTAGCCATGTGTATGCCTGTTTAGATGAAAAATAATAATAAATTAGGTTAGTTTGATGAAATCATTGTTTTTAGACGTATACCAATATGAAAAAATACATCCATTCCTCCCCCTTTTGAAACAAAACAAAACCAAGAAAGAGCTTTAACCATATTTACAATATAAAGAAAAATGCAGTGAGTGTAAAATCATATTTTGACTTGGCAATCAGCTCAATGTGTAAGACATGAAAAAAAATGACAACCAGACATGAGAAAAAATCAGTGTCACCTCCACCTCCCATTACTAATTACTATCAACTTCACTAATGGGTCTGAGGTTTAGGGCATTACCGGGTTCACAAAGAGGAGAGAGGGAGTGGCTCAGTGGTGAAGGAGAGTGGCTCAGGGGTTCTTCCCTTGAGCGTGGAGAACCTTAAACAAGATAGAAAACACCAGAGACGTTAGTGCAGAGTAGAGACAGAGTAGAGAGAAGAGAGAAGAGAGAAGAGAAGAGAACTCACCAGAGAATAAGGTCGCGGTGGTGGTGGAGAAGACCTCGGTCGCGGTAGCGCGTGGTAGTGATCACTCAAAGGGTTAGAGTGAGAACAGAGGCAGAGAGCAAGTGAAGAAGGCAATAATGTGCGCGCGGGTATATGTTATTAATCACTTAAAAACTTAACTATCACCTTTAACGTCTGTTGTTTGATAATCCACTAGATTATGTGATTTTTGTGTGCTTATTGAGTGGATTTTTGCTCTCAATTATGCTAATTGATTGAGTTTTGTCCCTAAGTTTAGCTAATTGAGTCTTTAATAGTGTTTTACATATTTTAGTTCAATTTCATGTTTTTAGAGTTAATATAATAAATATTTTTACTTGTTTATGTTTGTAGGAAATAATAAAGATTTGCATTAGTTTGGGCTCATATTGAACATAAAAAAATGCTAAGTCCAATGATGTCATTTTGTCAAGTCATAGCCCATGTAATATTTTTCCTGGACAATCAGAAAGCAAGTAAAAAGTTGGTGTTGGAAGCATGAGGCCCAACGTGATCAACAACTCTCAAATTGGACATGGAATAGCAATTGGAATTGGTGAAGATGTGGGCTTGGCTGGATATTCTAAAGCTAGTGGCATGGAATTGGAAGAAAAAGCAAGTGAATTAAAAGAAAAGTAGCAGCCACGTAAGAAAATTGAGAGAATAGAAAAGTAACATACGCTTGGAAAATAAACTGCCAGCAGCGTGAGTAACTTGAGAATTAAAGCACAGATGCGGCGCAAACAGTAACGTGTGGGGAAATAAAAATAGTGCACAACAGCTGAATAGCGAAAAGAGGGAGTTGTGCCTGTAACGGGATGAACGCACGAGAGACTAGAAGCAGCGCACAGTAGGAGGAATGCAGCACTGTGGTTTCTCTTGTTATCAGTAACATGGAGTTTTTTCCTCTCTTTTTATCTCTAATTTATTTTGTTTTAGGATTTAACATGTCTAGCTAAATTCTTTTTTACTAGGATTTTGATGTAATCCTTTTCATGATGATGTTTTATTTGACTCTCTGATTATTTTATGAATAATTGGTTTTGTTGATGTGATGTTTATTATGTTTAACAACATCTGAATGTTTGGCCATCATTCTTGTGTTTCTGAGGGTTCATTTTTATGTTAGGAATAGTGACTTATGAACATGCCTCTTGTAAACATTACCATTATTTGGGTTAATCTAGGAATAGATAACTTAATTAGTGTGGGTCTTTAACAAATTCCATAGAGCTATGATCATCATGCTTGCTTTGTTAATTAGGCGTAAGGAATTAGGGTAATTAGTGAGGTTTGATAGAATTGATTCACTAAGGAATTAAGCTTCAATTAATTAAGAGAATTTGTCCTTCAACATGTCAATTGTGATTAGGATAATTAGAGTGTCGGTAATTCACAGGATTCCTTGTCTATGAGGAATCCGGATTCATAATTGGATAAAATCAAATCCCTAGCGCTTTTATTTCTATTTTATCACAACAAAAATTCCAAAAATATTTTGTTACTCTTTTACTTTATTTTATTTCTTTTGAGCTCTCTTCATGCCAAATTTTAGTCTAGATAGTTGTTTAATAAGTGAATTGGTAGTTGGTAACTAATCCCTGTGAACGATATCCGGTTCTCACCGTTTTTATTACTTGCAGCGATTTGGTACACTTGCCAATTTTGCTCAACATTGTTTAAACAACAGATATTAAAGGTCATCTTTTACGTCTATTGTATAAACAACATACGTAAAAGATTAACTTTTAACGTCTGTTATTAAATAACATACGTTAAAAGTGACACTCATCACTTTTAATGTCTGTTGTTTATAAAACTGACGTAAAATATGATTTAAATAAAGTTCATATTTACGGTTCTGCCACCGCTTTCTTTTTAATGTCCACTTTTAATTAAACAGACGTTATATCTGATTATTTATTCCCTATTTTCCAATAGTGAGTAATGAACCTTTTTTTTTTATTATCTAAAACGAAATAATTTATTAAAAAAACGAAATGCACTTTTCCGTTGTAAAAAAGAAGTACAGTATGTTTCATATATTGATATATAGTGTGCAATTTGCATATCTATTACTTCTATCTCTATTACTTGGGTTAAGAGAAAAGGAGTGAGAAAAAAATACCTAAAATGATTTTATCAACTCTTCACTCTTAATGAGGATTTTAACAAATTAATCTAAGTTGATTCAACGTTTCAAGAAAATTTTGTTAATGATTTAAGAAAAAATTATTAGAAATCTAAGATTCATTACAATAGATTAGACTTTTAATAATGTACATTTTATAGCATTTCTGCACGAAAACGCTATTAAAAATGATGCGGAGACTTTTAATAGCGGTTCCTTAAGAAAATGCTATCTTAGGTGATACTTAAGATAGCGCTTCCTTAAGAGGGCGTTATTAAAAGTCAAGCTGCTGAAAAAGATAGCACTTCCTTGAGGAAACACTATCTTACGAAAGCGCTATTGTTTCCTTTTCCTAAATTTAAACACATGATGCGCGTTCAATTCCCTCCCACGATACTCAAACTCTTTTTCTTTCTATCGTTAACAAGCAACGATGCGCCCACCGTTTCATGAATCAAGAAAGAAGTTTGAAGTTCGTCTCACGGTTTCAGTCGCACAGGGAAGAGCTTAGCCATTGACCACCGCCCCAAGTTCCTTCGTCCAGACCTACTCCACCCATTGCAAACCAGACCCACCGCGCCGCTTCCTCTGCCGTTCAAATGCACCGCCGCCCCAAGTCCCTTCACGCTCCTCCGTTTCTCATCGTGCACCACCAACCAAACAAATCTCTGTCTAGATTGTGAACTACCTTCGTAAGCAGTCGCTGTCCAGATTCCACGAGTTCGGCCATCGCACCGGGTTCGTAGCACCTCGAACGCTGACCGCCACCACACGTCGTTACTGGGTATTCACCACACCTGGTTGCTGTGTTGTATAAGATAGATCCATTGAATGTGATCTACAAGCCTTTGCAAAACATGAACAGACTCTTCACTGATATGGTTGCTGGGTGGCAAACAGGTTAACGGGGAATTTCAATTTTTTTTTTTTTGAAATTAGGGTCCTAAAATTAGAAGAGGTTTTGATTCCTCTATTTCCTCTGTATTCTTGCATTTTTGTTTATGTAATCTTAGGGTTTCAAAATTAGAAGGGATTTGAGGATTGTGTAATTTTTTTTTGTTTTTTGTTTATGTTGTGGGCCTTCATCTTTTACACACAATTGTATTAATTTGATACATTGAATAGCATGATTTTTAGCTTTACTGTGTTTTGATTTGGTTGATGTTTTTTATACGATTTTCCTATGTACTGGGTTTTGATGAATGAAGAGAGAATCTGGAAAAATCAGTGTAAACATAAACATTTTAAAAAAAGGACCTAACGCTATCTTAGATGTATCCTAAGAAAGCATTTCTGAAGCACTATCTTAGGTCAGAAGCTTTAATTACGGGGGAATAGATAACGTTTAAAAGCGCTATTAAAGGCCATAAAGAAACGCTATTAAATGTATTTTCTGTTGTAGTGATTATATTTAAAAAAATTGAGAAAATAAGTAGTAAAAACTATTTAACCCTACGTGTCATCAAGATAATTTAAATGATTAATTGCTTTTTATTTTTTATTCATAAAATTATATTTATATTTATAATATAATATTATATAAAAAGAAATTAAAACTAAATATTTATAATATATATATAATAAAAATTAATATACATATATTATTGTATATATCATAAAAAATGTTTTACTAAAAAAGTCTTAAAATTGGTGATAATACTTTTGATGGAATCTTAGAATCACGTAATAAGATATCATGTTTGTACCTTTTTTTTTACTGGCATGGAAGCAAAAAGGAGGCAGTTGCAGTGAAGATTTCATTTGTCTGATATACTTCAAAAATTTAAAAGGGATGGGTTATTGGCCATTTTTATTTGATTTAAAGCTCTTATATATCAATTATTTTTGTATAATTATTGCCGAAATAGTATAAAATAATGTCATGTCATGAGACTCAGTCATCATTTTTTTTGAACTGAGTCTTAATTAGTCATAATTAAAACATCCTTTGCATGGTGCTGAATTTTTAAATGAGGAGATGAGTATTGAGTACAGAGTTACTAAAAGCAAAATGCATACATCATCTCTTTGTCTCGTTGGAGGTTCATCTGGCAATTACACAATGTTATTATACAGAGTTCTCCTTCTTGATTGTTACGTCTAACAAATCAATGGCAATAAATTTTCCCATGTTAAATATGCATATGCGTGGTAATAACATCAGAGAAAATACTATACACGTAGCCTTAATTATCATATCATTATATGGTATATAGACTATATGGTAGTGAACTGCTAGAGTAGAGTATATAAATCTTATAAATTAGTACGAGGATGTGTACATATATTTGAGGGTTACAAAAGAAACACCGCAACTTCCACGAAGGAGAAGGCTCAACATTAACCCAGTGAAAAAGAAAGCAATTGTCACAATGAATGCCGCAAAAGGCTACGCAATGGAAACATCGTTATATATATATATTTTGAATTTATTTCCTATAAAAATTTAATTATGTTTATTTCCTAAAAATATAGAAAAATATTGTGTTTTTAGTCCCCTATGAGGGAGTAAAAACTTATTTTTTTTTATAAAAATAATTTTTAGAGATCCTTTTAATTTATGACATGCATAATAAAAAATTAACATGCCGAATAAAAATTATCAATACTTCAACACTTTAATTGATTTCAAATTATTAGTCAATATAAATTTGAATATTAATTTTATAATTTTTTAAAAATATTCTGTCTTATTAAATAATATAAATAAAATAATATTTTTATATGAATTTTTAATATAAGTTTTATTTTATGAGGTGAGAGCCGAGTAAAAGTAACGATTTCATTAAAATAATAAGGGTAAAAATTTAAAAAATAATTTATAAGCTAAATACTTATGTTTGACGTTTATTTTGATAAACGATGTTATGATATCATTGTAAATTCGGGCAAATAATTTTTATAACTTTAGCTCAACTGTAAGAGTCTAACAATACTAGTGTCTTTTTCTGTCGTACCAAAAAAAGGCGAATTAAGAAAGTGCACCAAAAATTAAAGAGTATAAAGGGTAAAGACTAGTGTCCTTGGTGTCTTGGTGATATGTAAGAATACAGTGGCACACATACAAAATGTGGATCTAAGGGCCCTACTATGGTTCATCTGTTTTTTTTTTTCCCTTGGTTGGTAGTTGGCCCATAGTCTTGGGACGAAGGGGACAAATCAATATGGATCACAAAATTGTTAGACATGTAACATGCATCCCCCTTTTCCACTTCACAGTCTCCATTCAGATAACCACACTCCTCACCCCTCTCCCTGCTCACATCCACACATTTCTTTTTTTTTTTGGTTAACTTGTTTTTTTGTGGGTTAACGCATTCACTCATTCTTTCGCAGTGGCACACTTTCTAAAAATCATGAATTAGATAACAGTAATGTTTTTTTACAATGAGTTGGACAAATATACGCGACAATCATATATGTGAATAACGATTCGGTCTTTTTTTTTATTTGGTTTTTTTTTTCGTACTAACATTTTTGGTTAATTACGTGTAAATATTTGATTAATCACGTGTAAATATTTGATTAATTCAGTTCATTATATGGTTAATGGGTCATCCTGAAGCTTACAATTATTTTCCACAACCATGTAAATATTTGGTTAATCACATGTAAATATTTGGTTAATTCAGTTCATTATATGGTTAATGGGTCATCCTGAAGCTTACTATCATTTTCCACAAACATGTAAATATATGGTTAATAATGTGCAAATATTTGGTTAATGCAGTTCATTATATAGTTAATGAGTTACCCTAAAGCTTATAATAGTTTTCCACGACAATGTAAGGTGGAAATATTTGCACTTGATTAACCATATATTGAACTATATTAACCAAATATTTACACGTGATTAATCAAATATTTATATTTTTGTGGAAAATGATTGTAAGTTTCAGGATGACCCATTAACCATATAATGAACTGAATTAACCAAATATTTGCACGTGATTAACCAAATATTTACATGATTGTGGAAAATGATTGTAAGCTTCAAGATGACCCATTAACCATATAATGAACTGAATTAACTAAATATTTGCACGTGATTAATCAAATATTTACACGTAATAAACAAAAAATGTTAGTACTCAAAAAAATATTTCTTTCAAAAAAAAATATTTTTTAAAAAAGTCAGAATTAAGAAAATGCCACTGCACAGTGGTCAAAATTATGAAAATGCCACTGCACAGTAGAGTTGTCCATTGAGTTGTCATATTCTGGTTGTCAAAATAACACAACTGATTAGATAAATATACATAAGCCTACGCTAACAAGTAAAGTAACATAATTATTCTAGCACAAAATTTAAAAAATAAAATAAAATAAAGTAACATATCAAGTTCCACCAAAAATATGAACATAAGTCTTAAATGAACTATAGAATGTAGGGTTTTACTAATGAGCCCCCTTAGGACATTGATTAAGGAACAAAAAATAAAAATCAAGTGTTTATCTTTTTAAAACATTAAATACACGACTTTTCAATAAGAGCACTCGTTAGCTTTCTCATTCGATGTAATATAAAAAGTCTCAAAAACATAAACAATAAGCCAAGTTAATCAATTAAAATCAATATCATATGAGAGATAACAGATGAATTGTTAAAAATTATATATATATTTTTAAAATAAATTAATATATAAATTTAATATAGTTGTATTGGTTATATTTTTCTCAACCCATAATTCAACTCATTAGTTATGAGTTGTATTTATAAAAGCAACCTAACCCATAAACTCAAATCAATCAACTATTTATAAATTAGATTAATTGAATCAAAATTCTTGAGTTCGCAATTTGATGCATGCAATCCAACAAACTCTCGTACTCGCTCCGGTTTCTATTGTAAGCAAAAATTAAATAGGACACACATATTAAGATAGTTAGTTGATCTCATTTAAAAGAGTCATTGGAAATAAAAAATTAAGTTTGTTACCTAAATTACCCTTCCTCTTATTTATTAAGCTTGTGTTATTGAGAATAAAATGAGTTTTTGGAAAACAAAATTTGTATTAAATAAAAGGTATTTTGAGAATAACTTCATTAAATGAGAAGAAAGTAGTTGAAAATTGCTTATATTTTGGACCAAAAAATTTGAAATTTTTTGCTTATATTGTAAATCGGAGGGAGTATTTCTTACTGGTAGTTAATTATCACTAGTCCACCTAAGCATCCTAGATTTGCTAGCCACTTATAATTCAATCTCACGAGTAATCATGTGTGGCATGCTCAGAGCCCATAAAAAGATTGCATATCTGTGAGATAAATAATCAATCATCAATGCGATTTGTGTGGTGAACCTAAAGTCCACATAAACTTTAAGAAAAAAACTAAACATAATAATGGTTGCCTCGCCCCATCCATAGGCCACAACCAATGACCTGTCATCATCCCACAAATTTCGGGTCCCCCTTAAACCATAGTGCCATAATAAGCCATAACATATGAAGTTATTAACATACCCCACTTTAAGATATAGAACATTGAAAAAATGTTCACCGTATGACATGAGTTGTTAATGGGGTCCATTTTTTGCAAATCTCAATATTGTCTCTCAAGGTGATTATCACGTGGGTCGGGACCCACACTTTGGTTAATCACCTGTACACGTAGGAAACACCCCCCATTGAGTTGACTGCATGTTTGGTTAATATATCGAATCACGTTTGAGGCCTAATTTAATTCCCTTGTCAAAATGTCGTGACACGTTCATTCCAACGTGCTTGGATGCCTCTAAATCTAATGACGATAATTTTTAAAATAAAATTTTAAAATTAAGTATTTAAATACTTTTTATCATCTAATTTAAAATGAATTTAATTTTAAACTATTGCCGGTATGTTTATCATTGTTTTATAATTATTTGTTATTACATTAGTTCTTAAATTTAATTTTTAATATATAATTATCATAACTCTTTTAGTAATATGTTGTTATATAATAAGATACTAACCAACATGTCACATGTGGTTGATCTAAGTGGTAATGAGCTTGAGTCCTTTAAGCAAGTGATCAGGGATTCGATCTCTGGTTCTTGCGTATAAAAAAACCTGGTTGAGAGAGGTCAGCACTTAAATGTCATCCAGTACCTCGAGAGATTAATATCTGTAAGGGAAAACCAAAAAAATTATTATAATAAGATACTAATGTAAAACATTAAAATTTCACCAAATCTCTTTTACCACTAAGCGTTACATGTGGCATATTGATGGATATTTTAGTAAAATGAAATAGAAAAGGTGGTAGAGCTTAAAATAGGTGGAAATAATAATAATAATTAATTAGGGTGCAAGTTGGAGGAGAATTAGTGGTTACTAATTAGCTACTGGTTGCTTGGTGAGTTGGTGTTGCTCTATTTTATTCTATGTATTTATATTTCTCTAGACATAGAGGAATTGAGAGAGGAAAATGGAAGAGATGTGTTTATTATGCTCTCTGTGTGGGAAGAGAGCATGGATGGTGTGTGAGTCAGACCAGGCTAAGCTATGTTGGGATTGCGACCACAAAGTACACAGTGCCAACTTCCTTGTAGAGAAGCATTTGAGGATCCTTCTGTGTCGCCTATGCCAATCCCAAACTCCATGGAAGGCTTGTGGGCCCTCCCTCACTCCAACCTCATCTCTCTGCCACCCTTGTTCTGTTCTAAACAACAATATTCATGATGATGAAGAATCTGATGATCATCATAGTGATGATGTCCCAGAAGAGGAAGAAGAAGAAGAAGAAGAAGAGGGAGAGAACCAGGTGGTGCCATGGTCTTCAAGTAGTGATGCCGACACAGATATATCCACCACCGCCACTGCTTCTGCTTCTGCTACTTCTACTTTACCCTTTAAGCGTTTTCCACACAACCAAGATTCCGATGTAAGTTTGTTTTCTCTCTTTCTTTTTGTCACATGGCTCTATTTTGTAAATTAAGACTTTATTTATGCTCTCAAATCTCAATCAATTAATCATGATTTTAATTTTGTATTTTGTAAAATTATGTGATTAATTTTGATATACTGTTAGTATAAACGTTTTTATAATTACAAATTATTATAAGTGACTTTTAAGATAATTATAATAAGAGTAAAAAGATTATTATTGATTGACAAACTGATAATATATACTAATTAAATCCAAGTTACAAGAAGTTAATGAAAATGTAAATTAAAGAATGATAGATGTTAATAGCTTCACCCTTGATCTTAGAGGAAGGGGTTATTGTTGGGCTTTTTTTTTTTTTTTAAGTTCATTTTTTACTTTTATGATTGATCCAAATGGTTGTGTTAGTGGTTTTTTTTTTTTTCTTTTTAAATTTATTGTGGAATGAAATTTTAGGGGGGGCTAAAAGGGAATTATAGAATTGAGTGTTTGAAAGATTTTCTTGTGGTGTTTGTGTGCAGGAGGATGATATAGGGTGTTCCTCATCGGAAGGATTGCTTAGGCCATTGAAGCAGCCTAGAACTAGAGACTAAACCTGAACAATAACACAATCACAGATGCTGAACAAATTGAAGATGAGGATGCTGCACCAACCACCATGATCCATGATCAAACAACTCAACTGTTAGATACAAACTCTGCTAATCCCAACCAATTCATCTCTCCATACTGGATAGTTCAACTTCAATTTTAATTACTTAGATTTTGTTTTCTTAGTCACTCCATTGGTAGCTTTAATATTAGAGCAATGATGTTTGTATTAAGAAAAAATTGTTGAGAGGGTGTACTGGAATGTGTTTCTTTTAATGGTGTAAGAATGGTATAATTATAAATTTGTTGATTTGAGAATATAATTTTTGTTAATCTTATACCTTGGGAGCTGTAGTGTGTATCTCCAACCATCTATTTGATTCTACATTTCTGGGCCAAGTGTTTCATTTATATCTCATTATTAGACTCATTTGTGAAGATTCAAATATACAAAGATTAATTATATTTGTTGGAATATCTCCTTCAGTTAGTTTGGAATATCTCATTATTATTCTTGCTCACTGTATTGAATAATAATTGTTATTTAAATTGTCATATCTAGTGTAATTATTCATTTACATTACAAGTTGGGAAGGGGTGGGGAAGATAGAGAGAATTTCATGTGTATTATACGTGGCAATTACAGAGTTGTGGCTGTTGTGGGGTTTGTACTAGCGTGCATTTGGCATGGGCTGCAAAGTGCAAAGAAAAAGGAAAATACAATGTATATGTGTATAGGACAAGTTGGATGGATATGTATGTGCTTTAAAATGTTTTTTTTTTTAATAAAAAAATGCACACAAATTCCTATAATTCTAAACTTAAAAACATAAATTCATAAATTTTAATTTTGAGGCACAATAAGGCCTCCAAATATCAATGCCAAATTAAGGCAAATGTTTACCCACTCAAGCAGAAACTATATTCAAGAATTAACCACTTGACAGAAGCAAAAAACAAATTAAGAATTAATGCTTAACCACCCAAAGCAAGTATATTCACAACAATATTTACATCAAAGTGATGGTTCATGATTTGTTTTTCTTGCTGGTGCTGGCGCTGGCGCTAAGGATGTACGCAACTAATACAATTACTTTGGTTAGTGGCCTAGCTGGCTGATTTATGATGCAGGTTTTGGTTCAGGATAGCAAAGGAATGTTATCTTTGGTTTTGGTCCTGTCTAGATTTTTTTGATAGGTGGGGAGGATTCTATACTTGTATACCACTTAAACACTTTGGTGAATTTGAACCTTAGGGTGTGTTCTCTTGTATATGGGTTAAGTTCTCCTTGTACTCTTTCTCGATACATTTTGCTTATCGAAAAAATAATACTTACATCAAAGCGAACTTAGGCTGAACAATGATCAAGCCAGTCTTCATGGAACGTGGTAGATGAGATCAAAACTTTACTAAACCACGATAAAATGTAATAATCTTTAAAGACGACCTAACACAAAAGTGATTGCAAAAAGTAGAAAAATGAAAACATGTTTGTAGGCTGGAAAAAATGAAAATAATAAATAAAAGAGTGCTAGGAACTTGGCAGAGAAAAAAGTGTTGACACATGTTAGAAAACACGAGAGAGAATATATATAGAAAAGAAAGACTTGAAAGAAAACTATACAATAAAAACTATGATGATTTATGATTGGCTGATAATATAAAAAAATTTATACTGATAATTTATTCAAATTAAACCCAAACTAACTAACCATTTATCTCACATGTAATTAATTCCTTATCTCTAAATATTATGTAACATAGACACCAAAAACTATTCAATTAGATAATGTACATTCTTTACTTAACAGGCCAATTATGGCGAATTATCACAATTTTGGCGCATAGAGTTATCTCATGAATTAAATAATAATCAATCTGATCATTTGGAATTTGCTATTTGGGCAAACAGATACAGATTGACTTTTTTCCCTCTCTGGGTCTGGAGGATCTTTAACGCGGTAGCCTGACATGAGTTAGGCAAAAAAGGATCCATAATAAAAATTAAATAATTTTCTCCCTTAAAAATTCACAGTAATCATGTTTTTAACATCTATGTTAAATGTATGTTAAGTTGTTCAAGTTAGAGATTCATCACACGAAATTAATCATGCATGCCTGTATATTTTGCTGAAACATTTCCTCTTAAAGAAATTTAAATTGTATATTTTGAGTCTGTTCATATCACCATACTTCTACCGTTGTGATTTCAATATTTGTCATACTAAATCTGCTGAAATTACTATATTTTAACGAAGAACTAATCATCCTAAATTCTCGAGTTACTATATAATATAATTTTTCAAATAGAAAAACTTGATAAAATAATACTTCAAATACAATAATATCTTCCTTTACTTATGTGATAACATTAAGCTATGAATTTTTATGGAATAAAATTTATCATGAATTGAACCTCTTTTCTTCTTAGAAGAGACGGGTCTTAATGTTTATGTTTTAAAAATTAAATGTTTTTTAATTTAAAAGATATTTTTATGCATATTAGTCTAGTTTTTTTTTTTGGGTGAATAGCATGTTAGTCTAGTTGATTTATATAAATCAAACCAATCAAACCTGCTATCACTTATCCACATGGCACTTTCATTGGTGGACATATTGACATGTGGGTGGTGTATCACTGCTTCACTTTGGAGGGTGGTGCACCAAAGACAACACCATAACATAATCACATGACAATCAATTCTGCAGATTGCAAGTGAATATGAGAAATGTGAGAGAAAATTTGTACATGATCAATCTTGCAAGGAATCGTTGTCCAACTGCATTAATGCAGTGGTATATTTAGAATAGCCAATAGATCCAGATTTATGCAAATCACCATAAGGTTGTTTCCAGATCGGCTTCATAACTTAATGATGAAAATATTAGACATTCAAAACTTTTAACCAATTTTTTTTTACATAATCTCAAGCCTTTAAATGATGGGGATTCTTTGTCCAAATTGGAATTTTGTAAGCTTTTGTTTGTCAAATGCAAAGGCTTATCTTGGTTCTTACCGAACAGGAAAATCACATCATTTATGCTTAGAAGGGCATAGGAAGTTTGGCCACTGGTAGGTCCCCTTATCCCATTTCTTTGATTCTAAGTTTAACAACAGTATCTGCATGTGTCTTAATTGAAAATCCTATATCAAAAAATCATTGATTGAACAAAAGATCTCTCCTTTTCCAATTTTCAGTAGAGTCGCCAAAGGTTGTCTTAACCTCAATCGTCCTTTTCAGATTGTGAGAAAGAGAAACACTGGAAAAGAATGTGGATGTCAATGTGATTTCATTTTTTTTTAATTCATGCATTAGTTTTCTAGATGAGGTTGTTTTTATCAGAACTGTTATTTGTCAAGGAGAATGACTCAGCTACGGCCTATGGCTTGGCTAAGGGAAACCACCAGAGCCATAGCAAAAGTAAATCTTCATATGACAATTGTCACTGCTTATAGACTAGAATAATTATTTATAATTATTATTATTTTTATTAGAACCCACCATAATAATTATTTATAATTATTCTAATAAATAAAATAAATTCATTTCTAAAAAAAATAGTTATTTTATGATATTAACATGAAATCAGTTTTAATTTTAAATATTACATTTTGCTTATTTTTTATATCTCTTTCGCCATAACAAAACTCATAGGCACCTTAACCCCATTCCCTTGATAGAATATCCTCCTCTTTTATCCTTCGTTTTTACTTAACAAAATAACTCTTCTCTTTTGATATTATTTTCTTTTGTAAAACATTTTATTTTATTCGGATATAAGTAGGAAAGTAAGATACTGCCCAAGTAAAACGGCATGAGACAGTTTTAAATTTAATGAAAAAATAATATATAATTTTTGTGCACCAGGGGTATCAACTAGAGACTAATCCCTTTCAAAATGTAAAAATCATCTAAGTGGATTTTGCCTGTTATCTATCAATTATGCTGTACTTTGTCGGTAAAATTAAATTTGTTTAAGAGATCAATGCATTATTTAGATGAGATAATTAAATTTGAAATATGAATAGAAGAATTTAATGAATAATGAAGAGTGAAAAACAACCTTCAATAAATAAGACTTATCACCTGAACAATCATGTTGCCAAATGGCAGAATCAAACCAAGATAATCTTTTATATATTATATTATATTAGAATTATATGGCTCAAGTTGACATAGGCATAGTAAGAACTAAGAAGTTAACTAATGTACAGTAAAGAGTTCTGTAATATGACCATCAAGTTTTGGATACCGTATATGACATCGTATATGTTTATCTCTATCTCTTACCAATTTTTTCATCTTCTTTGTATACACATATTTTAAAAATACATTAAAAAAAAAAGACACCATATAACATCCTTATTTAGGTGTTCAAATATCTTTTCTATTTAGTAAATGACTAGGACAATTCATTGCATAACTCTAGATCATGTATCTTCCTTTTATATATTATATATATTGAATGTTGATGATTGAATGGTCTTGCATTTATTTTCTTTCATTAAATTTAAATTCTGTGTCACAATTTATCAATAGTTAAGCATATACAATGTTTTATTTGATACACAATAATATTATCAACTAAATAGAGATACCAACTAAATAGTTCCATCAACAGAGCTCTATGGAATAATCTAGCTAAATAAGGGTGCTTATCATGATAATCTGATCTCCCACATATAGAATGGGAACAATAACCCCAAATACAGTCGAAAGGCAAACATGCACACCTACATCAAAGAGTATGTACCATATTTCGGAAGAAAAAACAGTCTCCCAGCAACCTACTCGAACCGAGATCAAATCAAACCATACAAAACCTTCTTTATCTTTCCATAGTTCATATGCAGAAAATGCTCTAAGTACAACATGATAGGAAAATAAAGAGGGCAACTCTACAACGGCTTTGTGCATCCCTTTTGGATCAATACATGTCATTCTGCAAGGGGGAAAAAAATAGGGAGTCAAGATTGATGAATCAATACGAGACCCATGAAGAAATTTCACAGAAAGGTGGAACATGTAAAAGAAACCATGATTGTTACATCTGTTATGTATTACATATATAAATAAATGCTTGAAGAAACAAGAGGGAGACAAGTAGGAAGCCAGATATAGGAAGTCCACTTCCTCAAACCAACCAAAAATTAGGAAGTCAGATTCCAATTTAACAACATTGTATATGTATGTGCAAACAAAATAAATTAAACAGGAAATACCAACAATTAATATAGCATATTTACAGTATAACTATAAACTTCAGGAGAGAATTGTAAGAATAGTGTATATCTGAATGTTGTGTGTTGTATGTCCACACATGTATGCTATTTATATTAGGGTACAAGAGAATCAATCATAAATACAAAAGAATAAAATCAAATACCTAATTAGTAACTGCATCCCTAATTCCTAGCACTTGCTATTTACATATTAAGCATGTGTTGAATATGCTTTCTAACATTCCCCCTCAAGCTGGAGCATATATGTCATATGAGCCAAGCTTGTTACAAATGTAGTCAACACGAGAGCCTTTGAGGGACTTAGTAAACATGTCAGCCAACTGGCCACTAGAGTTGACAAACTCAGTTGTGATTTCCCCTAAAAGCACCTTCTCTCTTACAAAGTGACAATCTATTTCTCTGTGTTTGGTTCGTTCATGGAAGACCGGATTTGATGCAATGTGAAGTGCAGCCTGATTGTCATAGATAGGTTTCGTAACTTGGATATCTCCCAATTTTAGTTGTTGGAGTAGTTGCCTAAGCCATGTAAGCTCACACGCTGCTGCTGCCATAGCACGGTATTCAGCTTCCGCACTGGATTTGGCAACTATATTCTGCTTTTTGCTCCTCCATGAAATCATATTTCCTCCAATAAGAACACAATATCCAAAAGTGGACCTCCTATCTGATGGTGATCCTGCCCAGTCAGCATCAGAGTAACAAGTGATTTTGGCATTGCCTTTATCTTCATATAATAGTCCTCGTCCTGGTGCATTTTTAATGTACCGAAGAATACGTATGACAACGTCCCAATGGCTATCACAACGGGCATTCAGGAACTGGCTTACCACACTAACCGCAAAGGTGATATCAGGTCTGGTGACTGTGAGATAGTTGAGTCTGCCCACAAGACGTCGATATCTTCCCAGGTCTTTCAATGGCTCCCCCTGGCCCGGAAGAAGCTTGACATTGGGATCCATGAGAGTATCAATAAGACAACAATCAAGCATACCGGTCTCAGTAAGAATATCCAAAGCATACTTCCATTGGTTAATTGAAACTCCTGAAGTGGACTAGGCAACCTCAATCCCTAAAAAGTATTTGAGAGGACCCAAGTCTTTTGTCTGAAATTGTTTGAAGAGGTGTGCTTTGAGCCGCTGGATACCATCTGTGTCATCACTAGCAATGACGATGTCATCGACATAGACAACAAGATAGATGCACCGACCAGAAGGAGCATGGATAGAGAAAACAGAGTGGTCAGCCTCACATCGGGTCATGCCAAACTGTATTAAGACAAAACTAAAACATCAACCAGGCACGAGGAGACTGCTTCAATACATAGAGAGATCGGCGAAGCCGACAAACAAGGCGAGAGTCACTAGAAACAGTAAAACCTGGGGGCTGGTCCATATAAACTTCTTCCTGCAACTCACCATGCAAGAAGGCATTTTTAATATCCAGCTGATGAAGAGGTCAGTGATGAATGGTAGCCATGGCTAGAAAAAGACGAACATAAGTGATTTTGGCCACAGGGGTAAAAGTATCCCCATAATCTAGACCAAAAATCTGCGTATAACCTTTAGCCACCAAACGAGCTTTGAAACGATCAATATGACCATCGGGTCCAATCTTCACTGTATAGACCCAACGACAGCCCGTGGTAGTCTTGTCAGGAGGCAAGGGAACAATCTCCCAAGTGCCATTGGAATGCAACACTGCCATCTCTTCCAACATTGCCTTGCGCCAGTTGGGATCAGCCATCGCTTCACCTATAGACTTAGGAATAGACACAAAATCCAAAGCAGAAACAAAGGAAACATAGGAAGGAGATAAACGGTCGTAGTGTAAAGTACAATCATAGATAGGATTAGGATTGCGAGAGGACCGAATACCTTTCCGTAATGCAAGTGGAAGTTCAGGTGCAGGAGGCGTAGATGGAGGGGTAGTTGGAGCAGGAGATGAGGCCGGAGGATCACTGGAAGGAGGCACCGCTGGAACCTGTGTCCGCCGCTGGTAGGTACGCAAAGGAGGTGGAGTTGGAGCAACAATAGGTGCCGAAACAACTGACGGAACATCCGGAAGGTCCTTGGTGAAGTTGACATCAAGTACGGCGGAAGTGGAGAAGAATGGGATAGTCTCAAAAAGGGTGACATCAGCAGAGACAAGATACCGTTTAAGTTGTGGACAAAAACAACGATAACCCTTCTGCAAACGTGAGTAACCTAGAAAAATACATTTGAGAGATTTGGCCGAGAGTTTGTTTTTACCTGGAGTGAGATCATGGACAAAACAGGTGCAACCAAAGACACGTAGAGGAATAGGATAGAGTTCTTGTTGTGGATACAAGAGAGAGTAGGGAACCTGATTGTCAAGGACGGAGGAAGGCATGCGGTTGATAAGATAGCAAGCCGTGAGAAGTGCATCACCCCAGAAGCGGAGAGGAACATTATGGTGGAGGAGAAGGGTACGAGCTATTTCAACCAAGTGCCCATTTTTTCTTTCGGCAACACCGTTCTGTTGTGGTGTGTGAGCACATGATGTTTGATGAATAATTCCCTGTGAAGTCAAAAAGGACTGAAACTGGGAGGACAAATATTCACGAGCATTATCAGTGCGCAAAATTTTAATCGAAGAACCAAATTGATTTTGAACTTCATTGCAGAAACCTTGAAATATATTAAAAACATCAGAACGATTTTTCATTAAAAATAACCAAGTACACCGGGAAAAATCATCAATGAAAGTGACAAATAATAGTAGCCTAAGGTTGAGCAGACACGACTAGGACCCCAAATATCAGAATGAACCAAAGCAAAAGGTGACGCAGCACTTTTATTAACTCGCTAACTATAAGTATGACGAGTATGTTTTCCTAACTGACACGACTGACATTCAAAAAATGAAACTTTAGAAAAATTTGGAACCATGAGACGCATTTTATTAAGACTAGGGTGACCCAAGCGATGATGTTCAATGGTTTGAGAAGCAGCAGAGACACAAGCAACCGGTGGCGAAAGTTGATATAATCCTTGAGACTCATGTCCTGCTCCAATCGTCCGTCCCGTACGCCGATCCTGGACATAAACAGAGTTATTAACAAAGAGAAGAGAGTAATCAAGAGTGCGAGTGAGATTGCTAATTGACACTAGATTAAAAGGACAACCAGGAACATAAAGCACAGAATCTAAGGAAAGGTTAGGAAGGGGATGTGTTTGACCAATGCCTTTAATTTTTATTTGAGAGCCATCAGCTAAGGTGACACAGGGCAAAGAATCCAAGTAAGACAGTTTAGAGAAAAGGGATTTGTTACCAGTCATATGATCGGAAGCACCAGAATCAAGTATCCAAGGTCCAAGAGAGGAGGACTGAGAGACAAAGGCTACAGGATTACCAGACTGAGCAACGGTGGCAGCAGGTGAGATGGGCTGTTGTGCTGCCTTGAATTGGAGAAAATCATTGTAATCAGCAGCAGAAATAGTAACTTCCTCAGCAATGTTTAGGGCAGTGACATGAGCAACATTAGCATGCTTGGACTGTTCCTTAGCCTTGGTGCGGCATTCGGCTTCAATATGGCCAAAGCGGTTGCAATAAGTGCAGTGAGAACAACGATAGCCACCACCACGGCCTCCACTCCGTCCACCACGTTGATGACAGTGGGAGACAAGAGCGGAGGAATCAGTTTAAGGAATGGAGGAGTGGCCTAAAGCATGAGGAGTTGAGAGACGCAGCAATTGTTCACTAACCAGGTCATAGGAGGGAACAGTGGAACCTGATAGTATTTGATTACGTACCGAGTCAAGTTCAGGAGGTAGACCGGCAAGTGCAAGAACCATGGAAAACTTGCTGCGTCGCTCAGCATGAGTTGCTGCATCTTTAGCAAATGGCATTAGTTTCTCAAAATCAGCAATTAAATGATCAAGCTTACCAAGGTATGTCTGCATATCCATGTTTTCCAACTTCACAGAAATCAGGTTGAGAACAACACTGTAGAGGTGATGAATATCATTAGAATAGACTTTCTTGACCTTTGTCCAAACATCATAACAGGTGGTAAAAGCTTGGTATTGCGGCTGGAGTTTGGGGGCAATAGAAAACCAGAGAACACTGCAAAGAGAGGCATCAATTTGCTTCCATCGGGCTTGTTCCTTGTCTGGAATATCCTTGGCTTGTTTGGTCAAGTGGTCTTCATGGCCTTGCCCTTGAAACCACAACTGGACAGCAGCAGCCCAGGTGCTGTAGTTGGCAGTACCCGTTAATTTTTCACACAGAATGAGTGGAACATTGGTAAATGTCACTGCAACACTTGAATCGGAAGAGGAACCGGTGGAGGCCATGAGAAAAAAGGCTGAAGCAGAGTTGGAGAGGGTCGCCGGAGTGAGGGAAAGGCGGCGGGAGGGGTCACCGGAGAGTGGGTCACGCCGAAGAGCAGTCAAAAAATGGTTCTGTTGCTGGCGCGTGAGACGCACGGGCCGGAGATAAGCCGCGCGTGGAGGCGCTTGCTTCCGAAGCGGTGGTCGCCGGAGGATGCTGGAGCAGATGGTACACACCGGAGTAAGGAGGCGCGGTGGAACGGAAAACGGAGCACACAGTGGTTGCGGGTACTGTTCACCCGAAAATTAGAACCAATGAGAAGAAAAATAACCTAAACTACTGATACCATGTAAGAATAGTGTATATCTGAATGTTGTGTGTTGTATGTCCACACATGTATGCTATTTATATTAGGGTACAAGAGAATCAATCATAAATACAAAAGATTAAAATCAAATCCCTAATTAGTAACTGCATCCCTAATTCCTAGCACTTGCTATTTACATATTAAGCATGTGTTAAATATGCTTTCTAACAAGAATAAACTAATTCAATGATACAACACTCAATCCAAGCAATGCATTAAAAATTTCATCTTAATATACAAATATCCAGTTTTCATCCACCATCCAGAGTTGACTTACTGAATAGGCACAACAGAAACACAAATAGGAGCATATTGAGTCATGCATTTAAAAGTCCGGGGGGCATTTAACAGTACTATTTACATTCATCGAGAAGCCATGCGATGCATAAGAAAATGGAAAATCATACTTTAATTAATAAAACTACATTAGTTTTCATGGACTCCTATTTTAATTAATAAAACTACATTAGTTTTCATGGACTCCTGGCTGAAATTGATAAAATTCCCTTTTTTTTTTTTGTTACCAATCTTACTTTCAAAATCCACTCTAAGTCTCATATAATGCCTGAATAAAAAAGTACAACATTGCAACAACAAACCTAATTGGTAAAGCATACGTATAGATAAATTGAACCCAAGAAGCTAAATAACCATCAGTTGTAAGCCAAATATCCACATATGATTACTTATAACTTAATATCCCTCTTCAGAATTTGCAAACTGCAAAATAATGGAGAGGTTCAAGTAGGACGACAACAGAAAGGGGCTCCATTGATAGATATGGCTCACTGTGTTTATAATAGTTGGCCCTAATATTAACACTAACCATGAACCTGGGGAGAAGCAGTGTCATATAAGGCACCTCTCATACCTAAACTCCTAAAGCCAAGCTTCAGACAAAACCAGTGTTATCTAGTTCAATATTCCCCACAGAATAGGTTCCAGGTATGCAGTACAACACTTTGTATAATCCGAAGTTTGGAAGGGTAGGCATAGTGGGCATGCGTTTGTGATCCGAGTACACTGAGGATATACAAACCAGTTCTGCAAATTCATGAATGACTTTGACACATTTGCAATACCATAGTATCAATCAAATGACAAATTTCATCACAACTATATTCATCAATCCCGGATAGCAGCGCATAATGACTGACCCTCGAAACCGTTATAGCACGATAGCAGGGCGGGATGGCCGCTATTGCAATGTATATACACACAAGCTAAAAAAATAAATATACACATGTAAATGCTAAAACATAACAGACTATCCAAAATTGCTAACACAAACTCGTAATTAATAATCGTAAGTTATAATCTTCATGTAAATAATAATGAAAGTAAAAAAACTATCAAATATGAAGGAGGTAGATGTGAAAATTATTTAGCCTTGGTCCAAAAAACCAACAATATCCCCAAATATGACCGTTAAACCGACAATATCCCCTAATATGACCATTAGGTGCTCATTTGAGGAGGGGTAAAAATGGGTTCTTAACACACTTTGTTGTAGCAGTTGCTATTTCTGCTATTTCCTGCTATTCCAGCCGCTATAGCGGCCACTACTGCCGCTATCAGAAAATGCTACGCGCTACTTGAGCACCATAGCGGCCAGGGGCTGATCTGCTATGCTACGCCGCTATAGCACGCTATTAACTCGCAACGCTTTTGAAGTAATACTCTGATAGGCAACCTCAAAATCAATATCTCACTAGACCCAACACACCACTAAGCTGGATTCATGATGCATGGTTGGTAGTTATTGGTCACTACTAATACAGATTTAGAGCAATGAACTAAAAAAGATTGAATATCCATTTGTAAAAAACTATCACAATCAGATAAAACCAAAAAAAAAAAAAGGTAAAAAAATCTCAGACTGTGTATAAATCATAAAAAACTCAACGATACTAAATCTGTCCAATAATTGTAGGCTTAGTACTTAGTAGCCCATATCAGAGTATCATCTACCAAGTTAACACACAACAGAATCAAAACCAAAACCAAAATCTAAGTACTAAGCCCTCCCCCTTCTATTCATATCTTCAACATGGCATCACTCTCTGTTCTTAACTTGTCACTGACCAAAACCATCTGTCCATATTCCAATGCTTCAACCACACCAAATAGCATTAAACAGCATGTCATTCAAAATAAACATTTATATGCACAATTTCAAAAAATCAAATAACATACTCCCAAAATTAACAACTTTCACATAAGATAAAATCCCTAACCCTAACCCCAACCCTAACCTTTATCTTCATGCGGCACCTGCACCGGCTCGATCACGGTATCACACTCTTCCTCTTCTTTCGGTGCCGCCACGGCGCTCGTAGGACCACTCCCGGCGGCGCCGACTCCGGTGTCTTTATCATAAGGATAGCGAACGACGACGACAGGACAAACGCAATGGTGAACGCAGTAATCACTGACGCTGCCGAGCTTGCCATCGCTACCGCGGCGCACGGCGCCGATGCCGCGGCTCCCCATGATGACGGCGCTGAGGCCGAGCCTCTCGACCTCCAAGCAGAGCCGCTCCCTCATGTCGTGGTCCTTCACGATGTGGATCTTGTAAGGGATATGCGCCTCTACAAGAGGCTGAGCTACGGCGGCGGATTTCGACGCAGTGAACGCGTCGAAATCGTCTTCGAGCTTGCGGTGGTCGGGGTGGTGGTGGCTGTTGACGACGGCGGCCTCGTCGGAGTTAGGATCGGTGTTTATGGAGAGGTCGATGGAGCCCCAGTCGGCGCCGAAGAGGACGTTGGTAGGGCTGACGTGGAGGAGGACGACGGCGTCTCCTGGGCGGAGGTAGTTCTGCACGGCCCACTTGACGGCGTAGGCGCTCTCGTCGGAGAGGTCAACGGCGACTCCGATCTTACGGCGGGCGCCAGCGGTTGGAGTGGGTGTGGCGGTGGCTGATGCGGCGGCGGAGGAAGGGTGGTGAGTTTTTATTTGAGGGAGGTCAGGGTCTGAACCCACCAGGTTCTCCTGATTTTGCTGCATTTTTTCTTTTTTCTCTGATTTAGTTTTGTTGTGCGGATACTCCAAAGTGTTTGTGTTTGTGTCTGTTTGAAAGAGCGTGTGTGTTTGTTTGTTTGTTAAGGTTGGTGTGGGCTAGGATTTAGGTGGGTTGAACCTACCTTTTCTGTGTGGCCCACAGATTTAACAGATAAGGTTTAGATTTGAGATCATAGATGGCCCAATCTCATGTTGTCTCATTGACCTAGGAACACTGTCCCTTTGGGATTGATGGAGAGTAGCATATGTTCCAACCCCACCACTATGAAGCTTTGGGGGATTCAAGGGAAGGGTGGGATTAATGAAGATATAGTTGTGGACAAATTGGAGAGCATACAGTGCTTGGGGTTGGGGTTGGGGTTGGGGTTGATTTGGTTTGAGGAAGGGAATTTCAGTTCTTGCCAAATTTTGGAACAAGAAAACGATGGTCAATACTAAGGATATGATGCTTATCCATTGTATCAAATGATTCTTCTTTGTGTCTTCTTACCTAATACTTAATCTTTTGGTGATATAACATATATATCAAGTATTATTATAAGTAAGAGTTTATGTGTAATAGTGATTTCTAAGATAATAATAATAAGAATCACATATTTTTAATGATGTAATATACGATTAGTTGATAGTCTAAAAGAATTTTTACATGATGCATTATAATTAAATGCTATTTAGAAAGTCTCCATCATTTCGTCTTTTTTTTTTATCCGGTTTATTTAGCCATTAGATGAATATGACCCCTAGAAGTTCTGAAGTTTGACCATGTTAACTTGGGATGCAATTAACGGTGAAAGACTAAAAGTCATGCCTTTCACGCTATGGTCCCATTTTTACTAATTATGTTAATGTTAATCTACCATTTAACTTTTTTCTTTTTTGATAAGTCAGATTATATTCTATATACAAAATTTAGGTTACCATTTAGCTGAAAGACGCCCTCTCCTTTGCATTAAAATGACACAACTCTTTTTTTTTTCTCCTCCACCTATGACTTCAGGATTAGCTCCATAGCATATGATAATTCCATCATTGTTTGCAAAGAATAAAATCATTTTAATTTGAGACAGCCGAAGACACTCATATTCTCATGGCTTTCTTTTCTCTCATATCTGCCTTCATATATATGTATGCAATGTTATGCAACAAGTCAATTTCACATTTGATTCTGATTCATGCCGGTGATATCAGATATGGCCATTTTAGTTAATTACCAAAAATAAAAAATAAAAAAATGGGATCAATTCAAATGCCAATCATCAACAAAACCCTACTTCAAAAGTTTTCTCAATTACCAGCATATATACATGTTACATAAAAATAAAATACAACATATATTGAACACTCAGTTACACACTTCAAAGAGATCATGGTTGCATGAATATTATATGTTGGGTAAGTGTAAATAAAATCCCTTAACCAAACTATGATTTTGGCAGAAACTCTAAAACTGGTGTAGGAGTTTCTAAAGGCTAAACTAAACAAAGCTATACAAGACCCTTCTTTCTCTCCCCAATGATATAATAATATTAACTGGATTAGTTCACAACTCCTAACAAAAGGCATAACGTTTATTACGTACCAGAAAATTTATGTGGCATGCTAGATATAGGTGTTGGATGTTAAATTTTATCTTATTCTTAATTAAATATCTTATGCCTTAGATATATATACAACAACTCAAAACTAATAGAGGAGAGTTTAGTGGGTGTAATCTTTGAACTGTGAGTAAGAGAGAGAGAAGTGAGCACCAAGGCGAGCAGTATTACCAAAAATACAATAGCAAGCAAGAAGGAAGAAAAAAGGAAAAGCTGGGCATTTGTAAGACAAGATGAAAAAGCAGCCAATCAAAAAAAGAAGTAGAAAAAAGCTTCCACATCCTTACTTCTACTGACACTCACCTGCCTTGTTGCCTGAACATATTTATACTCATCACAGACTTGTACTGACATTGCCTTCAAACATAGCCTGGACTGCTGCTGCATACAATATATAGTTACAACTCCCTACTCATCAGCAGCCACTACTCTCCCACCTCACTTCACTACTATATGGCAAAAAGAATCAAAGGTCTTTAACTGTATATATAATAATGTTTATATATCTCCATAACATGCATATATAGTAGCTGAGTGCTTCTTGTTTTCAATTTTGTTTTGGTATCCTAATTTATGGGTTTTGCTTAGGTGACCTAAAGGAAATCAAAATAATAAGTTTTAAGTAAAGAAGTAAAGCTTTTTCAAATTTTAATGTATTGTATTGTATGGTTTGTTTTCATTCAAAACTTCTTATCTTAACTTCTTTAATAAATACATATATGAGCAAAACCCTTCATTTATTTTTTCCAGCTTTTATGCCTATAGCAGTAGCTGCCAGTTGACATCCTTTTTTCACGTTTTTTGGAGCACACTCTAAAGGCATTACTTGACTCCCATAAACGGCAAGACAGAAATGCCAGCCATGTGTTTCAGCACATAAAAGATGTAAAATTAACTCTAGAACAGAAAGTCTCTCCAACATATATTAAAGTAAATAAAATAAAATATATTGAGTGAAGCCTGCAAAGTGTTAAGACATAACAGTGTAGAACACTTGCCAGCTAGGGTTTTGAGCTCAGAACTAAGAAGTTGTTAAGTTGATTATGTATATTGTTATCTGTCTGTTCCTTATTTAGACTTGTAAAAATGGATTTAAAAATTTTATAATGCACATTTCTCTTTGCACATACTTGTACATAGAAATATAAATGTTGATGTGAATTCTGAATAAACCATATATTTTAAATTAAGAATATGAAACAAAGAAGGAGAAAACAAGTAAGATAGTATTGAATGACATAATCTTATAAAGGATATAGAGGGGGGATTTTCCTAAGGAGGGCATACATAGAAACTGTTTTGCTAGGTATTAGTCTAACAACAAAAGGAAATTATACAGAAAAGCTGTACTTGGGGCAAACAACAACAAAAAAAGGGGCCCTCTTTCTGATTCTAGTGTGAAAGCTTCAGAGACAAATCAATAGAATTAGAAGCAGTATCTCCATAGGCTGTAGCAGGGATAGGAGAAGCTTCACCACCTACTGCAACTGAACCTATATTTGTGGACAATTCCAGCCCCTTGGAAGTAGTGCCATCTTTTCCTGGGAAGAACTCATATTCCATGAAAACTCTTCCACTCACTGAGTTTCCCCTCCTGTGAACTGCAACAACCTCCACACACTAACAAAACAAGATCAACAACCAATCAATTCATAAACCCAGTTATGATCTTCCAAACTGTGTAGACTTTTTTAACTATTATTCTATTACATTATATATATATGTGCAACCACCATGAAAAAAAAAAAAAAGTAAATAGGTATATATGAATCTACCTCATCAAGATTGGTTGTAGCATAATTAGCAGCAGCAGCTGCATCATGCCTATAGAAATCACTGGTTTCCCCAACAAGGTAATTTGGGGCTGCAGGTTGGGGATTAAGTCCAAGAAAATCAGGGCCATTGGGGCATATCTCAAAAGGCATGTCTCTTCTTGCATTTGATCCTTTTACATTGACCTCATTGAAACGTGATTTCTGAGACAAATATTGACACTATAATATTATGTAGATTAGATAGATACTTAACAAACAGTGAACATAATTAATTATTCACCATCAATCAACAGGACCAACAGAAAGAGAATTAATTAATGATCACTTTATATATTTATGCCATGAAATGAACTGAAAGAAACACAACTGAAAAGGGAGTACCTTGAGGCAAATATCAAAACATTGAGGTTCAAAATGCACATTTGGCATTGAAGAGAGCTCTTTGGAGATCTCCAAAGGGCTACCAACCAAAGGAGTCCAAAGTGGAGCCCCAGATCCAAAGGAACTCACCCTATTAAGCTGATTAGGCACCAGCCCCACACCACACATACCAGAACAAGCTCCAACACCCCCACCACCCCTACTTGCCACCACATTCAACCCCCCACTCCTACCATTCCCTATGAAATTAGGACCCTGACCCCACACAGAAATAGTATTTCCATTAATCACTTGTTGATGACACTGTACCACACCATGGACATGGTTTGATGCTGCACCACCATACCTCACTGGTAACACACTAGTCCCACCACTACTACTGATGAAGGGGTCTTGAACAGTAGTGAAGGGAAGCATTGAAAGGTGATCAGGGAAAGTTGGAACCCCACATGTTTCATTCATCTTCATCAAGGACTCTTGAGCTCTGAGTCTCTCCAACTTAGCCACCCCCATCCCTCTCTGGGGTTGTTGCTTCTTTGGACCCTTCCCATTAGCCTTCCTTCCTCTACTGCTTCTCCCAGGTTCACTACCACCCTTGTTGGTTTCTTCACAAAGGGGTTTCATTTTCATGTTCTGTTGATCATCGTGGTTGCTGTTTTGGTCAGAGGTTTTGAAGAGAAGTGAAGTGGCCATGGCTATAGATATAGCTGTTGTTGTTGTTTGAAGGAGAAAGTATTAGGCTTCTTTTTTTTAATTTAGAGAGATCAGTTACACATAAAGAGAAAATGGGGTTGTGCCAAAATAATATTTTGCTTTGGTTTTAAGGAGGGTGGGTTTAGGCTTTTTGGATATATAGAGAGAGAGAGAGTTTCAGTGAAATCAAAGCAGAAAACTGGCTGTGTGTGAAATGGTGAAAAGACATAAGGCAATACGTGTGCTGCTTTGGGAGTGTTGTGTTAGTGATTTCTGTCTTCTTCTTTCTTCATGTCTTTTGCTACTTCCACTCCTTGTTTTTGCTTCTTCCAAGAAATATTTGTTTTTATTTTTTTATAGGTAAATGTTAGTATGTTAGTTGTAAATTTTTCCCCTTTACCAATGATCGAACATTTGACCTCTCACACCTTAAACCATTAGCTCTAACCACTTGAGTTACCCCACAAGAAATCTTTGTGTTGAGTATGTCAATTAATATTTAAATAATTAGTAAAATAAAGCCTTGTGTCATGAGGAATATGAGAAATACTATATTTTTCTATTAATTTGTTTTTTCTTTTTTTATAAGCTAAATGTATATTGATATAAAGTATAAATTGTACTCTAACTCATATACAATGGAGCAGTAAGAAAAGGCCACAAAATGTAAATGAAATTCTGTTACAATCTTAACATTATTGACTTTACGCTACCCCGCCTGTTCAGACTTAAAACCAAAACAAATCAATTACAATAAAAGTTAATTCAACACCCAATTTATAAACTAAAAATAAATTATTCTATTATTGAATAAATAAAATATAAAATATTTTTTATATTTTTAATATATTTACCTTTTCGTATAATATTAAAAGTATTTTTAAGAGGATGTAACAAAACCTCACCGATATTTCTTGCATCTTCCACACATTCTCTTCTTTGTCTTGTTCTAGTTCCTGCTAAGTGAAGATTAATTGGTTATTTTCAATATCTATATCACATGTGCAGACTCCAATTTTCTCCCCATAATTTTTATTGTTGGGGTGAAAGGCATGCTCTCCTTTACTCGAGTGGGATTTTGTTGTTGTGAGGTGGTATTCATCTCATCATCTGACACGTGTTATTCTTTGGGACTGGGCCAATGTAAAACCTCAAGGAATCACCCCCATGGCTAGGTGGTAGCAAGAGGCCTTTGTTGCAGTAAAGTGTCAGTTTTAACCAAATTAGTAACACATCATTTGGCTTTACAATATTCATTTTGAAAAAGCTACATTGTTTTGCCTGTAGATACTGCAATATTTTATGGTAACTATTATGTATTTTTTAATTACTGATTTTATGAATTTTTATTATAATATAAATAAGTCTTAATCGCATTTTTCGTCCCTCAACTTTTTCAATGATACGTGCGATTTTAGCCCTTCAAAAATTTTAATTGCACATTTAGTCATCTAATTTGTCTAATTGTGCAAAATCAGTCATTCCGTCCATGACCAGTCAACGTGTAGTAAGGACTGATTTTGAACAATTTGACAAATTAGATAACTAAATGTGCAATTAATTTTTTTAGGGACCAAAAGCGCACGACGTTGAAAAAGTTGAAGGACGAAAAGTGCAATTAAACCTATAAATAATAATTAATAACCAATAAGATTTTTAAAAACTCATTCTAAATACCAAACTTTATAATAAAAAAAAGGGTTAAATATGTTTTTAGTCCCTCATTTTTTACAAAAGTTCGGTTTTAGTCCCCCGTTTGGAAAACATACTTTTTTAGTCCCCCGTTTTCTAAAATATGTTAGAAATGGTCCTTATACTACACATTTTTAGTCCCTCATTTTTTACAACCACACATTTTTAGTCCCTCATTTTTGAAAAAATTCGGTTTTAGTCCCTTATGTTTTTCAAATGGAAGTTTGGTGTAGGGACCATTTCTGACATATTTTAGAAAACGGGGGACTAAAAATGTATGTTTTCCAAATGGGGGACTAAAACCGAACTTTTGTAAAAATTGAGGGACTAAAAACATATTTAACCCTACAAAAAAAGATAGGTATTATAACAATGCTTATGCTTGGATAGAGTTGCATTGCACACCATGTTTCAATAGTCATGATCATCCGATAATGATCATATATGGTTAATTTTGGGCACATTGGAAGGGGTGTGGGATGTTATTAAAAGTTTCTAGCTGGTCTATGTGGTAAACCATTTAGAAAATGGACCCTCGGCAATCGGCAATCATATGGAGTGAGATTTGGTCGTGAATTATGAGAATCTGCCTATGGAATAGGCTTGCAATGATGGCTATCTATCTTTCCATTCTTCCTATTTGGTAAGGAGAAAAAGCTGAACCCATGTGGTGCCTTCTAATGTGGTAAAAACTCTCTTCCTCACCTCTATCCATACAAAGCATTGGGATCTCTTCCATCAATATTCCATGCAACTTCACAATTTGAATGTGATTTCAACCCTGAAAAAAAAATATTGAATGTAATCTTTTGTAGTTCTTTAATTACTTTACGAAGTTATCCTACTAGACGTACTTGTTCTTACGGAAAAACATACTACCCTTGCAAGTTACTATATATTCAAAATAAATAGTATAATATGATTAAAGGACTTCAATCTGTTATCTATATACTACACAAATAATTAAAGAGCTTATGTAGCTATGCCTATAACTTGTATCAACAATAATATCCATAAAACAACTAAACTTCTGATTCATTTATTACGTGCCTAATTATTATAAAGATTAAAGCCAAACTACAACTTTATAGCCATTGAACTATTGAAGTATAAATTAATGTCTCTTTTTGGTTTTCTTATTAGCTTCCTTTTCTTTTTCAGTTAGTAAGTCCCACCATTATTCATGTGATACAACCAATAAAAGTTAGTCTTAGCTTTTAGTTTTACCAATTTTTTTTTTTTTTTTGATAAGCTAAAATGGTATTGATAAGAGTACTAGGGGTACCCTAACCCATATACAAAGTAACTAATGCAGCACCAGCTAATGTAAATAAAAGACTACCCTAAAAGGATGATAGTATTAGCTTTACAAAAGTTATGGCCAAAAGGATATTCCCAAGCCAAAATAATATAACAACCCAATACCCAAAGAGAAAAATTGAAAATGGCAGTATGAAAAGGAGCTAAACCAAACCATAAAGAAACCAACCCCAAACTGTTAAAAACAGTGATACAAAACCAATATTAGTTATGTGCAATTCTTTTTTCAAGCCTTTGAAACCTGCACCCTTTTATAGTCCATACCATGTGATAAGAGCATTATCCATTCAATGAAATGGAGTTAATTTAGTTGTTTAATTGTAGTAACGTACGTATCGGACATAAATTTTCTACAGTAGACAGCTTAGTACATATTATCATACAATTGACTACACATCGGATTTCTTTTATTAGAATGCTTAGTTAATGTGAGTTTAATTCAGATATTTCGTTTGGTGTACTTTGATCAGGATAATTCTAATCAAATATTAACTATGCAAATTAGATCTGTTTAATCTTGAAAAACGCAAAATATAGATTGAAACAGTAGGGACATTTTTTTTTATTCTAACAGTAGGGACATTTTAAAAGGTCCCTTTCACCACCATCGTTTCATCATCCCAATCCCTCAACCCAATCATATCTAATTTTCTTCGTTTCACAACTCAATCATTAATGGCGGGCCAAAATATTATTTGTATAGAACACAACTCAAATCGAAGTGAACAACAAATATCAAGTACAAAAAATTATAAATCCTCTAGCATTCTTCAAATAAGACATGGAATTGGGATATATGCTGTACTTATAGATTATATTCTTTTTTAATTTATTACTTATGAATATCAAAGAAACACTTGTACTTATTGTCACAATCACAAATGGATTTGGATTCTCTCCAACAATGCAGTCAACTTTTTTTATAAGAGTGCATGTATCCAACGATTCACGTTACTGATGAATAGAGGCTATAGGGAATTTGGCTAGAGAGGATCCGAACTCAATTCACAAATACATTTTGCTTATTAAAAAAAAAAAAAACTACTTAGTTTGAATTGAGTCATGAAAGTAAAATGGCACATGAGGCTTGCTATAAATGTTTGGGGAATTCTATAGCACATCAATGCTTGCTACCATGCCCTATTAATGTTTTAATGGCCATGTTTTTTTTTATATGTAAAAATTTTATTAATAAATATTTAGCTTAAGCATCACAGTGATCACTCTCCCTACCTTCTAGGAAGGGTTGAAGTGCTAACACACTATCATGTGCTCAAAGCTAGAAGGAAAAACAAAGTACAAGAATATTATCTCAGTCACCAACAAAACAAAATCAAAACAGCAACACCAATTAACACCACCGCACCCTGAAACAAGCACCTGCCAACACTACACAACTAGCTTAAACAGCCCACAATCAGGATAGTACTCCATTATTACACCTAGATATGGAAATTTAAAAACATACAAAAAAATTGGAAGATGCTAAATAATTTCAAAGACACGCCCAACAACATTCAGATACTCCAAGGCAAAGCTAGCCGATCTAAATGCGAAGAGAGTTCTGTGAAGATATCTCTGTGAAGTACATCATCAGATCAAGCAGAGAAAATTTATGCTTCTATTGATCACCCTTCTTTTAAAGTGCTTGAACTCAAAGTAAATGACAAATAGCATCCAATCAACCTTTAATTAGAGACTCTGCTGCACCTGAGAACAATATAAACACTACAACACAACAGAACAACAATATATGACAAATGGCCATGTTATTTGGTTGTTTTAACAATATGTTATGATTTTTCTAACCTATACAACATTGCACGTGTTAAAAAAAATAAATAATAGAAATGTTGTATTAGAAAGAGTAACTTTTAAACTTTCAAGGAATTAAATACACAACTTTCAATACAACATTTTTCTTTTTGATTTCTTAACATAAGCAATGTTGCATGGGATAGAAAATTTGTATTGTGTAAAAGTAATTTTTTTTTATACAACTCAAACTAAATAGATTATTTTATAATCTCAGCAATTCAAATTGGAGTGCAAACTTTTTCCCCTTAATATAATTAAGGGTCTTGTTAAATAATGTCCTAAGAGCATTGATTAAGAAATCAATAAAAAGGAAGTTTTTCTTGAAAAATTAAGTATTTAATTAGCATTCTCATATAATTAATTATGACAATTAGAATAACATATAATAGAATCAATTTAATGTAGGATGTGTTTACTGCAAAGCGGTTATAAAATAACCTATTTAGTTTGAGTTGTATAAAAAAATTACTTTTACACAGTAAATTACAAAAAGACGTATAAATTATTCGTATAATTTAATAATATTTGTTTTCTAGTTGGTTTGTTGGGATGAAATGGAAAGAGTGTTATTGATTTTAAAATAATTTATCAGATTTTTAAATAAGCTTTAGACTTGTAAATTCTCTAAAAATAAATTTTTTTGTCGTAAAAACATTTTTTTCAATTTAATTAATTAAATTTGCAAATATATCAAATTTAACCATAAAAAACTGTTTTTCAAAATAAACGTTAATTTTGTAGGAAACTTTTTTCCCAAACACCTACTACTTAGTTTGAATTGAAGTGCCATGAAAGTAAGATGGCACATGAGGCTTGCAATGAATGTGGGGAATTCTATGGCACATCAATGCTTGCTACCATGTCCTATTAATGTTTATTTTTTATTCGGGATGGAACCTAGGGTATCTTCACAGCCGATAGCCGTAGAGTACCAGTTAATAGGCAACTCCTCTACCTATATATGCGGCTCTATTCCAATCACCAGGATTCAAACCCTGGACATATGGTTAAATGATCCAAGCTACTAGTCACTTGGACTACACCTCGTGGGTCCTATTAAATGATCATGTTATTTGATTGTTTTAACAATATTTGATTATTCAAGGATGTTAAATATAGTCATAATATTTAATTATAATGGAAAAAAGTTTGCACTTTAATCTGAAATTTAGAGGTATAATTACTTGTCTTTTCCTTGTCCTGTGTTTGGTTGTTAATCCGTGTCAACTATACCGTAAGAAAAGGGGGCATTCATTTGGATTTGATTTGAACTAGCTAGTGAATAAAGATAAAAAAAAATAAAAGCGAGATCCAATGAAGTGGTCTTGTCAATTTGCCCTAGACATATAACCATACTTATATTTCATAAATATAGAGGAATCCACCCTCTGAAATCAGGGTTCCCCTTGTTGTTTTATAGCAACAAAAAGGGGTGGTTTAATGAGGGAGAGAGACAGTGAAGTGGGGGAGGTAAGCAACTAATACAAATTGTTTGGTTATAGAGATTGCCATAAAGGAATGGGGCAGTTAGAGTAACTGTTGGTTCTGGCTTTATGCAACTTTGTGAAGGACCAAACCATTTTAGTACAAAATAGCAAAAGATCCCTCCCATTACAAGTCCTATTCTCCTTCACCCCTCACATATCCCATACCAATAAGACAATCACAAGGAAGGAAGGACCACCCTACCCCAGATCATTATTTAGATCTCAATCTGAACTGAGATTTGATCTGCTTTCACCCCCACCTCCCATTTTACCATTATGCCCTCACCTACCATCCTGAATAGACACATATGTCCTTCACATCACATAGTAGGAAGGGACTACGTACATTATATGTAAGGATACATATAGTACCTGTATCACACAAGATTTTGATGAAAGGAACAGCATGAGAGAGAAGAGAAGAGCATCGCAAGTGTTATCTGGACCGTCCAGGATTCGCATCTAAGAATTGGACGAAGATCCCTTGTCTCAAAATGATGTCTCATTTTCTGTCTCGTCCACTCGGATCGTGCCTCTTGAAAAATTAATCACACATTTAATTATAAATGTGTCTTTTTTAAATGACGTGACACGATTTGTATAGATGAGACGGTAAAACAGATATCATTTTGAGACAGATGATCAATGTCACTAAGAATTGGGTTTGTGGGTAGAGGGAGCATTGATTGTAGAAGAGAGAGGGGGTGTGATTTTGTATGCATGAAAGGGTCACTATCACCTGGTAGTTGTGTTGGTCCTGCCAAAAGGAAAACAATTACAAAACAAAAAGGGCAGACATAAAAGCAACATGTGTCTGGTACATGTCCTACACTCCCAGTAAATAAAACCCACACCCACAGTGAACAGACCTCTCAGCTATCCTCCTGCAACTGCAGCAACCCACAACACTCAGTGGCGGAGGCCTAAAGGATACTATCATCATCAACACCATATTGCTTAGAGTGGACCATCTTATTAGAAATAATTACTATGCAAAGCATAAAACTTTAGAAAAGAAATATTTTTGAGGGGTACCAATTATACCAAAGCCCCCCTTTAGCTTACACAAGGCGCCGCCCATGACGGCAGTTTTAACAAATCATAGACGTATATATTTGTACGTACATGTACATTGTAAAGACTGAAGACCCATCATTATATACATAGGTCCTATTCATCAAGACTAAGCACTAGTGGTTCTCTCTCAGTTACTCACTCATTATTAGGGCTCATCAAATTATTGTCCTGTCCAATATCTATTTTCTTTTTATTTTTCATGAATAACAATTTATTTTCTAAATGTATGATAAGTGTACAAGTGGACAAGTGGGGTTATTAGCAGACAAGGCTACACATAAGCCATAGTCAAATACCGGAAGAAAAAAAAAATTTAACCATAAACCTTCATATTGTTTATGATTTCAAGGTATTTAATATTTAATATTTTTATTTAATATTTTCTTCATTAAGTGTTAAATGGATTATTGAGAAGATATTTTAAGAGGATATTAAACAAAAAACTCGGTAAAATGAGTACCCACTTATGAATTAAGAGGAGGCCATCCAATTAAGCAGCACTATGGCACGCCCCACATGAGATACAGTGGACCCTGTGGGTTATGCATGAAGAGAACCGAACAAGAAGTAGAGCGTCAGCGGTACTAGCAACTTTGTGTATCAAATTCAAGGGCTTCTACAAGTGATATAAAAGGATCTTCTAATTGGATTTAATTCAAGATATTTCAGTCTCTTCCAATTCAGATTTAAGAAGATATTTCTTTCCGCTTAAGATTGATTCTTAAGATTTTGCTTTGCGTCTTTATTATACTTGCTAAAGGTATAACGAACACTGTACCTCGTAGATGACAGAACCTTTACAACTGAGGCTGAAAATAAGTAAATATTAAGTGTCGATACAAGTCTAAATACAGTAGTGCCTTTGTTTATTCATTTCATTTCATTGCAAATGATAAAATAAAAGGTAAGGCAAAAATTTGAAGTTTTATTTTTTCCACAAAAGAATTTGAAGCCTGAGTGGTGAAATGCAAAGAGAGAAATGGTAATAGGAGTGAACCATATTGACCGTATCAGAATTTGGCTCTACTTGGCTTAGATCTATCATGGAACCTCTTCAAAAGAGTAAAGCAATTTGAACTTACAAAATTCCCGTTGACAGCTCTTACAAATAGATGAGTATTATGGGATTTTTTTTTTCCTCTTAAATATCCACTAATTGATAAGGCTAAAATACATGTTACATATATACAATATTACTTGGGAAACAAATGTAATGGACCAAAACTTGCTGCGTGAAATATGAATAAGTGATAATCTACATACTACTTAGGTATCAACTGCAGTAATTGCAAAAGCTACACTTTTGGGGAGGATAAACGATGCGCATAACATCCATTTTCCAGGTGCAACAAGTCGTACCCGTCGCATGTCTACGTTGACTGCCACCTCTAGCAGAGCAATTCTTATTCTCTGCATAAGAAGGGCTTTATTAAAATGTATTGTTTTCACTGCAAGGGTTACATATAATTATACAAGGAAAAAATTCAAATAGAAGGTAGTATAGGGAAACTGAAGTTACATTCACTAGCCTAACAGCAAGATAAAATTTCGACTGATTTGTAGAGTCTAATCAAAAGCTTTGGAGAGATCCTCCTGCTGATATGGGGTCCTTGCTGCTAAAGGACTCTCTTGGGATTGCTTTGCTGCCTTAGTTTTCTTTTTTGTTGTTTTTGTTTCTTTCCTTACTCTACCAAATAAAAAAGACCTCCAAAGAAATATACAAAATATCAGAACTAACCTCATGAAAATCAAATTCTGGATCTCGCGCTTTGGAGAATCCGTAAACATGGATCATTGGCAATGAACATTCCCCATCCTTAGGTCTATCTTTGTATATTCCACGAAATGCATCTGCAGCAGAAGCAAAGCATCCAGAAATTATATCTAGATATTGTAAAAAGTTTGCCCGAGTAACCATAAAACCATAGCAGCCAAACTAACTCTCCTGTAACATTAATCTCACTTTTTACTACAAATTGGTTCTGATAGGGACATAGACCCATGGCCCAATATTACTAAGCCCACTATTACTATAGTGTAGGTGAGGATGATGCACCTGTGATGCACCTGATAACACCCCATGAGAGAGAAATTGTGTAACTAACTACTGCCTAGTTGGCAATAGCAGTGAGGTGAGGGTGTGTGTGGGAATTCCGTGGCTGAGGGGATTTATATGCATGGGAGGGGGCAGAATTGAGGTAGGCTGGAATTGGACTTGGAACCTTGGGAGAGCACTAGACCTCTCGAATAGTCTAGAACACCTTGTATTCCTTTCTTTCTTCTTCATCCAGCACTGTAACCACTTGTTACATGCTAGGAACTTCAATAATACACTACTTTTCTTCTATATTTCTGCTCTAAATCCTGGGTTCCTAAAAATGGTATCAAAGCTCTCGATTCCTGGAGCTTTTGATTATCACTACACAAACTGCAAAATGGAAACTAGAGTGGAGAATGTGGAGAGAAGCTTACTGGAACAAAAGAAAATAGACCAAACCCGGCTGGATGAGATCAAGCGGCTCTGGAAAAGGAGGAAGGGAGACTACTCCAGACGTCGATCTCGACGTGATCATGCTCCGAGTCGATATCGACGAACTCGGAATGGACCGGGATCTGTCTCCGAGCTGCTGGACCGGGCCTTGCCGCTAATAGAGAAGAGCTACGCCCTGCTGGGAAGAGAACTGGCAGTAGAAGGTGAAGAATCGGGACCGGAATTGGACTCGGAGCCCTTGATGGATCAAGGCTCATCCAACCCTCAACAATGGGGAATCTACCAGGTTACTCAAATTACCTCTGAAATTGCAGAAGAGGTGAAGGATATGGAGGAGGAAGAGGCTGGTAGAGGAGATGATGGGTCCGTTAACAACATTTCTTATACTGTTACAGAGGTCGAATCACAGAAAGAGGAAGAGAAACTTCAAGCTGAGCACCTGCAGGAAATCGAGGTGGAAGGTGACAGTGATGTCTCCAATCTTTCCGAGACGAAGACGGAAAAGAATAAAGGTTGTCATCAGGGTGGTGGCGGCAGCAGAGGCAATGACGGCCGCTGTGTTGGTGGTAGCGACTTAAGCAAGGGAGACGACGGACGTTATGAGGGTGGTAGCCGAGGTAGTGATAAGGTGACAATGGGCGGCGGTGAGTGGGTACGTCTGCCGGAACTGCACGCATCGATGGAGGAAGGTGGGTCATCAACAATGGCCGAATTTGGGGTTCCATACGTGCAGGCCAAGCTGCGACGGCCGGAGCCGCCAGAACCGCCGGAGCCGCCGGATCAGAACGCATCCACGACGAAGGTTGGGTCGACAGTGGTCGAACCTCCGTGGTCACTCGCGGCTGACATGGGAAATGAGAAACAGTTGATGAGAGGGGTAAAAATGAGATTACAAAGAAGTGGTTATTTTTTTAACCTAATGGGCCAGGCCCAACAAGGAATAGAGAGCACTTTGGAGTTAGGAGGTGAAGATTTATTTCATCCAAGAATTGAAAAGCATTCAGAAATTGCTGAGTATATGTTTGGGCCTAAACTCACATGTACACAGCCCATTAAAATTGATTTTATTGCAGCAGTTTTTGCTTTACCTAAAGGCAACAAGGGAACGAAAATAGAAAGGCAGGAGGGGAATAAAATTGCTGAGCTTCTTGAGACAAGATTCTGTTTTAGAAGCACGAAAGGAAACTTGCTTTTTCCTTCAAGCGTCTTCTTCAAGTTGGACAAGGCATGGAGGAGAATCAGAATTTTGGAGTCAACAAGGGAATATGCTTCTCATTTGAGGAATAGAAGAAAGGCATCAGAAACAATGAGGTATTTAAATTTTGTTCTGACAGCAAGTGATTTGGAGGGGTGTTACCATAACCTTGAGGCTTTTCATCATGACCAGGATATGGTTCAGCGGACAGAAAAATTGAGGCCATGTGCTAAAGCTCTGTACATGAAAAGTGTGGTTTCTCTTCTTCAAGAGACTATGAATAGTTGCCCAACTTCAGTGACAGATATTATTCCTGCATTGCTTCTTAAAGATGCTGCTTATGTTTATCGTGAACTCACTAATCACCTGAGCTTTAAAGACTGGGTTGATGGTGCTTTATCTCTCGAACTCTCACATGAACACCCAAATTTGCATATCATTCATCATAAAGTTGCTGAAATTTTGGGGCAATGGGTTTCTGAGATTAAAGATGATACAAAAAGGCCTGTATACTGTGCTTTAATCAGATTGTTACAGGGCAAAGATTTATTTGTCAGGATGGCAGCCTGTCGATCCTTGTGCTTTCCTGTTACAGAGAGGGAGTTTGTTGATCTTCTTCCTATCTGTTGGGACTCATGTTTTATATTGTTTGAAGTTCAAGAATTTGACTCAAAGGTTCAGGCTTTGAATTTGATCTCTATCCTTATCGGACATGTTAGTGAACTCATTCCATTTGCAAACAAGTTGGTGCTATTTTTTCAAGAGGTCTGGGAGGATTCTTCTGGTGAAAGTCTGCTGCAGATTCAGCTTCTTGTTGCTTTGAGAAACTTTGTGGTTGCACTTGGTTACCAGTCACCCATTTGCTACAACATACTACTGCCAATTCTGGAACGTGGGATTGATATTAATAGTCTAGATGAACCAAATCTTCTAGAAGATAGTATGCTGTTATGGGAGGCCACACTTTTCCAAGTCCCAGCAACGGTGCCTCAATTGTTATCATATTTTTCTGGCCTTGTGGAGATTATGGAAAGAAGCTTTGACCATTTGCAGGTAACAGTGAACATAATTGAAGATTACATAATTTTGAGTGGAAATGACTTTTTGAGAATGCATGCTACAAATATTGCAATGTTTGCAAGAAAGGATCAGGAGAGAGGAACAAATGCTTTGTTAAGGCAAGATTGGGTGAGGGTCAACTCCAAGATCAAAGCTGGGGTCAAAGAATGGGGTTTGAAGCCAACACACTCCAAGCAATGGGATCCTGGTGGAAATTACTATGCTTCCTGCATAAGTTGGTTGTTGTGCTTCCAGCTGTGGGATCCTGGAGGAAGATTTTTTGCTGGCTGCTTCTTATACCTTCACCTTGAGGACAAGGTGAGTCTTGAGGAGGGGAGTATTGATAGGGACATAGACCCATGGCCCAATATTACTAAGCCCACTATTACTATAGTGTAGGTGAGGATGATGCACCTGTGATGCACCTGATAACACCCCATGAGAGAGAAATTGTGTAACTAACTACTGCCTAGTTGGCAATAGCAGTGAGGTGAGGGTGTGTGTGGGAATTCCGTGGCTGAGGGGATTTATATGCATGGGAGGGGGCAGAATTGAGGTAGGCTGGAATTGGACTTGGAACCTTGGGAGAGCACTAGACCTCTCGAATAGTCTAGAACACCTTGTATTCCTTTCTTTCTTCTTCATCCAGCACTGTAACCACTTGTTACATGCTAGGAACTTCAATAATACACTACTTTTCTTCTATATTTCTGCTCTAAATCCTGGGTTCCTAAAAGGTTCTCCACCAACACATACAAAACATCAGAACCACAACCACCAAAACATAAACTGAGCAATTAGAAAGTAAGATTATCATGTACCCTAAACAAAAGGTACGATTATCAGGCAAGTGTTATTGTTTTTAACCTTATCTCCACTAGGTAGGCTGAGTTTGACCTCATGATCTCACAACTTCTGGAGTATATTTAAACTGAAAACACCAAATAATGCTTCGCATGCTTTTAAACCCACATCTTCAATACATTGAGACAAACGGTGGTCTGTTTGGTCTTGTCCCATTCCTTTCAATATGTAGGCATGCAGGTGTATATTTATGTATGATGCATGTAAAAAGGATTAAAGTAAGACCTGCCGAACCCACACACTACTCAGAATTACTTGAAACATAATCCAAGCAGCATGAGAAAAACATTTTGCACGTAATCACCTGACACTTGATTATCCGTACTGTAGGAAAAAATTGCAAAAGTTACATTTAACTATATCATATCGAAAAGATGTGTGGGATAGAACAAATTATACATGTGGCACATAAAATAAAACAATAAAACAATATTGTACAGAGGAAAGACAACCTAGAAATTCTGAAGCTTCATTTGGCAAGTTCATAACCACTTGCGTGATAGACTGAGCTTTATCACTGCCAAACATAGCCTTAATGAACCTTCTTCCATCCATGTTGAAGACCTAGAACAACAAATGATGACTTTAGTTGAAAGAAAATACCATCATTAAAACTAGTGCTGCCATATGCTGATTCAAATGCAACTTCAGCCTTGGTTCTTCTTCAATGTGCAAGAAACTTTAAAACGAGTAAAGCAATATCCTTTTAACCATTAATCACCCACATTCTATGAAGCACGGACCCTTCCAGGAAGGAGTTTTATCAGAAGTCACATATATATTGGATGCTGGTGTCAGACACAATGAAATACTTCAAATCCCAATGCAACACTTTAAATTTTATTGTTTCTGTATTGTGTTTCGTGTCTATGCTTCCTAGCCCCATACTCAAATCCAAGAAACATTGGGGAAAAATTAATTTGAAATATTCCTAATATTAACCAAGAAATGGCATATACAAATCCAAAATTAGGACCCACTGTCAACTTAAATTTTATTTTTTTGTCTTTTCATAGGTAAAAATGCATAAAACATCTTCATGAAGATACTCACTAGACAAGCAACCTTTTACCTTAATTTTCCTCTCAAGTTTGTTTAGAACAGTATTTCTTTCCAGATACTCAACTGCATACGGGTTCAAGTCATTAGCAAAAACACGCTTAACTATCCTTGCTGCAGATATGGCTAGAGGGCCAACTCCAGAGAAAACATCACCTGTCAATTGGATATATAATCAAGTTACATGTGTAAGCAAATCATTAATAATTTTTCATAATATATAACTCACAGTAGAACACAATTCTGCAACTAAAGTCTAAAGATTCAAATAGAAGTTATTGCATGTAAAAGAAAGATCTTAGGAGAAGCAATCAGGAATTTTTGCACTGCCTGTTTTATGGAGGTCCATTATTTCTTGCTTTTGTTTTCATTTTCATTCAGACTTCTAGCATTATAAGAACTTCAAAGTAATTTAAACGTTCCTGTTTTCCATTTTTTTTAGGTTGAGGGGGAGGGCATGTCTTCATTATTCAAATCTCTGATACCATAACCAATTTAGCATAACTTTCAAAAGAAGCACAGACTTTCCATTCATACATAAATAAATAAATAAAAAAAGACAATCTAGTCCAGACTCTAGACTTTCTTCGTGAATTTTTCTTTTCCCTGGTCAACCTTATATCCAATAGCTAAGGGAATTCCAACTATAGAATAACATCAAAGGATGACATGCACATGCTTGAAAATATTAAGAAAACCAATCATGAAAAGGATTTCATCATTGATGACGTACTTACGTCAAATTTTTATCATATTATTACACACTTACATTTGAAGTTCACATGGTGAATACTATGGTAGTTTAATACATTTCCACCTCCATTTCATATCAATGAAATTCTGCTAGTATATGTAATTCATTTCTTAAGACTTGGAAGTGTTCATAAAATTCAAACAGTATCTATTAAATAAGAAATGAAGAAGTAAATATGTTTGAAAGGAAATCATAAATTCCAGCAAATATCATATAAACAAATCAACTATTCTCTTAATGGTTAATACAAACGGATAGACTATAAAATTATCCCGTTATCCTTCGGCATCCTAAAAATGCAACCTGCTTAGAAAACCAATGCATTACTTCATATGCTTACAACTATGTATACCAACAAGTAAAATGACCTGAATGAGCACTTTTTGAAGCAAGCCCATCGATTGTGAAATAAGTTAAACCCCATAAGACAATATTCCACTTTCAAGCATTTTAACCAATCTCATTCTTACAGTTATATACTGCATATCAAATCCACACCAAGCCCCAAGCAGTACTGTATTTGTGCCACCACTAGTCAGTTCTTGTTTCTATATTCAAACCCCCAAAGCAAACAAAACCAAAATTTCGTCATCAGTATTTGACATCAAGTTGCTCTAACCAGCCAACTTCCATAATCCGAAAGACAATAATCAAGAGACATGGAAAGGGAAGTACAACATAAGTAGGCTAATATATAATCTAAAAAACAAGATAAACACGTACAGACAACATCATTCTGTGTAAAACCACTCAGAAGCCTTTGTCTTTCAGTTGCAAGCCTAGAATTCCAATATCTGCATAGAATGAAAAGAAACAAAAGTGACAAGTCATACTTTTGCACTTGTTCTTTTACTTAATTTCCTTTCTCCAGAGTCTATTTGGAAATTAAAAAAAAAAAGCACATTGAACTTATTCCTGATTTTATATTCCAAATTCATTGAACAAAGTGTTATAAGAACATATATCCTAATCAATAAGTGTTCAGAAGGTGCAACCAGTAATAGATTCAGTTCAGACGCAATAGTATAGGGTCCAAGAGGTCAAAGCTGCCACACATCCTTCAACAGAACTGTACTAGATCTATCAAAACTGATGATGTCTTGTAATAAATAAATTAACATGCATATACTTCTTTCAATTGATGGATGTAATCTAAGTTGCATAGAGAATCACACACTTGTTCAAATTTCCAAAACATTCCTTGTACATACATTTTCTTACAAAAAAGAGGTCAGGTCCATGAGACTGAAAAACAATATTGTAATTAAAAGTGGAAGACGGGGAATTTTTAGAAGTCACGTATAGAAGCTCTCCATAGACCATTTTAAGATACCGTGTCCTTATTGATGAGTGATGACTGTCAGCATTTAGATTTAAATTCTCAGCTGAAAAATAGCTCATCATTCTACTAAATTTTTTTTTTTTTTTTTTTGGGGGGGGGGGGGGAGGGGTTTGCAATTCTTGGTACCCATAAAAGCAATAATATATATGAAATAACATCTAAAAAAAGTTGTTTCTGAAATAACAGAGTGCACGAAACTGTCAGGGTTTAATGATGATATTAGGGACGAGATGAAGCAAGAATGGCAGCAATACGCATCCATGACTTTTGAGACAACATATACGGATATACACAATATGGTAAAAATGAGCATAAAATGAATGACATAACATTGCACGTTTGGAGGATTTTTTTCCCTTCTGAATAGCACAAATACTACAATCTATCAATGCACATAACTTCATCAACTAACTAAACTACAGGGGTGCATAAGTAGAGACACTGAGGCTAAAAGAAGGTAACTTTGTCATTATTTATAGAACCCCCACAGACCTACACCTGCCTAAGATAATAACATAAAAAACTTTTCAACATTAAGTCAAATCAACTTTCGAACCTACATTTTCTTATTGCTGCTTTTCTAAAGAAAAAAAAGTCCAGTTATTTCATGAAATGATACGAGACCAATTAGTAAAGCAAGCCTTTCAACTGTTCTACAATGGTCATGATGGAAATAGAGCATACACTGTTGCTAAGTCAACCTGAAAGCGAATTCCATTCTCAACTACTGTTGTCACGAGAGAGTGGTTTCCTGCTAAAACTTCAAGCTGCATAGTCCTGTACTCGTTATGAATGGAGTCAATCTTGTTCACAACTGTTTGTATCTTTGGCCTATTTTTATCCAGCACAACCTGAATATGAAAGTAGCCTTTTATCTAACAGAGTTAAAAAAATTTGCAACACAATTTTACCTTACGCGTTTAACATGGTAACCAAAAATATTTCTAAAATAAGAACCTTTGCTATAAGCTTCTTGTATGGTAAATGTTCATCTCTCAAATTCAGGTGTGCAATATGACCAACAATCTCAAAAGCTGAAGGAACAACCATACCCTCAGGCAGCAAGGTCTCCAAGATCTGCAACAAAGATATAGCACTGAGAATTTCATATTTTACTCACAATTTGAAGTGGAATAAAAAAAAATGAAAAAAAAAAACCAAGCAAGATTTTAGGGATCATACATGAACACTATTTTTAATTTGAAAAAATAGTTGTAGATGTGGATCAGTGGATACTTAAAATCCAATTTTCACACGTTAGCAAAATTTGGAACTTTTTATAATTGAAACACAGATACCGTATTATTTTGATTTGAAGCACATGTACCAATTAGGTAAACCAATAAACCATGAGGGTGAAAAGTGGATTTATTCATGATAGACTTAGCAGATATATTATTAAAAAACTTCAATACGCAGAGAACATACCTCATTCATCTGCCAATAATCATAAAACAGAGTCAACTTGCATCTAACTAGCTCAAAAGTCAAAGTTGTACTCTTTTCTGCATACTCCTTCAAGACAGCCTGAAGACAGGATGAAAATATGAACCATCTCACAAGTGAACGGACGAAATATTAGATGCCAAAACAACAAATAAAACAAATTTCATAAAAAGAAAAAAGAAAAACATGAATATAAATATGGTCTATCCCATTTTAAGATAAGAGACGGATCATCAAATAACAAGGAGATGTCCAACATCAGATCAATTGTATCAATGAACATTAAAAATTAGAGATGATTTTGTAATTGTTCAGTAGTTCATCTTTGAACTACCACTAATCAAACTTGGACAAATTCCCCTGAAATAACATTGCCACGGAGATTCTAGTAGACAAACGGCATAAAACTCCTGAAAACATAAATATGAAGCTAAAATTGCACAAGGGACTAGATGACCGGTACAATCTTACAAAGAATACCAAACAAAACATCATGACAGTTCAATTTAAGTGGTTTCAGATGCTTTACAGCATAGCACCACAATGTTTTGCATAAGTGTGAATTAAAGAGGCTTTAGTGCTTTGCTACTAACAGACATCCCAAAATGACCAAGGCCTGAAAAATATATTAAACCATACAGTACAGCCGAAGCTCTATTATCATTTCTGGGATAAAATGAATTAATTGCTCTGTTAACTATCATCATTAATATCACCAAGTGCCAAAGACTTGATATAGACAGATTTAGCTATTTTCAGGAAAAGTACTTTCCCCTAATAATTTAGATAACGCTTTGATCATATATACTTTACTCATATGAAATGAAGGAGCATTAGCAATTCTGTCATGAAAAAACTGAAATCAGCATGCTAAAGGAAGCTGCACTATGGATAAATGCCTAGAGCTCAATCTAGTCAACCTTTACACCAGAAATCACCCATCTGAATTAGCACAAACAATATCTGCCTTCTCTAAGTCAATGCCAAAGCATAACCAAGGAACATAGATCAAGAATCAAGACCTACCACTACTATGGTTTTTTAGAACATCCATTATCATCATCTTCTTTTCATAAAAACTACAGCTGAAACTCAAAAGCAACGAAGACCTTTAAGAATTTAAGATGAGGAGTTAGAAAAAACTAACATAACTAACATTTGCCTATAAAAAAAAATTAAGAGATAACAGATAAGCATAAAATTCCAAAACTTTTCAGAAAAACTATACCCCAAAGCAATGAAGAACTTTAACAATCAACATTATGATTTTATAAGATATCAGACCACCATAAAATTGCAAACACAATAATTCAATTATAACTGGTTCACATTGGGTGAGTTTTGGTAAATAGCTTAATTAATCACTTATTTGATAAGCAATAAGCTAAAATGAGCTTACATTAAGATCATAAACCATTTCTATAAATTATTTACATAAGTTCATTTTCATAAGCTATTCTCAAAAGCTCAAATAAGCTCTCTGTAAGCTCCTTCAAACACTCATTATTGGTTTACATGCAATGCATAGCATCAAATAAAAACGCATTTTCGCCGGTGAAAAACACTCACAGAATATGAGATTGTTGGGAATGGAAAACAAACAAATCAACCACCTTGATTGCCTCAGGCAACTCCTCCACACCACGACCACTGTATCGTTCATCCAAAAGCAACAACCTCGTGGACCCCTTCCACTTCTTTCTCCCAAACCCTTCTTCTTCACCCATCAAATTCCCCAAATGTTCATCATCTTCCTCCTCATCATCATCAACAACCTCCACCCTCGCAAAACCATTCTTCACAACACGCTTATTATTATCACTATCCCCTTCAACCGTTCTCTCCTCTTCCTTCTTCTTCTTCTTCCGATTCGGCCTCGAAATCTTCGCGAGGTTCCGGAACTTCACGTACCCGCGCGTGTTGAACGTGTTCGCCAGCTTGTCCCGGTAAAGCACGGGGCTCAAAATGTCGCCGTCTCCCTCCGCCTTGCCGTGAATTCGTCGCTGCAACGAGACGACGCCGTTTCGTTCATCCTCTTCATCTTCTTCTTCGTTTTCGTGTTGTTTGTGACCTAATAAGAGAGGTGCGAGTTGGGGGTCGATGTCGTCGCCGGGGACGCGGGCGATGTTGCGGATGCGGGGCCAGTTGAGGAGGTGGCCGCGGAGGCGGGTCTCGAGGGCGGAGCAGTGGGAGGAAGGGACGCGGAGGGCGGCGAGGTCGAAGACCCTGGTGAAGGATTCTTCATGGAGGACGGCGTCGTTTTGGGGTTGGGAGGGGAATTGGGGTGGTGGGGTCCCTTTGTGGAGGGAAGGGCCGTAAGAGAATGGAATGGTGGAGGAGGAAAAGTGTGGGAATTGGATGGAGAATAATGGAGAATGGGAAAGGAAAGGTTTTTTGTTGTGAGGGAAGAGAGGTTTTGGAAATGGAAGAAGATAGGGCTTTAGGAATAATTGGTTGGCCAACATGGTGGTGGTGGTGCTCTTGGCTGTGCCCTGTGTTGCAGAGGTTCAATCAGTGACCACCATGCTCAGGTTTAAGCTGGGTATTTTATTTAAATATTTATTTAGGGATTTAGATAACATCAATGATGATTAGTCAACCATTTTTTGTTTGATTTTTGTGAGGGTTTCGGCTTTCTTCTTCCAATAAATAAATAAAATAAAATAAAAATCCTAATGCCTAATGCCTAATTTCATGAGAACTTCTTACTTCCTCCCAAGGAAAGAATTTGATTGAAAATTGTGAGGTTATAGGTTTTTGTTTTTTACTTCTTCTAACTAGGTTTGTTGTTTTTGTTTTCCTGGATGGATGAAAATAACATCAGCAGCTATGAAAAATGATTTATATTAAAGACATGAATAATCATCCTTTTAAGAAGGCACGGACAAATCTCGATGGGTTGATCTAGTGGAGCATAACAGGGTCTCGTGTCTAACATGTTACAGGTTCGAGTCCCCACTAATCTAGTCTCTTTGGGGAGGTAAATATAAATCCTTTTGTAAATACTCATAGAGCCCGGAGATTTTTCCTATCTTACACTGAGGCATCATCGCCTCATCCTAAATTTTCCACTATAAAAAAAAAAAAAAAAAGTGGACAATAAATTTTCACCATATAATTACATCAAAAAATATTATTTGCACAATTAAATGGGACAACTTTTGGGATAATTTTTTATAAAAGGTTAATATAGTTTAAAATTGTGGTTAATGATATGTTGAACTTGGTTAATGGATAAACATGTGATAAATGGGTACCTCATTAATCATACACAGAATTGCATTAACCATCTACTGATATACCTATTAATATTTAATTCAGTTCAGTGGATGATTAATGAGTTATTACTCATTTACGATGTGTACCCATTAACTATGCTCAACACATCATTAATTATAATTTTAAACTACATTAACATTGACAAAATGTTGTCTCAAAAGTTGTCACATTCGATTATACAAATAACACAGCTGTAACTATATATGAAAGATAAGTTATGCGCATTGAATAGCCAAATGGTTGAGAGATTAAGAACCAATGGTTGGGTGTTCTTCAAGCTTGAAAAGGCTTAACTTTGTACACTGAAGATTTGTAGTGAAGCAAAAATTAATAATTCTATTTTGGGGATTTCTATTGTTATCTATCAACAATGATAATTGAGGCAAATTCTTAGTTCTTACGGATACCCAAAGCATATCCATCCACAAATTGTCTTGTAAAATAGGTGAAGTTCATGAATTGTGTTCTGACTACATGTATTTTCATCGATACAATGATCTTGTAAATAGGTTTTGAGTATCCCTTATACTCTATTAATGTTAAATTTTGCCTTTTCTAAAAAAAATATCCATCCACAGATAAAATCTCAATAACATATTATGTATATATGGCTATGTACAATTGTATCATGATCGATTCATCAAGTAATTACTCAACTTACAAGTTCATCCCGAGAACATGGAAATCACACATGCAAATGCCTTTTCCCTATGACCTCTGCATAGAACTAGAAGCTAGAGACACATGTGTACAACTCCTCTCAAGAGTCCTTTCCGAATCAACAAACTCACTCTCTGCACTAAGATCTCCCTCGTTGCATGGCCTTATCCGACGAGGAGGCATGAGATAGAACCAAATTAAAGTATAGAGTATAGCAAAAAACTTACCCCACATAATCAAAACCAATAGACTAATTAAAAACATACACATAGATGTGTTTGAACTATAATATTTTTCTCTCCTCCTTTCTTCAACACCACAATATTCTTCTCTCCTCCTTTCTTCAACACCACACAATTGCTTCTGATTTGTCACCTCAATTATTCCTCTTTCATGAAAGGAAGAACCTGAAGTGCGATCGGTGCGAGTTGAACTACTTGAAGTTAGAGAAGATGGGGTGAATATTGCAGATAAACAACCAAAACTAGCTGAGGAAGTGTTTGGATCGGTTCGGTGGAAACTACTTTTACTTTGTGATTTCCTTTTGCTATTTATCTTCTTCATCTGTAAGAATATATGACAAAAAAATTATAGTTATCCACAAACACCCACCAAAAAATTTTTTTTTCATAAAATTTATGATAAAAAAAATACATTGAGTCAATTTTATACAAGACCCAGGAATTTAAATTAAGTTTGTATATTTTAAAAATTTAAATTGTATTCTTATAATATAAAAAGTTTCTAATTGAATCCCTATATTAGGGTGTGTTTGATTTACTAAAAATCAAAAGACTGGACAACACAAGTGTACTTGTTTTATGTTTGATTCAAAAAATAGTCTAAGGACAGGATAAGGAATGGGACAAAGGATAGCACAATGACTCAAATTATTGTCCCTCACTAAACATGAGACAAAAAGTTGTCTAATGACAAACTATCAAAAAGACAAAAGTTCCCATATTTATTTCTTCCTAAATAAATATGCTCCTTCCCCTCCCTCCTTCCCTCCCATCCATTTTACGTTCATGTGAAAAAACATAATTTTACGTTCTGTTTTTTCGAAAAGTAATTTTACATTCCTATATTACATTTGTATGTAGGTTATAAATAATATAATATAAATATTACAAATAACATAATATAATCTATATGTAATACTTATTTAATATAATAATATTATATTATATTGAATAAAATAAAATATTATATTGTTATATATAATAATATTTATATAATATATATATATATATATAAATATATAATATTGTTATATTAAATAATATGTTATATAATAATGTATGATATGTATATTATAAAGGGTATTTGAGTAAATTTAATATTATTTTACTTGTGTTGTCCATTGTTCACCAAACAAAGTATATGACAAAGAGTTGTGCTGTGACTCAAGCAGTTGTCGTGTACTGTTCTCCTTATCCTATACCACATTGCAGATCAAACACACCCTTAGAGTATGGTTAAAAATTTCTAACCCAGATTAGAATGGTAACTCAATTTAAAAAAAAATTAATAAAATATTTTTAAGTTATTACTCAAAAAAATTGTAATTCGGTCCCCAAAAAAGCCACTATTTCTAGCTGGAAGGATGCGCAACTCAGAAAATTTCAAAGTTATAACGTAATTACAACTTCTAAAATATAAAAAGTTAATTAAGTTTCTCAAAACAAATATAATTAAGAACCTACTCATCAAAAAAAAAAAAAAAAAAACCTACTCATCTAGCCTTCATATTAGTTTAACAAAATATACACTAACCAAACAAGTCGATAACACCGGCCCAGAAGAAATCATCCGAGACTAGAAGCATGTTAATTTGGTACATATTTAATCTGTAAGGAAACAAATTTAAAAGAGTTGTTTCGTATTTAATTTGATATGTTTAGTAAAATTACTTAAATTGACAAAAAAAAATATATGGAAGAAAAAATTGGGGATTTTAAGAGTGATTATAAATTCGAAGCTTATTTAAAAAAGTTAGTTGAATAATTTTGAAGCCAATCACATTCTATTTCGCTCATGCAAAACTAACAACCAAATAAATATTAAACTATACCAACTCAATACTTTCTACAATTTACTATACAAAAGTAATTTTTATACAATCCAAACAAATCAAACAGGTTATTATATTTGAAATTATTTTGAGTAAATACGTCTAAATATAAAATTGATTCTATTATAATCGATTAGAATAATAATAAATTATATAAATATTTTTTTTTCAATTAATCCAAACATGACTAAACATTAAAGTTTAAATTCAAACAAAGTAAATTTCTTCTAAACGGTTAGAGAAGAAAGAGTTGAAGGAAAAAACGGGGGAAACAAACAAAGAAACGGATCAACGAAGAACTGTAAAGTATAAACAAACAAAAACAATCAATGAATTCGAGATACTTGTTACAGGGTGTATTTTGGATTTACATTTCAACGTTCAGATATGCTTTTGAATGCACCAAATTGTGAAAATAATAATTTGTTGTTTTCACTCATACTGACGTTTGAGTCCGGTTCAATGTAAATCCAAACATATACACCAACATGTGCTAGGTCTGAGTAGCAACAGACTCGGACCCCTTAAGCAAGTAGTAAGGAGGTGGACTCTTGAATCTATGTATGGAGAAAGTTTGGTTGGTAGGAGGCAACCCTTGAATACTGTTCGGGTCCCCTGACGAATTAGTCATTGTTTACGATGGTGATACTTCGTCTTCTCAATAACATGGTTACCCAAAAATCCAAACATATACATAATTGTTCTTAATTAAGTTATTCTCATTATTAAGGTTAAGATTATGGCATGTACAATATCAATAAATATATAAATCTTATTTTAATAAAATGATAAAGAAAAAGAAAACTAACCAATGGTGTCTCATTCAAAACCGCCCTCAGGGCCTGCCATCTATCTCTACCATTCTCTCTGCGGCGACTTCCACCGCCATCATCCGCCGCCTCAAGCACCATGGGCAATGTGGGTATTGGCAACACGACACCTTCCTTCTCCCCAGCTGCACAACATGTGACAACCCGTTCGGTTGTTTTGTCTTTTTGCCTTCTACGTCTAAAGGAATAACTGTCTAATGCCACCGGTTTGAAACACATGAACAACGATGACTTCTTGCATTTGTTGTTCTTAGTCTTGGTGTCTGTGGAAGCCATGATCCCAAGACTATGAGGGTTTGAACTACCTGAGAAAATGAAGGAAAGTCTTATATATATTGCGTGCAATGAAGCAAGGGTTTATAACTTTTTTGTGAGAAGGGGTAGCATTTCGAGCATTTCAGGTTTGGTGGGGCTAGTGTGTGCAAAAACAACATAGAAGTGTTGAAAAAAGAAAAAACACGGATAATAAATCCCGTTAAATTTGGGGATTATTTATTTATTTATATTTATTTATTTTTCCTTTTATCTCTATTCTAAAAAAATCTTTAATTTATTACGTGTAATTCCTAAAATTATTGATTTTTTGTGATTGGATTTTCTGACAAAGTTACTTAATTAATCTGTATTCGTAAACTTTATTAGGTTTTAAATTTTTAATAGATTGTGAGAAAATTGCTTCAAAAAAAAAAACTTTTGAGAAATTAAAATATTATGGAATTGAGTTGGGAATTAGGAGGAAAAAAATGCATTTTCTAAAAGTTGAGGGGGGAGATATTCTATTTTTTCAGTCATGGGTTTACTAATTATTTCAATTTCAATTACAATTCTAAATTTTATTAATTAACAACGGCTATTAATTTGTCCTATACACAAAAAGGAAAAGGCTACATGTCAACTATGAAAATGTCACAAATGGATGACGCTGATTACAACATGATATCACAAGTAAACATGCTATTTGGTGTTGATATATTAGGATTAAAATCAATTATGGTTCACCAAAAAAAATATATTAATTATGATAATTTCTTAGGATTAGGATACTTTTATGTCGCTTGATATTAGCGTGGATTTTATATCTTTAACCAGGCTATGGATATATTGAATGATATGCATGCAAATTCATCTAAACATCACTAACTGCAAGTTAAAAAAAAAAACCTTTGGTGAATACCAAAAAAAAAAAAAAAAATTATTGGAATATACTTTAACTATTAAAAGTGCCGCCTTTCTCTCAACCCTCCCTCTACTCCTCTTTTCTTTCTTCCTTATCCATCGGAAGGGGGTGGTTTTGGGCTATCTTTTGGCCTGGAATCACCCCTCTACATCTTTTTTTTCTCTCCGTTTATCTAAATAAGTGGTTGTCCCACATAGATCTGGTTTTTCTTTCGTGTTTTTTCCATGTTTTCGTCGTTTGCGTGCGGCAGTGTTTTGTTCGTCGTCTTGTTGCGGCGTAGATTGGTTTTCCGTCTTGTTGCGATGTTCATTTGATTCAGATTGACAGATCAACTTCGATCCATTACAGATTCAATCAAGACTTGGGCATCAACGTTGCAGATCATCCGGATGCATGGGTATTCTGGTCACTTTGATTTTGTGACATTTGTAGGCAATTTGCCGTGTTATGCTATTAACCTGGGTGCTGTGAGTTTGTTCACAGATTCATCCTTTTAGGTTTTTAGCGATGTTGAATTTGTGTTGTTTTCGATGTATTTTATCAATTTGAATGAATGAATATCCTTTTTAGTCGAATATATATATATATATATATTATTGGATTTTTTCTCTTCTTTCCGTAATTTCCGCATATGCACCACAATCATTATTTCAAGTATTTATGACCCTATTATATGTATATTATGGCTATGTACAATTGTCATGATCGATTCAACAATTAATTACTCAACTTACAAGTTACAAGTTCATCTCGATCGAGAACATGGAGATTACACATGCAAATGCCTTTTCCCTATGACCTTGCCATAGAACTAGAATGTAGAGGCACATGTGTACAACTCCTCTCAAAAGTCCTTTCCATATCAACGACCTTCTTATATTGTACCAAATCAAACTCACTCTCTGCACTATTATCTCCCTCGTTGCTTGTCCTTATCCGACGAGGAGGCATAAGATAGAACCAAATTGATGTATAGAGTGTAGCAAAAAACTTACCCCACATAATCAAAACAAATAGACCAATTAAAAACATACACATAGATGTGTTTGAACTATAATATTCTTCTCTCCTCCTTTCTTCAACACCACAATATTCTTCTCTCCTCCTTTCTTCGACACCACATTGCTTCTGATTTGCCACCTCAATTCCTCTTTCATGAGAGGAAGAGCCCGAAGTGTGATCAGTGCGTGATGAACTGCTTGAAGTTAGAGAAGATGGGGTGAATATTGAAGATGAACAACCAAAACTAGCTGAGGAAGTGTTTGAATCGGTTCGGTGGATACTACTTTTACTTTGTGATTTCCTTCTCCTATTTATCTTCTTCATCTGTAAGAATATATGACCAAAAAGAAAAGGTTATTGATCCACACAATCACTCAACAAATTAAAAAATTTGATCACAAGATTTATGTTTAAAAATTTACCTTGAGTTAATTTATATTCAAGACCCAGGATTTCAAATTTTATTTTTTTTTGTTTTACTAGGAACCTACTCATCTAGCTTTTAAATTGGTTTAACTATATATATATATACATACTAACCAAACAAGTCGATAACACAGGCGAAGAAGAAATCTACCGAGACTAGAAGCAGTTTTTTTTTATTTTAATCACAACCACATATATATATATATATATGAGTATTGAATATAATCCACTTTGTACAATGTTAATTTGGTACATATTTAATCTGTAAGGAAACAAATTTAAGAGTTGTTTCATATTTAATTTGATATGCTTAGTAAAATTGATTAAATTACAAAAAAAAAATTATGGAAGAAAAAATAAGGGATTTTAAGAGAGATTAGAAATTCGAAGCTTATTTAAAAAAGTTGTTGAATTATTTTGAGACCAATCACATTCTGTTTCACTCATACAAAACTAACAACAAAATAAATATTAAACTAAATCTTTAACTAAGCACTTTTTTATAATTTACTATATAAAAGTAATTTTTATATAATCCAAACAAATCAAGTAAATTATTATATTTAAAATTACTTTGAGCAAATACGTCCAAATATAAAATAGATTCTATTATAATCAATTGAAATAATAATCGATTATATAAATAGTTTATTTTCGTAACTAATCCAAACACGACTAAACATTGGCGTTGTTATTTAAAATTCAAACAAAGTGAATTTCTCCTAAACAAGATAGAGAAGAAAGAGTTGAAGGGCAAAAAAGGGGAAACAGACAAAGAAACAAATCAACAAAGAACTGTAAAGTATAAACAAACAAAATTCGAGATACTTGTTACAGGGTGTATTTTGGATTTACGTTTCAACGTTCAGATACGTTTTTTTTTACACAATCAAACTAATGCATTTCATTAAAAATCAACGAGTCAATACATGTTGGTATATCAAAATAAACTTGAGGACTAGCCACTGATATATGACCACCTTAGCTAACTCATGGGCAACCATATTAGCATTCCTCCTAACGAACTCCACATAAAACACGCTTTTGAATGCACCAAAATGTGAAAATAATAATTTGTTGTTTTCACTCATACTAATGTTTGAATCTTTCAACGTAAACCCAAACATATATACCAACATGCATTCGGGCTCGGACCCCTAAGTAAGTGATCAGGGGTCGAATCTTGACTCTTGGGTAAGGAGAAAAACTGGTTGAACGGGGCAACCCTTAAATATCGTTCAGGTTCTCAACGAAAATAGACTAGTCACTGGTTACTATGGGGTATATTTTGTAGCAATGACATGGTTACCCAAAATTAAAAATCCAAACATATATATAGTTGTTCTTAATTAAGTTATTCTCATTATTAAGATTATGACATGTACAATATTAATGAATATATAAATCTTATTTTAATTAAAACAAAACTAACCAATGATGTCTCATTCAAAACCGCCCTCAGGGCCTGCCATCTATCTCTATCGTTCTCTCTCCGGCGACTTCCACATCCATCATCCGCTTCCTCAAGCACCATGGGCAATGTGGGTGCTGGCAACACAACACCTTCCTTCTCCTCAACAGCAAAACATGTGACAACCTGGTCGCTTGTTTTGTCTTTTCGCCTTCTACGTCCGAAGGAATAATTGTCTTTAGGCACCAGTTTGAAACACATGAACAACGATGACTTCTTGCATCTGTTGTTCTTTGTATTAGTATCTGTTAACGCCATGTTCAGAAGACTACGAGGGTTGGAACATACACAAGAAAACGAAGGAAAGTCTTATGTTGTGTGCAATGAAACGACGGAAGCGTTTATAACTTTTTATGAGAGGGGGTGGTGGCATTTGAGATTTGGTGGGATCGGTGTGTGCAAAAACAACATAAAAGAGCTGAAAAAAGAAAAAATATGGATAATAAATCCCGTTAAATTTGGGGATTATTTATTTTCTCCTTTTCGCTCTAATCTAAAAAGTCTATAATTTATTACGTTTAATTGCTAAAAATATTGATTTTTGGTGATTGGATTTTCTGACAAAGTTACTTAATTAATCTGTATCCGTAAAGTTTGGGTTTTTAATAGCTTGTGAGAAAATAAAACATTATGGAATTGAGCTGGAAATTAAGGAGTCGATAAAAAAATAGGTTTTCTAAAAGTTGAAGGGAGATTTTCTATTTTTTTCAAATCACGGGTTTACTAATTATTTTACAATTCTAAATTCTAATTAACAACAGTAGCTAATTGGTATTATACCCAAAAAAGGAAATTAAAAGGCAACATGTCAACTGTGAAAAATGTCACAGATGGATGACGCTGATCACAACCTGATATCACAAGTGAACTTGTTATATTGTTTGGTTTTGATATATTAGGTTAAATATCAATTATGGTTCACCAAAAAAATATTAATTATGATAATTTCTTAGGATTAGGATACTTGTATGTCGCTTGATATTAGTGTGGATTGAATTTTTTTTAATCGGGCTGCAGATATATTAATCATATGCGTGCAAATTCATCTAAACACCACTAAGGGACTAGCTGCAAGTTAAAAAAAACAACCTTTGATGAATAGAAAGAAAAAATAAACTTTGGTTTCCATTTTTCAAGTATGGATTATTGGATTTTTTTTCTTTTTTTTTCTAGTAATTTCCATATACATCATAATCATTATTTCAAGTTTTTTTTTTGGTAAGAAAAAGTATATATTAAAAGGCGAGTACAAGGGGTACCCAAACCCGTATACATATAAGAACCAAAACATGTGAACCTAAAGACAGAAGTTAGAGATTCAACCCATTCCAATAAAGGGGGTTAAATATGTTTTTGGTCCCTATAAATATAAAGTTTTTTGTTTTTAGTCCCTATAAAAATTTTTGGGCATTTTTAGTCCCTACAAAAATGTTCAGTTATGTTTTTGGTCCCTGTTGTTAACTTGATTTGTCAATTGATGACATGACAGTGCGAAATTACTTTTAAGCCCATGCCACATGTACATTTTTTATGACATGGCAGCTGAATCAATTTTTTTTTTTGTTAATTTCTATTTTATAATTATTATTAATTAAAAAAATAATTTTATGAAATCCCTAATCTCCAAACTCCCAGCACCCCATTTCCGCTGTCGCCACGTCTGCCGTCGTTCATCACAGACCACACGAGTTCCCTTACCAGCGGCAGAACCGTCGTCCACCTCGGCAACCATCACGAAGCTTCAACTGTCCTTCATCGGCAAAGAAACCTTCAAAGTTGCATATTGATGATTTGATATCGTAATAATTAAATATAAACCTTCAACGTTGCAACTCTCACGATCAGCAACTGAATCGACTTCTCTGAGAAACTATAAATTTGACAATCATGAGAAACCATTTTTTGCCCTGCTCATTATTTTGGTCTCTCTTGAAACATGTCTGGTCAGCAAATAGGACCCAGAAAAGTTGCAATTCTAAAAAAGCTTCAATATTGTAACACCCTTTTGTAACTTACTAGGGATTCTGAACATGCATCTTCTCAGTCAGAGACTATATTGATCATAGTTAAATTATGACGATAAGCATGCCTCGGTAGAGTTTAGTTGCCAAAAGCATGATATTATGGTAGGGGTTCTGATGGTTGTCGAGGTGGACGGCAGGCGTGGCGATGGTGGAAATGGGGTATTGGGTGTTTGGGGATTAGGGTTTCATAAAATTAATTTTTAAAAAAATAATAATAATAATTATAAAAAAGAAGTTAACAAAATTTGACTCAGCCTCCTTGTCATATAAAAAATGGTACACATGGCAGGGGTTTAAAAGTATTTTCACACTGTCATGTCATCACTTAACAAACCAAATTAATAACGAGGACCAAAAACATAACAGAGCAATTTTGTAGGGACTAAAAAAGGCCAAAATATTTTATAGGGACTAAAAACAAAATACCATATATTTATAGGGATCAAAAACATATTTAACCCAAAAAAAAAAGTCTAAGAAACGGCCCACATAGTGAATAATCCACATTACAAATCTTCATCCAGCCATAATAGTAACAAAATACTGGAAGCTGCCCAAAATTCAATCCCCAAAGCTCAGTAGGTTAGACCTTCATGAGCACCTCCTCTGCTATCAATTCTTTGAACTGCATTTTCGTTATATCAGCAAGAAGTTAAGAACCATCCAGAGCAAGATTTTGCTATTCAACATCATATCATCCTCCGACATATACGGCAACCTCTGGCCATAAAGGACATGCTCCACAAAAGCCAATACTGCTGATTTATACCAAACAAACAGCATATCAGAACCTGAATACCCCACACAAACTAACCAATTGTTTTCAAACATACCATTGGATCAACGCACCAATTAGAAAAAGAGTAAAACTTCCCTAAGTGAGATGAAAACCATGCCCAAGATCTACTTTTGATCAATAATCTTAGCCTCAAATTTTGAATCATTAAAAATCATGGCATTTCTTTCTAGCCATACCAACCACAAAATAGTGTGCCAAATCAGCATTCCTCTCTGTTTAATCTTCTTTCCATGAAATAATCCTCCATGTTGTAGATAGGACATGACCAAGTTCGGTGGCAACACAACAGATTGTCCTAACCAAGCATAAATCTTCACCCATAATTGAGAGAAAAGATGGACAACATCCTCGATTGCTTCCTCACAAAACACACATTTGAGGTCTTGGTTAACTTCTAACACATTTCTCTTGAAAAGATAGTTTTTCGTTGGCAACCTGTCTAGGAGAACCTGCCAACCAAAAGCCAGGACTTTCATAGGTGCTTTTGTCTTCTGAAAAAACCTGAATACATTGTCCTCCCTCTCAACTGTTTCAGCAGCAGTAGCACACTTAGAAAAAAGAAGCTTATATGCCGATTTGGAGCTGAACTCACCTGAAGTCTCTAAGTACCAAGACCACACATCTTCATTGGAAGAAGACAAAGGAACTGAGGCAATCACAGCCTCCAAATCATTCACCAAACCTTCCTCCCACCTAAAAAAGTCCCTCCTCAATGTAATATTCCATGCCCATAACCCATCTTCCCACTCTCCTAAAGTTTCTATGACCTTACCCCTATCCTCCGACAAAGAAAAAAGTCTTGGAAACCTCTCTTTCAAAGTAGCATTACCCACCCACCTATCCTCCCAAAAGTCTATTTTTTTCCCCTCCCCACCTTTCTTTTAATCCCAAATTAAACCAATCATTAAGAGATCTATAACTACCTAATCTACAAATATTTCTCCACCAAGAAGATGCTTTTCTAACCAAATTGTTGTTCCAAAAAGACATGCTCGATTTTCCATCCTCATCACTATACCCTGCCACCAAGACAACTCTCCATAACTCATTTTCCTCTACTAGTACCTTCCATCTCCACTTTGCCAATAATGACAAATTAAACCAATATAAATTTTTCACCCCTAACCCTCCCTCCTCCCTAGGCCTACAAATTGCCTGTCATTTCACCTATGGTATCCTCCTCTTCACCTCCAAAGCCCCCCATAAAAAGTCTCTTTGCAAAAGGACCAACCTTTTTAAAACTTTCAAAGGGATCCTAAGAAAGGACATATAATAAATAGGCAAACTGTTAAGTACCGAATTCAACAAAGTGACCCGCCCACCCAATGAAAGGTGCCTCCCTTTCCATGATGCCAGTCTCCTCTCCATTGTGGCTATAACGGGTTGCCATGTAGTATATCTTCGCGAATCAGCCCCAATTAGCAGAACTAAATACCTAAATGGCAGGCCACCAAGCTTGCAATTAAGTAGTTCAGCCGCCTCGTTTTGAAACCTTGCATCCACATTAACCCCCACCAAACTACTCTTGTGAAAGTTGACCTTTAATCAGGACAACTATTCAAAGCATCTCAAGATGGATTTCATTGCCCAAATATTTTCCTTTGTAGCTTTCCCCACAAACAAAGTGTCATCTGCATATTGTAGGATCGACACCTCCACCTCACCATCTCCAACTTTGAAGCCTTTAAGGATACCTTGTTCTACCGCATTTCTCGTCAACCCACTCAACCCCTCTGCTACCAATAAGAACAAAAATGGGGCCAATGGATCCTCTTGCTTCAAACCCCGTTGAATAAGGATTTCTTCAGTGGGACTCACATTTACTAAAACTGAGCAAGAGCCCGAGCATATGCACTCTTTAATCCATGTCTTCCACTTCTCATCAAAGCCAAGCCTTCCCATCATGTATATCAAAAAGCCCCAATTAACGAAACCATAGGCCTTCTCAAAATCTATTTTAAAGATCAAGCATTGCTTCCCACTCCTCCTTGAAAAATCAACCATTTCGTTTATTACCACAATCCCATCGAGGATATTCCTCGTCGGTAAGAATGCTGATTGGTGATTTGAAATTAGCGGATTCATCACTTTCCTCAATCTTGATGCCAACAGTTTTGAGATGATTTGTATAGACAACCCAATAAAGAAATAGGCCTATACTCGCCCAACTTCTATGGGTTGTCAATCTCAGGAACCAATGCAACAAAATAGGCCAGCAACCCTCTCGGCAACTTTCCATGATCATAGAATTCTGACACCATTCCCCACGCATCGCTCCTCAATATCTGCCAGAACTTGCTAATAAAGCTAAAATTAAAGCCGTCGGGCCCTGGACTTTTATTCCCCTCAAAGCTTCCGATTACACCCTCCAATTCCTCAATAATAGGTCTTCCTGAAATTAATTTCTTATCTTCAGTCGATAATTGAGAGAAGTGAACCCCTTTTAGATTCGGCCTCACCCATGAGATCTCAGAAAAGATGGATCTAAAGAACTTTACCCCCTCCACCTTAATCTGCATAGGTTCTTCTACCCATAATTCCTCCACCTTAATGGCAACCAAATTGTTCCGCCTCCTCGTAGCTGACCAAGTGGCATGAAAGTACGAAGTATTAGCATCTCCTTCCCTTTTCCATCTAACCCTTGATCTTTGGCACAATAGACTCTCTCTAGCATGCATCACTTGTCTCAATTTTGCAAAACTATTTCTCCTTAGTACCACATCCGCTTCTGTTAGCCCCACATTCTCAGCCAATATATCCAGTTCCATGATCACCTTCTCAATATTAAGGATTTTGTCATCAACATTGCCATAAACTTCCTTGTTCCACCTTTTAAGATCCACTTTGAGTGCCTTTAGTTTTTCTTTGACAATAAAAGCTTTCCATCCCTCAACATTAGTGTTCAGCCAGCACGTTTACACCACACTTTTCAACCCCGAGTGAGATAACCAGCAATTGTTGAATCGGAATGGTTTTAGGCCCTATTCGTGTCTTCCGTTTTTCAAAAGAATTGGACAATGATCGGATACATCACGATTAAGAGCCCACTGAGCTTCAACCTCCCAAGTATCTATCCAAGCTTCTGATAAAAGAAATCGATCCAAACGACTCATCGAAGAGCCATCCACCTTGTACCAAGTGAACTTCCTCCCTAAGAGAGGAGGATCAATTAAGTCCATATCCTCTACAAACCTCTTGAATTCATGCACTTCTTGAGTTCCCACATTCCTACTCACTACCCTCTTCAGTACTACAAACAGCAGTAAAGTCTCCTACAATACACCACATTCCATCCCCCAAGTTACTTTTTAGCTTTTTAAGTCTTCCCACAGCTTCCTTTTCCCCACAATGTTGCACGGTGAATACACATTAACCACAAAACAGAGAGTTTTGTTGCAACATCTTTAAGACATTCCCCAGAGAAACTATTTCCAGCAAAAGGGAAGATACTTGTAAGGGCTTTAGTATTCCACACATTTAATAGACCTCCTAAGCTTCCTCTTGATGGGAGAAAACTCCAGTTGAAATCATTATCACCCCACAATTGCTTACACAGAATACCATCAACATCTTCCATCTTAGTCTCCTGTACTGCCAGAAACTCCAGGTTTTCTGCCATGATCAGAGATCGAATCTTCTTTCTCTTGATCATAGCCTCCAATCCCCTAATATTGACTGAGCAAATCTTCATGGAAAACCTTCAACTATCCCTCTTGATGGACGTCCAGCTTTATCTCTGGATTCCATCTCTGTTAATTTGGCTATGATTTCTTCCTCATTTCCTATACATGTAACACCAATCCTCTTCCCTATCTCCCAAATTTGTTCAAGAGAGATCCTTGAATTATCACACCTTAACAACTGATTGCAATGCCTAATATTGAAATCTGATATTGACATACCTGATAAAAGGACCGCACCAGTTGAACCATATAGCCTGCAATGTTCTGAGCTGTGAGAAGAGACCTGAACAGATTCACCCTTCCTCAGTATCACCTTCGGAGCTAAAAGGAAACCGGAGGAGCTTTCTGCAATCGAATCCTCAAAGCAACAAACCCCTTTCCCTTTGTCAAATAGAGATGCTTGTGAGTCCACCCCCAGTGCGGTATCAACACTCGATTCACCATTTTTCATAATTTTCCTTACTTAACTCATTTTCTTTTTCTTTCCTGATCTCACCGTACCAATACTCTGCTGGCAAGCCCCATACGCAGCATCAGAATTGAGTGAAATTATGGTTTTACTCCTTGGTGCACCTCCCGATTTGAGCCCAACAAACTCCTTCCAATTGATGAATCTTGGTTTTGAGTTGCGCACATGACTATGGTCCAGTCCACCTGATTGCTTTGCTGACCCAGAAATAGAATGTGAGATCTCATCACTTGTTACTAGCCTTAGCACATCAGACCCAACCTCTCCCTCTCCAGCAGGAACCGATACCTCCTTCAAATGGCCTGACCTCTCACTAAGCCCAATTCCGCTAGAAGACTCAATTATCTCGTCTTGGGCCAAGGCCCCAAACTTGTTTCCAACTCTAATTGGGCTCAACATACAAGACCCAACCGGCTTCACACCAAGGAAACCCTCTCCCTTCCCACTGCTTTGTCCTAGGCTACTACACCTTTTTAGAGAGAACAGACTTGGGAAGTCCTTTCTGTTGTACGGTTCACTATGGCATCGTTCCCCATCAGTACGAATTTTGAAAAAATACGCCCCATCGAGCCCGAGGCAGTTCTGTCCTATCAAGTTTGAATTTCAAAATTCCACCTCCCTACACGGTGGAATATCTTCCCCGAAATCCCCCTCCAGATCAGTTTCCGGTATGAAGGAGTCACTCCCCACCATTGAAGCACTTTCCTCAGACAAGGACTCCATAGCTGCTTTATATGGCTTAAGCGCATTATAGCTCAAGAACAGCTCCTCAAAGGTCTCCTCCATCAACCTAACTGATACAGCAATATCATTGATCTTAATCTGAATCACCTTCTTGATAATCTCCGGTGTTGTTGTTGAAATGAGGACTCGAGCATCATCAAATCGCACCCTAGAGCTTGTATTTTCATCCACCTTAATGAATGTCCCCACCATGGTGACTAGATTCATAAAGAAAGCCTCACTCCAGACAATAGGCATGTATAGGAGTCCCAGTCACCTTCAACCAAACAAATCTGCCATCTGACCTAATATCCTCACTCCAGGGCTTTAACTTATCAAACCACTCATCCAAGTACTCCTTAAACTCGTTTAAGACTGATAGTAGATCAGTTCCCTTGTCAGCTGCCAGAAGTACCATTTCACCCCATAGGATAAGCATTTACTGAGTATATGCCTACCCTCTTAAACTCTTGTTGAACAGTTGTTGCTCATTTCATTATTTTTGTCGTTCCTACATAACTCAACCTCAACCACTTCATGTCTTCATCCGGTACATTAAAGGACATTCCATTCCAATCATTCTCCTTTTGAAAAGCATGCACATGGTTCCTATTAAAACCACGTGTAGTTGCCTTTGCATAAGACGCACCCACTTCTATCCTACGGCCAAAATTAGTTCCCTGACCTGGCCTCTGCACAACCCCAGCCTTTACATCAGCCTTCCAACATTCGAATCTTGCCACATTAGCCTTCAACTTTTTGTCACCTATCCAAATGCCATCCAACTGTCTCCCCAAGAAAGAGACGTTTTGTACTTTGTGAAACTTTACAAACCCAAATCTATTTCCAAACTTATCTCTCTTTAATGGAATAAAGTCTTCCCTTACTTTCCCCTACTTACTGAATATTTTCCACATGTCCTTTCGTCCAAAGTTTTCAAGAAAGGACGAAAAGAAGAATGAGGTGCATTCAGCCAGAAAGGGATTCGTTCCTCTTCTCCTAGACTGGTTCTAGACTGAGGGATAGTTATCTTGTCTCGTACCCTCCCTACCCGTACGTGGTTCAGCCCCATACCCATCGTTGTAATCTCTCCAGCTTGCTATCCCTCCCCCCCCCCCCCCCCCTCTCTCTCATCTCTTTATAATAAAACTCTTTTGACATTAATCATTATTTCAAGTATTTATGACATTTCTTCGCATGAAGTATCTCAATACGTACATTTCTCTCTTACCTTGGCGCACTGTTATCACTTAACTTGTCAGTCATTTTCTGAAGAAAAAAGGCCATTTTGGTCCTAAGAAAAACATTGGGGTTCATTTTAATCCATGACAAGACTAAAGTACCAAATTAGTCACTCACTCACAATTTCAAACTAGGAACACGTTAGTCCCTCCGTTTGATCCCACTTGACGCCATCCATTATCTCTGTGGATTAGGGCTCCACAGTTGCTAATTTGGGGTAGAAATTGGAGTGTCGTCGATTAGGTTTAGTTTTGGATATTTAAGTGGCGTTTTTGGTTGCTTTAGGGACCAATTTCTTTTTACCGTGAGTGTTCAAAATAGTGTTATTTGGTGCATTTTTTACATTTAAGTAAATGTTTAATAACCAATTACACATTGCAAATTGTAAATATCATATAATAATACATCTAAGCAAGAAAACATAACACTTCATTCGATTAATAGACCCAAACTAATCCGAGGGACTAACGTGTCCCAAGTATAAAATTGTGAGGGACTAATTTGGTACTTTAGTTTTGTCATGGAACAAAACGAACCCCGATAGTTTTCTCAGTGACCAAAATGGGTCTTTATTCTTTTCTGAATAAAAAAACTCTATTTGAAAAGTTAATTATTAACTATAATTACAAAGAATTGGATGAATAAATGTTGTATTTATTAGTTGTCACAAAAAAATTGTATTTATTACCTTAGTGTAAATCTTTTTTATACTACCTCCGGTCCTTAATATAAGAAACAAATGAGTACTTTTTTTTTGTCCAAAATATAATAAACATGCATCAATTTTCACACATATTAAATGTTAATTTCCAATATTACCCTCATTTATAACAGGATTTATATTTACGAGATATATCAACTTTCCATACAAGTGAGTTTGTTCAATAATTAGAAGGGGTATTTTTGAAAATTTATATGAATATTAATTACAATTAGCTCATTTCAATGTATTTTCTTGGTCTATGTGTTTAAGTTTTGTTTTTTATATTAAGGACCGGAGATAGTATTATTTAAGAATTTTTCTTTTTTGACAAATTATTATTCAAGAATTATATCTTGACGCATTCTTAAAATATTTCCCTAATTGTTTGGTTGGAGGGGAGGGGAGGGGAGGGGATATTTTAAATCTTGTGTTTGGTTCAAATTTTAGGAGGGGAGGGGAGCAAAATCCCTCCTGGGTCCATTTTAGCTCCCCTCCAATATTGGGGGGATTTGGAGGGGAGGGGAGGGATTGACTAAAATATCCCCACTTTTCTAATTTTAAATAAATAATTATAAGGTTTAAAAGTAAAGTTGTTTTAAAATCCCTCCCCTCCCCTCTTGAACCAAACATGAAAGTACTATTTCCCTTCCCCTCCCCTCAACCAAACACAATGTCTAACTAAAATCCCTCCCCTCCCTTCCCCTCCAGTGGCGGCCCTGAGCATGATTTGCTGGTGCGATCGCACAGGGCCCCATTTTTTAGGGGGCACCAATTTTTTTTTTTTACTTGGTGTGTGTGTGTGTATATACTAAAATAAAAAAAAATATAATTAAATTGTTTATTTAAGGGTTCAATTGTCTTTTTAAATTGAGGCCCAAAACTTAACAAGACATTAACCCGTGATTACTTGTTATCATAAATAAGTTAGGGTAAATTGTGAATGGTCCTAAGAGAGATATGTCAATTGTGAATGGTCCTAATGATACTTTTGATAGGCACTTCTCGTCATCATATTACATTGTTATTGTTCTGATGGAGAAGAGCAAAATAGGAGTTGACTTGTTTATTCAAAAGAACTGGATATAATTTTTTTGTTTTTGTTGTAAGTTATTTGGAACAAGTCATAGAACAAACCACTTGGGAAATGAAGGCTTTAATGATTGGATTCATCTTTCTATAAGGCTTAAAGAACATGAATCAAGTGGTGCACACATGGCTTTCATGAGTAAATGGATTGACTTACAAATCAGATTTCAGAAAAATATAACAATTGATAAACATTTTCAACATCTTATAAGCAAAGAAAATGAACATTGGAAGAATGTTTTAGTTAGAATAATTCCTGTTGTTAGATATCTTGCTTAACAGTATTCAGCTCTTGTGTTTCATTTGCTATCAGTGGAGGATATTGCTGGTGTAGGGATGTTGTAGCAACATTTTCTGCTAGATATAAGCATAAATATTTTTGCTATACTTCTATTATAATTTGTTACTGTAATCTTTTCCTTTTTTCGATTATATTTTGTTTCACTTGAGGTCGTATTAAAATAGTTAATGACTAGTTTTTATTCACCACTTTATCTGTTTTTTATAATCAATAATATATATATATATATATATATATATATATATATATATATATATATGGCTTATAAAAAAAGGGGGCACCAATTTTTCGGTTCGCACAGGGCACCCAAAATCTTAGGGACGGCCCTGTTCCCCTCCCCTCCAATGAACCAAACACACCCTAACTATCAACACTATAAATGTTTTTATTTTTATAGTGTAAAATTTGTAGATCATTGATATATACTGTATTATTATTATTTTGACAAGGATACTGTATTATTTTAAACTCTTTGAAAAATTGCCATCGATATACTTTTACGATGTCCATGTTTTTGTAATGAAATTTGAATGAATAAATAATTCTAATTCTCATTTACTTTTTTCGATATGATCATCAACCAAACCAAGATTCCTTAATTATTAAGTTAATCCTTTTCATTAGTTAGTAAGTTTAGCTGGTATTAATAATACTTTTAAATTTATTTGTTTTAAAAAAATAAACTTTCATGTAATTTCTACACAAATTATGTGTTAATTATCATCATATAATTAATGTGTGCCTAATTTGCTTTTATATTTTAACCACTAATATAATAGTAATTTTTTTATAGTAAAATTACTATCACAATTATCAATATTATTTAATATTGGATAAACTTGTTTTAATGAAAAAGTTACCTGGGCATTTGCATGGGTGCAAAAGACTGGTAAATATATGGATAAAAATCTAGCTTCATTTGCACATGGGTATCGTCTCCTGATCAATAGGGATTGATCAATGAATACAATGATGTTCGTCTCCTGATCAATAGGGATTGGCAAGTTGAAGTTAAGCACGTGTTGTGTGCAGCATGGAGCCAGGAATGATGAGCGTTGGAGTGCACCACCCCAACTGTTAGCTGATTCTTTGGGTACAGCTTTCCCTAGAGTGTAGTTTTTTGTTTTTCCCCCTCCTTCAACAAAAAAAAAAAAGGACTATTATATATCATACACACATCTTTGGGCATGGGCGAACAACCTTAATTATGACTATACATCAGAATGAAGATTAATTTCATAGCGAGTCCAAAGGATCTAAGTTTATGAGATACTCTGTGAATCCATTGAGGAGTCAAAAGTCCTAATTACGGTGGATTCCAAATCAAAAAAAAAAAAAGAATAAGTCTTAAACTAGTAATTAATCACCATGTGGGACCAAGGATTTTGCCAGGGAAGGGTAAGTATGATATACCTTATAAAATTAATAATTTATAATATATTTTTTTTAAATAGCTTACTTAAAATTTTGCTGTATATATATTTGGCTCTTTTGTAATACTTTTTAGAATTCATTCCTTCTATATATAGTTGGGTATAATAATAAGAAACTCAACTTAAAACTGAACACATAACCAATAAACCTTTGATGCAACTAAAATGTAATTTTGATTGTGTATGCATGTTATAATAATATAGTTTATTTACTGTGAAAAGTAAATATATATTTTAGTTGTATATTTTATTTTATTTTTCATTACTTCTCATTCTATTTATTTCTTTCTCTAATTGATGCTCTCTTTTATTAATGTTGTTGTATTGTTATAACTTGGTTATCTCCTGTTGAAATGTTAGGGGGTTTCATGTGTTCGGATCAATCTAATGAACCCAAAAATCTGATCCAAACCAATACATTGGTTTCTTTTTTTGTTATTCCGATTCAACCTGACCAAACCTGATCTTGTTTGATTCGGGTAACTGGTCTATTGATTCCAAACCCGAGAATTGATAACCCGCCTCGTTTAATCTATTTTTATTATTTTTTAAAGGAAATAGTTTCCAAGGCTTATTACCTTTTAGGAATAAAGAAAAAACAAGAGCCCAAAATATAACCAAACCCAAACAAAACAAAAGCTCATTGACTCAGAACAAAGAACCCAACAGCGTCGTCCAGAATTTAATTAACAGAAGATACATGAAATTGCAATCACAATTCATGCCAATCAATGTCAATAGAATGACAAATTCAATTAACCAAGGTAGAAAATATGCTAACCTTATCTCTTCCAAAGATCCAGATAATGAAACTATGATTAGTCAACAAGAATTATATCACAATTCACATCCTAAATCACACAAACAAAGGTCATCATTCATGCATTCAGGATAAAGTATCAAGAGAAGAAGAGAAAATTTAATTGAATATAATTCAAATTAATATGACAAAGGAACTGTATAATACTTTGAATATATTGAAAAAAAATTGAATTACAATACAAAGAGGGAGATCCCTTTATATAGAATAGGATCAACCAAGAAAAGAAACTAACATATCTAAAACTAACAGATTATCTAAACTAGCATATCAGTTCTAACTAACATACTGATATACTGATATATAACAAAATTAGTTATTCTGTTATTGGTGCTTGATGTTGAGGATCTAATTAGTACCCCCACTAGATGGAGAAGATATGTCTAATACTCCCAACTTGGATATAAAAACAGAAAATGGCCGAGGATCAAGAGGCTTGGTAAACATATCAGTCAATTGATTAGTGCTAGGAATAGGTAGTAAATGAAATAATTTTTGTTGAAGTTTCTGTCTAACTATGTGGCAATCCAGCTTTATGTGCTTCGTTCTTTTATGGAAGGATGAGTTCGCAGCAATATGCCTGGCGGACTGACTATCACAGTAAAGAAGAGCTAGAGAAATGAAGGGTGATTTAAAATCTTGAAGTGGGTAGTGATCCATTGGACTTCACAGACAGTAGAAGCTAATGCCCTGTATTCAGCTTCTGAAGATGATTTTGAGATAGTAGCTTGTTTCTTTGATTTCCAGGAAATTAAGGAATCTCCTAAGAATATGCAGTAGCCTGAGATAGACTTCCTTGTATCCGGACAAGTTGCCCAATGGGAATTACTGAATGCCTTCAATTATAAAGATGATGTTGTTTGGGAAGGAAATTCCTTGTGCAGGAGCAGATTTAACAAATCTCAGTACTTGAATGACTACATTGTGACACCCTTCTACCCCGCACGTTAACTTAAAAGAGGAATTATAAAAACATGCATTTATTTGATAAAATAAAAACTTTGGTAAAAGGTACCACATATAACGTTTCAACGCGGAAATAACATAGTTTTAAAAAGATAAACATAAACGAAACAACTAATAAACAAAACCCAACCCCGATGTCACATACAGAGCTGGTATAACCGTTCCGGAATAAAATCCTCGGAATACAACAAAACTGAAAATAAACTAACAACTAATAACAAAGCATCCTAACTAGAGTCGCGGCTCCTCCGAGTCACTCCTCCACTGGCTGCTCACCGTCCTCTACATAAATAGATACATGCAACAACAGAAACAGGAAAACAAGGAGTAAGAAATCATGTAAACATAACGGCATGGGAATAGGGAATAAGATGAACATACATCATATCAGGCATAGCAACAACATCATACAACATCATTTACATATACAAGTTAACAGTCAACAGATGCTATGCTATGCAACACTACTTCGCTACTCCGCTACTCCGTTATGCATGTGGATCCAACTATCTCAGGAAGTCAACTTCGGAGTTACATATCCACATTGGCCATAAAAGCACCAACGCCGACAGTTCACCAAACCATGGGTGAACCCCTTGGATAGCCGACATATCATAACTGGATACGCCACCTCGGGGGCGCATGGTTCACTAAACCTTGGATGAACCACCGGAGACTTAGGCCAAATCATCATAACCTGGACGACCTCCCCTATGTTGAACATCCCCCACTAACCAACTCCAACATATGGATGCATGAGCAAACGACATACAAGGCAACCACCTCCTTTGCTTGGGCCAATAAGCACCCAAGACTTATCACCATCATCGACATCAACGTCTTGGACAAAAAGCACCAAGGTTCAACTCATAAACGCCTTGACCAAAAAGCATCGAGGGCACTTTGGCCAAAAAGCGCCAAAGTGCAACAACGTGCGGTAACCCAACGGGTACCAACTTAACCAGCTTATTATTCTTTATTATCTTAATTATCCTTTAATTAGGTTATCTAACTCATCATTATTTGATTGGTGTCTTATCACATTATTGGGGACATTTGGGGTGAAACACCCCTTAATTCCTTTAATCTCAGGTTCTGACTAGTAAGGGGAGCACGGGTGTGCTTACCCGAGCACGGTCGTGCTGCACTTAAGTGAAGAACGGTCGTGCTCACTGTCTTGCACAGCCGTGCTCAATGCACGGCCTGCCTTCCAGAATGCAACTGGGAGCACGGTCGTGCTCCCTGTTCAGCATGGTCATACTGCTGGGCCAGCCGTACTGTTCTGGCCAGATTCATCGCAAGTTCTTGGAGTTCTTGGCTCCCTAACGCTCTCAAATTAAATCCTAGGGTCCTTGGACTAATCCAGATGGCATCATTCATCACCTCTCATTAACAGTTCATGTCTTATAAATCTTTAGGGAATTAACCCATTAATTGTTATGTTAACTAAGAGTGTGTTTGGAAAAGCTGGAAAAAAAAGATTATGCTGATAATCAAATTTTGTATAATCGATTATTGTGATAATCAATTATAATCAGAATCAGTTTTTGTTTGGGTCTGTTTGCTGAAAAGCAGTTTTCAGATAATCTATTTCGTTTGGGTGATGCAAAAAAAAAATCACTTTTATATAATAAATTACAAAAAATAGTATGGAGTTATTTGTATAATTTAATAATATTTATTTATAAGTTAGTTTTGTAGGGGTAAATAGGGAAGAGAGTTTTGAGAATAAAAAATAATCAAATCACAACAATCTTAAGCTAGAAAAAACTAGATGGCATAAAACAGCTTTTTTTTTCCTAAAAAAAGCTCTTTTATAAATTTAAGCAAAATGTCAAACATGATAGATTATCTATGAAACAGCTTTTAAGCTAAAAAACAGCTGAAATGTGGGAAAACAATTTTTCCCAAACACACTCTAAGAGTCCTAATTGAATTAGTTAGGGTCTCATTAACAGTTTCAACATCAACACTCAGCCAATCATCCATAACAACAACCGACAACAATCTCATAACATCGTCATACATAAGCCAACGGCATTCAACAACATCATTCATCAACATATACTATTTAATATTTAACATCATAACACTATAACAAAAGGGCATATCAATTAGTCAACTAGTAACATAACAATAACTCATACAACCAGGCAGATCATGGCATTGACAACAGTTAAGGCACATTCATAGCATAGCATTAATAACAGTTAACAACAATAAAACGGGGCTATGGGAACCCCTCATCTTAAGCTACCCCCTAGCCTAGTGTATACATTATTCTTCTCCCATACCTGGTATGAAGAATCCGGTAGTGATCACTAAAACGGTAACCCACGCGTTCCTCGAGCGGCTCAGTTAACTCTCCAAGCCTTGGTCAAACAAAATATTAACCAATTAGTTTCCCAAATCTAATAATAGAAAAAAGGAAACTATAAGGGAAAGGAACTGTTACTTATAGTGATCAACACTGACGAACTAGACGCTCCCAAGGGTCTCCACTACTCCAATAACGAAAGGAGTTTAGAGAAAATAGGGAACGAAAGGGGTGCAACCGCACTGGGGAAGCTACTACTGACAAAATAGGATTCTGACTTAACCCTTGGTCACTGTTCTATATTTAAAGGCACAGACTTGAGCACGGTCGTGCTCCTCCTTGAGCACGACCTTGCTCAACTTAGCGCTTGCGAAGCGCATCCTACCATTGATGATGAATATTTGTTGGAGATCCCATGAATTGGCATAGTTGCTGGGCTGCATAACTAAGATCTGGCCGAGTAGTGGTTATATATAAGAGTTTCCCTATAAGTCTCCTGTATGCAACAGGGTTTTCCAGAGGTTGTCCTGCATCCTTTGTCAACCTGGTTCCTTTGAGCATTGGGGTTGAAACAGACCTGGCAGCCAACTAACGACAATCAACCAAAATGTCCAAAGCATATTTTCGTCTGCATAGATGAATACTTGTTTTGGATCTAGATATTTGTAAACCAAGAAAGTATTTCAAATGTCCTAAGTCCTTTATTCTGAATTGTTGGTTTAATAAGAGTTTGATAGATTGAATTTCAGCTAAGTTATTATCAGGTAGTATTAAATCATCAACATAAACTAAGAGAGAAGTAAAAGAGTTATCATTTTTGTCTTTATGAAGGGGGAATGATCAGAATTGGATTGAATATAACCTCTAAGCAAATAAAATCTCACTCTCCTCATGGATGCATGTTCGAATCTCCTGACGCCAATAAAAATTCCCTTGGTGGGCAACCCTCCTTGGAGAGATCCCCTGATGTCCAGGGACTAGTTAAGTAGCTGCTGTCATTGGCGCCCTACTCGATTGTCTTTGGAAATGCCTTCCCTAAGTATCATTTTTTTATCATAAAAATAAATAAATAAAACAAATGACCCATTAGCAAACAAATATAATAGATATCAAAATTGATTTTAAAAAGTTAATTAAAATCTAAGAGAGACGTGGGGGCCACTGAGTCAAAGCATGTTACACAAGGTGTTAACTAGGGGTGGGAATAGGTCGGGCCGCCCGACAGGGGCCTACGGCCTGGCCTACGTAAGGCCTGGCCTGGCCTGTTTAGCAAAAAGGTCAGGTTTAGGCTTTTTAAAAAGCCTTTTTAAACAAAAAGGCCAGGCCTAGGCCTATTGAAAAGCCTTTCTGGCCTGTCAGGCCGGCCTGTTTATATATATATATATATATATATATATATATATATATATATATATATATATATATATAATTTATTTATATTGATATATTACATATATTAAATTAACAATATTTATATATATATATATATATATATATATATATATTAATATTTATATATTTATATAGATTAAGAATATTAATATTTAATATGAAAATAAAAAAGCTTTTAGAATCTGACTGACTGTTTGTCTCTTCTTTCGTTTTTCTTCAACACTCAACAGTCAAGAGACCTAACAGGAGGAGACGGTGTCTTGCGTTCGGTGAGTTTCACTCCGCCGCCGCTCCTAATCAGCCGTTCTCCGTGCGGTTTGTTCGTCGCTATTCAGACTGCAGTCCGCTTGCGGTGGTGGTTCGTTGCTCGCCGTCGCGGTTCCATCTTCGTGGTCCCATCGCCGCCGCACGCTGTGGACCAGTCGTCGGTGCAAATCGTGGTCTGTCGTGGTCCCTTTGGAGAAGAAGCACAGGTTAGACATTCAAACATACCTTATTTTGTCCTCTTCCTTATTTGACATACATTTACAATTGTGATATGTGAACATTGAACAATAAAGACAAGTTCCTATTCTGTACCCTATGTCTTTTTGTGATAACACGGTGTGGACCACTTTGTGATACATGTTCCCATTTGTATTTTTTTATTGTGATACCATTGAGTGCTTTTTTAATTTTTTATTTGATAAAATAGTTTCTATTTTTTATTTTAAAAAATAGTTTCTTCAATTATTATTATGCAGGTTAGACGAAACAAAGAAAGCTTACATGGATAGTTTTATCATATGTCCATTGTATTTGGACTCCTTTATTATCCTTCTATACTAGCAAATTGTCCATTTAATTTTGGGAACTTTGTTATGAATTAAGTTTTATGGTGGAAACAATATTTGTCTGATACGTTTGTTTGATTTGGAATTATAGAAGCTTTATTTGGTACATGGAATTATAGAAGTTTTGTTACTTTATTGAGCCTGTTATTTTTTTATTTTTTTTTTGGCAATTCAAAAGTAAAAGCCTATTTAACACTAGAGACCTATTAGCCTATTTAATGGCCTATTAGCCTATCTAGAGATAGGCCAGATGACCTATTTGAAGTCTTTAATACGAAGCAGGCTTTTAAAAAGGCTAACAGGCCAGGCCAGGCTTTTAAAAAGGTCAGGCCAGGCTCAAAATAAAGCCTTTAACAGGTAATAGGCCAGGCTTAGGTTTTTAAATTTTTAAATAGGCCAGGCCTATTTAACCAAAGCCTGGCCTGGCCTGGCCTATTCCCACCCCTAGTGTTAACCCCCCGGATTAGGATCCTCTCCTGTTGCATCGTCCAAGCTGCGAAACGTGAGGCAGGTTTAGCGGTGACATTGCTATGCTGGAATACCAGAAGCAAATAGTTTTGACTTTGAGTCAAAGCTTTGAAACACAACAAGTAGATGCGTAGACGGAACTTCTGTTTATGCCAATTTCCCAGTCACTATTCCGTTCAACCTCCTTTTTGCTTTTCAATTTCCAATCATAAAAGATGTCGTAAGAGTTCCTTGTTTGAGCAGTTAAGGATATATTATAGACTGATTTCTTTGCGTGGAAGACTAGAGTGTCTACAATTGTTTTTTTTTTCCCCAGTTAAATCTAACTGTTTATGAGATTTTTTTTTTTTTTTTGTATTTAATTAGAATACATTCAGCTATTAAAGCAAGTTAGCATTTGCTCACGTAATTGATACCGCTAATTACCTATTCAGATTTTTCAATGGCTAATAATATTTTTGTAAAATAATAATTAATTAGTAAAAAATATTAATAAGCAATTTGAAATGTCAATAAAATTATCCATTAGCACGCACCTTTCATTAATATTTTTGGGCTATATTAAAGAGTTGAATAAGATCACTTAATGTGTCAAAAAAAAAAAATTAAGATCACTTAAAAATTAATGAATTTGTTTGTAAACCAGAAGTTGGATGAAAATGTATTCGCTCTTAATTTATATAATGAGTTATTATAGAAATGTATCTTAAATTAAATAAAAATATAAATATATTTACTTACTTTAGAAATAAATTTACTTTAAATAAAATTTTAATGTACTTCACTATTGTCTCTGCGACTAATAGTCTAATACTATGTAATTTGGGACATCAAAAGGAACACAAATTGTTTTCTAAATAAATGCATGGTACATAGACATAGTGCTCTCTGACTCGAAAGTGGCCTTGAGTTTGATTGTGAATGGGTGTTGCAGAACTAATGCATGTTTCTCTCTTGTTTGCGATTCTTACCGTGGCTAATGGTGTTATGGTGATGGTGAGATTTCGTGGCAGCATATATTGCGCGAGGCAAATCAAGTTGCGGATGCTCTACCTAAGTTTAGTCTTACTCTAAATAATCAGTCTAGGATTTTTGAGTAGGCTCCTAGCTTTTATTACGAATGTCTTAATAACTAATTCTTCTTGTACTTAGTTTCCTAGAGGCTTTTAGTTGTTTGTTGTTTGGAGCTTAGTCCCTTTTTAATCATAAAAAATAAATAAATTAAGACTAACCTTTTTCTCTGAGTAATTACTCGTGTAATTTCATACCACGGTGGTAAATTAATAAATTCAAAGAAAATAAAACCTATGTCTAACTAGAATTTAAAATCAAATTATTTCTTTAGATTTTGAGTTATTTTGATTATATATATATATATATTATAAGCAGTTTGAGTTCACTTCCAATAATTAACATGCTTAAATTTTTTATACGAGGCATAACCTAGTATTATGGTTTTAATTATGTTAATCAACATGCTTAAACTTTGTGATTCATGTGGTTAAATTTTGACAAGAGCACCGCTAAACGGTTCGAATATTTCTGATGAGCATGTTTACGAATGATATGGACCAATCACATGTAAGAAAAAACAAAATCATTCAAGGGTAGTTGATAAATACGCCGGACATGATGCAACTTTAAGTGCTCGTTTAGTGGTAAGGGTAAGAGAGATATTGATATGATAAACTATCATATTCTATCTGAAACTATTGTTTGATAAGCCAACATGAAATTCTTGCCACCTATATATAAAAATATAAAAATATTTTATATATAAAATAATTAAAATATAATAAAGTATAACACGGTTAAAAAAAAGGTATAATAAAATATAAAATATATAAAATAATAAAAATATTAACAATTAATTTTAAAAGTTATTTTATTTTGTCACAAGGTTAATTTGTTATTTTATATTATTTTAAAAAATTTAAAAATATAAAATATTATTCTAATAATTTACCTATATGTAAATTAAAAACTAAAAATGAATATTTAAAATTATAAAAAAAAATTAATTTAAGTTAAACAATATTTTAAAGAATTATATGTAATTTTATCATAAGGATAATTTTATCTTTTTATATAATTTTAAAAAAAAAATTACAGAAAAAAAAAACCTAAGATCTAATAAAATATAAAAACATGTAGAATAAAAACGAAAATTTTAAAATTCATACTAAAATTATAATGTTATCCAGTTGGTTATCTAGTAAACACCAAACGTCGGATAGGGTAACTGTTTATCCTGCTCATATCATATTCTATATCTATCATGCTCTCTTATCTTATTCGCCACTATTCTATCCTGACCATCAAACGAGCTCTAACTTCACACGTCGTTCTATGCAAAAATTTTCACACTAAACATCATTTCTCTTATAACAATCATTTTTTTTTATATTTTTTTTTACGACGACAATCAATTTTTAAGACTATTATAATTTGAAAGCATGCGCGTGTATCTATTTATTTTTAATAACATTTTGATACGAGACATTCAAAATTTAGATCCAGCTAGAGTAAATTTTAGAAACCAAACAAATCAAAATCAATTTTTTTAAATGAGTTAAACTATCAAAATTATAAAAAGGAACAATATATTTCTTAAGATAAATGAAATGAATAAGCTTTTTCCATAATAGAGAAACAAGAATACTGCAAGACGAATATCAATTAAGCTAGTAATAAATAGTAAACATAAACGAATGTTAAAGCAAAGTCTGATCAAAACAGCATTAACTGAAATAAACAAATCGTGAAGTATTGACAAATCTGCTTATTATACCACAACTTCAATCACAAAAATCCAGAGTCATTCAAGCCCTTTGATATGTTATACATCAACATATTGCTGTTGTAAGTGTCCCTTTCATCTTCACTGGTCCCATTGACAAATGTTGTGGAAGATGATGAATTCAAAGTATTCGGGGTAGAAGAAGAAGTTGTGGAAGATAACAGTGAGCTTAAGTTGAAATTTGGCATTCCCTCATTGTTACATGATAAAATCTGATTTTCCAATAGATTGTTCACAATGGAATTGAACTTGGGCAAAGATAAACTTTGCATAGCTGATGATGATTGTGTTATCTGTTGTTGGTCTGATATGTGACCCCCATGATCATATTGCCACAAATTTGGTAGAGTATTATTTTGGTGGCTGAAAGGAGCACCAATTTGAGAGATAATTTGGTGGTCTAATTTTGTTTTCATGAGTTGTGATTCCATATTATGCAATGGATTAGATGTTGCACAAGGTTGGTGGTTTTCTTGAAGTGGGACTTGAGGTTGGTTTGATTGGAAGGCTTGGATAGAGTTATTAAGCTGCATTGGTTGGGAGCATTGGGATTGGTTTTGCAATAAGCTATTAGTATTGCCAATTTGGTTTTGTTGGAAATTATGATTCATAACATCTTGGTTTCTGCTTTGACATGATAAGAGAGTTGTGAGCAAACTTAGTAGCTGGCTTGGATTTACCACACTTGCCATATTCCCAAAATGGCCAGGGTAGTTGTTCAATTGGGGTGAATTGTATAAAGAGTTCAGGATGGAAGAGAGTTGTAGAACATCAAAGCGTGGTGTGTGAGTCACTGGATCTATTCCCATCTTCAATAGCTTCTTCTTGATGTGGGTATTCCAATAATTCTTGATCTCGTTATCTGTTCTTCCTGGCAAGTTAGCAGCAATTGTAGACCACCTAATCAGGAAGAAAATTTCCATTTAGATGTGGCAATAATTTCTATGCTACAAAATGACAAACAAAAAGTATAGTTTTTTATTCTATATATCATTGACTTTGCATATGGGTTGCCAAGCTAGCATTGTAGCTATGAGACCAATTTTAATGCTTCACATAATTGGAAGTCCATGGATTAGTTGGCGACTCTTTATATCACATATGCAAATTCAAAAGGCTAGCTCTCTTAAAAGGATAAAAATCCATCTTTTCCATCTCTATGTCCCATCACATATTCCATTTTTTTATTTGTTTGGCTAGGAGAATTGAAGCAAAATATATAGTTAGTAAATGGCATTAACTTTTTGTAAAGCAACTAAAGAAATAATGTGGAATTTTAAACTGAAGAGACAAAATATGAGTGAGGAGACAAGAAAGTACGCTATAGACCATTTTTTGGACTAACTACTCATTGGGCCGACGACACATGTCGGACCAAGCAATAGTCCAACTCGTGGTTAGCCGAGAACTTAGGTCTTATAGGATTGTCACCCTATTCCTGCAAAAGCTGATCGACCGAAAAATGGACTAATATATGATAGTTTATCCCCTTGAAATGCAGTTCAAATAGATGATTGGTGTACCATTATCACTCATTCTATTGGCCTCACTATTTTCTATAAATACCAAAGCAAGGGAGGATCTTAATCTTATCATCTATCCACCAATTAACTCTCCATTCACTAATTGTACTTCTATAAACCCTCCATATTCACATGGTTTTTTTTATAGGCCGGTGTTAGTAAGTTAAATGTTATGTTAATTTTTCTCTTCTGTCGGGATTTGAAACCGGGATCTCCTGCTTCTTAACACCTTATATTCTTAGTTCAAACTAGTTGAGCTACCCAACAAGCCGTCCATATTCACATGTTAAATAAGTATCAAAGTGTCTTTACAAGTATCCTCATCCACATCATATCATTTACCGCGCTTCGGTCTAAGGCCGAGGTGGACAGAGGAGGTCCAACCGCTCGGGAGCTCGGACAGAAAAGATCCAATTACACAGGGAACTCGAACACAACACAAAGGAGATAGAAAGAGATGGGATTTATTTCCCTAGCTCTTTTAAATATACCTCTAGGAATAAGAAAAAACATGGGGTATAGCTTTATTACTTACTTGTTTCCCAAAACACTGTGTAACTGGATGATGGTTTCTTCTTCTTCGAATGAGAATCTCCCTCTCTTTATATCAGGCCTTAAGTAGTTAGCCCAGCGAAGCCGGCAACTCTTTCCACATCTTTTCAGTCCTATTAATTATTTATTGTAAGAGTCAAGTCATTACAAATTAAAGATGTTAAGTACTAAATGAATCATTACACAAACGTATAAGATCTTTAAACATAAGTAGGAATATGTGTATGTGTGTGTCACGGAAAGGGAAAAAGTTATTAACGAACATATATAAACCTAACTATATATATATATATATATATATATATATATATATATATATATAATATTGGATGATTAATTGAAATGGCTTCTGCATGTAAATTCAGCATGGTCAAGGAGCAAAAATAGCTAGCACAAAGTATATATATACCTGCATTCTTGGGAAGGGTACGCCATTTCCCATGTCCATGTTTCTGAATGTAATCCATGAGTTTCTGATCTTCCTCTGGAGTCCAAGGACCTTTCTTCAATCCACTTTTTTCACTAGAAGGAGACTTGGTCATGATGAACAAGTTCACAAAATATTCTCTAAATGATTCTTATAATATGGAATGCTTAATTTGTGTCTCACAAAATTAGAAAGCGAGAAAAACAATAGGAAATTATGGAAATTAAGGCTTGCTAGCTGTGGAATAATGAGTGAGTACGTAGGTATATAAATAGTATAGAGAGTGGAGAAGGAGGGCAATCTAAGAAACATGATCAAGTCAATGGGATTCGGTACCGTCCTTTCACTCCTTTGTTTATTGCTTAATTAAGAGACGTGCATGTCTTTATCTGAAGAAAATTTTTATGAAGCATCCTGACACTGTCGCTCCGTCATGCACTCTTTTCCCACACACACTCGAGACTTTCACTTCAAATGTAGCATTGTTGAATGATGCTAGCTACCAAATTAATTATTATTTTTGTTATATTGTAGTCATGATTATATATAACCTGAGTTTTCCAATAAATTCTGTAATGTTATTTTAAATGAACAAAGTGTTTTGTTTTTTGGTTACTCGGGGTATCCTCCACGCACAAACTCGAGACTCAAGACCAATAGTTAAACTGGAAGAGATCCGTTTCATCTCATCCAAACGTTTTTGGATAAATTAATAAAATGTTTCTTTTTGTAGGAACTCACCGTAATTAGGGTCTTTGGCTAGCTCCTCGGTGGGTCTACGAAGTATTCCCACAGGCTTAGATCCTTTGGACCTGCCATGGGACTTAACAAAATGTATAATCACAATGTTGTAATTTTATTTAATTTCGGTTTCCTTTTCTTTCTTTTAAATTTCATGCCATAAATCGCGTGAGCATAATGCATGCGAAGACGGTTGGAGAAAAAAATAATGCATGCAAAAACTTCCAGCTAAAAATAAAATAAAAAAGTGTCAAGGGCAAACTAGTAATTTAGTTACTACTTTGAGTGTGTTTGGGAAAGATTATTCTTCCCCATTTCAGCTGTTTTTTTAGCTTAAAAGCTGTTTCATAAATAATCTATCATGTTTGGCATTTTGCTTAAGTTTATAAAAAACTTTTTTTAGGGAAAAAAAGCTGTTTTATGCCATCTAGTTTTTTCTAGCTTAAGATTATTGTGATTTGATTATTTTTCATTCTCAAGACTCTCTTCCCTGTTTACCCCTACAAAACTAACTTCTAAACAAATATTATTAAATTATACAAATAACTTCATACCCTTTTTCGTAATTTATTATATAAAAGTGATTTTTTTTGTACCACCCAAACGAAATAGATTATCTTAAAATCGCTTTTCAGCAAACAGACCCAAACAAAAACAGATTCTGATTATAATCGATTATCACAATGATCGATTATACAAAAATTGATTATCATCATAATCTTTTTTTTTTTTTAGCTTTCCCAAACACACTCTTTGCCTAACAAAATGATTAATTTGGACTTCGACTTAAAATATTTGCTGCATGCAGTCTCAATTCTGACTTATAAATGCCAGCATATCCACATCATCATCATATAAATTATGAGAAATTTTGGTGCAGCTTACAACACAACGTGTACCACAATTTAAAAAAATGTGGCTAATACATATATATTCAATAATACAAAGGAAGAGAAATTTTGCTTAAAATATACCCTAAAAATTTCTTATAAAATTTCCTCTCCATGATCATGGCCACGTAAATCCATAGCTGACGCTACCATAGACCGTGCTACAGCAAACGCCTCAAGGCACCAATATGGTACGTTGTATTCTTGCCAAGGTGACTCATACAGTGTCTGAGCTGGTATGGAAGATTTTTACTGTGTAACTTTGAACTTCAAAGGCCACATATTGCAAAACATGTTCAGAGGTATCTAATTTCAAACGCGCAAAAACTGTGAATCGCCTTGCAATTAATGTGTTGACTTCAAATTTTTAAATTCTACATGTGACTTAAATATGTACGTGTGTGCGTCTATTACGTTAGTTTTTCATTAACGTCTTACCCTCGTAACACTGGTTAAAAAACCCACAAAAATAAAATATATATTAAAAAAGATTTAAATAAGTTTTTAATCCCTGGAAAGTTCACCAATTTTGGTTTTAGTCCTTGTAAAAAATATTCTTAGGATTTTGTCTATATATTTTCGAAAATTTTGTAAATAGTCCCTATTGTTACCCCTGAGTACTAGAAATCATACTAGATGAATAATTTTGTCAATTTTAACCCTATGGCCCTAATGTATGATTTTATTTCTACTTTCTAGCCAAATTTTGGAGCAAGTCCTACAAGAATGAGAAATTACCTCGGTACCCCCTGAGTACTAGATATCATACAAGATGAAGGAATTTAGCAATTTTAACCTTATGTCCCTAATATATGATTTTGTTTCTATTTTATGGTCAAATTTTACAGCAAGTAGGACAGTAAAATAAAATTATCTCGATACCCATGAGTACTAGATAACGGAAAAAGATGACGGTAGGAACTATTTGCAAAATTGTGAGATTACAGGGACGAAAACCTAAGAAAAAATTTCACAAGGACCAAAACCAAATTTGATGAACTTTGTAGGGACCAAAAACTTATTTAATCCATTAAAAAAAAATTAAATTTCACATTCTTCGAAATGTTAAATACATCATTTTCCATATAAATTTTTTATTTTTAGTTCCTTAACAATGCCCCAAAACACTTGTTAGCATTCTCCTTTCATTAATTTTATGTCATGTTTGATGCCTTTAATTCTTTCTTCATCATCCATAGAAGCAACATAAAGATTACGTTAATTTGAAATGATGAGAAATTAACCCTATCATATATGTATGACTTCAATTTGACCTTTTACCATTACGATATGATTCCTCTAGCCTTTTGTTTTGAGACTTTAAAGTATTGGTGATTAATAAGTCATTCATAGTTACAATAATCGAAAGGTCCTGTTTAGTACATATATCAATCAGTTGTAGACTAAATGATTAATAGGAATTTTGACCGATCAAACTTACCCAGTTATGCCTGCCGCTTATGCGGATTTATGGCAAATATTGAAAATGAAGTGTTGGGGTAGCTTTCATATTATTTCACACAAACAATCATAATTTGAATTTATAAGTTTAAGTACCATACCGAAGTCTAAGTGACAGGACTTCAAGAAAGACAAAACTTGATTCTTTCCCATAGCTGGTTTTTGACTATCTTAGGTTGCTACCAGCTTGCTAAACAGATAGTGAATTTATATTTTTTTTTGTTTATATTCTTCGTGTGGAAACTTGATGTGTCTCATTGAATTTCAGAGAACAAGAAAATAACTGGCGGGGCTTGAGAGAGCATAAGTTAAAATCAATTTTTTTTTATATATAGCATAAAGTTTAGATTGGGGGAAGGCATGCCCCCTTGCAAAGTCAGGAAATACCACCAACCCCAGTAAGGATTTATAGTGGAATTTATATATTGTAAAATTGTAATGATGTATATGTTATAAACCTCGTGTGTTTTTTATTGTTGTGATCCATAAATGTATATTTCGCGGATGTAAAATATAGCAAATTACTGTTCTATTTTTTTGTGTGAATAATAATGATAGCCACGTAATGTACTCTCAAGGCTACTGGGCAGAGCGGCAATGACATGCTAAGGCTGCCAGTAGATGCCACACTTAGAAAATTACTGCATAGGTTCAGACCGCAGGCAGTCTCACCAAATTGCAACTATTCAACTAGCCCCTGGACGCCAAAGAAATTACTAATCTAATTAGGAGTGGCCATGGGTCTGAGTAGACCCACGAACCCGATCAACCAGACTCAACTGAACCCATATTGTGTGGGTTTGTTTAGGTGATTGGGTTGGATAGGGTAAAAACACAGAGAACCCATAGAGTATGTGTTGGGTATATTGGGTTTCAGATTTCTAAACACACGGAACCCAACCCAACTCATATACTACACTAAACTTAAACTAGGTTATTTTTCAATGCTCTAATCATCAATGGATATTGGGTTTTTTTTATTTTTATGGTAATCACTTCTCTTTTCTCTTTTTCCCTAATCTCTAATTCCTGGTAATAATGTTTGTAGAATATGTAGTTTGGTAAACTCTGATGACTTCAGTGTAATGTTTTAACTTGGTTTCAGTTGGAGAACATATTTATCTGTTTCTACCATTTTCACGGTTTTGTCCTGCCAGGCTCGATGACCCGATCCAACCCGACCCAAGATGGAAATCCGCGTGTCTCATGCCAGACTCGAGTACCCAACCCAACCCGTAAGTGGCAGGGTTGGGTTAGTTCGAGTTTCATAGTTGTTTTTTTTACAAATCCAACCCACCCAACTTTAACTGGGTTAGGTGCTAAAACTCATTAAACCCTACCCAACCCGACTCATGGCCACCCTTAAATCTAATTGTTAAGGAACGAAAGACAATAGTAAGTATATTTTTTGTCATAAATTATCGACGCAATTGCATAGCAAGATTTTTTCAGGACAATAGATCTTTAATAATCAAGTAAAATGTTTTATATAACCAAACATAATTTCATGGAAAACATCTTCTTCTTTTTTTATTCGGGTAATCGGTGGAAAATCTTTGTTTGGGGTCGGGGGTGTTAAGTTAAAGCATATATATAAAGCACATATTTACTACTCAACAATCACCGTAGTGAAAGTAAATTGTGCCACTAAACAAACTTTACCAACAAAGTTATGTGTTATCCATGCGCTTTTTCATCTTTTATTTTATACTCCATTTAACATAATATAATGGATATTGAACACAATCCTTTTAAGAATATCACCAACTTCCATTTTTTTAAAAAGTTTTAATAGAATTGATTTTGAAAGAATGGATTCTAAATGAATTGATCTAAAAAAATTATGGTTAAAAAAATTGATTTGTGTTTGGTAATGATATTTTAAAAGTGGGTTTAGAAAATTTGGTTTTGTTTGGATGATAAACTAATATCACTTTTGATGTGCAAATATAAAGAATATTGTAGGTCTCACACCTATAATCAATTATATTCAACGAAAAAGTTAGGAATTCTGTGCTTGTTTGGCTATAGCCCAAACAGGCTTTTCAAACAGGTTTTCACCCCAAAAGCAATTTTAACATTAACTAAATCTGTTTGGTCAACAGGTCTCACACCCACCAGGAATCAAACCTATGACTGGTTCGGTCAACGTTTCGGATCAGCTATGGAGGAAGGAGTGGCGCCAAACGGAACATACATGGCAGAGAATACTTCAGGGTGATGTGCAGTGATGAGGGGGTCGATTTGGGGATTTGATGTGCAACTAATCTACAATATTCAGGGTGTTTGCATATTTGCAAATCTGGCAAGGAATTCATGGTGGTTGTGGATATAGGGTTGGGAAGATGGCACCAATGAGGGAGAAAGTGTGGATGGTGGGTGTGAGTGTGGGTGTGGGTGTGAGATGTTTGCTTTGCTCAAGAAAGGAGAAAAAGAAATCAAATTAAAATAACAAAAAAATATGCAGTGGGTCTCATTTTAGATGTGTTGTCATTTATTGATTCGATGTTCCCAAAAGTGAGGTATTGCATATGTGTTAATGTTATTAAACCCGGAATGGATGACCGGTAGGACTGGTTCCACAGGGAATGAGACCTATGGGTCCGGTCAATGTTTCAGAGGCTATGGAGGAAGGAGTGGCACCAAAAGGAACATACCTGAAAGAGAATACTTCAGGGTGATGTGCAGTGACGAGGGGATCGATTTGCGAATTTGATGTGCAACTAATCTACAATATTCAGGGTGTTTGCATATTTGCAAATCTGGCAAGGAATTCATAGTGGTAGTGGGTATAGGGTTAGGGAGGTGGCACCAGTGAGGGAGAAGAGTGTGGATGGTTGTGGTGGGTGTGGGTGTGGGTGTGATTATTCAAGAAAGGAGAAAGAGAAATCAAATTAAAAAAATAAAAAATTATGCAGTGAGTCTCATTTTAGATGTGTTGTCATTTATTGATTTGATGTGCCAAAAAGTGATGTATTGCATCTTGGCCAATGTTATTAAACCTATATCGGATGACCGGTTGGACCGGGAAGCGGACCTATGCCCGGTTTGATCAACGTGTCGGATCAGATCTGTCACTAACCGATGTCACCAAACCGCAGTTGAATCGGTCTGAACCGACTGACCCGGATCGATTAAACCGGGTGCAACTCCTCCACATGCGTTCATGTTATGCCTCCAAAATTGCCCAATATCAACAAAATTAAATTTTGTGAGTCTCGAACTCACGTCTTGAAGTTAGAGTAAAGCCTATCGTGCCACTATCCTGTTGTACTTTGTTTCTATGTTACTGAAAAATATTATATATATATATATATATATATATATATATATATATATATATATATGTTTGTATTATAAAACTTAATTATTAGTATGCCAGATTAATTTTTATGATTAAATATATTATGTAAAATAATATATATATATATATATATATATATATATAATTACAGTCAGTTCAATTATGGTTAGACTAACGATTGAACCAATAAACCATGAACTCATGCCTTCATCGATTTAATGAAGGTATTAATTTTTAAAACATTGATTTGTGCCCATATAAGACTTATTCTTTTCTTCTAAGAACTTCTAACAAGTAACAACAGTTGCCCCGATACCTTTACTTCATCCAATCATGAAGTAATTATTACTCGGAATTGTAGAAATCAACCATGCAATAGTGTAACATCAGTATACTGTTGTCTAGGGGTCTGAACCTATCCCGCAGAACAGAAAAAACGAACCTGTGTCACATTTAGTGACCCGGTGTTGGTTCAAGGACAGGTCCGGGTTGACCATCGGGTTACACAACCCGTCCCATATAATAAAACCCTACTGTTGTTTTTATCCCTCCCTAGCTTAAGTTTCACGCACGGTCACTAAGAAAGAAATAGCCTGAAGTAAATTACTAAAATTTTACTTTCACATCTCACTTCTCGCACTGGCCCAATTGGTGACTTTTAGGAAGCATTTTGTGGTTTTGTAAAATCGAAAGAATCCTATTTGATTAAAGTATCAAGTTTTTAACAATGTGGCTTTGGTAATACGAGCATCAAGGAAGCATCCAACAAAATGATCTATTTGTTGATATTGGTAACATCCAGTTTTGGATCTATTTGGTGACACAAGATCAATTAGAGGCCTTTAGCTAGGTAGTATCTTTTGCTGATATTTTGGCTTATAAAAAAATAACATTTTTTCCCACTCACTAAAATTTAGTTTAGAAAGAATCTATTTAACTTCGGGTCAACCCGATCTTGTCTCATTTAGACCCGGTCTAAAATCAACTCGCATATGATCGGGTTCCTTCGGGTTTAAAGAATGACTAGGGATGGCAATAGGGCGGGGCGGGTGCGGGTAATACCTCCCCCACATCCATCCTCATCAATATCCATGGATATTTATGCGGGTAGCAAGTATCCATGGATATCCATGGGTATTTAAGATCTAAAATAGAAGGAAAGAAAATAAAATTATTACAATATATCATATTAATATTATACAATATACTGTATTTATTTTTAAAAATTTATTATTAAGGGTTTAACCACCAAAAATTGACAAATAATAAAGAAAATAAAATTGATTTCATCTCAAAAATGATAAAAATTGTCATAATATATATTAAATATTTAATAAAAAATAATTATTATGAATATGTGGATATCCGTGAGGCGGGTACTATGATTCACATCCCTATTTAGTAGGTATCTGTTTACTATCCATTGCGGCTTATTCATACTACTATCCGTGGGTGCGGATAATTTTGTCATCCCTAAAAATGACCCTATCAATATTTAGGATCGGGTAAGAGATAAATATAAACTGCCCTAACCCATCCCACGCGCACCCCTCTTCTCAACCAATTCTACCACAATAATCCGATTAGTCATGGATTGCTATGTGTTTTCATCTTAGTTTTCCTAATTAATGAAAGAGACACCATTTGGTTACCACACAAGCAACATCTACGTGACTACAGTGCTCATGGTCAGGTTTAAATCGTCTAATTTTCACCTGATATTTTGATTAGTCCCTTTTTTGACTTTGATTCTTTCTTTTTTTTGGATGAACATCGGAAATACATTAATTCAAAACAGTTGAGAAATTACAACCCCTAAAACACCTTCGTGAAGCAAGCTCCCTAGCAAGGGACAAGGACTATCAACTAGAGTAATTGAAAAAAGGCAACATGGCCTTTCAGTGCAAGAGCATCAGCACATTTGTTGGCCGATCTAGGAATATAACTTACATTATAAATCCAATCCTTCATTGTGACCAGCATCTTCAATTCATCTAAGAGAACTTGCAAAGCCGGATTCCTTGCAACACCTTTGTTGAATATGTCAACCAGAGACTTAGAATCCACCTCAACCGCTAATCTTCGAATTCCCATTTGATGCGTGAGTTTAGTTCCCGAAATTGATTCTAGCTTTTTTATGACTGGATCGATTGATGACTATGTTTAAATTGGGTCGGTGTAAAATTAAGATAAAATATATAAATTTATATATATATATATATAGAGGAGGGATCAACTCACACCAATTTAATCTTACACCTCTTACACCTAATATTAGCCATTGATGATATCTGCATCTAATGGCTCTAACATGTTTACATGGTAAGTCACGTGACATTTCTTTCCCTTTCGTGTTGTGCTCAAAGACCCCATCACTAGTTGATGCTCTGCATTTTAGGTTTTACAGCAGCCGCAACCTCTGTCTGTGCCGCCACCACAAATCCGCAAGCCCTAGCCTTCAATCGAAGTCAACAGATAGCAGCTGCAGGAGCTTCTAATCATCCCTCTACCAGACCCGCAACGCTGGGATAAAAGTTGCCGACGAGTCGTTCCGGTATTAGCAAGACTGAAAAACCCAAGGCTAACCACGCACAGTGTTCACCCAATTATCAAAGTCTATCATAGTAAAATCGTTTTCATCTAATTGTTTCTATCATAATAAAATTGTTCTCAGATCAACTTCAAAGGAAATACGTTACTTAGATTTGAAGATGTTTTCTCGTATCAGTGGTCATTCCTTCCTTCAACAACTAGATTGGAGAGATTTTAAGAATTTCATGATTATCAACGTCTTAGTAATAAATCTGGTTAGAGCCTATTTCAACTTTAGAGTTAAGGTTCAATATTTTATTTTTCAGAATGGCTTCAATAGAAAAATTGACAGGAAAAACTGATAGAAGCAAAGTGAGTGAAGAAGCAATGTGAAAGAAGAAGAACAAACAAATTTTCCTCTACATCCATCAAGTGGGTGGGAAAGAGGTGGAGGAAAAAAGGGAAATAAGAATTCCTCAATCTTTCCTCTCTCACGTGACTTATTAGTGGATAACAGATTCTGACCATTAGATGTAAATATTATCAATGGCTACTACTGAGTGTAAGAGGTGTAAGATTAAATTGGTGTAAACTGATCCCTCCTCATATATATATATATATATATATATATATATATATATATATATATATATAAAATTAACTCAAAAATTTTAAACGATAAAAAATATTTATAATAAATTTAATTAACATACACTATCAGCGTGTCGATATAAATCGATATAAATTTGTTTCACACCTTCAATCAAACTTAATTTGTCATATCATAAAAGTGTTTGACATTTATCATAACTATTTTAAGGATTACATATAAAATGATTTGTAGTTAATTGAAAGTTTAAAATTTTATACTAACAAATAATCAAAATTAAAGTCTTTTATAATATATATTTAAAATATATATATATATATATATATATATAATGTTATCATTTTATTTTAATCTTTTTAAAAGAATAAGTTTTTAAATATTATGCTACATCATATTGAGTCCGGCCCATCCATAAGTGCAGTCTTGATCCAATCTAAAAATATATCAAGCCTAGTTTTTAGAATTAAACTGGACTCGATTACCTCATGCTTGGCCATCACCCAAGGTTGGACCTTAAGTATCCGTATATATTCTACCAAAAAAAAAAAAGGCTTAACCAATATTAATATTTTTTTAAGTATAGTGATGCAACTAACCGCATGCAAATTACGACTCTCACTTATATGATCTTTACACAATACGTCCTTGTAGTTTTTTTTTAACACGTCACGCATGATAATTTTAATCTCTTTAAGAAACATCAAATTATGCGGATTTTAAAAATAAATTAAACCTATAGTAACTATATTATAGTATTTAGTCTCAACAACTTTTTCATATCATGTAAATATGTATACCTACCATATATTATTAGAAATTTAGTTGAAGATTTTCGTAGCATCTTTCAATTCATGCATGTATATAAGATTTTGTACACGTATAAGTATAATGCTATGTCGTTTACTAAATTTACTTGAATATCATCAGCTTCATTAGTTAGTTATTTTTTAGGCTTTCAATCATCCTTTTAAACTTTTAATAGATATACTTTTTCTTTCTTTTCTTTTTTTTTGAAAGGAACTTTTAGTAGATATACTTAAGACCATAAGGACACATGTTTATACCAATTATTATGATATGTATAAGAGTTTAATTGGTATGCACTGTCAATGTAAAGTTTTTTTACACTGTCAACCAATCACAAAATCATTGTATGAATGACTTTTAAGGGGATTTGGGTAAGAATAAAAGATTTTCAATGACGTGATGATTTATTATTGGTTGACAGTGTAAAAAACATTTACACTGACAATATATATCAATTGACCTCTATGTGTGATACATTAATTTGACTAATTATTTCATCCATCAGCAGCCTTGCTCCATTCTTCTATTTGCTTGAGTCACCAATACATATATCATATATGCACCACAGCATAAAAATTAGACGTATAATTTTTCTTTTATATATATTCAACAATTTCTGTATTTCTCTCCGCTGCACTACATAGATTATTCTGTATTTCTCTCCATTCTTCTACGTAATGCACCAGTTACCACCTACTTTCTCGGCTTCTAGCTTCTGCTTCAAGCATGATCATATTGTATCTAAAAACCTTAGTCGTTGAAACAAAAGCAGCATTATTGCTATTTCTCTTTCTTAATTATTAAAACACAAGCACACATGTCAAAATGTTAGTGGATGTCAATGCAAAACATTTTACACTGAGTGTATATTTCCAATATATAAAAAAATATTTCAAGGGATTTCACGCAAAATCAAATTAACATGGTGGAATACATGAATATATGACAATTTTGGAGACCATGACATACCCGAATCCCCTCCCTTCAGTTTATATGGTCACAAAGTCTTTGCCTCAATTATTATTCCAAATAATTTTTTTTTTCAATTTTATAATTAACAATTCTGTTCGAAATGAGAGGTGCAAATACAAACAGCTAGCCAAACGTTTAATTGTGAAATGTTGGCAGGTACTGAAGATCTTCTGGCCACAAGATCAATTTGAGAGGCATGAATAATTAAATTACACAGAAATTATTAGGTGCTCGTGCAGCATGAGAAATCGCTTGAAAAACCAATCACTTGGTGTTTGTAAAGAAAATAAAAATGAAGTTATGATAAAAGTGCAACCACTTTGTTGTTTTATTCATCACTGAGATATATTCGGTTGGTCATGCACTTCTTATCGATGGCGGATCTTGACCAAGATTTTCGGGGGAGCTACTAGCTATACTAACTCAAATAATATAAATAAAACTTATATGAATCATGTAAAATTGTATTGAAGGTTGCTCATCATATTGAAATTATATAATTTTCATATTGTTTCGTACTTTCCCTTTTGAAAAAGGATTTTAATTGATATGCATTTTTAGTGTAAATATTTATACACTGTTAATCAATCATTAATTGACACATCAAAAAAATTGTTTGACTCTTATCTTAGTTACCTTAAAAGTTATACATGTCATGAATAGTGTAAAATAATTTACACTATCAATACATAGCAATTGAACTCTTTGAAAAATACATCAAATTTCTTATGTTTAATCATTCTTTCTTTTTAAAAAAAGTATACGACTCCTAAAACATCTGAAATTATTAATTATATAAAAATTTATTAAAAGTACATAAATCAACAACTCAATCTAATAAAAAATGCATAAGTAAAATAATCAAACCTGAAAAGACGAAACATAAGAAATAGAGAAAGTGAGGAAGATTACAAACGAAAAATAAAGATTGCATCTTAGATTGATTATAAAGAAACTTATGAAAGCCCCTAGAGAGTTCTAGTTGGAGGGTATCTTAGATTGCATCCATGAAATCTTATCAATACTTGCCTTTGCTAATAGGATGAGGATGCAATTAAGATATCTTTAAAATGGGGGAGCAAGGCATTAATTTTGTTTCTTTAAGAAATGTTAATTTTTTTTTTTTGGGGGGGGGGGGGGGGGGGGGGGGGGGGTCGTTGCTCCCCTCCAACTATACCAAGGTCCGCCTCTACTTCTTATAACACTTTTAGACTCTCTTTAGCATATGGAATTGGAATTGTATTTCAAAATTTTAATTCCAATCCGGTTAAAGAAACGACCTCATAGGCTTTCGCTCTCGTGCCTCTTAAAATTGCAGTCATGGTAAAATTCCTATTCTAACATATAGAAATTGATTCAGAATCATAATTTTATATCTTCTGTTGTGCAAAGAATTAAAGCAAGAATTTTCAAATTAAACTTCAATTTCTTAGAACTGGCAGTGTTGGTAGTGCTCACAGTGGTGATGGTGGTGACAGAGGCGAGGTGATGATGGTGTTGGTGGAGGAATGACAGTGGTGCTAACAGTAGCGCGGTGGTGACAGTGGTGTTGTGTCATTCTATTTATGTTATCCCACAATATGCATGAGTGCATCAAATATGCACCACCTAATTATGTGAAATTAGAATTCTTAAAGTATTAGTTAATAACTACTTCAAATAAACTAAGCTAGTTTTTTCTTTTTGTAATTTCACAAATTGTCATATGAAATTATGATTTTATTTCTTAAAGTTTCAAATATAAAAATTAGAATTTCAAGCTTCAATTCAAATTTCAAGCAATTTCAAGCTCTAATTTGATGCCAAATTCAAATGTCCAACACACGCTTACAATGTTGATTGAGTTCATTAATTAATCGTCAAAAACCAAACCATACTTAGAGTATATTTGGATAAGATTATAATTCTAAAATATTTCAAGTTTAATTATGATATGTTTGGCAAATTTGCTTAAATTACAAAACAACTGTTTTAATGAGAAATAAACGATTTTTAGAAAAGCTAGAATTTTTTTAAACTTATTTAAAAAGATATTAGATTATTTGGAAACCAATAATATTCTTTCCATTTCACTTTTGCAAAACTAACTATCAAATAAATATTATCAAATTATATAAATAATTCCATACATTTTTTTTATTTATAATTTTCTATATAAAAGTGTTTTTTTTTCATAATTTAAATGAAATTGATTATCTTAAAATCAATTTTCAGTACGCAGATTCAAACATAACATTCTATGCTCATTAAAAAAATAATAATAACATTCTATTATATCGATTAGAATAATGATCAATTTTTGCAATGATAATACGTATAAATGATTATTAAAATTATCAATTTTTCGAAACACACAAATAATTCTGATGCGTCATTGAATAAAAAGATCATGATCCTTTCTGAGATAACATATATTCACTTTTAAATTGGAGAGAAGTTCAATGCCGTTTACTGTCTCATTTGTCACCTACCTACCTCTATATATATATATATATCATCTAAACAAAAGACAACAAAATTGTGTCTCCAATCTCCATCTCTAGTGCCAGAACATTATAATGTCGTCACACATCTTTCCCAGAATATACGTGCCTTAATTTAATTTAATATTAGCCACCTCATTTTGCCAATTTAAGTAAATTCTTATTAAAAAAAAAAACTTGGCTTAACTCGAAATCCTGTTCCCATTGTTCTATGGGATTCAATAAATTGCCTTCATGCACAAGTTGACCAAATGCCTGTGGAAATCTTTGGACACTATAGTATAATGCTGTTTAACATCCTACTACATGTGGTGTCTAGCTATAACACAGTATGTGATTTATTTAGAGGACTTGTGTTGAATGGAGGTCAGAAGACGTAAGCCGCATGTAGCTCTTTTTCTCATCCTTGTAGTTTTGATCACTATTTTTGGGTTAGTGATGTTCTAATCTGTAGGTTGAAGTTGTACATTGTCTTTTCACAGCTTTTTGGTATTTTTGTATATGGGTTTGGAACCTAATTTATATACTTTTTGCTTATATATATATATATAAAGATGTAAGCCGCATGTAGCTCTTTTCATTTAAATTATGTTATCTTAATTATTGTAGTAATGTTTTGTATCCCCTAATATATATTCAAACGCAATATGCAACCATTCTTGACCATGCACCTTCAAGTAATTGGGAGCTTGATGAGCTTTAAGGCACCTTCTAGTACACCTATATAGTAATATAGAACGTGTATATGTTTTAGCTTCTTTTTTTTATTATTATTATAAAGGCGTGCTTTGATACTTGTAGCGCACTGTAACTCAACGATCAACGAGACGAAGTGCTTTTGTAAATAACTGCTTGTGTATTTGAATGAACGTTTGACGGAACCAAACATGCACTTAGTAGCTTTTCCATTTCAAACATGGCTTACATTTAATAAAAGTATTGTGTTTTTAATCCCTCACCAGAGATTGAAAACATGCAATTTTTATATTTTTTTAGAGACTAAAAATAGATAAAAAAATTTATAAGAACAAAATCAAAATTTACCAATTTTATAACTTTTAACCCTTAAAAAAATTTCATTCGTTATGGAATCTTAGTTTATGTGACACATTAAAAAATTTAATATATTAAAAAACTTTTTGAAAATAAATTTTCCTAATATATTAAATTTCATGTGGGGAGAAAAGCTGATAGGGAAGACATTTCTATTAAAAAGTTTGGTTAAAATGTAGTTTTCGTTCCTCAATTTTTCTATTTTGACGAAAATAGTCCCCCCGTTTATTTTTTTGGCAAATTTAGTCCCCCTATAATTTGATACTTGCAAAATGCATCATTCCATCGACATTCCATCCAAAAACTAACGGATGGTGCTACCTAGCTAACGTTTGATGCCACACGGCAGAGTCAAATAATATGACAATGTAAAATTCGAAAAAAAAAAGTTTGAATTAAAAAAATAATAATTTAAAATTTTATTATATTATATTTATATTTAAAATAAGAGAACCGAAAATATATGACAGGAGGAGGCAAGTGGCAACCCTCGACTTCACAGGCGACAGTGACAATGGCGTGCGACGACGGTTGACGGTGGGACTTGAACATTTGCATACCATTAGAAACAAGCCATGTTCTTCCTCTCTATCCCACAAACACTCTCACTGTTCCATACCATTGCCAATCCAAATCACGCTTTCATTGGGAATTCCAAACCTATAATTTAACCTCAGCAACCTCGACCCATTCTAACTTTGTGAAATCTGGTTCATCAAATCACACTTTTACCACCAACCATCTCTTCATCTGCTATCTCAGGCTGCTCACAATCGACTATGCACACAAACTGTTTGACTAAATGCCGCAACGTAAATGTTGTGTCCTGGACTTCGCTTATGACTAGTTATCAGGAAGATTGATGCAGAAGAATTATATGAGCTAGCTTAGTTTCAACTGTTGAGTATTCCATAAATGAATTACTTTTAAAGCATAGTATATTTGCAAGATTATGCATTTTTAATTTAAAGAGACTTGAAAAGAAATGTTAACATAGAATTCTCCTTGCATAGGGATATTTTGATATATTTAGGTGTCAAGACTAAATGGATGACCACCTGTTACGTACTACTAGCCAATCTCAATAATGTGTAGGACTAATAACCTGTGTTGAGCATTGGCTAAACTTTGGCCATGAGCTGATTTTTATGGTTTTCAAACTTAAATTGAACAAATAATGAAAATAATAACTAACCCAGTAACACGGATATCATACAATGCAGCTCTAATCTTCTCCTTTTTCTTCTTCTTCCAGACTTGCTTTATGTCCATATTTTCTTTGCTTATCCTCTTGTTCATAGCTGAGTTTTTTCGCTGTTTCTCATTGCGTAATTCTACAATCAATGATTCCATGGCATTTGTAATTTCTCCATTACACAACACTCACTAGCTACCCATTTTTACTTTGCTTTCTTCTCTTCCTATAGCTATCACATTGCCCCCTTCTCGCTAGTCCACGACGGCCAGCCCAAACTTCGATCCCTGGTCGTGGTTTTGATTTTGTTGGTGGGAAAGTGAGGAAGAATTGAGATTGTTCATAATGGTATGGAACTGTTCAAGCCTCACCGTCAACCACCGCCGCACGCCGGCGTCGCCTTTGAGGTCAACGGTTCCCTCCCTCCTGTCCTGTGTTTTCAGTTCTATTATTTTATTATTTTATATTTAAATATTTAAATATAATATAATAAAGTTTTAAATTATTATTTTTTACAAATTCAAACTTTTTTTGAAATAAATATTATTATATTATTTGCCCCTGCTCTGTGGCATTCACAAATGGCTGACACATTGACAAACGTTAGGTAGCACCATACGTTAGATTTTGGATGAAATGTTGATGGAAGGATGCATTTTGCAAGCTTCAAATTATAAAGGGGACTAAATTTGCCAAAAAATAGATGGGGGGACTATTTTCACCAAAATGAAAAAATTGGGGGACGAAAATTGTATTTTAGCCAAAAAGTTTTTAGAAAAAGGGGGTGCGGTGGGAATAGCATTAAGGGGGTGGGAAAAGCAATAACCTAAAGATAATATGGATCTAGCCGGTTGTGGGCGTTTTATAAAAGCCCATGAGAAAATGGACCAGAGGATTTACCTTTTTTAACATAAAAGTGTGTACAACTTGCTACCTTTGTAGGGGAACTGTGGGGAGCTCCCATGGGTTTGAACTTGGGAGATAGATAGCCTGCAAGCTCGGTTTCAAAAGAATAATAGTTGCCAAAAGTGATTTTGATGGTTTTTCCGTTTTTTGGTTACAAGAGAAACAAAAGAAAACAAAACAGCTTCAAGTGATTTTGCTGGTTTATCGAAACAATTGGCCTTTTTTATTTTCTTTCCCATTTTTGGGTAGAAGCCATCTTTAAAATCCGTGGGAAGTTGGGAAGGCTCATGCTCATGCTCATGCTCATGCTCATGCTCATATGCTCATGCATGTGTCTTCTTTCTTGTTTCCTCTACTGCACAGTGCAAGCCTGCATCCAATCATGGCCACAATTGAAGCATAAAGATATATTCTCACATGTTATGTGCCTTATACATTTGAGATTTGACGTTGACAAGTCAGAGTTAATTCCAACACTTCCACTAGAAAACAAAAACCCTACTAGCATAAGTCCTAAATGAACGCGGTGTGCAACCTTAATGACCTTACCGTCACTTTAAGGTCGTATGTGTTTAGATGAACGTTTGATAAACATGATTTTGGATGGAATTGATTTTGTATAATTGATTTCAATACAATTGAGTCTAAAGTAAAGTGATTTATATTTAGATGTTTTTACTTTGAAAGCAAGTTTGATGTAAAACTTAATATAATTTTTCAATCCAAAAGCAGAAGCTCTCCAAGCTGCTTCTGGTATAATCAACTCTGGATGTAAAATTGCTTCCACAAACGTGTTACCAAACACCTCTTTTTTTACCAGAATCACGTTTGACAGGTGCAGAAGCACTTCTGGTGCCTCCAGAAGTGGAACCAAACACACGCTTCTTCGTTTTTTACTAAACAACAACTAGGCATTATGGGATTAGGAGTACATTTGTTATTGCTTATTTTGCTAAAAAAATCATTTTTTTAATTGAATAATTATTTTTTAAAACTTTTAGTATGTTTGTCTTTGTTTTTTAAAATAATGAAAAGCAGAAAAGAATTATTTTCAGGGTTAAAATGAAAAGCAACTTTCATTTGCTTTTGGAAAAAAAATTAGTTTTTATAACTAACTACTGTTTAAAAAAATGATTTTTTATTGTAAACAAACATAAATGTGCTTCTGCTTTTCTTTAAAATCTCCAAAAATAATCACTAAATTATTTTGTATCAAAATTATTTATTTTTTAATCTTAAACAAATGAGCTCTAAAATATGCAGAAGAAACGTTGATATATATATATATATATATATTAAATAAACATAAATTAGCTTCTTATTTATTTAAAAAACTCTATAAAAAAAACTAGATTAATTTTTATATAAAAAATCATGTTTTTTAAATCTTAAACAAATGGTCAATATTAGTAAAAACTTATTACTCTCATTATTACTGCATCCAGTCCAAGAATTTTGACCCCTTCGTCACTTCCTTCAAAATGACCAGTTAAAATATTTTTTTATAGACAAATATTAGTAGTTAATTGTTATATTAATTCTTTCTCCTTGAACCTCCTATTCCTCAAACTCCTTATACGCTTAGTTCCAATTACTTGAGTTACCCAACCCCAATGACCAGTTAAATTGACCTATTGACACTACCAATGCCCATTTATCAATTCATTAATGAATAATGTTAAAAAAATAGTTGGTTGCCTAGCATGAATCTTCCAGGCTCTACCTTTTAGCATATGACACATTTTGGTATTCGTAGTATCCCAGGATTCTCTTGCAAACAATTGGTGCCAAAAGTTGTAACAGCCCCTGGTTTTGCTTTTTCTTTTATGCTTTCACCACAAAACTGCCCCTGGTTTCTTAGTTATTATCACTACCTCTTTCAAATCACTCTAATAACCACACACACACAATAACCACACACACACACACACACACACACACACACACATATATATATATATATATATATCTCGATAAACTCATACCCTAATCACCACCAAATCAAATATCTCTCATTCACATTATATTCAAGTCATGAAAACCAATATGAGTGCATCAACCAGAGGTTGGATTGTGGCATCCAGCATAGGAGCAGTGGAGGCCTTGAAAGACCAACTGGGTGTGTGTAGGTGGAACTATGCTCTCAGGTCACTCCAACAACATGCCAAGAACAACATCAGATCATACACACAGGCTGGGAAATTGTCTTCTGCCTCTTCTGCTGCTGTTTCAAACAAGATCAAGAGAACCAAGGAAGAGTCTATGAGGAAAGTCATGGAATTGAATTGCTGGGGTCCCAATACTACAAGGTTTTAGTTACCTGGGTAATTAGACAAAGATGGTGAACAATGATTACCTATGTAATGCCATAATCATTACTCCCTCCGGTCTCTATTGTAAGCAAAAATTAAATGGGACATACATATTAAGATAGTTAGTTGATCTCATTTAAAAGAGTCATTGGGAATAAAAAATTAAGTTTGTTACCTAAATTATCCTTCCTCTTATTTATTAAGCTTTTATTATTGAGAATAAAAGGAGTTATTGGAAAACAAAATTTGTATTAAATGAAGGGTATTTTGAGAATAACTTCATTAAATAAGAAGAAAGTAGTTGAAATTTGCTTATATTTTGGACCAAAAAATTTGAAAATTTTTGCTTACATTGTGGACCGGAGGAAGTATGTTGCAAGTTGCTGCTTAGTTAGTAGTCCTGTCATTTCATCAAGTTATGTTTACCATTCATCCAATTTTGTCAATTAAATGGTAAATATGAATACGAAGAAAATCAAGGTATATTTTTCATAATTTTTTTTGTTGGTTGCAATTTTATCATCTAGAATAGTGAATATCCAATCATTTTACACCAAGATTTATTCTTCGATCGCCACTGACTCTCCTTTAAAAAAAGAGAGGAAAATTTTAGTTTTTTTAAAAAAATTAATTAATTAATGATCAGAAAATTTGGTTTGGTCCGAAAATATTATCAAGCCGGTTTAGAAATTTGTTAGGTCCAATTAAGGTTGGGCTATATATTTGAGGTATAGCCGACCAACAGGCCTAATAACATTCGTTAGGCTCGAAGAGATATCCAACCAATGCTCATAGGCTGAATAAATTGTTAGCGGCCTAAACATCTAATCCGGGTTACAACTCTTAGGCTCTTAGCTATGAGTTAAATTAAACTAATTTGAATCCCAAACACACTTTGTAGATGCCAGATTTCTTTAAGCATGTTGTCAGGCACTCAATTCTTATCAAATGTATGAAAAAAGATTTTATTGAAAATAGGTAAAACTACTTCAGTGATCTTTACGTCTCAAAAGGGATTAGCACCCAACTACTGACTTAGGATACTTTGGTGAAAAAAAAAAATTGAAATTAGGATATAAGCACTCCATAAAATAAAGTTGTGTACAATTATCCTAAAGATCCCTATGGTGCATGGAATTGGAATTGTATTTCATAACTTTAAATTCAATTCTAATTATCAATATATATTTATAAAATAATTAAATAATTAATGTAATTTTAATTTTTTTAATTTTTTTTTAATTTTTTTTAAATTATTTACACATGTGGACTTAAATATTAATTTTTGATACACGTGACATGTCATCAGTTAACAAAAACTACCTAATAACAAGGATCAAATGTAAAATTTTAAAACGTTTGATGATCAGAACTTAAAAGGAAAAGTTTGAAGGCATTAAAACCAAGGCGAGTTCTACCGTGAGAGAGCATCACATGTTGCTCACGGTGCATCATGTATAATCACCATTGGATCAATTAAGCCCACCAGATCTTATAATACATCATCCACACTTGAATTTTTTTTTCCTTCTTCATGTTGCTCTGCATTTTTCCGCCGGAGAGCAACTCCACCGCGCAACCATGTCACCACCTCCTCCACGATGCCCTCCTCCACGGCGCCACCTCCTCCCCGCGCCCTCCTTCCCTTCATGAAGAGGGTGAAGCACCCTAAACAAAGTCATGGCCAACAAATCCAAGATCCACATCGCCCTGATTGAGCAAATCTAGTGAAGAATGAAATCTAAGATCCGATTCGCGGCGTTGCGAGGTGAAGCTTAGTTTCTGAGCTTCTGGGCTTGACAGAGTGAGATCTAGGTTTTCTCCTTGTAAACGTTGGTCCACTACTACCTCCACCTCTGTCAACCACAGGACGTGGTGGTTCTCCTCCCCACCACCACGAGAAGAACTCGCGAATCTAATGAAACATCTTGTCGCCACACTCTGCAGTGCCGCCGTAGCCATGTGCGATGCTTCTCTCCTCCGTCGCAGCTTCGAGCAGCTTCCCCATCTCTAACCGCCGCGAGACAACTCACAGATATGTCCCGTCTTTCTCCACTTCTCCCTCCATTGTGAGAAAACTCAGATCTCCACTCCCCCTTTCCTCCACCGTGATGTGAGTGGCTTCCTCGCTGCCATGCGCTGACGTAGACCCTCGCCCGAACCAGACTACTTGACCACTTCCTGGACTTGGATTCTTCGACGGAGCCGCTCCACGAACAAGTCGCTAGTCAGAGGTGGAGAAGGTGGAGGTAGACTGGTGGAGGGTACTCATGGCGGTGACGGTGCATTCTGGTGGCATGGGTGGGAGGGGAGTTGGGGAAGAAATGATCTAGTGTAGAGGATGTACTGTATAATCATGAGGATTAAAACAAATCAATGGTAAATAAGGGTCTCTCACCATGAGAGACTTATCCAACTTGCTCACCCTAGCAAAAGCCTTAAAACCAAATAGGGTCTACTTACACGAACCAAAATAGTATTTCTCATACGAGGGAATCCAATTTTTAAGTCAGCTGGGATGACCGGTGACGTGAAGTTAAATGTTTAATGCATATATTTTATATTAAGTTGGTCCATCGAACTCGGGCAGACAGGTCACAAGGAGAGAGAGACACCGCGTAGCAAACAATTGGTGCAAATACTGCAACCGCCCCTTGTTTTTCCTTCCTTTCCATCCCAACCAGCCTGTGGTTTCTATTTTCTTTATATTTCCTTACTCCCAAAATCACTCAACTACCCCACTTATATATAGGAGAATCCACAAACCCACACCGAACACAGCACATTATACAACCCAACTCAAACCAAACCTATTCATCAGTTTTTATCAAAGCTAAACACACAACAACATGAGTGCATCAGCCAGAGCATGGATTGTGGCATCCAGCATAGGAGCAGTGGAGGCCTTAAAAGACCAACTGGGTGTGTGCAGGTGGAACTATGCTCTAAGGTCACTCCAACAGCATGCCAAGAACAACATCAGATCATACACACAGGCTACGAAATTGTCATCCGCCTCTTCTGCCGCTGTTTCCAACAAAGTCAAGAGAACCAAGGAAGAGTCCATGAGGAAAGTCATGGAGTTGAATTGCTGGGGTCCCAATACTACAAGGTTTTAATCACTGATTCAGAAGGTGGAGTGTGGACATTGAATGCTTATGTAACCCCATCAATTATTAATTATTATCATACAAGTAGTCTTGTAATCTCATTCATCCAATTTTGTCTATCACATAGTAAATATGACTTTAATGTGAACAAAAAAATGAAGATCTATTTTTCATATTTTGCTTGCTCCATTTCCATTTTATCAACTAAAGTATCAATTACTTTACACATCTTGAAGATTCATGTAGCACATACTAATCACAGCCGTTGGATTAAAAAAATATAGGCTAAGATTAATCAATCCATCCCAAGGAACCTGGAGGAATTAAAGTACAATCTTTTCGTTACATGATGCTTCTCAGCTGCAAGATTTTTTCTTCAGTATTCTGCCCTTGCCCTGTGTAGTATTGTGCTTCAGTGCTTAACAATGCTTGATCCACACCATCTTCTTGTATCTATTTTCTTTTATCTTGGATTGCTTTTGATGATGAGTTTTCTATCTACAAAATGATTTTTAACCAAGACTAGACATAGTTTTAATAATTTGCTTCTTGATAGAGACTAGGGAGTGAAACACTTTGAAAGTCTGAATTATTGTTAGCATATATCCAATTAAAAGAGAGATTGACTCCAAACAAGGGGCCTAACAAAATATTGATTCCTCCATGCATATTCACCTACATACAATCCAAGAAAAATATAAGGAAAATTAAATGGGTCCTAACTCCCCTTAATAACCAACAAACCCAAATATTATAATCTAAGACCAATTGGGTCCCCAACAAATTAAGTGTACGATATTTTCTGCCTTCTCCTCCTTCCTCTTGTCATCAACATTGCTCCTTTTGGGCTGTGTTGCAAGACCAGAATCAATTTGCAACATACCACTGCTGCCCTTATTGCAAGTAGGTTGTGCTACTGAAGCATTTGGTTGCTCCGACACCTTCCTATCACAATTCATCTTTTTTTTTTTTTTTTCTAACATAGACAATAAAGTTTACAAGATAGTGAATAGGGAATGTGTCTTTGTTGTTGAATAATGTTGAGCGGTGGTTTATATAGACCGGTCAAGAATAAGATTTTTAATTTTTTTTTTCGTGGGATTTTGTGTGGAAACTGGAAAGTGACACTTCTTGAAAACAGGGGTTCAGCTCCCAGATTTTGTGACTGGTTTTGTAAATTTACTAATCTTTTGCCATTTTCTTTTTTTTGTTACATCATAAAAGGTAAAGTATAAACTATCTCTTAATCGGGTCACGCCAATGCAAGGTGGGGCTTAAAATTATGTGAGGCCTAAAGTGAACAAATTATGAGAGAGACCTCGTACATAAAATTTTTGGTTAGACATCATATAATTTTTTTTAGTGAACCATGTAGGGGTTGAGAGAAGTGGCCTGAGGCCTAAAGCAATGAATTGTGTGGCCTTACCTTTGGACCAAACCTGTTCCTAATAATATGATCGCTAAGTGCATCGATCCAAATAATAAAATGGTGAGAATCAACTATCGTTCATATGGATTGGTGGAGTATCAAATCACAAGTTAATTGACTATTTAAATTTATATTTGGTATGAAGAGAGTCAAAAACATTAAAATAAGAAGGGTTTTAACTAAACATGTTTTTCAAAAAAAAAAAAGAGAGAGAGAAGGAAAACTAGATGAAGATTGAAGATGTCTCTTTTTTCCTCTTCATGCCCATAGAGAATACAAATCAATGTTATCCTGAAATAGAACAGTGCCTGTATTTGATTGTGATTTTCTTTGCAAGAAAAGATTTTCAATAAAAAAGAAGTACATGTCAAATATTCTTAAATATTTTTGCTAACATTTCTAAAATTAGCAGAATTTAAAAATAATACACTTTTATTAATTTTTTTTATATGTTTGGATGGACTGCTTCTGAAAAAATAAAAAAGTGAAATTTTTTTGTCATCTTAAAATTGCTTCTTAAAAAAAAGGTTAAAATAACTTTTTGGTCCCTATATGTGTCCTTGATTATCAATTTGGTCCCTATACGTAAAAAACTTGCAAATCAGTCCCCATACGTGACTACCGTTATCACTTTAGTCCCTACCGTAACCCACCGTTAGTAACCGTTATCACTTTGGTCCCTATATGTGTCCCCCATTGTCAACTTGGTCCCTATACGTTAGGGGTGTTCATCAACCGATCCAATCCAATGCCAACCGCACTAACCGAACCGAAAAACCGACAACCGAAATAACCGAAAATCGAAAAAACCGCAAACCGAAAAAAACCGAAATTTTTCATTGGATTGGATCGGATTTCGGATCCTATATGTAAAACCGATCCAATCCAAACCGAACCGAAATTATTTAGTTCAATGAAAATAATTTGATCTTTATATTATAAAAGTAATTATTAGTCTTTATATTTTTATAAGTTATCAACTAGTCCTTATATCACATAAGTTTAATTGGTATGTAAATACAAGGTTTGTGTAAAAACTTTTACAATGTTAACCAATTATAAATAATGTTATGAGTGATTTTTAATATATTTAGGACAAGAATTAAAAATTTATAATGATTTAACAATTTATGATTAGTTGATAGTGTAAATATCTTTACACATGAAAGTGCATATCAATTAAATTCATGAATATCCCGTTAAAAAACTTATTAGAAATTGTCAATGTAATATTTTAAAATTAATTTTTATTCTAAATAAGTCACAAATACATATGACTTTTTAAATACTCAATTAAATCCAAATCAAACCTTAATATTGGATGTTCTTTGATGTAATATAACTACGTAAATATGTATTGATAAAAAACGAATTATCCAATCCAATCCAAACCGCATTTGATTGGATCGGATCGGATCGGATTTTTTTAAGGAAGCAAACCGATCCAATCCAAACCGCACGTTGTTTTTATCATTGGATTGGATGACTTTTTAGCTCAAAACTGATCCAATCCAATCCGCGAACACCCCTACTATACGTGTCCCTGATTGTCAATGTGGTCCTTATACATAAAAAATTTGCAAATCAGTCCCCATACGTGACTATCGTTATCACTTTAGTCCATCTTGCTCTCGGCTCACGCCTCCCGCCGCTGTCGACGACGCTCCGACAATGTAAGGTGGAGAACTCAGAGAAAAAACCAAATTTGCTTACGTTGGCCTCTTCCTGTCAACCTCATTGGATCCATGTAATTATGTCTTTGAATTCATATCCTTTGATAGTGCCAGTGACTGTATATTATTTTTTAATTGTAATGATGACATTCAACATCTATAGTTTGCACACCCAAGACTAAGGATGACATTGGGTGATGTTGTGGAGTATAACTGGGTTATTGGAGAAGATGGGTTAATTCCTGAGTACCTGTATTCGTGCAAAAGGAAGAGGTTGAAAGAGAAGACATTGATGAGAGCAATATGCTTGCTTGACCTATACTAACTAAAGCTATCACAACATTTTTTGCAACATAGAAGATTATTCAAAGGAAAGTCAAGGAAAGAATGATGCCTTGTGTGGTATTGTTGGTGGTGTTGCTGTTCTGTTGCTATGCTTTGCAGGTTGATGCGTAGTGAGGAGCTTCCATCCCTGACCATTTTATTTGGGCTGGAACAGTGGAGTTTGTTAAGACATGGAGATCTTTATGGGATGGTCAAAAGTAAATTAAGGTGCATTATGTAATTAGAGAGTTAAAGGTTTAACAGACAGGGGATAAGTTTCTAGTTCTTTTTTGCAATAGCTGAAAATAGTATGTCTCTGTTATAAGGGTTAAAGGTTTAACGGGCGGCGTGAGCCGAGAGTGAGAGGGACTAAAGTGATAACAGTAGTCACGTATGGGGACTGATTTGCAAATTTTTTACGTATAAGGACCAAATTGACAATCAGAGACCCGTATAGGGACCAAGTTGACAATCATGGACACATATAGGGACCAAAGTGATAACGTTACTAACGATGGGTTACGGTAGGGACTAAAGTGATAACGGTAGTCACGTATGAGGACTGATTTGCAAGTTTTTTACGTATAGGGACCAAATTGACAATCAGGGACACGTATAGGGACCAAAAAGTTATTTTAACCTAAAAAAAATAATCCAATCCTGTATAAAAAAATATTTGATTTGTTGGGCCATCTTAGTCGGTCTGAAAAAAGTGATGGGTCGGGCCATATAATCAATATCCAACAAAATAAAGACAGTTACAATTGGGCCAGTTTGAAACTTCCAACTCCAATAATGATAGGAACTCCCTTTGATTTTTTGTAGAGAAAAAATAAGACAAACTATTATAATTGGGTTTTAATGATAAAGTGGAGTAATAATCACAGCCTCACAGATATCTCCATTCAATGGAAACAAAGATGGTAAATGAGAGGCAAGTAGATTCATTAAAATATCTTCCTTTAAGAAGGAATGAAGAATTTAGATTCATTAAAATATAATAAAATGTCTTCCTTGAAGAAGAAATGGAGAATTTCCTTCTTTGTGAGAAAGCAAAGGAATGTCATAATAATTCCCATAATCAATTCTCCAACGAACAACAAACCCACACCAACAAACCTTGCCCACATCTGTTAATGCCCCCTACATCAAACCACACCTAACTTAATCTCCCATCATTAATGCCCTTACCCCAATTCCCAACCCCCTCCAACGCCTTATCACATTAATTTACCTTCGTGACTATAATACTAACCACCACACAAATAAATAAATAATATTTAAAAAACAATAAAGAATTACTTTTCTTCAAAATCACATTTGCCTTGCATGTAGGGATTTTTGTTTTTTCGAATCCTTGCATATCCTCCGTGTGCAACTGCGGAGACTAATTCCTCGAGGTACTGGAGGGTATTTAAGGACTGACATCTCCTAACCAGGTTTTTCTCCATCTCCCAATCAGGTTTTTCTCCATACACAAGAATCAAGGATCGAATCCCTGACCACTTGCTTAAGGGGTCCAATCTCGTTACCACTTGGACCAAGAACATGTTGGTGCATGTAGGGATATTTGCTTACTAACAAGAAGAGGGATTTGAATTTACTACATTTAAAATTCAATACATTCACAACATTAAGCTCATATGCATCATTAGATGCATTTGAATGTGCATTAAATAAATAAATAGTTTAATTTCTGTGCACCGTTAGTGTAAATGAATTTTACATCGACATCCAGTAAGATCTTAACAAATCTGCATCATTGTTGTTTCTCTCTCTTAGTTATTAAAATAAAAACATACATGTCAAAATATTGGTAGATGTCAATGTAAAACTTTTTACGCTGATTGTTTATACTATTTTAATCCATAAATAAAATAACAGTCATCCAATGATGGATACGAGTGAATACAGTGAATGTAATGAATTTTAAATGTAGATAATCCAAATCTCTCAAGATAGGTGGTGGAGATAAATAATTGATAATAATCTTTGTCTCTGTTGCGGTTAAATTGCAAATTTTATCATTTATTTGATACTGTGAGCATGCTATGCAGTTTGGTCAAAATTGATCAAATCCAATTTGGGAGTTCTTTATTTAATACGGGGTTATATGATTGGATGTCACCGAACATACACAATAGTTTGGGAATTATGATGGATATGAGTGGAACCTTTTTTTTTTTTTGAAACAATCTAGTTGATATAAGAGGATCTTGAGGATAATGCAAGAAGGTTTGCAAAGGGGTTCTATTGCAGGTTAGAGTTTATTTGATCGTAAAGACTGAAATTGAGAGTCTACTCCATAGATCCCTTATTACACAACAAAGATCCTTGAAGTACCAAAGAACGTGGTTAACATTAATTCCATCTTGACTCTAAATTAACCTGAACTCAAAGGATGTTTAGACTTTAGATACTATCATAGCTATGCATTGCTTGTTCATAATATTTGAGCTTTGTTGCAGGACGAGTGAGCGATAATGTTCAAGTTCCTTTTTTATGCTATTTTGTACTAGACCCTTATTAATCTCCCTTGGCAATACTTAGTAGATGTTGCTTGCTCTGGTAGAATTGTGTTATTTGAATACAAATTTTAGACATCGTATGTGATATCGTATTTGTTTATTTCTATCTCATATTTACTTTTTTTTATCATATTTATATACATGCATCTCGAAAATACATTAAAAAAAGTGACGCGGGCCCGGAGGGCCTAAGTCATGGAGATACTCTGGTGGACCCAATCAACCTATAGAGTTAATTAAGCTAGGTCCTGGAAGGGGAAAAAAAGAAGAAAGAATAAACATATCATATGAAATGCATATAGAAAGATATATCAATTAAAGTTTCAATTCTAGCCGTATAATTAAGAGTTGATACATGGAAATGGATTCTCCATTGACATTGACTGTAAGAGATCATAGTCATACATTAATTTTTGTGATATAAAAATGACTTATTAAATTTATAACCTTTGGATTTTCTGGAAGGACCATGACTTATAAAAATAATCAAATGACTTCTAATCTAATACAAAATAAAAGTATTCCTATTTTTTATTGGTTAAAGTAATAATTTGATTCTTATTGGTGACATGAATTCTTCAATTAGTCACGAGATGTAAAAAATTATTGAAATGATCCTCGTATATGCGATCATTATTCATTTGATCCCTCCCATTATTGCCTTATCGTCTCTAATGATTCATTAACTTCTACATATAAGGACTAATGAAGAATTCATATCACATATAAGGACCAAATTAGTATTTTAACCTAAATTACTGGGTCCTTATACGTGACATATATTATTCATTTAATCCATTTACGTAGGAGTTAATGGATCATTAAAGATAGAGAGTAATATGAGAGACCAAATGGATAATAATTACATGAGTTTTTCTATCATGTGCAACTTTGTATATGTTAAGAAACCCAAAAGTAGTAACTATTTATTAGAAAATTAAGCATTACAGTTTTGAAAGTATAAAACATATAATTTCCAATATAAATTTACTTTTTTAATATATGGGGATATTTTTTTTAATACTTCAATTTTTACATAATATAAGGACTAAACAAAAGATTCATGTCACATAATTATTACTTTAACCATTTTTATTTTTATTTATAAATAAATAAATAGATGAGAAAGAAGGTGTGTGCATTAAATAAAACGCCAACTGAAGGACACGTTGCGAGTGGAAGGGGACGTTGGCATAAAGTAGTTGACAGTCGAATACACAATACAAATTCTCGCTTCTCCTTTTTCCTCTGTCTCTATCTCCCTCCAACTGGAACCTCAATCCATTTCCCAACTCAGCTCTCTCCAAAACGCTGCGTTTCGCTCGTTGGAACTCGTCGATTGAATCCAAATTCCGATCAATTTCCCGGCGAGACAATGGCCATAGCCGGCGACGGCCAACACTCCGAACCGAAGCTCTTCAGGCTCTGCCCTTTCTGGAATTCGGGGAACGCTTCTTCGTCTTCAACCACACAGAACTCGCAAGGGAACGCTTCCAAAACGGTGTCGTCTGTTGCGAGGTCGTTGCTCCCTCCGCGTCGAAGGCTCCGTCTCGATCCTTCCAGGAAGCTATACTTTCCATGTCAGTGATTTTTCCGATTTCAATTGCATTTTCTTTCTCTGTTTGACTTTGTTCTCTTTTGATTTCTTTCTTTTTCCAATTTGTTGAGATTTTAGTCAAATGAAGTACTTTCCATTGAATTTCACTTCCTTTTACAATCAATACAATGTATTTTTTATTTATTTCTTGGAAAAGAAAATTAATTTCAACTTATTACCAGTCTGAGTTATAAAAATTTCATGGGCGTTTTTTTGTTTCCGCATGTGAGAGACTAAATTTCTGTTTGATTTGTTTATAATTTTATGTCCTGTTTTTAGACATAATTACGAAATAATTAACCTTATTTTTTATTCTATTTATTATTTTAAAAAACGTGTATATAAAATACTGAAACAACTTTTTATTATCATACTGTTTCCTGTTTGAAAACATGAAATAAAATGAGAAAAGATGGTAGTTTAACATGCTTAATAGTGCAGACTGCAGAGCCTTCCATTTGGAGTTAACCTATCATTTATCTGCAACAAAAAATATTTGATTTTTTTTTTTAATCAACTCGGTCACGTGTGTCTAAATGATAACATAAACGAGGTTTCTCATTGGGAAGCTCCTTTTGTTAAAAAAAACTAAAAAAGAATCTTTTTTTTTTCATGACCACATGGTTTATGAATTCACAGTTTTTTATTTTTTTGCCGTCTTTGTTAGTGGTTAATGATGGTGAAGTTGGGTTTTGTTTTGTTTTGAAGATGAACCGGGGAAGATGGTTAGGAGTGCCGTTCGGCTAAAAAACACAACCAAGTCTCATGTTGCTTTCAAGGTATATTGGTTTTCTGTTGACTCATATGTGTCTCTGTTTTGTTCCTCAACGTGCAATTTTGCTATTTTAATTGTGGTGGTTTACAAAGCATGAACACCGGCAAAACAGGACATGGGGGAGATTTATTTTTATTTATTTTTATTTTGTTGAAGACATGAGGGAGATATAAAAAATAGGAGCTATCCCATATACAGGTGTTTGTGTTTGTTATATGCTATACTACTAAAGTGGAAATACAATTAGGAGGTCTTAACAGTTGTGTTTTGATTTTACATGTCTTCCTGATGTGTAATGACTAATGTATAAGCTCATATTTGATGACCTCGTGTATGTTTCCTTGTATATGCTTGCTCTATCTAACTGGCTTCTCTAATAACTTTATTTTTGGTTGTTGTATCAGTTTCAAACTACAGCACCAAAGAGTTGTTATATGCGGCCTCCTGGTGGTATTCTCGCTCCTGGTGAAAGCATGATTGCAACCGGTATTGTTTTCAGTATCTTTTTTTCTTTTTTTCTTTTGGTGCACAAAATTTCTTGATAGGGTTTTTTGACATTGGATTAATGTTACTCTCCAAATTTGGTGCTCAGTGTTTAAATTTGTAGAGCAGCCTGAAAACAATGAAAAGCTGTTGGATCCGAGGAACAAAGTCAAGTTCAAAATCATGAGTCTCAAAGTGAAAGAAGGAGTGGACTATGTACCTGAGCTGGTATGACTCTTGTACCTTCTAATATTGTATTGAATACCCCCAGGAAGAGAGAGAGAGAGAGGGTATTGTACTTTTTGATTATTCTGTTGGCTAATCTGTGTAATCTATACTATAAATGAAAGTTGAGTAAATTCTGCTAAAACCAGTAAATCCATACAATCGGATCAAACCTGGATTGCCTAGTTGCAAAAAGACAAGGAAAAAGCTGGTTTTATTTGTGTTACAATTGAGATTGTCAATGTTGTCACTCTTTTCAAAGGTTACATTTCATAGCACAATAGAGCTACAATACTAGTTTAATGCCAAATTGTCAATAGAGCTGCACTCGCTAATTCAAAGGTTATATTGGGCATTGAATTGATAGCTAAGGTTCAGCAATCATTATTATAATGGCCGCAAACTAGTTTAATGTCAATGGTGGAGTCTGACAGTACTTTTAAAAGAGAAAAAATAGCGGGTCTGAAATTAACTAGGAAATAAAAAGATCTATTTGCAAGTTGGGTAGACTAGATGTATTTTTTATTGTCAACTGCTTGGTCCTTGATCTAAATGTGTTCTTGTATCAAGTGAGTTGGCCAATTATTGTACTCAGCTTTATCATGAGTAATCATTTTAGTTACCCTTTTAGGGCAAATGGAATCTAAAAACGATAATTGGAGGTAGAGAATAAGTGAAAGGAGCAGAGGAGGAGATACAGTGAAATAGTACATGAAATCCAGAGATGACACACACATATTATGTTTGCTATAATTCCTGTTTTTATTCAGCAGTTGTAATGTCTTACTTGAAACTCCTTTAGCATAGTAGCCCATAGTCCATTGTAAGATTTGGCATTGTTGTTGGTTACTTGGTTACTTGGTTATTCATCTTCCTTCTAGTTTCAAGCCTGAAGCAAGTCTCTGTATTTAATTTTTGTTATAATTTTTTACTTATGTATTGTAACTCTGTAACCATGATGCCTTTAAGTGAACACACAAATTATGTAATGTAACCTAGCCAGTCGTTTTCAGCACCTGGTATTGTAATTGGCATGTGCTTATTTTGTATTATGTAGGATATTTTCATTTTTCAGGGTAGTATCAACTTTTGCTGTATTGATAATAGCTTGTTTCTTTTATTCATGCTTTTGGCCATGGCAATTTATTGTTTCATGGTTACCGGTTAATTAATTCTAAAAAACATTTGATCTTTGGCCTTCTGTCTTGCAGTTTGATGAACAAAAGGATCTAGTGACAGTGGAGCGAATCTTGAGGGTTGTATTTATAGATGCAGAACGGCCGAGTCCTGTAAGTCGAAACTTCTTTGAAAATTGCCTTAGTACAGGATTGACGTCCAATAATGGCAATCTGGTGTTTTTAGGCTATGGAAAAACTGAAAAGACAGTTGGCTGAAGCTGATGCTGCACTTGAAGCCCGGAAGAAGCCTCCTGCAGAGGCAGGTCCTCGTGTTGTTGCTGAAGGACTTGTAATCGATGAATGGGTATGTAACATGTTGACCCTAGATTTGTTCTTGTCAATGTTTTGTACTTGATATATTTTTATTATTCTTCACATTCTAAATTTCTTCTAATGTTTTACAGAAAGAAAGAAGGGAGAAGTACCTGGCCCGGCAAAAAGTTCAAGCTGTAGATTCAGTGTAAAGCATAATTTGTTCTTACTGCTAGTGCTTTTCTTGAAGGGAAGATGTCGTTGTTATGATACTATTGCCATCAACCTTGGATGTGCTCCAAGAGAACTAACTGTTGGGGGAATTTGGTTGGCAACCCTTTTGTTTGAGATAACCCACTCTGATGGAAAGATTGGTCGTGTGATTGGTATGGTTGTCAAAATTCTTGTTCTTAGGAGCAGCAATCCGATTTGTACATAGTAGAGTTTGCTTGTTTGGAAATAAATCCATGTCCTCACTACCATCTACTTGTGAGATAATATATTATTCATGATAAATATCATTTTTTTGGTCATCTTTGTTATGATCAAATTGTGTAGCAAAAAAGTTCATGTGAGTAATTTCTATCAAATGATAGATTCTCTCACTTCCTTTCTCCATCTACCCACCACCTGCATATTAAGGTGCTTATTAAAAGCTTGATGAAATTCAGCTGTCTGCTTGTTCAGATTACCCCAGAATAGTTCGACTTTCTACTCCATCTCCTAATTATGGAATTAAATCATTCAATGGTAACGTAGGAAGTAGTACCATGAAAAAGTAGGAAAAAATAAAGTAAATCAATATTATCCTAAAGCAGAACATATCCTGTACATAATGTATAGCCTAACAATGAAGCCGAATATGATAGTTATCACAACAGATAAAACTAATTAAATCAATTTCATGTATCATCCGGCAGCTGAAAACTCTGTGAACCAAAAATTTGATGAGAGCTGGTTTGAACAAATACTGCTAGGCCACACCTGCTGCTGTTGAATCCATTCCACAAGGGAAAATGAACAGTTCCTGATACTGTCTTCTTGGGAGGGAGGTCTTTGACTGTGCAGAGCTTTTCGAGTTTTCTAACAACATAGTCATTGGATAGAACACGCCCTTTGTTCTCACCTCTAGGGCAGTCAGTAACCAAACCTGTTTCATATAATGCTACCATGACATCTGCACCATGACTGTCCACCTTTGTCCTCAATGCTCCTGTTAGGGACACTTCCAAAGTATCTGATGTAGGCCTCTTGAATGTTGCCTGCTACCACACAATTTTGCTCAGATGTTAAACACTATACATTCTTGTTGCATCATTGATTTTCTTCAGACAGTAAATTATGGAATATAGAACTTAAGTGATTTTATGTGAGTAGAAGTTAAATAAGTGTTATTAAATTTATAGAAAATCAAATAAAATCTACCCAACTAACTTAGTGGTGTTTGGTTTTGGTCGTGTGTTTTATGTTTCCGTTGATAATTATAAAAAATATTACTTTAAATAGTTTTTGTTTTTTCTAATGATTTCTTTTTTTTTTTTCGGAATTCAACTTTGGCTTTCCAATGGGTCCACAGAGTATCCTATAAGTTTAGAAGATCATTTGGACCCTGTATGAGACTAATTTTCGTTCGGTAGCTTAATCACAGTTAAGATTCTTCGCCCCTCCCTAAGGATGTGTTTTGCATGATTCAAACTCAGATCTTCCACTATAAGTTCAATCTGGACAACCCACAACCGAGTCACACCCATTTGAGTGATTTCACTTTTTACTATAACAATGTTAACTTATTTTTTATTTATTTCATGTGTTTTGTTTTGAGAAAAAAATTATGAAAAAAAAAATCACCATTTCCTTTGCAAAATTTTTAAAACAAAAAAAATAAAGTGAAAAATATACATTTGGCTTACCGAAAAAAAAAATTGAAAAGGAAACAAATTTTTTGTAATTATTTAAAATACCTATAAAAAATGAACTATTTTTCTAACCTGTGTAACTTTGCACATATTAAGAATTCTAAAATAGAAATGTTATGTTGAAAGTTGTGTATTCAATTCTTTAAAAATTTAAAAGCTACTATCTTCATTTTCCAATACAATATTTCTATTTTATGATTTCTTAACATGTGCACATGCTAAGAAAAATCCAAAACTGAAAAAGAAAGATATCAAACATCACCTTCTCAATCCGGTTGGTTCGATGTAATGGATGCCTATTCGTTTTGATTATGTAAGGCACAGAAAAAAGAACTTCCTCAACAAATAAAGGATAAAACAACTTGATGACATTAATTATAATTAGGTGAGCCGGTGTTCCTTGAGATGATGACATTGTGATTGAAAATCCCTAGTGTCAACATTTATATCGCATCTACCACAAGTTGTTTCAGGTTTACCTGAGGCTCAGGTCGTATACATGATGAAATGACTCTTTTGAAAAGTGGGTGAGTGAACAGCCAAAAAGAAGGCACTGCCAAGTAAAAAAACTTGGTTTACCTGAGGCTCAGGTCGTATACTAGTTTTACAGCTTTCTTCTTTAACAAAGGAATCATCAAAATATAATGTAGATAATGGGGTAAGCATTCACAGCCTAGTAAAAAAAACCTTGGTTTTTGCACTAAACAAAAAACGTCAATTCCCCCTTATTAATTCCTATGGTATGTTTGGTATGACGCTAAATTTGAGTGAGAAATTCAGAAATCATTTTATTTATAGAGTTCTATAAAGAGTCTTATTAAAGAGTGTCCTAAGAGAATTATTTAAGGATTATAAACAAAATAATTATTCTTCGAATAATTAAGTATATATATCCCTTCCTGATATAATAAATGCATAACTTTCCATAAAAATTTACTTGTTTAGGTTCTTTAATTAAATAATGTCTTTAGTCGCTTGTTAGCATTTATTTTGTTAACAAATTGCATTCATGAATTTTTTACCCTTATTTTTATTTATATTCATACCAAATTGACCCTGCAAAAATAATTTCTTCATAAGAAACTTTTTTTTATTTTTTTTTTTTATGGATAAGCAAAATGAATTAATGAGGTACTAGGAGTATCATAAGAAACTTCTTAAGTTGTTTAATTTGCAAAGCTTTCCGTCAACTTAAAAAAGCTATAGCAAACAGATAGAGATTCTCTATTTTCATTTCCTGTGTCGTGTCTGTGTCAAATCTTGTATCATTCAATTAAAATGTGATAAATACACATTATTATTATTATTTGTTATTATTATTTTTAAAAACAGTTACATTATCACTTGAATTACTCTCGAGACGAGAAATGAAACATTTTAAGGACACCAAACTCCTTAAAGACAACTCTAAATCGAGCACAGTGAAAAATAGCCGTTTCAAACCATTCTAAACAAATTTAGATATTTCACACCAAATAATTTTTTTTTTCCGAGGCACACCAAATATTTCATAAGAACACATTGCCCAAATTAATATGTACATCCACAAATGAAAATATTTCCGAAACCTTCCTCAAGAGACTAAAATATCTTTTTAATATATTATAAGTTGTCATCCCACTTTGAAGCAAGGCCTATGAAAAAAAAACACTTTGAAGCAAGGATGTTCACTTAAACCTTTATCTACTTTTATCGACCCAAGTCAGCCAAAAATAACTTCCATAGAACTCAAACATGTTAGCTTCAAGATTACTATTTGCCAGGAACTTAAGGCTTATAAAATTATTCCAACAAACCTATATTAGCCTTCGCGCATGTACAATCAAACAAATTTATAGACAATTCAATCATAGGAAAGAAAGAGTCCCCCAGATAAAAGAAATAATGTTACTTTCACAAACATTTTTGACACAGAAATTGAAACGTGTGGCTGAGAAATTTTCAACCAGTTTGACACAAGTAGTATAAGAAAATATCAGTCACTCATCCTAGTCTCCTTTTTTTTTTTTATAAGCGAAAGTAAATTAAAAACGAGCACAAGGAGTGCTCAAACCCATATACAAATAAATCAAATGGAAGACTATGTAAAAATGATACTGCCCCTAAGAAGAAATAGAATCATATATACAGAGATCTTCAACTAAGTAGCGTTCAAACAAAACAAATCATATATCAATATGTACCCAACAAAAGAAAAAGCCCCTAAACCAAATGTATATTACCAAATTAATTATAACCAAGCTTCCATCCTTGACCCAAAAACATCTTAGCGCATATGTAACATCTTTCAAGTCCCAAAAATAACAATTTAGTATCTTCACCCAACCCAAAAATAAAAAAATGAAATAAAATAAAGAAAGAACCAAAAAGTAATGTATGCATGTGTTAAATAACATGGACAACTTTTAGAGAAGAAAACTCCATTTAAGTGTTACCTGCACTAGTTTGTAGTTTTCTTTTTGATCTTTTATATGCGTTAGAGCATCTCTTATACTCGTATCTATATATTTCTTTGCTTATAAATTAAACACACACACCTCCATTTGTATACAGTATACTTAATCCAAATTCTATACACAATATTTTTTTTTGATAGACAAATTTTTGTAGTTAGTTGTTATTTTAATTTTTTTTCCTCCTTTACCAAGGTTTGAACCTTGAACCTCCTACTCCTCCAATTTCTTATACCCTTAGCTCAAACCACTTGAACCACCCCCAAAACCCCACCCCCACCCCCACCCCCACCAATTCTATACACAATATAAATTTCATTTTTCAAGTGTTCCACAGGCACTGATATAAAAAAGGACAAAATGGGCAAATAGTATACTGACCTGGAAGGTTGGAGAAGGGAATCTAGGAGAAGAAGTGATAGCAGTGATGAGGGCATCCTCGTCATTTCCAAGGCATTGCGTTTGCCCTTGGACAACAACCTGTGGGGTGAAGATGGTGTCAAGGCCAAGGGACTCAACATAGGTTTTCTGCCTCACAGTCCACTGGCTTGAACCAAAAGGGTCCTTCCATCCAATATAGTCCCAATAGTCCACGTGGAATGCCAGCAGCACCACCGGCAACCCTAGCTGGAAGTCACCCCTCCCCAGCCGTGACAGCACCAGGTCCGCCGCCGGCGACGTCGCACAACCCTGAGATGTGAACATCTCCACAAGTACCGCCTCCTGATAATGATCACCATCTGCCCCGGTCACCTCCGCCACCGCCATGCTCCCCTTGGAGCCGAAGCATGATGACCACAGTCCACGCGGCGCCATCGGTTTAACGAGGTGAAAATCGTGGCGGCCGCTGAATATGCGGTGGCGGTGGAGGTGATTGATGAGGCTCAAAAGATGATGTGTGTGTCGTTGTGATGGTGAGATAGAGAGAGATGTAAAAAAGACAATGGTGAAAACAAAAAGAAGAGAGGAAGAGAGAGAGAATGGGTTGAAAAAAAAAAGGTAAATAAGGAAATGGGGAATGGAAATGGAGGGTGGAGAAAGAAAGGTGGCGAAAAAGATGCTGAGAAGGGTTTGTGGGTTTTAAATATATATTGATTTTATTTTATGTTTTTTTTAGGGTTTGTTACGTTAAATGTTCGTGCATGGGGAAGACAGGTTGGTCCCAAGGGTTTGGGTGGAATTGTGATACATTTTTGTTGGCATTTTTGCAAGCATTGCTATATATGTATATATAATGTTATGATGATGTTAATGTTTTACAGTTACAGATCACCTGATTAACGAATCCAACACAGTATTCAGTGGAGAAGAGAGGGCAGGCCTTTCAAGGTTTCTAGCTTGTATGAATAAAATGAAAGCAACACATGAACTTATAGTGGATATAGTGCATATATATGATTAACATTATTCATATCTTTTAAAAAAAAAATCATTTTTACACTAAAAACAACGATATCTTTTTGGTGAACAAATAAGCACAATTTTTAGTTATTTTGTATATAAAAATATTTTGGAAAATTTCATGAAAAAGATATATCACAAAGACACCCAATATTATTGTCAAGCAATATATAACAATGATTTCTCTTTCTAAATGTTAATCCTTTGTCACTTGGAATCACTTTGTTGTAACCAAGGCCCAATATCAGAGTAACAGTTAGCCCAATGCTTTATTATCCAAAATACAAAGGAAAAGCAGCTGTCATTATAAACCCAAAAGATTGAATGTTCTAGGCCATATCAAACCGGAATGAATATGATTTTTTATTTTTTACTAGTTAGGCTAACGTAATTAATCCGCATGACATGAACAACCTTACCAACCATCACATCACTTTTTTGTGGTGTCATTTAGATTAAGCAAAATCCACATCCATAAACACATTGTGATCAAAAGTCAAAATCATCTTGATTAGGCTTTGGAGAGGTTAACAAAGCCGTATAGAGGCGAAGCCTATCCTCTTCCATAGAAGAGCACCTTGAGACAGGCCTTCGAGGCCTTATAAAGGACAAAGATGTCAAAGTCAAGCGGTTCCTATACCTCCTCCAAGCCAATTGTATGGCAACAGCAGCCCAAGTCCTCCATCCAGGTGAGTAATACCTTGCACTTCTCTTCACCTTATCCTTCACAAAAGTGTACCTAAAATGTTGTGTCACATACTTCACATCCTGGGCTTCAAGCCCAAATGCCTCTGTGGTCTCAAGTGTTACCAAAGTGGATGAAGATGGTGGAAGCCTTTCTATAAATGGCCTTCTCAAACACCATGATAGAAGCTCATCCCCACTGAAGTTCCCTGGGCCTAACATGCAGCAACTTTTCACCCCATCTCTTAGGACTTGGCTGCTTTGAAGGTGACCCCTTACAACAAATAACATTCTTTGTACTGGGTCTCCCTCTCTAGTTATCTGCATCATAATTAACCATATACATAATTTTATAGTTAAGATTTTTGCACAATGCTTGTATAAAATATGATATATTCTCTCTCTCTCTCTCTCTCTCTCTCTCTCTCTCTCTCTTTTGTTAACCATGATATAGGTACGAAGTATTCACCACCGTTAGTAGTGACTAATCTCCGTCGGGGAACCTGCTGGGCACACAAGGTGGGTTCTCCCCTCCTGACCAGGTTTTCTCCATACACAAGAGCCAGGATTCGAACCCCTGACCACTTGCTTAAGGTGCCCAAGTCCCTTACCACTTGGACCAACCACATATTGGTAAAATATGATATATTCTAATTCAAAGAAATTTAAATAGAGCTTACAATTTCTCCCTTTGTGAATACAAGGGACTTCACTCGGTCACAAATGTTCTCTAGGACCAGTTCATCCATATGCTGAAACAGTGGCACCTAAACAAAATATATGAAGGTATTATTAGCATTCAAGCCCATTTCACCCCGTTTCTGTTTGGGCAAGGTCCACTCTATATCTTTTGGACCCACTAAGGAAGTTATAGAATTTTCTTTCTTCGGCTGTTCTCAAATGGTAATGAAATTCCTTTTCTTTATTGGTAGGGAACAAATGAAAATAAAATGATATTTTTATAATTATTAATAAAAATAAAAAGTAAAATTATTTTCTCAAACCAAAACACACTCCAATTTTCAATGAAATGTTGATCCATTGGTTTTTCACATTTTGTTGTGCTCGATAGAGTACAAGCACAATAAAGAGAATGGTACGTATATGTGTTAGTTACACATAACTATCTCTCTAACCATATATCAAGACAAAATGACATTTCTTTTTTTTTTTGATAAGCCAAATAGTATATTGAATAAGGTACAAGGGGTACCCAGACCCAATTACACTGAAGCAAAATCAAAGTACAGGATCAACTAAAGATATACTTTCAACCTATAGCATTAACAATGACAATAAGGTTGAAGCATAGCTACAGATTCACCCCAGTAACCATGATCAAAAACACCTCACAGTCATTCCCAACACAGTTAGTTCAATGCATCATTACAAAAGGATATAAATCTGCGCAAGTAGCTAATGAACATGTGCAGTATGACATTTCTAATTAACCTTAATTAGACATATGAGATTTCATTGTGCTATATATAGTTATATAGTTATACTATATCAGTGTCGTATTCGGTTGTTGTCATGCATGATAAGCTTTAAATGTGATATATCATAGTGTAATAATTAACGTGGTCCTGTTGCCACCACAAAACCAAAATCAGAAAGAGAAAAAGCGCTAATCAAAATTGTCCACTTTTAAACCTTACCTGTCTCACCAAATCCAAACAGAGATGGTACTTGATGTCCCTTCTCAACCCTTCAGGGAGGTTTTTTATCATCTGGCATTCATCAACCCCACGCATAGCAGCCCAGCGCTGCCGCTCGTAGTTACGCACACGCTGCCGGAACCCTTGCGGCAAGCGCCTTTTCCTCATCCACCATTCAATGTTCCTCATCTTCAATTGCATGGCTTGCTTCTTTGATGTTGTAGCATTCAAAAACACCTATCAGTTCCAAAATAAAAAAAGAAAAGTTATGAACTATATATTTACATTTCACCAATTGCAACCAACCTTGTTATATGGTTCGAAACATTTTCCAACGAAATTTCACTAATCCGAAATCAGCCAATATAATTGTTTTATTTGGCCGCTAATGGGAGAGAAGAATAACATAAAAATTAATTACTAACATTTTCCTATAAAAAAAAATACCTTATTAATATTATTGTATGTGACCAAAATAAGTATGTTCGTGTACCTTTATGTTTCCAATCAACATAGTGACTAGAATAAGCCCACTAGTCAATTCAATAATGTTGAAAACCACTTCTTTCCATTCCGTTGTGCTCTGTAAGTTCCCAAAAGTGCTGGTCACATCAACAAAGAGTAACTATGAAGCAACGATAACATCAGAGCGATACAAATAATGCTGAGTAAATAATATGTCTTGACGCTGAAAAATGCATCCCCTTCACAAAACGCTTTTCACTTTTATATACACTAATAATTTTAAGAGTTCAACTCGAGAAATTTTATTTGGCCAACAAAATTTGATAATATGATAACACCTGATTAATTGTGTTAAAAATCATGGTCGATAGCACGTTGGACATCGTTAATAAGTACACATGTAGTAAATGGTTAATCATATTGTGGTTAGAAGTATCCATTATAATTAGCAAATTATAGTCACATAATATCCAGATAATAATGGATAAGGGCCTGCAGGTTTTTCCATCAAGAGCTATTAGAGGCCAATCAAAAAAAATCAAGAGCTTTTAGAGCTGTCACTATCACTATACAAGAAATGACCCAAGTAAAGAGTGATATGAAGGCACTAACCAAACAAAAACTTCATCAATAGGAGACATAAAGAAAAGATGAAAAATGATTAGCCAAACCTGAGGGTCATTAGGCCCCAGAAGATAGGGAAGAGAATCTTTTCCAATCGGCTATCATTTGTTACAAGTTGAACAGTCCATTTATAAGCTCCATAATCGTAGTTATCAGAGCTATCTAAGCATGTAGACCTTGTTTCTCTGTTCTCAGCCCACATCAACCTAGTTTTATCTCTCACCATGGTAGTGCTTCCATAGTATATAGGTTGTTTACAAGACAGAATTCTCAGGCCACAACCACTGGTTTTCCCACACTGCTCTTCGAGACAATTGGCTGCCCTTTGGATCCCTAGCAAGTACCAACATGCCCCTGCAGCCTGTTTCAGAATACACAAAAAATGCATAGTTCCTCCTCACAGAGAGAACAAACAGAAGCTACCATGTATGTTAAGTATGTATGTTACTATGGAAGAAACAGTAACACACCACTAGAGTCATTTTGATACGACGTTAGTTCTGTTTATATAATTTTTTTTTGTCTCAATTCGGAAATCACATTTGACTCCGACTAATCTGAATCAAGCTGGAAAGAGCTATCTAAGGGGGCAAATATCTAGAGAGAGCCTATGTTTTCTATACACAAAATTCGATCAAACTCGAGACCTCACCACTTGACGTCGATAGTTCTATTTATATTTGAACATGAGGATATATACTGTATATCTACTTACTTATTAGGTGCATTTATATCTAATTATTAGATATCTATCGGATGGGTAATTATCCTCCAAGGGTGAATAATATACACGCCCACATTATTGAAATAGACTACTTATAAAAATTCTGATATTATTTTAGAAATCAATTATTCCAAAAGTTAAGTCTCATGAATACGAGAACCATATATAAACCAGAGCCTCGTTAAGTTTTGAAAATCTTTAACTGGTAAATTATAATAAAAATCATGGAGTACTTTGTCCAAATGCTACTGTTAGCCCCGTGGATACTACAAATTTATTTCCCAATAAATAATACTCAACTTCTCTAGTCAGTACGTCTCAAGAAACACAGTTATATATATATATATATATATATATATATATATATATATATATGGATTAACTTTTTTCTGGTACTGTATATATAAATGACTTTTGAATATTAAAAAAATCTCAATAACTTACTCACTTACGTCATCTTGCGTGTCTAGGAATTTTCATATGTAGGTAGCACCGGATAGTGACACAATATTCCTGCTCAATTTGTTTCTCATAAGATCTTGTCGAGATACTTCATTATATTAACAACTGTTGTTTTAACACTTTGCTTAAAACTTGGATGATGATGATTTGGTGAACTTTGCGGGTTAGTTTGTATTATCCTAAGAGTGAGGATGATTTGGTGAACTTGGATCCTTGGCTTCTTTTCTTCGCTTACTGGTTTGGGCTCTTCATTATTTGGAGCTTAGTGTTTTTATATTGTTTTATTATCCTTTTGGCAGGTTGCCATTCATTTGGTTCCTATAGAAGTGGGGATAATGTGTTGTTTATCCTTGTAGCTTTGATCACCCTTGTTATGATAGTGTATCCTACATCTTTAGGTTGAAGCACTACATTGTTTTTCACTGTTTTTTGCTCCTTATGTATATGGGATTCAAGTACCCCTTGTACCTATTATATATATATTTTGCTTATAAAAAAAAAGCTTTGCTTAAAAAAATATACACGTTTTATTGGTGGATAAAATATACACGTTTAGAACTATAGACCAGTAGCTTTTGTTTCATGATTCATCTCATGTATGATCAGGAAATCAGGAAAGGAAAAAAAAAAAAATAGATGATCACATGCAAGATTTTATGGCCTGTTTACTTTGTTTTCAGTTTCCTGTTTTTATTTTCTGTTTTCACTGTTTCCTGTTTTCCTGTACAAATCTTTGAAAATAGAAAACATAATGAAAATATGGTGGCAGTTTTTTAATTATTTCTGAAAACAGGAAATGAAAACAGAAAATTGAAAACAAAGCAAACAGGCCCTTAAATTGAGGTTGTGATCGTGGTTGTGGTTGTATTGTATTTACCGCAATTGCGGACAGTTACAAAAAAATACGTCTGATGTGGTCATAATTGTGATATCGTATTTTGATTTCGAAAACCTTCAAAACCAAAATATTGCGGTCTCAATTATAATTGTGGACCTTTATTTAAAACCTTGATCACATGCATCATCAAACCACTTTAAAAAGAAAATCAAAGAAGACATAAGTTCATAAGATCGTTGTCATCCTCGTAGCTATAGAGATATGCATGCATGGCATGAAAAGAAAAGTGACTTACATGGGAAGCAACAAAATATGCGATCAAGTTGAGGGCAAAGCCCCACCAAACTGTTCCAAAAACGTAGCCAGTGAGGTTTTGCATGCGACGCAAGACGCATACTGAGTGATAAATTTTGGGAACGTATTGAAAGAGGAACATAATTAAGAACACTGTCATCACCAACGTAATCGATCCTTTCTCCAACAAAGAGGGGATTGCCACCCATAGCACAATCTGCAAAATAGAAAACGAAAATTGAAACTTTTCATTTTACTCATTGTTTTTTTTAACTGAATTACTCTGCTACTGATATTAGCCTATAAGTATAATCATATTAAAAAATTTAAAGCATAACACAGTTTGATATCCACATATTCCATATTTAAAAGCAAATTATTCGAACCCATTTTGTCATATATTATACACAACAAAAGCTTTACTGTCAGCTAAAACCCTTTTCTCTTTTTCTCTTTTTCTCTTACATATAAATAAAATTCAACACATCTATTTCAAGTCCAATATATTGCTCCATCCATAACCTTTTAATCACTACCCGGTCTGCTTTACTGGTTTAAAATGGGAAAATGATTCATACAAATGTTATAGAGTAACATAACGTATTTATAAGCTGGTAAACCAGAGTGTGATTATATGCTGAAAATGATGTGGGACCCATTGTAATCAAACGTTAAAAACTATGTTGAGATTTTTTTTCTTTTTTTTGTAACCATGACATAGGTACGAAGAATCCACCATCGTTAGTAGTGACTAATCTTCGTTGGGGAACCTGTTGGGCACATAAGGTGGGTTCTCCCCTCCCAATCAGGTTTTTTCCATACACAAGAGTCAGGATTCGAACCTGACCACTTACTTAAGGTGTCCAAGTCCCTTACTACTTGGACCAACTACATGTTGGTAAAAACTATGTTGAGATGAAATAGTAAGTGTGTGCAAATGTGAGAAATTCTTGCATAAACTTATTTTTTAAAGGAATTCTTGCATAAACTTGAAACATGCAAGTTCAGTATATCAGGTAAATCACATCATTAATTATTCTAAATTATAATAAATATCTATTATATTATGATTGGTTTAAACTTATTCTAAAATCATGCTAGAATGAATTTCTTGTGTGTGCATGTGAGTGTGTGTTGTTCGCTTTCTTCCTTTATTAAACTGCTATCATACGGAAAAAGTGAAATTAAACCTTCAATTATGAGCAGGAGTTAGAGAACCAAGTATGAATGTACCATGTCAGTATCAATTTGCAGCAATATTGAGGACCACAAATGAATCCCTTTGAATGAAAAAAACATGCAATTATGTCTACTTATTTTACGGGACCACCCTACACTACGACGTCAAGCAGTATGGTAGAAACTAAAAACAAAAATGGTTTTGTTATACATTGCTAAATGCTAAAGGCAATGGTTAAGACATAATAAATAAATAAAAATTAAGTTCTTATTGAAAAATTAAATACATCTTTTTCTAATCTATTAATAATATTACTTCAATATATTTTTCAATAAAAAAAACTTATTTTTTAATACCTTAATCATTACTCCCTCCGGTTTCTATTATAAGCAAAAAAATCCCAAACTTGTTGGTCCAATATATAAGCAAATTTTAACTACTTCAATCTAATTTAATGACGTTATTCCAAAAATACCCTTCATTTAATAAAAATTTAATTTTCCAATGACTTATTTTATTCCCAACAATACAAGCTTAATAAATAAGATGAAAAATAATTTAGGTAACAAACTTAATTTTTTAAATAAGATTAACAATATCGAATAAGATTAATTAATCACCTTAATATGTGTGTTTTATAATAGAGACCGGATGGAGTATACTTAGGATAATAGCAAAACCGATTTTCTTTACAACAGATTATTCATGTCCATTTCCATCATACATCCATTTCCATCATAAAGATAGTGCGCGCTACCTTCCAAGAACGATAACAAGTATCTCTCGATAATAAGGGTTCACTGGAATGCAAATATCACATAAAGATTGACCTATCAGAAAGTGCAGGAAGTAGGACTTCAAGTACACGAAAAATAAAAAGTTTTAACCTACCAAAAAATAAAGTTCAAAACAATTCGCTTCAGAATTTTGTTTAGTAACAGCGACAACATGTTGTTAGTTAAGCTCATCCATGCCTGGTCCTAATCTTAATTAAGGAGAGTTTGTTGACTACCCTTTTATTTGCATATTTTTTTTTATTGGAAATGTTGTTTTGCAGGAAAAGCAATTACTTTTTTTTTTTTATAAGTAAAAATGTATTGAATAGACTACTAGGGGTACATGTAACCAAAAAGCAATTAGTATGAACCGTTTTTATTGGATACCTTTCTCTATTCTTTATTTTTCACTTTTTTTTCTCATAATTTCTTCCAATAACATTTCATCTAACCAGCTCAGATGGGAAAGAATCTTATTAGGTGCGATTATAATAAGTATTTTAGCGTATGTTGTCACCATACCTAATTACCTCTCGACAATTGTCTTCAACAATATACCTACAACACCTTTGCCAAATCCTAAACATATAAAGGCACAAGAGAAAGGAAATCTTTTTGATATATCAACTTATATCTGACAAACAATTATTTTTATTTTTATAGCGCCTAAGGCAAAGTATAATACTTTGGATAAGAAAAAGTTATAAGTTATCCAAAAGTATCTATAGATTTATTGCGCATATAACATTACTTACGGAAAACATCACATGACGAGGTGTAATGGCGGTTTAAGGGGTAGTGTCTCTTGTATATGTAGGTTAGTTACCACCATCCTAAATTTTTTAAAAGTCAAGTTTTTTATATTTAATTTTCTTTCAAATTTTTTTGATCAACTACCATAATTAGGGCCTTTGACTTCCTAATAGCATCTTGGGGTATCCCCAAAAGCTTCGACCCTTTAGATCGGCCATGGGACTAATTCTCGGTTGGTTACTTGGAGCATGAAATTAACCCTTGATTTAATTTTGCAATCTTTGTATTAGAGTGTATGTTATCAGGATTCGAACTTGTGTTCTCATGTGGTATCGAGGTGCTTACCACTCAACCAATCCTTGATGAGTAATTTTCTTTCAATTTTTTAAAAGTTTAGTTTTTTACATGTTATTTTTCTTAAAATAATAAACTCTTAAACTTGACCCCTCTAAATAAAACATTACTTCTTTAGTCTCCTCATGGCATATGTTCTAGATAGATAGGCCGCTACGGCGGTGGTAATAACCATCACAGTCCGCCCAATGCATGCATAAAAAGAAATAGTGTCATGCACTTGTGTCGTCTCCTCCCTTCACTAGCTAGCTAGTTAGAGTGTACCAAACTTTGAACTCCCTCGATCCTCTTAAAATGACATAATTTCTTTAAAAGGAAAAAATAAAATAATATCAAAATGCTGCCCAGCTACATGACAAACAAACTTCAGACGATAATTAATTCAGAACTGGTCATGTTAAAAAAAAAAATGAACAAATAAAAAGATAATTATACACTATTTTCCCAGACTATTTTACAAAGATAAGTGCCATATAAAAGTAACTGATGAAGAACGTATATCATTAATTATAGGCCTAAGATTTTAAATTGTGGTTGCGATTCCAGTTGTGGTTGTGTTTATTGTAATTGTGGATAATTGCAAAAAAAATACAGTTGATACGATCATGATTGCGACCGCGTTTCTGTTTCAGAGACCTCCAGAACCAAAACGTTATGGGCAGATTGCAGTCATGGAACTTTATTTAAATTATTTGTATAGACTAATAATTAAGAGTAAAGACCCAAAGTGGTCCCTCAAATTTTTCGAGTAGCCCAATTTGGTCCCTAAAAAAATAAAAGGACAATTTGGTCCTCACGGGGGACAATTTGGTCCCCCAAAATTTAAAAACGGGAGACAATTCGGTCCCTCCTTAAGGACCATATTGCCCTCCGTTTTAAAATTTCGGGGACCAAATTGTCATTTTACTTTTTTTAGGGACCAAACTGGTCTACTCGAAAAATTTGAAGGACCATTTTGGGCCTTTACTCAATAATTAATTACTTATTACTTATTAAGCACATATAGTATAAGTTAATTATTGTGTTCTAACCTGGGGCAGAGGAAGGATAACAAAGAGGTCAAAGAAGAAACCCCTCTTGGCTTTGATATACTGAAGAGCAACGGAGCCACGTGTAGTAGAAACACTGTGAACTCTGTCACTGTGTCCAACAACACTGAAGGAGCGTTTCGCCATTTTGAACTGCAACCACATGTTCCAGAGGTGCAACGTGTCCGTCATGCACCGCAACACCGTGACGGTGATGGCGAACCACCCATCCACGAAGAAGCACATACACGCGTCGCTTATCGAGAGCGCGTAGAAGAATAGCGGGTCCACGAACAACCCTGTTGCACACACCAGAAGGAACACCCTGTTCCATTCTTCAACCCATTTCGGGTCCACCAGGAACCGACCCAGCGACCAACCCTCCCGGCTCCCGTCGTGAACCGCCGCCGCACACGACAACGTTGGTGTTGTTGTCTTCTCGTTTTTCTTTGCCGTTGTTGTTGTCGTTGTCGTTTTGTTCGTGTTCCTCGTCCATGTCGCTGTCGTTAACGTCGTCGTTGTCGAATTCTTCGTCGTCGGTGGTGGTGGTGTAGTAGTGCATGGGTGAAACACGTGAGGCGTGGTGGTGAAAGGTGGTGTCAGCGGTGGTGGCCATGGAGGAGAGAGAAAAACAGTTTTTGAGAGAGAGAGAGAGAGAGGTGATGAATTGGAGTGTATTTGAAGTTTGGAGTATTTACCTTAAAAGACACAAATAATTGGAGTGATAGAGAGAAGTAGGAAGGTGTGTGAGTATAAGAATTTCTCACAAGACAGAGAGAGAGAATGAGAGGAAATTGACAAAGTATTTTCACTATTTTGTGGGCATAGGACATTTCCCTCTCGGAAAGTTTATTTGGAAAACAGTCTCTTATTTTTTTTTCACGTGATAGATAGAGATGAAAGGAAAAATATAAATAAATATTTTATATAAAAAATAAAAACTACATTACTGATACTCGAAAAAATTATATAAATATTTAATAATAGGCGGATGCTCACCGTTGTCCTTAGGCCATTGATTAAGAAATCAGAAATAAAAACTTTGTCTTGGAAAGTATTGCATTCAACACTTTTAAAATTTAAAAACTATAATTTTCAATATAATTTTTTTATCTTTAGATTCCTTAATCAATATTCTTAGGCATTGGTTAGCAAGAACTTTAATAATATAACTCTTTTCACTTATTATTTTGATTTTTCAAACTGGAACATTTTGAATATGATATTTAAATAATATTTTTATTAATATATGGTTCAAGCTGGACTTGGGTTCTTGGACTTGGGGTTCTTCTTGTTCTTTCTGGGTGATGGTATAGAGGGTATTGTAATCAAGTGTAAAGATAAAATTGTTCTTAGCTATAGATCAATATTTTCCTCCATCCTGTGCGTGTTCCTTGCACTTGTCTGGGTGGGAGCCGTGTGCTTTTTAGGCATTTTGTGTCTCTGTCCTGTTTTCATGGTTCTGTATTTTTTTGTGGTTGATAGTTAGATTTCAACATAGTGATTTTTTTCCCTTGGTTGAACCTTGAACCTCTACCAGTATCTTCCTTTTCTGATATTTGGTTCTCTTGTATTTGAGTTTTGAGTATCTCTAGTACTCCTTTAATATACTTTAGCTTATAAAAATAAAATAAAAATATGATTGTAAGTTGGTAACATTATGTAAATGGGTTAGAGTATCCTTAATACTCATTTCTTATAATATGGAGATTATTAAAAAAAAAAATCGTTTAAGTTATTGTATCCGGTAGCACCTAGTTATACTTAGATACATTGTCCAGATATTTTAAAGAAAAACGACTGTTTCTCTAAAAATAAGTGTCACAGCACATGTTATTAGTATAAAAAGATTAAGATATATTTTTAGTCCTTCAGATTTTATTTTTTATTTTGGCAAAATTCATCTTTCCATTTTTTTAGCGAATTTAGTCATCCCATTTTTAAAATTTTGTAACTTTTGTTCCTCTATCAAGTTGTCATCAGAAAACTAACGAAACGTGGCTATGTAGCAAATGTTTTAATTTAGATTATTATATATTCAAAATAAGTTATAATTAGAAGTGTTTTGAGAGAATTTTTGAAAGAAAAATGATTGCTTCTCTAATAAAAAAGTGTTATAGCACATGTTATTGGTATAAAATGATTAGAATATATTTTTAGTCCTTCAATTTTTTTACTTTGGCATAATTTGTCGCTCCCTTTTTTTAGCGAATTTAGTTCTCCCACTTCCAAAATCTTGTAACTTTCATCCTTCCGTCTAGTTGCCATCAGAAAACTAATGAACACTACAAAAAAAAAAATCTGATTACCAACGCCAAAAGCCGTTGGAAATGGCAAAAAGTCGTCGGTAATCAGCCCTTACCAACGGATTTCCGACGGACACTTGTCCATTGGTTACAATACGAAACTGGGTGGTCCGTCGGTAATTACCGACGGAAATACCCGTCGAAAACGCGTCGAGGGTTCCTTATCTACCAACGGAAAGTCCGTCGTTAAAGATCTGAAGGCTTTACCGACAGAAAAACCCGTCGGAAACGCGTCAGGAGGGGTCCCCATCTACCGACGGAAATATCCGTCGGTAATTAAGATTTTTTTTTATATTAAAATTATTTAATTTTATTTTAATTGTTAATTATTAATTTTAATTATTATTTTTGGTATTTTATTTTGTTTCAATTATTAATAATTAATTTTATATTTTTAATTATTAATTTTTTAATATTAAATGTATTTTTAAAAAATTAATTATTATTTTATTTTATTTTAATTAATTTATTATATTATTATATTATTAATTAAAAAACAAAATTGAAATTACAAATAAAATAAAAAAAATATTAAATTAAAATTTAATTAAAATAAAAACATAAAACAAATTCAACATAAAATAACCCTACAGCTACAAAACACTACAGCTATAACTATCCTAATAACCATCATCATAATAACCCTTATCGTCGTCCTGACGGGAGGAGCTCACCAGCGTCAGATGACCATCAGGCTGCAGCTCAGAAGATACACCGGCATCATCCTGCTGCGGTGGTGGACCGGTAGAAGTAGTGGAGGGCTAGTTGGTCTGGAGGGCCCCCTGCAAAGTGCTGCGCCTCTCTGGTGGGAGCAAATCGAGAACAGCGGTCATCAGCGTAGAGAATGTCTCCATCTGCTGCATCATGCGCTCGTTCGCCTCCCTCTACTGCTACACCTCCTCAATCGCTGCACCTCCTCCGTGTCTTGTGAGCCGGAGGATGTAGGCTCCCAAATGGTCAAACTCGGCGTTGACCCCCGACGGATGGTACGAGCTAGGCTCCCGGTACCGTAAATCCGTCCCTTTTCCCCACCCGCCACATCAATCCAGACCTGAGTCTGTAGTCGCTCAACCTCGGTGGGGTCCAGCTGGGAAGGATCCAAGGCATCGGAGCAGGAGGCAGCCTCAGACGCTACCTGACTAAACCTGTTATTGAACTCCTCTTGCGATCAATATATTAAAAACATTATATTATTAAACTATAATAATAACATATAATATAAATGCAAAAAGATACTTTAGCTCACCACAGTCAACCTCGAACTCTCATCAACATAGGTCCCAGGGTTCGCGGGAATATGTGTCTGCTCAAAGACCGTAGGGACATCAAAGCTCTCCAGACTGCAACCGACACACGAATAAAATTAATTAATTATAAAATAAATTTTAATAAAAATATACAGTTTATAAATAAAATTATTTATATATGCATACCAAATTAATAACATGCTACATGTGGTTAATTGAACCACCCGTGTGCAGGCTCCCGCCCTTCTCGAAAACCCGATTCCTCTTTGTCTGCTGACACTGCAGCTTGTAAGCTGGGGTGTCCCTGTACGCACATAGCTGGGCCGAGAAGTTGGGCCCGATGTAATCCGGACATATCCGGCTCTCCCGCTAACTAATACCTAGAAATCGATTTCATTCAGCACCACAAAGTAGTGGCGCATCAATTGTATCATCACCGTAATACTTTGGATGGAAACCCCTTCCTCGATCATTTAACTAATTGCTTCAAATCATTTACTTAATTAGCTGGATGCTTCATTATTCCTAACTTATTTAATTAATTCAATATTTCAATTAATTAGTTTTGTTAATTCAAATTTAGTTCCGTCAAATAATATGTTAGCTAAATATTAGCAACAATAAGAATTAAAATCCTATAATAATTATAAATCGAAATCATAAATCCCATAAAATCCTACAATTCCAAATCAACAAATATAATTGTACAACCAGTCCAAAAAAAAAATGATAATTATACAAATTATATATCATTACACATTTAACAAAATAAAGAATTTCGAACCAATTTAAAAAAATCATAAAAAATAGAAACCTGACAGTGTAGACAGGTGGCTCCTCTGCAGCGGTGGTGATGATGGTAACAGCTACTCTATAACAAACAAAAAACATTAAAACTAATTAAACATTAAACACTTAGTTAACAAAAATTTAAAATTTAATTAAAAAAATTAAAATTTAAAACTAAACACTTAGGGTTGCTAACAGTGGGGGAGGAAGTGATGGTGGTGGTGGCTGGCGGTTCTGGCAGTGGGGGAGGAAGTGGTGGGGTGGTAGGACACGGTGGTGGTGGGACTAGGTGGTGGCAGTGGTGGTGGTGTGCGGTGGTGGTGGGGCTCGCGGCGAAGAAGACAATGGCAAGGGTGCAGGGCTAGTGCGCGGAGGAGAGGAGATAAGAGAGGAGGAGAAAGAAAAGAAGAGAGGTGATGCAATATGTGTAACACCCCATTTTTCGTAAAGTGCTTTTATGTATGTTTGTTTGTTTGTTTAAGTCTTAGGACTTAGCTTAGGGTTGTTGATGAGGGGCTAAGTGGGATTTCTAGGCTTAAAATCCCTTTCTGTTACATAAGCACGGCCTTGCTCATGTCCAGCAAGCCCGTGTTGAGGCTTGTGTCTTGTGACTATCTAAGTCACAAGCACGGCCGTGCTCAATAGGGAGCACGACTGTGCTCAAAGGCTGAACGCGTCTCGCTGACGCTAAGTTGAGCACGACCATGCTTGGGTCTGAGTCTTTAAATAGATTGCTAACAGCGAGGGTTACAAGTTAAACCCTCAATTTGGCACTTTTAGGAAACCCTAAGCGTGACATCAGCCTCTGTCGTTTGTCCCCTTTGAACCCAATCCTTGTTTGGTGTTCCATTTGTGTTTGAGAGAGTAGAATCACGCGTTAAGTGCCAATCCAAAGGTAATAGTTTTTTCCTTCTCTTTTTCCTTTTCTTGTTCTTGAATCGGGATCTAATTGGTTAACCCTTTTGTGAATGAACGCATTCCCCAAGTATGACTTGGATATTTAAAGTACAAATTTTTGAAGATGACAAATGACAACATGTCAACAATATCAAGTTGGAACTTTGCGAGATCGGAAGGAACAAATTCTGAACTACCCAGAATCGGGATTGGCGGTGGGTCCATGTGAGTCAGTTCGACCACCTCGTCTGAAACTGGCTCGGCCACGGCGAAGATATGGCTCCCAGCGACAATGGGCTCAGCAATGATCTCCTTCGCTATCGTTGTTCCTTCTTCATCCCTTGCTTTATCGAAGTGCGATTCACCATGTCCTGTGCCCAAATTTAAAGGTTCAAATCATTTGGTGAAGGCGAAGGTTATGATTTCTGTGAGTGTAGGGAAGAATGGATTGGGCACAACAAAGGGTTTTGGGATTAACAATTTGGCTTCAATTTGTTGTGCTAGCTCAAAGGCTTGAGACACGAAGTAGGGGCGGGGGCGCAGCAACCGCAGCTCACCGTAGAGGCCGGAAATAAAGCATTCAAGGTGATCGACAGCAGACATGCACAGAACCTGCTGGGAATCATTGTCGAATTGTAGGTAATAATCCGATACCTATCTAGCCGAGAGCATATTGGTGAGTAGGGTCCAAAAATGGTATGTAGCCATGGTTGAAATAGAGGTTGGATGATGGGTTGTAAATGATGGTGGAGTTGGTAGTGAAGGTGGGAAAAAAATGGAGGCATGAGAGGGTCAATGAAAGCATCGATGTTATGACTTAAGCCCATGAGGAGAGCCCAACCCAAAAGACTAGTCCATTAGGTGAGATAGCCTCATGGCTTAAGTACCACATTGAGCATCATTATCTACTCAATGTGGGACTCATAACATTGTCGCCCCCTTTAAGGGCAGACGTCCACGGCGGCTTTCTATCGGCACTGACCCGATGGTAGCCCTTTTCTCTTTGGTGGCTTCACTCACCTATCAGTATTCGGTTGCACCTTAATCCAGCCTATAGGTAGCCCTTTCCGTGGCCCAACTCTCAACGAAAGCACCAATGTAAGGTATAAAGGTTTATACCTAACAGGGAATAACTAAAACAGTAAAGAAAATAAAAACACTCCTTTGAGGGTAGCAACCTCCTAAAGCAAAATGCTATCCTTCATAATTTTCTTCTTCTTATTATTCATTGCATTAGATTGATACATATATAGTAGTGCTTGAGCAATGAAAACAAAATTACAAAAAGGACAAAAAGGAATTACACCTAGTGAGTCACCATTATTCTAGACCCTTCTATTCTAAGTGCATTGTCACACACTCACACCTAAGGGTAGTCATAATATTTGGGCTTACTGCTTGGAGAATTGGATCCATTACCAAGTCTATTTTGGGCCATAACACACTTAGTCTCGCCACATATTTGAATTTGATACCTCAGTATCTTAAGGTAGTGATATACTTTCTGTTTAACCTAGGGGTGGGCACGAGTCGGGTGGTGGGAAACTTGAACCCGAACCATCCAAAGTTCATTGTTTGGGTTGGGTCCGTTTTTTTTTTTTTCACGTCTTCTATTGCTAATAGTTTTCCAATCTTTGCTCGTAAGCAAAGATAAAAACCTGAGCAAACAAGTAACTTAGTAATGCAAAAAGTCCAACAGTTATTGAAATAGCAATTGATCTGAAAAAAAAAAACTCTTTGTAATCTAAACAGATAAATCTTTTAAAATTTGAAAATGTTGAAACAAATTCTGTAGCTGAAATCATATATTTTTGTAAAGCAATTAATAAAGAATGAATATCGAAGTAGAGTTGCAGGAAGCAATGCAAGCTACATTGTTGGTGAGATTGGTGAGAGGCGCTCGCTTCTTAGGCATGTTTGTGATGTGAACCGAATGCGAGGTACCTGCGAAGATACTCTGATGCTCAAGATAATATGGATATATTTAGTATATCATAAAACCATACCCGCGCCTCCTTTCTGGAGGCTTATATAGAGGTCTCTCTCATGATGACTTTGAGCAGGGTGCCCTTTACTGAGTGGTGTGTTGGCCTCAAGATCTCCCCTATATATGTGACGTGATGTCAATGAAGAGGGGGTGTCTGTGATTATGGTTTTAAGTGGTTGCATGTGTTAGGGAGGCGGGGCAATCTGCGTTCTAAGAGTAGGAAAAGGGGTTCTCTCCCGAGCTAGGTGGAGAAGTCAACTCTCTATATGAAGGGTTACGACCGAGCATTATGGTCGGGGGCAGTTCAGTCAGCTTCCTGATTATTGGGCTTTCATCGGGTCGAGCCCTTCTTAGGTCAATGATTGGAGGGCCTAATGGAGTTTAGAAATATTAAAAGATGAAATAATAATATAATAACTAATTAATAGACATCAACATAAAGGTTAAGTATATAATTTAGTAAATAATATAGATTATGGGAATGTTATATAACCTGAACGAGAGAAGGAAAATAGCTTTAAGTCAATGTTTGAATTATTTTAAAATATAAATTCAGAAATTATCTAAATCGAATATAAGAACAATTATAATTTGAATAAATAAAACTAAGCTTAATGATATGTGTAGGAAATATTTCTATTCATAAATTGTACTCACTATTATAATTACTAGAACATCATGCATCTCCACAACAATTTCAAAGAACAACTAATAATGGTGAACATTATTTGAGGTTAGCATGTGACTGAAATAGAAGCTTGGTGTTCAAGTTGTGCATGTTTAAATATATTTTAGCTTGATATTATTTAAGCTGCATTCACGCGTCAAACTTTGGTCATTTGGTAGTTCTAGTTTTCTTGCAGCCAATTAAATTATATGTTGTGATATGGTACTCAAGCATTGCTAATCATGGATACTTTATCGACTAGCATGAGTGGATATAGCTTTCCATGGAAAACCATAGCATAGCATGAGCTCATCGCTTAGCATGGTGTTTTATCGCTTGGCATGGAAAGTTCCATGATTCCATCTTAGCATGAATGTTCATCGCATAGCATGGCATTGCAAGGAATTGGTGGTCTCGCTTCGCAAGGATATCTCTCGCATTGCGATGGAGCATAATTGTGTCTGTTTGTAACAGCTAGTGGTCTATTTAGTTGTTACTAATTTCTGTTATGAGGTTGGTTATGATCGACGTCGGGTGTATAAATAGCCTATAGTTACAGGTTTTTTGTAGACGAAAAAGAATACCACAAGAATATATTGTGAGTGTTGTTGTAAGCAAGAAATTGGGAGAGGAAATTCTGAGAAGTGTAACTCCTTCTCATTATAGTGATCTTCACAAGTTGGGTTCAATCTCGGGGACATAGGAAAATTACTCTGAACCTCGTCAACAAATACTTGGTGTTCCTTCTTCTTTCTCTTTCTCTGCATTTAAAAATTTTATATCTGAAAATAAATATGTATATATTATTTAATATAAAGTTGTTTTCACTTATTTTATATAAGACTGAAGATAATATATATATTTTTTGAGGGGAAAAAATTGAGAAAAGATTAAAATGAAAAGGAGGATGTGGAAAGTTGCTCGAGAGGTGGGTCGAAGGAAGAGCAAACAAAAGACGAAAAAAAAAGAAGCAAATGAGAGTAAATTTAAGTGAAAAGGAATAGTCAGGAAAATTACCTAGACGAAGGAGCTGGTGAATCGAAGGAAGAAGAAGAATTTTGCAGAATTGATTTGAATATAATTGAGTTTGAAGTGAAGTGATTTATGTTTTGATAATTCTATTTTGAAAACAACTTTGATGTAAAACTTAATGTAAAATTTCAATCCAAAAGCAGAAGCTACTCCAAACTACTTTAGGTAGGATTGATTCTGAAATGCAAAATTACTTCTCCACCAAAAAGCCAAACTTCTTCAAAAATGCTCAAATCCACGTTTGACTATTACAAATTTGAGTTTGGATGTTCCCACCGTGAAACCAAATATATGCTAAATGAAATAGAGAAGTAAATGTAGCTTTTATTGCGAGACTTACATAAGCATCCCATGACATCCCTTTATATCCTTGTTTTACTATTTAGTATAAGGTTTTTTTTTCTTAGGCTATTCTCCATGCGCAACTTCGGAGACTAATTCCTCGAGGTACTGGACGGTATTGAATGATTGACCTCTTCCAACCAGATTTTCTCCATATGCAAGAGTTAGGGATCGAACTCCTGATCACTTGCTTAAGGGACCTGAGCTCGTTATCATTCAGACCAACCACATGGTGTATTTTGTATAAGTTATTCATGAAGTTATATTTACTATTGAGAAAACAGACACCTTTAATAGAATTATAAAACAACCTCCCAGAAGGGAAAGGCCAATGCTTTTTCACGAGTGGATGCTAGTTTGGGCTTTTTAGGTGTTAAACAAAAATTAAGTTTTTTTAGTGTTTGTGGCGGCATTTATTGATAAAAACATAAGATGAATATTATTTTTTTAGCTTAACTTAAAAAAGTAATAATGTGTTATGTTTTTATTGAATACTAACAACCCTATAAGACCCGGGTTCGATTCCCAGTAACGGAAAACAGTTTCCCCTCAAAAAAAAAAAAAAAAAAAAAACCCTATAAATGTACTTAAAGATCTTTACCGAAATTTCTTACTCTCGCCGAATTTGAAAAAAAAAATTAAAAAATCAAAGGAAATCTTGTTGAAGTGTGTTGCCAGGCAAATGATTGTAATGGATGAGTTTTAACCATTAACATCCTTAAAAGTAAGTGCTTGAGTTAGGAATGAACTTTTAATTATACTTAGGCTACTCGGAATAATCATAATATTGGTTGGGTGACATGGCTCGTGCCCTGTTGTTTAAGACCCGGTTGCTTGCTCATTTTCTGTTGAGGTTCGTCAATTGGAACAGGTGACATTGACATACCAAGTGTGTCAACCATTCCAGAATCTCATTACTGTAATTGGTTTATATATGTGTCTGAAAAACAAATTTGACTCACCAAATTCTTGAATGTGAGATTATAGAACATCTGAATGCATCTTTGCTTTGCCTTTTTTTGCTACTTAGTCACTTGCCAGCAAAACGTGTAAATGCTTGCCATATTACCAACTTGTTTGCATACATCTTCCATGTATGTATAGCTATAAAACGAAGCCATCAAATTTTAAATTTAAAGTGTAGTTGATGCACAAAATAAGGGGAATGGGAATGCTATTATGTAACATGGCATAACATCCTTGTACCCCTTTCAATATACTTTTGTTTGATCAAAAAAAAAAAAACATAGGCGTAACATAAATGTTAAATAAAAACTACTACTTTGAAGCTATGAAATTTATATGATTTATTGTAATGTTTACCATTTATTTAGACACTGCAATTCAGCTGTAGAAATCACATTCTAGTATGTTAGATCTACATTGCAATTTTCAAATAAATCAACAATTTTGTTGCTTGATTCATCTCCATTGAGGTGGTCAATGTGGAAGCCTGAGACCCCATCAGCAATAATTTCATCTGGACCTCCTTGGTTGGTAGCAAAAGTGGGCAAGCCACAGTTAATTGCTTCAATGACAGTTAATCCAAATGCTTCATAAAAAGCTGGCAAAGGCTCCCTTTGTGGCAGCAATTCAGCGGTAGAGCTCTCCATTGCGATGTCTATCAGTCTGCTTCCTCCTATCAGAATGCAACCCTTTCCTATCCACATAACCAGGAGAAAAAGCAAAAAATTAGTATGGTTTGTTATATATTCAGCATTTAGTTTGGAAAATTTGTTACTTATGCTAACCTCAAGAGGGGTTCTTTTGTTATTGAGGGGCAAATTGACTTCGATACCATTTGCCTCTTGGAAATCTATAGCAGCTTGGTCTGTCATCTATTGCTGCTGCTTTTGCAACCATGTGCATCAGTTCAGCTTCATCAGATGGAGCGATAACCACCATGTTGGGCAAGAAAGCCATGTAATGATGTCAAATGCTCCACAATGGGTTGGTTCATCAGCACCAACTAAACCAACTCTATATTCAGCTATTAAGATACATCCAAAAACGGATTCATTCGGTCTGATGGATAGCCTGAAATGATATGATTGTAACATATATAGGAAAATGTAGTACAATCAAAATCTTGTTGACACTTGACACATAAGAATTAAATCTTCTACAAATAAAAATTACGGACAAAAAAAGAAAAAGTTGACACCAATGTTCACAGTCTTCAATGTACAGAAAAATCATAAATTACAAGTTGAAGGGTTTTCTGGTTCATCTAATTGGTACTTCTAAAACCAAAGGTTGAAGGAAAATGCCCATGGAAAAAACATAGTTGATAATATAAGGAGGAATAGCTCACTAGCAACTTGGATAAAAGAGAGGCACAAAGAAAGCAAGAGAGAATTTTCATGGGAAAAAGTAATACTATTGCTATTTGCTACAACATATAACACCCAAAAAGAGTCAGAAAGGAATATGAGTAAATATTGAAAGTAGAAAACCTGCAAGTGAGAAAAAATGGTGACACAGGAAGGACTAAGAAACACCTCTACCACCATTTTTGCATGTAAAATAAAAACTGCTTATCTACCAGCACCATAATAGCCACCTCCTTCACCACAACCATTAATAGGACGCATTACCTTTATGGAGCTAGATTTGAGATCTTTAGTGATCATAAGAGTTTGAAATATCTGTTTGATAAAAAAGAGCTCAATACTGACAGAGAAAGTGGATCAAAATCATTGTCTAGAGATTGGCATGTTTTTCACTTTTTTGTTCTCAACACATTTCTCACTTCTCTCTATTCACATTCCAGTGCCAATCAAGGTGAGATCTTACTGATTCATATATCATGTTACTAATTAGCCACAACACTAAATTAGTACTAATTAGAGCAACACCAACACTACTACATGTTAAAAGATTGAGGTAGATCAGTCATATATAAAGACTGTCAGATTAATATTTTACTGCTGGCAATAAATACATTGTTCAGAAATTATCTTTACCATATGAAGAGACAGTTTCCTTCACCAACCTGAAGCTAGAACCAACAACTTGCTTCACAGATGCATGAAGCCCTGCACCTACTCTACTGCCATGTGAAAGCAAAAGGAAACCTTGTAGAGTGTTCAAGCATGATGTCATATTTTCCTCAATTGGTTTTGACTCTGGTTTTTCTCCAGTCCAAAGCATTCCAACTGCAGAGAAGATAAAGGATACATTTAATTACATAAACACAAGCCTGCATATGTCTACAAAGTAATGTTAAAAGAATTAACGAAGCAGAGTTTCACTGCAATTATGATGCAAAAAAGAGAAGGAAAAATAAAATGCGGTGAGCGTGGATCGAACACGCGACCTTCAGATCTTCAGTCTGACGCTCTCCCAACTGAGCTATCCCCGCATTGGTGATAACCAATAAGCAATTACACTTAATAGAATAAATTTATTTAATTTGAGACTTTGTGAAACCGCATGTGCAAGAGAATTTGTAAAAGGAAGTAAGGAACTAATTAACTATATGAATGACATAAAGTTGACACGTTTATTCACTTTCTTAACTCTTTTAGCCACATTATTTATCACATTAATTCTTCAAAATTTACTCTTCCTCCTATGGCTTACACGTGACACACGCAATAGAACCATTAAATGTTTCTATAAGTAGGGAAATGCGAAGTAGTCTGAATTAATTTCATATATGTATTTAGATACATTTTAGGAGTTAGTAAATTAAACTCTTATTTTTAACTCCGATATATTTTTAATATAACTATACAAACATTATTTTTATTTTTTGTGGTAAATAGACGAAAAGAAATAAAAAGAAAGCTAGAAAAAAATTACATCCTTAAAAAGGCAACCCCGGTCACATCAGCTAAAAAAAGGTTGCTCATCTCATGTAACGTCGTATCAATAATTTACAAACATTATTGACAAATATGCACAAATAAATCAAGCAATAATTTACAAACAACATTTTTGACAATTTAAATTTAAATTTTGTAAACTTGATTTATCATATTCTTGTAGATATTTGTGTTTCTCTAATATTGGTCCAAAAAATTGGGATGTTACATATCCTCCCCACTTATAGAATTAATAAGAATAATAGAATTTATATTATTTCTAATAATTAGATTTAGTAATGAGAAACAAGTTAATGGTGGCTTGAGGTTTGTTCTATTGGTGTGGGTTGGTAGGGTTCAAAACAAAAACCGATACTCATCGGATTCAAAAATAAATAAGACAATTTATTAAAAAGTCAAAATTAACTTGTAATATTAAGGTTGAAGAACATGATACATCCTATGTTAATATGATAGACGGCACCAGAAAAAAAAAATCAAAAAAAAAAAATCAGCACAACACAAATTGGTTGGCGGGCTGTAGGGCTGTCTCAGGTAACAGGGTCCTTTTTGTCTTCATGTACAAGAGCTCAGAGCCACCATTACTGACTGCACTCTGCTGAATCAGTTATCCTTGAATCCGGGTAATGCAGCTAATATTCATACTATAACTGCATTGTCACCAAGGGGAGCAGAAATCACATAGTGGTCACCTTCTTAGAGCTCCATAGTTTTTAGTCACCTAAAAACAAGAAAAAAGGCTGAGGCTTAGTTCACAGAAATCACATAATTCCAAAGTTGGTATGAATCAGAAAGTACATTCTAGACAAAGAACATTGCTATTAACCATGGTTGCATTTTGCATTTGCTAGAGCTGTACATCAGGGATGAATATTTGCCCAAAATATTCATGGCATGAAGTGTAAGCAAAAGTTAGCAAAGCACTAAGTCACAAATCAATTCCCTTCGGTTAATCTTAATATCTAATTAAACTCATATAGGAAGTGAATATTTAATTTGATATCAAAGTATCCCCAGCAACTTTTTGGTTAAATTTCATGTGGATAAGAACCGAGTATGAGTATCGTAAAGAATAATGACCGAGTAAATGGATAAGAACACCACTTGGACTGCCATCTGTTCTAACAAATATTTTGAATTGGAATGGTAATATATATCCTATCAGAAACAGGTGAAGAAATGAAAAGGGACACAAACCCGAGGTTGAGACTTATTTAATCTCTTTCTGACATTGTCATCATCATCGTCATCGTCGTCATCATTGTTCATGAGCATTCTATGGACTGCAGAGTTGTTTGATTTCCTTCCACGTTTAGAAGGTTGTGCAGATCCTCTACCTCTTCCCTTTGAAGCAGCTCTTTTCCGTCCTGGTAGCTTCGATTCATTTTCCTACGCAATATGAGATGCAGTAGATTCAACTTAATCATTGAGCATGTCAAGGATGATTCAGCAAAAAATTACAACCCAAATCACACGTTAAACTGTCTCTATTAGGTTGCAAGTATCAGACTGCCAAGCACTGAATCAAAGAACCTTATAAACATTTCAAATTCAAATGACTGCAAATTAAGGAATGTGATAAACTAGGAATTGGTGTTTGTCCATACCGAACTTTCATCAACATCTTCACTTGAAGCAGAACCCAAATTATCCCCATCATCAGCACCACTTCGGATGGAAGTTGCTGCAGCAACGGATGTAGCCCTGCATTGAGTCAATGAAGCTCTCCAATCAGGTTGAATATCTATCCAGGGTCAAGGCACCATCAGTGGAATATCAAAATGACTTTATATAAACCCATCAAAGGGGAAAACTAATGCTTTTTCAGATTACTTTCATGCTTGTGTTCTAAAATGCCTTATCCACCCTGGTCAACATACATGCAGCAACAGGGACACACGTAGCAACTCAGAACTCAGAAGTCAGAAATCAGAAACATAGCTCTTAATAAGAAAATAAAATATACAGAGAGGAGAAAGTGTGGAGATAATCTCTCCGCTACAGCTAATCCTGTACCTATTTCCCAATCTTTACCAATACGAGAAACACCAAATTTAACAACCACCATTTTTCTAGCATAATGACCCATGGATGTTCATTACCCACCAAGAAGTCCAAAAAAAAAAAAAACACAGAAGGTAGCACTTCAAAGACAAAAATCCAGTTACTTGCAAGTTAAATTAAATAAACATCTTCGTTTGGGGAGGGAGTCAGTTTTTGAGTCATGATCACTTCCATGTCCCCTCTAGATTTATTTTGCTGCATAGAATCCAAAAATGCTAATAAATGATTTATTTATCAGTAAAAGCAACCTCTGAGAATTGCGAAAGGCTCCATCAAGAGTTGTCTGCTTCATGGTGCTGGAACCTCTGCCCCTGCCCCTGCCCCTTCCTCTTCCTCTTGTTTGAGTTTGAGATGCACCAGACGACCCTTTCTGACCTCTAGTACTTGGCCTTGAGCCAGAAATTTGCATGGCATCTTCATCATCACTAAAGGAAACTGCACTTCCAGTTCCAGCAGCACTTCTGCCTTGGAAATCCTAAATGGAATTAGGGAAAGAAGTTAAGAATGAAGGTCAAGAATAATGTCTGCCATAAACACTGATTTTCCATCGCTATTGCAATAGCACCATATCATTTGTTAGACTTACCTCCAATGACTGAGCACCAGCAGTGGACTGTGTGGGCTCCTTAGAACGTGTGGATCTTTCCTTGACACGTTCCTTTAAGAAAAGAGAGAAATGTATGTTCCATTCATTAGACCATTGTGATCACATAGCAACACAATAAAATTAGAAAGGCAACAGTAATAGCATATATTCAAAAAAAAAAAAAAAAATTATGAATGATGGTGGTCCAGAGGACAGACAATTGTTATGCCTAGATTATCTATTGCTATAGTGCAATTTTATCAAAGCCCTAGTAATAGAAAGGTTCCAGCCAGGCAAAGTAAATTCTAAACCAAACTTTTGAATTAATGAAAAACAATGATGAAGCTTCTAACCTCCAACAATTCTCCAACTTTAACAATTAAATCTTCCTCATCAAACTTCAGGGTATTGGAATCCTTAGCAATTTTGTTCTGTTCAATCACAAAAGTAAGTCATCAATGAGAAGAGAAAGGGATATGACATTATCATGAACACATAAAAGAATATGAAGTAGAAACAATGTGCTCAATCTTAGTGAATGCCAGACGACCCAACATAGCAGTGGAGGAAGGCATACAGCAGATAAATGCAATAATATAGAATACTAACTCGTGTTTCAACAATATTGGATTGTACACAATCGTAAAATGCCATTTTGTCATCCTTGTTCACAAAACTGTGTAATGCAATATCCAAATCATTGACTGGAAGTATCTCCATTTTCTGCAAAACCATTAAGATCATTTAGTTACATTGAAAGATAAAATTAAATTCAACTCACATTGTTTTTATTTATTTATATTCCTTGTCTCCAATGAAAGCTTACTAATAAAGTTGAACAGCAAAACTATGCAATTAGCAAATCAAGCTTAAACTGCCATAAATCAGAATTCAGAACTTTCATGAAGTTGCAAATGAAATATGCAGAGATTGAAGAGTGATATTTTGTTTCTAATGATTATATTTTATTTCTTCATTGTATCCTTCCTTGAAGGAGGTCATCTGATCCTTTGAATATTCCCAGCAAAATTCAAGTTAGATAGTGAAAATAATATACAATACACAGTAAACAGACAGTGAGTCACATAAATCTAGGTTGTTCATCGTTCAAATAGGAAGTAACTATAAAAGCCATATATGGAAAGACCAAATAGACTAAAGTACTCTGATTAAAATACCAGATTACTTTCAGCAACCAAAGCCTCTATGTTCTGCTGATTCAATTCTTCTGGACGAAGTCGTTCTGAATCATCAATTTTTCCTACAAAAGAAAAGAACACAGGTGACTAACCTTGTTCCCACATTTTTTTGGTGGAAAATGAGTCAAATGACTTTATCATCGTTTTTCAAATTATATCACATGACTAAACCAAAAAATAACTAAATGAAAGCCACTTGACCAACTTATGATGTTTTCTTGTTAATTACAATATAGACATTGCAAATGCCTTGCAGATGATTCTTAATATGTCTAAAAATCAAAACCACCAATTCCTTCAACTGTCCCTAATATTGATTCTAAATTTATAATCATAATAAAAGCAACCAAAAGGAAGGGTAAAGTGGGTAAATCAAACTAATGTATATGTTCGAATGTACACAGGTATTATAGTGTGTGACAACTATAAATATCTGACGTTGGTGGTTTTTTGTCCTCTCCATTGCTTTTGTTCAATTAGAATTAAAATTACAACAAAGTAAAGGATTTGAATCTTGCTAGTTCTGATTTGGGATAATAAGCATGTGCAATCCATGCGAAATTTTCTATTACAGAAGTAGAGGCGGGGCTGACTGATGCTCAAAATAGATCACAAGGGGCCAAGTGATACATGTTAAAGTAGCAATGTCAAATGGGTTTCAGATAACCTAGAGGGTAGGGACAGGGTTAAACAGATTTTTTCAAAAAAAAAGAATTAATTAGATAAACCTGAAAAGGAAATATACATTTCAACATTATTTTATGTAAAGTTTGCTCAAGATTCAGTAAGAGAACTAATAAAAGATGTCTGCCTTGGATATTATAACTGCTAAATACTATATTGTTGATATCACAATTCACAAGAACCAGTAAAGAAAGGTAAATAAAAACAATTCAAATTACCTTCACCCTTGGCCCTTCTTGCAGCCTTTGAGAATATAAGAATGTCTTGGGGGTTTGCAACCTATAAGGATGACCAATCAACAGTAAAAAACAATCCTCAAGCAAAATCGGTATCAGCACACTAATTCAGGAAGAGTGATAGATAGAAAGTACCTTCCCCACATATTTCTGCCCAAATCTTTGAGGATTTATAGTCATAAATCCAGAGTAGTCTACCTGCAAATTACATTGTAGTGTAGAAGTTAAGATCATGCCAAGAAACATATGTAATATATCTAATGGAACTAGATGTCCATTATAGCCAATAGACTGAACAGAAGTTCAAATAAAAAATCATAATAAACTCTGTCTTTTGAAGGATTTGTGAATCCAACTCCATGCAACAAGAATGGAGTATTGGCTTCATATCATGAATATTACTATCTTTTCTAGCTAGATAAGTGTAAGATCAAAACCAGTACCGTTATAGAAGTAATGAGTTGCAGAATCTTCCTGCTAGGTAGTGAAAAGAAAAATAGGACAAAGCACCTTAAAATCTAGAAGTGACCTTCAAAAGTCATGATACAGTATAGAAATTACCTTAATACGTATTAATGGAAGCTTAAGTTCTGCCCTGTTGACGGCTTTCTTACTAGATTTTTCTAGCAACTTCCCAACCTGAATAATCTTCTATTATCAAATTACAGTTGCTACACATATGACCACCAGTCCGCCACACAAAAAGAATTTGGAAAAATTCAAGTTAAGTTCCTTCCAAAAAAAATTGTCCCATTATGGTTCCTAAAGAGATTATATAGCAGAGTTGCTAAATTATATGACAACCGATAAAGTAACCACAGTGAGGAACCAAGGAGGAAAACTTCTGTCAAAAGGAACCTAAGAGGGTGAGCCTCTCCCACAAAAAAACTTTTTAACTTTTAAGTTACCAAAAGGGCACAGCAAATTATATAGCACAGAAAACCAAATTTCCGTCCGACATTAAGAAACCCACATACCACTTTGTCGAGGTGTTCAAGAATGGAATTTTGATCATTGGGATCGACATCAGGCTCATCTATTAGTATTATCTGCAATATGAAGATTTGATTGATTAATGAACCATAAGATAGTTTAAAACGTCAGGCACTTAATCAATTCAATATGTGCTTCAAATAGCAGTGAGAAATGTAAATTTACTAACAATTACAAAGGAAAACAAAATAATGACATTATTTCTATTTCATCTCACCTCTGTATACTCGAAAGGCCTCACGGACATCAAAGGTATCTTAGTTGGGCGGTACTGATTTCCCTGCAAGAACCATTAATTCAAGCACTTAATAATAAGAAATATAAAATGACAATAGCTGCTTCTATGAAAGAGGCATGTAGATTCTCATCATATAGACAACCTTAATTTCTAAAAGAAGTACATGTTTTGGCTTTGATTCTCCATCAATAAGTGATGTTGCAACTGATGATCCTGGTTGTGAAATGTGAAATCCCATCCCTGGAACTTCCTGAAGAAAATTAAAATCCATATTAAGTTTGATGAAACAACACAAGTCTATCTGGGTCCACTTCAAAAGATATTTAATCAGTACACCTGTGGGTCAACCAAACATTCATGCTCATGCCCCCACACAATGAAGTCTAGGAAGCGTGGCAAGAAGTGCTCATTTATTGCATTTTTTGGATTTGTTTTCACTCTGCATACCATAATTGGAAATGAGATCAATAATCCAGAATATCAAAACCTAAAACTCAAACACAGTAGACCATATACATGACCTAATCAAAGCCAAATACTCAAATGTAGATTTCAACTTTCAAGTTAATCACACATTTTCGTTGATATATGGTATTAAATGCAATCTCATAAAAAAGAAAGGCACAAAGTAAGACATAACCTGTTCTGATGAAGTACCAGAATGTTGAACCAATCAGACACTTGACACCCTTCCTGAGATTCAGGACGCATCCACTGCACAGCATGTGGTGTCTGAAAAGAAATAAAATAATGTAGCACATCAGTAAATGAGCACTTAAATTAAAAGATGAACTGCTTGAAAGCAAGTTTTGCCAGAAGCATACTTGAAACATCCTATTAAGCCTTTCATCTCTAATGTTCCCTAGGCCATAAAGAGCTACAGCTGTTGAACCCTGCTATTCATAAATTATACAGATCAGGACAGAATGAGACTTATAACAATCCTTGTTTTATCTTTAAAAAAAAAAAAAAAAAAAAAACTGAAAAAGTGAGGCTTTTCTAAGCCATCTTATCTTGGTATTAACACTATTCAACAACGAACCTTCTTGATAAGAATAGGGTGGAGAGTGATTTGACCAACACCAGAACCCCCAAGAACTGTTTTCCCAAAGTAGTTGACTAGATTACATGCTGAGAGAATATCAACTGCAGAAAGGTTGTCCTGTCACAATCATTCGGTAAGGAATACATATTTCTTGTAGTTAAGACTTAAGAATAGGTGTAAACACTCAACAGTTACGTTGGATAAATATCAATATGGTCAACTATATATATTTAGTTAAATTAGAGGGGGGGTTCAGCTTCCTTATAAAGTAGATGAGATTGTTTTAATGCCTATTTCAGTAGAAAATCCAACAAGCAAAAGGAGAGAGAAAAATTTTAATAAGAAGTTCAACTCTTCAACATTACTTATGAATTGCTCTTAAAAAGTGGAAATAAGGACTTGTACTGTTATTAGCAATATTGCTAAAATGTTTTTTGAGTCTAAAGTCTAAACAACTAGCAAAAATATTTCTCTATGCTATTCTGAATTATCTTGCTACAATGCAAAGTACAAGACCAACATCTTAAATCATAATAAAATCGGAAAACAAAATTGCAAAGCAAGTATCCACTAGCGACATATTCATGTGATGCCATTTTAAAGTTAAAAATGAAGGGTGCAATGAATGAGTGTAATAGAACTGGAGCAGAACTAGGCATGAATGCTAGAACTGTTATTGCAGAAACGTTCTCTGACCTACGCCAGTGTGATACAGGACCAGGGGTAGGGTACAATAGAATTCTCTCACTCTTGTCTCCACTCTTCAGGTATTCGAGAAACCCAATTCTGTTCCTTATTCTTCACCCTTCAAATCACCAAATAACATCCTTGTCTCTCTCCCTGCTGACTTGTAACCCTTTTCGGTTGACACTAACTGACTACAGTTGTTACAGCTGTCTATCCATAACAGTTACTAACTGTTAATAATAGATTTGGGTCCTACTCTTTTATTCTAACTCTTTATTCTTTCCACACAGCTCCTAAGCTCTATTCCTGTATCCAACAGAGAGCTTATCTGGATGTGAGTATTTATTGCCTGCACAGAGCTATAACCAGCCAAAAAGCACTTGTACCATCCAAGTCCACATGGGAAATCACTAACCCCTTTCATGAATCATGATCTCTCCCACATACCCAGCCCCATAAAAAATAAATAAATAAGATCATTTCTTTCACCACTTGTGTGCTCTCTCCAAGTCCTCAGTTTCTAATGTATGTCCTTCTTCCAACTCCTAGTTCTTACTCAAATTTTATCTTAACCAGCCACAGTTCTGAACGATGACTAGGTAAAGCAATGGGATAACTGCTACAAGTAAAATGAATTTCAATGACCAAATTTCACCATAAAGCACGTGGCCTGTTTGAATTTGAATGTGACAACTCCCAAAAGGATCATTTCGAGTAATCAAAACTTCTCCAAATATTATTATATATTGGCCTACCTTTTCTTCTTGGTTTACCCTATTTAAATGCAGCAATTAACCCACCAAATCAAGGCATAAACCTTGAACAAATTATACTTGTTTACAAAGACTCTACCAGCAACAAAGTTGATTAGGAACATATGGAAGAAAAGTTAGTGCAAAACTATACACGATAATAATAATAATAATAATAATAATAATAATACCACATTACTCATACCACGCCTGCCGGATCGTCATGATTTCCATGAATAGTAAAGACAGGCAAACCAACATTGAAGTGAGGATCTTCATAATTTACATGACCAAATCTGTTGAAGAAGACAAGTTTTCAGACCATGACATGAACAAAAACAAACAAGAATATTCTATCAAACAAACAAGGATAACCACAAATATTTGTACATAACTGCATTCCTTTACAAACAAACAAGAACCAACTATCCCCAAAAAAACTTAAGCTATATGAATGGTTTTTATTTCTGACTCAGCCCTTCACATAAGAACTTTCTGGGCTTGAACCATGATTGATGCCCTCGCCCACCCTACCGGCCTTGTGCTAAAATTCAACTATTTTTTTATATGAAAAATAAGGATACACTCCTGAGTCCTGATCACTTTGTTACAGAAGTTCTGATAAGACCTCATTTTCTTTTATCCAAAAGACTCATAGTAGGCCTTACACAGGGAGGAGAAAGGGGCAAATTACGGGGTTTAAACTTGCACGGTCACAATTTATGTCACACAAAGGGTTTTAAATGTAGGTCCACAACCGCAACTGATGCCAGGAGGTTGCGCTTTTAGTAATCTCTGAAACCGCATCGCTACATCAACCGTATTTTCCCGCAATAATGGAAACAGCAACACAACGGCAACCGCGACCGTAATTTAAAACCCCCTCAATTTAACCAACTGAGCTAACTCAATATAATCCCATATTTACTAAACTAAAAAAGCACAAGTGTTTTTTTTTATTATTTGCCACTGGAAATAACAAGTATAAGAATAATGATGAGTATCCCAATGGGACTGAGAACTTACGAATTCTGAAAGTTAAGCGTTTGGTCGCTAACAACTTGAAAGGGGACAGGTCGATCGTTGAGGCAATGTCGACGGAGAATCTCGATACATTTGACTAACGTTGACCTGGATGGCTTGTTCTCATGAAAAAGGTCACCGGCGAGTAGCAAAAAGTCAACGTTCTTGTTCTCGGCGATGGAGCAAATCTCGTCGAATGCATGAAAAGAATCGTGGCGTCGTATCTCGTCTTTCTCCATGTAGCCGAGGTGGCAGTCCGTAGCTACCAGTATGCGAAGTGTGTTAGTAACGTCTCCATCTCTCTCACCCATCGATGATGATGAAATCCAATATGCTGTTGCTGAAGAAGAAGAAGAAGAAATGTGAGAGGTGAAGTGGAGAGGGAATTTGCAGAGTGAAGAAATTTGGGTGCGATTGTTACACTAAACGTCGTCGTATCACAACCTCACCTCAAACAAAGGGCGGTGACATTTCTTCCCCCAATATTTATGTCTTTTTGTTTTAATTAATTAAGGTTAAAGTAGTATTTTGGTCCCTTGACAAAAATTCTCGATTTGGCTCTTATATATAAAAAATTATTAAATGGTTCCTATATATACAAAAAGTACCCATTTGGTCCCCATACGAAGCAAAAAATTATTAAATCAGTCCTTAATATGGTGTACGATATGGACCAAATAGGTACTTTTTGTATATATAGGGATCATTTTGATAAGTATTTATGTATAAGAACCAAATTAAGAATTATGTCAAGTATAGGGACCAAAATATTTTTTTATGTCAATTAGCTTTTTTTTTTTAATTCATGTGATTAAATTAACTAAGTATGATTATTGTTTCTAAATCAGAAATGATTTTCTGACACCAGCGGGCGACACCAGCCCGCGACACCAATTCACTGTAGCGCTACAGTGGCGCTACAGTGACGTACTGTAGCGCCTTTTTTTTTTTTTTCTTCAAATTTTGCCTTTTTTGTTTAAAAATAAAAAATTTAGTTTTTTTGAATACTAATATTTTTGGTTAATTACGTGCAAATATCTTGTTAATTCAGTTTATTATATGGTTAATGGGTTTTTTTTGGGACAAATTTCGATTTTTTTTTAAAACCAAAACACGTGGTTAATCCTTTGAAAATGGTTGGTTAATTCAGTGTATTCTGTGGTTAATCGGTTATCCTGAAGCTTACAATCATTTTTCACAACCATGTAAATATTTGATTAATCACATGCAAATTTCTGGTTAATTCATTTTATTATATGGTTAATGGGTCTTTTTTTTTTTGGGACAAATTTCGACTTTTTTTTTAAAACAAAAACACGTGGTTAATCCTTTGAAAATGGTTGGTTAATTCAGTGTATTCTGTGGTTAATCGGTTATCCTGAAGCTTACAATCATTTTTCACAACCATGTAAATATTTGATTAATCACATACAAATTTCTGGTTAATTCATTTTATTATATGGTTAATGGGTCTTTTTTTTTTTAGACAAATTTCGACTTTTTTTTTAAAACAAAAATACGTGGTTAATCCTTTGAAAATGGTTGGTTAATTCAGTGTATTCTGTGGTTAATCGGTTATCCTGATGCTTCAACAATCATTTTTCACAACCATGTAAATATTTGATTAATCACATGCAAATTTCTGGTTAATTCAGTTTATTATATGGTTAATGGATCTTTTTTTTTTTTTGGACAAATTTCGACTTTTTTTTAAAACAAAAAACACGCGGTTAATCCTTTGAAAATGGTTGGTTAATTCAGTGTATTCTGTGGTTAATCGGTAACTCTGATGCTTCAACCATTCTATATGACTCAGTAACCATATAATGAATTGAATTAACCAGATATTTGCACTGGATTAAAAAAAATGTTAGTATTTAAAAAAACTAAATTTTTTTTTTATAAAAAAAGTCAAAATTTGTATAATAAAAAAAAAAAAAAAAAAAAAAAACACTCTACTGTAGCGCTACAGTAGCCTGGTGTCGCAATTTGGTGTCTACGGCTGGTGTCCGAATATCAGTGCTGTTTCTAAATAAACCAGGCCTTTCTAGCTCAGTCTGATTTGTCCGACGGACCAATCTGGCTCAGGACGGCTTGCTTGAATTTTTTCGGGGTGGTTTAATAGCCCATTAAAAAAAATTAGGTATTGAACCTTCCATTCTCCATTTTCTCTATCCAAAATGTGGAACTCTACATTTTCTAGGAAGAGAAAAAAAATGCAAAATCCCAAAACACACCATACACACACTCAGTGACCCTCACCCCTCTCTCTCCTTCGCTCTGCTCTCTACTACTCCTACTCTCCACTGCACATAGAGCTGGGTATGCGGACCGGTCCAGTCCGTTTAAGTCTGGTCCGCATAAGTCCGCATTTAAACGAACCGGACTTAATAGTCCGCATGATAAATGGATTCTGGAAAACAGAGTCCACGTCCGGTCCGCATAGTCCGCGGACTCTACACTTTTCTTTTCTTTTTTTACATATCAAGCATCAAAAACAAATAATGTCTTATGTAGAAAAACAAACCAAATAAACATTAAATCCAAAGTACATACCAAACCAAATTCAAGTTAATCAAAGATATTATACCAAACCAAACACTTTGGTATAACCTTAGAAGAAGTGACATCAACAACGGGGACCATTAAAATGTAACTAACAAGGATCACAAACCACAAGTTTGATACAAAATACCAACGAAATTGAAATGCAAAATAAGGAACAAAAACAACAATATTACGACTTTGAAATTAAAGCTACATGTTGACATCAGTCATCAATAACAACTTTAGTCTTTTCCTTTGATTTAGCAAGTTCTATATTTACCACCCAACATCTTATAAGCAACCGCGTCAACCTCCATTTTTGCAATATTAGTCCAGATTTGACCAAAAAGTAGGAGCACCTAACATACTTATATATCACCAATTATCTGTAGGGGAAGTTTAGTACCCTGGTTCACTACCAGCGTTTATAATAGCACAACTCGGGAGTAATAGATTCGGTTTAACCGTTATACACGTCCTTTCCATTTTCCCAAAAAGCCAAAACCCACAAACAAATTATTTCTAACACTGAAAATCCCTCACAGAAACAAAGTTTTTTTAAAAAAAAAAGAAACTGCAACTGTCCGCGGACGGGTCTGCGAATCTGCTGACCGAGTCCGTTTAACCCGCGGGTTAAACGGACCAGATCCAAAAAGCCCGCATTTAAATGGACTCATATTTTTGGATGTCCAAGTCCGCGCGGACTGCGGGTTAAACGGACTGTCCGCGGACTCTTGTCCATATACCCACCTCTAACTGCGCACTACGTATAGCACACACACATGCTCTCTTTACCTCTCTGTGACCTTCCATTAACCTTTGTTTGAGTATCGGGATTTGGTCGGTGAATAAAGTACTCTTGAGTCCTAAATTTAAACTCATTAGTAGAAACACTGGAAAAGTTGATTGCAAGAATGTGTTTTTAAAAGGCAAGCTAAAGAGTGAGTTAGCTACTATTCCTAATAGAATATGTTTGACTTCTAATGTATAAATTGTTGTAGCTACACAATGCTACATGTCACTGCTCATTGTGTTGATGAAAAGTGGAAGTTAAATAGTACTTCCTTTCATTTTATGAGTTATATGGTTAGATTTATCAGAAAAGGTAATCGGAGTGCTCAAGTATCGGAGGAATAGAAGGTAACATATTTTCTCTCACTTTGCGTACAACCTTTACTAATGATAGCATCTAAACCATTTCAAAAGAAAGACTTAATTTGCAAATGACTTGTTATGTGGAGTTCTCATGTGAGGTGTTGCTCACATATCTTGAATCTTATAGTTTGAGAAGGATTGGAGGTGGTTGGGGATGCTTTGTACAAAATTAGAGGAAGTATTAAGTATGTGAGAGCTTCGGAGAGGAGGTTGAAGAAAATGAGGTTGCATCAAGCTCTTTTCAAGCTAATTTATCGAGAGATACTCAATCTCATTCATATGCACATCCAATGTCAAGTGGAACAATCCCGACAGCCATGACATTCATTCTTGATGTAAGTTTGAGTAATATGGTTTATATTCATTACATTATTTTTAATTTTCTATTCAAACATCTAATCTAATTTTGCTTGTCTAATTCTAGGAGAACCAACAATAAATGAAACAAATTACTTCAAGTGATGATAGGTCTCAACTTGATGTATACATGGAGGAAGGATGTCCTATTGGAAATGACATAGATGTCCTCTAATATTAGAAGTTGAATAAGCATTGGTTTTCTCAACTTGCAATCATGGCTTGTGACTTTTTAAGCATCTCAATCACAAGAATGGCTTGAGAATCTTCATTTAGCATTGGTGGTTGTATCTTAAACAAGTATAGAAATTGCTTACTCTCTAAAATTGTGCAAGTCATCGTTTGTGCTCGTAATTGGTTGCACGGTTTTAAAGAGGTTGGATCATACGGTAATAATACATTAACTATTCTTCCTTCTTACTTGCAACTTGCATTCAATTTTAGGTATTGACCTCTCTTGTATTTATGAATTGTAGATGTATAAGCATTATAAGAGATATGATTGTCTACAAAACAGACTAGCCAAGAAAATCGAACATCTGGGGTACTTTTTTAAGATTAAAAAAAAAGTGATCTTCATATAAAATAATCCAGTGATTATTTTTTTAGATGTTTTTAAATAAAACATGAGTTAATTTGTGTTTATTTACAATAATAAAATTCACTTAAAATAGTTAGTTGCTTATGAATAAAACCTTAAAATAGTTAGTTTGGATAGGTTTTTATAAGGAGCTAGTCAAACTAGCTTCAGATAATTTTTTTTTTTAATGATTTTCTTAGATTCTGATTTTTTTTTTTCAAAAGTTGAAACAGACAAAGAAATAATCCTTAAAAGTGATTATTTTTTTAAAAAAATTTGTAACAATGAGTTCCTTATTTAAATAAAAGTAATTAATTACTCAACAGTAGTTGGTCGTAATAGAACTGGATTGTGTCCTCATGTGAACTTTACCTGCAAGGTTAGAGGTTCAAATCTTAGAGTCATCACTTTGTGGAAAGCTTTACCTAACCATCATCTGAACCCCCCATGTTCATCCTGAGCCAGGATCAAACTCTCGAATTAGATTCCTAGTTGACTTTTCTAAAAATAATCTAAACAAAAATTTCTCTACTCACAATAGAAAAAACCTCCTATAATCATTAGGAGTTAGTCTCGTAACTTTGTCTGTTGGGATATTCTGATAAAAAAATAAAAATAAAAAATTATTAAAGTCTTTAATACTTGTTTAAAAGTTTATTTATTTTTTGCATATTAAACTTTTTTAAATCTTTTATTTATTATTTATGCATATTCAGGGTTGATTTGGCTTGTTGGCCCAGTAGTTTGACATAGGGCTAGACTGGGTCGACAAATCTACAGCTCGAAATAAATTTGGGTCGGGTCAAGCAGTCCGAATTGACAGCTCTAGTTTCCTAAAGTATTTCCATCTGTCCTGTTAAACAATGACTATGTTTGAGAGTTTTGAAGGAGAAGGTGTTGAATGATTAGAAATATAGTGGTTGACAATAGAGTTGAGTGGAATGGTAAAAGTATACAACTTCATTGTTTGTTTGGAAGTTTAGCGAGAGAATAGAGGGAGACCACAAACCTCCAAATTGGAAGGTATGAAAATTGGAGGGATGAAGTGATTCGGGTTACTATCCGTAACTGTTTCACTCCATTACTAACGTAGTGTTGGGAACGGAAGGGATGAGAGGGATTTTTTTACCACTCCTTTGGAGTAAATTCTTTAGCCTTGGCTTGCTGGCATGGCTAGCGTGAAATCTCTCAACCGATAGTATTGGAATTGTTCCTTGGCCCTGGTTCACCTACTTTAGTGTTGCTGTTAACTTAATTTGGAAGGACAGAAATAGCCTAATTTTCTCCAATTCTTCCATGATGAGTGAATGTCTTTGGTATAGTGTAGTATCCCAAGCAAAGCTTATTGAAAATAAGCTAAAGAATCCGATCCCTTTTACTGATGACAAAAGAGTTCTTTTAATCATAATATGACATCCTCCTCTAGATGGTGTCATGAAGATTAATGTAGATGGAGCTTTCAACAATCAGACTCGTATGGCTGCATGTGGAGGCATCATTCGAGATGCAAAAGGTGGCTTTGTTAAAGGATTTTCCCAGAACCTTGGATATTGTAGTATCTTGAAGAGTGAACTTCTTGCTCTTTTGAATGGCCTTAAAGTTGCTAGATCAATGTCTATTTCTAAAGCAATTTTTGAGACAGACTCTAAAGCCATTATCAGTTATGTCCTAAGAAGGTCTCCTATCAACTGTCAACTCAAATCTCTCGTGCAAGAGATTTCCTCCATGCTGCAGCTTCCGGATTGGCAAGCTTCTGTACAACATACTTTTAGGGATGCAAACAAATGTGCGGATTTCCTTGCAAAAGCTGGTTTTGATGCTCCGCTTGAGCTTCAAATTATTTCTTTAGTTAATCCTACCTTAGGAAATTTTGTTCTTAATGATTGTAATAGGGATCAAGATTTGTTGCTTGATTAATATAAGTCCCTTTTTCAGCAGAAAGAAAGAAAGAAAGATAAACGGATAATGTATTATGATTCCATTAAATTTTGTATCTATGTGATTTAAATTGATATAAAGTTGTGTTTATTTATAAAAAGGTACATATATACAACATAATAAGTTGTAGCATTTTCCCAATTAAGATCAATGCTATTTTTTAATTAACAAACTTGAAACTGAAATATCAAGTAAAAGATGTCATGATATATAGCACATTACTAGGGGTGTAAGTGGACCGGGTCAACCCGACCAACCCGACCAAACCGAACCGAACCAACCCAGAAAAAACCGAAAATGATTGGTTCGGGTAAAAAACCGAACCGAACCAATGAGAACCAATTATCATTGGTTCGGGTATTGGATTTTGTCTTCCAAATCCAATGACCTGATGACCCGACCCGATGGTATATAATTTAAAAAAAAATCCCCAAAAAATTATAATCCGACCTAAACTTAACCTATTTCTATGTATTTTGCCAATTCTAGACTATTTTGGATGGACTTAATTTGTGGACAATGGACTTGTTTTGTGGATTATGGATTTATTTTGTGGACTATTTCTATTTATTTTGCCAATTCTAGACTATTTTGGATTGTAATAGACTTTATTTGTGGACTATTTTGTATTTTGTACTTGATTTGTTGCTAATTCCTATGGTTTTGTGGACTATTTTGTATTTTGGTAACTTTCTGGGGCATTTTCTGCCAAAAAAAGTTTCTGGTGCATTTTAATCAGGTAACCCGATCACCCGAACCGAACCAAACCGAACTCCATCGGTTCGGTTTGGTTCGGGTCATGTACTAAAAAATACAGAAAACCGAACCAAACCAAACCAATCAAATTTGATTGGTTTGGACATTTTTTTCACCAAAAACCGAACCAAACCGACCCGTTACACCCCTACACATTACACCAATCGGTCATCTTCTTGATGGCATTCTCTGCGTTTTCTTCCTTGGGTCCTTTGTTCTTGGTGACGTCCATGTTCCTGATGATGGTGGCATCTAGCTCACCTCCACCCTCCACAGCCCCCCTCCTTCGGCCACACTGATCCACCCAATTTGTCCTCTCCCTGAATGCCCACCACCACCTCCACCTTGCCCTGCTGTAAATCTGATGTCCCATGGATCCTTTGTGGCAGTTCTTTGCGAGTTGATAGTAGTTGTGGTGATTCTGTATCTTGCGCTAGAATTTTTTAGGGATAGGTTGGTCAAGGGGATCAAGGACTATATCCTCCCCAACACTGCTGCCAATCCAGGTGGTGCAGCTGCTGATCAAGGGGCTGGTGCAGCTGCCGGCGGTTCTGCTTCTGGATGATTGACTTGTGGCTATGATTTTAGTAAAATGAGAGAAGCTTGTGGCTATACTTTTAGTAAACTGTTCAGTAGCTTCTATATTAGCAACTTGTTGTCCTTTTTTTTTTTTTTAATTTATATTAGCAACTTGCTGTTCCAGTTTCTTTGGTGCAAGTTCTTCCCACCCTCTGTCTGACATTGCCAAATTGATTGTTACTTGGTCATGGAATGTCAATTTTCACTTGTAATTTGTGAATAATTTCTTTATCAGACTCTAAACCATTGATATTTTCATGAAAATATATATATATATATATATATATATATAGCACATTACAATTGAAACAAAAATATTGTACATGTGAAAGTAATTAGACTTGATGTCCATGTTGTAAGGGTGGGAGTACCCCTTGTACTCCCATTAATATTAGAGATTAAGTGTTGTACACGGTCAATGTAAACCATTTTTACACTGACACCCAATAAAATTTCACCACATCATTATATGAGTTAATTTAATTTAATTTAATTTAATTAATATTTATGACAAAATCATATTAATTATTATAATCTCTTAAAAAATTAGTTACCTTTTTATCATCTTTTCTTTACCAACCAAAAAAAGAAAAGCTCTTCTTTCTCCACCCATCCCACAAGTGGTTGCCTCACTAGCTTTTCTGCTTACACGACCTTGCTAGTCATCACGTCGTGGTAATAGTCAGGTTTGAGTCTCTCAATCAATTGTCCGAAATACCTTTTTCCTAGAATCCATTTTCCAAGGCCTTCATTTACACAACCAAACAATGCTCAAGATTAATACCTTTTTCCTTCACCCCGGTGTCTTGCTACCAATTTGAGAGAGCTTCCCTATATCGAGTTCCATGAGAATGGACAGATTCTGCGTTTTATGTTTTGAGCCTTGTGACAGTGATACCGTTCTGTCTGAACGCTTGAAGTATAATCTTCACCATGAGACACTATCTTGTGCTACACGTACTCTGCTACGACCAAATCCATGGCTTTTTAGTGATGGTTTGGTTTTCTTCGTACTTCAACCGAAAATGATAAACATTCAAAAACTACAACCGAAAATGATTGTGCTTTGGTGATTCCCCATTTACTGATTGCGGGGGAAATTTTTGATGTAAAAGCTAGGGAAATGGGCACGGGGAAAACTGCTGCTAGGTATGACTCTTTGAATGAGAATGAGATTAAAAGAATGTGGTGTGAGTGGTTGGGACAAAGAATAATAGTGTACATCCTGAACATTCTCAAAAGAAGAACTTTGTGAAATGTGGGGAGAAAGAGTACGGGTAATCCAAGAAACTACCATGTCATTACATATTTGCCAAGGTGCAAGAAAAGGATCTCCAGTAGGTGGCATTGGAAGGCTGCCATTGATTAATGGAAGTTTGTTCTTGGAGGACAATGCCCTCTTAATAGCCCTACTCCAATTATAGCAATTCTCTCCATTGAGGGGTGGGGAGACTAGTACGAATCTAGGGTTCTCACCAGGTGTAGGTAGTATGGACTGGAAGGGTTTTGGGAGGGATCAATAGGTGGCGGTGGTGGTTGTACACCAAGATCACTAAAAGTGTCATTAGAGCTAGTGGCAGGTTGATCGGCCATAAAAACAAAAGAAAACCGCGGAAGCTGAGAATTTAGAAATCTGATACCATATTAGAATATCAGAGTAAATTATAAATTGAATAACATCTATTTTCATTGATTGATTTGTATAGTACATGCTATCTTTATATAACAATAAGGCTTAGCTAAGAAGTTAAAGAAAATGGGAAAGACTAATTCTATAACTAACTTAACCTCCTAACTAAATAACATAAATAAAACTAACTAGATAACTAACCATATCAGCAATAAAAAATAGTTACATGTGCTGATAATGATTGATACAAAACAGATGAAACACTTAGTAATAAACCCCATGCCAGAACAAAGTTAATATCGTGGAGTACTACGATGAAAATGTTCTTTGTTCTTGGTTGTTCTACTTTAATTATAGCTGACTTAAAAACAACTTAAACTCTTAACTAATCCATTAGTTAATAAATTGAATTATAGATTGAAACTTTCTATCTACAATGTCTAATCATTATTGCTTGAGGGAGAAAAGTTTTAACTATCCATGAGATACAAATCAAATATCATATGCAAATTATTTTACTTTTTTTTTTCCAGATGCATTATAACTTATATGAATTTTCAAGAACCGACGCATATATGTCAAATATCATATTATTTTACTAGTGGCTATAATAAAAGTCAATTATTGTGATATTAACAAAAATTAAAGATATTGAATCCATAGTAAATTGAAAATGAACAAAACACAATAAATATAGCGAGAATGAAGTGTTAGTGTCTGTGTGGAAGCCTAACATAGTAAAAGTGGTTGTATCCTTAAATACATATCAGATAACCAATAAAATTTACATACTTCTATAACTGCAATAATACACAGAATACAATTAATCTATAAAAAATTAACTATTGTATGAATGATTAGTAAAATTACACAATCATCATACCAGTGTTGAGAAAATGGATTCAATATTTAATTAAAATATAGTCATTATTGATTGTCTCCCATAGAAAGTAAAACATAAAAAAAAAAAAAAAAAAAAACAACAACAACAACAACGAAGAATTAAAGATAAGTAGAATCACATGAAACAATTTAATGTTTATTATATCAAATGTGATGGATTAAATTAAGAAAATATAATAATTCACTGATGTCAAAATTGTGGGGATAACACAGTTGGGAGAGCCTTTGGGTCGTTTAACTTATATACTTTCTGCTTAACCCATTATTTACCTATGTGGACTTCTAACACTCGTACTTGAATTTCCAATAGTGAGTACCTTAGGCCATGCTAGAAACAAATTTCAAATTGTGGAGTACGGTGGAAATAATTTTTTATTCTTGCTTGTCCTCGTTAAATTATATTCAACTTAGAAAAAACTTAAACTTTTAACATATCCATTGGTTAATAATCTGAATTCTAGGTTGAAGCTTTCTATCTACAATAATAAAATTCACTTAAAATATTTAGTTGCTTACGAAAAAAACCTTAAAATAGTTAGTTAGAATAGTTTTTTATAAGGAGCTAGTCAAAATAGCTTCAGATAAATTTTTTTTAATGATTTTCTTAGATTCTGGTTTATTTTTTGCAAAAGTTGAAACAGACAAAGAAATAATCCTTAAAAGTGATTATTTTTTTAAAAAAAGTTGTAACAATGAGTTCCTTATTTAAATAAAAGTAATTAATTACTCAACAGTGGTTGGTCGTAATTGAACTGGATTGTGTCCCCATGTGAACTTTACCTGCAAGGTTAGGGGTTCAAATCTTAGAGTCATCACTTTGTGGAAAGATTTACCTAACCATCATCTCAACCCCCAGTGTTCATCCTGAGCCAGGATCGAACTCTCGAATTAGATTCCTAGTTGACTTTTCTAAAAATAATCTAAACAAAAATTTCTTTACTCACAATAGAAAAATCCTCCTATAATCATTAGGAGTTAGAGTGTGTTTGGGAAAGCTGGAAAAAAAAAAGATTATGCTGATAATTTGTTTTCAAATAATCGATTATTATGATAATCGATTATAATCAGAATCTGTTTTTGTTTGGGTATGTTTGCTGAAAAGCGATTTTAAGATAATCTATTTCGTTTGGGTGGTGCAAAAATAATCACTTTTACATAATAAATTACGAAAAAGGGTATGAAGATATTTGTTTATAATATTTGTTTTTATTTTAACTTTTTTTTTAAATATCTTATCATCAAAATCTTATCTATTTATAAAAAAAACAATAAGATTTCTAACTTTTTTGCTAATGATTATAGAAAACATTTGAAAAAAATATTTTTTTTTACAATAGTTAAATAAAAACAATATATATTTCTGAATAAAGATAAAAATATGGGTATTTTATATTATTTATTTATTTATTTATTTTATATTTAAGGATAAATCTTTATGTTTGACAGTGGAAGTGGGAGTATTATATTATTTAGTTTCTTATGTTGTGTGTTGCAGAAGGGAATAACATTAATTTTTCCCAAACATGCTCTTAGTCTCGCAACTTTGTGGGACTTGAGCACTAGACCTCCAAGGACAATTGATGTAATCCTACCACTAGGCTATCACATTAATTTGTTATCAATGTTACAAATTTGTAATATATACATATGCTCATCATAAAACCTATTGTTATTTGTTACATTTATAATTTAAAATTTATATTATGGACGGTGTCAGTCACACTTAAGGAAAACAATTTTCACATTATAAAATTAATTTCAATTGTCCATTAATTTTAATATTATTTTTAACTAATTAAATGTTTATAACACTACCGTTTTCATGACATAACCATATTGTATTCTAATAAAAATTTTAAATAATTTAAAAAAACAGAATGAACTTCCAAATATCCTAACTCAACCTTAATAACCTTTAACCCTACATTTGGAGTAAAAAAAAATCAAAAATCAAAAATTCATCTTAGTGTACAAAAGACTTAGTTGGATTATTCACATTCCACTATACTACACCTTTCGTGGCATAATTACATTGTCTTCTAAAAAAAATAGAATGATATTCCAAATACCCTAAATCAATCCTAATAACCTTTAACCTTAACTTTGGAGAGAAAAATAAAAAATAAAAAATAATGTTGGAACATCTTGGCCCGAGGAGGACATAATTGAGTCATCCACTATAATACTGCTTTCATGATATAATCATATTTTCTTCTAAAAAATTTATTTAAAAAAAAAAAAGATAGAACGAGCTTCCAAATATCCTAACTCAACCATAATAACCTTTAACCCTAGCTCTGGAGCCAAAAAAAATTAAAAATCATCTTGATCTGCATAGGACTTAGCTGGGTCATCCAGTATACTACTGCTTTCGTGACATAACCATATTGTCTTCTAAAATAATTTAATTTTAAAAGGGAAAAATATAATGAGCTTCCAAATATCCTAACTCAACCCTAAAAACCTTTAACCCTAGCTTTGGAGTAAATTTTAAAATTAAAAAAATCATCTTGGCCTACAAAAGATTTTGTTTGGTCATTCACTATACTATTGTTTTCGTGACATAACCATATGATGTTCTATTATTTTTAATTTTTTTTATAAAAAAATAGAATAAGCTTCCAAATACCCTAATTGAACCCTAATAACCTTTAACCCTAGCTTTGGAGTGGAAAATAATAAATCAAAAAACATCTTGGGATCTCATTGCTTCGAAAGCAATATGATTATGTTACAAAAGCAGTAGTATAATGGATGACACCCAACTATGTCCTTCGTAGGCCAAGATGATTATTTAGTTTTTATATTTTACTCCAAAGCTAGGATTAAAGGTTTTTAGGGTTGAGTTAGGGTATTTGGAAGCTCATTCTATTTTTTCTTTTAAAAATTAAATTATTTTGGAAGACAATATGGTTATGTCAGAAAAGCAATAGTATAGTGGATGACACCCAACTAAGTCCTCCGTAGGCCAAGATGAAATTTTTTCTTTTTTCACTTCAAAGCTAAGGTTAAAGGTTATTGTGGTTGAGTTAGGATATTTGGAAGCTCATTCTATTTTTTTTTTTAAAATTAAATTATTTAGAAGACAATATGGTTATGTCACGAAAGCAATGTTATACAGGATGACTCAATTGTATCCTCCTCAGGTCAAGATGTTCCAAGATAATTTTTTGATTTTTTATTTCTCTCTCTAAAGTTAAGGTTAAATGTTATTAGGGTTGCTTTAGGGTATTTGGAGGATCATTCTATTTTTTTTTTAAATCAATTTTTTTAGAAGACTATGCGGTTATGTCATGAAAGGTGTAGTATGGTGGAATGTGGATAACCCAACTAAGTCTTCTGTACGCCATGATGAATTTTTGATTTTTGATTTTTCACTCCAAATGTAGGGTTATATTAAGGTTAAGTTAGGATATTTAGAAATTCATTCTATTTTTTTAAAAAATTATTTAAAAACCTTTCTTAGAAGACAATATGGTTATGTCATGAAAACATTAGTGTTATAAATATTTAATTAGTTAATAATAATATTAAAATTAATGGGCAATCGAAAATAATTTTATAGTATGAAAATTGTTTTCCTTAAGTGTGACCAACACTATCCATAATATAAATTTTAAATCTAAATAACAATAGGTTATTAATATGAATATATTAAACATTTGTCAGAATAATCCCAAATAATCATGATAGCCAAGTGGTAGTGTTACTTGGATTGTTGCTAGGGTCTGATGTTTGATTCCCACTTGCTGTATTTTGGCTTACAATTTTATGAGCAATCTCCGCCCTCCCCTCTATTAGAATCTCTCCTCTCCTATGAACTAGGCAGACCATAAAATAACTTTCAAACAATGAATTAATACATTTTTATCACTCCATCCCATTGCTAATCCCTTTACTTCATCCATCCAAACATGGTAATATTTTTCTTGAGATACAATCATGTCTTACAAGGAATCACTTCCAATTGTGTTTTTTTTACACTTGATTCTCGAAAAAAAATTCCAGGAACAGACGTTTAAAATACCCTAACACCTTTTACTCTCACCAACACATGTTGTGAAAAATTAACCGTAGTCCTTAAGAAGTACACTAATCCGACAATTATGGTAATAATCTACATACAAATCATCATGTTTAAGAACCAGGCACAAACTTGGTGGCATAAACCCAAGCATTGTTAGCCACAGGGTTGTCAAGGTGGTCCAAAAGGTTCTCTAAGGGGCCTTTTCCAGTGACAATGGCTTGAACAAAGAAACCAAACATAGAAAACATAGCCAACCTTCCATTCTTAATCTCCTTCACCTTGAGCTCAGCAAAAGTGACAGGGTCATCAGCAAGCCCAAGAGGGTCAAAGTACTGACCCCCAGGGTATAGGTTGTTGCCCTCTCCCACCCCAGGAAGCCCATTGATGCGGAAACCTTCAACAAGGCCCATTAGAACAACTTGGAAGCCCAGCACTGCTAGGATGCTTTGTGCATGAACAAGGTTGGGGTTCCCCAAATAGTCAAGCCCACCTTCAGAGAATATTTGGGCTCCAGCTTTGAACCAAACTGGTTCTTTGAAGTCTACTCTGACCCACCTCTCAAGTACTTCTGGGGTGATGCATCCCAGTGCTCCAAGCATGGCCCAACGCCCATGGATAACCTTATTTCACATAACAATTTAGTCTCACTATGAAAGATTAAGTAAAACAAATGATGCAGTTGAAGTTTAGGCCACTAGGGACTTTTTCTAGCAGATGTTTAACCTAAATGCTAGTAACACACTCTTGAATAAACTCTTTTCAGTACATTCATAATTACTGAGTGAATTTCATGTAGGACTCACTTAATAGATAACGGACCCATGTGAATGAGTGAATCTCACATGAAATTCACCAAATGATGAAATATGTGTTAAAGAGAAAGTATAAAAGAGGATGTATTGCTAGCATTACTCTTAATAGAATTTTGCTAACTTTCTCATCAAGTAAAAGAGAGATTCTTAAAGTGCCCTCAGGATAAGAAAAATATATTGCTTTTGTATCATTAAGTGTATGTTAATGCAGCATTAAATAATAAATATAGTTAAAGTGTAAGGCAACAATGTCCGACAAAATTTATGAGGCATGGATTCAATAATATAAAGAGATTTTCCTTCAAATGCACCTAATAATTTCTAAGATGTAATATTGGTTAAATGTTATGTGATATGTAACCAATGACAAATATCTGTTTTTAATTTTTCACACTGAAGAAGCTTTATGAATGATTATCTGTGAAAACCAGAAAAGTTTTGCATTTTGGTTTTTGAATTTTGATGGTTTAAAAAAATAAGAAAGGAATGAGAAAGAACTACTATGTTGTAGTTTAAGCATAAAAAGCTGACCTCAAGAGCCCTATTCTTGGCAAATGCTTCTGGGTCAGCAGATAACCCTGCAGTGTCCCATCCATAATCCCCAGGGAACTCTCCAGTCAAGTATGAAGGTGTCTGAGCTGAAAAGGGTCCCAAGTATTTCACTCTGTCTGGTCCATACCACAATTCATTGCTCTTCTTGTTCACAAACACAAACTCACTATATCAGCCACACTACCTCCAACACTTATAAGAGATAGAAAATTAATTATATATATTTATATATGTATGTGTGTATGCATGCATGCATGGAGAGTAGTACCATGGTGTATTTGCTAGTTCCCATAGAGACAACATCTCTAAGAGGGTTGGAGTTGTTAGCCCTGTTTTGGCCAAGGAAAGGAGTTGGCTTAACAACAATGCTAGAGTTTGCTGTGGCTGCCATCAGTGTTGCTGCCATGACTTTCAAGTTTTCAGGTGCTTCAATTGAACTTGAAACCTTAATTTGCTTTGCTTAGATAGGGGAAGGGTTAACATCATATATAAGTAGGGAAAGAGAAATAGACTCATAAGGATGTGTGGTTATGAACACAAGAGTGGAAGTTCGTGGTGGGGATAGTGTGGTTTGGAGCAACCAATGAGAAGGCTTTAAAGGATTTTATGTATCTGCAACTCATATCTTTCTATCCACATTTTATCTGTGTCAACCAACATAATTACATAAATACTTTTGTTATTTCATTTTGTCTATATTTGGAATTAGGATTAGGATGGCACACTCCCCACAGGTCCAACACTCCTATCATATATGAATTCATTCAAATATCATTCTAACCGTTAATGCTTTTGAAAAACAATAATGATATTTCTACATCACAAATTTGACAACCATAACACTTGATTAATGATGCTCAAAATCATAGTTAATGACGTGTTAAGCTTGGTTAATGGATTCACATGTGGTACATGAAGAATTCATCAACGAACAATTTGATTAATAATGTACAAAATATTGGTTAATAAAGTTCAATGGATGGTTAATGAGTTACTCAATCTCAGTGTACCTGTTAATCAAACTCGACATATCATTAACCATGATTTTGAATATCAATAACCAAGTGTCGATTTTTCTCTCGGGAGATTCCATGATAATCTGTTTTTGTTTAAACCAACCATTGAGAAAAGCATAACAATATGCCAATATCAAAGCAAAGAAGCAAAGTAACGTTCAACAGAAATATGTCTGACTGGCTAGTGTGTAGTTTCATAAATTTTTAACTACAAAACTAGAATCTAACCACTCTGTTCTGTTAATATAAAGGGTCAATATATGAGGGTAATTACCAATACAACCAGTCATCATGCTAAGAGAGCTTTTCATACACAACAAATATTGGTGCTTCTGTTCCATTTCGATTCCACAAAGATAGGAGTGATTATTTAATTAATGATTGTATTGAACAGCCAGAAATGAGAGCATCTATTCATACACCACCTCATAAGTTTTTACCATTCATTTCATTATAATTGTTTCTAGCATGTTTTCTGCATAATCACACTGTCACATATCTCTACCTCATCCCAAGATGTTAAGTGATATAATCTCATAAAGTTGTGCAAGTAGTATTTTTCTTCAGAAGCACTACAATTGATAATAATTAGTAAAAAATGACAAGTCACATATCTCTACCATATGCCACAATTTTGATGATTTCCTTTGAAAAAACCAAACCGCTACTAGAGTACAAGATCTTTCAGAATCCTCTATTTATTGAACTTTTACCTATTTAACCAGAACCGTGAGAACAGTAGTCATATACATACCAAAACTACACAAAGATATGAAATTATTTTCCTTACATTGAAGATATAAAACACTAACTATTAATACCTTGGGGGCTGAGTTTTACATTACATCAGCAACAAAGAATATACATGACCAAACTAGACTACTCAATACAACTATACAACCCTATAACTATAAGTCTATACAACTATATGCACAACTTCCACCATGTAACAAAATTGGTAGATATACAATTTCTTTCCCTTACACCAACTAGTACAACAGTGACACTGATGATGTGTTTATGCAAAAAGCAGCTTCTAGACGCAAAGTATATGGCAACAATCATTTTGCCATTTTTGCTTAATCTTCAGCTTTTATACACTTTAGAAAAGATAGTATTTTAAAACCAAATGTTATAGTGCTCTTGAACTTAATTTTCCCCACCATTTCCGCCGACTTTTTTCCATTTCCGAGTTCCCTAATTTATGAAGTCTTGCTTTTGTCTCCCTTAATTTAACCTTGTATTCTTTCTTCCAAACTTCAAACCTATGTTTAAGTTTCCGAAATTCTTCAATAGAATTCACGTTACCAGATTGCCCTGTTCTAACCTCAACCAGAGCTCTGGCATCATCATCAAAGGTATGTCTCCTGTGGTCAAATTCCCTGGCCAGACTGCCGACTGAATTCAAAGTACCATTAACTTGCCTCCCTGCTCCAAGTGAAAGACTACTAGAGTACTTCAAAGGTGTGCTCACGCCGGGTGTTCGAGATCCCATGGAAGCATTATCCTCAGAATCATAGCAAAAAGGTGACCCAACATCATGTCGTATCGGTTGACTGGTGCCATTCTCAGAAGCAAGGCTCTTTCTAGCAGCAGCAAGGCTCAACTGCATTGAAATTGCAATCAGGATCTTCTATAGGATTTTAAAGTTAGATTTAAAACCTTTATGCATTGAGCTTATCTAGTAAATAAGGTTGCGACAAACTCATGGTGATTGGTGACACAGAAAATCAGCACAAATAACAAATCACTTTTTTCAGCATCAGCTTTTTCTTATCAGCCATGAAGCGAAATTCATCTTAATGAAACTAGACCATTTTAACAGTTTCTCCGCCAATTCTTCAATAAGACTGACACAAGTGCTGAAGTGCAGTTATTTGGTTATGGAGGATTGGGGGAGATAGCAGGCGTTCATTCAAGGAGGCCACAGCAAAATAAGCTAGTGAAAAGTTTGGTTTGATCAGATCAATCAACTTCATCCATTAAAATGACATTCAGAAGTATGTCAAAGATTGAGGATATATTCTGTATGAGCTGAAAACTTACTTGCAAAGATGACATCTGTTTTTGCCACATTTCCTCCATTGTTTTCATCTTTGTCTCATATTTATTCCACCTTCTCTCAAATTGTTTTAGCTGTTCCCTCAATTCAGCATTTTCCTCTTCCTTTTGCTCTATAGTTGCTTCAGCCTTGATAACCCGCCTTTGTAGTTCTGCTAAAGCTGAAGGCAGGTTCTGGACCTGCTCATTTGACACATCCTGTTAAACAAAAAAAATAAGGCATTTATCATCTAGAGTGGTTGGGAACTTTTACAAAATCATGAAGCTCAACGTTCTATATCCATGAACAAAACTCAGTGAAAAGGTAACTAAGGAAGATATATGCACTGAATGAACAAGAATGGGACCGGCCCAGAGACCAGGTTGCAGGTTTCCCAATCATACAACTGAGTATAACAACCACATAAATGAAGTTAAAAGAAGGCTTTTGATATCATACAGCTGAATACTAAAAGATGGCAGAAACAGTCTGTGGGATCTTCATCTTGCCTAAGGGACAAATTTGATTACTACCAATTAAAACGTAAAATTTCTTAGATTTTGGGCTTGGGCCTAACTCAACCCCAAAAGCTAGCTTGTAAGGTGAGGATTGCCCAAGCTTTATAAGTACTACTTTGACCATATCTCTAGGCGATGTGGGACTAAACACACCCCTCGCACTCAGCACAATGAAGGTGCTGGAGGTTGCAATGAAGGCAACCCAAACTTGCCGCAATTAAGGCGGCTAGGGGCGAACCGCAATTAAGGCGGCTTTCCAACAAAATTACTCAGGCAAAAGTGTTTAGCATTCTGATCCATAATTACAGTATAATTAACAAATATGAGCGTTAATCCAACTTAATTTATTTAATATGCAAAGTTCCAGAAACACAACTTTGATTATTTGCACAATCCACTCTCCTTTTAAATGAAGATCTCCCATCTGATCCACTTTTATACACCACCAAGTATGCATATTTTTTATTCATTCTTGATAATTTTAAACAATTTCCAACTGTCACACCATACATGGGCCTTAAATTCTCATATACTTAGGTATTCAAGATACCCAGAAATCTAAGGTTTCTGCATACCAAACACCTCCATAATCACTTGTCTCAGTAATGGTACTGAAAATTACGTGTGAAACTTCAAATTGCTACAATTTTTACTCAGATAGAAAAAGTAAGAAGAGGAAAATACTATTTAGTATTTAGATGTGTAAAACATCAGAAAAAGAACCAAGTCAATGAGCTATCTAAATTAAAACTGAGAGAAAGTAATTCAGGAGTTTAGTGCATTTTCCTAAATTGAAAATGTACATGGTAAATTACCTTCACTTCTGGCATCTCCGCCCATGACTTATGCCTAGGTTTTGCATTTTCAGGATATATCTTAAACTTAATTCTGCCACTAGTATGCCTTCGAACCAGCCAGCCACGAATTACTACATTAAAAGGAAATGAATATGAAGAAAATCATGAGTAATGCCCCTCCCCTGGGTAAAATTGACAATATAGAGAAGACACTAACCAGATTGTAGTGCTATGACTGCTTGAATCTCCTCAATTTTTTCAGAAGAAATAGTCATGGAAGACTTCACCATAACACCATATTTCCTCCTCCCAATTTCTCCACGAACAACTACAATATAATCAAACTAGCAATTAATATTCAGATACAATCTATTACCATGGTTATGAGTTATGACCAATCACTTGCCATAAGAATTTGACTATTTGAGCCATCAGTTTAGACATTTAAAGTTCTTAACTGAATTTCCATCAATAAGGACCTCAAAGATTTAGATTTTAATAAGTAAAAGCCAAACAGCACCAAGGTTTCTTCTTGGAGTAGTATCAATAATGATTTTATGAAACAGACAGATTTTACTAGAAACATCTGCAAAGATATTAAAAAAAAAATGTGCATAAAGTCTAGAATCAGCATAGTACTTTTGATCCAAACCAAACTAATATTGATAGCCTGGCCTTACATGATTGTATAGTTGTCACTCCATTCTTAAGTTCATGGTAATAACTACGAGCTTGATGACCACGGAAGCATTTTTGAATCCCAACTATTCCATGCAAAACCTGTTTTCTCTTATCCTCCAGCGCACCAATCTACAAAACCAACCAGAGCACAGGAAAAATCAAATCACAGAAACCACTGCATGAATTAATACAAAATCCAGCTGAAACAAGACATTCAAAGTCATGGTTCAGAAACAAAATAGTGATACTCATTTAGTAAAGCAAATAGTTGATAACTTTCTGAACATCAACTGCCATGCCAACTCCACCATGACCCAGCTCCCAATATTATGGCCTTCGCCTTTTAACTCAAGAAGTAGTCTACATATACGCCCAACTGCAGTTTTGAGAAGTGAAAGCAAGAAATTACTATAACATACCTGCCCTGTTCGAAGATACAGTTTGGTGTAGCCAACTTGGTACATTTCAGGAGGGATATTAAATTGTTGCAAAACAGAAACTGAGATGCTCAATGGATCCTGAGATGTGTTGGCCTCAGAAAGAAGAAACCCATACCTAAAATATATGCAGGAACATAAAATCATAAATCAACCCATATTCAAGATAATCTAAAAACAGCAGGTGGTTTCTCCACTACCTTCTAGCAAACTCTTGATGTGTCATTCGAGTAGGAAATCCAGCCCTCGAAATCCTAACAACCTCCAAAACTCCACAACACTTAAGCTGTTGTAGAATAAGGTCTTCATCACATATGCCAGGAAGTTGCTTAGTATTTGGCTTAATACAGCGAATAAAGTGAGGTGTCGTGCTCTCCAACTGATGCATCAACTTAAACAATTGACCCTAAAAGAAAGCAAGAGACTTGTTACACTTATTTCACTCAAATTATGGCATTTTGCTATTTCTCAGTATACTCCTAAAATCCCTGTATTCTGATACTAAATATATCATTTTCAAGAGATTTCATTATCACAATCATCACCTACAAATCAGCATGTCTTAACATAGTTATTTCTTTCCAAATATTAAAGATGTAGAAAAAGCTCAAGTATCGTTACAAGAATACCTTGAACTTTGTGCCAACACTCTGCTTTTGTGAGTCCAGAGCACCCGCGTGGAAGGAACTTGATTGCTTCTGAGACTGGTTAAGCATTTTGGAGAACAACTGCAGCAGTTCACAACTACATGATGACAGAAGTTGAATGGAATCAGAAGGAAGTGGATCTCTGTTCTTTTCTAGAAAGCCGTTTGTATCATACAAAACCTGATTCAGGACTAGATGTTAGTATAATCGCAAACATAATAACAAATTGACTTCCACGGTATGAATTCTACATATACCTAAAGGTTCAGAAAAACGAGATAGAAAATAAGAATTTCTCATAGTTACTAAGCAATAAAAACTCCAGCTAAAACATTTTCCCATAGGGAAAATATCATGTTTAACATCATAATGATGGTTGTGTCATAATGTCTCTAGTGTATAAATGTCAAATGAGAACACCCAACAGTTAGTTATATTAATATATTGCAGGAAAACGAAGAAACTAGATAAGTGAAGTTCTTAAATAAGTTAGGAGGTAGGAAGAGCAAAAGATAATATCATGCTAAGAAACAACTGAATTATCAAATTAAGAAACTAGGGCCTTTTCAAAACAAACACTGTATAAGATTATATTACAGTTCATACGGGACGCAAATTACTATTTCATAGATATTGCTTATTAATACTGTCATTTCTGCTGTCTCAGTATATCAATAAGAAACAGGTTTATGCGTGATGTTATGATACTCTGCAAATTTTCAGAAAAAACGAATGCAAAGCTAAAACAAATAAGTATGTTTTAAATTAGTTTATGTTGGGTTCAAAATGGCTTATAATCAAAATCTTACTAAGTTTTTGAAGAAAAAAAGTAAAATTATTTTCGTCTAAAATTTAAGATAACCCAAAAATATTATTCCAACTTTAAAATCTATAACAAGCAGATTTTGCAGCAACTAAATTGATACTTGACTTTAAAAACTACAATCAAATAGATTTTAGAGCAACTAACTTCCAAGGATCCTTAAATACCGGGCAGCTACTAACCTCCCCTGCATAATGATGAACGCTGAAAGCCCTGCCCATTTCTCCTTTAAAGCAAGCATTAGCATTCAAGTGCTGCTTAAGTTTGTTGGCAAATGTTAGATCACTGGCCCTGGGGAAATTTGATTCCTCGTCCAACAAAGAGAGTAGCCCCAGAGGCTTCTGCACAATCCGCAACAGAGTACATAAGGTTACACTAGTCACGGAGAATAATATGGACTATAGCCAACATTGGGACCTAAACGCTATTTTTTGTTATAAATAATCTGCTGTATAAAAAAATACTGTACAGAAATGAATGCAACTAAAATCAAAATAATGGCCCAGTTTCCGGCGAAAGAGGAATAATTCAAAAAAAAAATAGAAAGTTTAAACCATATAAGTACCTTCTCAAAGAGATCCAAACACTCTTGATTGTCCTCAAAATCCACTTTGGTCCAATCAACGCCATCTAATTCGTAGTCCTGAAACAAGATGTGTAAATTGCAATAGTGCTGCTATGCATATAAAGCCTATTCAATAAAACATATATTGCATATGATATAACGCCATCTTCTTGCTTGTTTTGTTGTATTTTGGTTGTTTTAAAAGACTCCCCTTCTATTCACTCTTCTATTCATTTAAGTCTCTCCCTCCCCTGTCCCTCCCTCCGCGCTCTCTCTCTCTCTCTCACACACACAAACACGGACATACACAAATTGAGGACTTAGTTGGCAAGATACTAAATGGTTCACAATCAATTCACAGCACTAGGACATCATTAAGTTTGAGAAAGTATTTACAGAAGTTACACTGACTCAGATAGGTAAGTAGGCTTGAACTGTCTGATGATTTTGTAATACAAAGTTTGTTAGGTCTGAGAAGATTTTAGTTTGATAAGGTAGTTTTAGCTAGTCATGCTCTATTTACCAAAAATTATGAATTTTGACCAAATATCCTCTTCTCCAAAAGATAACTGAAGCAGCAAAACTTTATGAATGCACGGAACAAAATTCCCGGAATTGTATCCGATAGACTACTGCACACGGGCCCTAATGCTGGATCAGAAGGAGATACCTTAGCGGGCCTTAAGCAAGACAGACCCATGATATGGAGTGTCAATGAACATAAGAAGAAGAAGAGGGGAGAGAATTAGGGAACTTCTGATGTGGCAGTGAGTTAGAATATGCCATAGTGATTATAATTCATAAGGAAGGGAATAGGAGGGAGGATTCATCACGCATCTTTTCTGTTAGAATCCTTAGGGGTTGGCCGAGAGAGGATTATTCCTTCTCTGAGGAGCAATAGCTCTGGTTTTCTTGAATGAGAGCTTAGTCTCTTGCAGCGTTTCAATAAAACTATCTCCTCTCTTTTATCATTTCCTCTGTGCTCTATCAATGCATTCAAATTAAAGATACCAGGTATCAAACTACCAATAAATCTTACATTTAAATGCATAAAAGCAAAATTCCTGGAAGTGTATCACACATTAACAGTTTTGCATTCAAATTAAAGCTTAACATAGTTGCTGACCTCCTGCTCAAGTTTAAACAGATGCCGGTTGAAATGTTGTTGGAGCCTCTCATTGGCATAGTTTATACAAAACTGTTCGAAGCTGTTTTTCTAGAAACGAAAAACAAGAAATTTTTAGAACAGAAATAAAGAGTCTATGAAGCATCAGTAAACACATAATACAAATTGCATACCTGGAACGACTCAAACCCATAAATATCAAGGATACTAATGGATCTCCCAGTACGTCGTTTACCAACTTCAAGTGACTTGTTAACTTGTTCTACAAGCCAGTCAAACAAGCTTGCATAGATAAATTTTGCTAGTGCATCTCTTGTATCAATGGCCTGAACATAGAATAAAAATTCGGAAAAAATACATTTGGGAGCAATAGAAAAATAGAATAATTGAATTGTTTAAGTAATAAACAGACCTGCCGCAATGTCAACGTTTTGGCTATAGTATCCTTGCCAGCTTGGATTGTATGGGTAGATAATGCTGTCATTAACTCCTTGGAACTGCAACCCATCAGTAAGGCAGCAGTGGTTACAGCTGCCAAAAGAAATCTATAAATATAACTCGCTATTATGGTCTAACTGAAATTACATATATACCCTCATGTTACTATGTTAGTCACAGTCAATATGAACCACTAACAGCTTCTACATAACTCGACAAAATACATTTGTTTCGGTACAGAATGTGGCAATGAAAAGAATCCCACTGAGCCCTGGCTAGCTTTAAGAATTCAATGTCACGTAATTAGCACACACAAAACATGAAAAGGTGTAAGTAGCCCATCAAAAGGCATCATGCATAAGCTATGAATCTCACCTTCATCCTCCACCACCTCAATGTGATTTTCATTGTCAGTAACATGGAATGACATATTTCCCAGCCATAATATTGCAGCAAGCATCTTAAAGACCAGCTCTTGATCCTCTTTGCACATTCGAACAACATCCAATGCTTTCTGGGGGAAACACAGATGTCAAAAGGGTGGAAAGTCACATGACATATTAGGAGCCATAAACAATGTAGAAAGTTTAGTTCAACAAATGAATTGTCAAATAACATACCATCAGCCTATGAAAATTTTTAGCATCATCAACACCATCAATTGTCAGGCAGTCACTCTGATTAAGATATTTATATTCGCTGGCCACTCTAAGATTCAATCTCTCTGCACAGGAAAAGAAAACAATTCTGTATGAGTAAAAATATTAACAAGCTCAATAAAGCTGATCAAGAAATCACAATGCAAAGGTAAGTTATAATTTCATATGCAGGAATCAGTATCAATGAATTTGCATATAAAATTAAGTGTCATTGAAAAATTGTAAATGAGTTTAAAGGGCAGAGGGGATCTTTACTAATGATACTGGGAGGATCATACTCAACATCACATTTAAAATGGATTATCTAAAGATGATCATTGAGAGATTCAGTTGTCCCAAAAATTCAGTTGTCCCAAAACAGTGACATCATGGTCAAAAGATTGAATTATTTATGAGATATATATATGGCATAAGAAGTGCCAATAAGAGCAAAAAAAGCCGCAATGTTTGGCAGTGGATTTTTTTAAAAAAAAGGTTAAATGATATCATTTTGATCGAAATTAGCCACGTAGGCACCAAGTTGGCACTTAATGTGCTATGTGAGGCACTCCATTAGATTTAACTAACATGCACTAATGTCATGAGTTAAATTGACTGACAGTTGTCAAAGTCGTGGACTAAATTTGCTTTTACATAATGTGAGGGACCAAATTGACTGGTGGTACCAATTTCTGGGGTCAAATTAATGATTTACTTGGATATCAAAATACTTGAGTTATTTCAGAATGAACAAAAGAATGGACCACTTAGCTGTTAACACTATGATCATTGCCATTTCTACACATTAGACAAGAAAACAAATTGTTGTCTGTGGAATATTATGTGATTATATAAGTATGCAAACATATAGATAGATTGCTTAGAAAATACACCTTTCAGATCAGGTGAAGATCCAGCACATAGTTGATAAAATATGTGATAAGACCTCTCCCCACTAGCCAGTTGAACAACTCTTGACTGCCCACAGGAGACATGATTATCTCAGAAGTGAAGAAAGATAAATATTTCATATCTACATATATATTCAAATAGGGTATCAGAAGTTACCTTTTCCAACAGAACTGTTCAAGTTAGCATATGGGAATAGGCATATGAGAAACAAAAAACCGTAAGAATAAGTCAAGTCAGTAAATTGCAAAAGAAATGGATATCACAAAAGGGAAAATATTATGTAACATATTTAACTTGAACATGCTTACAGGTTTGAATTTTAGCCCCACAAATTTTCCCCAATGTGCTGAAATGAATTTCAATCAATTTCCCCTGCACCAAAATTAAAATGCATATCAATTAAACTGCTTGGCCATTAAATACCACCCACAAGATGAAGAACGCCGTTCAGAAAATTAAAAGAAGATTAAATTGCAAAGTTTATGGACATATTAGATAGAAAACCTATCAAAGCTATAGAAATCTTATAGAAGCAGGAAGAGTAAGTTCCATAATAGTGAAAAGAAACACAAACTCACAAATCTGCTAGAGTTGTCATTCCTAGAGGTTTTTGCATTTCCAAAAGCTTCTAATATATAATTAGTCTGAAGAACTTCATTTTCTATACCACAACTGCCACCACCAAGAGCAGCTAAGTATTGCATAGCAAATTTCGCGGTCTCTGTCTTCCCAGATCCACTCTCGCCACTGTAAAATTTCTAAAAGTAATTATTAACAAGTATACTAGTGATTATATCTTATTACTGTTATAACAAATCGATGCAATTAAGTTCAGGAACACATATTAAAAGTCACGCACAAAACGAGCCCCTAATGTACTGAGTACTGCTGACCTTATGATAATGGATTGATTTACTTCATCTGCAATAAACAAAAATGTAAACAGAAACCTTCATAAATATATCATGCAACTACAGAATAAAGATCTCAAAGAAGGAGAAATAATTCACCTCTTATCATCTCATTATAAGCTGCATCTGCCATAGCATAAACATGAGGACTATCCATAAATTTATGCCTATAAGCTGAGACATAATCATTTCCATAAATGTTGACATCTTTGAACGGATTGAGTGCAATTAAAATTGGCCCTGCTTTACTCTGAATACAGAAAGCACAAGAAGCATATGAGAGTACATAGATTATCACCTAAGTAGAAGAACAAGCCAGAACAGCACACATACATAAATCATATCTTGAGAATATCTGAACTGAAGATTGTGTAGAACGGAGGGCTCATTTAAATAACTGAGCTGTATAAGATCATCCACGCCCTCTAAAATATCAGGATTAGCCGGTAGGAGTTCTAATCTGGACACTTTCATAACCTGCAGTAACAACTCATTGTCACAAACGACCTACTACCTTGCATACTCAAGATTGAATACTATCTTTCAAAGACACAAAAGCCTTAGAAATTTACATTTCCATTTGAGAGTGAAACAGACGCTTCTTCTCCTGAAGTTGACTGTATCTTTCCTAGTCCCCACTTCCCTTTTGGTTGCCGACACCAAACATGAAGTTTCTGTTGAAACAACCAAAAACAGAAACGATTTTTTTTAACGGAGATGCACATGCCATCAACAATGTCTCAACTCTCAATCTATGCCAATTGTAATAGACAAGAGAACAAATAGAGCACTAATATATAACTCAATAGATAAAAAGCCACAAACAAACATTCTTCTAAAGTAACATGTTAAAAGGAGCTTTGATATCTCTCAATCAAATAGCATTTTATATACAACCAAACCAATAGGGAGTCTCCAGGAAAACAACAAAAGCAGAGAGAACATTGGAATGGCAAGTATGCATGCCACAAACAATTTATCGAACATCTTAAAAAAAAATAAAATAAAATAATAATAATAATAATAATAATAATAATAACCGGTAGATTTAAGCTAACTGATAAAAATGAAAATTAACTGAGAGATTCAAACACTAAGAACCACTGTTAAAACTTCAATCATAAACAGATTTATTATTAAAATATCATATATCAAAATATATCAATAAGTAATTAACAACCATCATAACCTTTTTGAAGTCCCCAGTTACCTTTTTGATGAAATAAGCAATGTTGTCATCTTCCAATTCCCGTGATGGAGGAGCCACAGAAGCAGTAGGATCAGCAGATGTTGAAACTGGATCTTGTGATGATTGTTCAATCATTTTCTCTTCTGATTGAACAATATAAGGTGATTCCACATCCATCTTCGTCTTCTTGCTCCCAAAACTACCTTTCCTCTTGTGCCCCTTACCCTTCTCATCATCACCCTTGAAGCTATTAGGCAATGACCGTCTCGCCGGAGGAAGCCGAGCCTGCGACGTCGGCCGAGCTGGCAATGCCGGCGGCAAGTCCTTCGGCTTATCGTCTTCATCTCTCTGGCGAAGCGAATCTAACATCTCTTCCAGAGAGCTCCTCGACAGAGAATTTAGCGAAGCTGATAACATCATCTTGTTACTTTCACCCAAAACAACACAACAAAACACACAAATTCAGAGTGATTTCCAAACCTTGTTTTTTCTTTTCTTCAAATTCTCATACCCAACTACAAATTTTACAACTTTTCCCTCAAATTCTCATACCTCAAATTCTCATACCCAACAACAAATTTTACAACTTTTCCTTAAATTCTCATACCCAACTCGAAATTCCACCACCCCATTTTCTGATTCCGCATGTGCATTCCAGAAAATAAGGAAATCGAATACCCCTTTTGGGATTCAACGTTGAAAATGCTAAAAAAATGGCTTTTTGGATATGGATAAGCTTGAAGGGCGAGATAAAATGGTGAAAGAGAATTGAAATTTCGTTTTTCTCCTCGTTGCAATAATCAACACAATCTTCGAAAACGAACTCCAGAAGTGCATATGCCAAATCGAGGAGGTTCGCGGGTTTCCATTACTGAAAGCGAAAGTTACGAGGTTGGAGAGAGTAGGCGAGGAGGTTGAGGTTGTTGCGAAAAAACAAACCTCCTCAGAGACTCGGAGATACAGAGAGAGAGAGGAGAGAGAGAGAAAAAATGATAACAGAAAAACCTAACAAGAACAATTTTGGAAAGATTTGCTGGTGTATGTGATGTTCTGTTTTTATTTTCTGCCCTGTTTTTTATTCCTTCTTCTGTTCTGTGTGTTCCTCATCATTTCTCAAAACAAAAACAGGGTTCTTCGGAGGGAAAGGAAGTTTCTGATGTTGTCGATGGCTTTTTTGCTTTTCTGCCCAGAAATTCAAATTTTTCTGCTGAGTTGGCAAAGGCAACAGCATTAACAACACTTCCAATATTCCTTTTTGGTGGTAATAATAATAACAACACTTTCAATATTCGTAATTTGTTTCTTATGGTAACCGTTTGGAACTTTGGATCTCGCAGTGAAAGACTCTTTTTTTTTTTTTTTACTGGAGTGAAAGACTATTCTTTTATTCCACGTACATAAAAAATTAAAATATTTGGAGCATATAATAAAATTATGAATTTTAAATAACATGAATATATGCATATAAAAAATTAAGATAAACATTAGAGTTTGAGTTGATTTAAGTGAGAGGTTGTTAATAAAAAAATTGAGTTTGAGTTTGATATATTGTTAAGAGTTTAATAAATATGTACAGACAGTGTATAATTTTTTTTACACGGACGTCCAATCATATTTCATTATTATGTCACTTCGTTATATTAGTTCATAATAACGCATCTCCACAAATATCTATATGATGAGATATGTTGGATGACTGTGTGAAATTTTTTTACATTGTCTGTGCATATAGATTAAATCCTATTGTTAATATAAAATCTTTTACATTATTAATTAATTAATCATAAATTACCTCATATATAATTTTATATAATAAAAAATCAATGATGTGTTATGTATTTATCCACACAAGTCACACGTTCATGCAGACCAAAATGAATTTTTCTTTCTACTTGTGTGGGTAGAAGACTTCTTAAAAACTCAAATCCTTCAAATTTAGTATACAAATTAAGTCATTAGTGATTGCGATACAAAATAGATCTCTCAACCAGTCAATGGCAAATCTTATTCATACTGATTTCTGCTTTCACTTTGATGCCAAGGCAAACCCGAAATCAATGATATACCGTGTTATAGCCACGAGTCTGGAATGGGAAATTGCATGGTTAACGAAGTCACGTAAATTGAATATAAATATTTACGTAATTACGCTCAGACTTAAATGATAGCTGAAATAGATAGTTTGACTAATTGCCATAATACTCAATGAATCTTATACTATATATTGTCATTATAATAAAATATAGTTAGAGCCAGCAGGTAACTTAGATCCCTAAAAGGTTCGTCAATTTTGATATTTTATAACTACAAAGCCAATATTATAATTCTGCGTAAAATGTCGGAATAACATGGAGAATAAGCATGCATGCATGACTGAAAACTTTTACCTAAAATCGCATTAATATAGAATATATTGCTTTATAGCCAAAAACAATCCAGCAACTTTTTGGCATGGGTGCAATAATTGAAAAAGAAAATAAAAAAATAGTCCCACTTGCATTATCCCAATTCCCAAAGGGTGATTGAATTACGTAATATATGAAGAGTTTTTTTTATAGGATTTAATTGGAATATACTGATTGTCAACCAATCAGAAATTTGTATATCATTAAAAATATTTAATTTTTATTCTAATCATCAAAGGTCACAAATTCCATGATTTCTGATTGGTTGTCAGTATAAAAAAAATTACACTGACGGTACATACAAATTAAACTCTTTTTTATATATATACAAAGGACATATGAAGAACTTTAATTGGATTATAAAGGTTAATCATGCGCTTGGCCTCGTAGAAAAGGACATGATAATTGGAAATATAGCTCTTGTCCACGAACACTTTTAATAATTTCATCGAGGGCCACAAACATCCTGACATTAGATTATGAACTTCACTTGACACCTGAGAAAAAGGGTTACTACGTGTACCAAAAAAAACTCATTCGAATCACTACAGTAAAATCCCTTTTTAGTGGCAATTATTTAGTGGCTATAAAGCAATTACCACTAATTCTTTTTCTAAACTTAAATTTTGTTGACTAATAAATATTAGTCATTAATTAGTTATCTTATACCAACTAATCCCACTTTCATCAACATTAGCAAGACTCGATCTTCATCTTCGTTCACGCCAAAATTTTACTCTCTGAACTTACTCTAAACATTCTCCAAACTTCCCTCTAAACAAACTTTCTGAAGCTGCACTTTGACCCTTCTATCAATCTCACTCTCTAAATCTTCTCTTTTCTGAACCCTAGATTCTCATTCTGTTTCTCTCTCACCCTTCCACAATCGCTCCAATCTCCATCTTCGCTCCCTCTGTTTCTCGCCACAATCGCTCTGCTCAGAAATCGCATCATTTAGGTTAGCTTTCTCACTCACTCACTGTCTCCATCAATATATATCCATGTTTCTATCAATGTTTTCTGTTGTCTGGTGATTGAATTGAGTAGGTGTTTGAATCATAGAGTTAGTTCTGGTGAAAAGCTTGATTGTTGGATTTTTGTCAATTTTTTCTAAATTTTTATTTTGGATCTAATTTTTTTGGTTTACTCAGAAATCGCTTTGCTCAGAAATCGCATCGTTCTGGTGCTTTTTGTCAATTGTTGGTTTACTCGATCTAATTTTTATTCACAATGAATCATGATAATGTTATCTATGGATGTCAGGAACAGAAGAATTGTCTTCGCCAGAGGTTGGTGGCGGTGGAGACGCAACAATCATCACTGTGACTGTTAATGTGAGAAAATTGAATTCATTATTTCTTTGGGACAATTTTTTCAATTTGAATTATTTGTTTCCACTAATTGATATCATTCGGGGCATTCATGAACCACTGCAAGACATAACTACACATAGATGCTATAACAACATCGATCCTACATGTTAACAATAGCATGTGTATATGTCAACAACCACTCATTCTTACACCTAGCTACATGAAATCCCCATCGAGCTTAGTTTGTCTTCTACATAGTTCTTCTTAAAAGATCCATGAGAAATATATTGAAGAAGAATCAGTTTGATTTATTTCTAATGATCCATGAGAAAACCAGAAGTTGAGGATATATATGCGGCTGCACACTTTCTCCTTGGTAAGATCTGTCTTCTATTTTGTTGCAGCCTGTGAGGAAGCACAAAGCCAAAGAAATCATCTCAAAGCCAAAGAAGCTGCATAATACTTAATATACTGTCTAAACTAAAATATTAGTAACTAATAGATATTAGCCGGTGTAAAACTTTGTTAGGCTGACAATTAAAGTAAATTACCCATTTTCATTCATTAAGGAATTTTCTTTTGTTCATTCGGAGATTGAAGCAAACTTGCCTGATTGTCAGAGCCATGAAGAAGATTTGCCACACATGCATTTTCTATCTTATGTTCTGGAATGTAAGTTATGTGGTAATTTGAAAATTGATGATCCATAGTCATTAACAACAATGGAATAATGTTTTAGTTATTATATTAAGTTCTACCTTTTTTTTGGAGGACTTTTTTACACCTTTTTTTTTTGGAGGACAAGTGGGATAGCTGCTGCTATGGGTCCCTATTAGATGTTTTCTTCTTTTAGTTTTTGTTTACAAAATTATGTAATATTTTGTTATGTGTGTGCTGGAACCAAAAGAAACCTATTGAAGTATCAGAGGCTGAGTGATTTGAACAGGGTGTTATGCTTTTAGCAAAGAGGGTGTGAGTGCTTTGTTTTATTTTCAGATTTTTGATGTATTAACTCATAAAGCTAGGCCTATATATCAATTTGTTTGTGCTAAAATGAAGGATATGCATGCTATTATTTTTCACTTCAAGGATTCTGTTTTGACGTCATGGTGCATGACTAATGATCTCTGTTTAGGACTTTAGGCTAGACAGAAACTATTTTGAAGGCAGAAGTAGGTACCCATTTGGCTTTCATCTCTTGTGATCAAGGTGCAAGATCTGCCACAAGTCATTATATCAAGTATTTTGTCAATTGGTGTATCTAGCTAGCAAGTAATCTAGATTACTTTTTTAGTTATTAGCTCAGTGTTTTTAGTTAGGTTTGGAATGGTTTTCTTAATTCTACAGGCTTACAGTATTTTGTAGGCCACATTGAAATCTTGAGAACCACAACAACTGAGTAGCATCTGCAGTGTTATTTTTTCTTTTGGTGTGTCAATGAGTTCACCATAGTAATAACATGGTTTTTATGTTTTCCTTTTATACTTCACATCGATGAATCATTTTAAGAATTCCAAACTGTTGTGCAGGTGAACAATACAGGAATCAATGGATTCAATACCGATGACATGGTCAGTGGGCATGTTTTCTCTACTCTATGTGGGAGTATTGATCTATATAAAGCCTCTAAAAAGGATTTGGGTTTCCTATGAATGCAGGTGGAATCAACAATTAACTGGGTTAAATTCTTAATTATTGGATTTTGATGTCAGCCCAACTTATAGAATGATCGATTTTATTTTAGTCATAATGGAGTTTTTTCAAAAGCCACAAGTTGAACTTGATGGCAAGGCATGTGCTGTTGTTGGACAAAGCAGTCTTATGGCTCTTTATGATACTTTGTTTAGTCAGGTAATTACAATAGTCTTAAATTCATGTTCATTACTGAACTAGCATTTTATGCTTACATACACCTAGTGTTGTTAATGCCATTTCATTTTTAGTTATTTCCTGATTTTTGGATAGTTCATATTGTTGTGTTTATTCTTTTCTCTACCTGTCTTGCAGTTGGTGCTTCAACCCTCTGGAGTGTGTTAAAACCATAGTAATCTGATTGTTTGTTTGGATGGTGGTCTTACTCTGCTGCTGGATTCTTTTTTCACTTGCTGCTGTGTTCTGGGTTTGCTATTAATGGGGTAGCTTCCAGCTACTGCCCGAGATGCTGCTGATTTGGGTTCTTAGGTGTTCTGCTAGCTGGCTTTTCTGGTTTATGCTTATTCCCTTTTGGATAAGAATTAGGATTCTGTAATATCAAATACCATCTTTGGGATATTAGGTCTATAGTCTTTTATTAGGGGTAGTTGCAATGTATACACAGTGTCTAGTTTGAAACAATTTTTTGTTTTGATGATACAGTTTCTGGGTTGTTTTTTGGGAACTTTGTCCCTTATTTCAGGAGGCTTGTAAATCATAACAGTACATATAGTACTTTTATTTAATACATATACTTTGATTCATCAAAAAATACTCAGAATTATATTTATTTTTATTTCATAATTTTCTAAACTTTACGTGTTTGTTAAATATTGATTCTGCAGCCAAGTTTTTCTTTAGACTATGGTAACTTTCTTACTTTTATGCCTTATGTCATGTTCTTTTGCATAAGTTTTATTGCTACATGATTTATGGATAATACAAAATGATTTGATGTTTTTTTCTATGATTTTGTTTTTTTATGTTGAAAATGATATTATAAAATATATATTAATAACTTATATTAACTTATATTATTATTATTTAAGTTTTTTAGGATCAAATATTATTGCCACAAAAACTTTTGTTAATCAAATCATGCATGATTTGAATGACAAATAATATTGACATTTAGTGACAATAGTAATTGTTGGGAGAAGTCAGCTAGAACTTTTAGCGGCAATAAAAAAAAGTCGGTAAATGAGCTTATAGAACAATTCAGGAATCATATTTAGTGGCCATTAAAATTGTCGGTAAGAATTGCCGCTATAATTTTTGACTTTTAACGGCAATTAATTGGGTATTTACCAGCTTTTTTTATAATTGCCGCTAATGCTTTTAGCGGCACTGGATACACCGGCTAATTGATTAATTGACGGTAAAGATTTTAGCGGCCATTATTATTGCCACCAAAAGTTATAATAATTGTCGCTAAAAGTGTATTTCGTTGTAGTGAATGAACTTTTTCATTATTCAAATGCAAAAATCGACTCATTAATTAACAATTATAAGTTTTTGCAACAAAAAAAAAGTCAATGAGAAAAAATAAATGACAAATTTTATAGCATTATTAAATAAAAATAAATACTTCATATATTCCTAAGATATGTTAAATGTATTTGCTTTTCGCTCCAAAAAATAAATTTATTTGCTTTTTTATATACTAGTATTGTTAAATATTAAAAAAATATTTTAAAAGGATATAGTAAAACTTATTTGCGATTCTAATCAATGTATTAAGCCACCATGCAGCATCAAGCGACCATGAACAAGAAACCAATTAATCTCTTTCTCTTTCTTTCTTTATAATTTTTTGGTGTAAACCAAATTGTCTGTTTTATTACGAATCAAACATTAATCTACATTGCTTGCTGATATGTGCTAACCGTAAGTAACGTGGCCCGCACTAGATTGATGGACAAAGACATAGGAGTATGATCTATGGAGTCAATGAAGCAATGGGTCGTCTCACTAATAAATTCAATTCAATTGCAACAAGTCAGAAGAGGACGATCAATGCTTCTGTTTCTAGCTTCTACTTCCTTTATTACTCTTCTTTGAATTGTTTCACTTTGTTTGGTGTGAAGTGTGAACCATGGCATACCACGTTACTCCTGGCTTTAATGCTTGTTATTTTCTCGTTATCATTGTCTTGATTTTATGCCTGATTGCTAATCCAATGTGAACTACTGACCCCATATGGCACCATTTAGCTGTTGTTTGTTTGTTTTTGTTTTTAAATCAAAAGCTTATTGCATCTTATTAATAACCAAGGAGTACTCAATACAAAATGGATATGATGAAAAACAGAGGGACTAACTAAGGATAGTGCCGCCTTCGCCAAGGAATGGGTAACACTATTAGTTTGTCTCTTAACAAAACTTACACTTAAGTTTGTAGAAAAAGAAATAATAGAAGAACACTCTTCGATGATGGCTCGTAATTCAGAGATGTCCACCTTCGGATGTTGAAGCCAATCAAAAACCACCTAACAATCTGTTTCAAAGATGACATGTTCCAAACCCAAACTTTGAACCCACTAAATAGTTTTTAGGATACCAATGGCTTCTCCATCAAGAGTTGGGACGCAAAAGGGAATAAAGTCTATTTTAGCAATGATAAAATGTCCAAACTCATCTCTGGTACACATTCCAAATCATGTCCTACCAAAATCTGTTTGAAAACTAGCGTCAATGTTGCACTTGAGCTGGCATGCCCGGGAGCAGTCCAAACGCAAGGGAGCTCAGTGCTTGATGCTCCACACAATTGATCAACAACTTTCTGAGCTTGCATCCAGTCACAAAGCGGTGGACAATTTGATTTGCTGTTAAAGAGTTCCCTTCCCGCAATTTTTCATTTCTTGCTCTCCAGATACTCCACAAAGCCATAGCAAAGTTTGCTCCAGAGATTTGGTAAACATAGCTCCTCAAAAGAACTAATTGAAAGAGTAAGAGGAGATATATGGTCCCAAAGATGGTATTTTTTTCCAACAATCTATAGAAAGTCGACAAGTAAGCAATATGTGCCAAACATTCTCCAAATCACTATCACAAGCAACACATAAGCTAGAGCAAGAAATACCTCTACTTTGGAGCTGCATCCGAGTGGGTAAACACCCTCAACAAGCTCTCCATAGGAATATTTTAACCCTAGGAGGAACTTTAAGCTTCCAAATAATCATCCAATATCCATCATCATGAAGTTCCAAAGAGTCCACCAAGGAATTAAGAGCTAGTTTATATGCTGGTTTAATCGAATAAATGCCACTGGAATCAGGAACCTAAACAATGCGGTCATGATGCACTAAACTCGTAAGAGGAGTTGCAATGGCCCTATGTGCCTCTTCATGCGGAAAAACTGACCTAACATAAGCCTCATTCCAGCTTTTCACATGTGGGAGCATAAATCTTTCACTCGCAGGTTGACTAAATGACTACGTGCCATGGGCATCCCATGCACACGCTCCCGATCACGCAGCCAGGGGGTATCAATAACTGGGATTTGATCACCTCTTCCAATACTCCATCTAATACCATCTCTAACAAGAGCTTTGAACATCCAAATATTTCTCCATGCATAAGAAGGATTATGGCCAATATTAGCATCCAAAAAATCACCTTGTGAAAAATATTTAGCTTTGAAAATGTGAGTTACAAAGGCCTCCCGGATACTTTAGAAATTTCCATGCTTCTTTACCCAACATCGCCAGATTAAAAGCTTGCAAATTTCGAAAACCAAGTCCACCATAAATTTTTGGCATTGGAAGCTTATCCCAAGAAAGCCATCTAATGCCCTTAGCCTCCCTATTATAGGATCCCTACCAAATTGAGTTAAGCATCCTTTGGATTTCATCACTAAGAGAATGTTGGATGAGATACATACTTATGGAATAGGATGGAATTGCTTGAACCACTGACTTGATTAAAATCTCCTTATCGGCCATAGACAAAGTTTTCCCTCTCCAAGAGCTAATCTTCTTCCAAATGCAGTCCTTTACATAATGGAAAATATCCATCTTGTTCCTTCCAATAAAAGATGGAAGTCCAAGATATTTTCCCACTCCTGGGCGCTCCTGCACACCTAAAAGATCATAAAGGACAGCACGAAGGTTGGGCAGCACATTCTAACTAAACAACATTTCAAACTTAGACAAATTAATTGTTTGGCACGAAGCCATTTCATACTCAGTGAGGATTCTTTTAATATGCCATATTTCCTACTCATTCGCTCTCATAAATAAAAAGCTATCATCCGCAAAAAAAAGGGTAATAATAGGGTCTCTTCTACAAATTTTAACACCATGAATCATACCTCGACGTTCAGCACATTTAATCAAAGATGAAAGGCCTTCAGTCCATAGGATATAGAGATTTGGTGAGAGAGGGTCACCCTGACGAAGTCCTCTACCTGGCAGAACTCCTCCCACATTCTCATTATTCATCAAGAATGAGTACTGAACTGAGGAGACACACATCAACATCCATTTGTATACATTTTTTTGAGCCGCTTATATACATTTGTTAAGTGATTTATCTTTTGAATTAGGCCAAAACTATATTATTAATATTAAATTTATTTATATAAATAGATATGTAACTTATCCTTTAATTAAGGGCAGACCTTTTAATGAGTAGAAGAGTCACGACTACTCCAATATTTCCCTAATTTTCTTATATAAAAAAAATTATGTATGACATTCTCAAAATAATTTGTATGGCGTGTATTACATGTAAAACCGACAAATTATCATCTATTTTATTTGTGAAAAATTATTATTAAACCATATCAATTTTAAATGTTCAAATAGCTTAACAACTCCACCAAAATAAATATTATTTCTAACTCAACATTAATATGACAGATTACAACTATATTTCTCCTCATCCGTGCATATACTTCAAACTTGCTATTTTTTTTTTGGTAGACAAATGTTAGTGTGTTAATGTTAGTATTTTTGTTAGTGGGTGGGGTTTGAACCCTCAACCTCACCCCCCCCCCCCCCCCCCCCCCCCCCCCCCCGGCCACAAAAAAAAATACCACCCAAACCATCTTATGAATCCCTACTTCAAACTTGCTAATTTACCCCTTGCTCAAATATGTCTCATTGCAAGATGAGTGAACACTATCTAATATTTCACAGAGCATTTAGCCACTTTACATCGATATTAATTTTACAGTTGCAGGCCTTGTTGGTTAAGTAATCTTTGCTCTCATTATTAATGAATAATGATCTTAAAATTGAATTGTGTTATGATTGACTAATTGTGTAATGATCTTACCACTCTTTTGTGTATATATATATATTGGCAAAAGCAAAGTTACTGCATTTCATTCACAATCAAATAACCAATACAAGTAGGAGTAGAAGTGATAGATAGGGACTAGCATGTAAAATAGATGCCCAAGCTAGATTATGTGCGACTAGGTTAACTTGTCTCCTATAAAACTTAACTTGAAAGTTTGGATAAGAAGTGAGTAACTTTTTACATAAAGCTATAATAGAACCAAATTCAATGATGTTTACTCTCTCATTGTCCTTGTCGACAACCTGCTTACTGTCCATTTCAAAAATCATGTTGCCAACTCCTAGCTCAGTAACCCGTTGTATGGGATGGAGGAGTCCCAAAGCCTCTCCTTCCTGAGTTCCAAGCAAAGGCGAGATCCAAGCAGATCTAGCTTGAATAAAACATCCCATGTGGTCCCTTAAACACATACCTAGACCCATCTTCATTTCATGCTTGAAAAAACTTGCATCCACGTTGCATTTCACCACACCAACAGCAGGAGCTATCTATGAAATGTGTGTTTGGATGAGCGTTGACAAATGTGATTTTAAATAGAATTGATTTGAATACAATTGAGTTTGAAGTGAAGAGAATTATATTTAGTTGTTTTTATTATAGAGGCAAGTTTGATGTAAAACTTAGTATAGTTGTCAATCCAAAAGTAGAAGCTACTCCAAGCTGTTTCAAGTAAAATTGATTCTGGAATGCAAAATTGTTTTCGGATCAAAGAGCCAAACATCTAAAAAAAAATGATCAAACCCAAGTTTGACCATTATAAAATTGAGTTTGGTTGTTCCAACCAGTGTTATGAAAACCGGACCAGATCGACTGGTCGGACAGGTTAGACTGGAAACTGGCTCCTTGTCCGGTCCGGCTAGCACATCTGACTGGATAAGGAACTGAACCGGGTTTATTTCAATAAAACCCTGATCAAACTAGGTTAAACCGGGTAACTCGAGCTGCGGTCGAACCGGACCTCTTTCAGTCAAGTTGTCCGCACACTATCACACGCACGGTTTCCAATGTCACACCGCTCACGCGCGTTGCAAGAATGACACGTGCTGCTGGAAAGTGAAATTACTTTGATGAAAATCCGCAAAATGCCATGAGAAGGGTTTGAACCAAGGAACGGAGACTCCCTTGGAGGCGCTAATACCATTGGGCCACCATGAGATTTATTCATATTGTTGAAATAAATATTATATGTAGCTATAATTGTTATATATTTAATATATACCGAGTTAACCGATTCAACAAGTAACCCACTGATTAAACCAGTGACCCATTAGTCCAGTCCCCGACCGAGGTGATCACCGGACCAGTTTTAATAACATTAGTTCCAACGATGGAACCAAGCGAAGTTTCATCTTCATGCTGCCGAGACAACCTACCTAGATATCTATTATTCTTGGCCTCCACGCTGAAAGGACCTCCCCCTTCTTTTATATTATGAGCTGCCTAATTGAGCTCGTAGTATTTGTGAAGTCAGAGTTAAATTTAAGCTATCAAAACAAATTCATTTTCTTGTTGATCTGACTTTTTTTTTTATGCACAATACCAATTTTCTTATAGAATTAACTTGACCTTAGCCTAAGCTTAACTATGTTAATATAAATATGGATAACTAACATGTGGTTGGTCTGAATGGTAGCGAGCTCGGATGGTCAAGGGTTCGATCCCTGACTTTTGCGTATGGAGAAAATCTGGTTGGGAGATGTCAGTCTTTCAATATTATCTAATATCTCAAGAGATTAGTCTACACAATCGCAAGTGAGGGATATCCTAAGAAACAAAAAAAAAAAAAGAAGATATGGCTAAAATAATTTCACCAAAAAAGAGAAGATATGGATCAAATGATTTTTTTTTTAAAAAAAATTGACAATAGATCAAAAATATATTTAAAAACAAATATAATTTTTAAGAACTTAATTTTGATAAATTTTCAATATAAAGTTTTTCCAGCTTTCAACCAATTACAAATTATGTTATACATAATTTTTAATGAATATTTTTTATTGATATAATAATTTGTAATTGTAGAGATTGTAAAAAAAAAATTACATATACATAGTAATTAAATATTTTTTAATAAAAAATCCAAACCAACTATCATAAACGAAATTTTAAATTATACTTTTGGTCCCTTATCTTTATTTTAGATTTCATTTTGGTCCCTCTTTTATTTTTTGTTTCCAAATGGTCCTTATTTTGCAAAGTTATATCAATATATATAGTCCATCTTTTATTTTTTGTTTCGAAAAGGTCCCTCATTTTACAAAAGTTAAACCAATATGGTCCCTTTTTTGTTTCCAAAATGGTCCCTCTTTTATTTATTTTTCCCCGACATAGTCCCTTATTTTGCAAAAATTATATCAATTTGGTCCTCTTCGTACCACATTTTAAATAGAAAGGACCACATTGAAATCTAAATAAAGATAAGGAACTAAAACAAAGTAAAAAAATAAAAAAGAGACCAAATTAAAATTTAAAATAAAGATAAGTGACAAAAATATAAGGTTTAATAAGTTTTTTGTCCTTGCAAAGTTCGTCAATTTTGGTTTTAGTCCTTATCATTATCCTTAAGTACTAGAAACTATATCAGATGAAAGATTTTGTCAATTCTAACCATGTGACCCTAATGTATGAATTATTTTTCTACTTTTTAACCAAATTTTGGCACAAGTCGGATAAGAACAAGAAATTACATTGATACTCCATAGTACTAGATATCATACACAATGAAGGAATTTTGCAATTTTAACCATATAGTCCTGAATTTATGATTCTGTTTCTATTTTCTGGCTAAATTTTTAGTAAGTCGGATAATAAAATGAAATTACCTCAGTACCTTTGTGAACTCGATAAAAAAAAAATGATGATAGAAATTATTTACAATTATTTTTGAAATTAAAGGGATGAAATCATAATTTTTTTTTTTTACAAGATACTAAAACAAATAGGTTTAAATAAGTTTTTGGCCCCTACAAAGCTCATCAAATTTGGTTTTGGTCCCTGTGAAATTTTTTCTTAGGTTTTCGTCCCTATAGTCTCACAAATTTTGCAAATAGTCCCTACCATCATCTTTTTCTGTTATCTAGTACTCATGGATATCGATATAATTTTATTTTACTGTTCGACTTGCTGTAAAATTTGGGCATAAAATAGAAACAAAATCATATATTAGGGACATAAGATTAAAATTGCTAAAATCCTTCATTTTATATGATATCTAATACTCAGGGGGTACCGAGGTAATTTCTCGTTCTTGTCCGACTTGCTCCAAAATTTGGCTAGAAGGTAGAAATAAAATCATACATTAGGGTCATAAGGTTAAAATTGACAAAATTATTTATCTAATATAATTTGTAGTACTCAGGGATAATAATAGGGACTATTTACAAAATTTTTGAAAATACAAGAACGAAATCCTAAAATTTTTTTTTACAAGAACTAAATCAAAATTAATGAACTTTCCGGGGACTAAAAGCTTATTTATACCAAACAAATATTGGTGAAGCTGGTAGTGGGAGTCAAAGCGTAAACGAATTAAGGTTTCCAGTTTGAACCTCCTCGACACTGTCGTTGGGACTTGGCAAGCAAATACCGCCGCCCCAACCCCACAAAACAACAACAGCCCAAAGAAACCGCAGCTTCTCACCACCGCCTCCTCCCCTGCAAAGTGTCTATGGCGAAAAACAGGAACAAGAAGAAGAGAAACGGTGCCGTTTCAATGGATATCATTCAGCCGTCGGTTTCCGAAGCACCTCAAGGTTCCTGCTCTGCTCTACAACCCTCCCTTCCCCCCTTTACTTTTTTTTTTTTTTAACAATGAAAATATGAATAATTATAATATTTCTTATTGTTTTGTAAATCCTTCTTCAATTTTCGTTTGAGATATTCGGTTACTTGGTATGGTTTAAAATCGATATTTGTTTAATTAACTGCAGCAATGGACACATCAGAGTCAGGAGATCGAAACACGGTTGCTGGTGCTACCAATATGTAAGTAACCTATTTCCCTATAGTGGGATATTAGCTACTATTTTTTCCCCAATGTTTTGATCCTTCCCCCAAATTACTGCAATTTATATCACATAAGATTTGGAGCAACATAATTCATGTTTTGTTTTGATTAAATTTTGGAAAATATCGTTTTTTTCTTAATTTTGTAAAAGTTCCCTCAATAAGATTTTAATTATAAACTTTGGAGAATGCTAACTATTGTCTTAAGGTTAAGAAATCAAATAAAGAAAGTTTTCATTGGAAGTGATGATTTCAAAATTTTGAGAAGTATTATCTTTAGTTTCCAATGAATATTTTCTTTAATGCTTTTATTGGATTCCTTAACCAGTGTCCTAAGTTAGCAAGACCTATAATCTATTTTGAATGCAAAATTATAAGCTAATAGAAACACACACATATTAGTCTATCAATATCAACAGCACTTTACTCCTACTCCACCAGCTCTTTATTGGATGTCTTAGTCGAACACAAATTCTGCATTCAACTAGTGAACTGGGTATCATGATTTCCCCAAGCAGAACATGTTAATACTGTTGGGTGCAGTTCTATAGGTGTTCTAGCAACGATGAAAACGAAGCTTCAGGAATTTCTGGATTTGGTTAGCATTTTGATGGTAATTGGTTTTGTTTTAGATAGACAAAGCAACGGTATCCTAAATTGCAGATTCCTTTTGCACTGTTTGTTATTTTATTAAATTTGTTTCAGTTACTAGGCTAATGTTATTGAAAAAGTTCTTTCTAAAAGAATTCTAAGCTGAAGGTGTGTTAATATATGCTCTGTAGTCAGGGTTTTCTTTAACCTTAATACAAATTCTATGCAGTATCGGGAAGGAAGGCAATGATGCCAAAGATGGATAGTTCTTGAACGGTTTTGAAACCAATGTTTTACTAATGGAAAGTTTGTCATCTGAAGACTATGAAATCTGGATGACACAAATATCAAATACATAAATGTTATTTGCACACCCAAATGGGATACCCATTTGGGACACTTTGGTTAATCATGTATAAATATTTGGTTAATTCAGTTCATTATATGGGTAATCACGTGCAAATATTTGGTTAATTCATGAGGACACATTAATCATATAATGAACTGAATTAACCAAATATTTATACGTGATTAACCAAGATGTCCCAAATGGGTGTCCCATTTGGGTGTGCTAATAACATAATTGTATCAAATATGAGCAGGTTACTTAGCAGGAGTGGCAGGTAGTTTCTAAGGCTATGTTTGGAAGTTTTCAAGGGGTATGAAGTGGAGTGGTAAATAATTAAGTAGTTAGTAATGGAGTTGAGTAGAAAGATAAGAGCATCCTACTCTATTGTTTGGAAGTTTAATAAAGCTAATGGAAGAAAATCCCAAAACCCCCCAATTTGAAGCGTATGAAAATGAGAGGTTTTGGATGGAGTGGAGTGGTTTGGGTTACCATCCTCAACCATCCCACTCCATTAATAAAGAAACTCCCAAACAATGAGCTAATGGATTTTCACCACTCCACTCCATTACTAAGCATCCCACTCCATCCTCCCAAACATAGCCTAAGTCTGCGAGAGTTCAAATAGAAGAATTTATGTGAGCAAGGTTGAAATTTGGTCAACTATCAACCTGTAAATGACTTGATTGTCATTACAAGAAAGACAGAACTTTGGAGTACAGTTTGTGTTTAATCAGTTACAATGGATTATTTTAGATATGAAATATTTCCATTTTAAAAGAAAATCATGGATACTTACAGAATGAAAAAGTAATATACTATAAATGCCCCTTTTCTTCCTCTCTGCTTTGGTGAGACAGCCAGACAGAATTTAGTGGTGTTTGTAAAAAAACTCCTTCCTGTTTTCCTTCTTATTTCTTTCCAGAATCAGAGTACCCTGGATTTTTAGTTTCATTCTGTCTCCGCTTGAACAAGGTCCGATTGATTTTACATAGAGTGCTGGTGGGGGAAATAAGCTAGGCTTGTTAGGGTGTGATAATAGTCAGCTCTAAGGGTCTATGTCCAATACCTTTTCCTAACATGAGATGGTTTGGTGGGTTCAGCATCGAATCATGTACCTTCACTTTTCTAGCAGTGCAGACAATTCAGGTTCCCTCTTGAATATGACATTTATTTATAATTTATTATAGGCAAGCTCTTTAAGTTTTTCTATTCCTTTAAGGAGGCATCTAAGGCAACATGTGCTGCCTCCCCTCAAATTAGTTTATCTAAGTTGCAAGGATATAGATGTGGCTAATATCTCGTGAACTGAGTGCAAAGTAGAACATATATCTTGTTTTGCCTGATATCTAAGGCATAATTGGTCATTGCACTTTGTTGAAAAATTTAGAAGGGGAGCCTTGGTGCAACGTTTGGAGTTGTTGCCATGTAGCAGTAAGGTCATAGGTTCAAGTCGTGGAATCAACCCTGTGAAAATGCAATGTAAGACTGCCTACTATAGACCCACCTAGTGGGTCATAGTAGGTCTGACCCTTTCCTGGACCCTGTTCATATCGGGAGCTTTGTAGCAACATGTTGCCTATGTACCCTATAGGCAAGATCTCTAAGTTTTTCTCTTTCTCTAGGGAGGCGTCTAATGCAATATGTGCTGCCTCCCCTTAGATTAGTTTATCTAAGCTGCAAGGATAAGATGTGTTCGAGAATGATGTCTTGTGGGTTGTGATTGCAATGTAGAACGTGCTGATAATTAGAAGATGAATACATCATGTCTTCAACAATTTATTAATGGACAACATGTTTCCAATGTCTTCAGTTTAGTTTCTTGCTCGGTAACTTTTATATCTAATCTTAAAAGAAAAATTCGTTGGTGTTGGGGCGTTTCTTTGTTAGACATGCAGAGGTATTGGCATGCTTTGTTGCATAACTCAATCTCATCATTTTTTTTTTGGTATTTGAGGATGTCTTGTCTTCTTTCTTTGTATTCTTAACTTCTCATCTGATTCAATTTATTCTTCTATAAAAACATTTCAGCCTAGATTGCTTTGTTGATGGTTTTTGTGTTTATTGCTTTTTGTGAATTATTTCCTCTTTTAACGACATATGAGTGATGTTCTCTTAAATATTCCTGCTATGTTTTGTTCTTTTTTGTCTTTTGACATGGGCTATATGTTAATTGTTACTAAGATTATCTAGTTCGGCACGCATAAGATTTGAAGTCAACAAAATATGAACAGTTTTTTTTTTTTTTTTTTTTTTTTTTGTGTTGAGAGTTTGCTTTACTTAACTAGTTTATGACAGAACACAATGGCGTCGTTTGATGCATGTAACTGACCCCTTTGATTGTTGTTGTTGCAAGTTCATTTAACTTTGTGGCACCTTAAAATGTGGAGTAGGATAAACACCTTGTACCCGCTTCTTGATTTCAATTTATCTCACATGTGTGGCGTCTTATTTGCAAATTTATGCTTAAATCTCTCTTATCTGTCACTTGTAAGCCCCCCTGACGATTAAGACATCAGTTTATTTGCTTTTTCAAATTCAAGTGCCTGCTCTTTTTATTTTTTATTTTTTATTTGTTCTACACTGCCACCTGTAACTATGGACCTCTTCTGAAACAGGAAGATGAAGCAGAAAGGAAGGCCTATGAAGAGATCAAAAAATGTCCGAAAGATAAAGGCAATAGCAAAGGCTGTATCCACAAATGATAAGTCTGTTGAGAAAATGTTGAAGGATGGAAACAAAAAAACGAGAGTTCAATCTGCGAAAACACTCTATGAATGAATAGCTGAAGTGTCGAACGGCCCATATCATCACATTAAAAACAAAAATTGATACTTTATCTTGCAAGCACTGAATATATGTGTGTTTTGTCATCTAATTTAGCCAAATTTAATTATTTATTTAGGCCAAGTATTTTGTAAGAATGAAGCTCCTTTTTTTTTTTTTTTTGACATCCTTATAGCAATTATATTAGTTTGTTCTATCATCAGTCGTACTTATCAAACTTGGACCACTCTTCAATGGTCATAAAATAAAATAAATACACACACACACACACACACACACACACATATATATATTCAATGAATATAGAAGAGGATATAAAGACTAGGACACATGACACAATTACAAAGTCAAATCCAAGTATACAACTAAGAGAAATGCTGAAAGTAGAGGTATTAATTAAGGAAGGCAACAACATAATAGTAACCAAAATTTATTTTTTTAAATTTACAAGGCCACAAGATATTCCCACAAATTCAACTTATTTAACCAACATGTGGTTGGTTCAAGTGATAATGAGCTTGGGTCCCTTAAGCAAGTGGTCAGGGGTTCGATCCCTAGCTCTTATGTATGGAGAAAACCTGATTGGGAGATGTCAGCTCTTAGATGTCGTCCAATACCTCGAGGGATTAGTCTCTGCAGTTGTGTGCAGAGGATAACTTGAAAAAAAAAAAAAAAAAACAATTTATTTAAACTGCTTATGAAACTAATCCTCATATAGCGACATGAGTGCAAAAGGTACACGATCTTCCTGCAAGACTATTTTCCTAACATTTAAACCAGCGTTCTCATCACAAGAAATCGATGCTACTTGCCACCTCTATCATAAATTCAAAATTATATTATTTAGGTTAAATTACATTTTTGTTCTCCAAATTATTATTAAATGTTCAATTTGGTCCTCAAGTTTTTAAACGGTTCATTTTGGTACCCTAATTCCTTAAACTTGTTCAAATAGGTCCTTTAGCCAAGTTGACTAACGGCGACGTCCAGTTGACTAAGGGACGACAATGAACATTTTAAAAACTTGAGGACCAAATTGAACATTTTAAAACAATTTGGTGATTAAAATGAACATTTTAAAACAATTTGGGGACCAAAATGAACATTAAAATATTAAATTTAATGTCACGTGGCACTAAAATATTAAACTTAATGCCACGTGGCATTAGGTTTGACGTCGCCGTTAGTCAATTTGATGGAGGACCTATTTGAACAAGTTTAAGGAATTAGGGGATCAAAATAAACCGTTTAAAAACTTGGGGACCAAATTGAACATTTAATAACAATTTAGGGACTAAAAGTATAATTTAGCCTATTATTTACTGTATAAGGGCATTCTACCAACAAACTTTCTAACACCTTCTTTATAACACAATCTCTTCTATTGGTTATTCAAATAAATCACACTATTTTGGAAATGAGTTCCACTAATTCATGTTATTAATAATAATAATAATAATAATAATAGTAAATTAATATATTTTTAATTATGATTATTATTTAATATATATATATATATATATATATATATATATATATATATATATATATATATATATATATATATATAGACTATTCGGCTAGTTGATCAACTAATTTTATGAGATACTTTCTATTCAACATTTTTCCCTTCATGCTTTGATCGCTAATAATATGGGATGCATTTCAGAAAAGAATATTAGATAAATTTTAACTTCCCTAATAATAACTGGTCAAAACAAAAAAAATTCCCTAATAATAAATTTACTTGTTTACCCACGATACGAGGATAAAGTTATAACAACGTAGGGGTTACAAACGAAACGATAAATGATCATTATAAATAGACTAGCGACGTGCAGTTTTGACCCTATTTCTAATGCTTTTACTCGTCTTTATTTGTGTTATTGGTTACAATATTTTATTTGTCACTTGTGTATATGGGATATTTTTATTCGGTATTTTTTGTATCTTTATAATATGAATTCTTAATGTAAACACACATTATGTATTTATATCATTATATTAATAAGATCATGTTGTGAATAAATGTAAAAATAAATAAAATACATATTTCAATAATAAATCCAAGGTACATTGACGTGTCTGTCTATTCACATTTCTAATATTTGTTCGTCGTGTGCAATGGCGTCAGTACATGTCTAGCCGCATTTCTAATGCTTTTACTCGTCTTTAGCTACATTATTTGGTGTATAGTATTTTATTTGTCACCTATATATGTTGGGTATTGTTAATCATATTTTTACGACTTTATAATGTGACTTCTTAATGTAAACACACATTATATATTTGTATCATTATGTTGATAAGATTATGTTGTGAATAAATGTAAAAATAAATAAAATACATATTTCAATAATAAATCCAAGGTATACTAACATACCTATCTGGCCGCATTTCTATTTTTTTTACTCAAATTCTTTTGATTAAAAATAACCCAAGTTTCCCCATTCGCATTTCAATTTTTTGTTGTTATGTACAGTTTATTGTTGATATTTTATTTGCTATATTGATATATTTCTATATTGATATACTAGCGGCAAGTGCCTGGCCGCATTTCTAATGTTTTTACTCGTCTTTATCTGCGTTATTGGTGTATAATATTTTATTTGTCACCTGTTATGTCGGGTATTTTTAATCGGTATTTTTTGTGTCTATATAATATGACTTCTTAATGTAAACACACATTGTATATTTATATCATTAGATTAATAAGATCAGGTTGTGAATAAATGTAAAAATAAATAAAATACATATTTCAATAATAAATCCAAGGTACACTGACGTGTTTGTCGATTCACATTTCTAATATTTTTTTGGTTGCGTGCAATGTGCATCAGTGTTTGTCTGGCCGCATTTCTAATATTTTTACTCGTCTTTACCCGTGTTATTTGGTGTATATATATAATAATAAGATTGAACATTCTAGATTACAGTACATATGATGTGGCATAACCTCCATCATTTAGGGATTTAATTATTTTTTCTATTATTAGTTAACACCTACTTGTCATTTTTTTATTGTTTTGTGGCATAAATTGTTGGCTTGCTGAGAGGTACCGCATTTTCGAAAAGACTTCTCATCAAGTAGGTGTTTCAATTTCATGTTGAGAAAGACCAAGTCAGTAACGCTAAACGTGTTTTTACAGACAAGATAAGACCAGCTAATTTAATTTAATAATTTACTTTGATATAAAATGAAAATCTCTTCAATTTCAATTTCAAAAGAGAAGAAGAAAGTTTTGGTTTGTTTTTATCCTCACCGGCAAAACTACTTCTTTCTTTATTTTGAGTCTCTTTGTTATTACTTATTTCATTAAAAAAATTATTTTTTTACTATAAAATCATTTTTCTATTTTTTAGTGTATTTGTTTTTGCTTTTGAAAATAATCAAAAGCAGAAAAAACCATTTTGGGGATTAAAATGAAAAACAACTTTCATTAACTTTTGGAAAAAATCAGTTTTGATAACTAACTACTTAAAAAAAATGAGGATTATGATTGTAAACAAACACAAATCTACTTCTTTTTTCTTTTACTTTTTTATAGAAAAATCTCTAAAAATAATCATCAAATTATTTTATAACAAAATCAATTAATTTTTAATCTTAAATATAGTGGCTGTTTATTTTATTTTATTTTATTTTTTTTAAGAGTTGCCGTGTTGACTCAGGCACCATTTATTCACGTTAAATAACTTAACTCGGGCATAGTTCTCTTTTTCCATCACATAACCACAACTTTTCAAAAACCCTTTCCTTCTCCATCTTCATATTACCGCACAACCACAACCAAACTCAATTCACCTTCACATTCACAATCACTAACGCTTCCTTCATCTCTACTGTATTGCTTTGCATAATTTCCATTTTAGAATTATGGTAAGGTTCCGTAGTTGAGTGTTATAATAGATATACTATTTCATAATGTGGTAAAATGGTTTTACTAAATAGAATTCTATCATCCTTGAAGTATATGGCCATAAAAATCCATAGCTTTACTCTAATGCTTAGCAAAATTCATATTTAGCATTTTAAAAAGGTAAGCAACTTATTGTTTTATAATTTTTAATGTATTTCTTCTTTGAGAATATGTATTTATCTTATAGTACTCCGGAATATAGTTTAATTCATGGCTTTGTTAAGTAAAAGCAAAATAGTGGGTTTATTTTGATTTTTCTTTTGTCAAGTGCAAAGTGTAATAAAGCATACAAACAATTTTATGTATATGATTTTAAATTTCCCATGAATCTGACTATTTGCTTTTGTTGATTGTGCAGTATGTGATTCTATATTGGAGTAGGGTGTGATCCAGTTAACAAACTCTACTATTGGGAAATGTCCAAACTTCCCATCAAAATGAAAATTTCCTCTTCCCATTTGTTAAGCTTATTGATCATTTTGATGAAGAATATCATGTCATTGCAAATGATGACACCGTGTTTACATTTGTCAAATGTTATTCTATGAATTCAAGATATTATTTTTTAATGCTTTGGACACTTAATTTAAGATATATTTAGAATCATTTCAATTTAAATGTAAGTAACAATTACAATTAAAAGTTGGATTAGAATTCTATCATCCTTGAAGTATCTGGCCATAAAAATCTAGAGCTTTACTCTAATGCTTAGCGAAATTCTTATTTAATATTTGAAAAATGTAAGCAACTTATTGTTTTATAATTTTTAATGTATTTCTTCGGTGAGAATATGTATTCATCTTATAGTATGGAATATGGTTTAATTCATGGCTTTGTTAAGTAAAAGCAAAATAGTGGGTTTATTTTTATTTTTCTTTTGTCAAGTGCAAAGTGTAATAAAGCATACAAACAATTTTATGTATATGATTTTAAATTTCCCATGAATCTGACTATTTGTTTTTGTTGATTGTGCGGTATATGATTCTATATTGGAGTAGGGTGTGATCTACTTAACATATTCTACTATTGGGACATGTCCAAACTTCCCATCAGACTAGAAATTTTTCAGAATGAAAATTTCCTCCTCCCATTTGTTAAGCTTATTGATCATTTTGATGCTGAATATCATGTCATTGCAAATGATGACACCGTGTTTACATTTGTCAAATGTTATTCTCTCACTTAATTACATATGACTGATTATATATAATATGAATTCAAGATATTATTTTTTAATGCTTTGGACACTTAATTTAAGATATATTTAGAATCATTTCAGTTTAAATGTAAGTAACAATTACAATTAAAAGTTGGATTAGAATTCTATCATCCTTGAAGTATCTGGCCATAAAAATCTAGAGCTTTACTCTAATGCTTAGCAAAATTCTTATTTAATATTTGAAAAAGGTAAGCAACTTATTGTTTTATAATTTTTAATGTATTTCTTCTGTGAGAATATGTATTCATCTTATATTATGGAATATGGTTTAATTCATGGCTTTGTTAAGTAAAAGCAAAATAGTGGGTTTATTTTGATTTTTCTTTTGTTAAGTGCAAAGTGTAATAAAGCATACAAACAATTTTACGTATATTATTTTAAATTTCCCATGAATCTGACTATTTGTTTTTGTTGATTGTGCAGTATGGGATTCTATATTGGAGTAGGGTGTGATCCAGTTAACATACTCTACTATTGGGACATGTCCAAACTTCCCATCAGACTGGAAACTTTTCAGAATGAAAATTTCCTCCTCCCATTTGTTAAGCTTATTGATCATTTTGATGCTGAATATCATGTCATTGCAAATGATGACACCGTGTTTACATTTGTCAAATGTTATTCTCTTACTTAATTACATATGACTGATTATATATAATAAGAATTCAAGATATTATTTTTTAATGCTTTGGATACTTAATTTAAGATATATTTAGAATCATTTCAGTTTAAATGTAAGTAACAATTACAATTAAAAGTTGGATTAGAATTCTATCATCCTTGAAGTATCTGGCCATAAAAATCTAGAGCTTTACTCTAATGCTTAGCAAAATTCTTATTTAATATTTGAAAAAGGTAAGCAACTTATTGTTTTATAATTTTTAATGTATTTCTTCGGTGAGAATATGTATTCATCTTATAGTAGGGAATATGGTTTAATTCATGGCTTTGTTAAGTAAAAGCAAAATAGTGGGTTTATTTTGATTTTTCTTTTGTCAAGTGCAAAGTGTAATAAAGCATACAAACAATTTTATGTATATGATTTTAAATTTCCCATGAATCTGACTATTTGTTTTTGTTGATTGTGCAGTATGTGATTCTATATTGGAATATGATGTGATCCAGTTAACATACTCTACTATTGGGACATGTCCAAACTTCCCATCAGACTGAAAATTTTTCAGAATGAAAATTTCCTCCTCCCATTTGTTAAGCTTATTGATCATTTTGATGTTGAATATCATGTCATTGCAAATGATGACACCGTGTTTACATTTGTCAAATGTTATTCTCTCACTTAATTACATATGACTGATTATATATAATATGAATTCAAGATATTATTTTTTAATGCTTTGGACACTTAATTTAAGATATATTTAGAATCATTTCAGTTCAAAACGTTCATATATAGTGATGACAACCTAATTAACGTACAGCCACCTATCCTAGTGGATCTTGCTTTTACATCAACTTTAGTATAGCCCAAATAACATAAAATTCGTTTAAGGTCCAAAATTCGTCCTTAATTTCCAGCAATGTTTTCACCATGATAGAGGCAGAATGTGGGCTTGATACTTGAAGTATAAGTTGCAGATAAGTTTCTTAACTTTCCAATCCATCAAAGAACGTGTCAATCCAAGATCCAAAGCTCGGGATATAACAAAAACAAGACAAAGGGGCCATCACCAATGAAATGACTTAAATTAGACATCATTCTTGATTTGCATCATACAGTAATTCTCTCATAATAAATTTTTTAATTTTATTGCATTATCGATATAAAAAAATGTATAACTTTGATATGTGTGACCTTGTTATCATGTTACATTATCAACCAATCCTATATTATTATATTTTCAATTATTAAGCAAGTACCCCAATTATTTAGGTATTTTTAAATAGATTCCTATATTTTAAAAGTTTGTATTTGAATCACTTAATTAATCGACAAATAATTTGTAATTAGGTCCTTATACTTTAAGCATTTGTAATAAGATCCCCAAACTTGTAAATATTTCTAATTAGGTAACTAGAAGTTAATAGAACAACTAGATTACTAATTTACACTCTGCTAACGAAATCTTACCCCGAGACCTAATTACAAATTATTTATAAGTTCAGAATCCGATTACAAACGTTTAAATATAGGGATCTAATTACAAATTATTTACCAATTCAGAGACTCAATTAAAATTTTTTAAAGTATATTAACCTATTTAAAATTTCTAAATAGTTCAGGGCCTACAAAGTATTAAACCATTATTATATATGAAACTTTTGACGTAATTATTATGAAAGTCATATTTTTTTTACCCGATGAAAGTCATATTTTTAACTACATGATAATACACAATTGAATATTAGGGGAACAATATATTAAAATTAAATGATTTAATTGGTATGAATTGTTATTGTAAATATTTTTATACCATCAATCAATCATAAATTGACGCTATATTAAAAATGTTTAAGTCTTATATTAACTATCTAATAAGTCATCCATACAAAAAAATTTGATTGGTTGTCGGTATAAAAAAATTTACACGGGTAATGTATACCAGTGAAACTCAAATTTAAATCTATAAAAATGTAATTTCGTAGTTTGTATAATATCTTTTCAATATTTTTAAATTCTTAACAAAAAGGTATACCATTTATTAACATTTATATTTAGATATTTATGAAGGAGTATTCATTACCTTTTATTAAATGTTTAATTGTTTATCATTATTTTGAAAATGTATTAATTTTTTAAAGTTCTGATAAATTTACCGGTTTACTTTTTATGAAAAATATTAATTTAAAGTATTTGTTTATTTTTATTTTTATCTATTGTTTTTTTATAACCATGTTATTGGTACGAAGTATTCACCATCGTAATCAGTGACTAATCTCCATCAGGGGATCCAGATGATATTTAAGGGTTGTCCCCTCTCAACCACGTTTTCTCCATACACAATAATCAGGAGTCGAAACCCTAACCATTTGTTTAAGAGCCTCGAGTTTGTTACCACTTGGACTAACCACATGTTAATATTTTTATCTATATTTATGCTTACATGGAAAAAAATTTAAATTTTAATCAACAGGGTATTTAGAAAAGAATAAAATTGGTTTTTTGTGACTTATTTTATAAAAATTAAATAAGTATATGGTTTTTAGTTAGATATTGATGGAGAGTATTTTTAAAAAATTATTAAATTTTTAAGTTGTGATACATTTAACAATTTACTTCTTATTAAATAAGGATTAGTAAAAGTATTAATTTAAAGTGTTTACATTTATTATATCTGTATTTATACTGATATGGAATTTTTTTTAAATTGTAATCCACAATATATTTAGAAAATAATAAATTTTTTGTTTATTTTGACTGATTTTATAAAAATTGAATAAATATATATTTTTTTAGTATTGGTGTTATTATTTTTAAATTGTGAATATTTCACGTGACCTCGTATTAGGTCTGTTACATATTATTTGATGAAAAAATTACTTTTTTTTAAAGTAAAATACATTTTTAATGAAGGAAATCATTTTTATGGTTAAAATGAAAAGCTACTTTAATTTTCATTAGCTTTTGAAAAAAAAAAATCATTTAAAATCACTAACTACTTTAAAAAAATAAATTTTATGATTATAAACAAATACAAAACAACTTCTGCTTTTCTTTAAAATTTCCAAAATATAATCTCTAAATTATTGAATATCAAAAACCATTTTTTAATTCATAATAGACAAACCCATACATCTGAATTAAAAAAATAAAAGTACAAGTGACCCATCCGAAAATGGATTTTCTCCATCTAATTTCTCTTCATTGGTTCTCCATCTAAGATCATAGTCCTATGATATGTTTCAAAGTCAAAATAAATTTTGACTTTTGAATGCATATTATAGGACTGTGATTGTCGATGAAGAGACGATGAAAAAAAAATTGGACGTGGAGGATCCATATCTAACTTCATCTATAATAAAATAATAAAATACCAACTTAGCTAGGTTGGTCCAAGTGGTAAGGGCATTGACCCATTAAGGAATTAGTCAGATGTTTGAATCCTGACTCTTACAAATGAAAACATTTGGTTGGGAGGGGACTACTCACTCTGTGTGCCTTCAGGTTCCACAACGAAGATTGATCAATGTTAACGATGGTGGATATTTCACGAATATCAATGAGTACCCAAAAAAAAAAAAGAGAATAAAATAATAAAATAATTAACGTGCCTCGTCAGCATGAGAACGTTATACATCTCAAAACTTTCACTCACTCTCATACACCCTCACTTTCACTGTCTCTCTCAAACTCTTCTTCTTCTGTGTATCTGTCTCTCTCAGAAACTTCAAATGGCTGCAGGCAACACCAAGTTCATCATCCGCTGCTTCCACTGCAAGTCTGAGACAGACGCCATCAGATATGGCTGGCAGCTTCAGAGTGGCAGTTGGTCTCTCCTCTGTGATCCATGCGGGTGTGCTGTCTTTTCTTTGTCTTCTCTTTTTTTATGTGTCTTCATTTGTTTTGTTTGTTTGACTAATGCAGATTTTATCAAATATGTACATATCATCATGATTTGTACTTTTTATTTTTTGTGCAATGTTGATGATTTTATTCTCTTTTTTATTTATTTATAATTCTTGGTGGATTGATGAGAGAAATTCTGTATATATAATCTTGTGGGTTGGTTTGTAATGTTGTCATTTTTTTTTTTTTTGATGTTTGGTTAATGTCTTAATGGTGAATTTGCATAAATGCTTTACTGTTTTTGTTGATAGTTGTGTTGTGTATCTCGTTTTCTGATTTTGTTCGTCGTGTGTTCTCAATTTTTCTTCTGCCAAAGTTTCTCATGTTACATGATTTTCTTGCAATCATTTTGTAATTAGTGTTTTGACTAAAGTGCTTTTGGGATTCTTTTATGACAACTATTGTTCAATTCATTTTAGAGCTCTACGTAATGTTAGTACATTCATTCATAATTGATTTCTGTTGAGCGCTTGCCTTAAATTTTTTTCTTCTTCTTTCTTTCTTTCTTTTTGTTTTTTGAGGGGGATTTTTTTTTTTTTTTGACACCTTTTTTTTAGGAGTTGAAAACGCTTGCCTTTCATTAAAGTGGTATCCCGAAAAAAAGGCTGAAAAGATGGGTATCAATTCATAGTAACCCCTCCCCTTTACACACATAGATTTGGCCGTATATGTTTTTTTCCCTTAGGGGGGTTAAATATCTGAAATAAGATAAGGTGTGAGTGTGAATAAACATTGAGTTTAATAAATATACTGATACTGTAAAACAGTTTTACATGAACATTCAATCATATTTCAGTATTATGTTACTTTGTTATATTAGTTCATAAAATATCTCTACAAATATCTATGTGATGAGATATGATTAGATATTTGTGTAAAAAAAATTTATACTGTCAACACATATGCATTAAATCATATAAATATTTGGTATACAAGGGTGAAGAATAAATATCATATTAAATGGATGGAGATTTGCTGTCTTATTTTATCCCATCTCCCCTAATATTATTTTGGCACGTCAATTTAAAAGTCATGTAATGTAAAAATATATGACAATATAATATTGGTGAGAAAAATATTTGTGACAACAAATCTTTATCCCAAAGTAGTGCTGTTGAAATTGGTCAAACTATCCCCTTTTAAAACCTTGATCCTTACGGAGGACAATTTGGTCCCTCAAATTTTAAAAACGGAGGCCAATTCGGTCCCTCCGTAAGGATCAGATTGTCCCCCGTTTTAAAATTTTGGGGACCAAATTGTCATTTTTTTTTTTTTTTGGACTAAACTGGCCTACTCGAAAAATTTGAGGGATCATTTTGAGCCTTTACCCTTTGTTTATGCTAGAACTAGCATTTAGCCTAAACCTTTCCCATTTAAAGATATGGGTACAATGCATCGAATATTTTGTGGACTTACTATTGGTGCTGGATCACCATGCGAAGGCTCAATCGCTTTCATTTGCTAAAGAGCAGGAACGAAAGACACTTTGAATAAAGAAAATATTGGCGAATTGTGTGTCTATATTTAGGCTCAATCCATTTCTTTTCATCATAAAATGTCATACCAAACAAAGCCTAGGCTCTGATACCAATCATCAATGTTTTAAATTGCGGTCGCGGTCATAGTTGCGATCGCATTACATTGCAAATATTGCGGGAAAATATGACCGATGCGGCTGCAATTACGGTCGCGACTCGATTTCGGCGACTGCCAAAACCAACATGTCACGACCCAGATTTTGGCTTCGGACCTAGATTTAAAACCTTGCCAATCATGAAAAACCGAACTAGATCAGTTGGTCAACCAGTTGAACCGGGATCATTAATTATTATAAGGTGCATGGTGCACATTTTTTACAAGGTGCACCATAGAACTACCCTATACAAGAGTATCAAACTATCAATTATGGCTTATACTCATTAAGAGAACCCAGCGGCCTTATGAGTTAAGTACCACAGCCTCCACTTTTGTCAATGTGGGATATAAAACATTTCACATATCGAATGGCTTGCTTCTAAATTATATTTGAGTATACTTGCTTGAGATTATTTTTTTTGAAGCAAACTTGCTTGAGTTGAAATAACATGAATATGACATATCACATTGGATTGGACCACCAATTATTACAAGTTTCAATTGATTCAGACCCAGTTTAAAACTATAATGGCCTAAATGCAAGAGCGAAGATATATTAAATGGTTTCCCCCCAAAGAGAGTGCATTGAGTTAGAATATTATTATACTTTCTTTCTTTTCCTTGGCACAATTAATTGGCTATCTTCCACTTAAATGGAAGGCCTTACTAATGGAATAAATAATCATACTATTTCTAACCAATTGAGAGACTTTTTTGATTTCTTTGAAGAGCGGCCTTTCATCATTCTTGAATATGACATATATAAACTAGTTATGTTCAAAACAATTAAGGGAGAACTATTGTGTTCCTATTTGGTGCACTTTATCCTTCTTGAGTGTGACTCACTAACTCTATGTTGTACAATTCTCTCAAATTTTTCGAAATAACTCTGGATCTCCTAAGAATAAAAAGGAAGCCATTAAAAGACCTTGTCCCCACCCAAAACACTCTGAAATATTTATTTAATTTTAAACTTCCTTTCATTTCTTTTCCTTTTTTTAAAGTAATTTCATGATAAGAACCCTAGGGTTCTACGGATGACCATTTTGAGGGGCCTGTATCCTCAAATAAAAAGCCTTTAACTATTAATTTTATAGAAATGCTTAACCCCACGAGACGAAGACTATGTGCGAACACATGGCTTCTTTTCTTTCTTTTTCTTGACATAGAGTGTTTGGTTGGAGGGAATTGGAGAAGAGGGGAGGGGAGGGATTTTTTTCTAAATCATTTATGTTTGGTTTAACTTTTGGAGGAGAGGAGAGCAAAATCCCTCCATATATGGTCATATACAAACTGGTTGATCAAATACTATTGGTCAATCATTTCGTACTAAAAGCATTCACACCAAATATAAATGATATTTTTACCTTTCTTAAAAAAAAATATTGCGATTTTGACAATCATATTGCCAATATAACCGTAACCCCAACCGAAAATTAATTTAAAATATCATAGTTAAAGAAATGTCCTAATTAAGATAGGAATCTACTTAATTAACAAAAAATATCAATAAATAAAAAACTAATAATAATTTCGAAAATTTTGGGTTCCTAACATTCTCATCCCCCTTTATAATAGTCTTGTCTCAATAATTCAAAAATTCAAAAATCACTTTTTCTCCAAGTGAGAATGATTTTAAACTTTTCATAAAATTAGTGCATTCTATGCCATGATTAGTGATTGCAAAGATAACTCCATGTCACTTCTCCCCTTATAAGTTACCATTTCCATTCAACATAAAATTCATGAGCAATTTAAAATTTTTGTAAGAAATATCTCCTAATTTTAAGAGCCACTCAATACCCAACACTACCTCATAATAATCCTCCAAAATAGTAAGAATCCAACAACAAATTAAATAAATCCCGATCTTGCATAGTAAAATTTAACATTAATGCACTAGCTTATTATACCCAAAAACTTTTTCATAGTGTTCTATTGGGTTAGCAAGCTTATTATGAGTCTCAACATACATAAAATTATTGGTATTGCATGAATGAGATCTCAACTTCCCATAAAAGTATGCCTTTTGGACTAACAAACAGGCCTTCCATATTTAAAGCTTTTATGAATGAGAACTTCCCTATATTTGGAAATTTGTGTTTTAGTATTTTTTTATGATATTGTCGTCTAATGTGACATCCGTGACTGACGAGGTTGTCGAGTGGTCGTCAGGTGTAAAGATGAAGCACGGATAATGAGTGGCTTCTAGGAGGGGGAAAAAATGAATGAACTGATTCCATAGGAACAAGAGGAAACCTGAGACCTGTATAGTTGGGGGAATCCTGAGACACTGCAAGTATGATGATAACTTAAAAGAATTAATTAATACTACTTACATCAACAAGATGCATCTTCTTTTTGGGGCCTATGACTTAAGAACTCCAAAGAAAAGCTGCTTAACTTCGAGCGATTCTGAGATAAGTGACTTCTTGGGAAGTTTTACTAGGAAGCATGTGAGTGATGACAAAGCATGCTAAAATGACCCGTGTAGGTTTATGGGGACAGTCGTCAATCCAAATAGCAGTCCGAGATGTTAAACATACGTGGTATCAGAGCGAGACCTCCTCTAGGACAGTGTGGTTCAGGGACGAATCAAGAGGAAGCTGGTGGGCATGTGACACTTAGGACTGACGAGGGCAGGGAGTGATAGTCGATGCAAAGATAAAGCATGAGACTTCTTGGCGGTGAGACACATGAATGAACCAATTCTATATCAGAATAAGAGGGAACCTGAGACTGTGCAGGCATGAGACTATACAATTGAGAGGATCCTGAGACTATGCAGGCATGAGGCTGTGTATTTTAGGATAGCTTAAAAGAATTGATTGACCAACAAGATGCGTCTTTTTTTCGGAAGCACGTGACTTAAGAACTCCAAAGTTAAGTGTGCTTAACATGGAGAAATTCTGAGATGGGTGACCTCCTGAGAAGTTTTTCTATGAAGCGTGTGAGTGAGGACAAAACACACTAAAAGAATCGTGTTGGTTTATGGGGACAACCATCAATCTAAAAAGTAGTCCGAGATGTTACATCTCCTGGTACAATTTGGTTCGGGGACGAACCAAGCGAAAGCTGGTGTGGGCTTGTGACACTCAGGGCTGACGAGGGCGTGGAGTATTCGTTGTTACAAAGATGAAGCACGAAAAAGCAGCGGCTCCTAGCATGATTCTATGCGAATGGATAAATGAATGAACTAATTTCACATAGGAACTATATGGATCCTGAGACTATACAAGTATAAGACTGTATATTTGAGGGGATCATGAGACTGTGCAGATGAGGATAACTTAAAAGAATTGATTGATACTACCTATACCAACAAGATGCATCTTCTTTTCAGGAGCCCATGACTTAAGAACTCCAAAGTTAAGATGCATCTTCTTTTCGGGAGCCCATGACTTAAGAACTCCAAAGTTAAGTATGCTTGACTTGGAGCAATTTTTGAAATGAGTGACCTCCTGAGAAGTTTTCCTATAAAGGCATGTGAGTGAGGACAAAGCACGTTAGAAAGACACGTGTTGGTTTATGTGGACAATTTTCAATCTAAAAAGTAGTCTGAGATGTTATATTTCCCGGTACGATGTGGTTCGGGGACGAGCCAATCGGAAGCTGGTGGACATGTGACAACCCAGGGGCTGATGAGGGCGGGGAGTGATCGCCGATGCAAAGATTAACCATGAACAACGAGCAGCTTCTTTCAGGATTCTAGGAAGAGGGACAAATGAAGGAACCGGTTTCACATAGGAACAAGAGGGATCCCGAGACTGTGCAGGTATGAGACTCTACAGTTGAGGGGATCGTGAAACTGTGTATGTATGAGACTGTGCGGTATAGGATAACTTAAAAGAATTGATTTCTACTACCTATACCAACAAGATGCATATTCTTTTGGGAGTCCGTCACTTAAGAATTCTGAAGTTGTATTGGATCAATTTTGAGATAAGTGACCTCCTAGAAAGTTTTCCTAAAAAGCACGTGTGAGTGAGGACGAAGCCTCGTTAAAATGGCTCATATTGATTTATGGGGACAGTCATCAATTCAAAAAAAGTTTGAGATATTACATCTATACTGCAGATCAATATATTGGCACATTAGTTAGTTAAGAATGGTGTTTAATGTTCTCAAGGACCATCCATTCCGTATGGGTGAATGACAAAGTGTTGTGTTGATGTATCCCAATTGGAGTATTTGAGACATTTAATTTCTATGGAGGGATTTTTTTTTTGTTTTAACCTCTATGGAGGGAATTGAATTTGATAAAGTGGAAGCAATGAGGCAATGGTCGTTCCAGAAGACATCAGGAGTTTAAGGGGTTGTTTTTTGGGTTGATAGGCTATTATAGGCGGTTTGTGTGGGACTACAGGGTGCTGGCTAAACCACTGATGCAGTTGCTTGAAAAAGAAAAAAAGCAATTTTAAATAGAGTGATGACACTCAAAGGGCACTTCGGGAGTTGAAGGACACAATGGAAAAATTACCTACAATATTGGCTATGCCTAATTTTGGGCTACACTTTGAAATAGAGATCAATGCTTCTGGTCTTGGAAATAGGGCAATTAATGCAGAGGGGTAGGCCTATATGTCATTCGTTAGTCAAGCTCAAAGTTTCAAATTGCCAAACGCATCATGTGATGTGGCCGCAACATCTCGATTGTGGCAGTCGCCGCAATCGCATTGGACCGTAATTGTAGACTACATCGGTCGCAATATGACTACATCAGATCGCAAAGGTCGGAATCATAACCCCGAGGTAGTCATTCCTCTAAGCCTTCCTTACCTAGCTAAAGAGGTAGGCATCGCTGTGCCTTCGTGAATGAAGTGTTGCGCATGTATATGTTCCTTAGTTCGGTGGCAGGAATTAGTCTTCAACTTTGCTTACCACCTGCAGAGAACAGTAATTGATAGGGTGCATGCTGTTAATTAATTAGTTGGGACAGTCATAAAGTTATAAAATCGTTAAAATTTATCATACCTAACGTAACAGAATTTGAGATCTTGTTATAGGGAATGTTTCTAATTTCTATTATGTTCGCCTCTTGCTTTCCAATTACAAGAAAATTTTTGGTGAATATATAGACAATTGAACAAGTTGCTTAAATGTTGTTGTTTAATCCAAAATATTTGCTTTAATTATTTGATTCTTACCCATAGTTTCTTCATGTAATTAATAATTTATAACCTAATTCATTTTTATAATTTCTTTATATACTAACTAGTTTGATCCTTGAAAATGTAGCTCTGCTTACGATAATGGAACATTTTGTCAGACATTTCACCGAGAAACAAGTGGTTGGAGCAATTGTAAAAAATGCCAAAAGGTAAGAATGGAACTTTTTATCTATTCATTTTTATTCCTTAACTTGATAGGTGACTTAGTGTGTTATCTCTTTTGTAAATTATACACAACCTTTAATTGATGTCTTAACTTTCAATATTCATATTAAAATAAGTACCGTTGATTTGGTTTGTCAGCCTTTGCATACCGGATGCATTATGTCAAGCAAAGACTTTGTTTTCATGGATTTTGGAGGCATTTGTTGTGTAGATTGCAAAAAGAAACCTCTTATTCAGGTGAGAATAAAAAATCAAGCCTTTTCCATCTTAACAGTATATATGTATCTGTTTCTCCATATATATATAACATTAATTCTCATATTTCCTTCTTTTCAACTTTGATGCTATGGCAAAGGACATTCATGGACATAGGCTCGTACATGTTTAGTTCCAATCAGATTTGTGTGTTTTGGTTCTCCTGGCTACTTATCAACTTTTCTAGTTACTATATTGTGCTAGCTTAATTTGTAAAGTTTAAATACCAATGTATTAATTAGCTCTATAATTTTTATTTTAGGGGGATACTGCACACCTGCCTGTGAATGATTGTTTCAAGGATGAATCATATGTTGCATCTGAAGAATCAATGATAGGTATTTCCTCGTTACCTTAGCCATTGAAATTAAATTTATTATAATCAATAAGTAGTTTTTCTTTATGAGCAAACAACATAACATGTATTAATATGACTATATAAGGGGTATTCAAACTCATGAATATATCAATTATCAAGTATGTCTATTCCACAAAAGACGCACCCTGCCAAATGTACTGAAGCAAAGGAAAGAAAATGAATTTCGACCCTTTAATGCATAGCAGCCTGCCTGCCTGCCTGTATATATATATATATTTTTTTTTTGAAAGATAAAGAAATATATTAAAAAAGGTACAGGGACACCCGAATCGATAACAAAACAATTAGAAAAAGTTAAGAACCGAGCCAAAGAAGATCCCAAAAAAAATCTTCTACCTTTTGTTTGAACGTTCACTATATATGATCTCATCCACTGGAGTCACGGAAGAATGATCCATTAATTGCAAGTAATTTATACTTGTTAGACTATATATCCATCAGTATTTTTCTTAGGTTGAAAATAATAGAAATTGTTTACATCTGTCTCTTTTAAACTTGAAAATCAGATATTTATTGGAGATTGAGTTGTGGTAACTAAATGGCTATCTATATTGCTGAAACTATAACTTTGCAAATGATTGTTTTTCAATGATAATTTAACTATGTCTTCTGCAGTATCTCCTGAGACAGATGTTCAACTGGTTAAACCAACATCACCATGCAAAGAACAAACTTCTGAAATTGGAGCCAATCCAATTGCCAATATTTCATCATGTGAAATAGCTATGTCTTCTGAGCCTCATGTAGATGGTGCAAGGCCTATTGGGGTTTCATCTGGATTGAACCCTCCTGAGAAGAAGCGTTCAAAAGTACTAGGAGAGTATCTTTGATCAAGTTTCATTTTTTACCTTGAGTTTTCATCGTTTAGTTTATTCTGATATCTATTATCCGAGTTCATTTTTTGGTTCTAAAATAAACTTAATTAATTTCATTCTGGCACATGGAATCCTTAACAACATGATTTAAGCCTCAATTCTACAAAAACTACTTTGTTCCAAAAAGTACTGAGTCCCAGTGATACTGTAGCCAAGAATGGACGTCTTGTGATAGCAAAGAAAGATGCGGAGGTGAGTCTATATAATCCCCAAATTTTGATTATTGAAATTTAAAATATCTGAATTCAGAATTTCTGTAATATATTATATTGTTTGGGTACATTCTTGTTCTGAAGTTAATGCATCATATCTATGATGATTCGTGAATCATATTTATAAATTGTATATATGGCTCCTTTTATTTTATTGGTAAGACCATGATTGTTTTGTTCCTACCCCTGTGGGACAAAAGTCTATGTTAGCTTGACCTTAAACATAAGGTACTTGCAATGGGTTTTAACCCACGTCTCGTGGTTGATTCATTAATACTTGTTGATCATTGCCATTATGGTATTTTTTTTCTTTTCTTCTGAATTATTAACTTATGATGTTTTTAAACCAATCTAATTTGTAGATATAACTATACATAGTTGATACATGAAAACTGAACATGGAATAAATCGATTTATCATAAAATGCTATTAGGTTTTGAGGATTTAGTTGAAGCAACAAATCAGGGATTTTGGATTCTAGGGTTATAGTCACAGGGAATATATAGGTGAAGTAGATTAGTTCAAGATTAAAGTTAGTTGGGGAAGAATTAAAGACACAAACCTCGTAATCAGGGGTGCTCTAGGGCTGTAAATAGCATCTACAATTGGAAACTTTAGAGTTTAGATTTGGGTCGGTCTTTGGAAAACAAGGATTATGCACGTTTTGTCATTTTTTTTTAAACCCAATATATTGGAATGGAGTAGAAAGGGTACCAACCTTTTTACATCATCACCAAAAACCTCAACTATAAATTAAATAATGAGCCAAAAAAGGTCAAAGTAGTATTGGTTTTATAACTGACATTACCACCTAGAAGCAGTCATCCTAAAAATTTATAAATACTCCACCAATAGATTACAGAACATAATCAATCCCTTAACAAAAGGAATTTTACACAACCCATATCTCAAACCATAACAGGAACTCAGGAAGTGCTGTATTTATACACCAACCCATCAACTTGGATTGGAAAAATCCTTTTTCTCTTTTTAAAGAGCATTAGTATTAGGTGTCTACCCAATTTCCTTGTGATCCGTATAAATTTTAAAGGGATAAATATGTTCTAGAAAATGAGCAAATTTTGGTTTTGGTCCCTGTGAAATTTTTTCTTTGGATTTCATCCCTCTAAAATATGAAATTACTAATTTTAGTCCCTATAAAATGAGTACTTTTTTTTTATCCCTATAAATTATTTTTCTTTGGTTTTAATCCCTCTAAAATTTGATATCACCATTTTTAGTCCCTAATATTCATTTTAGAAAAGATAAATATAACTCATTTTAGGATTCAAGGAAAATTTTAGGGGAATTATACTCTAACATGACACTACAGAGGTTATTGTGTGTCACTTGGGATGATCATATGACCTTATGTTAGACATATAAGTACTTAATAAATGTCACCTAATAGTATGGACAAAAAATAGTTATTTCAGATTTTATAGGGATCAAAACCAAAGAAAAATATTTACAATGACCAAAACCAAAATTCGTTCATTTTGCAAGGACCAAAAACATATTTAACCCAATTTTGTTTTATTTTAGTTTTGAATCTTTTGATGGAAAAATGTGGAGGGCAACGAACTCCAAGGGCAAAGCCAGAAAATCTAAATGAGGGTGGCCAAAATCTAATTTAAATAACATGAAATAATAATACAAAATTAATTAATATATAAGAACAAATTATATGATACAAATTTGATATATGGTTAACAACTTAATATAGTATAAATTACTCAAATAGTTTTGTAGTCAACTTTGGTATATACATAAAACTCTCATTTCTTTAATTGTAGGCACAACACATTTCATGGAGTAAAATCAACTATTATTATATGTCATATATTTTTTTTTTATCAATTCCTTTTTTAATGTATACAACCATATCTATCCTATGATTTTGAAAAATTGAAAATAAAAGTGTTTAAAATTATACCTATTGTAATTGAATGAGTCAATTATCATTCTTTCCGCCCCTGATGAACACTCCCTTCTCTCAGGGGCAGCCCTCCGCCCCCTTCTCTCCGCCCCTGATGAACTCCCTTGGAAAAGTGTGTTATGTTGTTAACATTAGCATTTGTCAGAGCGCAACACAAGTATTTTAACATTAGATTTTACCCGTTATCTTGTTAGCTTCTCTGTGGGTTTCTACTAGTGTTTTAGTTAGAGGGTATCTTTAGATCTGTTTGTTCCATTTTTTTTAACAAAAAAATGATTTTTAAGAAAAGTCATATTTGCATGAGTGTTTGGTTAGATTTTTATAAAAACAATACATTTTCTATCCTCTAAATAAAGCTTTTGCAAAAGAGGAGAAAGAAAATAAGAATGTTTATAATTCTAACCAAACAAATCGTTTCTAATTTATATAAAAGATATATAACAAAAATCATATTTTGGGAATATTTTACATATTTTTTTTTTAAAATTTAAACAACTGTATGCTTTATTATGTATGAATACAATAATTAAAATGCTAGGATTGACTTGCTCTTGCCAACAATGGGAGGAATAAGTTTTTACCCACGCAAAGTACTTTTTAGTGGGTGGTTATTACTAGAATTGTCAACTTCAGTTCAGTCTGATGGGCCCACCCGAAGAGCTCATAATTAGGGTCGAGCTAAGCTACCCAAATTCCTACCTGAATAAAATTTGGCCTATTTGGCTTAGCTCGATTAGCCTGACTGGCCAATCTACCTCGGGTCGTGCTAGCCAATTTTTTTTAGACTGGCTTGATAACTCAATAAATCAAACATTGTAAAGCATGTCCAATTCACTAATCCACTCCACGATCTCCACTCTCCGGTCCACTAACGCGTGACACTATCCCTCCTAAGTCATGCAAAACTCTCCAAAACGACAAAATGCAAGGTAGAAACGCTCTTCTCTCCCTCTTGGTCTTGACTGGAAGTTGATCCATAGGAGTGCCCAAATAGATATTTTGACCAAGTCAAAGTGTTTCCTGCAAGGACTTCAAATGTTTGCTGCAATCTACCTTCTTCGCCTTTTCATATCAGTAGAACCCACATAGGTATACTTGTGAATGGGCCTATTAACAAGTACATCGATTCTAATGAAAGTAACAACATTGATGCAGGGCATATTTTTTCCATTATATAATTTTATTTTTGGCATATTTCATTCAACACGAGTCTTTTCAGCGTGCTTTATCCTCACTCACACGCTTCCTGGGAAAACTTCTCAGGAGGTCACTCATCCCAGAATCACTCTAAGTCAAGCACGTTTAACTGTGAAGTTCTTAAGTGATGGGCTCCCAAAAAGAAGTTGCATCTTGTTAGTATAGGTAGTATCAATCAATTCATATAAGCATTCCTAAACTGTATAGTCCCATACCTACGCAGTCTCAGGATCCCTCTCATTCTAGTGTGTAATTGGTTCATTCATATGTCCCTACGCCTAGAAGTCTGTCAGGAGCCGCTCCTTGTTCGTGCTTTCTTGCACCGGTGACTACTCCCCGCCCTTGTCAGCCCCGGGTGTCACAAGCTCGACCCTAATTATAGGTTGTTCGGGTGAGCTCATCAAACAAGACTAAAATTTACAATTCTAGTAACAACCACCCATCGAAAACAACTATGTGTGTAAAGAATTCTTCCTCCCATTGTTGGCAAAAGCATGCCACAACTAAAATTGAGAATTATAGTTTAATTTACTTATTGAACTTTTTTTTTGTAATGAGGGGTGATTTATGTCGTTGGGCCGTTAATCTGGCATGGGGTCGGGTCGGGCATAAAAATCTGCAGTTTGAAATAAATTCGGTTGGGCAGGCTGCTTTTATACTCCAGCCCAGTCAGACGGTCCAATTTGACAGCTCTAGTTATTACTAATGGATAAGTGGGTTGGGGGGAAGAAGGAAAGCATTAATACTTTGTTTGTTTTGGTGGATTTATGAGAGAATGAAATGAAGAAGAAATAAGTGTGAGAGAGAAGTTAGAGTTCCATTGTTTGGTAACGAAGAAAAGAGAGGGGGGGAGAGAAAGTATGTGGTGGAACCCACATAAAAAAAGAAATCTCTTCCTTTTAGTCTCAAGATATTTGAAAAGGGAGAGGGAAAAAATTGAGATGACATACATCATTTCATTTTGGATTGTGCAAATATGTTATTTGGGGTAAATATGTCTTTACAAGAAACACTTCGATTTGAAAAATCATTTTCCTTTCTATGAAGATCATAAGGTCTTCCCTATTTCCTTATTAACTGTATATATCCATTTGTTACTTAGTTTTGATGGGCGAGGGAGGGAGGGAGGGAGAGAGGGAGAGAGAGCAACGTTTATCTTGGTAAGTATGCTATGCTGTCAACAGTAGTATTTGGTTATAGCGTAACACAAATATTTTAACACTAGATTTGCCCGTTATCTTGTTAGCTTCTCTGGTGGTTTCTGCAAATGTTTTGGTTAGAGGGTTTCTTTGGGTCTATTTGTTCCATTTTTTAACAAAAAATATATTTTTTTAAAAGAAAAAACTTTTATTTAATATTTACATGATTGTTTGGTTAGATTTTTATAAAAATAATACATTTATACATTTTCTATCATCTAAAAAAAAACTATTATAAAAGAGGAGAAATAAAATAAGAAAGTATTTTTATAATTCTAACCAAATAAATACTTTCTAATTTATAAAAAAGTTATATAACAAAAATCATATTTTTAGAATATTTTAAATTACTTTTTTAAAATTTAAACAAAATAATGTTTTATTATGTATGCATACAAGAAATAAAATGCTAGGTGTGACTTGTTTTTGGCAACAATGGGAGGAAGAATTTTTAACCCACATAAAGTAATTTTTGGTGGGAAGTTATTACTAGAGTGGTCAACTTCATTCTAGTCTGATTGGCTCACCCAAAGAGCTCGTAATTAGAGTCGAGCTGGGCCACTCAAATTCCAACCCCAAAAAAATCGATCCTATTTGGCTTAGCCCGACTGGCCAATCTATCTCGGGTCGAGTTGGTCGATTTTTTTAGGTTGGCATGAAAACTTAGTACATAAAGTAATTTTTGGTGAGAAGTTATTACTAGAGTGGTCAACTTCATTCTAGTCTGATTGGCTCACCCAAAGAGCTCGTAATTAGAGTCGAGCTGGGCCACTCAAATTCCAACCCCGAAAAAATCGATCCTATTTGGCTTAGCCCGACTGGCCAATCTATCTCGGGTCGAGTTGGTCGATTTTTTTAGGTTGGCATGAAAACTTAGTACATAAAACATTGCAAACTAGGCCTAATCCACTAATCCACTCCATGGTCTGTATTCTCCAGTCCACTATCGTGTGACATTATCCCTCCTAAGTCATGCAACATTCTCCAAAACGACAAAATGCAAAGCAAAAACGCTCTTCTCTCCCTCTTGGTCTTGGCTGGAAGTTGAACCCTTGGAGGTGCCCAAATAGATATTTTGGACAAGTCAAAGTGTTTCCCCTTATCACACTTGAAACATTAAAAGTCCATCCAATCTTAGAGCTGAACGAACTAAGCCAAAAATAAAATTATATGATGGTAAAGACCATGTCATGCACTAATGTTGTTACTTTTATTAGAATCCTACATACTAATGGCTTATTCACAAGTATACCTATGCGGGTTCCGCGAGTATGAAAAAAGCTAAGAAGGTAGTATGCAGCAAAATTTTGAAATCCTTGCAAGAAACAATTTGACCTGCTCAAAATATCTATTTGGGAATTTCCAAGGGTTCAACTTCCAACCAAGATCAAGAGGGAGAAAAGAGTGTTTCTACATTCCATTTTATTGTTTTGGAGAGTGTTGCATGACTTAGGTTGGATAGTGTTGCGTGTAAGGGGATTGGAAAGTTGAGACCGTGGAGTGGATTAGTGGTTTAGGCCTGCTCTGCTATGTTTGATTTATTAAGTTATCAAGCAAGTCTGAAAAAATCGGCCAACACGACCCGAGACAAATTTACCAATCGAGCTAATCTGGCTTAGCCAAATAGGATCAATTTTTTTCGGGATGGAATTTGAGCAGCTTAGCTCGGCCCTAATTATGGGCTGTTCAGGTGAGCCCATCAGACCGAACTAAAATTGACAACTCTAGTAATAACCACCCACTGAAAACAACTTTATGTGTTTAAAGAATTCTTCCTCCTATTGTTGGCAAAAGCAAACCACTACTAAAATTGAAAATTATAGTTTAATTTACTTATTAATTTTTTTTTATATATATTTAGGGGTGGTTTGGGTCGTTGGTCCTCTAGTCCGACATAAGATTAGGCCGGACATAAAAATTTGTAGTCCAAAATAAATTCTGGTGGGCCGACCTAGTTCTATACTCTTGCCTAGCCTGATTTTGTACTCGTTTGTACGAAAAATAAATATTTTCCTGCCAGTAGGTATTTCCCTATATCTAAATCATTGGTTTATGCCTGGGTATTTGATCATAATTTCTTGCATTATTCACTTGTATAATGCAAAGTATGTATGCAGTTGAATTTAGTTTTGTTTTTTATTGGAAGAAAGAACAATATATTACTAAAAAGGAAGGAGACAAAGTATTTGGTGCGACAGATGACAATAAACCCTAAAAAAAAAAACCCTAACCAAAGTTGCTCCAACAGTAGAGTTTCTTTTCATACCAGGAGTAGAGATTTTCTTGAAGCAGCCATGTGAAGACTAATGAGATGCAACAAGCATAGGTATATCCATAACAAGTGTAAAGAAAAAAGGACACCGTTAAAAACATGTGCGCTGATCTCTCCAACCAAATACTCTAGAGAACTACATATTTAGCCATTGTTTGTTTCAGTAGATTTTGGAAGGAGAGAAGTGGAGAAGAAAAGTGGATTTTCACTTGTTTGGAAAATGATAGAAAATAGGGAGGGGAGACAATATGATGTGAGACCCACAACAAAATTTTTTCTCTCCCCCATAGCCGAGAGAATGAATGAAAAAGTAGGGAAAATGAATTGACAAGTCTATCCTTTTCTTTTATACTATGCAAATATGTTATTAGGGGTAAATATGTCTTTAAGAAAAAAAATATATTTCTCTTCTACTTCTCTCATACTTCTTTCAATCCAAACAACTCGAAACTCTACTTGTTCTCTCATCTCACCTACTTCTTTCCTCTCTTCTTCTCTTTTCCCTACCTCTCTCATTACCCAAACAAAGCATTAATGCCATAAACTAAACACCACCATAGAATCACAGCCTCCTAATTCCTATATTCCTACCAAAATATTCAAAACATGACTTGCACATAAACACACATATCATATCAGAACACCAAATAACAAAGAAGAAATAACAAAGGTAATGCGCAAGATGTGTAGACACTAGACTTTAAGTTCGATTTGCCCCCCCACCTGTCTCTATCATGACCAGATGCAATAGGGTGTACCTATGAATCCCCTTAGGGATGCAGTGGTCAAACCTTGACATGATTTGCACACCAACATCAAACGTATCGTCAATGACAGTTTACAGAACAATAGTTTCCTTAATTCTTTCTATGCATAAGGAAAGAAAAGAAGTGATTTGGCTGTGGAAACTTGGTCAAAGTTCGGATTGATTTCTGCACGGGTAAATGGTTATATTTATAGACCAACTCATACCTCTTGGTGAAAAGAAAACAACTTTTCATTGATTTGAATGAAGGGATACAACCTTTCATGAATGTATCCTTTGATGAATGAAGTACTCAACGCTAAGCATGGGACCTTGATCAAAAGTTTGCTCTCTACCACTCCTATGTTGATCATGGAGCTCAAGCCTCTTCAATTTTGGTGTTGTTGGACTTCCATATTTTGGAAATCCCTCACACATGTATCATATCAGGTGCAAAGTTTGGGTTGGCTTATTTAGTTAGGACGATTGTTACTCGGCGAGGGTTTCCAACTTTAATTTTGTTTGATGGGTTCATAGGGATTTATAAATAGAAAAATGCTTGCAATACACTCTCTAACACTCTATTTCCAACACACTCTCTCTTAATGGTTGAAATTCATGTGAGTCCCGTTATTTTGGAAATGGATCCCACTAATTCATGTGGATCTCACTTGAATTTTGTAGGACCCACATAATTTTCAAACATATTGAATTACAACAAGTAAGAGAGAGTGTGTTGGAAAGAGAGAGAGTTAGAGAGTGTGTTGTTGGCATTTCTCTTATAGATATTCTTTTGTTAAACAACTCCAAGGTCAATTTCAAGTATTCTCTTTTTGGTTTATTATTGTTTCCATTCATTGTAACCATATTGATGATCTTGTCCACCTCTTGCCCTTGTACTCAAATTACAATTACTAGGTAGAGTAGGAGAGTAAGGAAGTATTTTGATATTTATAGTGAAGATGATATGTTTTTGTATGGACAATGCATGACTTCTTGATTTGTTCATTTTAAGGTTGTTGATTTTTGTAAGGTTTAAAATTTCCTTGAGATGCTGGTGTTATTGAATTTTTGCCCTCAATGTAAAGTTTTGAGCATGAATTAATTAATAATTTCCATGGACCAGGCTTATCTTCCAAAACTTAATGAGCCAAAAGGAGTTACCCTTGAAGTCCAAGATACCGCAGGGAAAATTTGGAATTTGAATTACCGTTATTGGGTCAACTCCAAAGGCAGGATGTATGTCCTAGAAGGGCTTAGACATTATATGACCTCATGGGATTGGCAACCTGGTGATAGAGGTAATCTCCCAAGTCTCATAGAAATGAATTTGCCTCCTTTAAAGTGAGAAAATTTCTAAAGTGATAAAGTAAAAGTGTATCTACTCTTGGATCATTTTCAATAGGTTAAGATCTTTATGCATTTAACAATTTAAGGGTGGATGCACCCTTACTTTCTCACTTTAAAGACTTTCTCACATTAGAGCAGCCAACTCCCATAGAAATAGCGCTTGGTTGGCTTCTTAATTACACTTGACACATTTGATTATTTCAGTAAATGCATAGTTGATGACTGTATGTTAATAATTTATCTATGTGCCTCTTTGAATAGGAATATGCATGTGATTGACTTTATTTTATTACTGCTGTTGTAAACTTGTCTATGGTACTAATTAAAACGACAATTACTTTTGTTTAAAGATGCTTATTTGGCGCTGCATTTTTAGTTACAATAATACCACTTACGAAAATTTCAGTAACAATCCTTGCTCGGGACTTTTGTCTCATTGATTTCATGAATCTTATTTCATTTTTGCTCTTGTACATTTGTTTATATATATAAATATGGGAAATTAATTTGTTTCATAATTTGTTGTTTCAGTAAAATTTTATAGAATTGAACCAGAGGGCAAACTGCTTATGGCAACTAAAAAGAAGGATGATCCGCCAGCATCGAAGGTATTGATCAATAACTAGATGAATTACTTATTTGTGACTTGTGAGAGAACCAATTCTCAATAAATAAACCAAATTGTTGAAGCATGAGAGATTTTCTCAAATTGATACCATGAGAGATTATCCACGGGCAGATTTTTGTTCATTTGGTTAGAGTGCTCAAGAGACTTTTAATATGAAGCGTACTTGGCCTTTAACAAATTCTCGGGTGGTGGGCTTATGTGATGGTTTTCTCCGTTCAAAGTTCTTGTTGTGTATTCCCTCCGATCCACACTTTCATCCTATTTAATGAAGTTATTCTCAAAATGCCCTTCATTTAATATAAATTTTGTTTTCCAATGACTCCTTTTATTCTTAACAACACAAGTTTAATAAATAAAAGGAAGGGTAATTTAGTAACAAGCTTAATTTTTTATTCCCAATGACTTTTTCAAATAAGATCAACTAACCACCTTAATATATGTGTTTTATTTAATTTTTGCTTATAATAGAGACCGGATAAAGTAACTTGTCTTGGGTCCTTTTTCTCTAACAAGACTATGCGCATTCTGGCTTTATGGGTCTGTCTTTCTGGGGTTTCATCTTGGTTTCTTGTTTTCTTATGCAATTGGCTTACAACTTGTGGTGGCAGTTTAGGTCTCTGTCTCTTTGTTTTCGGGTTGTCTTTGGGGTCCGGGTTGTGTAAAGGTAATACTGTTAGAAAAAATGTAGCAGTATTTTATTACATTTCTCTGGGTCCTTAAGGGCCTCCTTTGTTTTTGGGTTAGAGTACCCCTAGTACTCTTAATATTAATAAATTCTTTGCTCACCAAAAAAAAAAAAAAAAAGATACCATGTGCAATGTTATGAGCCGTAAGAAAGGTTGTAGTGAGGTGGTCAATGTCACCAGCCTTTGGAAATATACAGTTGTTGTAAAGAAAAATCACACAATTTGTTTAAGGTTTAAAGCTTTGCATAACAATTACACATACTATGAATATGCCGAATTGAAAACATTAGTCCATTGCACCAAGACCTTTGCTGGTTGTTAGACATACATAAGTTTTCATACTTCATCACTGATAAGTGTCCTCTTCTAGTTTTAGTGCTGCAACTGATTTGGATGGTTTTCTGCTATGTAGTTAGATTCAGTGATTTTATTTATAAAATTTAATTTTAGATTTTGTGTTTGCATATTTGTAGAAGGCTAAGGCACGAGATGCATTGATAAATATATGTCTAAAGCACAAACAAAGCTAAATCTTTGACCCTTTACTTTCTTTCTTCATATAACAGCTATGTGGTTTGAGTTTTGACCTTTTTTTTTTGGGGGGGTGTTACATGTAAGCTTTCCGCAATAATGAAAACTCATACAGTACATAAGTATTATGTCAAAAATTGCACATCTGAATTTGAACTCTGACACAGATTGCAGTAGACTTGCCAAAGAACCAGCATTTTATTCCCAAGTATCTTTATTTTCTCTAACTTCATAACAATAAAATATCCTATAATAAAGTATTATACAGTAATAGTTGCTAAAGATGTGCTGGGATTTTCTGCTAGGCAATATCCCCTTTGAATAACAAGCAGCTGTAAACAAATTAATATGCAACTCTATAATTTATCTGTTGAAACTAACATTATTTCTTCATGTCACAATGTCCCAGTGTCTGCTACAATATGGAATTTGCATTTATTTGAGTATTGATGTGTAAATTAAAATTTGGATTTCTTTAGCAAATGGTTCATTGGCAATTCACTTTAGGTTATGCTTGCTTTTGCATTTGTATCACTTTATGGAATTAATGTTATGCCTAATTAGTAAAACACAATAAAAATGGGATTTATGCCTTACTTATATTCTGACAGGGTGATAGGCCCATAGTAACGCGGAGTGAGCAGACTGAGCATAAGACTGATATTGTAGCCCAATGTGATGAGGCATATGGGCCAAGCAATGTGGGCATAAAAGTGTATAAGAGAAGAAAAAGTGGTAAAGTGAGAGAGAAAACTGTTAGAGAGGGGGAGGGAATCATTGACAACCAAAAGGGGTGAGGTAAGGATTGTTCTCTTGGTCTACGGAGCAACCTGTTTCTGGTTTATTTCCTCTTTGTCTATTTTCCTAGTTTACAATTGCATATTGTTTGCTCCATTTTTCAGTCCTCATTACATTCCAGTTTTTCTGTTCTATCACAGGGCATCCCACCAACTTCTGGATAAAATGGCAGTTTCAGCACAGACTTGGCAAAAGCAACTCCTTTTCTAGTATACAGTTTCATGTCAATAATTACAAAAATAAAGAATGTGGTGAACATGCATGACATTTTTATGAACCATATTGTCAATCAGGATAAGTTGTTAAACCTTGTAATTATTGTGCTCTTACCTAGATTTGGTTCTGTTCCTTGTTATCCTTTCGAGACCGATGTGAACCTTCTGCTTTCCTTGTGTTGTTCCTGGAGATGAATATGACATTCTATGTGACCATTCGATCTTTGATGATGTGTTTGTGAAGCAGGATAATCCCTTTCTTGATTATATTCTCCATAAGATTCAGGCCTATAAGCTAAGACCTTGAATAACGGGTTTTATCCTGTGATTGTTTAAATGGAGTTTGTGTTGCAATTATTTCTACCTCAATTTTAGTTAAGAGTTATTTGAGCACATTGGCTATATTAATGAATTGGCAGCAGAAGAAATGTTAAAACAGGTGAGTTACAGAATGGGAGCAACCACCACATATTGCACACATACATGTCATTAGTGTTTATTCTAATATACCACACTCCATATGAAAGACTTACCTTAAGGTGAAAAGTATGTTCCTTATTAGAGGAACTTAAGCATTTTATAGCTTATTTTCCTTTCCAACAGTTCACCAGAATATCCCCCCATGGCCTGCTAAGTGTTCTTTTTTTTTTTTTTTCCAGCTCTGTTGAGAAGGATATTAGGCAGCCTCTGTTTCCTTCTCCTCCTTTCTTCTATGGTCTTTTACTCAAACTACATTAACTATGCATTTGAGAACTCAGTTTTTCTTACCACCAACAATCAAACTACCGGTCAGGCTCTTCTATAGTTACAAGAAAAACTGTTTCCAATACGATAGTTAAAATTTATTTTGTTAAATTTTTCATTAACATTTTGCATCTCAAAAAAGCTTTTCTTGACAATGATTTGTTACATTTGTGAGAAAACAGGAAATCCATTTCCGCGAGATTCCAAGAAGAAATTCGACTACCACACTACTATTATAATTGATAACATTATCACAAACAACATCGCACTATAATGTAGATTATCTCTTCAACTATTACATTATGATGCATCCAAAATTGTGACAAACTACCCCACTATCAAGCTCGTTCATTGAAATAAGTTTGGACGAGTATGCGAGCATTCTATTTCCTATTATTTCATGATATCTCGTCATAGTTACCTGTTGTATGTTTAGATGGTGCATTTGTAGAGGGTGAAGTATTTTAAGAGAGTAATTAAAATGTTTTAATGTAAAATACTTTGTTTGTATAATAAATATGAAGAATTTAAAAAATCAATAGATTTTACAGGGTATTTGGTTTAAGGTAAAATTGAGGAATTTGAAATACCACAGAATGGGTGGCTATTTTCAATTTCTTTCTCATAACTCATGTGCCACCGGCCGCCGGCCGCCGCAACCTAAGCCTACCTTTATTTAACTACTCTATGCCTATATCCAAACAAAAAAATTAAAAAAATGTGATTATTTTATCCAAACAATTTTTTTTAAAATGAATAGAATTTAAATCAAGCAATTCAATTTACTAGGATTTTAATACCCTATAATTTTCAAACCACCCGTCCAAACACACACTAAGGATCTGTTTACTTTCTAAAAACAATTTCATTTTTTATTTTTTAAAATATGTATTATTTTAAATTGCTAACAAGAAGATGGAACAATCCTGCAATAAACAATTATGATAAAGAGAAGATGGAATGATAGTTAGTGAAAATGCATTTTCAGAAACAATAAAAACAATCTTTTGGCATTTTCAAAATTTTTAGAAATACCATATCTATTTTCAAATATTGAAAAAGAAAATGAAGAAGAAAATACTAAAATCAATACAGGTAGTTTGTAATGCCAACAGGCGTTTGTGCTAGATTCTTCTGCTGTTGCTTACACTAGCATTTACATTACATTCTTCTGCTGCAATTTTGCTGATTTTTCTACAGCCAGTGCTGCTTCTGGCTTTAGTATTTTATTAAAGGTATATCATTATAAAAGTTTTGAAGGCTTTTGAAAAGAAACCAAATAAAAGGGATCGAAGAAGGCTAAAATAAGGTTCGTGACCACCACAATCTCTTCCACAGTATCGTCGTCTCTATCGATAGGTCTAGAAGTGTTACAAACCACAAGATCATAGAGATGAAGACCAACTTCATAGGAGAAGTAGTGTTTAGAAGCTTGAAAGTGAGAAAAATTTCTCAAATGGAATCATATTGAAAAGATGATGAATTGTGTACATTAATCTCTTATTTATAGGTTTATCAAAAAAAAAAAATTCTCTTATTTATAGGACTAACTATGTAACTAAATCCTAATTGGGTTGTAACTAACTCTAACTAACTCTTCTAATTCATAACTTCTGTTATGTTACCCTCCTAAAGTTGATAGGTGGATTACCAATCAGCTTGAATTACAACTTTACAAGCTTCTGAAAAAAATAGCCACAACATGTAAAACAAATAAAACAAAACAAAAACAAAAAATTACAAAACAACTAAAACAAAAGAAAGACAGCAACATGGCCCAAGCTGTGACGATAACGGGCCAGGTCCAAGAGGGGAAATCCAGGAAGCTTCCAGACTCAGCAAATTCTATTCCTCAGCAATTCCATTCTTTCCCTTCCCAAGTGGAACCCAAACGATATGCAAGGCAGAGTGAACGATGGCGAAGATCAACAGTGAATGACGACGGTTTCCGCCGGGGTCGAAGACGGTGATGTAGACCCCAGTAGTATACGAGAGCCAAAAGCAGTTTTCGAAGGAGGGTAGCGCCACCACCACGGCTGACGACGAAAATGAGAAGAAGAGCAAAAGAAACTCAGAGATATGGTGGTGTGCTACTGTTAATGATGGCTGACGGCGGCGATTTCCGCCAGGATCGAAGACGATGTAGTCAGCAGTGGCGGTGCTTACAAGACTGCGATTTACCGGAGCAAGACAAATCACATCAAGATCGAACTCAATCTCCACAAGAACCAGAGGAGTGAAGATCAGTGACAAGTTCAGGATTCTTGGTGGTTTCAGAGGCAGCCTCGATGGTGACGAAGGTGCTACTCAGGATCTGCAATCTCTTTGCGACGGCTTCTTCATACGTGTGTCGAGGTGCATCACGACGGCGAACGAACATTGCTCGGTGTTCGGCACGGAGAATCTGATCTCGGTAACAACGGTGATGAGTTGCCGCACTGTTCCGAGACGATAATGGATGAGGTATAGCCTCCTCCTCCTCCTCTGTGTTGCTGAATAGATCTTCATCACTGTTCCTACATTTCGTTGGAAGATTGTGATCCATAACAGCCATGGCAGTGGAAGGAAAACTTCATTGAGCAAAACTGTTGACAATGATGAGGAAGCAGGTGATTTCTCCAATCTTGATGGAGGATTCATCGATTACTGGCTTGATCGACCTAATCAGGATCACCGAGGTCATATCAAGATCTAAGTCTCGCCAGAAACTGCCGAAAACGATTTCGTCGTGGCTTTTCTCCTCTCTGAATCAAGCTCATGTTCTTCTTCCTCCGAATCTGAATAGCAGAGATCTTCATCCATGTGATTTGCGAAAGCATTGTATCACTCTGATACCATGTTGCAAACCACAGGATCATAGAGATGAAGACCAACTTCATAGAAGTAGTGTTTAGAAGCTTGAAAGTGAGAAAAGATTTCTCAAATGGAATCATATTGAAAAGATGATGAATTGTGGACATTAATCTCTTATTTATAGGACTAACTATGTAACTAACTCCTAATTAGGTTGTAACTAACTCTTCTAATTCATAACTTCTGTTGAAGCACCATCGAAGGGGAACTGATCGACGAGGGAGTGGCTAGGAAGGAGATTTCAGTGGCGTAGCTTTCACAAATGCCATTGGAGAGTGAGTCTAAACTAGTGTGTAAGATCAGTGTGGGGCTTGGTTCTTCAGGTTATTGGCTGTTTTCCAGAAGAGAGTAACACGTGAAGTATCGTAAACAACCCCTTATCTAAGAAAGAGATAAACACAAGGACCGGTCCGACAATTTTAAGAGTTCTAATATTTAGGGACATTTGTGTCTATCTCACATGAGAAAATTCATCTCCCTTCTATCTCCTCTATTCCAACCTACACTACATACGAACTTTAACTTGCTTGGAACTCGGTAGGAATGAGGTGAAATGTGTCGTAGAGAGACTGACAATGTCTCCAGATTTTTTGTAGAATCAAAATACAACTATCTTCCACACCTACTCATACCAAGAGTAACATAAATCAGATGATACCACCACCAACAGAATGTGGTGAAACCAACACGCTTACCCAGTTTCACCTACATGATATGAATCGAACAAATTGGTATAAATTGGTGAAACAATTTTGTCACATGCTATGCAAGAAGCTTCAAGGATATAATCAAATTAAAGTCAGATTCTTATCTGCTGACTTTCACTTATCTGTGATCAATAATGTACTATGAAGATATCATAGTTAGAAAACCAAGAGTTGGTAACTAAATTAAAGCAAAAGCAGCAATGAGAACTGACATTGTTATATTAAACCATCCAAATCCCTACACGGATACTCCAACCAAAGGCAAAAATAATCTCATATAATAACTGCAAATTGAAAGCCACAAATCTAGGCATAATGCAACTCAATGAGATTTCACATGCTGCAGAACAACATTATAAGCTTCATGTTCCTCCCCAAAGTCCTGCAAGAAGCAATAAGTTAGTCAAGGATATAGCAGAACAGAACCCTCCAACACTTCCATTTCCAATACAGTTCATACCTTGACAACCACACAGGAGCAACCAGTAACCTTCCTAGCTTTTCCTTCAGAATCAATTTTGCACAACTGCAATGAAAAGACACCAAAATTAATACAATAGCATGTTACAAAAACGCTAGGTAGTTAGAGAGACTATGAGGAGAAATATTTGGGAGAATAAATATATCAAAAATATAATCATCATCATCATTACTTAATATTCACCAACTAAATTGGTAAGGAAAATGAAAAAAAAAAAATGGTTTGAAGTCAATGGCACTTACACCAGCCCACTCCCCAAGGGTCTTTGCACTTGGAACTGTCAACAGGCTAACATTGTGCTCTGCACAAAGGGCTTTCACCAATTTGACATAGTCAGGTTGGTCGCAATCTTCTGCTAGAACACAGAGCTGTGCTGCATGCTTCTCAATCACTTTTGCACTTTCATGAAGGCCACGTCCAAGACCACCATAAGCTAATGACTTTCTCAGCACAAGCTGTAAAGCAGTCATGATGTCCATTGGTTCACCAGGAACTGAAACAGCAGGGGTCTCAGCTGCAACAGCACCATCATCACTGCATAGGAAAAAGACCCTGAATAATTACGAATCCACAGAAGAATCTTTCCTTGGTCAAAGATAACTGGCTAAGCTATTCAACAAAGTAGAAATGCAGAGATCAAAACACAATGATGTGGACAACTTTTACCAACATCGTGTACAATAAGTGTTTTCACAAGTTGACAATTATGTAACACATGATTAGTTTGACTCATATCTCATTTCGTTAAATTATGGTGTAGTGCCGTCATATCCAACTCTCTAAACCATCAATTTAACTTGAAGTATCATTACCAAAACAAAATTAAAGTATGACAACCACTGACTTCATAACAAGAATAACAGCAGCAATACACTCACAAGGTCTCATTTCAACTCCTCACATTATGAATCGAAGGAACTTTCAGTAGAGTTTTCAAACGAAGTCATTAAAACATGTTTTGAAGAAAACATTTCTTGAGATACCTAATTTTCCTGACCTCACTACTCCTGCTACACCCCCAACTCTTACTAAATCTCAATAACAAGCTTATGCAACTAAAAATGCTAACATTAACCTTAAGTGTTATATACCTAAGATATTTAATACAACTTCAATGATAGGAACCATGGTAACAGTGATTGACAGGTAAGTCAATAAACCAACCAGGACAATAAGTTCAAGTAAAAACTTGAACCCACCAGTACTCATGCTCAGGACACTGCATATTTATTGACATTGTAATTTAGGGAACAAAATCCTCAATACCAAATATTTCATCCTAAAGAAGGCATTATCAGGGCACTGTAATATAATTTTGAGCTGGTCGTTCTACTTGTACTACTTAATGTTGATCCCAAAAAAAGGTAACAAGTGCTGCTTAGATAATGTCAATTCTTAAAACAATATGCATAGCATGAATAACTATTTATTACAATCACCAATGAGAGAAAAATGGTCATACCTTGACATATTTCCTTATTGATTTCAAGAAACACCTTTACCTTACTGCACAAACAAATTAACAGGAGATATCAGAGTTTGTGCCTGAAACAAAGCAGCACCTCTACTTTCTAAAACGATATCAATTATGAAATTGACCACTGCTCAACTGCACCAGCCATTAAAAAACGATGGCATAGCAAGTGTGCATCCATTTATACTTGTTAAAATTAATTTGGGAATCACCTAATCTCCACATTTGTCATAAACCATTTTCATGATCTAAAACGACAAAAGAACTTCTTTCAGCGTAAATCCAATATAATAACAAATTTTCACCGTGATTGAAACTATTACACATTAGTATAGAGTTTTAACAACATTAAATGATGTTTCAACAAAACAAGGTTTAGCATGAAACACAATTTAAAAACAATATATATATAAAATAAGGGGTGGCATAAAACTATATAACACGAACTATGATTTGAGTGTAGCATTGAATGGCAGAAGAAGATGTGAATTCAGAGAGAACTACCTTTGAAGATGAAGCAGCCGCAACCGAAACCCTTGTTCTGAAATTGCGAGAACACAAGAAGCCCAGAATTTATACAGAAACCATAAACCCTGAAATGGGTCGAAGTTTTATGACCCGACTTGCTTGTAATAGTTTCTTGGCCTTTTTATCAAACTATGAGTAATACTGTGGCCCATAGTACACGGGTGCTGATAGGCCCAGATTCCAAGATGGTTTGTTTTATGAGATGTAATTTTGAAATTACACGTAATATATTTTGAGTTTAATTGATATACACTGTCAGTGTATATTGTCAAATAATAAAAATTATGGTATATATGATACTCTTAAGATAGTTAGGATAAAAGTTGATTTTTTTTATAATATGTCAATTTTTAATTTATTGACAGTGTAAAAAAACTTTATACTCACATTACATACCGATTAAATTCATAGGTTGAACCAATCATTTGATTCCTATACGTGACACTTATTTTCAATTTAGTCCCTGTACTAAAAAAAATTCAAACCAATCCCTATATGTACAATTATTTTTAATTTGGTCATCGTCATTTATTGTGTTATAAAATCGTTTGTCGGAGTTAAAGTATAGGGACCAAATTGAAGAATATTGTCACGTGTAGGGACTGGATTAAAAAAATTAAGAACTTACATGTGACAATCATTTTCAATTTGGTCCATACATGTGACAATCATTTTAAATTTAGTCTATATCATATGATAGCGTTATAACTTATAACACCAATATATGACGATGACCAAATTAAAAATAATTGTACATTCGAGGACTGATTTGAAATCTTTTTATGTATATGAATTAAATTGAAAATTATTGTCATGTATAGGAATCAAAGTATTAATTTGACGAAACTCATATATTTTTAAATTGAGCTTGGCTTACATTTTTTAATTGAACTAATACGATTTGATGTTATAATTTTTTTTATATATATTAGTAGTAAATTATAAGAGTTCTCAATTTAAATTACAGTTTGATTGGTATGTATTGCCAATTTGTCAATATAAAGTTTTTTATACTTTTTATATTGACAGTATATGTCAATTAAATTATTAAAATTAATATATTTTTTTATATTGATATAATTTATTTCAGAATATATAGTATAAATTTTTTTATATAGTCTTTAGGTCTGTGATGGAACCCATGGTATCCCCACAACCAGTAACCGTAGAACTAATTCCCCGAGGATGTAGAGTATATCAGTTAAGAGGTAACTCCTCTTAAACTTCATGAGTCGGACATACATAATATTTAAATTTGCACATTTTGAGTTGACATAATGAAAATATTGAGCCAGGTTTGGACCAACTTAAAGAGAAATAACTTTAATTTTTGGATAGCATAAAAAACCCTTAACCAATTTTTTGTTTAACATTAAGAAGACTATTAAAAAAAATTAGTTTACAAAATTCATAAATAATATTCGAAGTTTTGTCACCTCAGAATTTAACATCATAAAAACTAGTTTATAAAAAATTAGTTTATCGAAGTAACATCATCGTTCCCTTAGTTTTGTCACCTCGGAAGTTGTTTTTCCCAGTTTCCCCAGAGAGAGCTGCATATTCTAAAGCTGATGTAGGATCCTGGCAGAAATTATTTTTTTAGGAAAAATAAAAGGAGCCAGAGGGAAAGCTGATGAGAATATGTGTTTCTTTTTTTTTTCTTTTCTTTTATTAGTGACTAGTGTATGGTTAGGAAAGGCTGTAAATGAGATTACATTAATGGTGTATTTAACCATATACAGTTTAATTAAACACTTATTCGATAAATATTTTTAAAATAAGTTAAAATGATTTTATTTTGTGGGGGTGAGTAGCTCAACTGATTCAAATTAAGAGTATAAGGTGTTAAGCTGACAAATGAAAAAACTAACATAATATTTAACTTACTAATATATTGGCCTATAAAAAATGATTTTATTTTCGTAAGCTTTTATGAGAAGTTTTACTTGTTTATTTTGCAAACAAGCCCACTTTAAAAAATGTATTTTCGCTTGAAAACTTAAATATAATGTTATTTGCATTTGGGTACAAGATATAAGGAAACCTAATATCCCTTGTATTGGTATGTCCATCTATATATAGAGAATCTTGGATTTCATTATAGCTTAAAAAATTAAAAGATGTATGTGTATGCCTCTATAAGAAATGGCTTTCTGCTGCTTCATTACTGAGATCATATATTTGAATAGATTGATGATTAGATATCTAAGAAAAGTGCTACCAATACATTCTATAATGGGAATCCAAACAAACCCTTAAACAAAATGATATTGTGTGCTTGGTATAAGAAAAAATTTCTTTTGTCTTTATTGTCTTTTATTTTTTTTTATTTTATCTAATTCCAAATATTTTTACAGAAAAGTTATTTCCATTATTTCAAACTTCAAACACATGAAATTGAATGAAAATAAAGCAGCATTTTATAATTATTAATAAAAATGAAAAAAAAAAAATAAAAACATTTTTTAACCAAACTAATCTTACTCTCCTTGCTGATATTTTTTATCTCCTTAAACAACAATGAAACAAAAAAATCCAGCAAGGAGAACAAGGTTAGTTTGGTTAAAAAAAAAAAATTGTTAAAATAAACAACAATGCAGTCATTTTTCAAACTCGGATGAAAGGGCCTCTCCTTTTTTAACTTGAATGCGGACTCTATCCGCAAGCCTGGCCCCTTAGGCCTTAGCTAAAGAAATAAGGGCCATGCTATTGGCACCGATTTTTTTTACTCCTTGCACCTTGCACTTTTTTGTTTTTTATTTTTTCCCAAAAATACCCTTAAGTGTTCCTTCCGCATTATATTTTTCGGACCCCTCTGATTTCTATTTTTCGGACCGGGTCCGCATTATACTTTCCGGACAGGAAAATTTACACATCCGAAAAGTATTTTCCGGATGTACAAATTAGCTGCATCAGGAAAATTTACACATCCGAAAAGTATTTTCCGGATGTACAAATTAGCTGCATCAGGAAAATTTACACATCCGAAAAGTATTTTCCGGAGGTGTTAAAAATTTACACATCCGGAAAGTAGTTTCCGGATGTACAAATTAGCTGCATCAGGAAAATTTACACATCCGGAAAGTATTTTTCGGAGGTGTTCCGGATATACAAATTGTACAGGAAAATTTACACATCCGAAAAGTATTTTCCGGAGGTGTTAAAAAGAGACTAACTAATAACTTTCAATTTGTAAGGCTAAACCATACATGAACATCACCAACCAACAACAATGCAGCAACACAATATACCTGATATAGTGTAGCCGCAGAGCATTCAACACAGGTGACGATTTCCTTGAACTGTTGCATGAGGTGTGATGTGAGACTCTCTAAGCTCACTACCCGGTTTTCATCCCATAGATCCAGCTTGCAACCAACCACAATCATAGGTGCCTTCACCTGCATCATAATAAACAACAGAGAATTATTTGCTTGCCATCCATACTTCATTCGTCTCTTTATCGAAAATGTCAGTATAAGAAGTGAAAAAAACAACCACCAACCTCTAATTCCTGCAGTTTATGGAGCCAGTAATACACTTTCCAGACGTACAATGGGCAATATACGTCAATGAAGTAAAGCATGTCCGGAAAGTATTTTTCGGAGGTGTTAAAATTAACACATCCGGAATTTACTTTTCGGAGGAACAATTTGTACATCCGGAAACTATTTTTCGGATGTGTTATTGCTGATGTTATTTTTTGTATGTCCGAAAAGTATTTTTCGGATGTGTTAAAATTAACACATCCGGAATTTACTTTCCGGAGGTGTAAAAAGTGTCCGGATTTTGAATTCCGGATGTATAAAAAGTGTCCGGATTTCATATTCCGGAAGTTACGTTGCGTAAAAAACTTGCAGAACGTAAGTAAGTGAAAAGGGTATTTTCGAAAATAAAAAAATCAATTTAAAGCTGCACGGTGCCAATAGTATTTTGCATGGTGTCAATAGTAGTGCCCAAGAAATAAATGCGAGAATTGAATTCATTCTGTCTAACTCGGAATGTTGTAGCGCGTCACCAGAAAATCCGCGGTAGTAGATAAGATCACTTTGCTAACCTTCATTCTCAGCTTGCATAGTGGAATGACATGACATCAATATTGTGCATATCCCATAAGGTGGTGTTTTATTTTTATGTTTTTTGCTTGGTACAAACTATAATGTGGTATTTAAGTGTTTTATAATGACAAAAATCTTGACTACGAGAATTACCCCAACAGTGGAATAATGTGGAAGCTTCCTTAATCTCCCACAAAGCAAACAAATGTGGTATCTAAGTGTAACCGCTTTATCACCTTATCAAGGGGCAAACCTTGTAGTTTTCTGAATGCATTTAATTAGTTTCGTGTGTGTTTGGTTTCAAGCTAGAAATCATCAAAATTAATTCTGGTCCTTGTCAAACGTGATTTTAATAAAAATAAAGTGTTTGGTTACTATCAGGTAAAATTGATTTTGTTTCCAGAAACGATTCTGATTAGAAGCTACAAAAAGTAGCTTTTGCATCGTGTTGAAAATTTTACACTAAGTTTTATATCAAACTTGATTTCAAAATGAAATCTTCCAAATATAAATCACTTCACTTTAAACTCAATTCTAACAAAATCAATTTTATAAAATCAATTACAATCAAAATCAATTTTATCAAATGTTTATCTAAACACACACTTCCTCTTTTACCTGTCTGATTGAAGAGAAAATGAATGAAAAAGACAAAAGCATACATCATTAATTTTGAACCCTATCCAGTTTCCATAATATCCACATACAAGCTTCTTGGTCGTATCTCCGTGCCAAAACCTCATTGTTTCATTTCATACAATACATTAACAAATTCCATCTTGTGACGTTGTAAACGCTGCCTACTCGTACCCCCAAAAGATTACATATTCTTTGTTATTATCTCACTAAATTTTGATATTAAGAGTATGTTTGGGAAAGATTATTTTCCCTGGTTTCAGCTGTTTTTTAGCTTAAAAACTGTTTTATAGATAATCTATTATGTTTGGTATTTTACTTAAATTTATAAAAAAAGCTTTTTTTAGGGGAAAAAAGCTGTTTTATGCCATCTAGTTTTTTCTAGCTTAAGATTATTGTGATTTGATTATTTTTCATTCTCAAAACTCTCTTCCCTGTTTACCCCTATAAAATTACCTTCTAAACAAATATTATTAAATTATACAAATAACTCCATACCCTTTTTCGTAATTTATTATATAAAAGTGATTTTGTACCATCCAAACGAAATAGATTATCTTAAAATCGCTTTTCAGCAAACAGTCCCAAACAAAAACAGATTCTGATTATAATCGATTATCACAATAATCGATTATACAAAAATTAATTATCAGCATAATCTTTTTTTTCCAGCTTTCCCAAGCACACTCTAAATGGACTGGATTCGATCTACTTCAAAAAATTGTGTTTTTTAGGCGCCCATTGCCTTTAAACTATGTCAAGATCATGCAATTTTCATTTAACTGTTAGATCTAGAATACGGTTCTTCATGGGAATTCCAGCCAATGAAAACGCCTTCTAGAAATAAAATGTGGCTACTATGGCCACCACCAGGTTTACACCACAAACACCAATTTAAACGCCTTCAATCTTTCTTCTGTCCAACTTCTTCAGTTGTGTGATTATTGTTCTCCATTTAAAATAATTGGATTAGTCCATTTTTTCAATCATTATCATCCAAAGCTTAACAAAAGTTGCTTAAGCCCAAGTTTTACCACATATATCTCTCAAGAAACATACATACACATACACATACACATAGTTATAAGGTTGACTGAATGGTTAGGACGAGAGAGTTAAGACGACGTAATAAAAAGGTCAAGCATGAATTCAAGCCTGGTCCACTAAGGCCATCTTTATCAGTGAAATTTTTTGGGTGCTTAAGTTGGAAGAACCAGTGCTTGGGAAAAAACAACCGATGCAGGGGTGCTTGTTAAGCACCCCAAAAGTGGGGAGTGCTTGGACAAGCATCCGGATCTTATAATTTTTTGGCACTCATTTCCTTTTTTTTTTAACAAATAAAATTCTAAGGACGTGAGGTTACTAGTAGAATCCATTTAAGAACTTTTAAGAAGTTGTTGGGTTGGAAAGATGAGATATTTAAGTTATAAAAATTAAAAATAAGTGATGTATAATGATGAAACCCATTTAAGAACTATAAAGTGAGATACTGGGATGTGGATGCTCTAACAAAATATTAACATTTACTTATAAAAAAACAACATACATACGTGACAATTAAATTAATAAAATAATTAAATCAACCCAATTAAATTAAAATAAAGTAACTAATTGAGCTAATCAAATTAAATGATCACCTAAAAATCTCACTAGTTCTATTGCTTTGTATCCAAAGTCCATGAATCATAAGATGTTCGAGTTATCTCCCCCAGCAAAAGATTACATGCAAGACCATACACTACTAGCACAGTATAAATTAAAAATTTAACAAAACAAAAAAAGAATCCAATTAATGAAAATTAAAAATATACCCCAACATTTTCTCCACAATTGATAATACTAAACGAAAATGGAAAATGATGTTTAGTACGAATACGAAATTCGTTTTGGTAGTAATTAATGTATCATATCACAAAAACTGTTGTTTCATTCTTCCCCCGAATAAACCAAAGCATTATCCTATAACAAAATCTATTCCTTCATTTCTTTACAAAACCTAGTGATTGAACTTCATCTTCCAAAAACAAAAAACGGTAACGTTTTTCCCCCAATTTGGAGAGTAATCAAGAGGAAATGGAAGCATTTAGAACAAGAATAAGCTTTGTTGTGTTGTGTTTGTCACTCTCAGTCTCAGTGAACTCCACCATTGATCATCTCACGGTACTGTCTCAACGATTCCTGCCTCTGCAACCTCATCTCCTCGTTGAACTTGTTAATGAACGCTTCCACTCGCCGGTTCAACTCGTCCTGACTCAGCGACGGTTCTTTCCTCAACCTACCGCCACCACCAGAACCCGGCGACGCCGTAGCACTCTTCCTCTCCCTTCCGCCGTTGAACGTCTCGGACTTCTTCATCACCGCCGGATCTCCGTTCAGATCCGTCAACGGCTCCGCGTTCCGGCGAGCCTGCTGCTCCCACGTGTCGGACTTCTTGAGGTGCCTCGTCAACGGCATCGCTCTCCCCTCCGTTATCGTCTTCCACGTGCTCTCCAACGTGTCCTGCTTCTTCGGTTTCGCCACTCCCAACGCTACAAGTACAACACAACACAAATTTCAATTTCAAATTTCAAAAACCAAACGGTCTCGAAGAGAGAGAAAACGGTTACAGAGAGAGAAAGAGAAACGATTCTAGAACCTTCGGGAGTGGCTCTAACGGATTTCCGTTGGCTGAACCGGACGGAAACCGGAGGCTTCTCGTTCTCATCGTTCGAGAAAGCAAAATCCAACGGCTCCTTGGTTTGCTCCTTGGGAGGAGTGAAAACGACGTCGTCGTTGCTGATAACCGTCATCGTTTTCGGTGGCACGTGCGCGTCGTACAGGTAAGCATCAGAACCGTTACTGTTTAATATGACTGTATCGTTGCTTAAGGACGGCGTCGTTTGGGGTTGGTAAAGGTGTGGATCGGGAACGACGCCGTTGTAGATGAGGGGTTCGGTGGGGATGATGAGCGTTGGTGGAGTGTCTTGGTAGGTGTGGAATTTGGAGGAAGCGAGGATTGTGAGGATGATGAAGTTGAGGAGTATGTAGAGGTATGGAGGAGTGAGGAAGAAGGTGGAGATGGAAGGTGCTTCGTGGATTAGGAAATGAGAGATGAATGGGAGTGTGAGCTTCAACGCCATTGCCGTTGAAAGAATCCCGGTTGAGATTAGAAGCACTTTCACTTTCACGTTCACGTTCAGGAAACCCATTTTTGTTTAATTGAAACTTTTTTTTGTTTCTTTTTTGGTTCTTATGGATATGGCTGTGCTTGCTGTGTGTGTGTGTGTGGGATAGCCTCAACTTACCTTGCGTTGTTCGGTGGATGAGATGGGAGAGAGGAAGGGGAAAGGAAGAAAGAGAAGGGGGTATTTATAGAGCAGGCTGTTTTCATAGAGGTACATTTTTTGTGGGGGTGAGATTAGATGTCGACCGTCTGATGAAGACACTAGGGAAACGTTGAAATGTGGGTGGGGTTTGGCAAGGGATAGGAATCAGAGATTCGTAGGGGCGCTTATCTATGAATATGGCACATATTATCGTGGAAATTGTTTGATATATTATTATTAGCATTAACATTAAGGGTGTGTTTGGTTCAAAGGAGGGGAGGGGAGAGATTTTAATGGAGGGGAGGGGTTTTAACTAGCTATCGTGTTTGGTTGGGAGGAGGGGAGGGGAGGCAACACTTTCATGTTTGGTTCAGGAGGGGAGGGGAGGGATTTTAAAACAAATTTACTCTTAAACCCTTATAATTATTTATTTTAAAATATATAAGTAGGGATATTTTAGTCAATACATAGGTTATGTTTTAAAATCCCTCCCCTCCCCTCCAAATCCCCCCATTATTGGAGGGGAGGCAAAACTCACTTAAGGAGGGATTTTGCTCCCCTCCCCTCTTAAAATTGAACCAAACACACAAGTTTTAAAAAAATCTCTCCCTTCCCCTCCAACCAAACATTATGTAACATGTTTGGATGCATAATAAAAACGATCAGAATCACCTTTCATAAAACAAAATTACTTAGAATAATTTTAAGAAAAAACATTTTCAGGATCGAACTTCTGTACATACAAACATATCATATATTATTAAAGAGTAACACTTTAGGAGAAGAAATAGGGGTTGGGATTTGAATCTCTTTTATGTAAAAATAAAATAAAATTGTCTTTCATTTTTATGTATTCTTATGATTCAAACCCTTGATCAATGTAGCTTATGCTTGGTACAATTAGGTGAAAGTTTAAAGGTTAACTAAAAGTTTTTTTTTTTTGACAAAAGGCTAAATAAAAGTTCAAAAGCTGCCAAAGTAACTAAAGATTAAATTTAATAAGTTAATTGATTGAATGAAATGTACGTAAAAAATTTAATTGACGAACTAATTAATATGTATAAATTAATACCAAAAAAAATACTTATGTGTTTATATATATATATATAAAACCTTTTATTATAGTATTTTTGAACAAGTTTATGGGATGAAAATGAAATTGAACACTTGTGAGACAACCAATTCTAGGTTTTTTTTCTTTTTGTGAAAATGTAAATTGATTTTTTTATCATAAAATGAAATTTCCTCTACACTTTTGCATTGATCGCATTTTATATTTATATAATTTTTACTTTTACTTGGTTACTCTTTTTTCTTTTTGGTAGCTTTACTTGGTTACTCTAATTTTGTCATAACTTAAGTATGTCATGATACAATTAACAATAGTAAAAATTTAAGTATAATTCCATAGATACATTATGTGTTATTTTTCAATAGAATTAATACACACGTAATAGTTCATGCAAATGTTATGTTTTCATTGATGAGCTATTATTATAAATGTTATAATTCTATTTAAAAATAAAACCTAATATACCTATGCAATTGCAGTTTTATTTTTATTTAGTTTTAAGGATAATAAAAAATAAAATTAAGAAGCGACGTGAACAATCATTTCCCATATATTGAACAGTGCACCTTTCAGTAGCAAACACAAATTGATCCAAAATGCTCTCATCGGAACAAAGTCTCTCTAGTCCCAGTCGGTCATATATGCGACAAAAGACATTATTTATTATACAAACACTTCTAGTAGATGTCTAAACTCTAAAGACTTTGTTTTCTAATAATTTATTATGAGTGCAGTTATAAAGTGATTAGTGTTCGTGAATACTTGTTTCAGTTTTAATAATCACGCTTTCTGTTCTACCCTACCTGTTTAGCTGGAAACATCAAATCCTATTCCTTTTGAAACACAATTGGTGTCAGCAACAACGTGGATGATTATGGGGATATTTAAATATAGAAACCTCAACGGCTAAAAAAATATATGACCGTTGAACCCGGAGCGGTAGCGATTGCGGACCATGGATCCGCAGCTATTCCGCGTCTCCCACATGGGCCTACACATAAGTCCACCGCCATACCAATGGGAAGCATTTTGACCCGTGTGAAACCCTCCTCCGCTCGAAATAAAAGTAACGCTCTACCACACCAGCTACCAAATTAACCTCATCTTGCTTTTTTTTTTTTTTGGCTCAACCTCATCTTGCTTTAGGAAACAAAAGAAAATGCGCAATCTCCAAGGCGTGTGAGGACACTAGGCTTTAGGTTCGATTCGCCCCCACCAATCTCTCCTCGTAGATTGGATGCAACAGGTGTAACTGGCGAATCCCCTTCAGGATACAATGGAGAACCTTGGTTTGGTTTGCACACCCTAAACCAAGCGTATCGTCAATGGTAGTTTACAGAACAATAGTCTCCTTAACTCTCTCTGCGCATAAGGGAGAAAAGAAGGTGATTTGGAGTGAACAATGCTTAGAAAATTGTGAGTTTTTCGTATGTCTTTTCTGCATGCAGATGGTTCTATTTATAGACCAACTCATGTCACTTGGTGAAAGAAAGTAACTCTTCAAAGGTGAAAAGCCACGACAAAATAATAAGTTAAGTAATTATAACTTTACACTATTATCACAACTATTCCATTGTCCTGGTGGTAGCGGACGCACCTCTTCCTCCATTAGGAACCGTGTTCAAGTCCTGCCAGTGTCGTTTGTTTTTTTTTTTTATTTAAAATTTCGGTTGTGTTTAAACGGTCATAAAACAAAATAAACCGTCCAAGGCAGGAATTGAACTCAGGCACACGCAGTCAGCATGCAAAGTCGCGACGGCTAGGACATCCCACAATGTTGTGATAATCTTGCATCGTTATATGCTTTTAACCATTTTCAATATTTTGAAAATCTCTCACAATCCCCCACCATTTTCAAAATAAATCCAAATCCCATTATTCCGGAAATCGCATGCTTTCAGACAAAGGTATCTTGTGGATTTGAACCTTTGCTTAGTAAGCCATGGGTATCACTCATCCCCGAATAAAGTGGTAGACAAGCTTTGAACCAAATATTCATTAGAACAAGCGTGCACGACTTACACATGAAATCTCGGTACCATTGAACGACGTGATTGTGTGACACGTTTGATAAGGCCTTGTGTCGTGTATCCTCCTTTCATGAGAGCTTACAGAGTCAAACCCAACTCTAAGAAGCGGCCCCACTTCACTCTCATATAGGTGGACTTTACCAAAAGCACCCCCATAAGTTGGGCACCTCAGCACATATATGCTATAGGTCCATTAAGAGCAAAAGCTCACCCTTTTCCTTTTGTCCTTATGGTATTATCCAAGTACTTTTCAACCTTGGGATGTATCTATTCGTCAAGTACTTGCAATCACTCTCATAGTGTACTTTGGCCACATTGAACTCAAGACTTGATGCTACTCAAGTGTGAGTTGGGTTTCCACCATTGGTGATCATGTAGATATGGGCTTGATTCCCATCCCTAATGATGTTTTTCCACATCATATCACTTGTTAGTCCTTTCGTCAAAGGATGCAAGATTTCTTTCTGTCTTATAAAGACCCTGGATATTACTCCATTTGCAATTAGTTCCTTGACATAACTATGTCTTAGTCCAATGTTCCTGGACTTTCCATTATAAACTTGGCTATATGCCCTTGATAGTGTTGACTGACTATCCCATTGTATGGATACTGACGTCATTAAAATTGGTATCTCATACAACAAATTTCTGAGTCAGAACTACCTCTTTGTTAAATACTGCCAATGTTATGAATTCTGCAACCATGGTGCAACCGGCAATGCCGACTTATTTCTTGAAACCCAAGAAGTAGCACCCCCACCAATTGTGAAGACTCAACTACTTGTTAAAGCATGATCTTCTTGTATAAGTCACCCAACTGGCATCCGTGTAACCTTCTAATACCGAAGGATACCCATTATAGTTTAAACTATAGATCGTGTCCCCCACAAGTATTTCAATACTCTTGGACAACATGCCAATGGTCCTTTCTTGGATTACTTGTATACCCACAAGGTCTCCTATAACATATGCAATGTTTGACCAGGTACAAGTCATGGCATACATTAAACATCCAATTACTTTGAGCATTCAAGTTGTGCTACTAGATCACCTTTATTTGGTAATGCTATGATCATAGGGAGTAGTAATAGGTTGACAATCAAGGTGATTAAATTTCTTTAATACCTTTCTTATATAGTGAGATTGGGGTAAGCCTACATTCTCACAATATCTAGTTATTCTAATTCCTAGAATCACATCAGCTACCCTAAGTCTTTCATATTAAAATCTCTAGATAAGAAACTCTTGGTTTCTTCTACCACCTAGACCAGTACCAAAACAACACATCATTAACATACAAACAAATCATGACCCTTTTTCCACTATGGAATTTACTATAAATACACTTGTCAGATTAATTTATTTTATATCCATTAGCTAGCAGAACTTGATCGAACTTTTCATGTCATTGCTTAGGAACTTGTTTTAGTCCATACAATGACTTCTTTAATTTACACACTTTCTTTTCTTTTCTTGACCATTAACCACAAACCCTTCAGGTTGTGTCATATACACCTCTTCACCTATTTCCTCATTTAGGAATACCACATCTATTTGATGAATGATAAACTTATAGATGGATCCGAGTGCCAATAGCACTCTAATTGAGGCAATTCTTGCCACCGGTGCATATGTATATAGTCAATGCCCTCTTTTGTGTAAATCCCTTAGCAACTAGTCTTGCCTTAAACTTATCAATGGTTCCATCTACCTTCATTTTCCTTTTGAAAATCCACTTACAACCTATTGGGGTGGAACCAGGTGGAAGGTCTACTAATTTCCAAATTTTATTCCCCGTTTATTGAGTCCATTTCTTCTAGTATAGCTCCCTTCCAGAAAGTGTCTTCTTGAGACTTTTACCTCTTCAAATGTGTCTGAATCTTTTTCTGTATTCTAACATATTGGCCTATAATTGTCTATGAACTCTCTTATTCCTTCAACACGGAACATGTTCTAGCTCTCTGACTTCTCCTAAGTTCTAAACCCACCAAAGTATCTTTATTAGATACATTGCTTTCCGGATCATGTGCATTACTATGAACATTATCCTTGTGACTTGGAATTGAATTAAACCTATCTTCTTGAATAATTACATCTCTAGACTCAATCACTATATTTACAGGATATGAGTCATTAGATTCCATAACCATGAATCTATATGCTTTGCTATTTTTAGCATAGCCCAAGAAGACACATTCAATTCCCCTTTCACATAATTTCTTTCTTTTGGTTCAAGAACTTTTACTATTGCCCTACAACCTCAAACATTGAAAATTTTTTAGAATGGGTTTTCTATTTTCAAGAGCTCATATGGGGATATCTTGTTCCTTTGTTTGGAACCCTATTTACTATCTTAACAAGCCTTGAACATGGCTTTTCCCCAATATCATTTTGTTAGACCATCATAGGATATCATGGCTTTTACCATTTCTTTATATCCTAATTTTCTTTTCAACTATACTATTTTGTTATGGGGAATAAGATTTAGTTGTTTCATCAACTATTCTAGTAGACTAAAAGTAACTAGAGTTATATAATTATCCTAATCTTATAACTCCTAAACACTTTAATAAATGTCTTATAACAAACAATTTCAATTTAGTCACACTATATAATAACATATATAAGGATCAAAATTTCTGGATAATTGAGAGTACTGTTATAATCTAACATTTATTTTCCTTTACTTTATTGACTAGTCACTCGGTCATTAAGTGAGTGCATCATTCAAAAATATACCAAAGAAATAAATAAAACTAAATGACAATTGTTACATAATATGATCATTGGTCTGATGGTCAGACCGCCTGGCAACTTAGCAATTTGTCTGTGTTCGAGTCCCACTCGTTGCAACTTTTCATATATTTCGTTTTGTTAAAAAACAGTTGTTAAAATCGTTCAAAATGTAAAACCAGAGACTCGAACTCGCAACCTAGTCGAATGGGAACAAGTATGTCTACCACCAGACCAACACATCAGTTGATGGAATTTCGTAACGGTCACTTTTAATTAAAGCTAAGAAACGTTTGAGCACCACACCTACACCCAACCGGGTCAACCAGACCCACTTTGCAGAAAACTGGGTTCACACGACCCATTAATGACCCACATCAATCCAAAATATTGTCTCTATGTCTTGGATTCATGTTTAAACATGTTTTAATGTAAAATTACATAGTTGTTTAGAAAACAAATAAAACAATGATCTGTAGTCATTTTCAGTTTTCTACAACATTCCTCCATGAACATTCATGTCCATTAACAATCCAAAAACACAACCATCATATTTAATTTATTTTTATTTTTATTTTATTATAAAACCAAGAAACAATCTCCTTCTTATATTCACAACCATGCACTTATAATATAAGATTGCCAACTCTAACAATAATTAGTTCTGACATGGATCAAATCCATTAATGCATGCACTTGATATAATACTTTATATCTAAGACATTTCTATTAAAATAGGGCAACATACTTGCATGCATAATAAACCAAACATATTCATGTTCATCAAAATTCACATACTTGATTTTATTCTAAATCATGCATCTAAGGCTCTAATACCACATGTTAAAACTAACATAAACAAAGAATGCATTTAGGATTAAACATACATGAATTTAGAATACCAAGTATATCATAGCCATAGAAAGTGAATGTGTAGCTTTCACCATGGTCACAAATAAACATATTTTTGGTGAAGCATATGAGTACCCATCTCTCCTTACTTGTAAAAATACCATGCATCACTTTCTCCCAACGAACGAAGTTTCTACCCTCGAACATCTTCACTTCGACAATGTCAAATGTCATCTCCTTCTTTGTTGCAACCAATTTATAAAACGAAATTCGAACCTAAAGATTGTTAGAAAATGGGATCTGGTTCTGTAACAAAGAAGAGAATACAAAAGAAAATGCGCAATCTCCAAGGCGTGTGAGGACACTAGGCTTTAGGTTCGATTCGCCCCACCAATCTCTCCTCGTAGATTGGATGCAACAGGTGTAACTGGCGAATCCCCTTCAGGATACAATGGAGAACCTTGGTTTGGTTTGCACACCCTAAACCAAGCGTATCGTCAATGGTAGTTTACAGAACAATAGTCTCCTTAACTCTCTCTGCGCATAAGGGAGAAAAGAAGGTGATTTGGAGTGAACAATGCTTAGAAAATTGTGAGTTTTTCGTATGTCTTTTCTGCATGCAGATGGTTCTATTTATAGACCAACTCATGTCACTTGGTGAAAGAAAGTAACTCTTCAAAGGTGAAAAGCCACGACAAAATAATAAGTTAAGTAATTATAACTTTACACTATTATCACAACTATTCCATTGTCCTGGTGGTAGCGGACGCACCTCTTCCTCCATTAGGAACCGTGTTCAAGTCCTGCCAGTGTCTTATGTTTTTTTTTTATTTAAAATTTCGGTTGTGTTTAAACGGTCATAAAACAAAATAAACCGTCCAAGGCAGGAATTGAACTCAGGCACACGCAGTCAGCATGCAAAGTCGCGACGGCTAGGACATCCCACAATGTTGTGATAATCTTGCATCGTTATATGCTTTTAACCATTTTCAATATTTTGAAAATCTCTCAGTTATTAATGCATTCACATTTGTAGGAGTTTAATATTTTTTAGGAAATATGGTTGACCTCAGATTTTGTTTAATTATATTTGACATTCATATTATTTTATAAGTTATATTTACCTTCCCTACGCTAGTATAATTTCAATCATCTTTTTCACTGGAGAGGTAAATGTAACGATTATTACTAAATCTTAAAGGATGGATGTAACTTTTAAAACAAGAGAAAGGTTTGGATATAGACACTGTTTGGTTTGCCAAAAACGTTAGTGTTTAGTATTTAGCGGATGGAAAATTAGCCCCGTTTGGTAATTGTTTTTAAAATTAGCGTATAGCATTTTTTCATTAGCGTATAGCGTTTTTTCTAGACGCTAGTTGAAGTAGCGTTTGAGCTTATAGCGTATAGCGTATGACTTTTTCTTCCATTTTTATCCTTACTATCTTAATTAAATTTCTTACTTATCCTTCATTAACAAAATAAAATATTAATAGAAATCAATATTATTTTTATTATTTCATATTATTTATAAAAATAACTAAATCTAAATAAATATTAAAAATAAAATTTAATATTTTAGTCTTTGAAATGATAAATAAATTAAAGTGTTAAAATTGATAATTATTTTAAAATAAATAAAATATATATAAATACATATATATATATATATATATATATATAAAATTTATATAAAAAAATGCAAGCATATCCTTTTATGTAATTTTATATTAACCAGCTAGTCCAACTGCTAGTTTTAACAAACACTTCAAATCTAATCCGCTAGTTTATCCGATATCCGCTAGCTTATCCGTTATACGTTATCCGCTAGCTTATCTGCTAACCACTCTGCTATCCACTAGTTTTTACCAAACAGAGCCATAAATAAATCAAATGTGTGTGTAGAACAAACATTTTTGACAAAAGTATTTTATAAATAATATTACACGATGAACATTATTTAAATTCTTATTTCTCAAAAACTTAAATAATCTCCTTAACCATCTTTGCCATTAATTTTCCAATATATATATATATATTGGTAACCATGTTATATGTACGAAGTATCCATCATCTTAGCAGTGACTAATCTCTGTCGGGGAATCTGTTGGGCACACAAGGTGGGTTCTCTCCTTCCAACCAGGTTTTCCACTCGATTTTTAAGTTGGGATTATATGATAAATATGTCAAAATATATGTCATCAAAGTTATGTTTGTTTTGCATTTTTCACTCCTCCTGCATATCGTGCTAATACTGACCTCACATTTGTATACACTAATACTGATACCCTAGAGAACTCTCAGGAGCATCACCATTCCGACTTCGAAACAATATTTAAGTTTAGATTATTTGATGAATACGTCAAAATATATGTCGTCAAAAATATGTTTGTCTTGCATATTTATTTTGTCTTAGTATATGCAATGTGATCAAAAGCTTCATTTCGTCCTTACAATAATGGATAAAGATTTAAGATCACGCAGTTTTGGAACACGCAATGTTCTTGATGACGAAAGGCATTCCTAATATGATCCCTTACATCGAAAAAATTATGTACACCGTGTATAAGATGATGTAGTATAGATACGCAATTTGTTTCCTGAATGGTCAATAACAAGCTTCCCAATCGCCTACCATAGAAAAATAACGCAAGGCCACTGACTTATATAACACTATACTACCCAAAACAAGACAGTGATCAACTTGATCAAATGCGACACATTGGCACACTTCATATATGTGGCTGCAATAAACTTGAGTTGTGTGATGATATCAACCAAGCTAGCACCAACCATAACCAACTAGTTAGAATATTGTTCGATATATATATATATAATGACATAGCCCTAAGCCAAGTCTACGATTTCTTAGCACCACAATCGTACGATTTGATGGTTTGTGAATTTGTTTTCTAATGCCCCAAAGTCAGATATTGTTATCGTATTGATTTGGCAAATTGAAAATGTGAACAAAGAAGACATCAACAAGTGCAAGACGGAACGAGCCTACAATTGCTATTTATATTTTATTTACTTTTATTAACTTTAGGGGTCGACTTGGTTTGTTCCCGGATTTGATTCCTGATGTTATTAAAATAATGTTTGGCCAGCTGAAGCCACGTCCTGCAAAAAGTGATTAGTCTTTCGTTGACAGTATTGAGATATACTGGATTCAGAAACAAAAAATAGAACCTGACCCAAACTACCACTTATGAAGAAATTAAATTAATTTGATTTTTTCCTATGTTTGATTTAATTATATTATTATATCGATCTTTCTTGAAGTTTATATTATTATTATACATACTCTCTTTAAGGTTTTGTTTTTTTGAAAGGCACTCCTTAAGGGTTTATGTTGTCATCTTACTTAATTTTTTTCTTGTTTATATTATATTACACTTACGCTCCTTATATCATAAACATAAAGGAAAATTAGAATAATTTCAAAAATAAAAATATCAAATAAATTAAATTAAACTTCCATGTGAGGAATGTAACTTCCCCTTTATTTGCATTTGGAATGAGTGCTAATATTTCTATTATTATTTACAGAAAAGTTTAAATTTGTTCTTTCTACTTGCAGCTTGGTGTCCTCCAAGAGGAGCAGACTTGGAGCGTATGGTCATCTTTGGTTGGTCAGTGATGAAAATATGAAGATAGAGTCATAGAGAGGACCATGCCATTGTTCCATTCCATGCCACCGTCCAATGGTTAGGTTATTGACACGTGTCAACATAACAAAGCACTTCACCCTGCCAAGTAAGGCTGCTGTCTACTGTATAAAGCTCTGCGTTTTGGTCCCATTTTGGTGTGGAAAATGAATGTAGTTGGCCAGTTGGGAAACTCTGTAGTAGAGTGTAGTGATGGGACCACTTATTAGCCTAACAAATCACAGTGATGATAATGATAATGATAATGATAATGATAATGATAATGATAATGACCCAGCAATAGAGAGATTCCAGTTGTTGAGGCACATTTACTTATTACTAATTTTAGAGAGAATAAAATGATGTTTTAAAATTGAATGAAAATTGTGATCGATTCACACACAATTGATTATAATCTGATGAAGCCATATTTGTATGTTTTACTTATATGATGTAATTGAATGGAACCTGATAGAATGAAAATTCGGTTGCATTTCATCAATATCTCTATTTTTATTCCTTTCCAATTTAGGGGTGTGGGATGGATGCCTCTTAAGCTTGCTTTTATTTCCTTTCCAAGGAATCAATAAGTTTGAAGTGAGGTGTAGTTGTGATTTATGATGGATGATGGATAGTGATTATGAAATCAGTTGTGCTGAGATGAAACTAACTTATTAAATCATCACTTCACTTCATTTCATCATAAAATATATCAAATTAATGGCACAATAATTTGGTTTCATTCCATTCCATTCCATTCCAGTTAATCTCGTTCCATTATTTAACTCATCATTACATTTCCAAATAGCCTATAGAAGACAGAATTGAGAGGGAAATGGATCAAAAGAAATTATGGAAAGGAAAGGGAAGAGAATGAGATGTTAAGGAAATAGTTATTTTTTTGTTTGTTTTAATATTTAGAATCTTTTTAAAATTCTCCAAAATATAAGAATTTTAAATATTTATAAAAAGAGAAAATGTTACTTAAAAATCCAATTTACATTTCTTTCATGCTTTTTCTCCATCCGTACACGCCTTGAAAAATTGCCATTTCTTTAGTAAAATTATCCAAGAGTTAGAATCACATTTTAGGATTACACATACAAATGACAACAAGGTGCTCAATTGGCAAAGTGAGTGTGCAAAAATTTGAAACTCGCTAGTGTCTTATGATCAAAGCCATGTTCTCAATGTGAAATGAGTTCTACATCTAAAGAATGTAAAAACACCTCGTGGTATTACTGTTAATAGAAAAAAAAAAATACATATACGTGAAAAACTAACATTTCTCAGTCCCATTTATTTACCAGCTTTGTTTCCTCACTGTTGTAAGTTGTAACGACTAACGAGACTGAACTCACTCTTACCCAGATGTGGATAGAAAGAGCAAGAATGATTTTTGTACATCAAAATAGGGATACCATATGGTGTTCCCTTTATTTTTTGGGTGTATTTTCGATAAGCGTGTATATAAAAAAAGATAAAAAGATATAGATAGAGATAAACATATATGGTGTCACATACGATATCCAAAATTTGATGTTCAAATATCATAACTCGAAAGAGGCCCGATGCCGTACGCCTGATAGCAACTTTATTGAAACCCAAAGCCCTCCCACCCAAACCAGAGGTACTAAAGAATTTCTCCAACTTCAACATTAATCTGAGCGCGCCTGTTCCCTAGTGGCTAGTGCCAATGATATGAATTTGTTGAATTATTACTACTCGAGGAATGATTTTTGTATATCATGGTACCCACTTTGTTTTTTTAATGTATTTTTGAGAAGCATGTATATAAAAAAGATAAAAAATAAATGAAAGATAGAGATAAACATTTACGATATCTCATACGATGTCCAAAATTTGTGTTCAAATATCATAACTCTTACTACTCCGCACCCCAAAAGGATTGGTTTTGCTCTCTGTATGTTTGTACATTCTTGCATTCTGTTTCACGTTAATAGACTGTAATCGTCTCACAAAAAGCAGCGTTTATCTTTGCCTCGCTAGAGAATTGGCATAGTAATGTCAATGACACAACAGTTGCAATCACAGCTGTTCTCACAGGATTGATATATGAGCAAGTAACGTGATTCAACACAATTAAATTAAATAGCTTCTTCAGAAAAACAAACTTCATGAAACGTTAAAAAGTTGCAATGTAATATTAGAATTTAAAATATCCTCCACATGTTTATAAAATTTATATGCCTTATATGAGAGACCAAACATCATAACTATATCTACCATCATATGATATAAGACATAGAAGCAAAAGAAGGAATATATAATTAATATCACTTTATTATGAATACTGATACACCTACCGATACAAATGAAGCAATCACCAGAAATAACGAGGTAAAAACTGAACTAGCTCTACAATTGGTTTACAACCCACAGTCAGGGAAAATTGAAAAAGTAAAAGCGCACTTCCTGTAATTTTAACTAATCTTCTATGATATATGTCGTAGCCGGCAATGTCCAACAACAGACCAATCATTGTTTCGCAAACATCCCTTGTGTTAAGGAGGAAAAATCACAATCCTTCCCAGATTTTGAAGTGGTTGATGACACTGGCGCTGCTGACTGAGGTTTACTCACTCCCGTTGCCATCATACCGTTAACTGAAGCAACTTGCCCCATAGAATATAAACTGCAACAATGGCAACTTGGTTAAGACAAAAATCGAAAGGAAGGTGTTGACAGCAAATGCAGTAGATTTAATGTAGTAGGTAGGCAGGTAATATGATAGAAGGACAAATATACAGGAATGAACAGTGAGAAACATGTTGATATGTTAATTTTGATGAACAAAGGCATTGAAGATTATGTCTAAATTAATAGACAATATAGGTATGACTTAAATTAATGAAATAGTATAAGACATTTGTTACGTGGTTTTAAGATTAATGCCTGATTTGTAACATGATCTACATCAAACGATGCCATAATCAATGTAAATTTGTGGGGAGTTCTTGAAACAAAATAATTTCCCACTGGCATGCCATTGCAGGATGGGATAGCTTGCCTTCACATTCAAAATTAAATTCAAGGCAGCAAAACTAGCGTTTGATTTATGTGAAGAAAAAAAAATCGATGCTAATGGCACCAGCCTCAACTACGAACTGAAAATCCTAGAACAGAAGATCTATTTTCAAAAGTCACATGGTAAAAAGAACCCAGATTTTCAGGTACCACAGTCTACAAGTAACTCATTCATTTTGGCCTATGGAACCAAAGTTGATTGGCACCAATATCAACCTAGGATTATTTGGAATTCTACAGAGTAACAACATTAGGTAATTAAACAGATTGAAATTAACTTCGTTTTAAATATACTAACTAATGACATACCCGGATGGAGGATACAGAACAGAGCTCCCTGGCGGATGTGCTGTAGTCGTGTTCCTAGTCTGACCCAGGAAGAAGAAAAAAGATAAGTTGCTGGACAAAAAGGAATCATTAATCAATTAACAATTGGCTTACTTAAGTCATTACCTGCATAAGTTTCGGCAGTTCTCCCTGACCAACCATGGGCATTACTCCAGAAATCGGGTATCCCACAGCTGGCCAACTTTGGACAGGAACATTGGACCTGGGTGGTTGTGTATTAGCAGGATACTTGGGATCCCCTACAGTAGATTTAGCTGCAGCAGCCATTAGAAGAGACTGTTGCTGTGCTAGCATGGCAAGCTGCTGTTGAGGCATAGAAAATGGAGACACCATATTGCTCTGCAGATATCCAATTCACTGGTCAGGCAAAGGCGTGTTCAAATACAGCCCAAAAACAAATGTCTGAGCATAAAGGGCAACGAATGTATTCACTTGCTGTAATATTGTCTTTAAATAGTAGCTCACACAAAGGACAAAAGGAGAAGAATTGCTCGAATAAGAACATAAGAAATTATATATTCAATAAATAAGACAAAGCTTATCAAGTCAAAGAAGTAACACCAAAATCTTAAACCTACTGAAGTAGTGGCTCGCACCTTCTCAAATAGGCTCATGATATCATTTTTAACATCTTTCTCTGGTCTTCCTGGAGCTATGCTTGGTGTCACTGAAGGTGAATCTTTAAATAGATCCTCAATTCCAGATGTGGACTGGGGAGTACTCTCAAATGCTTTCAACGGAGCAGTCTTCTCAGGTGTTGACGCCTCTGCAGCAGCTGAAAAAGTTATAGCAACAAAAATTACAATCTAAGTTATACACAACAAAATCATGAGAAGGAATCTTTAAATCTTCCAACATAAAATGTCTAACAACACTTTCTTTTGAGGTTCTATGGTGTATTTAAAAAGTGAAAGGACACTTAAAACATACACTGAAAACCTGCCCAGTTATTATCATCAGCAGTACCACCAGCTGCCACTGTGCCATTTTCACTCGGGCCATCCATAGACAACATGTTGAAAAGATCCGTAGCATAATCAACTTTTGGAGGGGCATTTTGAGCAGTGTATGTAGCCTGATTTGAAGTTTCAGCTTGTGGTTGTGGTGCTACTGGTTCAAATTTCTCAACATGCTGAGTTTTGGTAATAGGAGTTACCTGTTCACAAATTGATTATTTTCATACCACGATAAACAATAATAATTTCCAAATTTAAATAACATGGGTTTGATTTCTTTATTACAAAAAATGTGGTAAAAGCTGGAGTCGTCGATGTTAATTGCTCATAACATCATAATTTATCATGTTATTAAAAATATATGTTAAATTTGTTTACAAGACTACATGCATTGCCCCCTCTCATATTACTTTTTTTGCTATAAAATAGTAGCAACTCATTATACTGACTGCAGAAGAGCAGACATTATAACTGAAATGCCACATGTAATGCAACACAAGAAGAGGTTGAAATAACATGGAAAAAAGGGTTCACATACAAAACAGCAATAACATAGGGGGAATAAAAAAGATTACTTGCTCAGGTCCTTTGAGAGGAGCAGTAACACCAATTGTTGTAGAAGGAATTGCATTTGATGGTTGGATTTTCTTCCTTTCCTCAAAAGTATTCTCAGAAGTAGCTGCATAACCATGCCCACTTCTTTCCACAGGCCTTTGCGAATGCAAAGGAGTTTTCTCTTCCTGTAGTCCAGAAGGTGATTTTGGTTTCCCATCCCGTGGAACCCATCTCTTCTCTTCATACCTTTAAATAATGCAATGATTGAAAACAGGTGCACAAAACAAGATGCATACACTTCAAACAGTAGAAAGATAAAAATTTAGCCAGATTCAAGCTGTTTATCATCAGACATACTTCGCACGAATGAAATTCTCAATTCCAACTCTATCATAATTTGGAGGTAATTCTGCTTCCCAATAACTATTTGCTTTCTGGTTTCCCATTGCTGTATATGACCAAAACAAGAAATTCAAATATAATGAGTGGATTGTATAATTAATGCACCACATCAGTAAAATTCAAAAAAACCACCAGCTCATGACCGTTCAGATTCCCTTACATTGAATGAATACAACTTGCTCTGGCAGCCAAGTGTCCAAAGTTGCAGAACGAACCTGCAAGAAAAGCCATTAGGTAAATATATAATACAAGATTGACATGAGTGATTGATTTTTAAGAAAGTCCAGTAAAAAAAAAGACATTCAGGGCTTAGGAGAAATATCCAATTATTTTCAAATCCCACATCAAATTGAGTCAGTATGAATAACTGACATTTTTTAATAGTAAAGTAATAAAACCATATTGAAACAATTTGTGAGCCAAATAAGTTATTTATCAGGTAGCATAATTAAAATTTCTGCAACACATGCAGACCGCATAGACATACTCTATGTTATTGAATTCAATATTCTATTTTCATGAGTCGCCATAATATACAATTTCCCTCTTATGATTTATTTTATGATATATCTAACTAAAAACTTTCTAGCATCAACACTATAAGAGAACCCACAGATCTCAACCACTTATACTTCCAATATTTTACGAATCTACAGTTAAACGGATGCACCACACTAAAGAACATACATCACCTTTGATATATGTACCCCCAAACTTCGATGAATTCCGGAACACTGCATGCATATAAATATGCCAAGATTTACACTAGCCCATCTTGGAGCTCTGCAAAATAAATTATCAAAGAAACTTAAGTGAACATTATGAACCACAACAAGAAAAATCCTGAAAATGAACAATACAAAGACAATCCACATTTCATGAACCAATTAGTATCTCAAATTGCGTGATTTACTACAGACATGATATCCAGATCGGATAATTCAGAATTTCACATCCAGCCAGATACATACTTAGCTTTGCAGTCAGCACATTCTCTATTCTCTGGTAATTTAAGAAGCCCTTCCAGTATCTGCATATTCAGAGTAAAGATAGAAACAAAAAAAAAAATGTCATCAAAGGAGAAAACGAAAACAGAAAATGTGACATCACAAGTTTCAAATACAAACACATTCTATATAGAACAAAATCCAAATTAAGTTCATATGTTGAAAAAAATAAAAGGATCTCAAATATATATCAATATTACTAATAACAAGTGACAACATGCATTAATAATTTAGACACTCGTTGGTGAAATCAAAGTGAAAACTCCTTTCCAAATCCAGATTCACACACAGCAAAAACAAATGCAACAAATTAAAATCATCGCACATAACTGCTAAGTATAAAATTCACGATATATACATATGAGACAGTGATTGATTCAAATCGAATAACTAACGGTTTTTGATCGGAGACAATTTGCAAAAAAAGGATTAGCGAATGAAAATTCAGGAAACAAAAACTAAAAAGGCAGAAACCTTCTTGTGCTTGGCGTTGAGCTCTTTGGAAACGTTAGCCTTCTCGTTCATGGTGACTGCGAACGTAAACAACAAAAAAGGTAAAATCAAATCGGAGAAAGAGTTAACAGAAGAGAGAGGAAGAAGAAGATCCCTCTTTTCAATGCTCTCTCTCCCTCTCTGAAACTCCTCGTCTCTGATTATTAATATGAGACTGATAAAGTGGGGAAACAAATAAAAACGAAGAAGAAAAGAAAGGAAAGATCGCAAAGTAATAGACGCACTCCTTTAGAGCAAGGGCCGTGTTCTGAAAAGGCATATTTTTTTTTTTCATATTTAAATTGTTTTATCTATAAAAAAATGTTTTTAAAATAATATTGTTTGACACATTGCTTAAATAATCTAGTATGTACCTTAAAAAAATTAATCTAATATATTTGATACAATGTTTAAATTTATAAAAAAAATCTTTTTTTTAGGAAAAAAAAAACTGTTTTATACATTCTAGTTTGTTTTAACTTAAGATATTATGATTTGATTTTTTTATTCTCAAAGCTTTCTTCCCTCTTTATCCCTACAAAACTAACTTCTAAACAAGTATTATTAAATTATATCAATAACTTTGTACATTTTTTTCGTAATTTACTATATAAAATTAATTTTTTTGCACCACCAAAACAAAATATATTATCTTAAAATCGCTTTTCAGCAAATAGACCCAAGCAAAAAAAGATTTTAATTATAATAATTATTACATTAATCAATTATACAAAAATTGATTATCAGCATAATATTTTTTCCAACTTCCCCCACCACTAATATATGCATTTTTTCCCTATATATTGAGTCCGTTTGTTTAAGGTTAAAAAATAAATGATTTTGATACAAAATAATTTAGTGATTATTTTTAGAGATTTTAAAGAAAAACATAAGCATATTTGTGTTTGTTTACAATAAAAAAAATTATTTTTTTAAACAGTAGTTAGTTATAAAAACTGATTTTTTTAAAAGCAACTGAAAGTTGCTTTTCATTTTAACCCTGAAAATGATTTTTTTTCCCCTTATTTTCATTATATTCCAAAGTAAAGATAAACACTAAAAGTTTAAAAAAATGATTATTCAATTAAAAAAATAATTTTTTTAACAAAGTAAGCAATAACAAACACTTTTGTCGCTTTTTTTTTTAAAAAATTATCTAATTTTATTTTCTGGCACACACGTTTAGAACTTTATGTCATGGACATGAAATAATGGTATAATTATTAGCTTTTATGAAATATAACGACCCCATTTAATTTATGTAACTGATATGAACTTAATAAGATAATATAAGACTCATGTAGTAAATTTGGATCATAGATTCCACATCTCAACCTTTAGCTTAGACTTTAGAGTGTGCAGTATGAGTTTAGTTTACTAAATAATTAGAAGATAAATTCAGTTTTGATTACATAATACATATTTTATAAACAAATTTGTAACACCCTGTTTTTCGGTTTAATTTTAATTAAGCTGGTTGTATTGAGTTGGATTTATGCTTCAAGGGCTTAGTGGATTTTTGGTTAAAAGTCTCTTTCTAGTACATGAGCACACCCGTGCTCATTAGCCAGCAAGCCCGTGCTTAAAGTAAGAAGCGTGTTTCTGATTTTAAGTTGAGCACGACCGTGCTCAACAGGTAGCACGCCCGTGCTCAACCTGTTGACCGCGTCTCGTAACGTTAAGTTGAGCACGACCTTGCTCAAGGATGAGCACGACCGTGCTCAAGTCCGGGCCTATATACGTTGAGCAGACTCAGGGTTGCGCCGTACACTCTATCTTGCTACTAAAAACCCTAGTACGGCTGCAACCTCCCTTCTTCCCTTTTTCCTTCATACTCATACTCAGTGTGGTTTTGGGTATTGGAGACACTAGGGAAACATGGTCTCATCTGCACTTCGTGTATAGGTAAGGTTTCGTTACTTTTCTTTAGTTTCCTTTCGTTTTTGGTTGGGAAACTAACACCGTTTCAACCTGTTTGTTTAAGGCTCGTCCGTGCGTGAGCCGCCTAAAGGAGAGGAACCGGTTGCTGTTGGGAAATCTTAGAGAGCTACCTTCAATCCAGGTATGGGAAGAAGGGTAGTATTTACGTAGGTTTGGGTTTAGGGTAAGGTAAAGGGGTTCCCATAACCCCGGTTGATGCATGTTATGTATGTATTAGTGTCTAAATGTTTATATGACAATCTGATAATTTCTGATATGCGTTGTATACTGGTGTGCGAATATGTTGATGTATTCATGAATAATATGATAGCTACCCTATGAGTTTGATATGATGATGATAATGGTTGTTGACATGTTGTTGATTTGGTTGATGTAATTTCGGAGTTATTGATGTATGTTAATCCTTAAAACGCACTGTTAATGGAGTTAGGATTATTAGGAGTAGAAACCTATAAATTGGATAAAGACTTAGCCTCTGTTCCTGCCCAGAACAGCACTGTCGCTCGTTGAGCACGACCGTGCTGAACAGGGAGCACGACCGTGCTCCCAGTTGAATTCTGGGAAGATGGCCGCGCTTTGAGCACGGCCGTACAGGATGAAGAGCACGATCGTGCTACTGAGCACGACCGTGCTCATTAAGAAGCACGACCGTGCTTCGCTTACAGGGGAGCACGCCCCTCACGTGCTTAAGCACGACCGTGTTGGGTTACGAGCACGACCGTGCTCAACCCACTATGACAGAACCAGATTAAAGGACTTAAGGGGTTTTAAACCCCACTTCCCTATGATGATAACTGATTAGACAACTTGGTAAATGTTAATAAAGATAAATGAAGATGATGAGATGGTGAGATGTTAAGTCGATGCCCTTTGGGGTGCCGCAAGCTGATGAGTTGCGCCTTGGTGCTTTTTGACCAAGGAGGCCTTGACCCCACGGTTTGGGTCTAAGGTGTTGTTGTTGTGTACCTTGGTGGCCGAGAGTTTGCCCCAGGTACTGCGGTTGATTCCGCTTAAGTCCTCAGGTAGATTCCGCGAGGCAAGTTGGTGCGGTTGATCCCGCTGTTACCTTCGGTCGATTCCGTTGGAGTTATGGAGGTGGTGTTGCCGTTGTTGTTGTGTTGCATACGCATTGCATCGGAGATGTTGTTTAGGGATGTTCGACATAGGGGAGATCGTCCTAGAGTACGGCGATCCGGCCATCCACGGTTGGAGTAGATTCTCCTAGCGCCCCCGTGATGAGGCATTCGTTGGTTTGATGCGTTGGCTATCCAAGGAGTAGATTCTCCGGCGTTGAGTAGATTCTCGATGTGGATATGTAACTCCAAAGTCGTTCATCCCGAGTTTAGTGGATCCACATGCATTGATGGTTTAGCGGAGTAGGACTGCATTACACTGCATAGCATAATGATGATGTTAATGTTTGATGTGATGCTGCTATGCTTGCTGTTTACTTTACTGCCTATTCCCATGCTAATATGTTTATACGATTCTTACTCCCTGTATATGTTTGTTGTTTGTGTTTGGCCTGATTGGCACATTGCAGAGGATGACGAGCAGCCCGGAGAGGAGTGACTCTGAGGAGCCGCCACTCATTGTAGGGCTAGTTTATGTTTTGTTAGTTATTAGTTCAGTTGTAATTCCGTGGATTTTATTCCGGAACGGTTATACCAGCTCTGTATGTGACATCGGGGTTGGGTTATTTTTATTGGTTTGTTATATTTTCGTTATTTAAAACTTATTTCATTTCCGCGTTGTAAACGGTTCATGTGAGACTTTTCTACCCATGGACAATTGTTTATTTTATTCAATAAATTGCATGTTTTCCTTTAATTGTTTTAATTTAATTGGCTTTTAACATGCGGGGTAGAAGGGTGTCACAAAATTCACTATGAAGTTTAGGATCGATTCCCATTGAATGCATCATTGGGGAGGGGACTGGACTTTAAGCTGCTATCGGACCCTGAGCGAAGATTAGTCTCATAACGGGTCAAAAGGATCTAAGCCGTGAGGATACTTCGTGGACTCACTGGGATGCCAAAGGCCCTAATTACGATGAGCCCTAAACCAAAAAAAAAGTTCCCTATGAAGTTGTGCTTTTCATTTTATGGATTCGCACCACATTGTAGACTTGTATATTCCATTAGACGACCTAAACTTTGATTGCACTAGCTTGACGCCCAAAAGGAATTTTTTTTTTTTGAAAGATTGAGAGTGAGTTGTGTGAGGCACATTTTATTTGTTTGAAGTACTTTGAATTGAAGAGTAATAAATAAAGGAGGAAGGCTGGAAGGGGTGACTTGATTTTGTACTGGTGTGGACTCTGGAATCTGGTCCACAGCTGACAACATGATTGGCATTTGGTAGTGGTACTTAGATTATTATTTGTGAATTGTTATTGTTGCCAAATCATGCTTTAACGTGTTTCTTATCTCAATGTCAACATTAATGAAAAGACAAGGAAATGGAAACCTCTCACTATAGTCTTTAAGCTTTTTGGTGCAATAGAAGAGGGCCAAAGACTCGGATAATCACATTAAAAATTTAATATAACTTAATCTGAAGTTTTTGTTTCTATGAAAAAAGAAATGTTATCAACATACTTTTTAACGATCTATTTGTTTTGTTTTCAATTTTATGTTTTCATTTCCTATTTTAAAAAGGTAAATACAAAATTATCATATTATTTTCATGTTGTTTCCTGTTTTTAAATATTTATATAAAAATAGAAAATACTAAAAACAACGTTGAGGAGGTTGCTTACTTACCGATCATACTGCATTTATGCGATAGCAATGGACTGCCAACACTTTTTATGTTTTGTTAATGCACAATCAAATAATAAATATTTATATTTCATGCAAGAGAGAGATTAGGAAATCAATGAAACAACGTTATTAATATATGCTAAATTTATTTATTTTTTAATCAACTAATTATAATTATAATTTTATTTTATTAAATCAGTATCGATTGATAAGAAATATAATATACAATTGAAACTATCAATAGTCTCATCCACCATTCTTGCACATTGTTGTTTAATTTCTAAATATTTATTGTTTTTATTACATTTTGATATTTAATATTTAACATACTTCACCACAATTTTATTTAGTTAAAAATATATTTATTTTAATATATGTAAATATATTTATAAAGTTGGGAATCATATTGTGTAGTATTTACTTGTTGTATTTTTATACGTGTCATGAACTAATTGCATTATAATATGAATACAGTTTTATAATTTTACTAATATATTTAGCATACATGCTATACCTTTTTAATACATCAATTACTTTTAATAATATATATATATATATATATATATATATATATATATATATATAACCAAAATTTTGGTAAGATTATGGTTTGACCTTAAAATATGGACCTTCTTCCTTTAGGGGTTCACATTTAGTAAAGAAGTATATGTACCTAAATTAATCTAAAGTGCATTTGGTTTTAATTCACTAAAATTAAAAGAAGAAAACATCCTTAATTCCTTACTTATGTTAGCGACAAACTCGAACTTTAAAGAAATTAATTCCTTTAAATGAGGTCCTCCCATGCCCTTTACAAGCTTTGAAAACTGAATTTAAGGGCAAGAGGAATAAGATGACCAAACCTTACTATATTTGATGGGTAGATGCTCTACATGGTGATGGAAGAAGGGCACTCAAGAAAAGATAGGAATCTAATAAGTGGCATGGGATAGAAGTCATTGAAGGGCTAGGTGACATCAATTTGGCTGGACCCCTATTGGCCTATTATGCGCCTTTTGTCCATTTGCACAACTCTAGAGAAAAGATATACCTACATGCTAATATTCAATTAAGTTAGCCAGTCTTAATCATTGGACTATTTGGAGCATGATTGCTTTCATTATAGAGATATTAAGAAAGAAATCAATGCTAAGTATTGCTAATCAAGTTTACATAATTGAGTGCTATCATTGTAAGTAACTCAATTTTAGCAGGAGAAATGGAAATCAAAAGGAAAGGGATAAAACTTCTGTATCCTAAAATCAAAAGAAAACTTTCTATATATTCTTTTGCTATGCTCATTCATTAGACTTTCCCATAGATATATAATACTTGCAGGCATCTAATAAGCACAAAAAGACAAAACAGAATTGAAAATATAATCAAATAGAATTCTAACAACTAGTGACTCAACATAACATCATAATATCATAACACTTATTTTGCACTTGGATCTCCTGTCATGCCTATGGTTTGGGCCTAACAATGACGCTGTGCTCTAATAATTCATTTTAATTGCAATCCTAATTCTTTCTCTTTTTCTTTAGAATCTTTTGTATTTTTCATAATCTAAAAATAACTAGATATTTACATGGTGTACATTTTGACAAATAATTTCCCCTAAAACGGTTTTTTATCATTGGTAGTGTTTTGTTTTGAACGTGAAATGCGAATATCATTGAACTGAATCGGTAAGAAAGAGCACCGAGATGAAAAGAGGTTCCCTATAGCCTTATCCAAGCAACAACATTGGTTTAAGATTTTTCAAATTGAACTACCTATTATGCTATTGTTTTATGTTTGAACTCTGATGAACAAGTTTGCTATTCCATTGATGGAATTGTTGAGTCAATTTGGACATTACCATGCAAAATACTACACAATTCTGTTAAATGGGTTTCAAGAGTCAACACAACTCTAGACTCTCCTCCTACAATGACTTCACAACAAATTCAAGAACAAATAGCGGAGAATGAGATAACAATAATATAATTTTCTTTTTTAAAATTCATTCAATTCATATATATATATATATATATATATATATATATATATATTTAGGGATGTGTTCATAAATTTTGGAGCCTTAAGCAAAAAATTAGAAATTATTAGAGATACTTAGTGCAACGTAAATTATCGATTCTCATATTACTCTTCTAACATTTTGAGTTGCGAAATTATTTATCAAAGTTTTATAGTAAAGTAATTATAGCATTTCATTTTCATTTTCAATAGATAATATGATTAATCTATTCAATCTGTCCTATAACATTATTGATCTATTGAAAAAACACAAATATTTTGAAATGTAATTAATGGACCATACATACATATCCTTATATAAAAAAATTTATGTATCTCTCTTGATAACATGACCATATCCATGAAAGAACCAAAGGACAAACCAATTATATCATTTGAGTTTTTGTTTTTTTTTTTAAAATCGACAATTTATGTCAATTTTTTCTCTCGCTATAACGACAACTTACGTCAATTTAGCTATGTGATTGTAATTCTTTTATTTGAGTTTAATTTTGACATACTGTAAGAGAAAATACTTCTTGGACTATCAAACATTATATATCATCATATAAAAGTCAAGTTAATTACCAAAAAAATATATAAGTCAAGTCAAATATTTTAATAAAGTAATAATACATGATTGATTGACAATGTAGAAAATCTTTATACCAAATTACCAATCATGGATGACAATTAATTCATTTTATTTAACTACAAATGTTTTTGTCAAAAAAAAAAAAAAAAACTACAAATGTTTGTTTCTTCTTCTTCTTTTTTTTTCGTTGAAACGTTTCTTTTTCTTTTGATGAAAACAAATGTTTGGTTTTCTCATATATATATTTTAATTCATTTAATTATTAGTCAGTTATTACAGTTTCATAGTATAGATTTGCATGTAAGTGGTAAAAAACTAACCATATATGCTTTTCTTTTGTTGATCACACTTGATATTCATAATGTATGCTATGTACCGTTGATTTTAGTTTAGTGGCGTTGAAAGGTGAAATATTCACAGTGAAAATTGAAATATTTTCATCTCTCATTCTCTCCCTTGACTCCATCCCCTCAACTCCCGCGGTGGCGCCACCTCAGCCCTCACCCATCATCGCCGCGAAGAGTCTCAGCTCCGTCGAGCTCAGCGCCACCATCCTCGTCCGCCACAGCCTCGAAATCGCAAGTGTATGTGAGATTTTTCACTCTCTCTTCTGGAAATCTATATTCGGGTTTCTCTATTAGGGTTTCTGGATTGAGGATTTTGTATTGGGGTTTTTGTATTAGAACCTACTGAAAGCACTTTAAAATGTTGATTTTGGTGAATAAATGCATGTTTGTTTTGGTAAATTCACTGTTTATTTGTTTTTGTCATGTTAAATTTTGGAGGATTATTGGGTTTGTATGTTATATCGTCATCATCATTTTATCAAATCGATATCAGTCTCATTCAACAATGTGTGACCTTTTGTATTCTATGTTGACGGCTCTGTTTAATATTATGCAGAATGAAATGTGGTGATATATATCATCTAATACTCTTGTTGCTTTGAACTTGATATTGAAGGCCTCACTAATGGATGACACAACTAAGAATTGAAGTTGTGAAGTTGATTGAACTTTCTAATTTTGTTGTATAACTTGAAGTTGCACATGTTGAACTTGTTGAAATGTATTTTAAAGTTGTCTTAGGATTTTGAGCCTGTTGAACCTTTGAATTTGGTGTTCTGGACTTATTGTTAAGCTTGAGCTTTCATTTGTATACTTGTATGAATTTTATTTGATTTTTTCAGATTTTTTGGGTGTTTCAAGGCATTCCCATGGGTATATGTGGGGACTCAGGGAACGGGGATGGGAGAAAAAATCACTCCGGGGATCAGGGATGGGTGGAAATTGGTTGGTGGGGACGGGGAGCAGGGAGTACCTCCCACCACCCCCGCCCCATGGGTGAACTCAATATAGTCCTCACTCAGTTGCATAAGTGAGAAAACTTATTCTAAGTATAAACTCCCATGGATTTGTCTCTTAGGTCACGACCTTCTCCGACACCTTAAATTTTATATAATGCATGGTGTCTTAAAAAGCCTTTCTCTTTTTGATCCTTTTTTCCTCCTTAACTAGTAATTATTGATGTAGCATTTCCCTTCTAATTGCACTTCCTAACATTAATTTACTAAACAAATTATACAAAAAGATGTAAACTACAAAATCTTGTGAAATATCCACTATAAACCCACCTTGGCATGACTGTTTTAGGCATTTATCTCGTTTCCACCATTGCGGTCCTGGATTTGAGATCTGCACGGCAGTGTCTCCACTCTCCATCCACAGTCTCAACTCACCACACCATTTCCATGCACTACGTCGGCTTAGCATCACCGGCACACGGTCTATTCCACCATCACCAATTCTAAAATGGTAGAAAAATAGCATACTCTGAACTTGAAGAACGACTTTGTAGTGGTAGAAAATAGCACATTCTGATGTTGTGACCGCGTTCCTTGTATATTCTATAAAATCTGATTTGATTTATTCTCTTAGTACACACTCAGAATTCTGTTGGGGTTTTTAAGAGTATAAATGATGGTATGCTTTCATAGTTCCATAGCCTTGGATGGAGAAAACCTAAATTAAATAAAGGATATTTGTATGGTTTTTGTTCTTGCCAAGTTGTCATCTAAGATGCAGATGAGTTAAGAAGTTGATAAAAAATGCCTTTAGTGATTCTTTTATCATTTACCCGATGCATCTATGACTTTCACTGCTTCAAATCTGTTTTGTTATTCAGTTCCTTCATGGAGACTTGGCAATGCATATTCTGCATGTATTTGTTAGTTGGGAGTTCATTTATATGGTTACCTGGAAGCTGTTTGTTGGGTGATTCAATTTCAACCCCAAGTCTGGTTAGTAAAATACTTGTTTATGGATGATTCTGCTCCGTCCTCAATTCTAATGTTCTAAAAATAACATGTAATAGTGATGCCACATTTCATTTTTATTGTGTAATTTGTAATTCAATGAGCCAAAAAAATGCCCTTTCTTGTTTTTTCTGAATCCTTAATTTTTGTTACAAGATTGAATGGAACACTCAAGATCTTTTGACTGGTAATTCTTTTCTGTGTTGTGTTCAACTTGAAATACATTTGAAGGTACCTGAAAATGCAGCCAAAGCAACAAGATGCATTATATAGTGATAGTGCATAATGTAGTTTGATCTCTTTCATCTAAAAGTTGCTCCTTTGTATGCAGGTAGTTGGTAGTATTAAATAAATAATCATTTAAGATATGCATCGAGGTTGGGCAGCCTTGCAGCATTATTGATTCTGTGTTTTGTTTTCTTTCTTCTGGAGAATATTATATCCTCTAGCTTTAATTTGTCACTTTTACCTGTTGCAATTTTTTTTTTCTTATCAAAAAGAGAAAAATTTTACATGTTTGTCATTTCCTTAATGGAATGTTGAGTGCTATCATTGTAAGTAACTCAATTTTAGCAGGAGAAATGGAAATCAAAAGGAAAGGGATAAAACTTCTTTGGAGGGGAATGGTCTCCTAAAATCAAAAGAAAACTTTCTATATATTCTTTTGCTATGCTCATTCATTAGAGTTTCCCATACATATATAGTACTTGCAGTCATCTAATAAGCACAAAAAGACAAAACAGAATTGAAAATAGAATCCAATAGAGTTCTAACAACTAGTGACGCGGCATAATGTGATACCTTCCACCCCGCATGTATTTATAAAGCGATAACATCGAAGAAAATAAAAAATAAAAACATGCATATCATTTATTATAAAAATAAAACCACGGTAGAGGTTACCACATTGTAACAAAACATCTCAATGCGGAAATAAAAACAGTTTTAAAGGGAAACATAACTAAAACATATAAAGGAAACCCAACCCCGATGTCACATTACAGAGTTGGTATAACCATAGTCCAAAACATCTCGGATAAACAACATAAACTAAGAAATCCCAGACTACAAGTAGCGGCTCCTCAGAGTCACTCCTCAGCAAGCTGCTCACCGTCATCTGCATAACCAAAAAGATACATGCAAAGCAAACAATAAAGACGGGGAGTAAGCAACATGTATATGAACATAACGGCAAGGAAGCAGTTAGCAAGATGAGCATGCATCACATATAAACATATACATAGCATATAAACAAAACATAACAACATCCAACGTATTAAATTCACATCATATTCGTCATATCAACAATGTATGCTATGCGATGCAGCGCTACTCCACAACTTCACTATGTACTTGGATCCAATCTATCTCAGAATGTCAACTTCGGAGTTACATATCCACATTGGCCATTACGCACCAACGCCGGCAGTTCACCAAACCATGGGTGAACCCCTTGGATAGTTGGGGCACCTTACTCTCGGATGTGCCACCGCAGGGGGCCAAATCACTTAGATCACCACAGACGGCCAGATCGCCTTACTCTCGGACGACCTCCCCTATGTTGAACATCCCCCACCAACATATCCGATGCGTGAATGCATGATCAACACAATGCACAATCAACAATCACCACCTCCGCTTGGACCACTTGGCTACCTAATTTTTATCACCATCAACACCTCGACCACTTGGCTATCGAGGTCCCCTTGGGCACTAGGCTACCAAGGTTCAACATCATCTTTAATCTTTAATCTTTTATCTTTTAACACTCTGGTCCTTAAGCACTAGATCAACACCCCGACCACTCGGCTATCGAGGTCCTCTTGGCCACTAGGCTATCAAGGTACAAAATTAACAACTCCTTGACCATTAAGCATCAAGGGCCCCCTGGCCACTCGGGTACCAATGTGCAACATTATCTTTAAGTTATCTAGCTTGTCTTTACTTCGTTTGGTGTCTTATTACATCATTGAGGACGTTTGGGGCGAAACACCCCCGTTTCATGTTTCTGCGTTCTATTCTGTCTAGGGGAGCACGGTCGTGCTGGCTGTTGTGCACGACCGTGCTCACTGGAGCGTGGCCGTACTGTTTCTGGACAGAAGGGTCGAAGAATCCTTCCTAAGTTTCCTAGGGCATTTAAAGATCAAACCTATTGGCTTTTAACTATCCATCAACCCTCAGTTTCATTATTCTTATTTAATCTCCATGTCTTATCATTATGAGGAATTAATTCTTTAATTTCAACTTCATTATTAATGTTCCTAAAACACTCATGAACCAGTCCTATGGTCTTTAACTAACCTTTAAACATAACCTTGCCTCTCATACAATATTCATGTCTTATGAACAAACTGAGAAAACATCCTTAATTCTTAAACATCATTATTATCGTCTTTAACTGTCTTATTAACCTTATTAATAAGCCCTATTATTTAATCAGAGTCTTATTCACAGCAACGTTCATCTCACAATATCAACCAAACAGCCAAATCAATCATCCATGGCAATATCATCATCAAATCATAACAGCACCATTATCATCATTATGAGCACCCATTCATGACATCATTAAACATCATTCACAAATAGGCATACCAATAACAAATAATTATATATCATCATGAATAGGATAGCGAATAACAATTAACAAACAAGTACTATTTAAACAAATAGCAAACAGATAGGGTCATGGGTTAACCCTTCATCTTACGCTACCCCCAATGCCTACATGTTCATACTATCCCTTCTCCCCTACCTGGTATGAAGATTCCCAACAACGACGACGCGGGTAAGCTAGACACTTTCCCTCGAGCGGCTCGACGAGTTTCTCAAGCCTTAGCCAAGGCAAAAAGGCAAACATTAATCTCAGATCCAAACAACAATGAATAAGAGATTAATAGAGGGACAAATCGTTACCTTTTAATTGGCACTAGCACATGACTTCTCTCCCAAATGGACTCAAGAACACCAAGAACTTCAAAGTAGGGGTGTAATGGGTCAGTTTGGTTCGGTTTTAGGCCGAAAAAAATCCGAACCAATCAAAAATGGTTTGGTTCGGTTTTAAGATTTTTTTCTACCAAACCCGAACCAAACCAAACCATACAAGAACGGATTGGTTAGGTTCGGACCCGAATATTATTAAATTTCAAAATATATATAAATATTAAATATAGAAAATATTAAAATATATATAAAAATTAAATATAATGAATATTAAACTATTAAAATATAGATAAATATTAATATATAATAAATATAATAAATGTTACATATCAAAAAATATATATAAATATTAAAATATATTAATTGGTTCGGTTCCAGAATCCTTGAAACCGAGAACCGAACCAATCACCATCGGGTTTGGTTCGGTTCGGTTCGGACCCGAGCACCAAAAAAAACCGAACCAATTTAATTGGTTTGGTTTGGATCTTCGAATTCATCGGGTCATTGGTTCGGGTCTTACACCCCTACTTCAAAGGGAAGAGGGAATGGAAAAGGAAGAGGCTTCTGTCACACTAGGATTGCCCAAAGTGCCAATTTGAGGGTTTTCATCGCAGACTGCTCTCTATTTATAGTTTCAGACCCGAGCACGGCCGTGCTCCCACTAAGCATGATCGTGCTTAACATGAGCACGAGGTCGTGCTTAACATGAGCACACGGACAGACAAATTTAACGTCAACGAGCGCGTTTTTCGACACGGTCGTGCTCCCCTCGAGCACGACCGTGCTTGTGGCTCAGGCAGGCACAAGACAGCGTCTTGAGCACGGGCGTGCCGTACTCATGCATCAGGAAGGGATTTCTACTTGAAAAGTCTCAATTAGCCCTTTACAGCACTCTTAAGGTCAACTTAACATATAAAACACACACATAAGCACTTAAAGCCTTAACACGAAAAACAGGGTGTTACACATAACATCATAACAAATTTCTAAATAATCTTCTATACCCTTCTATGTTTAATACACTTATTTTGCACCTGGATCTCCAGTCATGCCTATGGTTTGGGCCATAACAATCATGCTATGCTCTAATAATTCATTTTAATTGCAATCCTAATTCTATCTCCTTTTCTTTAGACTCTTTTGTATTTTTCATAATCTAAAAAAATTAGATATTTACACGGTGTACATTTTGACAAATAATTTCCCTTAATTTTTTTTATTTATTATCATTGGTAGTGTTTTGTTTTGAACGTGAAATGTGAATATCATTGAACTGAACCAGTAAGGAAGAGCACCGAGAAGAGGTTCCTCTATAGCCCTATCCAAGCAACAACATCGGATTAAGATTTTTCAAATTGAATTACCTGGTATGCTATTGTTTTATGTTTGAACTCTGATGAATAAGTTTGCTATTCCATTGATGGATTTGTTGAGTCAATTTGGATATTATCATGCAAAATACTGCACAATTCTGTTGAATGGGTTTCTAGGGTCAACCCAACTCCAACTCTAGACTCTCCTCCTACAATGACTTCACACCAAATCCAAGAACAAACAGTGGAGAATGAGATAATCTTTTTAAAATCCAGTTAATTCATATATATATTCAGGGATGTGTTCATAAATTTAGGAGCCTTAGCCAAAAAATTATAAATTATTAGAGATACTTAGTGTAACATAAATTATCGATTCTCATATTACTCTTCTAAGATTTTGAGTTGTGAAATTATTTATCAAAGTTTTATAGTAAAGTAATTATAGCATTTCATTTTCAATAGATAATATGATTAATCTATTCAATCTGTCCTGTAACATTATTAATCTATTGAAAAACACAAATATTTTGAAATGTAATTAATGGACCATACATCTATATCCTTATACAAAAAAAATTATATATTTCTCTTGATAACATCACCATATTCATGAAAGAACCAAAGGACAAACCAATTATATCGTTTGAGTTTTTTTATTTATTTAAAAAATTCGACAATTTATGTCAATTTAGCTATGTGATTGCAATTTTTTTATTTGAGTTTAATTTTGACATACTATAAGAGAAATACTTCTTAGACTATCAATCATTATATATTATCATATAAAAGTCAAGTCAAATATTTTAATAATGTAATAATACATGATTGATTAACAATGTAGAAAATCATTATATCAATCATGGATGACAATTAAATCTTTTTATTTAACTACAAATGTTTTTGTCAAAAAAAAAAATGAAAACCACAAATGTTTTTTTTTTCTTTTGATGAAAACAAATGTTTGGTTTTCTCATATATATATATATATATATATATATATTTATTTGATTTAATTATTTGTTAGTTATTACAGTTTCATAGTATAGGTTTGCAGGTAAGTGGTAAAAAACTAACCATATATGCTTTTCTTTTCTTGATCAGTACACTTGATATTCATAATGTACACGGCTTCTAGGGTGGACCAGTGTTATAGACATTGGTACTGGATACAGATTTTGGTGTGACGCGAAATCGGTGCTATCAACTTTCTTGCGAATCTAACAGGCCCGAAGGTTTACAAACTCAACGCACTCTATCACACGGGTTCCCTGCTCTGAAAGTGTTACATCAAGGTGAGGCGGCGGCGATTAGGGTTTAGGGTCGCAGCTGCAAGAAAAGGGTTTCCCTACAATATTTCAACCTTCAAAGTGTCACGTCAAAGAGCCTTTTTAAAAATAATCCAGGGGCATTTTTGCTAAGTACCACCCACGACCTAACCGGCACTCGTCATTTTTGCTAAGTCACCACCGTTGATTTTAGTTTAGTTGAAAGGTGAAATATTCACTGTTAAAATTGAAATATTCTCATCTCTCATTCTCCCCCTTGACTCCATCTCCTCCACCATCGCGGTGGCGCCACCTCAGCCCTCACTCGTCACCACCGCGAGGAGCCTCAGCTCCGTCGAGCTCAGCGCCACCATCCTCATCCGCCACAGCCTCGAAATCGAAAGTGTACGTGTGATTTTCCTGTCATGCTTCTGCAAATCTATATTCAGGTTTCTCTATTAGGGTTTCTGGATTGAGGATTTTGTATTGGGGTTTCTCTATTAGAACCTACGGGAGAGCACTTTAAAATGTTGATTTTGGTGAATAAATGTATGCTTATTTTGGTGAATTCAGTGTTCATTTGTTTTTATCATGTTAAATTTCTGATGATTATTGGGTTTGTCTTTTATAAATTCATCATCATTACATAAAGTCGATATCAGTCTCATTCAACAATGTGTGACCTTTTGTATTCTATGTTGATGGCTCTGTTTAATATTATGCAGAATGAAATGTGGTGATATATATCATCTAATACTCTTGTTGCTGTGAACTTGATATTGAAGGCCTCACTAATGGATGACACAACTAAGAATTGAAGTTGTGAAGTTGATTGAACTTTCTAATTTTGTTGTATAACTTGAAGTTGTACATGTTGAACTTGTTGAAGGTGAATTCTATGGTGGACAAGTCAAATGGGTGGTACCATGGTGCATCACCATTATTCACCTTTAGATTCATACTAGTTTTTAGCACCCGTGCCATGCACGGGTAAATTTTTCATTAAATAAATGTTTTACATTTTATAATATTGATAATATTATTAATTTATAAAATAATAATTTTATATTATTATAACCAATATAAAGGTAATATCATGCATACATTAATTTTGTTATGATAGTGTAAAAATATTTATATAATGAATATTTTTTTAACAATATATCTATATATAATTGCTAAATAAATCCTTGTTTTTCATAGTCAAATCCAAATATAGAAACAACTGATAACAATTTAATCATACGAAGGTTAATAACTACTATTAACGGAATAACCCAAACTTCAAAAATAGAATATTTGTTCGAGATTATTTTGATGCAAATAAATGCCCCTTCAAATAATACTTTCAACATAACTTATGCAAATTGGAAGGACAGGCCCCAAAAATATAAATGTAAATATATTGTGTTTTAAATGTAGTTTTTTTAAATAACATGGATCAGTACTTGAAGAAAATAATGATAACATTCATGTTCAATGTATTTAGCCATCTTTATATTACTGAATATATAATTAAACCTTGATTATGATACCCTCCATGTTAGAGAAAAACAATTTATTTTATGAGAAAAAGTAAATTCCATTTTGTTGGTTTTTTTAGTTTAGAAAAATGTCTTAATTTTACCCTCCAAATAAATTACAAATGTACTTAAACAATGAGTATTCACATCAAGGTTAATACCTTACAAAATAAGAAATAGTTCTAACAAACAATTGCATTCTCTTAAAATAAACAATTACAGATGCCTTAATAATAATTGAAATGGCATGAAAGATATCAATAACAAAAAAATCAATAACAAAAAAATATTATATTACTTAAAATACATCATATTTTTTCAAATACCTCTTGGTAAACAACATTTTTAACAACAGAACATGGCTCACCATCACCAGTACAACTTAAAATTTTTAATCCACTCCTAAACTTTACCCTGGAGATAGCAACATATAATTGATCATGAGAAAACACCTGACGTGGTAGATATAAACCAACATGTGATAATGTTTGGCCTTGACTCTTATTAATAGTCATTGCAAAACTCAAAATTAATGGAAATTGTCGTCTCTGAAACTGAAATGGGATACCTGGATTAGAAGGGATCAAATTCATCCTAGGAATGTAAACTTTGTCCCCAGTGTGATTTCCGGTAACAACTTTAGCACCAATAACATTCAAACCTAATTCACAAACGATCAATCTTGTTCCATTACACAACCCAGATGATTGATCAATATTTCTCATCAACATAACTGGAACTCCCATTTTCAATACTATTTTGTGATTAGGAAGACCTGAACACCTAATTTGATTAAGGAACTCAGGTGTTAACCATTCAGAATTAATCCCATTGACTTCTTCCGTGTTACAAATACTATCAGAGCTAAGATATTCCCATGCCTCTCCAGGTAGCGATGTTAATACATGATTGTTGACTTGTTCAACAATCTCTAATGTCGGGACTAATATTGCTCTTTCTTCAAAAAACCTGTAGTCACTAATATTTTGAGTTAAATTAGGATATGTAGAAGATATGATACTCGAAAGATGATCCAAACAGTTTGGAATTAAGAAATCTTCTGGAATATCAATTTCAGCAACACCATCATTGTCAATCCCAATTTTCCCATCACCAATGTCAAGTACCCATTTTGAAAACTCTACCACTTTCTGCTCATCTTCATCATTTGAACTTTTTTGCAACCTCATATTCTCAGTTAACTTCAAAACCTTACAATGCTTCCACAATATTGATGAATTAATAGTTGCCATAACAATATCTGGTCTATCCGATTTTGGAATTACGGGCAATATCTGTCTAAAGTCACCACCAAGGACAACAACCTTTCCACCAAATGGTTTAACATTAAAGTCAATGTTAACAACTCCCATTACATCCTTCAAAGTTCTATCAAAAGCTTCAAAAGCCCACCTATTAACCATTGGTGCTTCATCCCAAATAATTAAGCTTGCCTCACGAAGTAAATCAGCTTTAAAACTATTTCGTTTAATGTTACAGCATGAATCTTCATTCAATGCTAAGGGAATAGCAAATTGTGAATGAGCAGTCCTCCCCCCAGGCAATAAAAGAGAAGCAATCCCACTGGAAGCAACATTAAGAACAATCTTAGCCTCAGAACGAAAGCGGTAAGACAAAGTCTTCCAAAGGAAAGTTTTCCCTGTTCCACCATAACCATCTACAAAGAAGAAACCACCATCTTCATTTAATACAGCATTCACAATCTCATCATATATCAACCTTTGTCCAAAATTTAGTTTCCCAAGACAATCAGCATGCTTATTAATCATCTCATCTCTATCATAGTCAAGTTCCCTAACAATATAAGTATTGTGAAAATCTGGTAAGTCTTCACTATTGGGGTAAGGCATAGGAGGAAAATCCTTTAGAGATTTGCCATTGTCCTGCAACATTTTTTCAATTTCAACCAAACACATCAACTTCAATTGATGTTCAGTTAAATGCAATCCTGCATATAGAACAAAAATAGATATAAACATATATATAGGTAGACACGTGATTGCTAAAAAAAATATGAGGAAATATTAAACAACAGAAGGTCTAAGACAAAAGAATTAAAATTATAACAGGAGATTTTATTATATATATGAAATTGTACCTGAATGTTGCAATTTCCTTTGCCTAGCATACAAAATCCCATCCGCCAACAACTCCCACGTTTTTTCCCAAACAACAACCGGACAATTCATAGTATTTGAGGCCAATAAGGTCACAAAAAGCCTCCGAAGGTATAACCCAGAAGCTAATGTTGCAACTTCACGAAGTCCATCAATAAATTCTTTATCATCAGATAATAAACCCAATGTAAAGCAAGCATCCTGAAAAGTTTTGCATGTTTGACCATTGACTGTTTTCAAACTTTCATAACTTGTAGATCCTTTTTGTGTATTAAGTAGTAACCTCAAGTAATACAATTCACCTGTTCCTGGAGGCACAAAATTCAATCGACCAATCATTTGTCCTCTCTTCCTAGGGCGCCACTCTCTTTCTTGGTCAAAGTACACAAATCTTGATGGAAACTCATAATACGTCAAATTTCTACCCTCGTTATATTTAAGATTAGCATCCATCCAAGCCTGAAACATTGTTCTTTTGTTTTTATTCCTTTCAACGACATCATCAATGACGTCATTTTCATTAAATACTACGAACTGCCCTTTAGGAAGATGGAAAGTTAATCGTTGAACCGGAGGCCATCTATGATGAATGTCAAAAACAAAAAGCCTCCATACAGACTCGCACGGAGACAAATATCGACAATCATAGTACTGCTTGATCTCATCTGTCATTTCTACTTGATTCGCATGGTTTCCACCAGTAGTAACAACTACCGTAACACGATCAGGACCTTTGTTGACATATTTGAATAAGTACTTAATGCAATCAGACTTGTTGCAATATTCAATATTAATATGAGCCTGATACCTCATCAATAACTTAGGGTTATACGGCACAACATACCGATTATCCAACTCAACACCATTCTTCATAGAAGAAATACCAGTATCTCTTCTCTTATAAATCGGGTAACCATCATCATCAAACGATGTGTGGTCAACAAATTTCTTTGGGAAAAACTTAGAACACCTTTCTGCTTTCATGCACGGCGACTTCTGATTTACATTACCGCAAGGACCATGTAGCATAAAATTTGACACAACACTATGCAATTTCGGAAACCTATGTTTGTCTGGCAATTCAGCAGAGATAATAGAATCAATAAAATCAACAGAATGTACATTATCTTTCTCCTCTATCCACAATAGTATATGTGCATGTGGTAAACCCCTCTTTTGAAATTCAATAGTATACATTCCTGAGCAAAAATCATAACAAACCATAAGTAGAGAACAACCACAAATAAATTATTGTAAAGAAATGGAAAGTTAAAATAATAGTATGAGTTATTAGTACACATACCTGCAACAACTTTCCCAAAAATTTTACCCTTTTTAAGATCAAACATTAACTGATCTAATTTCATCCTGAACACTCTACATGAAATATCAGGACGATCCGATGAAGTAAGCCCTCTCTCAGAAACATATTGATGGATTTCATCCCACTTTGGATTACATGTGAAAGTCAAAAACAAATCTGGATACCCAAATTTTTTGCAAATTGCCATAGCATCTTGACAATTATTAAACATATATCGTCGGCCACCAGTAAACGAAGACGGTAGAATAACACGTTTTCCAATAGATGAACCTTCCATATCTCCTTGATCAACAGCTTCTTCAATACCTTTTAAAAAATCACCTCTAATAACACTCTGATGTTCTTTTATAAAAGACAATCTTTCAGCTTCAACCATCGAGTATATATCAACAACAAATTGTTGGAATAACCTTTTGCTGTTGAACAAAATTGTCCCCTCAAAAGATCTACTCATCAACCTAAACGCAAGGAACTCTCTAAGCGCAACTCGTTTTCTTGAACGCGAAGTAACAGAGGAATCATTTAAGACCAATGGAATATTTTCCTGCCAGCCACGTTCTCCAAAAGGAAAAAGCAATGGATATTGCAGAGGGATAAAATTTACATCACTCTCACGAACTCTTTGCAAATCACCATCACGACTACGTACCACAATATCTCGTCCACATTCAGAACTATCAAAATCACCAACTATCAAAGCAGCAACTTCATCCACAGTTGGCAAATTATACGTCCGAGCATCAACAGGACAGCTTCGAAACAATCTCATTGATACATTAAAATTTTGTTCTCTTTCAATAAAGTCTCTTACTCGTCTAAATGATTTTGCGAGAGAATTATGCTCATCAACCATTTGCAATAAATCTCTTACCAAAGTTGGATCCAGTACATTTTTTCCAACATCATTCCTGTTTGGAATTAGGTAAGAATGACAATTAATGTAATATATGAGTACATAAATAGTAATTGCAAGATACAATCACCAACTAAACATATTAAAAAATTTACTTGAATATAAATATAAAATTTCAAAAATACCTGAAATGAGACATCCGATTCAACACTTCATTTTGTGTGTCATATATATACAATTGAGAAAATTTTGGCAACTGTCCTTCCTCTGGCAATAAACTCCCAATCCTATGATAGTTTTGACCACCAATAACAAATTGCGGCTGTCCGCGACCATGATTCACACCAAATTGAACTTTACCACCCAATGAAGTAAAAGAAAACATGTTGTTATAGGAACGCATGTTATCAAGAAAATGTTTGCTTCTTGGATCTATTCCATGTATTAAATTCCAAAGCAAAGTAGGTGGCGGCCTATCCAAATATGGTAACATCACCTTTCCCTTCATACAACATATTGAAAATTCTACCCTGGAACCCTTTTTATGTTTTTCAGACCGCTCCTCATACCAAACCATTGCACCGCAATGTTCGCAACACCGATTCATTCCACCAAAGTCTAGAAAATCTAGGAAAAAGATTAACAAATCGGTTAACATGTAAAAAAAAAAGTGTCAAAAATAAATTAAATAAATAGATGCAAATAAACATAGATTAGTAAATAAATACCTTCACGTGCAGCTTCAACAAATAAAGGATTCTCTTCAATATTAACTCGAGAATCCATTTCTATAATATCAACATTAACGAACTCATTAAATAAATAAAAACTGGAATGCAAGTGGAAGAAATTATACAGTAATTCAAACAAAATAACAATTTATATTACCTGGATGGATTGTTAAATTAATATTCTTTCTTCTACGTAGTATATCCCCATAACTCACTTGAGTTGTTAGACTATGTTGTTGGGATTCCGCTCCACTTAAAAAATCTAAATCTGTTTTTAAAAAATATAAAGCAAAAATATTAAATACCAGTTGAATGGGTTTCTAGGGTCAACCCAACTCCAACTCTAGACTCTCCTCCTACAATGACTTCACACCAAATCCAAGAACAAACAGTGGAGAATGAGATAATCTTTTTAAAATCCAGTTAATTCATATATATATTCAGGGTTGTGTTCATAAATTTAGGAGCCTTAGCCAAAAAATTATAAATTATTAGAGATACTTAGTGTAACATAAATTATCGATTCTCATATTACTCTTCTAAGATTTTGAGTTGTGAAATTATTTATCAAAGTTTTATAGTAAAGTAATTATAGCATTTCATTTTCAATAGATAATATGATTAATCTATTCAATCTGTCCTGTAACATTATTAATCTATTGAAAAACACAAATATTTTGAAATGTAATTAATGGACCATACATCTATATCCTTATACAAAAAAAATTATATATTTCTCTTGATAACATCACCATATTCATGAAAGAACCAAAGGACAAACCAATTATATCGTTTGAGTTTTTTAATTTATTTAAAAAATTCGACAATTTATGTCAATTTAGCTATGTGATTGCAATTTTTTTATTTGAGTTTAATTTTGACATACTATAAGAGAAATACTTCTTAGACTATCAATCATTATATATTATCATATAAAAGTCAAGTCAAATATTTTAATAATGTAATAATACATGATTGATTAACAATGTAGAAAATCATTATATCAATCATGGATGACAATTAAATCTTTTTATTTAACTACAAATGTTTTTGTCAAAAAAAAAAATGAAAACCACAAATGTTTTTTTTTTCTTTTGATGAAAACAAATGTTTGGTTTTCTCATATATATATATATATATATATATATATATATATATATATTTGATTTAATTATTTGTTAGTTATTACAGTTTCATAGTATAGGTTTGCAGGTAAGTGGTAAAAAACTAACCATATATGCTTTTCTTTTCTTGATCAGTACACTTGATATTCATAATGTACACGGCTTCTAGGGTGGACCAGTGTTATAGACATTGGTACTGGATACAGATTTTGGTGTGACGCGAAATCGGTGCTATCAACTTTCTTGCGAATCTAACAGGCCCGAAGGTTTACAAACTCAACGCACTCTATCACACGGGTTCCCTGCTCTGAAAGTGTTACATCAAGGTGAGGCGGCGGCGATTAGGGTTTAGGGTCGCAGCTGCAAGAAAAGGGTTTCCCTACAATATTTCAACCTTCAAAGTGTCACGTCAAAGAGCCTTTTTAAAAATAATCCAGGGGCATTTTTGCTAAGTACCACCCACGACCTAACCGGCACTCGTCATTTTTGCTAAGTCACCACCGTTGATTTTAGTTTAGTTGAAAGGTGAAATATTCACTGTTAAAATTGAAATATTCTCATCTCTCATTCTCCCCCTTGACTCCATCTCCTCCACCATCGCGGTGGCGCCACCTCAGCCCTCACTCGTCACCACCGCGAGGAGCCTCAGCTCCGTCGAGCTCAGCGCCACCATCCTCATCCGCCACAGCCTCGAAATCGAAAGTGTACGTGTGATTTTCCTGTCATGCTTCTGCAAATCTATATTCAGGTTTCTCTATTAGGGTTTCTGGATTGAGGATTTTGTATTGGGGTTTCTCTATTAGAACCTACGGGAGAGCACTTTAAAATGTTGATTTTGGTGAATAAATGTATGCTTATTTTGGTGAATTCAGTGTTCATTTGTTTTTATCATGTTAAATTTCTGATGATTATTGGGTTTGTCTTTTATAAATTCATCATCATTACATAAAGTCGATATCAGTCTCATTCAACAATGTGTGACCTTTTGTATTCTATGTTGATGGCTCTGTTTAATATTATGCAGAATGAAATGTGGTGATATATATCATCTAATACTCTTGTTGCTGTGAACTTGATATTGAAGGCCTCACTAATGGATGACACAACTAAGAATTGAAGTTTACCAAAAATATTTCTTGTATAAACAGACGCAGCATGGTCCTCAAGTTTGCACCCAGTACTCAAAATACGAGATTTGTGCCTAGATTCATAATCTTCTCTTCTTTCTGCCTCTAAGCGACTATCAACTGCCTTTTCAAACTTCACCACAAATTCTTGTAATGTTGTTGTCGCATGTACAAAAGAATCAAAAAAAGCATTAATACTCTCACTTCTTTGAGTAGTATTCATCCCAGCAAAGAATGTACTCCTATTATAAATAGGTATCCATGATTCTCTAATCTTGTATAACCCCTGAAGCCATTCATTTTCTTCCAAGTTATACTTGATCATTAAGTGCTTCCATTCTTCTTCAAAAATTCGAATACTGGGAGAATCTCTAATGCATCTTTTAAGGTCACGCTTGAAAACAGATTTTTTGTGATATATGTGAGCTAACTTTTCGGGAAACTTCTTCCTAATGTGCCACAAGCAAAGGCGATGTCTCGTTTCTGGAAATACTTTTGCAATAGCAGCTCCAATTGCTAAATCTTGATCAGTTATAATAGATATAGGTTTTTTTCCATCCATTGCCTCAAGCCAAGTCTGAAACAACCATATAAAAGATTTCTCTGACTCGTCTTGTAATAAAGCACAACCAAACAAAATTGACTGGTAATGATTATTCAATCCAGTAAATGGGGCAAACGGCATACTGTACTTGTTGGTTTTATATGTGGTATCGAAAGTTATAACATCTCCAAACTGATGGTAAGCAACTCTTGATCTAGCATCCACCCAAAAAAAATTTACCATGCGAGAGTCATCATCGCATTGGATTTCATAGAAAAAGTTTGGGTTTTCAATCTGTTTTCGTTTACAATAATTGAAAACAGCTTCAGCATCTCCAACATCTAAATTCTTTCTCCGAAGATTTCTTATATGATTCCAACAATCTCTATTAGAGAAAGATGAGTCACCGTTGTTGAAAATTGCAGCAACCTTTCCGGTAGGTAAGCCTTCTTCCTCAAATTTTTCCACAAGACTTTTGGCAGCAACACTCATCTTCTTATGGCACCTCATATAGGTCACGCTTCTAGGGCTGACCATGACATGATTATGATCATTGTTAAATGATTTTATAACCCAATTACTTTCTATCGTGCCTTTTGAAACAGTAAGTGAAGCCTGACAACCAGTACGAGAAGTTGAACACTTTCTTTTCCTTTGACTAATGGTATCCTGAATTTCTTTATTTGCACAACTTTTTTCTTTGCGCTGACCTTCATTACAACATACCAAGATTGCCATCTTTGGTTTACTTGATCGAACACGTACTCCAAAACCATTATTCTTAGCAAATGAATTATAATATTCTTTAACCTTTTCAAAAGACGGGAATTCCATTCCAACACAAGGTTGGAAATTCAATTCCTCACCAACATTTGAAGCATCTGACATAATCTTTTCAGAAGAAGTTGTTGTATCTTCGGGCATGACATCTTGTATTTCACAACTATCAAAAGTAGAAGTAGTCACTATATTAGACATGTCCTGCACAGAGCAATACGCAATCCCATAATCAGCTATGATAAGTGAGAATGGCTATATTCAAAATTAATATGTCATTAACCAAAATTAACAACCACAGTATGTCATATCTAAAAAAACAAATTCAAAAACCAATATTCCAATTTAGGAAATTAAATTACCAGGATTGCAAGATATGAATGCTAATGTCAATTCAAAGGGAAGCAGAGCGAGCATCAGTAGTCTACGGGTGACAATGGCACACACTGGAGCACACCACGGCGGCAGGGACTGGAGCAACGCACAGACTAGAGCACCACGGCGGCGGCGACTGGAGCAACGCACAGACTTGAGCACGATGGCGGAGGCGGATTTCTGCAACGCACAGACTCTGTGCAAGACGGCGGCGGCGGACTGGAGCAACGCACAGACTTGAGCACAATGGCGGCAGCGGACTGGAGCAACGCATAGGTTAGAGCACGATGGCGGCGCGGACTGGAGCAACGCACAGACTAGACACGACGGTGGTCGGACTAGAGCACAATGACGGCATGAATTAGAGCAACATGGCTGCACGAACTAGAGTATGATGGTGGCGTGTTTTTGTGGTCCTTAATCCGCAGAGTGTAGGGCGACAACAACGTATAATGGAAGGCGATGGTGGCGTGAAGAATAGAGCGAGAGGGGCGCAGCTTTGGGCTCTCTGTTTTGAGGTTCATGAGCTTTTCAAGTTATTATGAATAAGGGAGCTAACGTAGAGGGAAAATAGGAAGGAGAAGTTTGGCCTGAGAGGAATGTCACGTGGATAGGTTTAATGAAGAAATATGACACGTTAGATCATTATAGAATGGATGGTTAGGATTGAGTGTAACATTTTAAAGTTACACCTAGTGTAACTGGATCCCTTCTCTTAACCATATATATACAAATGATGATTAGAAATCACAATAAGGTGAAACTAAAGGTCCCAGTTAAAAAAAAAAAAAAGGTGAAACTGAAGGGCAAATGAGAATGGAGTACACAAAAATATAATCAAACATGAATATTACTTTATTTTCCTAACCATCTCTTGTAAAAAAAAAGTGTGGTTCAGTGACATCTTTTTTCAATTTTTATTTACATTTAATTTTATATTTCGTTTTTTTATAGATAATTTGATATTTCATTTAAAATACTAATTTAATTTATTTTAATGTTGTTATTCCCCTCTTTCCTCATTTATCTATTCTGATTCTCGAATCGTCTCTTCTCTTTCTGGTTTTTTTTTTCCACCGAGGCTTCCACCCTTCCTTCCCTCCTTCCCCCTTATTTCTCTTTCTGGTTTTTTTCCCATTGAGGCTTCCACCCTTCCTTCCCTCTTCTCCCTCTGGTCCCACCGCCCCTCATCTCTCTCTCAGGGTCTCTGAAACTCCCCACCGCCATCTCCCTCGGAACCACATCAGAACCCACCGCCATCTTCCACAAAATCAAGATCTGCTCCCCACCGCCATGAGAGAGGCGTGACCAGCGGCGATGCGTCCAGGTGCTCTCTGCATGTCACCATCATCTCCCTTTACCACTCTCAATCAACTCCCCACCGCCATTTCTCTCAGAACAACATCAAAACCCACCGTCACTTTCCTCAGAATCAACATTTGCTCTCCGTCGCCATGAGAGAGGTGCGGCCAGCGGCGATGCGGCTAGGCGAAGGTTCCAAGGGCATGGTCTAATATGGATTTTGAAGATCTGTAGTGTATTTTTTTTCACAATTTGTAGCAGAAGTCGACACTGCCATTCCGTTCCGTCTCCGTCTCTCTCCTTTTTCGTGGTGTGTATGGTCTGATTGAAAGCTTCGTCTCTCCGCCTTCTTCCGCTATGTATTGTGCTGTTTGGTCTGCTTTCTTATCTTGTTACTCATTTTAAAAACTAAAATTAAAATAAATAAAAAATGGGTAATGTAGAGAGTATGTTATAGAGGTTACTTAGAACAATCATATGAATTAGGTGGAAATTAGTTTGTTTTGAATGCAAAGCTTAAATGACTTTTGTTAGTTCTTGGATATACCTCCTTGAAAGTCCTTGAAAGGGGCGTAATTTATCTGGAAGGAGATATTAGGTGCTGTAGCAAGCTTGCAATAATGCTTCAAGTTATCATTTTCTGCTCTTTTGGTTTGCTCCCTTCAATTTGCGGATTCCAAAATTGTAGATGCTCCCTTTTAAATGCAATGAGTTTTTCGGTGAGTTTTAGTGTAGTTGATGATGTATATGGGACAATTAATTGTGTATATGTTGTGTTTGTTGATTTATGTAATACTTTCTACTGTTGTTTGAGAGCTGCTAGCCTAGGTTATATCTAATAGAAGTAATAATCATTATCATATGTCTTTTCTTTGTAAGCTTAGCTGATATTTTAGGCAAGTCACAGTCTGTAGGTGACGGCAACTCACCTTGTCCAACACTCAAGTATCTCTTTTTCATGATTAAAAAAAAGCACCGTAATAAAAGCAAGCATGTCCTTTTTTTTTCATGGTCAGAAGGCATTAAATAAATTTTGAAACCAAAAAACAATAGAGATCACTTCAAGCTGAGTCCTCAATTTACTGTAGATCTACAGTAAAATTGAGGATAAGCAATAGATAGTTAATTAGATATTCCTCATGGTTACATCCTAGACCCTCCACACTGGATTATATTCTCCCTTCCCTGTCAGTCCAATAATCTGCCACCCTCCGCGGCTTCTCCATCCTCCGCCACCTCCCAATCGCCGCCGCCAGGCACCAAAACCCTAACAACGTCTCATTGAAACCTTAAAGGACTTCTCTTCTCTTGCACCAGCTCTCTTAACCGAACACAAACCCTCACTCTCTGAATCCCAAGCCATCAGCATAATCGCTGCATCGCAAGCGAACTTCCTGCTCGTCATAGTCGGGGACGAGGTTCTAGAACCTTCGAATTCAGGGATTGAGCTTCTGTGCGTTGTGAGGGTGTTTCTGAAGATAAAGAGGAGAGTGATGGTTGAGTATAAGGTTCTGATAGGTTCTCTTGATTGGGTGGATCATAGGGGTATGATAAAAAACCTGCCAGTATACCGCCGGAGAAGAAGGTGGAGCACTGCAACGGCGGAGACGACTCACGATTAGACGGCGCTGACCGGAGAAGAAGGTGGAGCTCTGCGACGGTGCGGATCTGGCGCGAACAAGGACAAGAAGGTTGGAACGACGTCTGGTCTGCAACGGCGGAGCTCGCGGCGGTGCTCAATAGGAAAAAGAGGGAGATAATAGAGAAACAACGATAGGGTAAGGAAGGGTGCACCATATTAACGTGGTTCACTTAAATCTAATGGTTTAAACTACATGTGCACAGTTGTACCACATATGAAGGTGGTCCACCATAGAACTTGCCCTTGTTGAAATGTATTATTAAGTTGTTTTAGGATTTTGAGCCTGTTGAACCTTTGAATTTGGTGTTCTGGAATTATTGTTAAGCTTGAGCTTTCATTTGTATACTTGTATGAATATTATTTGATTTTTTCAGATTTTTTTGGTGTTTCAAGGCATTCCCATGGGTATATGTGGGGACTCAGGGAACGGGGATGGGAGAAAAAATCACTCCGGGGATCAGGGATGGGTGGAAATTGGTTGGTGGGGACGGGGAGCATGGAGTACCTCCCACCTCCCACCACCCCCGCCCCATGGGTGAACTCAGTATAGTCCTCACTCAATTGCATAACTGAGAAAATTTATTCTAAGTATAATCTCCCATGGATTTGTCTCTCAGGTCACTACCTTCTCCGACTCCTTAAATTTTATATAATGCATGGTGTCTTAAAAGGCCTTTCTCTTTTTGATCCTTTTTCCCTTCTTAATTAGTAATTATTGATGTCGCATTTCCCTTCTAATTGCACTTCCTAACATTAATTTACTAAACAAATCATACAAAAAGATGTAAACTACAAAATCTTGTGAAATATCCACTATAAACCCACCTTGGCATGACTGTTTTAAGCATTTATCTCGTTTCCACCATTGCGGTCCTGGATTTGAGATCTGCACGGCAGCGTCTCCACTCTCCAGCCCATCCACAGTCTCAGCTCACCACACCATTTCCATGCACTATGTCGGCTTGGCATCACCAGCACACGGTCTCTTCCACCATCACCAATTCTAAAATGGAAGAAAAATAGCATACTCTGAACTTGAAGAACGACTCTGTAGTGGTAGAAAATAGCACATTCTGATGTTGTGACCGCGTTCCTTGTATATTCTATAAAATCTGATTTGATTTATTCTCTTAGTACACACTCAGAATTCTGGTGGGGTTTTTAAGAGTATAAATGATGGTATGCTTTCATAGTTCCCTAGCCTTGGAGGGAGAAAACCTAAATTAAATAAAGGATATTTGTATGGTTTTTGTTCTTGCCAAGTTGTCATCTAAGATGCAGATGAGTTAAGAAGTTGATAAAAAATGGCTTTAGTGTTTCTTTTATCATTTACCCGATGCATGTCTGATCTTTCACTGCTTCAAATCTGTTTTGTTATTCAGTTCCTTCATGGAGACTTGGCAATGCATATTCTGCATGTATTTGTTAGTTGGGAGTTCATTTATATGGTTACCTGGAAGCTGTTTGCTGGGTGATTCAATTTCAACCCCAAGTCTGGTTAGTAAAATACTTGTTTATGGATGATTCTGCTCCGTCCTCAATTAATGTTCTAAAAATAGCATGTAATAGTGATGCTGCATTTCATTTTTATTGTGTAATTTGTAGTTCAATGAGCCAAAAAATGCCCCCTCTTGTTTTTTCTGAATCCTTAATTTTTGTTACAAGATTGAATGGAACACTCAAGATCTTTTGACTGGTAATTCTTTTCTGTGTTGTGTTCAACTTGAAATACATTTGAAGGTACCTGAAAATGCAGCCAAAGCAACAAGATGCATTATATAGTGATAGTGCATAATGTAGTTTGATCTCTTTCTATGCAGGTAGTTGGTAGTATTAAATAAATAATCATTTAAGATATGAGTCGAGGTTAGGCAGCCTTGCAGCATTATTGATTATGTGTTTTTTTTTCTTTCTTCTGGAGAACATTATATCCTCTAGCGTTAATTTGTCACTTTTACCTGTTGCAATTTTTTTTTCTCTTATCAAAAATAGAAAAAATTTACATGTTTGTCGTTTCCTTAATGGAATGTTGATTTTTTTATCATACCTATATGAATCCCTTAGTTTTGCTTAATTCTTAATAGGAATATTATATCCTCTAGCTTTAATTTGTCACTTTTACCTGTTGCAAATTTTTTTCTTATCAAAAAGAGAAAAAATTTACATGTTTGTCGTTTCCTTAATGGAATGTTGATTTTTTTATCATACCTATATGAATCCCTTAGTTTTGCTTAAATCCTCATAAGCTGGTCTATTTTTTATTTTCGCTGAATGAACATTGGCAAAAATTATATTTTATTTATATGCTCTTTCATACTTATCAGTAATTCAGTATCACAATTGTTTGCATTTATCATGCAATCTTGCCTAATTGTGGCGTCAGGAATATCTTTCTTTCTCATGCACACAAATACATCCATATCATATGCCGTTCTTTACTTTTAATTTTGTCAAATATTTTCAGGTGGCAGATTCTCCAAATTCTGATTCCAATAGTAGAGATGATAAAGCTTTTCCTCCCCTCAAGAAATTTCTGATGCAGTCTTACTATGACAGATATACAAACTTGCTTGATTCAGATTTTGAAATTTTTTTGTCTCAAGAAACTACTTTTGGTTTGTGTGAATTGCTGCCAGATAACCATACTTTTGTGTTGAGATTGTCAGTTCTGAAGCGCAATCTTATTGGGGAAGGTTCTCATCGTCGTGTGTCTACATTAATCAAATTTCAAACCCAACAGTCAAAATCTTTGTCTGAACTTTTGAGCTTTTCATGTGAATTCATAATCATTGAAAGACTGCCCTCTGGAGTTTTTGCTGATCCATTTGAATTACAACGTCTTGTTCAGCGTGGTGGTAAATACTCTTCACATGCTTTTCAGATTAAAAAGGATTTTATTGTTAATTTCAGGAATATCTCCATATTTCTTGGAGTCAATAACTCATTTTATTGCAGTGTTCAATGATATTGGTGTTTTTGGTGATACAAATCTGGAGCAGCCTTCGTTCCTGTCCAATCGTTCTGCTGTTGAAATCCACTTAGATGCTGACCCAAATATATTGTTTCAGCCAACTGATATTAACATAGATCTTCCATTGCACGCACGATATCAAGTAAGGCTATTATGGTTCTCTTACCCTTATATATTAATGCAATTTTCAGCTAAGCTTGCTATTTATATTTATTTGAATATGATGTTCTGCAAAGGAAGTAGGGTACGCATCTTTTGAAGGCATTATCATCATATGGCAATTGCATCAGCTAGATGTTAATATGATTCCATGTAAACATACATTTATCTAATTACTTTTATTGTCCATTAGTACTATAAGTTGTAATACTATACTAGTATTACTCTAGGTTGTACCTTTGCATGAACAAAATAGTTGTGGCTTGAATGTTGAAGTACCCTACAATATTGCCTCAATTCCTTTCTTTCCCTCTTATTTTGCAGCCTCTAAATGAAAGTGGCTACTCGACTGTTGAATTTGGTGCACCAGATATATTAATGCGCTGCAGCACAAAGGAAAAGGTGGAAAACCGCAATTGCTTCTTCAGATTGATGAATGATGATGCTAATCTGTATGATGTTGGTATTGTCTGGAGAATACCTTCTGGAAGAAAGGCACATGCTGACTTTGTGTCTACCATTACATTTATTGCAGCCTTGTTATCAACTCTCGTAATTGTACTCACTTCATTATATTATTCTAACAGCAGACTGGGCAAAGATTTAAAACAATCTTAAAGTTTTCTTGAAATGCATTTTTCACTTCAGTGTCTCTCCACATTCGTATTTGTTTATTTGTTTATGGAGCATTTTCTCAATAGTCAAAAGGAAGAACAGATTGCTTAACTTGTTTACTTGACTCAATATAACCACAGTTCTTTCTCTATTTCTCGGAGGTGGAAAATTAAAATGATCTGTAAATAAGGTATATTTTGTTTTGTCTTTTTTATATTTTCATACTTTTGTTATGCTAAACAAGTGGAAAATAAATTTCATTTAAAATTTTTCTCTTTCTAACCACTTCAAACTCATTCTTAGACAGAAACAAAGAGTATTACCATATGCTTGGGCAGTCACCCGCCATAAGATCCTTGCTCTTGGAGATGTGGAAGGTAATTGGGTGGATGACCCAATTCTCGTTAAATTTCTATGAAGGAGGTGGTTGATAGAGAGATGTTAGTTTCTAAGACCAGTGTGTGGCGTCCCTGTCTGACTTGGATAATGAGAAGATAGGAAGGAAGGTGTCATGGAAGGAAGTTAAGAAAGCTTTATTCAGGTATGGGTGGATTGAAGGCTTCAGCCTCCAGGGGAGGATGGTTACCCAGCTCTTTTCTTCCAGTGCAATTGGGACTGTGAGAGCTACCTTCTGTCTTGGATAAAACTATTTTTATTATGTATGAACAGAATTAAATAATAGAATAAAAGCTGGAGGAGGAGACCAATAAATTCTAAATTTTTATTTTCTATTAATAGGTTCTATTAGCTTTGTTATATGTCATAAGTAGTAACATATTTAGGACCCTTGACACAAACCATACCATACTACCTGAGGCAGTAAACCGAATACCTATATCTACTGCAGGTCAAGCAGCAAGAAAGAAATGTCAAAAAGGAGAATGGTTGAAACTATATAGAATTATCTCTCCTTAATTAAAATTAAAATTGTTTTTAAGCGTTTTTGTTAATTTCTCAGCAACATTTTGACTAATTTTACATGATAAAATTAATATATATTTTTTTTTGATTACGTAAATTAATGAATTCTATTCATTCTCGGATAATTTCAATTTTGAAAAGCTCTATCAAATTTTTTAATTGAATAATAATTGGAAAAAAAAATAGTAATCAAACAACAAGTTTTCGTCAAAGTTTTGGAAATAATTTAAATTGATAATAATTTATTTAAATAATTTAAAATTCCATTAAAATAGTATGTGTGAATTAATTGGTGGAATAGATTAGTTAGATAAAGATAACGTGGTTGCAGGGGTCACTTCACTTCACTTGTCGCCAATGTGGCACTGGTTGGTTGCTCAAACTCAAACGCTCCATTGGATTTGGAGAGTGTGTGAAGGAAAAAAAAAAAAAAAAAAACCAAAGACAGTGAGAAACTCAATTTGAGTTGAATACCCAGAAAAATATCTTCTACAAGGTTCTACTTTGCCATGTCTAATTCTCCACCCAACATTCTAAGTGCATCATATTAAGATTTCCCAGTTCCCATATTTTGCCATGACCACCACACTTGTGCACTTTTCCACCAAAATTTCACACTTGAAGCTCAACTCCTTCCATGATGGCATATACAAGAGATCCACTTTCTCTTTCTCTAAGTTAGGTCCAAGGTTTGGTTCTTTTAATCATACTAGCTTCAAGCTGAGAGCATACAGGGAGAGATGGTCCTTCTTGGGAGGTACAGTGTTTAAAAATGGGGTTTTGTTGGAAGAGAAGGGATGTAAGAGGGAAAAAAGAGTTGTTTTGGTGAAGAATAATCAAGGGTTTGGCTTCAACTTTGGTGGTGGTGGTGGAAAAGATGACGGTACCACTGCTAGGATTTTGGGGAATCTTGCTTTAGCTATTGGATTAACTTATCTTTCAATGACTGGACAGCTTGGCTGGATTTTGGATGCTATTGTGTCCATTTGGGTATTGTTATATCTCTTGGTTTCATTTAATTAGTTCATATTTTAGCTTAATCAGCTTATAATTGTCTTGAAAGTTGAAATATTGGAAGTGGACAATAATGGACGTTCTGTGTATGTTATATGATATATCCTAATATATTTCATATTGTTTTAGAGTAATCCCTCTCTTTGTGCTGGGTGATTCAGTAAATGTTTTAGCGATTTTGTTAATGGTTGGCTCCATTTTTTTTTGTCTTAGTTCAATAATTAATCAAGAATTGTTACCCAAATTCCTTGTGTTAATTTTTACTATCATCATACAATAAATGGAGTGCACGAGACTCCCCACACTTGTGCTGTTTTTATTGCCTTACCCCTGTGAATGGAGAGGTTGTTTTTTTCAACTAGAACCAATGAGCAAGGTCACTTGGACTTTGTATCAACCTTACTCTTGTGTCAAAGCTCACCCTCTAGTTATCACTGTGCAGTGTTTAAGAATTTTACTATACTTGAAATTACTTAAGCACACTACCTTAGAAGAAGAAAGCAATAAGGTAGATTAATAAATAATAAAGTTAACAGAAAAACCAAATCTGAGAGTACTTAATCTATCAGTTATATAACTTATCATGGCAGAAGGTGGCTGAACTAGAGCCAATCAGATAGGTTTTCCAAATAGAACCATTTAGGATTCCTTATGGAATCTTCCACTCTCGTGGTGCAGGATTTCTGTTTACAGCATCCTTCCCATCCTCTAATTGAACTTTGTTATGAACTAAGATCTCATCTAACATATGTAATGGCAAGAAATAAGAAAAACATCAGTGTGGCAATTGAATAAAGAATAGGTGAAGGGTAATTTTCTGTAGCTTCTCAAACAATCAGAACTAGCATGCTTAATTTAAAATTCCCTGCTGTTTGGTTGTCTGTGCCTTTGAAGTTAGAATAGGTGGTCATCAGGGGAAAAGTGGTACATCAGCAGATCAAACACATTAAGTGTTGAATTAGAAAAATAATTAAATTCTGAATCTTTAAAGAAAAGCTCGAGATTATTTTAGTAATTATATTTGGTCTTTTTAACAGTTGACATGAAAATGATTAAATAGCTATCCACATCTGTGTCTAGGCTGCCTGACAAACTCTATGCTCTAATACAAGTCCATGCTACCTGTCCATGGAGTTGGGGATCAGCTCTTGTTGCCGGCTTTCACGTCATTTCCTTTTTTCATCCGTGTAAACACCATCATTGTTAATTATAATATTTCATAAAAAAATTGTGTGATGTACATTCTTCCTTTTCAATATAAATTATTTTTCCTTTGGCAAAGAATTGTCTTTCTGTCCCTTGGTGGTCCTTAATGTCTTCTAATAAATTTTTTTCTCCGAAGTTAGTATTGGTAATTAGATCATCTAAATGGTTTCATTTTTCTTCTCTTTTTCTTTTTTCATATGCAGATCTTTGCAGTGCTAATACCGATAGTAGGTCTTGGTGCTTTCCTCTGGTGGGCTGGACGAGATATAATGCAAGGCACCGTGAGGCTTCTTCAACATTTAACTCTGAATTCTGAAACTTCATGCTCTTTGACTCATATTTTGCAAATCATGGGATATAATTCTTAAAGTTGCTTCCATGTTTAAACTTGAAGCTTTTTTATCCCAACTGGGAGATTTGTGGGGAAATTTATTTTTATGAAAATTTATGGAGAAAAGTATGGTTATTTTATATCAAACAAAGCTTTTCAATATTTTGATCAGTTTCTCGATTTTTTACTATCCAGGTATTATGAGTGCTTAGAATATCGAGAATAGTCTGTTCTAAGATGACTTGTACTTTATTGATCGGTCTTTTTGTCCTTGTATGTGCAGTGTCCAAATTGTGGAAATGATTTTCAGGTTTTCAAGTAAGTTCGGCTGATTCATTTGAGTCATCTTATTACGCGAGTTATATATGATTTATTTTGAATTAATCCAATTACTTTATAATGTGTAATTATCTATTTCAGATCCTCTTTAAATGATGATTTGCAGCTGTGCCCTTTTTGTGGTCAACCATTTTCTGGTAAGAGCCCTGTCTTGCATTATTTTTTCTTGCCTGTCCTTAAATTCTTCATGTCACATTCTGTCGGTATTGCGCCGTACTCTTTCTGGTTGTGGTTAGAAATTTAAGTGACACATGTTTTATTCAAGATTTTTAGTCAAGCCTATTAGTGGACATTCTTCAAGTGTTTTGATATTTTCTTGAAACATAATTTTGGAATTTTCTTCGTTTCTTAGAAACACTCAGGCCTAGTGTCACTTGCTATCACTGTTACTGTTTGTAGTTCCTGTCTAAACTTACGTTGAAACTCAAAAGAATGCCATGCATGACACACATAGGATGAGTATGTTTGACTGAAATCATTTGCTTTATTTATTGCATACATTCCATGACTCTTGCATATATTCATATACTTCTACAGTGGTGGATGTTCATAATGTCTTATTCAAATGATCTATTTGCTAATGCTTTATATTCTTTCATGCATAGGTGCTTGAATTTTCTGTATACTTTAGATTCTGAGTAGTTTTACTTTCTCCATCTCTTTTCTAGTTATTTATGCATCTTCTTATGGATCTTGGTCTAGAAATAATTAATTCGTTTATTTGATTAATGAAGTATGGGCTCTGATTCTTGCTTATTCTCAACGATTCTGATTTCTGAGGTACAGTGTAGCTGCTTAATGTTGACAACCGTGGATTTCTTCCCACTTAAGAGAAATCTAATTTTGGTTTTGTCTTTAACCATGTCAAAGTGTCAAGTCTTGTGGTAATTTTTGTCGTGTAAGTTTTGTCTTTAGCCCTGTATTATGGTCAAATTAAATGGAAAAAACTACAGGTTATCGAAGACATGCAATCCAGAAATAGGATAACCGATTAATCCATATTATGTTAATGTCAACTAATACATCATTTTGGTTATTGCCTTATCTATTAATGTTCTGATAGCTTTAGTTGTCTGGGAGATAATGATAGCCTCATCTTCACAATTAGATAACCCCTTTTGATTCTTAGAGATGCTCAGTACCAATTTTTGTGATACTTTAATGTAACTTCCATATAGTATTTTGAAAGTAGTAAATAAGAATGGTTTATATCATACTGTCTTATTATTCAGTACTATTTCATTTTAATAGTCACAATGTGCATATTTCTCACTGTTGTTTTTTTTATTTTTTTATTTCAGTTGTTGGCAATGAGTTTGTAAAGGACTCTGTGAAGTTCTCAAACCAATCTACAACATTTGGACAAGCATTCAATAATTTCTCCCGTTCTAAAAATGGTAATCTTCACAAGGCTTGTTGACTTTTCCTTTTGGAAGTGCATTTTGTTTAAATGTAACTCTGTTCCTTATTATCCTGAAATTTTGTTGATGATGCTGTGTGCCATCATTTCTGCATGGCAGGAAAAGATTCTGGTAGAGCAATTGATGTTGAAGCTGAAATAAAAGATGCAGACTGAGTTCTCACAGCTATAGCATGTTGGTAAGTGTGATGTAACTAACAAATATGGGTTGACCAGAGTTACTTGGCCTGCCAATCACGATCCTTATGTCATTCCTCCAACTTTCTGGCATGTGTGTGGTTTAACTAACTCTTTCGCTGAATTGCAGTTTTCCAAGTAATGTTTAATGATCACCTGAAGATAGAAAATAAAACCTAGAGGTTTCCCTATCCACACCTTTATAAAACCCATTTAGGATGGGGATTAGTTTATATGATCTTGATGCATTAGTAAAACCCATTTTCACCCACGTTACTGAGGACTTGTTTTATGTTGAGGTTATTTTAAGACTTTATTCTTTTCCTGTTTAGGCAATGCGCAGTGTACATGTTGATTTTTTAAACTATTGACTACATAGGTTTAAAGGTTATTATGTATTTTTATTTTTATTTTAAATATCAACATCGAGGAGTATTTCTTTATTTGAAAGAAAGTTCTAATTTGATGATTTGTTTTTCTTTTTATGATGTTTTCTGCAACTGCAAGTATTATACAATATGGTTTAGAGTGTTACACCTATAAGCTATTTTTGGCTTATTTCAAAAAAAAAAAAAAACTTATTGAATAAATGCTTAATTAAGTTGTTTACACAAACATGCCCTCAATACCTTTTTGAAACTTGCATTTCATTTTCAGGATCACTATGCTGAAGACAAATCTTACTCAGTTTAAGAACTGGCTATGGCTTGCATTTTCTGTTGTATTGGAGACACAATATATGAATCAAATTCTTGAGGAGAGGAGCATGGTAAACAGAGTAACATTGCAATTGTAATATAAGTTTTGATAGTGATGTTTCTCATGTCACACCTCTATTATTTTGGTTTACCAAAGTGTTGCTTCAATTTCCTTTTTTTGTACAAGAAATTTAGGGGGAATGGAGGTTGTTCTAGCGAAAGTAGAACAGGAATATCCTAGAATCTAGTGGTTTTCTGATATATCTTCCCTCTTTTCCTTTGAGGACAGCCTTTTATAGATCCTTTCCAGGCCTGTGGCATGTGATTCCCTAAACAGGAGAGGATTCTCCATTCTATTAGTGTGATTCGCGGGGATGCTTCTCTTTGGTGGATAAAAATCCTCTGTCCTGTATATATGTCTCACTTCCTGTCTCACGAATAATAGAAGTTATAGTATAACGGTTTTGAAAATAAAAATAAAAATGATATATACTTGTGACATTTTACTTGAATGAGATAGGAATTGGAATTGACACAGGAAATTGGAACAGAGGATCTTTATCTATCCATCTCTTGGTGGTATCCTCTGTATATTCCATGGCTTATGGCTTGCTCCCTTTGATGCTAGCTAGTCCAGTGGAGGACCCATTACCCGACATTGAAAATGAAGTAATGCATTACATAAGCTCGGTGTTCTCTTCAATTTAGTTATAACTCAAAAATAGAGTGAAAAACTTGAAATTAGAGATAATAATGGGATTGAAAATCTTTGGAAACTTGAAATTAAAAAGAAAAGGAGATTAGAACCACAGGTGTACAACGTAATAGAGAAACGGAATTGGATCCTCTTATGCAACATGATGATCATGTTAGAGAGATATAGACACATCTTTTAATATATATGGATCCATCATGATTGGTTATAGGTCTCATTAGTTACAATTTTAAAATTTTGTTTCTTTCTCTCTCCAAAAGGAGAGAATCCTGTTTTTTTTATGTGAATCCAAATTCATAGAGAAACAGTCCTATTTTATGGATTTGGCTTGGTTTTCTGTTCTTTTCAAATAATAACATAATTTTGACCAAGTTGGGCATTTTGGTTTTTATGTTTAATGATCATTTTTCAAACTGATTTAAGTATTAATTTGCTAATCGTTAGTCATAAATGACGATAATGCTTTTTATTAAAAATTGATATATTCAATAGATTAAAAATTCAAAAAAATTAGTTTTTAATAAAAAAAAATCATGCTTGGTTGTTGTTTTAGTTCTTTAACCATTATAATTAGGGAATTAATTAACATTTGCCTAAATAAAACGTACATATCAATTGAAAATGAATACAGGCGTGTCACATTAGCAGTTGTTATAACTTGTAGCAAACTCAACCTTCATATTTCAAAGGTTTTATTTCTCTTCCTTGTTCTATTTCGATAATTTCTTTTATTTCTCTAACGCAGGCTACCAATCCTACCAATTGATGGTAGCCATTTCCTTTTTATTTCTTGTTTTTCTTATTTTTCCATTTTTTAAATATTTGACTTGAATTTTTTTAGATCTGCCTATTGTTATGGTCTAAATTTTTTAACTTTTATTATCTCATGTCAATCACATACATCTTGGTTTTGGCCTCATGGAGCAGTAAGAACTTTAGAAATAATGAGATAAAAATTAATACTTTCTTCAAACATAAATACATTTTATATTGATCTCAATACTATACAGACCAGGAGGAATGTTGCATATCATAGTTAATTTAAGTGAATGTTATATTTTTTTCCTTTTGATAAATCTATTAAATTTTACTGGGATCGTAATAGACTAATAGCTGCTTTTATTTTAATGAACTTTTATTCTATTGTAAGAAAAAAGATTGAAATATTATTTTGATCAGTCACGTATGCTTACAACAAATTAAAGTTTGAAGTTGATCAATTGTAGAAGTAACAATATATTAGCATTTATTGTTGTACAATCAAATTTCATGTACATGCATGGAATCTAAGCAAAGGCACAACAAGTTAGCGAGTTACCACTCACAAGACTCACAACCTACAAATCCGGAGAGCAGAAGACGCACTTGAGACACATCAACATAGAAAATGAAATTCACAAAAGTTGGGAAAAGCCAAACAAAGAGCTATATTCTATGAATTCTCACTCAATAATCTCATATAGTAGTTTTTTTTCATTCTCAAGTTATCAACTTTCAATTTAGCTAAGCGATTTCCATCCTACTCATAATTCATATTTATCTACATGTGCCGAATTAAATGATTTTTATTTTGGACACTGAAGAAAAACAATGCTTTATTTACGAGGTTAAGAAAATATATATATATACTTTTTTTAAAAAGCTTACATGTAAAAAATATAATTTTAAATTTTTTTTTTGGGTAATTATATTTACAACATTATATTGATCAACTACACAAGAAATATAGCTATATTATCAAAATCCAGCCACCGAGTTTGCAGCTGAAGGCATCAGTAATCACCTTCATGAGATGTAACCTTCTATAAGAAGAAATAATTATGTGAATATATCCTTTTGATATTTTGCAATTCAATCGGCCAAACCCTTGAGTTAGCATTAGATTAGACTACAAGTTTGCAAAAGCCACCTTCATAATACAGAAGCAATCCTCTTAAAGATACATCTATAAATAGCAGGAGAAGATAGAGTTGCTGCATCAATTGGCTCCACCTCTCTTTGTTTCCTATACTTCACTAATACAAAATATTCAAGTATGGATATAACCAAAAGCAGTTTTATCCTAATCATCCTGCTAGTCTTTGTCTCAAGCTTGATTCAAGCCAATGCATATTATCAAGTCTACTGTGGCTCCAAAGGAACCCGATGCTACGGAAAGTACATCCAATGTCCAGAAGAATGTCCCAACAGCGAATCATCAGATCCTAAGGCTAAGGTTTGTCACATCGATTGTGACAAACCTATATGCAGGGCTGTCTGTAGACGTAAGATAAACCATCCTCCTATTCTTAACCTTGTTGAACATGATATAATTAAACTGGATATTAGTTAACCATGTGATGTTTGTTTTGGTGTTTTATACTTGCATCCAATGATTTTTTTTTTGTTGGTAAGCACCTGCATCCAATGATATGTTATCACGTTATTTAATGACTTTGACCATATTTTATTAGCAAGTTAATCCATGATATAACAAATTAAACTTCTATGTTAAATGTCAAACTCATTAAATATGGTAAAATTATTGGTACTTTAAAATGTCTATCCATGTTGTTTGCTATAAAGGGGCGGTCCAGTGTATGAGACTCTCACCTAATGGGGTTTGGGGAGGGTAGATGTACATAGTCTTATCCCGCAAGCAGAGAGGTTGTTGTGTCAAGGCTCACCGTCTATTAATTTTATAATTATAATATTTTTTTATTTTACAAAACCATGATTGTTTAATAAGGAGTATACTAGGTAATTGAGAGCCTTAACCCCATGGAATAATATAGCAACATATCATTATTACAAGTGTAAAGAAGTTATATGTTTACCATGCATCAAAATTAAATTCACTTGTTTTTGTTTTGGATTATGGAAACAAACATGATAAAATTCTATTTGTGATTAGAGCGCAAGCCAAATTGCAATGCACCGGGATCAGGATGCTATGATCCTCGTTTCATTGGTGGAGATGGCAGAGTCTTTTACTTCCATGGAAAGAGTAATGAACATTTCAGCTTAGTCTCTGATTCCAGCCTTCAAATCAATGCTCGCTTCATTGGACACAGGCCTGCTAGTAGAAGCCGTGATTACACTTGGATTCAAGCCCTTGGAATCATGTTCAACTCCCAAACTTTCTCACTTGAGGCCACCAAGACAGCCCAATGGGATGACCATGTCGACCATCTCAAGTTCACCTATAATGGGAACCATCTAACCCTGTCTGAAGGCTCTCTCTCCACTTGGTACTCTCCTGAGAAAGATGTGAAAGTGGAGAGAGTAGCAGGCAAGAATAATGTCATGATTACACTGAAGGATGTGGCTGAAATATTGGTCAATGTTGTGCCAGTAACCAAAGAAGATGATACAATTCATAACTACCAAGTCCCTTCTGATAACTGCTTTGCACACTTGGAGGTTCAGTTCAGGTTTTTGTCACTGTCCCCAAAAGTTGATGGTGTGCTTGGTAGGACCTATAGGTTGGATTTTGAGAACCCAGCAAAGGCTGGTGTGGCAATGCCTGTAGTTGGTGGAGAAGATAAATACAGGACTACCTCCTTACTTTCTCCAAATTGTGCCTCTTGTGTGTTCTCACAGGAAAGTTCTTCTGAGGAAGAGACAAGTAATAAAGTGATAGAGTATGGTACCCTTGATTGCACCAAGTTTTCATATGGGTTGGGAATCGTCTGCAAGAAATGAGAGGGCTATCTTTAATCTATATAGTGTTGGCTACCATATTACCTAAAGCGTGGTTGAGGTGAAAATCTGAAACCTCGCCTTCTAGAATAATGTTTTCACACTGTATTTGCTTCTTTGTCGTGTCCTCAGTTGTTGAATGTTATCATGTTATGTAACTCTTCTTTTCATGTTATACTTAAGCATTTAATTTAATAAAATAAAAAATTTATGTTGAAGTATGCGTTTGAAGTGGTGGTTATATTGACGCCTTTTCTTTTTGGTTGAAGTTGAATATATTGTCGTTTTTTCTTTTTTAATTTTAATAATTCTTTTGTAACATGTTGCTTTTACTAGAGTCTAAAATGAGCCTTCAGAATGTAACAACGTTAAAACTCTTGTGACAGAGCTTTGCCGTCCTTGCGATTCTACCCGACTTAAGAAATTAAATTCCGCAATTGTGCATGAGATATCCCAGGGGGAAAAAACATGTTGCTTATATAGTATATACAATTGTTTTTAATAAAAATCTTGATAGGTGACATAGTTTTGTGTAGAAAGTGAAGTAGAATAAAAATAATTTAGAGAAAGAAATTGACACTCAAATCCTAATCATAACTAGATTAGTGTCAAGTTCCGTTAGTAATTTGAGTGTGGGTGGAATAAGTCCTATGTAAGAAGGGATGGAAAAGTGAGGAACATATTAGTAGTTGGGCTCATGAACCTGTTGCCTCAAGGTCTTGAATCAAGATGCGTCAGTTATGTGATTCTTCACTTAGTTGAATCTTTGTATTCATTAAGTTTCATCAGGGAAAAAAAAAAAAAAGCTTTCATGCTGGTAATTACATGATTTTAAGTTGTACTTGTGATTGTGATTTCAGTTGCAGTTTCATCGCTATTATATAATTCATGAAAGTGAAAAATGTACATATTACATCAGGTGCCGGCTAAGATACACCACACAATTTTTGCACTAGTCAATGCACCACCCACATGGCTATAAGTGTGCCAATGAATTTGGCACTTGTTTTTTTTTTTTTTTTTTTTTTTTTAACTTTTCAGCCTATAAAGGATTAAAGACTACCATGAAGCATCAAAATATGTGGTACATGCATGTACCACCATTTTTAATGCAGATAATTTTTTTTTTTTTTCAATTTTCATTCATACCCTTCTCCTTCCCCACCACCCACCTATCTGCCTCCTCCCCCACAACCACCACTGGCCAGCGGATACGCCACCGCTGCAACCTCCGCAACCCAGATCGGGAAGGTCAGCATCACAAATTTGTGGATTTGTCACTCAGAGCTGGAATGGTAATGGTCAAACCACATGGCAGAGAGACGAGGCACGCAACAGAGAGGACGATAACCATGCTCAACAGATCGGGCACGAGCGATGGCGGCGGCAGCAGTAGCGATGGAGCTTGCTACTGACAATGGCAACTGGTGCGACGGCGAAAAGAATCGTGAACGATGTTCGTTGAAGATCGTGCGACCGTTCCAACGTTCGTTGTGGCGGTTACAACAGTTGCGCCAGAAAATCCGCTCTGTTGCAGGATGATGGTGGCAGATCTGGTTTATGGGGGACGACGATGGTGGTTTCAGGATGAGGCGGTGGTCGGAGCACACAGGACAGCGAAAGCTTTGAACTCACGAGGAGTGGCGGACACATTTCCTGTTTGTTAACGTTTAAACAGCTGTAAAAGTGTGTAGTGAACTTCATTTCCCAGTAAAGATTATTAAATCAAGATTTCTCTTCGTTTACATGGTCCAATATATATTTCCCAGAAACACAATCGCTTAATAACATTTTTTTAAGAATGAGTCATTTTAACAGCAAACCTGAGAAATTTTCTAATTCCACTACTGTGCCGAATCTCAAGGCTTCTTCAATGCTTTCTTTTAAAATATGCATACACCAACCTCTCTGATTTAATGAATGCAAGGAGATTTATCTAGATATTTGTTTAGAAACATACCGGTTTGGACAAGGAAAAATAAAGTTGGGTATCACTGGATATTATTCAACAACTTGTTTTCGTTGTCATTGTCACATATTGTTTGTTTATTTCATGGTGATGTGAACCAGAGACCAGAGGGTGGGGATGGAAGTGAAGGGGAAAGAGGTATACTTGTATACACATACTTTGGTGCTTCATGTTAACATTGGTCCCTTTATAATGGTTGAAAAGTCAAAAACCCAAGTGGCAATCTGGTTGGTCCAGATTTTGCCACCTGGGTGGTGTATGAAGTGGTGTAAAAATAGGGTGGTGTAACTTAGCCTTCACCATTACATCAATAGTGCTTCATTTGGATTAGCAAAGAAGTAGAGAGGAGAGAAGTAGAATGGAAAGAAGTATGAAAGAATGGGAAATGAGTAAAAAATGAGAAGATTTTAAGTTGTTTCGATTGAAAGAAGTAGGAGAGAAGTAGAAGAGAAAGAAAAGTTGAATTTTCTCTCCACTCGTACGATTGGATAGAAGAGTGAGAAGAAAGAAAGTGAGTTTTTCTTATGAAGACAAATTTGCAAAGGGTAGATGAGGAACAACACAAAAATCGAGCTTTTCTCTCCAAAATCTCCCCTCAATTGGGAAGAAGTAAAAACACATGGGACCCACCGAAATATTTTCCCTTCCTTCCTACTTCTCTTTTCTCCCAAACCGGTGAAAATGAGTTTCCACCCTGAGTTCCATCCTCCCTAGTTCTCTCTTTCATACTTCCATTCAACCAAACGAAGTGTAACTGTAAGCTGTAGAAATAATCAAAACCAAGATATTATGGTTGTAAATTGTAATTTAAAATCATGATAATAGTTTATACTTTATGTTTTAAAAATATTTCCCATTATGCATTCAAAGTACTCAGAACACCTGAAAATCGCGGTTAATGACATTTAGTGGATAGTTAATGAGTTGTGACACCTTGATATATCTATTAACCAAACTCAACACTTCATAATAACCACGTTTTGAGCTGCATTAACCTTGAAAATTATTGTCGAATTTTGTTATTCCATTTTAATGTTCAAATAACATTTCTTATTTATATCGATTTGTATAGTGAAATGTGCATCATCATCAACAGTTTACGGACGAAAAGGAAAAATGCTAATGTGCTACCATGATTCATTTTAAGTGAAGTTTTTTTTTTTTTTTTGGGCTAAAATGCATTTTTAGCTAGTCCCATGTTTTCTAATTTGGAGAAATTCGTTCCCTAACTTTTTTTTGAGTGATTTTAGTCCTCCATGGTTTTTCAACCGTGCAAAAATGATTCCTCTATTAGTTTGTCATCCAAAAATTAACAGAGATTGATGAAGTGGCGCACATGTTGCTATGCGGCACACAAATAACATGTCCAGTTGACAGTGAATTATAAAAATAATTAAATAACATAAAAAATTATCTTCATCTCCTTCCTCCAAGTTCACTGGGTCGGCAATCATGGCACCTTCGTCTTTCCAGTTCAAGGCATAACCTAGAAGTTGTTCACCAAATAATCGAAATTCATCGTCGTTAGAAACAGTGGATCTGCTCTTGTCGACCACGCTGTGTTCGTCTGACAAATGGGTATTCGGACGATTTTAAGAAGCTGGTTCCCTCTCTGCCCTGCGAACATGAACCACTCTTCTCTCTTCAAACCTATTTTTCTTCCAGTTCCCCATTTCACTCTTCCTATTTTCTCTTCCCTTTTCTATGTTGCTTAACAATTAACATTACCAAATTTTTTGACGACTCTTTGATATCCATTATAAAGCAGAACAAGACAACATTCTTTGTTGTTTTGCATCAAAATTTGATTTTGAGTTTGTGGGTGTTCTTTTCTTGTTAATTATGATTCGGCTATGGCACTTGAATCATGGGTTCTCAGGCACTAACATGTTCTTGCAGGCTCTAGATTACTTTACATTTCTCATCACAATCAGCCAAAGAGAATGCCAATCAAAGTTGTGGCTACAAGCATTACATACTCATTTCCCTTAATGTCCAATTGTGTTGGCCCATCCGGGCAATTCTTTAATCCTCCCACGCCTTAGCTGAGGATGGATCCTCGGCAAAGTGTGACTGGTTACAACCAGTCTTCAGGTAAACATTTATTATTAAAATATTTTTATTTTTTTTAATTATCATAAAAGTTTTTTTTTTTTGATCTGAACCCAACCCTTCTTCCACCTCCAAGCTCCTCCACCCTCAATCTCGACCTCACTGCCTCAGTATCAGCCACGATCCGGCGAAAACTACAGACCAGACGCATGGTGTCGGATGATGAATACGGGATAAGGGGTTCTTCGTTGGTGACGGCGCCAACGACGGAGGAGAATACCAGTGGCAAAGAATGGTCAATTGGTAGCGATGCTGGTGAACTTTGAAATCCTGCGACTATTCCTTAGGCTTCGTGGAGGTCGTATGGACCAACTGCTCAAACCTCGTCTCGACCAAAAACCAGAAAAACGGCGTCGTATAGACAAGACACACGAAACTGTAACACCTTCAAGTAATGTTACTAATAATTTGGTAGCTAACGACACTGAATTTAAGGGGATTTTGCAAGGAAATACTTGTGTGTCGTGGATTAGGTGCTAGTGCGCTACCCAAGTGGTGCTACCTCTTTTAGCTTTACTTCATCCATGGATTGTGTTTTTTTTTTTTTTTTAAAACTTAAACAAATGAAGCTTAAATCTTGGTGGTGGATTTCACTTTGATTAAGCTTAAAGCTTAAAAATAATTTTTCTTTACTCCTCTTCCGTGTCTTCTTTTTCTCCTGCGAATGTCTTCTTTGCCGGCAAGCATGTCGGACATCAGCTGGTTCGAGGCAAAGGCTCTGATGGGGCTGGGCAGGAACCATTGAATTAAAAAATAAAAACAGGGTAAACAAGTTGCAAGTAAAAAAGTTAAGTAGATCTGAACCGTTGTTATTTTAAAATAGTAAATCAATGGCTCAGGAAAAAGGAGGATGGATCCTTCGCAATTTGAAGTGAAGATTGAAGACAGAGCCAATTGGACAGGGTATGAAGAACCAGTTGGGGGAAGGAGATGCATATAATTTTTTATTTATTTATATTATTTAATTATTTTTAAAATTTTATTGACAATTGGATATATTATTTGTGTGCCATCTCATCAACCTCCGTTAATTTTTTGACGACAAGTCAATGGAGAGACATTTTTACACGATTGGAAAAAAAGGACTAAAATTGCGGGGGAAAAAAGTTGGGGGAAGAATTTCGCCAGATTGAAAAACATGGGGATGAAAAATGCAATTTAACCTTTTTTTTCTAAAGCTTGTATTTTTTTATTTCTTTTGATGAATTTATTAAATTTTACTGGGATTGTAATAGTCGCTTTTATTTTAATGAAGTCTTATTCTATTGTAAGAAAAAAGACTGCAATATTATTTTGATCAGTCACGTATCTTTATCTTTATTTATTTATATATATATATATATAGTAAGTCTAGGGTTAATCTAGGGTTGCTTAAGGTCAAATTGGTTATTTGAATAATGCAGCAGGGGTAATATGGTAAATTGGGGTAAATTTGGTAAATTAAATAATAATCAATAATAACTTATTCTTTTTAAAAATAAAAATAAAAACTAAGCATAAATTTAAGCTATGTTATTAATAAAATTGTCTTAAAAAAAATTGAATGTTGCACCCGTTACTTTGTAGCTTTTTAATATAAAGTAAACCACTTCAATGAGAATAATAGGAAAAAAAACATTGAATGTTAATACGTGAGAGTAAATTGAATGTTAAGGGTTACTTATCGTAGTGGATTGAAAATATTAATATGTGATCATCAAGCATAAGATTCAAACATTGCTTACAAACGTGTTTATAAAGAAGTCTATCAGAATTTAAACTAGGTAAGTTACTCTTAAATTATTATCTTTCTTAATTGTTAAAGTTTAAATCTCTTTCACTTTTACGGGGACTTAATCAGCCAATTTATCATTTAAAACTGTATATGTCCATAAGATTTTCCATTTTAGCCCGAATAATTTATTTGATACATGTAAATAAATTTATTTCTAACACTAAAACTTTAAATATAACTAATAAATAAATTCATTATTCATTTAAGCAACACAAATATTTTTAATTTCACAATATAAAATACAAAACAACATTTATTAGAAAGATGTGAGAACCTCTTGCATCCCACGAGTGACGGTTAGGGGTGGGAATAGGCCAGGCCGATAGTCGGGGACCTACGACCTAACCTATTTAAGGCCTAACTTGGCCTAGCCTATTTAGTAAAAAGGTTAGGTCAAGGCTTTTTAAAAAGCCTATATAACTAAAGAGGGTAGACCTAAGGCTTTAAATAAAGCCTATTAGGCCTATCAGGCCGACCTATTTAACACACACACAAACACACACACACACACACACACATATATATATATATATATATATATATATATATATATAATATTATAATACTATAATATATTATTTACATTATAATATTTGAAAGTAAAGACCTATTGACCATGTAGTGGCCTACTTGCTTATTTATTTTTGAACGTCTGGTGACATATTTATTAGTAGGTTCTGTCTAAGTTGCACCTGCACTTTTACTGGTGCAACCTTGCTCTATGTTGACCAGCTAATGGGGTGGTTTCACTTGACACATCAGCAAATAGGATCAAGTAAGTATAATACTCTATTTTCCTGTATTTGGACAATTGTTTGTGTATTTTAGCTATATTAATGGAAATCACTCTGATCATCATCGGGTCTTTCATCATCGGGTCTTTCTTTTTTTATAAGCAATCTGGTCCTTATTAACTAGATCTGGTAAACATGGGAAGAATGCCTCCATCAGGGAAGAGAACAAAGAGAAGGACGATTGGACGGTACGGCACGCGGCGGGACTCCGTGGCGACGTGCGGTTCTGCAAGGTGGCGCGACGCGGCGGTTGCGATGCTGCCGGATCTGGGTGACTGGCTGGTGGTGGTTGTCGTGAAGTGATGGCGGAGCTGCTACCGCGAGATGCGGCGGTTGCGGTATGGCGACGATCCTGGTTTGCTGTGGACGGCGAAGAGGGGAGGGGGCGCAATGGTGACCCGCGGTGTTACAGGGAAGATGAAATTTTTATCTTTGTATAAGTACAAATAATAATAAACAAATACGATAATAATACTTCAAATACATCAATGAAAATAAGCTTTGATCAGTAGATAAAAAGGAGGAAAAGGAAATCCAACTTAGATGATGGAGAAATACCCGTATACCTTTGACCACTAAAAAACAAATTGTAAAAATAGATTACAATGTGGCATAACTATTGGTCTATAGCTATTGGTCAGGAGTAAGCTTGCTCCAACTTAGGTGATGGAGCAAGGTAGAAGGCACCTTATTAGTATAGGTCTACTAACTTCTTTAATATTAGAGGCCTACGAGTCTATTCACGAGTAAAAGCATATGATCTATTTATAGGTGGAGACATATTTAAAGGTCTTGTTAATAAGTAGGCTTTCAGGCAAGGCCAGACTTTAAAGTAGGCCATGCTCAGGCCTTAAAAATTGTCCTATATCAGGCTATAGGCTAGGCTCAGGCCTCGAGATTGAAACGCAGACCAGGCACAAGCTTGTCAGGACCTAGCTCGATCTAGCCTATTCCCACCCGGTTCTGGTGCTTACAGCATAATAAAGTTTGAAGTTTCTCATTCGTAGAAGCAACAATATTTTAGCATGTATTATTATGCATTCAAATTTCATCTACATGCATGGAATCTAAGCAAAGGCACAAGTTAGCGAGTTACCACTCACAACCTACAAGTCCGGAGAGCAGAACGCGCACCTGAGACACATCAACATAGAAAAAGGAAATTCACAGAAGTTGGGAAAAGCCAAACAAATTCTATAATCTCATATAGTTGTTTTTTTCCATTCTCAAGGTATCAACTTTCAATTAAGCTAAGCGAGTTCCATCCTACTGATAATTCATATTTATCTTGATAGTAGATACATGTGCCGAATTAAAAGATTTTTATTTTGGACACGGTGAAGAAAAATAATGCTTTTTTTATGAGGTTAAGCTTAGTTACATGTAAATTTTTTTATTTTTATTTTTTTGAGTAAGTATACCTACAACATGGATCAACTACACGAGATAGCTATATAATGAGAATTCAGCCACCAAGTTTGCAGTAGAAGGCATCAGGAATCACCTTCATGAGATGTACCCTTCTACAAGACGAAACAATTATATGAATACTTTTGATATTTTGCATTCAATCAGCCAAACCCATGTTCATACTTTGAGTTTGAGTTAGCATTCGATTAAACTGCAAGTCTACAAAAGCCACCTTCATAATACAAAAGCAATCCTCTTAAAGATACATCTATAAATAGCAGGAGAAGATAGAGTTTGCTGCATCAATTGGCTCCAACTCTCTTTGTTTCCTATACTTCACTAATACAGAATATTCAAGTATGGAGATAACCAAAAGCAGTTCCATCCTAATCATCCTGCTAGTCTTAATTGTGTCAAGCTTGATCCAAACCAATGCATATTATCAAGTCTACTGTGGCTCTAAAGGAACCCGATGCTACGGAAAGTACATCCAATGTCCAGAAGAGTGCCCCAGTAGTGAATCAGCAGATCCTAAGGCTAAGGTTTGTCACATCGATTGTGACAAACCTATATGCAGGGCTGTCTGCAGACGTAAGATAAACCATCCTCAAATTCTTAACCTTGTTGAACATGATATAATTAGAGTGTACATTAATTAACCATGTCATGTTTGTTATGGTGTTTTATACTTACATCCAATAATATATTGCCATGTTATCTAATGACTTTGACCATATTTTATTAGCAAGTAAATCATAACAAATTAAACTTTTATGTTAAATGTCAAACTCATTAAATATGGTAATATTATCGGTACTTTAAAATATCTATCCATGTTGTTTGCTATAAAGGGGCGGTTCAATACACGAGACTCTCACCTAATGGGGTTTGGGGAGGGTAGATGTACACAGTCTTATCCCGCAAGCAGAGAGGTTGTTGTGTCAAGGCTCACCCTCTATTAATTCTATAATTATAATATTTTTTTATTTTACAAAACCATGGTTGTTTAACCTAAGGAGTATAATAGGTAATTGGGAGCCTTCACCCCATGGAATAATATAGTAACATATCATTAGATGTTACAAGGGTAAAGAAGTTATACATTTAACCATGCATCAAAACTAAACTCATTTGTTTTTGTTTTGGTTATGGAAACAAATATGATGAAATTCTTCTTGTGATTAGAGCGCAAGCCAAATTGCAATGCACCGGGATCAGGATGTTATGATCCCCGTTTCATTGGTGGAGATGGCAGAGTCTTCTACTTCCATGGAAAGAGTAATGAACATTTCAGCTTAGTCTCTGATTCCAACCTTCAAATCAATGCTCGCTTCATTGGACACAGGCCTGCTGGTAGAAGCCGTGACTACACTTGGATTCAAGCCCTTGGAGTCATGTTCAATTCCCAAACTTTCTCGCTCGAGGCCACCAAGACAGCCCAATGGGATGATCATGTTGACCATCTCAAGTTCGCCTATAATGGGAACCATTTGGTCATGCCTGAAGGCTCTCTCTCCACTTGGTACTCTCCTGAGAAAGATGTGAAAGTGGAGAGAGTAGCAGGTAAGAACAATGTCATGATTACACTAAAGGATGTGGCTGAAATATTGGTCAATGTTGTGCCAGTAACCAAAGAAGATGATACAATTCATAACTACCAAGTCCCTTCTGATAACTGCTTTGCACACTTGGAGGTTCAGTTCAGGTTTTTGTCACTGTCCCCAAAAGTTGATGGTGTGCTTGGCAGGACCTATAGGTTGGATTTTGAGAACCCAGCAAAGCCTGGTGTGGCAATGCCTGTAGTTGGTGGTGAAGATAAATACAGGACTACCTCCTTACTTTCTCCAAATTGTGCCTCTTGTGTGTTCTCACAAGAAAGTTCTTCTGAGGAAGAGACAAGTAATAAAGTGATAGAGTATGGTACCCTTGATTGCACCAAGTTTTCATATGGGTTGGGAATCGTTTGCAAGAAATGATAGCTATCTATAATCTATGTAGTGTTGGCTACAATATTACCTGAAGTGTGGTTGAAGTGAAAATATGAAACCTCACCTTCTAGAATAATGTTTTCACACTGTATTTGCTTCTTTGTCGTGTCCTCAGTTGGTGAATGTTGTGTAACCCTTCCATTTATGTACTATTTAAGCATTCAATTTAAGAAAATAAAAATGTTATGGTTGAAGTATGCGTTTGAACTTTGAAGTGCAGTTATATTGGTGCTTTTTTCTTTTTAAATTTTAATAATTCTTCTGCATCATGTTGCTTTTGCACAACTTTTTTGCATAAAAATCTTGATGGAGTGACATAGTTGAGTTTTGTGTAGAAAGTGAAGTAGAATAAAAATAATGTCTTCAAAGAATTGACACTCAAATGCTAATGGTAAGTGAGCATCAGGTTCGTAATGAAATATACAGAGCCGTTTTTTGACACAAGTAGAAAAAATTTGATAATGTAATAACTATAAATTATAAATTCTCAAAAAAAAAAAAAAAAAAAAGATAGTGGAATTCTTTGTTTTAATGTTCTCCGCGATATTTGTTGATGGATAAATAACACAAAGTTTGACGTGGGAATATTAAAGGAAAGGGAAATGGCCCAGCCGTACGAGGACATTGGGCCAATGTTCTACTATGTTCCCTTTGTTCGAAATTGAAAGCCGCAAAAGGAATCAGAGGGTGACAAAAAAAAAAGAAGATAAATATTAAATAACGAGAATTTCTTTGTTAATTTTTTTGTCAAAGTGATTTATTATATTTATTTTTAATTTTTTTACAATGAGTAGTGCTAACTTAACTTTTTTTAATCAACGTCTTTAAATTTCGACAAAAATTCTGATAAATTATTCTAACTGTGTACAAAAAGACGAAGAATTACCCACTTGATCATTTCAAAGGACGGGCTGGGCTGGCAAATCTGACAAACTAGCAGTTAAACAAGTAAGTCCGGAAAAAACTGTGTGCTTTGTTACTCTCTCCTGACTCTATTATAAGCAAAAAAGTACCAAACTTTTTTATCCAATATATAAGTAAATTTTAATTACTTCTATCCAATTTAATAACGTTATTCCTCAAATACCCTTTATTTATACAAATTTTGTTTTCCAATGACTCATTTTATTCAACAACACAAGCTTAATAAATAAGATGAAGGATAATTTAGATAACAAACTTAATTTTTAAAATAAGATTAACAATATTAAAAGAGATTAACTAACCACCTTAATATGTATATTTTATTGATTTTTGCTTATAATAGAGACATGAGGGAGTATTTGCTAGCAACCCAAATCTAATTCCAGGTGAAGTGCAAGTGAAAGTGGTTTTGGGATTTCAAAGTGTTTCTTTACAAAATTGAGTCCACAAAATTGTAGTAAACACCCAATTTGGTCCCTGAAATTGTGAAATAGTATCAACTTAGTCCCTGAAATTATCGAAATTCTAAATTAGTCCCTGAAATTATAAAACGGTGATCAACTTAGTCCCTCCGTTAAAAATCATATGGACTAAATTGATATTAAGTTTGTATTGTTAAGGACTTGATTGATATTAAGTGAATAAAATGAGGGACCAAATTGATACTAACTTATCATCCAGGGACGCTTTTGAAATTTCGATAATTTCAAGAACCAAATTGATACTACTTTACAATTTCAGGGACCAAATTGGATATTTACTCAAAAAATTGATTTTGGGTTAGGTATATTTGATTTAAAGAAAAGCAAGAATTTTTAACTTTCCCGTCGAGTAGAATTGATTCTAGGTGTGAGACCCACAAAATTCTTTATAATTTCACTTCTCAAATGATTTTACTTTATTATCCAAACAAAATCAATTCTTTTAAATGCACGTTTAAAATATCATGACCAAATACAAACATTTTTTTTTAACCTTGATTTGTTTAAAAACAATTCTTTCAAAATCAATTCTATCAAACTCTAAAACAAACACCTCATCCTCTCTTAAGCTTGGCCACAGCCACAAGCCATACAAACATGGATTTTGGTCCAAAATATCCATAAAATGTTAAAAATAAATAAAATGGACATTGTTTGAGTGTGGTAGCAATGTTCGTATATAAGAAGCTAAATTAAATAAATTTTCAATGTTTTATATTCACATTTTGCCATGAGATCTTTGCAAGTTGCCTCCATCTCTCATGGCTGGACTGGAATAACTTATTTGTCAATAAACCCCCCTAAATATAAGCAGCTAGTGAAGCCTTTGCCATCACTGGAAGGCACAAAGTCAACTACCATTAGCTCTTACTATAATGTATTTGCTAAAATTCTTTGACAAGTTAAAAGATGCCTCAAAGAATTCAAGTATTCATCCTTGTCACGTTCATGGAATTGAGCTACACAAAAGTGTGTTCTAAGTGTCAAAGTAGTAGAAAAATGACCACTTGCAAAGTTTTCTATTAACATAGTGAAGCCTAAGAGAGCATATAAGGCGAGGTCACATTGATCTTTTCCTTGTCTACCAAAGAGGAAAGTCATGGATTTCTCAAGCAACAAAGTCTTAAGAATTGTCCTGCTGTTATTTGCATTATGTGTTATGCATATTAATGCAGAAACTCAGACCTGCACCAACCGCAGGAGTCCATGCTTTCTCAGAAAAATACCATGCCCTTCCGAGTGCCCTTTGAAATCACCATCTGATCCAAAAGCCAAAGTGTGCTATCTTGATTGTGATTCTCCCATATGTAAAACTCAGTGCAAAAGTAAGACCATTTTTTTTTATATTCAGTGACTTGATTTCACAAAGTATATAACTGCATATTCATTAATCAAAACTCATTATTTATCACATTCTTTTGGTCAGTTTTCTTTTGTTCACCATGTTTTGGAAGTATAACAAGTTTTCACTGCTTATTTGATAACATAACAGCTCGTAAACCAAATTGCAATGGCCGCGGTTCTGCATGCTTGGACCCCCGCTTTGTTGGTGCAGATGGCATTGTTTTCTACTTCCATGGAAGGCGCGACGAGCATTTCAGCTTAGTATCTGATATCAACCTCCAAATCAATGCTCGCTTCATTGGCCTTAGGCCAGCAGGAAGGCCTAGAGATTACACTTGGATTCAAGCACTGGGAATCCTGTTTGATTCCCACAATTTTTCCATTGAGTCCACCCCATCAGCAATTTGGGATGATGAAGTTGACCATTTGAAACTCTCTTACAATGGTGAACAACTTTTCATCCCAGAAGGTCACCTCTCTGCATGGCAATGCCAAGAAAATCAAATTAGGGTGGAGAGAACATCAAGCAAGAACAGCGTTATGGTTATTCTCCCAGAAGTCGCAGAGATATCTGTCAATGTGGTGCCTGTCACCAAGGAGGACAGTAGAATCCATAACTATCAGATCCCTGATGATGATTGTTTTGCTCACTTGGAGGTGCAGTTCAAATTCTATGGTCTATCCTCCAAAGTTGAAGGAGTTCTTGGCAGGACTTATCAGCCAGATTTTCAGAATCCGGCGAAGCCAGGCGTGGCAATGCCAGTAGTTGGAGGGGAAGACAAGTATAGAACCACATCACTTTTTTCTGCAGACTGTGATGCTTGTGTATTCTCTCCTGCTGAAGCTCCAGAGAAGGAAGGCTCAGTGATGAAATATGGTATGTTGGATTGCACTGGTGGTGCCAACAGTGGGAATGGTATAGTTTGCAGAAGATAATTTGACTGTTTCCACTGCTCTCCTAGAATGATTGAAAGTTGTAATTCTGAGAAAAAAATTTGTGTTCTGTATTCAGTGGTAAAAAAAGGTGTTCTGTGCACCAATTTCCTTTTGAATAAAAATTGTAATCTGTTTGTTTAACTATCAAATAGTGTGATTATATGGAAGGTTCTATCATTTTATAACCCAATAATATCATGCAGAAGATCAAGAAAAAAAGTTGCATCAACTTTGTATTTGGTCTTAAAGAATTACTACTCAGAGCTCCATTTAAGCTAACAGTAACAAGGATACATTGGAAACACCGTGTATTGAAATCTGTAATTGCATTTAGATACAAAGCATGGAAAATTTCATCAGACTTTTGAACATATATTCAACACTGGACAGCAAGAAAGCAAAAAAACTTCTCATGTGGAAGTAAAAAAATGTTTGAGAAAAATGCTTCAGCTCAAGTATTCTGACAGACAACTTGCAAAAACAACGTTAGCAGAAAAAAAGTGTATAAATCATTTATTGCTAGGAGAACGAAAGTACTGAACAAATTCATTAAAAAAGTGCTTATTTCTTTAAAATTCGTTTTCTTTGCTGCAGCATCTGTAAAAAAAAAATAGGGGCCCAGTGCATGAGGCTCCTACCTGATAGGGTCTGGGAAGGGTAGATGTATGCAACCTTACACCCGTAAGCAGAGAGACTATTCCAGGTTTTGAACCCGTGACCTCTAGATCACTTGCACCAAGGCTTCAACATCTATATATCAGAAAAATAACGATCTCCTTATGACAATTATCCAAAAAAATAATTCATGTCTTAAAGATCTTCTCAAAGTTTTCCATCATTTTCATTTTATTGGGTACTATATTGATACACAATAAATTAAGCCTTTCAAATTTTTAAATAGTCAATTTAGCAACCATATGTGAAGAGTATGGTAAAAAAAGACATCTGTAAAGAGTGGAACAGATTCTCGAGAACTACTAGAAACGTGCAAAGGAAAGCAAGTCAACTCAATTTATCAGCAGTAACTTGCTGTAATATAGTTTATTCATTTTCTAAAGAACTTTTATTGTAATATGTAAAAACAACTAGTGAAGCTGAACTCCTAGTTGGCTTATATAAAGTAAAACAGAATCTTATGGTACCTTACATACAATTTCTAACCAGCTATTATCACTGATCAACATCACTCAACTACATCACTTAGTAACTTGCTTATGGGCCAAAAAAAATGGTTTACAAAAGCAGCAACAAAATGAGAAATAATCTTCATTCATAAATCAGGAGTTTTCAATTAGTCCAAGGCCAGAGCAGCCACTGTGCTTAATGGCCCATAGCGAGAATCAAGGATACACAAGAAGAACTCATCTTCCGCGAGGATTTACCAACTGTGAGAACACTGCACTTGTGGCAACATCTTCTGCTTCATCATCAGTGACAGAGTTTCCCCCATTAATCATACTCACACTGTTGTCGAAATGCTGAAGACGAGTCAACTGAATTCCAGTTATGTGGTTTGTGCTGTTATCCTCAGGTTCCATGAGTGCTGATGCGGTCTCTTGGAGCTGCAAGGCATATTCAAGATTCCACAAGACATCTCCCATAGATGGCCTGTCCACACCATACTCAGCCAAGCACTTCTCAGCTGTCTCCCCAAACTTCTTAAGAGAAGCAGGATTCACATTCCCCACCAGATTTTGATCCATAATTTCATGAAGCATCCCTTTTTTCTGCCAGCTCATTGCCCACTCAGCTATGTTAACCTGCTCCCTAGGAAGGACAGGATTCAAGGCTGGTCTTGTGCATAACACTTCCATCAAAACTACTCCAAATGAATACACATCCGACTTCTCTGTGAGCTGTTGCCTTCTAAAGTATTCGGGATCAAGATAACCGAAACTACCTTTAACAGCAGTGCTAACATGAGTCTGATCAAGAGCAGGACCAGTTTTGGACAGGCCAAAATCAGCAACTTTAGCAACAAAGTTATCATCTAAAAGGATGTTTGTTGTCTTTACATCACGGTGAATTATGCTTTGAGATGCACCGGTATGGAGATAATGAAGGCCTCTTGCTGCTCCAATGCAAATTTCAAGCCGTTGCTTCCACGATAGAGGTGGCAGGTCTGTTCCATACAAATGACTCCTGAGGGGTCCATTAGCCATGTATTCATAGACAAGAATCATTTCTGACCTCTCATCACAATAACCAATGAGAGACACAAGATGACGATGGCGCAGCTTGGATAGCATTTCAATTTCTGTTCTGAACTCAGCAAGACCTTGTTCAGATCTGGGGTTCCCCCTTTTAACAGCTACATTAGTCCCATCTTCAAGTGTTCCCTTATAAACCCTGCCAAAACCACCAACACCAAGAAGCAGCTTCTCATCAAATTTGTTGGTTGCATCTAGGATTTCTTGGAAAGTGAACAACCTTCCAAGATTTGATGAAGCTAGAGAAATGCAGCTTGCAGTTCCACTCTTTTGTGAAATGGTAGACATCTTTGTCATTGTCTGAGAGTTTCCATATAAGGGTAAAGGCAGCAATGGACGGCCCTGTAGAGTAGACTTTGACTTGCGGACCAAGCAGCAAGAACAGAAACCAACAATTGCTATGGCAGCTACAGCCCCAACAACACAACCAACTATCATTCCTGTCTTGTTCTTGTTTGATGATGAACTGGGAATGAGACTTTCAACTGTAGAAAACCCATCCAAGCTCTTCAATGCATTGCTGATCTTCATTATCTCCAATCCATTCATAATGGCATTTGTGATATCTGCCATTGTATCAGGACCAACACTTACTGTCAGAGTGTTAGAGTCTGCTGAGGCATTAGAAACAAAGTCCTTATAGTAGGGCACAGCCAAGTCATTAGTTATGGATGAGAGGTCAAAACTTCTAAGGGCTATGTCAGAATTTATGAACAAATTGAACACCAAAGTGTTGAGTGACTTGCTAATAATATCACAAAAGTGCACCCTAATAAAGTAGGAGAACTTCGGATCCACAGGAAAGACCCAAGTAATGTTGAAATTAGAATTGGCTACATTTGCATCCCCCATTGCTTCAGCAGTGGCATAGACCAAATTTGGTGCTGTCTCGGGTGTCACACCCGTCGGATACTTAATGGTGGAAGGGCTGACTGAAACATTAGTGACTGAGCTGTTCACATGGAGGTATTTCAGATCATCCTCCCAAGTCCTTCCCAGGGTATCATTTTGGGCAGTAAGCAAGGAACCACCTATGTTTAAGCGGTAAACGGTTTCAAAAGCAAGTTCAGAAAGGCCACTAAATGGGGCTGATGGATTAAGGGCCAATGCCTGATCAACAAACAACTCATCTGGCATTGACACAACTTCAATAGCATTGACAAAGGCTACTGAACCATAAGGAATGAAGGTAACAGTCAAGGTATCAGAAGTAACATTGATTGCATACTCCTTAAACATATAAGAACCATTATAGTTCCTAAAGGTGAAATTGCTCAAGAGAACAAACTCATCAGAAACAACTGTTATAGCAGCAGAAGTTAAATTATGGCCAGAGTTTGGAACAGGATAAAAATATAACCGCAACCAGTGCCGACCTGGTTGCTCAATTTCAAATGTATAAGAAGCTTTCTGGGTGAAAATCCTAGCTGATTGATAAATTGGAAATGGAACACTGGAATTGGAAGTAGCAACAATAGAATTCCCAGTTTTGAAGACTAGTGAAGAATGCTGTGAATCAGGAACAAAAGTACGACCTTGAAAGGTGATGCTTTGGGATGAACCACAAGCAATTAGATAATTATCAAGGGGAGTGTACAAGGCAATTGAGCCATTCACCAAAAAAAGAAAAACAATCAAAAAAGAGCAAACCCATTTTACAAGTTTCATCATCATCATCATCACCAATACCTTTGTAGTTGCCTTGTGAGGCTCTTTACCAATCCATAAACAGATTGTAGGCAATACCCTTTACTTCAAACCCCAAGACACAAAACACAAAACCTGCACCAACCTCGGATCTATCAAATTCAATGAACAGAACCAGATATTTCTGTTACAACAAAAGACAAAACACTATGATTCTAAAGTCACAGCACAAGTCACAACACCACACAAACACACACAACTGATATGTGACATAAGCAAAGTGAGAATAGGGAGTTGTGTTGGTGTGGTTACCTTTTGGTTGTGGCTGTGTTGGGGGCAAAAGGTGAATAATCTGCTAACAAGGCCAAAGTGAACACAGGAGTGGGTTGAACGTATGAAACAGAATGAGACACAGTTAAGTTTAGATTACGTGAATGCCATTACTGAAATGAAATCCCATCATCATCAAGTTGAGCTTTTTAGTGTGTCTCCGAACACCCTTTTCCAGGCTGTTGATTAGGCTGTCATCAATATGGGAAAAAAGAGGACCCACAATAACTTACAAACTCTTAAATCTTAACTATCTTTGGGATGAGTTTGGTCTCGTCGGAATATTTTGATTTGGATTATTTGTTCATCAGTTGAAAACGAGTATGACAAGGGTATTGTTTTAAGTAATGAACAAAATGAAAGCTTCTTCTGATAAAGTATACTATGTTAAATATATTACTTTCTTGTATAAGAACATATTCTTTAAACAATGTCCTATAGACATTCGTTTGTATTTTTCTTGTATTTATATCTAAATTTAATTCAATTATGATTTACATAATTTGAAATTTAATGTGGTTGGAGTCTGGTAGGCCAGATATATAAACATAATGTATAAATTTTATTATGAATTGATTCAAAAAATATATATTATGAATAGATAATAATTAATTTATATTTATACAAGATACTAGGGCAAGAGTGCAAGACATGTTTTTTTACATGTTTGTGGAAAATTATTGTAAGCTTCAGGATGAGCCATTAACCCTATAATGAACTGAATTAATCAAATATTTGCACATGATTAACCAAATATTTATATGGTTGTTGAAAATGATTGTAAGCTTCAGGATGACCCATTAATCATATAATGGATTGAATTAATCAAATATTTGCACGTGCTTAACCAAATATTTGCACGTAATTAATCAAAAATGTTATTACTCAAAAAAGCTAAATATTTTTTTTTTTTAAAAAAAAGGTACAATGCCACTATAGCGGAGGTCTCGCTGGTGGGTGTTCAAATAACACTACTATTTTTTGGGGAAGGACAAGACTAGCGTTCAACACCCCTTACTAAGCTTGTGTTTAGATGAACATTTGATAAAAGTGATTTTGAATGTAATTAATTTTGAAAAATTGATTTTGTTAGAATTGAGTTTGAAGTGAAATAATTTATGTTGGAATGTTTTTTATTTTAAAAGCAAGTTTGATGTAAATTTTAGTATAAAATTTTCAATTCAACTCAAAAGCTATCTTTTATAGCTTCTAGTCAGAATCTTCTAGAGGCAAAATCAATTTTATCTGACAGTAGCCAAACATCTTATTTTCACTTAAATCATGTTTGACAGAGGGCAGAATCAATTCTAGAGATTTTCAACGTGAAATCAAACACACACTAATACTACTAGTCCAGTATAAAACCAGCTTTTTCATGAAGATTTTGGGGTGGTTTGGTTTTACAAATTCAGAATCTCTGAAACCAATGAAATGATATAAACAAAACAATAATAATAATAATAATAATAATAATAATAATAAAACATCATGGAAGTTCTACAACTGAGGCTTAGTACAATTCTCAGATGGTTCTATTTAATTTACACAATATAGTTTAGAGTTTAAAAGAAAAGATATTGTTAACTGCGACTCTAAGAAATCAATAAAAAAATTTATTGAAAAACTATTCAATCTGTTACATTACAACACCTTTTAATAAATTCTTCTTCTAATGTTTTTTAGAGTAGCTAGCATGTGGCTAAAATAAATAAAAAAACAAAAGAACGTGGCTTGGAAGGGAATCGTCGCTGCGCTGGGTTCAGCGATATATGGGGCCCGCTTTAACGCGGCTTAAAGATGCGGAAGAGTCAGGGGTTGATCCTTGATACCTTCCTTGACGGGGCTGGAGAAGCGAAACTGGTATCAGGTAAGCTTTTCACCACCGCTAAAAGGTTTCTTTTTTCGTTTTTAAAGAGTAAATTATTCCTCAAATTTGTTTTTTAATATACAATTTGGTTGTGACATCCATTCATCCTTGTTGTAAAACTGGGGTATTCTCATAGATACACTTTTTTTTTACACTAGCGATATATTATTAATTATTGGTTGACTTAGAGTTCGTTCGGTGGAAAATAAAAATATTTGACTTCTTGGAGTACTTATGCTTGAAGATATTGTAGGGTACCATCGCTTCCATGATAGCTGCTCCAGATTTGAGTAGGTACCAAGTTTTTTCTTGTTGAATTAAAGTTTAGAATAGGAAAAGACATGTTACTTGTAACATTAGAAAAGACAAACCTAAGTAAGAATTTATAATGAAATTTACATGTTGTATCTATCAAAGAAAAAAAATCTGATAATCAACCCCAAATCACAATGAATGTAGACGACTTGACCTGATGTGATCCCTATTAGTAATTGTTCTAGCAGAAAAGCTAGGTACTCGGTCGGCCAAGCAACCAAGTGATCAATCATAGTTGTCTTTTCCTTAGCCCCTTGGGTCCTATTTATTTTAGGTCTGTTGTCTGTTACGGTAGTCAAGCGTCCGCTTTTATGAGCTGGCAGTTTGCCTATATTCGTCATTATTACTCGGCCGACGGACATTAAAGTCTCTTAATTACGTCCATTACGTTTCATATAAGTCGACCGGAGCATTCTAGAGGTTGGGCCCGAGTTCATTTTCCTACAAGTCGGCCGGAACATTCCAGAGGTTGGGCCCGAGTTCCTACAAGTCGGCCAACCATAAACATAATAGGACCTATTTGTGGTCCGGCCTATACGAGCAAGGTTCGGCCCGAGTTAACACTCGGCTCAACCATAACATAAGTCCCCCAAGCCTTAAGTCGAGAATCGACGAAAGGGCTTAAAAGATCTCTTGTATGATATATGCATAACAGGGTTGGGCCTGAGTTAATTCTAAGGCTAATTTGTGAATATGGCCTGACAGAATATAGTATTCTGCTCCTACGTATCCCAAATGGGAATCAAGGCTAACGTAGTTCTAAGTTGAGGGAGTGATTTTTCTAGAGAAAGTGAGAGTCCTCTCTATTTCTATCGGATCCTATGTCTCTTTTGATAGTCGGATCTTCATCATTCTTCGATAACTGTTGCCTCCTTATGATTATGAGCGGGCAACTGGAATTACAAGCTAACCGTCTCTACTCCTAGCTTTCGGTATTCTTCTAATTTCCTCACATATTTTATTAGGCTCTTAAGATGCCCTATATGTTTGATATGAAATTAAGTATGAAGTTGGCCTCAAATATGAAGTCTTCTTATCCCTTGGCCCAAGTCTCCGATGGATCTTCCATAAGGATAAAATCGGCCCAAGCATATAAACTCGGCCACACAAGGTTGGGTCCGAGTTAATACACGGCCCAACCGTAAGATAGCTTAAGTAGAGAATTGACGAAGAGGTTTAAAAGCTCTCTTGTATGATGTACTTGACACAAAGTTGGACCCGAATTAATACGCAGTCCAACCGTAACATAAGCCCTCATCTGACTTGATCAAAGTTTTTCTTTGAATGATATATGTTAGGTTGCCTTAAATACTCGACTTTGGATCAACAACAAACATCACGTTATGAACAGGTTAGGTTCGTTATTAGCCGAGACATAAACTATGCTTTTATAGTGTCGAGACATAAGTCGGGCATCAAAGTGCGGAAATAAGTTGGATCTTGTGGTGCTGAAACATAGATCAGACTTTACAATGCCGAATCATAGGTCAAGCTTTACAATACAGAAATATAGGTCAGACTTTAGAATGCCGAAACATAAATCAGGCTTAATGGTGCCGAAACATAGGCCGTGCTTAATGGTGCCGAACCATAGGTCGGACTTTACAGTGCCGAAACATAGGTCGGACTTTACAATGTCGAATCATAAGTCGGGCTTTATGGTGCCGAAACATAGGTCGGGCTTTAGGGTGCCGAAACATAGGTCGGGCTTTAATGGTGCCGAAACATAAGTCGGACTTTACAATGCCGAAACATAGGTCGGCTTAATGGTGCCGAAACATAGGTCGGGCTTTACAATGCCGAATCATAGGTCGGGCTTTAGAATGCCAAAACATAGGTCGGGCTTAATGGTGCCAAAACATAAGTCGGACTTTACAATGCCGAAACATAGGTCGGCTTAATGGTGCCGAGATAAAGATTGGCTTAATGTCCTTGTTGATCTCTAAATTAATAAATTCCTTTTTAGCCTGGTTTGAATGCTTGTATATCCGAATAATTGATAAGTAGTTAGTGTCCTTTAAAGGATAATGGAGAATAATGATAATAGCATTGAGAGTAATAATATGCATAAAAAGGATATGAATGATTATACTACTATCTCGGTTTAGCATGTCTAGTAACTAAGTATTCCTTATTTTTCAAACCTCTTAGTCCCTACTTATACCATGCTTCGTTAATTGCCATAGTTACCTCTTTATTCTCGGATAATTGTCGCCACCCTAGTAATAATAGTCGGCTGGCTGACATTGATGCTTATAATCATCAACATTTATAAGTTAACCATTTCTAACTCTAACTTTTGGCTCTCTAATATGACTTTTGGGTCATCCCATGTGTTCAATATTGGGCTAAACACGAACTCGTCCCCAATATTAAGTGTTTCCGTTTCCAAGTCCAGTATAACTTCTGTATGAGCAAGGCAAATCCGAGTATAAACTCGGCCTGACCATAACATAAGTCCTCGGGCCTCAACTCGTGATAGAGGAATGGGCCTCTGTGTAAACAAAGTCGGTATGAGTATAAACTCGGCTAACCATAACGCAATATATCAAGTCTTCCCGTTTCCAAGTCCATTAGGACTTTGGTGTAAACAAGATGGATCTGAGTATGAACTCGGCCTGTCCACAACATATAGTTCCTCTGTGTAAACAAAGTCGGCCCGAGTATAAACTCGGGTAACCATAACGCAATATATCAGTCTTCCCGTTTCCAAGTCCATTAGGACTTTGGTGTAAACAAGATGGATCCAAGTATGAACTCGGCCTGTCCACAACATATAGTTCCTCTGTGTAAACAAAGTCGGCCTGAGTATAAACTCGGCTAACCATAACGCAATATATCAGTCTTCCAGTTTCCAAGTCCATTAGGACTTTGGTGTAAACAAGATGGATCCGAGTATGAACTTGGCCTGTCCACAATAGTGTAAACGAGATGGATCTGAGTATGAAGTCGACCCGAGTATAAACTCGGTATAACCATAGCGTAGTAGTAAACCTCCAGGCCTCCAACCATGCAAAACTAGTCTTTCTTTATTGCTACCGGACTTTAGTGTATGTGGATAAGGTGGGCCCGAGTCGATACTCGGATCAACCATAACAGAAGTCCCCAAGCCTCAAGTCACGAGAGACGAAGAGGCTTATGTGTAAACAAAGTCGGTCTGAGTATAAACTCTGTCTAACCATAATACTAACCTGGAACAATCGGGTCAGAATTGGGGGTGACATGGGGAAATCCCTTTAAGTCAGCAGATGCATTTTCACGTTTGGTTGTCTAAAAAGAATCGACAGAGTTCTTCAACGATTGAAAATCCTTTAACTCGCCGAGTGCATTCTCATACTCGGTCTTCCAAGAGAACTCGACCGAGTTCTTCAATGATTGGAAGTACAGCTTTGTGATCGTTAGATCTTCATCATACTCATGCTTCTTTGAAACTTGGTCCCTGCCTTCGAACTTCACGTAATGGAAGTCATTCATATGTCGGCGTATATCCGGGTTGTCTCTCCTTTGTTGTTCTACTGTGTCTACTGATCGTGGAGAAGCGTGCTCGGCTGAGAGTTATGACTTGCTGACCGCCATTGAATGATAATCGGAAGTTTCCTCTCGAGCCCTAGTACGACTTATCTTTCCCTTGAGTGGCGAAGGAAGAGTTTTACCAGAGCCCCACGGTGGGCGCCAAATTGTTCTAGCAGAAAAGCTAGGTACTCGGTCGGCCAAGCAACCAAGTGATCAATCATAGTTGTCTTTTCCTTAGCCCCTTGGGTCCTATTTATTTTAGGTCTTTTGTCTGTTACGGTAGTCAAGCGTCCGCTTTTATGAGCTGGCAGTTTGCCTATATTCGTCATTATTACTCGGCCGACGGACATTAAAGTCTCTTAATTACGTCCATTACGTTTCATATAAGTCGACCGGAGCATTCTAGAGGTTGGGCCCGAGTTCATTTTCCTACAAGTCGGCCGGAACATTCCAGAGGTTGGGCCCGAGTTCCTACAAGTCGGCCAAATTTGTGGTCCGGCCTATACGAGCAAGGTTCGGCCCGAGTTAACACTCGACTCAACCATAACAGTAAGCAAATACCTAGTTAAATATTAACTAAATGCCTATTTTTGTATATTTGTAAAATACTTCTCATTTTCTTCTCTCGTGTATTATGAGATAATAAAAGACAAAAACAATCTTTGATAACACATATTGTTGTGTTCAAGAAACATTTAAGGACAAGTGCAACCTATCGTAATAGTAATAAAGGAAATTGAATTGTAGATATAGCACCCACAGTGATTAATTAATAATTACTATACTAGAGATATTCTTACGTTATTTAGACAAATTGAAATAGTAAAAGAATAAATTTTAGAAAGAAGCAATAATTAAAAGAGTTGACAAACGAAAGTAAAGACACACTCAAAAGAGAGTTTAATTATGAGAAAGCTTAGGTCAAGGTTTCACTTATATTTTTAGTTCCATATTCCTAATTCTGTATGATTTATGAGCTAAGTCACATATATGAATTCCTCAACAAATTTTATTAACAATTAATGGTCATGGATGGTAAATATTCATTTCTCCAAATTAATTCCTTATTTGGTCAGGTAAGAAACTCATGTTCGTATGAAATCTTTTTGACACATGCATGTTCATATGATAAAGAATAGAGCACTAAGAGTTTAATTAACCTAGTTGATTAACCTGATTGGAAGATTATGATTAAAATTTGATCATGCAAAGGGTGATCAAGTCATACATAAGGTGATATGTTAATGCGTTAATTAGTTGTGGTACGATAGTCGATCAATCAATCCACTCAAACATGCATGGTGATCAAGCCATACATGAGATGATATGTGATTGGTAAACAGTATAAAACAAATTATATTGATAATGTAATAAAATTAAACTTTCTTTTTTTTTCCACGAAAATTGTAAAAGAAAGATATAAAAATTTGATGTAACAATAAGGATAACATTTTCTCTTTTAATTAGATATAACCTTTAAAAAATATTATATTGTATAAAAAATAAATATATGATAATAATATAAATTAGCAAAATATGAAAACATTATAAATTATTAATTATAGTTATAAATATTTCATAAATAGGTTCGCCTAATAGATTTAAATAATAGATATTTTTACAAAATCCTAAGTATAATCTGAATAGTTATAAATAAATAATTCAAAAAGTTTAAGTTTGACTTATTTACTAAATACGTTAGACTTACGTAGGATATATTAGATAAGCCCCAGATAAGCTATAGACCTATTTTTTCTCAATTGGAATGAATATTTCATGTATACGAAGCTTATTAAATTAAAATTATAACAAAGACGTGTAAATTTTATACACAAGACTCATACATGAAGTAAGCTAAAAACTATATAATGATGTAAAAAAAAAACTATAATGATGATGTGAAAGTGATAAAGATAAAAGAAATGTTGTTAAAGTGATAAAATTATACAACATTTAACCTTAGACAAATAAGAACAACCAAGGTTAATTGTGTGGATGTAAGAATGCAAGAAGAAATATTTCTTAATGAAAGTTATTTTTGTGAATGGTTTAAATAAGCTTTTATTTCCTGGAAAGTTCACCAAATTTGGTTTTAATCCTTGTAAAAAAAAAATTTAGGATTTCGTTCCTGTATTTTCGAAAGTTTTGTAAATAGTCCATATTGTTACCCCTGAGTACTAAAAATCATACTAGATGAAAAATTTTGTCAATTATAACCCTATGATTCTAATGTATAATTTTATTTCTACTTTCTAGCCAAATTTTGGAGCAAGTCAGACAAGAACGAGAAATTACCTCGATACCCCCTGAGTACTAGATATCATACAAAATGAAGGAATTTAGCAATTTTAACCTTATTCCCTAATGTATGATTTTGTTTCTATTTTATGGCCAAATTTTACCCCAAGTTATACAGTAAAATAAAATTACCTCGATACCTATGAGTACTAGATAATGGAAAAAGATGGCGGTAGGGATTATTTGCCAAATTTTTTAGATTACAGGGACGAAAACCTAAAAAAAAAAATTTACAGCGACCAAAACCAAATTTGATGAACTTTATAGGGACCAAAAACTTATTTAAACCTCCGAGAATCGAAGATTTTAGTGTGCGTGAACACAACGCCACACAGCAGACAGAACCGTTGACTATTGAGTTGAGGTAGACGGAGACGTTGACGTTGAGGCCGTGAGTGAAGGCGTTGATTGATATTTGATCCCTTTTTTCTTTAGACTAGGGCGGTTAGAATATGTACAAGTGCACAACAATATAAAATATGATGTAACAAATTAAAAATAATTAAATTATTTATTAATTTTAAATTTTAATAATGAAACTTAATATAATATAGAAAATTTAAGATTTTTTTTTAAATATTAGTCATAATATTTTAATCACATATACTTAATTAGAAGGAAAAAAAACATTAAAAATATGAAGTATATTCTTTAACACTGTCGGCTCATAATATTTCTTTTATAAAACTACAATAACATCTTTTTTTTTTGGTGAACACTACAATAACATCATTTGAGTCTATCAATTTAGCGAAATATAATTTAAGAAAGGATTAAAGTAATATGTATTATAAGTGTAAAACATTCGCTAATGTTTTGACATGCGTGTTTTTGTTTTAATAATCAAGAGAGAGAAATTTCAATAATGTTGATTTAACATGTAATTATTGGAAAATAGTTTATTTTCAAAATTGTTCCAATCTGTTTTTATTTATTTATTTATACCAAACTTTCTCATGAAACTAAAATTGGGGAAAATATTTATCTATTATTTTTTTTAAGGACATACTTCTTCCTTATAAAATGCTCTAGATTCTAGAAGAGAGGCTAGTAAAATTAGGGTTTCATAGTTGCGGAAAAACTGAAAGATTCCATGGCCATTAATATGAAAAAATTAACAAAAAGAAAATAGATTATTACGTTTAAAATAATGGATGGAAACAAATATGTATGAAAGAAAATAGATGATTAGGTTGGAATAAAAGTAGGTTATTGTGTTTGACACTTTGACATAATCTTTTTCTTTTTCTATTTATCAAACAAAGGGCATTAATAAATTGGGCTGATAATTGGGTCATCCTCAAAATAGGAAGGGAATATTTGGGATACTTATCTAGATGATTGTACGATAAAACTCAAGACTACCACATTAGTGAACAGATGACATATGCGACAATTTATTTTACACACATTAATGTTCCTTTAATTTAAGTCTTTGCGTAACAGAAAATTAGCTAATGTAATTAGGGATGGAAATGGTGGGGACGAGGCAAGGTTTTACTTAAATAAGTTTGTGTCTATTTCATCTTATATGACATTTGTTATAAGGTTTTTTTGGAATTTAATCTGACCTGTTTTACGAAATCATAAAAGTTTGGTCTATCCCAAATGCCAATTACATGCATATATTACGAGAAGACTTTCTATTATGTCAAGAAGCCTATTTTTCTGATTTTTAATAGGTGTAATCTATAACAAAGTTATTAATTCTATATAAAATAAATACACTATATTAATATATAAGTAGTAAATTATGTAATATTACAAATTTATAATTATATAAATAGATGTTAAATAAATAGGTCGACCTAGCTAATAGACTAAAAAACTCAAGTCTTAGAACATCTACAATGGAATAACATCACTTTGGTTCTCAACTCTCATTTTGTGGGCTCATTAGTGCCACATAAGATTCAAGAAGAGGAAACATCCAATTTGGTATATGAAATTATGAAGTAGTATAAACTTAGTCCCTAAAATTATCGAAATTCCAAATTAGTCCCTGAAATTGTAAAACTGTAATCAACTTAGTCCCTCTATTGAAAAACGTATGGACTAAGTTGATTTTAAGTTTGTATTTTCAGGAACTTAATTGATATTAAGTGAGTAAATGAAGGACCAAATTGATACTAACTTATCATTCAGGGACGCTTTTGGAATTTTGATAATTTTAAGGACCAAGTTGATACTACTTCACAGTTTCATGGACCAATTTGGATATTTACTCGATTTAAGAACTTTCATATATTTTCACTCCAATGCAAAAACCATAATTTGAGTTTTTAACTTACTTTAAGTGGGTCCTATTATTGACCCCACATATTTATATTTTTTAATTTTTTTAATTTTTTTTCAAATTAAAAATTGAATTTATTTTTAATTATATTCTGTTTTGCCAAAAAAAAAAAAAAATTGCCAAGAACGATTCTTATAGAAAAATGGTTCTAGAACATGGCATCCATGTCACCCTTCTCCAATGCAAATCCTTGTAAGAACTGGTTCTTGCAAATAAGAACGCATGTAAGAACCATCATTGGAGATGATCTTACTCTGCATAATTAAATAAATCGTTCAAAAAGCCTAAGGTAAACTTGCTTGTTAAATAGGTCAAATCTGTATAAGTCGAAAAGATGTTGGATTTTCTACAGAATCGTAAATTAGTCCCTTCATTGGTTGAATAAACAAACTGGTTTTCATAATCTTGAATTGAAGGTGTATATATAACTATGGAAGCCATATCATCTTGAGGGAATTTTGGTTTCAAATAGAGGTTTGAGCAGGAGATTTATACAGTGCTTAATGTCTCATGGAGTTGGACGACCCACATGCTAGGGTCAAGGATTGAACTATTCATACATTTGCACAGCCTAATTATTAGGGCCATGCTCGTTAATAGCCCGTTTCGACGGGCCTCTTGTTTGGGCCCGCTATGCCGAAGCTATGAATTTATTTCATCTTATCAAGCTTTTTTTTGTTTTTTGTTTTTTTTTTTGACATCTTATCAAGCTTTTGAGATGTTATTGTTGGGTACATCCCCTCCCCTCCTCCTGTTATCCTTGATAAACATTAATTGGATAAAGAACTTTAAATTAAGTGACGCCATTTTGTGTTTAAATATGAAATTTATTAATATATAGTTGATGGAAAAAATATAATTTAGATTTTTTGATAGAATACGATACACGATAATTACGCTGTCTATCTAGTCTAGTGTGAGTGTGAGGGCTCAGACATGGATAGTCTAATCCTTGACTAGCATGGCAACTTCCATTGTTTTTGACTAGCATGGCAACTTCCATTGTTTTTTATTTTTACTCTCTCTTAAATAAAACAAATAGATTTTTTCCAGTTAAATAAAACAAATAGATCTGTATGGTATATTAGTGGCAATGATTTTTGAACATTTAATCTCAATTAAACTACTTAAATCCATTGTTATTACTCAAATTCTAGTGGCTCAAAACGAATAATATTAACACGTTTCTTAAAAATCAAATATTAATCATTTGTTATAAATATTATGGATGACTATATCAATTTCTTAAAAAGTTGTTTCCAATGTTTCCTGTACAAATCTTTAGAAACAGGAAATAAAATGAAAACAAAGTAACATTTTTGTAGTTTTTTATGTTGTAATTATTTGTAAAAATAGGAAATGAAAACAAGAAACAATAGACAAACCAATCAGGCCCTTAGTTTTCCAATACAAATTTTTCTTTTGTGAATTCCTTAACGAATGTCCTTATGATACTCGTTAGCAAAACCCAATGATAAAAAGTAATAGAAATAAACACATACGATATCACATATCCAATCTCCGTTTGCCACTGCCCCAAAATTAGGCCGAAAAGCCTCATCAAGTGGTTATATATCCAACCAAAACCCAATACCATATCATGATATGCTGACCATTCCCGTCCTAATAATCCACGAATTCATTATGGTAATTGCTTGTTTACGAAATATTATATGATGCCGAAGTCCTATTGACATGCCTATTGACATGCCTATTGATTTAATTTCATTGGCGGAACAAATGACAAAGTCTTTGTGCGAGTTATGGTCTGGAATATTTATGAAGAAAATTTAGAAGTGGGAAATTTCAATACCTTAAAATTAATGTGTCATGAACACAAGTCAATATGTTTGGTCTGATTCTCATACTATCAGTCGTCTTAATTCATCAGGCAAGGTTGCTTTAAAGAACTATGGATACCATCCATGCACGTTCTCACTCTTATCCTCCTCTAGTTTCTGACAAACCGCTTGCTTTTTTAACTGAATAATACTGATGAGTGTCCTAAGAACATTTGTTAAGGAACCCATAAAATGAAAATTCATATTGAAAAAATCAAGTATTGTACTCTTCGAAATGTTAAATATATTATTTTCTATACAAATTTTTCTTTTTTAATTCCTTAAACAATACCTTAAGAGTATTTGTTAGCATTCTCTTTTTTCTTATTCTAATATCCCACACACTTGGATCCTTGTCATCTGCATGATCATCGTGCCTTGCAGTCAAAATTCAACCCTATTCATTTATTGTTGTCACTATATTGTATTTTTGCCAAACAAAGTGGATGATTTATTTTAACAATTAATTTTCATTGCTAAAAGATAAAACTTTGATCTGGTATATATCAACTCTACCGACCGACACGCACATACATAACGTGTTAGACTTTGATAAGTCCTCCACATAATATGGCCAAAGACAACCTTAATTAAACTTAATTACGGTTTAATTCCCAAGGACAGCAAAGATTAGAAAACAAAGATATGACTTTCCTTCATGTGGAACCTCGGTCAGGCTAAGTAAAAAAATGAGTACATCTCTTTTCCAGGAGATTGAACCGTTCATTCTAGAACAGACACAAATGAATACTCGTATACTTTTTCCATATTGTTCCATCCGGTCTACAATATAAGAAAAAAAAACTCTAAAATACATAGGCCAAAAATATATATTAAAATAAGTTAATTGTAATTAATACTCGTATAATTTTCCAAAAACACCATTTCTAACTTTAATTAATATTCTGATGGCCTATAATTAATGACAGTAATTAATATGGGCAATATTGAAAATTAGCATTTAACATTTGTAAAAATTGATGCATGTTTCTTATATTTTGGAAAAAAAAGGACTCATTTGTTTCTTATATTGTTGACCGGAGGGAGTATAATATTGAGTAACTATATTTGGACACACAATTTGGATACCTTGTATAAACACCGTAGAGTTTATTGGTGTCTCAGCAATAATGAAATACATAATGAGAGAGAAAAAACAATAAATAAGTGAAGAATGATACTTTTATACAGTTTTAGACATCATTTTTGTATCCAAATATCATTACTCATAATATTATACTAGTATGCATAAATCTTAGTCAACACTTATTTTTCTTAGCTTACAAAAAAAAAAAAAACACTTATTTTTTCTTTTAGTAGATGGCTCTTCTTATTTTCTACAAAACAAGCCAAGATCTGAATTAATAAAGTTCTTTGTTATGCTAGAGTCTATGTTTACGTTGAAATGAAAAAAATTTAATTATCTTATAATGTAAATAATCAAATGTTTATGATAGGAAATATTGTGTCACTTGTTATTGAAAATTTAAAAATTTAATTGATATGCATTGTTAGTGTAATTTTACACCATCAACCAATGGTAAGGTAATTAAATAAAAGTTAAATATTTTTAATAATGTATTTTTTTTTTTTTGCTTAACAGTGAACAAATCATTGCATAGCGATTAAATTCCAAATTTAATTATCTTTTTATATAATACTTAATATTATAAAATTTTACTTTTCAGCTGAATTTAATGTGATAGCTAGCCTAGTGTTGCAAACCCACGACTATACTAATACTACATACCATACACTAGTACAAAATATGCATTTAACATCGAGGTTTTAACATCGGTTTTACAAAAACCGATGTGAAAAAGGAGGCGGTGGCATTTTTGAAATTAAGCTGAAGAATTTTAACATCGGTTATAATAAAAACCGATGTTATAAACTATTTAACATCGGTTTTTTAAAAAACCGATGTTGAAAAATGAAACAAAAAACAATTTTTTTTTATCAGACATAATTTTAGACATCGGTTTTGTTATAACCGATGTGGAAAAGTGAAACAGAAAAAAAATATTTTTTTATAGAACATAAGATTTTACATCGGTTTTATTCAAAACCGAGGTGGAATATACTATAGACATCGGTTTTATGATAACCGATGTGGAACATTGCAAAAAAAAAAACAAAAAAATTTAATCAGCCTCAATATTACACATCGGTTTTGGTAATAACCGATGTGGAAAAAGTTTTAACATCGGTTTTGTTTTGTAACCGATGTGGATTTTCTTTGTTATTTCATTTTTCGCGCTGATAGGTCACTCTGTTTCCCACACTCAGACCACCCAAACCCTTTCCCCTTCCCTCTCCTTTTCAGTTTTCACACTCAGACCACCCATTTCCTCTCACCACCGCGCCGTATCCACCGAAACCTAGACCCCTCACCGCGCCATTAAGTTTGCTGCTTGCTCGCCGTTGTCTTGCGTTGTCTTGGTCCGTCGTGCCTCCTTCTACCTCTGCCTGACCGTGCTAACAACGAAGTGCCTCCTTGCAAGCGGTTCTCACCACTCAAGCTCCCCACAGGTAACCCATTCTCTTCTTCTCTGTAAATGGTTTATGTATTCATCTCTTCCTAGAGTTTAGGTTTATGTATCTATCATCTCTATGGTTTTTTTAATGCCCAGCTCTTGAGATTTTGAAACTCTGTTTATCGTACGATTAATTCATTGCCATTGCTTCGTTATTTATCACCACAGAGCTCTTGGGCTTCTGAAACGTCTCAAAACAAATCATAGCTTTTTTCTGGGTAGCATAATTTTATTTACTTTTGCATACTTTGTGTCTTGATGTCCATTTATTTATGTGTTTCACATCATGTTTGTTTTGATGTTGATATCTCTTGTCTTTTTTTTCTTTTTCTTTGATGATATTGGTCATTGGTTTGAATCTATGCGGGTGGTGGCAAATACACTGTGAGACGTTTATGGTTTACAGAAACAAAAATTGGTTTGACTGTGATTATATTGAAAAAATTGTTAATGTGAGTTATCGAATGAAGTGGAATTGGAGATTTGGACATTTAGATACCATCAAACTATATATGTAAGGTGAGTTATATATATTAACTTGGCTATTAGGTCTTCTTTTGTAATTAAAAAAATTCTATTGATTCTTTTTATCAATCGCAAGAACTTAAACTTCTGGCAACCTCTCCTTAAGGTGCCAGGATAATATGCATATCATAAACTTTTGGATTTGTGCAATTAGTTTTAGCTTCTTTCTCTTTCTCTTTCAGGGTTTCTTGATTATTTCACAATTAGGATTTTGTTCCCATTTGTGTGTTCTTCCCACACCCGGTAAGCTTTCTCCTTTCTAGTTTTTTAGTTTGATTATTGTGTGCTTTTTACTTGGGGATTGGAGTGTTTTATTATATTTTTAGTGTTAATTAATTAGTTAAACCTTAGTTTCCCGTTTGAGATGCAATATTAATGAGCACACGTGTACCTGCTTAAGGTACTTGTACAGCTCATTATATTGGATCTTGAATTGTCCAAGTTGGACAGTTTGGGAAAAAACTTTTTCTTCATTCAGTTAAAATAGTTATTCATTGATTCTCATGTTATATACCTGATGAAAGTTCGGATTGGTACATTTCCTTTCGTTCTCCGGGTGCATACTTTATCGTGGTGGATGGCATCGCGTTCAAGTCGTGTACGTCGGAGACCGAAGGGAAATGCTGCCGAAATTTCGTCGAGTATGAGCATGAGAGTTAAGGACTAACTGTTAACCGAATGTTGAAAAAGTTTCTTCTCGAATGGGATAGGGCCATACCCTATCATAAGAAGTAGTTGATGAAGATGTTGGACTAAGTATGAAGTTAATGTTTTAGTCATGGATCGCGGTTGGATGAATGCTAGACGGACAAGTGATGAGTATGAGAATGGAGTGGAAGATTTTCTACAATTTGCAAAAACAAATGCTCCTGATAGTAGTGACGGAAGGTTTTGTTGTCCTTGTGTTAACTGTTTGAATGAGAGACGACTAGAAGCTGACGAGATACGGGATCATCTTATTTGTGAGGGGATTTGCAAGAGTTATACAATATGGATATGTCATGGTGAATCGTTAGACAGGCCAAGGGTGCCAGATAGAGAGGAAGTTGATGACGTAGATATGGACGATGGACTAGAGGACATGATCCGTGATATTGGGCAAGAGTCCTTTCGGCGAGCACATGTGTATGATACTTTGTGCAGTGATGCGGAAGTGGCTTTGTATCCGGGGTGCACTAATTTCACACGGTTGTCAGCGGTGTTAAGATTGTTCAATGTGAAGGCGAGAAATGAGTGGAGCGATAAAAGCTTTACCGAATTGCTTGAGTTGTTGAAAGACATGCTTCCAGAAGGTAACACATTACCATCCCGAAACTATGAGGCGAAGAAGATATTGTGTCCGATGGGTATGGAGTATAAGAAAATACACGCTTGCCCCAATGATTGTATATTGTACAGGAAAGAGTTTGAAGAGATGCACGAGTGCCCCAGGTGTGGGGTATCACGATACAAAGTGAAGGATGATGATTCTAGTTGTGATGCGGTCACCAAGGGTCCTCCTGCGAAGGTGTTATGGTATCTTCCAGTAATTCCGCGGTTCAAGCGATTGTTTGCTAATGAAAAGGATGCAAAGAATATTAGATGGCATGCAGATGAGAGGAAATGTGATGGACAGCTTCGTCATCCGGCTGATTCTTTGCAGTGGAAGAGAATTGATAGTTTGTTTCCGGAGTTTGGCAATGAGCCCAGAAACCTCAGGCTTGGACTTGCTACCGATGGAATGAATCCATATGGAAACTTAAGTAGTATTCATAGTTCATGGCCTGTTCTCCTGGTAATTTACAACCTATCTCCTTGGTTGTGCATGAAGCGCAAATACATTATGTTAAGTATGATGATTTCGGGTCCAAAACAGCCAGGAAATGATATTGATGTTTATCTGAGTCCATTGATTGAAGACTTGAGTAAGTTGTGGGATGAAGGCATTGATGTGATCGACGGGTATTGCCGTGAGACTTTCAGATTGCGTGCCATGTTATTTTGCACCATCAATGACTTTCCAGCATACGGGAACTTGTGCGGGTATAGTGTTAAGGGGCATAAAGCATGTCCAATATGTGAAGAAGGCACATGTTACCATCAACTGCAACATGGAAGGAAGACAGTCTATCTTGGGCATCGGAGATTTCTCCAGCGTGATCATCCTTATCGTAGGTTGAGAAAAGCTTTCAATGGACTTCCGGAGAATGCATTTGCTCCGGTGGCCTTGACTGGAGACCAAGTTTATGAACGGGTGAAGAACACTAATGTTATCTATGGGAAGTCCCAAAAGAAGGCTACTGAGAAGAATATATGGAAGAAGAGGTCGATCTTCTTTGATCTTCCATATTGGTGCAAGCTTGATGTAAGACATTGTATTGATGTGATGCATGTGGAGAAAAATGTGTGTGACAGTTTAATCGGAACGCTTCTCAACATTCTAGGCAAGACAAAGGATGGTGTGAATGCTCGTCTGGATCTAGTTGCGATGGGTATACGAGAGCAGTTAGCTCCACATAAAGTGGGGGATAAGAAGACTTATTTGCCCCCAACATGTCATACTTTATCAAAAAAAGAGAAAAGAAGTTTCTGTGAATGTCTACGGGGAGTCAAAGTGCCACAGGGTTACTCTTCAAATATCAAGAGACTTGTCTCAATGAAAGATCTCAAATTAGTTGGCTTAAAGTCTCATGATTGCCATGTCTTGATGCAACAATTACTACCGGTGGCCATTCGTGACATCTTGCCTAAAAAAGTCAGACATGCCATTACTAGGTTATGCTTATTCTTCAATGCTATATGTAGCAAGGTCATTGACACTAAAAAGTTGGATGACTTGGAAAATGAGGCAGCCATTATCTTGTGCCAATTGGAGATGTATTTTCCACCTTCATTTTTTGACATCATGGTTCATTTGATTGTTCATCTAGTGAGGGAGATTAGATTGTGTGGCCCCGTTTATTTAAGGTGGATGTACCCGGTTGAGCGATACATGAAGATCTTGAAAGGATATATGAAGAATCCACACCGTCCCGAAGCATCTATTGTTGAAAGGTATGTTGCAGAAGAAGCTATTGAGTTTTGTACAGACTACATGTCAGAAGCGGAACCTGTAGGGCTTCCGAAGTCTCGTCATGAAGGAAGATATGATGGGAAGGGTACACGAGGTATCACTGTTAAGAGCATGGATCGGGAGGAAGTGCTTCAAGCACATTTGTATATATTGAATAACACTGATGAGGTTGAACCATACTTATGTGAGCACAAAAGCATCATCAACGAAACTTACCCTAGAATGAATGAAAAATGGTGTTTGAACAAGCATAATAAGACTTTCTTGAACTGGTTTAAAGAAAAAATTGCAAAGGATGGTACTGCTTCTGAAACATTAAAATGGCTAGCACAGGGACCTAACTTTGATGTCATATGCTGGAGTGGGTACGATATCAATAAGTTTTCCTTCTATACAAAGTCCCAGGATGACAAAAGTACTATGCAAAACAGTGGGGTTATGGTCGTCGCTGAGTCCATGCATTTCTCTAGTTCGAAAGATAAAAACCCTGTTATGGCATCCGTTTCATACTTTGGGATCATTGAAGAGATCTGGGAGGTTGATTACATGAAGTTTAGAGTGCCTGTGTTTAAATGTCAATGGGTCGACAGTAACAATGGTGTGCAAACCGATGAGTTAGGATTCAAATTGGTGGACCTTAATAAGGTAGGTAATAAAGACGAGCCTTTCATCATGGCATCCCAAGCAAAACAAGTGTTTTATATCCGCGATCCTTCTAACAAAAGGTGGTCAGTGGTTCTCCAGGGAAAAAACATGTATAATAGTAGTGAGGGAAATCAAGATTCAACTCTTGATATTTCTGACACTCCTTCTTTCTCAACACGGGTGCCTAATTTCAATGAGGAAAATGAAGTGGACGATGTACATGCTACTCGTAATGATCACCAAGAAGGGTTATGGGAGAACGTTACTACTTGACCACAGTGTAAGTTTAGTTTGAGTTATGTTTAAAGTCATATTATATGTTTACATTGATATTTTTAAGTTATGCTTGCGTTGATTGATATTTATAAGTTATGTTTGATATTTATCCAGACATACTGACTTTTTGTTTTTGTCTAAACAGGTATACATGGCTGATCCTGAGGATATCCCTCCTTCATGCAGTGGGTCGGAGACCCCGTCTTCGGGTAGAAAGGGTAGACGTGCCACACGAATGAGGAATTTGACTGCCAACCGTGGTTCAAATCAAAAGATAACAATCGACTTTGATTGTAACCTCAATCCTATTGGGCCAATGGCAGAGCAGTTTATTAGTTTTGTGGCGTCCCTTGCTCGAAGCAGGCCTAGCATACTTATTGAGACTTGGAAAGATGTACCTCAGGGCGTGAAGGATCAGATATGGGAGACTATTCTGGTATCTATACTTTTCCGTCCTGTGTATGTATCTATTTTATTTTAATCTTATTAATATCATACAGTAATTCGTTGATTCTTTTGTTGTTAATGTAGCTCACCTTTGACCTGCCGGATACGACGGATATGAAGAAGCGTTGGATAAAGTATGCTGGTGAGCGTTGGAGGGGTTTTAAGGTGGACCTGGGCAGATACTATGTATTCAATCCACGCTGTGAAAAGAACCCACTTGAGGTGTACCCGTTTCTTGACCAGGCGACGTGGGATCGCTTTGTTCAGAGCCGACATGATCCTAGCTTTCAGGTTAACTTATTTGAGTTGTCTCTAAATTGATGTAATTTCATTAATTTTATTAATTTACTGATGTAATTTAATTATCTTCTATTTATAACAGGAGAAGAGGAAAAAGGGGCAGGAAAACCAAAGCAAGAATGTCTACCCTCATGTATTGTCTCGTGGGGGATATAAAACGCTTGCTCAGACCATGGTGGAAGAGGAAAAGAAAGCATGTCAGGAAGCAGCATCTCAGGCAGATCCTAATGCTGAAAATCATCCTGAAGTTGTTGATCCAACTCCACCCCCACACCATCGTAAATGGAAGAGGGCCCGACAAAGAAAAACGGGACAATATACATCAGAGGAGGCACGCCAAGTAGCTGAGAAGATTGTATGTGTAGTTTGAATTGTAATTGTGATTTTAACAATGTTACTGAATTGTAATGTGACCTAATATTTTATATGTTGCAGGATGCCTTGGACGAGCAGGCCACTCAAGGAACCTTTGTTCCTAGAGGACGCGAGGATATCTTAGCTGCTGCCATCGGTAAACCAGACCACCCGGGCCGTGTCATTGGTGTTGGATGGGGCGTTGGCATTCGCCAATACCATGGTTCATCTTCACACCAACGCCACAGGGATGTTGCTGTAGATAGAGAACGGCTAAAACAGGAGATTGCAGCTGAGCTTAGACAGGAGATGACCCAGCAGTTTAACCAGCAGATGGCAATAATGGCTGCTATGTCCCAACAATTCACAAGTGTCCAACCCTCTGTCCAACCCTCTGTCCATGTGAGCACTAAGGGCTCATGTGATCCTCCTCATCAGCCTGATGATGATGATGATGATGATGATGATGATGATGATGATGATGATGATGATGACGCCCCTGATAGGTGTGAGCTGAATGTTGATGATCATCATGATATTCTGCCTAAAAGGTCAGCTCCAGGAAGACCAGAGAAATCTGCTCCGGCTCAGGTATTCATTTGACCATTCAATTAATTACGAATGAAATAACTTAAATGTGATTACTAATGTATATCTTTTTTGTTGTTTAGGGGAACGACAAAGGGGATCCTGGTGATGTTTTTCAACGTCTTGCTATAAAGCTTGTCACCATGGAGGTTGATGCAGCTTTGGTAAGGTTGGAACATGATGGCAGGGCGGATGACGATCTGTATATCCCAAAGAAGGAACTTATGGAGATGGCGCTCCACCATGAAATGGCTAGTGCTGCACACATCTCGTTATGGTGCACGTAAGTACATTTTATTTATAAGTTAAATAATTAAATTTTAAATACTATGATAATTAACATGTTTTATCAATATATTAGGTATCTGCATCGCATGCTAGGTAATCAGGGCAACCTCACCCTTTATGGGTTCATTGACCCCATGCTCATTCAGGGTGATGTTCTCCTAGCATCAGAAGACCCGGTCGCCACCATACGTGATATAGTTGCCCGAGACCATCATCAGTTCTACCTTGCGCCTTATCTCTATAAGTAAGTACCAGTTATTTAATTATAACTATATATGACTTAGTCACTAATTGTTCCGCAAATGCAGACGACATTGGCAGTTGTTGATCTTGTGCCCTCGTGTGAATGTTGTGGTCTTCTTCTGCTCGATGGGCCATAGGCCGGCGAATGAACTGAAGAACATCATGGAAACGTAAGCATTAAAATAAGTTAGAATCAGTAATGAAGTTGTTTTAATTATCTGAAATCTATTAGATATACTTTAATTAATGTTTATTTTCTTATGATAGGTCTATTGATGCAAGCCGCATGCTGTGTGGTGAAAGGCGTCGGCCTATTAGATGGATTATTCCTAACGTAAGATATTTATTAGTTCAAACGCTTCAAGCGCAGTGGGTATAATTATTGATTTCTATTTAATTTCTCATATTCTAACTGGGTTTCATTTGTACGTAGTCTCATAGACAACGTGGATCATGGGAATGTGGATACTATGTGATGAAGTGGATGGTCGAAATTATCTCCTCCGGTATCACTGAAAGATGGCAGGAGGTAAATGCTAATTGGTACAATTAGTTGTAACAATTATATATAGATTCGTTATATGTTTAATTTTAGTTTATTACTTAAAAGATATAATCTAATTATGTCCAATTAAACTTGCAGATATTCAACAATCCGACTCCACTCTCTGATGCCGACATAAAAAACATAAGGATACGTTGGGCAAATTTCTTTCTTGAAGTGTACCAACATTAGTTTGTATGTAGTTAGTATATAAACGCATCATGTAATAGCTATAGTGTACTTTTGACTGATATATGTTTTGACATGAAATCTATAATATATCATATGTAGCTTTTTGGTTTCTAATTATCTTTGTTGTGTGAATGTTATTGAATATATTTATTGTTAGTAGACTTTTAATTTAGTGTGTTTTGGTTGTACAAAAATGATTCTGTAGACAATATAGATTCTGTATTGATCTGGATTACTGAAACAGGGGAAAGGACTGTCAATACTGAAAAGGCTGATTTCTTAAAAAAAAAAAAAAAACTAAAATTCACATCGGTTTTCATAAAACCGATGTGGTAAACCCAATTTTCCACATCAGTTTTCATAAAAACCGATGTGGTAACTCAACTTTCCACATCGATTATGCTAAAAACCGATGTTGAAAGTTTGTTTTCCACATCGGTTTTTAGAATAACCGATGTGGAAAGTTGAGTTACCACATCGGTTTTTATGAAAAACCGATGTGGAAAATTGCTGAAAAGGAGACGTGGCTTTCTGGAACAGACTTTTTTACATCGGTTTTATAACCGATGTGAAAAGTGGTAATAAACCACATCGGCCTTTTCAACATCAGTTTGAAAACCGATGTGAAAAGCCAAAAAAAACCGATGTGAAATCCCTTTTCTGCACTAGTGATAAGGTAAACCTCAATTACAATTTTCGTTGCACAGTCTGATTCAGTGCACAGCTCACCCTTGTGAATTTGTGATGGCATTTCTTTTTTTTTTGATCAATTGATGGCATTTTGCCATTTCTTTGTTTCTTCAACAAGCAAAATTTTGTTTTATTTTAAAAAATAGCGCACAATACTTGTTACTAATTGTCATGCGCTTCTATTTGGCCATCATGTAAAGCCATTGATAAAGCTGGATTTGAGTTCCGACATAGGCTTTAATAAATCACTAAGTTTGATACGCTGCTAATTAATTCTATCAGAAGCTATGGTAGACAAAGCTGCGTCCATGGCGGAATAGATGCTGAATCTAAGAAAGCGTTTAAAGGAAATAATTAAAGTAATTGAGAACGAGTACTCTTTCATTCTTGCTGAAGTAGCAAGATTCGTGGAACATGCACTTGTCTAACACTGTTGAGTACAATAAAAAAGAGAAAGAAATTGGTTCGGATCAACTCCATGAACCAAAAGATGCGAACCGAATTAAATTAGTTCGTATATTGGTGTTCAAATCCGAACCGAACTAAATCAAATCCGATGGTAATTGATTCCGTCATCAGATCCAAGGATTCTATAATCGAACCAAACCAAACTGAACTAATTATTGCATTTTAATATTTTGTATATTTTTAAAATTTAAATATTTATTACATTTAATATTTAAATATATTTTGAATTTTTAATAATTTGATATTTTTTAATTTTTATATATATGATTTAATATTTATATATTTAATATTTTTATATATTTCAATATTAAATATTTTTTTGTTTCAATTCAAACCAACGAATGGTTTGGTTTGATTCGGATTTTCAGACAAAAAAATTATAAATCCAAACCGAAACCAAACCAATTTATTTTGATTTGTTTAGATTTGTTTTTCATGCAAATCTGAACTAAACTCACCACGGGAAAGTAGAAGAAATAATATAAGAACGATGTGCACAATATAATTCTTCAATGATATTATCATAGATAGGGTACATATGGCAGTCACTGGGGAAACGAAGTGTACAACATTAATTAATGGGACCATATGATCCTGTTATAGCAATTATTGCACGTTGCAAGCTGCTTGCAAAGGAGGGACCAAAGATATACTCCCTCCGATCTAAAAATTAAATAAAATATATATATTAAGATGGTTAGTTGATCTTATTTAAAAGTATTATTGAGAATAAAAAATTAAGTTTGTTATCTAAATTACCCTTTCTCTTAGTTATTAAGCTTGTATTGTTGAGAATAAAATGAGTCATTAGAAAACAAAATTTGTATTAAATTAAGGGTAATTTGAGAATAACTTCATTAAATAGGATGAAAGTGGTTGAAATTTGCTTATATTTTAGATAAAAAATTTAGAAATTTTTGCTTATATTATAAACCGGAAGGAGTACACGTCTACGAGTTAAGGCAGAGGGAAGTTGTTGCGGGGAGATATGATTTGATCCAAGCTCTGGGTATCCCATATTTCTCTTAAATACGATAACTAATAAAGCGGTGTCATTTATCGTCCCAAATTATTGGATCAGTGTACATATCTAATATTGATTTACACTCATTTGTTGATCTTATAATCTCTAATTTTATTTCATTTTTACTTTCTTACCCACATACATTGAAGGGACGACCTTTCCAACCAGATTTTCTCTATACGTAAGAGTCAGAAATTGAGCCCCTAACAATTTGTTTAAGGGGCCCGATCCCGTTACCACTCAAACCAATCATATGTTGATTTTAAAAGATGGGATTATGTTTCTTTCAATCATTTCTTCATATTTTTATCAGTTAAATATAATTTAATTAAAAAGTTTTTTCAAATATTTAAATCTTCATTAATGTTTTTTAGTTTAGATTTCTTAACAAGTTTCTTTAGCAAAATTCAAAAACCTATATTATAATTGGTTAATAAAAGATGTGAATAGAAACATAGTCTAGCACTGTAGCTGAATCAGTTTGGATCAGATTTAAAATAATTTAAAATTCAATCCAAAATTAATTGATTTGGATTTTGATTTTTTTTGTTTTATGAATCTGAATTGAATCAATTCGATCAAATTCGAGTTGATTTGGAAAGGATTATTGAATTATTGTTTTTTTATTAATTTAATTCAGTATTCAAAAATAGTAAAAAAAATTTTTATAAAACCAATGGGGTAGATGCCATGAGGTGTTTGTCATGGTTAAGCGGACATCTTTAGAAACCAATCACACGAAAATTATGAAAACAATATATAATATGAAATTGCTAGACGACAGAGAGTAAAGAAATTGAAGACAATATATCGGTATAATTAGACAATGGTTCGATACAAAAATTCTGAGAGAATTAGTTTGAATCAGTGGTGTTAGTGTTGTGTCTGCTCTCTGCTAGGTTTTCAATTCTGTGTGAAGGTTTGGAGAAGAATCTGAGTAGAGAGAGATAGAGAAAGGAGTGAAGAGAAATGAAAGCTACAAGACCAACGTAGAGGAGAGAGACAATGATGACAAGTTGACTGCAAACTTACGGGGTGGCAGGCTAAGGGAGGGAGTGGAGACACCGACAGGGGAGATGAGACTAGGTTCGAAAGCCAGAGTAGTGATTAATGTATGCTCTGGAACTTGGATTCACGAATGCTTGATTAGAAGAAAATGCAAAACAAGCTTCAGTATGTTTGTTTTAAATTAATTTCAATGCCAAGATGAAGTTTAGACTTGTGTTGGCAGAAAGCTCGAAAATGAAGCTTTGAGAAAAAGTGAAAAATACAGCCTTGGGACGGAGAAAAAACACGTTAGAGTTTGAAATAATCTAAACCAAACATATAGTTTATGATGTCATTGGAAGTGATCAAGATCTATCTAATTTTAAGGCATCATTCCCTGTGAAATTCTTGTAATAGTCACATATTTTGGCTCTGTTTGGTAAAAACTAGCGGATAAGCTAGCGGATAGCGGATAAACTAGCGGAATTGATTTGAAATGTTTGGTAAAACTAACGGTTGGACTAGCTGATTAATGTAAATTTACATAAAAGGACATGGATGCATTTTTTTATTATATAAATTATATATATGAATTTTTATATATATTATTTATTTTAAAATAATTATCAATTTTAACACTTTAATTTATTTTAATTTTTTTCCATTTCAAAGATTAAAATATTAATTTTTAATTTTAATATTTATTTAGTTTTAGTTAATTTTTTATAAATAATAAAAATAATATTGATTTCTATTAATATTTTATTTTGTTAGTGAAGGATAAGTAATGAATTTAATTAAGATAGTAAGGATAAAAATGGAAGAAAAAGTGATACGCTATACACTATAAGATCAAATTCTACTTCAAGTAGCGTCTGAAAAAAACGCTATACGCTAGTGAAAAAATGTTATACGTTAATTTTAAAAACAATTGCCAAATGGGGCTAATTTTTCATCTGCTATCCGCTAAATGCTAGTGTTTCTGGCAAACCAAACAGTATCTCTTTAGTTGCTTTAAATCTAGACTTATTTCAAGCTTATTTAATAGTATGTGGTTGACTATTAATTACTAATAGTAATGTTGGAACTGGTGATCTCGGCATTTAGCTAGAAGATTCACATACTATATTGCTTATTTATTGGCCTAAGATTTAAATTTCTTTTTTCTTGATAAATCAAAATTGTATTAATAATAGAGCACTAGGTGCACTCTAACCCAATTACAAAGACCCATAATTGGGTAACTCCAAAAGAATATATACACAGGATCAAAGTACTATAAGCCAAACTAACATAAGCAAATTCCAAATCAGGTTACACCCAAAATAAATATTAACAGCCCCTACTAGAACCCTGTAAACCACTAAACAACCAATAAAAATGGGCATAGTACATTAGGACACTAAAATTCAGGAATAACACCCTGTACAGCATGACATCATGCGCATAGGGACTGCATAAAACTCAAAGTATAGCAGCAGTGTTATTTCTTCCTACTCCATACTCATCAATCAGAGGATTAATCAAACCCCAATACCCTGTTGAAGCCCAAAATAGAAGAATAATCTAGCTTTGTTTTACACAATCTAGGGGGCTAATACACCAATCAGATAATAGAAACCATCCATCAACAGAAACTGAAAACCAACTCCATGATCTACATACTATCAAGTCAAAAATCCTGCTAAACTCAATTGTTTTGTTAGAAAAAATTGCTCCATTTCTCCCATTCCACAAGGTCCATACAACCGCGTGCCAAATGAAGCTCCCTCTTCTTTTTCTGTTTTTACCTGCAAATAACCCTCTGTGTTGGATGAAATGTTCACCCAAGTTCACCGGTTGTACCACTGAAACACCAAGCCACCTATATACTTTAGACCAAACTCTTTGAGCAAACATACATGACAAAAACAAATGCTCTGAATCCTCCAAACTGCTGTTACAAAAAACACAGTTGAGATTTCCACTCCCATTTAATACCCCTCTTTTTAGGAGGTTATCCTTTGTTGATAACCTGCCTAAAAAAGCTTGCCATGAAAAAGCTAGTATTTTATTAGGTACTTTGCTTTTCCACAAAACATTTGATACCTCTGAATTAATGACTGTGACCTGCTGGTTCGAAACTACTATCCTTTCCAAATAAGTGTATGCCGACTTTGTGGTAAAACAACTTGAGTTATCAAAGCTCCAAACCCAATCGTCAGCTCGATCTCTATGAAGACCAACTGACCTCAGTTGGTTATGAAACTGCTCTAACAGAACCTGTTCCCAAACAAAAAACCTCTTCTCCACCTCAGATCCCAAGCCCATCCATCCCCAGACCAACCTCCACAGTTTGCCAAAAGTTGATTTTTCTGTTCCGAGATATAAAACAGCCTAGGGAACATATCTTTTAGACTCATATCACACACCTAGATTTCCACCAAGGCGAAGATTCTCTACTTGTGGTACCTGTTGAAAAAGAGTTTAAGGAAGTAGCACTTTTTTAGGGACTTTAAAGAAAGATAAGTAATATATAGGTAGACTATTTAGGACCAAATTGATAAGAGTGATTCTACCTCCAAATGACAGGTGTTTCCCCTTCCATGAAGCCAAGCGATTCCTCATAGTGCCAAGAACCGGTTGCCATGTGGATAAAGACCTTGGGTTTGCTCCAATAGGAAGACCCAAGCATTTAAAAGGCACGCACCCACTTCTACAATTTAAGAAATTAGCCGCTGCTTCCTGAAAGGAATCCTCCACATTTAATCCCACCAAGCTACTCTTGTGAAAATTGACCTTTAGACCCGACACCATCTCAAAGCATCTTAGAATGGACTTCATAGCCCATAAATTGCCCCAAGTAGCCTCGCCCACAAACAGTGTGTCATCAGCATATTGTAGGATGGAGACCTCTTCACATCCATTGCCCACTTTGAGACCTTCAAATATCCCCAATGAGACAGCCCTTCTGACCATACCGGTTAAAGCCTCTGCCACCATGAGAAACAAGAACGGAGCTAATGGGTCACCTTGTTTTAACCCACGCTTAATCCTTACTCCCCCCGTAGTACCCCCATTAACCAAAACCGAGAGATCCCCCTTGCATACACATTCCTTAATCCATTCCCTCCATTTTAAACACATACCAAACCGCCTCATCATATATTCAAGGAATTTCCAATTGACGGAGTCATAAGCTTTCTCGAAATCAACTTTAAAAATAAACCCTTTCTTGTTAGCCTTCTTCGCGAAATCCACCACCTCATTTATAATAACCACTCCATCAAGTATATTTCTACCCGGTAGGAAAGCACTTTGGTTTGGAGAAACAATCGAGTCCATCACCCTTCTAAGCCGTGCTAAGAGTACTTTGGCCAGAATTTTGTATAGACATCCCAATAGAGAAATAGGCCTGAAATCACTAAGTTTCTGTGGATTAGATATCTTTGGAATCAATGCCACAAAATATGACGAGAAGCTTTTCGGAAGCCTGGCGTTAACACTAAATTCCTCCATCAACCCAAACACATCATCCTTCAAACAGCCCCAGAAGCGTTTGATAAAATTGAAGTTAAACCCATCCGGTCCGGGTGCTTTATTCCCATCACAACTGAGAGCCGCATCCTCAACCTCCTCAACCGAAAACACAGCCGACAATGCATCATTTTGTTCTTGTGATATCATAGGAAAAGACAATTCATCAAGTACCGGCCTCTCCCAATCCGACTCATCAAATTGTTTGGAGAAATAATTTTGAATCTCACTTTTCACACCTGCAACCTCTTCTACCCAAGAGTCATCAACAAGAAGAGCCACAATTTGATTCCTAGCCCTACGTGCCTTAATACACGCATGAAAGAAGGATGTATTTGCATCACCCTCCGAAAGCCACTTTTGCCTTGACTTCTGTCTAAGCAAACTCTCCTTGTCTAAGATTTAATTAATATACATGAATTGGCATTGGATATAAAAAAGGTAATTTATAACATATTTAAGAAATAAAAAGTATCAATAATGCTTCATATAGTTGATAGATAATTGAATTCTCTAAACATGTTGATTGGGGTTCAATTTCTAACTAGTAATGATATTTGGAAAGAAAAATGATATCTAATACTATATAAAAGTACTCATCCCTACTTATTTACTGTTTTCTTGTCTCTTATAATATATTTCACTAGATTGATGGACCCGTGCCATGCATGGAGAATATGCTAATTTTTAGAATTTTATTTTTAAATATATAATTGTTGAATTCGTGTTTTGATGGACCCGTGTCACATATTAATTACCAATGCTCGAAAGATTAGAGTTCCAATAAAGTTGCAAAATGTGGAGAGAGTTATTAATCGCTATTCCAGTAACTTCGAGTATTTAAAGATATCTTAAAATTACATGATGCAACTTTTCATATTTCAAATCATATTTATCTATTTGAAAATTTGAATGCAAAATTTTTAATTTAAAGTTTTAATCATATAAAGTTCAAATTTATATTCCAATATATAACTTTTAACCCCGTGAATCATGGAGATTTTTTTAATTATTACTTCTATAAAAATGTGTTGATAAACAACAAACAATAACGATGTAAAATGATGATTTCTTACTAACAGTATTTGTTAATTAATATTTACTAATACAGTAAGAAAAAGAACAAAGGTGTTTTAAAGACTAAAAAATTCAAACTTAAAATAAAATATATGATTAAAAAATTGAAAAGTCAAAATTATGATTCTTATTTTAAGAAGATATACAAATCGTACAATTATATTGAATTAAGACTGTAGTTATATTTTTTTTTTATAAAAAACAAAAAAGATTGTAGTTGCATTTCAATCACTAAATTGAAGATAACAAACTATAATTGAAGAATTAGCTTGAATAATTATAAAAGTAAAAAATTGTTTATATTCATCATAATTAAAATATAAATTGTGTCAAGAGATTCAAGTAATTATAAGTGAGTAAATAAAAATATATATATAAGTGAAGATATACAAAGAGCAATTATGATGAATCATAATGCTAGAAACACAAATAGTTAACTATCACATTAAATGATAATTTTCTAATAGATTGACACATGGAATAACATTCAATGAGGTTATTCCTAAATGTATATAGTATAGATTACTCCTAAAACACTCATAGGCACTGTTTGGTTTGCCAAATCCGCTAGCGCTTAGCGAATGGAAAAGTAGTCCCGTTTGGTAGTCGTTTTTAAAACTAGCATATAGCTTTTTTTCACTAACGTATAGCGTTTTTCCCAGACGCTAGTTGAAGTAGCGTTTGAGCTTATAGCATATAGCGTTTCATTTTTTCTTCCATTTTTATCCCTACCATCTTAATTAAATTCCTCACTTATCCTTGATTATAAAGTAAAATACTAATCATTTAACATGGTATATAAATAATAATTAATTTCGCTATTTAGATTTATATTTAAGATAAAAAAGTGGAAAATATATTTTTATCTATAAAAAATAAAACTTATATAAAAATCAAATCAATATATAATTTTATTTTTATTATTCCATTTTATTTATTAAAAATAATTAAAACTAAATTAATATTAAAATTTAAAATTAATGATTGAATTTTTTAAATGATAAATAAATTTTTTTTGACATGATAAACAATAAATAATTTAGAATAAAATAAATTATTATAAGTGATAATTATTTAAAAATAAATAATATAAATAATATATATACATATAATTTACATAAAAAAATGTAAACATATCCTTTTATGTCATTTTACATTTATCAGCTAGTCCAACCGCTAGTTTTACCAAACACTTCAAATCCAATCCGCTAGCTAGTTAGCTATCCGCTATCTGCTAATTTATCTGTTACCGTTAGCTTATCCGTTATCCGCTAGTTTTTCCCAAACAGAGTGATAAACTCTCTAACATCTACACAAAATATTATAATTGTATATTCAAACATCGTTACTCTTTTGATAATATCTTCCTCCCATAAGAATTTAATCTACGAATATCGATAAGAAGAAAATATACTAAAAAATGAGAGGGGTAATCTATAATATGCCCGTAACGACCTACTGTTTTCAAAATGTACGGCATGACACTGATTGACTGCCTAACCTAATCCTGGCAAGGCTATGAGTTGGATGATCACAAATAATCTTTGATTATTATTAATTAACCACAACTTGTATGAAAGAAAACCCAATTGAATTTTTCAGCCAACTCTTCGAATATATGCTCTTTAGAAAGGACCATTTTTATTTATTTAGATCCCAATCTTATAATTTTTGTCTTATAATTAATGATAACTACTCAGCGATCCTTTTAATAAAAACTGATAATGTTGTATTTCGTCAAACAAAAATTGTTTTTGTAGTTTTGTGTAAAAGGAATAAAATTAGTTTGACTAATGTGTTTTACTCATTCATATTATTAAAATGAAAAGTAGTAAACCATATGCAGAGCTGCTGAGGAATCTTTGTTGCCATTTCAATATTACACGAAGCCTCTTAAAGCATTTTACATATGTATTCCTCCTCAAATTTTTTATCATCCTCTTTGTTTTTGACCTTTCATCATTTCAAATAGATTATCATCAATACTGACCAATGGTTAAAAAATCTAATCAAATATCCAACCGGCGAGAGCTCTTGATTATAATTTAATTGGATTATTGGCTTAATTATTATTATTTTTTTTTACAAGGGCTTAATTATTTGTTGATGGTTTGAGGTCATAAACATGACATGACAGATTGACAATAATATTAAATCAAGTATATAATGTTCAGTAACCTTAGTTCATGGTGTACTAGTCATTGAAGTGATGCTTGATGTTGAGACTAGAATCACTAGATAATACCCATATAGTTTTGCTTGCAGTTTAATTTATTATCATCATATTAAATCAAACTTGTCCTTATAAGCATGAGTAAAACACTATAGAAACAATATATATATATATATATATTATGAAATGAGTGAATCATCATTTTGGTCCAAAAATTGTAGGACGATGACAAGTTGGTCCATACATTAAGAAATAAAAGAAAACATCTCCCAAATTGAAAAGTGTTCATTACATATGGTCCATAAATTGAAAAACATCATCAAATATTAGACTAATATGATTGACTTTTAATTTGAAGGGCGGGTTAAACGTTAAAAGTGGGTTGATAATCTCCCCTGCATCGTTTAACAGCAAGTTGGTGGGTTGGCCCACAAAAATAAAAATAAATAAGAAATTAAACATTTAATTCTCTCAAATGTGTAATCATGTTCCCACTTGAAAATCACATCCCGCCCCGTTTGAGTGATTAATTTCTTTTGTATACGATTTTACTATTATAATATTGAAAAAATGTTTATTGTTGATTATTTATTCAAATTCTATTAATAATATTATTGTTACAAATTGTAAACAACATAAACATAATAATAATATAGATAAAAAAAACTATATGATTATGTTTATGTAGGCCTAAACAAAATATTTAAATTAATATAAAAATTTTAAAAATGAAAGTTGGCCCGACGGGTCAACCTGCCCCGTCCCGCCCTATTTTCTTGTCAGATTAGGCAGGACGGGTCAGGACGGGTTGGTGGATTGAAAAATGTATCACATCCCGCCAAAAAAAAGATGGGCTAAACGGGTTGATCTGTTAGGTCCAACTTATTTTGTCACCTCTAGTATAAAGTTCACTTTGCTAATTTCTACATCTACAAACGAATCAGTTTCCAACCCAAATAGTAGTATTATTTTGGGTCTTGCTAACGAGTATTTTAAGGATATTGGTTAAAGAACATACAAAAGAAAAATCTGTATTAAAAAACTAAGTGTAACACTTTTTGAAACGCTAAGTACATCATTTTTGCATATAAATTTTCCTTTCTTAATTCTTTAAACAATGTGTTAAGGATACTTGTTAGCATTCTACTATATTTTTTTATTCTGAATTTGGAATGTTAACTGATTGAAACAGCGTCGGCGAACGAGTGGAGTGAGTGTGGTTTCCTAGTTGGATGGTGCCAAATGTCAAAACGAGCGGCAGGGCGAGTGGTTGTTCGTGTTGTGGGTGCCAACCTGCCTCAATCTACGCGCAATCGCCTTTGGCTTTTGCTCATTCCCGCGTTCTTCTCCTTTTATCGGGACCCAATTGCTTCCCTTTCTTAAACAATTTATTTATATATATGAGATGAGATCCCTTACCAATCTAACTGTTTACTTTAAAAAGATTTGTTAAATTAAATCTGCATAATAGCCTTCGTTAGAGTAGGTTAATTGATACATCTTTTCAGGCGAATATGAAGACTTAGAAATTCAATTTTATCTTTAATTTTTAAAGGTTTTTGCTGAAGAAAAAGATGAACTTATGTTAAAAAAATTAAATACAACACTTCTTACATCTTTTTTCTTGGGAAAAAATTGAAATACATGGTATACATTTCCTTTTAAAAATAAATGTAATAAATGCATGTTAAATGATGGAGAATCTCTGGTCGCGTTATTGGCGTTGGACCACTGAATGGAACTATAGAAGAGGACAAGTTGGTCTATAGGAGAGTTGAATAGATTTAATTTAAAACAAGAAGGGGGTAGACATGCATTGTAAAGTAATATAAGAAATGGGCAAGGCCAGATATATAATGGACCGTTAATATTTTATTCGTACTCTTACTATTTCAAATTTCTGATGCAAAAAAGTCAAGTGCATTTGTTGGGGAACTCGTCTCACAAGCCCAACATTGTCAACCAGTGCCGGCGACGGCCGTGGCTATGTGGGAATAAACCCAGAATCAGGGAGCTCTGATTATTACATGAAGGTGTTTTACGCAGGCAAAATTAGATTTTTTTTTTCCATAAGTGAAATTTTATTCTTCAACGCAGGCAAAAGTAGATCAATTCGTTTCGAGTTACAGTATGGATTAAAGTAATATATATTGTTAGTGTAAAAATTTTTACATTTATATCCACTAATATCTTAATATGTGTGTTTTTATTTTAATATAATTAAACAAGAAAAATAACCATCATTTACCATGAGAGCACATAAAAATTAGGTTAAAATAATGTTTTAGTCCCTATACGTGTCACTTATTTTTAAATTAGTCCCTATACAAAAAAATATTTTTATATTAGTCCCTACACGTGCAACCGTTGCCAAATAGGTCCCTAACGTTTAACTGCCATTAACGACCGTTAATGACGATCATTAAGTTGGTCCCTACATGTGTCGCTCATTTATAAATTGGTCCCTACATGTGTCACTCATTTTTAAATTGATCTCTACATGTGTCACTCATTTTTAAACAAATGCTGGTGCCCCCGATTGATCCTTATATGTGTCACTCATTTTTAAATTGGTCCCTATATATGTCACTTATTTTTAAATTGGTCCCTACATGTTTCACTCATTTTTAAATCTGAAGATTCCTTCTCCCACATCCTCCATCTTCTCTCTCCCTCTCTCAACTCTTCCTTTCCCCAAATTGCCCCCGATTGTGCCCTAGCAACCGCAATCTTCCGATTGGCCCACACTGCCACCTACGGCGAGGTTTCGCGACAATTCGGGATCACTCCAGTCGAGGCGTGCCGCACGTTCTTCGTGGTTTGCAAAGCCGTTACTGAAAAATTAAAGCATTTGTTCGAGCTTCGTATCGATTCTGGAAGGGTTGTTATGGAGAGCATAACAGCTTGCAGGCAAGCCTGCTGGAATCTTCAACAGCATTGGATTACACTCACTCAGTTGGTTCATCATGGAATGATATTTGTTCCGATCGGATATGAAAGTTAGTTAAAATTCCAACTGAGTGATTCTAGTAGGCTTGCCTGCAAGCTGTTGTATTTCATATCCACTGTGAGTGTAATTTGGTGCTGTAGAAGATTCCAGTAGGCTTACCTGCAAGCTGTTGTGCTCTCCATAACAACCCTCCCAGAATCGGTACGAAGCTCGAACAAATGCCCCAATTTTTCAATAATGGCTTTGCAAACCATGAAGAATGCATGGCACGCATCGGCTGGAGCAATCCTGAATCACCGCTAAACCTCGCTGTAGGGACTAATTTAAATGAGTGACACATATAAGGACTAATTTAAAAATGAGTGACATATATAGGGACCAATTTAAAAATAAGTGACATATAAGGACCAATCGGGAGCACCAGCATTTGTTTAAAATGAGTGACACATGTATGGACCAATTTAAAAATGAGTGACATATGTAGGGACCAACTTAATGATCGTCATTAACGGCAGTTAAATGGAAGGGACCTATTTGGTAACGGTTGCACGTGTAGGGACTAATATAATTTTTTTTTTGTATAGTGACTAATTTAAAAATGAGTGACACGTATAGAGATTAAAACATTATTTTAACCAAACAAATTAAACTATCAAAATATTACGGATTGGTCAAAATTCGGGTAAGTATAATATGATTTTATTAAATATTAAGTGGGTTAGAGTTAGAGTGAAAAAACTTGTTTAAAAGTTGAATTAAAAGAGTAGATCAACTCAGGTATACTTGAACAAAAAATGAAAACCAAAGGAAAAAAATAATAATCGCTACGAAGTTATTTTAACCTTTCAAAGAATAAACAAACATTTAAAAATTTAAATAAAAATTATACGAATATTAAATTATATATCGCATTTGTAGTTTTCTTAGTTATGGTATTCAAGTCGCACACCTTATTAATATATAACTCAATATAGTTAAATGATATGTGAGACTCGGAGAGCATGACAGAGTAAAAAGAATAGGAAAATTATATTTTGTTAATATCTTAACCAACATATTAAGAGTTAAGAGCACTGCTCAACAACACCTAAACAAAATATTAATTACTAAGTACTTCTTAGTTGACAATCTAATGCACTAACGGGCGGGCAAGAGTTCAATTATGACTTTGTTTGGTAAGTCCAGTAAGCTAGCTTATAACTTATTTAACTAGCTTATAAGCTTGTCTGATTGAAATGGAGGTGTTTGGTAAGTAAACTTATCTCATTAGCTTATAACTTTTCTTCATAAGCTAATTTATTTAGCTTATAGCTTATTGAGTTTTCTCTAATTTTTACCATCATTCATCTAATGAAATTCCTACTTTGTCATGTATATCATAAATATATCATTTTATGTCATTTTACAATTATAAGCTAGTTCGATCGCTAATTTAACCAAACACTTCAAATTCAATCTGCTAGTTTTCAGCTATCAACTAAAAATTAGTTTATCAAATATAAGTCAACTTATCAACTATAAGCTAGTTTATCAATTATTTTTGCCAGTTTTTGTTTTTTGAGTTTTTCTATGGGGTGAATGCTATAGTACCCTTGAAGCGGGAAGGGTTGTAGTATCTTTTTAAGTTGGTCCAATCTGAACATAACACGTGCATAAAAGTTATCCGGTCATTATTTAGTTGGAAATTTACTTTCTTTTTAAATAAACATCTATAAATTATATTTATTAGTTAATTACCATTTGGACCTTCTTTAAAAAATTAAAATAAAAATCTAAACCCCGTAAGTAAAACTACACAACCATAGTTTGAAGTTAATTTGAACGGTTTTGAGTTTTTGACTCTCACAAAATTAATTCTTAGATAAATTTTAAATAAAGGATCTTGCTAACGAGTATTCTAAGGACATTGTTTAAGGAATCCAAATAACGTAATTATTCATTAAAAAACTAAGCATATCACTTCCCAATATATTGAATACACATTTTTTTTACTATGTATTGAATAACTACTTCTTATAGAAAATTACTTTTTTGGATTCCATAAACAATATACCAAGAGCACTCGTTGGTATTTGCCTTAAATAAATATTGCAAGTCAACAAACACTTCAAATACATTCATATACATCTTTTTATACTTTTTATTTTGTAAATATAAAACAATATGTACACACATACATATTTTTATCAGTTAGTTATGAATCAAACAAGTGGAAGAATGTTAATCAGTCTAAAGTCCAACTCTTTTATCTAGCAACTAAATTTTAAAAGTTAAGTTCAACTCGTTTAAGTCATAAACCAAAGTTATTGAATTAATTAACGAATTAAATTTCAAACTTCTAGCCAACTAATTCGGTTTATTGTCGGATCAAATTTGAATTGATAAGTTCAACTAGTTTAATTAATAAACAAAATTTATTAAATGAATTAACGAATCAAGTAGTATTTCGGTTTATTGCCGGATCAAAGTTAATGTGCACCCTCCCAATGATTCCGTCAAATTTCATTTCTCATTCCTCTCTTCTTTGCCATAATTTTCAATAATAATTAATAAATATAGCACATCTCTGAATGTTTAATATGCCAAAAAGTTCACTCATCAAAAAAATATGCCAAAAAATTAGGTGTTAATGCAACTTTACCTTTTCAAAAGCAAATAGGAAGAAGTCACTAGTACAACAGAAGAACAAAAAATTCCTCATTTATAAAAAAAAGGAAAATTCTAAACTCAAGGTTCTGAATTAAGTATTATTTTAAGAAAATTAGGATAATTTTTTTAGGGTCTTGCTTGGGGTATTGATTAAAAAAAACCAATAAAAACATGTCTTTATTACAAACCAAAGAAAACATTTCTCTAAAAATCTTGAACACAATTGTCTGTTTGTTTTGTTTCTAATTTCATGTTTTCATTTCATATTTTTATTAATAATTATAAAGTTGTCATCTTATTTTCATTCTATTTCCTGTTTTAAAGACTTTGTACAGGAAATACTGAAAACAAATTTTTTTTTCCTGTTTTCAATGTTTCTTGTACAAATCTTTGAAAACAGGAAACAAAATGAAAATAAAGTGACAGTTTTGTAATTATTTTTGAAAACAGGAATCTGGAAACAAAGGAAACAGCACCATAGCTTCCCATTCCGGATGAAAATTGTCTTTTTTTTATTCATTAATAAGGACACACTTAGCAATATTTCTTATTATTATAATTATTATTTTAATGCTCATTTAAGCCTTTTATTTTCGGTAAATGTTTTGGATTTAATGCTCATTAAAAACATTTGATTCTTATCCTAATTATTTAAAAGTTAATTATATAATGGTTTCTAACTGATTGATAGTGTAAAAAAACTTTACAGTAACAATACATATAAATTAACCTAAGATGTCTTTCTATTCAGCTGTGATTCGGGCTTTTGCTACTGATTGTAGGTTAAAGTTTTTCAGCATAATTAAATGCTCTAATTACGATGGTTTGTCAAGAAAATTTCCCGCTTAGTATTGAATTCTTGTCTTATTGCTATTGTACCAAAACAAGGAATATTGATATGATGATAGGATTCTATTTACTGACCAAGTTTCAGAGGCATGCGGTGCGGACATAATTTCTTGTGTTTCTAAACTAAACGACTTATATCAGAATATTCATACGGGGGGAAAAAAGGGAAAGTGTGAACCGTGAAGCTTGAAGAAGGGACACTATAAGGCATCTTTTGTCGCTTAGATATTTTGTGTTACTGAAAAATCAATAAAGTCGGTTACGTGTTGGTTTACTTAGTTGAATTTCAAGCAAATAAAACTATCTCATGAAAATATAAGAATTGGAGAACTTTACCAAGAAAGTTGGCGAGCTTTTACCAAGATAAATAATAAATAATTGAATGGTGATTATGCTTAAAATTAAAAAGAATGCAAATTAATTCACCAGAAAAAGAAAAAAAAAAAAAGAATGAAAATTTAAGTGAACGTTCCAATCGACCTATGCACGAACAATAAGAATTGTCAATCAACTCAGTTAAACTTATGTGACAAAAAATAATGTATAATAATGAGATAAAATTACATTAAAGATGGTATTATAAAATTGTGTCAAGCTCTTTACTTAAAAAATATTGTTGTTTCATATGTTTTAAAAAGCAATTATTTAGTTGTAAGGCGTCATACCTAGCAACTGGCATCCTACTGGATCTCAGACACATCAACAATTAATGGTTTTTTTTTTCTTTCTTTTTTTACGGAACAATTAATGGTTATAAGTATGCTACTAATTGTATGAAAAATGCTAATCAGTGTTCTATAAGCATTGAGAAGTGTGATTGTTTATCAATAAAATCTTATTTTTTTAAATTCTTTAATCACTAAGATTAGGACACTGGTTAGCAAGATTGTAATCTTATTATCAATGTCTAAGAATATATAAGATATAAAGTTGCTAAAAAGTTAACTTATTATTAAGATTGGCATTATGGTGCCTCATTAAATCAGTTCAATTGATTAAGTTGCGAGACATGAATCATGAGTGCACGAATTTAAGCTGCATTCAACTCCTTTTCCATTTCGTTCTCCCCTCTGTCCTTCCCTGTAGAAGAGCCATTAGTTAATTCACATAAAGTAATGTGTTTAAATCTCATTGCCATCACTACAAAATAAAAAAAAAAGTACTTAAAAGTTTTAAGAATGATTCTAGGCATAAGAGCCAGTGTGTGCTTGGGACGAGTTTGAATGAACTTAATTTTATAAAATTAATTTGATTAAAATTGAGTTTGTAGAGAAGTCATTTATGTTTGAATATTTGTACTTTAAAAATAAATTTGATGTAAAACTTAATGTAATTTTTTCAATCTAGTACAAAAGCTACTTTTTAGGACGTTTAGTCTAATCGAGGATCAAAGGTAAAATCAATTTTGCTAGTCTATAGCCAAACATCTATAATTTTACTAAAATCATATTTCCTAGAAGGTAAAATTAGTTCTAATGTTTCTCATCATGAAACCCAAACACACCATCAGTGGTTGTTAGTTCAAGAGGTAGAAGCCATTTGCCCTCACACTTCACAGCAACTCGCTCTAGTTTAGTTAAAGCACACAAAAATAGTTACATATTAAACACCTATCGCTTTTTTGATACATTAAATACCTATCTTTAAAACCATTAACTTGAGATATAGAGGATACAGTATAAGTATTTATTAGAATTCAGAATATAAAATTCAAAATGGAAAACGTGGACGAAAGTGATACTGAGTGTATGTTTGGTTCCACGTTAAAAACCTCCAGAATTGATTCTACCATCTGCCAAACGTGATTTTAGTAAAAATGAGATGTTTGGTTACTAACAGATAAAATTGATTTTGTCTCCAGAAGCGATTCTGACTAGAAGCTACAAAAAGTAACTATTGAGTTGAGTTGAAAAATTTACACCAAGTTTTATATCAAACTTGCTTTCAAAATAAAAAATATTCAAACATAAATCGCTTCATGTCAAACTCAATTCTAACCAAATCAATTTTATAAAATCAATTACATTCAAAATTATTTTTATCAAACGTTCATCCAAACACACACTGAACGTTGATTTTAAAAATCTCAAAATCATTTTCAATCTGGAAAGAAATTACCAACATTGTCTCTTTATATTTTGTTATTTTGAAAATTTCTCTTTAGTTTATGGATTAAAGTAGTATACATTGTCAATGTGACAAAAAATGAAAAGTATAACAAAAAAATGAAAAATCGGCAATATAAATATTGTGCGACAAATTAAAAGTACCTTTCCAAAATAATTGTGCCATTCAAATGGTAAGAATAATGTGTGTATGCTTTTATTTTCAGAAGAGGAGACTAACTCCTAGGAAGACAAAGCCGTGCCCTGAAAGTCTAATTACTAATGAAGAAATTTTCCATCTGAAAGTCTTACATAGCTCCAATTCTTTGCTAAACAAATCCAACATTGATTACTTTTTGCAAAAATGTTAGCATCAGTCACATATCAATAGTTTTATCCGAAATTCTCCAACAATTAAGCCTTCCCAACAATGGTACTCCCTCCGGTCCTTATTATAAAAGGCAAATGGTTACTTTTTTTGCCCAAAATTTAAGAGATATGCATGTATTTTGACAAATATTAAACGTTCATTTCCAATTTTACCCTTATTTATAATAGGGTTTATATTTACGAGACAGTGCAACTTTCAATACAAGTAGGTTTGTTTATTAATTATTGAAGGGTTAAATTTGTAAATTTATATGAATATTAATTACAAATAACTTATTTCAATGCATTTTTTCCTTGGTCTATGTGTTTTAGGGTTTTGCCTCTTATATATAGGACCAGAGGGAGTAATATACTTGAATTAAGTACCAAAACTGATTTCAAATTTACCACCCAATAAATGTCATGTTTCCAAAGGAAGGAAAGAGTGGTTCGGACTTTTTTATTCTCCACACACAAAAGAAAAAGACCATATATGAATATGACCATGAAAATAATTCGAGTATTAATTAGAGTTACCAAAGTTGGAAGAAGCTGATGCTGCAGCAACTAAAGTTACAAAGACCCAGACAAAGGTGAATGCTAGCATGCACCCTCTTAACTTTGGTGCAGCATGCTCTTTCAATCACAACAACATGTTTATTAATAAATAAAAGCAATGGTTGAGATCAAAAGATTAAAAATGATAAAATGACAATGTTAACCTTGTCTTTGTCATCCCCTCTTCATCCTTCTCAATCTCAGTTCCATATCCGATTATCATCACCACCACATCACTGCCGTCGCTGCCACCCCGACCACCACTACCCCACACCCTTGTCCACACTAGGCACCGTTCCACAAAGGTGGTTGTGGCTAAGGTCCAAATGCCCGATGAACTTTGTTGATGATAACGAACTTGGTATCTGAGCTGTCAAGTTATTAAATGACAAATCAAGCACCATGAAATAGGACTTTGCCCCAAAAACATCGGGTATGGTACCCTCAAACCCGTTTCGGCTCAGGTTCACTATAACCATACCTGTATTACTCAACAAGGCAGACTGCAAAAGCAGTCTTCTGGGTCTAGGAGTAGGGCTGATCATAAATGTATGACCCGCCCGAAACCGACCAACCCGTTATTAATTTTGGTGAAACGGGCGGGTTGATTCGGTTTGGCTGATTGAGCGGTTGAAAAAATTGGTCTTAGGTGGTTTACGACGGTTTGGGTTTGGTTTTTTTCCATCCATCGGTACCCGACCCGAACGACACTAACAAAAAAGAGTTATATTACTAATATTAGGAGTGGGCCAAGGCCCAATTCTTAGTCAATAATGGCACATAAACTGTGATATGTCCTGCCCGTATCCTTCGACCCATCACCATCTACTCAAATTCAACACACACATTTAATCCAAACCCTAAATTCCCATCTCATCATCATCCACACCACAACATCTTCATTAAATCATCTCCTTCAGTGCCGCCGCCTAACTCCAGTGTTGCTCAACTAAACCGCTGCTCTGCCTACTCCTTCTTCGAGAAGCACCATACGAACTCGAAACTCCCCCAACTCCGACGACGTCGTCGAGCTCCCTCTCTTCCTATGGTCACGTTTGTACGACGCAGATCTGAAGCCTTGGAGGTCGTTCTCGTCAAGCGGCAAAGCGGAGTGATGGCGAAGAGAGAGGGCGGACTCGGTTGAGGGAGCGACGAACCATGGATCTTGGGCACTCCGATGGGGCGGTTCGATGTGCGATGCTTGGTGGTCCGATCCGCAAAGCACGGCGGCGAGGTCATCCCAGATCTGGTCTCGACAGGTCAGTTCGTTCCTCAGTGAAGCTATCTCACTGTCACGATTCTTGCATTTTTTTTCTTCTTCTTTTTTGTATTTTTTTAAAATAATAAATAAAATAACCATGGACCCGTATGAATCCACCGGACCAACCCACCAACCCTAAACCCGCCACCCGACCAACCCGTTGTATGTAATTGGCGAAAATTGATTACAGTTTTCTTGCATCAAACCCGCCCGAACCCGACAATCCCAGCTCGAACCCGCCCGATGCTCACCCCTATCTGGGAGCATTACAGATCTCTCCCTTGGTCCCTCAACTATCACTAGTGGAAACAAATTTAAAGAAAATAATGTGGATTCTTTTACATTACTTCACGAAGATGGTCACTCCAACCAGCTGGATGGAAAGGGGTGAAGGTAAGAAAATAATTTCATAATAAGAAGTTGGGGTAAAAAGGAATTTGACAAGAGGTGCAAGATTCAACTTTTTCATAGGGTGCAAGTATTAGACGGCACCCCCAAACAAAACCTTTCCAATTAAATCCTTCACTGTTCACACTGACACAACCTCTTTCCATATTTGAAACAAGAAAATGAAAAAGTCACAAGCAAGTAGTACCAAATAGCAACCTCCTAAGCCGGTGAACCGGTGAAATCTTCAAACTTCAAACTTCAAACTTCAAAAGGGTCTTCACCGTCACACACTATATATAACATGTTCTTGACACAAACAACCAACGAGGTCTCATTATTATCATTTCAATTTTCATTCATTCACTGTTTTTTCTTCTTTTTTTTGCTGTCTTGGAATCTGTGCCATCTCTTCACTGGTCTGAGACACTCTCGGTGAGTGGAACGCAGAATCAACGTTGCCGTTTTGCTCTCCCACTAACAATATCATATCTGCGCGCTTTTTGCTTGTTTTGTTGCTCCGTGTTCTCTGAGTCTGACATTGGAAAAACGCTAAGCGACGAATCAAAGCGCGTTCCGAACATGATCTCATCGTTTTCTTCCGCTTTTTCTTCTAGTGTACCAGTCCTGACAGCTGTAGCAGAATCACCAAGATGATGATGATGAGGTATTGCTGTGACTTTCTTCTGCCATAGCCACACTATTGGAAGATCTTACATATATTCTCACTTGTAATAAGTGACATGTTCCAAGACCTTAACTTTTCATTTTTTTCATTGACCCATTCAATTTTTGAGAATCAAACAAACAAAGGGTACTTGATTACATTAACTTAATTTTAGATTTTAGTTACCCTTTTGTTTTTCCTTGTTTGGCTACCAAGAAAATCTGTGTCTTGCTCTCACTAGCTCTGCTTTTACTTTCCTATTTGAATTTGACACAAACTTGTTATAAAAAAAACCATGGTCTCTTACATTGCTCACTCTGAATTTCAGAATCTTCATTCATCAGCAAGCTTACAGAAACCCAATTCTCAACAATCAAGCAAAAGAAGAAGAAAAAACAGAACCAAAGGCTTAAAGTGGATCTGATTCTCAAGCTTCCAATTCTCACTTGTAAGTGATATATTCCAAGACCCCACCTTTTTTCTTTTCTTCATGACCCATTTAGTTTCTGAGTATCAAACAATCAAAGGTACTTGAAATTGATACATTACAATCTAAAAAATTTCAGTAACTGCTTTTACTTTCTCAAACGATTTGGATCCTCTCCTTTTATTCTCTCATCACTTTCATATGTAGAATTCATTAAAATTTGTTTTTGTCTCTTTATCTCGTAACATGAAAGTATCCAAATCTTTGAGAGTATCACACAATTGTCATGAAAAACCATAATATCTCACAAACTTCACTCTCAATTGCAGAATCTCCATTCAGCAACGTGCTGAATCAGTGCAGTGAATCATTCCACAACAACAGGAACTCAATTCTCAACAATTAAACTCAAATTTTTTGGAGAAGAAGAAAATGGGAAAATCAGCAAGCACAAGTAGCAGAGACTGGACTCAGATCTATGCGATCTATGGAATGGATCAATGGCAAACCCTAATTTTTCTGTTATGCCAAGCGATTCTCTTCTCAGTGGTTTCAATCATGTACCTTCTCTACTTCCCCTCAATCTGCATCTTCTTCGAGCGCCTCCTTTCCATCGCCGCCGTCCCCTCCGGCGCCGCCCGATTCGCCGCCGGCTTCACCGGCTCCGTCACGGCCCTCTCCGCCCTCTGCCTCTACTTCGCCGCCGCCAACTTCTTCTACTCCGCCGTGCCCCTCCACTACGATATGGCCCAGCGCATCGTCTCCGCCGTCTCCGACTGGTCCTCCGTCAAGCTCGCCCTCGACCTCGGCTGCTGCGGCCGCGGCATCCTCCTCAACGCCGTCGCGACCCAGCTCAAGAAGGAAGGCAGCTCGGGTCGGGTCGTCGGGCTGGACCGGTCCAAGCAGACGACGCTGTCGACGCTAAGGGCCGCCGTGACGGAGGGCGTCGGGGAGTACGTGACGTGCCGGGAGGGCGACGCGAGGAGGCTGCCGTTCCCGGATAACTACTTCGACGTGGTGGTGTCGGGGGTGTTCGTGCACACGGTGGGGAGGGAGGGAGGGAGGAGGAGCGCGGCGGAGGCGGCGGCGGAGAGGATGAGGGCGGTGGGGGAGGTGGTGAGGGTGATGAAGCCCGGTGGGGTGGGGGTCGTGTGGGACCTGGTGCACGTGCCGGAGTATGTGGTGAGGTTGAAGGAGTTGAAGATGGAAGATGTTAGAGTTTCGGAGAGAGTGACTGCTTTCATGGTTGGCAGCCACATCGTTTCTTTCAGGAAACCTAGTCAACATGTTCATGGCGGGATTATTGCTCCCCCTGAGGTTCGATTGGATTGGAGATTATGCTGACGTGGAATTTCAATTCAATCTTATACTATATAAATATAACACATTATATGATATTGATATATATACTTAGAGATATGAAAATGTAATGCCTGGGGAGGCGAAGCCGAACCAGATGCTTTGTTTGAAAAATTAAAAGAGGAGTTTAAGGTGTATTTCTATTTTGAGAAGAAAATATGCAAGTAGATGATATGATATGATGAATTACTATATGAGGAGCATAGAGCTGGTGCTGATTTTTGTAAGGAACTGGTATATGTTTGGTGATATAGATAGCAATGAAATTGTAGCACGTTGATGTATGTTAGATTGGTTTGACTAATTTGATACTACTATTTTTTTTTCCTTTCATTCTCTGTCAAATTTTACCCTTCAGCGAAGCACGTTGGTGTGTTTGTCAATGCTCATGGCATGTTCAGCTTGAGACTAAAAATATGGATGGGAAATTTATGAGAACTAGTTTTTAATTTATAGAATTATATTGAAAACACATTGATGAATCTCATGCCAAACTGACATACACTTCTTTTATATACAGTTATTTATATTTATTAGTTTGTAGTTATTTTGTTTTTGTTACATTAAAGCTGATTTGCTTTGTTTTAAGGGTATTCTTCGGCCGAGAGCCAAAGACTAATCCCTCTAGGTACTGAGATCCATTTGAGGGGTTGACCTCTCCCAAAAGATGTTTTTTCATACGCATGAGTCAGGAATCGAACCCTTAACCACATGCTTAAGGAGTCTAGTTATCTACCAACTGTGTCCCATCATGTTGGTATTTATTGTTTTCATTAATAATAATGTTGTTAAATATTTGTATAGGAAATATTTAAAACAACAAAACTTTGTTTTCACAATTACTATATTAATTTTTGAATTTTTTTTACAATATTAATGAAAACTGAAACAAAGCCACTTAGATATGGACATGGTATTAGAGTTTTTATAAGGTTTGGATCCTTGCTAGCGCAATATATTTATTTTTTTCGTGCCTGCAGCTGCAAATATTTTAACCAAATTGAGAATGAAGGTAGATCTATTGCTGGGTAGCAGAAAAGCCTATGATTGTGGTTGAATTGTGGGGCAAAAGATGAATTACCTTGGCAATTGTAAGCTTGAAGATGTCACTGTCTTATTTATTTTATGGGGTATCGAGTTTCTTCCCTCCATGTGAAGCTGGATTCTATTTAAGAAAAAGTTAAGCTAATGGCGATTATTAGATGGGAAAAAGTAGTTAGCGATATTTTCTTTCCAGTACAACTCAACATTGTGGGGTATTGTGAGTTGATTGATATGTTGGCGTGGACGGATAACAGTTAGAGAGTCATATAGTCATTGAATTTCGATGGTGAAATTTAACAATCATCAGCACTAGTTTGTTACCAGTTTACATCTCATGGTTCTGGAACTGGTTGGTTGTGTTGGTTATTGGTAGAGAAATAAAATGGCATGATAAAAATTACACAAATCTCATTTAGATTTTGTCGATATAGGATGTGTTTCATTTTCCATTGGAAAGTAAGTTTAGCCAAAAGCTACTTTCCAATGGAAAATCAAATAGATAGTGATTGTTCGTTTAATATTTTGGTGAACCCAAACTTTATTTTAGGTGAAGTAGAATTGATTTTGGGATTGAGTTTTTTTTTTTAAAATAAAATTGCATCTAAAGTAATTGATTTTGAGTTAGAATTGATTTTAGGACAAACAAGAAAATTTTAGCTTTTTCATTAAATAAAATTGATTCTAGATGTATGATTCACAAAATTCTTTATATTTATACATTAAAAATAATTTTACTTTATCATCAAGCAGAACCAATTTTTCTAAACTCATTTAAGATATCATTACTAAACCCAAATCAATTTTTTTAACCTTAATTTCTTTTGAAATCAATTCTATTAAAATCTAGAAGAAACCGAGTCTACAGTCATTTAACTTTGTTTTCTTCTACCAAATTGGACATGATACTCAAAATAACTTGTATTGGGTTCATACGTATTTAATTATGTGTCAGTTCATTGAGCAATGACTTCACTGTGATAACTGATAAGCACCAGGGAACATTCCAAAGGCAAAATGTGATAAAACGGATTTAGGCCATATCCATCCCAGTATCTATATTTTTACTTTTTTGAGTTCTTAAATGGATCTCATTTTGATATATCATTCATTTTTATTTTTTACAATTTAAGCATCTCATTTCTTCAATTCAGCAACTTCAAAAAAGTCCTAAATGAACCCCACCAGTAACTCCACATCCTTACATTTCATCAATAACTTATTTATCTGTATCTCAAAAAAAATTTGTACTAGCTGGTCAGATTTTTTTATTTTAAAAAAATAACATTGGCCCACACAAATAATTAAGAATCGGTGATTCTACAGGCACCCCTCCTTCATAAGCACCGATTCTTAATTTTGCTCCAACCCTGAGTGCTTTGTAAGCATCGATTCTTATGAGGGAAGATCCCCATTTTACTTTCTTGTTGGAGATGGCCTAAGGCAGATATTAGCTTCTTTAATTAAAGGTTTGTTACTTAGTTACTGATATGTTGATATGTATTCTTGCATCATGCTCTGAAGATCAATAAGTGAGCACTAGATATGGTTATTGAGTTATTTTTCTTTATTGACATTATAGTAACGTTGATTGTCTTGCCTTTCTAGGACCACATGGTGCATGTGCTACTAAAGTTCTAATCCTGACACCAAAGAAGTATGGGGCCATAGTAGCTATCCTATAGAATCAATGACCACTTGGTACTCAACATCATGTAGGAAGCCATGCTTTCCTTTGCTAGGTTCAATGTAGATATCTCATTTTATTAGAAGATAACATTTTCAGAATTATGTGTGATAGAAACTCTGGATCCTTTCCATTGTAATTAAAAATTGAGACAAGGATTCTGCAATATCTGTCTCTTGCATAATGATCATAAACTGGGATCCTTACCATTATGGAATAAAAATCAGAAGGATGATTATCTTCAAAGTGTGTCACTTTTGAAAGAGTGTATTAGAACCAAACTACACGAGTGCTTTGCTGTTAAGTTTATCTCAATTGGACTAGAAAAAGTTCTCTTTCTTTCAGTTAGTGTAAAACTTAGAATAGCAAATGTAATGAAAGTTTAATTGGGGGGTCTACTAATAGTACATCTCTCTAGTTGCCAATGTAATGACAGTTTCTTGGGTGAGTTGGGTCCAGTGTCCAGATAAAAGACGATTTGTCCAAACACTAATTAAAGGTTTATAAATGCCTCAGTCAGACATGATAGCATCTGCTATGAGAACAATGGTTTTTATCTTATGAAGGTGATTGATAAAAAAACTAAGAAGTATAAATAAGGAAGGTCCTATACATTTTCGTCTTTATATAAACGGCAGCCCGGTGCACGTCTGCACGAGACTACTATTTGGTGGGATTTGGGGAGGGTAAATATACGCAGTTTTACCCCGCAAGCGAAGAGACTGCTTTCAGGATTTGAACCTGTGACCTTTAGATCACTAGTTAGCAATTTTACCGTTGCATCAAGACTTACCCACATTTTCATCTCTATATGCATTAATAATAATATGCCGCACGCCATCTGCAAGCATTGCCCCCTAGCCCTTCTCTGAAATAGTCCTGATAAGCAACATGAGCAAGTTGCTAAGCAAACTGTGTGGAATAAATCAAATGTTGTACATTTTATTTTTATAATGAAGGGAAGTGTGTGCAGAAAAAACACTTTGTACAATGTCTTTCCTTGGTTCAATTTGATGAGATCAAAATCTAACCACAGAAAAATGTCTTGTCAACAACAGTTCTCAATAATTTTCCAGCAATATTGATTCTGCTAATGCTAAATAGTTGCACTTTCCATTGTAAAAAACAAATTATTAAGAAATTTGTTCAAATTTGTTATACAGGTGTCATCACTTCAACTTTAAAAAAGCAACAACACGAGATTTCTAGCTTTCTCTTCTTTTACCTCTGATACACTTTGGTCAATGTGTGTCGGTTTCACAGTAGTTTTGGTGGACATGGTAACACAATTTAGATTTGTAGTCCAAGTCTTAAGAGCCTAAAAAGTCAAACAAAGTGGATGAATTTCTTAGTTTAAGATCACAGCGCTCCAGATGAAAAGTGTTCACTTTATTGTAGCAAACAGTGAGCATACGTGTAAAGTAATCGTGCCAAGCTTTTTTTGGTTCTGGATCGAAGCCAAGGTATTTCATGGTCGATAACTGTAGGATTAATCCTTCAAGGATGTAGAGTACCAATTAAGGAACAATCCCTCTACCCACAAATGCAACTATATTCCTATAATTGGGATTCGAATCCTAGACATATAATTAAAGGACCCAAGCTATTAGTCACTTGGACGAGATCGTGGGTGTAATCGTGCCAAGTTGAACCAACCAAAGTGCTGCCCCATTACCCTCTTACCCATGTTTTTTTTCTATTAACTCTAATTGCATCACATTACTTGCACGTGTGTCTCCTACGTATATTGTAGTATCGCGAGAAAAATTAGGTGCCTATGTTAAGTATAGCTATTGGTCGTCTTATAGCATCGCAAGAAAAATTAGGTAGGCATGTGAGGTTGTTATTTGAAGATTGGTTGATTTTGTTTTGATGATACAAACTAGTGTGGAGGATAATGCTTGTCATTTAAAGTGGATGTGCTTAGTTCATTCTTTGGAGTTGCGTGGTGCTACATCTCAATTGTTCATTGGCCAATATGTTTGAATGATTTATGTTATGTGCAATTGGCATGTGATCGAGAGCCAATGTTATTAGATTTAATTGATATGTATTGTCAGAATTTTTTTTTATATTATCAATCAATCATAAATTATCATATCATTAAAAATATTTATCATGTATAGGGACCAAAGTGAAGATGTAAGGACCAAAAAATTTTGAATTTGACCCATGTACTTTAACTCTGTCAAACAACGTCACATAAAGGGACCAAATGATTAGTTTAACCAATTTTAAATTATACAATTGTCATGTGCATATGTTCCATGCAAATACAAGTTGATTAACAAGTATGTTAAGGTTACAGAAAATGCATACACGTCGATTCGGGTAGCTTTGGCAGACATAGTGGATAACTGGATATGCATATGGTACCACTTGAATATTCACTTCTAATATTTAATGTTTTACAATAAGTAGATTATCAAGGTGGTCCCATGGTCTAGCGGTTAGGACATTGGACTCTGAATCCAGTAACCCGAGTTCAAATCTCGGTGGGACCTTTACCGCAATTTTACTGTATCTTTTTATAATAACATTTTTTTTCTGCTACTTTTCTCGTTCTTATTGCTTGGTAAATGTTATGTTTAACGGTGCTCGAATGCTTTTTCTGTTTGTCTGTCTGTCTGTCATGTTACAAGCTTTTATTATCTGATAGATCACCCATACTTATATGTAAGTTAAATATTTACATTTACATATAACATATATAAAAGTTTATATATTTAATATGAATGAGCTATCATTTTTTTTTTTAAAGTGTTCGGGAATAAAATGGTGACATTGAATGACTGCCAACATAGAAAAAAAAAAAAAATTCATTATCAAGTGGCAACTCTGTTCAAGTTTAAACGAGAAAATAAAATTGATAAATTTATAATGTTTATGTTTCCTACCAATTTCTATCATTTCACACGAGACTAAAGAATATTAAGGTTTGTGTATCTATGGTACAAGTATGAGCACGAATTTCCACTGTACATGCGCCAGGGTTGCTGCTGATACTCTCTGAACACTGCATAGGGGCCACAAGCAACACAAATCCAACTATGAAGAATCTCAGGCAAAATGTTACACTTGGCTTAATTAAATCTAAGTAAAATTTTCTGACTTGTGATAGAACACAAACTCAATCAAACTTGGGTGGAAAGATATTGCTAAACTCATGAATTAACTGGAATACAGAAGGATGAGCTGAGAGCCGGTGGCAAAACACAAACAAGGTGTGGTCCAGCAGGTTTGCAGCTTATATTTGCATCCTCGACATCCGGCAGCCCAAGTACAGGTGGACGTACGTAACCAGCCACCAGTGGCATGCATAATACTGAGATAATGATCCTTGCACCTACCATGAAAAGAAAGAAAATCAAATATCAATGAAGGCGTAGCGCGTTGAAAGTAATGCCTGCAGACTATAACATGCTTGAAAATATGTTCTTCTCCTTTACCTAAAAAGACATTTTTACAAACTAAATGTCAATGGATCCAAGTACCTTGTTTTGTGGAGAGACATACATGTCCTCTTTTCCTCCCAGCTATCATCCAATTTCCAGAATTAGCATTTACCTCATATAGAACCTCATCCTGTCGAAATAAGAAACAAATTATAGCATTAAACAGAATACAGCAAGAGTAGATGAAAATCACACAATACTAGCACAATATTTATCCAGATTCAGGATTGAAACAACTCTTCAGATATTTAATCAATTTCCCTCTTCTGTTTCTCCTAAGATAGAGACAGAGTCATGCAACGCATTGTCATCATTCGATAAGACGTATGCTTTGAGGGTTTGGGAAGGGTTGGAGGAATAATATTGCTGAGGGAAGACTAGGACATGGTGAAAGTTTTATTCCTATATTTGGAAAACCAAAGAGAATATTAAGGAAGAAGCCAATAAAAGGAGAATGATTTTTATGTCAGACACACTAAAATAGCTCTCACATAAATATAAGACAATGGAAGGCTTGTATTTGTACTAATAGTTTTTCTTGCATTTTTTGTTCCTGAACAATCGAAAATTACTTTCAAACGTCTTCAATGGCTAAATTGTCTCACAAAAACAAGAGGGGAAAAATAAAATTCCACCCCCTTAAAAAACCTATTCCCTTTTTTTTTATGAATACCATTCCCTTTTTTCCACAAAAGAGAAGAACCTCTACTTTCTGTCCTTTCTCAATTTTTTCCCAGACAACAAAAGTGATTGTTTCTTCACTTTGCTGTGAAACAAGAAATAAGATTATGCAAATAAAAAAGTTGAAGTTTGAAGTTCAAAACCCACAATAGCAAATAATACACCAGAATCCTAAGAAACCATTAAACTGTTGAACATGTTCACAGGGACTTACGTTCTGTTCAGAAACTTCTTTCTTATCCAAATCCTTTAACCTTTCCACCCTCCATTGCATCTTAACTAGTTTCCCAACTCTTAGGCCATCTGAAGGGAGAGAAAGAAAACCAACAGCTAGGCATGGATCAAGCACAGGCCTTTGCAAAGTAATTGCACTCCTAAAGATCAACTCCTGTCTGGCACCATCATCTCTAGTAGATTCATTCATGACAGGAGGGTGGGCTCCAATTGTTCTATCACCAGAAACTCCATATTTGATATTTAATATGCTTTCTGGTTGCTTTCTGGCTTCTGCATTGTTTTTTTGGTTCAAATCAATCAATTGAATAATTGCAGAAATCAGGCTATTATAATTTTGACAGGTAAATATTCTATTGGGATAGAAACGTGAATTAGAGTAAGTCCACAAGATTGAAACCCATGACTAAGGTTGTCAAGAAGTGATATGTCCAGACTGCATCAGAAGAATAAAAAATGCCATAAATTCTTTTGCTGTATTTATATCAGTTTCTTTTTTCTTAAAAAAGGTTATGAAGTATTCTATGGTCATGCTCCTCATTCTTAATAGGTAAAATCACTTAAAAACATATAAAATGAACATGTGACTAAAGAGGTGGTCATATCAACATCACTTATCAATTGTGCATGTGCAACTAATAAAAACTGGAAACCACACCGTTATTTTTAAACATAGATTACAGGTTAAGACATAGTGACAAAGTTTCTCTTGCGAATTTGGAAAGATCGATATGGGATTGGTAACATCAAGAGAATAAACATCATTATTGACAGCTGTGGTTGGCCACAAATTGTTAAATTTGAAATACAATAAGTCAACTAATCAGTAATGTTCGAAAATGGTTGGAATTACAGAAATACAGTTCTCGTGGCAGGAACTAATCGTGTTTATCAGTTCCCGAATTCTTCATTGATTAATAGTAACTGGATTTTAGGGCACTTTTCAAATTATTTGGTAACAATATATTAAAAGGCAATGATGACATCATTCAACTGATCCCTGGTAGAGTGTTATTACCTTCTGCGTTTGTCTTGCCTAGGCAGATACTAAACAAAATTCCTGCTTTGGAAGTGGGAGATATGACTAGCGGGAAGTCACTTGAATTAGGTCTACCCTCAGTTTGTCCAGTATGAACAAATCCATCTTGAAGATCAAGCCAAGCATCATATATGGTCAATTTAGCCTTTACTTCAGAGTGAAGTATAACCTAGAAGTCACATGAACCATTGTGTACTTTATCAACAAAAAAGAACAAGATGAAGTTATAGAATTTTTAGCAGTTATTACTTACATGAACAAATACTGTTATATTTTTTTTTGTTGTTGTAGATATATGAAAATCTTCATCATTACCAAATGAATGTCAATGATGGCCTGGCTAATTTTTTTAATTATATCATAAAAAGCTGCCAATTGTGACCTCATTAAAACACTGCCCTTAGGGTATCATGACACTAAATTTAAGCAGAACTCAGCACTGAAAGTGCATCTCATTTCTTATGATGGTGGTGTAGTATCTGAAAATTCCTTCTTTAAGAGTTACAAATTCAATCAATCAAATATTCTTTTTCTGTCCTAAGATAGGAGTCAAAGTTACTCCATTTGAGAAAAAGCCAATGCATGTGTTATTTCCAATTCTGGAAATCTCACAAGATCCACAGAAAGCAGTGAAAGGGGTAGTCTTATATTGATACATGGAGCCTTGGCTCCCATACTGTTTATTCATGATAATGGTTAGTGTATTTTCATAATCCAGTGTAATTAAATAATTATGAAAAGAAAGACCCGTACCTGCAGAAGCAGGGTACCATCATTGCATTTATCGGTAACACGCGTCCTAACATAGAAAGGGTATGTAAAATGCACTGCTAGGGTCCTGCATATCAAGGCAACAGATTATAAGCAACTAATAGTAGGAAAAGAAGCATGCAAAAACCATATGCATGGTACTTATAATTACTGCTGTGTGTATTATATGATTAAAACATAAGAATGAAGGAAAATGGAAATACCTTTCAAATATCTGATTGTGGAATACTCCAAATTCAAGTTTCAGAGCTATTGTTCTCATTCCATCTACAATACTCTCTCTCCTAGTTGTGGCTGAAAAGAATAACCAATATAAGTACATATGGTTAAAATAAAATACACATGTAAGAAGGCTTCAAGATTTCTATCACCATCTTAACCTGAAGATGATCCTCTGCTGAGCGTGTCACTGATGGCACGAACCAGAACCCAAAGAATAGAAGGTGCATCACTTGCCCAATTTGGAAACTCTATTTTACCATCATGAAGAGTCAAACGTTCAATTTTTTTCCTAGAGTTTGACGATCCTATTTGATCATCATCCTTCTGCACCTGCTCATCGTCATTCTGTGATACACCAGCTTCCATCTCAATTACATGTGAATCTTCAATCTCCAAACCTGGTCCGGTATCAATATGCAAGACAGCAGCTTTGAGAGAGTAATTTATTGGTCGAACTAAAATGCCAACCCATTGATGTTCATTTATTAACAAGGCAGATGAAACAGCAGCTTCAAGATCAACGAGGGCTCTAGGTTTGGCAACCTAAAAAAAATAAAAAGTATTATTAGATAATTGACACTAGCTGTTTTTCTTGTTGCTGCAAAGATAAACAATACTAGTCAAAACAAAGGACAGATTAAATTTATCAAAAACCTGTATAAAATCAATTTAAGTTCAGGTTATTAGGTAAAACATCAAAGAAATAGGAAAACAACATGAATAAAGACATCCCTATCTTCAATTGAAACATCAGATTCCATTTTCTGATCCAATTAGAAGAGAGGCTACCTTCAGAATAGGTTTAGCTGGCTTTTCGTAACTCATAAAATCATCATTATCTGCAGGACCAACTTTTGAAAAACTATGAGATCTAAACCTCAACTGCCCAATCTGCCCAGTAAGAACTCCAAGAACATATGATCCTGGTTTCTGAGGTGGTAGATCCAAGGTAATAGTGTTCCGACCAGGGTGTAACACAATAGCTGTGGAACTCTTCAACGCCTAAAACAATTTAAATAATTTAGTATTTCAGGGAGGAAATAATTGAAAACCATAAACTTCGCATACAATTGTTGAAATGAGTAAAATAATTCTTTACAACAAATACCTTTACACCTTCGTCAGCATTATGTGTTCGTGTTAATGTAAGACTGATAGAATCAAGAGTTATATCATCTGGAAAACCACTCCAAACAGTTACAGAAAGGGTACCGGGATCCCTGTCACATAACTCCATTGGAGGCCCAGGATTTCCAGAAAATGTAATTAATGATGATACATCAAGAGGAACAGGGTCCTTCATTTCACTATGAGCAAGACGAACAACTTCCGACTGGAAAGCCTGACGCTCCTTGGTCAAAAATAGGCCTCCATCAAGAGAAAGTAACCTCACACAAGATAGTAAGTAGCCAGCTTGATCATTGAGTATCTTCTGACACTCGGCTAAATTGGGGAGGACCTCAGCCAACAAGTCCTGCCATCCTTCACCAGCATAAAGTGCACAAACCTTCTCATATGACTTTGCAGCTTGATCAAAATGTCCATGCTTAAAGGCGATTGCTGCTATCTCACCATCGAGGACAACTCCATGTCTTTTCCACCAGGAATGATGGTAATTGTCAGCAGCACCTTTAGTTAGCTCCAAATATTTTTGCTGCCGATAACAAGAGACAGACATGTAAGAAATTTAATGAAGATGAAGTCCAAATGGCACTAGAAGAGATATTAACAAAAATAGTTACAAGTTCTCAAGGTTTATTCATAAGGGAATAAATGATAAAACAAACAATCAGAGACATGGATATAAATTAGGAGAAACTCTCAAGAAGAGATCCTTGAAAATCATTTCAATGAGCTTCTGACTATATGTCAGCCCATGTTGATACCTCAAACTCTTCAGATGACGATAATGATTTCAACAGTTCTGGATTAGAAATGGTTTGCTTCAAAGCATGCTCAGCAGCTATATAAATCTCAGCAAGCCTCATAGGTCGGTCAATTGAGCTATCGAAGTTTCCTGGTGAAGAATTAGTACGTGGCATGGTACTTGCATGTAGTTTTTGTGATGGCGATCTGTCAATATATAAACCAGATTGATAAAAAAAAAACCCAAATTGTAGCAGCAAATATAGGATTTTTTAACAGTCTACTAAATAAATCCATCTGGAACAACATATATCATTTCATTACCCTTCCAGTGTACCCTGACGACCGTCAAACATTTCCAATACATTTCCAGCTGAAAGTGAAGCTCTCCGCCTGTTGGCTTCTCGTAGAAGCACTGTAGGTTCAAGAGGCAGCGGTTTTCTCTGGATACCAAAGTGCTTGGTTCTAGGAGTTGTTTGGAGAATCAGCTGCAGCGACATAATAACACTATTTAAGGCAAACATATGATAGAAAAAATCTTAAGTGAAACTGAAATAATAATTTTAAACATAATACATGTGCTTAACACATCTTATATGAAAAACTTTCTCTTTCTATTTTTAGTCAAATTCTAGTTCTATTAAGGGGAACATAAGCAGTTTTTTTCTCTTTCTAATTAAGTAAAATATTTAATTAAGGGAATAAAATAAATGACAAGGAGCCTGAAACCAAGTATTAAGTGAAAATGTGAAATAAAAGTTGTGAAAAAAGTGGAATTGAAACATTTACATGACAACATAGTAATATGCTGTTCTTTGGTGCCTTTGGCCGGTGCGACATGTAAATATTTTTTACGGGAAAATTTTAGAATTCTAATAACTTGTGTTTTGTGATGTATTCCCCAAGCTCATGATCTTAAAATGACCCATCAGTGAAAATTATGTTGTTCAATGGCAGAGGCCGAGTAGGCCAGTTAGAAGAAATCTCATGACTGCTATAAATTACATTATGTCATCTTTGGATGGGATAACTACATTTTCCATAGCGAATAATATCACTCTTAACATTCAACTGAAATGTGACATATTAGGGAATAATTTTTTTTGGTTAAAATTCTGTCGAGTAATGAAATCTTCTGTGACGTCATAACTATGACTAATGTTTTGATCCACATCAATGAAGAGGTGATTACAACAACAAAGTTTTGCCAAATAAAAAACTGTAATTACAATGTAAGAAGTTTAAGAGTGTTTGAAAACAATTAAAGCAGTAAAATAAGAAGTATAAATAATTTTATCCATTTTATATTTAAATTTATTTAAATAATAATGATATTTTGGGAAAAACAAAAGTGTGATCAAATGAGGGAATCCCCTTTATAATATTATTGTAACTTTAATTAAATAATAATGGTATTTAAGGAAAATAAAAGTGTGACAATATGAGGAAATGCCCTTTATAATAGCATTGCTTACAAGTTACCTTCTCTTTCTCAAGCACCTCTGCTGATGCATCAGCAGGAACTGAAGGCCAAACTGCTGGCTTAGGCCAAGGTAGTAAGCTGAGGGAAGCACTGCTCAAAAGGAAAGAAAAAAACTATCAAACAGGGAGAATGAAACCAAATGTGATGTAACTAACCTTACATGATCAATGAACAGAATCAAAATTGATCAGATTAATTTAATGCAAAAGATTATTGGTCTTGCAAGTATGAAAATGTACCTATTGACAGGACTTCTTTCTATATCAGCGCCATACCCAACTAAATAGGCAAGCCTCATGAACTGGCAACATATATAAAAGTCAGAAAGCAACTCTAGTTAAGAATAGTATGGAACAAAATATCAATGTAGTCAGTGATGAACCTAGCTAAGAAAATAGGGGAGGAACAAGGAGGAAAAAGATACTTCTGATTCAACTCCATTTTGAGGTCAATGATGGGTTTTGGTGACCAGAGTTGTTGCCTCATTTAAGAGTGCATCATATCAAATAAGATATCCAGTCTATTTACTAACTTCACGAGACAAAAGCATTTTACCTTAACTCTAGCAAGTGAATAAAGGTCTCCCAGAAGACGAAAGAACTCCTTCTCTATGTCAGGCACCACATGTCCTTCATTATAATGACGAATGGTTGCTTCAATTAAAGCCAAGCAAGCAGTTATCACCCAGACTTCACGCATACAAAAAGGCAGAATACGCTGACAGGAAACATTAAACAGAAGTAAAAATGGGACAATTTTTTTTTTTAAAATGAATTATACAGTTCAAACTGAAACAGTATTGTAATAAATGCATGTGAAGAAAACACATGAAAAACAGATAATCAAATACCTCGTGCGACGCCAAAGATTTGGAGAAGCTTATTATGAAAGAATAACCTCGTGATGCAACCTCAAAGGGACGATTCAGCTTGAATAAGAGCTGCAAAATGACAGTAAAGTAGTAAACCAAAGAAAGTTAAACCATCTCAGCAAAAAAGGGAGGGAAAAAAAAAGTTAAACCAAATACTTAGTCACAAAATGTCGTGTGTAGCTAATTAAGCATGGCCACTTGGGATAGTAGCACAAACCCAAAACGTCGATGAGAACTCAAAGAGATAGTTCTCAAAGAGTCAAGCACTTTATAATCTTAAAAGAGAAGCATCTTTAAATTAATCACTAATAATCTTTAGTTTCAAATGATGAAAGAACTCTTAAAATATATGAAAGTGCATGGTTTTTCTTCTTTCTCCTATCTCTCTCACACAACCAACATGCAAACACATTGAGAATTTTGAATCCTCTGATATCTTCCTCTACAATGGTTAGAAATGCATACTCTTGTATGCGTGAAATACATTAGTTCTTCAGCAGATAGTCTCTTTAATTCATAAATGTATGTCTCTAAAAAATTCAATTCAAAACAGTAAAGAATTTACAGCATTTATAAAAAAAGGAGATTTACTAGTATCTTCTTTAGATTATGATACAGAATAATCAGGTCACATTTGAATCCATGATTAAAATAACAAACACAGGCAGATGCACACAAACGCGGAGCTTTCCAGGTAAGTTTAAAAGATGGTTGCAGGCTGTCCTGTATTGAAATTTATTTAAAGCAAACCCTTGTACATATAGTGACAGTGCAAAAGCAAATCCAATGTGCACATAAGAGAGAGAGAGGGGCGGGGCATGATGATAACAAAAAAACAATGAATGACTTTTCAAAGCCTGTATACACTACATTATTGGCATGCACTCTGATCTGTGAAATGCATCTTAAATTATATAACAAAGTTTATAATCAAAGAAGCAGCTAAGTTTATAAACACCAAAGAAGACACGATAGACACATGCTTTACAAATTACAGATAAACTGCTTATACAGGTTAACATTTTTTGCGTAATACAAGTGTTTCAGCAGGGGCAAACCTTTGATGTACAGGCAAAAAGATATTGTCTAAATTCAAACTCCCTAAACGAGTCCTCTTGAACAATCTGTGTCAATGCTTTGTTTCCTGGATTAAGCAATGCTGCCTGATCGTCACCATGGTCTACCCCTCCAAAGTCTCTTTGCTTTCCAGTCATGTTAACTGCATTAATTTCATTTATATTTGGATCAATTTTCAGTGCTGCCTAAAGCACAATACTGCCAATCTGAAAACATCATCTTGACTACAGAAGTAACAAAGAAGGAAACTAAGCATTATGCACCTGTTTCAAGATAGCAGAGTTCTAGTTCATCGTATTCCCGTAAGGCATCTTCATGAAGGTGAGCCATTTCAAACATAAATGCCAAGCTTTCCTGAGCACAAAATACAAATTCGTTAACTGAAGCCATAAGCTCCTAGAATGCACAGAAAGAGCAAATCAATAAAGAACACCAAAGATTGGGTTTTAAGAACCATTTATTGCACCCTTAAGTCTATGATTCATAAGAAAGGATCAACCTTCAGAATGAAAAAATTACAGAAGTTCCAGACTGGCATGAGACGCTGTTCACTGAGCTTTCGTATCTCATCTTCATAAAATTGTACACGCCTGTCCAGTGTATTTCTGATGCATTCCATTATCTTTGATTCCAGATCTTCCCAAAAATTTGCTTCAGGGAAATGCATATCATATTTGCAACATCTAAATGAGGGTGAGGCAGTGTTAAAAGCATCAAAAGGAAAGGAAATGAAGTTTTACCAATACTGCAATTAAAGTAAGCAACCTGTACTTTGGAATCAAATGAGAAGGAGAAACTTGAATAACCACTCTTTTTTCCCACTCATGAGCAGTTAACTGGTTATTATTTCTGTTTTGGTAAATATTATTCCTTATAATTTTTCCCCTAATTCTATCATCAAATTCTCAACACCATCACACGTGTAATACAAACATTTGATTCCACAATATTTATGGATTTCCCCTTCTGATAATTAAGTAGAAAGACACACCGATGGGAGAATGATGCTACTGAAAGCAACTATTAGGTTGACCCTTAAAACTAACTTCCAGGCTCTTGCTTTTTATATTGCCACATCAAGTTCTTTATAAATAAAAGAGTACCTAATCAAATGGTTGTTAGATTCCTATACATTGACCATATGCCAAAATGTCTAGGAAAAAAGTTGACAACCTTGAGTTGAAAAAATAATTTAGAAAACTAACACCAAACAAATCGCTCAATTTTTTTATTGGGAAAGGGAAGAGAACAACTGACGCAAGTCCAACTTTGCAAACTTACCTTTCTCTTTTTTTGGAGCTAAACTCAACTTCAAGTTTAGCATATACTTTCTTTGCCATTTTGTTTGCCTGATCATTAGCTGGATGAGCTTTAGATACAAATACAATAAACCATTCCCTTTCATCATTTTGGACAATTAATTTCAGGCGTGGTTTAAGGATGGTTTTGAACTCATCAAGATCCTGGGAAGAGAAAATGAAAGATAAGTTGTTACACAATAGAATCCACACCTGAATTAAACAGTGAAAGGATTACACACCAAAATAATTAAATGAAACAATTTTAAAACCCAATACTTGGTAATTTAAATATTTTTTCACACATGCTCTAAAACTCAGCATGGTATCCATGGCCAGAAATATGGCAACACCGCAACAGGATTCATGATCAACTCAAGTAAAGCACCTTATAATGGATTTTGGCATCATATTAACAATAATTACTGTTCGAGCATTTGCCAAACTCTAAAAAAATTAAAAAAGAATTATCAGTATTGTTTTTCCCCAGAAGCAACAAAACCATCCGTACATCATGATATCTATTTGACCTGACTAACAGGATTTGAAATGTAATCATGTCTAACAACAATTACAAATGAAGAGCAGGAAGAGTATGCAGAAGCAAACTTAGAGAAATTCGATGAACTAAAATGGATTCATGACAGTGACTACCATGACTATGAAGACTGCAAAAATTTGAAATAAAAACACGGTAGGTTGTCATGGGACTAGTAATCCTACAAGCTTGAGTTGTTAAATGCAAGCCCAAAAATGAGATTTTCCCCTAATGTGCCCCTTTGCATTAAAGCTCTTTGGATTTGAAGCTTGGACAAATGATAAACCCGTTACCCACCATTACCTTGGCCAAAACAATATAACTATATAAGATCAAATTATGGCACACCTAAAAAAGGCTATGATGCAATAAGAAACCAGTCATCCTAAAAGCTAAAAAGTTGGGTGCAAGCTCAGTAATGTGTCAATTACCCTTTTTTATCGAAAAAGAATATTAGAATAGAAAAGAAGAAACAAAGAAAAAGGATAAGACATCCTCATAAACAAACAAAAAAGAAAAGACAAAAACCTATGACATTAAGTCATGCAACAAAGCATGTCAATCTCTCTGCATGTCTAACAGAGAAACACCCCTAAAGAGACCGTGAGTGGAACTCTCAAGGGAGGCCAAAAGAGTGACCCTATCCAAAATGAAGTCTAGGGTCAAAAAGGAGTCCTTGAAAATTCTAGCATTCTTTTCAGCCAAAGACACCATAGAACATTATAGAAGGAGCATTGCACCAAGATCTTTGCTTCTTTTAAGAACCCGACCTCTAACTTAGTAAGGAGAAATTGATACAAATCCCTTGGGCAGACCCAAGACTCTCAAAAAATCCCAAACAATTTATTCCAAAGATAACTACAGCAGCACATTATACACATATTATAAGACAAAGCAGTGAGAGGTCTGTGATTCTGGAGCATGTCGTTAGTGTTAATCCCGTTAAGAATAGCAGTCTAGACACAAGCTTGACCTTTGAGGGAGCTTTGAATTTCCATAAGGGCTTGTTCAAAGGAAATCCATCTCTATTAGGTGATTGAGTCAAAAACCAAAAAGAGATGAATATAATCAAGCAAAATAAAAAGAGTCTCAAGTTCACCAACCTCTCCATCATGCAAGTTTATGAAAAAATGAAGGTTCCAACTTCCAAGAGAAGTTATCTGAGAATAAAACTGACAAACACGGGCACTATGTAAATAATATAGGTGAAAGAGTCTTGGGAAAGCCTCGGAAAAAAGAACAATACCAACTCAAATATCTTCCCAAAAATCAATACGAGAGACCATCACCCAAATGCAAGGACAAGATAGGATTATAAGAAGGTAATCCTTGAGAAATAAATTTCCAAGCACTAGCATAAGTAACTCGACTCAGACAATTGGTGTCCCACCCATTTGGATATATAAATAAGATACTATTATACATGGTAGCAGATATTTTTTTCAACAGGAAAGGAATAAGACATTACAATTTCTGTCATTCAAAAGAAAAATAGGAAAGTATCATTTCATGTAATTTTAGTTGTCGAATGTACTCCAATTACATGTAATTAATGGACCCAATAAAATCCTCTCTTTCCGCTAGCTAAGAATTGAATCAATATGCTTTGTATGTCATTCATTTATAATTTTGTTCTTTCATATAGTCACACAGCAAGCAGCATCTCTAAATTGCATATAAAAGCATCAATAAGAAATAAATGAATCACATTGTAACAGAAAGCTGCAAACTGTGGCAAAAATCATAGTGTATCTCCCTTATCTAACCTGAGATGTTATCCCAACACTGCAACTTTCTGCTAGAGTCTAAAAAATGCAATAAACAAGATTCACGTTACCTCACAGGTAACAAGTACAACAGTTGCATACGGCTCTCGAAACCAAAATAACAGCTGCTCCTGAGGGAACCGGCTACGGAGTCTTGAATCTGTAGTTAATATGAACTCAGCTGGCAATGCCTCAACAAGGACAGGGTTCCGTGTCTTGTTATTCAAAGACGCCCTTTTGAATGGCAATCGTGCCTCAAAAGCATTCTTAACAGTTGGCCACAAGTCGCTCACATCCTCCACTGGAAAAACAAAAACAGTTTGATGAAGCATCAATAGAGAGACACACACTCACACGCACCTCTAGATCAACGATAGTTATGCCTATAGCTGTTGACCAAATACATTACACTATTTCGTATTTCCACTTCAATAATTGTTTCATAGATGACAATCAGTTATCAATCACAACACTAAGGACAAGCTGAGATAACTTTCCACAGTCACTGATAAACCCCTTTCTTATCTTTGCAGTAAAACAAGATGCTTTATGCTTTCACCATTTCATAACCATTTGATCATCACAATACATTGTAAATTGTAATGTTACTAAACTTGGAGAAAATGGTCACTAGTAAGAGTTTCATCATAAGCTATTTTCAAACCAAAAAAAAAAAGCTAATCAAAACAAACACTTGATAGATGGAGTTCATTCAGTTTTTTTTTTTTTTTAATCTAACCTAGAATATTCTATTGCAGTGGAACCCAACTAAAACTCCTATGATAAGTTTTAAAAAAATTTGAGCATTTATATGTGACAGTGCATTGGTACATTGGTTTGAAGCTAAAGTTGAGATCTTTGGTTGCAGAGAGATGAAATGAAGATACCCTTTTGGAGAAAAAGGCGAAAAAGGTAATTTTGATAATTGGGGATTAAATAATTAATACCTGAAATAACAAGGCGATCGGAGGTGTTCTTGATTGTGTGGAACTGAGCGAGGAAGTTGGCCATTCTAGATCTGTGGAAGTTCCTCGAGAATCACTTCTTCAGATCCATTGAAGGAAATGGAAATGAAAGTGCAGTGAGTGAGTGAGAGTGTGCTTCGCTTTTGCACGCACGAGTTTGGAGTTCGACGATGGTGGAGTTTCGAGTTCAGAGTTCAGACTCGGAGGTTTGGATTCAGGCCCCGCGGATCTAGTGTTTCGCGGTGTATCACAAATGATAACTCCGACATCTCATCACACCGTTGGATCACCCGTCTTCCCATTTTCTTTCTTTCTTTCATTCTTTTTCGGCTAATTACCCATGACAATAAAAATAGGATTTAATTTTGAAAAATGTTATTTGAACGTGAAAATGGGGAACAAAATTCGATAACAAGTTTATGATTAATATATTTGAATACATGATAAATTGGTTAATAACATTCAAAATCGTAGTTAGTGAAATTTAGTTGATGGTTAATGAGTTGTGATAATTTGATGTATCAATTAATCAAACTCAATATTTCATTAACCACGTTTTTGAACTACATTAACCATAAAAATTATTGATATATCAAGTTATCGCAACTCATTAATCATCAACTAAATTTCAATAACCAAGATTTTGAACATCGTTAACCAGTTTCTCAGGTATTCAAATATATTAACCATGAAAATTGTTGTCAAATTTCGTTTTCCCATTTTGATGTTCAAATAATACATTTGTTTAATTTATATGCACTTTTAGTTTTTTTTTTTAACACGATCGATCAATCATAAATTATCACATTATTAAGAATATTTGACTTTTATCATGACTATTTTAATAATCACACATAAATGATTTGTGATTGATTGATACTATAAATTTTTTTTAACAATATATCAAATTTAAACTTAACAACATAGAAATAGTTTTATTTAATTAGTTGACAAAAAATAGCTCAAACTAAAAAAACACTAAAATGAGTGTACATGTAGATCACGTTTGTGCATTTTTTAATTTTACTTTATTTTTTTAATTAATTAAAATCCAACACTAATGCCATGTTAAAAGGGGTTAGCCATGCCATCCATTGTTGTTCTCGCCCGAAATAGCGCAAGGCCATCTAGGTAGTGTGAAAATTGTCTATGGCCATTAAATCGGGAAAGTCTCTTTTTTAGGCAAGGTCAAATCGGCAGAAGACGGATGGCAATAATCCGAGTTGTTGCGCATTATGGCCAGCCTAGAAGCCTTCGGCAAAGGAGAAGGAAGGCACCCCGGATAGGATGAGAGCATCTTAGGCCGAGAAGAAGGGAGCAACCCGGTCGATCAAAGGTAACGACCCTAATAAAGAACATCCCGTTTAGTCAAAGGCAACGGTCCTAATACGACAGGCCAAAGGACGTGTCACCTTCTTCTAGAAGAATCACCTGATGATTGGGAAAATAGAGATCCCATGCATGAGCTCGCAAATCACGGTAACGGCCCGGTGGGGCCCATCCAGAGCAACCAACTCGCGTGAACAGTACGGGCCGAGTAGGCTATATAAAGAAGGATCTTCGTCCTTAATACACGTGTTGTATACTCACACACAACTACTGAGAATGATAAAATTGTACTGAAATCACCATTGTTCTGTACTTAGTTCTCAAACAATAATACAGCAATCCCATATACTATATCCCTTTATTCTTTTAGCACAAACAATTGGCGCCCACCGTGGGGCTAGGTAAAACTTTTCCCTGACCACACCCCCCCCTTTTATCACTATGGTTACAACCCGCAGTGGCAGCGCAGCAGAAGGACCGCAATGATCAGACATGTAGGCCTTACTGCGAGCCATGGAACAACTCCGACAGGAAAACGTGGAAATACGACAACGCATGGATGAAATGCAAAGAGAACAGGAGGAAGACTAGGCATATACAGCCAACATCGACACCTCATACGCTTATACCGGAGCCACCCATGAGGGTAACCAAAAGGTGGATCTCGATGGACACCCCTTTATGGCCGCCATAATGATGGCCCTTTTCCCTGAAAAGTTCAAGACTCCTAAGATGAAAAAATAGTATGGAACTGCTGACCCATAAGTTTCATCTCACAGCATTCAACGCGCAGATGCTCACAATCAGGGCCAACGACTCCATCAAGTGCCGAGCCTTTCTTACCACATTGGAAGGCTCCGCCCTGGTGTGGTATCCCCGTCTCCCACCTCTCTCCTTTCATAATTTTGATGAGCTAAGAGATGAGTTCAAGGCTTATTTTGCTATCAGTCAACCCCATCAGAACACATCGGTAAGTCTTGTCAACTTTCGATAAGGACCCACCGAATCCTTGCGAGGTTTCATGAATAAGTTTACCGAAGCAACAACCCAGATAAGGGATTTGCAGCTCGGGGTGGCATTATACGCAATCCTGGGCTCCTTAAGGCCAGGGCCTTTCGTTGACAAGCTAACCGGGAAAAAACCTCCAAATATGGAGGAACTGAAAAAGATTGTCATCAGATACATTGATATGGAAGAGATCACGGCTAGCAAGGTCGGCCAGTTTGAAACTGGCTCTGGACCCGCTCATTTGAAAGATGAGAAGAAACTGGACCAGGATAAATGAGAACACAGAAAGCCAAAAGCTCAAGTTCCCTGATATGACAACTTCACTCCCTTGAATGTGAACCGAGAAACCATACTACAGGAGGTTTGCAGCACCAACCTGCTCCGACTTGCCCCTAGAGGACATACTCCATCAGATGTTGATCTGTCTCTACATTGTCGATATCACAGAAACCAAGGTCATAGCACTGAGGAATGCAGAGCATTGAAAAACACCATCGAGGATTTGATACAGTGAGGACATCTTGGGTCTTATGTTCAGAGAAATGCTGAGCGCCAAGATCGTCACAGGGATAGGCCACCAGAAAGCAGAAGAAGACGGTGAAAGTATGGGGCGTGATTAATACCATCGCAAGAGGCTTCGCGGGAGGAGGTATCTCGAACTCCCCTCGTAGAAGACACCTGAGAGACCCGAAGATGGTAGGATCCGTCACCCAATCGACCAGCCGAAGACCAAGACGATCCCATGGTCATCACCGTCGAGGTCACTAATTTCGTTGTCAAAAGGGCATTGGTAGACCAGAGGTGTTCTACCGATATCTTGTACTGGAATACTTTCAATAAGCTTGGTATTCCTGTTTCCCAGTTGAAACCATATGGGGGAACGTTGGTAGGCTTCTCAGGGGAACAAGCTGAGGTTAGAGGATACGTCAAGCTCTTAACAACTTTCGACGAGATCCCTTTGGCTCGAACAATCATGCTGAAATATTTGGTAATTGGCGCAGAAACGTCATACAATATGTTGATTGGTGTTGGGAGCAATCGTTTCCACGCCACATCTGACCCTAAAGTTTCTCTCACTGGCTAAGGAAATAGTGACCATCCGAGTCGATCAGAGGATAGCTCGACAGTGTTATTTAGTAAACATGATTGAGTTAGACCCGAGGGAGGAAGCCAGAGAATTAGGGCTCAACCAGCAGATGATACAGAGCCATTTCAAGTCGGGAAGCTCAAAGGTCAGAATGTGAAGTCAAGAGATTCAGGAAACCTTATTAGAAAACGCTGATCTCTTCTCTTCACTTAGGCAGCCTCGGATATGTCGGGCATTGCCAATTTCGTTTGCCATCGGCTGAATATTGACCCTCAAGCAAAGCCCGTGGCACAACGAAGGAGACAGGTCGGAGGAGACCGAAGAGAGGCTATCAAAGAGGAAACTGAAAAGTTGCTGGAAGCCGAATTCATCCGAGAAGTTGAATACACCACATTGCTTGCTAATGTGGTTTTGGTAAAGAAATCAAGTGGCAAATGGCGCATGTGTACCGACTATACGGACCTTAACAAGGCGTGTCCTAAGGATTCGTATCCTTTGCCGAGCATCGACCGTCTTGTCAATGGGTCCTCAGGCTATGCGATGCTCGGTCTAGTGGATGCTTACTCCGGATATGATCAGATCAAGATGTACCCCCCTGATGGGGAGCACACGACATTCATCACTGAGGGGGCTAGCTATTGCTATAAGGTGATGCCATTCGGTTTGAATAACGCCGGGGCCACATACCAACGCCTGATGGATAAAGTATTTGCCGACTAGATCGGGGGCAACATGGAAGTTTTTATTGACGATATAATTGTAAAATCCGAACTTCCCGAACAACACATTGGGGATCTAAAGGAAACATTTAGACAGCTTCGCAGGCATAACATGCAGCTCAACCCAGCGGAGTGTACTTTCGGCGTCCAAGGTCGAAAATTCCTGGGTTTTATGCTAACGAGTTGAGGAATCGAGGCGAACCCTGACAAATGTCGGGCAATAATTGAAACCCGTAGCCCAAGCAATCTGAAGGAAGTTCGGCGACTAGCCGGAAGAGTGGCCTCCTTGCAAAGATTTTTGCCAAAATCGGCAAATAAGTTGGCCCCATTCTTCAAAATTCCGAAGAGTCCTAAAGACTTCAAATGGACAGAGGAATGTGAAGTGGCCTTTTAGCAGTTAAAAGACTTCTTGGCATCTCCCCCCATCTTAACCAGAACCACACCGAGGAAGGACTTATACCTCTACCTATTTGTCAGTCAGTTAGCCATCAGCGTCGTCATCGTTCAGGAAGAAGGCTAGCAATAGCAGCCGATATTTTACATAAACAAAGTAATGCAGGGCGCTGAAATTAGATATCAGATGATTGAGAAGCTGGCTCTAGCATTAGTCACAGCAGCTCGAAGGCTTCGCCCATACTTTCAAAGCCATCAAATAGTGGTCGGATCCGATTATCTGATAAAGCAAGTCCTTAGGAAACCAGAACTGGCAGGCCAAATGATCACATGGTCCATAGAATTGTCTGAATTCAGCCTGAGATATAAGCCTCGAGGGCACATAAAGGCTCAATGTCTATCAGACTTCGCGACAGAGCTGACAGGAGGACCAGAACATTTCTTTGCAGACTGGTGGGAATTATATGTCGATGGCTCATCTAACACAAAAGGGAGCGGAGCAGAAGTCATCCTGGAAGGCCCTGACGGGATCAGACTAGAGCAGTCCATCAGGCTTAACTTCCCCACTAGTAATAATTAGGCAGAATACGAGGCACTGATTGCCGGGATGAAGTTGGCGTAGGAAGTCGGAGTGGAAGCATAAAACTATTTTCATCTTCATTTGAGTATTTAAAATTCACAGTAGTATATATAAAACTCTTAATTGAAGTTCGGATGGAGAGGAGGGGGGATCATAAACGAAAGAATGTTTTATATGCCGTATGATGATTATATGTAGCTCTACTCTAAATTCGGATCCCATGACGTGGATCAAAATTCCAGCTTGCATTATTTGTCTGCTTATTTCTTGTTACAAGCAACCTTATTATTATTATGTTTTTATTTTATTTTGATAAAAATATTATTATTATTGATTTTACATGGATTTTACATGGATATACAATCATTCTTAAACACCGAACACAACTAATATATGGCTGGTCTAAGTGATAAGGAGACTTAGGCATCTTAAGTAAATAGTTAGGGGTTTGAATCCTGACTCTTGTATATGGAAAAAAAACCTGGTTGAGAGAGAAGAACCCTCCTTGTGTGCTCAACATATTCCCCGACAAAGATTAGCTACTGCTAACGATGGTAAATTTTTCATACCTATGTCATGGTTACTAAAAAAACACGAAAATTCAGTCATAAATTTAACAATTTGAATGGCTTGTGTTAGTGTTAAATTGGTTAACAAATTATGTTAACATCAGCTAATCGTGGCACAAACATTATCATTTTGTTTGGTTGTATAACTGTCTGCGACTAGTTTGCTGGTCTCAAAAATTATAAAGTAGTATCAACCTGGTCCTTAAAATTATCTAAATCCCAAATTTATCCTTGAAATTGTAAAACGGTAATCAACTTAATCCCTCCGTTGAAAATCGTAAGGACTAAGTTGATTTTAAGTTAGCAGTCTCAGAGACTTAATTGATATTAAGTGAGTAAAATAAGGGATCAAATTGATATTATCGTATCATTCAATGATGTTTTGGAATTTCGATAATTTCAAGTATTAAGTTGATATTACTTTATGATTTCAAAAACTAAATTGAATATTTACTTATTTCTAATTTCTAATTTCCTAGTGAACAAATTGCTTCAAGCTTAAGGACCAGGAAGAGTCAAATTTTGTGGGCCATATATATAATCCATAGTAAAGAAATTCATAGATAGAAAAATTATATTAAAAAATATAGCTTTTAAAATTTTAAAATATTTAATACAACAATTTTTAAAACAAAATTTTTATTTTTGATTTCTTAACGAATGATTGGTTAACATTTGCCTTCATTATTTCTTGCATTGCACGATATTTAAAAAAAAATTGTAAAACATTGGTTCTGACAGACTTTATTTATTTAATTTTTCTGATGCTCAATGGATCCACCTTTTTCATGTGGACACCATTCAACGTCGCCAACGTCCACCCTAAAATAATCCATAATCAACATAACAAATATGCTCACATGTAGCACATTCTACCGTATTCTCCTCACATCTCACTCTCAACCAATCACACGTTAGCTCAAAATCTCAAAAGTAAAAAAACAACAAATAGTTAGCTCCAGCACTCTCTGACTTTCTCGAAGCCACACTAAACCACACATCACCGCGCCACACCGGATCACCAAACGACTATTAAACGCGCGCGTTTCGCAGCCTCACCAAACTCGGAGAAGAAAAACGCGGCGGCGTAACTCGGAGCTCGGAAACTCAGCTCGCTCCCAACTCAGCCACCGTGTGGCCATGGCGTCAATCCACAGCCCCATCGCTCCCCACAGCTTCCTCTCATCAATTTCCAAAGCAAAATCCAATCCGAACAAAATCCCTCACTCAATTTTCTCGGCGCCGAAATTTTCCCGGAAATTGATTTTCCCGAGAAACGAACGGAAAATTGCGGCGGTGGAAGAGTTCGACGTGATATCGGTGCAGAGCGATGATGTTACGGACCAGCAAGAAGGTGTGGTGGTGGTGAGCAGGGTTGAGATGGAAGGTGGTGGTGATGGCGATTTAGCGACTCAGGTGAGTGGGTTCGGAGTGAACGAGGGTTTGTTATCGTTGGAAGGTTTTTCTTCTGCTTCTTCGGGTTCTGTTGGAGATGAGAGAGAGGAGAGCATGGAGAAGCTTATAGATAGAACTATCAATGCTACTATTGTACTTGCTGCTGGTACTTTTGCTATCACTAAGCTTCTCACCATTGATCATGATTACTGGCATGTAAGTCAACTACACTGAATTTTGCTTATTTTGAAATCGAGTGTTTTTTTTCTTCCTTTTGTTAATCTTGTTTGGGGGAAGTGAATTTGGTTTTGTTGTGGGAATTTTGGAATAGAAATGAAGTTTTGAACTTTTGATGTGATGAAAATATGAGAAGATAGAAAATGAAATGTAATCCATTCTATTGTAGTTGAAATTTGGGGGGAAAAGGATTTTTTTTTTTTTTTTTTTGGGTTGAGGTTTTTGTTATCTGCAATTATGTTATTTGGATAAGTAATCTTGTTTTGAGACATGAGTTTGATTTTGTTGTGCAAATTATGGAATAAAAATGACCGATTTGATGTTATACAATTATATAAAAAGGGCGACCCTTGGCATGACACTTGCACATGGTGGGATTTGGGGACTATAGATGTACACAGCCTTACCCCACGAGGGGAGAGACTGTTTTCATGATTTGAACTCACGACCTACAGGTCACAAGGCAACTACCTTAAAGTTGCGCCAGCTCTCTTGATGTCACAGAGATATAAAGATGGAAAATAGAATGAAATTTATTCCACTTTGGTTGAAATCTAAAATGAAATTTTTTTTGTTTTGTTTTGTATTTTTGTTTTGTTGAGGATTTGAGGTATTCATTAACTGCTAGGAGACTTGGACTTATGTTACTTTTGGATGCCATATAGGGATGGACACTTTTTGAGATACTAAGATACGCACCTCAGCACAACTGGTCTGCTTATGAGGAAGCTCTTAAGACAAATCCGGTTTTTGCCAAGATGGTGATCAGTGGGATTGTTTACTCCGTAGGGGACTGGATTGCACAGGTGAGTCTCTGTATAATTCATCTATGAACAATGTTATATACACACACATCACTTCACGTCTATAAAATTTTCTCTATCTGATTACAGCTGATCCCACATTATCTTCTGTACATCTATACTCTAATTCTGCCACATACCCTTGGTGTGACCGTGTGAGCTGATCTGTGAAAACCTGTTTTGCAAGAAGCTTTATCCTTTGTGTACAATTAGCCGAGTCTTAATTTAGTTAAAAGGCAATCTTTTTATATAATGCAATGTGGCTTAATATTCCTGATTATTGCAGTGCTTTGAAGGAAAACCACTTTTTGAGTTTGACCGTGCACGAATGTTCAGATCAGGGCTTGTTGGTTTTACCCTACATGGCTCTCTTTCTCACTACTATTATCAGTTTTGTGAGGTAAACCATGAAAATAATGCTCTTTTCCTTGTTCTGCTCATTTCTTGAAATTGCTAACTTCATGGTGATATACTAAGTAGCTTTCTCGTTTAACCAGGAGCTATTTCCTTATCAAGAATGGTGGGTAGTTCCTGCCAAAGTTGCCTTTGATCAAACTGCATGGTCAGCAGTCTGGAACAGCATTTATTATACAGTTGTGGGATTCCTGCGTTTTGACTCTCCCATCAATATTTTTAATGAATTGAAGGCAACGTTTTTTCCCATGTTGACCGTAAGTGAACCTTCTGGCTTTTCCTATTTCATGTATTGCATTGAAATATTTTTTGTGTTTCTTTGAGAACCACAAAATTATATCTGTTTTGCTTTAACGAACATGTTTAGTAGCTGAAATGAAGTTTCTCTCTCTCTCTCTCTCTGTGTGTGTGTGTGTGCTGTTGACACATTTGCTCCCATCTACTAAAGGATATTTGTTCTAGCTTCTTACTCTAATTTGAAATGCTACCAATTCATGCTATGATTATCAACTTATAATACTGCCATCTCCTGCTAGGAAACAGTAGTGGAATCTTTTAGCAATAACACATCTTGCAACTTTCTTGCTTCTAATGCTTTCTTAAATTTATTTTCTTACACAGGCAGGGTGGAAGCTGTGGCCATTTGCTCATCTCATTACTTACGGTGTAATACCAGTTGAGCAAAGACTTCTTTGGGTGGATTGTGTAGAGCTTATATGGGTGACCATACTTTCAACGTATGTCTACCTGAATTTAGTTTGAATTGCTGCTAATTAGAATTTGAACATTAATAACTTCATATTATGTGTTTTGGATTTGCTTGTGATGCTTTTGGGATGACATTTGATGATATAAAGATGGTCAATGACATTATCATTCCATCTTTCGAGATAAATTTTGCATAGAAGTTTCCCTCATGTAGAATTCATATAATGAAAGACAGAAGTTGTGAAAGTGAATCTGTACTACCTTCCGACAGCACATTTGTTCTCCCAGAAAATACACAAGAGGGTTCTAACTTTGCATGAAAGATTGCTGCACATATCCCACCAATTAGGTCTATAGGTTTAATTCTTGGGTTCTTTAATTCTTTTTTCCCCTTCCTTAATAGCTTTGGGAGTTATTTATTTATTTTTTATTTTTTTGAAGGGGGGTAGGGGGAGATTTTGTGTTACTGTCACTTAGTAGTCACTTAGTAAAGTCACGTTTTCTGTCAAAGCTTGTTCATGGAACACTGTCAAGTAGTTTTCTGAGGTTGATTATTTTAGCAGCCTAAAATAGTTCAATATCTCCAGCTCTTCCTGTGTTATTGTTCATGTGAATATCTTTGCAATGATTCTAACATAGGCTTTTGTGCTCAATAGTTATTCAAATGAAAAATCAGAAGCAAGAAGTTCCGAGTCTGAGGTATCTACAGAGGTGAAATCCACTACTCCATCTGTATATCCTCCTGAGGTACATGATAAATAAATAATTATTATGTGTATATTTAATGAACTGCAAAAACTAAAATCATTTATATGGCTTCTGGATTTTTATTTTTTATTTTTGTGTTAATCCTTTCTTATATTTATCAGGAATAACAAGCTATGACCAGAAGTAGTGGGGGAAGATGGCTTTGCTCAATCAGATTGTCAAGGTTCAGTAGAGTTCACAGTGCGCTGGACCTTGATTTGGACATAAATTTATAATGCAGAATGTGGGAAAAGCAGAATATATATGTATATATGTCTCGCATCTTTAAGAAACTCATGTATGTTAGGTAACATAACTTTCCTGTAAGCACTATACATTGTAATTCTTGATAAATGTATAGATAATTTGTTTAAATGTGTTTCCAATAATTGTATGTATTAAAACCTAGTCGAAATGTGATTAATTCTGTCAAACATGTCTCGCTTGGAACATGTACATGAGAAAAGAGATGGTGGCTTGACTTAGCATTAGTTTGTGTGATAGGCATTTCTCTCATGATAATTATCTTGTGAGTTGTTCTGCCTTTCTATGCATGTGAATTCTTATAATTTTTCCCCATATCCTTCCCCAAAAACAGATCTAAATGAAAGGGGAAAAAAGATGACGTGACCTTCATCCACACACCTGGGATTCTGAAGTAGGAAAGTGTTTCTTTTTAAAGGAGGAACGAGTTCACGTCAGGTAGCATGAAGATGACACTCATTGTTTAAAGAGTGAGGCAGGACTTGGAGATGGGGGAACTCCCAGACCATTTCCGGGACCCTAATGCTGTGTTGGAACAACAAGAGTATGAAATATTTTGGAAGTCGCACATATAGTATACGACTTCAATTTTTTTTTTTTTTTTTTTAAGAGGAGTATACGACTTCATGATTTGTTATTCTTTGTTTTTCTAAGTAAGGCAAGTCATATATGCAGCATATGACGGCTTGCATGCACTCCTCGTATGTGTGTCTGCAACAGATAATGGACTCCGCAGATGTAACTGTGATGATGAGGCCAGCTCGTGGAGTATTGAGACCATTCTGGAGTGCCAGAGAGTTGGTGATTTCTTGATTGCTGTGGCCTATTTCTCCATCCCTATTGAGCTGCTCTATTTTTGAGTTGCTCAAAGGTTCCATCCAAATGGGTGCTGGTTCTGTTAGGAACCGAACCCAGCCCACTACCCAAGCCTCTCTTGGTCTGTTTTCGGAGGCCCAAACAGCAGAACCAGAATCCATAAACCCTGAGGGGTTTATTCTAGAAAGCTGATTCATCATGGCACTCTAAATAGGATTCCGTAGAATAAGAAAGTAGTTATCGAAAGAGAGAAAATCTGTTATGCAAGTCTGTTATATAGAGGGGAAAGGGAAATAGGAAGGCGTAGAAAGTTTTACGTTGTGAATTGGGGAGTCCGGAATAGATATTCAGACTTGGGAGCTATTTGCCTATTTGCACTTTCTTTCTTGTAACTTCCTTTATCATTCAATAATACAAAGAGGCATATCACTTTATACTCTATTCCTATTTATCTGCTTTATATTTCTATTCTCTGTTTACTGATAGGAAAAACCTACCAGGTTCAGTTTGTTGCCTTCATTGTAGTAAATGGAATGACACATTTGCCGAATGGATGGACTTATGGTCCTCACACTTCCAACTTATGGTGGTACTCACTATCTTCAAAATCCTTACTGCCTTCAGTGCCTTAGTATCTTGTGCCACCGGCCACCGCTATAACCCTTGTCACTCTAATCCCTTTGCTTCTTAAAGAAGGTTGGTATTATGATGAAACAAAAGGAGGCTGCAATGCAATGCATGTAAGAATGTTTACCCAGAGAGATTCGAAAGTCACTTGATTAGATGTCATATTGTTTCAGCACTTGCTGCTGCTAGTAGTGGAGTTTCTGGTGAGGGAGGACCAGTTGTTGCCAGTGCGGTCCAACATATGTTGAGGCCTAAAACGAATGTTTAGTGAGGTTTTGTTAAAATTAATAAAAATATTTTTATAAAAATAATATTATATTTAAAATTTATTTTATTGTAATTTTTTATATTTTTAAAGTGAAATTATTATGATTGATGTAAATATTTGTGTGCGTGTACATGCAATCACACTTAAGAGAGGAACAAAAAATATATTATAAATAACAAAACAAATACGAACAAAATATATTTTAAGTTTGAGTCTTTTTTGGAGGCTTAAAAAAACCCTTGTAAAATTAGAATTTTTTTGGAGGCCTAAAGCTGCTGGTTTAGCGGCCTCCCCCGGGGCCGCCGCTGGTTGTTGCTATCAGAAAGCCAATGCTTCGGGTTTGCAATTTCAAAGGGGGAACCCCTGAACTAACACTGGCATGTTATGCAATATCGGTTTTGATTCTTCCTAGTGGAGAGCCTAGATCTTGGAGCAATTAGGAGCTGGGGGGGTTGCTGATCAGGTGCCCGTGGCTCTGTTTCATGCTGCAATTCTTGAACAGTCCAACTTATTAGAGAGAAGTTGGTGGAGGATCAAAATCAAGCTTTGCAACAGGCAAAGATGAATGCTATGATAGCAAGCTAGAGCCTCATTCCAGAAGGACATGAGTGATGGAATGAGAAAGACAAAGCACTGAATGCAAGTTGTATACTCAACATGACACTTACGTTGCTGACTCTGTTTTAAAAACTCAATTCAACTCGTATCAGCATATACGACTTGCCTTATAAAAAAATAAACCATGATCAAGCCGTATACCGTATTTGTGACTTTCTAAATTTTTAATAAAAATAATAATAATATAATAATGTGTCATATTTTCATGGTACGTCTTCACTTTTGAAAGTCTCCAATCTAGTCTACGATTTGCACCTTGTAAGTAATTTTTTTTTCAACTTGCACTAATTTGATAAATTACAAAGGAAATTGCACCATTCAGCACAAAACCCTACAACAAACAACACTTGCTAGTCAATATTATTCACATTCCCACAATTGTTTTCCAAGTTGGAAGATAGATGTAATCTTATGCTGAAGAATGAGTTCCAAACATAAGGCTTGATTAGATCATATATAGGACCACAATTGGACAACATGCTCAAAGTTGCAATCAAAGTACATGATTGTTTTCAATGCAGGAGCACAGCAAGGGCAGGGATCGATCTCAGTCATCCTCCACCAATGTTGTTCCTCATTTGTAAGAAATAGTCTATAGTCTATGAGACATGAGCCAACAAAAAGGCATATATATGTTGAAGACTAAACCAAGACAACACCTTCTTGAAGCATAATGCATTGCCATGTCGTAAATGATTTTGATTATTATTAACTATCTTAAAAGTAAATATTTTCAATTACGTGTTAACACATAATTTGATCGCAATATCAGATAATTTAAAAAATTTAACTCAAAAAATATTAAAAGAAAAGAACATTGGTAGTAGTTAAATTATAAAGTCACGATTAACTTTTTATTCTGATGAACTTTAGGAAGGAATGATAATTTTGTAATGAAATAGACTACTAATTAAATCAGGCGCCGGACTGCAAACCAAGTCCAAGAGAATAAAACAGAACAAGATATTGTCTATGCAAATGGCCAGCATATACGGCCATTGTCCACTTCGTAATTTAAGTTCAAAGCACTCGTATTTATATATTTATATTTTATATAGAACCCCCAACCATTCTCTTGTTCTTATTATTACTACATTAACTATATATATATATATATATATATATATATATATATATATATATATATATATATCTTCTCTTTGAGTTCAAACTTCTACAAGATAAACCTCTATCAATAATATAATATATTGCAGCAAATATGGCCACTTCTATTCGTGAATTCTCCACCTTCTTCTGCATTGCCCTTCTTCTCCTTTCCTCTGCTAATGGTTAGTGCCTCCATCTCAATCTCACCAAAATTAATATTTGCACGTCTTTTATATATATATATATATATATATATATATATATAAAGTAGAGGTAAAAGATGTGGAAATGTGTATTTTTATATTTTATTACTTAAAAAGAAAATTATGTAAGAATAATATATAAGAAAAATAATGTATAAATATCATTATTAGTACTGTACTACTATGTGATCATCTTTCTAATCCGTTTCGTTTGTATGCAGAGGTGCAGAGTGACGATGAGGAGGAAAAACTTTGTAGAAAGGGTAGTGGAACATGGTCAGGGCCATGTTTTGGCAATGCCCTGTGCTCTAATCAGTGCATTGTGAGGGAGGGTGCAGTTGGTGGAGGTTGCTACGATTATGCATGTCAATGCTACTATCATTGTAACAACGACTGAAGCATGCGACAATCGATGTCTACTTGTTTCCCAATGAAAATCTGTGTGCTTTTGCTACCTGCCAGATCTGATATTGTAAATTAGTTGGATAGTATCATCATGTATTGAAAACTAAGTGATATAAGAGAGAAAGTCTTGTACCCTTTTCAAGGAATGCTACAAGTAAATTATGATACATGAATACATGATAGACACAAGGTAAGTTTATACTGTAACATCTTTAAACAAAGTGTATGTTTGGGAAATATTGATTATTTAGGTTTCAGTTGTTTTTTCTCCTAAAAAGTTGTATTGTAAATAATCTATCTGTTTGGTAATTAGATTAATTTTTTAAAAAAGCATTTTTTTTTTTTTTAAGAAAAAGCTGTTTTTTAAAATCTTGTGGGGAGGACTTTTTTTGTCAATAATCTAGATGTTTTTGAAGAAAAAACTGTTTTTGTATAATCTTGTGAAGAAAAAACTATTTTTTGCACCGTCCAAACGAAATAGATTATCTTAAAATCGTTTTTTCAACAAACATACTCAAACAAAAACATATTTTGATTATAATCGATTTTCACAATAATTGATTATACATAATAATTGATTATACATATAGAGGGTGTTTGTCATATATTATTTGATGACAAAATCACTTTTTTTAAGTAAAAAAAAATCATTTTTAAGGTTAAAATGAGAAGCTAATTTCATTAGCTTTTGGGGAAAATCATTTTTTATCACTAACTATCTTTACAAAAGTGATTTTTATAATTGTAAACAAACACGAAATAGCTTCTGCTTTTTTTAAAAATCTCTAAAAAATAATCTCTAAATTATTGAATGTCAGAATCACTTATTTTTTAATCTATAACAAATGGGCCCATAATCGATTATCAGCATAATCTATTTTTTCCAGCATTCCCAAACACACTCTTATGTGTCAAAAGTTGTTGTCGAGAACTAGAGGAAATTAAATTAATATAACTATTTTTGTTTATATGTTAAACAAGCTTATTCTATTTTTTTAAAGAAAAAAGAACAAAAAATGATTTAGAGGCAAGAGAAAAGCGCATGGGATATATGGAGCGGTGAAAAAACGTTGTTGAAAAAGAAAAACGTATGGAGTTTGGAGCAGTGGCAACGAGAGTGGTTTCTGTTTGGGATCAGCTTTTAATTTTCACTTTTGAGACCACCTCGTGATAGTGTATGTGTGTGTGAGAGAGATAATATTACTACCTTGCTGTTTCTTACACTACTCTCTCTTATTATGGAGTGACTTCCACTGAGAGACTGAGAACTAAAAGGTAAAATCATGCTCAATCAGTTGAATCAGATATTAATCTCATAACGGGTCTGATGGACCTAAGCCATCGGGATAATATGATAGACTCACTCAACCCAAAGGGCTCATTAGGGTAGGTTCCGAACCAAAAAAAAAAAAAAAAAAAAAAAAACCTCCACTCTTTCCTCTCTTTCACACTAATACACAATTCCCTTTCTTCTTATGGCATCTAGTCGGAAAATCACTGCCACATTCTTTTCTCCTATTCATTAAAGTCTGTCCTGACAAACTTGCCCATCTATTTCTTTTCTTTTTTTAAGGCTCCATCCAGAGTGGTGAAAGAAATAACAAGAATTAAAAGGTATTTTTTGTGGGGTGGTTGCTATGAGAAAAAGGAAATAGCATGGGTTAGATGGAATGTAGTGTGCGATCCTAAAAAATGTGGAGGTTTGGGAATAAAAAATGTGCATCTTTTCAGCTTGTCCCTGTTGGGTAAATGGAAGTGGCAGATCATAAATAAGGAAGATGTGTTGTGGTTTTGATGTGTTGGAGCATACAATGGAGAAAACAACTATTTGTCTGGGAGGAATCTTTATGCCAAGATCTAATGGGCCTGATATCAAAGACAGTGTTAATCAGATTCAAAGAGGACTCGTGGAAATGGAGTCATGATGTATCTGATGAGTATGATTGTAAATCGACTTATGACCTGCTTATTAGGAACTTTCACTTTGCCACCCAACCGAACTTACCTTTTGAGGATGAATTCTTTGCGAAGTTTTGGAATACAGGCATTCCTCTTTGATGGGCTCCAGCAAGTGTACCGGATCGAAGTAAGTAACAAAACACGGCAAGCAGATTACCGAGATCGAACACAGGGATTATGTGACCAATTATTTCAATATTTAGAGAAACCAAGTCAAAGAAGAGAGATTGTGATTGAGATCAAATTAAGCAACAATCCAATTATCTAAATCAAGCAAAAATAACACGAGAGCAATTATCAAAGATTATGATTATGGTTCGGAAAGATCGAAGGTCACGAATTCACCAACCCAATCAAGCAATAGATCCAAGTGATTATTTTCTATCCCTAGGTTCAATTTCATGCCAACCAGAAACCCTAAATTATTCTAATGTCTAGTTGGAGCACAATAGAAAACAACTAATCATGCCAATCAACTATATCTCTATTCGAAGATTAACAAGCTAGATTCATTAAGTTCTTAGTTCCCTATAAGGATTGCACAAATCTCCTATTATATCTCTATCGATATTCAATTTGTGTTCTTAATTCAAGTCCTAAAGCATGAATCTCCGGTTGAACTCACCACGCTTGACTAGTTCATCACGAGCTCTATTGATTAACACAAACAAACCAGAATTAAAAAGCAAGAATTAAGAGTAGGGACTAGAAGACACCACAATCACTATGCCGTCATGAGGGCTTCATCGATTCCTTAGAAAGGAGGATTAATTCCTCATAGCGTACATTATCATCAACAATTCAAAAGTAAACATCAACTAAACTTAGAAAGTCTGTGTAAAAACTAAGCGAGACGCAGCTCAAAGAAAAATAGGATTGGATCCCTAAATTCGGACAATTACAAGCTTAAATAGGAAGTCTTGTCTGCCCACGCTTGCGGGGCGAGCACTTGATTTTGGCTCCACTGGATTTTGAATTCTCACGGGCAAGACAGAAAAACTTCACTTTTCCTGCTTCTGCTTTGCGGGGCGAACCAATGCTCGCGGGGCACCCCAGAAAGCCTCAGAAGCCCTGTGTCTGGCTCGCGGGGCACCCTAGAGCTTGCTCAAAATCTTCTCGGTTCAGCTCTGGCTCGCGACGTGAGCAGTGTCTCAGGGGACGAGACACCCCTTTTTTTCCTTCATTTGCTTGTTTTCTTCAATTTTATTATGATTTCTCGAGCTTCACTTTTAACCTGAAACTAAGAATAACATCAAGTACTTTATTTGACTCAAAAATAACAAAAAATACTAAAAATTAACTAAAAGACTCAAATTGTTGCTATAGGACAAATAAAGTCAAAATTGGGTGAAAACGAGATAAAATTCGCACAATTGGTATCAAAATTATGGCATTTCTAACTGTAAAACTAGATAAGCCAAAGGTTTATCACTCTCTAAGGTGCTGGCTTTTGGGTAGCAACTCTGTTTGGATAGTGTGAACACCTAATTTTGTCCGGGTATTCTTTCTTTCAATTAATATTTTTGAAAACAAAAGAAAAAATATAAAAATGCAAAAAAAAGTAAAAAAAATTGGTCTTGGCCCATTACAAAATCAAGTGGGGTCCTTTTTCATTTTTATTGTCTCTTGTTGAGCCCATTAAGTATCATATACCCATTTGCCAAAAAAAAAAAAAAAAAAAAAAGAGAAAACAGAAAAACAAAAAAGGTGCTTCTGATTGTTTTGAAAAAATAAAAAATAAAATTCTTTATCCTTTTTTTTTGGTTTGTCCTCTTCCACCTAGGGTATGAACCAGCTTTATTTTATTTCCCCCCTTTTGTCTTCTTTCACTTTTTTTCCCAAAACAGGGTGTACCGTCCCTGCCCTTGCACCAGCTATTCAGTGGAGGCAAAGCTGATTTGCTCCCCACATAATGTACCACCCTTTGCATATTTTTGTCTTCAACTCCTCAGCATGGCCAACGATTTTTCTTCCCTTGGCTCTACTATATATCGAACAGTAACAATGAAGAGAGGGGGAGGACGAAAACAAGGGGGAATCCGAAAATGAGAAGAAAAATGAGAATCCTTACTCTCTCCATCTCTTCACCTTCATTCAGAATCTCACCACCATAGTCACCTTCACTCTCATATCATCATCCCAGACAAAAACAAAAAAACAAAAAAAGGGAACCAAAGAAATTAAGAACAGAGAGGTCAGAATCTTCCCTGCCTTGCTCCACCATCATCGTCCCACACCCAAAACAGCCACCCTTGACCACCTACGCCCTCCGCCGCGCTCCGTCGTGGTCACCATCCAGCCGCCATTGAACTACCGCCACCACCACACAGAAGCTCCCCCATCCTTAGTATCTATTCATCTTCTCAACCAAAAAAAGTTCAACAGTACAGATCTGAGGAAGAGAATCACATCCCTGCCAAGTCCCCCCAACAACTACCGCCGCGGCCGCTGTTGCTCCGACCACCACGGTCGTTGTCTCGTCCACCACCACGCCAACCGTGCGTCCCTACTCCGTGCGCATCACCTCTGGTTCGAGCTCGTAGCCTCCGCACCCGTCCCGCTCCACTGCCACCGCCCAGACGCACGCCGGCCGCCGCTCGCTCGCCTGGCTCGCGCTTCTCACCGCAAGCCACCGTCGCGTTAGCCCAGCCCCTCACCACCATCCGCTGCTCCCGAATCGTCACGCCAGACCGCCGAGTGCCATCGTGAGGAGCCGCCACCGTTCGCCGTCACCACGCTCAGCCCGTCGACGTCCACCCTTGCTGCCTCCGCCTCCGCCTCTCACGTTCAAACCCATTTTGACCCTCTGCAGTGTTGGTAAAACCAGAGAAGCAAAACTTGGATTTTATTTTCTCTTTCTGTTTTATGTTTTTTTTTTTATTTGTCATTATTATGTGTTTTGCTTAGTTTATTTGGGTTGGGCTTCTGGTAAGGGGTTAGGTTTGTGTTTTTATTTTTTTAGTTACTGATGTGTTTTTTAGCATGTGATTGGGCTTTTAGTGTGTAGTATATCTCACTTCTTTTCCTAAAAATCCTTAAATAAAAAAATCTTTTTTTAATTCATGCAACAATCTATGACGTTGATGTATGATTTTCATCCTCAAGTGTCGTATGAATTGTAAGGGTTTATCGTATAGCTTGGCTATCTTTAACCCTGTGCAAAGGTGAATTCAATCGTGTTAAAAATAATAAAATATTTTCAATTTACTCTTGTTACAAGATTATATCAAGTTTATAAAATAAAAAAAAAAAATCAAATCTTTTTAATTCACGCAACAATCTACGACGTTGATGTATGATTTTTCATCCTCAAGTGGCGTATGCATTGTAAGGGTTTATCGTATAGCACTGCTATCTTGAACTCTGTGCAAAAGTGAATTATTTTTGAAATAAAATCCCTTTTCAAAATCACTTACAAAATCAAATCTTTCTCCAAGTAAAATCAATCAACAAATCAAACTTTTTCTACAAGAACTACGTGGCTTTGAGTTTCCCATCGCACCCGGGAATACGTAGGAGCAGAATCAATCATTCTGTCAAGCCAAAATTTTGTTTTCTCTTTTAATGTGTTTATTTTATTTCATTTTTCAAGGCGGGGTAAAAGTAAATATTTTCAAAAGTTATTAAAATTATTTTGCACAATTAACTTGAGGTACCGTTTTTAAACGGGCGATATAGGGTGCTAACACCTTCCCTACTCGTAACCGACTCCCGGACTCAAATCTCTATCTTTTTGTTAAGACCAGTTTACCTTAAATAAATGGTTTTTCCAATGTTTTTCCCAAATAAAATATTGGTGGCGACTCCTCTGTTTTTACCTTCTTTTCGCGGCTCCCAGACGGGACGGTCGCGACAGATAGGTTACCAACGAGAGCAAATCTGCTGAAGAGGAATGTATTTGATTCATTGGGGCTAACTTCTTGTGTTATTTGTAATTGCAATTTGAAATATGTGGAACACCTGTTCTTTACTTGCTCGAAGTCAGTCCAGATATTGGAAGCGGTCTACGCATGGACTGGCCTTGTGTCAGACATCCAGCTGGATGGTAAATCACACTATGATCAAGATAGGAGCTTAGTAAGGGGAAAGAAACCACAAGATCTATGGTTGATTATCTGGTTTGCTATAGTTTGGCTTATTTGGTTGATGAGAAACAACTTCATTTTTAAGTAGGAAAATATTGATTTAATCCAAATTTTGGATCTCATTAAGGTGAGGTCATGGAACTGGTTTGATAGTTGACAGGAAAATATAAACTGTTGTTTTTCAGATTGGTGTACAACACCAATGATGTGCTTGAGGTACTGTCATACTGTGTTTAGGCAGGACAAATTCAGACATATTTGTTCTTTTGTGTGCCATGTTGATTCGGCTGGTGGTCCTAGAATGATGTTCCTGTATTGATGTTAATGGTGATGTTTGGTGGGGTCTAATGCATGCTACCCTCACTTATTTGATTGTGAGGGATGATTTTTTTGGTGCTCCTGTTTTAGATGGTTCAATCTGCTGAAAATTTCGAGTGAAACACTGGTTAAGGAGTGAATATTTGTGAGTGTCAAACACTGTGAGAATGAATGGAGAGACTATGTCAAGCATAGCTAAATTATCAATGTTGATGTTACTAACATGGGCAAAATACAAGTTTTGTTTTATCTGTTTTTATGCAGGTGAACTTATTACTTGGTGGATAGAGCTTCAGACGTTGGGTGCTTAAATGGGTAGTGAGAGTGAAACATTGATTGTGAGGGGTGCAATTTGGTTATGAGTAGAGCTGTCAAATCGGGAAATTCGGCTCGGCCCAACCGAGCCAGGTTGGCCCGGCCCGAAGTTGTTACGAGATGCAAATTTCATGGCCCAGCCTAGCCTTATATCGGGCTAGCGGGCCAACGGGCCAAATCAGCCTTAATTTTATTTTTATTTTTTTTACTACAAGTGCATAAAACATTAAAACAATCTTGTAAAGAGATGAAGCCATCCTACTAGCCTATAATAATAGCAAAACGATGTCAGAATCTTTATATAAAAAGCCAACTTGAACATAGAAAAAGTAAATGATAGAAAAAGTTACTACACAGCACACCACCACTAAAGATGATAAAGCTAAAAGTGATATAGAATGGGAAGTTGGACGTGGTCCATGGAGGAGCTGTGCGAAACAACAAAACATGGCAGTCAAGATTTATTTATTTATTTATTTATTTTTGCACTGTTATAGGGCCAGCCTGGTAAAACCGGGCCAGTTTCGGGTCAGGCTAATCTGGTCGAGTCAATTAGACCCGAATTTCTTTGGGCTGCCTTTGGAGAAGCCCAGCTCGGTCTTAATTCTGGGATGTTCGGGCTGGCCCATCGGGTCGGGCTCAAATTGACAGCTCTAGTTCTGAGTGAAAGAGAAACACTTTTATTATGTGTTCCTGTGTTACCAACAAACAATTTATGTGTGTGATGCTGCTTCACAATAGCAGTTTTCTGTGACAATTTATGTGTGTGATGCTGCTTCACAATAGCAGTTTTCTGTGTTTGTATGTGTGTGTCTAAGTTTTCAAGTTGTCAAGGTGGTTTGTCTCAGTGTACTTAGGTTGATCTGTCATCTCTCTTGTATCTCTTTTTGTTGGTTGAGGATGGCCCTGCGTCCTCCTCTTTGCTATCTTCTTAAAGTGGAAATCTGTTACCTCCTTGGTCATGTGCTGATGTCTCAATGGTAGTCACCTATGTGAAACAAGCATGATTGGGGAGATAGTATTTACAAAGTGGTGACTTTAGCTATTTATCTATTGGTTAGTAAATGGCAGCCTATGCAATTTTTTTTCCTGGGGCGGTGGATGGTGCTAATCATCATTTTGGTGATGGACATTAATTTGGTGGCAGTCATAGGAATGTGCTTGGTGGACCTATGACTTATATAAATTGGACTTGGCTCTTCTTGAACTACAGTTTGGACCTAAAGTCCCTAATTTGGTGGTGAGTTTTGTTCTTTGTCTTTTGATTAGCGGATGGTGTCTTTGTAGCATTGATTTTGGACTAGCTACTATGTTCTTGGGGCTGAGATTACAATAAAGACAACCAATGGAAGGTGCCTGATGGATTGTAGGAGTTGGATTGGATCCTTTAAGACATTTTTGTTTGGATCTAAGGTCTTTGTCTTCGGTAAACAGAGCTGCGATTTTGTTTGTGGAAAGTGTTGCTTTGAACTTGCAGTTGGAATTCTTTTAGGTGAACATTTGTAAAACAAATATTGTAATCTTTATAGTAGCAGTATCATTTTTACATTTGTTTACATCCATTTTGGTCTCTTTATATATGGGTTAGATTACTCCTTGTACTCTCTTTCAATATACTTTTTGCTTATAAAAAAAATATGCACATTAAAATCGAAAGTAAATGTTTTTCTTTTATAGTAGAAGAGTTGACACGAGTTCATGATAAACTTACATTATATTAAAGCACCAAGGGCATGATATTGGTAGGAGTGGTCGATGGTCATGTGAGTTAGATGCTAAGGACAACTCATCTTGTATTCCATTGTCAGCTGGGCATAACCGATGGAAATTGTTGTGCATCATAGGAATTACATGCAATAACTTTTTTTCTCCATGAATTACATAAACTTGATTGATTTGCATGAGTACCTTTATTGTTACATATAATTAGAATTTGTTAAAGGTAGTTAAAATCGGTTACACTATAAACCTCTATTCCATTGTATTTTTTTACGTTACTTTTATCAATTATACTCATTCAATTAGTACACTCTTTAAATTTTCTCTCAACTTCTTCAATAGGTGCCATGTTTGTAACATGATATCATAGAGATATCACCCACCTTAAATCTCTCTCCTGCACCAAGTTCTTGGAACTATTTTCTTTTCGGTTTTCTTTTCTTTTCTTTTCTCACTTTCCAAATAGTTTATTTTTTGTGTTGCCTTTTTTAAAGTTTACCTTCGTCTTCCCAAGATTCCTTATGTTTCTTCTAGCTTCTACTCTCAGAAAATCAATATTTTCTTCAAATTTTCATTGAGCTTGTTCTGTTGTTCTCTGCTTTTATTAGTGAGAGAAGTTCTCTCTCCCTCTTTCTTGATTCTCTCAACATTTCCCACGATGCGTTTGATAACCCTCAGACTTATCTAGTTTTCACACTTGTGTAGCTATGGTTTTTACCAAATGGTTAAGTTTAATCTCATCTTAGCCCAAGTTTAGCTTAAATTGTCCTTAAGTAGTGTGTTGAGTCTTTTCTTTTATTTTTAGGAAATTGAGTCGAATAAAGCATTAATTGGTGTTGCGTAGTTTTAGGTATTGTGCTAGAATTAAGTTGAAAAGTGAACCCAGAAGAAAGCTTGGAAGAAAGAAGAAAAAAAGTTGTTGGATGCTGATCGGGGTAAATTCGTCCCACGAGTGGAGGTTCTCCCCACGAACCTGAGAAACAGAAATGAAGCTTCTCTGTCTTGCCACATTAATAGTGTCTTACTCCACGAGACTGCAATTTTGGGTCTGTGCTATATCTTTAAATTGGCCCTGCGAGCTGCTATTTGCCCCACGAACGTAGGATTCTCTGACTAGTATATAACCTTGTTATTAGTGTGAATATTGTAACCTAATCCTAGTATTTCAAGAGTTGCGTGTTTTATGCTTTTTCTTGATTTTATTGGTGATTATGAACATCGTTATGAGCTAAACTTCTTTAATCCAAGTAAACGATGTAGCTGCTCATGGACTTGGTGAAATTTGTGAAGTTTCTCTATTCCCTTCTTCTCTATTATTGTTTCTTATTTCCACGTTTATTTCCTTCAATCAAATGGTCGATGGTTGACTTGCAATCGGGATGAGTTCGATAGGAGATTCATGATTTAAGGTTTTAAAATAAGAACATAGGGTGACTATTGATAGAGATATAGTTGAAGATCTATACAATCGATATAGGGAACTAAGAACTTAATGAATCTTTGCTTTCTAATCATCATAGAGATATCGTTGATTAGGATTTAAAGGTATTTTCTTGTGTGCTTGACGAAGACATATGAATAAATTAGGATTTCTGGTTGATAATAATTGGAATTAGGAATAGGGAATAATTTCATAATTGAACCAAGTTTATTTGTGTTGGTGAAATCTAGACCTTAGATCTTTGCCACATATTTCTCTCTTGATAACTATTGATTAGATTTGGATTCCCAATATTCACGCATTCACGAAATCACAAGATACACCATTGGATCAATCTTGTTTTATTTATTTTTTTAATTTTTTAATAAACACTTAAATGCATCTAATGGTCTATATAAGTGAATGTGTGAATGCGTGAAAGTAATGAATGTGGGGTATCCAAATCCCTGTTGATTGCGATTCGACTTGGTCTTGATTTGGTAGTTATTAGGAAATCTTAATTGATTTGGTTACATATCTTGTCATATCTCATATTATCTTTGACTTGGTCAAATTAATTGTTGGAATTGATATTAGATTATTTGGTTACCCAATCCCTATGTTCGACCTTGGTATATCTCACTGTGTTTTTATTACTTGCTTCGATCTGGTACATTTGCTGGAACACATCAGCATTCGAATCTAGCATCTCAATTCTATGATTCAGATCTTTCACTCGTCGGTTTCACTGTAGCAACATGTGTTGTTGATTCTTATAGTAGTTCAGATCTACAACGTTCTAGGATCTACATTGCTTTTTTATTTTTATTTTTTTACATCTGTACTAGCGGATCCGGTGCCACAATAGGCTTGCTTTTGCCTCCTTAGGCAACATAAAGTTTGCCAATTTCTCCTTTCCGAAGATGTTTACAGATCTTGAAGTCTTCGAGGCTTTGAGCTTTCTTCTGACGATGGCTTTTGAGAAGCCTGATGCCTATCGCAAGCACATTAAGCCTGTTTGTATTTGAGTACTGTTCCGTTGGATTTCTCCGTTCCCGCAACGCTCAGAATATTTGCTTTGAGAAAACTCCGTTTTGGCTGCCTCGGGACTCGGTTTTCCTTCGTTGCGTTGGGCAAAACGCAAAACAAACAGGCTGATTGTTGTATTGCATAGCAAAATATCGTTCCACATAAATTTTGTATTGACTATCAGTTTCATCTCATAATTATGATTAATTAAACTTAAATCCTACTTAAAATGACAAGTTATTTGAAAATTGATTAATGGTTTGACTTCAATAACAGAGAAGATAAACTTTTATGACTATGGTTCTTCACAATGACGATTATAAATAAAACCAATTTTCCTAATGCTATAGGTCCCGCATTTTTAAAGGCAAAATATGTAAATGTAATTATTGTCTTCTTTGAAAGAATAATAACGTATTTAAGCTAATAAATGACCTATTTTCATGTAGAAATATTAGCAAAAACTCATATTTCATCAGTCAAATCTCTTATTCAATCTTATAGTTATAATATCAATCATCACCTTTTATTCCTTCACTTGATATATGAAATCATGTAAGCATAAACCTTATATTTGCAAAAAATAAAACCATTAAGATTGAATTAAAAAGGACAACATCTATAACAAAAAGAGAAAATCAGAAATATCAATAACCTGCCATTTGAATACTCACAATCCCAAGATTAGAGAATTACTCACTCACACTTGTGATAGAAACAACCAAATGTAATTGAAACATTGAGAAAATAAGGGAAGAGAAGAGATAGAGATAAAGACAATACAAGAAAATTTTATTCTGCTTGAAGCAAAATCCGGAAAAGTTGCAAAATATTTACACAAAATTTTAAAGTAAAACTAAGTTTAATCTAAGAAAGGAGGAGGAGGAGAGTGAATTCCGTTCCTATTCCACCAGAAAACTTCTTACTTTGTAGCTCTTCATAGTCCTATTTAGAAAGCAATAAAAGCCTCATAAAAATTCTACAAAACTAGCGAATTATGGCCATAACGGCCAACACCGATGGGTCATAATTTGTTCTGTTGACCTTTTCCATTCTAAACTGATGCAATTTTGGCCAACACCGGCGAGTCATAATTCTTTGTGGTTGGAACTTTGCTGTTGTGCGAATTATGGTCATGTTGTGCAACGCTATTGGGCCATAATTCTCTCTATTTTTGTTTTCATCCATGGCCATAATATCTAACATTGACCGCCTGCCTGTCTTGAGTCCTTTGTACCTCCATTTCCATCATTCTACCTTATTATTAACAAAACAAATAAAAAGGCAGTAAAATGTAACAAAAAAAGGTAAAATAAAATCCTAAGACAACCTATAAATTAAAAGAGGTTAATGAACTTTATCGTTCCTGTAAATAAGGTGTGCTTCAATTTTAGTCCCTGTAAAAAAAAATTCTTATGATTTGATCCTTATACCTTTTAAAACTTTGGAAATGGCCCGTCTTTTGCGATTCACCGCTGACTGATGACGTGACCGATTAGCACAGAGCGATTTCAATCGTTAGGGAGAGACACACCAACAAGGTCGTTTAGAACATTGTTATGGCCCATGTGTATTAAGAGAATCTCGTGACAAACAAAGAATGAACCAACACCAAAACATTACTAACCAATGTAGCACACAAGGATGAGTTGGATCACAGCGCACACGGGTCAAAGAGACAGCCGATGACGAATCACACTCCACCCAAACATGAGTCATACCCTTGTCCCAGTCTAGTGTCAGTGTAGAGGAAATCCCCTCAAGCTCATAACAAATCAAAGACGTAGTCCCTAAGTTACGAACGAACCCCATAATCCAAGCCCATGTACTATCACGTAAAGTACCTCCACAAAATGCCATTCCACCACCTCCTTTCACAAATCAATCAACATTATACTTTATCCGTCCCTATGCAGGAAAGGTCCACCCAATCAACATATTTAGTACTATAACAGTTGCACTAATTGCTGACAAAACATATTTTAACCAATAAAAAAATTGATGGAAATCACATGATTGAAGGTATATAATAAAAAAGGAAAATAGAATAACCATTTTCTCCGTGCAAATGGTATGGAAACCAATTCGTACCAAATAATATTTTCTTATATAAAAAAATCTAACTTCTTTTTTTTTTTACCCAAAAAAAGTCTAACATCTTTTTTCTATAAAAATCTAATTGTTCTAATTCTAATGATATAGTAACATAACAATTGAGCGATAATAACTTTAACTCCCAAAAAAATGCTTTTGAATGATAGTTTTAACAAAATATTTTGATTAAAAATTTATTTATCTATTTGGTGCTTGATTAAAAACTTTATTCTAGACCCAAATGGGTGAGATTCAATTGGTTGTGTATACTAAGTTTGTAGGATACCTGAATTTGAATCCCACAGAACAAATCCTTGGAAAGAACGAAGAACCTTAGTTGTGACTAAGCATTCGAACAGAGATTAATCTCATAACGGATCCAAATAATTTAAACTCGTGGGATCCTCCACGGACCTATTAGGAGCCAAAGGACCTATAGGTTCCAAACAAACAAAAAAAAAGATTATTCTAATATATTATTGGATGGTACCTAATGCGAGATATGGAGCCTTTGGTGGAAGATGAGTGGATGATCACCATTGGTGCATTCTTGGTCAGCAACTCAGCATTGCTCCCCTGCATCTACTCCTGCACTTGCGTGGCATTTGTAGCGTGGTCTTCGGTTATGACTTTCAGAAATGTTATTTGCACCCCAAATGAGACACTCATTTGGGACACATTAATTAATCATATATAAATATTTGGTTAATTCAGTACATTATATGGTTAATCACGTGTGAATATTTGATTAATTCATGATGACCCATTAATTATATAAAGAATTGAATTAACCATATATTTGCATGTGATTAACCAAATATTTACATGGTTATGGAAAATAAGCCCATTAACCATATAATGAACTGAATTAATCAAATATTTATACGTGATTAACTAAGGTGTCCCAAATGGGTGTCCTATTTAGATTTGCAAATAACATAACTGTTTGACTTTTGACAAGGCCTAAAGATTAGTTTCTTGGTCTGTATTACAAGGAATAACAAAGTTAAAATGTTAAATAACAAAGTGGGCTTTATAATTATAATAATTGTTAAAAACTGGCTCTCAATAAGGAATGTTCTGACTTCTGTAAGGAACAAAGAAGGAATAATAGATTTTTACACTGACAACCAATCAGAAATCATGGAATTGATGACTTTTAAGGTGGTTAGGATAAGAATCAACAATTTATAATGATATATCAATTTCTGATTGGTTAACAGTATAAAAAAAAAAAAACTTTACGGTGTCTGTGTATACTAATTAAATACTTTTCATAAAGCCCATTTGTATAACTTTTAAACCCCACCGTTAAATGAGACGCATTAACTTATCTAATAAAGTCAAATATATCTACACTACACCAAAAAATTAGTCAAATGGTATCATCAAAAGTAACGGATTATCTTTTAACTCCAATTCTATAGCATTTGAATTTTTTTATTTACAATTTTATATAATTTGATAATTTCAGTTCAACTGAACTTCTTAAGAAGAATATATCGAAACTTGTATAAAGCATATGCTTGGAAGAATATATATATATATACACCTTGAGAACACTAATGTGTTGAAAGGGTCGAGAAACTGAGAAGTGGGTTCATAAATTGAGACATGGTTGGTGTAAATGGCTACTCTTGTTTTGCAGCAACAGCTGTGGCCTTGGTTTTGCTTTTGCTGAATGTGGCAGTGGTTTGCAATGGAGGCCTCACGAGTACTTTTGTTAGGAAAGCTGAGAAATCTGAAGACATGCCACTTCATAGTGATGTGTTTGTAGCCCCTTCTGGCTACAATGCTCCTCAGCAGGTATCTCTATCTTCATTTTCTTCTACAAACACTAGGTTTTAAATTGCGACCGCCATCGCGGTTGTGGTCGCGTTGTATTTTCTGTTACTGCCGACAATTGTGAGAAAATATGGTCGATGCGAATGCGACTATAATTATGATCGTGGTGCGGTTTTGGAGACTGCCATAACCGTAATATCGCGACTTCAATTGCAATTTTGGACCCTGATTTAAAGCCCTTATTGTATTAATAGATGCCTCTAATTGGAAGCAAACAAGTTGTTTATGTGTTTTATAGGTTCATATAACACAAGGTGATCACGTGGGAAAGGCAGTAATAGTGTCATGGGTGACTATGGATGAACCAGGGAAGAGTGAAGTGCATTACTGGAGTGAAGACTGCCCCCACAAGAAGAAAGTGGCCAAGGGAAATCTTTCTACATATAGATTCTTCAATTACAAATCTGGTTTTATTCATCACTGCACCCTTAGAAATTTGGAGGTAAGGGATCATTAGTGGCTGCAATATTCTATAGTTTTTCTAATGGAAAAAGGTATAGGATTTCCTTCAATTAATTAAATCAACTGATGATTGTAAATTTTTAGCATGCATCAATTCAATTGTTAATTAACTCATATTCTTTATTATTTTGGCAGTTTGACACAAAATATTATTATGAGGTGGGAATTGGGCACACTAGGAGGCAGTTTTGGTTTATGACCCCACCTGAAGTGAACCCTGATGTGCCCTATACATTTGGTCTCATTGGCAAGTTTATTCTTTCAAAACTCTGATGTTTAGTTGCTATACACTCATTTTGTGAACTTGGTACCATTGAGGTTCAAGCTTGTCAAAATTAATTTGAGATGATGGTGCTTTCTTTGCAGGGGATCTGGGTCAGACTTTTGATTCAAACAAGACACTTGCTCACTATGAATCAAACCCTAAGAAAGGACAAGCTGTGTTGTTTGTTGGAGACCTCTCTTATGCAGATGACCACCCAAATCATGATAGTGTTAGGTGGGATACATGGGGAAGGTTTGTAGAAAGAAGTGCTGCTTATCAACCTTGGATATGGACTACAGGAAACCATGAACTTGACTTTGCCCCTGAAATTGTAAGCTTTCCACTTAATTTATGAGAGTCTAACTTATGTTCACAATTTAATTCCTCAATTAGAACTTATGAGTTATGACCCTCATGTTATGCATTTTTTCTGAATACCAAATTTTATTACAAAAGTAATTCTAAAGATTAATTGATGTTTTTTTAGGGTGAAACAATACCTTACAAGCCTTTCATCCACCGTTACCATGTCCCTTATAAAGCATCTGGAAGTACTGCACCCTTTTGGTATTCTATCAAGAGAGCTTCAGCACACATCATAGTCTTGTCTTCATATTCAGCTTATGGTATTATGAGATATATCCCTTTCTCTTGACATGGCTAAAGCATAGTTTCTCTTGAAATTACTTTTAATCCTAAAGTGATTAAAAATGTGTGACACAAAACGGAATGGATAATTGTGTAAACATATTCATAGTCCGTTCAAAGCTGAATTGCTTCTTTATATCCTTGCTTGTATCATCATATATATACTTACAATGAACTAAGGATATATTGTATTTTATGCCACCTCTAGAGCTCTGATGGTGGTATACCATTCCCTATAATAAATTTTCAGGTAAATATACCCCCCAATATGAATGGCTTACGGCAGAGTTACCAAAGGTTGACAGGACTAAGACTCCTTGGTTGATTGTTCTTGTGCATTCTCCATGGTATAATAGCTACAGCTATCATTATATGGAAGGGGAAAGCATGAGGGTAATGTTTGAGTCCTGGTTTGTGAAGTACAAGGTTGATGTTGTGTTTGCTGGTCATGTCCATGCTTATGAACGAACTGTAAGTGCCAATACTGCTATACTTTTCATCAAGTGTCATTCAGCTAGTCCCAAAATTAAGTAATGTGAACTAAATATTTTCTTAAGGCCATGTTTGGATTTTGGAATATATTTCATCCTAAATTAAACAAATCTGGTATCATTCTATTCTATTCCGTTCTGTTCCATTCAATTCATTTCTATCCATCTAAACATAGCCTAAGAAAATTGAACCAAATTTGTTTTATGCCATTGTTGGATTGACTTTTTAAAATTCCTTCCTTAAATGATTCTGACATTGCTTATGGTGAAATACAAATTGTATATACCACCATTTATCAGGAACGTATCTCCAATGTTGCATATAACATTGTAAATGGTCGTTGTGGTCCTGTAAAGGATCAGTCAGCTCCAGTGTACATAACCATTGGTGATGGAGGGAACATTGAAGGCTTAGCAAACAAGTAAGCTCTATTAGGATGTGTCTTCCTTGCATTAATGGATTCTTTCTTCTATGTCAGGTTTAGTTTGGTTACTAAATTGTGTTTTCTTTTTTCTCTGCACTGCAGCATGACAATGCCACAGCCTGAGTACTCAGCATACCGGGAGGCGAGTTTTGGGCATGCCGTTTTTGAAATAAAGAACAGAACACATGCTCACTATAGCTGGCACAGAAATGAAGATGAAGATGCTGTGCAGGCTGATTCCATGTGGTTTTTCAACAGGCATTGGCACCCCCTTGATGATTCCACAACCAATCAACACCATTAGTATAATTTTGCAGTGTTTTTCATTCCTTTTTTATTTTTATTTTTTATTTTGAAATATATCCATAATAATGTCTAGTCTGAATTGTTGGTTCATGAGAAGATAAATATATAGTCGTTTTTTTGGATTTTAGTATAAGGTTGGTGTAAAAGTTTTTTATACTAAAATTGCATCTGATATTCACCAAACATTAAAAACAATTTTTCTTTTGCTAATCAACATAAAAAAACATTTTTATCATGGTATAGATTAAAGCATGATATTCCTTGCCACTCCAAAGATTACTTCCTTTTACATCTATAGCGTACATGGACATAAGACAAGATGGAAACAAGACAAGTTCATCTCAAACGCCTTATAAGAGCAGTTTGGGTAGAAGTGACTAGAAAACCAGAACAGAATATTTTTTATGGATTGAAATGATTTCTTAGTTGCATTGAATTGATCTGTTGAATTTATACAGAGGTGGAAAACTATAGATGTAACTGAAAACAGTTATGACTAAGTTAACTAACTAAAACAGTTACAACAGAAAAAACTAAACTAAATGATAACTTCTAATAATAGTGACAATGAAGATAATAAAGCTGCAAAGAATTGTATCAATATGTATGCTTCTCCCTGAAAAGAGTTGCTGAAAAAACTACCTATGTAGATTAAGGAAAGCTCACAATCCTCCTCCTTAGATGACTTTTACGATTCCAAAGCATCCACTACTTCTCCAAGAGAGCCATTCATGTTATACAATTTTTATGTATCTTTATCATCTTGATAGTCACTTCTATATTGATGTGTAGCCTGATGATGAAGTTGCTGATGATGATGAAGGGTCATTCTTATTACGTGCTTCTCATACTGAATAAAAGTGATGATGAATGCCTAAACATATTGTTTGATAAATGCATGAACCTTTGTGTAGACCATTGCATTGGAATTGCTATACTTAAGAATGATGAGGATGCAAACTTGATCATGTTAATTGTAAGAATGTTGGGTGTCTTTTCTCGTGAAAATCGAGTTGTACTGGGGCTTCTATTTAGTGAGTTTTGTGCTCCTATATATCATATAAAATTTTTGTCTTCTCCTTTTGGGATAAATCCTCTGCAAGTTGCTGACTTATCGTTCTTAGAATCTTCCATGAAAAATAATGAAAACAGGGGACTCGTGTGCTTTTCTTGGGGTCCAAATAATTGTTTGGTAAAACTTATGAGGCATCAAAGATTGAATTCCAAGTGCAGAATCACACCATAGCATCTAGTTTGTCAATGAAATTTGGGCCATAAGGGGGAAAAAAAAATCCAATTCCTATAATCAAGGGCAGATAGAACATACAATTGTAATTAATACGATCAAGGACTGTGATTCAGACCAAGTAATACATACAAATAATCAGTTTTCATCTAACCAGTGGAATTAGAGCAAGAAAAGACAAATCATATATAAATCGCCAATCTAATTCTCAAGAATAACAGAGAAGGGTCTAAAACTAGATTAATTACCCAATTGAAATAAGTGAAACTTTATAATAATATAGAATCATCTAATTTCAGTGGATTGTTAAACTTCAATTATACAAAACATCCAATGAAGAAAGTTAAAAGAAAAAAGAAAAATAAAATCAAGCCATGGACATGTTAGAGAGCCTGCTAGGGGTTGGCCTGAAATTCAACCATCTAAGGCCTAATCGCTTTGGCGGTGGCGTCAGTGCTCTCCTCAAGATCTCTTTGCTTGCCACACGCTTCTTCAACCTTTCCCCTGATGGCACCACATACCCATGACGAGCACAACGAACCGAACCGGGCCGGCTCGAACACGTGCAGGCCGGTCTGGACCGGGAAGCCATGGCCAAGTTACCATCTTTGTGACCAACACTGAACTGAACCATCTTGTCCCCTGAAACCGACATCTTTGGTGAAAGTTGTGAACTTTCCTTGGTTTCCACCAAAAGGGTATTCTCCATTTTCTCTTGTCAAGCTATGAATATGAAGAAACCAATGGAAAAACTGCGTTTGGAAGAGCTTTTGAAACTGAAGACTTATATGAAGAAGGTTAAGGTAAGAGACAAAGGTTCATGAACCTTTGTTTAAGATTTAGAAATGTTTTGAGTTGAATAGTTTGATGACTTGGTAATGGAATTGTTGATTTGGAACAAGACTGAGTGGGAGTGAGTGACCCAAAATGTTTGACCCAATACTTATAGTTAATTGGGGTGTGTAACTTGGAATTTGGTCAATTTGCTGGTCCTTGACACACTGATTTGAAATTTGAACGTTTGATGATTCCTTTGGAATATACTAGTTGGCTCCTACTGGTTCCTTCTTTGTCACGTTTTGGAGCTGGAGCTAGGTCAGAACGTTCACAAAGAAGGCTCATTCATAACTGGCACTGGTCCATCAAGCCCATTTGGCATTGATGATGGCCACGTGATGATAGGGAATAAATTTTCAATTTTTAAAGCAAATTTGATTTTAAACTGAGATATTCAATTGTTTTTTTTTTAAAAATTAGGTGAGTTGGGTTCCGGAGACTCAACATGATTAGTACATGCCTTTCATTTATAAAATTCGAATATGACACCTTATTCAAAGAGAATCGAGCTCTTTGCCACTTAAATTGTTTTACATTGATTTATTAATACTTAATTTGCTTTTTGTCTTTGATCAGGTATTTCAAAAATAAAATTGTGAGACTACCATTGGGTCGATCGAGGTGATGTCAGGTAAAATTCTCTTTAAAGTGATGATTTCATGATTCAAACATCCGACCTTGCTAATAAAATTCATCAAACTGCATAGTTCATTTCCATTATCATTTCCATTACAACCAATCACTTCTGGGTTTAATACCAAATTTGATAAAAATACACAAAAGTCTAAACTTATTAAATAATAATAATAAAATATAAATATATCTATATTTCCTTAAAGACCAGTTGATTTTAAAATAATAATTGTTTTCTCACATCATCTATCTCAAGTCTAGGTGATGCCCATTTGTGATCGCAAAATGCGCTATACAGCTAAATCCCATGTAAAAGCTTAGTTGGCTCATTGTTGGGCACTTTGGGTCCAGAGTTTAGGAAAACCTGGATCTGCCCTGCTAGTGTCTTTTTTGGTCCAAGTATTTCCAACCCACTGCCACCTACAATATTGCGATGACGATGATGGTTATCATCATCGTTATTATTATTTACTTCTCTATTGAGGACATCCTGGCTGCAGCTTCTATGCGTCTCTTTATGAATAATACTACCTCCGGACCTAATTATAAGAAAAAAAAACTAAATTCACACATATTAAGAAAGTTGATTAAGTTAGTTTAATTATTTTGATTTGTGTAAAAAAAAGAGAGTTAATTGTCTAGGGAATATGCAATGCTCCTGAAAAAGTAAATGGAGAATTGGTTTGATTGGTTAATTTTCTTGATTTTTGCAATACTAACATTTAATAGTGTTGACTTAGTTGATTTTTGCTTATATTTGAGTCCAAAGAATGTAGCTACTTTTTTGCTTATATTTAGGTCCGGAGGGAGTAATTATTAGCCAGGTTAGGTTTATTATTAGCATTTAAATATTTTAGGTTTATTAATTATTAGCATTTAAATAATTGTTTAAATGAGAAAGTTATTTTTTTGACAAAATAATAATTTGAGTATTTAAAAACTAATAGCATATCTGTCCCTTTGAGATAGCTTAGTTTTAGTTAAGTCATGGGGCATAAGTTGTGAATAGGTTCAAATCCGCAATGTGTTTCGCCTCTTTCTTATTCCTTTTATCCTCTCCTTCTTGTATGACATATAAAGCCTCCTATGAACTACCTTTTAGACTAAAACAAATAATAAGATATCCATAGTTAAGAATTTAGTTTCTCTTACAATATCTTCATTTAAGATTTTTTAGCAAATAATTGGAAGGCATAGTACAACTTTTATGATTGTCACATTCTATTATGAATATCCCAAAGTGGGTTGAAATTATCTTGCTTTCTTCTTTTCCCTTTTCTCCGCGCTGGTGCAGTGTTACACGTTGCTAAATGCTAAAGGCAGGTGAGGTCCAACATAAACAGTTATATATCTTATGAGAGGGAAGGGGGACTTAACCTATCCTACATGCTCTGTGGTGGTGGGTCAGTGCCAATTTTGACTTCATGCTAATTGACTGCTTTCCCATATATCATTTGCATGGTTTTTGTAGTTGGTTGGATACGAACTCATCAATCAAGATTTCAAGACCTTCATCCATTTCTTTTCGACAAGTTCCATCCATGCATGAAAAGGAACACACTATTTGATCATGAGGCCCCCTTTCATAAATTTAAATGAAACAAGTCAAAAACTATATAGATCTTCACCAATATATAAATAAAGCCAATGCACCCTTCAATTTTTTCTCCATTTTTTTTTTTTTGCATTGTTTTAAAGCTAAAGAGTGCTGCCACTGATTTAGATGATAGAGACAATATTATATATATGTATATATTTAAATTATGACTAAAAGTCCATTTTTCATTGACAGATAATTAATTAATCAGAAGTGCTTATTGGTACTAAAATTAAAATGTTATGAAAGAAATGGGAATGGTTTTGGTTGAAGATAAAAAAATTATCAACTTTTGATTAAAAACTAAATAATAATGGCCATATGTCAATTCATCGTAATTTCCTATAAAATGGTTCGTACAAAATAGCAATCCTCTTAATTAAGAGTAAATATCAATTATATATGGATTTGAATGGTTATACTATCATTTAATAAAAAATTGTACATGGTTTTTAGAAAATGATGTAGTGACTACAAAGACTATAAATCAACAAGTGAAAACCCGGGTTCATTATATATAATTTTCGAAGATGTGAGTGACATTATTTTAGGTTTCTAAAAAAAACATAAATTTAATCTTTTGATTCTAAAATGACATCTATATCTGGTTGTTAAAAAATATTGACATGAATTTATTTAGTTTCTTAATCATACAAATGAACAATTTCTCTTATAATCATACAACGAGAGTCTATTCTTAATTTAATTAGCATCACTAAAGCACTTTTAATTAGGCAAAAATACAGGTAGGTTAGTGGTTTACTTTTTCACCTTTTTTTTGTTGGGTAAATGTGTTCCTTTTTTATATTTTGTGAATTTGTTTAGTTCAAGATGAGATTTGATACATTTAGGCAATGTGAAAGCATCATGCACAACTCATGGATACCAATAACAATAATAGTGCAATTCATCATTGTGATATCTATTCCAAAATGAAGCAAAAGCGATACGAAATTTTATAAAGTTTTTTTGTATTCTTTCCTAGGAAAGGAATGCAATTAAAAGGGGATTTAATTTGTGTGGTATTAGGATAATGATTCCTTTAGATGATAGTGAGAATGGTCCCTTAGAGTCAAGCCAGAAAGAAAGCTAGCTGCTAGTGAGGTCGACTTTGTTGTCTATTTGTGTGACCTCTGGGTGGTGGAATATACTTAACTACGTCTTATCAATCCCACGAAAAAGAGAATGACACCCATGCTCAAATATCTTGATACCCTTTTCAGATTATATCAAAAGCTGGATTGGGTGGAAAACTAGAAAGGTAAAAGAATAATATTCAACTTAATTTTATAGTTTCTGTTCTGACTACAATCTCCTTGAGTATATAATTTTTTTCCTCTCATGAGTCATGGTCTATTATTTTTTATTTTATTTTTAACAACGATATAGGTACTTCGTACCTATCATCGTTAGGTGGTGACTAATCTCCGTTGGGAAACCTGTTGGGCACACAATGTGGGTTCTCTCATCTCAATAAAGTTTTCTCCATTCATAAGAGTCAGGATTCGAAGCCTTGACCACTTGCTTAAAATATCCAAATCTCTTATCACTTAGACCAATCACAAGTTGGTGAGTCATGGTCTATTATTGACCATATTGTAAAGCTTATTATCCAGCATTGAAGAGCAGGTTTGAAAAAATTGAAATATCAGCTATCTGAGTATCTGTCAGGAAAATGATGTATCCAATACAAGTCTTCACAGTGATTGGTTGCTGATGTCAAATTGTTTCTTTTGCAGCTTGAATATATCCTTAGAGTTTAAGTGACACCCTTGTAAGTTCAATGATCTCTTCTTGACGTCTTCTATCATATATCACTTTCCTTCTAGGATCATCAATATTAATTAAGATTAAGAACTTTCAAACCATTGGTTGTTACTCTCGAATTATCACAAATTATTCTGATATTTTCTAACATACACCATCTAGAAATTTGATGCGCGTATGTCAAATTAAATTTTTTTTATAAGCCAAAATATATTAAAATAAAAGAGTACAAGATGTACTCAAACCCATGTGCAAAAATTTTATATAAGCATACTTGAATTATGTAGCAGACTTTTCTGCAGATGAGGCATATATAATTGAATTTTCTGTCTGAGTTTATAGTTTGATGTGTAGTAGTGAAAAAAAGAAGAATAAAAAAGGTGAAGTTATCCTGAGATATGGGGCGCGGTACGAGCCAATGTCATTTTTAGAAGGGAGAAAATAGGGAAACAAAAATAGACAGCATGAAAACTGGCTCGTGATAATCATAGAATCATGGCATCACAAGCCAATAAGCTTTAGAAAACTTTGAGCTTAACATGATATTGTATAGGCAGTGCATCAACATCCACTAAGACGTAGAGCATAGCTCCAAAGATGGTATTTGTTTAATTAATAACATCATATATCAAATAATACGTAAAAGGGATATGATTAGCATATTTATTGTCAATATATATATATATATATATATATATATATATATATATATATATATATATTCAAGATTAAACCACAAAGTCATGTGACTTTTTTAAGTGGTCATGTGACATTTTAAAATCATGAAATAACTTTTAATAATAACCATTCATGTATGGTTGTATGGCCCAGATTTACCGCTCTCACTCTCATATAAGAAGAGCACTCTCACTAGATATGACCCATATATATATATATATATATATATATATATATATATATATATATATCAAGCATAAAACAATGAATTATAACATATAAATATTTCTAATTATTTTTTATTTATAATACTATTTTTTTATAACATTATTATTTTTATATAAAAATGAAGCTTAATTAATATAAAAATAAAATAGGGAAACAAAAATAGAAAGCATGAAAACTAGCTCGTGATAAACATAGAATCATGGGCATAACAAGCCAAAAAAAATTATAACAACATTAAGCTTTAGAAATATTTGATAATCTTCATGACTCGATCTTGTATAGGCAGTGCATCAACATCCACTAAGACTTAAAGCCTCCGAAGATGGCATTTTTTTTCAGTAATAGCATCATATATTAAATAATACGTGAAGGGATATGATTAGCATATTTATTGTCATTGCATATCTGGCATAAAAATGAATTGTAGCTTATAAATATTGCTAAATATTTTTTGTAATTTATAGTTACTATTTTTAATTAATGTAAAAATAATTTATAAAATAAATTTCATGTCATCAAATATATAGCATACAATATGAGAAACTTTTCATTTTCGAAGATGAGCAGATCAGATGGAACAAATTAAAATTCATGATAAACTGAATTGTGATATCAAAATCGGAAAACTCCCTAATAAAGGAATATAAAAACGAGAATGAAGTTGGGTGAAAATTATTTCATAACAAACAAATTAATATTGCAAACTTTATATGTGTTTATGTGCTGAAAGTCTGAAACACTTGTTCTAACTCATTTAGATTCATCGTGAATGATTCTGGGCAAAATGATAAAGATATGAATAAGACTAATAACCTTCTGGCTAGGTTAAATCCAGGGACGTACGTGACCAAGAATTTGTTGCCACATAAAACAATATACTTAAACAAACTAATTATAATCCCGTTTTCAAAAGCTTTTTTTTTTTTTTTAGATAAGCAAAAATGTATAGAAATGAGTACTAGGAGTACTCAAACCCATATACACAGGTAACATTTACAACAAAAGGAGTAAAGGTAATTATTCAACCTAGATTTCCTAATCCTCTAATCACAGCAGAGTATTTCATGAAGGTAATTTTTCAAAAGCTATGTACTGATAAAACCAATGAAAATAAAATCAATATTCAAGCTCTTGAGAGAACAATATATATGTATATAGACAAACCACACAGTCACATTTGCTTTTAATTCTTGCATCAATAGATCGCGTTCTACAGTATTTGATCTATACAAGGTTCTCTTGTATCCTAAATATCAAAGTGTATAACAGCTGATTCTCTTTTTTTTGTTTTCTTCTTTTTTTTTCCAATATACTTGTATATTATACATGAAGAGCACCATCATTTTTTTCTATACGCACCAATAAAACAAGCAAATATCTATAAGTATATAAAGCTATATAAGCTAACTAAAAATATCCATGGCCTCACCTTATGTGTGTTATTGCCTGCAGCTGCTTCCAATGGTTGAAGAAATTTGTGGCCATATCTCAACACCCCATTAAAATCTTCACAATCTAATTGGCAGGAGAGAGAGCAGTGTAATAAGGTACCACCAAGCTTAGTTCAACATCTCCTTGTGCATCAATAATATAATCATCTTATACACCTCCCTATTAGAAACCTGAAATTAATTGAGCTAAGCATACCAATTCATCCCTGCTATTTGATATGGTGTTCTAAGTAACCCATCACCTATTGATCCCAACATTGTTTGTTGGTGCAATGAAGGGGTTTGAGGGAGTTGGTTAAGCAGAGTTGCAATAGAACTAGCAGTACCATTCTCAGCTTGATCAGTCCTCACAACAACACTTCCATTATGTTCCCCAGTTTCCAAATTGAACCTTTTGTTGGATGATGAGGTTCCTGCCACATCTTGATCATCATTCCAATACAGAGAAGAGAGTGTTCTTTTGGAGGCTGAATTGGTAGCGTTTGAAGATGCAATGATAGTTGGACCAAAGGGTAGCTCTGCCTTGGAACTTGAGGCTCCCAAATGATGATGAGATGATATGCCAGCACCATTACTTATCATCATTCCTTCCAATAAGTTTTGGTCATTTTCCAACAGTGCACTGCTGTAGCTTGTAGACATCTTTGAAAGATGAAACCTTGCATTCATCTGGCCCACGTTGATGGAAGGAGCTATCCCTCCAATCATATCATCCATTGAATCTTCTCTGTCATGCTCCATAGGTGACTTATGTGTATTGTTCTTCTTATAGATTCGGCATAGCACCCAATCATCAAGCTACAATTCAAAAAAAAAATACCAATACAAAACTCAATGTTAGAATTGTGTCCCATATAGATAATACTTATGTCATGTTTTATCAAATACAGTATTTTCTTTGATAATCAATAGTTTAATGATTATTTAAATGGTTAAATCCTATTGGTTGGATAATTGAATTTTTTATTGTTTTACTTACACCAAAGTCCAAATTGGGAAACCCAAATGAACATAGAAGGTCACACATAAGCCCAAAATCAAAACAGAACAAAGCAAGATTTGTATGAATTATGAAATTATAAAAGGGCATACCCTTAGAGAGTTTTTCTTGTTACCCAAGTCACAACCAGGAGGCCTATTGTTAGGCTTGTTATCAGCAAGTCTATACTCATGCATGATCCAATTAGTTTTGATCCCTCTTGGTGGCTTCCCTCCATAGAAAACCAAAGCTTTCTTCACCCCAACCTTTTGTGTTCCACCAGATGTTAACACAGGCTTATCTGTCCCTGTGGCCTTCCAATACCCAGAAGTTGCAGCCCTGTTTGGCCTAGCACCGTTGGGGTACTTCCTATCCCTGGGACTAAAGAAATACCACTCCTGCTCCCCAAACGCTGCCTTAGCTGCAAAAAACATCAAAAACGGTAAAATCAAGACTTACAAAAACAACAAAAACAAAAGAACGGAAGTACAAAACAAAACAAACCCATTTGTTTTTGGAACATAAAGTTTTTATCTTTGTCATATATTTATACCTGGCAGCTCCCATGGATCAAACTTGTAGAGATCAACCTCGGCGATGATTGCAACTGGAAGAGGAGCTGAAGCAGTTTTTTTCTTGAGGTAATGAACCACGAGTTCTTCATCTGTGGGGTGGAACCGAAACCCTGGTGGCAGGTTCGGTTGTTGTGAACCGGTGGATGAGTCAGTGCTCTCCATGATCACAGGGCTTTTTCTTTCTTCTTCAATGAGATGGGTTTCAAAATTTCAATGGCTATGTATTGGTTCTTCCACAGAAGAACATGTTAATACGAAATGTTACGTTTTTGTTTCGTTACCCCACAGAAGAGTGAAAGCCCATGTTGTTTTATATGGGCAATGCAGTGAGGAATGATCAGGTACAAGCAAATGTAATTGTGGATTTTCTGTGTCCAATGGTATGGTGCCATGTTAGAGGCTAAGGGGCTTTTTGGTCTTTTCGTAAATGGGTTCAGGGAATAAGAATGAGGTGGATGAGGGTGCATGGGAGGAGGTGGGTACCTGATGATGACGTGAACTGGAATTCTCTCCGTTGAGAGGTTGACACGTGGAATTCCAAAACCATGCAGGTGTGACACGTGGGTGGGACCATGAAGGACAGTTTTAATTTTTAATTTTTGATTTATTTTGCTTTTCATTGATAGCGATTTTAATTATGGTTTGTGTTAATGAAAGATAAAGGCTATAAAGGAGGGATCAGTGTGAGGTGTGGGAGGAGGTAGAGATAAGATTTTAGTTTCTTTTCGTACTTTTGGTCAAGTGTAACAAAATAAATTACCATGCTAGCTAATTGCTAAACCTATGGGACCCATGCCATTAATCCACTTTCAAAGTTCTTTTTTTATGTCTAAATCCACTTTCTAAGTTTCAACCGTGGGAAAGGAAAGAGAATACATCATTATTAGTCATGGCATGGCTTATCATGTAATGATAATTTATTTTATGTAGTTAAGCTCATTTTCCATCATAATTGTTTTTTGTTTGTAAGTATATGCAATAATGCAAGTAGAAGAGGGGAAAATGAAACTTAAACTGTTTTTACATTGAAAGAGTAAGAATTATTTTAATCTTCTTTTTTATCATAAAAGAAAATAGATGGTGAGATAGATATAGTAATAATATAATAACAAAACTACAATGGAAGAGAGAGAGAGAGAGAGAGAGATGGGACAAACCACGTTAGAATCACCTCATTTTGACATTTTTGTATGGCAAACAAAAAAGAGAAGAAATGGATTCAATAGGAAAAAAATTTGAAAAAAATGGGATCCAATAAATTAAGACACGTACGATATGGGTTTTGACAGATGAAAATTATTTATTCTTGCTTTTTTTCCTTCTCTATAGGGTTTCTATTTTATATATAAACTATAGGCTATACTCTATATACTCTAAAAGTGGATATTCTACTTACACTAATTTAAATACTCCAATACCATATTTGGCGTAAATTAAAAGTCCAAATCCGCTTTAAGTGCTAAAGGGGCTTAATCGAGCTAGAAAATGTTAATAAATTTATTTTGATATTTTCTAATTTAAGACATATTTGGGATTCAAATTGTACTGATGATTGTCATTTTTGAGAAAACTTTTTTTACCTAATTAATCACCATTCCAACCAAGGGTTAGTTTCACAACTTTAATCATGGAAATACCCGATATAAAAAAAAAAAAAAAACATCGTATATAATTCAGCACTTTCTAAGAAAAGCCTGGAAAAACTTTTTTTTTTTTTTTATGTCTAAATGGAAAAGAATTTTAATTTGCACAAAACAAAAAAAGGGTTAATATATATAACATAGATGGTTATTCATTATTAATTGTTATTTGCTAATCAATAATTTTATAGATGTGTACCAAGAACCATTTAACTTCTAATGGCATATTCAACACGATGTTAGTGATTAATTAATTGTATAAGTCACGAGAAAATAAAGCGCGCTAAAAAAATATTATATATAAATATATATATTCAAGATCGAAAAGTGTTGAGCTTAGGATGTTATGAGTTTAGAGGGAAAACAAAGGGGAGAGAAATAAAGAGGGAAGGAAGGCATGGATAACAGAGGTTTGTCCCAGTCTTGGTTTGGGAGGTAAATATTTACATGCACGGGTGATCAGGCTTCCTCTATAGTGAATTTGTTTCTAAGATGCATATGTTGGTATGTAAAAGTTTCACTACAAGAAAAACTGGTTTTAGCGACCGAATTTCGCGACCGATTTAATCCGTTGCTATCAGCGACCGAATTTCCGACCGAATTTACCTTTTTCTAGGATTGGTCACAAATTATATTCAGCGACCGAATTAGCGACCGATTTAATTAGTTGCAAAATATTCAGTCGCTAATTCAGCCGCTAAAACAAAGTATGGAGGAGGTAATCTAATTACCTAATTTGCGACCGAATTAGCGACCGATTATTTTTTAAATTTAGCGACCGAATTTTTTTTGGTCGCTGAACATAGAATTAATGATTTGCGACCGATTTAGCGACTGAAATATTTTTTTTCCCAATTTTGCAGCCCCTCCACACGTGATACCCTTCTTCTTTCTCTCTTTCTTTCTTTTTTTATTTTCTCCTTTCTCCTTCTATTTCCTTCATCAGAACACCACAAAGGCACAAACCCCACACTACTTCTTCTCTCTCCCTCACATCATCTTCTTCCTCCTTCACTCAGTCCAGTCGTGACCACTGCCCCGCCAACCGCCGTGCCACCTGCAAGCGCCGCTGTCCCTATCCGTCGCGTCCCCCTGCAAGCATCGTCTCTGTCCGTCGTCGCTGTCCGTCGCACCACCGCCCTCCGTGTTCGTCGTCGCTGTCGCGAGCACCACTGCAGTTGCAGTGGCTTCGGCCGCCGCTCGAGGAGGACGACCACGCGTCATTTTCGCGTCCTCCGCCGTGCGAAACGCCGTCCTCAGCCACCATTCGCCATTCCCCCACCGCGGTAAGCTTCTAAGCCGCCATTAATGGTGATTTTCGGACTTTTGAGTTCAAGTTGTTTTGTTCTTCTCCTTGAACTTACACTCCCTTTTGGTTCTTGAATGCTCTAGAAACGAACCACAGCTGTCCGCCGCCGTCGCCGCCATAGCACCACCTCGAGTTCATCTCCTTTGTTGGGTGAGTGGTTTTTCACTTTCCTTTGTTCCTTTTCAAGAAATTTTCTCCAATCTCAAACCCTAAACCTAGCAATTTGATTTCAGTTTCAAAGTTTGAAATTGGTTATGTTTTTATGCAATTAGGGTAGTGAATTAATGTTTCCCTATATTAATTTCATTAATCTTTGGTTAGATTAATTTTTCCCCAAATTGCGTTATGAACCCAAAACCCCCAAATCTGTTTTGATTTAAATTAATGTGATTTTTGAGAGATTAAATATGATTAGTGAGTTATATTTATAGTGTTAATGTTGAGAAATTGATTTGGTGATTTGTCTGGTTGTTTCTATGCTTGAATCGTCTCCCTGGGATATTTTGCATGTTCGTGCTTGCTCTGGGGGAAGCAGTTCCGGATCTGGCGGTGCCCACGTCGAGGCTACTACTGCGGATGTCGCTACTGCTGATGCCGCCGCTGTTACTAATGCTGCTGCTATTGATGACGCTACTGCTGCTGTCACTGCCTCGGATCACTCTGGCATCAGCCCACTCCCTTCACCCCCTCGTCACATAGATTAGTTTTCCCATCTTTGTATGACACATATTGACTATTACATTTGTATTTCTCCTGGTCTTTTTATATATTTTGCGTGAATAATTATCGAATTATCTGCTTTAATATGATTGATATTTAATTTTATTTGCTTTAAGTTTATGTTTGCTAATTTTAATTTAATTAAATCTTATTTTAATATTTTGTAGACTCAAAAAAAAAAAATCAGCGACCGAATTTTTTTGGTCGCTATTTTAAATATTACCGTTGATTTTAGCCGCCGAATTAGTGACCAATTTATATTAGCGACCGATTTTTCGGATGCCGTAATTAAATATAACCTTTAGCGACCGAATTAGCGACCGATTTTCTTAAATTAGCGACCGATTTTTCGGACGCGATTTTAAAATATAATCGTTGGATTACCGACTGATAATTCGGTAGCAAAATTAAAAAATCCGGTCGCTAAAATCGGTCATTTTAAATTGTAAACGACTAATCTAAACGACCAAATGATAACTATTTTGCGACCGAAAATTCGGTCGCTAATCAGCAACCGAAAAAAATTCGGTCGCTAATTCGGTCGCTGAGATATTTAGCGACCGAAAATCATTAAATAGCGACCGAATTATTCGGTCGCTAAAACCCTTTTTTTTGTAGTGTTTATCCAACATAATTTTGATAAAGTCTAGATATACGCTTACTTTATAGACAAATTCACTTTGGCTCTATTTGATAAAATTAGCTGATAAGTTAATAGTTGAAAAGCTAACTGATTGAAATTGTAGCATTTGATAAAATTAGTGGTTTAACTAGCTTACAAATGTAAAATGACATAAAAGGGTATATTTATATAATATTTAGATAATTTTTTAGAATTCTATTTAAAGCTTTATTAATTTTTTTTTTATTTTGATTTCAAATATTTTTATTAAATAATATAAATGAAATTATATTTTTATATAGTTTTATATAAATTTATTTTATGAGACGTCGGGTAAAGTAGGAATTTTATTTAATTAATAAGGGTAAAATGAGAGAAAAATTAATAAACCATAAGTTATAAGCTAGAAGTTAAATAAATTAGCTTATGAGATAAGTTTGTTTATCAAACACCTCTACTTTGATCAAACAAGTTTATAAGCTAAGCTAGTCAAATAAATTATAAACGAGCTTATTGGATATGTCAGAGAGCCTTTATATATAGGAGCTTTTTTCCATATGCATGGAACGAAATGAAAGTTTTAGGATATATTTTTCAATTCTAACAAATGAAGTAGATCTCTATATTTAAAAAGCACAAATAAGAAGAAAACAAAGATACCACGATGACCTTTGAATAGGCATTCAGAGAGAAAGCGTGGGTTTGATTTTGGTGAGACTGACGATGGAGGAAGGTGGTGAAAATGACTCTAGCTATTGGGTGGAACTACAGTCAACAATAGGGTGTTCGGTTTGAAAATGGTGGCAAAGTTTAGCAATTAATGACCATGGATTTTAGTTGGGCTTCATTAGTGTTAACGATGGTCGCAATAGATGAAGATTAATTCCACCACCACCACATAATTTAGAAGAAGAATTTGTGAAAGAAGTCTTCTCTAAAATACCCATTTCCAGACTCCATTAAGTTTCAATTTTGATGGCAGAAACAAAGACTTAACCTTAAAATTTGGTTCTAAAAGCAATAGGATCTCATATTAATCCCAAATCTCAACAAAACCACCACCTCCTTCATACCCATCACTAGATTCAAAAGCCACATATATCTCGTGTGTTTGAGCAAATCAAATATTCGAGAAAAAAAAACTTCCGTGTGTGCGAGGAATTTTTGTAATGCCCTTCGTTACATTAGTAATCCAAATTAATTATCGATAAAAACCTTCAAAACATTTAAATTAAATAATCGAGATATAAAATTTTTCACAATAATTTAAGTCTGAAAGTATATCATATATTCAGAATAATTCAATAAAGTAATAGTGCTAAATAAATCATTATATTCAAATAAAATAAAACCTCATAAATATTAATTATTAAAAACCACATAACTATTTTACAGTTGTTTTTGTCTCAAAACCCGGACGTCTAATAAACCCAAAAGAAATATAAAAAAATAAAAATAAACTATAACTAATATCTTCAAGACTTTCTCAAGTTGTGGCACCATCTATCCCATCACCTGTAAACTCTGAAAGACAACACCACTAATGAGATTTATAATCTCATGAAGTAAACACAGTTCTAAAAGGTTTTGAAAAAGATGTTGCTTTCAGCCGGCGCGGTAACCGGAAAAACAACCATGGTAATCCGTCATTTCCAAAATAATATAATTTCAAAGTATCTCAAATAATAATGTAAATAAACCACAAAACTTATAATAATATCAACAACACAAACATATGAGTACAATGACATCTCATTGCCTTCTCTTCGTAGGAGTCCCTTTGCCATTGCCTCGCATTAGGCCAATCTGTCATCGCTACGAGTTAGGCCTTTTGCCATCTCTACGAAGGAAGTATCCACAACCTTGCAATGTCCAACATTGCCTTCTCCATGTAGGAGGCCCTTTGCCATTGCCTCGCATTAGGCCAATATGCCATCGCTACGAGTTAGGCCCTTTGCCATCTCTACGAATGAGGTATCTATACCCTTGCAATAATCATCATTGCCTTCTCTTTGAGGAAGAGACCCTTTGCCATTGTCTAGCATTAGGCCAATCTGCCATCGCTACGAGTTAGGCCCTTTGCCATCTCCTCGAAGGAGGTATCTCAAACGATCATCTCTTCCCAAGGGAGATAATCAATCACACGCATTAACATTCATCAAGTTCATATCCAAACAACATTAAGGCATACATATCACAAAAGACATATCAAATCATAATAATCATACCACTCATATTATAATTAATCACCAATAAAATATCAATTTCATTTTAAGGATAAAACCACCAAATAATTACCGATTAATTCCATATTCAAACTCTTTAAAATCTATACCATGGAGGTTTAAGAAAAGATGTTTACTTACTTCTCGTAGACCTCCAAGAAGCTCTAACAAAGGTTGCTACTTCACTAAAAATATTTCTTCGTTTTTGTCAATACTTTTTGATCTGTGAGTCTCTCTACTCAGAACCGAAAACAAAATCTATCTGCTCTTCTTTTTATTTTCCTCACTGTGTTGTGCGGCGGCTCATGACCTGTGCGACATTCACATACCCCGCTCTTCTATTTTCAACATAGAATATCAATATATTAGGTTTGCTTCCTCTTTTTTTTTTTTTTAATTATAAAATATTGTGGTTAAGTTTATCATTCACCCACTACCCCCCTGACTTGAATTCTCTTCACGTTAACACATGTAGGTTTTTAGTTTTTTTTTTTCTTTTTATTTTATTTTATATTTCCTCTTTATTTATTTTATATAAGAACTAAGTTCTCTTTTTTTTTTTTTTAATAATTGTTAAACAATCATAATAAATTCTTACACTAACAATTTTCTATAGTAAACCTCATAACAACTTAATCTTTTTATTAAAAAGACTATATTAAAATTATATTATAATTTTAGAATGTTACAATTTTCATGAAAGTCGGCCATATATATTAGCTTAGGTTGGGTGACTTCTCTTCCATTGGAAGGTCCAAAGGCTGCAGAGGCAGAGGGAGGCGTCGATGGGAGGCAAGAAGCTGGGAGTCAGAGGAGGACAACATGAAAAATCATTAGTAGAAAGGATGAGATAGAGGGTTCTGTGCGTGAGGGACCTAAGGTTCTGATGGGATGAAGAAAAATGAAAAAAGTGAAATTGTGATGTGTGCGACCTGGTTTTTATTTATAAAAATTAAGAAATCTTGTACCCGAATAGATGGACTTTGGTTTTTCTATTTTTGTGAATATAATCCGAACTTATAGCCAGAGCCAATCCACACTATAATTAACATTCAGTTTTGTTCAGATCGACCGGATTCGCAGGTCGATCCAGATCAACTTGCAACCCTAAAAAATATATCCTTAATTCTTTTCTCTTATTTTACAAAACTCTCGAACAAGAAGGAAAAAAACTTTATATAAACATTTTAACTTATTTTCCAATCTTTCTCTCCTATATCTCACTCCTAGACACGATACTAGATGGAAAGTTGCGAAAATCAAAATTATTTGTCCAATTAAACCCTTATTTTATTGATAATTAATTAAATATGATCATAGAAGTTTATAATTGGAAGTTTATCTTCTTAAGAAGAGTTCAAGAAAATGCTTTAAAAAAATATGTCCGAAGTTACTTTTCATGATATATATTTCTTTTTTTTTTACAATTATATATGTTGTAATTATGAGAAACGCTACTTTTATTAAAATTTACAACCTGATGAGATATTTACTTAGATTTCAAATTCCTACCACCCATGCCTTTAAAGTTTAACCAAAAGAGAGAGAGAAAGGAGGGGTTGAATTAGGTGATGTACATGGCCACACATGCAAAGAAACCATTAAGACAAAAATGGCCATTTCCTACAATGACCCAATGATGCAACGAAAACCGATTGAAGCTGTTGAAATATTCAAAGGGGTAAACACCTACACTATGATGGGTGGGGTCCAAAATGCTGGTTCCATGAGCGACCAACGGGTCCCATTTGGGATGCCATACTAGAAGGTGGAAAAAAAAAAAAGATGTCACAAAAACCACGTCTCGCATCATAACCACATAAACCTCAACGCTTTTAGACTATCAGAGCGTGTATGAGGATATCGATATGGTATGTATTGCTTAGCTCGGCTCACCCACTTGCTAGCTGTTTGTTTAATTAATTTAGGATTCTGTTAATAATTTCTTAAGGTACTTGTTAAAAAGGTTAAAAATGAAAAACTTTAAATGAAAAAAATAAAGTTCTTAAACTTTACTTTACTGAGTAATTTATTTTATATATTTAAAACTTTTTATTTTAATTTCGACACTTGTTAACAAAATTCTTTAGTTTATTATCCAATAGGTTCCATGTTGATTGATCACAACCACCCTGATAAGACTATGATGTGAATCACAAAACCATACATATTAATTTGTTCCTCCTTTCTCTTTAATATTGTCTGCTAGCTTCTTTTCTATTTTCTAGAATGTCTTAGAAAAAAATTAAGGGTTAAATATGTTTTTGGTCCCTGTAAAACGAGTGAATTTTGATTTTTGTCCCTGTAAAAAAAATTCTTTGGTTTTGGTCTCTGTAAAATCTGAAATCACTATTTTTGGTCCCTACTATCATGTGACATTTGTTAAGTACTTATGTGTCTAAAAGAAAGTCATATGATCATCCAAAGTGACACCCAATAATCTTTATGGTGTCATGTTAGCATGTGATTCCCCTATAATTTTTCTTGAACCCTAAAATGAATTATATTTATCTTTCCTAAAATGAATGCTAGCGACTAAAAACGGTGATATGAAATTTTGGAGGGATGAAAATTAAAGAAAACAATTTATAGGGATTAAAATCAAAATTTGCTCATTTTATAGGGACCAAAATTAGTAGTTTCATATTTTAGAGGCATGAAAACCAAATAAATTTTTTTACAGTGACCAAAACCAAAATCCGTTCATTTTGTGGGGACTAAAAACATATTTAACCGTAATTAAATAAGAATATAAAATCTACTTAAGATACCATTATGTTTTATCCATGGAACACAAGACAAGACATAACTCTCTTCATGTTGGTATTGAGAAAGGGAAGTCATATCATCTTGTAAGTCATTTTACAATAAGTTAAGTGGAAAGCCTTTATTTTAGTGACCGATTCGACTACTCTACTCTTGCAGTCTTTGATATTGTTAATTAATGGATATTTTTTAAGTCAGAGAAAACAGTATAATTTTTTGGGAAAAGAATTGGAACAAAATTCTTTAGCATTTAAAATGAGAGTTTCGATTGCTACATGCTCGTGGATTAGCTTGGGAGATCCTAATAACCCTAGAGCAATGTTATCAAAACCAAAGCAGACCGACTGGTTGGACCGGTTGAACCATGAATCGGCCTTTTGTTCGGTCCTGCTCAGGGGGTCAAAATCTTTTTTTTGCTCAGACGGCTTTAAAACGATTAAAACCAGTCAAAGACCCAATTGGACAAGGTTGGATCGGGTTAAACCGGATCAAACCAGTTTTCTAAAGAGAGAAAATAAAATTTCAAAACTGAAATAAAATAAAAATAAACTCTTCAATCCTCGTAAAGTTAAAAATTAAAATGTATAAAGTTAGAAAATTTATAATAATAATATTATATTATAGAGATGGTAATCAATTTTTAATTTCTTGTTTAACTTTTAATTAATACGATATTTTTTATAACTATAAGAAAATTTTATATTATACATTATCCGGTTAGACCATTCAATTGAATCAATTGAACCGATTAAACCTGAATCGAAACATTTTTCAACTTGTTGTCCTGTCTGACTTTAACAACATTCCCCTAGAGCCATCCCCCTCCCCCTTTTTGAACTCTAATTTTTAAAATATAATTAATTAACTTTAGGAAACAAATATGTTATAGATTTCTCGGAAAAGAAGCAAAGATATTTTTATTTTTTTTTTGTTCCATGAGAAAAAGTAGAATATAGATGATAATGATGATTGAGTTGATTCCATTTTGAAGTTGTACAATTCGATCAGACCTCTCACAGATATCTTCATCAAAGATTCTCCAGCATGAGTTAGATCTCAATTGTCTCTTTGCTTACCCATATGTAACATTTTCTTAGGGATCAAAACTTTATTGGTCTTTAATACTTTATTATGGATACAATAGTGGATACAATAGGTAACATATCAGTCTATTTCCTACAGAAAAGATGTTACCTTATCACCTTGTCTTCTGGAAATGGAATTAATATTCTCAACCACTATATATCAAACGGTATAAACAGTTTAGTTTTTAGCTTATGCACCAAAAAGAAAATGAGCCATAATCTCATAAATTAATTAGAACAACATTCGGATTTACAATTATTCAATTTAGTTGAAAATTGTTCAAATAGACCCACCTAATTTCAAAAAGTTGTGAATTTAGAATTGTTAAGTTGTTTATTCTTACTTTTGAGTACACAATTTTATTTTTCTTCATTAGAAGAAAAGAGTAGTACGTGTATTCTTTTTCAACATTTATTAATTCCAAGCATGATCACAAGTTTGAAAATAAGGATGCTTAATTATAGTATTATTACGTTCGTTATACACATTACTTTCCATATTCTCTGCCTTGTGATACTCCTCTAATGTCTTATTAATTAGAAGATACAGGACATATTCCATGAAAAGTATAGGCTGCAATTGGTGAAATGAATTGTACCGAAGAAAATAGGTTGCATGTGTCAAAAAAAAAATAAAAAAAAATAGGTTGCAATTGTTTTGGGGGATCCAAATATTTAGCCTATATATATTGTGTCGTACTGTAAGTTGGACCACATGAGTGGTCATGTTATCCCAAAATGCAACTCCAAGTAGAAAGGAACCTTGACAGTACCCAAAACATAATACACAAGAATCCAGTTTTGCAGAGGTCCCATTTATATAGGATACTTATCCACCGTACTCACATCATATTCTGTACTGAGCATCCTTTCATTTATTATGTTGGAGTATTCAATTAGCAATGACCCTAGCTATAACCTAATGACTCGCCCCCTCGCCCCACTAAAATAACTCTTTGCAATTATAATATAATTAATAATTGATTTTAATTTTGAAGAAAAAGTTATTTTTTTTATAAGCTTCAGAAAAAGTTAATTGAGTTAATGTTTAAAATTGTAATTAACTTTTAAATTTATACATTTTAGATTTTAATACTTAAAACTCCCATTTAGTTTTGTCTCCTTTTTTTTTTTTTTTTTTTTTTTATCTATTTTCACTTTTTTTATAATCTCATTTAATGTTATCAAATGTCTTTGATCATATTTACTATCCAACTTCGCTATCATATTTTAGGTAAAAGAGATTAAGGCATGTAAAATTATAACTATAGAATAAGATAAATATTAATTAAAAATAATATCAATGTTTTGAAACTAATTTAATTATTATGTAAAGTCCTTAAAGAATAAGGAATCTTTTTACCTTACAATAATATAAAATTCAAAATTTTATATTAAAAAAATAATATATGAGGATAAAAGCTTGAATAGGTATAAAAAATTATTTTTTACCCTAACCTGATGACCCGAACTGCACCAAATCAAACCAATTAATTAAAAATTATTGGTTCATATTTTATTTTATCCTAAATACGAATCAAACCAACCTATGAACACCACTACGAATTTATCTCTTTTGACTTCTTGCGCCCCGATCAACATTTGCCTAACTATTTATACTATCATATATAGTTTTATATTGAAACCTCACATTTTATTTATTGTTTAATGAGCTTGATTATATTAATAATTATATAAGATGTTAAATTGATTGAATAATATTATAAATGTAGATAAATACAAGTTTAAAATTTTGTAGGATCTTGTTAATCAATATCCAAATGGCTAAGATAAGAGAAAACTAACTTTTAGGACATGAGCTACCAATCTCCATTTTTTTACATTGTGTGCATCAAAATCATATTCTTAAAAAATTATAAATCTTTTTTTTTATAGGCAAAAAATATGTATTAATTGAGAGTGAGTACTCCAACCCGTATACAAGAAACGAAAAAAGAGGAGAACTATATAAAATTAATACTACCCCTAAAGAGAAAGGAAGGATCAACACTACAAAGGAACCCCCGAAAAAAAAAAAAACTATCTGTAAGCTATTTCTAAACACCCCAATAATAATAGTCAACACTGATACCCTGTACTCCAAATCAGGTCTTACTAGTCTGTTCTTTAAGACATTTAAAAAACCAAGAAATGAAAAAAAAAATTATTGAAAAACTAAAATTTTCACTTTTTCATGCATTAACTTCATCATTACTTTTTTAATTCCTTTATATACTTTTTCCAAACTTAATTTCATTCATTTAGGGGGAAAACAAAACAAAACAAACGGATCCTAAATTTTTCACTTTTTCATACATTGACTACATCATCTCCCATATGAAATTACCCAATTTTTTTTTTTTTAATTCCTTAATGTATCAGTGGATTTCCCAAACTTAATTGATTCACTTAGGGGAAAAAAGCTAGCACTTTAGAAGTTACTGTCTGAAATGAAGACCTAGCTATTTGTGCCCAAAATGATGCAGTCCTCAAAATAGGAACTAAAGATACACTATTAATACACGACAGTGGAAAGGCGAAGTAGTATTTTGATTTAACACCATCGAGGAAAGAAGCACGAGAAGTTGAAGAATTTGACATATAAATAGCGCGTGGTTATAATTGTGATGCATGTGAATTACATAAGCATGCATCTAGGTCAATAGCAAGATATAACCGAGATACCAGATTATGGTATCAATCATTTTCCATCTCGTGGATAATGTTACCAGCTCCCCTTTATTTTATTACATTACATTGGAAGACCGAAAGGGTAATATTGTGCGTGACACTCCTACACTGGACCCTGTATTTTTTTTCCCCTCGTTTATTTTCGAAACCCATATATAATAAAATAATAACAAAGAAAAAAAAAGGCTTCGGCAAACATTTAATAAATTCATCTAACCTGCAAGAATTTATGAGAATAGATAAGATTTATGTCATTATGGACCATCCCCATCTTTCATTAATGCTGCATCTATCTGGTTAGATCAAGCAGACACCCCTCAATCATTTTAGCTATACCCCATGGAAGTTATTCAACCATGTAGGGAGGAGTCCGGTAAAGATATTGCGGGGCTCATGTAGTCAAATAGGAATTGAAATGCAATATAAAATTGTGACAATGCTGGCTGAAAAAAAAAATGTTCGGTGCTTTTCTCTATTACTCTGTATCATTAAATGAGTGCTATATCAATTTCCTATGTTATTATTTACTCTATCTCATATTTTTATGATATTTTAAATACCATATTTAATGTGTCACACGTTCAATAATACAAAGTGAGAGCACGCATTAGAAAATATCCCTACTAAATAAATAAAGAGAATGTCAATCAGTATTCTAAGTGTATTGATTAAGGAATAAAAAGTAACAAATATGTACAAGTAGTTATGTATTACTCCCTCCGGTCCTTATTATAAGAGGTAAATGATTACTTTTTTTTGGTCCAAAATATAAGAGACATACATTGATTTTGACAAATATTAAATGCTCATTTCCAATTTTACCCTTATTTATAATAGGGTTTATATTTACGAGACAGTGCAACCTTTAATACAAGTAGGTTTGTTCATTAATTATTGAAGGGTTAAATTTGTAAATTTATATGAATATTAATTACAAATAGCTTATTTCAATGCATTTCCTTGGTCTGTGTGTTTTAGGGTTTTGCCTCTTATATATAGGACCAGAGGGAGTATTTTAAGAAGTGATGCATTTAATTTTTCCATAAAATTTATATTTTTGAATTCCTTAATCAATGTCGCGGTTAGCAAGACCCATCAAATAGAACAACGAACCAAAGTGAAAGGAGGGGTTGCCAATTTACATATGCGAATAATGGAGGGAATGGGTACTTTGCATGCACCACCTTGTTATTCTTTTCATGACCTATCATTCTTTTGGCACCAAATTAAAAATCTTTATAAAGTCCCTTTAATTGCTAGGTGTCCTTACTCCTCAGCACGTTATTTTACTTATTTTGATTGACATATTTACTGACTTTCGGTAACAAAACCTTTTCCTTTACCCCTTTGTATCGCTTTTTCCACAGGTTGATTTTTGGATACTATAAAACAAGCCTTCCCTGGAGAGTGGCTCCAAAAAATGCCTAATTCTCTCCTCCATTGTAACTGAATTTAAGAGGGCCTCAATTGCATGACCCTTTCACATGCGATTGAGACCTTTTCATTCGGTTGGCTTGCGGCGTTATCCATCCTTCTCATGTAACCATAAGTTTGGCATCTTACGCCTGATATAGCAGGAAGCTAAAGTGTGGTTTTTGTAAAAATAAAATAAAAATAACAATAAAAAAATACTTAATTCATCGAATCCTGTTTGATTATTTAATAATCATAATCAGGGTTTTAAATCTGTGTCCGCAACCGCAATAGAGGCCGTAACATTTTGATTTTGGTAGTTTCTGAAATCATTTTCAATCGCAATTATGACTGTATCGGTGGTATTTTCTCATAATTATCTATGTATAATAACGAAAAACACAACGCAACTACAACCACGATCACAATTTAAAACGTTAATCATAATCATGAGGAGGAAAAAAGATGAAACCCACTTGTTTGCATTTCAGAGGAAAATTATTTTGGAATACAAGGAAATCACTTTAATTTATTTGTCACTAAGGTTCCTATGCACCATTCATCTTATCTTAATGGCCTAAAACTGAAACTTGTAATGATCACATTACCTACATGATGTGATCATTTGCATTTTACCATGTGATTGTTAGTTACAGGTTGATTTTTTCGGATGCAAGCTAGCTGTAGATAATGCTGTGATTAAATTACATTGTTGAAATGAGTATCGAAACTAAAAAAGGAACTAATGGTCAAAAACATAGAATGTGGATGAAAGTTATAAATCACCAAATAAAAAAGAACTCATCCTTTTCGTATATTTATCGTTTTATCTCTCTCCAAAAGTTGAGGTGGTTTTTCTCTGCACGTGGATTCTAAGATATAAAGCCGCAAAATGATGCTTGCACGCATAAGAGGATATATCACAAGTAAAAGGATATACCTAAATAAAAAATGTTAAAGCATGTAATCTATTCTATAATCGGCTTCACAACAAAAACGCATGCTTATCTTCAGTGTTATATATTTCTATATTTACCAATTATTATTGTCAAATTATCATCTCTACTACCTCTATATATTTTTCTTGTCGTAATAAATGCATTCATGTAGGTTCCTTTCATGCAATATAGATTACCACTCCCAAAAGATATCAAATTTGAAATTTACATGCATTGCTTTACTTTTTTTTTTTCTTTCTTTCTTGTGCAGATAAATTCCTAAATTTAATTTGTTGGGTGGTGCGACCTACACCTCTATATATGTTCCATCCAACCCCATATTTTTAATTTTCAAGATTGAAATGACTTTTTTGCCTTATAAGTTATTTTATCTACCGACAAGTAAATGCCGGAACATCATTTTTCAAAATATTTGTCTATACTGATAACTAGTTGCAGGAATATGCATCACTCAGCATCTGGTAACTAATTGTCGGATTATATTTTTTTGTCATATTTTTTACTCTGACAATTAGTTGCTGGAATATATTTTCAAGTTTTTTACCTACTGATAATTAGTTGTTGGAATATATAATTGTTACCTCCAACAACTAATTGCCGGAAATACAAAAACTTGAGGAAAAAAAATATAATCCGGCAATTAATTGTCGAAGTTATAATTCCGGCAATAATTGGCGGAAGATAGGGTGGAGTAGATAGGGTTTTTTTAATCTAATGGTATTTTGATAATAAAAAAAAGTTATAAAAGATGTGTGGGGTGAATAGATCAAGTGTGGGGGTGTAGGTAGTAATTTAATTGTACTTGTGGGCTTGAATTAGCAACCGAGCAAAAGACACACACGTGGCCATATGAGGCTCCATGCAACCATCTAATATTTGGTTTGACAAATTTTTCCCATAGAGAAATATGGAATTCCAGTGTCAGCTACCAATATATAATAAATGCTCCTCAAATTCCATGCAATGTACTTGTAAATTGCATTTCATTTTCATATCCGAAAGATACACTTGAACAGAACAAAGGGGTGATTGGTGACTCATCAAGTAAAGCTTAAGAAAGGCAATCAGGGTTGTATTAGCCCTCAGCTTCTGCTTACCCTTATAAAGAACGTGAGAGAAAAATGTGAGTTTAAGGGTTGCTTTCACTAATAGCTGTTTTTAAGTCAAATTTTGATGACATTGTTTGCAAATGTAGACCACTTGCTACTTTTTAGAAGATGACAAATTTATAAAATAGCACACAAAAGCAAACTCAACCACAAATTATTAAGCCACTAAGTCTTAACCTTGAAAGTGATCCCAGTGAACTGAGGACAATGCCGTCTTTTTGTGTTTTCAAAGCTTCATTTCCTTTTCTTACTCTCTCTATAGCATGGTTAGGGTCCTTAGGTCCTTAAAAATATTTAATATACATGATATAACCGAATGTCTGGTTTTAAATTATATATCATGCACTTTGTTCTCTGTTGCTAGCTGCTAGATACTGGCTAGTGCCTACTTACAGTTAGCTTAAGTTCCAAGTCATACATGCATGCATCCAGTAATTACTAAATTTACTGATCATGTCACCATGCATAGGTATATGGGTGCTTTTTGACCAATTAATATGGTGACATGCTCTTTAAAAAAGATATTCGCGTCAATTTGATCTTTATACCTACTTTATAGATATTGGTCAAATTACTTTTATTCTAGAAACAACAATGGATAAATAATGGTATAATATTATGATGATTTAGACATAAAAAAGTGGCGAGATAAACATTATTATAGTCCTTATGTCTAATAATAATAATAATATATATATATATAGGCAAAACCGGAAACTAATCTTTTTTTAGACGGAAAGATCTTTGAAGGGATATATATATATATATATGATTACAAGTTTAATATTATTATTAGGTTTAATTACTCTGTAGGTCCCTATACTTTTTGGGAGTTTTCAAATAGGTCCCTATACTTTTAAAATTTGTAATTAGGTCCCTATACTAAAAAAATTGTAATTGGGTCCTCGAACTTTTATAAAGTTTTCAATTGGGTCCCTGAACTAAAAAAGTTTTTAATTGGGTCCCTGAAATTATATAAAATTTTCAATGGAGTCCCTGGGGTAGGGTTCCGTGAAGAGGTCTTTAAGTCTGCGTTAAACGTGACCTGGAATTCCCCCAAATTTGTATTTTGGGTTGCAGGAGAACAAAATGTTGAGTCAGAAAACCAAAACTTGACCTGTGATTGCTTTTCCTCCGTATGAACAAATAGTTCATTCCTTCCCCGATTTATGTTTTACGGTTGTATATCCCTTCCTTGAAATAATTTCGTCCAAAATAGTTTCTTCACTTGCAACTTACTACATCTCACTTCATCTTGTTATATCTTGCTACATTTTATTGTGACAATATCTCAAGGTTCATCTTCCACCCAAACTACTCTTAAATAGTCAGCTTGGATGAAATCAGTTATATTCCGTCCAATTCAACATATCACTAGCGAATTTTATAATTTAGGGACCCCATTGAAAATTTTATATAAGTTCAGGGACCCAATTAAAAACTTTTTTAGTTCAGGGACCCAATTGAAAACTTTATAAAAGTTTGAGGACCCAATTACAAATTTTTTTAGTATAGGGACCTAATTACAAATGAAATAATAGTTCAGGGACCTAATTACAAATTTTAAAAGTATAGGGACCTATTTGAAAATTCCCAAAAAGTACAGGGACCTACAGAGTAATTAAACCTTATTATTATTCCAATTTTATCGTAATTTTTCACGAATTAAAAGGATAACATTGCTTATATATTATATAAAAAAAAAAAAAAAGGATAACATTAAAATGTGTGTATTTTTGTTGATTATCTTTGATCCAGCTGTGAGCTATGGCAACTGATGGGCCTATTATATATCATTATTTTTATTTTTGGTGATGGACTAATGAAATTTGACAAGTAAGCAAACTATGGGGTTCGCTATAAACTGGGCTTAAGGAGACCACAGTTCCAACTCTGGTTGGCTTAATTAATTCATATCTTGGGCTGAGACCATTATTTCCGCAGTAAAATTAATGGACATCACGTGTAGATCCACCGTGTTTAAGCCCAAAAACAACATGAAAAGAAGCTGATAATCTCAACTAAAAATCACTTTCTTATGGCCGAACTACAGAAATGTTTGAACCGACTGGTCAAAAGAAAAGTAGTAGTAGAGCCATTCACATGCATTCAGAAAAAGAAAGCCTCTCCTCTTACTCCTATTGTTTCATATGTCAATACTATCATATAAAAGCAGTTGTCTCTTAGAATCTGTTAGGTAAAAGTTGATTTTGTCATTTCAATTTTGTTTTGACATTTTGTTTTATTAAAATTTACTAAATGAAAATTTTAATCAGATTTGAATTTTTTTTTTTTTTTAGTCATTTATCTTAATAATGTCTTCTTTTGTTTCAAGTACATGTTTTTAATGTAGTTATGGTAAAATTCAGATACTTTTAATGATGTGTCAATTTATGATTGATTAAAAACGTAAAAAAATCTTTACATTGATAATATATACCAATTAAATCCTTTAATTGCTCAACATTTCTTTCAAAATCAATTATTTTCTTATCCAATTTAATAATTTACACAATTAACTTCAATTTTAAAAAGACTTAATCGAATCTAATTATAATATACATTTCTCTCATTATCTAATCATAATTTATTAACATTTATTCTTGTTAAAACTAATTTTAAATTTTGCAAATAATTATGAAATAATAATATCGTGGCTCTACCATTAAACCAATGTCATAAGTACCATAATTTGCCTATCAAAAAAAAAAGTACCATAATATAATTGTTATTACTTAGAAATCAGTCAATCAAGACTTCAAATCATGTATTACTTGTGGGTGCGTGTGTTTACTTCGCAGAGGCCAGTCTGTACAACATATCAAGATATGTTTTTTATAAATTACCGTTTTGTATACTTTATTATTAGAAAATTGGATGTAAATTATTGTTTATTTGATAGTAAATGTAGGTACTCACCCGATTTCCCATGATTATTGTAGAATATACCATCATGACAGGAAATCATCAAATTTGGAGAAAAATGAATAATTCTAGAGATTTTTTAAGAAAAAGGCTGAGTTCTGAAGATATCAGAGGAGCATGGCCGTGCTCATAAGAAGACCCCTTGCTGATTAGCATGCCCTTGCATGGTTTTTGGAAGTTGACGTCGATTTTTGAGCAAGGTCGTGCTCAATGTGAGCACGGTCGTGCTCATTAGCAAGGCCCTGCTAGTTTTCTCACTTTTAGCATGGTTTGACATCATTTTCATTAAGCACGGCCGTGCTCAACATTAAGCACGGTCGTGCTCATGTTTCAGGAGCCCAATCACTTAGGTTTTTGTATTTTGGCATAAAAGGAAGTGGTTGGGCACAGATTTAAGAGGCTGGTTACACTGTGTAATGGCAATTTTACCCGCACCCGCGGGTACCCGCGGGCAAAACCCGCAACGGGCACGGGCGGGGAGGTTAAATGGGTATCCGCGGGTTAAATAAACGGATTTTTTATACTACCCGTTTATTCACGGGTGGGGGCGGGTATCGAGGTATCCGTGCCCGCGGATACCCGTACCCGCGAGGGGAGTACCTAAATACCCTTACTAACCCTTGGTTTTTATGGACTGTGAACTGAAAGTGGCTGGCAGTGAAATTCAACTTCAGTTTCTATAGCATTTCTCATGATATGCCATGTCAGACAAAAAGAAATCTGAAAACTGGGTTATACTCCAAATGATCTCAGAGAATACATAACGTAGGTTATAGAAACACAAAGAATGAAGCCCATGAAACACGTGCTCTATTGAGAACTAAAAGAACATCACCATGGCAGCGCATACAGTAGAAACCGAAAGGATAAATGCAGCTCTTACTAATGGTCTACCCAGAGTCACAATAATGAAACATTCTTAGAAGGACAAAAACTAATAGATCTAGACACGTAGCTAAAGTGTCCATCCAGGGGAAAACTTTTTGTTGTGCCCCTAAAAACCACCAAAACCGCAGCTAGAGAAGCAACCAGACCAGAGATTCATCAAAAATAAAAATAACATTGCCTTAACACACCAATGAGGGAGGAATCCACAAGTGCCACTAATAAGCACAAGCTTTAGCATAGCCCAGGAAAAGTCTAATTACTCAAGTCATTGTTGATACTAGAGATTTTCAAATCATTGTTGATACTAGAGATTGGATATTACAAAGACATTGGCTACTTTCTTTGATTGCTTATGCATATCTATTGGCATGAATTATAGTATAGCAAATTTCCAAGTAATTATTGATTCTATTTATTTATGTCCATGGATTTAAGGAATTAGTGCATTTAAAAAATAAAAATAAAAACATAATTGCTTTCAAATATCCATGGGTACCCGCCGTACCCGCGGAGAGACAGAGCCGTCAAGCGAAGGATCGTCTCCCAATTGATTCGAAGACTGCTTTGCATCAAAAGGGTGTTTCAGGTTTTAGTTTTTCTGATTCTCTTTTATGGATTGTTATATGTTTTTTATTTGTATAATGATCTTTATGACTATGCGTAGCTAAACCCATACCTAGGGTATGGTGGATCTTATGTCTTGATACTTTGATATTTTCCCAGTTATAATGTGATTCAGTGTTTCTCTTAATTGATTGGTTTTATCCTTGTGTTTGAATCTCTAAAAAGGCTTGATCATCATTTATCAAGTTAATTAATTGACTGGTGATCGTACCACAATTAGTTAACGAAACTCTAGGATTAACCGGATTTGGGATTGCATGGACCAAGCGCAATCCCCTATTTTCAATCAGCTGTTGAATTAACAAACTTGTCAGTTCTTTGTGCTTTTTTTAACTGTTTGTCTTGCGTGACTATTAGAGGTAACTGATTAGGAGAAATAATATTAATATTGCATGACCATTGGGTATTAACAGTTTTACAGCAAGTGATTGGCAATCAATAAGAATCACATGTCATTGAGAAATTGGGTATCATAGGAAGTGACATAAGTGAAACCAGGCACCCTAGGCTTTCTATAATTGAATTTTTGCTTGTGATTCTATATCTTTCTTGGTTTCTACCATCTTGTTATTTTTAAATATTTACTTACACGCGAATCTGATTGTCTGGATAACATAAAAAAGTAATTATTAATCTAGTAGTTGTCACCAATTCCTGTGGGTTCGATACTTAAAGTCTCAAATATTCCTATATTACTTTTGCAATAGGGTTCACTTGTCCTGCAGTTTTAGCGCAACAGCTTTTCTGGTACACCAATTAAGATACGCTTCAACGTGAAGATTATGAAACTTTAATTAGTAATGCAACAACTATATCACGTACGTACTGATATGCAGAAATTAAATAGAGAGGTGAATTAGAGATGATCCAGTGAACAGCATTCGTGAACAACGAATGATTTTAATAAAAGCTGAAAAGGATGTAAGCGGACTTATATGTGGTGCACGTTTTGCACGAATTCAATGCTATACTAACGCTAAAAACTTGCACGTTTCAAACTTGTTTAAATTGGGCAGAAGCAAAAGGCAGACTCAAAGGGGATGTATATAAAAAACTAAGAAAGGGAAGAATAATTAAGTTGGTGTTTGGGAGAAATTATCCCAAAAACAAAAAATTGAAAAAATTCTGTTGTGCTTAATTTAATGGGTTTAATTTTTATGCATTATCAGTGTAAATAATTTTTCCACATATATCTAATAATATCTCGACAAATCAGCATCATTATCATTTTTTTCTCTTATTTATTAAAATAAAACCACACATGACAATATATTAATGGATGTCAATGTAAAACTTTTTATAATGACAGTACATATTACTTTAATCCTAATTTAACATATTTGACAAATTTAATCAAGATGAAAAAATGCTGTTAGATTATCTTAAATCAATCACATTTTTCCAATATCACTCCAATAAAATTAGCTATCAAATAAATATTATTGATCTAAAAAATGACTTTCTATTTATTTTTGTATTTATTATAATAAAAGTGATTTTTTTATTCAACAAAAAGGAAATAAATTATCTTTAAATTAATTTTATACAAATGCATCCAAATATAAATTAATTCTATTATAATAAATAATAATATTAATAATAATAATAATAATAAATAATTGATTATTAAAATAATTTTCATAGTTAATTCGAGAAGGATTTTTACTCAAATAAAATAAAAGAAATGAAAAAGCTGTCGCGTTGAAAACACGTGCAAGAATCGAGTGCAAGAATCAGAAGGGCCACCTAATATCTCTCGTAAGTGATTGAAAGCTTCAAAGAAAAAAAATGCACTTTCCACCCATTTAAGAATTATGGAAAATGTTATATCTTTCTACTATTTCTTTTTATAAATTCTTTTAATTTTTAAATAAAAAATATTAAATACTTTTTATAGTTTCAAAGCATTGAATTTATTATACCCTCGGAGTTGGTCTGATGGAGTATGACAGGGTCTCGTATCTGACAGGTTATAGGTTCGAACCCCCCACTAGTCTCCTTAGGGTGAGTTGAATGTAAATCCCTTTGTAAATACTCATGAAACCCGAAGGTCTTCACTGTCTTGGACTGGGGCACCATCCCCTCACCTTAAATTTTTATCTACCAAAAAACATTGAATTTATTTATTTTTTAGTTCAGAACTCATCCTGATTAGCCATTTTGGGCTACTGAGTCCACCAGAGTATTCCGCTGTGGGACTAATCTCTAGTTCGACTGATTAAGCAGGGTTTTAACCTTTGGTTCTCAGTCTTCTAATAGGGATGACTCCACAAGGATTCGAACCCGGGTTCCCTAGATTCTCCTCCTTATGGGGCTAGTTGCTTCCACTCGATCAATACCTCATTGATTAACAATAATTTCTTTATCTAATGTTAGATTATTGAAAAATTGTAAAAGCATATAACAAAATTCAAATTAAATATTTAGTATATTAAAATCCAAACGGTTTGTAGGCAAAGACTTTTATTTTGGATTAAAGTAGTATGCACTGTTAATGTTAATATTTTGATATATGTGCTTTTATTTTAATATCCAAGAGAGAACTAATAATAATGTTAATTTGTCGAGATGTTATTGGATATCAGTTTAAAAATTCTTGTGCATAATAATTAAACTCTTTTTTTTTCCCCTATGTTTAGCATTAGTTTATAAATTTAATTACTATACACTAACAGTGTAAAGTCTCCTTACACAGATATTCAATCGTAAAGTGTCACCGACTCACTGTCATTAGATTTTTTTACTTTTATTCTAACTAGTTAAGTCATCCATATAATGATTGATGATTGGTTGATAATGTAAAAAAATTTATATTATTAGTGTATAAAAGTTAAACTCTTTGTTAATATGTATTAGTGATTGATTTTAGAATAAATTAATGTCTTAGAATTTTTTAAATATATACTTTTTTTATAAGCCAAAATATATTAAAAGAGTACAAGACGTACTCTAACCTGTGTAAGAAAGAACAAAAAGAGAAGTACAATATAACTATTTTAAAATATATACTTAATAACTCATATAGATAATTAATAATTTATTTTATATAACAAATGCTAATAATTAGGCATGGATCAAGAAATTAAAAGAAATTTTTTTTAATACTAAAAATAGGTCCTTTCTAATTTTCATTATGTTAAATATATTTTTCTAATAAATTTTTTAACTAGACCAATTATATATATTATATATAATATATATTTTAAATGAGTATATCCAAGTTATCTAATAATTAGGCCTCTCTAAAATGAGGATGAGTGTACAATAGAAAATAAGAGTGTATCCACCCTTAAATAGTTAAAGAATGTTAAGATATCAATTTATTTTGGTTAATTAAGGATATATACATTTTTACTTTTTCATTTTTCACACAAATTCACTATATATATATATATTGATTACCCAATATCTCTTCCCACCAAAAATTAATAATCATTTGATTTTCATTTTTTTAAGCTTAAGTCCCCCTCTCTTCCAAAGACTCCTCCTTAACATAAATTAGAATTTTTTTGCAGCAACAAAGAAAATTCTTTCTATTTATCTTAAAATAATTTATTTAATTTTATCTATATTGTAGAGAAGTTGATTTATGTTATCTTTTGAGTTGATTGGCTTATAAAAAAAACTGTAGTTATAAAATCAATAAAAAATAGTTTTAATCAAAAATCCAAAAATGGTTATTAATTTTTGTTGGGAAGAGATATTGGGTAATCAATTTTTGGTGTGAAGAAATATTGATATAGGAAGGTGAATCAAAACAAATAAATAGGAGAGAGATAAATGAATTTTTTTCAAAAAAATAGTACTAGTAATTAATAAGCTTGACATAATTAATTAAATAATAGGTTAATTGGGGGTAATTAATAACTCTTATCCAATGTAATATCGCATAAGTTAGAAAAATGAGAACTATCAATAATAGTAATTATTAGATCACAATTAAAATGATTTAAAGAATTAGATTAAAACATGACCCTAAAAAGTCACTTGATCTCTTTTTCATCTTCTCATGCCCTCCCTTTCACACAGGAATGCTGCCACCAATGCTTGCTGCAACTGCATAGCACCGCATATAGGAAGCGAGTAGCAGTGCATAACTGACCATTATTGCATTTGTATCCATTGCATCCTAATTGCTTCGTATGGGCCATCTCTTCCGCTGAAACGCTATTCTGAATGTTGAGGAAAATAATCTAACATTCATTGAATCCTAATTGCTAGGTTATTCCCTCCTTTTGATGAAATTTCACATGTTTTATGGATGAGCCGCAATTTTACGGCTGAGAAATTTGTATCATTGTTGATGATATACTTTTTTATGGAGTCATTATGATTCATATGGTATTCGAGTATCATTGATCATTGACTTTAATGTTTAAAAATTTATTCAATATTTGAGTAACAGTGATTAAAATGCATAACAACTGGAGAGAGGCTTTTCAACTTTCTTTTTTTTTTTTTAAATTTTGAAAGAAATGCAACAATGAAAATGGGTCCTTGTTTGGTAAACCTATATGCGGTGCTATGTTATGTGACTTTTTAAGATCATGTTTTAATCTAATCATTAAGCGTCTGTATGTATTAGATTTTCAGCGTTGAAGAATCGTGTTTGACCAAGATTGCTCCTCACAAGCTTTGGACAAAATCGAGTTTGACCACATTGAAACGGAACTTTTTAGGCTGCCGAACTATAAAACAAACAGGCTATAAATCATTTTTAGGCTACCCAACACTTTCATGTTTGGTTCAGGAGGGGAGGGGAGGGATTTTAAAACAAATTTACTCTTAAACCCTTATAATTATTTATTTTAAAATACATAAGTAGGGATATTTTAGTCAATATATAGGTTATGTTGTAAAATCCCTTCCCACCCCTCCAAATCCTCTCATTATTGGAGGGGAGGCAAAACTCACTTAAGGAGGGATTTTGCTTCCCTCCCCTCCCCTCCCCTCTTAAAATTGAACCAAACACACAAGTTTTAAAAAAATCCCTCCCTTCTCCTCTCCACCTCTCCAACTAAACACTATGTTATGCTATTTTACTTTTTAGAGTGCATTCTCCTTGTTTTGTTCTCACGCTACTGTAACTGAGTTTGATAGTTGAGTGCCTCGATGATTTATTACTAGACATGTTTTGGTTATCTTATAATATTGCCTTAAGGTGCTAACCAAACTGATCCAAAGTTTGGACATGGCCACTTCAAGGTAACACAATAGAAACAATTAAGTAGAAGTTCTCAGGACGCCTCCAAGCATAATTATGCTAATTGGATGGAAGGAGGGAGGAGAAAACGAATGGAACAGGTATGAGAAAGGCCCCAGGGAAGGAGGAGAAAACGAAGAACAACTACTTAATTTTTCAGTGTCACGTGATTGTTTTAAATGAAAAATCGGGACCGTTAGATATTAGCAAAAATGAATGGTCTAGATTGGGAGTAACATCTTAAAGAGTAACTTGATCCCTTCCCATATATATATATATATATATATATATATATATATATATATATATATATATATATATATTAGATTGATGGACCCTTGTCATGCATGAAAAATATGCTAATTTTTAGGATTTTATTTTTAAATATATAATTGTTGAATTCGTGTTTTGATGGACTCGTGCCACATATTAATTACCAATACCAGAAATATTAGAGTTCCAATAAAGTTGTAAGATGTGAAGAGAGTTATTAATCGTTATTCCAGTAACCTCGAGTATTTGAAAATATCTTAAAATTATTTATTTCGAAAATCTTGTCCGCATTAAGAATAATTTTAATAAAAAATTTAAAGGACACATATTGCTTCAGTAGCATAAATGACAAAATGATAATTATAATTTAAGATATTTTAATAATAATAATAATAATATTATTATTATATTATTATTATTATTATTATTATTATTATTAGACCCAATTATACTATGCAACTTTTCATATTTTAAATCATATTTATCTATTTGAAATTTTGAATGCAAAATTTTTCATTTAAAGTTTTAATCATATAAAGTTCAAATTTATAATCCTATATATCTTTTAACCCTGTGCATCATGGAGATTTTTTTAATCATTACTTCTATAAAAATGTGATGATAAACAACAAACAATGACGACGTAAAATGATGATTTCTTGCTAACAGTATTTGTTAATTAATATTTACTAATATAGTAAGAGAAAGAGCAAATGTGTTTTAAAGACTAAAAAAATCATTCTTAAAATAAAATATATGATTAAAAAATTGAAAAGTCAAAATTATGATTCTTATTTTAAGAACATATACAAATCGCACAATTATATTGAATTAAGACTATAGTTATATTTTTTTATCAAAAAAAAAAAAGACTGGAGTTATATTTCAATAACTAAATTGAAGATAACAAACTATAATCGAAGAATTAGCTTGAATAGTTACAAAAGTAAAAAATTGTTTATATTCATCATAATTAAAATATAAATTATGTCAAGAGATTAAAGTAATTATAAATGAGTAAATAAATAAAAATTTATAAGTGAAGATATTCAAAGGGGTCATAAAATGTATTGTATGAAACAAAAAGCAATTATGATGAATCATAATGCTAGAGATACAAACAGTTAATAATTGTATTAAATAATAACTTGCTAATAGATTGACAAATGGAATAACATTTAACGAGGTTATTCTTTATATATATTAAAGATTGATCCCAAGGTATATTCTGACTTAGGATAACGATGAAGATGATGAGTTTGAGTTGGGAATCCAATTTCAAAGCTTGATTTGAAACTGAGTCAAGGTTTTACACAGCTTTGAAACCCAAAACCTAGTACAATAATAACTTGATACTTATCTTGTTCTTGTGGTTCTGCGTTTGACTGTTGGCCCCATCCATTCCACACATTCATGTGCTAGCCTGCTAACAGTGAGCTGCTAAGCATGATAAGATGCTGATCCCTCCTCTCTTTTGTCCTATTGGGCTCTCTGCGCCATTTTTATTTTTTTTTTGCCTTTAACGAATGCTTGAAAAAGACTTATGTATTTTTTAAGTATTATTAAGTTTGGCTAGGGGATAAAAAAGAGGATATACTTGAGGAAATGAAGTTTCACAATACGCTAGATTGTTTATTCTACCAGGTTGCCACTTTTGTAACATTTTGATAACTCCTTACTTTAGTAGTTTAACATTTTTTTTTTGTTTTGGTGTCCGTAGTTTAACATTTATTTCTATTTCATAATTGTTTTGTCATTTACTCCTTTTAGTCCAATTTTACAGTTTTGTCGGTTAATCCAATTACATTCTTTATGTTTTTATTTTAGGCAATGAATGAAGGAGTGTAAACATAAAGAGTTACAGTAGATGAATAGAAAATCCTTAAACCATTGTTGAAACACTGACATGGGCTTTACAACTATAGCACTTAGGATTGGAAGAAGAGAATTAAGTGTTGTGTGGCTGCCCAAAGGCCAAAGGTTAGCGCTAGGAAGTCAGTGTTGAGCACCCAACTCGTGGGTGTACAAAAATTTGTCAATATTATTGTGATAATTGCTCTGTTTAATGTTTGATCACCATTCAAATGATTTGTAGACTCTAATACATAATGACATATAAGTTGTGCTTCTTGCAATTGCCACCTAAGTTAATTTAGAGATCAATAATTTGTTTTTGTGATTTTTGCTTAAATTTCGCAAAACTTTTGCGAGGTAAAATGGTTCATTCGATTTTATAGAAATAAATCTTCTACCAATGGAGGTTGGCACAAGTAGTGGTGGACTTGTACCCCTTAACCAAGTGACTGGGGTTCGAATTCCAGCTCTTACGTATGGAGTGAATTTCCGCTGGGAGGGGGTTTCCCGCCCATTCATTCCCCCGTAGGAGATTAGTCTCGCTTCTGGCGAGGTATACTCTTGGTCAAGGACAAAAAAAAAAAAAAACTAGAAATAAATCTTCTATCATTTTAATACAAATTTGACTACAAATTAAAATTAAAGTTTAATTGGTATACAATGCCAGTATAAAGGTTAGCATATTAGACCAGATGGGCACAAGAACCGGTGTTTATGTCGTTAACTCGGCTTTGAACAGGGATGAACTGGCGACTCAACTCTCGGATGGACCGGCTTGTGATGTCATCGAGCGGGCACGACCGACGTCATCAGGCACAAGTGAAATTCGTCCAAAACATATGGCATAGGACTCGAACTTGAACCCGTGCGGTAGTTATGAAGGAGCTCTACCAGTGGACCATCACATCTTGTGATATGTTCAAAAAATATAATATATATACATAGTTTAAGTAAAATATTTACAAACTTATTATATATCGGTTCATACGGTTCAACCAGTGACTCACCGGTTGAACCAATGACCCATTGCCCCGACCTAGTCAATGATCGGTCCAGTTTTAATGACACTGGTACATCCTAATTAAACTCTTGAAATTAATATCATAATACCAATTTATTCTAATGTTCTAACAGGTTTTGGCAGTCAAACTTATTGATTTCTAAAAGCTGGTGTCAATTTAATCGTGCGTAAACTTTTGTTTAATTGGTTAGATTTTATTTTTATTTTTTGCCTCGTGTAGTACTTTTCCCTCTCCAAAACTTTTTTTCTTTTATTCTCTGTTTGAATTTGCCAATAAGCAAAAGAAAAGAAAAACTGAAAAAGATCTCAACTAGACTTTTTCAACTTTCCAATTTTCTTATGACATAGGTGTTTTCTTTCCTAATGGATAATAAACCTTGTCACTTTCTTTCTCATAATGGCAATGTACCTACTGATTGACATTGTGATCCCAAAGTAAACGGTGACTCATTTTATATATGTGTATTAGAGCATCTCTAATAATACAATTAATAAAAATTGCTTTAGCCAGGGCATCCTTATCTAATATACTAGCCGCCCCCATATGTATTACTCTGCTCCTACGTTTCTTGAGCATTTGATTCTTAGATGAAATTAAATAAATTTGCTTCCTTTAAAAAAAAATTATAATTGCTTAGCTCCTCATTTATAAATCCTATTATATTATGTCATCACTTTTTACTTTATACTATGCAACTCTTCACTCCAATTCAATATACTTTATACTACTTGGTGCTATCCTGATCTTTGGTGCTGCTTTGCTATTTGTGGTTTGGTGATATTCGGAACTGGGATCTTGGTTTGGTGGTTATTCATAATTTAGGCTAGTTTAATGCATACTGATATAGTCTCATAAAGTATTCTAGTTACATTGATCCTTATTTGTTGGTTTCTTTGTATATGGGTGGAGTATCTTCTGTACTCTTAATTCAATTTAATTTTTGTTTATTAAAAAAAAAAACTCCAATAATATAATTCTAAAAAATTTGTCAAATAATTCCCAATAGTTACACACATCTTGATTCATATTTATTATTTCAATTCCCCAAGAAAATAGCTTATGCAATTATCTATTTTCTCTCTCTCATTTTTTAATTGATGATTTCTTATATAAAAATCGGTACTCATGTCTATTTTTTTAAGGATAAATAGAACCAAAACCCAAACAAAACAAATCATTCTGATGGTGCTATAAGAAAAAATTGTTTATCTTTATAAAATCCTTAAACAATTTTCATTAGTGATGTTCTTATATTCAATTTACGATTTAATTGATATACATTGACAGTGTAAAATATTTTTATACTGTCAACCAATCAGAAATTGATATACCATTATAAATGATTAATTCCTATCCTAACCACCTTAAAAATCATCAATTTTTTAATTTCTGATTGGTTGTCAGTATAAAATTTTTTATACTGACAATACATATAAATTAAACTCTCCAATTTATCAGCGTGCGTGATCTAAACATGCCCCATACTAATTAAAATACTCATATCTTTTAAGGTCTCCATTTACACTATATCGTTGATTAATATGGTGTAAATGAAATTGTGGCCGTTAATGTTGCAGCTAGCTAAAAATATCTTCATATCTTTTAAAGTCTCCATTAATACAAAATAAAACATTAACAATCATCTATAATACTCAACAAAATATGAATAAATGGTTTTCATCGAAAAAATATATGAATATATCGTTGATTAATATGGTGTAAATGAAATTGTGGCTGCTAATGTTGCAGCTAGATAAAAATATCACATCAAGATTGAAATGAAACCTAACATTGGAAACATTTTCTTAATGCAAATTTAAGTACAAAACGTGATTCATGTGGCTAAGCATGCCAAAAATTATACCCTACCTAACTGATTAAATTCTTCAAGGACTTGAATGGTTCTACCATCATTGCTTCTTTATATCTTGTACTGGTACATTGATTCATTGAATGTCTCCTCCTCCACCTCCCTACCTAGCCGAAAAAGAGGACCCAAAAATGGCATTGATACCCTTTCCACTTTTGGAATATCTAAAAGCCAAACTGTTAGCCCAAAGAATCCCCACCTATTTACACACCGAATGCACTTAATAATAATAATCATCAAACAATATTTACCCCTGGTTTCGAGTTTGAATCCGGAGTCTAAGAAAACAGTAACGTTAAAACTCTCTCGAGAAATAGATTTGTCGTCCTTATGATCTTATCCGATTTGAGATATTAGTCTCCACACTATTACGTGTGGAGGATACATTAAACAACAAAAGAACACTATTTACTTCCCGAACCCGGTTCATTGCCTGAACCCAAACCCGACCGGGTGAACCGGGTACCTGAACCCATCCAAGTCAAAATTGTTCGAGAATCCTTGTATGAACTCGTTCGGACCCTGTTGAAAAAACCCGGAATTCTCAACCCGTTGGGTCCTCACGCCACTTTGAACCTCCTCCTCCATCTTCACCGGCGGCACCGATGAGTCCACGTGGCACAACGTGGGCACCGAAGGGACACAAAGGTCATTTCCATAATTCACCATCCCCTGAGCCTGGTTCCCCGAGTTATCAAACCCGGCCACTGAGTTGAGAACCGCCGGGTTGTTCCAGTCCACGAAGTTTCCAGCGGTGAGGTTCTGAAGGTTGAGCTTGTTGTCGTCATGCTGAAGCGTCTTGAGGGAGTTGACACGTGGCAGGACGAAGCAACGGTCGTCGATTTCGGGTAACGATTCGAGAACGTCGTCGATGTGGGACGAGGAGGAAGAAGAGGAGCCGTTACTGTATTGAGTGTATTCTTTGTTTGTGACGTTTGGTATGGGCTTTTGTGCGCTAGAATTCTTCTTGTATATTCGACATAGAACCCAATCGTCCAGCTGCATCATCATGATTCAATACAAACAAACGTTAAAACAATCGAACAATGGTACCAAAACATAGGAAAATTATAAAAATTATATTAGCTAATAAATAATATAACTATAATTTTAGAGCTAATACTATCAAGTATCAATGGTTACAATCTCAAAAATTAGGATTAAGATAGTAATTTAGTGTGGAGTCAAATTTTCTTTACCTTGGCGCTGCCGTTGTTCTTTCGGGAAGAGTCGAGGAGGCGATACTCATGCATGATCCAATTGGTCTTGGTACCTTTGGGGGCTTTACCAATGTAGAAAACAAGCGCTTTTTTTATACCAACTTTTCTACCTTCGGTGGTGATGATCTTATCGGTCCCGGTGGCTTTCCAGTACCCAGACCCGGCTACTCTATTGGGTCGTGACCCGTTCGGATACTTCCTGTCTCTTGGGCTGAAAAAATACCATTCCTTCTCCCCAAATATCGCTTTGCCTGCACAATTAATAATCAACCATATTCAATTTAATTAGAACAAACATAAATAAATTAAATATAATAATAAGGAGGGCTGTGTGGTTGATTAAATTACTTGGAAGAACCCAGGGGTCGAACTTGTATAAGTCGATTTCACCAATGATTTGCAAAGAGAAATGATGGCCAGCTACCTTGCGGCATAGGTACTGAACGAGAAGCTCCTCGTCCGTGGGGTAAAAACGAAACCCTGGTGGCAAGCTCAATTGGGAAAGAGGGTCTTTCTCTGCAACTCCCATTTTTTCACACACAATAATTCAGCTCAATCAAAAGAATATGAACAAGCAGTAGCAGAATCAGCTTCTTGAAAAGTTTTTTTTTTTTTTTTTAATGAATGGAGGAGATGGGCGTTATTTATAGGAAACACATGGATCGAGATAAGTACGGTAATGTTTGTCTTACTGTTTGGGTGGTGGGGCCCACTTGAGTTATTATCCTCTTGTAGCTTTCCACGTATCCCTTTTTTTTTTTCCACAAAGCATATCTCTGCGGCCGACCTTATCTGCTTCCAGTACGGTCTTCGGTGGGTGCGATGCATGTAACCTTAGAAGTAATAACTGAAGTAAAACTTCGTTGACTGCTTTTGTAATCGAGTAATGATAGGTGAACACTCAAATGGGATATCCATTTGGGATACCTGGTTAATCATATATAAATATTTGGTTAATTTAGTTTATTATATGATTAATTACGTTAATGGGTTTATTTACTATAACCATGTAAATATTTGGTTAATCACATGTAAATATCTGGTTAATTCAGTTTTTTATATGATTAATGGGTCATCATGAATTAACCAAATATTTGCATGTGATTAACCATATAATAAACTGAATTAACCAGATATTTACATGTGATTAACCAAATATTTACATGGTTATAGTAAATAAACCCATTAACGTATGGTTATAGTAACCCTTACCCTTGCTGCAACAAGTTGCTTTTTGCTTATCCTATGTTATTTACTGTTTGTTTAATTTAGTTTGTCTTTTTTATGTGTTTTGGACAATGTTGTTGCCATAGTGCAAACTTATCTTTATTTATGCTATATGTAGTTTGGAGGATTTCTAATTAAAGACTATTATTATGTGGTTCGAAAATTATCATATCTACTATAAAACTTTGCACAAGCTACTCACGATGTATTTAAATTTCTAATCATATATTTTATCCTTTGATATCTACTACTTCCCGTGCAGTGCACGGGCAAGAACTCTAGTATTTATACATGATTAACCAGGTGTCCAAAATAGGTGTCCCATTTGATTGTTCACCTATCATTACTCTTTTTAATCGCTATACGATTCTGATTTCCTGGTTGTGAGAGTGTAATTATTATTGAATAATTACTCATTACGTGACTGTTTTACAAAATCTATATTTGAATTCAAATTTTTTAAATATATATATATGATACTCGCGTACACGTCGAATTTTCTTTTTAGACAAATTGTTTTGAATAACAAATCTCATAAAAGAAAATGTGCTAGAAAGGTTTTCGAAGAATCTTAAAGAAGTTGTTTTTGAGCAATAATTGAGAGAATTGACTTTTGATAAATTTGGGGATGAAAATCAAACTTTTTACCTCTAGTTTAATTGACATTGGAAAAAAAAAAACCCTCTTGGAATGTTGAAAATTGTTACTTAATATACAATTCATTATTTACCCCAGTAATTAATCCTTGTTAATAAACTTACGTACTGATCTTTAAATAAACCTTATATGATAATATTGCAGATCAAATGTTTTTTTTTTCTTTTGCTCATCAAAAAAAAAAATGATATATATATATATATTATTTTTTTTTGCAAGAGCATTTAAAATAGGGGCTAAATTACATTTTTGGTCCCCAAATTATTTTTCAATGTTCAATTTGGTCCCCAAATTTTTAAAATGTTCATTTTAGTCCCTAAGTTCCTAAAACATATTCAATCGAGTCCTTCCGTCAAGTTGACTAACGGACATGGACGTTGACTCCAAAATAATGGTCCCCAAATTGTTTTTCAATGTTCAATTTGGTCCCCAAATTTGTTTTTCAATGTTCAATTTGGTCCCAAATTCTGACAGACCAGATGGGGTCAACGTCCATGTCCGTTAGTCAACATGACGGAAGGACTCGATTGAATAAGTTTTAGGAACTTAGGGACCAAAATGAACATTTTAAAAACTTGAGGACCAAATTGAACATTGAAAAACAATTTGGGGACCAAAAGTGTAATTTAGCCTAAAATAGGGGAAGGATGTTCTAGAAACATTGTTGCTATCGTGTGATCTGACACAATCCGTTAGTGATTCAGTGGATGGATCGTGTTTTTATAATTGAACCATAATGATAAAGTTTGATAATGTTTTTTTTTTTTTTTAGAATGATGAGTTGGGCTTTTGAAGGGAAAAAAAAAGTGTATTCACCTTAATTAAATAGAATATAAAGATCTCATATTTATTAAATAATTCAAAAATAAATATATCCTTAATAGTTTAATCACTAACTCACTTAAAAAAAAATCCATTGTTATATAAAAAAGAAAACATTCTTATTGTATCGGAGAAATGTGGGTTGAAAAGATAACTTTCCTGCTAATGTTTCCTTTCTCTTCAATGATAACTTATCAAGTAAATTATATATATGACACATACTTTCAATCATATTGTGCTTATAAAAAAAAAAAAAATCATATTATCTCATAGTTAAAAAACATATCTAGATGGTTCTATGCCAGAGACAAATATATGAGTTAATTTTTCTAAATATGGGTGAAGTAGTTTTTCACGCGTGGGCAAGGAGCAAATGCGGGCAGGGTGGACACGTGAGTGCACGTGTCCATGTGAGAGATTGAGAGTTAGGTTGAGTTTGGAATTTTGCTTGAACAGGTAAGATCGAAAAGGAAAGCAGCATAAAGCTCATGCGGTGGCGACCTTCATTGCCTGACACGTAGACCACATTTCTATTTTGGAGCTTTCTTCTTTTCCTCTTTTTCTTTTGCTTAGGTGTTTCTTTCACTCTTCAACCTCCATCCGCATGCTTACAAGTATGTATAAAATTATGGGCGTGGCTTTCAGGCTATTTGTTCGTTTTCGTTTTCATTTTCATTTTCATACAAAAGATAGATAGATAGGGTGGTGACGTGGTTGGTCAAGGTCAATATATTTTTATAGAGTGGTGTGTAATTTAATGCACTCGATTGTTCTTCCTTGATTGGTGACGTCTTAGAGTTTTATGAGCGTGGCAAAGGAACAAATTAGAGATCGGCATGTTTTGGTTTATTTGTTGTGTATTAAGATAATTAAATTGATCAAAATTATACAAATGTAAAAGAATATCGAAAAGATAAGTATACCATATAGTTCATGAAATATTGGGACGTGGAGGGTTAGGTGTTAAGTGAAATTCGTGATGCGTGTAGCTTTTGTGAATGATGGCGGTGGTATTTTGACAAGTATGCTAGAATGAGAGATTGTGTGTGTGGTTGACAAATAATATCATGAAAACGTTGAAGATAACTGAAGGATATAGGCAGTGTGGTCAATAGGGTGTTAGATTTTTATCTATATTTTTGATATTTTTGAAGGTTATGATATGAATTGGGTTTGTGCCACGTGCAGATTCGGAGTAAGAGATGGCTTCAGTTCAATGGTCAAGCAAAAAACTTTGATTTTTGAAGTTTCGGGTTTTGAAAAAGTGACCTCAATGATGAGGGGAAATGGATTCAGGGCACCCGCTCTTTGTTATTTTCGTTGCCATAGATGACACACGTTGATGTATGATGTGGTACTACTAGACATTACACTATTACAGTGTGTGATTTCGTCAAAGGTTGCTTCAAACGTTGATGTTTGAATTTTTGCTGTTTGAATTTACTATGATACTACTAACCATTACAGTGTGTATTGTTTAACGTGATTTCATTAAAAGGAGGCTGAAAAGTGTTAAAATTCAAATTTTGCTTCTCTTTTTCTATTTTTCATTATCCATCTTCTTCACGTGCCCCTTCTTACATGCTTCCTTGAACTTGACTAGTATATAGAAAATTCGTACGGCCAATTTTGACGAGTTAATCCAAATTTTACATTTACCAAAACCTTAGTCAATCATTTAATCGCATTCTCCCAATTTGTCACAATGTTTATTCCACTTGAGTAGTCTTGACATCCAATTAGTAACCAATGAACCAACATATCATATATTAAAAGAGTTTAATTGTTATGCATATTATATTGTCAACTAGTTATAAATTATGATACGGGTGATAATTAAGGTAGTTAAGATACATTTTGGGTGATGTGTCAATTTATAATTGATTGATAGTATAAAAGTTTTTTTACACTAATAATGCATATCAATTAAATTCATATAAAAACATGAGAACATTAAGTTGGCCTTGAAGATTTATTTCATGCTAGCTACATGTGTGTGATTTGAAAATCGAATAAGTACCCAATTTTAATCTCAGTCATTCAATATTTAATATAAACCTGACTGTTAAAACCCTGTTCACTACCGATGAAGCACATGACAAAGACTCCACCTTTAGACGCTGCCATTATTTGAGAGTTTTTTAACTAACATAAAGAAATGATTAAGGATGAGAAATCAAATCATTCCATGTACCACTTAAAACTAAAATTTTCATACCCCAATTTTTAGGTTAAGATGGATTGGAGTGTAAACCATTTCACACCCCTTGTATTCACTCCACTAAATTACCATTGTACTACAAAACAAACAATGGAGTGGAATCTTAGTTCATTTCTTAATTAAAACCAAACAATAGAGTGATATGCTTTCATCTTTCCACTCCACTTCATTCTCTATTGGTAATCACTTCATCTCTTCTCCTTCAAAACTCCCAAACATACTCCATGAGTGGATGACTAAAAATAGTGTTTGACTAAAAATATGTATATTGAAGGAAATAATCACTATCATATTGACTCCAATTTATTAAAATAATCATAATAAGTATTTTTTTTTTTATGTATTTGTGATGCACATAGTTCTAGAAGGTTAGCATGATAATATACAGGATTTTATACATTTTTTGAGTGGATTTTTATTCCCAAATGCATGAATTTGTCATTTTTTTTTGTCTCCATCTTAGTTAGTTGAGTCATAATTAGTTGTTTCTTTTGGTAATTCCTTGCATTTGAATTTAATTTCAGCTTATTTAGTCTCTCTTTCATGCATTTTAAATTTAGGTTCATCTTTTTTCAATTTTAGGATTCAATAAGGAAGGAAACCACGATGATTTAAGTGGAATTGGTGAAAAGTAAACAATGAAGCATAAAGAAAGAAGATCAAGTGATGAAGTGAGCCCGTTTGTTAATGCTTATTTTGTTAAAAAAAAATCATTTTTTAAACCATAAAATGATATTTTTTTTATGTTTTTAGTGTGTTTGTTTTTGCTTCTGAAAATAATCAAAAGCAGGAAAAAAAAAATCATTTTTGGGGTTAAAATGAAAAGTAACTTTGAGTTGCTTCTGGGAAAAAAATAGTTTTTATAACTAACTACTTTAAAAAAAAATTGATTTTTATGACTGTAAACAAACACAAATTTGCTTCTACTTTTTTTAAAAATCTCTAAAAATAATCACTAAATTATTTTGTAACAAAATCAATTATTTTTTAATCTTAAACAAACGGGCTCTGAATGTCTAGCTAAATTCCTCTTAGCTAAGGAGATAATGTAGTTCATTTATATTAATGTTTTATTGAATATATACTTTAATCTGTGAACTATTGGTTGTTAATATATTAATTTCTAATTTTAATGCCATTTGGATGTTGAGCAATCATTCTTGCATTTTTGGGATTCATTGATATGCTAGGAATAGTGGTTAATGATGCTTGCATCTTGTAATTGGTACTACTAGATGAGTAATCTAGGAACAATTATTTGATTAGTGTGGTTTGTAAAACGATTTCATGAAGCTTAATCGTCGACTTAATTAATTAGACCTAAGGAGTTAGGGTAATTGGAGTTTAGTAGAATTAATCACCTAAGGAATTAGGAGTTAGTGTTAACTTATGGAATTGGACCTTCAACCAACCAATATGAATTAGTATATCTAGGGTTTTAGCATTTTAAAGGATTCTATGTCTATGAGTAACTCGAATGCATAATTGGATAAAATTGGATCCCTAATAATCTTGCTCATGTCTCATTCTCTAGTTGTTGTTGATCATTAATTAAGAAAATACCAAAAATATATTTTTTTGGTTATTTTATTGCATGTTTAATTGAGCTCCTTTCCCTTCAAACAAATGTTAATATATAGTGGTTCAATTTGTGTTACCCACGTTCCATGAGAATGATACTCGATCTTACCATCATATTACTTTTTTGCGACTTGGCATACTTGTTGATAGGGGTGTTCACGGTTCAATTTGGATCGATTTAAAAATAAAAAGCCATCCAATCCAAATATAAAAAGTATGCGGTTTGGTTCGGGTTGGATGGCTTCCTTAACAAAAAATATTCGATCCGATACGATTAAATGTGATTTGGATCGGTTCGGTTGATTCGGTTTTTAGCAGCACATCATTACATATTTATTTTACATCAAAGAATCAAGATTATAAGCTAAATTGAACAAAATCTTAAACTTATATATACTTATTTATACATTCATGTAATAATATTTCATAAAATATGTACAAAATAAATAAATATAATCATCAACTAATTCCATAACATATTTTTTTTTATGTTTGGAACTTAGAAAAAGTAAAAAAATTATATTAAATCAAACTAGTAAGTATTATTAGGAAAAAACCAACAAATAAAAAATCAATAATGTAAAAAATAGAATGAATAAATATATATATATATATATATATATATATATATATATATAAAGTTTTATATATGCGGTTTGATTTGGATTGATTATGTTTAAGAAAAGGATCCAAAATCAGATCCCATCTGTTTTCGCAAAAGAATATTCAAAAAGATCCAATAGACATCGGTTTTGTTTGGTTTTCGATTTTTTTTTTATTGGTTTTCGATTTTCTTTTGGATCGGTTTGGATGTGAACACCCCTACTTACTAAAATAATATTATATTGCTGGAAACAAAATATGTGGCGCCCATCAAGGAAAGGACCAGTCTCTGAGTTTTGGACCCTAGAACTGAGCATCAAATGCCCAACGCTGGACACCAATGTGTATGTGCAAACGCCTCCTATGTCATTTAAACTCCTAATTCTGATGACATATTAATTTTTCTTTTCTGGAATAGAAAGACATCATTCATCCACCAAAGAATGATTCGGACTAGCTTTCTACACTAATTTGGCAAAGATAAGAATCTTCATCCATTCCCTCCACGACCTCTTTGAGAGTACTCTCTTCCCTCATCATTCTTCATCCATTAAAATAGGCTCAAAATTAAGTTTTTGAGTTTAATTGTGACATACTATTGATTTAAAAAAAACTATACAATATTGCATATCACGAGGTTTTGACCAAACTGACCCACTTTTAGAAACTATTTACCAAAATAACCTAGTTTTGAAACTATTTACCAAACTAACCTAGTTTTAATTAAAATAATATTTTAAAAAAAAAAAAAAAAAAAAGCTGACAGGCGCCACGTGGCACCTCCCGGTGCAGTGGCGCCACTGCCAACAGCGCCATTGGTGGCGCATGTGGCAGTGGCGCCACTGCACCAGGAGGTGCCACGTGGCGCCTGCCCCCCACCCCCCCAATCAGCAATATTAAGGGCAACCCTCCCCCCTTCCTTCGACCCATTCCCCCCTCCCTATAAATACCCCTCCCCAGTTCCCTATTCTCACACACACACACACATTCACTTGTTATATTTCCTCTAACTTGTTTATTTTCTAACACTCTTTTAATTTTTTGCACAAAGTTTAGGTAAATGTTACATTATTTCTGATATCATTATTTTAGTTTTTTTAATTATATAATCATTTGTCAATATTCTGTTACTGTTTACTTTTTACACTCTTCTTTATCACTTATTATTCTGGAAGTGTTGACTTTTACTTTTATAATACCATATATTTGTATCATTTAACATGATATTTATTTGTGTTTTTTATTTCACCCCTTCTACCGTCTCCCCCTTCCACCAACACATATCTGTTAATTCCTTTTACACTCTGTTATAATAAATGTTAAATTTAATTAATTGGTTTATATTCATTTACTAACATTCTGTTACTTTTTTTTAACGTTGATCGTTGTCATTTATTTTTATGATAATGTTGAAGTTAATTCTTATAATATATTTTTTGACAGATCTGGTAATTTGTTTGTCTGTATTTTTTTAATTATGTCCTTTTTTTTTAAATTCAGAATGTACCATTTTTTGTTTATTATATTTATTTTGTTTTGTTTTCTTAGTTATTATTTAAGTTGTTGTTATTTTTTTTATTTATTTATGTTATTGTTGTTATTTACTGCACACGTGAGAAGCGGGTAAGTGTCGGCATGATATTTTGACTCCTTTACTAACCACATGAATGTCTTCATGTGCTTAGTAAAAGAATCTAAACATCCTAATAACGTACATCACAGTAGGTTGAGAATTGTAACCCCCATCTTCGCCTGGGAGCCAACCGCAGTGCAAAATTGGATCCTGTGTGGCTTTAGGCCCTTACCATCAGGCACCACGTCCTACATTACCTGTGAAATATGTTTACAGGTAATGAAGGATGTGGTGCCTGAAGGCAAGGGGCTAAAGCCACACAGGATCCAATTTTGCACTGCGGTTGGCTCCCAGGCGAAGATGGGGGTCACAATTCTCAACCTGCTGTGATGTACGTTATTAGGAGGTTTTGTGCAGTTGCTACTGGCAGTATATTATAATGATGTTTGGTAGTTGCTATTTTTATTTAATTTATAAAAATTATTTATTGACATATAGGTTATCAGTGTTGATATTATTTATCTTTTTATTTATTATTTTTTATTGTATTATGGTTATGTTAATTTTAGTATTGTTTTTATAGATCTTAGTGATATATTTGGTTTGTTTTTAGTTGTTATTCTTGTTATTTATTAGGATTACTTGTTAATTTTTTATTATGTTAATTATTAGTGTGGTTATTGAAATAAATTTTGTTGTTGTTGTTATTATTAATGTGATTATATTTTTTTGTTATTATTGTTATTATTGTTTTAACTATTATTAATATTATTGTTGTTATTTGTTATTATTAATATTATTATTATTATTATTATTATTATTATTATTATTATTATTATTATTATTATTATTGTTGTTGTTGTTGTTGTTGTTGTTGTACTCATGGTTTACGTGTGTATGTTTTTTTTTTTTGAAGGTGATATGGCACAATCAATCAATCCTGGCCCTATTAACGATGAATTGTTACACATGCAAAAGACACATGTGTCTCAACATGTGTGGAACAATGAGGAGGATAGAATTCTTAATATTAGAAAGACATTCCAATTTACGGATGGAGGTGAAAACATTCCCCCACCCATCAGAGATATTCTTGACATGACAGGCTTTCTCGGCCCTTCTCAGTTATCACTGTTTCACTTAGACCACGCACTGGTAAGTGCATTGGTTGAACGATGGAGGCCGGAGACCCACACATTCCACATGGCATTTGGCGAATGCACTATCACTCTGCAGGATATTGCTGTTCTTTCGGGTCTTCGCATCGACGGACAGCCTGTTGTTGGTCGAACCTATAATAATTGGCCACAGTATGTTGGTCAAATGCTTGGATTGGTCCCAAATGCGGCAGCCTTTCATGGCGGTCGTTTGAGACTGTCATGGCTGAATGCACATTTTGGAGATCTGAACCAACACTATTTGTCTGATCCAATAGTGGTTGCCCGTTGTACACGAGCATATATTTTGAGGTTACTCGGTGGCGTGTTGGTCCCAGATCGTTCTGGTGCATTAGTCTCATTAAGATATCTAACGATGTTAGAGGATTTTAATGTTACTGCACAACTAAGTTGGGGTGCAGCGGTATTGGGTTATTTGTATCGTGAGCTATGTAATGCCACTGACTACTACAACAAAGATATTGGAGGGTTTACTGCATTGGTTCAGATGTGGGCATGGGTGCGGTTTCCAAAGGTGGCACCCGTACTGAGAAACGAGAATAGACCACCAGGGACACCATATGGAACCAGGTGAGATTGATTTTTAAATTGACTTCTAACATTTCGTTAGCTTTGGTATTATTATCTTATAACCTAAATTTGACTATAAGGTGGCAGCGTGGGCGGAATTTTGCCAGACACTATCGCGAGCTGCCTCATTATCGAGATGTTTTTGATACAATGGAACCATACGATGTAAGGGTGCTGATGTAATACATCATCGATTTTATTAATTCTTAACAAGTTCTCTTTTATGATAGTTGTTGATTGTTTGTAGATTGTGTGGGAGCCATATAGCGAGTTACTGTTGGCAAGTTTGCCGTATATATGCATTGAAGGCATGCATATCTGGTTGGCTGTTGTGCCCTTGATATGCTATAATATTGGAGAGTTTCATCAACCTGATCGAACGATGAGACAGTTTGGGCTGGCCCAACATGTTCCAAAAGCACCATCCCAGCCGAAATGGGTCCACAAGTTAACGCTTAGGGGCAAAAGTGGTCAAGATTGGGTCGAAACGATGCGACCATTGATTGACATATGGAACAGTAGGGTGGGATGGGTTCAGCCAGGCGTACCACAACAGGGGGAAATGAACAGTCAATCAGAGTATATGAGATGGTACTTGCCACGCACTCGTCGGTGGATGAGTAGAAAAAATGCACAGCATAGCATTCTGGTAAGGATATTTTTAACGGTGTGTTTTAATTTTATACATTGTTAAGTTATCATTATCTTGACTAATATCCGATTAATTTAATGCTGCACAGGTTGATGGGCTTGAACGGGTAAATTATCTAGTCATGCCAGAGGGGAGCCAAGAAATGAGGCTGGAAGAGATTAGGAGTGAGACCGAGTTTATGATGATGGCACTAGGGTCCCAGGATCATGTCATAAGTCCTATCAGCGGAGCTCCACTTGATATGCAACATCAGGTGCAACCAGAGGTACCAATGAGCTTGTGTAATCGGTCAAGCAGGGAAACTGGTGGTCTAGACCGAAACAGAGTGCCTATGGAATCACAACCATTTTATCTACCACAGTTCCCAGAGCGAGATCCGGGGACATTCTACGTTCCTCCGCCATTTCCATATACTCCATATGAGCCTCCGCGGACTTATTTCTTTCCAGACCTTCCGACTCCTTCTGGATCGACCGTCCCAAGCATGCAACCACAATATCCACAAACCGATCCGAGTATGCATGCAGGTCCATCTTACACAGGAACAGGTCCAACAATCCATCAAGGTACTTATTATTCACCAGCGGGCTCGAGTATGCCTCCACAATCCTCCCAGACGTATTATACGCCGGATCCATACACCCAAGCTGGCTACACTCCTGCTGCACCTGAACGATGGATTACACAGCTCCAAAACACCCCCATGCGCTCTCCTGAATATGGTTAACCCGGCATTGATCTGAATCTCGATTTTGAGGATGTCATGGACTTTGGTGACGACGCGGGAGATGAGGATGCACAACAAGAGATTAGGCGAAACCCACATCGTCGGGCAAGAGACCGAGGTTATCAGTGCATCTTGTCACCCGCGCAGCCACACCAAAACCCACACCGACACCAATGATGTAATGATAATTGTTGTATATATGACATTTGCAATTCATAACATTAATATCTTATTTGTTCGCTTAATAGTAACTGGATGCTTACGTAGTTAATTATTATTATTGAATCATGCAGCGTTTACAAAACTATTAAGTAGGATGTAGCTAAATCAACATTTAACATTATCAAACACCGCAAAATGCTTTAAAAACACAATTACAAGTCAGCTAAGCGTTCCTCGATCCTCCGGCGCGTTTAGGGCAATGACGCCGGTTGTGCCCCTCAGACCTACATAACCCGCAAAGTTGGCTAGGTTGGGACTCCCTCCAATCCATCTCATTCCTTATCCGGGATGATTTAGGCCGTCCCTTTGGACGTAGCATCGTATCATCCGGTACCAAGGTCCACGGCATATGCATTGCAGGTACACCTTCCTCGTTTCCAGCGGGGAACCATTGTTGGGAGTAAGCATTCATGATGCAGTCTAACCTGTATTTGTCGTCGATATAGTCATCGCACCTAATATGAACGTGGGCACATGCAGCAATTACGTGAGAGCAAGGGAAGTGAAATGCACGGAATCTTCCACATTGGCAATATCGAGATGGTAGATCAACACTCCACACCTGGCCCCCACTCTGGGTGACTGGGTTGAATGCCTCCTCGACCTCAAAACGCATACCTTGATGGTCAAACCTCCGAACATGATGGGATGATGCTTCTGCATGTTGCACCATCATCGCGTCTCGGAATTTTTTGGAGTGTCTATGACCAGAATTCATTTCTGCCCTGGTACTTGAAGCCCGCTCAACAAAATATTCTACCAGTCTATGGTATGTGCACTTCACCAACGCCGTGATTGGCAAATTTCGAATACCTTTGAATACTCTATTTACTGACTCCGACAAGTTAGTTGTCATGTGACCATACCTACGACCTTCATCGTCATAAGCGAGGCTCCACTTTTCCTTTGCAATGCCATCAATCCACCGTGCAACCTCCGGGCTAGCTTCCCGAAACCTTTCTAACCTGCGCTCGAAGATAACGCGAGACGGTGTATATCCTGAAATAACATAGCAGGTTCAATATATAAAGATGATTCACCGAATCCATTTGATAATTGAAATTAAATTATTACCTAGTGTCATCAAAGATTTCTTCAACTTGGCATTTTTAAATCTGAGATTGAAATTACTGGCGATATGTCTGAGGCAGTATACATGGTAAGCATTCGGTGGTTGCCAACCAAGGTATGGATTTTCCACAGCAGATATTATACTTCGATGGCGGTCAGAGATCAAACATATACCTGTCCTATTAGTAACCTTTTCACGAATAAGTGCCAAAAACCATGACCAGGCATCCAATGTTTCTCCTTCAACGATGGCGAACGCAAGCGGCAAGAGTTTCCTATTCCCGTCTTGTGAAGTTGCAATCAACAAGGTACCACGATACTTACCATACAAGAATGTACCATCAACTTGTATTATCGGCTTGCAGTAATTGAACGCATCAACACATTGCTTGAATGTCCAAAAAACACGGAGAAACTTACGACTTTGAATATCAACCCGATTACCAACAACGACAGGATTTGTCTCGATCTTATAATAGGCTCCGGGGGCATACAACTGTAAGTGCTCAAACCATTTCGGCAACAGAGCGTACGATTCATCCCAATCTCCAAAGACATGCACTATCGCCTTTTGTTTCGCCTTCCATGCTTTCCGGTAAGAAATTTTGTATCCAAACGTACTTTGGATTCTTTCCCGTATAAGCCCAACGATAACAGCAGGTTGTTTGCGGACCATGCCTGGCACAGCATATAAATTAAATTTTAGATCATATCATATATGATTTATTGTACTGACCGCATTTAAAATCTTCATGAACAGTAATACCTAGAATGCATGTGCATACAAAGTTGGAGTCCATCTTTGCGTGATCTTGTGACAACATTGCATTGACACAGTTGTGAGGACCACCGTACTTCGACACTTCCCACATGTCTGACTTCTTCGACAAAATGGCCCTTAACCTCCAACGACAACCATCTGCACAATTTGGACAACGCACATCCCATAGGGATTTCGTTGATTTTCCAACTTCAAATGATTGGTGAATTTTCATTGAATGTTGCTTCACCGCATCCTGAACAGCCTGTTTGCTCTCAAATCGCAACCCCACATACAACTCCTGGCCGATCTGCCAAGATCCAGGAACGTCCAGGCCTGCGAAATCCGTCTCTTCGTCTGGATGATTCCAATTAATATAACTGTAGTGTGGAGATGGATTGATGAATGGACCATGTGATTGAGCTGCAGTAGATTAACTTATTTTATATACGTACGTTATTGATTATAATAATATTAGAATGGAATAACGTTATTAAAAACATACGTGACTGTTGTGGAACACCACCACCGGGCGGTACCGATGACACCGGAGAAACCAACCCGGATGGTATTATATTGGACCCAGCTTCACATTCATCTTCGGAATCAGCTGATTCATGTGAATCACAATTTGTAAATTCATCGCCGTCTTCATCTGCATCTGAAACGGACTCCATTTCACTGTACCATTCCTCATCATCGCTAACTGATTGATCCGACAAGTCATATTATTGTACTTCAAGATTACCGTATAGTGGTTGATCAGGTATAATGGAGCTACCAACCAAATCAATGTCCACATAGATCTCAAGTGTTGTCAGATCCGACGTTTGCAAAAAGGCGTCCAATATGCAACTCACATCCGCATCATCAGTTAATTGGTAACCGGTGAAAATTGGAGGTGTTATTTGTACAAGATATTTGGCCGTTATCTTTGAAATACACTGATTCCATTGAAGTTGCAACCTAGAATGTATCCGTGATCTCAGCGCTTCATACCTGATTCCTTGTTTAATTTTCATGAATTTGGTATTTCCTTCAAAAGTAAGGCCATGATCTCCATCATATACCCTACCGTTCCAGTAAAGCAAAACCCTAACAACTTGACTCATATTGTCGGCCTACAACAATAATAATAATAAATAAATGAATAAACATGATAATAAATGAATAAATTACCAATGGCGCTGTTGGCAGTGGCGCCACTGCACCGGGAGGTGCCACGTGGCGCCTGCCAGCTTTTTTTTTTTAAAAAAAAAAATATTATTTTAATTAAAACTAGGTTAGTTTGGTAAATAGTTTCAAAACTAGGTTATTTTGGTAAATAGTTTCTAAAAGTGGGTCAATTTGGTCAAAACCCCGCATATCACTCATCTGTGACTTTTATGGTAACTATAAAAAATAATAATAATAATGATGTGATAATATATGACTAGGTGAAAGTGTAAAAAATCTTTGTATATAGTATATTACAATGAAATCCTAAGTTATTTTACGAAAAAATTGGTTTTTTATCTAAAATATGAAATATTTCAAGAAAGTAAAATAATAATTTCTAAATAACAAGATGTCTCATCAAATATCAATCATGTTGGCTGGACTTTTGATGGACTCCGGCAAGTGTACCGGATCGAAGCAAGTAATAAAAATACAGTAAGTAAATTACTGAGAGATCGAACGCAGGGAATGGGTGACCAATAGTTATTAATATTTAAAGGAAGCAGTTAGGATTGACCAAGTCAAGGGAGAGAAGTTTGTTTGGTTTCAAGCAGTTATCTCAAGCAAGAGATTTAAACAAGACTATAACAAATAACAAGAAGTTGTGATTAAGAATGAGGGAGATCTAAGGTCACGAATTCACCAACCCAATTAAACATAGATCAAAAGTGATTATTTTCTATAATTACATGTCAACCAGGAACCCAAAATTATCCTAATGTCTCGGTCGAGCACAATAGAAAACACCTAAGCATGCCAATCAACAATATCTCTATTCGAAGACTAACGAGTTAGATTCATTAAGTTCTTGGTTCCCTATAACGATTGCGTAAATCTCCTATTATATCTCTATCAATATTTAACGTGTGATCTTAATTCAGGTCCTAAAGCGTGAATCTCGGGTCGGACTCATCATGCTTGACTAGTTAACCACGAGCTCATATGATTAACACAAACAAAGCAGAATTAAGAAACAAGAATTGATAATTAGGGAGTAGAAAACATCCCAATTTACTATGCCGTCATAAGCGCCTTCATCGCTTCATCCGAAAAGAGGATTAGTTCCTCATAGCGTGCTTCAACATAACAAAATAATAAGAAAACACAGTATAAAACTACTAAAAGAGTATGTAAATCTAAACGAGAAACAGCTCACAAAAAACTAGGATTGGATCCTAAAATTCGCACAGTGACAAGCTATTTATAGAAAACCTGGTCTGAACTCGCTCGCGGGGCCAACATGTGCTCGCGGGGCGAGCACTTACTTTTGGCTCCATTCTGAGTTTGAATCCTCGCGGGGCGCGACAGAGCTTCTTGAGAATTCCTATGTCTAGCTCTTGAGGGGCGTCCTTGTTCGCGGGGCGAGCCTGAAAGATCATAATTCCTTGCTCAGCATCAGCTCTGACTCGCGGGCAAGACCTTGAATTTTTCATTTTGCTTGTTTTCTTCAATTTTTTAAGTTTCTTTGAGCTTCACTTTAACCTAAAAATAAAAGGTAACACTTAGTACTTTATTTGACCTAAAAAAGGCAAAAATATCTAAAAATTATTTCTAAAACTCAAAACGTTGCTTGTGGACAATTAAAGCCAAATTTGGGCGAAAACGAGATTGAATTCGCGTAATAGGTATCAAAATTGAGGTCTTTCTAGTCATAAAACTAGATGAACCAAAGGTTTGTCAACTTTATCTATAGAATGAAGATCTAATATCTACGTAAGATAAGGATTAGTCCTATACTTTAAAATGTAAGCATACTTCTTTTTAAAAGAATAAAGGTTCATTTTGATCCCAAATGAAAAATACAAGGACATTTTCCGTCCCAAAAAAAATAAATTTACCATTTTGACCTTTAAAATTACAATTTTGGGACAAGTTAGTCCTTCTGTCATGTTAAATTTTTTAACTTAACAGTTCTGCCTTTACATGGCACGTTAACTCTATTACGTGACTCTTATTAGACGACATGTGTCTCATGACCTAAGAGTGGAACCAAAATGATGTCATTTTGGTTCCAACTTGTTTTTGGACATCTTCTTTCTCATGGTTCTCCCTCTCTTTGTTTCCTTGTCACTTTTTCTTTTCACAACCTTAGGTTCCTGGATGACAAGGAAACAAAGAGCGGGAGAAAGGTTTCTACATTCCTGGGTGACTTTCCGGGCTGAGATTGCAGAAGAAATAAAGGAAACCATGAGGAAGAAGATGTCTAAAAAAAAGTTGGAACTAAAACAATGTCGTTTTCGTTCCACTCTAACGTCACGAAACACATGTCATCTAATAAGCGCCACGCAAGAGAGTTAACGAGTCACATAGACGTAACCATTAACTCAAACGGCCTACTATTAAATAAAAATATTAAATATTCTCAAATGTAAGAAAATTTAATTTTATTTGACTGGATTAATTTCATTAAAATATTTAAAGCAAGACGAATAAAGCACATAACGTCCCCTTAATCCCTTATTCCTTTTAGGCTATGACGGTCCACAAAAATGAACCAGTAGAGCTGTGTTTAAATGCAGTGATGATACGAACAAATCTGATTACTCATACTTGTAAGTATATGTTTGGTTACACTGTAGAAAGCTTTTGTGATTTATCAAATATGATTTTAGTTAAAATGAGATGTTTGAGTACTGTCAGACAAAACTGATTTTGCCGTCAGGAACAATTTTTTTGATTAGAAGCTATAAAAAGTAACTTTTGTGTTGGGTTGAATAATTGGCACTAAATTTTATATCAAACCTACTTTCAAAATAAAAACATTCAAACATAAATTACTTTACTTCAAACTCAATAATAACCGAATCAATTTTATAAAATTAATTTAATTTAAAATCACATTTATCAAACTATTATCCAAACAAAAACTAAGTGTAAAGAAAGAGCCGCAAAGTCATACAGAATTGCTGTTTTTGTTGGCGCCTAACAGGTAAATGTGAATCTGATGGATCGCCAAACCCAACCCACAAGCATAAGTTTTTTGACTCCCTAGCCCAACCAAAAATGGGAAAGGAAGGACTAATCAAGCTAGCAGCACTCTAGCACACAATTATACTTTATACAACGTGCTTTCAATGGACAGTTTCATTCGGATATTGATTCATGTCCCTTTACATAATTTAAATTCAAATTAAGATTTTATCTTATCTTTTGTTTTGTAAATCTGGTTTTGTATCTATTATGTAAATCTCTTTAGGTTGTTAGATTTCCAAATTGTGTAACAGCGTTATCCCTTTAGTTGTATATATATCAGCTTGTAACTTCTTTTTAGTTAATGAAATCAGATACATTTTATCCTCTATATGGTATCAAGAGCCTTCTCTGCCTAACAAGCATTTTTTTTCCCGATCAACCATGTCTTCCTCTGATGCCTCTACCAATAACACCACAGCTACCTCCACTCCAAACACCACCTCTGTTTCCAAGATTGGTGTTGTTGATCCCTCTACCATCTTGCGGGGGCTTGTAGAAGCAAATTCAAATTAAGATTTTATCTTATCTTTTGTTTTGTAAATCTGGTTTTGTATTTGTTATGTAAATCTCTCTAGGTTGTTAGATTTTCAAATTGTGTAACAGCTTTATCCCTTTACATGTATATATATCCACTTGTAACTTTTTTTTAGTTAATGAAATCAGATACATTTTATCCTCTATAAGTAAGAGACGCAATAAATTTAAAAAGAAGATAAATTTTAGTATAAAAAGGAAATATAGAAGTTTTTAATCCAGTGACAAACACTTTGATAATTGGATCGCAAGAAGGGGGTGCTAATTTTATTATTATTATTATTATTATTATTTTTTGATGCTTGGGGGTGCTAATTTTAAAGGAGGTCAAAAATCATCCTTTGGAACAGAATTATAAGCACAACTGTTAAATTCACCTCTAGTAGTCTTGTTCAGTTTTTCTGTTAAATAAAGATCAATGCCAATAGTATATGTGTTTATTCCTGTTCCCGAAAAGAAAAGAAAAAAATGATCACTTAGTTAGAATTGAAAGCATATTTCAATCCACATTTTTTTTTTATTGGTTTGATCAACATACTGTAATACAGGCTACACTGCCTAACAAAAAGTATCTTAAGAACTAGAATGTGGTTCCTTTTGCATAAAGCTATAGAGGATACAATAGGACTAGAAGAAAACTCCCAATTGAAGAAAAATAAAATCCTAGGACTAGATTATTGTCAAAGAAGTACATTAAGCCAATTTCTTTGTCACCCCAATCCTCATAAGAGCAAAATAAGCTATAAGTCTATAACCTATTAGCATTATCACTAGAGCTATTGCAGCCAGGGCTTGTCCATGCAAATGAAACCCCATTTGCTTAATAGAAGGAAATTCTTCAATTGGACACTGGTGATTAGAACAAGGGTATGTGTCACCAGTGTGATACTGTGACCCAATAAAGAGCTGGTATGCATAGTAGGTAATAGAGATGTACTTTATCCATGCTACAAATTTTGGCACATGCTGAACAAAAAATCCAGCAGCCAGCATGAAACTTAACATAATCACTGAGGCAAGTGTGGTTGCAGATTTTTGATCTAGTACAAGAGCACCAATTGCAAGGCCTAGGCCTTGACTTGCTAACACATGGAGTAAGAGGGTGAGAAATGTGTATAAGAAGTGGACCACATTGGCTTTAAGCCCTGCCATCCAATAGGTTATGAGAAGAAATATGGTGGGAAGGACAAGTTCCATGGGAAGGTCAGCTACCATTCTTGACATGAAGTATGAGGAGAGCCTGTACATTCCAGAGGATCTTTCTTTCTCTAGCATCATTACCTCTTGAGGGAAGGTGAAAATTGCTTGATAGAGAGGGATAAAACCCCAGAAGCCACATATGAAGAATAGAAGCCCAATCTGCAAGAACAGAACAGTTGAATTATAATTATTAGATTGCAATGAGTGAAGACTGAACCTTAGTCATTTTTATTGCAGTTTAGTTTTCTGCCTAACTACATTAGTACAAACAAATAATACTTATACTTTCAAATTCAAAACTAAATTCTGTATTGCAATTGTATGATTTCAGTTAAGTATTAGCATTCACCTTTGGATTTGGAAGATTAATTGCTTTTTCATTTCAAAAGCTTCCTAGGAAAATTTATTATTATAAGTTATTTTTAACATGCCAATGGAAACACACATTTCATTAATGCAATTTTTTTAAAGCTCAATAAGTCAAAGTTTGGACAAGGTTGAGCTAAACTGACACCTTAGAACTATATTAATTTGTCAATCTGTTATGGAAACCATTTTTCTTAAAATAAAATAAAATAAATTTACCTGATCCTGCAAGTGTGAAATATCAGACTTATACCAAAGTAGCCCTGCAAGAAGTGCAACCACAAGGACCTGACAAATCCGCAAGCCAGAGAATGATTCATACTTTCTCTCTTTGATGTATCTTTTTGAAAGCACAAAGAATTGCTGAGACCAACTTGTAGGCCATTTTCCAGAGCCTGTGTCTTGAAATCCACCCTGACTTTTACAAAAGTCACTAATTTCTTGAAGTCCTGGCTTCAATTGTGCATCAAAGTTGCTCTTATATGCAGAAATCAAATGCTGCTTATCTATGGCATGGTCCTCATTCAATTCATCAGTGTAGACACCTGCATTTTTTTCACACTTGTCAAAGTAACAAAGTATAATCTAAGATCAAGTATTTCCTTTTAATTAAACAATATAAAACAGAAGCTCTGGCCAGATAATTAATTTTTTTTTTGCTAAGACTTTTATTATATTTGTAGCAACAGAACCTAATACACATTAACAGAAATAATTTATCTTAGCATATATATATATATATATATATATATATAGTGTGTGTGTATGTATATATATGTATGTATGTATGTGTATATACATATCTCATTCATAATATAAACGAAAGTTTAATCTATAGCAATAATGTAGTCCAAAGTTTAATAAAATATCACAGGGCATCTCTTATACTTGCTAAAATACATTGAAATAGAAGCATACCATTTGCAAGATCCAAAAGGAAGTCTGAAGGGTTCATGGCCAGTTTTGGTGCATATCCAATGCTAGAAAAATATTCAATGGCTTCAGATCCCTTTCCAAAATACACTGGATTCCCTTCTGATAGCAGTAACACCTTATGAAACATGTAGTATAGCCTACTAGAAGGTTGGTGTATTGTCATCACAATAGTTTTCTCTTCATTTGCTAGCTCCCACAAAGTTGACACAATTCTTTGTGCTGTGGTTGAGTCAAGGCCAGAGGTAGGTTCATCAAGAAACAACAAGCTTGGGTTTATGAGCATTTCTTGTCCAATGCTAACCCTTTTTCTCTCTCCCCCAGAAACCCCCCTCAGACATTGATCTCCAATTATGCTATCCTTGCACTTGGTTAAACCAAGTTGATCTATCACAGCTTTTGCATGCTCAACTTTCTCTTCTTTTGTGACACTATTAGGCAATCTGAGAAGTGCAGTGAACACTAAGGTTTCAGTCACAGTCAAATGAGGGTAGAGAACATCATCTTGAGTAACAAAGCCAGTGTTCCTCTTTATTGCATTTGAGAAGGGTTCTCCATTGTAAGTTATACTTCCATAAAGTTTCCCTCCAAGCCTGCCTCCCAAAGCTGTTAGCAGAGTTGTTTTGCCACTTCCAGAGGGACCTAGCATGGCTAGCATTTCACCTGGTTGAACAATGCCTGTCACTCCCTTCAGTATCACTTTCTCTTCTGCCTTTGTGTTCTTCTCAAGTAGTCCACCTTTTTTTATCTTAATCTTATAGACAACATCATCAAACTGCACAGTGATTAATTAAAAAATTAAAGAAGAAATCAGCATTGATCCATTTTAGCATGCTCCCAACATAAGCTACATGAATAAAAAAATGAATATTGGAACTTTGAAGTATCCTAGAATGAGAGCAAAATCATCATTACTTTTTGTATAATGGTTTTGGCATTATTTAAAAAGAGTAAGATTCATGTACCCAAAAAAATAATAATAATAACAAAGAGGAAAATTAAAGACAAAACAATATTACAGGATTATGAAAGCATATGGGGACTAGTAAAAAGATGAGTCATTTTCATCAACAGCAATGAAACATCTATAAGAAACATATGTAGCTACATGAAAAGTAAACCTGGCTAGAATTTAATTAATGGGGAAAAAGGGTCACATTTTGAAATGCATGCATAGATGATGATAGTAATCATCTATAGCTATTAGGAAAACTTTATACCTTGAGAATTACTGGACATTTTCCCTTGTGAGAGATGTCAGGTGTTTCCTTATGCACTGTTGCTTTGTAAATAGCTTGAGACTCAATGTCTGCCATCTCTTGATCCATACTACCTGCAACTTTCAGAGACTTAGCTCTTAAACCCTCTTGATCTTTGATTACAGTACTACTAGTGTTCTTTTAATTCTATGACCCCTATATATATAAAAATGAACCTGTGACAAAATTGACACAGGAACTATGAATTCTTCAATGCTCCACAATGAATTCTTCAAATGCTCCACCCTTTCCTATAAATCATGAAGTTGTGAAGCGGTGCATCATTGTAATATTGTATATATGTTACTAATATTAGTAAACAAGTGTGCTTTTCATTTTCTTTTTACTAATGTGGACAAAAGAAAAGATTGAGTGTTATGTTAATACAAGTTAACTATGAAGCGTGAAAAGGAAGATCGATTTTACATATTTTTCTTTTTCTGAGATTGATTTAAATACAGCAAGCCAACATTAATAATATTATGTGGCATGCTTTGCACATGTATACAGGTTTCTTAATTAGTGTTACAATGTTACTAGTATTTGACGTGCACAACAATAGGCTTGACAAGTGAAAACATACATTTAATGAAATCGTATTTAGAAATATTCTGTAAGGATTTAGCTATGTTCAAGCACGAAAAATGAGAATCATGCTCATCAAATAACTACATTTGGTAGTAACCATACAATCAATTCAGTCAGCAATAATTTACATTCTTTTTCAATGCAGACAACATTTTTTTTAGAGAAACACATACATGTGTGTGTGTCTATGTATATAAAGGAAGATTAGTAAACTTGTTAATAAGGGAAAATTCTATGTTACCTTTTATGTTATGTTTGAGAGTTTTTAAGGAGGAAAAGAAAAGTGATTAGTAATTGAATGGTTTAGAATGGAGTGAAGTGAAAAAGTAAAAGTATATCACTCAATTAATTATTTAAAGGTTTTAACTGAGGAATGGAGGGAGATTCCACTTCATTGTTTGGGAGTGCAACGATAAATAATGAAGTGAGATATATATAATGTGGTTTACAAGGTACTCCCTCCAAAACCCTCAAATTTGAGGCTATGAAAATGTGAAAGTTTGAGTGGTATGAATTCCTTTCTTTAACTATTCCATCGACTTCATTACTTGAAAGGATCATGCTAATAGTCTCCTAGTTAGCATTCCCCTACTTGAAAAAAACTTCAAACAATGGTACCACCGCATTCCATCCCTAACCACTTTATTTCATGAGCCTTGATATAATGTCCACTGTGAATATCAAACATTTACTTATTAAGGGTTTTTCTATCATGTGCAATTTTACACAGGTTAAGAAACCCAAAAGTAACAATTATTTATTGGAAAACTAAGTATTTTAGTTTTGAAAGTATAAAATACACAAGTTCCAATGTAAATTTACTTTTTTAAGATTCTTAACATGTGCAAAATTGCACAGGTTAGAAAAACTCATTTATTAAATAGTAATCTCATCTCATAATAAATAAATAAATGATCTTTTTAACTTGTGCAACCATGCATATGTTAAAAAAATAAAAAATAGAAATATTGTGTTAAAAGTTGTATATTTATTTTTAATTCCTCTAAAATTTAAAAGTTACTATTTCTCATACAATATTTTTATTTTTTGATTCATTGACATGTGGTAGGTTGAACGGATTAGAAAAAACGATAAATAAGACTCACCTCATAATAACTGCGACCCAGATTCAAAAACCATTGAAAATTGTAACTCTAAATGTGTGCAGGTGCAAGCAATGCGTGGATGCACTAAAAACCAAATCATCGTATTCTCAATACGACTAAACATTTATGAGTTTGACTCCTTTCAGTAAATGCCTCTAAAATTATATCCGTAATTCGCAGCAAGCAAATTATTTGAGTCCTATTAGAATTTAGAAGTTAGAACTCTACATTGTGGCTTAAAAAAGATAATTTTAATGTTCGAAATAAAATCTTAAAATAAAAGAATCTTTTAACCGAGGACCAAAGTGGGCTTTATGGTAACGTGACGGGTGATGGATCAAAGTTCAGTGCCATCCACCCATTTATTCAGATTGCTGTATGCGTAAAAAGCGCACCGAGTGAGACTGTTGTTTGTTGTGTTTTTCCCTGGAAATAGTTAAAAGTAGATTTTCTAGGTAGGGTATGGGGAATAAGGATTCAACACGAGTCTTAAACGTTTATGGGAGATCATTGGACCATTTGTTCTGGACCCTTGAACAATTTATATCGGGTGTACTTTGTGTGAGAGTGTTGATGTTGATTGTTACGTTCATTTTATGATTTTCATACAAGTTTACAGGGGATGTTAATGAGTCCTTAAAACATTGTTTAAGGAATTAAGAAAGGAAAATTTGTATGGAAATTATATATTTAACATTTTGAAAAGTGTTACACTTAGTTTCTCAATACAAAGTTTATTTTTGTGAGTTCCTTAATCAATATCCTCATGGCACTCGTTAACAAGACCTTAAGTTTATTGAGTCATGCTAACCAGTACCCTTTGGGCAATGGTTAAGGAAACCCCAAAAAAAAAAAGTTCATTGAAAAGGTAAGTTTATCATTCTTCAAAGTATAAATTATATCAAGTCTCAATGTCAAATTTCTATTTTTAGATGCTTAACCAATACCCTTAGGATGCTGAATAACATTCTCCAAGTTTATTTTAGCTTATTGGAATAAGATTGTCAGATAAACTTAAGAAAACTAGTTGTTTTTAGTTTATTTGAAAAAAAAAACTTATTAATAAGCATTTAATTAAGTTGTTTATCTAAGCGCACCCTTAAAAAACAATGATTTTTAAGTATTGTCTCAATTTTTTTAAGACACAATTTCTATATTCTTAATTAGAGTAAGAAACGTTTATTTATTTATATATGTAATATTTTGATTATTACTTTAAAATTGTAATTAAAGTAAAAAAAAAAAAAAAAAAAACAGTGACAGACCATATAATTAAAATGTTACACATTAAATAATATGTGGAGTAAAGGTCGGGTCCTTGACTAAAAATATAGGGACACTTTTGGCCCTCAAAAAAATTTAATCAGTTTTCATCAAAATTTTAAACATGAAACACATTAGTCATTCTGTTTGAATTTGTTTAAATTAGCGTTTTTTTTCCTTAGCGGCATGTTAACTCCATTAGTTGGCACAACCCAATTTTTTTTTAGCGTGAAAAATCAATATAAAAAATAATCTTTTCCTACTTTACAATGATGTTTTCCCCATTTTCACATAAATTGAAGGAGGAATTGCCATATGACCTTTCATTGTTATTAAGTGTGGCCGTTACAAGAGCTCAAGGATTTGGGAGGGAAAAAAAAAAATTATGGCTTATAATCTGGTCCATAAAATGGACATAAACTTTAGCTTTTTTTTTTTTTTTTTTTCCCCTGTCTTAATATTCTTCAGCTTCAGCTTAATCATTTCACAAATAATTGTGTGTGTATTTTTATTTTTTTTCATTTCTTATCTCTTAATTGGACCGATGGACGTTGGTTAAACAATCATGTTTTGAATGGTCCACAATACTCCACATGCACTCTTTTTATTTCTTAACATATATATATATATATATATATATATATATATATATATGTATGTATGCATCAGCGTCCATCTACTTATACACATGGCCCAATAAAATACTTACGGACTTACATATCATTTTGGGTTCGATCTGTATAGGATTAAGAGAAAAAAAATTAGGGAGCTGCTACTTTTGCTAAACATGAAATACATCCAACATGATTAATGTATCAATCCGGAAACAAACAACATGAAACCCCTACTTTTGCTAATTAAGTACCATGACCATAAGTAAAACTTTAGTGAAATCCAATATATACGCTCCTCTCATATGCAGTACCGAATGTACGTAGTACATGATACGAAACGATAAGTTGAGTTAAATTTGACATCAATTTTTTAAAAAAAATAAGGAAGAATGCGAGCACCTTTCTCATTTACATTCAACTAATCAGAATACAACAAATGTTACACCACAAATAAAAAAACAGAAGAATACAACAAAAGTAGCAGACTTGCAGTATAATTTCAACAATTTAGATAAACAGAAGCACCTTAATTTGTCAAATATATGCCACTTTGTATTGCTATATAATATAATACACTGAATAAAAGAATATGATATGTTATTCAATACGTGGTTTTGAATGTTATAACCTTATTGAAATAAGAATTAAATGAAGCTATCAACAAATTACAAGTATTAGGTATTTATCAGGACCTTAGTATACTGATCAAGAAGGATGGGTTCCCGATCAGCAGTATATGGTTAGATTTTCTTCAGCATTATTAGCTAGCATAAGTGGTGAGTTCTAAAGAGCAATTGGCGAGTTGTGATTCTGCATCTGCTCTTCATTCTAAAGTTCAAACATGCTACCAATAATGATTTCAGAAGCACTAGTCACAATTTCGGATAAGTTCCTGCATTTCACAAGAAAGAAAATTAATACAACTAAGGACTTTCTGCCTTAACTTACACTAGAGCTATATAGAAATCTGTCCAAAAATAAATTAAAAAAAAAAGGGGTTATATATGGATCCATGTTGAAACCCTTCAAATGTATCTGCATTGATATATGATTATTTCGTTTAGCTATGACCCTTTTCTCACTCTTATATATGATATAATATAGTACCATGTAACAAGAGAGATTTGATGCCAGAACAAGTCTTTTAGTTAATAGTTAATACATACATTATGTCAATATTCCATTACCTTTTTACATAAAAGCTGTTACTGCAGATGTATATTATCTCGATAAAGGTTTTAATTGTGATCGTGGTTGTGGTTGCGTTTTTGTAACTAATTACAGAAAAATGTGGTCTATGTGACCGCAATCATTATCACATTTCGATTTCGGAGTCCTCCAAAACCAAAATATTGCGGTCACAATTACTGTCGCGGGCCTTTATTTAAAACCTTGATTATTCTCAATAGAAAGAATTAATGTAGATGTATAGTAGTTAAATTGATAATGTATATATACCCTTTTGAGGAATTGAACGTGAGCCCCATAATGCTCTTAGCCTCCTCAAGAGCCCATCTGAACCTTCTGAGTTCCTCCTCCGACCACTTTCCATTGTTGACAACCCGCAACTGAGATGGCTTAACATCACAGAAGATAGGTATTATCTTCTTCCTACACCCCATCAGAAGAGCCAGCTCGTGAAGGCAAAAATATGACTCACAATAACGAGGAGAGAAAACAGCAACACCAATCTTGCACTCCATAACTGCACCATTGATCTTCTCAAACAATTTGTCCCCTGGCTTCATGTTCTTGTTGTCCAAGAAAGGGTTAAACCCGTTCCTACGAAGATGGTCATAGAGCAAAGTAGCCACTGTTTTTTTTGTGTCCATGCATCTATGGTTAAGAAACACATCACATGGTTTCATCACTCGCTTTGCCATCATCATAATTTGAGTTCGCCTGTGCAAGTTCATTGCCAAAGAACGTTGCATGTTTGTTTTTTCTGTTAAGAAAATGATGCAGATGGAACGGACAAGGATATCAGACAATAAGATAAAGAAAGAAACCTTGATGGTGGAACTATATAGGCTTGTTTTGCCTTTGTGAAATTGTTTCTTTTTTAAGCTTTTGTATTTGTATATGCTATGATGATATAGTAAAATGGATTTGATGAATTAATTGATGGAGTACGTTCCTTTATATAGAGGAGTCCTAGGAATATTATATGTATAGTTTTTCTTCTCTTTTTTGGTCTTGTTTTTCTTTCGGTGGTGGGTTATTCAATCTACTTTTTACTTTGGTGAAAATTGATTTTGAAAGCGAGAACGGTGACGGAAAAAATATTGAAAATCAAACCTTTCCTAACGATTTTGTTGATTTTGACAGCTTAGATGACTCCCTCTAGGCTCTATACTGAGGAGTAATACCCCTTCAAACACGTTTTGGTCTCTACCATTGTCTATGTGATCTCTCTAATTTTTCTTTTACATGTTCTCTCTAGTTTTTTATTAATTGTATTGTGTTAAATTGTGGTACGTTAGCAAGCTGTATCTTGGAGTGTATTTTTCATTTTTTTAATTATACATTGCTAATGTACTTCTTCTAAAAAATGGGTGGGTATACGTTAGCAAACCCTATAAGGACTTGCTAATGTATACCTTCTAAAAAATGGATGGGTATACGATAGCAAATCTCATATATATATATATATATATATATATATATATATATATATATATATATATATATATATATATATAATGCATAACAGCATTTGAAATTGTAATATAATTCCAATCCCTGCATTTTAGTTAAACAATTAATGTAAGCGATTAGATTAGAGATGTGTGTTAGATTGCAGGAACACTCTTTATAAATAAATAAAAATTATATATGTTAAATACTACCTCCGGTCCTTATTATAAGAGGCAAATGGCTACTTTTTTTTGGTCCAAAATATAAGAGACATGCATGTATTTTGACAAATATTAAATGCTCATTTCCAATTTTACCCTTATTTATAATAGAGTTTATATTTACGAGACAGTACAACTTTCAATATAAGTAGGCTTATTCATTAATTATTGAAGGGTTAAATTTGTAAATTTATATGAATATTAATTACAAATAGCTTATTTCAATGCATTTCCTTGGTCTGTATGTTTTAGGATTTTGCCTCTTATATATAGGACCAGAGGGAGTAGTAATTTAAATATCTTAACTAACAAGTTAATTATCTTTATGTTCTCATGTGAACCCTGAACATGATCGTGATGGCGCACGAGGTAGATGTTTTGAACGACAGACGAAGTACTTTCTCCGTATTATGGGTTGAACGATTTGGAAAAATTATTAGACAAAAAGGCTTCTAACTACTGTGCCTGTCCCCTTCCCCTTAATTTTCCACACTCGTTCCATGTAATTTCGTCTTGTCTGCGCCAAGTTTTTTTTTTTTTTTTTCTTTTCTTTCTAGGATTTGACCAATTTGACCATTTGTGCTTACAAGTTACAACAACTCATAGATGACTTCTTGATTAGTCAATATATATGTATAGAGAGAGAGAGACCCTTTCAAAATATATATATAAAAAGACAATGACTCTGCCTATATATAATATATAAAATATAAAATATAAAATAAGAGAAATTGACATGTTATTAGAGGAAAATATTTCTAACTTTATAACATTGAATATGTGTTGCATTAATTATATAGCATTAAAAATAATATTAAAATCCCCTCACCCTAAATTTTTTCTAGAAAAAAAAAAAAAATTAAAATCCGTCAAAAAAAAATTAAAATTAAAATATGAGATATGAAGTTGATTCGCTTCTGCCAGTCCATCTATCGTGCAAGGGTCCAGGGATGACTTTTCTTCTTATCCTATTTTTCTGTTTGTCCAGTTCATTCAAATATTGTATAATAAATTTCGATCGAGTGATTAAAATTATGCACCCTAATGAGAAGGAAATTAGGTTATTGACTCGTTGGCGAATTACTTCTCACCAACCCTTGCTCCTTGTGTTTTTTGGTTATTGCATGATTAACGCTTTACTCTTATTTGGTTTTTGCGTTTAACGCTCCTTGTTAAAAAGAAAAAATATTACGGTGAAAGGGAACACTTAAAAATTTGTCTGAAAAGATTGGGAGGGAAGCAAACTCAAAGGCTTCTTGCTTTTTGACTGATTGAATAGACATTTTCAAGTCATAAATGTTATTTGAATTAATGAGAGTCTTTGGCATGATCAATATTTTATGTGAACTATATATAGGGAGGCAATTTCATGTGGTTTATTAGTGCATGCCACCCATAGCATTTCAAAGCAGCATCTTTTACTTGGATGCTATGATTCTCTGGAAAAACTTAAGTTTGGTAATTAATTAGCATATGCGATAGTGCATTAATTAGTATTTGGCTATTTCTACTCAATTGTTTAAACTAGCTAGACTTAAGATTGTGAAACATGTTGAGACTGTATCATAGCTTTTCTTTTCCATATAAATTATAATGTCGTCAGTTTCACATCTCCTTTATTTCCAAGCACAATTTGGGCGCAAATCAACCTTAAATTCTCATTAATTAACTTGAAGATCGCATTCTCTAATGGAATCTGAGATGCATTCAATTGATATATACTATTAGTGTCACTAGTGCAAGATACGCATTTAACATCGAGGTTTTAACATCGGTTTTATAAAAACCGATGTGAAAAAGGAGGCGGTGGCATTTTTGAAATTAAACTGAAGTATTTTAACATCGGTTATCATTAAAACCGATGTGAACATTTATTTAACATCGGTTTTAATAAAAACCGATGTGGAAAAGTGATACCAAAAACTTAATTTTTTTATCAGACATAATATTAGACATCGGTTTTATTATAACCGATGTGGAAAATGAAAAAAAAAATTAATATTTTTTTATCAGACAAAAGATTAGACATCGGTTTTGAAATAACCGATGTGGAATATATTTTAGACATCGGTTTTATGAAAACCGAGGTGGAAAATGAAAAAACAAAAAAGAAAAAAATTTAATTATGCATAAGATTACACATCGGTTTTACTAATAACCGATGTGGAAAACACTTTAACATCGGTTGTCTTTATAACCGATGTGGAATGTCTGTTTTATTTCATTTTCGCGCTGAATGCTCACTCTGCTTCCCACACTCAGACACCCAAACCCTTTCCCCTTCCCTCTCCTTCCCACACTCAGACACCCAAACGCTCCCCTTTCCAACTCCATTTCCGTTCCTCTCACTGTCATCGCGTCACTGTCATCGCGTCGAAGCTACTGCTGTCGCGCCATCAAACCCTAAGAACTCACAGTCAGATAGCGTCACTGCTGTGCGCATGAACATTGCCCCATCATTCCCATTCTTCCCTTCCATTGCCCTCTTCTGATTTCAGGTTTTGCCCCTTCCCTTTCTTTTTATTTTTACATTTATTTGTTCTTTGAACTGTGACTAATGGGTACTCTGTTAATGCCTTCCATTGCAGGTTTTCATAGCCACTCTCTGTTTCCCAACGCAACAGCTTCCACTTTGTGAGTCTTTGCTTCCTCTGTTTTCTATCCCTTTCTCTTTCTGTTTCATTGAGGAATTTTTTTTATTTTTATTAATTTTTCTTATGAAATTGATTTATTCAAGCAAAACTGTGTTTATTATATATACTTTGTCTTGATTTTCTTATTGTCTTTTGGTTTTGAGGATGGGTTTCCTTAGTACTACATAGTAAAGAATAGACTGTTCACAACTGTTATTATATTTATATATGTATAGAACTAAAAATTTCTGCAAGTAATGCTTTGGTTGGCTTTGCAAGGAATGATAATGACTCTCACTCTTTAACATGATAAGAGATATATCATCTTTCTGTAAACAGTGTGCTTAAACTAATTACTAGGCATGGTGGCTCTGCTTCTGTGTCTTTACTGAATGAGCAATAAAGTCTCATAAGAACCACTCTAAGGAAATAATATACAACAATGAAGTCTAATAAGAACCACTTGCATTCATGAATATATGTTCTTTTTCTTTTGAAGCAATATGTATTTCTTTTGTAAACAAGAATACCTTATGGTTTATATATTGGTTCATGAAGATATAATGCAGACATGAATGTTGTGTATAGATTATAGACTATGTTCTTGGCAATCATTAAGAGCTAAAGAGTAAATTTTGGTGTTGTTGGATGGTCTTTTTTGGTTTGTATTGTTTGAGATTTGAGATTTGTATTGTTTGATTCATGTCTGCATTATGCTTTCAAAACAAGTTTCTATTTTCTAAATGTTTCTAAGAATCATATCTATTTTCTTTCTTTCAGGGTTTCTTGATTATTTGAACTTAGGACTTCGTTTCCACACTTGTTGTTTTTCTTCCACACCCGGTAAAGTTTCTCATCTCTATTTTTCTAGTTTTATTTTGTTTGTTTTAACTTGGGGATTGGAGTGTTTTATTAATTTTTAGTGTTTATTAATTAGTAAAGCCTTAGTTTCCCGTTTGAGATGCAATATTAATGAGCACACGTGTACCTGCTTAAGGTACTTGTACAGCTCATTATATTGGATCTTGAATTGTCCAAGTTGGACAGTTTGGGAAAAAACTTTTTCTTCATTCAGTTAAAATAGTTATTCATTGATTCTCATGTTATATACCTGATGAAAGTTCGGATTGGTACATTTCCTTTCGTTCTCCGGGTGCATACTTTATCGTGGTGGATGGCATCGCGTTCAAGTTGTGTACGTCGGAGACCGAAGGGAAATGCTGCCGAAATTTCGTCGAGTATGACCATGAGAGTTAAGGACTAACTGTTAACCGAATGTTGAAAAAGTTTCTTCTCGAATGGGATAGGGCCATACCCTATCATAAGAAGTAGTTGATGAAGATGTTGGACTAAGTATGAAGTTAATGTTTTAGTCATGGATCGCGGTTGGATGAATGCTAGACGGACAAGTGATGAGTATGAGAATGGAGTGGAAGATTTTCTACAATTTGCTAAAACAAATGCTCCTGATAGTAGTGACGGAAGGTTTTGTTGTCCTTGTGTTAACTGTTTGAATGAGAGACGACTAGAAGCTGACGAGATACGGGATCATCTTATTTGTGAGGGGATTTGCAAGAGTTATACAATATGGATATGTCATGGTGAATCGTTAGACAGGCCAAGGGTGTCGGATAGAGAGGAAGTTGATGACGTAGATATGGACGATGGACTAGAGGACATGATCCGTGATATTGGGCAAGAGTCCTTTCGGCGAGCACATGTGTATGATACTTTGTGCAGTGATGCGGAAGTGGCTTTGTATCCGGGGTGCACTAATTTCACACGGTTGTCAGCGGTGTTAAGATTGTTCAATGTGAAGGCGAGAAATGGGTGGAGCGATAAAAGCTTTACCGAATTGCTTGAGTTGTTGAAAGACATGCTTCCAGAAGGTAACACATTACCATCCCGAAACTATGAGGCGAAGAAGATATTGTGTCCGATGGGTATGGAGTATAAGAAAATACACGCTTGCCCCAATGATTGTATATTGTACAGGAAGGAGTTTGAAGAGATGCACGAGTGCCCCAGGTGTGGGGTATCACGATACAAAGTGAAGGATGATGATTCTAGTTGTGATGCGGTCACCAAGGGTCCTCCTGCGAAGGTGTTATGGTATCTTCCAGTAATTCCGCGGTTCAAGCGATTGTTTGCTAATGAAAAGGATGCAAAGAATATTAGATGGCATGCAGATGAGAGGAAATGTGATGGACAGCTTCGTCATCCGGCTGATTCTTTGCAGTGGAAGAGAATTGATAGTTTGTTTCCGGAGTTTGGCAATGAGCCCAGAAACCTCAGGCTTGGACTTGCTACCGATGGAATGAATCCATATGGAAACTTAAGTAGTATTCATAGTTCATGGCCTGTTCTCCTGGTAATTTACAACCTATCTCCTTGGTTGTGCATGAAGCGCAAATACATTATGTTAAGTATGATGATTTCGGGTCCAAAACAGCCAGGAAATGATATTGATGTTTATCTGAGTCCATTGATTGAAGACTTGAGTAAGTTGTGGGATGAAGGCATTGATGTGATCGACGGGTATTGCCGTGAGACTTTCAGATTGCGTGCCATGTTATTTTGCACCATCAATGACTTTCCAGCATACGGGAACTTGTGCGGGTATAGTGTTAAGGGGCATAAAGCATGTCCAATATGTGAAGAAGGCACATGTTACCATCAACTGCAACATGGAAGGAAGACAGTCTACCTTGGGCATCGGAGATTTCTCCAGCGTGATCATCCTTATCGTAGGTTGAGAAAAGCTTTCAATGGACTTCCGGAGAATGCATTTGCTCCGGTGGCCTTGACTGGAGACCAAGTTTATGAACGGGTGAAGAACACTAATGTTATCTATGGGAAGTCCCAAAAGAAGGCTACTGAGAAGAATATATGGAAGAAGAGGTCGATCTTCTTTGATCTTCCATATTGGTGCAAGCTTGATGTAAGACATTGTATTGATGTGATGCATGTGGAGAAAAATGTGTGTGACAGTTTAATCGGAACGCTTCTCAACATTCAAGGCAAGACAAAGGATGGTGTGAATGCTCGTCTGGATCTAGTTGCGATGGGTATACGAGAGCAGTTAGCTCCACATAAAGTGGGGGATAAGAAGACTTATTTGCCCCCAGCATGTCATACTTTATCAAAAAAAGAGAAAAGAAGTTTCTGTGAATGTCTACGGGGAGTCAAAGTGCCACAGGGTTACTCTTCAAATATCAAGAGACTTGTCTCAATGAAAGATCTCAAATTAGTTGGCTTAAAGTCTCATGATTGCCATGTCTTGATGCAACAATTACTACCGGTGGCCATTCGTGACATCTTGCCTAAAAAAGTCAGACATGCCATTACTAGGTTATGCTTATTCTTCAATGCTATATGTAGCAAGGTCATTGACACTAAAAAGTTGGATGACTTGGAAAATGAGGCAACCATTATCTTGTGCCAATTGGAGATGTATTTTCCACCTTCATTTTTTGACATCATGGTTCATTTGATTGTTCATCTAGTGAGGGAGATTAGATTGTGTGGCCCCGTTTATTTAAGGTGGATGTACCCGGTTGAGCGATACATGAAGATCTTGAAAGGATATATGAAGAATCCACACCGTCCCGAAGCATCTATTGTTGAAAGGTATGTTGCAGAAGAAGCTATTGAGTTTTGTACAGACTACATGTCAGAAACGGAACCTGTAGGGCTTCCGAAGTCTCGTCATGAAGGAAGATATGATGGGAAGGGTACACGAGGTATCACTGTTAAGAGCATGGATCGGGAGGAAGTGCTTCAAGCACATTTGTATATATTGAATAACACTGATGAGGTTGAACCATACTTATGTGAGCACAAAAGCATCATCAACGAAACTTACCCTAGAATGAATGAAAAATGGTGTTTGAACAAGCATAATAAGACTTTCTTGAACTGGTTTAAAGAAAAAATTGCAAAGGATGGTACTGCTTCTGAAACATTAAAATGGCTAGCACAGGGACCTAACTTTGATGTCATATGCTGGAGTGGGTACGATATCAATAAGTTTTCCTTCTATACAAAGTCCCAGGATGACAAAAGTACTATGCAAAACAGTGGGGTTATGGTCGTCGCTGAGTCCATGCATTTCTCTAGTTCGAAAGATAAAAACCCTGTTATGGCATCCGTTTCATACTTTGGGATCATTGAAGAGATCTGGGAGGTTGATTACATGAAGTTTAGAGTGCCTGTGTTTAAATGTCAATGGGTCGACAGTAACAATGGTGTGCAAACCGATGAGTTAGGATTCAAATTGGTGGACCTTAATAAGGTAGGTAATAAAGACGAGCCTTTCATCATGGCATCCCAGGCAAAACAAGTGTTTTATATCCGTGATCCTTATAACAAAAGGTGGTCAGTGGTTCTCCAGGGAAAAAACATGTATAATAGTAGTGAGGGAAATCAAGATTCAACTCTTGATATTTCTGACACTCCTTCTTTCTCAACACGGGTGCCTAATTTCAATGAGGAAAATGAAGTGGACGATGTACATGCTACTCGTAATGATCACCAAGAAGGGTTATGGGAGAACGTTACTACTTGACCACAGTGTAAGTTTAGTTTGAGTTATGTTTAAAGTCCTATTATATGTTTACATTGATATTTTTAAGTTATGCTTGCGTTGATTGATATTTATAAGTTATGTTTGATATTTATCCAGACATACTGACTTTTTTGTTTTTGTCTAAACAGGTATACATGGCTGATCCTGAGGATATCCCTCCTTCATGCAGTGGGTCGGAGACCCCGTCTTCGGGTAGAAAGGGTAGACGTGCCACACGAATGAGGAATTTGACTGCCAACCGTGGTTCAAATCAAAAGATAACAATCGACTTTGATTGTAACCTCAATCCTATTGGGCCAATGGCAGAGCAGTTTATTAGTTTTGTGGCGTCCCTTGCTCGAAGCAGGCCTAGCATACTTATTGAGACTTGGAAAGATGTACCTCAGGGCGTGAAGGATCAGATATGGGAGACTATTCTGGTATCTATACTTTTCCGTCCTGTGTCTGTATCTATTTTATTTTAATCTTATTAATATCATACAAGTAATTCGTTGATTCTTTTGTTGTTAATGTAGCTCACCTTTGACCTGCCGGATACGACGGATATGAAGAAGCGTTGGATAAAGTATGCTGGTGAGCGTTGGAGGGGTTTTAAGGTGGACCTGGGCAGATACTATGTATTCAATCCACGCTGTGAAAAGAACCCACTTGAGGTGTACCCGTTTCTTGACCAGGCGACGTGGGATCGCTTTGTTCAGAGCCGACATGATCCTAGCTTTCAGGTTAACTTATTTGAGTTGTCTCTAAATTGATGTAATTTCATTAATTTTATTAATTTACTGATGTAATTTAATTATCTTCTATTTATAACAGGAGAAGAGGAAAAAGGGGCAGGAAAACCAAAGCAAGAATGTCTACCCTCATGTATTGTCTCGTGGGGGATATAAAAAGCTTGCTCAGACCATGGTGGAAGAGGAAAAGAAAGCATGTCAGGAAGCAGCATCTCAGGCAGATCCTAATGCTGAAAATCATCCTGAAGTTGTTGATCCACCTCCACCCCCACGCCATCGTAAATGGAAGAGGGCCCGACAAAGAAAAACGGGACAATATACATCAGAGGAGGCACGCCAAGTAGCTGAGAAGATTGTATGTGTAGTTTGAATTGTAATTGTGATTTTAACAATGTTACAGAATTGTAATGTGACCTAATATTTTATATGTTGCAGGATGCCTTGGACGAGCAGGCCACTCAAGGAACCTTTGTTCCTAGAGGACGCGAGGATATCTTAGCTGCTGCCATCGGTAAACCAGACCACCCGGGCCGTGTCATTGGTGTTGGATGGGGCGTTGGCATTCGCCAATACCATGGTTCATCTTCACACCAACGCCACAGGGATGTTGCTGTAGATAGAGAACGGCTAAAACAGGAGATTGCAGCTGAGCTTAGACAGGAGATGACCCAGCAGTTTAACCAGCAGATGGCAATAATGGCTGCTATGTCCCAACAATTCACAAGTGTCCAACCCTCTGTCCAACCCTCTGTCCATGTGAGCACTAAGGGCTCATGTGATCCTCCTCATCAGCCTGATGATGATGATGATGATGATGATGATGATGATGATGATGATGACGCCCCTGATAGGTGTGAGCTGAATGTTGATGATCATCATGATATTCTGCCTAAAAGGTCAGCTCCAGGAAGACCAGAGAAATCTGCTCCGGCTCAGGTATTCATTTGACCATTCAATTAATTACGAATGAAATAACTTAAATGTGATTACTAATGTATATCTTTTTTGTTGTTTAGGGGAACGACAAAGGGGATCCTGGTGATGTTTTTCAACGTCTTGCTATAAAGCTTGTCACCATGGAGGTTGATGCAGCTTTGGTAAGGTTGGAACATGATGGCAGGGCGGATGACGATCTGTATATCCCAAAGAAGGAACTTATGGAGATGGCGCTCCACCATGAAATGGCTAGTGCTGCACACATCTCGTTATGGTGCACGTAAGTACATTTTATTTATAAGTTAAATAATTAATTTTAAATACTATGATAATTAACATGTTTTATCAATATATTAGGTATCTGCATCGCATGCTAGGTAATCAGGGCAACCTCACCCTTTATGGGTTCATTGACCCCATGCTCATTCAGGGTGATGTTCTCCTAGCATCAGAAGACCCGGTCGCCACCATACGTGATATAGTTGCCCGAGACCATCATCAGTTCTACCTTGCGCCTTATCTCTATAAGTAAGTACCAGTTATTTAATTATAACTATATATGACTTAGTCACTAATTGTTCCGCAAATGCAGACGACATTGGCAGTTGTTGATCTTGTGCCCTCGTGTGAATGTCGTGGTCTTCTTCTGCTCGATGGGCCATAGGCCGGCGAATGAACTGAAGAACATCATGGAAACGTAAGCATTAAAATAAGTTAGAATCAGTAATGAAGTTGTTTTAATTATCTGAAATCTATTAGATATACTTTAATTAATGTTTATTTTCTTATGATAGGTCTATTGATGCAAGCCGCATGCTGTGTGGTGAAAGGCGTCGGCCTATTAGATGGATTATTCCTAACGTAAGATATTTATTAGTTCAAACGCTTCAAGCGCAGTGGGTATAATTATTGATTTCTATTTAATTTCTCATATTCTAACTGGGTTTCATTTGTACGTAGTCTCATAGACAACGTGGATCATGGGAATGTGGATACTATGTGATGAAGTGGATGGTCGAAATTATCTCCTCCGGTATCACTGAAAGATGGCAGGAGGTAAATGCTAATTGGTACAATTAGTTGTAACAATTATATATAGATTCGTTATATGTTTAATTTTAGTTTATTACTTAAAAGATATAATCTAATTATGTCCAATTAAACTTGCAGATATTCAACAATCCGACTCCACTCTCTGATGCCGACATAAAAAACATAAGGATACGTTGGGCAAATTTCTTTCTTGAAGTGTACCAACATTAGTTTGTATGTAGTTAGTATATAAACGCATCATGTAATAGCTATAGTGTACTTTTGACTGATATATGTTTTGACATGAAATCTATAATATATCATATGTAGCTTTTTGGTTTCTAATTATCTTTGTTGTGTGAATGTTATTGAATATATTTATTGTTAGTAGACTTTTAATTTAGTGTGTTTTGGTTGGACAAAAATGATTCTGTAGACAATATAGATACTGTATTGATCTGGATTACTGAAACAGGGGAAAGGACTGTCAATACTGAAAAGGCTGATTTTTTAAAAAAAAAAACTAAAATTCACATCGGTTTTCATAAAACCGATGTGGTAAACCCAATTTTCCACATCAGTTTTCATAAAAACCGATGTGGTAACTCAACTTTCCACATCGGTTATTCTAAAAACCGATGTTGAAAGTTTGTTTTCCACATCGGTTTTTAGAATAACCGATGTGAAAAGTTGAGTTACCACATCGGTTTTTATGAAAAACCGATGTGGAAAATTGCTGAAAAGGAGACGTGGCTTTCTAGAACAGACTTTTTTACATCGGTTTTAAAACCGATGTGAAAAGTGGTAATAAACCACATCGGCCTTTTCAACATCAGTTTGAAAACCGATGTGAAAAGCCAAAAATAACCGATGTGAAATCCCTTTTCTGCACTAGTGTGTAAAAATATTTTTACACTATTAATCAATCATCAATTGACATTATCATTAATAATATTTGACTCTTATCACAACTATCTTAAAATACACACATAGAATGATTTGAAATTGTTTGACAGTATAAAAAACTTTACATTGTTACCCAATATATAGCAGTTGGTTGTGTATGTAGTGGAAGTACGTGGGTGCCCTAGATGAACTTTACCTATAAGATCAAGGGTTCGAATCCTAGAGTTGCCACTTTTAGGATGGTTTTACTAACCACCACCCTAGGCCAGAAGGTTAGTCTCACGTTTATTGTTGTGGGGATACTCGGTCAAAAAAAAAAAGGTGTACACTAAAAATATACCAAAATCAAATTCTGGAATCCTAGTGGGTGATTAGGAATGATAAATTCCCTAAAAAACAGCTTTTATTTTGAGAAAATTGATCCGGATTAAATATGATATGTCTGTGAAAAATGATTTTCGGAGAAGTTAAAAGTTTGAAGCTTATGTGGGTGTAAGTCGAAGGGATTCAAGCTCCTCCCAAAGAGTTTCCAAATCAGTCAAGAATAAAGAAACTATATATGTGCTCACCTTGTTTTGAAGAATGAACTTTGTGCACTATGAAATACGAAAGTGATCACTTTTAGAAAACCTTTCTTACAAGTCAAGCTAGAGATCTTGAGAATTGTCAACGTATATGACGCTCTGGGCAATTTGTGATGAGAGGATGCGTGTGATCCAAGAAACTACCATCACATTACACCTCTAGATCTCCCAAGCATCACAGAGTGGATCAAAAGAAAGGAGGGCACGTTTCGAAACTCGACTCCAAGAGTGATAATTGGTTCCATTCAAGGGTGGATAGATAAGAACCGAACCAAGTATCTCACCGGTGTGAAGATGGCATGAGTTTATTTTCTACATGTCGTTCTCAATATTTTTAAACTACACCTCTCATTTATGAAAAAAAAAATGAAAAAGAGATTAATCCACAATTAGTTTTCCCCTTTTTTTTTCAATAAAAGGTAGGTATAGAACATAATATAAAAATATTTTTTACAAGTAAAATGCATAACAATTAACGCCACAATTTATAGCTTCTCATTATTAGCCTCTAGGTAATAAACACATGGACAAGACTTAGTTACAATTTCATAGGTACATAAGGTATTGGTTTCCAATTATAATAAGAAATGTGTTACATCTCATCAATCAAAATATAAAATGTATAACAGTTATAACACATGTCCTATTATTGAAAAACAACACCATTAGTTTGTCCTAAACACATACATGTGTTATTTACGAGTCATTAATGTCAAACCTGCAAAACCTAATTTTGACTCATTTAAACAATCGAACATAATTTTAAACTTAAATTTATTTGTTTGGTTAAACAAACAAACTTAATCAAGCATTTAAAGGAGGCGAACTCAAATAATTAATTCAGCAATGACTTAGAGCAACTTCAACGAGAGTTGCTTAAAGGTTGCATGGAACTAAGCAACCATTCCTTACGCTATTGTATCATTGGAGTGAACTTAGGTGGACATGAATTGCTTAAAAGAGTTGCTTCTATAAACAACTGGTTCTTATATAAGAACCCGCAATAAAAAATAGAGAGAGAAAATAGAGAATTGCATTGGTTATCTTCATCTGAAAATTGAAATAACAATAAATATGAATAAAGATGCAGGTAATTTGTGGGACCCATATAGTAAACTTTTTTAGAGGTGTACCATTGGAATGTAAAGTTTATTATTTTATTTTTTTGACAGTCATTGGAATGTAAAGTTACTTAAAGTAGTATAAAATAAAAGTGGTGATATGTCATGGTAGAACCTATAAAAAAAAAGGAAAATTAACCATCTCTAATAAGTTGCACCAATGAAGATACTACTCTTGCCTTATTTATCCTCCTAGTTAAGACGATTTTTCTGAAAAAATAAAAAAATATACGTCTGATGTTTACAAAGTACTAACGAGCCTTGTGAATTCTTGGGCCCAGACTTTATGATTGACTTTCCTAATCATGGACCCAATGTGATTGCATTTATTGTGAAAGAGATCCCCTTTGCTCCCATTGCAGTTTTCAGCTCAATTTTTGGGAGAAACTAAAATGGGCTTCTCTGTTTATTGTACTAAGGTTCTCAGTCAAGGCATAGCCGCATCCGCATATGCACTCTAGGCGATCCCTCATGTTTCTTTTATCAGAAATGTTTTGTGGACAACCACAGTTGACAACTCTACGATGACAACGGTAGAGTTATACAGTAATGCGTTACAGTAGCGTACTGTAGCGTGTTTTTTTTTTTTTTTTTTTCTTTTCAAATTTTGACTTTTTTAAAAAATATATATATTTTGCTTCTTTTTTTTTTAATATCTGGTTAATCAGGTATTATTTGGTTAATGGGTTTTTTGGTTAAGTATGTGCAAATATCTGGTTAATCATGTACAAATATCGGGTGAATTCAGTTCATTATCTGGTTAATGGGTTTTTTTGGTTAAGTATGTGCAAATATTTGGTTAATCAGGTACAAATATCTGGTGAATTCAGTTCATTATCTGGTTAATGGGTTTTTTTGAGAAATAAATTTTGTGGTTAAGTATGTGCAAATATCTGGTTAATCGGGTACAAATATCTGGTGAATTCGGTTTATTATCTGGTTAATGGGTTTTTTTGAGAAATAAATTTTTTGGTTAAGTATGTGCAAATATCTGGTTAATCGGGTACAAATATCTGGTGAATTCGGTTCATTATCTGGTTAATGGGTTTTTTGGTTCAGTATGTGCAAATATCTGGTGAATTTAGTTCATTATCTGGTTAATGGGTTTTTTTAGCAATAGATTTTTTCTAAAAAAGTCCAACATTTGTAAAAAAAAAATAAAAAATAAAAAATATAGTACTACTGTAGCGCTACAGTAGCGCTACAGTGCACTACAAGACAAAAAGTTGTCCCGTAGAGTTGTCGAGGCAGGTTGTTCAAATAACACTGGTGTTCTTTTATTTACTAATTTTTCTTTCTTTTTCTTTGATCTAGTAAATAAAAATAATAATGCAATTACCTTTTACGATTATTTTTTATTGTTTATCAACTCCAGAATTGGGTGAATGGTAACGATTCTAGTTAGATTCACTCCTAGAAATACATGTATTACTTGCAGATTTTCCTATAAATTTTTTTTGTAGGAGTTTCCTGCGAATGTTGCTGCAATTTTCCCAGAAATAAGGTTTTTTCATATAGATTTAAATTCGTAGGAAATTTTGTAGGAAATTTTAATATTTCCTGCGAATTTTCTTGCGGATTTTAATTTTTTGCAAGAAAATCTGCAGAAAATTTCCTACAGATTTTAAAATTCGCAGGAAAAAATTACCTACGAATTGGTATTACCTATAGAAAAAATTCGTAGGAAAATCCGCATGAAACATGTTTCCTGCGAATTTCTGAGCAAAATTCACAGGAAAATCTGCAAGTAATTAGAAGATTTCTAGTAGTAATTTAGTGCTGCCAAGATTACATGTTTCCAATTAGATTATTGTAGAAATAATTTGTTAAATACTTCAATTATGATAAACCACCATTTTGGTCCCTAAAATTATAAGCACTCATCATATTAATTATTAATTAAAAAATGATTATTTTAGTATATTAAATTGTAAGCATCAATCTTATTAGTCTTAAAAATTTATATATTCTGGGGACCTATTTTACTTATGAATTACAATTTCAAATACTAATATAATTAATATTTATAACTTCAAAAAATAAAATAATATTTTTTAAAAAATAAAAAATCAATATAACAAATACTTATAGTTTCAAAGAGTGAAATGGTGATTATAAATTAATGAAGTGTGTCTTGTAATTAATTATGAAGTTCTATTTTAGAATTCTAAGGATAGCAAAGCGGGTTGGACTCACCGGATCAATCCGTCTAACCCACTTTTTTTTTTTGATGAGTTTGGGTTGGTATCTTCAACCCGCCAACCCCCTTTGACTCATCAAGTGTAGCAATGAAAAAAGCGGGTCAGAATGAGTCAACCCACAAACTCTTTTTTTTTTAAAAAAATATGTTACATATGTTTTATTATTTAGTGTTTATATGTTTGTGGTTAGTGGATGATGTTTACATATTTGTATTTTTTATTTTTTAAAAGGAGTGGGTTAAGAATTTTAACTCACTTTACCAAAACGGGTCACCCACCTAATTTTTGTACAGGTCATATAACGGGTCAATACAGATTGGCCCGTTTTGCCATCCCGAGAGATCCATTATAGTCAAGTAGTATGATGGTTACATAGTATAGGGGAGTGAACAATGCAAGATTGGGTACTATCCATAAACGGTGGCATATTTTTTTTTTTTATAAGCAAAACTTTATTGAATAGGAAAATGATAAACGGTGGCATATTGAATAGGACCATAATTTTTACGTATAAATAATTAATCATATTTATCTTCAGCCCTAATTAAGTTACTTTTCCTTTTAACATCTTCCTCTCTAGTTGTTCAGATAATTAAAAACTAGAATGACTAACAGCGAAGTAACAACTTTTGCCCTATCCCATAGCTAGCTAATTCAATTCAAGGACCTTCAAGACTATGATAGTTAAGGTGTTATGTTAATATAGCTATACTCAAATGAGTCAAATTCAAATACTACAAACATTATGTGGAAGGTGGGAACAAAGGGTTTGCTTGTATCGTGGGTGTTGGTTAAAATTTTCTGTCAAGTGCCAATAGTGAACAAGCTATACATAATTTAACTTGGACCTAGCTGTATGCTCTGTCAGATCATGTGTTCAGCCATCTTCATCGTGGACAACATGTCATAATGTATTGATGTAGATACACCTAAGATGTGGTAAATGAGGTAGACCTTTGAAATCAAGCATGCATACATATATATATATATATATATATAAGTATCAACCCAAGGTACCAACGGAGGTTGGGACAAGTAGTGGTGGACTTCTGTCGCTTAACCAAGAAGTTGAGGTTCGAATCTCAACTTTTACGTATGGAGCAAATTTCTGCTGTGAGGGGTTTCTCGTTTTCAGGTGTCATTCACTTCCCAGCAGGAGATTAGTCCCCGCTTTCGGCAGGGGATACTCCTGATTGAGGGAGAAAAAAATTCAACCCAAGGCAAAAGAAAATAATTACCATGTTAATTTTAAAATCTTCCTTCGGTAGGTGTAACTAACTATTAAAGTTAATAAGTTGAGAGTTTAAAATATATTGGTCCCATGAGAAGGTGATTCACTGCACTTGTCTAAATGATTGCCTTCTGATTTTACTACAAGAAAACAGAAAAACTTTGAAACAAGGCCCACCAATGGCTAAAATGGTCGCGAGAGAAAAAACAACTATTCACAATTTCATCCATGAAGAGAGATCGTGATTTTTAAAAACAACCAGAAAAAACTTAACACAGAAGGGAAAAAATGATTGTGTCCATAAAGAAGTAAAGATGTTCAATGGTTACTAAATTACAAAATCACTAAAAACATATAATTTTGTGTTTGATTCACGACAATTTATCAATTTAAATATTTTTACATTATCATTTAATCTTGTATATTGATAATTTATTTAATGAGTTTGATTATATTAATATAAATCATTTTACAAGGTATGAAGGTAAATAACTATATATATAAACTTCTTCAAAAAAGAAAAGAAAAAAACTATATATATAAACAAATATTAAAAAAAATAAAAAAAAATCATAAATGTGCACTTTCTTGCGAATATATAAGTTTCCTTAATATTACTCCAAATTTAACTTATGTAAATCCAAAAATTCTGATGAGATCTGTAGGAGTGACTAAGCCAATATGAAGAGTATTAGCAACACACTCTCTAACATACTCTTTACAACATATTCTTTAAAATTCATGTGGGTCTCACTATTTTGAAAATTGGTTTAATTAATTATGTAGGTTCCATTTGAATTTTGTAGGACTCATATGAATTTCAACCAATAGGAGAGAATGTGTTAGAAATAGTGTATTGCTAGCATTTCTCAAGCTGATATTTACAGCAAACTATTTCGCTATGATTTTTTTCTTTTGGTAATTAATTATTTGTTGAACGGTATCGGTTTGGGAGAGAGGACATCGTGAACCTTTTTCACAAACTATTTCTTTAAGATGTACTCCCTCCGGTCAACATTATAAGCAAAAACCCTAATTTTTTTGGTTGAAAATATAAGCAAATTTTTCGTAGTTCCATTTAATTTAATGATAATATTCCCAAAATACCCATCACTTAATTTAAATTATGTTTTCCAATACTTCTTGACATTATTCCCAAATTAATTAATGCTGAGCAGTTATCGATACTGAATAGTTGGGCAGCACACATGCTGAACGTATCTATCCATATGAAATGTCATCTTCCTCTCCTTGCATACTTCATCTTCTTCCTTCTTCCTTTCTATCCAGTAAATGGCAGCAAACAATCAATGGTTTGATGGTCCCTCATTTTCTTTGGGTATTGACAATGACGACTCAGAGGAAAAGGCATCTTTCTTTCACGATGAAAGAATATTTTATTGAAAGTGGGATCTATTTAATGTGGTTGTATTTTAATGATGAAAATTGAAGTTTTAGATGAAAGGTAATTTAGGTAATAAACTTGATTTTTTAACAAAATTAAATGAGATTAATTAGCTTCCTTAATCTGTATGTTTTATTTAATTTTTGCTTATAATGGTGACCAGAACTCCACTACTCCTTGAGACTTCATCAAAAAGACTATGAACTAATGATTGCTCATGTACTGGTAGAAATGGTGTGATGGGGCTTAATTACAAGACTTGTTATTTTGTAAATAATTTGTTAAGAAATACTAGCATCATACTCTTTATTACACTACTTCTTAACACACTCTTTATTATTGGGTAAACTTAATGTGAGACCCACCAAAGCACATGGTCCCACACAAAATCCACTCAATAATAAAGGGCGTGTTAAGAGGAGTGTGATAAAGAGTGTGATGCTAGCATTACTCTAACTTGTTTATGTACATTAATAAAAAAAATTCGTTCCTACATGGGCCAAGGATTATTCGGCCCATTTCTCCATATCATCTCAGCACCTAATGAACATTTATATGATGATCCCCATACTGAGAAGTCTAGGTTTGGAGAAGATGATTAATATCGTTTCAGTAGCACAACCACAAGCAAGGATTCAAATCTACGCCTTACACAATTGGATCAAGAACTTCACAGTTAAAAATACTTTTTTTTTAATCGAAGATGGCGTGCAAAGGCATCACCGCTCTACTAGACATCCCAATTATGTTGGCACCCCTAGCAAAGCCCATCATTTGCAGCACACCAAAAATTTATTAAAAAAGGGAAAGCAAAGAATACAAAAAATGGGGGGACAAGAGCCTACCCCATCAAAGAATCAACTAAATCTATACTTAGGGAAACTAATTCTATCTAAGAATTCCCTAATAAAATCAGGAATGGTATTCCACCAAACTAAAACAACAATTTCAATCCCATAGTAAGCCTATTTATCTGCACAAACATTACTTTCCCTATACACATGAGAATGTACAAAGTGCATCTTTTTTGTCAAAAGAATCATATTTTTCCATCTATTGCGATTACTCCAAGGGACCACTAGATGATTACTGAATGCTTGGATTGCTAGACTTGAATCACATTCTAGCCATAAAAAATTCCAGCTCCTTTGGAAAGCTGTTTCCACTCCAACTATTATACCAAGAAGCTCTGCTTGAAGAGCAGATGAGGAGCCTATGTTCATTGCAAAGCAACCTAAAGAAGCCGCATGCTTGTCTCTAAATATGCCACCACGAGCTGCTGGTCCAGGGTAGCCTTTAGCTGATCCACCAGAATTAAGCTTAATCCAATTAAAACTAGGGGCTTTCCAAACAACTTCTTTGATGCTTCGTGGCTTCCTACCCTTAACAGGAACTCTAAATCTGTCAGGTATGGATTTTTCCTCAGCAGAAACTGGAGCAAAGCTGATATTCATTGTTCTTGAAAGAGAAATATTCTCAAAGACTTGCTTAATTGCTGCTTCAAAAGAGATCTTCTTGTTGTCAAACCTGAGGCCATTCCTACAAGTCCAGATAGCATGAACCGAGTTTGCTATACCTGACAAGATTATAGCCTGAGTTTGAGGCTTCCAATTCCTTTGAAGAATAGAAAGAGTTGCCATCATGGATGAATTGTCAAGTTGCAAATCCAGCAATGATGAGAGCCATGTCCAAATTTTGATTGCAAATGGACATTGGAAAAATAGGTGGTCAGTAGTTTCATAACTCATGCCACATAGACTACACATAGATACTATGTAACATCCTCTACTCCAAAGATTGTCATCAGTTGGGACTTTGTGATGCATGATTCTCCAAATTAAAAAAGATTTCGAAGGAGGGACTGCCCTACTCCAGATTAATGTTGGCCATTGTAACGAAACATTGGCACTGTGGATCATGGCATAGGCATCCTTTAAGGAGAGTTGAATTAGTGCCACTCCATATCACCTCATCCTCGGCTTGAAATTTGGGGATTACTATCTGCTTTAGCTCTTCTTTAAACATTGAGTTTCTATCCAACAACCAATGAGGAACAATCCATTCACCATCTATTAAGAAGTCCTTGACATTAGTCTGAAAAAAATGTTGCAGATTTTGAGGGATTTGAAGGAAATCCACAATTGCTTGAGATAACCATCTATCTTTCCAAAAATTGATGGAGCATCCATCTCCTATTATCCATCTGATGTGCATCAATACTGTATTCATGAATGGCTTCATTCCAAGCCAAATAGAGGAGGAAACATGATACTGAATTGTAGTACGTCTTTTGAAGACTCTGTCTCGAGTCAATACAGCCCATTGCTCTTTAAATACTTGTTAATGTATTAATGCTATTTACTCAAAAGAGGAAATCTAGCTCAAATAATAAATATCAGCCAGGAAACTGTTATAAGGGATGACCTATATAAGAGCGGGAATGGATCCTCTCCATATTTTTTATCTCCAATTTTTCTCCAATTTTCAAATCTCCACTCTTAAACAATCTCTCATTTTTTTATTATTTAAAATTCTCCCACCCTTTTATTTTTCAAGGGTCATGATCTCACCGCACAAAACTTTTACTGCAAGGGATTCGTCCCCATATAAGAACACTCCAACAAGCTGAAAAACCAGACAACATAGTATCAAGTTTATTGAAAAGTTTGTGTATTCGTATGATTTTTGTATGAGCAATGATATTTGTACATCCATAATCAACATCAACACTGTGTAAATATGCTCTTTGCCAATTCCTTTTTATACTTTCGCTTAAGTTTTTCTCTCTCTAAATTCAATAAAATGTAGGCTTTTGTGGGTGGTGTCGGATACGGTGTCCGAGTTCGGTTGTACAAAAACCTTTCCCCTTTTTGTATGAACATTCTATAGGAAGGTGGAAACTGGAACTGTGTTTCTTCGAATAAGAGCAATATCAAATTAAGGGAAAGTTCAAAAACAAAATTATCAATGAAGTATCAAATCAAAAGACAATAATGAGGGCCTACTTACTGGAATACATGGAGAAGCAATCCGATAAGCATTTGATTTCTGTGTTGGAAAGCTATGTACGAACCGACATTAAGCTTAAAAGTCATGGATTATTAGCAAGGCCATGATTGCAAATTTCTTTTAATCTCTTTATTACTCATATCAATATCAATGATCCAACCACCATTACGTAGCCCCACGAATGCCAATGTCCTTGTCCTTAACTATAAAATAAGTTTCATTTCAATTCTCTAATCTCTACAATTCCCCTAAATCATTTGCAAAATTTATTATTAGAGTGACTCTTCTAGTTGGTGCTTTGAAAGATAATAAAAACGTAAAAATGTTCCTGTAATAATGATTATTTTTTTAAAGAGTATTCTCATAGACGACAGAAGCTAAACCCCAAGAATATCATCTCGTCCAATAGATGAGAGATCGATTTCCTTAAGTATGGTCAACTCTTATGTCAGACCCCCTACTTAATAGTATTTTTTTTCTATACGTATGAATAGGGGCGTATCCATGTATACATGGTGTGCATATGCATCCACTTAAGCATCCACTTTGGAAGAACTATATTTGTGTTCTTATCTTTCATATGGTGGGCCCAAAGATATCACATGAGATATAAGAACCCAACCTCCATTTTACTCCAATGGAAGAACTCATTTTAGGTTCTTAAATGGGTCCCACATATGACACCACTTACATTTTTTGGTTGGAAATTGTGAAGGAAAAAAAAAATTGTTTAGCAAGAAGAACCGTTCTTCACCATGACAGTCACATCATTTGTCTCCAATGGATGTTCTTACAAGAATAAGTTCTTATGCTTAAGAACTACCTTAAGAACAATCATTGGAGTTGGTCTTACCTCTATAAAAAAAAAATCATTAATACCTTATGTTTTATTTTTATTTTGCCCCCCAAAATTCATATACTTGCACCTATGTTATTGCCAGCACTTTCTTTCTTCCTTTCTTATGTTAACATGTCAATACTTCTCATCTCTCATTTCATTCATTTTCAAACAAAACAGTCCAAATAGTGAGCATAAGTATCTCACCGTCTCCAATCACTGATCATTATCTTTGGACATTTATGTATTTATCTTCATATATATATATATATATATATATATATATATATGATGCTAATTATTATTAAATTTTTTTAAAATAGATTGTCCCCACTAGTTTAGGATCCTGAATCCGCTACTTATGAATCTATGAATCTGACCTCAAATTGTAAGAAACATTTCCTTTTGCTCTCAGTCTCTCACTCCTCTAAACGATCAATGAAATAAGGAAATAAAGTTTTTTTTTTGAATCATATATAGTAATTATTTTTTAGGAGAGAAAAAATCAACTACTTATCTTCATCTGGAAAATCCTTTTCAATAAGTGCAAGAACACAACACTTTTTCCCATAACTAGTTTTAGCATCACATTTGTTGAGCTTCATTTGGTTATCTTACTCCTATTTGTCGGTTTTCTTTGCCCATAATTTGTTTGTACCAACAACACAATCATAGACAGCTAGCCCAGCTCGTTCAGTCGTTCCAATTTATTGACTTCAATAATTGCAAACTACAGATAGCAACCGTTTAACTCCAAACGTTAAAAATGACTTTCTATTCCTGCATTTTTATTTAGCCATTGAGTAAAGTGGTTGGCTTAGGAGATCCCTTTGATGTTTCTGACTTAAAATTTTAAAAGATGTGTAGGCTTAGCCTCTCCCTTCTTTGAATTTAAAATTTTCATTAAAAAAAAAAAAAGACTTACAATTGAAGATGCTTTAGTTGAATGTTTTTTCGTTTTAGTTTAAAGATAAACAAAACAAAAGATCATAGTCATTAATTAAGGAGAGATATAGAGTGAGAGAGCCTTTTTTTTTTTTTTTATGGGATTCAGATGGTCTACGGCAGCTCGACGATCCAACAATGACAAAAGGCAAAGAGAAACTAACGCATGTAGTAGTTTATGTGTAGGAGAGAAGCAAAGTCAGACCTTAATATAGGCTCCCCTAAAAAAAAAAGTTTAATTTTCTTAGAATGAATTTTTTATAAGGCATCCCTCTATATTGGATATGTTTCCTGATTATATTAGTCTAATATTGTAGTAGTATTTTGTTGCTCTCTGATAGCCTGGCGAGGGGCTGGTGCACTGTGACTGATCTGAGTACAAGGGGTGTCTTATTGCTCTTGTGTATGATAGCTGCATGATATATGTTTAAAAGAGTTACGTTTCCTTTGTTAGGTTTTGTTAAACACAGTGTTTCTTTTGTATTGTTTATGGGTTGGGGTACTCCTTGTATCCATTTTCATAAACAAAAATTGCTTATAAAAAAAAAGTCTCATGCAGATGTGGACCTTATATGTAATTGAGTTGTGATATTTGAAATCCAATTTCAGATATCGTATGTGTTTATATCTATTTCTCAATTACTTTTCATTTTCTTTGTATACATACATCCAAAAAATACATTAAAAAATCAAAGGAACACCGTATGGTGTCTCAAATTTGGTGTTTAAATATAATTTCTCTATGTAATTTACTAATTCATATGAATTTTAATTATATTATTTTAATTAGTAGCCTGTAGCTCTCCTAAAAAATTAGTCAAGGTCCGCCATCGGAGAGAAGCAAATCTTGCTGGAGAGGCGGGAGAGTGAGACAATCTAAATTCTTTTTTATGTGAGAGTGTGAGAAATAAATCATAATCATTAGAATAAATTATGAATCATTAAGATTAAAATATAAAATTATATAATTTTTTTAGTGGACTATTAAATATTTTTCAATCTTCATCCAAATATAATTGTATAGTGAAGATTTATCTCTCACACTCTTTGTATAAGAAAAGTTGCACCAAAAAGGTTACCTTTTTCGTGGTTGGCGGTTGGCACTGACAATTCTCATATGATAAAAAACAAATGTGATTATTCTTTGCTGCTCACTCACTCACCCTTCATCTGTGAATCAATGACACCGACAACACCCTCTCTGCTCTCTTGGATGACAAGTTTACAGAGAAAGCAAGTGGAGTGAGTGACCTCTCAACCACACCCAACACAACACAACACTCTCTTGACTCTTCTCTCACCACCACCACTTTGGGGTTGGAGTTGAACCACCACTACATTCTCTTTCTAAAAACATTGTATACAACAATACATGACCACAACAATACAACATGTTCTGTTGGACCCACATTCAATACTCAACAAAACCACCCTCTTCCATTTGCACATTCTTGTCACTCACCCCATGTGCCAAACCTCTCTCTTTCTACATTCCATGTGAAGCATCCAAGGGAACATGAGAGAGGGACTTAAGGATCCAATCCAAACTCTGTATCAACCTTACTCAGCCTTTGATCTTTGAATTGAACAACCTTCACTCTCTCTTTGACCCTCTTGCTACTGCTATGGACCCAAGCACTCGTCTAGATCATGCACTTTTTCAGCTTACCCCAACAAGAACCAGGTTCTTCAACTTCACAATTCACATAGAAATAGAAGTTTTAGCCCCCAAAAAAAAAAAACATGGGTTTTGGTGATTTTTGACTTTTTGTTTCTATGTTTTCTATGTTAAAGATGTGATATTGTTATTGCTGGTGGAGGTGTGAGTGAAAGACTAGCTTCTGGGCTGTTAGAACCGTTTCTTTCTCACCTTAAGAGTGCCAAAGATCAGAATTCTAAAGGTGGCTATTCCATCACTCTACGTCCAGCTGCTGCACTTGCTCCCTGGTTCACCAAAGCCACCCTTCAAAGGTTTTTTCTTTTGGTTCTTTTCTTCTTTTTGACTTTGTGTTTTGGTATGTAACAATTTTGGGTTTCTGATAAATTTTGATTAGAAGTGTTCTGAATGTTGAAAAATGTGATTTTTTTGGTCCGACGCTCTCGTTATCCGGAAATCACATTGGATTTTGATTAATCCGAGTCGAGCTGGAAAGACCGATTTAAGGGACAAAAGCTTTAGTGTGTGAATAATGTGAATTTTTGATCAGACCAAGGATTACCCTCCATTAATTACTTGCAAAGTTGCTACCTTTAGTGTGCAAGTTATCATATAGAATGATTCCTATAAGACTAATGTCAGCTCTTATCTGTTTTGGTTCATTTTCTACAGGTTTGTTAGATTTGTAAGCACTCCAGAAGTTCTAGAGAGGTTTGTGACAATAGAAAAGGAGATTGTGCAGATTGAAAGTTCAATTCAGTCAAGTGAGAAGAGCAATTTAGTGGTAGATCCAGAAGGTATAGATGGAGAATCTTAATGACATTGGTGCCTTACTTTTCTGTTGATTGGATGTGCTAGAATATCTAGCTCCATCTGAACTTCTTTTCTCCTATAATTTAAATTTGTTTCCTGTGATGAATTCTTATTTTTCCTTTCAATCTTCTACCCAAATGCAACTATTCAATCATAAAAGCCTTTTTTTTTTTTACTTTTAACTTTGAGAGTTGTGTATAGTGGGAGAAACTACTGATGCGACTTATCTAATAAAGTGACATGTTATATATGACTTGGATGTTTGGCATCAGTTTGCTATATTTTTTTAAAATTTTATTGTGTTTTTTTCTTCTTCCTGGATATGCACATGCAGCCTAATTGAATGATGGTTGGACTAGAAATTGATATAATCATGCCAACTGTGGAATTGATATCACAAAAATGTTCCATATGAGTATAAAGTTAGCAAATAGTGTCTCCAGAGGTATAAAAAGACTGATCTATGAACCCTTGGGCATTATCCACTTACCTGAGGCCAACAACCTACCGTGTCTTTTCTTTTTTCTCTTTTTACTAGTTTAACTTTCAATTCCATTTTAAATAGGATCAGGGTAAAGAGAAAAGGTGAAAATCAGGCTATGCTGGTTGTCAATTTGCACCCTTTGTAATGTTGTAATAATGAAAGTAAACAAAAACAGACATACAACTCCAACTTCAAACTTTTTGTTCAGTTTGATGCATTATATGAAGGGATTTCATATTCTGACCTGGGATTAATAGGACATGTGTCATCTTCAGACGGGCGAGTCAAAAGGTCAACTACCTCCTTCAAGGTATGTAAATATAACTCTTGCTAATGTTTTCTTTGTTTTGGGGCCTTTTTGCAAGATATTGACCCTCTTATCAACTGGTGGTTTTTAGGACAAAGATGAACTGGCCGGAACCAATCAAGATGGATATGAAGAAAATTCCAGGTACTGTATTTGGTGTTCTCCTTATGTTGTCTTGTATGACATCTTTCTATTCTTCAGGAAGTATCTATAATATAGTGCATTATTTATTTGTCTATGGATAATGAACAGGGTTCGCCTTCAACGTGTTCTAGACAACCGGAAAGCTATGCTTTGCAAAGAGCAAGCAATGGCCTATGCCCGTGCTTTAGTTGCAGGATTTTACCCAGAATCTGTGGATGATCTTATATGCTTTGCTGATGCTTTTGGAGCTTCACGTTTAAGGTCTGCAAGCATATCAGAAAATGAAATTGATCCATTAAGACTGTTCGCTTCGAAAGAAAAAAATTCTTTTACCTCACTTGTGTGGAAGTTCATTAAAAAATAAGTGAAAGTCTAAAGTTTGAAAGAATCTAAAGTCTTTTTAAAATATTTAGAAGTGGAAATTTTTAATTGACGTTATTATTTTTGTTGATGCGTTTTGCACTTTGACTCCAAAAAATCTTTTACCTCACTTGTGTGAAAAACTTTTACTATAGTAGTATAGTATGCATGGTTCAAGATTTTAATGTAACTTAAATCATTACTCTTTTAGCACTAGAAAATTTATTTTGCTACGTAATATATATTTCTATCTCATGTAGGGAAGCATGCATCAATTTCTTAGACCTGTGCAAACAAAAGAATGAAGACAAGCTCTGGATAGATGAGATAGCAGCAATGCAGGCATCTTCTCAATCCGTATTGCCATACTTGAAGACATCTGGAATCATACTTGCTGGTGAAGATGATACCAGCAGTAAACTGAATGGCTTAGGCGATGCCTCAATTTGTGAGTCCGCTAGTCATGCAAGTTTGGACATTAGCCAAGGTAACCTTCTTTATTAATTGGTTTTTCAGTATCTTGTCTTTGCCCCCCTCCTCTGAGAACCAGGATCAAAAGATGAACAGATCAATTTTTTCTCTCTTCTGAAACCACTTGTCTTGTCTGTAGCCACAGAGATGTGGAATCAATACATGAATTTTCTGTCAGTTGTGGTATTATGCTTGCCTCATGCATGATTAGACATATAAAATGACTACTTCGAATTTCCAGTGAAATGTATTTGTAACTGATTTTTCTAAACAATCTTTCTTAATATCATACAACATAAATCTTGTACATTAGATCCAGCGCAGTTTGTTATTTATCTTCGGTCTTGAAAATTTGCAGATAATAGCTTGCCAACATCAGTTCAGACACCGTGGACAGATGGAAGGACTCAAATACCAATGTCCTGGCCAAACCATCTTCCTCAGTACATTCACAATTTTCAGGGTCCTGCATTTCAACAAATGCCCCCATATCAAGGATTCCTCTATCCTGGTATGCAGGTTCCCTCTTCATACTATCCCGGGAATATGCAATGGCCTCCAAATGTGGAAGACCCTCATAATGTTCTTGACCAAGAATTGGATTATCATAAATCATCCCTTAAGAAGAAGAAGAAGAAGAAGCATTCTCAAGTACCGGAGCACTCTGAGGATGATGCATCGACTGCATCCACGGACTCCAGTTATGAGAGTGATTCAGATGACCATGCAAGGCAAGGCAAAAAGCACTCTTCATCAGAGCATCTGCACAAAAAGAAGCATGGAAAGAAGTCCTCGAGGAAAGTAGTTATTCGTAATATAAACTATATAACCTCTAATGGAGATGGTGAAAAGGGTAGCATCACAGAGGGGAGTTTGTCCAATGAAGAAGAATTTATCAATGGGGATTCTCTAAAACAGCAGGTAGAGGAAGCTGTGGAATCCCTTGAGAGAAGACACAAGTCAACCTCCGGTAGCCATAAGAAACGACACAGTGAAAAGCACACTGGCAAGCTAAATGGTTCGATCGATGTTGATTCCAATGGCATAAAAGGCAATGACAACTGGGATGCTTTCCAAAATCTTCTTTTGAGAGATGATGAGCCTACTATTGATACAGAAAAAAACCCTATAAAGTTCCAGGAGGAATATAATGTGAATAAGAATTTTGAGGATGGTAGGTCAAATGAATTTTACCACAAACCAGACATTACTAGAACTCGAGCATCTTCAAATGATTCCTTTGTTGTGACAGCGAGGGAATTGGACAGTGAGGATCAAAATCGCATTGGATACTTTAAGGACTGGAAGGATACACCATCTATGAAGAAAAAAGATAGCACAGATGAGTTGCTCTTTTCTCAGAGAAATAATGAATCAGGTAGCAATTCTGTGTCAACTCTGTCAGGTTGTGGCCCAGAATCTTCTATTGCTAAATGCCAGAAAGAAGAGGATTGGTTCATTGTCAATCATTCTAATAAACCAGCTAATGAGGATCAAAATAAAAATTTCAGTATATTTGATGGTGTTTCCATTTCATCATCAGCTACTGATTCTGTTCATGTAGAGAAAAATAGGAAAGACATTTTGGCCGATGATTCTTTCATGATTCAAGCTCGATCATCAGAAAATCATCAATTTAATTCTCAATCCGCGGCAGACATGAGTTTGGTCTCTGACATTGTTGGTGTTACTGAATTTGCAAACAGCACACAAGAAGGTTCACACAATAAGACTGAAACCTTGAATTCCCATGAGCCAGATGATCTCTTCATGGTTCTTGACCGTGACTCAGCTGTAGAGCGGAGTGGTGCACCTTGGAGTATGGAAATGGATTTTGAAACTAACATTTCATTAAATGAAGCAAATAGAAAGATTTCTGATGTTGAGACAAATAAAAAGCAGCAGTCTAATGGTAAGGGCACTGATACTAAAACTCCTGGAGTGCGAAGTGGGAAAGTTTCAAGTAAAGAGGCAAAATCTAAGGCTCTGAATGCATCTCTTGGGAAGAGCAAATCTGATATCATGTCAAGAAGCAAAGCTTCCCCAGGAAACAAAAATACAGTTATGAAGAGTAAATCTGAGAAGGTAAGTAACAATTGTCTAGGCTCTACCAATTTCCAAGAAAGATTAAGTAAAAGAAAGGAATATTTTAAACATGTATTCTTATTTTTTTTTGGGATGATTAATTGTTTTTATTACATCTGGAACCAACTGAAAGGTCGTTCATTTGCCATAGAGAGTAGCAAAATTCATTGTTGGCCAAAACCGTTTGCAAAGTGGGCTAAAAACTTCACACCATACACATTTTGCAGATCTCATTTAAAGTGTTTATTATGGCAAATTTTAAGTTGATTTACTAAATTAGCCGGTGATCAATCCTGTACTCAACTAAGGAAGTCATGAGTTGAAAGTTAAGAGCAAGACCTCTTAATTATATAATAAACATTATCTATCCCTGCATGACCCTGGATTTTGAGAGTTTGCTTAAAGGTATGATTATGAGAGGTGTTAGTTGATTGTTTTGGAATTCGTCACCTTTTTTAAGGAAGTTCACTTATACCCCACATATTGATAAATCAAACTGCAAGTGATTTTAATAATTCTAAATATGCCGTTAGTTTTGATTATATGGCTCAGAAAAAACAATACTTTCAGTTGTGCCAAATATATATATATATGTGGAACTTATGTTTTCCTTAATATTTTCTATAGCTCTCAGTTGCAATTTTATAATTTATTGTAGATTAGTTACCACATTCTTTTACTAATTTTATATTTGTTCACCTCTATTGCCCACTTATATTAATAGGAAGAAGAAAGTAGAAAGAGAAGGGAGGAGTTACTGGTTCAGCGGCAGAAAAGAATTGCTGAAAGAAGTGCCTCTAAGAAGACTGATATGAAAAATAAGACTTCCTTGCCTTCTGCAAAGAAAGAGAAGCCTAAGATTCATCCATCCAGCGAGGAGACTAAGGAATTGCACAAACCAGTCCTTAGGAAATCCACTATTGAACGCCTTGCGGCTGCCCGAGTAAGTCAGAAAGTTTCACCAAGTCAAGCAAAATCAGGTCCAACCCAGAAACCATCCTTGAAGGCAAATGGGGTACCTTTGCAGAAGACTGCTGGCACAGAAAAGAAGAAAGAGGGCCCAAAAGAAGTCAAATCTTTGAAGAAAAAGGAAGATGCTAAGAAAATAGATGGGAAAGTTCTTCATGACACTAATGCAAAGGCTCAGAACGAAATGGAAGGCTCGGTGCTTTTGCCAGTGAACTCTGGTGCTGTGCAATCTATTGAACCAAATAACAACAGTTTTCGTTTGAAAGACAATGGAGAGCTATCCAAGACATCATCAGAGAAACATGCAAGACATTCGATTTCAGGAGGAGGAAATGTGCTTGAAAATGTTGGCAAACTTCAAATGGAATCTTCTTTGCCAAATCATGATCATGCATTCGGAGGAAGTCTCGCAAGAGGTGAAGTATTGGACAAGTTATCTTCACTTCCTGGTGATAACAAGCCTCGGCATATTACTGATGTGATCGAAATTCCTGCAGCAGTATCACCTAGCAAGCCCCTAACCTTTTCTGCTGTGAATTCAAAGGTTAATCAAGAAATAGAAGAAAGTAATGCTGTCACTACTAAAGTCTCTGATAAACAAAGTTCTACCCCTCCACCTAGTGATCAAGTGGTGCCAGAACCAGTCTACTCCAGGAAGAAATGGAGCAGTGATGAGGATTCTTCAAAAGCGGTGAAGGGTTTTCGTAAGCTTCTCTTCTTTGGAAGAAAGAGCTGAAGCACCCGGGTTGGTTGACTTTGTGCAAATTGGTTCAAAATAATCTTATGAAGTGTTCAGAGCACTTGTCAGTCCTCCATGCTTTTTGGTTATTCATTATTTCAACAAGAATTTATGTTTTCCATTCTTTAGCTCAACAGAAAGTGTTTGGCCCATTGAATTATTTGTTGTTTCAACACACTCATTCATGTGACATGGAAGTCATGTGGAAGATTGTAGATAGTTTCCAGCTTGCCACACATAACAATAAGGCCATGGGATTCAGAGTTGCTGTCATACGATGGATCTGTGATGTAAATTATCAGAATATGGTGTATCCTAAGGAAGGATTGCACAGGTAATAAATTTTCCATGTTAGAACTATATACCGGGATTTATCTTGTTTAATCACGTTTGATGTTAAAACCTTTTTCTTTGTATTGTAAATCATGAAAGTTGTATTGTTTGGTTGTGGATTTCTCTTCATGTTATTTCATGTTGTTATTCTTTTACATTGTGAAGAACTTCTCGTTTTAAAGTTGATTTTACTGAAAATGAAGCTTCAAGACAGTTTGAGTAAGGAGCACTTTTAGTCTTTTACCATTATCTGTTACAACAATGAGTCATTTTTTTAATCCCTTTTCTCATTGGAAAAGTCTAGTTGCACATACTTTATGTGTTCACATCTCTCACGTCACTTAGGGCTTGTTTGCGTGTTTGGAGGGGAAGGAAAGGGAGGGGATCAAAGGCAGGGGCAGAGGGAGGGGGAGGCCTTATATAGGCCATGGCCTCCCCACATTACCATATTTTTGTTTTAATACCTATTCATTATCTGTCTAAAACTATATGACCGAAGTTGGAAACTATCCAACAAGAGGCCTAGCACAGGTTCTAATTAGCTGAGACAAACCAAATAGAGGGAAAAATTACATTGCAGTCTTTTACCATTTTACTCATAACTTGGCTTTTTCCTCCATCTATCAAATTAGACCTGGCTTATTTATTTATAATTTACTGATTGCATGATTTGGCCTTTTTTATTAGGAGAATGTTAACTAGTGTCCTCCCTTAGGATATTGGTTAAGGAATCAAATATAGAAAACTTTATAATTTATATTGGGAAGTGGTGTATTCAAGTTATTGAACTTTTAAAAATTGCACTTTTCATTAAATTATTAGTTATATATCAAAAAATTTCATATAATTTATGTTATAATTCTTTTATTGACTGGTTGTTTCATATAGTTTGAATTATTTATATTATATTAAATTATTAGTTATATATCAAAAAATTTCATATAATTTATTTTATAATTCTTTTATTTGTTATTTCAAGTTAGGTATATTAATTTTGGCCCTCCTCACACAAATTTTCTCGCTCTGCCCCTTATCAAAGGGGAAGGAAAGGGGAGGGAGGGGAGGAGAAGGAGAGTATATCCTTCTCCTTGTTTGGGAGTGAAATAAAAAAAGTGGGTTGAGGAGGAGAATAGGGGATTAATTAAAATACTCCAAAACCTTTCCTTCCAATTAATAATACTCACAAGTCACAAACAAGAGAGGGAGAAAATTAACTTCTCATTCCCTTCCCTTCCTCTCCAAAAAACAACTCAAACATAGCCTTAGGTGGCTGAACTAGAGTGAAGGTGCAGAAGTTTATTGGGACTAACTGTAATCGGATAGTGGAAATCGTTTAGATGTGAGATTATGTATGTACAAACATTTGTGAGTAGCATTATTGTTACTCTTTTGGCTAGCTTTAGTCCTTTGGAGAAACCCAATGAAATTGAATAATGTGTTACACACAGTGAGATAGCTGCTATTAAATGATAAAAATTGTACAGAGTTGAGATAAGGTGTGTGTATAGCATTGTTCAATAAAATTGAAACGACACAGGTAATGAATGGAAAACCATGTTAGAAGAAATGGCCAATTCAATGAAAGTTGAACACTTACCCAACACCAGCAAGACAAATAACAGACATGCTGTATAGTTCTGAAATGTCATTGTATTGGTTAAAAAGAGAGAAATTGTTTTTGGTTGGAACTCATAATTAAGGTCTTTGGCTCTTCAATGGGTTTACGGCTATCCTACAAGCTTAGATCATTTGGACTTGTTATGAAATTAATCTCCATTTGGGGTGTTTATTCACAATTAAGATTTTTTATCTCTCCTCAAGAACGTGTCCTGCGGGATTCGAATCGAGCTCCTCCCCCATAACTAAGCTTGTGCAACCAAGTGAGCTAAATCCATTACCCCCAAAAAAAAAAAAAAAATTAAAATAAAATGAGGGAGAGAGATATGACTTTGCAAGGAGGAAGCAAGGCCAAAAGGAGAGGAATCAATGCCCACAACAATACAGCGATATTAATAGCATTTAATACCACGAAAAGACTGAAAAACGAACCGTGCTTTGCTGTTCCAGGGATGTCATTTTATCACTCACAAGGTCACTTCACATGAGCACATGTATATATCCACATAAAATAAACACACAGCATTGTTGTTATTTTGATTTGAAATATTGTGATGCTTGAGCACAAGAAATAGAATATTGCGCACTAATTAATTTTATGCTGCAACAAAGCATATATCTCCCAAAAGAGAAATTCAATAAACATGAGATGATGGAGGAAAATGTCTTATTAGTTGGAGGTTGTTTTCCTCCGAGGGGTTTTGACCCATAAAAAAAGACAAAACTTTCAATTTCATAGATATATTAAGTGTTGTTTTTTAACAGTAATAGAACATGTGTAACTGTTGCATATGTTATATTTTCATTGATGAGCAGTTACACATATCCTATTGTCATTGAAAAACAATACCTAATGTATCTCTGGAATTGTACCTAGGTCTTATCCTAAAAAATATGATCAGTAATGCACAATCAACTATAATAGACTTGGGGGTGTTCAGCCTTGGCTTGAAAGGATACCCTGTGTGGGTTAGGAGCTAATTGGAATGAGTTCAATAAATTAAATTAAATATAATGTATTTTCGAGTCACACATTGGGTTATCTCAACTCAACTTGTTCTTATACCAGAGTAAATGCCCGTGTTATGCACGGGGAATATATTATTTTTTAGGATTTCATTGAAAAATATGTGATTGTTGATTTCACATTTTTAGTTTAAAATTTTGTTAGGGAATTATACACATCAAATTATTGATGTATGAGGTTAATTATGTAGAAATATTTGAAAAAAAAATTGTTATGTAAAATATAAAAGATAAATCCTCATATAAGTTTAATTATAAGATATTTTTAAATCTATTTGATTTATAAACATTCTCTCTTAAAAAATTATTTTTTTATTCTTTTCCCTCCAAGTTAACCATTATTAGAAATTATATTTATCTATCATATTTTATCTTTTCTCTTCAAAATATATTGGATTTATTTATCCTCTTATCCCCATGTAGGTGAACATTTCTAGAAAATATACTTATATATCATATTTTTATTTTATTTTATTTTAAAAATCTATTTAATTTATTTATCTTTTTTCCCCATGCAAGTTAACCATTTATAAAATATTTATATATTTATCCTTTTTTTCTTATCTCTTTAAAATCTATTTGATTTATTTTTTCTCTTTTCCGGTGGAGTTAACCAATTTTATAAAATATTTTTATCTATCATAATATATTTCTTCATCTCACTTGAAAATATATTTGATTTATTTCTCCCCTTTGCCAGGTACAAATTAACCATTTTTAAAAAATATATTTATCTATGTATTATTTTTTTATTCTCTCTTGAAAATATTTTTGATTTATTTCTACTTTTTTTCGTTAAATTAAACCATTTTTCAAAAATGTATTTTTCTATCATGTTATTTTTTCTACTCTCTTAAAACTAAACTTGATTTATTTAAAACTATATTTAATTTATTTGTCCCTTTGCCTTGTGCAAGCTAACCATTTTTTATAAAATATATTTTTGTTTTATATTATTTTTATTCTCTCTTGCAAATCTATTTGATTTATTTATTCTATTTTCCCGTGCAAGTTAGCAGTTTTAATAAAATATATTTATTTATCGTACTTTTTATTTTCTCTTGAAAATCTATTTAATTTATTTATCCTCTTTCCCTGTGCAAATTAATCATTTTTGTAAAAATATATTTATCTATCATATTATTATATGTATTATTTCTCAAAAATATATTTGATTTATTTCTCATATTTTCCCGTGTATGTTAACCATTTTATAAAATATATTTATATATCATATTATTAATTTTATTTTCTCTTGAAAATTTATTTGATTTATTTCTTATCTTTCTGATGTTAGTTAACCATTTTTAGAAAATATATTTATCTATAATATTATTTTAAAAAATATTATTAATTGATTTGTGCCCTTGAGTTTTATTATTGGATTTGCATTAAAAGGTGTTTTTTTAAGAGGATGACACATAGCATAAAATTCAATGAGGTTATTCCTAAATGTATATATTATAGATTATAGATTATAGATTATAGATTCTAGATTATAGATATATTTTATAAAAATATATTTATACATCTATTATTAATTTTATTTTCTATTGAAAATTTATTTGATTTATTCCTCCTCTTTCCGATGTAAGTTAACCATTTTTAGAAAATATATTTATCTATAATATTATTTTTAAAAATATTATTAATTGACATAAATAATATTATTAATTGATTTCTGCCCTTGAGTTTTATTATTGGATTTGCATTAAATGGTGTTTTTCTAAGAGGATGACACATAACATAGAATTAAATGAGGTTATTCCTAAATGTATATAGTATAGATGTTGCATAATATTTGGAAAAAAAAATTATGAACAGTTGAAAAAAATGTATGGTTAGTGATAGACAAAAAAGTATTGACTTAAATTAATATATTTGTGTAACCCAATAATATATTTATGTTCATATAATTAATTTCGATATGTATATTGTGAAATGTTAATTTGTGTTTGAGTTTTTTACTTTTAAATTTTTATGAATTAATTATATAGTTTTTGAATTATGCAATTTAACTAAATATTGAGTTAACTTTGTCTGGCCTGTTCTTAGTTAGGCCATGTCCGACTCTATGTTTGAGTCCAAATCAAATTAATTCAATCGAAATATTTAGCCAAGTTTAAGTAATTTTAAACTTGACCCACATATCAACTAGTTTAGACAATTGTCCTTTGATAATTTATGGGGACGATAAAGAAATTGGTAGAAACAATTAAACAAAGAAGATGAACAAGAAAATTGCAGGCATACAGTATTTGGCTTTTGGTTTGGGGAGTGAGCCTTTTAATTAAGTGATACACGCCTGTTATCTAATGAGCATATTATAGTTTAACCTAGCTCCAAATTAAGAAATACAAATTGTGTTATTGAGAATTTCTAATTAGTGGATATGTGGTTCAGACAATGAGACAAATAAACAATGGTGTTTACAAAGGTTGACTTAATTGATTAAAGGAATCTGAATGATACTCTGTATTTCTCATATACAAGGACTGAATTAGATAATGTTTACAGCAAAATTCATGGATATTTTACGTGCGCAATTTTATTATATATTTAAATGACATTATAATGGAAAGCATTTTGCACCATTATGAATAAATAAATTATACCAACAAGAATCAATGAATGTTGGTCCGCATGGAAAGAGGCCTGGCCTCGGTAGCTTAAGCATGTGATACTAGGTTTGATCCCTGTATTTATGTATGTTAAAAAAATATTATTGGAAGAGGTCCCCGCTTAGATGTCTGACAGTATCTCGAGAGATTAGTCTCTCACATATTAGAAGGGAGGACATTTCGAAAAATCTGAAAATTATACCAACAAGGCCCAACACAATTGGTAGATACATGGATTCTTTAAGCATGCTCTCACAAGTTCGATTCCTATTATGTGTATGAAAAATGTTTTATTGGGAGAGACAAAATCCACTTCGATAATCTTTACGTCTTGAGGGGATTAGTCTTCGACCATCGATGGAGTAATATCTTTGATACACCAAAAAATGTTTATGGCTCTGTTTAGCAAAAATAACTGATAAGCTAGCTTATAGCTGATATGCTAATTTTTAGCTAAAAGCTTATAACTTATAGCTGAAAAGCTAGCTGATTGAATTTGAAGTGTTTAGTAAAATTAACGGTTGAACTAGCTTATAAGTGTAAAATAACATATTTATGATAGACATGGTAAAATGTGAATTTCAATAAATGAATTGGTGTTAAAAAAAGGAGAAAAGTCAATAAGTTATAAGATATAATGCATAAGCTAAATAAAATAGCTTATGAAGAAAAAAAAACTATGAGATAATGAGATAAGCTTATTTATTAAATATAGGTTAAAGTAATGTTTTGGTCCCTATACGTGACATTGATTTTCAATTTGGTCCCTATACGTAAAAAGTTATCAATTTGGTCCCTATACATGACACTGGTTTTCAATTTGATCCCTATACGTAAAAAGTTATCAATTTGGTCCCTATACGTGACACTGGTTTTCAATTTGGTCCTCACCGCTAATTGGTCCCGATATAAGAGGACCAAATTACAAATTATTGTCACATGTAGGGACCAATTCAACAAAAAAAAAATTGAAATCAGTCCCTACATGTGACAATTATTTTCAATTTGATCCCTACATGTGATAATAATTTGCAATTTGGTCACTCTTATATAGGGACCAATTAGCGGTGAGGACCAAATTGAAAACCAGTGTCACGTATAGGGACCAAATTGATAATCAGTGTCACGTATAGGGACCAAATTGAAAATCAGTGTCACGTATAGGGACTAAATTGATAACTTTTTACGTATAGGGACCAAATTGAAAATCAATATCACGTATAGGGACCAAATTGATAACTTTTTACGTATAGGGACCAAATTGAAAATCAGTGTCACGTATAGGGACCAAAACATTACTTTAACCTTAAATATATCTATTTTAGTCAAGTAAGCTTGTAAACTAGTCAAATAAGCTATAAGTTAGCTCTTTGAACTTGCCAAACAAAACCTATATATCCCAGGGTTATGCCTCCCATTAGGCAACTTAGAAAATTGCCTTTAGCCCTTTATTGCTGTTAATTACTCAAGCTGCTTCCAAATATAACAATGCACATTAGTTAACAACGACTATACAACCCGAGATAAAACACGAAACTAAAAAAATATTAAAAACTTACCAATCATAATTTCACACCTAGGGGTTGGAATATGGTAGGTCGAGCTAGACCCTAACGTAAACGGGCCTGACTTGTGTTTCAATATCAATGTCTGAGCCTGCCATATTAGCCTGATATAGGTCGATTTTTAAAGCCTGAGTCTAACCTACTTCAAAGTCTGGTCCGGCCTAGAAGCTTATTTAAAGGCTTATTTTTCAACAAGGTCTTTAAACATACCTTCACCTATAATTAGGTCATAAAGCTTCACTTGTTAATAGGCTTGTAAACCTCTTATGATAAAGAGGATGATAGGTCTATAATGATAAATATATCATTAGACATTCAAAAATAAATAAATACTAATAGATCTTTACTTTCAAATACTATAACTATTATAAATAATAAATATTATATTTTATATTATATTATATTATTATTACACACGGACACACATACACAATTGTGTGTATGTGTTAAATATGTCGGTCTTATAAGTTTAATGAGTTTTTTTTTTTAAGTTTTAGTCGGACCTCTTTAACTATATATACTTTTTAAAAAAATTTACCTAATTTTTTTATTAAATATACTAGATCAGACTTAAATAGATTAGGTCATTGATGATCAAGGAACTACCTTAGCTATTCTCACCCCATTAACACAGATCCATGCATAAATTTATGAGGAGAACAGATAGTCAAATTAAAGTCTCATGGATTTCTCGTTCAGGATCATTAGTCACGTGACGCGGGGCCTATCTATTTCAAAACGCAACATGGCAAATTGTGATTTTTTTGACTCAAGTGTTTGGATGGGTACAGAGTTTATTTATTTAAACACTTATGTTATAAGTTCTTTTTTAAATAAGCTAAAAAAATTATTTTCATAAGCTTCTCCGGTAAGCTTATGAAAATAAGCTAAGAAAAGCTTATGGAAAGATCATAAACTATTATATATGATCTCTTGGATAAGAGATTATTTATTTGTTTTGTTCATATCACATTAATTTTATAAATTATTATTATCTTTTATTTTAATTATAATATTATTTTGATCATATATATATATATATATATATATATATATATATATATATATATATATAATAATTGGCTTAATTGTACTTTTTGTCTTTCAAGTTTTTAATTGTACGATTTTGGTCCCTCAAAAATTTAATTACACATTTAATCCTCTAATTTGAAAAATTGTGCAAAATTAGTCCTTACTACACGTTACATGGACGAAAGGATTGATTATGCACAATTCGACAAATTAGGGGGACTAAATATGTAATTAAAATTTTGGATGAACCAAAATCGTATAATTAAAAAAGTTGAGGGACGAAAAAATGGTTAAACCTAAATAATATAAAACAATAAATTATTCTTTTTCCGGAAAATTTTACATCAAATATTCTACTGAAAAAAAGCGAGACAGACTGACAGAGAACACAAAACGTTTAAAATGAAAGCAAGGGTGGGCTTCCACCTCCAGATCTGATATGTTGCTTCATTTGATGGAAGGAATAGAATATATAAATAAATAAATAAATAAATAAATAAAAATTGAATTTTTCACACTCTTACTCTCTTTGCATGTTTTCTTTTTTAATATATTTATCTTGTAATAATTGATGGTCTATTTTCCTTTTTGTGGTTTAAAAACAACAATGATAAACTTTTGCGTTGTGGAAGCATCTGATCCTGACCCCATTTCCACTTCCTTCCTTCCCTGTAACGTAAATCTCCGCTTCCTCACCGACAGCTACCCCGTCATCGTCACGCTTACACTTCAATCAATTTTCCATGCTAACCCTTCTTCAATTCTTCAACTACCTTCTCTTTCTCACCGACTCTCTCCACCCACCATACCCATTACCCGGAGCAAGCATGCAAATTAACACCCCAAGAAAAAGGGAGAATTTCCACCCCAACTAATATTTTCAACATTTTAAATTTAATTTCAATTTATGATTTAATTGGTGTGTATTTTAGTATAAAAATTTTTACGCCATCAATCAATTGAGGATGATAGTAATGAATATGATGATTACCTATAAAAATTATCCATAATAAATAGGGTAATTATCTTTTTTTTTTTTTTTATTGACAAGATAATTATCTACTTATTAGGTATAAGCAAGAGTATGATCGAGTGCCGTATAAATACTTAACTACCAACCTTGTCCCATAAATAGCCAAGCGCGCGCCCATATATATATATATATATTTCTTTTTTCTTTTTTTGTGATTGAGGAGAGGATTTTGGAATATATAATTCAGAAGATAAACAGAGAAGCCTTTAAAAGAAACGATATTTTCACACTCCTTTTTCCCACATCTTTTTTTATACTTGCTTTATAATCTTTTTACTTTAAGATATTCAATGAAAGAATTCCCCCACACAAAAATTAAATTAATAGTTTTTGTAGAAGTTGAATTTCAACTTCATTAAGTTTTTGTTTTTAGTAAAAAATAAACTATGAATTGTTTTATAAAAATGGAATGAAAAGTTTATGAATCAATTTTTTTAATAAAATTAAAATATATTTAAAATTTTAAATCCTTTTCTATTGATACTCACTCAAATATATCATTCCGTTATAAATACTCATATATCAATTATCAATACATTTACAAGTCAAAGGAAAAAGTGAATTTAAGCGAGTTTCCAAGAGAATTTAGATATTATCTTCTCCTCTTATCTTTTTTATCTCTTCCAGGTAAATCATTATCATACGAGAGAAGATGGTCACTCTAAAAATAACAATAGACGGGTCTTAAAACCTTAAACCCAATTATTTTCTTGTATACTTTCCCAAACCGAAAAAAATAAAAATAAAAAAATCCCATGGTTAGGTAAGTAATCTCATATTCTGCAGGTAAAATACCCATTTTCATATTGTTGTCAACTGGTGCCACATCTTTTTCTATTTCTAATTTTTTTTTCCCACTAATATATTTGTTTTTTGTTTTTTATTACTTGTTTCTTACATTGCGTCCTCAAGGATCCAGCTAGCTTTTATAGTTGCACATAGCAGTGAGGAACACAACACAACACAACAAAGAGAGAGAGAGAGAGAGAGAGAGAGAGAGAGATCACAGTTCTCTGCTTCCACTCTCATCCATGGCTTCCAAGCTGTTACTCATCACTGTCTTCGTTTTGGATTTGATTGCTTTTGGACTTGCCGTGGCTGCTGAGCAGAGAAGAAGCATTGTGAGTATTCCACATTTCGATTTCTCCTTTTTCTTCTCTAAAATCGAAAATGAGAATCTGGGTATGAGTTAAATTGTGTTTTTATTTCTGGGTTTAAGAAAAATCATGCAATCATTGCTGGAGATAAGAGCATAGGGTGATTATTATTATTTTTTTGTTTTCTCTTGATTGCTGAGAAAATGAGAAATTTGGACTATAATAATGTGAAAGCTTGAATCTTTAACCTTGTATATTTCTTTGTATGAATTAAAGTTTGGTAATTTATTGTTGGGTTTATCATATGTTTGCATAAAGGCTTCAAAGAACATTACCTCTGTTTCTTTGGTGACTCTCATTTCCTTCTGATACGGACATACATTACCCAGATCTGCTTATTGTTGAAAATGTGGTCTTTCTATTAAATTCACTGTGACATGAATCAACTTTACAAACGAAGCTATCTACAATAGTTTGTGTTTATGTGTCTTGGTTTCTCGGCTATTTGTATTTCAAGACATGCCAAATCTTGAACTTTTGTCCTTTGGCTATTGTTGCAAATAGAACTACAGATCTGTGTATACATGTTACTCTCTCCTGTTTGTAAACAAGAAGAAATGCTTTATGTGATGTGAAACGTTAGATCTCTCATCCTCTCTTTCTGTCTCTGAGATTCAGATAAGATGAGCATTCTTAAAAGTATCTTTGAACTTTTTAGCATGAAAAAATATCAAATTTCCAGACATAGTCCAATTCAGAATTCTGTCAACGAAATTCAAATAGGATTTGGTAAACTTGTCAATCTGTTTGCTTTGAAGTTTTCATATGTGTCACATTAGTTTCATATATGTACTTGCATATTGCTTTACGGCTTCACAATTATGACCAATTAACTTAATGGGAACTTCTGGTTGATTATAGAACTAAGTAATCAAGGTTTTCTCAGTCGTGTTTGTTGTATATTTGAATTTTGCACCAAGTGCTTGTGAAGATGTGATGGTAATAATCCCTTGATTAGATTTAGGAGATATATCATCATAATTCTTCAGAATGAAGAAATAAAGTGATTTTTTTTAATACCTTGACAATATTTTGAACCTACGATTTCACGTTAGTTATCAATACCAATCTCCACTTGTCCACTCCTAGTGACTTACGAGGTTATACTTTTTTTATGTTTAGGAAGCAATCAATTTTGAGATTTTTCCTCCTACTTAACAAAATAGTAATCTCTGTCTTCATTTGGCAGGCCAGGATTGTTCAGGACAAGGAATTGAATTATAATTACTGTGTCTATAACTCGGATATAGCAACTGGCTATGGTGTTGGTGCATTTCTGTTCCTCTTGGTTAGTCAAGTCATCATAATGGTGGCAAGCCGATGCTTCTGTTGCGGGAAGCCTCTAAGCCCTGGAGGTTCAAGGGCCTGTGCAATCATCCTTTTCATAATCTGCTGGTACATTATCATTATTCACTGAATTAGTAACAGTAATATCAACTCTTAACTAAATCTACAATGTTCATACATTTTTATATCCTGCGAAACTGAATAACCTTGTTTAATTTCCACACACCTAACTGAACTGCATATTTAATGCTTCTTTTTATGTTGTATTGAACATATAGCACTTGTTTTGAAATTATCTCTTTCAGGGTGTTTTTCTTCATAGCCGAGGTGTGCTTGTTGGCTGGATCAGTGGAAAATGCCTATCACACAAAGTACAGGACCATCTTTGTGGAAAACCCCCCTTCTTGCGAAATGGTTAGGAAGGGAGTGTTTGCTGCTGGTGCTGCTTTCATTCTCTTCACTGCCATAATCTCTGAATTCTACTATATCAACTACTCAAGTGCCCGGGAAAAGTTCCAACCCTATGGCGGCGGCGAGACTGGTGTAGGTTTGGGAACCTACAAATGAGCTTGTTAGTCAAGAATTTTACAGCCAACATATACGGCCTTAGATGTGATCATGTGACTATATCTGGACTCAGGATTCTGCAGCATATTTTGCCTTTTCCATTTCCTGGATTCTGTTGCGTTTCTTGTATTTCAAGTTTAGCTACTTTTACTAGAATTACAATGTATACTTTGTATCTTATAGTAATTTTTTTGTTGTTTCCTGTTGTCGGTTTTTGTATGGATGATTGATTCATTGCCTCTTACGTCTTGTATTTCTTTTGGGGGTTCTTTGTCATATACATATCAATAAGTGAATATTTCTTACATTCCCTAGACACTTGATTTATTTTGTTATCTCACAAATGTTTTCTATGTATTGTGTACAAAACAAATACCAAGTTACCTTCTACACACACAGTGATTTGATGTGATAAACAACCTTAGCTTTTAGGATGAGCAATGTGATAGATAAGTGTTGCAATAATACATATGAAAGTGTATGTATCGAAAGATGAGTAGAGTATTGTTCATATGAGGATTTAGTATTAAGTATTGGAATTGGGTCAAAGTATAATTATCTAGGTAATCAAATTAGCTGACGAATAAGTGAATAAAGAAAAATGAAAGCAATAATTAGGAAAGCAGACATGCAATAAGAGAGAGCATTAGGGATCTGATTTCACTTTTGCTATTATATTTGGTTCAATAATTACTAAACTTCTTAATGTTCCCTCAATTATTTTTGCTAACCAAGAATCTTAATTTATTCAATAGTCTTTTCAAAGCACGACAAAGAATATTTCCTAATTACTGATTCACTATATTTCAATATGAATTAACCAATTGAAAATTCATTAAGATCTATAATTTTTTTTTCAAAGGCTACCAAGCATACGATATATTCCTATTTGCATTAACCTATGGTTTTAATCACCACACCCTAGACACCCAAATCACATCTTAGTCTCATTATAATTATCCAATCATCTAATTAATAACCGGTTAATTAGAAGCATTAAGATCCGATAATAAAATGTGAAGAGAGATTAAGAAAATTAAAAATCTAATATAAAAACACCAAACCGTTGTAAGTAGGTTATATCATCACTCTAGATAAGAGTTTTAGTTCGTGATGATAAAAATCGCAACTATAAACAATGAAATAACACCCATAGTTGAAGAACAAGAAGAGGGGGAGAACTAGATATCCTTGCGTCTCCCGTTGTCCCGCTCTCCAATCATTCCCTTATTTATGCAAAATGTGAGAATTTATACGTTTAGGTCGTATGATTCGTGCCTGGCAGACAAGGACCCCAGCACCCCACACCTAGTGCTAGCGTTGGGTTGTCCGATATTAGGTTCATTTTTTGTAGTCTATGGTGAAGTGCTACACAAGTGACACTCGTCGTTGGTTATGCAACAACTCTTCCACTCTTTTCTTGTCATCTTCTTCACTCTTCATGCCCCTACTATCACAACATGAATAAAATGAGATAAATAAACTGAAATCTTAACCAAACTCATTATAAATACAAAGAAATAAATTGAATCAACCAAATATGAAAATACAACTTTTTTCAAGCCAAACATGGTTAGAACTTGATTGATGTGAAATCCACTAAAAAAAAAACCCATAAAATTAGATAATGCAGCAGATTATCAATAAGGTATAAAAACAAAAATTGGAATTAAGACTCGAGATACAATGAATCATTTTTTTAGGAGTTATTTGCTTTTATACAAGTTTATTAACAGGTCCAGGCAATAGCTTTCATGAAAAGATTTTACGAATTCTACAATTTGTAATATTGAAGAACTCCCTAATCCCTCTTAATAATTTTATTTTATTTTATTTTACGAATTCTACAATTTGTAATATTGAAGAACTCCCTAATGCCTCTTAATATTGTGTTTGTAGAAATCACTTGATTTCATTTTGTAAAAGTGGGAGTACTAATAGTCACCTTACTAATAGTCACCTTCAAAGAATTAACATATACTTCACTGAGAATATTTCATATGGATTAGTTAATATCTTTTTTAGGTCCGGACTTGACTTGACCCTTTTGTTTTCTGAAGAATTTCCTGGGTCTGAGGAAATTGATGGACCAGGACAGGCCCAGTTACGAATATTGCCGAAGTTATAAATTACTCTCGCCTTTGTTTTGGACCGCCAACGTTATAAAGATATTTTAATGACTGAATGAGGTTCTGCTAGAGAGAAAGAGAGAATTACATAAAAGGGGCGGCTCACAAAAGAAAAAATATAATGAAAGGATAAAGTGGTGTTTTTTTTTACTAAATAAAGAACATTTTCTTTTCATCGTGATGAATATTTTTATTACTTTTTTAATAATGATTTTCCAAAATACAATGAAAAGAAATCTTTGCAATGTGTGTATGAGACGAATGCAGATAAAGAAATTAGGTTCCTGTGAATAAGGCCAAAGATAAGAAAAAGATTTAAGAAAACGTGACATGTGTATCGACATCATAAAAGTTATGCTGCCAAAGTATAGAAATATTATTTAGTGCTGAAAAGAAGTTTTGTAATGAACTAAAAAATATGTTTGGTCTATGGTATTTGAGAAGAAAAATAAAAGTTTGGGCCAAACAATAATTTATTTTTTGCCAATTATATATAGAAAATGTTCCACCCTTAAAACACAAATGAAAGAAACTCCAAAAAGCAAGATTCCTATACAGCAAACTGTTTCGTGTAAGCTGAAGTACTGAAAAATAGCTAGGGAGAGGGGAATAATTTTGCACAAAAAATCCGATGATTTTGAGAGAATGAAACCTTATAATTTTTCCTTCAAACAAACAATTGGCATTATGGTCATCATCTAATAAAAGAGCATTCTCGCACACAAAAATTTTGCTTGCATTAGTTATTTAAGTTTACAAAAATGTTCTTTGAACAATAAATTTGGACAACTTTCAAATGACTCTCATTTTTAGATTACATAGGATGTACACTATATGTTATCAAAAAATTATTCAAAAATTAACCGAATTTGTTGTACAAATAACATAGTTTTTAAGTTTAAATGAAATCACTTGTGTTTCTATACATAATTACATATAATTAATTTTGTAAATAAATAGTAATAAGAAAGGGAAACTCTATCAACTATGGTGTTAGGAGAGTTGGTAACATGATTCTCCCCCAAGGAAAAGAACGCAAGTTCAATCCAACCTGTGTGTAAAAAATCGGATGTCCATCGCTGTCGAATCGGTAATTAGTCTTATAGTCGATCCAAATGATCGAAACTATGAGTACACTTTAATAAACCCACTAGGAAACTAAATACCTTAATTATGGTCCACTCCGAACCAAAAAGGGGGGGGGGGGGGGGGGGGCGGGGGGGGGGGGGGGGGGGGGTCTTCCTTTCTTTTACGAAGTTGTCAGGCCTTGGTTCAACCACAATTTCACATGTTCGAAGGGAGAAATAAAAAAAACGAAAGGAAAAAAACTCACATGGGACCTGGTCCATTAATTTAGGACCTATATATAGTTATAGTTACTAGGATCGAATCCCATAGGGTCAAATCCTCGACCCCATAAAAGAAAACTGCCATATGCTATGGCTAGTGCTTAGCATCTCTGAAACATAAGACACTGTAGCAAAGGTATTACATCGAAACGAATACTTACAATGCAAAGCACAAACCCCAACAGAAAGACTCGAAGAAATCGATCATTTATCTTTATCATATGACTGAATACTAAGAAAGTTTTAAGTTGCTAAAATCCAAGCACGTAGTACCTCAATTGTACTTTGCTGCAATTCCTCTCTTATTGGTCATATAATTTTTGTTTCTCACATTCCAATGCATGAATGCAACATTGTGATAATATTAGCCTTGATAAATATAATTAGTTATGATATTCTTTTATCACACTTGCATTATTATAAAGAATATCTCCAGTATCCAGATTAGAATAGTCAGTATAATTTATGAGTCGTAAAAAATTTGCAATATATACAGAACTCAAACACATAAAATAATTTAAAGTTTATTATGCATTATGTAATAGTCAAAAACATCAGACATGTATCGATGCAATGGGAGCAGCACGATGATCTCTCTAACTCTCAAACTAGCAAGGATTAATGAATTGAAAAAAAAAAAAAGATAATTAAAGTGAATTGACAAACCCCGCTAGTATTTGAATTTACGTTTGAAATATCATTCAACATAAAAACAAGCTTTTTAAAAAAACAAAACGTGAAAGCAATAATTTGTTGTGTTTACTAAAAAAACATTTAAGTAGCTTATAAAAAATTGTTTAAGTCAGTTTCAACATAAATCCAAACATGAACGCAATTTGTTGGATAACCCCTCTAGCTAGTGACAGCAATGTTTCAACTGAAAATGGGATTTAATCTCACATCGCTTCAACTATTACTCAATGATGAGAAACCCCTAATGTATATAAATCAGTAGCCTTATTTTTGGCCTCATATAAGCCATTGGTAGTAAGTCTAGGAAAACATCACTATCAATTGTCATAGGAGACAACAACCACAACCAATAACTTTAATTAATCCGGATTAATGTTTTTCAATTACAACTGTGTGGCATAATCAAATATTATAACGACAAATCTAACCAAATTTCAATCCAAATGTCGGAGTTAGAATTAAAAATGCAAATCTGAATTATAAGTTCTAACAGTGTCTTTTCATTTGTTATTATCATGTGCCAAAACCAAATACATATAGCTTAGTACCTTGGAGCGTGCAGCTACTCTATAATTATATATTCTCGCTATAAATTGATAGCTGATGGTCTACAATTGTACCTTGCTCATAAGTTGAAAGCGTATAGTTTGTGAAAGTTTTGTAGCATCTTCAGAAGTGATATCATTATCATATAAAAGCTGCACACATATTTCAGAGATTCATAGGGTCATAGAAAATCCTACTAGCTCTGAATTTATCAGCAAAGTATCACGTCACTAGGATAACACTTTTATCATGTTGTGTAGTGTTGACAGTTTCAACCTTGTTACTAAGCAAAACTCTGCTTGCAGTATATTGAAGAGCAGGGAGAATCTGAAAAACTTTTTTGAAGTAGAACAAATTGCAGAAGAAATTCTTGGCTCGGGTACAAGTACGTAAGAATAAGCTTAAATGTGGAGTCAAAAAGACAAAAATAAATAAAGTAACAACCAATTTTACGAAGCCGTGACTAAAATAGGAGAGATGTGGAACATAGTTTTTTAAAACAAAGATGTCTCAAAAAGATCCAACAACGTGCGGCCAACAGGCCGAAAGTAAAAGGTGGGTTTCTCTATTTGGTAGACAAAGAAATTGATAAATTAACCAAAATCAGAGTAGATTTGCGCTCAGATTTCTAATTCCATGAGTGTCCGTGTCTTATTTATGTACCCCGATGGAGTTATGGTAAACAAGATTGTGTCATTTGGATTTTTACATTCACGTATTAACAAAGTCATAAAATATATCGTTGAATCAATTTTATTTATTTTTTAATTATTTTAAAGTATACTCAAATGTATCAAATAAACTATAACAGTGAATGTATGAATATAATGAATACTCCGTCACATTCTCACACTTGTGTGAAGTGAGGTCTTTTTGCAGTAAGAAAAAGATATAAGTTTGTTACTTATTAATATAAACATGTTTGAGTTTTTTTTTGGCCAATCATCTTTTGCACTGTATTAGAAGGTTTGAGGAAGGAAAAAGTGGTGTGACGGGTGCAAAGGAGAACATGAAGATTTAGGGTGAAGTATGTAGTTTTTTTTTTATGTCTAATCTTTGTGTACTCTTTGATTTTGAATTTCTATTTTATTATGAATTTCTAAATAACATAATATGGGTTATAATGGTTTTGTTACTTGAATGCTTTATTTCTTAATTTAGTATGATTTTTATGATTCTTCTTCATATATAGATTACTGTGGGTTAAGAATTGATCATTTTTGACATCTTATAGTTAACTAATTAGCTGTCGATCATACCGTAATTAGTTAACAGACATATAGAACAATCTAGCTAGTTTAGATTTAATGAATGACCAAATTTAATTTAATCCTAATCTTCCAATCATACTAATCAATTAGGGTTAATCAACTTTCTTTGTTTCATGTTTTCTCTAATTTGAATCAATTAAATGATTAAATAAAGAATATTAATTTAGGAAAAAATATTTGAAATTCATGACTATTGATTATGGTATTCATTGAGGGAATGATATTTTATTTAAATCATGGAGAATTAAGAATAAGGAATTACAATACAATTGAAACCCTTGGACCCAAGTCCTCTCATCTTGAATTTCCTTTGGTGTGTGCTCTTACTTCTTGTTCTGCTACTCGTTCTCACTGCATTTCTTTCTGTTTAATTCACTAATATGATTGTCTAGATAAATAGCACATTTACTGTAATAGTTGTTAGATAATATCCGTGGGAACAATAACCAGTTACTAAATATTTCATCATGCAAAGGTAACAAGCATATATAGCATCATGCTCCGTGTGCAATTATTGTTGCATTTGGATTCGGAACTCTGAAGCTGTGTAGCGTTTGAAACTGGTATTGTTTTGCAGTGACTGATGTAGAAACTGGAACCAGACCTCTTCAATAATTGGGGTTGGACAGAGAGAAGAGTTTGTAGACAAGATAATTAATAAGCACCGTATAAAAAAAAATAGGATTAAAATGGTATACACCGTCGGTATAGCAAGTTTTACACAAACATCCACTAACATCTTGACATGTATGTTTTTTATTATTTTGATAACTAAGAGAGAGAAATAACAATGAAAATGATTTGTCAAGATATTATTGGATGTATGTATAAAAATATTTTACACTGACGGTATATAGAAATTAAACTAAATAATTATAGGCCTAGAGCTCTAATATTTTGCAAGCCCGTTTAACTTGTGGACCAAGTCGCACTAGTACTCACCTGTAATCTTGATTCTCATACTGATACAGGCATATGTATGAAATGAAATAATGTTATGCATATGAACTCACCTGTAGTGCGTTGACCTTCAGCAAGGTGTGGAAGGAAGAGAGAGTAGGGTTTTTGATATGGGCTTACTATGGCCCAAATAAGCAATCTCCTTTATTGTGTTTCATTTTAAAACCAGACCACTTGAAAAAAGATACTACACTAATGTTAAAAAAAAACAAAATTAAGGTGTAGCCTCCTTCATCTTTTACACCTCCTAAACCAAGATAATGCTGATTATTTAGCACATGGATATGAGTAGTATTATTTTGACACTAAAATTGGACAAACATAGGGACACCCTACTCATTAATAGGCTATGAACCACTTTACTCTTTCTCTCTTTTTATTTGATTGGTTCATAGCCTAATAAAGAGTAGGGTGTCCCCCATGGGTGTCTAAATAACACTACTCCATGGATATTTATTCAAGTAGATGACTTATTTTCAACTATCAACGTTTATATATATATATATATATGGAGCAACTTAAGTGAGAGGAGTGTGTTATTATAAGAGATGAGAGGAGTAAATATTAACCTTTGGATCATACATGAATGGTCAAGATTAAAAAATAAAGTCATGTGACTTTTTTAATTGATCACATGACCACCAACAACTTCTAATCCTGACTATCTATGTATGGTTTAATGGCCCAGATTTGTTACTCTTACTCTCACAATAAGACACACCTCTCACTTGAGTTGCCCCCTATATATATATATATATATATATTAATCATCCGGTTCAATCATTGATATATGGAATCGATGGAACCAATTAAATCATGATTCGGAGGTATTGCTAGTTCAATCTCGATTCTTAAAACATTAATGTAGACCATACCCATCAGAGTAGTGCAATGCAAACTAATATTTAACATTATTTCTACACACCAATTAGTTTCTCGTTCCTGTGTATATTCTATCCTTTTCTTTTAACTTCGTCACCCAAAGAATTAACTTTAATACCAGCAAATTCAAGAAAGATCATAAAGACCTAATACTCTTGGGTCCCTGCCCGCTAAAATTCCCACATCATGTTTAAGAAATAATAATAATAATAATAATAATAATAATAATGATAACACGGTGATTCTTCTAAAGTTGAGAAGAAGCCATCCTTGCATTTATGTTTCTGTCCGGGTGTTTCTTCTCTTATCTTTTATATTTAATTGTTGGGATAAATAGTACAGTGCACATGCATGCTTTAAACAAGCTAGAAACTAGAAAAATGAGAGATCCTCCTCAAGTTCACTTATCTAGCTTTGACAATAGCTGCCACACACATGCCCTCAACTTTCAACAGTAGTAATGACATCTTACTTTATTTCAAGACAAGATATATGTATCTATCTTTCTAGTTGGGTTTGTTAGTTCATAAGTTAGGTCTCTTTCCTTGGACAGCTCTATTCCCTTTGGTGTGGCTATATATGGATCAAGAATTCAATGTTGCCATATCAAAATTCCAACTCTTTGAACTACAAAAGTTTGACACCTTTTGATTTTTTTTAAGGCTAAAATGCACTCTTCGTTCTCCTAGTTTAATATTTTAACGAGATTCATCCTCCTAATTTTTTAGTGAAATGTGTCCTCATATTTTTGCAATATTGCAATGTTCGTCACTCCGTTAGCTGATCGTTGCCTACATAGCAAATGTTCTACCACACAGCACGTCCAAATGGATTTATTTACAATAAAATCAGGGGCGGAGCCAGAAAATTTCGATGAGGGGGGCCAAAATCTAATTTATATAACATGAAATAGTAATAAAAAATAAGTGTAATTAATTTTTATACAGTGTCAGTGTAATTTTTTTTTTACGCAAATATCCAATTATATCTTGACAAATCAGCGTAATTGTTATTTCTCTCTCATAATTATTAAAATAAAAGCACACATGTCAAAATGTTAGCGGATGTCAGTGTAAATCTTTTTACACTGACAGTATATACTACTTTAATTCATAAAAAATTAACTAATAAATAAAAACAAATTATATGATACAAATTTCATAATAACTTAATATACTATAAATTACTCAAATAGATTTATATCTAAAACATTCACTTCTTCAATTGTACACACGACATTTCATAGAGTAAAAAATCATCTATTATTATATGTGGTCTATTTTTATCAATTTCTTTTTTTAATGTAAACAATTGTATCTATCTTAGAATTCTAAAAAAGTGTAATTTGAGTGTTTGAAATTGTACTTATTTTAATTAAATTTGAGCCAATATTTTTTATAAGAGTTAATTGTTTTATTTATATATATATATATATATATATATATATATATATATATATATATATATATAAGATGACAACATGGGGAGGGGGGGCCATGGCATCCCTTGGTCCCCCCCTCCCTCCGCCCCTGAATAAAATAATATTTAATTAATAATATTTACTAAATTAAATAACAATAATTTATTTTATAATAATAATAATATAATTTAGATTTTTATAAAATTAGAAATAAATTCATCTTCAACCTTTGTCCATCTTCACTATAAACCGACCATCATGCGCGGCAGTACACCACAGCGAACCGTGACTTCGTTAGGCTTCTCAATTGCTTTCATTTTGCATTGGCTGAAAAACAACAGTAGCCTCTTGGAACCTCCTACACCTAACATAACCTGAAATCACCATGTTCCAATAAACCTTGTTTCTCTCAAACATTTCATCAAACAACTGTTTGAAACTATTAACTTTACCCAATTTAGGATACATATCCATCAATGAATTAAAAAAAATATCAAACTTAAGCCTAATCTTAACCACAAAAGCATGGATCCAGATTCCCTACATTAAAAAAAATCATGCATTCACACATCCATGCATTAATACACTGTTAGATTAATCCTAGACTTTCTCAAATATTTTTTGTGATTAATCTAACGATACATTAATATATGGATGCGTGGTGTTTTGAATGCAAAAAATCCATTTTCCAAAATTATGAAGCTTCTCCCCTTCATTAACCTCTCTCATACAACCAATAATCTTTAAAAATATAAGGTATGTATAATTATTCGGTGACATGCCATCTTCCCATACTCATTTAAGTAGACAAATTACTCCTATGAAACTATTCCTTTTCATAAAGGCTTTTCTCATAAGATTGTATATAAACAATGAAGCTGGTGATGGATGTAGTTTTTTTTTTTTTTTTTGACAGTAAACAACTTCATTCATTAGCAAAAGCAAAGATCACTATAAAAAAAACAGCTGATTACTGACGGCCAAAAGCCGTCGGAAATGACAAAAAGCCATCGGTAATCAGCCATTTCCGACGGACACGTGTCCATCGGTTAATGGCTGGTCGGAAAGGGTTTCCGATGGATCTGGGTCGACCATCGGTAATTACCCAAATTCATACCCTTTATTTTATTGGAATTCGACCGAAATTAGGTGACTTATTTAATACATTAATGTAAATCATTATATTACAAGAAAATGAAGGTTAAGGATTTAGAGACCAGTTCTTTTAAAATTACTATTGGAATAACTTGATCCCCATATCTTGTCCAAAAAAAAAAAAACTTGATCCCTATATATATATATATATATATAAAGATTCTTACAGGTAAAAAAAAAGAAGACAAAACTTAGGTACATACTATTTTATAGGTGTTTGTGCTATTGTTTTTCACTAAAAATAAGACATGTACAACAACTATTATACATGTTATATATATATATATATTGATGAGTTATTATACACTTTTTTCTTCTCAATAAGAAACAACATCGTACACACCTATAGTTGCATCTAAGTTTTGCGCTGAAAGAAATAAATTTTCACTCTTAGCTAAAAAACGTTAACTTGATTGCATTTCGAAGCAGCTTAAAATAATGTGAGTTTATTGCTAATTTGTGGTGTCCATTTTTATTTCTCAAATGCACAATTTGAAATGCAGAGTATTATTTGGCTTCTCATGAATATTTCTGAAGGATTAAGATCTGCCATCTGATTTTGGTATACCACATTCTGTTTCCACCAATAACATCTTGTCATATAAGTTTAAATTTTATATAATATAATTTTATAAAAGTAAAATATATGACAAGGTATTATTGGTGAAAACAAAATATGATATACCAAGATGAGACAATCACTACTAGAAATTCATGAATTACTTGCGGATTTTCCTGCGAATTTTTTTCGCAGGAATTTCCTGCAAATTTTGCTGCAATTTTTCTGAAAATAAGGTTTCTTTCCTGTAGATTTAAATTCGTAGAAAATTTTGTAGGAAAATTTGACATTTCCTGTGGATTAAATTTTTCGCAAGAAAATCTATAGGAAATTTCCTACAGATTTTAAAATTTGCAGGAAAAATTACTCACGAAGGTATTACCTACGAATAGAAATCCATAGGAAAATGCGCATGAAACCTGTATCCTGCAAATTTTTGAGCAAAATCCACAGATAATCAGAAGATTTCTAGCAGTGAATAAATCCTCGTTCATTTATGAGTTGCATGGAAATTAACATGCCTGCAAAGTGGCATATGGATAGGTGTTTGATTAAAGTATTCTGATGTTGTGAAAATATTCTCATTTTATAAAAGGTTTAATTTTGATGCATTGTCAATGTAAAATTTTTAAACTACCAATTTTCACAAATCGTCTTATACAGTATTTTTAAACTAGTTGTGATAAGTCAAATATGTTTAATGACATGACGATTTATAATTGCTTGACGATGTAATTTTTTTTTATTTTTTTTTTACAATGAGACCGTATACAAATTAAGTCCAAATCAAATTTATACAAAGCTAGGAAGCTATTTCCATGTAAAGATTCCTAGAAGTGAAAGTAATTTGCCCAGTAGTATATTTCAGCCTCGTTATTTTTCTATTGGAGTTACATGCAGTTACGGTGTTACCCACCAGGCCACCAATTATTCTAAGAGTGGTAGGTTTATATGCAATAAAATGCTGAAATAATGTCACAAGTAACGTGGGACATGAATCTTCTTGTAAGCAACCCCTATTGACAAGAATATTGAGTTATAACACATGGAAAGATCACAAAAGTATCAGATTACTAGCAACCCGCTTTACTTAATATTAATACATTGAACATTTTAATCTGAATGATACTCATGACAATTTGCAGTGTTGTAGCTTAATTAAATAAATCTAAATTCAACGCGCACATAGCTAGCATTAGCAATATATAGCATGTTACATTACTATTACTACTTCAAATTTCTCTATATGCCGTCTTCTTCCTTTGTTTCTGTTTTAAATTTGAAGTTCCTTTCCATAATCAAACAGGATGTTGGGAATCAAGACACGTGGTGTGTCTAAATTTATTAATTGGATTTAAAATTCCCTTCTACTTAGTGTATTCTCAGCTAAGTATATTTTTAAAATATTATTAGTTAGGATGAGTGAAATCCATGTGAAGCTGGGGAAAGGGAAAAGCCTTCCAAGGTGATGGGCAGCCATTAGATATAAGGGATTAATAATTAATATTAATAATTAATTACAATTACAAATCCATCATAATTCATAAACCACTTGTATTTAAAGCATTGGGGAAGAGTGGCAACCATAACGTGGCATGGTTTTTGAAACAATATACCTATGTATATGGACAGTGTTTATTGATTTGACGCAATTTGATGTTTTATTCTACATTGCAAACTTTATATAAATATAAATGACTATTTTAAAAAAAAAAAAAATCAGAGATGTTTCGCACCAGTTAAACTGCATCTCTTGCAATTAATGATTGATTGTTTTTTTTTCCCGATAAATAAAGATATATTATTAATATTATCTAGCTTTAACATCAAAGTGTTTATCCTCCCCGTCAAAGTGTTAATGATTGATTGTTTTCTGTTATATAATCCCTAAGTACGGAAAAACTCATAATATAAAGTTTATGTTTACAAAATAAGAATAATAACTACTTCGATCCAATATATAAGGCCATCTCTTAACTGCCTATTTTGATGTATTCTTATTGGGACTTTGTTTCTCTTCCATTCGCATCCTGGCGTTTACTGCTGTAAAGTCAACTCCATGAGATATGCAAGATGCATTTGTGTACCTTCTCAAACTGAACTCTCATTGCATTCTCAACCAAAAAATTGAAAAAGACTTAAAGAGAAAACGAAAGAAGCATGGTCTCCAGTCCATCTATATGGATTTGCTTATGCTAGTTTGATGCTCTCTTGTCCATATGCTTTGAAATTGATGTTTCTAAGGCTTATGGAAGATGGCCCCAAAACTTAGCTAGTTGACATCGAAATTAGGTGGGGCTGCAAATACTTGTCAATCCAATTCATTCTCCCCACTTAATTATGTTATATTATAATCTCTCTTATCTTCATGCCACACCTCACCTAGCTACAACCAACCTACCGACCCAAAAAAATTAGAAAAAGTCTTTCATTCTTTCCAATTTTATGATGACATGCACCACAACCACATAGAGACACTCTCCCTTTCATTTTCTCATCTGATTTACTAACTGATTATATATATATATATATATAATATCACTCTTTTTTGGATAACAAAATAGGATATTTATCATTTTCTCTTTCTTAATTTCTTATTTTCGACCCTATTTTGGTTTCTTAACTTGAAATGACCAAACTTTCAATTAGTTCCCAAGGTGTAACATCGATTGGGCATGACAAATGTATAGGACCAAGGCAGCAGAATCCATCTCTAAATCGAACTTAGGGACCTCCTCACTTGTCGTTAAGATCACACCTTGTCTTCCTCCTAGGGTTTGACCACATCAATCTTAGAGCAACCAAAATTTTAAACTTGCATTTGTCTCAACCTTTTTAAGTCCTCCCTCATTTGTGGACACTGGATTGTGACCTTTTCCACTATAATAGCAACCCTCCACGTTACTTATATCTTGTTGTTATCGTGCATGGTTGGGATTCTGACATTGACCTTCCTTTCGAGCTACCTTGTCTCTTCGACTACCTCCTTCACCCATTACTAGTACACGAACTTGATTGTTAATATTAACAAACTTCATCGTTAATATTCTCAATTTTCATCATTCTCCTATTTTCTTGTGGGGCCGTTGTCACCTAATCAAACTTCAATTAATATTGTCCTCCTTACAAGCATGTTTGCACCATATGCTTGTACGCTTAGGTAATAAGGCCAACAATAGTGCATCAGTTTCTCATCTTGAAAGATTTTATCGCTTGCATCCAACAGTTAGCATACTAGTTGCTTAAATACATTAATGTGGTCATGCAGACTCCCTCCTTCCTCCAATTTTGAGTTGGTACAACTCAACATTAATTTAACCAGAGTCGATTGGTTAGCAATTTCGATGCATATATGCTCTCAAGTTTCTCCCATAGAGCCTTTGCTATTGTCTCCTCCAACATGTTGTAGTTGATCTCAGGAGCAAGAGCTATCTGAACCATGCTCACGACCTTCCTCTAGATCCGACTTCAGTCACTAGCACTCATGGTAGTTGGTTTCTCCTCCTCTAATGTTGCTCAAGACCTTGTTGCGCTAAAAAGGCTTGTATGGTACTCTGCCAAATTGTAATAATAGGATCTCACAACCGTAATTTGAATTTTGTTAGGAGAATCTTTGGTTGAGAATCGCATGAAAAATGCATGTTTTCTGAGCTTTTGAAACTCAGTGACAGCCTTCAATGGTTGAATCTACATTCAGGCAGGGACAGATCCACCTATATGTGAATAGGGTTAATTATCCCCCACAAGCCATTTTTTAATTTTTTTTTTTAAAAATAATATTTTTATCAATTTTTATTTTGCCCTTATAAAATTTAGATGTTGCCCCAACGTACATGTCAAATCCTTCTCACCCATCTTGTTAGTTGTATCCCACGAACTAAGTTTTTTTTCTTTCTAAATTCAATTCAAGAGTTACTTGAAATATAAATTGAAAATGAAGACTAGAGTCAATGAGAATTGAATATAGAAAGTCATAAGAGATTAAAAAAAAAAAATCATTTCACCTTCTCAATCAACTCTTCAACACTCAATGTCTCTTCAGCACTCCACTATGCTACACAACTCATTTCTCCATGACCAACATTTTCAAAATATGAAAATGCGTGTAGGGCAATTGTTATTTCTAAAAGTTTAGGGTCTATTTGTTTCATTTCCAGTTTCTTATTTTAAATTTTTTTTTTCAGAAATAATTATAAAACTATCATCTTATTTTTATTTTGTTTACTATTTTAAAAAATTTGTACCGAAAATACTAAAAATAACCTTTTGTTGTTTTTCACTGTTTCATGTAGAAATTTTTAGAAAAAGAAAACAAAATGAAAATAAGGTAGTAGTTTTGTAATTATTTTTTAAAATAAAAAATGAAAATAGGAAATTGAAAATAAAGCAAACAAGCCCTTAGTATCTTTTTTTCTTTTATTTATTTTGTGTTAAAGATGAAACCACAAAATTTATCGCTTATGTATATTTTCTTTTAGTAAAAAAATGTCTATACTATTTCTTGCCTCCACTAAACAAAGTTTTTAGATCTGTCACTACATTCAGGCACGTTGACCAACAAGGGTGAGGAAGACACCATCCTAACTCGTTCCTACTCATTCAAATTAATCCACCTCTTATGTCATATAGGATTTTTCATTACCACATAAGAAGCACTTATAACAGTGTTATAATAGAAGTAACATTTCACCCGTAAGGTGTGGTCCGAGTGGTTAGTAGCTCGAACCCTTTAATTATATGTCTAGGGTTCGAATCCCGGTGATAAGAATAGATTTGCCTATGTGAGTAGAAAAGTTGCCCCTTAACTGGTAATCTCCATTCTCAGAGGATTAGTCCTACGGCTTCCAACCGTGGGGATATCATGAGTTTCTTCCCGAATTAAAAAAAAAAAAAAAGTAGTAACATTTTGTCTAACTTTTCGAAAGTAGCTAGATGATGAATTTAACACACCAAAAAAGTTAAAAGACAAACATAAAATATTAAATAAAGTCAAAGGATGAAAAGTATCTATTTTACCTAAAAGTTGTTGTACTCGAAATTATATCTAATCACAATTATTACTAATTTACTGGTGTCTTCTAGGGTGAGGGAGCAACTAAGTCCCTCACCTATAAGGGAGAATTTCTGACCATTAGATATAATAGATAAGTAAGTGAGTGGCTCTGATGACTTTAGGGTGATATGATCTCCAGGTTCTTGCAATATTTATTAAGTTGCCCCGGTAGTTTGTTAATTTTTTTTACATGTAATGGACAGTTATGCCCTGGGCTATCAAAAAGTCTTATTCCTCTTGCGCAACTCCACCCTCTGTTCCTTCCACCGAGTGCCACCATCCCACCCTTCGTTACTTCCATCGAGTCTTCACCGAGTTTGCTGACTCGGCCTTTGTTTCTCTTTAAACTTTTGTTTCTTTCATGGCTCAACTTTTGTTTCTTCATAGCCCAAAATTTACCACGCCACTGTCTAATGGCTGTTGTCAGAGGAGCTGCTATATACGATGGCTTTCAATATGGTGGGACATAGAGAACTATCAAGAACATAAGCTCCATTCTCGATTTCACTTTGTGTTTCTATACTGCATTTGCCTAGAGCCCTAGACTCTGATTTATTTTTTTATTTGTGAATTCTAAGCATTCAACATGCACTTGGAGATAGGCATGAACAATATGGGTGCTTAGTGCCCAGAACCCAAAAGACTTCAGTTTTTTAAAAAGTTAGCACCTTTGTTTCCCACACCCACCTAGAATCAGTAAAAAAAAAAAAAAGGAATTTGGACAGATGAAGTGTGGTTTACAAATCTAAAACAAGGCGTAGATGATTTGGAAGATTGGGGCTTTATTGCAAAAACCAAATCTACATTAGTATACTATAATACTTTAAAATAATACACAGACCACTAGTAACCTGCCACATCAGGTCAGGTCAGAAATGCTCCCTCATGGATGAAAGATGCTCCGCCGCCTTAGATGCCACCTCAATTTACCACAATAAATTAGGTATAAGACTCTTCTAAAATATATTTGTCTTAAAAAAGGTAGGTAAGTAAAGATTTTTTTTTTTTGATCAAAAGACAAAGGTATGCAGAGGCATCACAATGAAACTAATCATCCCAACTAGGTTGGCACCAAAAGCAACATCTATCATTTGTAGCATACCTAAATTTATTAAAAATAAAAAGAATACAAAAAGATGGGGGACATTGAGCCAAAACCCATAAGCAAAAATTAAATGAATCTATAGTTAGGCATTCCTAACTTATTTCTATGATAGTCATGACTAATGAAGCTAGGAAGGTGATTCCACCAAAAGAAATTTCTAATTACAAAACCCTTAGAGGCTAGAGCATTTGCACAAGTATTCCCTTCTCTATATATGTGGGAGACATGAAAATTCATTTGAGAAACCAAGGAGAGACAGTTTTTCCATCTATTTCTAAGGGACCAAGGCACATGCTTTGTTGAGGCAAAAGCTTCCACAACTAATTTAGAATCACATTTAAGCCAAAGTTTCAACCATCCTCTTTTGAAGGCTTCTTCAATTGCAATCATAGCGGCATGAAGTTTCGCATGAAAAGCCATTGTGTTTCCAACAAAGTCAGTAAAACCACCAAGAAACACTCCTTTGCTATTTCTAAAAATGCCACCAGCTGCTGCAAGGCCAGGGGAGCCTCTGGCCACACCATCACTATTACACTTAATCCAAGGAGACAAAGGGGGATGCCACTGCACTTGAATAATTTTGGGAGCTGGACTAGCATGACCACTCACAGCAAAATTCTTCAGGATTACAAATTCAGCCATAGAAGCCGAATTGGAACCCTTGGAGATGGAACCAGATAAATGAGTGAGGCCAATGATTCTACAAACAGCACTCCTGAAATGAGTCTTATTATCCTGAAAGCGAATTTGGTTTCTGCAGTGCCATATAGTACAGATTGTGTGAATCACAGCAGCCTTGCATAAGTCCTTTGCTTGACTACTATGAACATTACTCAGGGCATCAAAAATAGAATTGACTGAGGACAAGTTAATAGAACAGTTCAGTTGATCACCAAGCCATCTCCACAATTTTGTTACAAAATCACATTAAAAGAAAAGATGCTCTGAAGTCTCTGCAGCCACATAAAGAGCAAACTGAAGCTAAGAAACAGCCCCTTTTTCTCAGATTATCATCTGTGGGGATTTTATTATGGAAAAGCCTCCACATCAAGAAAGAGTTCTTAGAGGGAATGCATGAGTTCCAAACAATCTTTGGCCAATTGACACTAGTAACAGATGATGAGAAGAAACTGTAAGCATCCTTGAAGGTAAGTAAACCCGAGTCATTAAGATTCCAGACCAGCTGATCTTCATCTGCAGAAACAGGAAGAACAATCCTTGAAACTTCATTTGCAAGATCAGGATATCTATGAAAAACTTCAGCAGAGAGATTCTAATTGTTGTCCACAATAAAATCACTAACAGTTGCATTAAGGGCAGCATGCCATGAAGGAGGAATGTTGATCAAATCAGCAATTGGACTTGATATCCATTTGTCAGTCCAAAAATTTACAGACTTGCCATTGCCAATCAGCCTAGATGAGTTTGAGATAGCTATGGAAAGCTTGCCCTTAATACCTGGCCAAATTGAAGACCTTATGTATGTTGAAGCTGGTTTCTTGTGTCTGAAGAATCTTGCCTTAAGGAAACAAGCCCAAGATTCATTAGAAGACAACAAGTCCCATGATAGTTTTAACAAGGTAACATCATTAATTTGTCTTATGAACCTGATTCCAAGACCACCACTAGCAAGAGGAGAGCAAACTGTATGCCAAGCCACAGTGACCAGCTTTTTGGAGTTTACATCACCAGACCAAATGAAGTTTTTGATCCATCTATCCACTGTTTTAATCAAAGAAATAGGCCAGGCATAGATATGAAAGTTGTAAAGAAGCATACCACTAATTACAGAATTAACTAGTGCACTCTCCCCATTATAGATAGCAAAGACCCTTTCTAACCACTCAGTTTTGCCTCGATCCTTTGGAGATGGACCCCTCTTGGCTTACCTTTAAAGATAGGCACACCAAGGTAAGTGAAAGGAAGGGAGCCAGGAGGAAAACCAAGCATACTTTTCAGCTGCTGAACTCTATTAGTATTCATTGCTCCAGCATAGAATCTACATTTGCCAATGCTCAAACACTGCCCTGAAGTATCTGCATATTCAGCAAAAACAGCAAGCAAGGTGGACAGGTTCTTTCTAGTCCCTTTGCAAAAGACCATCACATCATCAGCATAAAGGACATGGGAAGGAGTTTGGCAACCTCTAGAACTAGACATAGGCTTCAACAGATTAGACTCAACTAGATGAGTGATACCTCTACTAAGCACATCCTCAGCAAGACAAAAAAGAAAGGGGGAAAGGGGATCTCCCTGCCTCATCCCTCTCATGCAAGAGAAGTAGCCAACTGGATTTCCATTCACAATGAAGGAAAGCTTTGCAGAATGAAGGATGGTAGAGATCCAATTATAAAATTGATGGTGGAAACCAAAAGCTTGTAACACTTTCAAAAGGAAACCCCAATCCAGGGTGTCAAAGGCCTTCTTTATATCAAATTTAAGAGCAATATTCTCCACAAAAGACTTGTTATCCAACATATTAATGGCCTCAAAAGTAGTGTAGATGCACTCAGAGATATGTCTACCTTTTAGGAAGCCTCTCTGCTGATCAGAAACCACTTTAGGAGCAACCAAAGCCAACCTATCTGCAAGGACTTTAGTGATCACCTTAAATTGAAAATTGGCCAAGGCAATTGGCCTATAATCTTCAATTTTCTTAGCTTCAGGGAACTTAGGAATAAGGACCACTGCATTAGAATTCATGCCTGGAAGAATCCAATTCTGCTTGAAGAATTGCAAGACAGGATTGTGAACATCTTTGCCAGCTATTTCCCAGTAAGTATGAAAGAATCCACCTCCAAAACCATCTGGACCAAGGGAGCCTGCACCATTCATGCTAGACACTGCCTTTTTTACTTCCTCAAAGGAAGGAAGGTTGGTTAGCATCAAATTATCTTCCATAGAAACAATAGGAGTGATCACTTTACCCACTAGACCATTATCAGTGCAGCTATTTTCAGATGCATACAGTTTAGAGAAAAAATCTAGCACATGATCTTCTATCTCAATTTGGTTACACAGCACCTCATCATTCTTTTTCAACATGGCAATCTGATTAGTAACCTGCCTTATCTTAGAGATTTGGACCTATTAAATAATTTAAAGGGTAGATATATCTGTACTTTTTCATTTTAAAAATAAATTTACTTTGAAAAAACGTTTTCCTTAAATTGGCGCAATGCGGCAATGACACTATAGTTAAAAAATATATATAAAAAAAAATTGAAGTTTTCTAAAAAAAGGTGACAAGGCCGTTACAGCCTGCCACTTCGGTTTGACGACAATGTTGGGGAAAATGAATATATATGTTGATGAAGATTTTAAGGACTCGATTAAATCACAGCTTCAAAGATAAACATGATGAAGTTATCCAGCTTTATGGAAATTAATGTTTAACTTAAGCTGATTCAATTTATTAAAAATTTGTAAACTGATAGGTTTGTAATTTTATATCAAATGCATATGCCCCTTTGGTTTTGCAGGTGCAAACACAAGTGTTTCCTTCCAAATTTTTAAAAAAAAAAAAAAAAAAATTAAGGTTCCTTCCAAAATTGGAGCCTCTCCCTCAATTCCCCAATAGAAGAAGACCTAACACACTGCTTTCAATATGTGTTAAATATCATGGATAATTCTACAACTAACTACGAGTACGGCAATAATTATCATTTCCTTCCTTAGGCTATCTACATTGGCACCTAGGAACTACTCCAAACTAGTCCAAAATTTCCAAATCCATGTTACACTCTACTCTACATAGAACACATAGCCAATTGCTATGCACATGAACAACTCTCTTATAGCTAAATATCTGTGCCATGTGCTTCAACCAAATTATGTCTAAATAAATGGCCCGGCCAAAGAACATGATTCACTCACCTGACAATCTGACCAAAACTGCCAAGTATCTCATAATTGCTTTGAATTTCATGATTCCACAGCTTATCAGAGACTTTAATTTTTCATTATGGTAAGTTTCCCTATCTCAATTAATCTCTTATATAAGTTTCCACATACCCAGTGAAAATAAAAATTTTCACAACCCCTTTTGGCCCTTTTGATTCTAATATGAATTGGTGCATCTTTTGGACCCTTCAAGCTATATACTCACCGTCACCACCGTCCTTCCTCTTCTCAAGGAACTTAAAATAATGTTAATGTTGCACGAGGTTCACAAGACTTCAATTGCAAGAATGAGTTGTAATGTTCTTTCCAAGTAGGTCAAAAATGTCATTTTGAGCTGGACAATGCATACAACTATTGATTAACTCACTTTTACACACTTCTATAATGACCAAAAGGATAAGAAAACATATAGATAAATGGATGTTTGGATATAGGGCTCACCCTCCAAGGTATGTAGAGGGAGTATAATATATTAATATCCTTTGGCTGAGACTTTAGAGTATTTGACTAATATATATATTTTTCTTTTGGTGTTTTTCACCATTTGGTTGTGGCGAAATTTTCCTTAAATATACAATATGCTCTGAATTTTCTATAATTAACATAGGCTAGTTATTTCTTCATGTGGGTAGGGGGAAGCCACTAGGTCTGGCTAGAAGCACGTGATTGAAGGTTAATGCTTGAGGAGTGAGTAAGTAGTATTGGCATTGGTAATACTAATAACTGAAAAGTGGGAGCTGTGCCTCTCTGTTTGACATTGTTCCCTTAAATGTAAGTTGACAAATTTGGTCTATGGCCTAGTCATTAGACTTGGACTAGCGTAGTTTAATTTAACCCCAATTTTATTTTGAGTCTGCTCCAAAGTTCTTGCCAAATGCCAAATGCCAATGCCACCAAAAACATAGGCTTTAGTTGAGCAGCATTTGTTCACCTTTGATTGCTTGTAAGCTGAAAGGTATAATGCTCTTTCCGTACAACTTAATATTAATTTAACATAAACAAATATGATGCAAAATGACAAATATTGAATATATGATTCAAAATGTAGACAAGAATAAACATAAATATTATAACTCTATTGCTTTGGATTACACCTTTTTAGAGAACCAAGGAAGTAATTTATTAATTTATACTTCATTTCAAGGATCATATCAAAATTTTATGATTAAAGAGTTCATTAAAAACCTTGAAATTAAATTTATTAATTATATGAACAATGCATTAGGACCTTATAAATTATCCTAAAGCTCAGGGCCGTTCAAGATAAAGTAAGACTTAAAGTTAAGTAAGGTCTCAGAATGAACAAATAATGGGATAAGACTTTATATGTGCAATTTTTGTTAGGCAATAAACAAATTATTAGTAGGCTCAAATCACAAAGGCCGCTGATAAAAAAAAAAAAAAATCACAAAGATTACGTTTGAGTAAACAATTTAATTAAAAGCTTATCACATAAGATCTTATTAATACTTATTTTAAATATTGCAGCATCTTATTAAAAAGTTGTTAAATGATTTTTTTTTTCTTTGAGGGATAAAGAAGACATGGCAGAATGTCTCAAAATATAACCTGCCCAATCCATTGGCATTTGACATATAAAAATTTATGACAATATTTAACATGGTTCGTGTTTACAGTAAAACTTGCTTTCAGAAAATTGAAAGTTAAACATTGAAATTGTTATTATGTACTATAAACTCCGTGCAAATATATTTAAACAATCTTAAAAACATGAAATAGTTTTCAATTGTTTTATTAAATATATCATTTTTTTTTATTTATATTCTGATCTCACTCTCAGATAGGGGTGTTCGCGGATTGGATTGGATCGGTTTTGAGCTAAAAAGTCATCCAATCCAATGATAAAAACAACGTGCGGTTTGGATTGGATCGGTTTGCTTCCTTAAAAAAATCCGATCCGATCCGATCCAATCAAATGCGGTTTGGATTGGATTGGATAATTCGTTTTTTATCAATACATATTTACGTAGTTATATTACATCAAAGAACATCCAATATTAAGGTTTGATTTGGATTTAATTGAGTATTTAAAAAGTCATATGTATTTGTGACTTATTTAGAATAAAAATTAATTTTAAAATATTACATTGACAATTTCTAATAAGTTTTTTAACGGGATATTCATGAATTTAATTGATATGCACTTTCATGTGTAAAGATATTTACACTATCAACTAATCATAAATTGTTAAATCATTATAAATTTTTAATTCTTGTCCTAAATATATTAAAAATCACTCATAACATTATTTATAATTGGTTAACATTGTAAAAGTTTTTACACAAACCTTGTATTTACATACCAATTAAACTTATGTGATATAAGGACTAGTTGATAACTTATAAAAATATAAAGACTAATAATTACTTTTATAATATAAAGATCAAATTATTTTCATTGAACTAAATAATTTCGGTTCGGTTTGGATTGGATCGGTTTTACATATAGGATCCGAAATCCGATCCAATCCAATGAAAAATTTCGGTTTTTTTCGGTTTGCGGTTTTTTCGATTTTCGGTTATTTCGGTTGTCGGTTTTTCGGTTCGGTTAGTGCGGTTGGCATTGGATTGGATCGGTTGATGAACACCCCTACTCTCAGATACAAGATAGCTGGACATTAAGGATTCCAGCACGTAGTTCACATAAAGAAGTGCCTAAGAGGAGTAGTAGATCTTGGCCATTTATGCTGCTTGTTATTTTTGGACCACAACTCCACCAACCTATAAAAATATAGGCACTGGAGAATTTTGTTAATTGAGGGAGAGAGAGAGAGAACTCAAAAGAATGGTGGGAGTGGGAGACATTAATAAGACGGTCCCGAAAGCATTTTGAAAACAAGAAATAATTGGTGTCGCCTTCAGTTAACAGTAAACACAATGGGCTGGAGCTGGACACCATGTGGGAGTGGGATAACAGTAACCACACACCAACCTAGCCTGTACTGCTTTTTAATCCTCTTCTGTCTTCCCTGGGCTCTCTCCATCAAAATTAAGGTAAAGCCCACCCACCAGCTCAATATTTACAGAAAAATATAACATTGCTACTGTTGCTCATAAGTTCAAAATTTTACTGTTTTTGGTAAGTGCCAGTTATATTTACTTGAAATAAAAGAATTACAACCCAACAAAAGCCAACATGTCATTATGTGCCTAAGGTGGTAAAATGAATAAATAAAGGACGGTCCAGTGTACGAGACTCCCACCTTGTGGGATCTGGGACAGAGTAGATGTATGCAGTTTTATCGTGCAAGTTGAGAGACAATTTTTGATAAACTAGATAAGCGTATGCTTGGATTACAGTTGAGAAACTACAAATATATATTTATGATAAAGTATTTATAGAGTTCTTTTGGGATAAATATATATTTGAACCCGAAAATACATTTACAATGGTAAACTAAATATAATCTAAATAAGTGTAAAAAGGTGGTAAATTGAAAAAATAAAGGACGATCCAGTGCATGAAACTATCACCTGGTTGGATTTGAGAAAATAGTATATGTATGCAACTTAATTTACTGGGATAGTGGAGAGATAATTTTTGATAAACTAACTAAATAAGTGGGAAAAAAAACATTTTTTGGGTAGAGTAAAACTACATTAACTAAATGGTGATTAATTTGACCCCCTAACTTCTGTCCTCTAAAGTCTCAACCCTTGGCCCTTGCGTCCGAAGAAAGGAAGGGGGATCTTTGTACCTTATTTTCTTTTTGGTCCCCTCAGATTAGTGGCTACTTTATATGTGAAATAATTTAATAATGATATTCAAATAATTAATGTATATGTGACTATATTTGATCAATAAAACAGAAAATTGAATTTAATTAGTCCTATTAATTATTAATAAACCACAAGGCTTTCTCCGAAAGCTGGTAAAATTACACCATAATGTATACAGGTTTTTTTTTTTTTTTGAAGTACTTGCCTGATTGGAAACTGTTTCAAGTAACTCTGTGTGAGAGAGTATATGAGTCTATAAATGACTAAGAAAGCAAACAAACTTGTTCTGGTCCTTCTGGATGTGCAGAATAAAAATCTATAGTTTACTCATCCAAACAAATAGAAGTTTGTCTTTTATATTATTTATTCAAGAGAGGTCAAATTCCATTTGAAAGAATGAAATGGAAAGTGTGCTCTGGATTTAAAGCTTCATTTCTAGCTAATTATGCACTGGATTTCCTTAAAGTTGGATTTAAATTTTTTTTTTAATTAAAAATAATACAATTCTCTCTTCTCCCCTTCCTTCCAACCTACCTAAAAGAAGGGGGAAAATACTGAGAGGTAAATTAAATGATACAAAAATGTACATAGCGTGTGAGCTATGCAAGGTTTAATTTGACCAGAACCTACAAGATGAAGTCAATCATTGCATGACATATGCAAGGAATGTCACTATTAGGACAATAATATTCTATACCTTTCTTTTTCCTTTCTAACAATTTACCATTGACAGAATGCTTTTTGGACAGTGCTTTCATTTGCTAAGAGGAAACAAATAAAAACAAAGACAGGCATTTCTCTCTCTTCAACATGTTTCCATCAGTTATTGAGTTGTATTTTACAACTATTATGTTGAATCAAATGAGGTACAATAATTAAATTATTTCAAGTTAAAAATTCCTTGTATATATTTGAGCAATCGTACTTTTATATTCCTAATAATATGTTTCTCACATTTGGTTATTATGTTAACTGAATAATTGATTTTTTATTCTTAAAATTTAAAAACAAATCAAATTATTCATGTCTTCTTGACGATTTGATTGCGAACTTAAAAGAAACAAAAGAGATAATTCTTAGGGGGTTAAGATAAAGCATAGAAGTATCATATTCCATGTGTAGATGTATTTTGCACTTGTTACGCCTTGATTGCTCATTACATGTTTCCATGTTATGATGATCTGTAAAGGATTTAATTAATTGATTAATACTATTTGCAATCTTTTATGCTAACTCAAGTCTTTGTTTATGCACGAATATAAGTTATACGCGTTTTAATATCATAAAATCATCAATAGACATTTTGTATATCAAATACGTCAAATTCTCATTTATTAAATGGCAGAAAAACAAAAAAGAAAAAGACTGTTGCTTTCAGCTATCATAATAATACTATAAATTGTGTTTGCCGTAATAATGTATTCTATAACATTATAGCTTTATATTGATACTCCTATTTTCGTTGCCTAATCTTTCGCCATGACCATTTCAATGCGATCATAAAGAGAACTGAATTCAAATTAGTTTGTACTATATAAGATATAAGATATATATGACGCGTTCTCTTTAAACACATGTTAACAAATTAAAATGGAAAAAAGTAATATTTAATATATTGAAAATATAAAATTTATTTGTTTTTTAAAATAATTAGGATGATTTAATAATAAATAATAAATGCTTCTTAACATCTACAAACATTTAAAATATATATATATATATATATTACAGTAGTCTTGGTAAGAAACGGGGAAATAATAGTAGTCTTGATTAACGGAATTTTATATTATTATTATTATTATTATTATTATTATTATATATATATATATATAATATATTATGAGTTTTAAATGTGTGTTGATGTAGCAAAAAAGATATATTTATCTTTTTTGCTACATCAACACACATTTAAAACTCATAATATATTTATATAAAATAATACTATAAAATTCTGTTAATCAAGACTTTCACATTTAAAGGGATGATGAAAAGTTAAATCGAAGGCATCTCTGTTAAAATTAAGTTTTTAATATTTGTGTGTTCTTGTGTACCAAATACCAAATACCAAGAAGAGGTAATTTTGAAAGTTCAAAATTGAATCAAGATATATAGTAAAGAAAGGGTAGTTATTTTTTTAGTTTAATAACCCATGCTTTGATTTTAATTATTTTTATTTCTTGTTTAGATAAAAGACGGAGTAAAATTTTACAAAAGACAACTCTTTACAAAAAAAGAAGAAGGAAGAATAGCAAGCATAATTTTGTGTATGACCATGTTATAGGTACGAAGTATCCATCACCGTTAGCAGTGACTAATCTCCAATGGGGAACCTGTTGGACACACAAGATAGGTTCTCTCCTCCCAATCAGGCTTTCTCCATACACAAAAGTCAGGATTTGAACCCCTGATCACTTGTTTAAGGTGCCTAAATCCATTAATACTTGGACTAACCATATATTGGTGAATAGCAAACATATCAAGTCCCCTCTTATAAGTTCAACTTGCACAACCAACTTTACCACACTTATTGGGTGAAAGTTTTAAAACTTAATCAAAGGGACATAGTTGCCTCTTTGTAACCCACACTCAAGCCCAAAAATTAAAGAAATAATTAAGGATAAGGATACAAATTTATGCAAAAAATTCATTATAAATCACCAAGTTCACCGTAAGTGCTATTCAAAGGTATTTACATTAAATTAATTACAGAAAGTATAAAGCTAAGCCAACCTTTTATTTATTTTTTATTTTAATCAGGTAATATCCATTTGAAAGTTTTTTCCCCCACCATTAGTTATTTCAAAACAACTAAATAATATTGTAGTATGCTGCATGTGATTAATAAGATTAGTAGTGTCAACCTAGTTGAGATGACTTGCCTTGTTTTGATGCTATAGCAAACTATTTTTATATATAAAAAAAAAAAACATCTAAAATGACGACACAAATGACCAAAATTTATAAGTTGGGGTATGTTAGAAGAAAAGTAAAGATAATTATATTATTTTTATCCTCTAAAGATAGCATTACTGGTGTACTTTTATTTTTATTTTTTTTAATTTATTCCCTTAATTATCTAAAACATCGTTAAATTTTTTTTTTTTTGAGTGATAAAATATTGATAAACTGATCCTTCTTTATTTGACTAGAAATATTAAAACCCTAATTTGAAGATTAATTGGACAACGTTTTATAAAGTCGAGAGATGAATTAATGAAAATATAATATGTTTAACAGTTGTTATACATTCTATTTTCATTAAAAAAAAAAAAAGGATATCACAGGCACATAAGAACTCTTATGTCTTGTTCTAACTATAATTAGTTTACAAACATAAGTATAATCTTCTAAAGTAAAAAGGAAAGACAAATATTTAAATGAATAGTACATCATCCTTGGTTATTATAAAAAGAAAAGGAAATACAATGACCCCCACCTATACATGATTCAGGTGAGCCCTGTAAGGAGGATGGAAGTGAGTACTTTTCAAAGTTACAGTGGTTATCGCATAATGACACACCTTTACCTTTTAATTTGTCCCCAGTTAGCAAAATCAAGTATCCCTAAAATCCCTATCTTTAGTGACTTGGTTGTGATGGTAGCTTTGAATTGACAAAAGTAAAACAAATAGTATGTTGTTGAGTGCTAATCCAAGACATAATGATAATGCCTCACTAAACTGCAACACAATTTGAGAAGCACAACTATTTGAGGGACAATTTGTTGAAACACCAAAACTTTTGTTGGTTGGAGCTCTACAGCGCTGTTACTTTGAACTTAATCATGGAAAGTCATGTTTATGTGTTCAAGTATAGTATATAGTAGACACCAAACAAAATCATTGAAACAAATGGCACTGGTATTTAAATATAATTATTCACATAATTAATCAAAATTCAGAGACACAAATTTGCAATTTGCAAAAGATGATGCAAATGGTGTAACAGCCTGTTTTTAATTACGCTGTTTTAACAGTAAAAATATATTTATTTATATTTTTATTTGAGACTTAGGAAATGAATTTGGAGAAAACAAAATCATATCTAGAACTTACTCTATGGTAGGAGGCTATGGTTAAAATTTGGGTTTAAAACTCAGACGAAAACCGGTCTGCGTTTTTTTAACTGACAGTATAATTTTATACTGACAGAAAACCCTAATTTGACCCAAAAACTGAAATTTGTAGATTTTTTATATTTTGTCCGTGAGGAAGTCTACCTTCCAAATTTCTGATCAGAAATAAAATATTATGTGTTTTCGGACGAATTTTGGTGAAAGTTCGAACAGAAAACAGTCGGTGTTTTCACTGACAGTAAGATTTTAATGATCAGAAAACCTAATTTTGACTCGTAAACGAAATGGTTTATAATTAAATCATATTTTCAATGAGTCTGGTTAGTTTGAAAATTTTCGATCGAAAAATAGACAGAAACCCTAATCGGGAAACCGACGGAGTCGAAAACGGAACTGCAGAGGCCCGTCAAGAGATCGGGACAACGAGTCATGCATGATGACTCATGGAGGATGAGTCACCAAGCATTTATGAGCATTAAATGCTAGTAATCATGACTTTTAGGTAAAATGACCAAAATACCCCAAGCCTTCGCGGTTAGTAACAAGACACATCTACGCACTCTTAACCACTCACTTTACGTGGTTGTAAACCTTCTACATATACTAAATTTCGTGCATATATATATACTAAACCATACCTATTTCATTTTGCTTTTGTTTCATCATTTTCCTCTCAAAAATCGAAATCGGGTAACTGACGGAGCTGCGTACAGAATTTCTGGGAACCGCTAACGGATAGGATCAGTGACTCATTGGTGAGTCACTATGTGTGGCCCAAAATCAGCCACACCTCCATCAATTGTGAGCCACATATTATTAACCATGATTTGCCAAAATAACCTTAGTTAAGTTAACTATTAACTATGGTTAATCTTATATTAATTAAATATTCCTAAAAGCTATTAATCTAAGCTTAAGGAACCAAACAAAGCCTAATTCTACCCCTATATAATGACCCAAAACCGTAGCCCCCTCCCCTTTGTTCTTCACTTCATCTTCTTCAACTTTTCTTCACAAATTTCACCTATACTCCATTGTTGTCTTCAAGAGCTTCAAGTGATTTCCATTCCAAAGCTTGCTAAGATCATCATTCTTCCTCATCTTCTTCAATCTAGTGAGGTAACAAGACCATCTTCATCTCTTTTAAGCTCTTGTTCTTCATGTTTTTGAGTTTTCATATTCTTAGATCTAGAACTTAGAATAATTCTAGAAAATTGTAGAAAAATCTTAAAAATGTGAAACCAATTTCTATGATCTAGATATGATTCCTACTTTCATTATCCAAGAGCATGTAATCAAAAACATTTTCCTTCCTTAAAAACCATTGTGGGCCGAACCTAGGAGAGAAAGTGGGTTTGAAGTTTTTGTGTCATTTTCAATTCTAACACTTGTATCATGTTCTCTAATACCTATATGGTTATAATCTAAGAGCTTAACTTCAACAAAGATTTCTATCCTAAATTTATGGTGTTGGCCGAAAATCTAAGGTTTAGGAGTTTATAGATTTTGTTGAAGGAATGAATTCTAATGATTGGTGAATACTCTTAAGTATCTATGTAATCTAAAACCAATAGCTTGAATCAAAAAGAATTTCCTAGCCTATTTTACCAAGTAAGGCCGAAACCTAGCTATTTAGGTTAAGAATGATTTTGTTAATTAATTGTAGTTGTATTGTTTGGTTGAAGGAGAAACTGTTAAAGTGTGACGTGATAACGAGGAACGGCGAATTCGGAATTTCGGTGATAACTCAGGTGGGGGAAAGAACCAATCTACCATCGGAAACGGATAAGTAGTATTTAAATTATAATAATTGTGTAGGGCGACCTAAACCCTACTAGTGGTCGAGTAATCGACAAGACCAAAATCACATTGGAAGCTTTTTCGTGAAACCAATGATGATTTGGGGATTGTGGGTTTATCGCCGATAAGATAATCTTATGATATTCGAGGTTGATTGAATTTATTGATTATTGAATTATGTTGTGATAAATTGTTTATTATTATGTCTTGTGATACTTGAGTAGTTGATTGATAATATAGTATGATCTGCCTGGGATGATAAACTGTTTAGTTAATGTTAGGGCACGAGATGTGTGATTTAAGAGATGTATTTGGGTGAGTGAATTATGATGCATTAGTGATGCCTAGCCTTAGTGTATAGATGAGATGAGATATTGAATGAGTATTGAGACTTGTGGTGGAAGGTTGAGGCATTAGGCTATAATGAATGCGGGTTGGTGAGATTCATAATAGAGATGTGTTAAGGTTCATGGCCGTGTGTGAAGCAACGCACGAGGTCGGGATAGTCCTTGAGTCCCTGAGGGATCGCGTTGCGCAAAGGTTACTAAAATGGTGTATGGGCACCATGGCACTAATTGCGCAATAGCATGAGTAGTTCGGGTACTACTGGGTTCTATCGTCGCACAACGGCATGAGTAGTTTGAAACTACTGTACTGGTGTATGGGCACCAGGGCACTAAGTTACTGGCACCGGACCAATTGGACTACTGACTAATGACAGGAATATAGATGGCCAAGTTTGCATGAGAGTAAGGGTAGAGGAACCACATAGTGGTTTAAGGTTGATTTGGAGTTTTGAGAGATGTTGGTGTTAATGGTTATTATATTTATGATACTATGTCCATTTTTCCACCTTTGATGATAGACATGTGTCTTATCCCCTATTCCTGTATTTGTATATGTTTTGCTTATGTGGATACGAGAAGATTTTACGGAAGATCCGGGTGATGACTATGGGGAGGAGCCAGCTGAGGACTTCATCGAGGACTTGAATGTGGAGGAGTTGGACGGGACTCCTTATGAACCAGACGCAGGAGGACGAGCTGTAGATGGTAGTAATAGCGTTTAAGTAAATAGGGCCAGTGAGTCTAAAACTATGTGTTTATATTTCCGCAACTAAGGTTTTGTATAAGGATGTGCCTGCTAGGGATCTCACTGAGAGGATGCCCTAGACAGTGTTTTGGTATTGTATTTAAGTATGTATTTATATATGACTTGATGTTATCTTTCATTGTTGGTCAAATTTTATTTCCTTCGCATTTTTGATTTATAATCATTGTTAATCATATGAGGAATCTAAATAAATAACTAACTAATGGCACAAGGGGCACAGCGGGGTGTCTCAAATGGGATCTTTGAGAATCACATGTAGGCATGAACATGTTTATATTATTTATTTAGTTATGATAATACTACTATTTTTCTAACAAAAAAAATTTAATAAAGGACGTTTTCCCAATCCAAACAAAAATAAATACAGGGGAACGAATAGCTGGCAGTTTTTTCACATAACTAGTGTAATGTGGTAGTGTAATTACGTGAATGGTGTAGTTTTTAAAATATTTACGGAAGTTGGGTAAGTCGTAAGTAGTAATAACGAAATCAAAACAGAAGTCGTATACCCTGCTCAAGATTTATTTTTATATTAATAAAATAAAATAAAATATAAAAACAAGGGAGTCGTAACCATCTTATTTTTTTTAGTAGTCGTAAGTAACAATTACGATTTGGGAATTGGATTTTTCATTTAATTTTTTTAAATAAGTCAAAATATACATTCATGACTTCTTTATTAATTAAAAAAAAATTATTCATTAGAGTCATATATATGGCATTATTATAACATACTTCTTGGATATTTTTCAAAAAGAAACAAGAGTAAAGGCCCAAAGTGATCCCTCAAAATTTTCGAGTAAACCAGTTTGGTCCCTAAAAAAAATAAAATACAATTTGGTCCCCGAAATTTTAAAATGGGGGACAATCTGATCCTTACGGAGGGACCGAATTGTCCCCTGTTTTTAAAACTTGGGGGACCAAATTGTCCCCCGTGGAGACCAAATTGTCCCCTTTATTTTTTTTTGACCAAACTGCACTACTCAAAAAATTTGAACGACCACTTTGAGTCCTTACTAAAATATATATATATATAGAAGTAGTAAGTGTTGAATACGACTTATTTAAAAAATGATTAAAAAAAAATAAAAAACACTAAAGTCGTAATTGTAATACACGACTTACCAAAAGAAATTATAAAAAATACAAGTCGTATAAGATGCATACGACTCCCTTGATTTATTTTATTTTATGAATTTAAAAATGAATCGTAAGCAGGGTGTACGACTTTTGTGTCTTATTTCGTTACTACTACTTACGACTTACCTCACTTCCATAATTATTTTAAAAACTACACCATTCACGTAATTATATTACCAAATTACACTAGTTAAGAAAATTTGCCCACATTTCTTTATGTAAGAGACTTTTTGGATTTAAGGTGTGTATAATGTATAAATCTACTAATCTTTTGTTAAAATTCAACTTTTTATTATACGAATAGGACAGTAAAAATCGAACTCTAGAGTGCTTTGTAATAGAAGTTGTTTGATTGGTCAAAAAAAAAAGTTGTTCGTTTTTTTGTACAATATTAGAGAAATGATTTTTGTACAAAAAAAATTGACATCATTTGATGTCTCATTTGCTTTTTGGGTGTATTTTTGAGAAGTGTATATAAAAAAAATAAAAAATAAGTGAGAGATAAAGATAAATATATACAGTATCTAAAATTTGTGTTCAAATATCATAACTCCAATATTATCAAGTGCCTCTCTGCACAATTTCAACTGTTTGGTAAAAGCACACTAATAATTTGTATATTTAACATATATTAAAGAGAGATGACTTACAATACTATTTATATGATTTATCAATAACTTAGTGGTAAGAATTAGAGTCAAAATTTGTAAATAGATGAATTTCATGATATGGTGGGCGGGATTTAATTGTAATATATTGTTGATATATTTTTTTTACAATTACTTATGTATAAATTATATATCACTAATAATATTTAACTTTTATATTAATTAACTTAAAAGTCACTCGTAGATAATTATAATTTGTGACCGATTGAAACTCTTTGGTGCATCCTTCTATAAGAATTTTCTATTAATCTTCTTGATGTGAAATAAAAAAGGCTTAATTGTATTTTTGGTCCTCCTATTTTACTGCTTGGGCATTTTGGTCCCCTAGTTTTTTTGGCTCGATTTTAGTCCCCACATTTTAAAAATATACAATTTTGGTCTATTTGTATATTAACATCCAATAATTAATGGTGTATTTAACGTGGCTTATGATATTCTAACCTGACTTACACTTTCTAACAAGTGGTGTCATAAGTGAATGTTGATATGGAATGTTAATTATTGGATGTTAACATACGGATGGACTAAAATTACACATTTTTAAAATGTGGGGACTAAAATCAAGCGGAAAAAAACTGGGGGACCAAAATCGTCCAAGCAGTAAAATAGGGGGTCAAAATTACAATTAAGCCTAAAAAATATTAAACAAAAAATAAATCAATCAATCTAATATCTTAAAAATTGAATGTAAAAAGCTTTTTTTTTTTTTTTTGGTCTGTATGACTGATATCTTTTGAGACACAAAAATATGAGTTATGTATCAAATGAGTCGGGCCTTGTTAGGAATGGCAACGGGCACGGGCGGGCACGGATACCACCCTACCCGCCCCCGCCCGTCGCGGGCAAATCTAAGCCCGTCCCCGCCCGCCACCAGCGCGGGTATCTGGCGGGCGGGTATCTGACGGGTTTCGTGGGTATCTGCGAGTTTCACGGGTACCCATGGATACTACCAATAAATTTTTTTTTTTGAAAAAATACATTAATTCCTTAAAAAATTATTAAAAAAATTGCAATAATTACAATACATCAAATAAAATAAACATTCTCAAGATATGACAGTATTTAACAAACCATAAAAATAAAACCACACTCAAATAATAAATGAGTATCATCATTCATCATCACATAGAACAATTTAATCTAAACAAGTCACAAAAAACACAAGCACACAACCATCACATCACATTCGTCCCTCTATTACAATTAACAGAAATCAGTTACAAAAACATATTATACAACAACTCCAAACAAGCGCACAACAATAGCTCCAAGAAGTCCAACCATCCAAGTAGCATCACTGTTAAGATAGAACATAAATAAACTTAGAATGGACATAAGCTATATTTACAAAAAAGAATCATAAAGAATGTGACAATTTGATAATTATTTTCATAGGATCTTGAATACTTACTTAACATTGATTGCTTTTCATCATTGAGTTGCAAATTGCAATAACCAGATTTACTCATGGAGCATTATTTTCACATTCCTGAAATAAAAGTAAATGTATCTCATAAAAAATGCAAACAATTGATATTATTGGGAAGGTTGAAATGAAATCTTAAAATTATTTACTAACAATGTCAACATCCATATCTTCCAATATAGTAATACATTCATCACTGTCGACTTCCGATTTTGAAGAACCTGAAGAAAGAAAAATAATAAGTAAAAGATTTGTAATTATCAACCAATATAGATTTTAAATTAAAAGTAGTAACTTTGGTTACCTTTCACATCAGCCTATAGCCAATCTTGGAGACACATCAATGCCTCTAAAGTATTTGGACGCAATCTACTACGATGAGGAGTAAGAAATCGACCACTAGTGCTAAAAGAAGACTCGGAAGCAACAGTTGAGATAGGAATTGCCAAAAAATGTCTTGCAATCATTTGCATAATTGGGTATTTAGGCCCATTTTGCTTCCACCAACCCAAGACGTCAAACTGTTCAGTTGAATCAGGCAACACTGGCTCCTCCAAATATCGATCAAGTTCTGACCTCTGACCTCTTGTTGCAGTTTTTTGAGCATTAAGCTTCTTTTCATAATGTGACCTCCAACCTGCCACTTTTCCACCACCCACGTCTTGACTTTGGGTTGTTCTTGAAGATGAAGAATCAGTATCCTTACCTTTTATTTTGGTCTCATACTCCCTAACCATTTCTTGACAAATAGACATCACATTTTCCATTTTCTCATCAGCTTTATCTCCATAAATTTCAGCGAAAAAATAATCAAACAAAGTGTCTTTATACCTGGGATCTAAAATAATGCCTACAGCCATCACCCCATTGATTACACTCCAATACTTGTCAAATTTGGTCATCATGGATGTAGCCATTTCATGAATGATAAAATCAGGAATGCAAACCCACTCCATCAAGGCCAATTTAATTTCACAAACCTTTGTAAAATAAACATTTGCAGTTTGATACAAAGTACCAGAAAACAACTTTGTAACATCATAAAACAATTCCAACTTCTTACAAATTTCTGTGGCCATCTTCCAATCATCTTCATCAGGCAAAGTTTTATACGAATTATCCCTTTGTGCCAGTCGTTCAAACACATCTTTGTATACTATGGCAACTTGAAGCATTAAAAATGTAGAATTCCACCTAGTTTTGCAATCAAGAACCAGTTTTCTACCATAGGTCATGTTCACCTGGCCACATGTATCTATAAATTTCTCCTCTCTCTTAGGGGTGGCTGTCCAAAAACTAACACTTCCCCTAATCTTTTCAATTGCATTGGAGATTATGGACAAACCATCTTTCACAATTAAGTTCACTATATGAGCACAACAACGCATATGGAATAATTTACCACCCAAAATAAGTGACCTAGGTGAAATCTTTTCTAAAACACGTTCAATCATAGCATCATTTGTAGAGCAATTATCAACTGTCAAGGTGGATAATTTTTTATCTAGATTCCAATCCATCATGCATTCAATTAAGACCTCAGCAAGAGTTTGGCTATTATGAGGAGCAGGCACATAAATGAACCTAACATTGAATTTGATGTCTTAATGATAATATCATCAACAAAAAGAATCAATAATAAATAATATGCACATAAATGAACATAGTTTGGTGTTATTACCTTACAAGTCGACTTTGCAATGTCCATGAATCATCAACAAAATGAGCTGTGACTGTCATATAGCCTTTGTTTTGATGACTAGCAGTCCACATATCAGTTGTAATTGCAATTCGACTTCGATTCTTTGACAACGATTTCATCAGTTTCTCTTTCTCAACACTATAAAATTTCATGATGTCACTCTTGATAGTGTTACGAGAAACCCCCGTAAATAATGGTTGCAAAGAACTACAAAATGATTTAAATCCTCTGTGATCAACTATAGACAATGGATACTCATGAAGGATTATCATCTTTGCCAACTCTTGCCTTGATACATCTTCATTATATGCACAAGAACCAACAAGTAATGTCTCATTCCCTTTTTTTTTTTTCAGTTTTGAGAAATGCTTGCCTTATATCCCGAGTGGTTCGTAGCTTGCAGCCTTTGAAGTGAGTTTGCAAGTGTGAAGTTCCCTGGTGTGTCTCCCTCAACAGTTTTGCCTGACAATAATGACAAATAGCCTTCCACTTTCCATCTATATTCTTCCTCTCGAAATGATTCCAAACCCATGAAGTTAGTTTTCTTTTATTACCACCGGATTGACTTGGAATTGAGCTCTGAGTTTCATTTGGAGTTGAATCTTTATCAACATTCATAGATTCACCCACATTTGATTCACCCACATTTGATGTGAGCGGCTGTTGCTCTTGCCCATCACCAATAGGAGCAAAAGTTTGATTAGTAGACATTGAGAAGACTGCACAACATGAAGCAACAGATGTCAAAACTCAAAATGAAAGTAAGAATGATTCTATATGAACTTTCTGGATGTGTGAACCATAAAGTGATAATCACATTCAAATGGGTATGAGCAACTCCAACTCATAATTATTGTTCACCTTCTTTTATGGCCATTGAAGATCTAAATCTAAAGTTCGAATATATGCTTGCAAAGGCTGGCCATGTGCTTTTTCATACAGTATCTAGAATGCATCTGAGAAATACAGTACTTAGCTAACATGTTGGCAAGTACTATTCACCTAGACTTTTATCTCATCTAGACTTAGCTAACATGTTGGGGAGAAAAATAAAATAAAAAAGATATCGATGCTTCAATGAATTGGCAAGTACTATTCACCTAATCACCTAGACTTTTATCTCATCTGCACAATGTGCAGCTTTATCAGCGTCAAAGTTCCAACAAATTTAGTAAGCAAGTTCCAAAGAGGCTGTGACCAAATTAAAACAACTAGACATTACACATGATATTTTTTCTATTATTATGCATAATAAGTTTGAAAGGACAAATGCTCACTACTATCAGATAGATATTGACGCGGCTGCTGCTCCTTGGAGGGGACGAAGACGCGGCTTGAAGGAAGGGAGGAAGACGCGGCTTGAACGAAGGAAGGGAGGGACGCAGGCACGCAGCTTGGAGGGGAGGAAGACCGGCGGAAGACCGGCAGCTTGAAGGAAGGAAGGGAGGAACGCAGCTTGGAGAGGAGGAAGATTGAAGGGTTGAGCCGTTGAGGTGAGAATCTCAGATGAGAGATTTGGCCTGAACGGCGCACACAGAGACAGACAGAATGGCAAGTTTGCATTTTGCAAGTATAACTTGTATATAAACTAGGGGCAGTTAAGTAAATAGCTAATACCTAACGGGTACGGGTACCTCTATACCCGCACCCGCCCGTGAATAAACGGGTAGTATCGAAAATCCGTTTATTTAATCTGTGGATACCCGTTTATCCTCCCCGCCCGTACCCGTTGCGGGTATTACCCGCGGGTACCCGCGGGTGCGGGTAAAATTGCCATCCCTAGGCCTTGTCAGTAAAAAATAAACCCTAAAAAATATTTAATATTTTTTTATGTAATAAATAGGAAGATTAATACAAAAATTTGAAGAATTTAAAATCGAGGAGAATTCCATTTGTACCAGTGTAAGTAAATTTTCCACTTATATTTTTTCTAGTCGTCAACTTTAGTAGTAATTTAATCTTTGAATGAAGATAAAACCAATGACTGAAAATGAGAATGATTTACACAAATGTAGTATGCATTTAGTTCTAAGTCGAAAACCTTCAGAATTGATTCTGCCCCTTATCAAACATGATTTTAGTAAAAATAAGGTATTTGGTTATTATCGTGAAAAATTGATTTTGCATTCGGAATCAATTTTGATTAGAATCTATAAAAAGTAGCTTTTGTATTGAGTTGAAAAGTTTACACTAAGTTTTACATTAAACTTATTTTCAAAATAAAAATATCAAAATGTTAATCACTTTACTTCAAACTCACTTCTAACCAAATAAGTTCTACAAAATCACTTTTATTCAAAATCATTTTTATAACGGGTACGAGGATGAGTACTTAGGTACTCAGTTTGTACAGGTACGGACACAAAGTTACTACCCATGGGGGTATGAGTACTCTAGTGCCCACCCAACCCGACACCCCATATATATATATATATATATATATATATATAGTCATAATTGTAAATTTTTAAGAATATAATTAATCTAAAAGTGCTGAATCTAGGATAGTCCATTGGTATAAGCCTAGGATAGAACTCTGGCTTAAGTCTTACAATTTTGCGACTTTATTGTTTTGGATGATTATATTAATATTTTCTCATCTTCAATATTTTAGATATTTTATTTAGTTAAACATTTTGGTTAGTAATATTTAATGAGTAGATTTAAAAGATTTTTTTTATGATTTTTTTTCAATTGAGTTATAATGTTTTTTTGCTATTTATTGATTTTTCTTAGTTAAAATACGGGTAACGAGTAGGAGGATTAGTATTTAGGTACCCAGTGGGTACGGATACTAAAGTTACCACCTCCACGGATATGGGTCGTCCGGGTACATATATTTTTTTCAAATACAAATATGAGAATAAATATTATAGTACCCTACCCATTACGAACCCTAACATAAAAGCATGCCTCTTCCTTGCAAAGCAATTACTCAAGAGAGAAAAAACCGAAAAGTAAAGAAACTTGGTTTCACTTTGTTAGACATTTTTCTATTGGAAAAGAAAGAAAAGAAAAACCTCCAATTTTTCTTTCTCCGTGTTTCTCTCTCTACAGAGAGAGAGAGAGAGCATCATAGAAACATTGCTCCCTGGCCAAACCCCAACTCCACACAAACAACACAACATAGGGCTTCGTTCCCAAATTAACAAATCCCTCCATCCATCCACCCACCTTCCCTCTCTTTCTCTCTCTGCTCCCTAATTGGATCTATCCGACTTGGAACCCCAAATCTCACTTTTCTTCTCTCAGATCGATCCATCTGTGTGTGAGAAAGAGAAAGAGAGAGCCATATTGTGTTGTGTGTGATCTATCTCATCCGATGGAGGAGTGAAATGGGAATGCCCATTATCATTATCATTATTAAACAACAACAAGAATGACCAAAACAACACTAGTTGCCGACGAAGAAGAAGACGAAGACGAGTGCTTCTACGAATCCCACGACCGCTTACTCTCACTCTCTTCTTCTTGTTCTTGCTCCACTTCCAATTCCGACAACGAAGAAGACAACACCACCAACAACCAAAATTACAATTACGCCCTCCTCACTCTCAACAATTACGACATATGGATCTCCCAACCTTCTTCCATCTCCGAACGCCGCAACCGACTCCTCCGCCACCTAGGCCTCGCCGGCGACCCTTCCCTATCCCGCGGAAATCCCCTCCCCGCCGGCGACATTGCTGATATCTCCCGATCAGTTTCCTCCGATCACCTCCACCGCCGTCACCACCCGCCAGAAACCACCACCGCCACCACCACCTCAACCTCCTCCTCCGCTGCCATGTTCCGATCGAAATCCGACAGCGCCGCGGCGGATCGCGAGAATTGTAATAAGCCTTGTTCTTGTTCTTGTTGTCGTTTTTGTTCTTCCCCTTCCATTCTTTCTATTCATTCCTCTGTAAATAACAATGGCGGTGTTGGTGTTCGTTGTAACGGTAACGGTTCTCCGAATAAGCCTCCTTCGGGGAAGAATTGCAGGAAGGTGGATGAAATTCGAAGCGAACCGAGGAATTTGAGTGTGGATTTGAGTAATGGTGTTGATTGGAATGAGAATAACGAGAATGAGGTTGAGGAACAAGTTTGCACTATAAGAGATCTTGATAATGGGAAAGAGTTTGTGGTGAAGGAGGTTAGGGAAGATGGGATGTGGGACAAGCTTAAGGAGGTAGGGACAGGAAGGCAGTTGACAATGGAGGAATTCGAGATGACGGTAGGACATTCGCCTATCGTTCAAGAGTTGATGCGGCGGCAGAATGTGGAGGAAGGAAATAATAGCAACAACAAGGACAATGTGGATTCAATTGGAAGTAGAAATGGAGGGAGTGGTGGTTCTTCTAAGTTTAAGAAGAAAGGGGGTTGGTTGAAGAGTATAAGGAGTGTTGCGAGTTCGATGGCAGGGCATAATAGTAATAATAAGGAGAGGCGAAGCAGCGATGAGAGGGATACTTCGTCGGAGAAAGGTGGAAGGAGGTCAAGTTCTGCCACTGATGATAGCCAGGATGCTGCTTCATTTCATGGACCTGAGAGAGTGAGGGTTAGGCAATATGGGAAGTCATGTAAAGAGCTCACTGCTCTTTACAAGACTCAGGAGATACAGGCTCATAATGGATCTATATGGAGTATTAAGTTTAGTTTGGATGGAAAGTATCTTGCAAGTGCAGGTGAGGATTGTGTGATTCATGTGTGGCAGGTTGTGGAGTCTGAGAGGAAGGGGGAGTTGCTGATGGACAAACCCGAAGATGGGAATGTTAATATGTTGTTTGTTGTCAATGGATCGCCCGAACCGACCTTGATGTCCCCTCTGATGGACAACACTCCGGAGAAGAAGAGAAAAGGAAGGTCATCCTTTAGCAGAAAATCATTGAGCTTGGACCAATTAGTGGTGTCTGAAACTGTTTTCGCTCTAACGGAAAAACCCATTTGCTCCTTTCAAGGCCATCTCTATGATGTGCTTGACCTGTCCTGGTCCAAGTCTCAGGTTAGCTACTATTTTAAGATAGGTTTTGTTTATCTGTAATTCCAGCAGTGTGTTCTTAAAACTAGGCTATGGGTACAGCAGGATATATTATATAGAGATAAAAAAAAATATAAACAATAATGTGATTAAATCATAAGATAAATACAGTGTTCATAATGTTTTAATTATAAGGTTTTCACAAAACTCCTTAAAGTATGTATTTCAAGTAAGCCAATATATATAAGGAACATGATTTGAAGAAAGTGAAGTAGTAGTTTGTTTCATTTAATAGGAAAACAAATAACATAGCAACAAAACTTGGTATTTTCCATGGATCGATTGCTTGTATTTGAGTGATATCAGGTACCTACCCATAATGTGTGTATTGGATTAGTATCCATGTGTACCCAATAACTATAAGTATCGGTACAGTACTATATATGTACCCGGTACAGGTACAACAAACATTTTTGGAGTAGCCATGCATCATTGGTGCAATGTCTCAGTATATTTGTGAAGTTTGTTGTTATTCACTCTTATATTGGTATTAGTTGATCTTTAAGTTGGATACACTCATACACATTTAACTTGTTATTTTGTTTTTCTGTATTGTCCTGTTAACTGATGTATTGACCTATACTAAAGAGTTTTAAGTGAATTTTCTGCTTTGTATCTTTAACCCAGATTCAGTATCCATTATATAATTGATTGGGATCGGACATTTTTCAAGTGGCTAAATAGGCATCAAAGGACAAATATGGATTTCAAATTGCATTTGAACATATTTACTGTTAAGAATATATGTTATGTTTGATTTGTAGTTAATGAAACAATAGTTATTTTTGGGTTTTCTGGTTATTAGGTAAAGTTCTATCTCTGTGAGAAGGTTTCTGGATCTTTTTTCTTTTCTCCCTAGTCCCTCGAAATTGAAATTTAAGTCTATAAAACTTTTTATGTTAATGGGTCTGCAATGGTTTATTTTTTCTACGATTGCATTGTTATTTCCATTGAAAGGCATTTAAAAATGATCAGTTTAGAGACGTAACTTGAAAACAACAGGATGGCAGTATGTGTTGAGATTTCTTTATACTTAATATTTGATAGTAAAGCACTCTATGGATATATCATATATCCAATTTTTCCAGAAATTACTTTAGGGAACAGTAGGAGTAGAGATAGTTGGCTTGGCTATTAGGAAAAAGGAACTGAACTTTGCTGCTTTAAAGACTGAAAGAATGTATTCAGGTCAGTAACTTGCTTAGGATGCTATGTTTGTAACTTATTAGTGTTTATTAGATGGTTTGTTTATGTTTTGTGACGAATCGCTGAGATTTTATCTTCTTCTAAGCTTAACGGCAACTTATCATGATTAACTATGTAAGTTATAGGTGTTGTTTGGTAATGTTGAAAAAATGGATAATTTGTAAATAGGTACAATACAGCCGAGTTTAGAATCTTTTGTTTTTGGCAATCATTCAAAATGTAAAAATCAGTTCTTATTAATTTAATTAGTTTCTATGTCAAAACTGGTCCAAAACAAATTCCAAGCTGAGTTGGCTGTAATCCGAGCTGTTTTCCCCCCCAAAAAAAAAAAGTCTCTATTTTTCTCCCTGTTCTCTTTCTAATTTGTTTGAAATCTTATAAAATGATTTGCTTACACGTGAGACTGAGAAATAATATTTGTTGTTGAACTAGTTCAGACCCAAATGTTTAGACAAACTAAAGATATTTGAAACTGATTTTAACTTCAAAATGATTTGCTTTCATGTACAAGATAATATTTGATGTATGAAACCATTTTTAGCTTCAATTGTGTTGAACTGATTTTTTAGTTAGCCAAACATCCCCCCTATTATCTACATAGGAGTGAAGCATGCCCGAACACGACGTTTTAGCACTTTATATCCCTATTTGAGCCATACCTTGTAGATACAGTAACACTGGTGCTACAAGGATGAGCACCTTTTGGAGTTACTATAATTTGAAGAACCAATTTTATTGACAGATACTATTGCAAGCTCAAAAGATGTCTTTGAAAAGCTTCAATTGGGCTTTTACCTATTTATTTATAGATGTTCTTGCTTAGTGTGTGTTGAATAATCTTTAAAATTCAAATATTGCAATAAGGCAGTACAATTTGTTCTACAATGAATTAAAGTGCATGTATTTTTAATATCATCCTTGTAATATTTTCTTTTCCCGTTTTGTTCAGCACTTACTCTCATCTTCAATGGACAAAACAGTGCGGCTGTGGCATTTGTCTAGCAACTCTTGTTTGAAAATTTTTTCACACAGTGACTATGGTGAGTAAATGCAGTTAATACATCTTGCAATGCTCTCATCTTTGCTCTCCTTAAATCTGAGTAGATGTCAAATAATATATAGACCATAGTATGGGCTCATAATATTGATTAATTGGCAGAGCACTAGTATACTTTTGTGTGTTTATATCAAAGTGTCTTCTGCCTCTTCCCAACCAAAATTTGAATTAGACTCCAATTCCATCCTATACATATCCAATCTAATTCAAGATCTACCTCATCTTAGGATTGGATAACCACATTATGGTACACAGGCACAGTTTTACCAAAATATTTGTCTTTGCCACATATTGGACTTAATTTTAGAACAGGTCTTTAATGTCTGATAGTGTGGTTAAATTTAGCAATGAAAGCAACTCTCTTCCCTCTGACCTGTTTCTGTTCTTTGCTAAGATACTTCTTGCTTCAATTGTTTTCTGTCTGGTGCAGTAACTTGCATCCAGTTTAATCCTGTTGATGATAGATACTTCATTAGCGGATCTTTGGATGCTAAGGTTCGCATATGGAGCATTCCTGATCGACAAGTTGTTGATTGGATTGATCTGCATGAGATGGTCACTGCTGCTTGTTATACACCTGATGGTCAGGTTGGTCTAACTGGTTAAGGTTAATAATATGCATCTATGTAGACAATCGGATATTCATTTTTAATTTGCAATTCAGTTAAATCTGCTGATTTCTGCAGGGTGCACTAGTTGGTTCATACAAGGGTAGCTGCCACTTATATAATACATCCGGTATGTCACTGAGACTTTTTTTAATAACCGTGTCCATCCATCTATACTCAATTCTGTTGATTGCAGGGCCACTGATTATCATATTGTTTTATATTTATTCAGAAAATAAATTGCAACAGAAAAGTCAGATCAATCTGCAGAACAAGAAAAAGAAATCACATCACAAGAAAATTACCGGTTTCCAGGTAATGTAATGGTTTAGTGCTGTGCTTTATGCGTTGTGCTCCTTTTTTGTGTACCCATCCAGAAATTTGCTTTGACTAAGTTACGTTGCTTATGCTCGTCTTACGTTGCTTATGCTCGTCTTCCTAACTGAATTATATGAACAGTTTGCCCCAGGAAGTTCATCAGAAGTACTTATCACATCTGCTGATTCACGAATTCGGGTTGTTGATGGTGTTGATCTGGTTCATAAGTTTAAAGGTGTGTAAAACTAGTTATATATCAAGTGAATACACCATCTGGTGAATAGCTTTCATCTGCATAAAAATTTATTGTGGTTAATTCTCTGGTCAAAGCAAAGCTTACATTTTTTCGTTTTGTCCGAAGTGGGTAGATACTTACCTTTCTACTAAAAGGTAGAAAGACATTACAAATTTATTTCAACAGATACAAAAAAAAAAAGTAGTGCTCTTGCTAGCTCAGCAACTTTGCTCAAATGCCAACAGGTCTTCAGTATATTTATTTCCACGCTGGCCACCGTTTGAGTAAACTGATGCAAGTTTTGTGCAGGGTTTCGTAATGCAACTAGTCCAATTTCTGCCTCCCTCACAGCAAACGGTAAATATATTGTATCAGCAAGTGAGGATTCCCATGTATACATCTGGAAAAATGAAGCCGATTGCAGGCCTAACAGAAGTAAAGGTGTCACTGTCACACAATCATATGAACATTTTCACTGTAAAGATGTGTCAATGGCCATTCCTTGGCCTGGTATGGGTGATGCATGGGACATGCATGCTACATTTTCTGGAGAACAAACTGAGCTTGATAACAATGCTGATGAGGTCTCATCAGCCAATCATCCTCCTACCCCTGTAGAGGAAAACTTTGGTACTGACGGTTCACGATCTGCATCGGTGTACACCAATAGTCCACGCCATGGAACCATTGCAAGTGCGACAAACAGCTACTTTTTTGATAGAATTTCTGCAACATGGCCAGAGGAAAAACTTCTTCTAGCTGCAAGGAATCGAAGCCCGCGAGTCAGTGTGGATTTCTCTAATGGGGTAAGTCGAAACATGTCAGCCTGGGGTATGGTGATTGTAACTGCTGGCCTTCGAGGTGAAATTAAAACTTTCCAAAATTTTGGATTGCCACTTCGGATATAAGAGGTGATAAGAAAATGCTTGCCTATGAGCATGGAAGAGAATGAGTTGATGATATCAGCTTCAGAAGTAGAGTTCACCTTCTCCATTTGTTGGCTAAAACATGTACAGAGAAATGGGTGAGATTTGTAATATTAGCGGGGTTTCTTTTCTTTCCTTATTCTTGTGCTTGTTGGATCAGGATAGGTTGCTAGTCCAATCAGGCACTGAAGGGGAAAAGGGGGGAAAACATTGTCAAAGAAAGAAAAAAAAAAAAAAAAGTACACCGGGAAGGAATTTAGAAACCGATGGATTTATGTAATCGGGAAATGTAGAGTAACGCGAGCATGGAAAAGCTTATTGAAATTAGAAATTATGATTCTTTTACACTTGTTGTCTCTGAGTTTTTACATGGAATTCAATATCTTGTCCAACCGAATCAACTTCAATAAAACAGCATGGCTGCAATTGTTACCATGACTAGGTGGTATTGTTCAGTCTCTCAATTTGTCTGGAGCAGCATGAGATCAAACAAATTTGAAAAATTATCTAACTTTTCGGGCCTAGTTGTAATTTACATGCAAGGAAAGTTTCGAGACAAGAGAATAGAAGAAACTTACGTCTTATTGGCTCTTCCATCCAATTTTAATCCTAAACACTCACTAAGGAAGGTTATAAGGCGGTCAAGGTGGTTTGGGGGAGGGACATAGGGTTTGGAGTGATAAGGGGGTCATGGGTTCAACTTCCCCACTAACATAACATACTAATTACTAACATTTGCCTATAAAAAAAAATATATATCCTAAACACTTAACTCTTTCTCTTTTATGAGCATGTGCTACCACCTTCCTTCACTAATTTTAGAAACATACGTGTTATAATTAATTGGAGTTGTAGAAAAACATTTTTGGGATTAAAGTTGGAGCCTTTTTCGATATGGCCAGTTGATATCTTCAATAACATTACTAACAGTACAGGCCGGTGGGACACTATGAGTATACTTCGAAAGCCCCTCCTTAGGGGCTCATCCATAGTAGTAACATTATAGACGCCAAGTTTCTATAATAAGTAAATAAAAAAATGCTTTTGATTTATTGTTAAGCACTTCATCCAATAATTGGGTGGGGAGGATAATGCTAGTTCCACATACACCAGGTTACAAATTAATATAAATATATAATAAAGGAAATAATGTTGCTTCTGACTTAGTAATAAACACTTGAATTCGCTGGTAAGGGGTGTGCTAGTTCCACAAGAGGTCAACTCTATCACCCTTTAACTCATGTATGCATGCTGCATCAAAAGTGTGTTTGACAGCCTAGCATGCCAATGCAACACATGTGCACTATGAAGCCCATCAAGCTCAGCCACTACATTTTTATAGATGCAAAATTATGTGCTACCACAATACAGGCTACACTGCCTAACAAAAAGTATCCTATGGATGAACAAGTACTTCATATATCCATGCTATAAATTTTGGCACATGCTGATCATAAAATCCAGCAGCAAGCTTGAAGCATAACACGAGCAAGGCAAGTGTAGTTGCAGATTTTTGATCTGGCACAAGAGCATCAATTGCAAGGCCTGGCTAGAATTTAATGTATGGGAAAAAAGGGTCATTTTGAAATTCATGCATAGATTATGATACTTGTTATGAAAACTCTTCCTTTTAACCACAACACCTTGAGAATTACTGGACATTTTCCCTTGTGAGAGATGTCAGGTGCTTCCTTATGCACTGTTGCTTTGTAAATAGCTCGAGACTCAATACCTTATCCTGCAAGTGTGAAATATCAGACTTGTATCAAAGTAGCTCTACAAGAAGAGAAGCAGAAGGACCTGCAAATCCGAAGGCCACAGTATGATTAATACTTTATCTCTTTGATGTATCATCTTAAAAAAAAAAAAAAAAAACACACACACACACACACACACAAAGAATTGGTGTCACAAACTAGTAGGCCATTTTCCCGAGCCTGTGTATTGACCCTGACTTTTACAAAAGCCAGTGTTATATGCAGAAAACCAATTTGCACAATCCATGGCACCCCTGCAATTTTCCCCCAGTTGTAAAAAAAAAGTAAGTTTTGGTCTGGCTGATATCTTTATTTAGCATAATCATGAGATGAACCGGACTGTTCAAGATTCTGAACCTGGCCGAACTAAACCCAACCGAATGAACCGCATTGTTTGCGATTGGTCTGACTGAACCGGGCTACTCACGGCTAATCAGAGTCATCAGACTGAACCGGACTCCTCATGACTGGCTTAATTGAACTGGACCGGACTGACTGAACCTGGATACCCCCGACTAATCTGACTGAACAAAACTACTTACAATTGGTCAGACTAAATCGGATAGGTGTAGTCAGATAGACCAGTTCGGTCCAATTAGACCATTCGTGAAGTGTACGGTTCAATCAGATTGGTCCGATTCAAATAAATCGATCATGAGTAGCAGGGTTCAATCAGACCGATCTAGTTCGATAAGCCGGATTTTGTTATCAGGTACCATGCTAAATTAAGCTATTTAGCCAAATACAAGAGTCAAGATTTTAAGATTCACGTGTTGATTATAACAATTAAGTTAATCAGTTTACAGTCAAACTCATTACAAATTTACAATCAACGACTATTAAATCCTTTAAAATTATAATGTGAAGAACTTGCATTCCAAAGACATTGCTGTAATAACAACAAAAACAGAGAATTTTCAAAAGTATTGCACAACCCTACGGCCCTGCAAATTTAACACGTGCTGGAAAATAAAATGCTTTTCTGGTAAAATTCTAGTTAAAAATTAGGGGCCATCTTTGTGTCATTATTTAGTATTCGGTAATTCATTAGTTGTTTTTTCTTGTCAAAAATGCATGTCATATGATCAATGATCATGAATATATACACTTGCACAATTTCACCACAGTTCTAAGCTAGTGGGTTACATGCATGAGGCATGGTATTGATACTACTTCAGCTTCCTGGGCTTACCCTACAATCCACAGAGGGCGCTACTATTGGCACCGTGTAAAATACTATTGGCATCGTGTAACTTTAAATTGATTTTTTTATTTCCAAAAATACCCTTCTCACTTACTCACCTTTCTACAAGTTTTTTACGCAACGTAACTTCCGGAAAGTAATTTCCGGAAGCTTCCGGAAAATAAAATCCGGAAACTTTTTACACATCCGGAATTCAAAATCTGGACACTTTTTACACCTGCAGAAAGTAAATTCCAGATGTGTTAATTTTAACATATCCAGAAAATACTTTCTGGACATACAAAAAATAACATACAAAAAATAGTTTTCGGATATACAAATTATTCCTCCGGAAAGTAAATTCCGGATGTGTTAATTTTAACATCCCCGAAGAATACTTTCCGGACGTGCTTTACTTCATTGACGTGCTTTCTTTGGCCCATAAAGTAAGCTCATTTGCCAATTATGTGTGAATCAAAAGACATGGAATATACTTGGGCCTTGGCATCAGTTTTATTAGAGTCCCCCTCTAGCAGTAATGCTATGTTTAAATGGATTGAATGAAGTGATAAAAGCGTATTAAAACTGGGCCTTGCCCATTCTACGTTCGGAAAGTATTTTTTGGAGGTGTTAAAATTAACACATCCGAAAACTATTTTTCGAATGTGTTATTGCTAATGTTACCTTTTGTATGTCCGAAAAGTATTTTCCGGATGTGTTAAAATTAACACATCCGGAATTTACTTTCCCAAGGTGTAAAAAATGTTCGGATTTTGAATTCCGGATGTGTAAAAAGTGTCCGGATTTTATTTTCCGGAAGCTTCCGGAAATTACTTTCCGGAAGTTACATTGTGTAAAAAACTTGCAGAAGGTGAGTAAGTGAAAAGGATATTTTTGGAAATAAAAAAATCAATTTAAAACTGCACGGTACCAATAGTAGCGCCATCCACAAAGTGGTATTTGAGTAGGCCCAATCTTACAACTTGCTTGAAGAGCCCCGTGAGCTAATTGGGTTAGGACAAAAAAATTTTTTGACGGAATGGTTACTGGTTAGGCCAACTTGGTTAGGCCCTTTTGTCACATCTGCCACTGACATAAGGGATGGAGTCTTCCACGAATAAAATGGACAGTGTCAATTGAACACAACCAATCAAAATTTTAAAATATGACCCTTGCCATGCACGAGTATATATGACTTATGAAAAATTGAATACAAATCTCTCAACTTTAATATATTTTATTTTTAAATATAGACAATAAAATATAAAAAAATTGATTTATTCAGATGTGAATGATAAAGTACAACACTTTCTAAATTTATGATAGTTGATCAATTATGAGATTATTTGTCATCTCTATTAATGTAGAATACTTGATAAAATACAAAATAAATTATAGTTAAGGGCATAAAATAATTGATAAATTATAGTTGAATCCTGAAGGCATAAGAGTTAATGATTGTTATTGGGAGTTATAAATAGTTGATCTATTATGATATTAATTATTGTTGCTAACGTAGAGTTATTGATAAAATACAAAATAAATTATAGTAGAAGTCGTAGAATACTTAAGATAATAATTGTGAAATGATAATTCTATATTTTCAAGTGAAAGTTCAACTTGGAGTAAAAATAAAAAATTACAACACATTTTTTAGAGTAAATTTTAAATATATATTTTCAGTAATAAACAAATTCATGTAATCAATTGCTTGTCAAAAAAAAAAAATCATGTAATCAATTTGAGTTTTAAATAGTAAATGAATAATGTTTAATATAATATGTAGTATATTATAAGGATTTAATATATATGCACTGACAGTGTAAAAATGTTTTACACCACCATCCAATCATATCTCATCACATAGATATTTATGGAGATATTTTAGGATCTAATATAACAAAGTGACATAATTGTGAAATATGATTGAACGTCTGTGTAAAACTTTTTTACACTGTCAGTGTATATTTATTAAACTCATATTATAATACTTAAACATGGATTGAACAGGTTACAAAAAAATATATCAATAACTTAATTACTATGATAGAAATTAAATTACACTTTAGTTGAATATTCTTTTATATACAGGGATTGGATATTATGCAGTAAAAATATAATATATGATTGATTATTATTTTAGAATATATTTAATTAGTTCTTTTAATGAACGATCTCATTGTTAACCATTTTTTAATTCAAATTTTTTATGATATTTTCAAAATATATTCGAAATCCAATTATTTAATCAATTATTTTAATGATTGATCTTTTAAATTATTTTTAACCAAGCATTTAATGATTGATGATTGATTTCAGAACACATTTAATCCTTTTAATGATTGATACAATCCTTAAACATTTTCGTTCAAAATATTTTTATGCAATACTTTTAATGTTTGATTTCCTATTTTTATTCAATTTTAATGCTTTGTACATTGAGTATTCCCTTAATTTTGCTCTCAATATCAAACGACAACTGAGCCATTTTCTTTCATATTTTAACGTGAGGTTTCAATTTGATTTCATTGTAATTATAACATATTAAAATGAATAATAATGACTAATTAGTATATCAAGCAATGTTGTATATGATAATCTAAGCAATTAAAAGTCTTGCTATCATTAAAAACCTTATTTAAATCAGAGTCTGGGCTGTCAAATAAGGTCCCTGATATATTTGACAATTTTGAAATATTGTATAAGATAATTCAGTAATAATGAATCGCAATCATATATTTTAGATGTGAAAAAATATTAGCATCAATGCTTTTATTCACATTCATATTTTTTGTATAGAGGATCAGAGTATCATTAAAAACATGTTCCCAATTAGTATTAAGTTTGAATATTTGTACAATCATTGGTGATTTTCGAATTAATTTTGATACTCCGATTATACTTTATTGTATTATTATTTCTTGTAGCTAAAAATGACAAACTCAGTATTAAGTTTGATAATTCGAAATCACACTACTTGGCTTTCGAATTTTCTTTATTAAATATAATGTACTGAAAACATAATATATGAATGATTATTGATTCCAGAATATATTTAATCAATTTTTTAATGATTGATCTCATTGTCAAATATATTCAAATTCAAGAATTTTTTTATGATTGATCTCTTCAAAAAATTCAATCAATTTAAATTGTTTTTAAGCAAACGGTTAATGACTAATGATTGATTTCAGAATATATTTAATCAATTATTTTAATGAATGATCTAAATGTCAAACATTTTCAAATTCAAAATATTTTTAAGCAACACTTTAAATGCTTGATTCCTATTTTGGTTCAATTTTAATGCTCTATACATTTAGTATTCACCCAACTTTGTTTTCAATCGATTTAGATTAAACGATATCTAAGATTTTTTTTTCCAAATTTTATTGTGAGGTTCCAATTTGATTTCATTGAAATTATAACATATTAAAATGAATATTAATGGCTAATCAGCATATCAGGCAATAATGTATAAGATAATTCGAGCTATTAAAAGCCTGACTATCAATAAAAATTTGATTTAAATTAGAGCCTAGGCTGCCAAATAAGGTTCCTAATGTATTTCAAGATACTGCATAAGATAATTAAGTTTGATTGTTTGTATGATCATTGGTGATTTTTCATTTAAGTTTGATACTCCTATTATCCTTGTTTTAAAGAGATTTGAAAAAATAAAATAAGAAAAGTGAAATGATTCCATAATTCAACATGAGCCGCTTGAATTTTAATAGAACAATTTCTATATAGGAAAAGAGAGATAGAAATTCTTTGAACATTGAATATTCAATATATTACTTTCTTTTGTATTTTCACAAACAGTACTCAATCACGGGATTCCCTAATCAATATATATTAATCTCCTAATTTAATACAAATCAAGCGAAGCTCAATGTTTATTCTTTCTCTTACTATATAATTTAACAATTAATATAATTTATTATTGAAAAAACTATTAATATATTTTATAAAAAAATTAATATAATTAGTTTTTGAATCAATTATTATTTTTAGGAAATCATATTTTATTTATATTTATTTATTTATATGTTATAAATCAATGTGATTTTGTGTAAAAAAAATAATTCAATATCATGTAAGTATTTATATTTAAATATTATTACGTTTTCATTCAAAATTTTCATCTTTGTTTAATATATATTTACCTTTTACAATCCACAAATTAATATTTTTTTTTTTGACAAATAAGTTTTCTTGTTCTTGAAAAAAAAGGTTTTCTTGTATAATTTCTATCTTTATAATATATAAATATTCACCAATATAATTCATTATTTAAAAATATTACTTTTTTAAAATTGAGAACTTGTGAATTGTGATATGATGTTTTTAAAAAAAATAATTCATATAAACATTAATCAATGATAATAATTTACTTAATGGCATTGATTGCAAATTTATCATGATAAACCCATTAAGAATTTATATAAGCATATAATAATGATAATAATTAATAATAATAATAATGCATTTTTAAAAATCCTTTTAATTCATTTAATTACGAATCAATTCATATCCTTCATTGCAATCTCCAATCAAGGTTATTTAAATTTAAATTTGAAATGAAAATGATTTACTGAATGACATTTATTGTCAAAAATTTCTAATTATAATTAATCTTATTATGATAATTATAGTTATAATTATCCCCAATATTAAGATGAAAGTTTTTGTTTCAAAAAAAGTACTATTTGATTTCAAATCAAAACAAATAAACATATCATAATATAGAGATTCTAGACAATTTTTTTTTATTTAAATATAAATATTTGACAATCATCTATCAATGAGTACAAAATTGGAGAAATAAAAGACTCATAAGAACTATATCCAATAATTTCATATTGTAGAAAATGGTGTATTTATATATATATATATATATATATATATAAAAGAATAGAATAAAAAAATATTATAGTAAATCTTCATTAAAGTTTTTTTTTCTTTCTATTAAGCCTTTCTACCCTGTTCTTTAATACTCATGGTTGTTGCAACTTCTAATGAGAAAAAAAAAAGTGAACTAGTTACATAGAAAAATAGAAAGAAAAAATGCCAAATCTATGTTCATAACCAACAGTCAAAAATCATACTATCTTTTGATGCTCAATGTTTGAAGCTAAACAAAATCTTGCAGCAAAAATAATAATTGTTGAATATGCGGTGATAATTTGAATTAAGCTAAACACATCTCCAACTTCATGCGGGCCTTCCAAAAATCCCCAAATTCAAATATCAAATATTTTTCCATCTTGGTTCCATTTTCAGCTTGTATAACATCCACGGCTCAATTCTCAATCTGGATTAATATCGAAATGAGCTTTGCGTCTTGGGTAAGAAGAAAGATAATGCAATGAAAACAAATGTGAAAAGAGTGGAAAGCAAAACAAAAACACGAAAAAATAAGTATGAGTAGAAGAGAAATCAGACTTGTTAGAATCCGAGCAGTGGTGGTCACCTGAGAAAATTATGTTACTTTTCCTTTCTACCACTGATTACTCAGAAAAAAATAGCACTTTCTATGTGTACCTTTGGCTTTGAATATTAGTTTCTTTTTCTATGTGCCACATGTTTTGTTACTTTTCAAGTCAGATTTTATACTGCACATCCAAAAGCCTATCAAAATATAGAAACATCAACACTAAAATATAATAATAACTCAACAATAAAAAATAATAATAACTAAGAGTGATTAGTGATTACTCATAAAATAAAATAAAACATGTCGAGACGCCAATATTGATTAACAGAATAATAACAACAATATGAAGGTGACAACAAAATGAACAAAAATTATTAATGCGTCCATATATGAAGATTTAAAATACAGATATTGAAATATACAAAAGATTAATCATAAAGTAGAAAAAAAAACTCATCTTCTATTGAAAGTCTCAAGTAATAGCTGCAATAAATGAGAAGAATGAAAAAGAAAAGCGTATGTAAAATGTGAGAACAAAAAAAGGAATAAAAGAATGAATATAAAAAAAGATAAGAGAGAAGAGTCATAAAAGTCATACCAGAGAAAAAAGAGTTGATGGGTCGATGGAGAATGAGAGAAGGGCTAGGAGAACAAAAGAATTGAGAGCAAGCGATGGAGAAATTATGCACCTGACTTTTGATATAAATATAGATTATGATTGAATAATCTTGGTGAAAAGAATTGAATTACCATTTAATTTATGCATATTTCGAAAAGAAAATTTAAATTTGAACTAGTTTTTATTTTAAATTGTCGAGTCTTCAAAATACAATTATAAAATTGTATTACTTAAATGGTATATTATAATATGTCTTAATTTTGGAGAGATAAATGCATGGGTTCTTTGAGGATTGTATTACTTAAATGATATATTACAATCATTATTGTCAATAATTTCTTTGCAAATTATATCAATTATCAATAAATTGATCCTGCTGTAAATCTGATCAAATTATAATCATTTCTATAATTACCATAATTATTTTCAAATCAACCACAACGCGACACATAAGCAAAGAAGGGAGGGAAGGCTTCTGGTGTTGCCACGTGTGATGAGTGAAGGCTCCAGAGATTGGCATGTGGAGGTTTCCACTTTGAGTTTGTTCACAAATGTATTATACTAGAATTTGATCCCGCTCCCGCACGGTATAAATTATGGATGATTTTTAAATTATTTGATTAACAATTCTTGTATTATAAAATAACTTTTGAATTTTGACACATCAATTATATAAAGTTGTTAACATAATATATACAAATCTATATAAAATATATAGTGCATGTGAATATCATATAATTAGTTAAGTTTAAAGGACCTATTTAATAAATTGAGAAATAAAAAATATTGATTATAAAATTTGATATATTGCTAGGATCAAATTTTTTATATTGTGAGACTATGACATAATTGATGGGCATCAAACATTTTTCAGGCGTTGTCATCAAGATAAGTACATATTATAGCCGCATAACCTTTACTTTGATATTACAATCCTCCTTTTCAAGCGTTATGTCATCAAGATAAGTATATTCAGAGGCCAAAGAAAAATAAATTAATCATTTGATCCCTCAAATTTACAAACACGGGACATGTTAGTCCCTCCTTCCAGTTTCAATGTCCGTTTACTTGTCTATGTTTCTCATTAACAATCATGCTTGGCCCGTTGGTGGTCTTGTGTGGCCTATGATGAATTTCCACCGTGAAAAACTAAGAAAAGTGAATAAACGTGCACAATTTTAAAACCTAGATACCTAAAATTTTGAGCATGTTTTTAACTTTTTATTCCTTTTCGATAGTGAAAATTTATCATAGTTCATACAGGACAATCGATGGGCCAGAAAGGATGGTTAACGGAATACATATGTAAGTAAATGAACCTTGAAACTGGAAGGAGGAATTAACATGTCTAACATTTATAAATTTAAGGGATCAAATGGTTAAAAAAAAACTGAAGAACCAAAATGTATCCATAAATTTTTTTAGACACTAATTTGGGCCTTTATTATAAAAAAAAATCTTATACCCTTGAAGGTGCCAAAAAGGGTTGTCTTAAGTCTCTACCTTTCTATCCAAAATGTAGCTCCACTCCCTCAATCCCTTTCAGCACTGATATTTGCAGCCTATGAGAACATAACTTCTACCGGGATGTGGGGCATGGAGTGTAGGGATGGCAATTTATACCCTATCCATTGGGTACCCGTAAAAATTATCCACAGTAGGTAGGGTAATTACCCACATAATGGGTAAGGATCTGGGTAAGGGTAATTACTCGCAAAATTGAATGGGTATGAGTGCGGGTATGGGTATTATGATACCCACTCCGTCCCATACCCACACACACACACACACACACACACACATATATATATATATATAATTATTTATTTATTTATATTACTAATATATATAATTTTAACTACAATACAAATTTTAAAACCAAAATTAATCTAAAGATTCTTAACTTTCTAAACCTAGTTGCATCTATAATTCTTTTTTTTTTGATGTTTTTATTTATTTAAATATTTTGATTTGTAATATTTTATGAGTAGATTTAAAAGACCTTTGAATCATTTTTTAATCGTTATAACATTTCTTTTGTTATTTATTGATTTTTCACAGTTAAAGTGCGGATAATGAGTGCGGGTATGTGTACTTAGGTACTCAGAGAGTACGGATAAGGGTACTAAAATTGCTACCCATGCAGGTATGGGTCCAGATACGAGTAATTTTTTTAAACACGAATATGAAAACATATATTATGATATCCTACTCAAACCCTACCCATTGCCATCATAATTGGAGTGGCACCTATTGGGGCAACGGATCAAAATATCCCCCCTGTCCTAAGTCCAACATTAAATTAAATTTATATAATATATCATAAGAAATCTAAAAAGAAAGACCCTATTGGTTGGTTACAAAGGACGTGGCAATTGCACATGCTGCTAATTATCTTATCCTCTCATATCAAAAGAAAGACTTTACTATATATAAATCCATTTCAGTAACTCACAATAGGTCCACCTTTCACATTACCACTTCAACTTGCTATATTTGCTTACTGGGTGCAACGTTGTAAAATACATAATCCAGTTTGTGCTGTTTTTTTTTCGTAAGTTCCAATGGCTTTACAGGCTGCTTCTTTGGTTCCTGCATCCTTATCCATTCTTAAAGAGGTATGCTTCAATTTTCCAAGAGGAAGCTTCTTGTTTTATTTGTTATGTGCTTTTCAGATAGATAATTCAATTGAAGTTATGGAAAATGGCTTTTGTGTTTGCAGGGAAAGTCTAGTGTATCCCTCAAGGACTCCACCCTATTTGGTCTTTCATTGTCAGACTCTCTCAAAGCTGACTTCACCTCTTCTGCATTGAGGTGCAAGGTAACTGCAACATAACCTTTGTTTTTTCATTTTTTATTATTGTCAACTCCATATTAAGATGTTTCTACTTATTCTAAGGACTTCAATTTCATTGAAATGTTTGACTATTGGCTTCATTTCAGAGGGTATCCTTTTCGTTTTTTGTTGGAACACTACATTTGTTAAGGTTTCTCATGTAAAGTGTTAATACTTAGTTAAAAAAGTAGTACATCATATTAGTACGCTTCTTTTGCACCACTAGGATTAAGAATCCGTTAACCTCTTATTATGTTATACTAGTTGAAAATGTGTTATTCATTTATATTCTTTAATCAATTTCAGAGTTTAACTACAAAATCCAAAGTTTTTTATGTAATCCCCCATCAGTTTTGGGGGACATTGTCTAATTTATTTATATACCCTTTTTCTATCAGAGGGAATTCCATCAAAAAGTTGGGGCTGTGAGGGCTGAGACAGTGGCTACTACCACTCCAGCAGTTAACAAATCTGCACCAGAAGGCAAGAAAACATTGAGGAAGGGCAGTGTTGTGATCACCGGGGCTTCCTCTGGATTAGGCCTGGCCACTGCTAAGGCTTTGGCCGAGACAGGAAAGTGGCATGTGATAATGGCCTGCAGGGATTTCCTCAAGACTGCAAGAGCTGCAAAATCTGCTGGCATAGCTAAGGATAACTACACCATTATGCACTTAGACCTTGCCTCTCTTGACAGCGTACGCCAATTTGTAGATAACTTCAGGCGATCGGACATGCCGCTAGATGTGCTGGTTTGCAATGCTGCTGTTTACTTTCCAACTGCCAAGGAACCTAGATTCACTGCTGAAGGATTTGAACTTAGTGTTGGAACAAACCATCTGGGGCATTTTCTCCTTGCACGCCTGTTGCTTGAGGACTTGAACAAATCCGATTACCCTTCGAAGCGCTTGATCATTGTTGGCTCAATCACAGGTATAGTTCATCTGGATGTTGTTTATTGTGAAAGACAAAACTTAGATAAGATTCGTTTTGTGCTTATGATGCTCTTCTCTAGTAACAATATAACATGTATAATTTTTTATATCTTGCCCATGATAAATTGATAAGTTTAAAAAGAGAATGAGCAGGCTAAAAAATAGTATACATGTTATGTTTTTATTGCAGAATAGCACCACAACTAACAAGCACCAAATAAACTTCACTTAAGTTTTGTCCTATTTGAAATCCCAATTTTTATCACCCATTATTTGTTTGCATTTTGGTGCTGATTCTATAGATTAAACAGGAAACACAAATACATTGGCTGGAAATGTACCTCCCAAGGCTAACCTTGGCGACTTGAGGGGACTTGCCGGTGGCTTGAATGGGCTGAACAGTTCAGCCATGATAGATGGTGGAGACTTTGATGGTGCCAAGGCATACAAGGACAGCAAAGTCTGCAATATGCTTACAATGCAAGAGTTCCACAGAAGATACCATGAGGAGACTGGAATCACATTTGCTTCCCTTTACCCGGGTTGCATAGCCACAACAGGCTTGTTTAGAGAGCACATTCCCTTGTTCAGAACTCTATTCCCTCCATTCCAAAAGTACATAACCAAAGGCTATGTCTCAGAAGATGAAGCAGGAAAGAGACTTGCTCAGGTAATAGCAATCACACTCCGGAAAAGCTCCTCTAAAATTAGCCTGTATGTAGTAAACAAATAAGGGTCCTTAAGTTGTTGAGTGAGTTAAGATCGCAATGCACGTAAAATTAATTAAGGGTGAATACACCTTACTTAACCGCTTTACGGACAAGTTCATTTTACAGGAACCTTGCCAATGACGCGTTAGGAAGATAATGAAAAAAAAAAAAAGTATTTATTATTGAAATATCTTCATTTCTAATGTATGGAACTGTTTGGTTTTAATTTAGGTTGTAAGTGAACCAAGCTTAACAAAATCTGGTGTTTACTGGAGCTGGAATCAAGCCTCTGCTTCATTTGAAAACCAGTTGTCCCAGGAAGCTAGCGACACGGAGAAGGCTCGCAAGGTCTGGGAGATTAGCGAGAAACTCGTTGGTTTGGCCTAAGTTGAAGCCTCCAACATCCATGTTGATTAAGAGACCTTGCCATGGAAAAAAAATGACTTTCAGAAGAGTGAAGATCCTGTTACAATGAGTGTGTTAATGTTGTTTGTTTGATAGGAACTTTGTTTTGCCTTGGTGTAGGAGTTGATGATTTTTGCGAATTGAAGACTGAATAAAATCATTCAGCCATGTGGGGAAGTGCTTCTATAAATTTTCTGATATGACTCCAAATTAAAGTGTGGGGAAGCATGAGTGGTTCTATATTGGCTGACATGATTTGATTCCTTTAGAGTGAGTTTGTCTTTAAAATGGTCTAAGAGTGTGTTTGGGAAAACTGAAAAAAAAAAGATTATGCTGATAATTAGTTTTTGTATAATTGATTATTATGATAAAAGATTATAATCAGAATCTGTTTTTGTTTGGGTCTATTTGTTGAAAAGCGATTTTAAAATAATCTATTTCATTTGGTTGGTAAAAAAAATATTTTTATATAATAAATTATGAAAAAGGGTACGAAATTATTTGAATAATGTCTTTTTTTTTCAAAAAAAAATTATTATTTCTTGCTAGTATATTTTTTTACTCATTTTAATCACTTAACTTTGTATTATCAACCATAAACCTTCTAGCATAATTTTATATTTATTATTATTATTATTATTATTATTATTATCATTATCATTAATTTTTTGACAAATTTAAATTTTTTTTATTCAAGCAGTAGCCAGTAGATCTACCAAGTTTGTACCGTTTGGTGGAGTCTGATACTTTGGTGAAAAGTAGCGAGCTGTAGCAGTTGAGTGTAGATTATAATCAAAAGAAAAAAAGCCTAACAGTCCTTGTATTGAGATGTTTCCAAAACAGCTATTTTTTCAAAGAAAAAGCTTTTTTTAAAAAATAATTTGGTTACCAAACATAATAGATTGTGTACAAATAGCTGAAAGCACCAAAAAACAGTTGAAATGGTGTTTCCCAAACATGCTCTCTAATACATACTAGTAATTACTTTGTCACTTCATAAACAAGTTCACTTTAGAGGAGTTAAATCTGCTTTGATACAACCAATGAAATTGTCACTTTGTAACCTAAGATTACAAGTTCCAGTGAGAGAATTGGCATCTTAAAATCACAAGCTAAGAATGTCCAAACAACGAACATATTACTCCATATGTTCAACACAGCAATTGCATAGGCATAATGAAGGGGGAAAAAAATCTAAGATACAACTTAGAGATAATCCTTGGAGAAAGCAGCAAGTTTATTAGTTGAGCGAATAAGCGGGAATATTAACAAAGTGAAAAATGCAGGATGAGTTTTTCATATATAATTATATTATATAAATCTCATTCTTAATTTTTTCATTTATAGGATATATAGCAAACTGAAACTAGAAGGAAGAAACGGGATATATATTTGTGCCTTGGAGCCTAATTTCCACATCATCCACATAAACTGGAGGGTATTTTTGGGCCATAAATAACTTAACCATGCCACCATTGGAAATGTTTCTTGCATTTTTTTTTTATCGTGTAAATAGTAAAAAATATTTAATGTCATAAACAGTAATTAATCTTCGTTGGGAGACCTGGACACTATTTAAGAATTACCCCTCCAATCAGGTGTTCTTCATACACAATAGTCAAGATTCGAAGCCCTAATCGCTTGATTAAAAAGTCTAAGTCCATTATCACTCAGACCAACCACATGTAGATTCCTGCTATTTGTTTTACACCATTTGTTACACTTAATGATTTAAGAAAAAGAAAGAATAATATTATAAATGTATTTCTCTTGTTTTTTAGTACCGCAATCCGAATACATTTTTTTGTATACCACTTCTACCCACATGATTATCGTGTAAATGAGTGTTAATCAGCATACATCATGGGGTGATCGAGGATGCTAATCAATTCACATCTCATTACTACATAACATACATTATTCACCACTTGTATACTATCGTTAGTAAAGTAGTAGTGCCCAAAAATTTAGTGTTAAATATATTTATTTATATTTGCATATTTTGTTACCCATAAAGAAAGGGACCTGATAATGTACAAATATGAATGGCGTGCAAGAAACATTTTTTTCAAAACAACAAATATCATCTTACCACCTTTTTTATCACATCACTTTTTACACCTAAATCCTAATCATTTATCATTGATCCATTGTTTCCAAAGCAAAAGTCTTTTTATCAATAATCATAAAGTAGGTGTAAAAAAGAGTGGTAAGAAAATCATATTTCTTTTGTAAAATAAAAACTCAAGTAGAGTATATCATAGAGCACTAAGAGCATCTCCATCCAGGGTTCCTTACAAGGTTCCTTAAGTTATGAAACCGTTCCTTATTATTTTTTCCCATTGGAGTGCATCTAGGTGGCAAGTGAGGTTCCTTAAATCTAAGGAACGTTCCTTAGATAAGGAACCGTTCCATAGCCACAAAGAATGATAAAATATTGCCACCCACTCACCCAAAACAGAGCGAAAAAATGGATTAAACATCAGAAGAACACAATATCACAATACCAATATCCAATATTCAGTATAAAATAGAACAACAGATATTCTCAGAAAATAAATTGCAGAACTTTGATACAGAATGAAGATCCAAAAAAATAGAACTTTAAAAAAAAAAAGTGCATGACCCAGCAGATCCAATACCCAGCTTCTGTTGGCGCCAAAAACGCCGTCGTCACGCCGCCGGAGTGGAGCTTTTGCCTTGCGTTCTCCGTTCTCATGGCATCGCCGATCCTGATGAGTGAATTATGGTTAAGACGCATAGAGAAAGGGAGAGTTGAGGGATATTTGAGGGAAAACCAAAAAGGATCGAATCAGTCATATACATGAAGAAAGGGGAGAGTTGATGGAGATGAGGGATTTGTGAGAAATTGGTAGGGAACGAGAGTAAAGGGAAAAGAGACCGAGTGAGAAGCTTCCAGAGAAGAAAAAATGATCTTGTATATAAAAAAATGATATCTCCTTGTGGGTCAACGAATAATTGACCAATGTTTGCCCAATTTTTTTTTTTTTACTTCTAAAATAAGGAGACCAATTTATGTCTCAAATTTTTTTATCCACGAGTTAGAGAAAATTATTTTTACCTTATGTAAGCCGTTGTATTTTTTTTAGCTTATTATGATAAGATTTAGTTAAAATAAATGTATGTATTATATTTTTTAAATATTTAATATATTTTTATGTATTAATTAAAATAAATGAAATTTTATCAATAAATAAATAAATGAAATAAAATTGAGTACAAATAAAAAATTATAAAAGTGTAGATTGTATAAGGGTTGCTTAAAAATTTTACCATTGGAGCAAAATATGAATGGGTTCCTTAAATATGATGTGACATAGTAGGGACCACTTAATGGTGGTTATGGAACCCAAAGTTGGTTCCTTAAAAATTGGCCATTGGAGATGCTCTAAGCTCATAAGCTGGAACTATGCATCACAGTCTACTTGTATGGTCACATTTCCGGAGTTTCAGTTTTTGCTCATATTTACAAAATTTGTCAGAATATCATGTGCTCCTCAACACCAAGAATTATTTATTTTATTCTTTTCCTGGGATTGGGAGAGGGGTGGGGGGTGACATACATATGCAGCAACTATGCGGCTCAAAGTTCATACCCTAGGAACTTTGCTCCTTGTGGATCAATCATGTCTAGAAAGGTATATGCCATTCCTCCAAGGCCTTCAAATAAGAAATAAGGGCGATCTCCTCCATGCATCTTTCCTTCTGAGATCAGTTTTTGTGCTCTATCAAGTAGAAAGCAAGCAAATGCTTTAGCCCTGTACAAGTATTCAACATTTCCTGTCAATCTGTACAGAGAAAGAAAGACATAGGTGTTCCCGCTGATGCCATGACAAATTCCAACTCGCTTAAGCAGACCCCTCTTCCATACAACTTCCCCTGCATCTGCAGCTGCTTGTGAAAATTCCTTATCCCCAAAAACCTGATAATCATGGTAAAGAATCTAGTCATGAGATCCGAACGTTGGGTTTTTGACAACTTTGCTCAAGAATTTTTGCATATATTATGCTATGTGAAATAACAGAAAACCACAATGCAGTACTTCATTTCATGCTTTTACTCATGAGTATGATAAGTAAAAGGTATATGACTAGAAATAAACTTGTTCAAAAAAAAAAAATTCATTAACTGAATTGGCTATATCACTTTTCAGTTTCAGTACCAACATATGCATTAATTACTATTAGTCAGTATTTTAGCAACGAAACATAAACTACCAAATTCATTGCAACCGTACTCATGCAAATTATCATTTTATCAGTTCTTTTACATCTTATAGACTTTGCATGTAGTTTGCATTTGAATTTGATAACTAGGCTAAAGATTATCTCAGCTGCTTTCACAAGCGTAAGAGTGACTCCAGGAGCACCATGACACCAATGCACAAGGCGGTCGAATTCATTTCCTTCACTGGAGGGATAATTGCCACTAGGGAAACGATTCTTAATCATGTAACGTAGTGTGCCCTTTACATCCTCTACCTCATCTGGCTTGAGTTCCATGTCCATCAAAACATTCATGATACCTGCAAGTCCATGGGCAGCACCCCAGTATTTCTTCCCATGCCATTCATACATCAAAGGAGATCTTCCCTGGTGAGCCAATTGTCTGCCAGCTGTAATAACTTCATCCACAACTGATCTCTATCAAAGTTCAAAACTCATTTTCATGGCAAGTCGACGTGATTTTAACAAAATAAATTTCAGAGGAAGAATCTCATGACTCATGAAGCACATATGCCTTACCATGTGGATAGTAGGTATTGTGTCTTTACCAATATGCTTGTTTAAGAACGAGCAAGCCCATAAGTAACCTGCTCTTCCATACAATAGCTCATAGGGCAAATCATGAGGTACACTGATCTGTTCTCAAAGCAATGCCACAAATATTATAATGCAATTAAACAACTGGATTTCATGCATAAATTGGAAGAATCACAAGGGTCAGAAATAAATACAACAAAATATACCTCTTTGAATTTTCTTAAGTAATAGTTAAGTAGTCTTTCATCACCAGTATGCTTAGCTATGACAGCACCAAGAGCACAAACACCAGCACGCCCACATATGAATGTCACACGGCTGAAACTCATACATGAGCAAATTATTAACTTTTTATTATTATTACTTCCTTTTTAATAGGGCATTAACAAATTAAAATAAATCAACTTTTTCCAATATTGGGCTGAAACTGCAACTGTTTAGGCTTTTCCAAACACTACTTTAAAACTGGTTCAAGCAATTCCCCTAACTTAATCTAAGACATCAATATTGAATACAATTAAAAATTGCACAAGGCAATTAAAAAATTTCACTCTATTGAGTAGTTCAATCCAACAAATCAATGCAATCTTTAACAATCAACATCCAACATTTATTTTTCCGTAGTCCAAAGTTATGATTGAGCATTTTAAAACCAAATAACATTAGTAACTAGTTCCAATCCCATTTTACAGTGGACAATAAGACAAGATAGGCCTATGAAATGAAGCATGAAAGAGAGAGAGTACCCAGAATTTTCTGAAGCAGAATCACAAGCCTTAACAATCTCTGAGCACAAGTTAAGCTCATCCCTGTTCTTTGTTACTTGATAAGCCTTAAAAATCAGGTATGCTGTCCCAAGAGCCCCCGTGTAAAGAGTATAGTCCTTCACACGCTTCCCACACGAACCCCATGTCTCCCTCACCACCTGAAGGATCACAAAACAAAGACACAAACACTTGATGTGCAGAAAAACATGCATCGACCCATGATAGCAAAAACGAGAAGGTTACTAACTTGAGCCTACCCAAAATCAAAAAAACGCCAATTCAAATGAAACCAAAAAATCCAAAGACCAATAAGGAAAAAAAAAAAAAAGATTTTTGGAGTACCGATTGTTTCAAGTGGAATGCTGATGCTTGGAACTTTGAGGAGAGGGTTTGGTAAGGAAGAGAGAGAAGGGTTGTGAGGGGTTCTGTTTCTTCTGTTGTTGGTGTTTGGGATGAAGTTTCTTCAGTTGTGTTCTCTGCCACAAAGCGTGGCATCTCATTGCGAAAGAAACGATCAGCCATCTCCACTCTTCATCCAAGGCACAGAACAACCAACAGTGAGTGTAGTGTTGAACTCTCTGGAAAATGGATTATACTCCCTCCTGTGTATGTAATAAACAAAAATAACTAATTTAACATTTATTAAGAAAGTTAGTTAATCTCATTTAAAAGAGTTATTGAGAATAAAAAATTGAGTTTGTTACCTAAATTATCCTTTCTCTTATTTACTAGGCTTGAGTTGTTGAGAATAAAAAGAGTATTGGAAAACAAAACTTGCATTAAATGAAGGGTATTTTGAGAATAATTTCATTAAATAGTATGAAAGTAGTTGAAATTTGCTTATATTTTGGAAGGGAAAAAAAGGGAAATTTTTGCTTATATTATGAACCGGATGAAGTACGAACTTAACTGACATGATTATTTAAGAAAAATGTTTTTTTAATATCCGAATACAACATTTCAGTTACCGCACATTTGTTTACTTTCGAGAGTTCTTAAGTGAGTTTTATTTTTATACATCACTAATTTTTTATTTTTTATTTACAATTTAAGTATTTTATCTCTTCAATTCAGCATCCTTAAAATTTTTAATAAATATCAATCTGGTGCAGATAACTGGCCCCTTAAGCATGTAGTCAGGGGTTCGATTCCTGGCTCATGTGTATGGAAAAACATCTGTTGGGATAGGTCAACCCCTTAAATGGATCTCAGTACCTCGAGGGATTAGTCTCCGGCTCCCAGCCGGAGGATACCTGGGTTCACCAAAAAAAATTTAATAAATGAATATCACAAGTTACCCCACATCATTATATTTAATCAACAATACTCCAATCATGTCCTTTGTTTTTTTTTTTAAAAAAAGTTCTCAACTGGCCCACTCAATGAGATAAACACTCATTCTTATACAAGCAACCCAACCTGTTAATAGGGTGGATCCGAACTAATTTTGGTGGTTTGGATCGGATAAAAAACAACAAATCTGATCACTATCCCTACAGACCTACTCGACACACACTCTCGTTTTTCTTTCAACGGTTTCGGAAACCCTACTGGACACACACACTCTCGCACACTTCTTTGAAACCCTACTGGACACACACACTCAACGACAACGGCCGCGACACCACCCAGCACGAGACGCGCACCGCCCATCACCGTGACACAGGTTATGGATTGGAGAACTTTGTTGTTGACGGCAACGATGCCAGCGCCTTCTTGACCACGGTGTTGGAGCACGTGGAGGGCAGAGACGAGAGGCCTCTGGGTTACCGGAGATACCCACAATGCCGCACTCTTCGCGGGGTTTGTCATCGTATAAAGGTTCGAGTTCTGGGGGTGGGGTTTTTGCAGAGACGTCAACGATGTGGGAGATTGGGTTTTTGGAGGAAACGAGGAAAGGGGTTTTGTTGGGTGGGGTTAGGGGTAGAGGGAAGGATGTGGGTTTTGGGAGGGTTTTGTTGAAGAGGGAAGAAGTGTTGAGAGAGAGAGAGAAGAGGATGATGAGAGAGTAGAGAGGTTTGGTGAAGCAGTCATTTTTCCATTCTGGCTTTAAAAAAGGGAGAAAAAAAAAAGGAATCTGATGAACCAGACCGATCTGATCCGATTATGATTGGTTCGGATCCGCTACCCAAAACACAAAAAATGAACCAAACCGATTCGATCATTTTTTATTGGTTCGTATTAAGTACCCACTCAGAACCGAACCGAACTGACCTGATTACACCCCTACTTGTTAAGCACCCATTAAAAATTTGTCTCCAACAATGGGTGAAATTAAGCATCAGTCTCTATTAAGCAAGATCTCATCTTTATGTTGTCGTTGGAGATGGCCAATGTGAGTTGCTGCTACTATTCTTGAAGTGAAAACAGAGCCGGTTCCCGATTTAAATAGATAGAATTGGTCGGTTCAGTCCGATTTTTACACACTGATTTATACTAGTAAAAAAAAAAAGACATTGCGATATTCTAGTGATGTTTAGTGAGAACTTATTGTATGGACATGATGATATCTATTGGAGACAACCAAATAACTTTTTAATAGTCACTAAATTAACAGTTTAAAAAATTAAAAAAAATCTTATTAAAATTACTTTAAATTATCTTCAGATGTTGATCCAATAACACATGCAGGTACAAGATTTATACTATGTAATTATGGATGTTATTCTATGTTATGTTGAGTACTAAAGCTGTCATGCTAGAGAAAGGAAAATGATTCTTCCTCCAACAAATTTTTACAGCTATTTTCACAATTATTCACTTATTGGTTATTTGGTTAATATTAATAAGATATATAATATAAATAGGTTATCATATTAGTAATCTGGTATTGCCAAGCTGGAAACAATTTATTAATTTTGTTTTGCTAGAGGCCCAGAATGTGGTCTTCCAAAGTCTCTCTTTTTTTATATGAAAAAATTTAGGGTGAGGGGATGGTGCCCCGGTCCAAGGCAGGGAAGACCTACGAGCTCTATAAGTACTTAAAAAAGGATTTACATTTACCTCACCTCAAGGAGACTAGTAGGGGCTCAAACATGCAACATGTCAGATACAAGACCCTGTCATGCTCCACTAGACTAACCCCTTGGGGTTTTCAAAGCTTGAGGATGATGTCAACTTTGTTTTCCTCGTTACTTCTTTGGTTGGACCGAATATGTGGTGTACTTGCGAAGACACTATGATGCATAAGTAAGTAAGGATGTTGTAAATAATGTGTATGTTGTGTTCAGATTACTTACCTGGGTTATGGCTCTGTGGTCTTTTATAGCGGTGTCACTGATAAGGGTAGGTGCGGCTGTCATCACTAGTAAGGCTCCCCTTACCGCATGGCGTGTGATACATGGAGTGTTTGTGTGGTTCTCATATTATGTGACGTTTGGGGTCAGCAATGATTTAGGGTGACTATGATAGTGATTGAAAAGGTCACGTGAGTGAGGGGTGGTCCATGCTGATAGTACTGCTTGATTGGTAGGGCGACCATTCTCGAGGTGGAGTAGGTTAACCCTTTTCCACCATAGGTTCTGACATTCATGTCCAGCGTTTTGCTCGGTTAAAGGCAGGTCGCCCGGTCCTTGGGATTTCCCAGGCCCTTGTTGGGCCAAGTCTTTATATGGGCCATTTTTTGATATGTGGGCCATAATAATTTGGACCACAACAAGTTTGCTTACCAATCTATATACATTATTAATTAATAAATAACTAAATTATGGTTGACCGGATTGAAGTGGTATAAAAATATCGTAAAAATAGTAAGTGGTGAGAACCCCGACAAATCTTAGTTATAGCTGGAGGGAGAAATGACTCCCCCCACAATTTTTCAAACAAATTTTCTGATATAAAAAATTATTATGATATCCTTAAAAATATTAGTGTGTAATTAATTTTAGGTGTTAAGTGATACTTTTATCTTGAAAAAGTACTTTTTTAAGAAGAATTTTTTTTGATGAAGATAGAGATTGTATAACGTCAACATATTCCCTTAAAAAATAATGTAAGTTATTTTGAAACTTTGATAAAATTATAGAGTTTAATTTTGATACACTATTAATCAATAACAAGTCATCATATGTGTGATTTTCAACATAGTTATGATGAGAGTCAACATTTGACATTTTTAGTGATGTGATAATTTATGATTGGTTGATGTTATAAAAAATCTTTACACTAATAATAGATGCCAATAAAATCCAAAATTATATTTTTTTGGTAGATGGATGAAAGAAAGCAAAAGACAAAGAAAAATTACAAAATGGACGTCACATGAGGAGCGTCCTCCAGCAAGCAAGAGCCCATCTCACTAGGAGGGTTATTCCAAATCCTGTAGTTCTCAACAGATAAGGCACCAATCTTCGCAAGGTGATCCGCGCATTTATTAGCTTCACGGAAACCATGTTGGATTTTGATATTCCAATGGCGTCTTAGGAGGCGTAAAATTTGTTTAATTTCGGACGCAAACACATGACAATCTAGGTGAGTAGGGTGGTGCAAACAGTTGACAACATCTTGAGAGTCACTTTCACAAATAAGCTTCTTGGCTCCCATGTCCCAAGCTAGCTTTAAACCATGCTTAAGAGCAAGCAGTTCGGACAGTAGGGGATCCCCAGGACCATCGTAGGAGGAAAACCCAACAACCCAACTTCCCGTGTCTGATCTGGTAACACCACCAGTTCCCATTCTATTCTGAGTCTCATAGTAGCTGCCATCTACGTTTAGTTTAAGCCAACCATTGGGAGGGGGTTGCCATTTAGCTACTAGTCTACTACCTGAATCCGGATGAAGTTTCGAAGAGAGAAACATCATGAACTCATCATGGGATCGATGAACCATGCGAATAACCATGTTGATATCCCAAATATCCTCTCCGAAAAGCATGTTATTACGCCATCTCCAAATCCACCAAACTCCAGCAGCAAAAAGATTGGAAACATTACTATGAAGAAGGTTGAAAATCCAATCTGCTACATTATTAGACGCGAAGAGAGTTGCATGATGAGTGAGGCCGAGTCTCATCCAAACTTCCTTTGAGTGGGGGCAGTCTCTAAGACAATGGAAAATGTCTTCCTTGTCTGCAGAGCAGCGTTGGCAGTTTGCCATGAGGGCTAAACCTCTTCTATGCCGCAAATCGTTTGTTGGTAGAGCTTCATGCATGCATAACCAGAAAAAAAAAGTGGAGCTTGGCTGGAATGCCCATTTTCCAAAGCCATCTCCAATCCTTAGTAGTATCCCAATTACGGTTCCTCTCCAACAACCAAGAGTACCCGGAAGCAGTAGTATAAAGGCCCTCCTTGTTCCCCTTCCAAGACCAGCAATCAGAAATTTCATCAACAGGATTAGAAGGCACATGGATGTTAAGGATTTCCGTCTTAATATCCTGTGTGATATCAGTCATTAATCTATCCAAGCACCATTGGTCCAAATATCCCGTAGCATGAGGTTAGTATCAGAGATGTGCACGAAGGGAATTCTGTCACAAAGTCTGCCACTCCCCAACCAATCATCATACCAAATAGAGGAAGTTCCAGCTCCAAGTTTCATCTGGAAACCCTCACGAAGTTGAGAGGAAGCCTTCGTTATGCCCCTCCAAGTAACTGAGGCTCGAGTTCTAGACGAAGAGGCCCACACTGAGTTGTCTCCTACATATTTGTGGCTAAGCACTTGGACCCATAGTTTATCCTTATCATGCAGTAAGTTCCAAGTCAATTTGCCCAGCATAGCAATATTATTCAATCTAGCAGTTCTTAGACCCAAGCCTCCAAATTTTTTAGGCGAGGTCACTATGTCCCAGTTCACCAGGTTGAAGCTCCTGTTATCAACATTCTTCGACCAAATAAAATTTCTAGTAAGTGCATCTATTCTGTTGCAAACGCTCGAGGGCAAGAGCTGAGTTTGCATAGAATATGTTGGGATAGCTGCCACAACTGATTGAGCAAGGCATATTTTTCCAGCCTTGTTGAGAAGCTTCCCTTTCCAAGAGGCAAGCTTGTTTTGGACTTTCTCCACAACATGATCATAAACTTGCTTAGTTGCTCTACCATTCACAAGGGGGAACCCTAAGTAAGTACCCAGATCTTTCACAATATTAATGGAAGAGAGCCTTGCAAGTTCAGTTTTGCGATGTCTAGGAACATGGGCTGAACACATGGCTCTAGACTTAGTGAGATTTACCTTGAGCCCAGAAGCTTTACAAAAGTCTTGTAGTGTATCCGAGACAAGACGCACCTGGGCATTTGAGGCTTTACTAAAAAGGAGAATGTCATCAGCAAAAAATAAGTGGGATATGCTTGGGCCTCCTCTAGACACTGTAACAGGCTGCCAGGAACCAGAGTTCACTTTGCTTTGGATGCTAAGAGCCAATTTTTCCATACAAATGACAAACAAATAAGGGGATAGGGGGTCCCCTTGGCGAAGGCCTCTAGAAGGTTGAAAATTGTCTAGTCTCGAACCATTCCAAAGGATGGATAGATTTGAGGATCTAACACACCACATAATAAGGTTAATTGAGCTCTCTGGGAAGCCAAAATCTCTCAAAGTCAATTCAAGAAAATCCCAAGAAATTCTGTCATAGGCCTTCTCAAGGTCAATTTTGAAAGCAATTACCCCCTGCTTAGACTTGCTATGATGCATATAATGCACTACTTCCTGGGCTAAAATAGCATTGTCCGTAGTTCCTCTTCCCGGGATAAAGCTGCTTTGGAGAGGGCCAATTAACTCATCAAGGAAGGGACGGAGCCTCTGGACCAAAACCTTTGTAATAATTTTGTAAGCTACATTACAAAGGCTAATTGGTCGAAAATCTTTCAAACGAACTGGATGATCAATTTTTGGAATTAAAACAATAAGAGTTTCCACCAGGCGTTCATCCGAGAAACCCATAGTAAAAGCATGGCTAACCAGTTGACAAAGATCATCACCCACCATACCCCAGAAATGTTTGAAGAACACTGGTTGAAAGCCATCGGGCCCTGGAGCTTTGTAGGATTTCATGCTGAAAGTTGCTTTTCTAACCTCTTCCTTGCAAACTGGTGCAATTAACGATGAGGATCCATGATCACTCAGGCGAGGCATAGGAGTAACAAGAAGGCTAGAAGGCATCGTCTCAGCCTCTGCAGTAAAAAGCCCCTGGAAGAAATTTTTTGCTTCCTGTTGGAGAGTTTTATCATCAGTACACCACTCGTCATTGGAAATAAATAAACCATGAATCTTGTTCCTTTTCCTTCTAACAATGGTCTGAGTATGGAAAAATTTGGTGTTCCGATCACCCAGCTTGACCCATTTCTCTCTTGATTTCTGGAACCACAGGATTTCTTCCTGTTTCAAGACATCATTAAGCTCTCTTTGGAGTTTATCCTCCAAAATAATTAAGTTAAGAGAGTCAGTGTTCTCTAGAGCCCGATGAATGCCATTAATACGAGCCTCAAGAGTTCTTTTTCTTTTTAGAATGTTACCAAAAGTCTTCTTATTGAAATCCATAGCTGCAGTACGGACTCTCTCCAATCTTTCAGGGATCCTATTATGGGTCTCATGCCATGCTTATCGGACAACACTAGGGAACCCTTGATGCGTTAGCCATGCAGCTTGAAAGCGGAAGGGGCGGGCCTTCTTGTCAGGGACATTGGACTTGCACCGAAGAAGTAAAGGACAATGGTCAGAGTGGCGACGGCAGAGGTGCTCCACATAGGCTTCTGGGAAGCACCTACGCCAGTCCACATCCGCCAAAGCTCTATCAAGTCTCTTCGAAATAGGGCGAGAATTCACAGCCTTCCTAAACCATGTGTAAGCACTGCCTATTGCACCAAGATCCAAGAGATTGCAATGCTCCAAGGTTTTTGAGAATTTCATGGCTCGTGCATGGGAAAAGTTACCTCCCCTAACTTCTGACGGGACTAGAATTTCATTAAAATCACCCATAAGCAGCCAAGGACCAAGGATAGTTTCTCGGATATTTTCAAGATGCTCCCACAACAGGTCTCTAATTACCGGAACTGGGCTTGCATAGATTGCCGAACAATACCAGACATTATTACCTTTGCAAACTGAAATAGTGACAGCTTGGTGGAAGATATCGAGCACATTCACACTGAAAGAGCTACCATGTTCAACCAGAATCCAGATCCCTCCGGCTTGGCCCTGAGACTCAGAGATACCAGAGATATAGTAGCCAAGCCCTTTCCAAAATTTCTCAGCTTTATGGAATAAACAATGCGTTTCCATAAGGATGATAATAGAAGGCTTGTAGTGCTTGACCAAATCACGTACATGCCTACGAACAACTATATTCATAGCTCCTCTAATATTCCAACACAATATAGAAATATCATGGAAACTAATCATTAAAAACAAATATATTTTGATTACCTTACCAGGGAATGAAGCTAATTCCCAGTAATAATGGGTCCGTCAACTTCCGTAACACCACCCCCACGATCTGTGATATGCAAGTCACGTACTTCTTGCATGGCATGCACAATACCCTTTCCTTTATCATGAGTAGCCCCATGCAAAATTGGCCCATCATCCTTGGTTATTGGTTCACAAGCATCATCTCTGAAGATATACCGATTCCCTGACACCCATTCAATGTTCATGGCAGACCTTGCTCCATCTGCCAAAGTGTTGTTACCAGGGCCCGTAACTACGTTCTTTCTCGGAGGAGTAAGGATTTTTAGTGGACCACATTGGCCCACTTGGCCTTGATAGAGGGGAAGCACATTTTGCTTTGGGCCCAACATTTCCTTTCTCGGGCGCTTCTTTACCCAGGGTCTGACTTTGTGTTGATTGCTCGATTGGCCCACCTCAGTTTTGGAACTTATGGCATTAACAGATACAGCCACATGATTGTTTCTGTCAATATGATTGCCTGATTCTCGTAAATCATTGGCATCAGAACCAATAGCATTAAAGCGATTCCCATATCCCTTATGATTACCACCCTGATTTCCCTCCTTGGAATTCCCCCCAGTCTTGGACGGTTTCTTCTTGTTTTTAACTACTAGCCAATCCCCGTATGCATCCTCCTTGTGTTTTGGAAACTCATTAATAGCTTCATTAATAGGATTAATGTTTCCTTCAACCTGTTTGACGGGATTGGCGGTGACGTCAGGATTCAAAATCTCCTCGCCGCTGTTCTTTTCCGGCACGGCTGTTTGAGTATCAGCCCCTTCCTTGGCCTTTTCTTTGGGTATCATAGTACAGTTTCGTGTAACATGACCATAGCATCCACACCCACTGCAAATAACATGCAATCCTTCATATTCCACTTTGTAGTAGTTTCCCCTGACACGTACTTTGCCTATCACAGGTTTGTTGAGATCAATCTCCACACATACCCTAGCGAATCTGCCTCTCTCAATCTTCAGAGTATGCTCATCCACCTTAATGGGTCTTCCTACTGCCGACGCCATAGCTAGCAAGAGGCTCTCGTCATAGAACACTAAATTCATCCCGGGGAACCTAATCCAGACCAGAGTCTTCTCTATTTTGGCTGAAGAAGATACAAAGTCGGGGCTCCACGTTGCAATGGCCAGATAATGGTCGAAGATCATCCATGGGCCATCACTGATCACTTTCTCCCTATCAGCTTCTTGATCAAACTTCACCATATAGAATCCATTATCAATATCCATTAGTTCAAAATCTCCCATGAGTTTCCACACAGCCTTTAGTTTATGCAGCATCATTTTATACCCAATATTCTTCCCCAGTCTCTTGACTATAAGAGCTTCTGTCCAAGGATTACTTAGTTCTTTGATAACTGAATCATCAATAATGATGTTTGGGATCAGGCTATTCCCCTCATCATATTCAATCCTAACCAAACCTTTTCCAATGAGATCCATTTTCTCTCTCACTGGGAACGGTTCTTTTTTCCCAAGGGGCTTGTCACGAAAGGAGCATTTTTGACCTGCTGAGCTCTTCCCGTCTCCATCGTCACCGTCTGGGGGATCCTCTGGTGGTGGTGAGACTTTTTTCGCAGAGAACGTTATTCCCTCCATAGCAGACATAAAAAGCATTGAAAAGTCCAAAATTATATTGATTTGATTGATATGTATTGTTGGTATTATTTTTTTACACTACCAACTAATATAATTGATTTACAGTATAAAAAACTATGTTGCAAATTAGACCCAAATTATATAATTAAATATAAATTTTGAATAAATCATTTTAGTTGGTACCTGGTAGCTCCCCCAATAATTTTAGTAAAGATCCGTTGGGTTGGGTGTGAAAATTTTAATGTGTAAATTAAAGTTCTATTAGACAAACACATACATTATCTGGTACAAAATTATCAGGGTTCCATCGTCATCAGAAGATCAAAACAAATTCCTATGTTTTTTCGCAAAAGAAAACATTCACCTTTCACCCACCACATACCACCTTTGATATCTTGTCTCTTGTGGATAAGATGAGGTTGATCTTTGTTCTGTGTACTGCTCCCCATATCCTCTGGCAAGTGCCTAGTAGTATAGTAGTTAGTAGTATTCACGTGCATCTGTGGAGCAGCCTTTCAATATTACTAGACACGTGTCCTGATTTTCTTCTGTCTCGTGCACCCAAATTGGATGTTAAGTACTTCTCAGCTCTTTTTTCCTTGTGATAATTTAAGATTTCTATTTATAGATTAAAAAATTATTAATATGTTTATATTTATACTAAAATATTCTTATGTTTATAATTAATTATTTATAAATTTCAATAATATTTACTCCAGACTTTATTAATCATTTACTCCATGAAAGATTTTGCTTATTTTCAAAACATTTCAATTTAATTTTATTATAAAGATATATATGAGGAAAAATAGTTAAATATATCTTGAGTTTATAAAATATTAATTATTTTGGAATAAAACAAACAACTGAAATTATTAAAGAAAAAGAATAGAGAGAGTAGTATTTTAATTCGCATTGGATGTTTGAGTTAAGGCGGGACAAATGCATCCAATATCTATCAAATATGGAGTAAAGGCTCAAAGTGGGTCCTCAAATTTTTTGAGTTGGTCAGTTTGGTCCCTAAAAAAGATAAAATGATAATTTGGTCCTCAAAATTTTAAAACGGGGGACAATCTGATCCTTACTGAGGGATCGAATTGTCTCCCGTTTTTAAAATTTAGGGGACCAAATTGTCCCCCGTGGGAACCACATTGTCCATTTTTTTTAGGGACTAAACTATGATACTCGAAAAATTTGAGGGGTCACTTTGGGCCTTTACTCTCTACTATGTTAATTTTGCATCTTTATTTTATTTTTCCTGAATTTTGATGTGTGGCATCAAGACAACGAAGCTCCTGGTTCTACTTTGACAGCACTAACTCCTGTTGGTCATTGTTCATCCATTTATTCATGAGTGAATCACTATTTGGGTTCCCACGGTAGTAAATTGATCACTCACTTTAAGAAATAAGTAAAAAACATCCCTCAAATTGAAAAACATTCATTGTATCATAGTCTCTCAAATTTGAAAAACGTAGTCAAATTGGATTAATTTGATGACTTTTTTTAATTTGGGATATATTTTTCTTATTTCTTAATTCGAGATATCAATTTGTCACCATCCTATAATTTCATAGACTAAAATATCGATTCAATCTTATATTCAACATGTTGCATCATCCCAGGGGTGGCCCTGAGCACGGTCAAAGTGGGCGATCTCACAGGGCCCCAATTTTTTGGGGAATCAGATAGTATAAAATTTTACATTGTATATATACATGTTATATACAAAATTATAAATTTATATAATTTATAAAAAATTTACATTCTATCCGTTACTGTTGCATCAATTGAGAGAAATTTTTCTAAATTGAAATTGTTAAAATCTTTTTTATGATCTACTATGTAACAATGTAGATTAAATAGTCTTACTTTGATTTCTATCGAAAATGATTTTTTAAAAAACCTTGATTATGATCGGATTATTAAAGATTTTGCAGCAAAAAATGCAAGGAGGACAATCTTCAAATGATTATGAAAGCATCATTTTCTTGAATTCGTCCGGGGCACCCAAAATCTCAGGATCGACCCTACGTCATCCATAATCCATAATACATTATAAATTCTTAGGACCTACATAGTACTTGGTGCATCTTCATGTATAAAGATACAAAAGGAAATGTGATACTAAAGTTGCTGAATTTAACAATCTAAATGTCTCAGTCACAAGCACCATAGTCAACAATGAACATGACCCCATGTCCGATGAAGCACTTCAATATTTATACCGGCTCACTTAGAAGGAAACAAGAAAACGATACAAGTAAACGGAAAATAAAACAAATTCAGAAGGGTTGGGGCTGGGTGGTGGAGTTAGGGAAGCAGCATATGGATGATATTTGTTTTACATGCCCATAAGGTTTATTCGCAATTATTATACATTTTAGGCTAATGTTGCTCCCATTCCATCCAATTGGATTGACTTCCCACTCGAGGAATGCTGTTGACTCTTGCAAACTTATCCACCTTGAAGTAGGACCCACACATGGCCCCTTCACTGTCTACCCTTGGCATTGCCTTCAACTTGTTCATTGGATGCTCAAAGCTCATTAGACCTCCTTCACTGTGAAACATACACCCTGCATTCCAACACCAACATGTCATGGATCTTAGATCAATACAATTAGTCTACTATTTTTTCTTTTGCAGGATTCTGCTTTTACTTTTATCTTTAGAAATCTCATTGAAAAGTCTTGCTAGCCTCTGAATTAGTGTAATTTCACTAATTTGCATAATTTTTGTTAAGTGGGTTTGTTTTTAAAAGTGAGCGAATAAAGGTATATCAATCATTAATTAGCTAAACTGGGAGTCATAAGGTGGTTGGTTTGGGGGTGAGATAAAGGTGTCGGGGAGTTATAAGGTGTAAGATTCGAATCTCACATTATGTTAACATAACAAGCTAATAACTAATATTTGCCAATAAAAAAAATTGCTAAAGTACATCGAGATCTCAACCTACTAGATGATATGATTTAATGGTAGATACGTTCTTACTTATTTACTTCACATAGAAACTCATTTCAGAGAAGTTTTATTCCGATCATGATGGCTAAATTTTACCTGTTGGAAAGGGAGCAAAGGATTTGGCACAACCCTCTTTTATGACTGCTAGATCATCAGAGATAACCACAGATCCATCAGCTGCAATACCCCAATACAACTTCACTCCACCATCAGAACCCTGCAAACCATGATCAACATCATGTTTCTTTATTAGATGGGCAAAACAAAACACAATAGACCGTGTTGCTGTAAGCAAGCAAGATGTTGGAAAACTGTTAAAAACAACATGAAAGACAGCTAAAAAATAACATACCAGTGCTGCAAAGACACTGCCAACCTTGCTATCATAGACAACAAAGGCAAAGGTTCCATCAAGGTCCTTGACAACTTGATCAGCAGGATATGGACCACGGTCTCGGAGAGTCTTATAAGCTTCAATCACTAACATGGCCTCATCAGTACCCTTTGTTAAACCATATTGCTTGTTGAGTAAGGACAGATTGTTCAAACTCCCCAAGAAAAGGCAGTATATGTCATCAATCCCACAAAATAACCTGCAATCTTGAGAAAGCAAATTGAGTTTTCTTTTTTTACAAAATGGCATGCTAAAACATCCCTGTAATATAAGACATCCCAACTATATTGACACCTTAGGTATTACTAAATTGAGCTTTTTTTTTTTCATAATACACATGTAGTTGTTGATAGGAAAAAGGTGGCAAGGATCACTGACTATTCTAGCAAAATTATTGGGACAAAGATTCTAGCTCTATCATTTTTCTTTCTTCGATATGTATACTAAATAAAAGTATATCGATATTAATTTGTTCAGCAAAAGGAAAATAACCTTTGATTAAGGGAGAAAGGCTTATCAGGGCGAACATAAGCCAACACTGCAGCATGACCAAAGTTCATAGAGCAAGTGTTATGAGGATGATGGGAAAGGAAATCTCTGAGAGTTTCCTCAGGATTCTTGGGCTTCTTGGAACCATTGTGAGATGCAGGACTGTTTAACTCTTCAGGTGGATTAGCAAAAGCTTTGTGGAAAATGGCCAACATTTTGATTCTGCACCAAAATATCTTAAGCCTAACAAATTAGTTGGGAAAAAGGAAGAACTATAATTGTCTTTGTTTATAGCTATTAAAGGTATAAAATGAATGGAGGGATTGTCATGGAGGGTTATTGATATATTTATATGGTGATAGGCTACCAAAGTACCTACCCTAAAGTGAACAAGAGTTAGAGAGTGGTTAAGGTGGCTGTATATTCAAGTTGTGGGAGTGGGTCCTATAGTTAGATGGATAACTGGATAAGTATCAAAATTCCAATGTACTACTCTCTTGACAAATTTTTGGGAATTCTTGTAGTAATTTTTTTATTTGATATTATTAAATGTCTGTCACATTAATTTTAATATTAAAAAGAGTTTTACTAACAAGGATTTTAATTTTTAAGAATAAGTTTAAATATAAAGTTTTAAATGAAAATAAAATATTTAACACATGTTTTTTAATTTTTCAATATATTAAATATGTCATTTTTATTTTTTAACTTCTTTAATAAGTATATTGCTAAGAGCACTAATTAACAAAACTCTAGATACTTGTTAACAAAATTCTATTTAAATATAGTTCAAGTATAATTTAAATATGGGACAATATTGCATGTTTCACCGAAGACATCTAATGATACATATAAAAAAAAATATCTTACTCTAATAATACAAAATAAAATTAATAATTTCTCTCTGTTGTATGTTTCTCAAGACGAAGATTTTGGCCCCATGTGGTCACTATCATCATCTCATCTCTTCTCCTAATTCCACCTTATTTGCTATTACCATGGGAGATTGGAGCAGTTTCCCTTGTTTGGACCACAGAGTCGCTTAAATTATGTAATCGATGCCCAAAGGAATTATTCTTTTAGCCTTCAACTTGGACTTTTCATTGTAAAATAGAAGTATCCGTTTCTTTTTTGTCTTTTAATTGCAGAATGGAATTGCGTGTGTAACTGGCTAATATGACCTTTCAAAACAGGACAGGTGATGTTTGAGTAATAAAATATCAAGTTGGTAATCTGTCGATAAAAGTTGAGGAGATTTAGTGACAGTAGCGGGTTATAATTATTAATTTCCCTCCCCAATCTTTATTCCTCTCCTTTGGGCTCTATTAGAACATTTTTAAAGGTGATTCTTCACGGGGTTCTTATGGCTAAGAATTGGTTCTTAAATTTTCTGTCATTGGAGTTGGCTGTGGCAGCCAGGGTGGAGAACGGTTCTTGTAGAAGAACTGGTTCTTAGCCATTAAAAAATAATTAAAAAAGGGAAAAAGGAAAGAAGGGGAAAGAAAATAGGAGAAAATAGACCCACTAAAAGTATGTTAAGAACCCAAGTTGAATTCTACCATTGGAGTGAAAACTAATGAGTGTTCTTGAATCCTTTATGACATTATAGGACCCACTAAAAGAGAGTTAAGAACCCAAATTAGGTTCTATGGTTGGAGATTCATTAATAGAGATCTTCCGCTAAGCCCACAGAGTGGGTCTAGGCTTACCCAAAAAAGTAAATTAATACAAATCTTGTGGTTGGTTTTAAAATGAATTTTGATATAGTTTTGTTCGAATTTTGCTACTTATGATTAAATTGTCTTTGATAATTTATGCTTGATATTTCTCTATATTCTAATATCAAAATATTTAATTTATTTGGATTTTTTTTAGATTTGATATTTTTTTTGGTAATTATGTTATAGGTGCAAAGTCGAGAGCCTCTAATATCAAAATATTTAATTTTTTTGGATTTTTTTTAGATTTGATATTTTTTTGGTAATTATGTTATAGGTGCAAAGTCGAGAGCCTCTAATATCAAAATATTTAATTTATTTGGATTTTTTTTAGATTTGATATTTTTTTGGTAATTATGTTATAGGTGCAAAGTCGGGAGCCTGTTGGGCACACAAGGTGGGTCATCCTCTCCCAATCAGGTTTTCTCCATACACAAGAGCCAGGATTCGAACCCCTGACCAGTTGCTTAAGGTGTCCAAGTCCCTTGCCACTTGAATCAACCACATGTTGGGTAGATTTGATATTTTTATCTTTCTTATGTAGTTAATCATTTTATTTAAATATTTAGATGTGACCTAGAAAATTTTAGATTACATTAATCAGAGATGTCTTAATTTTTTTTTTTAAAAGTATCCAAATCTTAAGTTTTTGACAAACCTAAATTGATAGAGAAATTCAAATAATCTTAATTAGATTGCAATCCTTATCCAAAAGATAAATGAGGTTAAAGTTTCTTAAATTTAATTTGCTAAACCCAATCAAGATCTTTTCATTACTTGAAGATGGAGTAAGGAGGTTAAATCTTGATACAATTCCTTTAGGATTAATTCCTTATAGTCGGGCAAGAGACAACAGCTTTTAGGAGCTTTTCGCTAAAGATTGAAGGTAATGTTTTGAAGCAAGCTAACTTGAAGAGAAATGAGAAAATCATTGAAGACCAAAAGCTCCTTCCTCTCCGTCTTCCCACTCTTCTTTAAATTTGTTTCTTAGATGAAGCCATGACCGTCTCTCTATCTATTATTCTTATTTGTGCTATAATTGCCATGTGTGGCTAAATTCTCAATTTTAATTAAGACTGAAATGTAACTCTTCATTCATCTATGTCGAATTATTGACTACTTGATTCTTTTTTAGTGAGAATTTATTGCTTTTTGATTTATTATTAGTATGTGTAGAGGGAATCACCATTTTAATCCCCGAAATTATAGAGCGGTAGCAAGTTGGTTCCTCACATTAAGAAATAAGTACAAAAAAAATCCCCCGATTTTTTTTTAAAAAAAATACTTCGCGTTAGTTTATTTTGGTGACTTTTTCAATTTGGGAGACCATAACATAGTGAAATTTTTTCAATTTTCGAGATGTTTTTATCTATTTCTTAATATGATGGACCAACTTAACACCATCCTACAATTTTAGAGACTAAAATGATAATTCACTGGTTTAACATCCTCGGCTTAGATGAATGATCAACAGATGGAGTTTAATTATTTGACAAATTTGTAAATATATGCCTTGACATGTATTTTTGTTTTGATGATGGACAAAAGGAAAAGGTCCAGAAGGACTAAGTTGCAAAAAGAGGAAAATTATAAAGTAAGCAAACACAAGGGGCAAAATGGGAATTTCAGTATTTGTATTGGATGTTTTAGAAAATGTGTGTAAATGGTAAGTAGAGTTCTCAATTTAATATTAGTCTCACACACACATTTAACATGTGCTTAAAAGAAATAAGACTGACAATTAATTGATCTTAATGTGGAATCATTTCGTAAATTGTCAAGTTTTTGAAATTAAATTTAATACGCACCATAATCAATTATGGTAATCCTATAATCGATTATGAGTCGAGATTAAATGGATTTAATTACTATTAAGGAGTAATTATGACATTAAAGTCGTTGAGTTTGAAATTCGAAATAGAATAATCGATTATGGTTTTTGTATAATCGAGTATGTCCTGTCTGACCTAAATGGACTTCAAACAGAAACCCTGTAATCGATTATATGATCGATTATAGCTTTTATATGAAAGTCAGTGGACCAATAATCGATTAGTATAATCGATTATGCCTATTATGTCAAAGTGAGCGCTTCCTGAAAATGTTTTAAATAATCGATTATGAGAATGTAATAATCGATTATACTGCTACAAAAATAAATTTTAAGAGGCTTGACCTAATTTCTCTTTGAACCTTCACTTGTTCTCTATAAATGGAAGGGTGGGTTGCCTTGCCTCAAAACACAACACACTGCTATCATTTTCTCTGTGCTAAAACTCTGTTAAACATTTTTTTTTATACTCTATCTCTTGCACTTTCACTTTGACCATATTATATTGAGAATTCTATACACCATATAGGTGTTTTTGTACTTGTTCTTCAATTTTTTTTATCAGCACTATTAAGAGTGCATATTGTTGGTAAGAGTCGTGTGACTCAAACCTTTCTTTTCTACACCTAGTTTTTAAGAGAGGTGATATCTCTTGGGGTGTTCTTGGATGTGATTTCCGAGTGTTTACAAGGGAGGTGATACTCCTTGTGGTTGACAAGAGAGGTGATATCTCTTGGGTTATTGTCTTGAGGTTCTTTCACTAAGGGAGGTGATATCCCTGGTCTGTGAGGAGTGCTCTCTATTGTAAAGGTTCTAGTTGATCATTTTTAAAAATTATAGTTGATTGAAAACCCTTGGTAGTATTGCCTTGGGGACTGGACGTAGGCCATGTGGGTAGTTGTGTGGCCGAACCAGGATATATCGCTGTGTTCTTTTCTCTTACCTTATCTCTTTACTTTCACTATTGTTTTTCGCTTAAACGCTTTTTATTTGCACGCGACGTTAACAATTTGTTTTACAAAGTATTTTAAAAGGATTATATTTTTAATTTTTTAAAGTTTTTGTAAAACACAGTTCACACACAATTCACCCCCATCTTGTGTTTGGAGTCACTTGTCAACAAAATTGAACTTAGGAATTGATACATAAAGATAGATAGGCTTGATTCTTTGAGGAGCATGTTGAGTTTTTTTTTTTGTGACTGGAATACGCTTATTTCATTTCATTGGAAATATCAGAAATAATACAAGTTAGAATAAACTCATGAACCTGAGAACTATGAAAAATAATAGCTGCCCTAGCTAGCTTATGAGCAACTACATTGCCTAGCCTCCTAACAAACTCAACTTTAAAGTCTGGTTTAGAAGAAAGGATCTCCCTGCAATTGCTAATAATATTGCCAACTTCAGAGGTGATAATTTGATTATTTGGCATGAGAATAATATTAATGAGATTTTAAAACATTTCTATAGGGGTTTAACACATTTTTAAGGTTAAGAGATAGGACTTTAAACAATTTTTTTGGTAACCATGTCATAGGTACGAAGTATCCACCACTATTAGCAGTGACTAATCTCCATCGGGGAACTTGTTGGGCACACAAGGTGGATTCTACCATCCCAACCAGATTTTTTTCCATATACAAAAGTAAGGATTCGAACTATTGACCACTTGTTTAATATGCTTGAATCCCTTACCACTTGGACCAACCACATGTTGGTAGACTTTAAAATAATTTAGGATAACCCAAATTTAAGAACATAATTAAACATCAGCGAAAATAGAGTTGATGTAGTGAATTGTTACCCGGCCTTTTGTCATTACCAACAATTTTTGTGTAAAATGTAAATTTCTTGTAGTGTTTGTTGAATCTAATCATTTTCAGATTTATCTAATTGCTTTATTAGTTGATTTCTTATTTAACATTTACATTTTTTTTTCCTATTGTTGTCTTTGAGAACTTAAATAATCTATATTAATGGTAAAATTAATGATCAACCAACATTCATGAAAACGATCTTATTTTACTACTTAAGCAATTCCTGTGCTTGCAAAAATCTCACATTAACCAGACATAGATTTGTGTCCATTTACCATAATATTAAGCAGCAGAATAAAAAATAAATAAAAAAATCATTCATAAGTTTGACGTTGCTAATGAAAGCTGGTCCAGTTGGTAAGGATACGGCTCATAATCCACGAGGTCGTGAGTTCGAATATCACTATCGATATGAGGACCTCGTTGGTGAGTATTCTGTAAGTACCATTGTAAGCGCTCTTTGAGCCGTAAGACCTGCCCTGATCCTGGTGAGCCCCCGGGACCCAACTCACCTAAATTGTTTGAAAAAAAAAAAATCCTAAGTTTGAAGTTGAACTAGTGGGGTACATTTGTTTAGGTTTAAAAAGGTGATTTTAAAATATTCTTAAAAAATATTTTTATTATATAACTTTATATAAATCAGAAACTATTTTTTGTTTTTTGTTTTTTTTAGACAAACTATTTTGTGTTATGAAAACTATTTTCGGTATAAAAAAAATATGTGGATCAGAAGCTTTTATGAAAGACAGTGAGCACAACATTTTTTAGCTGTTTAATTTAAATAACTTTCGGTTTTTGGTACTAGACGGGGCATTAAGCCCAAATGAATGAAAATAAAACTATAGAACGTATCGGCGGGTAAAAGAAACCCCCCAAATATTATCAAGCATAAGAATTACTAATTCTACATTAGGAGACCCAATTTCCTACAAACCATAATCCTTTCGTTTTTTACTAAAATCCCAATTAAAACAAAATATAAATGTCATTAGTAGTTTTTTATTAAAAATATTTTCTTTTAAAAAAAAATGCTTAAATAAGCAGACCCTAAATAATACTTATCATTAATAAAAAAATAAAAAAATAAAAACGATTTGGATATGCTCTGGCGAAGTCAGCCCAGCCATTGTATTTTTTCATTTTTGGACATCCTGTGGGTTTGTAATTGTAAATATGATGATATGTTCTTATCTTTTCTTTATATATTAGGTTTAAATAAGATTTCTGTCTCTGCGAAGTTCATCGATTTTGATTTTAGTCCTTGTAAAAAAAACTTCTTAGGATTTTGTTTCTATAATTTCAAAAAATTTGTAAGTGATCCTTGCCATTAGTCAAGAGTACTAGAAATCATACCAGATGAAAATATTTGTCAATTTTAATTATGTGACCCCAATGTATGATTTTTTCTCTATTATCTAGCCAAATTTTGGAGCAAGTAGGACAGGAACAAGAAATTATCGCTATCCCTCAATACTAGATATCATACAAAATGAAGAAATTTAACAATTTTAACCTTGTGGTCCCTAATGTATGATTTTGTTTATATTTTTTGGCCAAATTTTATAACAAGTCAGACAGTAAAATGAAATTACCTTGGTACTCCTGAATACTAGATAATGAAAAAAGATGACGATAGTGACTATTTATAAAAAAATTGAGATTACAGGGATGAAATCCTAATAATTTTTTTTATAATGATTAAAATCAAAATTGATGTATTTTGTAGGACAAAAAATTATTTAAACCTATATTCTATGAGCTTCAAGATTCCTTCAATGATTGTGATTGGGAAACTAGATCAGCTTTATCTTTTTCCTTTCTTGTGGGTGGAGACCCCACTTCATGAATATCTTGGGTGAGGTCTTGTCTCTTTTCTATGGTTCCATTGATTGCCATTGCGCTTTACTAAAGGTTATATAATTATTTAAAAAACAATAGTTTCCAATAATTCATCAAGTAATTTTGAACTTCACCTAAATACAGTATTTAGTGTAAGAGAATAATTAAACAAAATAATCACTATGCTATTTTTAAGTTAAATTAAAAATCTAACAATAATAAATTGTTCATAAAATAATATATCTATTTTTTTAAAAAATATTATATATTTATTTACGATACTTAATGTAGGGTTTTTTTTTTGTTGGAGTAATGATATAATTTGTACAAAGACGAATTCCTAAGACTTCAACAATTAGTTTTTTTTACTGGAAGTTTTTTGGTGAATAGAGAAGAGAATGCAGAAATATAACGGTAAAACCTATTTTTTTTCCAACAAAAATGTACCCGAAAATGGGAAATGTAGAAATATCAAACAAAACAAATGAAACACCAAAGTTGGTTAATGGGTTTCTGCCTTAAGAAGATATTTTGAGCTTCAAGCCTGCCCAGCTTCCTAATAATGAGCCCAACGGGCTCAGTAATGGACTTTATGCCACCCTTAAACGTTGTGGGCGAACATGGATCCTATGGGAAGACAACATTGTGGATCTAAATCGAGCCCAACTATGCTAGGTCCACATTAGAAAAAAGCAAAACAAAAAGTTACTATGCTCCGTTTACAAAAGAAAAAAAAAAACAAAACAAAACACAAAGTTTCTATGCAACAAAGCATCTATTGAAAGAGAAATTTAAAAATATTTAGAGCATTACACGAGAATTTTAATAACCGTTTGATTTTGATTTAATACTGTTTAATTTTTTAATTCTGTTATATATGGTTATAAATGTTAATATCGCACTTTTATTGGACTAGCACAATGCTCTTTAAAAAAATTAAAATTCAATTTTGTTAGATATTATACTAAGAAAAAAGCCCATGCATCTCTCTTTTGATTTTTGCTGCTGCTAGCCTGTAATATTTGGCCCCAAAAAAACATTTTTAAGATATAAAATATAATGTTACTTTTAAAATAAAAAGGACTACTCACAACTCATTTATACACAAACTATTATTTTATCTATGTGTTGATTCAACTATAAGAGGTATAGATTTTTAAAGTTGGTGGTTTTCATTTTGATATTAAAATTTATGTTTTTTTTATAAGCAAAAGAATATATAGATTTGAGTATAAGAGATACTCGAACCCATATATAACAAGAAGAGAAAAAGAAAGAAGAGGAACCAAGGTACAAGATCAACCTAGAGTAAAATTAACAACAAGGTCGAACAAGTAACTTGCCCAACACAAGCAATAATTAATTCGCATAAACACTTTAATATCTAAACTAGAGCCACCATGAAGCTAGAAGACCCATCTGAGAAACATAAGATAACTAAATCAAAGCTACATGAATAGGCCCAAACAGTAGAATAGCACCTGCATCCCAGATTAAAAACCGCAAAAACAAATTGGAGCCCAAACACGTTGATGACCCAGCCAAAACCAAACTTGCAGAACCAATTCCCAGAGCCAATTGTTTCGGAAAAAACTGGCCCACTAGTGAATTGCGCTGACTAAGGATCCAGTACTGCTTAAAGAACCAAACTCATAACACTTGTTTCAAATAATAGACTAGGCCATATAGGTAACGTTTATTACGAGTTCTAAAAAAAAAAAATCGAGAATATTGGTATGAGAATAAAAGTTTCTCATATTTGGTATAAGTTTTAAAAAATTATTCCTGGGCATAAAAGATTCCTGAGAATAAAATTAGTGAATGATAGTTAGAAACTTAGGAAAACTCTATTCCCATATGTGAAGATGGGAAAACTCTATGCCCGAAAATATGATTATCAGGAATGTAGTTTACTTGGGAATATAACATTCCAGTTACCAAATGTCACCTTAGTAAATTAACAGAGTTGGGAACCAGGACATCCAAGAATAGATACACGCTCCGAAGGAATAAAACACAGTTTAGTCACCAATATTTGCTACACTGTAGCACGGGAGAGAACTTCCTAAACATGTTGAAACAGCCTCCATAAAACAATTGGATAATTCCAGAGAGAAACTCCTGTAACACCACTTCTTCAAAAAACTGTCCAGACCAAAATTAATTGCCCAATATTCTGACACTGCTGATGCTGCTCAGAACAATATCTCTATGTACTTTATCAAATCAAAAGTAATCAATACATTATACTTACTTGATTGTTTTAGAGATAAACTCACTTTAGAGAAGATTTATCCACTCTTTTTTTTTTTTGGCACAAGAAGATTTATTTACCTAGGAATTTGGTGTTTAAAGATCAATCCTTTTAACTATACTATGGAATTTAAAAAGAACTAACTGTTTTGTATCTGAATAAAAAATTTACTTATTTATCTTCATCTGCCTCTATTTTCATTATCTAAATTTAGAAGATATACCAAGATTCAACAAATTACTTAATATTGAAGTAATTCAAAATCGAATTGAGAGATACTTGACAAATCAAAAATCAAGTTTAGAATTCAGTCGAAACTAGTTTAGCCTTAGCATCCCGAACGAAATATTCGATGTACGAAATGCTGACTAGGTTATTATATATGTTATTTCATATTCCTTTGAATCACTGATTGGAAAATAGAGTCCTAGCTAAACATTTTATAAATAATTTATAATCTGTCCACATACATATCGCGTAAGACGTGACGTGTAACCACTTTCTTTTTTCTTTTCAAGGGGAAAAAAAAACCTTTATTGTAATGCAAATTAACCTGCATGTTTGAGCTTGAACATGTGAGAAAGATTCCACAGGCTGAATGGCGACAAAATTGGCTATATAGAGCCGTACATAGATAAGATAAGCCAACTCTCCTTTCATTTCATTTGACTCAATTCAGCCCCAAAGCATCATACATACATTTATATTAACGTTAACCAAACCTTCAGATCTGGTTTTATTGATTTTATTTAATATATAATTATATTTGATTCCATTTTTGTTAGTATTATACCCTGAACCAATGTTTCAAATTTAGGTTCGAAATCAAAATCTGTGTCGCGACGTGTTAGTTTTGATAATTAAAGAAATCGCATCGTGATCGTAATTGTAATTTGTAACCACATTAATCATATATTTTCCAGCAATTATCCACAATAATGAAAAATACAACACAATCACGATGACGATCGCAATTTAAAATCTAGGACAGAACCGATCCAAGGACAAGGAGGGACTAAGACTGCTATTAAGAGACGTGTTTGGATCAAACACTCTGAGCCGTAGTACAACATGATAACAACAACACTGATTATCGATCATATAGAAAGACAATCCAACCTTTCACCCTTTTGGTGTGTACTTATCTGTCGCATGTGAAAAGTACGGAGCATCACAGCTCATGTGTTGTTGATGCATGCACCGACCCTCCTGAATCAATCATGTGCGCCTACATCTATGTTGAGCTTTGCCCTCTGCTAATTTCTTGTTGCACCTTCACTCTCACAATCAATTAGGGCCCCATGTATTAATAATGTCTCTGCTGGATATTTTTAGCATGTTTTGGATGCGTGTAAAGAGGGTGGGAATTATTTTTTGAGAATCAAAGACTACTTATAGTAGCTGTAATAAAAAGCACTTTCAAGACCAAACCATTGTGCTTCTAGGGATTATAGTTGTGTTAAGAAGAAGAAGAAAATTCTAGATATGAGCTTTTAGAAGCCTCATCATTTGTGTTGCTTCTGTATTTAATTATTCATAATTTTTTTTTATAAAATGATTAGAATTAATTTTATTACACACACACACACATATATATATATATATATATTAATTATGCTATAGAAATAAATATAAGAGATGTGAGATGGTAGTGACGTATTTTTTATTTTTTTACAAAATATTAAATATACTGATTAAATATTACTTAATTTTATCATACTATTTTAGTTAATTTCACTTTTTTTTTTTTTTACACTACAATCATACTCCAATTATGTAATGTGACTATCACATGTATATAAAACATTTTTATAGAATAACTTGCTATCATTGCGGTGTTTTTGTAATTTCATTCTAGTTTTTTTTTTTTTTGAAAAAAGCAAAAATATCATTCATAGAGTACAAGCGGTACTCTCAACCCTTTTACAAGAGGGATTGTAGTGACAGATCATCAAGAGTTCCTAGATACAAATACATCCCCTCCCCCTATTTTACAATACAACTAATTGGATTTATGCACCAATCGGAGAAAGAGTAAGAGGAACACTCCTTGCCTGCAGATAACCAATTCCAAGAGACCACTTTCACCCTATCCATAAGATGTACAAAGTCTGCAGATTCGCCTCGGAAGGTAATCCCATTACGAAGTTCCCAAATACACCATACCACCGCATGCCAAAGCAAAACACAACCACCTTGCTTGTCCCGTGCACTAATACCCTCACCAAACAAAACTAGGAGAAGAAGAATAGATACTGGAATTACTAAGTCCACACCTAGCCATAAGATAATTCTAGCCCATACTAATTTGGAGAAAGGGCATAATAGAAATATGTGTTCAACAGATTCATCCGCACAATTGCAAAAAACACAAAGCAAGGAGGCATCTTCATCAATAGCCCTCCTATGGAGGAGGTTTACCTTGGAGGGAATCCTATCTAACAATAATTGCCAGGAGAAGGCAACCACCTTTAGTGGAGCCTTACTCTTCCAGATCAGTTTAAATGTTTTTTTGTTGTAGAACAGATTGCTGGACATACTGTTGAAGTCGAGAGGAAAGCTCATCATAGGGCGATTTAACACTGAACTCCCCACAAGGGTTTGGCTTCCAGATCCACCAATCGTCCCTTTGGATAGGAGTAACCGTGCTTAGGTTATTGTACAGCTCCTCTATGATTTCCTCCTCCCAAGCAAAAGCTCTTCTTCTCCACTTAAAGTCCCACACCCAATTCAAACCTTCCCATTTTCCACACTCAAAAATTGTTCCAGCTTGCAGATTAGATAGTACAAATAACCTTGGGAATAGTTCTTCCAATGATGAGCCACCATACCATTTATCCTTCCAAAAGGAAATAGTCTTGCCATCTCTCAACCTTTTGTAGACTCCTTCCTGAAACCAATCCCCTACCACCCCCATACTAATTCCAACTTTACACAAGTCCTTCCACCATAACGACCTATGTCTTGATCGACCCACAGCATCCAGATTTGGATTATGACACACCTCCACACCATATTTGGCTTTCGCCACCTTACACCAAATGGCTTCCGAGTCAGTCAATAGCCTCCACCTCCATTTGGCCAGAAGACTTAGGTTGAATAGAGCTAAGTTTTTGACCCCGAGACCCCCCTTATCCTTTGGTTTGCAAACATCGGACCATTTTACCCAAGCAATCTTCTTTTCACCCAAAGTCCCTCCCCAAAGGAACTCCCTTTGGATTTTAACCACCACCCGCCAAACCTTCAAGGGCATCTTCATAAATGACAAATAATAAATAGGAATACCTGTGAGGACTGATTTAAGTAGCACCAGTCTCCCACCCAAGGAAAGATATCGATTCTTCCATGATGAGAGTCTCCTGACTAAAGCATCAATCAACGGTTGCCATGTAGAAGCTAACCTAGGATTTGCACCAACCGGTATACCCAGGTATTTGAACGGAATTGAATCCACTCTACAATTCAAGAACTCGGCAGCCGAAGATAGGAAATGAGGATCCACATTAACACCCATAACACAACTCTTATGGAAGTTAATTTTTAGCCCTGAGACCAATTCAAAGCAGCGGAGAACAATCTTCATAACCCACAAATTCTGCTCTGTAGCTTCCCCTACCAGAATAGTATCGTCAGCATACTGCAGATGTGAAATTTTCACCTTCAGAGGAGCCTACCTTGAACCCTGCAAATTTACCAATAGAAACTGCTTTTTTGACAAGCCCACTCAGACCTTCGGCAACCAAAAGAAATAGGAACGACGCTAGAGGATCGCCTTGCTTAAGTCCCCTCTGGATGTTTACCTCCTTAGTCGGACTACCATTAACTAGAACTGACAGCTTCCCCGAGAAAATACACGCCCGGATCCATGCACACCATCTCTCATTGAATCCAAATCTAAAGAGCATATACTCTAGGAAGTCCCAACTCACTGAATCGTATGCCTTTTCGAAATCCACTTTTAGGATGATGCAATCCTTACCACCTTTTTTAGCCATATCCACCACCTCATTCATCACTACAACCCCATCTGCAATATGTCTACCTTTAATGAAGGCCGACTGGTTAAACGAGATAATAGAGTCCATGACTTTAGCCATTCTGGAGGCTAGGACCTTAGCAAGAAGCTTGTAGATGCTCCCAAGTAGAGAGATAGGCCGAAAATCCTTAAGCCCTTGTGGACAATTGGTTTTTGGGACAAGAGTTAAGAAGTAGGAAGATAGACAAGATGGTAAGGATGCATTACTGTAGAACTCATTAAACATTCGGAGAACCTCATGTTTCAACAAATCCCAACAAGATTTGAAGAAGGAGTAATTGAACCCGTCTGGACCCGGACATTTATCTCCGTCACAAGAACTAAGGCTCTCCTCAATCTCCTCAATGGTAAATTGCTCAGCCAACATTTCGTTTTGTTGACTCGAGACCTTACTGAATTCAATACCATTCAGAAGTGGACGTCTTCAACTGATCTCAGCAAATTGTTTCGAAAAGTAAGTCACCACCGCTCTTTTAACCCCCTCTGCATCCTCCACCCACCTGAGGTCAGTATGTAAAGCCGAAATCCGATTTGAAGCCCTTCTCGAATTAACACAAGCATGGAAGAACTTTGAGTTAGCATCCGCTTCCTTGATCCACCTCACCCTTGACTTTTGGAAGGCTAGGCTCTCCTTATTTTTTAGTGTTTCCCACAATTCGGCCATCAAGCTCTTCCTCCTTCCCACCTCCTCATCTTGAAGGACTTCATCCTCATTAACCAAGTCAATTTCCTGGATCGCTCCTGTTAGTTGCTGGATTTTATTGTCCATATCGCCATATTCCTGTTTACTCCAACCCTTAATTGCAAATTTCAGCATCTTCAATCTTTGAGAAAGAACAAACCCTGCCCACCCTTCAGTTGAATCCTCCGCCCAACTTCTTTCAACCAAACCATAAAAATATTTATGACGCAGCCAAAAGTTCTTAAACCTAAATGGTTTAGGACCCCAGTTTTGTAACACATACCTCAGGACAATAGGACAGTGATCAGAGACGTCCCTGCTAAGAGCCCACTGAGTCAACTCTCCCCAATTATCGAGCCATAATTCTGAGACCAAAAAACGATCCAATCTGCTAAGAGAAGACCCATTAGGCCTTACCCAAGTAAATTTCCTGCCCAGCAGAGGAAGGTCTGATAATTGCATATCTTCTATAAACTGATTGAAGTCTCTCATCAAAGCTGATCCCTCTTCGCTAGAATAATCTGAAGACCCTCTCCTTTCTCTACAGGATCTCACAACATTGAAATCGCCCACCACACATCAAAGCTCACCTCCAAAACCTCTTCTTGACATTTTGAGTACCTCCCAAAGTCTCTTTTTTTTTCCGAATAGCCACCTTGAGAATAGATGTTTACAATGAACACCCTCCTGCCACTTCCTAACCAATCCAGAATACCCCAACAAATACCCTGTCTTTGAAGGAGAACACTAACTTTGCCTTCTGCGAGTTCCAAATAGAAAGGATGCCCTCACTATTCCCTGTTGAAGGCAGATAACAGAAATCAAAGAACTCACTGCCCCAAAGTTTTCTTCAAAGACTAGCAGACACCTCCTCCATTTTTGTCTCTTGTACTGCAATGAAATCCAGATTCTCCTCTCTGACCAGCTTACTAACCTTGTTTTTCTTCACTGGTCCCCCCAAGCCACGCACATTAAATGAGCAGATCTTCATGATAAAACCTTCTCATCCCCCCTCCCCAAAGTTCTAGTTTGATAAGTGATTAGTACTTATAATTTGTTCAAGTTCAATCACAATAAGCTCAATCTGCTAGCCCTAAACGAGTGTATCATGTTTGCATAGTCAATAAGTAGACATAGATCTTACCTGTAAGATCAAGCAGGAGTGTGTGTGTGTGTGTGTATATATATATATATAATTTCTTTTTCCTTCTTTCCAGTTCTTTTTCATTCAATAATCAAGGGATGTAAATTTTGTAGATCTTATGAAAAATACATCCTGTTAAAGCTCTCCCAGTGTGTACCAACAAAATTAAATTGGTATTGGAAATTGATAGCAATTAGCCAATTACTGACAATAAATTCATTTTAAAATGATATATAAAAAATTAATAAAATTACCACAGTAAAATTTATCATCTATATTAATATTATTATTAACTAGAATGGTACCCGTGCTGTAGCATGGGTCTTGTTGATTTTTTTTACGAATGTTTCAAAACGATTGTTGTATATAGTAATAAATTAATATATACAAAATTTATCAATGTAGTTTATGAACATAAGATGATTTTTTTTTTTGATAAGCAAAATGTATATTGAATGGGAGTATAAGGGGTACTCCAACCCGTATACAAGAAGAATACAATGGTAATTACCAAATGTAAATGAAATACTGAGCCACATCCAAGGACAGTATTAGCTTTACATATGATTTCACCAAAAGCAACCAAAGGAGCGGAAAATTCAATGAACATAAGATGCTACATAGAGATTAATGTTGAAATTAGTGGTGTAATTGTTTCCATGTATCATAATCAAGGAATATTTTTTCGGACATACCAAGATTACCTTCTCACATAGCTGGTTCATTACCTACGCCCTTCTTATTGTTTATTTTTTCAGCTGTTCTTTGTGTGAGTTGATGGATCCATATAGGGATTGAGAAACGCTTTGACCTCTTGGTTCCATTTTCCTCCAATCCAAAGTTGTGATATTTTTAGAGATTCTGGAAGTTGGAACACGATTTGAGTCAAATGGGTTTCCTTCAAATCCCAATATTATTGCTCTAAAAATTTTTGGTTGAATTTTGTGTGACTGTGTGTGCTTATGTTGTTGACGGAAACAAATATCAAGGAAGGTGCTAATGATAGCATCATGAATAAAACAGATATCAAGGTGGATTCTTCTTTGGATGGTGAGAAGGTTGAATGGTAAGGTGTTCTGGAGATTTCGTTAGTGTCCTAGAACAATTTTTCATTATTTATTTATTTATTTATATCGTCGCTTTTTTACTTTCTTTCTTTTTCCTTTTTTTTTTCATATGTACCGAATAAAGAATTGAATGTGAGAAGATCAAAATCCAGAAGTTTCTATTATAGTATGAAACAATCTGGTAAAAAAATATGGGGACAACTTGACACGTGTGTTAAACAGATGATATTATTGTGTTTTTTATATAATATAGATATAGATATAGATAATAAGTAGATTTATTAATAGAATAATTGTATAAAAAAATTTCATAAAAAATGCGGCTGCCTAAATAAGGTATAGACGACGCTGTCGTAAACAAATTAACACGAGGATCAGGATCACGATACATGCGAGTGGAAGAGACTAGAGAGTTAATGTGACGTGATTTTGTGATTGAAAGGGAAGAAAATTCAACGCGTTCTTCCTAGTGGTTTCATACTACAGATATAGACAAATATTAATTATAATAGAAATATTTTTCAGTAGTTTCATGCATGTAAATTTACAAAAAGGTGTGTAAAATGTGATTTGGAATCAAATAATTTAAGAGAAGTTTATCACCAAAAATTTAATTTAAGTGAAGTTTGTATTATACTTTTATAAGTAATTTTCTTGTTACTTGAATAATCCCACTTTTATCTCTAGCAAACCCTAATCATATTTTCATTGACCGTAAAAAAAAAAGATGGAAAAGGTTACATCCCGAGCAAATTAAGAGCTTTAAATCTTAACATTTGCATTTTCGGCTACTTCAAGGCAAAAAATAGTTTTTTTTGCTAATTTTGTAAACCTCATTACATGTTTCCAACAGAGAATCATGAACCAAGTGGTTGAATGCAAGTGGTTAACGCACTGCTTCTTAAGGACGAATCGTTCGGGCATTGCCCGAGTTCGATCCTTAGGTATGCAACAACTCTTGGCTAGGCTTTACTAACCGCGTCGAGATTAGTCCCATAAGCGAGTCAAACGGATCTAAGCCGTGTGGATACTTTGAGGACTCACTCGGTCCCAAGGACCAATTAGGGTGAGTACCAAATCAAAACAGAGAATCATGGCATCTAACAGGTTGTCCGTCAATATTGTCCAAATTGTAGGTTAGTACTAGGGGTGTTCGCGGTTCGGTTTGGATCGGTTTTGAGGTAAAAAGTCATCAGATTCAAAAATAAAAGAGCATGCAGTTCGGTTCGGTTTGGATGACTTCTTTAAAAATATCTAATCCGATACAATGCGGTTTGGATCGCCTTGGTTGATTCGGTTTTTACCGACACGTTATTACATATTTATATTATATCAAAGAATAAAAATTACAAGCTAAACTGAACAAAATCTTAAACCTATATATACTTGTTAATACATTCATGTAAAAATATTTCATAAAATATGTATAAAATAAATAAATATCATCATCATCTATTATCAAAACATCTTTTATTTATGTTTGGAACATTAGAAATAATTAAAAATTACGTCAAATATAACTAGTAAGTGTTATTAGGAAAAAAGGCAACAAGTAAAAAATTAATAGTGCAAAAAATAGAATAAATTTATATATACGGTTCGGTTTGGATTGGTTCGGTTTCAGAAAAGGAATCCAAAATCCGATCCGATCAAAGCGGTTTTCACAAGTCCAAAAAAATCCAATAGACATCGGTTTTGTTCGGTTTTCGATTTTTTGGATCGGTTTCGGTTTTCTTTTGGATCGGTTTGGATATGAACACCCCTAGTTAGTATGTTTGAATTGCAATTAAAATTACATACTGTTGCCTGGGGATTATACTAAGAATATTCCATAATTAATTTTATTCTTTGACTAAACTACATATAAACACCAGGATAAATTAATATTTAATTTTCTTTTAAAAAAAATAAGGCAATACATAATAAATACACGTTCGTTGTTTATGTGTACGATTCTTAATAGGCAGTAATATATCGAGTTCATGTTTCATGTATACGATATGCTTGTCACCAGTCAACCAAACATGACAGATTATAAACTTGTAATTAAATAAAAAAAATTAATCAGCAACGTGAACTTTAGCTGCGCTGTCGCTTTTTATGTATCATAGTTAATTGGGCAAATATTAATTCTTCCTCGAAATCAATTAATTATCTCTAATTCTTGAGAATTTTTTTACTATAGTCTAAATATCGTGCTAGGTTCTGTTGTATTTTATTATTGTTTATATTTCAAAAAGCTTTGAATTATTTTTCAAAATCTGTCGCTGAAGTTCGTTTTGAATCCTACTCACATGCATGCACTTCTCAATCTGAACATGCAAAACATAACAAATTTCCTTGCCTTTTACTCCTTCAGTGGCTCAACTATCCTATACTCTCATATATGATCTGTTTCTCCTATTCCTATCTTCTCCGAACTTCTTCTTCTCTGCTTATCTGGGTTAATAAATTTAATTATTTGTTGTCTGTATATCTGAGAACTTAGATAAGTCTGTTAAATTAAATCTCAGAAGATTTTTGTATTTAATTATTTTGACGAAAAAATTTCGTGTCGTCACAGGCTTTAAAATAAACTTTAACGTGTTCTTCAAATTTTTCCAACATGATATATTTTGAAGTTTTTTTAGCAGAGTGTTTACATATAAAGTACTACTTGTTAACCTTTGGCTTATCAAAAAAAAAAAAAAAAAAGTACTTGTTAACAGTAAGAGCTTGATCATTTTAGTTGTCCTGTTAAGTGTCATTAATTGGACATGGTGAGGTTACCTTATACATCGACCTCCTAATATAAACGAATACAGATTCTGATATATATAGATATTAGAAAATTTTCATTAGAAATTTTTTGTTTTCTAATGAAAATTTTGTCAGAAACAAATAATTTTTGTTTTCTTCTGCTTGACCCCATTAGAAAATTTTCATTCGCCATTTTCGCGCTTCATCATCATGTAAGCATGCTTTAATGTCATTAGATGCAGTGAAATTTACTAAATGAAAGCTAATTAGTGGAATTTGATATATATTATAGTGAATTGACCGAATTCATTCTGCCCACTAGTATGTCTTTGTTTATATATATTGAGGGAGTTCTCATATTTAAACATGTAAAATATAATATTTGAATGTTATCATATTTATATTTACATATATTTAATATATTTATGTTTTAATGAAGTTTTTAGTCCTTGCAAAATAGATGAGTTTTGATTTTGGTCTCTTCAATTATTTTTTGTTGGTTTTGATCCTTGAAGTTTAAAACTTTTGATTTTAGTCCTACCGTTAGTGACCCACCGTCCAGTGCTAACGTGGCTAATAGAGCAACACATCAGCACTACCACATCGGCTGAAATATTAATATTTAAAGTCACATAAGTATTATTTAATTTATTTTAATTTATTTAAAAAAATTATTAACATTAATTATTATGTGGCAACCTATGTGACTTTAATAATAGTATTTAGGCTGATGTGGAAATGTTGACGTGACGTTTCGTTAGCCACATAAGCACTTAAGGATGGTAACTAACGGCAGGTACTAAAATCGAAAGTCTTAAATTTACCAGAACTAAAATCGCAAAAAATAATCGCAGCGACTAAAACTAAAAATCACTCATTTTGTAAGGAAAACTTTATTAAACCTTTATTTATTTTAAAACTGCAAAAATATATTTTCAATGTTGAAGTATATGTATCGATCAAGTAATTTTATATATTTTTTGCATATATATTTTAATTAGCTTTAGCCACGTACTATGCTTTTAAATTGCTGTTTGGTATATATTTTTATATATTTTATTTTATGAATGCACTTTATAATTTTTATTTCTACTTTGATATGCAAAGTGCAAGAAAGTGATGCATGAGGCAATTAATTAGTTTTTATGGAGGAATACAGTATAGTGACTCTTATTATATAACAACTTGTTGGTATAACTAATCATTATATATTTATAGCACTTTGTCCTTGTTAGGTATTAATAATATTTTTTTGTAAAATATGATTACTTAATTTGCATTATAATTGCTCAAGAACTCTTAAAGTTCTATGATTATTAAGTATGTGACTGATCAAAGTATTGCCTATAATCTTCTCTAACTTAAATATCATGTTATTCATTTCACTATAATATATGTATATAACATTAGTATGATAATATGTATTACAGGTACCGTTATATAGGACAGCCCTTGCAGAGAAAATTAATAATAGTACTATAATTGTGATATCAATTAATGCCACCATCCTCATTCACCTGCCAAACCACAATTATGTATATTTTGAAAGTATCCATTTTTATATATTGGTGTAATACTTACATCTCTTACCCAATTCAATAAATTTTTTGACCATATAATTTTATTGATTCAACAACTGAAATATAATTATCTATCATTTATATTACTTATCTCAATTTTTGGAAAATTTAACATGATTAAAAATAAACTCCGATAGCTCTTATTTTCAATTCATATATTTTAGAAGCATATATTACATTAATTTTGATGTACATAAATGAAATATAGTACTGCCTAAAGCAATATGAGTTAAAGTGTCTCTATGGGAACCAGCCGTAAACTCCTTTTCTGGTGTAGATCCCCTTTCTTATGAATCAGTTCCCCGGGTACAAGGAATGAGTGCTCCTAATGTCTTTCCTTTGTTTCGATGTAGATCGTCTCTTTGTCTGTGGAGACCTTTCCAAGGCATCTATTCTCTTCAGTATGGATCCAATCATCACTCATGCAGGTGCAGGGAGTCCTGCTTGTGCTCTTTCTTTGTGGCATTATCAGGCTTAAAGGTTAGGCACTCCATGTGCGTTTATGGTAGGAATTTTCAAGGCCTAACAATTGTAAGAAACTCATCCGATAAAAAATATATTTAATTAGGGTGTAATAATTCCTTTAACATAAAGCTGTCAATGGATACAAGATGATCCGATAGATGTGAACCAAATCAAACGTTAAAGTCTTGATTGATGGGGGTATATGCCGGATTGAACTCAAAAGTTAGATACCAAAGCCCATCGGTTAAGCTGTATTGGATTTCCCAACTTCTAAATATCAATCAACCCGATCCAAACCGAGTTACACTTAAAAAATAAAATTAAAAAAACCTAGAAATCTAAACCAAAAACTCTCGCACACATTACACTTTCACCGTTTCAATTTTCTTCATCCAATAATTAAGAACCCTAAGCCCCTCACTCATAAAACCCTCTATCTCACCTGTCCTAGTGGTGATTTTTCATGTTGCCATCCTCTGTCTCCCACCTCCGCTTCTTCCCTGACATTGCCCTTAACACCTCGCTATGCCTCTACAGCCTCTACGACCCAATAGAAGAGAAGATACCCAACCCAAGCTAATACTGTGAGTTATGATAAAAATTTATCGCATGCACTCAGGTTTGGTGAAGATTAATTTTGTCTATTCAAACACCCAATGAGATATGTGGTCTTTCAATCTAGTGATTTGAGTGTATTAACAATAACTTTTGGGTATGAAGGAGCTTATGATGTGTTGAAATTTGGATTTTGAAATTTGGATTAATATGAGATGTTATTCTGTTTCGAAATAAAAATTAAGACCTGGGTTTTTCTTCCTGCCATCAAATTTAGAACTAATTGGTGGGGTTTGGAATATGGATTTTTTCATTGAGGACCTCTTTCACAAATTATTCTTCTATAGGAGGTGGGAGTGGCGGTGGTTCTTTGTGGGTTAGGTTAGATAATGGAGGGCGAGGAACTGGATCTAAATTTTTTGTTCTTGTTTTTTTTCTATTTACTATTTTTCTAAACAAATAAAATAAAATAAAAACATGTTGACCTGATAACTTGATCCAAACCAACTCAAATGCAATCAATTTGTTTTAGCTTGGGTTGCTTATCAAAATTGAGAGAGAAAAAAAACCAACCCAACCCGATCAACAATAATTGGCTTGGACGCAAATTGTTATATAATCCGATCTAAATCAATCCAATTACACCGGTACTAATTTGACTTATATTGACATTAATTAATTGATCTCTTATGTATATGTGTACGTGTGCATGAAGAGAATAGTTAAGGATACATTTATAACTTTAATAAGATAGAAAAATAAAATTTATTTAATGAGGAAAGAGATTTTAAACTTTGACTACTCATTAAAATTGTAATATTTGTTAGCTAAATTTTATACATTTATAATATCTTTAAGACATGAATATTTAATATATTAAAATAAATAAGAAATTATAAAATTCAAATTAACTAATATACACAAGTTCTGTTTGATAAAAATAGGTTTGATTTTTTTATGCGTATGTGTTGCTGTTTTCTAATAAAAATAAAATATGTGTAACAATTATTATACATATTATATTTTCATTGATAAGTTATTATTCGTGTATTCTTCTCACTAAAAAATAATACCATAAATATATATATGGTACTAAATTATTTTTTTCAGATCGAAGGTAACTTTTTTTTTTTTGTTGGATGGATCGAAGATAACTTTAATCCATGATCGTGTAAGGAAAGCAACTTTGAGTGCTATTATAATATAAATCTATGAAAGTGATTTTTGTTTTCTTTCAATTATATATCACTATATGAAAGTTATTTGAAAATGACATTATATGCGTTACAGCTTCAAGTTTTTTTTATTTTACAGTTCAGTTCAAAAAAAGCTTCAAGTTTTTTAAATGCTAATATACGGGCTACTTTAGTAGAATGACAAATTTTGTTAATTAATGAGTTTTAGCATCAATTAATTAATTCACCAAAAAAAAACCATCAGTTAATAAAATATGATAAATAAATTTGGAAGAAAGTTTCAAACATTACAGCTTCAAATTTATTAATACAAACATACAGCTTACTTTAGTAGGATGACAATTTCATTAATTAATGAGTTTTAGCATATGTTAATAAAATATGACAATAAATAAATGTAGAACAAAATTTCAAACACAAGACTATATAGGTTTAAAAGTTACTTCTACGATGAGCCATCTTAACATGTCTCTCGTGGTAAGAGACATTATAGAGCCCTTATTTTCAAAGAATGAGAATGAAAAATTAGTTTTACTTCTTCCCCTTCTCTCTCATACCCCCCCCCCCCCCCCCCCCCCCCCTCTCCTCCTTCCACCACTCCACCCCCACCCCACCACGTTGTCAGTTGTGTTACCCCACAATCGATTCCAGGTCCACCGTCGTCGACAGTTTCGACGCTGTCAAGTCTTTAGTGGCCGCCTAATCCTCCGTCCTGTCTAAATGGAACCTCTCGTTCGTCTGCGAGAATGCATGTGTGTCCACCCAATACTGATATCACCCCTCTCACCTTTGTCACCGCCAATTCTGCGCCGTACATGTCCAAGAGGACCCGAAATCCATACACTATCACCAATTCCGGGGAGAGCTAGGCCGAACTCGGACACAACAAGTTCCTCAAAGCTCTTCAATTGTAAAGCTTCTTTTTTTATTTTTCTGAAAATGTGGTGAACAAATTTTAAAGAACAATTTAGACATCATCTTGTGTGTGTGTGTGTTCAGTGATGGTTTCAGATGATTGTTTGTGAAGAAATTTTGGTTTGTTACAAATGTTACAAGTATTGTCAATAATATTATAAGTAGTGTCAATAATATTGTCGATAATATTTTTGGTTCGACAATAGCAATTATTACAAGTATTCTCAGTAGTATTCTATAAGCAATATATGTATTTGAAAAAGAATATAATCTTTCGATATAGTTCAATACTTCTATTCGAGTATCAATTTCTTGTGTTAATGTTTCTCTTAGTACTATCAATTTTGAAAATAAATCAAGACCACCAAATTCAGACTATTCACTAATTCTTAAAAAAAAAATCAAGATTAATACCATAGTTTTGCAATTCATTCTCATTCAATGATGTGAAATAATAACGAGTAAGAATAATTTGGAATCTAAGGTAATTGTCTTAGTTGGAATCACACGGAACGGGTTCTCTGGAGAGCGAGACATTGATGTTGAAATCCATGATTCGTGCCAAATCCTTTTTGGTCATGTCACGACAATTAGGTCTATGTAGTCTACAATTATTTGTCCAATTGGAATTCAGTGATGATGAAGATACAAGTTTGTAGCACCAAGAATGAAATGTTTTTTTTATTTTATGGAGAATGTTAACAAATATTCTTAGAAGTTATTGTATTGGTTAGGATATCAACAAAAGAAAAAATTTATTAAAAAGTGATGTATTTAATATTTTGAGAAGATAAACACATAATTTTTCAATAAAATCTTACTATTTTTGTTTCCTTAACCAGTATCTTAAGGACACTCGTCAGCGAGATCCATTAGAAATTTAAATTAACTATTTTAGAATGTACCGGTGGCTGACGCCTGATGCACTCTTCGTCTCTTCCTATAGGAGTTTGAATTGAGTGCAATGACAAAAGGAAAAAACGAAATCGAAAACAATAAATAAAAAAGGTAAAGATTAGCAACGTATTAAGATAAGATCTAAATAGATTAGACAAAATCTATAGTGTTTGTAGATAAGGTTTAATTTGATGTGGCTTTTGTTACATTACTATGTCCCACTAGAAAATTATGAAAAGTGGAAGATAAAGGAAGGATCGATCTAGAAGGGAAAAGTGACCATAATATATTCAAATAAAGTAACAAAAGAATGCTGAAATCCCAACGCATGCCCAAAGTTGATTGAAGTACCTACAAGTGGCTATATATAGAGCAGTGTAGCATCAATATCCCACGATGACAAGTCAATTAGACTGGTTATTTTAATATAGACTACAGATGTGTGATGTGGGAAAGTTACGAAAAGTAAATATAATCAATTATTGCCAAAATCGATTATAATCATTTTTTTTTTATATATTGACTGAAAAGTAATTTTAAGATAACTTATTTCGTTTGGATGATTTAAAAAATTAATTTATATAGTAAGTTATGAAAAAGAGTATGAAATTATTTGTTTATATCAATATTAAGTAATAGAGGAGAGGGAGAGAAAGGACATTACATGTTAGAATGAGAAAAAAAGCTTTTTCACCCAAAAGCCAAAAAACAGTCCTTGATTTTAGATGAAGAAAAAAAAGTTTTTTTCCTCAAAAAAAAAACTTTTTAAAAAATTTAAGCTAGATACCAAACATACTAGATTATTTACAGAATAACTTTTTGGACAAAAAATAGCAGAAAGATGAAAAATCTATCTTTCCAAAACATGTTCAAGTCTCTAACAATTTTTTGATATACCACTTTTCATTCACGAGAAAAAAAAATTACCGATTAGTCTTTGAGAATGACAAAAGATGGACACTTTAGTCCATCAGTTTGTTTCCGTCGTGAACATGTTGTTAGAGTGCTGATTATTAGAATAATTGGCCTAACTCCACTCTAAAAGCTAGCTCATAGAGGGAGGGATGTCCAAGTTACTATAAATGGTTCTTGGCTCATATACTCAACCAATGTGAGAGTTAGACACTTAATACACCACTGACGCACAGAACTATTGGACTTGGTCCGTGAATAATTTGGTGGGTGACCCAACAATGGATCTAGGATAGCTTTGATACTGTATTAGATTTTGGGTTTGGGCCTAACTCAACCCCAGAAGCTAGCTTGTAGGGTGAGGTTTGCCCCTTACTTATAAGCACTCTTCAGGCCATAATACTATCCAATGTAGGACTCCAACACACCCCCTCACGCCTAGGACTGAACATCTGAAGGGTGAAATTTCCAGGACTGGACATCTCCGGATGGTATAAAGGATCTACGATGGGCTTTGATACCATCTTAGAATTTGGGTTTGGGCCTAACTCAACCCCAAAAGCTAGCTTTTCGGATGAGGATTGCCCACTACTTATAAGCTCTTATTAGACATTATCTCTAGTCAATGTGAGACTTGAGTTTTTCCCAATACTGATGTGTATTGTTGGTGCGTCCAGGTGCCCAACAACAGTCTCTACATGCATAATAAACCATGAGAATAATTATGCATTGACCAATAAAGTCTCCAACTATTATTTGAGTTACTCAATTTAATCTCTGATAATTTCTATTGTGGGACAAATTAGTTCCTATATATTACAAGCAACACACTACATGCCCTAGATGCACCACACCAGATGCACCAACACAGGTCACACAGACAAGTTTAACGAACATCTGGACACACTAACTGTACACATCATCAGGACCTGTAAAATTTTTGAGTTTCTTAATTTATATATATATATATATATGTCTATCTATCTGTCTATTGCATATCGATGAAAGTAGGTGTTGAAAAGTCATTTTAGTTTAGATTTGCATGAGAGAAAAAATCCGAACCAATCAAAATCAATTGGTTCGATTCGGTTCGGATTTGTAATTACTTTATCAGGAGATCCGTACCAAACCAAACCATTCAAGAACGGATTGGTTTGGACCTGAAAAATATTAACTATTAAAATACATATAAATATAAAAAAAAACACACACACACACATATATATATATATAAATTTTTTTTAAATGTTAAACTATAAAAACATTAAAATATATACACATATTAAAATATAATAAATTTTAAAATATTAAATATATATAAATAGGAAAATATAATAATTGGTTCGGTTCGGTTTTAAAATCATTGAACCCAAAAATCGAGCCAATTATCATCAGGTTTGGTTTGGTCTGATTCGATCGATTCGGTTCGAAACGGAATCCTAAAAAAAATTAAACCAATTTAATTGATTTAATTCTATTTTTCGGGTCGATCTAAATCAACAACATCCCTGAAAGAAAGATTCAAAATTCCTCCGGCTGGAGCAAAGACACATATGTTTCATCAAAGCGCGTGAAATTCTAAACCTTATTTGTAAGATGCGAATATTTTCGCAATTGGTAGGAAGAAGAAGAGAAATTCTCATGTGCCTTCGTGCAAGTGTGTCCTTTGACAATTTGGCGAATAGCCTTCAGCCAGTAGTAACAAGCTCCATTATTTTCTTCTTTGACCTTGGTCATGCGCTAAACACCAAATCAGGACTCCACATTTCAACACAAATGCATAGTCAATACTTGCTGTCAAAAAAAAAAAAAAAAAAAAAAAAAACATCTCCTGCTGGTCCACTTGCCCCAAAAAGTTGCTCTTAGTTTCTCTTTAATAAATACAGAAATTCTTAGTTTAAACCGCCAAAACAATCTATGCTTTTATAAGGAGGTTAATAGTCCATACAAACAGTTGGATTACCTGTTTTGTACAATATTAATTTTTCACCTTTAATAAAATGTCTGCGTATATGATTAAGATATTGTACAATTTGTCTTCAATACAGCTCTTGTTTGTAGCAACCTGGCTAAAGGAATAACATATAGAAGCATGTTTTTCTGTATGTTTGTTTCTCCCCGTCCTTTGCATATGATTAAGGTACTCTATGATTGGGAGAAAAATCTAAACCGAAAATTAAATCTTAATTAGAAGTTATCTAAGATTAAAACCCTAACATAAATTTAACTACGAATTCATCTTCCAAATGGTGCTACACTAAATCCATATTTGAAAGAGAATATTTAACTTTCTCCATTATTTTGATAAACCCAAATTTTATAAATAGGAAGTACTAATGGTATTCCAACTCAGATATATAAACACCGTAAACTATCAACAAATGTAAATAAAATATTGTCAACAAATTTAAGTTTCTCCATTTAAAAAGGCTATTCACGGTTGCTATAAAAGAATGTTTCTGTGTGTTTTCTATTCATCAAGGCCAAAGATTATATACAAGAATAGGCACCTAGAATTTCTCCTATACGTGTGCCCAATGATAGCCATGATATCTGCTACAATATCTCCAAATAATGTTACAGCTGTCAAGGCTATTAAGGAAACAACTATCAAGGGATACAAATCAATTCTGTTTATTGTTGCCTTATATTTTGCATGGCTAATAATGGTTTACCGAAAATATAGTCTAATACCCCCCCCCCCCCCCCCCTCAAGTTGGTGCATGAAAGTTTCGAATGCCCAACTTGCCAAGGAAAAACTGAAACTGTGGTTTTCCTAATGCCTTTGTGAAAATATCTGCAAGTTGAGTGGTAGTAGGAACATAGGTTGGTCGAATATTGCCCTTGAGAACCTCATTCCGGACAAAGTGGCAGTCCACTTCAATATGCTTGGTACGTTCATGGAACACAGGATTTTTGGCTATGTGTAAGGCTGCCTGACTATCACAATGAAGAGTCATGGGTTTGTCATGAGAAATACCTAGATTAGATAGGATCCCTTTTAACCATTTTAACTCACACGTAGTAGTAGCCATGGACCTATATTCAGCTTCAGCAGAGGAACGAGAGACAGTGTGTTGTTTCTTTGTTTTCCAGGATATAGGAGAGCCACCAAGTAGGACCAACCAACCAGTGACAGAACGTCGGGTTAAAGGGCAACTGGCCCAATCGGAGTCACACCAACCATGGAGCTGTAAGTCACAGGTACTATCCAGAAGTATTCCTTGTCCTGGATTCCCCTTCAAAAACCGAACTACTCGAAGTGCAGCTTCCCAATGTTCTGTTTTGGGTTGTTGCATGAATTGAGATAGAGTGTGGACACTATATGATAACTCAGGTCGAGTGAAACATAAGTAAATCAGACGCCCAACCAAGCGCCTATACTGTTCGGGATTAGAAAAGGGCTGATCTGGAGCAAGTGATAAGCGATGGTTTTGCTCTAATGGAGTGGCAGCAGGTTTAGCACCGAGGAGACCAGCTTCAGATATAATATCAAGAGCATATTTACGCTGACAAAGGAAAATCCCGGTAGGACTTCTGGCAACTTCAATACCCAAAAAATACTTCAATACACCAAGGTCTTTCATATGGAAACACGTGCTCAAGTAGACCTTAAAGCGCTTGATGGCAGAAGGAGTATTCCCAGCAATGATCAAGTCATCAACGTATACTAGGACCACGAGCTGAACTCCTTGTTGTTGCAAAGTGAACAAAGAATAGTCAAGGGATGATTGTTGGAAGCCATAAGCTTTGAGGGCAGTAGAGAGCTTGGCAAACCAGCAACGTGGAGCTTGCTTTAACCCGTAGAGCGATTTACGAAGCTTGCACACCATATCTGGTTGCGGTACGGCAAAGCCAGGAGGCATTTTTATAAAAACTTCTTCGTGAAGGTCTCCATGCAGAAACGCGTTGTGTACATCCATTTGGTGAAGTTCCCAAGCTTTCGCTGCTGCTACAGCTAGGATGGTGCGCACCGTGACCATTTTAGCAACTGGTGCAAATGTTTCAGTGTAATTGACCCCTTCCACTTGATGATTGCCAAGGACAACCAATCTGGCTTTAAAGCGTTCAATCGTCCCATCAGAGTGATACTTAATGCGATAGACCCATTTGCATCCGAGAGCTTTCGTGCTAGGTGGCAAGCGCTGCATGGTCCAGGTGCTATTCCGTTCGAGAGCTTGAATCTCGGTTTGCATGGCTTCTCTCCAGCGAACATCTTTCACTGCTTCATGAAAGTAAAGTGGTTCTTTTTCTGCAATAATAGTTGCAAGAAAGTGTCTATGTGGCAGGGAAAACTTATCACAGTTTACATAATGTGTTATAGGATAGGGTGTACCTGAAGAATGCGATGGAGCTGGTGAACGAGTGGGAGGACTCAACTTCTGAATAGTGTTCGTCACATATCCTTGCAACCGGGTAGACGGATGTTTGACACGACAGCCTCGCCCCAGTGGCATATTATCGTCGGGAGGCGAGTTTGGCATGACAACAGTGTCGTCTACATTGGCTTCGACAGTATGGGGCATTTCTGGCGAGTGTTGTACAACAGCAGTGTCTTCTATATCAACTTCGACAGTATGGGTACCTCCCCTATCGTCAAGACTTGCTTCTGTTACTGATTCGAATGTGTCTAGATAGGAATCATCCACTTCGCCTGCAGGTTCGTTATGATTCTCTGTATTTGATGCAGATTCATTGTGTTGAAAGGGGAAGATTGTTTCAAAGAAAGCTACGTCTCGTGACACAAAGTATTCGTGGGTATCAAGGTCATAAACTCGCCATCCTTTCTGGCCGTAAGGATACCCCACAAGAGCACACCGACGACTGCGAGTTGCAAACTTATCTCCTTTAGTACCTTGGTTGCGAGCATAGCACAAGGACCCAAAAATACGTAAATGAGTATAAGAGGGTGGCTGGCCGTGCAACACTTCATACGGAGTTTTGCCATTCAAAACTGGGCTTGGAGTGCGATTAATCAAGTACCCTGCTGTCAAGATGCACTTGCCCCAGAATTTAATGGGAAAACTCCCTTGGAAGCGCAAAGCTCGTGCGACATTGAGGATGTGGCGATGTTTTCTTTCGACCCTTCCATTTTGCTGTGGTGTCCCTGTACAAGATGTTTGAAAAACAATTCCATGTTCCAGAAAATAATTTTTCATGCAAACGAATTCTGTTCCATTATCGCTTCTAACAGTTTTAACCTTTTTGTTATATTGCCTTTCCACCATCGCAAAGAAGTTTACCAATGTCCGTGATACTTCTTTCTTATCTTTTAACAAATAAATCCATACTACACGTGAGCAATCATCCACAATAGTAAGAAAATACGAAGCACCACAAGAAGACGGAGTTCTATAGGCTCCCCATAAATCACAATGTATCAAATCAAATATATTAGAAGCATGATAAATACTCAATGGAAATGTTTCTCTAGTTTGCTTAGCTCTTTGACATGTATCACAAGCTTTATTTAGTAAGTTACTATCTTTCCCACCACTGGCTTTAGAAATCAACTGAGTAGTCTTCCAAGATGGATGTCCCAAGCACTTGTGCCACAGTTCTAGTTGGTTCATTCCTTCAGTTCTGTAAGCATTCACTCTCGGAATTTCCCGGAAGAAGTAGAGTCCATCCCTTCGTTCACCCGCACCAATCAGCATCTTCGAAGTGTGGTCCTGTATAACATATAGGTTATTAGTAAACTGGACAGTATAATGGGATTCATCTATCAATTGTGATACAGAAATTAAGTTGCAATTTAATTGAGGAACATAGAGCATGTTCTCAAGTTTTAAACCCCTAGTAAGCCTTATTGTCCCTTCCTTAGTGGCCATGACAGATTTTCCGTTAGGAAGTCCAACAGGACACCCTGGCACTTCGCGTACATCACAGAGGTGTTGAAGGCTCCCTGTCATATGGTTAGATGCCCCGCAATCGAGGATCCATAGATTGAGTTTAGTCTTACCAGTCATGTTTTCATTTGGAGTGACCTTAGAAGTATTAAGCATTTGCAACAAAGTTTGCCATTGCTCATTGCTTAATCCTGCCATGGCAGAGCCCTTTCCGTCGCCACCAACACTAGGTTCCAAGCTCTGGACAGCATGAGCACGTATTGGACCATTTTGTGCACGTCCAACGTTGGCTCCAGTAAGGTTCTTACCCTTTCCTCTTCCTCCTGCCTTGCCATCACTTCTTGTACGTTCACCCCACCACTCTGGGTATCCAATCAGCAAGAAACAACTTGTTTCATCATGACCAGCTTTGTTGCAGTTTGTACAAAGCAAAGATTTGTTCTTGATCTCACGCCCTTTCATCCTTGCACCTGTTTGAACAGCCAAGCCCATGACCTCTGGTCTTTCTTCTTTAGCCCGTGTGATAGTCTGCACCCTTTCCTCTTGTACCAGAATAGAGTACATCTTATTCAAAGGTGGCAGAGGATCTGTGGCTAGCAAGTTGGATCGAACCGTTCCATAGAGCACATCACCTAGACCCATCAAAAATTGATGGCCTCGTTCCTCCTCTTTGCGTTTTTCCAGTTTAGTTGCAATATCACATTTGCAGCCTTCACAAGTACAGATCGGTACTTGTTCATAGTTGGCCAAGTCATCCCACAAGGCCTTTAGCTTTCCGTAATAACCCACCATAGTCAATCCACCTTGCTTGCACTGTGCCAAGTCTGATTTCAGCTGCTGAATGCGTGGGCCATTCACAACCGAGAACCTCTCTTTGATGTCGTCCCAAAGCTCCTTGGCAGTTTCCAAATAAGACAAGGTTGATCGTAGGGTGGGTTCCACTGTGTTCAAGATCCATGACACCAACATGGATTGAATGGTCCACCAATCCTCCATCTCAGAGGATTCTTTCTCAGGTTTCTTTATGGTTCCATCAATGAAACCCCATTTTCTCCTTGCTCTCAAGGATGTCCGCATAGCTCTTGCCCATTCATCATAATTCTCACCCCGCAGCTGCACCTGTGTAATCATGTTCCCAGGGCTGTCGCTGGAGTTTAGATCGTATGGTGATGGGTGTTTCTTCTCAGGATTGTCATTTGCTGCCATTGTGTCTACCTTGTACGATTGTTTATTGGTAGATGGCAGGCTCTGGTACCATATAAAAGAATGTTTCTGTGTGTTTTCTATTCATCAAGGCCAAAGATTATATACAAGAATAGACACCTAGAATTTCTCCTATACGTGTGCCCAATGATAGCCATGATATCTGCTACAATATCTCCTAATAATGTTACAGCTGTCAAGGCTATTAAGGAAACAACTATCAAGGGATACAAATCAATTCTGTTTATTGTTGCCTTATATTTTGCATGTCTAATAATGGTTTACCGAAAATATAGTCTAATAGTTGTTGACAAATGACCTATATTGGATATTTAAGTGAGTGTATTGGAAGGTTCACATTGATGAAGAATGGGTTAAGTAAAGAGTATATAAGTAAGAAAAACCTATATATAGATTCATTATTTTGAAATTTTGGGCCTAGGTATGATGTCAATTCCACTTATTAGCCACTGATAGATCTCCTTGGCTTTTGGTCTCCGCTCTATGGTGGCGTTTGGAAGAGCTTATTTAAGCTTCTTTTGACTTATCTGATGACATAAGCTCTTATACAGTGTGTTTGGCAGAGCTTATAAAAGTAACTTATGCCATCCCATAAGGAGTTTTTGACTTATATTCATAAGTCACTGGAACAAGCTTATGGAATTTTAACAAGTGCTTATGACCCCTCCGTGTTTTCCCCCTTCGAATCCTCTCCTGCCCCTTTCTTCATAAGCTCTTATGGCATAAGCTCTCATGCGATAAGGTCTTATGTGATAAGCTCTTAATTAAGTTGTTTACCCAAACGCGACCTATATAGTCCAACAAGTGATATCAAAGTCGACGGATCTCTCGGACTTTTTGAACCCCTCTCATGGTTTAACAATTTCCTCGCTCATATTTAAATCCTTTCGAGTAAGAAAATGGAATTTGGATGTTGGAATTTTAATTTGTATGTTTAGATTTTTTTTGACGAAATTTGTATGTTTAGAAGTTCTTAAAAAATTAGAATGATAACTTCCAACTTCATATAACAAATTCATGAAATTACAAAATAACTAGCCAAGCTCTTTCCAAAATCTATCTAATAACCTTGAAAATACCAATTCCACCATTAGGATTTAAAAATTAAAACGCAGAGAAATAATCATTAAATAAATGTTTTATTTATTAAATAATTTTAATAAACTATCAAACAATTCGTAATACGTATTTATTAGGCTCATCAATATCACAAAAACTTGAAAACAGAAAACTAATTATTAAAAAAATTAAAGGTGAAATCTATAATTAATCTTATTTTTAAATTTTAGATTGATCTTACATCCGAATAAAATAGTCAGAATATAAACTTCAAATTATAATTCTACCACAATTCTAAAATTTATGCTTCTAAACCAATATCAATTCTGTATTAAAATTAAAATTTTAAACCGTAATTCCAATTCCATGATCTGCACACTTACTGTGAAGTCATTGACTATTGTTGTATGGACTTGGTTTAAGTCCAAAATTAGCTTACCAAATGAAGTATCATCAAGATGCTCTCTCTTAAATTTGGCATCATATATAGATTCTTCGAGAACAATGGTTTCACAATCGTTTTTATATCATTGGCCCAAGAACTGGGTGTGACCAATGGTGCCATTTCTTGGCTTGCAATGGCTGGTGTTAGGAGCTATGATATTTGTATAACTATTATGGACATCTAAGTGATACTCACATTCACAATTGCATATAATATATCTACTATATTTTGAAATACAATACACATTTATCCTACCCATACTTATATCAATGTACGATGTTTATACAGACGTTTATATTCAGGTGTCCAAAAAACATAAGTGTATCATATATATATATATATATATATATATATATATATATATATATATATATAAGCATAGCAGACGACTAATTTATCTCTTTTTAGAAGCGAACATTTTTTTCGAGTAACACGTGCAATTTATTTGCCACTTGGTCATTAAATATGTTATGTCCGTTAGCTTGGAGATGTATATTAGAGAGGAATATCCTCATATGAAAGTGAGATAAACAAATCTCGACCTTTGTTAATCACACTCTAAACAAAATCCTTTGTGGACTTCAGTCGAATTTTTTCTCTTTAAAAAAATCAACAGCTATAAAAAAAAAGAATGATGCTGTTAATACACTTATTTTAACATTTTCTTTGACACACTTTTTTGTTATTTTATAAATTTTATTTGAGGCCATAAATTTTATGTGGGACTCACTTTATTTAGTAGGTCTCATATGAAATTCACTCAATATATAATTAAGAGTGTGTTGGAAAAATGTTAAGAAAAATATATTACTAACATTTCTTAAGAAAATTTTTTTTGAAAACTTGGGGGCACGACATTCTTCCTCTCTCCCTCCCTCTCCCCGAGTCAACATGAGTTTGTTGGATTTTTAATAAATATAGGACAAAAATAAAACAAGCTGGAACATATTCTAAACACGTGATAATGATGTTAAGAACTTAATTGCTGCATTTGTCAAAAATAATAATAATAATTAATTGCTGCTTCATTAAAATGTTTAAATTTTATAATAATTAGATTGAAGTCACGTAGCCAATGGAGGTTGGCACAAATGGTTAAGAATCTTAAGTTGAATTCTCACAATACACCTTGTGACTACTGGTTCAAATCCCCCAAACCAGATCAAAAGTCTTTTTGGTGGGTAACTCTCCCCCAAAGAGGCATTCAGAGTCTAGTTAAGTAGTTGAAACTGGATGAAACTGCATGCAATCTGGGCATGTGTATTAATCCTCTGGTCGGCTTTGCTGAGAGCCATAACTTGCCATTGGCACCATGACCTATAATCTTGGGAGTGTCTTCTCTATCTGCCATTTTTACTCACAAAAGAAAAGATTGAAAGTCACATTTTTTTTTTGATATTGTTGAGACTAACCCTTGAGTCGAGAGGTGATTGTTAGATGAAGTCCTTGATTCCCAAAGAAACGATTCCAGGACTCAAACTACTGATCGACCTTATAGGTAAAGTTTTTTTAGGAGCGCAGTCCACTTCCACTATGACCAATCACTGTTGGATACTTGAAATTAAGTCACACATATAATAATTTAAAATTAGTTAATGGTGTAAAAAGCTTTAACTTACAACATATCGGAAGTAAAAATTTTTTTTTTTTAGAAAAAGAAACTTATTAAAAAGTTCTTTACGTCTCTTAAATAACAAAGAATAATAAAAAATAAAAAATAAAACAGATCAATCTCTTAAAACCCTCAAAAGGCCGTATGCAATGTACGAAAATGTTTAGTATATTTTTTTTCTAGTTAAATAATTAAAAAGGAGAAGATTCTTGCATTATTAAATCTCCCTATATAATTTGGGTACATTATAAATACATTATCAATTATACTTATTATTTTCTGTCAAAAAAATTATAATTATTATTTATTAATTAAATTATAATTATATATTAGTTAATAATATAAAATTTATTAATACCGAAAGACTACACAAATTTATTTTTCTTTAAAAATGTTATTGTATATTAGGCTAATTAACTAATTTTGTTAAGTAAATAAATGGAAAACATTTTAAAAGTATACTATTTATTCCAAATAACTTAAGGGCTTTTTGACCAAAATGGGTTCCTTTTAGAAACTATTTACCAGTTTAGGGTTGTTCTGAAACAATTTATCAATGGGTGGTCATTTCGGACACGTGGAATATTTTATTTTTTTTGTGTCTGATGGGTCAAAGGCGTCAGTCAGACTGGTGCCTTCAAAGTCAAAGGCGCCAGTCAGACTGGCGCCACCCTAAAAAAAAAAAAAAGCACATGCCCTGCAGCGCCACGTGGCGCATGCAGGAGAGGCGCCACTGCGGATGGCGCCTTCAAAGGCGCCAGGTGGTGTGAATAGATTCAAAACATTTTATTCTCTGTGAATAGATTCACAGCACTTCGCATTCAGTGAATAGATTCATGAGTGGATACACATTAAAAAAAAATGTTTTACCAATTTACACCAAGAAATATTCATCAATTATTAAAGTAGCCTAAACAAATTTACCTTGTAGAAGTTAAACGAACTTTCCAACAATTTGAACGGAACACTGCTATAAAAAATTAAACTACTAGTATGAGGAGTAATAACGAAACATATGATAAAATAAATTAATGTATTTAATTAAATTAAAAATAATAAGCAACAAAAAAAATTACCCTAATAACAAGTAGCAAATAATATAACTAACAAGACACATTAAAAACTTTGTATTATCAATTTACACCAACAAATAGTCATCAATTATTACAGTAGCCATAAAAAATTTACCTGGTAGAAATTAAACGAAGTTGCCAACAATTTGAAAGGAACACTACTACAAAAAAATAAACTATTAGTATGAGGAGTAACAATGAAACATATGATAAAATAAGTTAATGTATTTATTTAAATTTAAAATACTAAGCAACAAAAAAAATTACCCTAATAACAAGTAGCAAATAATATAACTAACAAGAGACATTAAAAACTTTGTATTACCAATTTACACCAAGAAATATTCATCAATTATTAAAGTAGCCTAAACAAATTTACCTTGTAGAAGTTAAACGAACTTTCCAACAATTTGAACGGAACACTGCTATAAAAAATTAAACTACTAGTATGAGGAGTAATAACGAAACATATGATAAAATAAATTAATGTATTTAATTAAATTAAAAATAATAAGCAACAAAAAAAATTACCCTAATAACAAGTAGCAAATAATATAACTAACAAGACACATTAAAAACTTTGTGTTATCAATTTACACCAACAAATAGTCATCAATTATTACAGTAGCCATAAAAAATTTACCTGGTAGAAATTAAACGAAGTTGCCAACAATTTGAAAGGAACACTACTACAAAAAAATAAACTATTAGTATGAGGAGTAACAATGAAACATATGATAAAATAAGTTAATGTATTTATTTAAATTTAAAATACTAAGCAACAAAAAAAATTACCCTAATAACAAGTAGCAAATAATATAACTAACAAGAGACATTAAAAACTTTGTATTACCAATTTACACCAAGAAATATTCATCAATTATTAAAGTAGCCTAAACAAATTTACCTTGTAGAAGTTAAACGAACTTTCCAACAATTTGAACGGAACACTGCTATAAAAAATTAAACTACTAGTATGAGGAGTAATAACGAAACATATGATAAAATAAATTAATGTATTTAATTAAATTAAAAATAATAAGCAACAAAAAAAATTACCCTAATAACAAGTAGCAAATAATATAACTAACAAGACACATTAAAAACTTTGTATTATCAATTTACACCAACAAATAGTCATCAATTATTACAGTAGCCATAAAAAATTTACCTGGTAGAAATTAAACGAAGTTGCCAACAATTTGAAAGGAACACTACTACAAAAAAATAAACTATTAGTATGAGGAGTAACAATGAAACATATGATAAAATAAGTTAATGTATTTATTTAAATTTAAAATACTAAGCAACAAAAAAAATTACCCTAATAACAAGTAGCAAATAATATAACTAACAAGAGACATTAAAAACTTTGTATTACCAATTTACACCAAGAAATATTCATCAATTATTAAAGTAGCCTAAACAAATTTACCTTGTAGAAGTTAAACGAACTTTCCAACAATTTGAACGGAACACTGCTATAAAAAATTAAACTACTAGTATGAGGAGTAATAACGAAACATATGATAAAATAAATTAATGTATTTAATTAAATTAAAAATAATAAGCAACAAAAAAAATTACCCTAATAACAAGTAGCAAATAATATAACTAACAAGACACATTAAAAACTTTGTGTTATCAATTTACACCAACAAATAGTCATCAATTATTACAGTAGCCATAAAAAATTTACCTGGTAGAAATTAAACGAAGTTGCCAACAATTTGAAAGGAACACTACTACAAAAAAATAAACTATTAGTATGAGGAGTAACAATGAAACATATGATAAAATAAGTTAATGTATTTATTTAAATTTAAAATACTAAGCAACAAAAAAAATTACCCTAATAACAAGTAGCAAATAATATAACTAACAAGAGACATTAAAAACTTTGTATTACCAATTTACACCAAGAAATATTCATCAATTATTAAAGTAGCCTAAACAAATTTACCTTGTAGAAGTTAAACGAACTTTCCAACAATTTGAACGGAACACTGCTATAAAAAATTAAACTACTAGTATGAGGAGTAATAACGAAACATATGATAAAATAAATTAATGTATTTAATTAAATTAAAAATAATAAGCAACAAAAAAAATTACCCTAATAACAAGTAGCAAATAATATAACTAACAAGACGCATTAAAAACTTTGTGTTATCAATTTACACCAACAAATAGTCATCAATTATTACAGTAGCCATAAAAAATTTACCTGGTAGAAATTAAACGAAGTTGCCAATAATTTGAAAGGAACACTACTACAAAAAAATAAACTATTAGTATGAGGAGTAACAATGAAACATATGATAAAATAAGTTAATGTATTTATTTAAATTTAAAATACTAAGCAACAAAAAAAATTACCCTAATAACAAGTAGCAAATAATATAACTAACAAGAGACATTAAAAACTTTGTATTACCAATTTACACCAAGAAATATTCATCAATTATTAAAGTAGCCTAAACAAATTTACCTTGTAGAAATTAAACGAAGTTTTCAACTATTTGAACTGAACACTGCTATAAAAAATTAAACTACTAGTATGAGGACTAACAATGAAACATATGATAAAATAAATTAATGTATTTAATTAAATTTAAAATAATAAGCAACAAAAAAATTACCCTAATAACAAGTACCAAATAATATAACAAGAGACATTAAAAACTTTAGGGTGGCGCCAGTCTGAATGGCGCCTTTGAAGGCACCAGTCTGAATGGCGTCTTTGACCCGTCAGACAAAAAAAAAAAAAAAATATTCCACGTATCCAAAATGACCATCCATTAATAAATTGTTTCAGAACAACCCTAAATTGGTAAATAATTTTTAAAAGGAACCCATTTTTGTCAAAAAGCCCGTAAGGTAAGTGAGTTATATCCCCCCACAACTTTCTTTGCACACTTTTCTTTTTCATTTTCATTGTTTTTACATTTAGTTAATATGAGAGACTTAATTTTAGGCATGAAATAAAAAAAAATAACGATTTTTGTATAGGAAAGAAATTATCTAGATGATGAATTAGTCATCGATTTCCTAATTATTTAGTAGAGTTTAATTTTTATGCATTGTTACTGTAAATTTTTTTTTACACAGACATCTAATAATACATTGATAAATCAGCATTTTTATTATTTCTTGCTCTTAATTATTAAAATACAAGCACACATATCAAAATGTTAACAAATTTTATAATTTTTTTTATACTAATAATGTATATTACTTTAATCTTATTTAATATGAAAAAGACTGTGAGGTGAATTCTTAAAATCAAATATGCTAACGCAATTTACCATTACGTTACACTTAATTTATCCGGCCAATTTCAATATTTAATATATATTACTAACTTTAACGTAATTTAAGTAAATAATTATTCCGTAAAAAAAATTAAATAATTATCTGACACAAATAAGTAATAATAAAAAACCAACGTATGATTGATCCAAGTAATAAGAGACTTTGACTTCTTAACCATGTTGTGGTCAGGAGTTCTAATCCCGACTCTTGTGTATGGAAAAAACCTGATTGAGACTCAGGAGAGGAGAATCCACCTTATGTGCCCAACAGGTCCCTCGATGGAGATTAGTTATTGTTAACGGTGATGGATACTTCATACATATATGATTACCAAAAAAAATAATAAAAAAAAAATATTTGAATAATAAATTAATTACTCACTTACATAAATATCACTACTAAATAATCAAATATCAACTTGATTGATAAAAAAAGATATTTTTCTTTTCTCCCCTTGATTTACAGTTCACAATTCACACAACACAACCTGTACTTTTTTATTATAATAAAAATAGTACCCTTCTGACTTTGTCCTAATCAGTTACCATTTTTTACCAAGTTTTTTATTTGACAAACATTTTTTTGACCACGTTTAATAACACTTATTATAACTAAATTACCTTAATAATAAGTTAATTATTCACATAAAATATAAAATACTAAATATCAAATTAGTAGGTAAAAACCAATACGTGGTTGATTTTCGTGGTAAGAGACTTGAATATTTTAAATAAATAGTCAAGTGTTCGAATCCTAACATGAAAAAAAATCTGGTTGGGAAGGAAAAACTTACCCTATGTGCCTAATAAGTTTCCGACAGGGATTATTTACTGCGGTTAATGGTGTGGATATTTGGTATCTATAACATGAATATAAAAGGAATATTTTTATTTCCTCACAATCACAGAACACGAGTTGTAGTTATTATAAATAGCGACCTTGTGCGTGTCCACAAACACACCACGTCCTCCTCCACCACCACCGTTCACCACCGCAAAGCGCCACCGCGTTAAGCTTTTCAGTGTTTGATTTTCTTTGCATGGCAGTGAGCTTTCTGGGACGTGAGGTATCTGAGCTATGCCTTGGGAAGCCAGCGTTGAGAAGGTCACTGCGTGAGTCAGGCAGCGTGGCAGAGGCCTTGGCCGCACTGAAGAACTCCGACGACAGCTTCATCAGTGTGTGGAGCGAGGAGGAAGTTGGTAGATGTGTTGGGAAAGTGTGCATGGTTGATGTTGTTTGTTACCTTTGCAAAGAGGAGAGTCTCTTGTCTCCTTCTCTTGCTCTTAAGGCACCTCTCTCTTCTCTTTTGTCTAAGCTTCCTGCCCTTGTTATGCATCTCGAACCATCTTCCAGGTATATATGTATATCAACAATCACTCTTTTTTCTTTTTAGTGGCAAGGTTGAAATGGATGAGTTTTTCTTTTTATTTTTGTTTAATTGTTCTCTTTTTGTTAATTATGAAGAGTCTTGAATTTGCTGAATCTGAAATTTGCTTTATGCAATTAGAAGTGAACAATCATTCACTCTCTGTGTTCTGTCTAGATTTCTCTCTTTTTTATTATTATAAATTATAATATGATGACAAGGTTGAAATGGGTGATTTTTTTTTTTTTTTAATCTTTTTTCAATTGATTTTTTAATTGTTTTGTTTATTAATCATAACAAGTCTTGAATTAGCTGAATCTGGATTCTGGAGTCTTCTTTTTTAAAAAAAAAAAAAATGAATAAATAATAATTATTGGGGTTCTGGATTTGCAGTGTTCAATTTACATGAAAAAAGAAATGGATTAGTTCTTCTTTTGTTTAAAGTATTCCCTTTTTATTGCTTATAACAAGTCTTGAATTAGCTGAATCTGGTTCTGTCTAGATTTCTTTCTTTTTTGATTATTGCAAATTGGGGCTATAAATTATAATGACAAGGTTGAAATGGGTGATTTTTTATTTTTTTAATTGTTCCCTTTTTATTAATAACAAGTCTTGAATTAGCTGAATCTGGGAATTTTTTTTTAATAAAATTTAATTATTGGGGTTTTGGAGTGTTCAATTTACATGAAAAAGAAATGGATGAGTTCTTCTTTTGTTTTAATTGTTCCCTTTTTGTTACTTATAACAAGTCTTGAATTATCTGAATCTGGTTCTTTTCTTTATGGATTATGGAATGATTGTTGGAGATTTGGATTTACTTGAAAAAGTAGGCTAATTATTGAAACTTTGAAATTGTTTTCCTCTGTCTGTGTTTTACATACCCCAAATTATGAGTTAACCCCTTCACCTTGTTTCTTTGATGATTCAGTTTGTTGGAAGCCATTGATCTCATTATCCAAGGAGCACAGAATCTTGTAGTACCAATATTACCAACTAAAAGGAGTGGCATTTCAAGAAGAAAACAACATCTGCATCAGAAATCATCAACAATCAACAGCCACAATGGTCATGAATTCTGCTGGTTAACCCAAGAGGATGTGATCAGGTTCCTTCTTGGCTCCATTGGCCTCTTCACTCCACTCCCTGCTCTCTCCATTGACACTCTTGGTATTATAAGCTCAGATGTGCTTGCCATTGATTACTACTCCCCTGCAACATCTGCAGTGGGAGCTATCTCAAAGTCCCTCACTCAACAAACTTCAGTAGCTATTGTTGACAGTGATGGGACTTTCATTGGTGAGATATCACCCTTCAACCTTGCTTGCTGTGATGAGACTGTCGCGGCCGCGATTGCGACCTTATCCTCAGGGGACTTGATGGCCTACATTGATTGTGGTGGCCCTCCTGAGGATCTTGTTAGAGTGGTGAAGGCAAGATTGAAGGAGAAGAATTTGGAGAATATGCTGCAAGAGTTTACAATTTTGTCAAGCAGTGATACATCAGCATCCTCATTTTCATCTTCATCGGACGAGGAGTCATCGTCGATGAGGACTCCGGGGAGGTACACTAGGTCATACAGCTACTCAGCTAGGATGGTGAGGAAGGCTGAGGCTGTAGTGTGTCATCCCAAGAGCTCACTTGTTGCTGTGATGATTCAAGCAATTGCTCACAGGGTGAACTACTTGTGGGTTATTGAGGATGATTGTAGCTTAGTTGGCATTGTTACATTTTCTAGTATGTTGAAAGTGTTCAGAGAACATGTAGAGACTATTTAGATTTAGATGACTTGGTGGCAAAGTTTTGGGTTGGATGATCATAGAGAAGCATGAACCAGGGTCTATGAACATGGCCCTTCTGTTATGAATATTGAATATTGATTGTGGCTAGTGAAGTTTTCATTTTGCTTGATTTTGGTGTATCTCCTTTCTAATAAAATTCCCCTCATGCTTTTCTATGAAGCACTGGTTTTCCCCTGTCTCAGAATCTCTCTTTCTTTGTCAAGTACTTATTAAAATATAGTGTTTGGCTAAAAATTTCACCTAATGAAGCTTTAAAGAACCCAAGGAACAAGTTTTTCCATGGTGGGGTCTAGGTTCAAAAAATGTTGCACAGCTAAATTGTTTATCAGGATTCTTGATAGAATAATTTGATATGCTTCTCAACTATTAATATAAAAGTGATCTCTATCATTGTTGTTCATCTAATAATCAATTTTGAATCTAACTAAAGTCTATCAAAATCCTAAAGTTTATCAAAAGTTTAAACTGTTTTTAAGGTTTTGCTGTTAACACTCACTCGAGGTTTTAAGCCATTGATTTTCTTTTTTATGTTTTTTTCTCCCCTTTTGAGATGCGTGGTTTTTAATCATTATTCTTATTTCTTTGATTTGTTTTTTGTTTTGATATTATAGGAACTCGAGCACATGTGATGCTGGAATGACAACTTGTATATTTTGTTTCCTCATGCATACATAATTACATATACTACAAGAATACATTTATGTTCTCTTTGAAATAAAATTAACTACAATTAATAACCATAGTTTACACTTTATGACCACACTTTGAAAGAAACCCGAAAGGAAATTAAATCCAACAAAACTGTAAGTCAATTTGAAGGACTATTATCACAGTTCATTATTTATTAACAAAATCAGCCAGAAAAAAGAGTTCCAAAGGTTTAATATACTGAATAATGGTGACTATGTGACGTGTTAAATTCTTTTTAACAGAATACAATATAAAACAGTAACAGCAGTTACCAGAGTAGAAAAATCAGGTGACTGATACCAACCAGTACCACATCAATAAATTAGTGGGGATTGCTTTAGTGTCAGAACCTTTCTAAAACCAAATGAGATTGATGCATATTTGGAAAGCAACAAGATTTGTGCACCATTTTGGCTTCAGTACTTTTGTGGTCATGGTTTGAAGCACTTAGTTATGTTGAGCACTTCATTTGATAACTGCACCTTCTGTCATCATTAATATTTTCTGAAGATTAATGTATAATATAATGTGCATGTGGAGGTCCTTCAATAAGGGAAGAAAGATTCTGATAGAAATTTTACAATTTTACAATGTTGCAAATTTTAAAGCAGATAATTACAATAAATAAGTCTAATTTCAATACATTTGGGAGTTGAAAGAGACTGCTGAAGAATTCAGTTTCTACTGCAGGTGGTCCTATGTAACACTCTAACAGGCCTTGTTCTTATCCAAACTTGCAGGCCATTTTAGATTTCATAGTTGGACAACTTTAGATTCGGACAGTTGGATACCACTCTATCACTGCAAATGAAGTACTTCATTAAAATTTAGTGTCGGGCTTGACTTTGCCTGAGCTATAGTTTTAAATCACTGCCAACATTTTTAGTGACAAACAATGTGATGATGGTACATAGAAAGTAAAGAACTTATGAGGAACACCTTTTTCCATGGTGGGATGTGAAGGAAAATGTTTTTTATGCCACTAAGTTTGGCACTTGGCAGGAATGCCTCATGCAAATGAGTAAATCATTTAGGCAATTTTATTCACCACTTATTTGAATTGTGTTAAACTAAGTGTTGAATACAGACAAATTAAGCATAGAAACTGGGCAGGGCAAATTAAGTGCTGTTTCTGCTTTTGTTTGCGGAAATTTGTAAGAGCCTTTCAAAAACAAATTAGGGAGCAAATAATTAATTCAATAATTTCATTCACCACTCATAAATGCAAGGATTATGAATTATTTGGTGTCTGTACAACAATTAGGTGTCTCGTATTAGGTCTTCAAATTGAGTATAAAAACAGAATTATGATATTTGGATACAGAATTGTTGTCCAACACCACAGATACATACATTGGCGGATCCAGTTGTTGGTGAGGGTGTGCACTTGCACACCCTCATTTATAATTATTACTCCTTTAAATATTTTTATTTTGTCCCCTATTCTTGATTTATTTGCATCCACACTACTCTATCTTTTTTCTTTCTTCATTTGATCATGTTCAGACCACTTGTCTAATGACTTATATTAAGAGAGATATATTCAATAACATTGACAATGAACTGGTCATTCAACGATTTCAAAACATGAAATCACGTAAATGACAATTATGAAATATATAATTTATTTGATTATGTATATTAAAATTGGTTAAATTAATTTGAAAATCCCTGAACTATTTGGAAACTTTCAAATAGTTCATTATACTTTAAAAGTTTATAATTGGGTTTCTAAATACAGAGAAAATTTTTAATTAGCAATTAAGTCTCTCATACACTTTTTCGCTAGGGTTCCGTTAAATATATGTTAAATGATCCATCAACTCGTCTTTGTGGGTCCTTGAACTTTTTGAAAAAAAATAAAATAGGTCCCTATACTTTTTAGAAAAAAATAAAATAGGTCTCTGTACTTTTTTTTTAATCCTAACGAAACCTTAACAAAATAGTATATCGGGGACCTAATCTCAATTTTTTAAGTATTCGGGGACCGAATTACAAACTTTTAAAGCAGAGGGACCTATTTGAATATTCTCTAATAATTCAGCGACCTACAAATTAATTAAACCATTAAAATTTTATAATTTAACATTTATGTATTTATCTTTATATGTATTTATATGTATGATAATAATTACTATTAATTTTTTTTGGGAAATAAATTGCCCCCACTAGCTCAGGGTCCTGGATCCGCCACTGGATACATATGATGGAGCATTTGTTTATCATTTTAATCTCTCTCTTCTTTTAACTCATCAGTTCAGAAATATCACCAAACATACCGTGTCGCCATATGTTGTCCGTCTCTGATATCAAGTTAACATTTCTGGTAAAAATAATAGAGTCACAAAAGAAATGATCCGCAAGTAGAATTTTTTATCAAAGTTTGAAAGAATTTCACATGCTTGCTGACTAAAATGAGTGTGTGTTTGACTTTTCATTGGATGTGAAGGAAAATGTTTTTTTAATAGGAATACCTTATGCAAATGAATAAATCATTTAGGCAATTTTATTCACCACTTGTTTGAATTGTGTTAAACTAAGTGTTGAATATAGACAAATTAAGGATAGAAACTGGGCAAATTAAGTACTGTTTCTGCTTTGGGGGAACTTGTAAGAGCCTTTCAAAAAACAAATTAGGGAGCAAATAATTAATTCAATAATTTCATTCACCACTTATTTACACAAGGATTATGAATTATTTGGTGTCTGTACAAAAATTAGGTGTCTCATATTAGGTCTTCAAATTGAGTGTCAAAATAGAGTTATGATATTTGGACACAAAATTGTTATCCAACACCATAGATATATACGATGGAGCATTTGTTTATCATTTTAATCTCTCTTCTTTTAACTCACCAGTTCAAAAATATCACCAAACATACGGTGTCGCTATATGTTGTCCGGTTCTATCAAAGTTTGAAAGAAGAATTTCAACTTTTTTTTTTTGTTTGATCAAGAGAATTTCACATGCTTGCTGACTAAAATGAGTGTGTGTTTGACTTTCCATTGGGAAGATCCAAACATACATTTGGCCTAAACACTGAATGTTCTGAAAATGTTCCATTTCATTCAACACAATTACTCTTGAACCTAGTTGAATTCTATGACACTTCCCAGTTATTATTTCGGTTTCACTATAAACACTCAAGCTATTTTTCGAGATGCGTGGTTTTATATTTTCTCTTATTTCTTTGATTTGTTTTGAGATATGGGAACTGGAGCTAATGTGCCCTCCAGCATCTCATAGAGTACTTTTTATGGGTTGTGTTACATACATCACTGTATTTACTATATAACGTAGTATACACTTCCAGAATCACGTTGCAGATTTGCTTCTCCACTATAACGTATGGCTCACCCAAACATGCGACGCACTTAATTGAAACATACAGCGTCTGACTCAACATAGTGTCTGACCCAAACATAGTATACACTTCATTACAACACATTAAAAGAAACCTGAAAGGAAATTAAATCCGTATAAGCCAATTTGAAGGACTATTATCAGTATCACAGTTCATTATTCATTAACAAAATCAAGCGGAAAACAACAGTTTCTGGAGAATAGTGACAATGTCGCGTGTTAATTATTATTATTATTTTACTATAATACAATATAAAACAGTGAATTTTAACAGTGGTAATTAGACTAGAAAAATCAGGTGACTAATACCAGTACCACAAAAAAAAAAAAAAAAAAAAAAAAGGTTATTGCTTTTGGAGTATCAGATGCTTTGTAAAATAGGATCTACATCATCAGATGCATCTTTTATGAAGATTTGAGTAGGCTCAAGGCACCCTCTTAATGTGTCATGACCAAGTTGTGCTCTTTCATTGTCTCCAAAGCCAAATATCTGTCCCCTGCTAGTGATTACCACAGTGTGGTACAACCCGGTGCTAATTTGAGAAACATGGTGAGCTCTCAAAGTATCTATGATTCGAGGTTTCAAGACTTTATCTGATACCCTTCTATCCAGAAATCCAAGGCTACCAAATCCCATGGAGCCAAAGCCATAGACTGAACCAGAATCAACTAGAACAAAAGTTTTCCTCTTTCTTGCACACACCTGCAAGTAACAACAATAAGCACTTTGAATATGACAGGACTAAGCAGCTTCATCACAAGAAAAAGATGGAAAGGACTTGGGTGGCGTTTGGTTTACAGAATGCTTTATTCCCGGGTAAACTACGTTCTTGAAAATCACATTCTCGGGAATATTACCTTCTCCTCACACTTGGGAATAAGATTTTTAACTTACATTCACTAATTTTATTCCTAAACATCTTTTATGCATGGGAATTATTTAGTTTTCCTTGTACCAAACATGGGAAACTTTTATTCCTATCCCCACATTCTAGGGAATATTAAAACATCTCTTATACCAAACACTACCGTAGAGTTTCAGAAAACCAAATGCAAAAGAGTACATGTTCTTATTGTAAACATTTGATCTTTAGCACAGATTGAATAAATTCCTGGATGTAATACCTGAACAGCCAAATGACTCTTGAGACTAGTTAAGATCTCTGGAGTTGTCTTCTCAATCTCATCTCCATGGCCTAAAGCACCACAGTATCCCTTCCCCCATGTATATACCTGGATTCATCATCAATAACAGACTTAGAGCGAGTCTCACAAGCACATCAATGATCCAACCAAGTTAAACAAACAGATTTAAAGATTTATATTGACCAATGAAACTCACAAATCCATTTGAATCAAGTGCCACTGCATGGTCATCCCCAGCAGATACACGGACAACATGAATACCTTTCCTTCTAAATTTCTGTATAGCTCGTGGCTGAAACTCATCATGTTGCTCACCATGGCCAAGACAGAAATTAGCACCTGACCCGAAGGAGTATACCGCTCCACTTTCTGTTACAGCTAAGTTATAGCTTGGCCCAGCAGCAATCTGAACAACAGAGCCAGCATCACCAAGGGCTTCAATCATTTTGGGGGTTGGTCTGTCCTGAGTGTCACCATGACCAAGTTGGCCATGTGTGTTGGTTCCACATGTATAAACATGACCTTGTCTTGTGAGGAAGACTGTGAAGTTAAGCCCTGCTGCAACCTGAGAGACATTTGTGTACTTCAATATTTTTAAAGGGGACTATAGCAAAACAGACTTCACAGAACAATAAACAAAAAACTTGAGATTGAAGAGACAGGTAAAGGAGGCAGAGATATTATCCTAACAATATGGCTAGTCGTTCAATAAAATTGGATCAGTATGGCTAGGAAACTGCACATCACAGCAAACTGGAGGAACATCTTATGGGGTTATGCTTATTAGAATGGAACAATAAATCACAGACACACCATTTTGGTGCCGTGTCGCACATGACGTATGTCCAACATAAAAAATAATAATAATTCCAGCTTTGACACAACTATGATATTATGAATCTTTTCTCTTAAATTTTCAATTTATATACATATATATGTCGTGCCCGTGTCCTATAATTTTCAGAATTTGGTGTGTCCCTATGTTTGTGTCGTGTCGTGCAGCTGTGTCTGTGCTTCGTAAATCGAAAGCATGGATAGTTGTTGGGTGTCAACACAAGATTTGCCAATCTATAACTTGAAACAACACATAATTTTTCAAATATATAACAAACCACTTTTAATCAAAGAGATAAGAATCCCGTTACGGTAACTTGGTAGTAGATTCATAATCTTGGTAAACTAAAACTACAAAATGCTTTAATTCAGATTTCACGGAAAGACTTTATAAATATTACAGACTCAAGAAAAAACATATTGCAAGGCAGAAAAGAATATAAATATTAGAAGCAAAGTGAGCTTTGGTATTAGGAATTCATTCCTTAGACAAAGTGAGCTTAGTCATCCTAAGATTAATATTAACAAATAATAGGATAGCAACCATTACTTTCAACTCGGACAACAGTTATCATATAAACAATATGATGACGGTAGACTTTACCTGCTTGCAAGGAATCCCCTTCAGGGATTCAACAAGACGTGGCCTGAAAATTGGTCGGCTTGTATCTCTATGCCCACAGCAAAAAGATGAATTATCTCCACATGTGAATACCTGCATCAGTCAAAGGTGAAGTCTCATGTTTATGATGGAAACTAGTATTAATCATTTTACAATATAAAATCATCCTTTTCAATTCCAGGAAAACAAAGCAACAGTGGATCATGTTTATGATGGAAAGTGGAAACTGGTATTTAATCATTTTACAATATAAAACCATCCTTTTCAATTCCAGGAGAACAAAGCAACAGTGGATCTGAGTTATCAGTATCGAACATGCAGAAAAATTTATAGACCTAACAGTATATATAGTGCTTTTAGGAATCACAACAAATTTGCAGCTAAGTAGAACCATTGAAGCAACATGACTATTCATTGAACTGAAATTGCAACCACATTAATTTTGTGCAAGTGTTCTGTCAAAATCGAGAATGTTGGACACAAGACAAGTGATGTTTTATGGCACAGCTATAAAACCAGTGACGCATTTATGGTACTGTATATTGGGCAGTAAAGTGACAACAAGAGCATAAGTGTTGCAAGGTTGAGAATGTTGCGTTGGATGAGTAGTCATACAAGAAATACAAGAAACGAAAAGATAAGATCAGGAATGCATGTCTTAGAAAGAAAGTAGGTGTGGCATCTACTGAGGAAAAAGAAGGTAGAATCACACCTAAGATGATTTGGACATGTGAGAAAAGACCTGTAAAAGCCTCGGTTAAAAGAGTTGATGAGATGGAAGATAAGGTCACCAACTCCCCTGAATTTTTCATCAGTGGTTACCCACTTTTACTTACTCTGTGTAAAGCTTTAGAGGAGCCATATCCCCAGTTACATATCTGATTCTTTCTATTATTAAAACTAAATTGATGTTCATATCAAAACTAAATAGATGTATCATATTGTGGGACCAAATGATTTTAATAAAGATTTTACCAGCAGCCCAATCATTATTTATTTGTAATTGAAGTAGCATTGCATTGCAGTTTTGTCTCCCAATTTCTAACATTTTTCAGATTATGTATATTCAAGCATTTAATAATTACAGCGAAAAGGAAGTCTGAGAACAAGCTTTGATGGATAGTTAAATTAATAGACTTAAACCTTACTTCCATTTAACCCAACCCAATCAATGGAACGGCAAAAACATCCTTCCTGGCATTCCGTAAGCAAATATAAGCACTTAAGCAGTAATCTAAGATGCTTCATCTCATTAGTACAGTAAAAATAGTAAAATACACACTTTACCCCAAAAAGGAAAGTAAAAAATACACAAAGATGTGGAACTATTGCAAGTCTCTCTGTAATTATATCTTGACTTGGTCACACTTCACCCATTAAAACATTCTTTGATCTTTAGACAACAAGGAATATTTTAAAGGCAAGAAGTAAAATGGGGGAAAGACGGATGAAAGGAAGAAAATTGAGACTTAAATCTTTCCCAACGGTTCCCCTTCTCTGACCTAACTTTTGTTTTTTGTCAGCCATGAAGACTCTTTTCCTGAACCTCATGTATTTGTTTTCTTTTCAGACAATTCAGGAGGCACTTTGCACAGACTTGACAAGAGAAACACTTCATACTTCATAGTTTGTCCAAAGTTGGACTCGTGCTAGGTTTAATAATGTACAAGAGTCAAGACAATAAAATTAGCACCTTCCTCTAAAAAGGAATTACATTAGAGTTCTTCTCATGACAAAGTAAATCACACTCTAAACAGCACCCTCGATGCACACTGCAGAGTATATTGTACTAATCCCGATGAAAAATATTCTGAGCTCTTGATGTCTCTCTCTAATCTACTAGTTCCTAATCCCACTGAACAGACTCATGAATACAAGCACTGGAATGGGAAAGAACCAAGAAATAACATTTCTGATATCCTATTCCTACTTTTAAGTGAAATTCTTGAATTTAAAATGAAAAACAAATTTATTAGATAAGCAGAAATGTCTCATTGCCAACAAAAAACTTAAAAACTTAAGCTTTATGTGCAAGCCCCCGAATGGTTGTAATTGTATCTCTAATATGTCCCCCCTTCATGTGAAAGTCTTTTTGGGTTTGAAGCATAAATAAAGGACAAACCTATGAATACTTAGTTATGAGGGTAATGATATTATGCCAAAAAGCAACTATCCCATAAGCTTAAGATGTTAAGTGCAAATGCAATAATGGTTTTAGTCATATCCCTAACATTCTTAGGGCTGCTACATTAGTTGATACCACAACCATTCCAAAATATATTTTACTTTCCAGACAAATGACTTCATCATGAACCATAACTGAATGAATAAAGGTGAAGCTACTACAAACCTCTCCAGATTGCATAACAAAAGCTGCATGATTATAGGAGGCTGAAACATGAACCACACGTGCCAAAGGTGGGAAATCAATCCGGGTAAATGCTACACACTGTGTTGTTTCAGGCCCTTGACCAAGTACACCACACAATCCAGAGCCACAAGAGTAGACAGAGGAATTACTGATCAACAATGTGTGATACTTTCCGGTGGTAATTTGCATCTGCCAATAACATGTATTTCAACATTATTTACAGCTCTACAACTTTTGGTGGTAAGAAAATTACAAGAAATGCAAGAAGTAGTAGTAGTAGTAAATTAGTAATAATAATAATAATAATTTATAAGATTATCCAAATTATGAGATTCTTCTTAAAAATCATTATAAAGTTTGTCAGTGCCATAAAACGTTTCTTTATTTTTTGTTTTGATAAAAGCTACGAAACATATTTTTGTGAAATTTATTACTCCAACTTCATTTCCTTTTCCTTTGTTCTAATTATTGCAGAAATGCATTATTACATCACTTATTACAGTACTGACATTGATAGAAAAATAGAAAGAAATGGTGCTAAATCATGCAATATAATTTGTTCTGTTTAAAAAAATTGAGTTTGAAAAGCAAAGAAAAAATATTCACCCTTTTAGAGACTCACTTCTTATAGGATAAAAAAAAAATGGAAACTCTTATAACTCAAGTAGGAAGCAACAAATCATTCATATTATATATATATATATATAAAAAGCAAATAAAATTATTCTTTGATATAATGAAATAGTACATTGCCTGATGATGTCTCCACCATCTCAGAGGACTGTTCCACCGATTGCAAGAACCTCAAAATCCGCTTCCAATTTCCGCCACATCGATCATATAACTCCCTCTGAGAATTCAAACCCATCCTAGAATAGATAACATGGGAGGTACACAACTGAAATGCAGCAAAGTCTACTAAGGACCTAAACTTGAAAGGGTACAAGCCATGACTACCACCAAAAGTTTTGGAAGTCAATTCTAAACAAACAAGGTCTATTGCACTTAGCCTGCCTGAGCATAGAATTTCTAAGATCAAATGTGAAGGCAATTCCTCAATGAAAACAGGCCTATAACGTTCCCCCATCCTTAACAGTTTCTCTCTTAAGAAAACTAAATGTGATTCAATTCAAACAACCTGCAGAGAAATTCACAGTGATAGCAACTACCCTTTGGAGCAAAGCATCAAATTTTGAGACGAAATCTCAAGCAATTGAAGCAGCATATGAAGAAGACATCAGAGGGAAGAAAGATATGGGAAATTGAGTAGGAGAAAGGAGGTGATCTAGATGGATAATTAGCAGGTGATGATTGAAACAGTGATTGGAAATAAAACATCAGAAGAGAACTATAATCACACCACACCAAAAATCACCGGGAAAAAAAATTGAAGATCAAAGAGGACCTTCTTCACCTGCAAAAATTGACAAGACCAGAAAAGACCCTTATCAAAAAAAGAGTGAATTTTCTATTTTTTTTTTACAAGCATATAAGCAATGACAACTACAAATTCGATTAAATTTAAATCATACACTGATCTAATTGAGTATGTAACAGCTGAAATTGACAAAAAAAAAAAGGTGGGTCATGGGTGAATTTCAAATTTTCAATCAAGTAGCTTAAAGGAAAGCAAGTGAACAAGTATTGAAGCCATACCAAGTAGAGAGAAAAAAAGTGAAAGAAGGTAGCTTTTGCGGAAAAATCGAGAAAGAAATAAAAAGGAAGGAGGAAGGTGTAGGATCGAATAAGGTTAAGAGAGGAATGGAGGGTAGTGATTGGTTTGGTGGGTATTTTAAATGAAAGCAGAAAAAGTTAGGGTTTTGTGTGGGACATTTTCTTTTCTTAGCTAACTAAAGAAGGTGCTATTGAATTTGAATGTTAATTTGATTTCTGTGTAGTGTGTGAAGAAGCATTGGAGAGACAGAGAGAGAATCTGAGAGCGTGGAATTTCATGGGTTGTGGAAGCATCAAAATGAAAAGGGGAAAAAACACGTTACACAATACGGTGGCGTTGGAATTGGAATATAGATTCCTTTCTGTTTTATGTGCGTTTGTCGTCGAGGTTTGATGTTTTTCACACGCGGCGCGGCTTAATGGTGACACGTAGGCATGTATTGGTTTGCTGTACACGCGCGAGAATCCGCCAGTGAAGCTCGCCGACTTTCGGTGACGCCATTTGTCCATGGACATTTTCTTTTTCTTTTTTGGTAAAATTCTTTCATCTGGCATGTTTTAAGAATACACTCTTGCACAAATTTTGTTTTTAGGAAATACTAACTAGTATTTTAAGGATATTTATTAAAAATATAAAGATAAAAATTATTTATTGGAAAATGACATATTCCATTTTTTAAAAGTTTAAAAGTTACAATTTTCAATACAAAGTTTTTACTTTTTTGATTCCTTAATCAATGTCCTTAGAGTATCTTTATCCTAACATCCCACTTTAGAGTTCTTAAATAGGTCTCATCATTACACGTCACCCATATTTAATTTTTTATAACTTAACCTCATATCTCCAGGCCAACAATTTCTAAAAAATTCTTAAATGGACCCTATTAGTGACCCTACATTCTTACATTTCATCAATATGTTAAAAAAAAAAAAAAAAGCTAAAAGAAAAACCACAGCAGAAATGTTTTTTGGACAATCCACTTTGACAACTATACAGGACAACCCGTATAGTTGCACAGTGTAGCATTACTGTGCGGCATTGTAGCGCTACACTGTTCACTTTTTTTTTTTTTTATAAGTTTCGAAATTTTAAAAAAAAATGCATTTTTTTTTGTTCTAACATTTGTTAAGTATGTGCAAATATTTGGTTAATCAGGTACAAATATCTGGTGAATTCGGTTCATTATCTGGTTAATGGGTATTTTTTGAGAAATAAAATTTTTGGTTAAGTATGTGCAAATATCTGGTTAATCAGGTACAAATATCCGGTGAATCAAGTTCATTATCAGGTTAATGGGTTTTTTTGAGAAATAAATTTTTTGCTTAAGTATGTGCAAATATCTGGTTAATCAGGTACAAATATCTGGTGAATTCAGTTTATTATCTGGTTACTGGGTTTTTTTTTTTTGAGAAATAAAATTTTGGTTAAGTATGTGCAAATATCTGGTGAATCAGGTACAAATATCTGGTGAATTCGGTTCATTATCTGGTTAATGGGTTTTCTTGAGAAATAAAATTTTTGGTTAAGTAAGTGCAAATATCTGGTTAATCAGGTACAAATATCCGGTGAATCACGTTCATTATCTGGTCAATGGGTTTTAATTGAGAAATAAAATTTTTGGTTAAGTATGTACAAATATCTGGTTAATCAGGTACAAATATCTGGTGAATCACGTTCATTATCTGGTTAATAGGTTTTTTTGATAAATAAATTTTTTGGTTAAGTATGTGCAAATATCTGGTTAATCTGGTACAAATATCTGGCGAATTCAGTTCATTATCTGGTTAATGGGTTTTTTTGATAAATAAAAATTTGGTTAAGTATGTGCAAATATCTGGTTAATCAGGTACAAATATCTGGTTAATTGAGTTCATTATCTGGTTAACGGGTGTTGTTCCGTAGTTGTCCCGTGCTGGTTGTCTGAATAACACAACTGAAAACCACAGGCACCAAGTGCTTCCACATGCACTCATCAAATTTGCAGTGCTTAACTAGCACCTACTCCAACAGTCCAAAAAGATAAGCACCGATTCTTATGATTTTAAGCACTCCATACTTTTTACCGAAGCAGGTGCTCTTAAGGTACGGGTTAATAAGACCCTTTTCTTTAACATGTTATTTATTATTGGATAGATTTTAGGTGTGATCCACTTATATGGACTATTTTTTATTTATTTAACGAGTTTCAGTAATTACTTTATGTAGATAGATATACAGTAAATGAGTCTTTTATGCATCATGGATATTTCCGACAACTAAGATATCTCTTACCGATAGTTGGAGATTTATCTCTTTTCAGGAGTAGAGATCACTAAAATAAGTTTTGTCGTTTTCAATAAAAAATTCTTCGTAAATGCTATAGGAATCGAACATCTGATAATATGTTTATAAGAAACTCAACTATCTATCGAGTATGTTGGACATTAGTAGTAAAGTTTCTTTTCCAGTAAATAAAGAATGAGCTGAAAAGAAATTTTAAATTGCGCATACATTTATGTTTAATATTGGGCTGTTGACTTATTTTCAGTTTAACTTGAGCCTTTATTCAAACTCAAAAAAAAAAAAAATCTCTTATAACGTGGCTAACATTTTCCAAATTTTTCATAATTAAATATTTCTTACTCTACCAAAATATTTATGATCTTATCCTTTATATTTTGGCCTTCTCAATATTTTTCTTCAACATTCCCCACCAACCGTTTTCCCCTAGCTTACTTGAAGATCACAATGTCTTTGCAAGTACCTCACTCGTCTCTGCTATGTCTTTGTTATCTCACCTGGTGTTCATCCACAAAATCAATGATAGTGTTAGTAAAGGACTGGACTTTAGGTTACGGGTTGTTTGGGAACCCAAAAGTGGCCAAGCATCATTATCATTACTTCACTTTCTGTTGTTTTTGTACATTTTGGCCCCCGTTTTTTGGTGCAATTATGACTCATATTTAAGCTGCCTATGTTTTAGGTGCACCCAGCCTGTCACAAGACAAAAACTGGAAAATATTCATTTTGGAAGCGTAGAAATTGTCGAAATAAGTTTACCTCTCAATCTTTTCCATATACATAACAAGAATCAAACCCATAACATGCTCAAGAAACCCAATAATCCAATAATCAAAGTCCAATAAAGATGTTTGTGCTACCTATATTTTGACTACATATATCATTTTCTTTAATATTATCAATGATTTTTCTACCAAAAAAAAAACAAAAAACAAAAAATGATATGGCAGTTGCTTGCATTTAAAATATCTTTCATTGAAAAGAATTAAATTTCAAGTTAACGACAACATCCATGTTTTACTCAAATTGAAACGTTCTGATATGTCGTTAAACGAAACCCCCAGCCCCAACATTAGAGGGCAAAACGACAATATCCTCCTATGCCACTGCCACCTAACTGAAAGGTAGCTGGTGTAGCATATTGGGTTTAACTTTAGGCCTTTACATGCAAATACCAATAGCCCAATACCATGTAAATGCATGGACGAGGAACGAATATGATTGAGAAACATAGATGCAGGCACTGAAAAAAGAAAAACAAAAAGAAAGAAACACACGGCCACACATCACATGGAAAACAAGGATGCAACCCAAAAGCAATCTTACCTTCCTCAAATAGTGCCATTACATGTAAGAAAAGCAAGACCAAAACACATTACTACATTGCAATACTAGTATGTCACCATAAACCAAATAAACTAAGCTAAGAGTTAATATCATTCAACAAAGGATGTATTAAATAAAAATCCTTGGCAACAAATATGTATTTTGGTTGACGGTAGCACAAATATTGGGAAAAATCTTCCGCAACTAGACTAAATAGAAACCAAGGGTCCGCACAAAGACACAATCATGTAAATCAATACACACCATGGTCAATATCTCCTCCGAGGGCTCCTGGAGCGCCGTTCACGAGATGGTCTGCAAAATGTCAAAGTTCCAAATATTCAATTGCTAAACTCGGAAAAAGTTTAGACGATAACGATATAAGTTGAGCAACTTACTAAACCACCAAATTTAAGCTAGTTGAGGTTCAGAATACACCTTTTCTTTACACAATCCATTTACCAAAGAGAAAATTCTATAACATCCATTTTAATTTCTATTGAACCTAAGAAACACCAAATAAGGGAGCACACATTGGCTAAAGTAAATTCTGCAGGGGAATACCAACCGAAATACAGGAAGTAAAACGCAAACCAACACCGCATGGAACTTGATTAATGATTAATGTTGCAAAACAACAAATTACCCAGTCAAAATATTTGAACCATTGAACATGTAGAAACATACCTAGCATTCTTTCTTCGGATTGACTCATTAATAGGTCCACTGCTAAAAGCCCAGTCAACATAAATGGTTTGTGTAAGAAGCTCAGATCCATTCAAATTCTCTATTGCATTACGAGCTTCCTCAGCACGCTCATATTCAATCAGTGCATAACCCTAAAATCAAAATACATCAGTACAGAAATCCATATTCTATGAGATCAAGCAGCTGATTAAAAAAAAGTGCTAAACAAAGTGTTCCCATGGAATGCAGCCAAATGCTTTCCTATCAATGAGAAAAAAATTAACACTCATTCATTCCCAAACCCAAAAGTATCAGGTTTGAGCCAATAATTAGCCTTGCAATGAAACCAAAGTTCATTCCACTAGTCATGGCATGCAAAATAATGCCAAAATTCAAGCTAAATCAGAACACAAAAAATTGAATTGTCAAAAACGATTGGCAATACAAGACATCAACAATACATTTCCAGATATTAAAAAAGGAATTGCTACCATCTATCCCACAACACCAGTAAATAGGGAGCTTACGTTCTCATTTACCAATTAAACTAAAACAATTTATTTATTTTTCAGCTGTAAAATTAAGAAAAGAAAAATCTAATGCTATTTGAAATTGAAAAGGAGGGTCACAAGTTTAAGCCAAATATTTCTGTTACAATTACATGCATTAAGTTAAGGCAACCAGTACCAGTGTCCTAAGGGCACTGGTTAAGAAATCAAAGATAGAAATATTTTATTGGAGAAAGATGTGTTCGATACATGAAAATTTGATTAGATGTGATTTCCAATAAGAACTTTCTATATATTAATTCCTTAACTAGTGCCCTTATTAAAAAGACCCTTAAGTTAATAATAGTCTATCCATAATTAAGTCCTAGTTCAAAACTAGGGCTGTCAAATATGGCCAGCCCATCCCATTCAAACAGCCCACAGAACCAAGTGGGTCAGAGCCAGCCCATTATAGAAAAACTGAATTTGGCCCACCTATTAAAAGGCCAGCCTACCATAAAAAACTAAATTTGCTCCAGCCGTTAAATGGACTGGCCCTAGCCCACCCCATGGGTCAGCCCACTAAAAAACTAAAGTTGGCCCAACTATTAAGTGGACAGGCCCTGGCCAAATGGGCCAGCCCACTATCATTTTTTTTTTTAAAAAAATTTATCAGAAAATGATCAAAGCACAGGCACATTAGCCTCCCAACCACTGTCACAAACCAGTTTAAACATAAAAAATCATCATCATCATCAATGGTTACGCACACTCACATTCAAAGAAACAAACAGTCAAACACAGATACCAGAAACATGAAAGTCTGAGCAGAAAGAAATAATAATTAAAAAAACAAAGAACCGGCCCTTCAGAACACATGCTCCTACCAAATCGGCCAAGGCAGTGAGGTTAACTATAAAAATATACGAAAATCGACATTGAAAAAAAACTAATAAACACATAGATGATTAGATGTGCTCAATGTGATGAATCCATACTAAAGGAAAGGGGTGGGGGGCAGGGATAAAAGAGTAAATGCTTCAAACCAGCAGTAAATGCCAGCACATTTTGGAACTCAATGCAGTAAAAGCAATCCCTGAGCAGCATGGCCAACATCTCATATCTGCTAACTTATCATTTCAGGACAAAGAGAACACAACATGATCCATCATTTGGAATAGAATTATCATCAAAATCCAGATTCAAGGACCATCTACAAGTCCAAAATATGAAAGTAAATTTAATGTTTCACCAACAAAAAATTAAAATAAAAATAAAAATAAAAACAATTACATGATTTAATCTCCTGGTTTGGAATCTAATGCAATTCTGACATGGTATTTTAATGCCATTGCCAACACTATCCCTATTAATGCAAGCCCCAAATTTCTTTTAGTACCTTCAAGTTTGAAGAAGACAGCTATAGCAATGAATTCTAAATGGAAAACTGATAGTGCACATAGATACTGAACTTAGCTTTAATTCACCATTGACAACACGATCCGGAAGCCCAATGATCATAGGCAGAATTTGCAAGGTGTGCTGGTTCAAACTAACTAACAAGGTAACTAGTTCACACCTTCAATGTGCCCCTATGGTAAACACTGCATGTTTTCTATGAATGCGAAAGATACTATTCTCAGTTGGGCTGAATTTTAGTAAAAAAAATAAAAATATTGAAAATGAGGTGCTGGAATGTCTGTCCATCATTTGTTTTATCCTTTGATCAACCATGAACACAGTTCCATGTAAAAAATAGTGGAAATAGTGAAGAATTAGTTGGCCATCCATAACTGAAAGGCACATGCATGCATACACACTAGCCTGAACACAGCCGAACTTCTAAGCTATAAACCTCTTAATTACATCACCACCCATGCATCTTTTCCATTTTATAGTCTCATTTTTAGTCCTGGTTCAAGTATTCCTTGAAAGAAGCCAATAATAATTAAGAAGAAACAAGTAGAGATTCCTCAGAAGAATGCAGTGAATGCTTCCATCAATTATGAAGAAAATTTAGCATACCAAAGAACTGAAATGAAGAAACAATTCAATAAAATAAAACAACCTAACATAAAAAAACAGCAACACAATATTTTTTAAATTAAACCATACACAATCCTAAGCAGATATTCTAAGTTAAAGCTCAATCTGGCATTGCCAACGAACATATTATTTTATTGGCAATGAAAATCTAAAATTGACATAACATCACACATACTTCAAAAATTACCCAGAAAAGTTCTCACAAAAAGAACCCACATTTTACAATGACTCGTCGCTCAAAAAACACAAACAAACACTAAAATGAATCATAGAAGGACAATAAGAGTACCAAATCGGGGCCATTCCAAAATTAATAATAGTATACATTGTACATCGTATTAATAATAGTCCATCCATAATTAAGTCCTAGTTCAAAACTTTCTTATTACCAGATTATCAGTTTATGAGCAGAAATAGGGGCCATTCCCAAATATGCATATGCATCCAATGAAAGCAAGTTAATTCTGTTAGAGTGAATTGTAGAATAGCACGGTCTTGTATGTAGCATTGCATAGCTCATCATTCTGTTAGAAGTTGTTAGCTTTTTCAGTTAAGTTGTTAGTCAAATAGCTAAGTCCTAAGATCAGCTCAAGGCAACAATGAGATAATACAATTCAGTATTACAGAAACTTAACTTCTCTCTCCCTCAGACTCTCTCAATTCATAATAAATTCCATTCATTATACTAATGTGCAGAACCATTACACTTCCAATTTGCTCAATAAATAAATAAATAATAACAAATTACTTGTTGCAAGGAACAAAACTTTAGGACGAAATCAACAGAAATATAGAAAGAGAAAAAACGACATACTTTGACAAAACCAGTGCGACGATCGAGATTCAAATGCAGATTCTTAATCTCTCCATATTCACCAAAGGCATTTTGCAAATCATCCTCCTGAGCTTCCTCGTGCACTCCCGTCACCAAAATAATCCATCCTTCAATTGCTGCATCAAACAAACAAACAAACAAATTGTAAAATCAAAACCCTAACCCTAAAATTGAAATAGGAAAAAAAGATGAGGTTAAGGAGCGAGGGAGTAGAGTACATCTCTGAGGACCGGGACCGCCCTCGGTGGTGAGGGAGTCGAAATCGGAGGCGGCGAGGCGGTTGTTACGGTTGGGATCGGATTCCTGGCGGAATCCACGGCCCTTGGTCTTCTTGGGAGCGGAGAGAGAGGAAGAAGAAGTGATGGCGGATTTGAGCTTGGGGAGAGGCGGGGCGCGGGGAGAAGCGTCGACGGCGTCGGCGGCGCCGTCTTCGTCCATCAAGTCATCGTCCTCGGGTTCGAAATCCAAGGCTTCTCCGTCAGGTGCGCCTCCTTGCTGCATCTCTGGAAGCTTTCCAACAAGGGTAAGTGGAAGGAAAAAGGATTTAGGTGAGGGAGAAGAATGGTTTTTGAGTGAGTTGTAATGATGTAATCCTATCGGCTGTGGGTTTATGTAGAGGTACCACTCCGAGGGAGAGAAAAAAAATTACAATACATCAAAAAAAAAAAAAAAAAATTACCAAAGATGTTCCTAAAAGTAAAAGTTTAATTAATCCGTCGAAATATTTGAATTTTTGTAAATAGGTTCCTAAATTATAAAAATTTGAAATTTATTCTTTGAGTATATAAAAAAATTGTAATTTGTAATTGGGTCTCTTGTATATTTTTTTCTTTAAATTTTTGTTAAAATTATAAAAAAAAATATAGAATCTATTTGAGTTTTTCTAAAATGTAGAGAGATCTATTTGAATTTTTCCAAAATGTTCAAGGACCCACAAATGATGAATGAATGGATCACTTAACAGATACTTAATGAAATATTACCAAAAAAAGCATACGAGGGACCCAATTTTAAATTTTCTATCTATTCAAAGACTCAATTACAAACTTTTAAAATATAGGACCTATTTAAAAATTCTCAAATAATTTAAAAATCAACAAATAGTATATATATTCCCCTCTATTTTTATTCTTTATTTTAAGTTTGTATTTGAGGAATGAATATTTAATTTTGGTCCTATAAGTTTTTTACTATTAGTCAATATTAATATTTTACGTTAAATATATGTTATAACAGCATTAGATCATTAATTTGTAACAAAAAAAAAAGTATTAGATCATTAGAAGGAGAAAGAGAAAGAGAAAGAGAAGGAGAAAGAGAAAATGAAATGAACCACATTAACACATTTGGATTAGCATGATGAGATGATAGCCTTTTGAGAGAAGTGACATCCTTAATTTCTTCCATTTCTCTCCTTTGATTAGAGGTGAAGAACCACAGGAGAAGCCAGCTCTGTATGGTTCGATCTTGATGCTGGGGAAAATCCGAGAATAATAAGAAAGTGCCAAACATTAACTATAAAGTATTAAAAGTGATAATTATTTTTAAAATAAATAACATATATATAAATAAGATTTATATAAAAATATACCAGTTTAACAACTAATTGTATTAGATACTTCAAATCCAAAAAGTTAGCTAATTATTCAATATCAATTATCAGTTAATTTTACCACTCTCGGCTATTAATTAGTTTATCCGTTATTAGCCAAATTTTACCAAACATTTTTTTTGGAGAATACATATATGATATGAAGCATATGATGAGGTTCTGCAACGGCCTATACGGTGGCTTGGAGAAATTAGCCAACTCTTTGAATGTCTATCGTGTTGCGGGAAAGAGTCATACAGCCGGTTCTGATAGTTTGCTAACTCTCGAGATATTTTTCACGCTCAAAGGTGTCTATTTTACTCCACAATCTGACTCTGACGAGGAATATACGGACATGGCTGAGTTCAAAGGAGTAATATATGGTTTAGAGATTATTTGAAGGCTAGTTCCTAAGATCTATTGTAGATTTGTAGTGTCCTTATGATAAATTCTTGTGGCTTTCCACTTTTGATGTAGTAGTGTAGCTCTAATTTCATCATGTTGTAAATGAAAAAAAATTACTTTGCAATTTGTTAATGAATACAAATAATCATATGAATTATCTAAGATCCGTTTGTGTTTGTTGCCCTGTTCCACTCTTATGACTTGTTTGAGAATTTATGCTTTTATTTCGGAGTTAAGTTTTCGTCTCTGTTAATGTAACTAAAAGTGAAAGTTCTTGAAAACAAATTGAATATATGTACACTGCAGCCATTGATTCTGGAACCCACGCTTGAATGCCATTGCTATTGTTTGATCTATTTTCAGTTTCAGAAACAATTAACTACAAACTAGAGAGAATGACGTCGATGGTGCGCAAACCAGGAACAGAAAGGTGCGACGGTGCGACTCGGTGGTCCGATGGCGGTGGATAGGTCTGGCAAAAGAATCCATGGACCATTTGTCCATCCAGTCCATCCATACAAAAATCCATCCAACCCATCCAACAACAATAATAAAACTAAATGGATTGGATTGGATTGGATCGGATCTATTTTATTAGTAGATGGATGATGATCCATCTTATTTGTTGTCTAAATCCATTGGACAAAAAGAACACAGAGAGCTGGATCAATTTTTATCCAACCAAAAAATGAATAAATATTTTTTAAAATCACTTACCAGGAAACATACAGATTATGTGAAAAAAGATTTTGTAAATGCACCAGTTCACCTAGGCGCTGGTTGGAATGTGGGAGAGAGAGAGGCGATGGTTGGAATGTGGAAGAGAGAGAGATTAACATTTTTTTTCTTATAATAAATAAAATATATAAAGAAATATATTTTTTTTTGTAAAAAAAAAAAAGATTAAAAGTTATTTCAAATCAAATAACCATGATGACGTTCTTTGGACTCATGTTTCATGAACTAAGAATATAAGCATGAATTTTTATCCATTGCTCCTATTTCTAATTATTATCATAAGTGCGGCAAAAAATTTTATTATTATAAAATTCATGTATTTATTAAGGTCCTTAAAATTTTCGAGAGAAAACATTTAATATGTAAAAATTATTAAAATAAAATTTTAGTGTAAAATGTATTTTTAAATGGATGGGTCGGATATCCATCTATATAAAAATGACTAATGGATGGGTTGGATGGTTTTTTATTAAATGGGTCATGGATGGATTGGATTTTTTAATACATTTTTAATGGATCGAAATGGATTGATGGATTATTTTAGTCCGATCCATTATAATCCGAATCAAAATTCTTCCGATCCATCCATTTGCCACCCTTAACGGTGGACGTACGTTTGTGATGGTGCCGGTGCAACGAGTTTTATCCTTCTATTTTCTGGCCATCTGGGTTCTGTACCAATATAATTTTACGGTAATAAATTGATGATTAATTATTTTATCAAGTGTTTCTACTTTCATATTTAAATATTAATATATTAACAATTACTACATGCTCATATGGGTTCATTTCGAGGGTTCTTTGCTCATATGATTTTACTGTCCTTCTATTTGAAAGCTGTATATCAATTTACTACAAAAACAATTAGAATACTATGCAATATTTTCTTTCCCAAGACAGTGGAACATTTATTAAATTCACCTTATTAGTTTATGATAAAATAAAACAAAATAAGAGTAGGTAGCTGAATTAAACTCTAACAAAGCTATGCGTCCAAGCCAAATGTCCAGACTAACGATTTCATGGCTTCAATCATGCATATAGCTCTTGAAAACCCCAATGAGTTAGAGAACAATTTAGGCTTATGCAATTTGCACTTTGAAAACTCTTAAAAAACATAGAGCTCAGCCAATTCCTCCAAAGAGTCAGAACTAAACTTAGGATCTACATTTTCTAGCATCCACAATGGATGATCAAAGAGAACCACCTCACAGTTGACCCCAAAACATTTTCATCATCACTGCTCTTTTGCTTTGACTTGTTAATTAGAGCATTCAGAAGAGGATGATTCAGATATAGTTTCCTTGTGCAGCCAACAAATATAGATTCAGAGTGTTCATCTTCTTACATGTCATGTCTTGCTTATTAGTCTTGGTAGATTTGACCTAAGGCTACTATATGATGAAGATCTTCCTAGCTGCCTTGACAAGCCCTTGCACTTTCTAAGTATTTGATTGATCTTCTTCATGTTTTTGACAGAGTGGGTTGATTAGTAAGAACTGATGAAAATCAATGTCACAAGACAAATGTCAAATGCATGAATGGCTTGCTAAATATACTTTGGGGAAGATCTGCTTTACATTCTAAATCCATATCATTTTTGTTTTCAGAATTGTTAACATGTGGATGTTGGCATTCTTCATTGCTTCCTGTGCATGCTTCTGCATCTTGGATGATTCCTGCAGCCTTCTTCATAGTAGACTTGATAGAGTCACCTTTGGTTTTATTAGTTGCAGTTTCCTGAGAGTTCAGCTTCTTTGAAATCACATCTTTATGACCCTTTACTTTTGCCTTGGTTGAATCATTTTGCTGTTGTTTCCCATGTGGGCTAGAGCAAGTTTTATCTTCTTCTGTATTGTTGTTCATAGCGGATCCTTTGTTCCTTCCAAGCTTTGGGGATCTTGGGCGGGTTGTTGGTATCTAATTGGTAGATACCATAAAATACATCAGAATGTATCTCTAAAGAAAAAGAAAGAATGTTAAAGAAGCACACTGCAAGCCCCATGAAATAAGTACAGAGGAAGAAAGAGAAGATTCTCTAGCTTAGAAACACTTTAGCAACATGAACTAGTTGTTGTATTACTATCAAGATGAACATCTATTGCCATAAAAATTTGAAAAGGAAATTATTTTAATTCTGAATATAGGCAGGCATCTCATGACCCCAATTCGAAGAAAGTATCATCTTGGAGAACATGTGATAGAATAGTACCTTCTTCAACTCAGCTTTAGGAGGTGGTTCCTTATAGAAACTTGGCATTGGAGTGGCTTTAAATGTCATGGTCTTCCTCAATTGCTTGATCTCTGCCTCTTGGTTTTCCTGCCAGAACAAAAAATGGAGATAATAAGATAAAGGCAGTAGCTGAACTGCTGGTGAAAACTCAAGCCACAACATGGAAAAGAAATCTATTTGAGTTCATTATGTTGTTTGTGATGATACCTTTGATTTTGCTTGCTGGTTTGTTTTCTCTGCTTCCTTTGCTTGAATCTTTTCTTCCATCTTTGAGAAAAACTGAGGAAAAAGGGATAAAATAGAATTAGTATTTGGCATTGCAAAAATATTATAACAACAACAATAAGGAGTAAGGTTCCATTAACAACCTCTACCACTTTTGAGCTCTTTCTTCCAATCTGAAGGAAAATCCAGAACCACTGTTCCTCTGACAATGAGTAGCACTTCTGATAACATATAAGAAAAATTTCGTGAACATTTTTCGGTTAAAAGAATAAGAATAAATGAAGATAATTTGTCAAGAATTGTCAATGCCACATACAAGTAACATAATTCAAATCCTAACAAGAAATAATAGTAGATGAGCAAGGATAATGTAATGTTCTCAGTGTAACAAGGTATAAATCATACGAAGTTGTGGGATGAGAATCTTCATCCTCTTTATTTGGTTTTGTAGTCTTTGCCGGATTTGAAATTTGATCAACGGGTCTGCATTAATGTAAAAAAACATAAGGTGATAATCCCTGATTCCATCCAGATAAAAAAAAGATGCAGAGAAATTTCCTGAATATATCTTTTTCTAATACAGCTGAAGTTCACTTCAAACTGAAAATTATTGATACTGAGCACCATAAACCTTATGACAAACAAACTATAAAGAAGGATTTATTAGTGAAGGAAAATGCTGAATCTCTCACTAATGAGATTGTGAATGAAGTAAAACAATTTCTTTGCATTTTGTCAGTTACATTTTTACTTTTCAACCATCCTTATTTCTCTCTCTTTAACCATGATTAGTTATTAGGCATTTGTGATAGCTTACCTGCAAAAACTTTCCTAGTTAATAGCATTGCTGTTTGGTAAATGAAAAATAAATGCTAGAAGCACATCACTTCCATTCATATTCCTCTCACATATGTCTGTGTGACATAATTAGATCATAGGTGTGCAGAAAATGCGGTGAACCTAGTTAATATTTGTTTGGAAGAATACTGGGCAGAAATGCCTATTCTTTCTAGCTTTGACAAGAGAACCTTGTTTGGAGGAAAGGTGACAGAAGGAAGATAATAAAAAGCTTGAACTTTTGGTTGAGATTATGTATTGGTGAATAAGACAGAATGCAGAAAACAGGAGCACATCTAAGCAATATCGTTTGTCCATCTCTTCTGCTTATTTATTATTTGATCTTGTTTCTTTTCTCCTCTCTTGATTTGAAAAGGAGGTCAATGTGGGTAGGAAAGAATTGTTGAAAGTTGAAACTAAGGCCTTTGTTCATTGTTATAAATTGGAATTTGTAATTGAGTAAATAACATTAAAAATGTGGTTTTGGTACATATTTCTTAAGTTCCTGCGTGTTGCAGATTTCACAATTGGCTGGGAAATGCCAGAGATTAGGCAATTGGTTGCAGTAGATTTTGGGGACCCCTCTCCCTATATGGATTAGTGAGCATGAAAAGGAAGTAGCCGTCATTGATTCTGTTACAAAACTTGAAAAGCTTTCAGGTGTGAATGTTAGATTTTTATGTCAGCCTTTTTGAAATTGCATATCTACTTTCTTGACATTGCTAATTGATTTTGACAAGACATGATCATCAAACACATCAAAGAACAATGTGCCCCAGTATTGAAAAAGGTTATATATATATATATATATATATATATACACACAAGGAAATCTAAGGGAATAAGTTCTACGCACGGCTGCTACTGTGCTACACAAATCACCAGCAAGTTATTGTTCACCAAATTACACGTAAATGGCATAGAAAATGATGTGGAAACGATATTATATTAAGCTTTAAATTTCATTTGGCCTCCTCAGCTGTTGCACTTTGAATTTCAGAATCAGGTAACATTTTAAACTTGAGAACCTTTTGCAGCTGGCACAGAGGTTTCACTTGCTTTGTTGGAGGTTGACTTGAATCAATTATTCTTGTTCCAGAGAAAAGGTTCACTTCAGATGGTCCCGACTCTTCATGAACCACAGGAGTATCTGCACAAAGGGTTGCTTTATTATTCAACTTAATATTGAGCAGTTCTTATAAGTGAGAAGCAAAAAAAAAAAAAAAAAAGTTTCATAGAAGGATGCCTTCCACGTGATTGAGTATCTTAACTGAAAAATTTAAAAGGATCATTGTCGAGTGATTACAGGTTAGCTATTCTTCTGGCAACACATGATTCACCAATTTATTGGCAGCTAGAAAAATATAAGATATGAAGCAAGGGATGTTCCTCATAAGCTGAAACTTCCACTAGTTCAGTTTTGGGTTTGCTTCAGACTCAACAGCTTGGATGGAGAAGCAGCAATTCAAATGGACTGCTGTTACATGATTACTACAGGTATAATGAATCATTACAAAAGAGAGTGAATAGTACAGAGGACTACAGGAGGCCAGATGCAGCAGCATCTAACAGGTGCTACTAAATATGCTGACAGATAGAGTAGCTGTGAGAAATTAATTTAATGCATCATCAAACTGAGCAAATTATTTAATAGGATAAATACCAACAACAACATTCTAGTAAAGAACAATGTAAATCTTTATTCTCAACGAAGAAAGAAATTCAGACATTGTCATTTGCAGGAAATGTGGACGAAGAATCAACTTTTGGTAATAAGTTATCTCTCAGATGGAAACAAGTATAAAAACATTGAATCCTTAACAACCAGAGAACACAGAGTATCCTGACTTTGTTATTTTCATTAATTTTCATGACCTAGTTTGCTTCTTCAGAATTATTCTGCACAAATAAATGGTAACGCACCTTGTTCTGTAAAGGCAATGCACATGCCAATTGTCTCCTCATATTCCCCAATCTGCATTTGTAATAGACAACAATTAGCCATAACAATCCTTAAAATGATGATTATCCATTGAGAGAAGGGTAAGAACACAAAAAAGTAAATTAACCCCTCACCCTAACAACATCTATGCCTTTTCCCACTAGGTGAAAATATATAATGTGCAACACAAGAACTTCCCAGGAGGTCACCCATCCTAGTACTACTCTTGCCCAAACATGCTTAACTGCAGAATTTTGATGGGATTTGGCACATTAATGCAAGTATGGTTGTACCTAATTTAACCTCCACCCTCAATTCAAATAATTCAAAGGATAAATAACCAAAATGGATAGAAGTAACTTTAAACTTGTTGGAATTTCTAGCTGAAAGGAAATATTAAAACTATCTTCCATATATCGCATTGAAGACGCATACATCTAAACACGTGGACAGATTTCATAACTACCCAAAAATAGAATCATCGGATTCACATGAGAGCATCAAAATATCAACCCAAAGATTCACCATTATCAAAATTTTGACGGGCCAACGAATCTTAAAGTAGATAACTTACCAGCTTGAATTTGTCATCAATGATCAATACCGGGTTTAACGTATCGAGGCCCTACAATTAACAGTAAATAATATAAGCATAACTTTACTATGGTAGGATATAATAAATCAATAACAAGATAACTCATGGATGAACAATTACAATTTACAAGAACAACGCAAGTAACAAAGAAAGAAAACACCCCACAATGAAAAATGTTGATCATTTATAAATACACGGTTCAATCACCCCAAAAGTCAAACACATTTAACAAGCTAGAGTGATGCATCTGGTACGGTAATATAACATTTGAATCAAGATAAATAAGAATTATGGTCTCGTCATTAAAAATTTATAAAGTTGATCAAGTTAATAAACACAGTAAAAGATATCAAGAAACTATGTGTTGCAGATTGAGAACTTACATTTAGAACATACTTTGCATTTGGGGGGATGTCAAGTAGGCTAGAAACATCATTCAAGTCAAGTAAAACATATTCATCTTGATCCCCATGATCATGGGGCGTTACATCTGTCTCCATATTTCTGTGCATAGATTGGAAGCAAAGGCATCACAGACCATAGAAAAAAAATAAACAAGCAACGTGTAGATGTTAGTCAATACAGAACACCAAACCAGCAAGTCTAAAAATTCATTAGCACCCACCAAATAATACACACACACACACACGCACTTGCATCAAAGTTTTAACTTTTAACCATGATGCAAGTTCAAAAGCAAAACATACTTCATTCGATTTTCTTGGCCACAAACAATCAGCTCTTACACATGTGGTTAACAATACTGACATTTCATCAAACAACTGGTGGGCATAGAATTTGAAAACAGAGGGCATCATGCCTAATTTCAGATGAATGAAAACAGCACTTTATCAAAGCTACAGCAGAATACAAGTCCAGTTGCGAGTATATGATTAAACCCTTAATCTCAAGACCCAAATTGTACAAAACAAAACATACTTTGACAAATTTTAAAGTGATCGGACACTGTCTCAACCTTGCCTTCTGCTTGTGTTTGACTCTTTATATCAATTCCGTTCCCTTCTCTCTGTTTCGTTTCAAATTTTCAATCCCCACTTTGTGATTGCGCTTTCACTTTTCAGTGAACGGGAAGAAAGAAGTGGAGTTCTGAGATGCATCCGGGTTTGGGGTCGAAAATGGGTATGGGGTTCAGACCGGGTATGGGTATGGGCATGGGCATGGGCATGGGCATGGGCATGGGCATGGGCAGAGAATACATGTTTGGACTTTGGACCCTAAAAATAGTTTTTTCTCATAAAAACAGTTGTTTTATAATTTAACTATTTTATTAAAAAATCTCAACTTCTACAGAAAAATAATTTTACCATGAAAAATAGCTATTTGGGTTTAATTTACCCAAATGTACTCCAAGTATCTCGGAACAATAATATGATATAAACTAAAGTAGCAAAACAGGTGATTGTTGGAGAAACTTGGCTAGCAGCCGGTGCAGTGGGATCGTCGAGGAAGAGCGGAAACGCGATCAGAGCAACGATCTATGGGTGATTTTACATTTCAGGTTTCATGAAGACCCATTTTTTGCATTGCGCCTATTTTAGGGTAGAAAAGAAGCATCTATATGCTTTTGAACAAAATACAAGACTCTGGGTGTGGATAATAAAATAAAAGACACTATCTTTGCTTGTTTTGACCTATTTTTTCAGGCCCAATATTTATTTCAGCGGACCATAATTAGAATTAACCCTATTTCACTTTTACTACGGTGATTCATCAGATTCACTCACATTTTCACATTTTCCTCCTCGATTTCATTGCTTCTTCTTCATCAATGAGAAACGTCTGCGAGACTGCGACTACACCCCCACCCAAGGCTCTTTGACTGTTCCTCTTCTCTATTCATTCTTCATCTCTGTTTTTCTCTTATCATTCCTACTATGATGTCAAATCTCACCACTTGATACTTTTTTTTGCTTCCATTTTGTGCGATTATATTATAATATCATAATATATTATATTATTATATAATAGTATTATTATATTGTGTTTTTAGTTTTATGTATGAGAGTTTAAGACTTATGATTTGCATATGACATTATTATGTTATGGTTATTTGGGTGTTTTAAGATTATTTTTCTTATTTATGTTATTTTATATGGCATATATAACTAATTAAATATAATTTTATTTTATTTTTATCGAATCTTACGATCCGTGTTACGATCCCACGAGTCACAATCTTTCTTCTTCTAAATAATCTTAAGTAAGATCTCGAGTTTCACAACCTTGACTACAACCGCAACGAGCTTTTCCGATAATCTTTTCAACTATATATATGGCGAAATTTATGGCAACCTTTTTGGTAACTTTTGGACGATCTTTTCTGACCTCTCACTCTTTGTTTCCTCTACTACAAACACTAGCGAGCCCCTTTCTACTAAAAAAAAAAAAAAACACTGGCAAGCCCCTCCCTCAAAAAATTTAATACAAGGACTTGTGTAAACTTAACAATACCTCAACCTTCCTCTTCTTGTTTGATACTTTCAAATGTTATGCAATCCAACTATGAACCTAACAATACCTCTACCTTCTCTTGTTTGATGCTTTCAAATGTTGTGCAATCCAATATGCCAATTTTCTAATGGTGTCTCATCCTATATAGGATAGCTACACTATAGTCGGATAACAAATAGTGGATGAATGCTACACTGAAGATTAGAGAAACAATATATATTCAATCTTTTCTTTTTGATGAATAATTATCATTTATTTATGCTAAAACAAAATATAGAATTAACAAGTACTTAATACTTGTGTTTGTTGTATTATGTTTCTTGCAGGCTTTATTTGGAATGTGGGGGGAAAGGAAAAGAAAAGATACCATAGGATAGAAAAGAAAAGAGATAACAATAAGGCATATGTACTTCAGGCACCCAAAAAGTCATATATACGTGCAGCAATTTTTTTTTTTTTTTTTTTTTTTTTTTTATCAAGAGGAAATAAAGGAACAAAGCATAAACTTAGGCCGCAGCCTAACACCACCTAACAAATTCATATATACGTGCAGCAAATTACTTTGTAATGTTCAATATTCAAATATAAAATTGAGTTACATTAATAGCACACATAAAAACCAACATGATGTGTCACGGTTGGTAGATAACCGGATCTCTTAAGCATGTGGTTAGGGGTTCGATTCCTGACTCATGTGTATGGAAGAGCATTTGTTGGGAGAGATCAACCCCTTAAATGAATATAAGTACCTCGAGGGATTAGTCTCTGGCTATCGGCCGGAGGATACCCGGGTTTACCCAAAAAAAAAAAAATAGCACACATAAAAACATAAGTACTATATGGTGAAAAGAATTGAAAAAAAATATGAAGCACGAGCACTTGAAGAACTGAATCTACGTCACGCTGAAAGAATGCAGCACCTCCAAAAACTAACATTTGAACACTTCACAATTCTGTTGTCCATGTCCATGATAATACTTTCATAATACTTTCGGGAAAAAACGAAAACACTATTGTTCTGGCAATTTGTCCTTCAAATATTGTAGGACAGCTTTAGTTCCTTTATCCAAGACAGTCCTCCGAATGCTGAAACGGATGAAGAAAAATTATTAGTATTGTCAAGCACTTAAACAGAGATCCCTCCCAATAATATTTTTTCCATATACATTAATCGAGAGATTGAATTCAAGACCATATGCTTAAGGGACCCAAGCCCCTTCAACTTGGACGAACACATAATGGTTGACCCATCCTCTAAATAAAACACCAAATATAAATTAGAACTTATTTTGCTCCATCCCGCTCTGGCAATGGCATGTCTATCAAAGCTACCACTTAATATGTTTTCGTAAAATTTATCCGACAATAGGCTAAGTAAATGGACAAACTGCCATTGCATTTTTTTCCCTTTCTCTAGGCATGTGATTGTCAATATAAACCCCCTGGCCGAGAGTTGCTGCTCTAATTAACATCGAAAAAAACACATTCTCTAACAAACGAGACTTCTAAGAGAAGCAAAAGTTGACTGCCACTGAAAACATTTCGCAAATCAAGGTTATCAGTTAAATTTGGACACCTAGCTCTCCTCATACGAATATCTAGCTAATCTTTATACTTTGTTTCTTCTTTGTTAGAACGGATTGCATTCTGTAAGTTGTAGGAGTGCAGTTGGTCAAGGACAAAATCTTTTCTTTTCAACTATTCAGGTACTAACACAATGCTAATATTGCTAAGCATACAATAGCATAATAAAATTGATGACAGAGAAGCATTGAGGCTCCATCCACTTCAAGGAGTACACAGTTGACAATGCTAGTGTTAGAAGAAAGGAGGGATAACTTCAAAAATATACTTGACGGTGATCTTTTCTGTTAATCTTGTTGGGTAAAATTGCACATGCCAACGGATTTACCCACATGCACGAAGATCTTAAATGGAACACACACAAGCACACCACAAAGAGAATAATTCACACAAAGATTTAATGTGGTTGGGCACCTCTTGCCTACGTCCACATAAACACCTCAACAAAGTGTTTCACTATCTCAAATATGATTACAAGAATTGTAACCCACCTCATTTTGTGTATCACCCTACAAACCCGAGTACTCCGTTCAAGAGTTGCAAGGAATGATAGACACTCATCTCACTACAAATGATCACCCACATTAATCCTCGCTTCTTGGACATGGTTGGGGATATCCCAACTATTCATAAGACTCCCTTTATATAGTGGAAGGGAAGTATCTTCATTCATAAATAAGAGATAGTAGATATTTATTGCCTTCATCAAATATGATTACAAGACTTGTAACCCACCTCATTTTGTGTATCACCCTACAAACCCGAGTACCCCGCTCAAGAGTTGCAAGGAATGATAGACACTCATCTCACTACAATTGATCACCCACATTAGTCCTCCCCTCTTGGACATGGCTGGGGATATCTCTACTATTCATAAGACTCCCTTTATATAGTGGAAGGGATGTGCCTTCACTCATGAATAAGAGATAGCAGATATTAATTGCTTCTCACATTTTCAAGACCATTAATATCCACATCTTCCTCCAAAGATGAATGTGAGCTTCTCAATAGTCAAAATAACAATTCCGCATTGGAATCCTTCACTTCAATTTATTGTTTGGAAATTTGAATTGCTTTCCCAACAAATCTTTCCCCATTTGAAAATTAGTTAACCCTCAAGGCCTCAAACACAAATATAATTATTTAACATCGAAGTAAAACCTATTTATAGAATCCAAATGATTGTAAAAAAAGTTCTCTATTTTGAGAAAGAACAGGAAAAGGTCAGGGCAGGAGGAAGGTACCTTCTGAGTGGATTCCCACCAAGTCTCAATACCTGAAGGTTTGGTTCCAGCAAACCCTGATAAAATCAATTTCTTAAAATAATGCAATGAATCAAGTCTGGAAAAACAAGCAATGGGTTTCAAAAATGCAGATAGTCAAAATAATGACATGGGGACTTGGTAAAACAAATGAGTGGTGCTATACCTCATTCTTTTCATTTACTGGTATTTTTATATGCCCAAAACTGAGAGGTATAGCACCACTTATTTCTCGAGTTTAAGTTTAGGGTAACCTTATCATCGGGATAAATAAATTAAATTAAATTCGACAAGATGAACAAGCCTATCCTCTTTTGGGAGAGAGGGCAGTGTTTGTTTCTCACCAGCTCAGGTGGAAGGGCTGAGATGTTGTTATCAGATACGTCAAGCTCCACGAGAGAAGTGAGATTTTTTAACCCCTAAAAGCAAGTTCATAGGTACAAGAAAATGAAGCTAGATCAATAGCAAAATTTACTATTTTTTTTAACAGGTAATTGTGTCTATTAGACAAGTTTTATGAGATGTGTGTGTGCAGAGCATGTGATTTTATGAACATGTAGATGAAAAAATACATTGTCTATCATAGAAAATAACATGGAGTGAAGAATATTTTCGCATGAAAAAACCAAAGAAATTGGCAAGCCATTAGTCAAAGTTAAGAGAAAAATTAATGGAAGCTACTGTCGAAGCCAAATAAAGAGGAGAATAATTTATAAACTTTGCTAAGATCTGAATCAAATCAAAGAGGCAAATATACACATTGCTGGACCCTAAAGTTATAGTCATTCTCAAACCAATATGCAGTTCCAATACAAAGGTCAAGGATATTATCATAACTTTTCACACAATCTGAATCAAAAAGATGCATATACAAAAGCCTAATCCCAATTTTCTAGCCAAACAAAAAAATTTGTTACCACTGGAATTGATTGAAGGGAATTCTGACTCAAGTCAAGGATCCGTAGTTGATGCAACCCCAATATATCTGATGGGACTTCACTGAGCCGCATTCTTCTGTTATGTTGTGATGTGAAAGTTAAGCACAAGCTCCCAAGAATATAAAGGAATATGAAAGTTAAATCTGTGTGTGTGCACGCGCGTGTGAGTGACTGTGTCTTCTCACACATGCCATAGCTTTCAACTAACCAACCTCAGGTAAAGCTCTTGCAGGTATGGCAAACTAGAAAATGCAGGACCATCTAATAATGAAGCTGCATTACCACTTAGATCCAGTATCTGAAGCTTAGGCACGGCTTCAAAACCATCTGAAGGTATCTATTATTTACGTGACAAGTAAGATCAGTCATACCACACTTCTGATTGGAATTTATAGCATGGAATAAATCATATACGCAAATTTTATATTATGGCTAGGATTTCTGGACAAAAATTTCTGGTATGTACTCTCAGAAGGAAATGTTTTTCATTACATATAGCAGATTATATGGCATTTTTATAAATAAAAAAAATCTAACCTCGCGAAGTTCCCGGAAGTACTAACAAGTAACAAGTTAGACAATTCAATGAAGCACTAACACTGACAAGGACACCGAACACGACACAGACACGCGGACACCGGCAATGTCCAAAATATAGGACACCGCGACATGGATATATATGTGTGTGTGTTAAATCAAATCAAATTAAATTAAATATGAAAATCATTTAAAAGATCTAAATTGAAAATCAACATTTATATATTTGCCATCTAAAATAACTTGTTAAACATTACGTTTTTCCTATGATACTGAGTCTCAAAAAAATAATAATGAGACATCATTATACAATTTGAGCACTTTGTTTCTTCACAAGTGGAGGTGCGGGCGTAAAACAGAGGCTGCCGGAAAAAGGAAGGAGTGTATACAAGGACAAGGAGGCAGTAAAAAAGTTGTTTAATGAAATGGAAGAAACGACAATGAAAAGAGTCTTATTCTTCACTTTTTTTATTATTTAGAAGTTTTAATTTATCTTTTATTTTTATAAAAAAAATTGATATGTGTCCTTGATGTGTCCAAGGCACATGTAGAAGTGTCGGCGAAGTGTTCAAGAAGTATCCGAGCCAAAAAAAAAATATTTAAATTGGACACCTGATAAGAAGTGTCAAACACGTGTCATGTCGGTGTCGGACACGCGTCCGACACTCGGACACCCCAAAAGTTAGGATTGTCCGTGCTTCTTATAACAGCTAACATTTGGGGTGGGGGGAGTGAGTGGTGGGGAGATAGGAGTTATGACTCCCTGGCACACAGCTATTTATGTCATCAAAAACAAAATAGTAATGCAGTTTAGTATCACAAGGAAAGAAAGGTTTCAACTCGTCAATGATACATCTATAAAGGAATTGAAACATAAGCTGTCTTTTTCCTTAATCTATCTTCAGACAATTGTTCCATACTAACAGCAATGGCCACCAAAGGAAAAGAAAAAGGAAATACTTTTATGGATTTTATGATTAGAAAAACCATACTGATTAATTATAAAGGATTATTTCCTGAAATGGTTCCATATACATGTTATCATTATTCATTTTACAAGAAGAGAACAGAGGAAAGCACCGAAATCATTAGTCATTACCTGCCTGAGGGGATTGTTGTCCAGCTTCAAACATGAAAGACTTGAAAGCGATTTAAGAATTGAACCTGGCCAGTCTTTAATTTGATTCTTAGATAAAATCAATGTCTGGAAAGTGCAAAACATACAAATTAATTAATAGAACGGTCTCAGACCTGCAGCAGATAAACTAATCATCAGTATATCTAAGTACTCTTCCCAAGCCTCAATCCATCAATAAACTATTTACAATTTAGTGCATGGAACGTATTATCATCAACAGATGCATAAATTGCTTTGAGCATGAATCTTCATGAAATAATCAGGCAATACAAAAGGGTTTACCAAACCATACAAGAACTATTTTACTCCATGCATATTTCCATCTAATGATTTAGGGGGAAATTAAGGTCATTAACATCATTCTTGTTGTAAAATATTAGTGTAAGCACAAAAACTGGCACATATAGAAGTAACAGAATTACAGAAAAAGATGTAAACAAATGATATGATATATAGCACAACAACAACAAAATATGAAAGATGTCAGAATATCTGAAAAATTTCTCTAATATCTTTATCGAATCTTAGGACATTTTAGAGTACCCTAGATGATTGCTCAATATTTATCTCCTATTTATATTCCTGGATTTGTTTCCTTATTTAATTAGGATTAGGTTATATTATTAGTATAAATAGGACTATTAGATAAGTCTTTTTTATCACATTATCATCATCTTATCACATCAGATTAATATCAATCTCATAATTTTGAAACTATATTCTCTCTTTTCCTCCTTCCATACCTAAAACCCTCCAAGTCACCATGATATCATAGCACAGCAGTACCATCCTCTGTGAGACTGTGACCTGTCCCAACACTATTCTACTGCGGAGTTCTCGAAAATCTAGAACTTGGATTAGCCACTGTTGGAAATAGCAACATTCAAGTCTGTTGGAAATAGAAACATTTAAGTCTTAGGTTCATGTATCTTTAGATTCATGTTTAGTGATTTATTTCATTCATGTACTTAGGGAATATAGGGAGCTTCACTAGCATTTATTTCTCTTGTAATCATAACATGTAAATTGATTATGGAGTGTATATAAATACAAGATCTGCTGAGTGCTAATCACTCAAGCACATTCAGAGAAATTCTACTTTCTTATTTTCACAGCCACCTCTAAAGGTCTGTGTTCCTTCACAGATCGCAGGTGAAAGGGTGGGTCGTCTTGGATACAAATGTATTTTAGACAACAAAGAATATAAAACATAAAACATACTGATTAAACTGCAAAATTGTACTTCAAAACTAATCCACAGATCCATAATTTTACAGAAACACCTCTCTTTTTTAGCCTTATTATGGTGTTTTCAAAAGACCCAAAGCGATTACCTTGTTACAGTCAATCAACATGCAATGTTAGATTCTTGTTTATGAGGGTTGTATTAAAATCATGAGTGTCCATCCGTACCAGGTTATCCATAATATAATCGTCTTAACTTGTGATAGCATCTTACAGGAAATACAATCAGAAAAGATAAAGTTTAACCTGGAGGGAAACACAAGAAGAAAGTTCAACTGGCAACTCCTGGATGGAGTTTTTGGCGAGATCAAGTTTTATGACCTCCCCTGATTCCCATACTTCAGATGGAACAACATTCAACCCCAGCCCTTCCATAGAAAGTTCCTAAACACAATTCAAAAGCAGAATTGTAATTGGTGACATGAATTTCAAGCTAAATAAATTGAAGTGAATTGAAAAATACAACAACGAACAAAAGTGTCTGCATTGATTTAATGAATGAATATATAAATCAAGTGAGTTATGAAAGGTATATGGGTTTGCGTGTATTGTCTATTATGTGATTGTGCAACTCAGAACATGATAATATTACTATCAGTAATGAACTGATTGTTATACTCACTATGTGATCAACTTAGATGTTAAACCCTTGATTGATAGGACATACTCAATTTTTGTTATTTTTTTATATCAAGGATTTTAAATTGCCACCAGTCAAACCAAATTTTTATACCAAAATAAAATAAAAAAATCTACTTGATTTTTTTCCTTTGTATATTATAAGCATTAAGCTATTTTCCAACTTCGATAGTCGACAGTTGAACTTACACCAGAATACTAAGTACCATAACGTTATGCTTCTTTAGATCTCTTATCTCTTTGGTTTTGGGTAATGGCTCTCGTATTAATTTATGGGAGGATATTGGGCAGGTAATGCCCCACTATCCATTGCTTTTCTTAGGCTATCATCTCTCTTCTTTGTATAATGCTTCTATACTCCAGTTTTATTCGCCTTCTCCTTCCACATTTCCTAAAATTTTGACTTCTTTAGGAATTTGCATCATAGTGAAATCTGAGTTACAGACTCTTTTGTTGTTGTAGGATTCACTCCATCTCTCTTCTAATCCAAATAAGAGGATCTGGTCTCTTAACACTTCGAGCTTATTTTCTTGCAAATCCTATTTCCAGTTCATCACTTCTACTCCCAACATTGTCTCTTTCCTTTTGGATAAGCCTATCTGGAAATCAATCGTTCCCTCTCGAATCCTTTGTTTGGACAGCTGTTCTTAACTGGATTAATACGAATAATTTGCTTCAAATTCAAAGATCTCTAATTGCTTTGTCTCTTGATCATTTTGTTATCAGCAGATCTAGTTCTGAAACTACTTCTCACTTGTTTTTGCATTGATCATGGAATAACTTGTTTGGTGTCTTTGGTGAACAGTGAGTTTGCCCCATGGATTTGCAGCAGTTCCTGAGTATTAATTTTAGGGGGCTTGGATCTAGCAAAGATGCTAAAAGGCTTTCGCAATGTGCTCGCTTTGCAGCTCTTTGGTGCATTTGATTAGAATGCTAGAATCTTTACAAGGCGCTGGTTGTCTCGAGTTCATTTGGGACAGGAGTAGTTTTTCAAACTTGTTTGTGGTGTTTTGCTCATGACCATTTTAGACGGGTGTCTTTAACAGATCTGCAGTGAGATTGGCATGCTTTTGCTGCATTTTTATTGTTCTTAGTTTTTGTTTCTCCTTGTATTTTTGGGTGTCGTTTTTTCAGTTCTTGAGGATTCATCCTCTTGCATTTGTACTATTCTCTTCTATCTTAATAAATTCTTTTATCAAAAATAAAAATAAAAAATACATACACATGAGTTCAATGGTAAGGATGTGTAATTTCAAGCAACTACTTGGCAGTAGTATTGCAGTATATGCAGTTTTACATAGTGGCTTTTTGATCCCACTGAAGCAACTAATGCACATAGGGATTGAGTTACTGACACAGTAAATCATACACATCGATCAAAAAGACATCTAAGCAATCGATGGAAGGAATATTTTCCATTTCAGAAGATGGAATACCTTTGAAGTGATAGATAAACGGGTAGCCATTGCAATTACCTCCTCTTTTGCTGGGGTTATAGCTTCGGAATCTGCAGAAAAATTTTAAAATATTATTCCTAAAATACGTAACAGACCCAAGCTTAAGTTATAAGCAACTAACATTGTAACATTGACATACCTTCACCTTCAGAAAGTCTACTTCGGAGAAATTTCAGTAATGCTGGTGTCGGTCCAGAGACTAATGAACTGGCCAGAAAAAGCATAAGTAGAAAATACTAATAAATATAAATGTTGACCACAGAAAGGACACGCCATTCCCTGTACCTTCTAAGAGTCCGCAAAGGATTTCCAGCGAGTAGAAGTTTCCTCAACGTAGTCATCTTGCCTGAACAAGATAAAATAATAACCTATCTATTTTTTCATTCATGTAAAATTATTCCCATATTACTTCTTAACTGCTTCAGCACATAAATAGTATCATACTTTAGGTTGAGATGTGCTATGGACCTTTGACTAAATGTTCAGGGATAACATATTATTTGACATAGTGCAAGATTCCTTCAGGTAATGGTATCCTTTGACTAGATTATATTACCGAGAGATTACCCAAAGACACTTAAAGAGACCATAAAATTGGTTAACATGCAGAATGAACAACTCTTGACAACTCCGTGTATCCCGGGTACAAAATTCCTCTATCTGGTTTTAAAAGCATGACTTATTCAATGAAAAGAGTGTCTTGAGAAGAGATTCAACAATGTCAGTGAAGATAAATATTTATGTTGTGAAGAATAATTCATGCCAAGACACAAATGCTAGCACCCAAAATTATTGCTTATATAAAACTCTTTTATCACAGGGAATGTTGCCTTGTCTTTACAATTTTATCACTTATCACCATCTTCACAATTCTTTTAGATACTGAAATTAGTATATAGAGTAACTAACTGCTTGTTGAGGTAGAAAATTGTATTCCATTATGAAGTAAAGATACTGACACAAACATGGACATGGGGACACACCAAAATCTAAAAACTGCCTGTGTGTGATTGAAAATTTAAGGAAAAAGATTCATAATTCATAATATGATATATATATATATATATGTCATAAGAGCTAGTATTAGCTACCTAGTGAGCCCCTCCCATAAATAGATTTAGCCATGTACAAATACAATTACATGTACAACCAAAAAAAATTAACTAGAGCGAATATCTAGAGATGAGCTTCATTTTGCTCTCTACCATTGGCATTGGCACGATGGTGGCATCATGGCTTAGTCACAAATGAAGGTAGATGGCAAGATGGCAGAGGGTGGCCTCATAGTGGAACGAAATGCTGGAATCTTTACAGGGCGATGGCTGTCTCTTGAGCTTATTTGGGATATAGTAGCTTTTCTAGCTTCTTTGTGGTGCTCTGCTCACAGTCTTTTTAGGGGGATGTCGCTGACAGGTCTGCGGAGAGTTTGGCATGCTTTATTGCATGTTTCTTGTTTTTAATTTTTGTTTCTCCTTGTATGTTTCGGTTGTCGTTTTTTTAGTTATTAAGGATTCTTTATCCTCTTGTATTTGTACTACTCTCTTCTCTCTTAATAAACTCTAATTTTATCCAAACAAAAAGATATTAAAAAAACATTGTGGTCTGGCAAAGCCGCTAAGGTAAGTGGACTGGTAAGTGGTAACCGAGTAATTGGGTTGGGATATAGGTTGTTGGTAAATGGAAATATCAATGCTTCTTACTTTTTTATTTTAAATGATAATTGAGAATTTTTTAAAATTGGACATGTCCTGCGGTGTCCCCCTCCATGTTCGAGCAAAGAAAATATTTCTGTAATAGTAAACATGTGTAACACGGACATGGCACCAAAATGGTATGTACCTGCTTAATATTATTTTCTTTAGAAACTTGTATAGTGTATACTGTTCATTTAGTTACATAAACTGTTTTCTTTCAAAAATATGGTAGAGCAGACCTATCATAAGTACCAAAACGTGCTGACCTTACCCATTTCAGGGGGTAACCCGCTCAATGAGTTGTTTGAAAGATCCAAGACTGAAAGACTCAATTTGCATGCCTGTACTGGAAAATCCTTCAGCTGTGATTAGACAAAATCAATAAGCAATTGAATTAATAATCTACTGCTAAGGGAGAAGAGAACAAAAGCATGCGAAGAAACAAAATCCCAATTCACTTATATTGCCACTATTTCAACAACATTATATGAACAAGAGATATTTTCTGACATAATAGAAGTAATAACAAACAAATAATTTCAGTCCTAGCTACCTGGTTAGAGTGAAGATCTAAAGTCCCGAGACGAGAAAGGGCCGCAATCTCCACAGGTATTGTAGAAAGATTGTTATTCCTAAAATGAGTATAAAAAAAAAAAAAAAAAGGTACAATTTGCATTAGAATTGAAGAAGTTTTAAGTAAAAGACAACCAAATGCATAGTATGCTTTTAATAATATGGAGACATGAATAGGAAAAGTTAGAATTTGACCCCAAATATAACTCTGCAAGTGAACGACAATCCATGATTGATGAAGGGATTGATGAGATTCCTGCACAGAACACACATACAAATTATGAAAAGGGAGAAACAAAAAAGTTGACTCTTTATTTAAGGAACTCACTGTTCTGATGGAGGTCAAGACGAATTAGACGTGAAAGGCCTCCAATGCTCACTGGTATGCCATTCAGCAAATTTTTTGCTGCAGCAGTGGTAACAATGGAAACAAGTGTACCAAATCAAACGATTTACGAGTAAGTATGAAATTATTAATTGATTTCATATATGTGTATTTAGAGAATAAATGTCATTACATGCATTAAATTCAGTAAGCATAGTCCATGATGCAATGAGATTTTCAGATATCTCTGTTAGCTTGTTTCCCTGGCAAAGACAAAAAAATATATCAAGAGAGCACTGGTTTATAAAACCATAACTTCTCCAAGGCTAAGGAGATGTTTGCGGTCAATTCATAATTTAATATAACAAATTCTGCTACTAGTTACTACCTCCATATCTAGCTTAGACAATTTGGAACAATTAGCTAAATCTTCTGGCAAGCTTGAAATAAGATTGTTTGATCCCTGGAAAGAAAGTATCATAAGCCCCATTTCATCAAAGAGCATGTACATGACAATATGAATGCACACCAAAAATTGGCAAACTTTTATTGAGATTTTTAGTTCAATTGCAAAGGCAGGTAGAGTCTAGAAGTAAAACCCCACAGCCCCACATTTAAAGTAAGTACAATCATCATCAATAGATTTATGTATCTTCTATAACTAAAGCAAGGACCAAGGAGATCAAAATATAGAATAAAAAAGGTACAATACAAATCTATTTGCTAAAATTCCCCCACATTTGTTTAACATTGTGGTTGTATGAAATTAATATATATTTGGTGATGCCTGTCAAGACCATCCAGAAAAGTCAAAGTGTCACAAGATAAACAATATCATTGTCCAACCAAATGTAAAAGTCAAGACTCAAGAGGCAATTTTAGCTGAAAAGAAGAGATGATTGATAGTCTGCACTTCATCAACTTAAGCACATACATGTAATGATACAAAAACAGGTTCATTTCGGTGAGAGCTTTCTTGTATTTTTAATAAAACCACCAGACTTTGTGGTCTATAGAAAATGTACTGCACATTATGAAGAGGAGAGAATAAACTTCAGAAATGGCAGAGTAATTTATATGTCAAAAGGTTGAAGGTTGAACTCACAATAATCACGAGCATAATTAGAGCAAACCATCTTTCATGTCAGATAAGAAGCATAAGCCAACCACTCAACTAAGATTCACATGGGCAGTTTAAGCGAGACAAGGCATTACCTTTAAGTCTGACAATTCAAAGCATCTGCCAAGTGAGCCTGGAAGTTCCTTGAGCTGGTTGTTTGAACAATCAAGCCTAAAAGCATCATGCAAAAGCTTAATGATTTGCACAAGCAGAGAGTACACAGGGAAACAAAAAGATGCCATCTTTCTCATTTCTGCCTAAGGAAAATGAAAATGGAATTGAATACTGCATACTTAACAAGCGATGCAGCTGATCCAATCTCCTCTGGTATTTTATGTATCGAATTGAACGAAACATCCAATAACTTCAACTGAGGTAGCCTGTAAATCAGAAACAATAATGAAAATCCAGCACATAATTTGAAAATTGAAAATTACACTGTTAAACATGTTTGGATTAGCTTAAATTTTAGGGAAACCCCACTTTTTTCCTCAAATGATCATAAGCTATTTTGAACCCAAAATAAGCTAATCCAAACAAACACACACGAATGTGCATAATTTAAATGCTTAAAAAATAACTCACTCTCCTATTGAAGCCGGGAGCTGGGAAAGGCTGTTGTGGCTAAGATTCAACACAGCAAGAAAAGACAAGTTTTTAATGTCTTCCTTTAATGACTCAATATTATTATGAGCCAAAATGAGCTTTTGAAGCTCCACAGCCTGTAATGTAACCACATATCATAAACTAATTGCATAATTAACATTTTAAAAAAATTCACATAGTATCCAAATCTATTATAAAGTATAGGAGAAATTAGACTATTGTCCTGACATTTGATTTACACCTGAAACCCCATTTATTTCAGAAATTATAACAACCTCCCTTAAGATTTATATTGTAAGGAAGTAAATATAATAATGTCATAACCTTCAATCACGGCAAGTGTAATAAAAATATAAACATCAAGGAAAGTTGGAGTAATCTGAAACAAGCGACTTAGTAATGGTGTTTGGGTAAGCAACTTAAATTAAGCACTTATTCAATAATCTTTTTTTAAAAATTAATCTAAAAAAAACTTATTTTCATAAGCTTCTCTAATAAGCATTGAAATAAGTTAAATAAAAAGCTCATAGGAAAATCATAAACTATTTTTATAAGCTATTTTCGTAAGTTTATTTTCACAAATTGTTCTCATAAGCCCAAACAAGCTCTATGTAAGCTCATCCAAACCCAGTTTGGGTGCGTTTAGATAAACAACTTAATTAAACTCTTATTCGCTAAACTTTTTTCAAATAAGCTAAAAATAACTTATTTTCATAAGCTTGTTTGACAAGCTTATCGCAATAAGCTAAAATGAGCTTACATGAAGATCGTAAACTATTTGCATAAATTTATTTATTTTCATAAGGGTGTGTTTGGTTCATGGGAGGCGAGGGATTTTAATGGAGGGGAGGGGAGGGGAGGGATTTTAGTTAGACATTGTGTTTGGTTCATTGGAGGCGAGGGGAAATTTTAATGGAGGGGAGGGGAAGGACCCAGGAGGGATTTTGCTCCCCTCCCCTCCCCCCCTCCTAAAATTTAAACCAAACACAAAAGATTTAAAATATCCCCTCCCCTCCCCTCCATTCCCCTCCAACCAAACAATACATAAGTTATTCTCGTAAACTCGAGTAAGTTATTTGTAAGCTATTCCAAATGCACTAAACCTCAAGCGAAGCGAGTGCAAATTCTCCGAAATTATAATCAAATGAAGAGAGAGAAAGGAAGGTAGAGTAAAGTACCTCCCACCACTTATCCTCCCCGCCGAGCCCCTCCAGATTCCGATATACCTCATCTGGAACGTGTCTGAAATAGTAGAAACAAAAGAACAATGCAATCAATGAGTGAATCAACAGAAAGAAAAAGAAGAGAAGATCAACTTGTAGAAGGAAGAAATGGATCAGTGAGTGAGGAGTAGTTTGCCTAAGGGAGCGATTGGAGAGGTTGAGAGAGCCAGAGGCTCTGGCAGCTTTCAGCACCCGATCCATGGCAGTTTATTCCGATCAGATCAGATCGGAGATCATGCAATGGTGTTCAATCACACCACCTCCACCGCACTATAAATTTAACACTAGCTTCACCTCCGCCATTAAAAAACTTCGGTTTAGTATTAAAAATTTGAGTAAAAGACCCAAAGAGATCCCCAAATTTTTCTTAAATAGCACAGTTTGGTCCCTGAAAAAATAAAGGATAATTTGATCCTCCAAATTTCATAATAAGAGACAATTTGGTCCTTACGGAGGGACCAGAATGTCCCTTGTTATGAAATTTGGGGGGACCAAATTGTTCCCCATTTTAAAATTTGGGGGACCAAATTATCCTTTATTTTTCTCATGGACCAGACTGTCCTACTTGAAAAATTTGAAGGACCACGCTGGGTCTTTACTCTAAAAATTTATATTTGGGAGTTGGGTGGTTTGAACTAAGGGTAAAAGGATTTGGAGCAGTAGGATATGTTTCAAGGCTCAAACCTTGACAAAAGACATAAATTAACATAACAACTAACTACTAACATTTGTCTATAAAAAAAAATTTAAAAGTTTATAACTGAGCATTTGAAACTTGAATTTATATTTTAATTTACATAATTTGTAATTGAACCCTTATATTTTAAATATTATAATTAGGTCCTTGAATTTATAAATAATTTATAATTAGGTACTTATACTTTAAAAGTTTGTAATTGAATCCTTAAACTTGTAAATAATTTATAATCAAGTTTCTATGATAATGTTTGGTACAAGTTTTATTTTAATATTATCAAGAATATAAGGATGGGAATAAATGTTTTTAATGTTTTGTACAAGTTTTAAAAAACTATTCATATACATAAAAGATGCTTAAGAATAAAATTATTGAATATAAAAGTGGAAAACTATATTCCCAAGTATGAAGATGTGAAAGAAATATTCATGAGAATGAGATTCTCGGAAATATAGTTTACCTGATAATAAAATATTTTATGAACCAAACACCACCTAGAGGTTAATAAAACCGTAGAATCACCACCTTACAGTATATTGATAGAACCCTACCTTAAGGGCTCAATCACAAATTATTTATAAATTTAGGGATCTAATCACAAACTTTTAAAGTATGTGGACCTATTTAAAAATTTTCAAATAATTCACGGAGTTACAAAGGAATTAAATCAAAAACTTTAAGAATAAAGGTATAATTAATCTCGGGCACATTTCATCTCTCTTGAAAAAAAATTAATCTAATGTAATATTAATTTTTTTAAGGAAATTTCAGGGATATTTTAATTTAACTATTTTAACCAACATTTAAGACTTATAATAATTAAGTTGTGATTTTTTATTTTTCAAAATCAAACGTGTCTTCATGTTCTTTCTCAGGACCATTTTGAGCCTTTACTAAAATTTTGGGATCCACAAGTTACACCGTTTATTTCTAGTACATTCTTGTTGTGAGGGTTTTGAGGTGGGTGTTCCTGTTCAAGAATAAGTATATGTTGAGATCGGCTTCTTCATTGTGCAGCAACTCCAAGTCAGAAAAGGACACTTGATTATTAATATAATCAAACTTATTAAATGATTTTTATTTTTTGATATGAAACTTATTAAATTATTTGTTTATATATGATTGGATAACAAGTTATCAAAATATAATTGAAAAAGTGTGACATCAATATTCCATAATTGAGGATAAATACTAGTATGGATTAATGAAAATCCATTGAAAAGCTTAGAAGCTAGCAAAACAGGTTCTATTCTCATGCCTCTTATAAAAAAATTCTTAATTACTTACTATATCATTTATTTATTTATTTTCATTTAATATTACATTATTTATTTGTATATCATTCGTGCCTATTCGCACATATATATCAAATTAGAGTATAGTATCTTGAGAGTAGCTTATTTTATTTTATTTTATTTTTTTGATCAAATATCTCGAGAGTGATTAAACCTTAAGTTACTCTCATTTAGTAGATAATGACACATGTGACACTTGTTTGTATTTGTGTTGAATGCAATGCAAACAGCAAACGACACAAATTTTTTTTTCCTTTCACATTGCAATTTTTCTTAATAGTAATGTCACTATAAACGTATATTTGGTTGTTTGGAATGCAAATCCAAAAACACTCTTAATTTCTTTTCTTTTAATATTTAAATTTGAATTTATAAATCAATTATACAAATTTTTAAAATTTAAATATTCTCTCTTTTAATCAATGTTTTTTAAATTCTGGATGAAATAATTATATATGTTATTTGCAATTTATATATTTTCTCATATATATTTTTCTAAATTTAAAAACTATTCTGTAGTCAATTATATACTTGCTAGATATATTTTAACCCACTTCAAAAAAAAAAAAAAGATATATATTCTGTAGTTTTTTTTTTGTTTTAAAAAAAAACTAATAACATGTTTCTCACAAGCATGTTTGTTAATATACTAGTGTAGTGACCCGTACGAGACGTGCGGGCATCTATTAGATGTTTATTTTTCTAATATTTATAACTAATTTGAACATAATAATATTCATTGTAATAAATTGTAGTTGTAGTTGCCCGTGCGTAATATTTTTAAATTATTTTGATATAAAAACAATTATTAGAATGTATTTAAAATTATGAACTAATACTATCAGTTATTGTCTATTGATATTATTTATTAATAGAAGATACATTTTTTTAATATTGTTTTCATCTTTATTGGGATATATTTTCACTTAAAATTGACTTTAAGTAATGACTTTATTTATGGGTCAAAAGTTAACAATTTTATTTTTTAGATGATAGATAAATTTGAAATATACTTATATTACATTTTATTGATTGAACTAAAGAGTCTAATTATTGATACCTTAATTATAATTATATTATGATAATTAACATATTATATATATATATATATATATATATATATATATATATATTATATGAATCCATCACTTAATTGATAAATTGAAGCACTATAAGTAAATCATACTTTGACTTAATTCTCTTTTCAAGTTCTTTATTATATTATAAAAGAATTGGTTATTCCCCGCTTAAAGAATAGTAAAATAATATAATAGATTCACCATTAAAGTTTAATGTTACACAACCAAACAATATAAATAGGTACATTCGACTTTCGAGTGCTCCATTAATGCCCAAAATTGATGCATCATTAAGGAACGTGGTTCATTAAAATCAGATATAGTCACCTGTATGATAGTGTGAGTTCCCTTCGACCATTTCTAGAAGGTGGGTAGAGTTTGTTCATAATGATATTGTAGTTGGACATTATTTAATGAATTTCTCAATTATCGAAAAAAAAAGGTCACCTGTGTGAGTTTCTGTAACGAATTTGGAATCTATTTAATTTATAAACCTTTTCTATTAAATATCTATTTCATTTACTTTTAATCTTTTCTTGGTATAGATTAATCATTTTTAGAAAATGTATCTATGTATCTTACTATTTTTTCTTCTCTCTTGAAAATCTATTTGATTTATTTCTTTTCTTTTCTTATGCAATTTAACCATTTTTAGAAAATATATTAATACATCATATTATTATTTTTATCTCTATTGAAAATCTATTTGATTTATTTCTTCTCTATTCCCGTGCAAGTTAATCATTTTAAGAAAATATATTAATCAACCATATATATTTTCTTCTCTCTTAAAAATTTATTTGATTTATTTCTCATATTCTTCTCGTGCAAGTGAACAATTCTTAGAAATTATATTTATCTATCATATTCAGTTCTTTATTCTCTCTTGAAAATCAAATTGATTTAATGCTTCTCTTTTTCACATGCAAGTGAACCAATTTCTAAAAAGATAAATTTATCCATTATATTAATTTTATTTTTCTTTGTTGAAAATCTATTTGATTTATTTCTTCTCTCTCATACAATTTAACCATTTTTTAAAAAATATTTATCTATCATATTATTTTTTTTATTCTCTCTTGAAAATATATTTGATTCTTTTCTCCTCATTTCCCATGCAAATTAAACATTTTCACAAAAAATATATTTATTTATCATATTACTGTTTTTTGTCTCTAAAAAATAATTTATTTTATTTCTCCTCTTTTCACATGCAAGTTAACCATTTTTAGAAATTAGAGTGTAACAATTCAGGTCAACAAATCATGTATTCAAAATCATCCATTATGCTAGTTAAAAGCTCTTCCTCATCATCTAGAAGGAAGGCATGACTTTTTTTTTTTGGGTTTATTTCACTTTTTTTATTTAAAGAATCCATAATGATATAATTTTGTTTGAAAAGAAAGATTGATGATAAGAGTCAAATATTTTATAATGACATTCCAATTTATATTTGAATGATAGTATAAACAATCTCTACACTAACAATTGTTAAAGGAATCGAAATGATGAGTATACAAACTCAAGAAGATTGATCAACATAATTGAAACAATACAATACGAACTATTAAAATATCAAAATAACTATGTGACTTTATTAGAAACCCATCATAATTTCAGCTTCATTTTTGTTACTTTTGGAGTTGACTATTACATTGATTCTACCATTTTATATCTTTGACTTTATAAAAGTTTTACAGTAATTTTTTTTTAAAAAATAACATACTATATAAATTATAAATTATAAAAAGTACAGCAGAAGCTTTAATGCTTTATGTCTATTTCATAAAAACCGTGTTTGACAGTGAAAAGGTGCTCCAGTACTGTTACACATGTTTCCCCAACTGGTATATGTCAATAAATACAGAAACATATATAAATAAATACAAAATAAAAATAGCCAAATATAGATATAAATAAATAATATTAAAGAAAACCAATCTGAAACAGTGTTATTAAAACCGAATCGATCATTGACTCGATTACGGTACTGGGTCAATGGGTCATTGGTCCAACCGTTGAGTCACTCGTTGAATCATAAGAACCGGTATATATTAAATATATATTTTTTAAATTTAAACTATGTATATATATTGGCTAAAAAAAACTATGTATATATATATAATGTTTTATGAATGAATACCATTAAGTAGCTTTGGTCCAGTGGCGTAGCTTCTCTGTATTGATGCTTCTCACCCCAGCTCGATTCCCACCTAAGGCATTTTGGCGAATTTTGCTTGGACACCGGTCGTCCGATTTTAATAAAACTGATCTGAAAAATAAAAAATTAACATTTTTATTTTAAAATCATAAAAAAGAATCCATTTATCCTTGCTTTCTTTGAAACCATACCATTTTCCTCCGTGAGCCAACTTATAGTCATTGAGTATGTGACACAAGCACACGATTCGTAACTTTTTATATTATTATTATGATACTTTCTTTAAAGTGAAATTAGTGTGCAATACATGGTACAACAAATTTTTATTTTTTTATAAGCTAAAATATATTGAAGAGAGTACAATGGATACTTTGACCAGTATACAACGAAGAAAAATAAATATAAAAGTACATGGGGGAACAAGCTAATTGTTCAACCAAGAATACAATAAATATACCAAGGCTGAAGTTCTAACTTGACTCCACGCCCAAAAAAGAGCTTTCAGCCTCACAAATACCCTTATACCTTCAAAGCCACATAAGAAACTAACCCACCAAATTTCAGAGAAAAGTAGCTCGTGTATGTATGATTAATGAGAGTATTGGATAACTATGGCTCAACCCATTTTCCCATTTCGCACTCCAGCTCCACCACTCCACAAAACTCATTTCTACTTCTTTGATGTTCTTTGCCCCACCTTGCGGATCACCATAGTGAATCACATGTTAGGTTTCAAGAACTCGGATTCGAGACAGAAAGGGTTCGAGAACCATCTGTGAACTACAAAATCTGAGAACCAGCTTAAAGATTGAAGGGTCCAAAAGCGATGAAGCTATCATTGAAGAGTTGTGTTATTCTAACAACTCATATGGGACAACTCCACTATGCAGTGGTATTTTTGTAATTTTAACCTACTTGTAAACTTATTTATGAATAGAGTTACTGTTAGGGGTGGGAATAGGCCAGGCCCCACGACAGGAGCCTACGACCTGGCCTACTTAAGGCCTGGCCTGGCCTGTTTAGCAAAAAGGCCAGGTTCAGGCTTTTTATAAAGCCTTTTTAATTAAAAAGGCCATGCCTAGGCCTATAGAAAAGCCTTTCTGACCTATCAGGCTGGCTTGTTTATATATATATATATATATATAATGAAAATGATTTTTAAAATTTGACTATTCATCTCCTGCTGATTTTAGAAGTCTCATACGGTCATATCATACTCCTTCTAAAACCCTAAAAAATTTCTCATTCTCCCATTGCTTGCCATCGCCGCTCCTCCTCCCTAGACTCCACCTCTCGCCGTGCGGTTTGGTCAGCCGCTTGCCTTGTTTCCGGTCCGCTCATGTCTCGCCATGGTGGTTCGCTCGCTCCTCGTCGCTGTTCGCTAGTCGTGGTAAGCTCGCCATCGCATGCCGTGGTCCGCTCGCCGCCGAACATCGCGGTCCGTCGTCGTGGAAAGAAGAAAATGCAGCAACGCCATTGACTGTGTGGTTCATCACTGATAAGACATACAAACATACATATAAAGTATTGTGGTCCCGTATTGTTCTATGGAAAGACGAAAACGCAGCAACTCCTTTATGTTCTATTTTATTCTCTTCCTTACAAACATACAGATCTGATCCTCATTTTTTATTTGATTTGATAAAATGATTTCTTCATTTTTTTATTTAAAAGAATTGTTTCTTCAAATTTTTTTTTATTAAATGGTTTATTTGTTTATACCAAACAAGCTTTTAAAAAGGCTAACAGGCCAGGCAAGGCTTTTAAAAAGGTCAGGCCAAGCTTAAAATAAAGCCTTTAAAAGGTAACAGGTCATGCTTAGGCTTTTAAATTTTTAAATAGGTCAGGCCTATTTACGCAAAGCCTGGCCTGGCCTGGCCTATTCCCACCCTTAGTTACTGTACATATATAAGGCTGTCACCGGATAGTTGTCCCAAATGGTTGTTAAAATAACATTTTTGATCATTGAAAAAGGGTTCCAAGATGGAGTTGAATAAGGTACGACTGTCATAGTTGTCGTTAGAGAAGAAGTAGTCATAAATGCATGTGTTTTGTTTGTGTTGGAAGAAGCATAAATGAGTTTTGTAGACTAGAGGAGCTGGAGTTCGAATGAGTGAAATTTGTTATGTGGACAAAAAATTTGACAACATTCTGACACCTAGTTAATGACATGGGGCTTACTGTTGACACCTTGTATTATGCTCCACACACCTTACACTATTTATTTTCTTCAAAAATGCCTTTTCACTAGCCTGTGCAAATTTAATTCTACATCCGGGAATTTAATTCCATATAATGTCCGGAAAAAGTGTCCGGAATTTAAATTCCGGATGGCATAAAAGACCCCCCACCCCCCCCCCCCCCCCCGAAAATTTTACACTGTGATAATGGACATTTTACACATCCGTAAATTAAATTCTGGATGTGTAAAATTTTACAAATGGTCAATTTACACATACGGAAATTAAATTCCATATGTGTAAAATTTAACACGTCCTGAAATTAAATTCCGGATGTGTAAAATTTTACGAAAGGCCATTTTACACGTCCGGAAAATAAATTCCGGATGTGTAAAATTTTATAAAAGGTCATCCTACACATCCGGAAATTAAATTGTAAAATTTTACAAAAGGTCATTTTACAAACCCGTAAATTAAATTCCGGGCGTGTAAAATTTTATACGTTCGGAAATTAAATTCCGGATGTGTAAAATTTTACGAAGGACCATTTTACACGTCCGGAAATTAAATTCCGGACATATAAAATTTTACATGTCCTGAAATTAATTTCCGAAAGTGTTCCATAAAATAATTTCCGGACATTACGAAAGTAAACAAATCAGGTGTGGTTCCATCGTGGGATGAAGGGTATTTTTGGAAAAGAAAAATAAAAAAATTACATCCGGTGCATGGAGCAAAAAAACAGGTGTCAAAAGCAAGGCCCTAATGACATTAACTAAGTCTAACACAACATTAGTCAGCTGTTAGAATGTTGTCAAATTTTATTATTGAAATCAAATTACTGATGGAAAAACGGGTTGAGTCTGGTTCAAAAGAAATAGATGAGAAATGAGTTTTATTTTCTACTCCCTCTGATCCTTAATATAAGAAACAAAACCCTAAGACACACAGACCAATGAAATACATTGAAATGGGCTAATTATAATTAATATTCATATAAATTTCCAAAAATACACCTTCTAATTAATGAGCAAACTCACTTGTATAGAAAGTTGATATATCTCGTAAATATAAATCATATTATAAATGAGGGTAATATTGAAAATTAATATTTAATATGTGTGAAAATTGATATATATTTTTTATATTTTGGACAAAAAAAATACTCATTTATTTCTTATATTAAGGATCTAAGGGAGTATTATTTTAAAATAAATGTGTGTTAAATTTGATATATGACACCTTATGATTGATTGTGCCAAACGATGAGGTGTTGAATATGCACCTACCAAATGTTTCTCCAAAATCCACGGGCACAGATTATCTAACTTTGGCATTTGAAAGTCGTGTGACTTTCGTTTCTTTCTGACCATTGGATTGATCTTATGGTGCTAGTTATTCTATCCATAATTCTAGCTGAGTAATTATTATTCGTATTAATTCTATTTTTCTGTCATATTCTTCACAATCACAGTATTCACAATGGTATTCCATATGTTTATTACATGTGTCAGTAGCTTCATCTTTTAATTCTTGTATTAATTCTTTTAGTGTATTTTGATTGGTTAGATCTAGCATACTTAATTTGTGTACAAATTTTTCTATATTTTGAGAAGTCATATTAGTCTAGAAATCTTTCAATGCTGGAATACCTTATGATTGATTGTGCCAAACGATGAGGTGTTGAATATGCACCTACCAAATGTTTCTCCAAAATCCACGGGCACAGATTACCTAACTTTGGCATTTGAAAGTCGTGTGACTTTCGTTTCTTTCTGACCATTGGATTGATCTTATGGTGCTAGTTATTCTATCCATAATTCTAGCTGAGTAATTATTATTCGTATTAATTCTATTTTTCTGTCATATTCTTCACAATCACAGTATTCACAATGGTATTCCATATGTTTATTACATGTGTCAATAGCTTCATCTTTTAATTCTTGTATTAATTCTTTTAGTGTATTTTGATTGGTTAGATCTAGCATACTTAATTTGTGTACAAATTTTTCTATATTTTGAGAAGTCATATTAGTCTAGAAATCTTTCAATGCTATTCTTTTTGTTTTCTATCATTCTTTCTACATGTCTTATGATATCTTTATATCTATCTCCGAATTCTTTTAATGAGTTTAAATAACTTCTTAGCATAGCTAATTGTCGTTTTAATTCGTGTAGTCTTTTCATTTTTATTTTCTCTAATACTTAGCTCTGATACCAATTCGGTACCACCCTATTAATTTTCATTTCTTCATTAATTTTTATTTCTTTTTTCATTTGATTTACTAAGTCTCTTAATTTCAGATAGTTTTTATACATACTCTGGGTGGTTGTTTCTATGCATAATACGTGTTACTAACAATTCATATCCAAGATCCATTATATCTTCATCTATTTCTAATAATTCTCTAATTAGCAGTCTCTTTTCTTCTTCGCAAAAAAAGTAATCGTATTCTTTGATCTATTTGTTTTAAATAAAGTCTTTCTTGCCAATGTTGATGCTTTAGCTTATTAATTATAATTTGTTTACAGTCTTTTGGTAATCTCATAATTAGGATGCTTACTATTTCGGTTTCCATTTAGTCGTCTGGCCAGTCATAATCTTCATATTCTTCTGGTAGTTCATATTCAAAGGCTAAACCTATTTCTTCCATATAATTCCATTCCAAGTCTAATGATATATGTGTTAAATAATAATTCTTGCCTAATTTGGTCTTTAATTTTTTCGATTATTAATTGTTTACAATCAATGGGTAAGTTCATCATTAAGACACTAATTATTTCCATTTCAGTTTGTTCATCAAATTCAGAATATATTTCCATTTTATTCGTTGTCACTATCTTCAAAAGGTGGTGCTTTTAGTCTAAAACATTTAGTACTTGAAGATCCTAATCCTTCTAATATTTCTAGTTCCTTTTTTATTCTTTTTCTATATTTTTCTCGTTTGTTTTCTAGTTTAATTAATTCTTTTTCTTTGTTTATAATATATTTTTCTACTAGTTCCCTTCTTCTATTTTCTGGGTCCTTTTTAATGTAATAATCATATATTTCTAAGAAATTTTTAATATCTCTTTTATATTTGTCTATTGTGGTATAAACTTTTTCAAGTATTTTTTCTAATTCTTCTTTGTGAATTCAAATCCTATTTCTCAAATATTGCGCTAAGTCTCTTACTTGATTTGATAGTTTATTTATACATCGATTCTATATCATTCGTTCTGAAAGTAATACTATGATGTGAATTTGTTAATGCATAGTTAACACAGTAAGTAATTGAGAAGATATTGTCTCCTGATCTCATTAGATTATTTCTTAAAAATCTATATTCCAAACTTAGTGATTGGTCTAATCTTTGGGTGTCAAGAGGTATTCCAATATTTGGGTGAATTTCAAATTTTAATTTAGTGTAAGCTAAATTTCCTTCTATTACTCCTAATATTCTATCATTTGGATCTGTTATTCGATTGTCTTTCAATATTAATTCTATGGGTGAATTTATTCCTTCTTGGAAAGTAGCCTTGATTAATACTTATATAGCTTCTATATGAATATATCCAATCTTCCTCCGATGTTCCTCCTTTTTTAAGTTTTTCTTTAATTCAATTAGTTTCCTTTTGTTTAATAATTGTATACTAGTATTTCCTTGTGTTTCAGATATATCAATTTGTGTTTCATTAATGATTCTTCCATAATAAATAATATTTTCTTTTTGATTAAATCTTTTCATTATTCCTCCTAGTTTTTTCATGTTTGCATTCTTTGCTAAATTCAAGTCTTCTTTCTGTATTTTTTGAAATAATTTTGGATCTATTAGTATACTTCCTTCATAATTTCCATCTTCTTCAGTTATATGTAAATGTTCTATATCATTTTTATCTAGTTTTTTGCTATCTATCTCTATTTCAGCCATTATGAAAAGCTAATAATAGTTTGAACGAGTTGAGTAATCATACCTGACTTGGGTTCTCTTTAAATTATGTTTGAAATCTTTGGTCCACTGCTGCTTCCGCTTAGTCAAGTTGAATGAAGTTTTGATAGTAGGTGATAGTAATCGATAGTAGATGAAGAAGTTTTAGTAGAAAGTAATATTTATTGATGAGTAGTGGGGGAAATACATAGCACACACTTGGATCCTGACTAGATCCGACTAACACTCTTACAGAGGCTAGCTAAACTTCTCGGATGAGAGGTTTCTGGGTTGAGAGATTCCTATACTCTGATTTGCCTCAGCATAAGAGGACTTATTTATACACGAAGGAAAGTAGTATTAATTTACAACTCAGTCCTTACATTATTACAATCTATCACTCAGACTCTAATAATTCACATGTGACGTAAGTGCTTACGTCATTCTTCTATTATTGCATCGTCCGAGTCATTATCGTCTTGCCGACAATCACTAATGCCTTTTTTCAATGCGCATTTTTCGCATGCATGATTTCCATTCTGTCTAATCATTCCACAAAGCTGGTCGAGGACAGCTGGTCTATAGTTCATTGCAAGTCCTTGGAGTGTATAGAACGACAATTCAAAGTTAGTCAATAATGCCAAGTCTTTCTCTTTAATTATCTTTCCACTTGTTTTGCTTAGAAGCAAAGCATGTGGTCCTTTGTACAGTGCTTTGATGAGAGAATCTTTCCCAATTATCTGACATTGAGTAAAGATGCTCGCCAGTTGGTTAGCCATGATTGTAGTAATTTTGTCCTCATCATAGTCTTCTTTAGTCGGTTCATCTCTCATGGAGAAAGTATTATTGCTTACTCCAATGAAGATCAAGTGCTTTGCAGGCTGTTTAGTCGTGAAATCTGGATAAGCTGAATCAGAAAAATAGTCCTTTCTTTGGAAACATTATCTCTGTAATTTTGGACAGCTTCCTTCAAACTATATGGGAACAGATTAATCTCTGCTAAGTCTTTGTTCAAGTAAAGACATTCAATAAGTCCAAATTGGAACATATTAAAAGTCAAAATCGATGATGCTCCTGGAGTAATTATAGCTTTAACTCCATAAATATTTCGATTTACCATGTAGAAGCAATTAATCTTTTCTCTTTCAGTCCAATTGGTTAGTCTTTTTAGGTTTTCAAAAAAAATTTCTTTTGAGAATTCAACCTGAAGTTCATGATCTTTCCTCACAGTAATTGCATAGTCATCAATGGAAGAAGGGAGTCTTCCCAGTATTTTCATGGAAGTTCTTTCTGCTGGTCTTTTGACAGTTTCTGAAAAAGTCCTTGTATCAGTAGTTTTAGGGCCAAGATAGATCTCCTTTCCCTTGTTTAGTCTTTCTGGATAAGTCTTCATTGCTTCTTCTGCTTCTTCCTTGGTTCTATATGATTGGTGATGAACTCCTGCAAGTCCAATGCAATGAGGGGCTGCTTTGCTCCAATCATCATAAATTCCTGGAAATGGTCCATTGAAAATGGCATAGTATTTGTCTTTAGTATTTTCCTGTATCTTCTGCTTGATTTCTTTCATAGGATCCTCTGTTGAAGATTCTCCCTTGTTGTGCAGTTGTAATTCCAGTATTTCAATGTTTGCTTGAATCAATTCGAGTTCTTTCAGTTTTTGTCTCTCTAGTGCTTTCTGCAGTTGTAGCTGCGTCTTTAGTGATTCTGTTGCTTGTTGCTCCATTATCTTGAAAGTATATCTGCAAGAACATTTTTATCTCCCTTAATGTGAGAGATTGAGTAATTATATTCGGCAAGTTTCATTTGCCATCTAATCAATCGTCCTTGTTTGTAGGTTCCTTTATGATTTATATTTTTGAAACCTGCAACATAGGTCGAGTCCGTTCGGACAATAAATTCTTTATCCAGTATATAAATCCAATGTTTTTCCAATATGGGGATCAAAGCCAATGTCTCTTTTTCATGAGTGGGATAGTTAATCTCACTATCTGAAAAAGTTCCAGACATATATCTGCACAGTAATTCATTTTTACATCCAGGGGGTTTTGCTTTCATAACCCAACAGTCATTTGAGGCATCAGTCTCAATAATAATTATATCGTCATCCGATGGATGATATAGCTCAGGGAGTTCCCCGCATAAGTCTTTCAATTTAATAATTGGTCTATCATCTTCCTCGGTCCATGACCAGAGGGCACCCTTTTTTAGTTTTTGCTGAAGTATCCTTCTCTCTGCTGCAAGATCCTTCAGAAATCCTTCATTTGAAATATATGTTAGTAATCCAATAAATCTTTGTAAATCCTTTTTATCCTTTAATCTTGTTGGAAAATTCTGAAGTTTTTCTAATACATGTTTTTGCATTATTATTTTTCCTTTTTCAATTTCCAAACCTAAGTAATTATTCTTATTCTGAGCTAAAACAGCTTTTTTTTTGCTCAAGACTACTCCATGTTCAAGACATTTAGTAAGAATTGACTCTATCTTTTTAAAATGATCAGTTAAATCCTTATTGGTGAAGACTAATATATCATCAATATATATAAGACAAAAGTCTTTGAATTCCTTGAGTATTGAGTCCATTCTTCGCTGGAAAATTCCAGGCGATTGCTTCATTCCCATTGGTAGTACATTCCATTCATACTGTCCTTGAGGACAACTAAACGCAGTTAGTGCTTTTGATTCTTCAGTCAATCTAATTTGGTAAAAACCTGATTTACAATCGAAAGTACTAAACCAATTCACGTTTCTAATTCTTTCAATAATTAAGTCTTTTCTTGGGAGGAAATAAAGCATCTCCTTCCATGACATCATTAATTTGTTTGTAATTAATTACCATTCTTCTTTTTCCTCTTTTTATTTCACTATAGTTTTCTACATAAAAGGCTGGTGCCGAGTGCTTACTTCTAGATGGTCTAATCAATCCTTTTTGACACATTTCTTCAATATTTTTTGCAAATTCATCTCTATCTTGTTTTTTATAAATCATTGGTTTGGATTTTACTTCTTTGGTGGGGTCTTTTAGTTTTAGTTCAACTAATTCAGTATTTTTATTATTTATTTTTGGTTCTAAAGGGTTTTCACTACATACCTTGTCTAAAAGTTCTTCTATATGGGTTGGAATTATTCTATTTGATTCTAAATTTATAAGTACATGACGAAGTTTTGTGCAAATTTCACTAATAATCTCACCACGGTTCAGCTTGCGAGACTATGATAGTTGGGAGTATTTACATGCCGAAAAATGAGTAATTGGAATCTTAATAATATCGCGTAGTTGTTTTTGGTAAATATATGGAGTCTTTAATGTTATATATTCCAAGTATTGGCAGAAAGGTGCGTAAAGTCTTAGGAAATTATTTCCAATAATTACATCTAGTCCTGTTTCTTGTCTATATATTCTTGGTACAATAAATAATTTTTCTTGTATAGTTAAAGTAATTCTAGTTACTGCCCAGTATATTGGATGTACTGATCCATCTGCTATTTGTATCTTTATTGGTTTTTCCAGTCTTTTCCAGTTATTAAATAGTGCTTCTGTTGCAAGGCAAAGACTTGCTCCAGTATCAATATAAGCTTCTGTCTCTTTATTACTTTTTTCTATTAGTATTTTTATATACGTATTATTCGGATTCTGTTTCTTCTGAAGATAATTCATCTTCGGAGTATCTATATAAACTTTCATCAGTATTGCTCAATTCATCCTCTAGGGGTTCTAGTTCATATAGTCGAAATACTTGTTTTATTAATTTTGATTTTTCTTTGAAGTCTTTATCTTTTCTTTGAGGGCATTCGTTGGCATAATGTCCTTCGACATTACATATCCAACAAACACATTTCTTCTTCCCTTTGGACAGTATTTCTTTGGTGTAAATCTTTTTCTTCTGAAATATTTTTTATTTTTATTTTTATAATAGGTTTTCCTTTTTGGGTAAGTCTTTCTTAATTTTGGTTTCCTATAGCATTTCTTTTTTCTTTTCATTCTTTCTTCACATCCATATTTGCCTGGTTTTTCAATTTCTGGAATGTCACAACAAATAACAGTACTTCCCCCTATTCAATTGTCTTATGGTTTCTCTAGCAAGGCATTGCTATCTTAATTCTTGGTATAAGAGTTGAATAACTCCTAAAGTATCTGCCGTTTCATTAGGTCTTAATTCCCATGGTCTATTTATCTTTGAATTAAGTGGGTATGGTAATTTATCTATAAAAATATATTTATATATTTCTTTTGACTCTTCGTTTAATTGATAGTAGTATTTTTGATATTCACAAATAAAGCTTTCTATTTGGCACATATCGCAAATTTGCATTATATTTAGGTGTGATTTGGCATTTTCAATCAAAGTTTTATTTGTCTTCTCTCTTTGATCTATCATATCATATCCTAAAAATTCTTGATGAATTACAGTCATGATTAACTTAATGTAGTCCATAGTAGTATTTACTCTTCTTCCTAGGTTATTCCAGTCTTCGTCCTTAATTCCTACTAGAAACTTTTGTACATTTCCCATTGCTTTAAAAGTTATAAAATTTTAATATCTAGGAACCCTAGTTTGTTTAGTTTGTCATCTGTTACAGCTATCAATATTAGTTCATTAGTCCATTTTAAAAGTACTTCTTCTTTATTTCTTACACAATCGAGATTTAGTATAGTGTCCATATTAGTGTTAGTATATCGTGGTTTAAATTCGTCTTGAATTTTTGTCCATTTGTTATTTTTTCTTGCATATTCTTTATTATACATAGTTTCTTCTTCATATTTATCCCAAGTTCCGCTAGGAGTATATTGATATTCTTCCCATTTTCTTTTAGGATTTCCACTAGTCTCTCCTGTTTCCATTCTTATATGGTTCTCTTCGGACTCTGAAGAAGAACTATAGTCTAGTACTATTTCTTCATTTTCTTTATCTATCTGATCGATGTGTTCTATTTTATGTATTTGCTTATTTTCTTCTTCAACTATCTTTATTAGTTATAGTAATTGTTGGATTTCTTCCAAGTCATTTGATTTTCTTAATGTTTCCATATTTTCTTCTGTTAACCTCTCCACGCAGACACGGGGTAGGCATATTTGAGGGTTCAACACTAGTTTCTTGTTTTACTATTATTTTTCTTTTTAAGTCTTTTGACTCTAAAAATTCTTCTAGTTCCTTTATCGTGATATGTCTATTGGTTTCTTCTTCTTTCAGCAGATCTTCTAATTGTCCAAGAATTACTTTTATTCTATTAATATCATCATTTTCATCTATTCCTTTTGCCTTGATCATAGTATTTAATGTTTCCCTAATGTTATTAATTTCATCCTTTCCTTTCCTTTCTTTCAAAATGCATTTTTATTTCTTCTAATAAACTCATTATTTCAAGCTTGAACTTATATGAGTTGTTGGATAAATCTAATGGTTAAAAATGAATGAAAGGTAGGTGACTTTTCTTTTTTCAAAGGTAGAGAATCCATTTTCAAAATCCACAACAATCTCCAATGAATAAGTACTTCTTTTTTCACATTTTAGCGTAACTATATTTTTTTTATAGGTAAAGTGACTTTATGTCACCATTTATTGATAAAGGAAAGAAAAATAAAAGAAAACAAAATTACTGCAACATAAACCAAAACTCGTAAAAAACAGAAAAAGCAAAAGTCAATTAATCGATAATAGTGTAACTAATAATAATAATAATAATAATAATAATAATAATAATAATAATATATTTTTTTTTAACAAAAGAAATTTATGCAATTTCATTAATAACGGGGAACGCAATATATTTGGTAACATCATCACGAATTTGGAGAATAGTAATATATGTAGCCACCCCTACCAAAGAGTGAGTAACTACATGGACTTTCCTCCTAGAAAAACTCTACCAAAGAGTTATTAATATAAGATGATAAAAGACTCCTACAATTTGAAATAACAGTCCTATAATTAGCTTGGTCCTCTTGATGGAGACCTAGGACTTCCTCTTTTTGCACCTGGAGTCTGGGAGAGTAACTATAAAATTTAGTTTTGAAGAAATATCCTCCCTCATTGGGTAAATTGTGATCGAAGTTGATGCTTAGAGCTACTTGCAAGAAAGGCTCAATGCACTGCTAATTGTCTTCGATTTTATTTGCATAAACTAAAAAGACAAAATTAAAAAGAGAAAACGACAAAACACATCTTGCCAATAACACCAAACGGGGTATTTGTGGATAGAAACTGTACACAGGTTACCCATGTCTCAGCAGTTCCAACTAAGGATACTTATGGCTTCTGGCAGGCCTGTGAACCATAACCTGCCAATAAAAAATGGAGAGAAATGGAGAGAAACAATTCCTTCATCTGCTTCATCCAACAATGATAGACTCTCACAAATGGAGAGAAAAACATAACTCTCACAAGCGAAGAGAAAAACATAACCTAAAACAGTGCCGCTAGGGTTCTTATTATTAATAATATAGTTAGAGGGTGTTTGGGAAAGATGATTTTTGGGTGTTTCAGCTGTTTTTATGATAAAAAGTTGTTTTGTAAAATAAGCTTATGTTTGGGTCAATAGCTTAATCTTCAAAAAAGATTTTCTTTGTTAAAAACGTTGTTTTGATATAAGCTGCTAATGAGGATTGTTTGTTAGAAAAGCATTTTTTTCCTTCATGCGCCGCACTAGTTGACCGTTACGATTCCTGTTGGGTTCGTGTTGACCAACACAATTCTTCCCTGCGATGCACAGGCAGGTAAAAGTGATATATAATAAAAAACTATAAACAAATATTTTGATACCCTTTTTTATAATTTATTATGTAAAAGTGATTATTTTTATATCATCCAAACGAAATAGATTATCTTAAAATCGATTTTCAGCAAACATACCCAAACAAAAACAGATTCTGATTATAATCAATTATCACAATAATTGATTATTTGAAAACAGATTATCAGCATAATTTTTTTTTTCCAGCTTTCCTAAACACATTCTTAATAGTTGGATTTACTAACGACTGCGGTGAAAAGATATTTTTACATTATTAATCGATAATATATTTTTATATTATTAAAAATATAAAACTTTTATAATACTTATTAAAAAATTATATATTAAAATAATATATAATTTGGTAACAGTTCAAATAAGAAATAACTTTATATTAAAAATTAATCAAAATTAAGCTTTAATTTCTTCTTTTCTTTGTACGTTAGCATTTTAGTGGAGGCTGAGGCTGAGCTACCGTCACTTTCAACTGTACACCCTCCGTACCCTGACTACAATAATCACTTCACCCAACCAATAAAAATCTTATCCCTTTCCTCGTGTTCAACGTGGTATCATTTTTAGTTAGAATTTAGGTGAATGCGGTGCATGATCCATTAAAGTGATATAATGATATATTAGGAGATCGGATCTCTTAAATAAGTGATCAGATGTTCAATTCCTGATTCTTATATATAGAGAAAACCTAGTTAAGAGGGTTAACTTTTTACTATCATCTGATATTTTGAGAGATTAGTCTTCCTAGTTACATGTGGAGTACGTCGTAGAAAATAATAATAATTAGAACTTGATAGTAAACGATCTCACTGCCTTAATATTCTATATATATATATATTTACTGTGAACCTTCTGGGCCCAAAATTATTTATAGAGTTGTGTTTTTTGAACACAAAATTTAGATACCATATGTGATACCGTATGTTTTTGTTTCTATCTTTCACTTATTGTTATTATCTTTGTATACACACTAACACATTTCAAGAATACCACTAAAAAACAAAAGGGACATCATATGGTGTCCTCAAAATGTATTGAACAAACATTTCTGTTATTTATATCTATTCAATCATTGCCCATATAATATTAATGTCAACTGCAAAATTGAGTCATACCCTCAGTAGTACCTGCTTTTTAATGTTTTTGCTAAGTCAGTTCTTACAAGCCAAATGAAAATGCTAGAAACGCGAGTGAGCATTGTTTTGATACTGCTTTGTTGTGTTCATTTTCATGTCCAAAGTTCCTATGAAGTTGAAAGTGGAATCAGCAGATCTCAATTCCCAGAAGGGTTCCTCTTCGGAACAACCACTTCTTACCAGGTAGTACTTGTTTACTTTTGCTTTCTCTGCCTTCAAATACGTAATAGTTAGTTTCTTTGTTCCTTGCATTATTTATAGAAATTTTGTTTCATCATAAATGAAAATGAGATGTTCGAATTACACGTGTTAATTGTTATCCAATCTATCCACTCACATGATGAAGTCCACCTTGTTAATCACTCCAGACAACTCAAGCACTCAAGTGTCTCCAGAAACGGAGATAAATAAATGAATTTGTTTTAGGGTCTTGCTAGCTAACCTGTGATAAGGGCATTGGTTAAATAATTTAAACATATGAAAGTATAACTTTTAAATTTTCAGAGTATTGAATATACCGCTTTTCAAGACAAACTTTCTATTTCTGATTCCTTGACCAATTCTCTAAGGGCACTGGTTAGCATTTTCTTTTGTTTTATATAAGGTAAAGGTTAATAAAAAGAACAGAAATGATTTTTTGACAACCGGTTTTGACAACTATACGTGACAATCGTATATCTTTCGGAAATATTAAATTTCGGAAGTGTCCGAAAATTAAATTCCGAAGGTGTAAAATGAAAATTCGTATGTTTTTACACTTCCGGAAATTAAATTCTGGACATGTAAACTTTACACGTCCGGAATTTAATTTCTGGAAGTGTAAAATGAAGTGAGACATGTGAATTTTTACAAATCTGATAAATTGTACACCCGGAAATTAAAGTCCGGAAGCTTTAAGCACATATGACACTTCATTTTACACATCCGGAAATTAAATTCCGGACGTGTAAGATTTTACACGTCTGGAATTTAATTTCCAGAAGTGTAAAAACATACGAATTTTCGTTTTATAGCTCCGGAATTTAATTTCCGGACACTTCCGGAATTTAATTTCCGGAAGATAAACGGAGTTGTCGTATGTGGGTTGTTAGAATAACATAACTGATAAAAAAAGAAGAAGCATTTTATCTTCAACTTCAAGATGGATAATAAGAAATCATGTTCTTATGTGGTGCAAGCAGTGTATATAAATTATGTTTATGATTTTCCTTCAACATTCACAAATTTCTCTATTATGAAAAACAAAGTCAAATACGGCAGCAAGCTGTATATTTTGAAGTCCATAACAGATGCACAGGAGTTAGAGCAACAATAATTTAATTTTAAAAATTGATGTATATAGAAAATACAAATCTGTTTTAGACATTTATTCTATAAAATTTTCAAGATAGAGTATTAATTGGGGGATATGGGAAGGCTACTTAGACCGGAATTACTAGTTGGTAACCTGATGCACCTAACTGCTCATATTATCCACTTTTTTTGGCTTATGCAAACTACTTTGATGCTACATTTACTGTAAAGTTGGGCAGAAATAAGAACAAGGTAGATAAGTTGTTCTTTTCCATAAAATACTTTTGTTGGATTTATATAGTTTTTCCCCCCTGAAATATATCAAAGTTGTTGGTTCAGTTAATGATTTTTTTTTTCTTTCTCGAAAACAAAAAGATTGAAGGAGCACCTCTTGAAGATGGTAAGGGTTGGAGCAACTGGGATGCTTTTACTCATACTCCAGGTAAATAGTGATTGGTTGTCTCATTTCAGTCTATCTTATTTGTTTGTTTTGCATACAGATATATAATTATAATAATGATGAACATGAATACTCACTACATTAACACTATGTGATTTGATAATTTTTCAGGAAAGATAAAAAATAATGAGAATGGGGACATAGCAGATGACCATTATCATCGTTTTTTGGTAAGAATAATATGATATCAGCTTAATGTTTTACCTGCCTTTACTATACTCTGACGAGTAGTTTTGACTCTCTTCTTAACCATTGTCCTTGACAGGAAGACATCAAATTGATGTCTTCTCTTGGGATAATTGTATATCGGTTTTCTATTTCATGGGCAAGGATTCTACCCAGTAAGTGTTTCACAATTCACATGACTAGTTCCTATAATCTTATCTTTCAAGTTATCTTCTCAATTTGATCTTCATGAGTTGCAACAGGAGGAATATATGGGGACATAAATCCACTTGGGATTATGTTCTACAACAAGATTATAGACAATCTCCTGCTTAGAGGTGAAGTAACAGTGTCCACTGCCCACTTGGTTCTTTGTATTCCAAAATGAAAACTTGTTTTGGCTTTTGAGTGATAATATTTAGTCTTGTTATGACATTGTCCTTAGCTGTACCTAAACCTGGACATTGTGTGCATAATCCAGGGATTGAGCCATTTGTGACAATTCACCATAATGACATGCCACAAGAACTGGAAGAAATATATGGTGGTTGGCTCAGTCCTCTAATACAGTAAATCCAATGCTCTCATTATATATATATATATATATACATATATATACACACAATGTTAAGTATTTGAAATTTGTCACTTCTTCAATGAATTGTCTTGTAAGCTGATGAATTCTCATGCTTAATCTTAGTTCATAAGATAACAATAAGATTCTGATAACTGTATACTCCCTTTGTTGTAGGAGAGACTTTGTTCATTTTGCTGAAATTTGTTTCAATAGTTTCGGAGACCGGGTAAAGTACTGGATCACCATCAATGAGCCAAACCTGGTTGCAGACATGGCCTTTATAAGGGGAAAATACGCCCCGGGTCATTGTTCCCCGCCTTTTGGAAATTGTTCTACTGGTAACTCCGATGTGGAGCCTCTCGTCGTCATGCACAATATGCTATTGTCACATGCCAAGGCTGTTGAATTATACCGCAAGCACTTTCAGGTAACAAAGTAGGCCTAAATGAAGGCATTGTTAGTAACATTTTCAAAGAAAGGCCAAGAGGGGTGTTTAATCAGCAAACATTGATGAAGAATGTGTTTAATCCAGGCAAAGCAAGGTGGAGCTATTGGCATTGTTGCAAATACCTTCATGTATGAACCTCTTAGAGATGAAGAATGTGACAGACAAGCTGTGACTAGGGGCTTGGCTTTTCTCATGGCCTGGTAAGTTGTTTAGAAGTGTCGTTTCCTTTTCTTAGTTAATAGCTGCAAAAGTTTTATCATAGGAAAAACAAGTTAATTGTTTTGCTTTGAGTTATGATAATCATGCCTACATAAACTATTATGTACATTATTAATGAGAGGAATTAGCATCACAATATCCTTTTATATTTTTCGACAATCAGGTTACTAGATCCCCTGGTTTTCGGTGAGTACCCTGCCGAGATGCGGTCTATTCTTGGGAGCCAGTTGCCAAGGTTGTCTCCTAAAGAAAAGAGTCTCTTAAAAGGGAGCCTGGACTTCATTGGCATAAATCACTATGGAACTCTCTATGCCAAGGACTGCTCCCATTCCGCTTGTGCTCTTGGAGCAGATCATCCAATACGAGGCTTTGTGGAAACAACAGGAATGAGAGATGGCATTCCAATTGGTGATGTGGTAACGTGATGTAGTGTGGCTGCTCTTACCATTGTGTTATATTGGTTATTCAAATGTGTATCAAAGGATTAACTATGGAACATAATATTTGATATAATTTCTATTGTTTTAAACAGACAGGAATGCCAAGGTTCTTTGTGGTTCCAAGTGGCATAGAGAAGATTGTGGATTACATGAAGAAAAGATACCATAACATGCCCATGTATATTACAGAAAATGGTGGGTGAATACATTAGATGATGTCATTTTCTACCAATTTGTTTTCTACTGGCTTTGTGATAGCAGCATCCTTTGTTGTTTGATCAATTGAGTAGTATAATATAAAACACTTACCTTAAATTCTGATACAAAGACCAATGACAATGACTTTGTGTTTCATTCTATGATTTAATTAACAAGTTATGGATGGCTACACAAAATTTGTTTCAGGGTATTCTTCACCTCCCAAACAGGATGTGAAGATGCTTGATTTACTACAAGATTTCAAACGAATAGAGTTTCATGAAGCCTACCTTGCAGCTTTGCTAAGAGCAATAAGGTGCTTGACAGGGATTAATATATGAATAGCTGCCTTTTATTATAGTCTTATTTTCATTACTTTGTTGACAAGAGCTAATTTTGTTATGTGCAGGAAAGGTGCGGATGTAAGAGGATACATGATATGGTCATTGTTGGACAATTTTGAATGGGCAGCTGGTTATGGCCCAACATTTGGGCTCTATTATGTGGATAGGCAGACTCTTGAACGAATTCCCAAACTTTCTGTTCAATGGTTTTCGAGTTTCCTCAACAATACTAGTTGCATGAATAAACAAGACTTTAGACTTGAGCGAGCGATATCTTAGCAGCATGGATATGACAACTACTGGTTTTGAAGCTATTTGAACAAGCAGAAATGTTAAGATATATTGATGATAAAGAATTGGAGGGAAAGGGAAGAGGTTAATAGGTTAAATAAATTATATGTTTCTGTTACAGCTCAACCCAATTAGGAATAAAGAGAAATGTAATAGTTAGTTAGTTAGCATTAGTTGAGACAATTAGTTAGTTAGAAGTTTCTGCTGTATAAATAGGGGAAGAGAGTAAGAGAAATGAGATTCAGGGTTGTCAGTTTGTGAGAACTGGGCAAAGGCATAGCTGTGAAAGGGGGAATCCTTTGTAAAGGGGAAACCCTTGGAGGAGATTACTCTCCTATTGTTGTTCTGTTTTTTTTTTCTAGAATTCAATAAAGATTCATTGTGTTAATGGATTCTTAACAATTTCTTTGGGAGTTGAGACTCACAAGCATATAGCTAGTTATTTGTGTCATTGAAAAGTGAAAACAAAATAATGATGCAGTTTAGGATGACAAGGAAAGAAAGGCTTCAACTTGTCTGTGATACATCTATATAAAGGAATTGACACATATGTTGTCTTTTTGATTGATCTTATGACAATTGTTCCATGCTAACAGCAATGGTCACTAGTGGGAAAGGAAAATAAATTACTTTTATGGATTTTATGATTAGAAGAACCATACTGATTATTTTGTAAAGTATTATTTCCTGAAATGGTTCCATATACATGTTTATATCATTATTCATTTTAGATGAAAAAAGGGAGAGAAGTCTCAAGTCAGTAGTCAGTACCTATCTGAGGGGATTGTTGGCCAGCTTCAAGCATGAGCAGTCTATACCAGAAATGGATTTCACAATACAAAGAGGAGAGAAAGCTTCAGAAATGGTAGAGTAATTTATATGTTAAAAAAGAAAGCAGCAGACTGATATATATAGAAAGAAATGCCAAGTGCACATGTCCTGGTACCCAACCAATAATAATCTTATCCTTTCTTTAGTGTTAAATTTTAGGAAGCTAAACACCTTTTTCCAATAATAAAAACCATTGGACCAGGTTTGGTTCTTCCGGTTCAGTACTACTACTTCAGTCCAAATCAAAATTTCAAAAAATAGTAAAGTGGGTCAAACTCAGTTTTAACCGTTTTTGTTCCCAACTCATTTAAAGGATTTTTTTATTCAAATAGAGAAATGAGTTAATTCTAACTTTTAAGGGTATGCTTGTTTCAAGTATGAAAATGCATTCCCGGAAAAGTGAGGCAGGGAATACAACATTCTCATGTTTGTTTCAAGCTTTTAAAAGTTATTCCCAGGTACATTCTATTCCCAGAAATAATATTTACACATGATTTGCTTACTTTTTATTCCCATGTTAAAGGATGGGAATCTAACATTCCCATGGGAATAAATTTCAACCAACTTTAACTTCCCACTCCCACCTCTTTTTGCCACATTTATTTGCATTTTTAAAATTTTAAAATATTTAATTAAATAATTTTTAAAGACATTTTTAGGAATGCTAAATACTCACCAAACACATTATTAGTAAGAATAACATTCCCAGGAAAATCATTCTTGAAAATGTAATTTTACACCTTGAAACAAACACACCTTAAGTTATAAAAGCTAATGTGTAAAGCCTATAATAAAATACCAACAAGTCCAAAACAATTAATAAATAACTGACTCATTTAATATGATGACCATCCGTGGCTGTAGCTAAATGCTTTATCATGAGAAAAAGCATACAATAGGAGAAGGTTTGTTCCTCTCTTGATTTTTATATAGATTATTTGTTATTTACTTGTATATTCCATTTACTAATTTACATGACACTTTTATGTATGTTTGGATAAACGTTTTGATAAAAGTGATTTTAAATGAAATTGATTTTGTAAAATTGATTTGGGTTAGAATTGGGTTTGAAGTGAAGTTATTTATGTTTGAATATTTTTATTTTGAAAGCAAGTTTGATGTAAAACTTAGCATAAATTTCTCAACTCAATGTAAAAGCTACTTTTTTTAGCTTCTAGGTAAAATTACCTGACTGTAACTAAACACATCATTTTTACCAAAATCAAGTTTGAAAGGGGGTAGAATCAATTCTGAAGGTTTTCATTTTTCAACGTGAAACCAAATACACACAAAGTGATTTCTTTTTAACTTTTATATATGTTGCATGCTTTATTCAAATTAAGTGGGACTTTATATATTTGTATGTTAGTTTAGCACTTAATATATGTTATGATATTAGATATATATTTTAAAAAATTCCCTATTTCATGGGGGGAAAAAACACCTAATTCATTATGAGTCAGCTCCAAATTAGTTAGAACTTGATAGTACACGATCCCACTACATTAATATACTATACATCATGAACCTTTTGGGCCCAAAATTAGGAGCGAATCCGTTCTCCAGCGATCCTGCTGCGGGGATCCAACGGCGCTGGAGCGTTTTCGGAGGGTGGGACCAGCTGCGGATCCGTGTGGGGCCACGATCGGACGGTTGGAAGCGCGGCAGGATGCTCCTGCCGCAGGAGCGGATCCGAGTCCAAATTATAAATGTCTGATAAGTCTTTATTCAATCATTGCCCATATATTATTAATCTCAACTGCTAAATTGAGTCATACCCTCAGTAGTACCTGCTTTTTAATGTTTTTGCTAAGTCAGTTCTTACAAACCAAATGAAAATGCTAGAAACGCGAGTGAGCATTGTTTTGATACTGCTTTGTTGTGTTCATTTTCATGTCCAAAGTTCCTATGAAGTTGAAAGTGGAATCAGCAGATCTCAATTCCCAGAAGGGTTCCTCTTCGGAACAGCCACTTCTTCTTACCAGGTAGTACTTGTATACTTTTGCTTTCTATGCCTTCAAATACATAAGAGTTAGTTTCTTGGCTAAATTATATTTTTTTGTCCCTTATCTTTATTTTAAGTTTCAGTTTGGTCATTTTTTTTTTTTTTTCCGTTTTGGTCCATCATCTTTATTTTAGGTTTCAATGTGGTCTTTCCTGTTTAAAATTTAATATGAAGATGATCAAATTGATATAACTTCTGTAAAATAAGTGATCATTTTAGGGAAATTTTTTTTTTAAGAGGAACCACTTTGGAACAAAAAATGAGACCATATTGGTTTTACTTTTATAAAATAAGGGACCATTTTAGAAAAAAAAATAAACGAGGGACCACATTGATATAACTTTAAAAAATAAGGGACTATTTTGAAAAAAAATAAAAGAGGATCAAATTAAAACTTAAAATAAAGATAAAGGAAAAAATTATAATTGAGCCAAATTTCTTTACTACTTGCATTATTTGTTCTATCATAAATGAGAATGAGATGTTCGAATTACACGTGTTATTCATTCTATCCACTTACATGGAGTCCATATTGTTAACTGTTATAAGTACGGCAAAAGATTCAAGTATCACTCCACTCAACTAAAGCCATTGAAACTCAAATGTATGCAGAAATGGAGATAAAGAAATGATTTTTTTTTTCTACATGTATTGATATGAAGTATCATCATCGTAAATGGTGGTTAATCTCCGTCGCGGGGGACTTGAACTATATTTAAGAATTACTTTCTCCTAAACAGGTTTTTCTCTATATACAAGAATCAAGAGTCGAACTCTTGACTACTTGCTTAAGGAATCCGAGCCTGTTAGCATTTGAACCAACCACATGTGGGTAACGAATTTGTTATGTATAAGGAAAATGTTTACAAAAAATAAAAAGCATTTTATCTTCAACTTCAAGATGGATAAAAAGAAATCATGTTCTTATGCAGATGTGGTGCATGCATTGTATATAAATTATCTTTATGATTTTCCTTCAGCATTCACAAATTTCTCTATTATGCAAACGAAGTCAAATACAGCAGCAAGCTGTATATTTTAGAAGTCCATATCATAGTGTTTGGTTGGAGGGGTTTGGAGGGAGGGGGAGGGGTTTGGAAGGAGGGGAAGCCGGGAAGGGAGAGATTTTTTTAAAGCTTGTATGTTTGGTTCAATTTTTAAAGAGAAGGGAAGGGGAGGGGAGCAAAATCCCTCCTTAAGTGGGTTTTGCCTCCCCTCCAATAATAGGGGGATTTGGATTGGAGGGGAGGGGAGAGATTTTAAAATAAAACCTATGTATTGACTAAAATACCCCCATTTATATATTTTAAAATAAATAATTATAAGGGTTTAAGAGTAAATTTATTTTAAAATCCCTCCCTTCCTCTCCTTAACCAAACATAAAAGTGTTGTCTCTCCTCCCCTCCTCCCAATCAAATACAATAGCTAGTTAAAACCCCTCCCCTCCTTTTCTCTCCCCTCCCCTCCCCTCCATTAAAATCCCTCCCCTCCCCTCCTCTCCTTTGAACCAAACACACCCTAATAGATGCACGCGTCGTTAGAGCCACAATGATTTAATTTTTAAAATTAATGTATAGAGAAAATGCATATATGTTTTATACATTTTTTCCACGAGAATTTCAAGATAAAGTACATTCAATGGGGGATATGAGAAGACTACTTATACCGCAATCAAGGTAGATAAGTTGTTCTTTTCCACAAAATATTTCTTAGTTTCAGGATAGACAATTAGGAGAGAAATGTGACCCCTAAATATTTTCATTAAAGAGATCTTCTATTAGGATTTAGTAGTTTCTTATTATGTAGGGAATTAAACGTAAGATCTAAGATCGCTTGGAGTCGCAATTTGAGCTGACCAGTGTTGGGTTGCTCATGTTGGACCTGAAATGTATGAAGTTTGTTGGCTTTATATAGTTCTTTCCTGAAATATATCTCAGCAATTGGTTATGTTAATGGTTTTTTTTTTTTGCTTTCCTTTCTAAAAAACAAAAAGATCGAAGGAGCACCTCTTGAAGATGGTAAGGGTTGGAGCAACTGGGATGCTTTTACTCATACTCCAAGTAAATGGTGATTCATTGTCTCATTTCAGTCTATCTTATTTGTTTGTTTTGCATACAGTTATGAAATTATAATGATGAACATGAATAATCACTACACTATGTGATTTGATAATTTTTCAGGAAAGGTAAAAAATAATGAGAATGGGGACATAGCAGATGACCATTATCATCGTTATTTGGTAATAATAATATGATACCAGCTTCACATTTTACCTGCCTTTACTGTTTTAACTCTCTTCTTAACCATTGTCCTTGACTCTTGACAGGAAGACATCAAGTTGATGTCTTCTCTTCGGATAAATGTATATCGATTTTCTATTTCTTGGACAAGGATTCTACCTAGTAAGTATTTCACAATTCACATGACTAGTTCCCACAATCTTATCTTTCAATTTATCTGCTCAATTTGATCTTCGTGATTTGTAACAGGAGGAATATATGGGGACATAAATCCACTTGGGATTATGTTCTATAACAAGATTATAGACAATCTCCTGCTTAGAGGTGAAGTAACAGTGTCCACTGCCCACTTGGTTCTTTGTATTCCAAAATGATAATATGTTTTGACTTTTGAGTAATAATATTCAGTCTTGGTACGAAATTCTCCTTAACTTCACCTATGTCTGGACATGGTGCGCATAATCCAGGGATTGAGCCATTTGTGACAATTCACCATAATGATATGCCCCAAGAACTAGAAGAAAAATATGGTGGTTGGCTCAGTCACCTAATACAGTAAATCCGATGCTCTCATAGTCTCATTTTTATACTCCAATAATATATAATGCTATGTATTTGGAAGTTTGTCACTTTTTCAATGAATTGTCATGTAAGCTGATGAATTCTCATGCTTAATTTTAGTCCACAAGTTTAGGCTAAGAGAACAATAAGATTCTCATAACTGTATACTCCCTTTGTTGTAGGAGAGACTTTGTTCATTTTGCCGAAATTTGTTTCGAGAGTTTTGGAGACCGGGTAAAGTACTGGATCACCATCAATGAGCCAAACCTGGTTGCAGACATGGCCTTTATAAGGGGGAAATTCGCTCCGGGTCATTGTTCCCCGCCTTTTGGAAATTGTTCTACTGGTAACTCCGATGTTGAGCCTCTCATCGTCATGCACAATATGTTACTGTCACATGCCAAGGCTGTTGAATTATACAGCAAGTGCTTTCAGGTAATAAAACTGGGCTTGAATTGAAGGCGTTGTTAGTCACAATATCTAAGTAAGGCCAAGAGGGGTGTTTAATCGGCAAACATTGATGAAGAATGTGTTTAATCCAGGCAAAGCAAGGTGGAACCGTTGGCATTGTTGCAAATACCTTCATGTATGAACCTCTTAGAGATGAAGAATGTGACAGACAAGCTGTGACTAGGGGCTTGGCTTTTCTCATGGCCTGGTAAGTTGTTTAGAAGTATCGTTTCCTTTTCTTAGTTAATAGCTGCAAAAGTCTCATCAAAGGAAAAACAAGTTAATTGTTGGCTGATTAATGAATGGAATTAGCAGCACAATATCCTTCCATATTTTATGACAATCAGGTTATTAGATCCCCCGGTTTTTGGTTACTCCCTGCCGAGATGCGGTCCATTCTTGGGAGCCAGTTGCCAAGGTTCTCTCCTAAGGAAAAGAATCTCTTAAAAGGGAGCCTGGACTTCATTGGCATCAATCACTATGGAACTCTCTATGCCAAGGACTGCTCCCATTCCGCTTGTGCTCTTGGAGCAGACCATCCAATACGAGGCTTTGTGGAAACAACTGGAATGAGGGATGGCATTCCAATTGGTGATGTGGTAACTAGATGTAGTGTAGCTGCTCTTACCATTGTGTTGTATTGGATATACTCAATCCAAGGATTAATTATTGAACATAATATTTGATATAATTTCTATTGTTTTTAACAGACAGGAATGCCAAGGTTCTTTGTGGTTCCTAGTGGCATGGAGAAGACTGTGGATTACATTAAGATAAGATACCATAACATGCCCATGTATATTACAGAAAATGGTGGGTGTATAAACTAGATGATGTCATTTTCTCCCAATCTGCTTTCTATTGGCTTTGTTGCTTGATCAATTGAGTTGTACACTTACCTTAAATTCAGATACAAAGAATAATGACTTTGTGTTTCATGTTATGATTTAATTAACAAATTATGGATGGCTATACAAAATTTGTTTCAGGGTATTCTTTACCTCTCAAACAGGATGCGACAATGAATGATCTTCTACAAGATTTCAAGCGAATAGAGTTTCATGAAGCCTACCTTGCAGCTCTGCTAAGAGCCATAAGGTGCATGGCAGGGATTAATATATGAGTAGCACCCTTTTATTACAGGCTTATTTTTATTACTTTGTTGACAAGGGCTAATTTTGTTTATGTGCAGGAAAGGTGCAGATGCAAGAGGATATATGGTATGGTCATTGTTGGACAATTTTGAATGGACAGATGGTTATGGCACAAGATTTGGGCTCTATTATGTGGATAGACAGACTCTTGAACGAATTCCCAAACTTTCTGTTCAATGGTTTTCAAGCTTCCTCAACAACACCAGTCACATGAATAAAGAAGACTTGGGCAAGCGGTATCTTAGCAGAATGGATATGACAACTGCTGGTTTTGAAGCTATTTGAACAAGCAGAAATGTTAAGATATATTGATGATAATAAATAATTGGAGGGAAAGGGAAGAGGTTAATAGGTTAAATAAATGATATGTTTCTTTTATGTTTCTTTAGAGTTGAGACTCATGGCATATTGAGAGTTATTTATGTCATTGAAAACAAAATAATTATGCAGTTTAGTATCACAGAATCAAAGGCTTCAACTTGTCTGTGATACATCTATAAAGGAATTGGAACATATATAGCCTTTTTGTTTGATATCTTATGACAATTGTTCCATGCTAACTATTTATAAAGCATTATTTGCTGAAATGGTTCCCATATAAATGTTTATACCTTTATTCATTTTACAAGAATTAAAAAGGGAGAGAAGTCCCCAAGTCAGTAGTCATTACCTATCTGAGGGAATTGTTGGCCAGCTTCAAGCATGAAAGACTCGAACAATTAACTTGTTCTCTCTAATGTAATTTTCTTTCTTTCTCTATAGAGTACCACGTATACTCTTATAAGTCGGACCTTAATAATGAGAGACTTAGTGAGAGAAAGAGAGCTAGCGAGAACTGAGAGAAGTAGAGTGTGGGAAAGGGGAGATAACAGTGCACATCCACAACCATACTGGAGTAGAAGGGTCCAAAGTCATAGGGTGAGATGGGAGGACCAGGGAACTACCTCCTATTTCTTCACTAACTTCCCGGTTGCCTTTGGTACTGAGGATATGTGGAAGGTGTTTCTCAGATGGGGGAGGGTTAGGGATGTATATATCCCACGTAAAACAGATAGATTTGGAAATAGGTTTGGCTTTGTGAAATTCTCAGATGTTCAACAACCAAGATGGTTAGAAACAAAGCTGGACAACTTATGGATAGGTGACCTTAAACTGAAGGTTAATATCTCTATGTTCAAAAGGGATGGCAGAGAACACCATTTTGCAAGCAATCGTGCGAATCATACAAGGGTTATAAATGGGGGAGGTGTAAGAGGTGGGGGCAGCTTTGTTGAGGTGGTCAAGGCCGACAAGCAGCATGATAATAACCCAAGGCTCCATGTCCGTACAAAAACAGGCGGAGGGTCAGTTAATGCGATCAAGGCCAATGCTTGGAATGGAATGGCATATAATGTGTCGGATGACGAAATGAAGTGGCTGAAGGGATGCTATGTAGGCCTAACAATTAATCCTGAGGGTGTGGTTAACATCCAGCAATTGCTGCACAATGAAGGTTTGACTTCTGTCAAAGCGGCTCCAATGGGAGGGAACCTCGTCCTTCTATCTAGCCAAGAGGAGGATGAGATAAGTATTATAATAAAGGAGGAGGAAGCAACCTTTGTAGAGTGGTTCTCGGAGATAAGAGCTTGGGAGCCTGAAGATTCCAAGAACCACAGGTTTGTGTGGGTCAGAATCACAGGTGTCCCTGTTTTTGCTTGAAAGGAAGACATCTTCAAGCAGGTTGCCCAACTCATGGGGACCTTCGTTGCTATAGATGAAGATACAAAAGAAAAGAACAGACTTGACTTTGGAAGAATGTTGATAAGAACGCCGGTGCCAGAATTGATTAATATGGTGTTGGAGGTTACCTTTAACTCAGTAAGCTACTCTCTGAGGATGCTGGAAGATTTATCAGGCTCGGATCTTCTGCTGTTAGAAGATGACGACTTGTACCAGCCGGACGACGAGGGTTCATCGGAAGGGGAAGCTAACGACTTCTGTAGTGTGGAGGAAGTGGCGGAAACAGATTTCTCCGGTAGTCTCCGACAAGAGATTATCCAGCAGTTACAGAAGCAATTTTCGAATTCAAAAAACGTTGACCCAGCGGATATCGAGGCTAATGATGTTGACTGGGTTAGAGAGGTGTTGGGGTTGGTCGAGGTTCCCAAGTCTTCGTACAAATTAGATGACCCTCTGTTAGCGCTTGGAGCAGTGGAAACTGACACAGAAGGCGACGAGAAAACAGAGCTGGTGAGTGGGGTCGTTGGTAGTCAGGAAGGGTATAGGGAGGTAGCTGTTGCAGTAGGGGATTATCCGCTGGTGGGCCACAGTCCAAGTAATGTGTTGGGCCTCAATGTGGTCCTAGAGGAGGAGAATATAACACTAAAAGGAAGTGAGGGGCGTGTTGGGCCTAATTTAAAACTTCAATCAAACTCCCCCATCTGTGCGACACAGAGGGTGTTGGAGCAGTTAGGAGACGTTGGAAACTCTTTAATGGGCTGTGTGCCCAACCCAACTAAAAAGGAATCAGGAAATCAAGTTGGGGTTATTGGGTCTGGGCAGGTCGGGTGTTTTTTGGAGGTGTCTAGCGAAGACACAATTTTGTGTTCTACAGGGGTTCCCTCTATTGTTAGAGATCATCAAGCTGGGCATTCAGAAAAGGAGGAAACTATTGCTTCTCTGTGTAAGAAGAAATCAAAAAAGAAGCTGAATATGGCATCTCTGGCAAAATGGAACAAACTTCTGTGTCCAAATGGGAATCAGAGATCGAGAAATAAGAAGGTTTTAGCGGGCCAGGGTTCTTGTGTTGCGAAGGAGGATGAAGTGGGAATGAAGGTGGGTGAAGGTGTGCTCCAACTGAGAAATTCACCAGAAGCTGTGAACGTGGGCAACGACTCTTCATCGGTGGGCAGTCTTAAACAGGTTAGTAACTCAATCTCGGTTAGCCAGAAGAAGAGTAGGAAAGATGCTTCTGTCAAACCAGATTTGGAGGAGGAAGCAACGAAAATATGGGAATTAGGAAAAAATTTGGGTTTGAATTCAAAACATGATGAAACTACCATAGTGGGTAAACTGATGGAATTGGAGAAAAGAGATAGATCTCAATGCAAAGGTGGAGGGAAAAAAAAGGTAGTGACAGGGGAAAGGAAAAACCTTTATGCGGATAGGAACCTATAACATTAGGGGGTTGGGGGGGAGGTTGAAGAAGAGGGCAATTAGAAGTATGGTAATAAAAGAGAAGCTAGATTTTGTTTGTATACAGGAAACAAAAATGGGGTCTTTTGATCAAAAAGGGTGCGATTGGCTGTGGGGAAGAAACGAAGTTGGCTGGGTATCGAGGCAATCTGATGGTAACTCTGGTGGGTTACTGTGTCTTTGGAACAAAGAAATCTTCATGTTGGAGGACTCATTCTCTGGTCATGGTTTTCTGGGGGTTACAGGGAAGTGGGGCAGGGAACAGATACAATGTGTGATAATAAACATTTACAGTCCTTGCGGTCTGTCAGAGAAAAGACAATTGTGGGGAGAGTTGCTCAAATTAAAGTTGGCCTCAAGCTGCGGGTTTTGGTGTGTGGCAGGTGATTTCAACTCAGTGAGAAGAGGTAATGAAAGAAAAGGGAGATCCATTCTGAACCACAGGGATATGTCAGAGTTTGTGGATTTTATTGGCGCTATGGATCTAAACGATCTTCCTCTTATAGGCAGGAAATATACTTGGTATAGGCCCGATGGTAAATCTATGAGCAGGTTGGACCGGTTCTTAGTTTCCGATGATTGGTTGAATAAATGGAGTGATCTAGGCCAGTGGGGTTTAGATAGATCAGTCTCGGATCATTGTCCAGTGGTACTAAAAAGTGGGGGTCAAAACTGGGGACCAAAACCGTTTAGAGTGATGAACTCTTGGCTTATGCACAACGATTTCAGCAAGCTTGTTATTGAAAAGTGGTCGGGCTTCGATGTTCAAGGGTGGGGTGCTTTTGTGGTAAAACAGAAACTGAAGTTGTTGAAGCTGGAAATTAAAGAGTGGAATACCAACAGCTTTGGGAACATTGACGAGAATATTTGCAAGGCCATTGAAGGAATCAAATCAGTAGATGTAAAAGGGGAATCTGATGTTCTAAATGAGGAAGACATAGCCAGGAGAAGAGAATTTCAAGAAGCTTTTTGGAAGTGGTCAAAGATGAAAGAGGCATTTATTGTCCAAAGAGGGAAGGCAAGATGGATTAAGGAAGGTGACTCTAATTCAAAGTTCTTTCACGCATGTATTGGTAAAAGAAGACGGGATAATTCTATTCATGGTTTGTTTGTTGGGAACGATTGGGTGGAAGATGCAGAATCTGTAAAGGAGGAAGTGTACACTTACTTTAAAAATCGGTTCAGTGAGAGCCAAGGGGCAAGACCAACACTAGATGGGGTCGTATTTAAACAGATTTCGGGGGGTGAAAATTTAATGCTTATGGCAGAGTTCTCGGAGAAGGAAATTGAGGAAGCAGTGTGGAGTTGTGATGGCAACAAAAGTCCGGGGCCAGATGGTTTCAATTTCGCGTTTATTAGGAAATTTTGGCAAACTATCAAAGAGGATTTTGTTAAAATGTTCAGGGAGTTCCATATACATGGAAAGCTACCTAGAGGCTGTAATGCTTCATTCCTGACGCTTGTTCCGAAAAAGGTGAGCCCTCAGAGCTTGGAAGAGTACAGACCGATTTCGCTGGTTGGGTCATGTTATAAGATTCTGGCTAAATTGTTGGCGGCTAGAATGAGTAAAGTTATGAGGTCGATCATCTCCGATTCCCAAACTGCTTTTATGAAAGGAGGAAATATCTTAGATGGTGTGGTTGTAGTAAACGAGATAATTGATTATGCAAGGAGGAGAGGGGACCCACTTTTGATGCTCAAAGTGGATTTCGAAAAGGCTTATGACTCGGTTAGCTGGGACTTCTTGGATTATATGCTTGGAAGAATGGGTTTCAGTGAGAAATGGAGATCTTGGATTAGGGAGTGCCTTTCTTCATCATCGGTTTCCGTGTTGATGAATGGAAGTCCGACTAGGGAGTTTGGTGTGTCTAGAGGCTTGCGTCAAGGAGACCCCATGGCACCTTTCCTTTTCTTGATAGTGGCGGAGGGGTTGGATGGGTTAATAAAGAAGGCGGTCTCTTTGGGAAGCTATGAGCCATACCTTATCAAAAGCAATCAGGAAGAGGTTGCGATTTCCCATGTCCAATATGCGGATGATACTATTTTGATGGGTAAGTTGTCAGTTGTAAACGCTTCTGTGATGAAGGGTATTCTTAGATGTTTTGAATTGGCATCCGGGTTGAAAGTCAATTTTCATAAAAGCTGTGTTATGGGGGTGAAGGACAGATCTAGTCTTATTGATGAGCTGGCGGGCTCTCTGAATTGTAAGGTGGGCAAGGTACCATTCAAGTTCCTTGGTATTCTTGTGGGCGCCAACCCAAGGAGAGGAAGTACTTGGTCCGATGTGATACATTCTCTGAAATCTAGGTTGTTGGGTTGGAGGAATAATCAACTTTCATTGGGGGGAAGGATCATACTGTTAAACGCGGTGCTAACATGTTTGCCTGTGTACTATCTTTCTTTTTATAAAGCTCCAAAAAAGGTCTTAAAAGAGTTATCACAGATCCAGCGACGTTTCCTTTGGGGGGGCTGTGAGGAGGGGAAAAAAAATTCCTTGGGTTAGTTGGGACGTGGTGTGCAGGTCTAGAGAGGAGGGGGGTTTGGGAGTGAGAAATCTTTCTAACTTTAATCTAGCTTTACTTGGGAAATGGAGGTGGCGAATGCTAACTGATGGTAAGGGGCTGTGGAGTAGGGTCCTTAAAGTGAGATATGGGGAAGGTGGTGGTTTCAGAGAGGTGCTGGGGACAGACTCTCTATGGTGGAGGGATCTAGGGAATTTAGAGGGGGCGGGTTCTCCAAGGGTGGGTTGGCTCTCGGGTGGTTTAGTTAGGCAGTTAGGCGATGGCTCGGAGACTTGCTTTTGGAAGGATCGATGGACGGGAGAGGATACTCTATGTTCTAGGTTCCCAAGACTTTTTAGTATCTCATCCTCTAGGGATGCTCCGGTAGCTGATATGGGTTATTGGAGTGGGGAGGTTTGGTGTTGGAGGTTGCAATGGCGAAGGCCTCTATTTGCCTGGGAGGAGGAGATCCTTGGTAGTTTGATGCAGATTCTTAGTCAGAGTGTGGTGCAACAACACAAGCGGGATTCCTGGTCTTGGTCAGTGGATAATTCATTGGTTTACTCAGTGAATTCGGCTTATAGGTTCATCAGTCAGGTTGGTCCACATTTGGATGCAAACTTCTACAAATCTCTTTGGGACAACAAAGCACCTATCAGAGTTGTGGCTTTTTGCTGGAAGGCAGCTTTGGACAGGATCCCTACAGTGATCAACCTCCAGAAAAGGGGTGTTCTTATAGACCCAATCAATCTTCTATGCCACTTCTGTAAGTCATGCTTTGAGGATACCTCTCACCTACTTATATCTTGTCAATTCTCTTATACTATTTGGATGCAAGTTTATAACTGGATTGGGGTGGATACGGTGATGCACTCAGACTTAAAATCACATCTCATTCAGCATCTGGGGATTTTTTGGTTTAGAAAACAGAACTTTGGGTGGGAGCTCTTGTGGTTCGCGGTTGTTTGGTCCATTTGGTTACATAGGAATGAAATCTTATTTTCTGGATCATCATTGGATTTTGTAAAAGTTTTTGATCTAATTAGAATTAGAGCTTGGAGTTGGTGTGCAAACTTGGTGAAGGGGAATTACTTCTCATACTCAGACTGGTGTACAAATCCAGTACTATGTTTGGAGTACTGTTCAAGGAATTAAGTAAATTGCAAGTGTTTGTGGGGCTGCTGCAGGTGATAGTCCTTGGACCTTGTTGGTGTTCTTTAGGCGTTTGGATCTTGGTGCATCAAGCTGGTTAATGAGGAGAATGAATAAAATCTTTCTTGGTTTGGAGTGTAAATCTGTTGCAATGTCTACAATATATAAGTTGAAATTCTGCAGGGTTTGGCCACGGTATTGGCGAGACAGAGGGCTGGAATGGGATTTGGGCGCTTATTTTGTTGTTCCATATTTAGAAGCAGGTCAATATGATTATGTCATATTACTTCAGAATACAAAAGGTGAATTAGGAGCTTAACTTGGTTTGGGCAAAAGTCAAACAGTGTAGAGTTACTATTTTTTGTTGGGTGGGTCTAGCTATAGTATCAACCTGGTTGTAGTGTGGTTTTCTGGGTTGATCTCATATCTTGTCTCACTTTTGGTTTTCCTTTGATTCTATGTATATGGGTGAGTACCCCTTGTACCCATTATATATACATATTCAGTTTGCTTATCAAAAAAAAAAACCACGTATACTCTTATCAATATACTTTTGTTTATAAAAAAGAAGAAGTATATAGCAGAAATGGATTGTACATTACAAAGATGAGAGAAAAAACTCAGATATGGCTAGGCCTGACAAAAGGATCCGTGGACCAATTATCCATCCGGTCCATCCACAGTAAAATCCATCCAATAATAAAAAAAAATACTAAATGGATTGGATGGGTTGGATTGTTTTTATTAATGGATGGTTAATGATCCATCCGATATATTTTTTAATCCATTGGATCAAACAAAAAAAAGGAAATGGATCATTTATGATCCATTCAAATTTTTTTTTTGTCCAAACTGAAACAGTTTTCACGAATCACAACCCGAGGTATTCCTTTCTTCCTTCTTCCTAGTTCCTACCAACGGTTTTGTTTAGTTCCCTAGAGTTTCATTCAAAGAGCGTAGGAGATTTGGCCCATGGATCAAACTAAGATCTTCACATATAAAGTTATTTGTGTTTCTTTGATTTATTATCAATGTAATAATGATTTCGGTCATGGTCAACACATTCTCATTACTTCCCATATTTTACAAAGCAAACTCAACCACGTTAGATCCGTAACTTCAAATATTTCCTCCATTTCTTTTTTTTTTCTTTCTATTCACTTTTTTATTTTATTTTAAATTCTACCTTTTATATTTGCTTGAATGAGAGATTACTACTACTAGTTGACGTACTATGTTGTTTGTGAGCTTAAAATTTGCTAATTTCTTCTTAAGGTGGCTTAGTCTAAAATTCATGTATTTAGTTAATGTCCTAAAAATTCTAGAGAAAGAAAAAATATTTAATATTTTTTTAGTAGAGTAGATAAAATATTTAGTATGTAAAAATTGTTAAAATAAAATTTTGGTGTAAAAAATACTTTTAAATGGATGGGTTGGATATCCATCCATATAAAAATGACTAATGGATGGGTTGGATTGTTTTTTATTAAACGGATCATGGATGGATTGGATTTTTTTAATATATTTTTAATGGATTGAAATGGATTGATGGATTATTTTGGTCCGATCCATTACAATCCGAATCAAAATCCATCCAATACATCCATTTGCTACTCTTAGATATGGCAGAGTAATTTATATGTCAAAAGAAAGCAGCAGTGAAGAAATTTATATGCCAAGTGCACATGTAATGATAACCGAGAACAAGTCCTTTTGCAATGAAGAAATGGCTAAGCCAAAAATTGGAGCTACACTACCGTTGTTACTGAGGAAATTCCTTCCTCAATCATACACCCTAAAAAGCATATCACTCTCCATACTTTTGAAATGCAATCGGATACCGACCTTACAAGAATCTGACCGAGACCATTGAGTGTGAGTGTGAGTGTGTGCTTTATAACATTAACATAGGCACAAAATAATCTAATACAAAGGATGTAATTGGTATTCACCATCACTATAAAGTTTGTTTTTTTAATTGTCAACCAAATTATCAATCATAAGTTGTAATATCATTAAAAGTGTTTAACTCTTATCATAACTAAAAATTACACATAATATTATTTGTTATTGATTGACTGTAAAAAAAATATAGACGGTACAATGTATCAAAATTAAACTAGTTAGTTGTTTTTATTAAGACTAAATAAAATTTTTTTTCTTGGGTTAAAATTTTCTTTTGGTCCCATAAGTTATTTTTTAGATTCATTTTGGTCTCTCAACTTTAAAAAGATTCATTTTGGTCCCTTATATATAAAATATTACACATTTTGGTCCTTTCCGTCATATTTGTCTGTGACAAGGTTAACAACGTCTTACTTCGAGGGACCAAAATAAATCTACTCAAAACTTTGAGGGACCAAAATGAATTTGTATAAAATATAAAAGGACCACATCAGCTATTAACGGCCACATAGAACACCGCTAACATCGTTATAGATGGATGTGAAGAAAGGGATCAAAATGTATAACGTTTCATATATAAGGGACCAAAATGAATCTTTTTAAAATTGAAGGACCAAAATAAATCTAAAAAATAACTTAAGGGACTAAAAAACATATTTAAGCCTTTTTCATTTAAATTTTAGTTCGTTAGGGACTAATACATTGATAAGTAAAATCTATAAGAACCAATCTTTCATTAAAAAAATAGAGAATAATACTTTAATAATTAAAAATTGTGGAAACTAAATTCCAAAATAAATAAATAAATAAATAAATATAATGATAGGAACAAAATCCAAATAAAAAATGATTTTATTTTTGAAATATTATAAATGTAGAGTTTTTTCCTATGTCAACCAATCACAGATTGTCGTACATGCTATTTTTATTATATGTTATGAAATATGTGACAAAATGTGGATGGTCCATTACCCTTAATATTGTGTTGTAAATAACTCATTATGTATTGACTTGTAAGTTACAAGAATTATGTCCTATAAATAGGACTTATGTAGTATTGTAAAAGGAGTACCAAAAAAAGCATAATGGAAAGACTTTTATCTTCTCTTCTCTCTTTCTCCATTCTCTCCTTATTCTTCATATTTTATGATATATCGCTATTGTTTTGATTCATTTCATAATAATATAGTTATTATAAGAAAAAATATTTTTAATAATATGACAATCCATAGTTGATTGACAAGTACGGGTATATGTAGAAGCTAGAACTAGTTGGGATGAGGCAGAACATTTTTTTTTTGTTTTCTTAACTGGGCTTGCAGGTCCACTAACATTGGACCTCCGTTGAAATCCTTTACAACAAAAAAAGCCCAAAACCCTTCCCACTGTTTGTCTCAGCAAAACCCTAATCCCTCAACTGTGCTTTGGCGGTTCCATTATCTCATTCAGGTATAACCATTTCACCATTCAATCTCTCTCTGCATAGCAAAACAGCAACAATGGCGAAGAAGAAGGAGAGGAAAGTGAACGTTTCTGGAAAACCGAAGCACTCTCTCGACGTCAATCGGAGCAATGACTCCAGCAAGAAGGAGTCGCGCTCCGCCGCCACCGTCCGCCGCCTCAAGATGTACAAAACCCGACCCGTTCGCGACCGCCAGGGAAAGATCCTCAGAAACGAGTTCCAGTCCAAGGAGCTTCCCTCAACCCGAATCCAACCCGATCGGAGATGGTTCGGTCAGTCCAATGAATTTATCAATTGAATGCAACCTCGACTTTAACTAGTTGCTCTATTGGTATTGAATCGTATATAAGTTTGCATGTTTGGATTGGATTGTTTTTTAGCGAATATTTGTTTTTGTTTTTGTTTTTTTTTCTGTAAGATTTTAAATATGCTGTTTTAAATACAAAATGAGTTAATCCAACCAAAAAAAAAAATGCTGTTTCTAATTGCTTTTAGGTGCGATTGGGTAATCAGCTTAATTATGTGCCATGCTCTTATTTGATAAGCTAAAAATAACTTATTTTCATAAGCTTCTCAGACAAGCTTATTCAATAAGCTTAAATGAGCGTATACAACGATCATAAACTATTTTCATAAACTATTTGAATAAGTTTATTTTTATAAGCTATTCTACTAAGCCCAAATAAGCTTTTTATAAGCTCTTTCAAACACACCCTTAGTAATTTATTTGAATTATTAGATATGAGATACGTGGAAGATGGAATTGGAATTGGAAGAGGGAACACTAGGGTTGTGAATTAGAAGGAACTGCTTTGAATGCTAAATAAGCTATTCCGAACACAAATAAGCTGTTTTTTAATTAATTTTAGTCTTGTTTATTTTGTGGAATTATTATTAGACATGAAATGTGTGGAAGATGAAATTGGATTGTAATTTTGTTGTGTTGTTGACAATTTTTGTTGCCTAATGAATAGGGAATACTAGGGTTGTGAACCAGAAGGAGCTCGAGTTCTTCCGGGATGAGCTACAGAGCCGAATGTCGAGTAATTATAATGTTATTTTGAAGGAGAAGAAACTGCCCTTGTCACTACTCAACGATCACCAAAAGGTTTGTTTAATTGTTGCAACCATTTTGTTTTCTTTGTGAATGTGCTTTAACAAAAAGCTGATATATGGATTTTGATTGTAGCAAGCGAGGGTTCACCTTCTTGATAGAGAGCCTTTTGGGGATGCATTTGGGCCCAAGACTAAAAGAAAGCGCCCGACTCTTTTGGCAGCTGATTATGAGTCCTTAGTTAAGAAAGCTGATGGCTCTCAAGGTAAAAATAATGATTTCTCTGTCATTTATGTATATTGGATGCTTAATTGGAGACTTAGTTATCATTAAGTGCTTAATCTGTTACTTGTTTTTCATTGGTGTACTGAATTTATCTACTACTTATTGTTTCTTTTGTGAGAATGCTTGATTTATGTGAATGCTCATTTCTTCTACCAAATAATGATGTTTTTAATCTGATTTTTTCCCGACATTACTTTCCAGAGGCTTTTGAACAGAAGTATGATCCTAGTGTATCTTCGGAAGCTAATGAAGGAGATGGATTTAGAGATTTAGTGCGACATACAATGTTCGAAAAAGGTCAAAGTAAACGCATATGGGGTGAGCTCTACAAAGTGATAGATTCTTCTGATGTCGTCGTCCAGGTAGAGTCTCAACTTATGCTCAGATTTTGTTGAAATTTTCACATTATAATGTCTATGTTGACTGGTTCTGATGTGACAAGCATGCGTGTGTTTCCGTCAGATACTATGATTTTTTTGTCACAAGGTTAAAAATGTGCTTTATGATGGACATTTCTGCTTCAAATCTGCATGTTATCTTGCATTCTTGATCTGTCAAGTGTCAATGTAAACATTATTTTTAACTTAAAAAAATGCTGTCATGATAATACCGGGAGCAAAGTATATAAAACTTTGAGAGCTAATGTATTCCACTTTTTTAAGCATTTTCCTTTATATGCGACTTTCCTGCTTGTTTAAGCTGAAGAATACATGATATGTTAGATTTCTTTTGACTGCCAGATGCCGTGCAGTTGTGTTATAAATTTCTCTTCTCACCTTGAAGTTTGAATATTTTATGTATCCTAATGCAGGTTCTAGATGCAAGAGACCCACAAGGAACAAGATGTTACCATTTGGAGAAACATTTGAAGGAAAATTGCAAGCACAAGCACATGGTGCTTTTATTGAACAAGGCGAGTTCCATCAATTTTTGTCGTTGGCATTATTATTCTAAAATGTCGCTAATACCCTAAATTGTTGTCACATAATTACATAATGTAGAACATATTAAATCTTCATGTTTATTTTCAGTGTGATCTGATTCCTGCTTGGGCAACAAAAGGATGGCTTAGAGTTTTGTCAAAAGAATATCCAACGCTGGCTTTCCACGCAAGCATTAACAAGTCCTTCGGAAAGGTATTTCCGATTCATATACTTGACTTAATCTTTATTTAATTTTTTCAATTGATCGACCGATTTGCTGAATGGCATTACTATGTTTTAAATTTTAAATTTTTGTTTTTAATTTATGACAAAAGTACAATCACTGAGGTTTTGAGAGGACGCACCTTTCTTTCCTTTGTTTTTAATTTATGACAAAAGTTCGATCACTGAGGTTTTGAGAGGACACACCTTTCTTTCCTCTCCTTTAACTATTTCTGTATATATGCAGTTATTTGATATTTTCTCATTGGTCATTGTTGTGCTTAGGGTTCACTTCTATCTGTGCTGAGACAATTTGCTAGATTGAAAAGTGACAAGCAAGCAATAGCTGTGGGATTTGTTGGATATCCAAATGTTGGGAAGTCATCAGTGATCAATACATTGCGTACAAAGAATGTAATAGTTCTTTCTCCTTTACTGCTTCTGATTTTTTTCTTGAGCTATTGTTAATGAGTTTGATTGGAAATTAATGGAAGCATAGAAGTCAGCTCAACTGTGGAATAAGCATTTGAGCATGTTAATTGACATGTGTCCACTTATTATGTTTAAGGTCTGCAAGGTTGCTCCAATTCCAGGGGAAACGAAAGTCTGGCAATATATAACTCTTACGAAGAGGATCTTTCTGATTGACTGTCCAGGTGTTGTCTACCACAGCAAAGACTCTGAAACAGATGTTGTGCTAAAGGGTGTGGTAGGTTTTCTCTTGTTTTCGCTGCTTTTGATTGTCATGTGCTTTAATAAAGATTATTTTGTTCAAACTTTTTCTGAATGTTAATTTGTTAATAGTGATTTTTATTTTTGGCTATGCAAGTAAATAGAATGCTAATATTTGGTTATATGGTGTAAACCAAACATCCTGGTAGTCTACTGAGATATCATTTATTTTATTGGGTTGTGTTATATTATTCATTGTGATTTCTAGGGCTCCATGCCCAGAAGGAGCCATTCTTTCAAGACTGAATGGGTAGTATATTGCCTCTTTGGGTTCTATTTAACACAGACACTAGTGGTATTGTTAATGGCATTCATGCCCACAAATTATGAGTAATATTGCTTCTCAACTTGTGTTGATTTATTAGAATGGCGACTTATCTGTTATTGATATGTAAATAGTTTATAAATTGATATTGTGCTAACCTATCAACATGGAATCTCCTGAACAATCAAAGCTTTTGCTGGATTATGTTATAACTCTTTCCCATGATTATGAAGCCACAGTCTTTTCTTAGTGAGGGAAAAAAATACTGGGGATAAGGTTGCCATATCTGCATTTTTTAAAATGTGTCATTGTTTTGGTTGCCCAATGGATTTTGTATAATTTACTCTGCTGCTTGCTTATGGTAGGAGAAGTCTATGTGGCATTTAGTTTTGCATATTAGTGACTACTTGGTAGATATGTTATCATAATCAGGACAAACACTCGATTTATTTCCAGGTACGAGTGACAAACTTGCAAGATGCTACAGACCATATAGGCGAGGTTTTGAAACGTGTGAAGAAAGAGCACTTGGAAAGAGCATACAGAATAAAAGAGTGGTATGATTGTCTCCTGAATTTAATGGTGACAATATAAATCTTGTGAAGTGTGTCTTCCTTCTTTATACTTGTTTTGCTGAAAAGTTTGCCAATCAATCTTTGGCACTGACAAGATCTGTGCTATTGTAGTTGATAGAGAACAACATTGTCGTGCCATGTCATACCCTCTGTCACATTAAAACTTTAGACTTTTGAAAGTAATAAAAGTGGATTAAAGCTTATTCTATTATATCAGGCCACAACCTTTTGGTTCAGTTGATCTGAACCTTCTTCATAAAATGTTAACATATCTTTTTGTGCAGGCATCTTGTAAGATTTTTTTTTTTTTTTTCCGTTTGTCTTGCCCATAGTTTTAGTCTCTACTGACAGGTTATGCACAATAAGGTGGTGAGACATGATCATTCATCATGTGATGTGACTATTACATGCAGTTTATGATTACTCACCTTGATTTGCTTATCTTTGTGTGTTAGTATATCTTATGTATAAAAACTATCGTTTTTCATTTTGACAATATCTGTTATTGTCATCAGGGAAGATGAAAACGACTTCCTATTTCAGCTTTGCAAATCAAGTGGCAAACTTCTGAAGGTAATTTCTCGAGTTGATCTAGATTCTTACTTCTATATTTGGAAGTTATTTCATTATAGCATTGTTGCTGAAGCTGATCTCCAGCTCCATTAATATAATCTAGCTTCCTTAATTTGGCCAAGACCTAGATAAGCATGCTTTCTGTGTGAGTATTCTTCTATGCATGGGATGACAATTCTGTGTCCTGACTGACTATGAACCAAATCAACAGCTATTTCATGTCCTTATCCTAGGTTCCTCCTTTAAGGAGAAAGGGGTGCAATTCAATCCCTATTTTCTGTTTTTAGGACAGTCGTATGTCAAATTGTTTCATTTTGGTACTCCAGCTATGTGTTTTTCTTGAAGCTTTTTGCTTTGGGGAGACAAGATGAGACTTTAGTGTGACTGTTAATAATAATGGCTGTTTCCAGGGTGGTGAGCCTGACCTGATGACTGCAGCAAAGATGGTACTTCATGACTGGCAGAGGGGAAAAATTCCATTTTTTGTTCAGCCTCCACGTCAGGATGACTTGTCTGAGGAACCTAATGTTAATGGTTTGGACATTGATGATGCAGTTGATGGCAATCAGGCATCTGCAGCTATTAAAGCTATCGCAAATGTTCTTTCGGCCCAGCAGCAAAGAAGTTTACCTGTTCAAAGGGATTTTTATAGCGAGAATGAGTTGAAGGGAGAAACTACTGATCAACTTCCAAACACGGGGGATAATACATACGGAGATAGTGACCCCGATAGTGACTCGTCTGAGCAGGATCCAGCCACCAAGGTTCCATTAGATCAGCTTCTTTCAGCTGAGCTGGTCCCAACAAGTGATTCCTAAGTTTTGGTTGCAGGCATAGCCGTTGTGGAGTTATACTTAAATTATAAGTTGGTTATATTTCCATTCCTTAAGAGCCTTGAAGAGAACATGTCACCTTTCCTTTCGCTTCTTTTTCTGCATGTCAAATGCATCAATTTTGCTATCAGGAATTCTGGTTGGTCATGTAAATGAAGCTTTCGTGAAGGTCATCAGTTGATCTTTGGAGGCAGACGAAATAATAACATGCAGAATTTTTATTTATTGAGCTTTAGTTTTTGTGATATGGTTTGCGTTATCGTGGACATTGTTTTATGTAATTGCAATTTTTCTCATTTAATATTATTATTATTTTGCCATGCTTTTGTATGCACTGAGTTTCTCTCATAAGAAAGAAAGACGTAAAGGCAAGTTTTAGTGGCTACAACAATTTGATTTGTGTTTTCTCTTTCTAACATGGGAGGATAAAAAAGAAAAAATTGAGAAAATTCAAATCTATTTTGAATAAAATTTATTCATGTGAGTTGTTGTCAACACAAGTTGAAACCTCATCATTAATTTATTTATTTTATTGAATCTGTGGATGGATTCAAATAGTGCAACCATGCACTGCATGCGGTTTAATTTTGTTATCATATATAGATACTGTATAGCTGATGGAGTGTTTTGAGAGTGATGGAATATATAATGAGAGAAGAAAAATATAAATAAATATTGGGGAGTATTTTTATTTGGTGCGCTGAATACCAATTTGTGTTCAACAAAATAATTTGATGCCTTTGTACCAAATAAATACCCGTCCCTGCTTGCTAAGTGATGCACCTAAGACTACTTATGTCCCATGTTCTTTATGACCGAAAACTGGCCTGATGTAAAGTTTTGCCCAAAATTGAATAATCGATGATCTAATAACATTGACATTTGTTAGCAACATATGGAAGTAAGTGTGTTTAGAAGGCAACAACATAGTCTATAAGATAGTGAATTACCTCATTTGAGGGGGGAAAAAAAACTACTAAAACTGTTTGGAGCTTTCAAAAAGCTCTTAATAGATAAGCTAATAAAGGTAATATATAACTTAGGAACTAGGGGTTGCAGAATTCTTTTTCGATTTTACTTCTTTCCCAAAAAAAAAAATTTCATTCTCTAATTAATATTGTTATTTTGAATCTTAATGCCAAATATTGATTAACTAATTTTATCAAACATTTTTAATTTAACCAGTTTGCTTATCAATTTTCATTCTTCAATGACAAATTTTCAGTTAGCTAGACAACTTTTTAACTTTCAGCTAACTTTATTTATTTTTTTCATGGGTCCTTATCCTTATTTTTTTCATCTGTAGTACTTTTATTTTCTCTTTCTTGTTTTTAGTCCGATGCTTGGTATTGTTAAAGCATTATGTTAGAAATCAAGAATAATTAATAAACCGTTTAATTTTTTTTTACCCTTTTTATTTTTTTCATTTATGTTTAAACCCCCCTCCTTTTCTGAATTCAATTCACATGATAAGGGTAGAAACGTAAGTCTAAAATCCGAGTTTATTCGGCTTGGTTAGTGTGGGAGTAATTTTAGGAGGTATGGTTAGAGTAGAAGATCAGAAGAAGGTTTATCAGTCTCTTTGGTTCATGGCATTTGGCCATGCATTAAGATCAAAACCCACAATGCCAATCAAATACATTACAGAATCAGCGGAGATTGTGGACAATTAATGTTTGGGGCATTGGAGCTGTTATACGTGATTTTGAATGTATAATATAATGGCACCTACCACATGCAAAATTCAACAATGTTTGGTATGCAACTTGGCTTGAAATTTGCGTTGCACCTCAGCTTCAGCCTTCAGGTACGTTGATATTAACAATATGAGTTTTTATGTTTACAAATTTAGATCTTATCATAAGTACTTGTAAGCTGAAAGTCACACATCCAACCTAATATTAATATTAAATTCCACGTATAAATAATATATGTAAGAATAATATTCAAAGTTTCATGTGACATGTCTCATGTCATATGGGGTACCGACATCTTGGCATATGTGACTGAGATTTGGAAGAAACCTAACACTAAACATCACAAAGAAGTGGAATGAATTGACACCTATAACCAACTGTGAACATCTAAATTCTAAACAGTTTCTTTCATGTGTAATGTTTTCTCAGTATTTATATTGGAAAATACTACATATAATCAACAACTTTTTATCAAAAATTTTGTTAGTAGTTATTAAATAAGTAAATAAATTATGAGTTTAATCTCCATACATCATCACTGTAAAGTTTTTTAGGCAATCAATTATAAATATAAAATTCAAATATTTTTAATAATGTAAGCATGATTACAAAACTACATGATTGAATCCATGAACTATTAATTGAATAAAGTAAGGCTGTTTATACAATAATATATAATTATTTAAATAATAACATAGAAAATCTTATATTAAAAATGTATCAAAGTTATACTCAATTACTGATCCTGATACTTCTAGTTGGCACCCAACTGTGTCCCAGTGAGGAAATAGTGAACAGTGTGCATTGGCAATGCAGCTGGAGAAAAAGACACGCTTTGCCCTTGCAGTTTACATGGAATACCGATGTTGAGTTGTGATATTTAAATATCAAAATTTCAACATTATATATCATATGTGTTTATTTCTATCTTTTATTTATATTTTATTATTTTTTATTTATACTGATCTCAAAAATACACAAAAAAAAAAAAACAGAGGGGACAATCGTATGATGTCCCCAGTTTCATGTTAAAAAACATTGTTGATATATATATATATATATTATTAGATGGGTTTGGAATCTTAAATGTAATTTTGGTGAACTCATTCAATGCATTAGCTTTCTGTTGTGGTGGTTTGGTTCAGCCTCTGAACCTTGTGTGTTGTGACTGACACAGGAACAGAGAAAAGAAAGAGAGATCTCACTCTTCCTAGTTTCCGGACAGTGTTTTAGTTAAGGTGGTTGGTTAGTACTTTTGCAGTGTTGGATATTATTACTGGGGAAAAAGCTGAGACCTTTCCTCTCTCATCTGAGAATATGTCTGAATCTGCTTGGCACTGTTGAAAAAATGTGAGCTTGATTTGAAAATGGGTTTGGTTTAAATAGTCTATAATAGCTTTCTGCAAGCATAGAAAAGCTCTTCTTTTTTCCGTTGGAAAAAAGTAAGAGAACCCAAGCCAAGACATTTTCCTTCTCCCCATATTTTCTATTGGAAAAGTTGTGGGGGGTGTTTCTGTTTTTATTCTTCTGGAAGATTTGATATGCAGTGAGAAGCCACAAGGTTCATTTGGGGGGCCTTTGCCTAAGTTCTCTCTGTTGGCAAGAGCTATTGATCTGTTTCTTATGCTCAAACTTGGGACTAAGAGTCAATGGAGCATTTGTGTTGGAGAGGGAATCTGGTGAAGAGATTTGAATTAATAGGAGCTCTCTTTGTGCCCTATTCCCCTCTCTTTGTGTGTGAACAAGGAATCAGGATCACAAATTGCTAATTTTTGTTGGTGAAAGATACCATTAGGATTTCTATTTATAGGATTCAGTTTCATCCTTGGTAAGTTATAGGTTGATTAAGCACTGCACTACAAGTACTACAAGTTTTGTTTGTATTCTTCTAAGAGGCCAATATTTTAAGTCCTATGAAGAAGTTGGCATGAAACTTTTTAAGGAATAGTCTTGTTCAAGGTTTGGTCCGTGATTTGGTTACTCCAGAATGGCTGAAAATGTACAAGAAACACGGTCACTTGCCTTGACTCCAACATGGTCTGTTGCTACTGTGTTGACCATCTTTGTTGCTGTCTCTTTGCTTGTGGAGCGCTCCATTCACCGTTTAAGCAATGTGAGTATTGCTAGTACTTTTTTAAGGCTGACTTGAAAGCTGATATCAAACTTGTTTGTGAAATTGGGTGGATGAAGGGCAGAGGGGAAACAATGAAAAGAGAAAACCAAAACCAAAAAATATTTTTGCCTAACAACTGTTTAATGTTGTAAGAAACTTCATTTATGGATTTAATTTATTTCGATAATAACTATTTTGTCTGGATCTGTATCAATTGGCATGGAAAGAAGCTCTCTTCAAAATGCAATTGGGCCTGCGTGTATATATTTATTTTAGTAATATATTTGTCTTACAAGTGTCCAAACCATCCTTTTTTCAGTGTTGTTGAATAAGCCGTTTTTTATGGTTAGCCTTGGTATGAATTCTGATGTGTTTGTTATGTTTTTCTGTGGCTTCAGTGGCTGCGGAAAACTAATCGAAAACCATTGTTTGCAGCTTTGGAGAAGATGAAAGAAGGTACTGTATATCAATTTCTACTGTAAATCCTTTCAAATATAAACATGAATTCTTTTTTATCTGTTAGTGCTTACTCACCACCTCTCATTGTTTTGCAATTCTATCTTCAGAGTTGATGTTGCTTGGATTTATATCACTCCTATTAACAGCTACCTCAAGCATGATAGCCAATATTTGCATTCCATCTAAGTTCTACAATAGTGCTTTTGCTCCATGCACTAGATCTGAGATTGATGAAGAAATGGAAGAGAACGGCTCCCAAGAACGTAAATTATTGATGTCTTCTGCTTACCCACACTTACTTAGGAGGATGTTGAATGGCATAAATAGAAGTTCCTGCAAAGAGGTATGAGCAATATATACCTTACATGTTTTAAGGATGACTATCATTAGCTTTTATTGATCTAAACTAATGTAGGTTAATTTGTAATTTGTTTTGTTGCTCAGGGTTATGAACCATTTGTTTCATATGAAGGTCTAGAGCAGTTGCACCGATTCATTTTTGTCATGGCAGTAACACATATATCTTACAGTTGCCTAACAATGTTGTTAGCAATTGTGAAGGTGAGATATTGCTTTCTATAGGTAGATGAGACCTGACTGCCACACATTTATCATTTCTGCAAAAAATGAGTCAAATATTAATGTTTTGTATCAACTTGTTTGGGTTTGCCATGTTGAATTTTCTTGTTCTCTTCTATGCTTAAACTTTATTGGAGCAATGATATAGAGTAGTTTGAGGCATGTGTATTATCTTTCTGCAGCAAGTGTAGGACTACCATATGCCTATCTCATTTTACTTATAGTTCTTTGCAAGCTTTTGGTGAACTACTTTGTCTAACAAATGATAGTATTAAGTTGAAGAGATTGAATATTGATTAAATTACCATAACCAAACCGAAAAACTAATTGCCACAAAACAATTGTCTATGACAAGATTGTATAGGTTCAATTCCCTTCTCTACTGCTTATTTACTGTTGAACATTTTTTAGCGTGCACAACTGCACAAGGTTATTGATAGAGTGCTCCACAAATATTATGGAACTTATTAGAACTTTTCCTTTTGAGGAATGGTTCAACAGTCAAACTACCATTTTGATACTTAACCATGTAAGGAGTGTCAGTCATGTCCAATGAAGCATCATCATGCAAAATGGTTAAACTGATCAAAATTAGGGAGAAATGTAGGACTTGAGTGGCGTGAAAAATAGTATATAGATCAGGTTATGCATTTAAAATTTTTATGCAATACCAAAAAAAAAGTATAGAGAATATTATTCAAAGTGCTGGTATGGAGATTGTGCCTAAGAAATTAATATATGGAAATGAGTTGTGCATAATTTTTATTAAAAAAATGGATTTAATTTGAATACACTGTTAGTTTAAAATTTTAGACTATTGTCCGAATATGCATTCCCATGTCATTAAAAATGTTTCACTCTCACAATAACTACCTTAAAAGTCGTAAATACGATAACTTCTGATTGGTTGATGGTTTAAAAAACTTTTCATTGATACTGCTTTAAAATTGAACTCAAAAAAATTGTGTAGTTATATTTGATTGTTAATGTCAACGAATATCCAATGTATTATTCAGTATGATACAATATCGTTTAGATATTTCTAGGTTTTATTTATTTTGGTTCCTATATATTGATGTAGTGGGCAAAACATTTAGGTGTTATCATTCTGGATTTCTGTCTGACATAATAACTCTAATAGTTTAAACCAGATTCACAGTTGGAGAGTGTGGGAGGATGAGGCTCACATGGACCGGCACAATTCATTATCTAGTAAGCTCAATACTTCTAAATTTGCCTTTGTTCATAGTGATTTTCTATTTGTATTCTGCAATCCTGTTAGGTCCTTTGAAATTTTGGCACCTTATCTTATGCTTTTTCCAAATCAATGAAAACCATATGTAAGTTTTTTATTCCTCTGATATCGCTTCATCAATTGCCATAGCAAGTATATTGCTTCCATTGACATCCCATAAAACCAAATTGATTTTCATTAATGTGGGACTATTGTCTTAATCGCTGCTCAATTATCATCTCCCATAGCTTCATAGTATTCTCTTTTTCTTATAAATAGGAATTAAAGTGCTTTTCCTCCACTCATCCGTTATTCTCTTTGACCTCATAATCTCATTAAACAACTTTGTGGGCCAACTAATGCCTTTCTCTCCTAGACCCTTCCATACCTCAATAAGTATATTATCCGATCCAACTACTTTGCCATTATCCATCCTCTTCAATGATTCTTTTACACCAGCCACTTCAACTGCTTTCTTAATAGCAAGGCTTTTACGCATAATGCCATAAAGGAGTACATATTTTGGTTCCTTGAACTTAAGACCATTTCATTACTTTTGGTGTTGCATTTGAGCTTCTGTCGAGTTTTCTCATTTAAAAGAGGCTTAGTGGCCAATTAAGTTATATTAAATAAACAAGCATTTTGAATGACCAAAATTTAAATCTCCCAAAAATGAATCATTCGACGATTTTTTATAGATGGAAATTCTGAGATATGGATGTACCTTCACTTAATAGTTTAAGCTTTCATGAGAGTTGGTCTGTGACTTGGTATTAGATCTTCTATGACCAAGTAGTTGCCACCTGTATTCTTCATATTAAGTCAAATTTCAGCACAAGGTAATGTGGTCTTGTGCATTGTCCATACTTTATGCTCAAAGAGCTTGGGTTTGAGGGGGCATGCTATTTAAAAAATAAAATCATGTACCTCTACCTAACTGCTTAAGCTTTTGGGAGAGTTGGTTGTTGACAGAAATGTACGGTCGTGTAGTTCAACCATCTTTAGGATTTCATTGACCATTTCTTGTGTTGCAACAGTCCTCACAAGAGAGTTGACAATGCGAAGGCAATCAACATTTGTCAAGTTCCATACATCAAATCCGTTGGCCACAAACAGTGCCCTCATTTGGGTGGTAATTACATATCTGATTTTTCCGTCTTGTTTCCTCATTTCCATTTGTTTTCATTCCATTTATGTTTGTTCCATGCCTGCCTTTAATATCTTAAATTTATTTTATGAAATAAAGTAGATATGAAGAATATTTGAAATAAAAATATGCTCAAAAGTGTTTAATATCTTTGCATGGTTAACTGGGCTACACTTCTTACCTTTCGGCTTTTGATCAATTTGCTTTTCTACACAAATTACGCTAGAGGGGTGTGTCTTGCTGCATTGGTCAATTGAGTTGGCTAAATCGTTACTGAATTCATCTCTTGAGGAAACAAGTATGTTGAGTAAAATAAGATTAAAAATCTAATGATCTAAAGTGGTAAAACATGAGATTTCATTTTGTGGTTTTCCAAATACAAAATGATAATAATTCATTGGGGCTAATTGCACGAACCACTTATAACTGTCAGCCTTTTTTGAGGCCAAACTTTCTTTGTATGAATATTTTACTGTTACCTTATACTCTCTTCTCAATTTATATATCATTTCAATCATCCAGATCTGTGTCAACAAGCATATTTTCGTGAGAAGTACTTGACAAAATTTAATTGTGAACCACTTATTCAGTATATCTGATTCAAGTTTGATTGCATTGTAGACATGTTTTTTCCGACAATTTGGGCATTCTGTTGTTCGTGCTGACTACCTTACACTTCGCAGAGGCTTCATAATGGTATGCAATAATGCAATTGAATTTGTCTAAGGCAGAAATGGTTTTGTTTCAATAGCTACCTAATATGATTCTTATCTCACTGTGTATCTGCATGTTTTCCTCTAAATTGTATTGCTAATATTTATTTTATTTAAACTCTTATCTCACCATATGAAAATATGTATGAGGTAGCTAATACTTACAAACTTATCGGTTATTTAAAAAAAAACTCCTATCCTTAGTGGAAATTGACATATGCTTATTTAAAACGAATAGACTTCATGCATTTGTTTAATATTAGTTTTATTCTTTCTGATTTTGTGTTTGTACTTTGGTTGAAGTGTCATTTATAGCAATCCACCATGGTATTTGCATGTCAGGTTTCTTGGAACTATGTAGTATGTTTGCACCACCACTTTGTCAATGCTTACTACTTTACTCAGTCTGTTTTCCTAATTCATGACAGAATCACAACCTCACAACAAAATATGATTTTCATAGCTACATGGTTCGATCTATGGAAGAGGAATTCCAAAGGATAGTTGGTGTGAGGTTAGTTGAGATTCAGCAGCCATTTTTATTACAGCTTCAGCTTCATGAGTTTGGAAGTCAATTTCTGTTCATTTTGTATAATAAGATTTCTTGTGCACTTCTATGTATTGTGCATGATCTTAATTTCTGAGGTGACTAGTGTACTAATAAACTGAACAAAAATTATCAATTCATTTACATTTGGTGTTTTAAGAGGTAGTTCTACTTCTCTATTCCTCATAGCAAAAATCACCAATTATATTGTTACTGATTTCGTCTTTCACAAATTGATTCTCGTGAAGAAGTTGAAAGCTGATACTGTCTGTAAAATCTTTTGTAGTGGCCCACTCTGGGGGTTTGTTGTTGCTTTCATGCTTTTCAACATCAAAGGTATAGCTTATTTTCAGAAGACCAAGGTGAAAAGTAGTTTATTATCTTTTTTGTTGATTTTAACAATGTACTTGCTCTATCCCCAAAATAATCTCCCTGTTATGTATCTTTCTTTTGGCAAAATCTTCCACTTCACTTCCTTTTCTCTGTAAGATTACTTGAAACATGGTGGCCAAATTATATTTGGTTTTGCATACTCTTGAAGCTTACAATTAGTTTTTTTGGGTCTATCACAGGATCTAATCTCTATTTCTGGATAGCGATCATTCCTATATCTGTAAGTTACCGTGGTTATTTACTTTCTTTCTGTTTTGCTTATCCTAGTTGGCCAAATGCTTGTGTGGTGGATAACCTGAACTTCTTTTGTTCCTCTGAGCCATTATGAATGGCATGTGGTTGGGGTATTTGGTGGGTTTTTCTTTGGAATTTGAATAGAACAGAATGCTTGTTGATAAACCTGCATAAAAATGGCCTTATTTACTGAAATGGTATATTTTTTGTATGCAAAAGAAATTATTGAAGACATTGTACAAGACCTTCATTATGTTTGTTTCATTAACCATAAAGCCTATTATTAAGTATTCAAACTTAATTTTCATATCAATGATTATATATTTAATTTACTTGAAGCTTTTTATACATGATAGTCTGTAGTGCGGGGACTAAAGGACTTAACTTGCCTTGTGATGAATTTCTCGTTTGGCAATATTTTCTATTAACAGTGTCGTGTTATTTATTTTGTGTTCATGTTCATGTTCATGGCCTCATGCATAGCTTGTTCTTTTGGTGGGAACAAAGCTACAACATGTTATTGCAACCTTGGCATTGGAGAATGCTGGAATCACCGGTTTCTTCTCAGAAGCGAAATTGAAGCCTCGTGATGAACTTTTCTGGTTTAATAAGCCTGAACTTTTGCTAATCTTGATCCATTTCATTCTCTTCCAGGTTGGCCATGGTTTGTTTACATCTTGTGCTACTGTTTCTTACTGAATTTGTTATTTTCTCACCAACATCTGATTCATTATTTTTTTAATAATTTTTTTTTTTTTTTTTTGCAGAATGCATTTGAATTGGCTTCATTCTTTTGGTTCTGGGTACTTCCTTATCCATGTTAAGATGTAGAATTAGATCATGGAATAATAAAGATAAGAGTTTAATGTTAATATATTGTCAGCGTAATTGCCAATTAGTCATAAATCATTTTATGTGTGACTTTTAATATAGTCATTATAACAGTTAAACATTCTTAGTGATCGGCAATTCATGATTGGTTGATGGTGTAAAAAATCTTTACATTGATAGAGCATAACAATTAAATCCTAAATATAGTATTTTAAAGTTTAACTGAATCTTGAATTGTAGAAAAGATATATTGTTCAATAAATTTACGAAAAATGTAAGCAACATAATGTATTGTGGAGTTGAAATAAAATAAGATACAACATATATTTGTGGTAATGAATCATTATCTCCATACTGAATGAGATAATGAACCACAAGGAAAACATGAAAGATTTACACACAGTGCAACTTTTAAATTTCGCACTCGACTAACTAGTAAAATGTATTTTTTGACTGCAGTGGCAGTTCGGATACAATTCCTGCTTTATTAGAAATCACCTTCTCGTGTATTTAAGGCTAATCTTGGGGTATGCAGAAATCATGACAGCCTTTCTTATTTATTTATTTATTTATTCCTATTTATGATGTTAAATTAGAGAGTTCTTGTGTAAACTAAGTCTATGAAGAACTAACATGCCATCATTTTAAATATAAAGCAACTATTTGGCACAGAAATTTATGCAAATGTTCAATGTAAAATGTCAGTGGTGGTTATTTTTTGGTTTAGTCTACACAAGAATTTCTCGTTAAATCAGCCATGTGCCTTTTATCTTTTCCCTTATTCAACTTTGTAGATTTGCGGGACAGTTTCTTTGCAGCTACAGCACCTTGCCACTTTATGCACTTGTTACACAGGTAATCCATGACTTAGATTGTAAAATGGAATTACGAGTTTATGTCTGAGTACATGACATGTTTTTAGTTTTGGAAGTCAAGTCACATAAATGGCGTACCTAATTAACGGGCTTCATTTAGACATGACTACTACTAACATGTTTGTTCACTGCACAAGGGTGCAATTCTAGATGGCTTGTCTTCAGAATAATGAATATGTTTTGTGGTGAATCATTTTGTTCACTATCATGTCTCATGCAATAACAGTTTTCCTATGTTTATTTCAGATGGGGACAAACTATAAGGCTGCGTTAATTCCACAGAGGATAAGGGAGACAATTCATGGATGGGGGAAGGCAACTAGGAGAAAGAGAAGACATGGTATGTTCACGGACGATTCCACCATTCATACAGACACCAGCACTGTGTTGTCTATCGAAGAAGACGATCGATTAATCGATACCCCTGGAACTGCCACTGGCACTGAAGTTGAATTACAACCAGTAACAAATATTACATCTTCCCCTTTGCCTGTTGCAAATGAAGCTTCAAGTAGGGCCGCCACACCCCTCCTTCGACCCTCGGCTTCAATATCTTCGTCAGCACCATTCAGTGCTAGAGCAGAAGCAATTGCAAGATCCTCCTCTATGCCAAGTGGAAGATAATGAGAGGTGAAAGAAAGTGAAGTGGCTTTTGTTGTATGATTTTCAGAAGTTAAGTGACTACTTTTGGTTCCCTTACAAAAACTAAAATCCAATTACATGGTTAGATATCAGGTCTCTGGATCTTAAAATGCCTTTTGTCATTACTAATTTATGTGAGACAATTGTAGAATGGGAGACATTTTTCTCCTGATGCCATGCTGTAACTTTGGAATATGGACCAAGTATATTGTAAATATAACCTTTTCTTTAAATAGTGTAAATTAAGCTTGAATAGACATCAAACAAAATGGGAGTTAGCCATGTTGAGTATTGATATTTGAACTTTGAACCATGCCTGTAGAACTCTCACATCCTTAAGGTGCACTGTAGTATAACTCAAATTGCATTCTTTATGGAATTACAGTATTACACTCTCCATTATAAACCCAAACTGGAACTGTTACAAGACCCTACAAGTTTGGTAACTAGAACATGCCTTAGACCTTCATTATGCCTAGACATGGGAACCATTTTCAGTATGCATAACAAATATCATGAAAGACTACCTACAATATCAGTGCTTTTCAATAACATTTGATAATTTAATGCTTTTTAACGACATATAAAAAAAAAAAAAACGAATTAGAAGACTGGGAAACTCTGAATCTTCTATATGTTACTACATATTTTTCACTCCTAGTGTAACACAGTTCAAATGTCTCTAACATTGCTTTCCCTGGGAATAAACACCCTATTTAGTCCCTGAAATTGTGAAATAATATCAATCTGGTCTCGGAAATTATCGAAATTCCAAATTCCCCTGAAATTGTAAAACGATAATCAACTTAGTCCCTCTGTTGAAAATCGTATGAACTAAGTTGATTTTAAGTTAGCAGTGTCAGGACTTAATTGATATTAAGTGAGTAAAATGAGGGACCAAATTGATACTAACTTACCATTCAGGGATGCTTTTGGAATTTTGATAATTTTAAGGATCAGGTTGATACTACCTCACAATTTCAGGGACCAAATAGGGTGTTTACTCTTTTCCCTGGTATGGAAGAGGGCTGGTTCCCCTTTCCTTGGTTGTCATGACTTGCATACAAAGTATACTTGTAAGTGGCACTTGATTACTTGAATGTCATTGTATCTATCTGTTATAAGCTGTAAAACTCAGTTTGTTATGATTTATAATTTTCAAAGTCTGGTCAGACAGTTTCTATACCTCCAGCATAGAGACTCGTTTCACTTTTAAAGTGATACAAGAGGCTTAAAGACTGGATACCCGAGTTTGCAATTATAGAGTTAGGTCCATTCATCTTGCATGTATAGTGATCTGCGTATATATCGTCTATAATTTAATTATTGATAAAGTCACATCTGTTCATTTATGTTCAATTTAATATAACTTTATTATCATGTTATCCTGAATAATAGGAAGTCTGCCATCATTATGAGGGTTTTACTTAAGATATTTATATGGTTATTCTTGTGGGATTTGTTATGGATAGTATTAAGTTTTGCGTTTACTAGTGAGGCCTCGAAAATTAGAAGTATTTGATCCTCAATCCATCACAATCCTTGAAATTGGACTGTGACAAAAAGGTCGATCAAGTGAGCCAAAATCCGGTTCAATGTATATGGAATAATATTGGTTAACTTATGTTATCAACTCTTGTATATTAAACTTGAGATCCCACTCTTAAAACGGGAGACATTCTTTAGCTACTTCCCCCCCACATGGCTTCACGTATTTTAAGTATATATATATATATATTTCTATTCTTTGATTATTATCTAGGCATTCATGATCCTGCTCTAAACTTTTATTGCTTCCAAATTAACAAATTTTAATAGTGTAAGGTTCTCCAACCTTTCCATTACTCCCATTTAACTTCATCTTCAACAAATCAAATTAAGATCGGGGCCTAAGCTTTTATTATTCCCAAATTGGCAAATCCCAATATGGTTAAAGATCCAATATTCTTTTTGTTTCTTCCAATTTGTACAATCTAAATATATAACACTACTTAGTTATTTATCCTATACAAAAATTAATATATGCAATTTTTATTAATAATCTAACTCTTGAAGGAGAGCTTTATCATTCTTGTGGTCCTATCCAACTTGAGGAATTAGTCTTCGCAGTTCAGAGCCGTATCCAGACATTTTGGGGCCTAAGGTAGATCTATTAGATTTTTTTTTTAAATTTTATTCTACATATGGAAAAAACCATTACTTTATTAATTTCAATTCATTGTTTGTCATTAAAAAAATCACATGCGCAACTGATTTTTCTCCAATAGTACCAATGCTTAATCTTCTTGGACGAAAGGAACAAATAGTTTCAATTACAATCAATTTTTACTTTCCTGATGTATTTATTACATGTTAGATTTTTGGGCCTTTATATAATATATAAACTTATAATGGGTCAATAGCTAATTGAATGTGGGGCCTAAGGCAAATGCCTTAGTTGCCTTGTGGCTTCCACGGCTTTGTCGCAATTGCACGCGGGATACCCTAGGGAACCAAATTATCTAACCAATCTTTAAACTTTATATAATTTTTTTACTGCAGTTGCTATAGATGATTGGTGAGCTCTGGGGTGCCAGTATAGCTAGGATGTGAGTTCTCACAGTGATGATTTCTGCATACCAAGTATTTCCTTTTAAAAAAAAAAAACTAATCTTTAAACTTTATATATTTTTTCTCACATTTTTTTAAATTAAATGTTAATAAAGAAAATAGTTTAAATTTATTACATATTATCCATGTATCTCATATTAAATTGTGGTTTTAATTGGTACGCATTGTCAATGTAATGTTTTTTACATTGTCAACCAATCATAAATTACCAAATCATTGAAAATGTTTGACTGTTATCATAACTACCTTAAAAGTCAAACGTATGATTTGTGATTATTGACAAAAAATTTACGTTAATAATGTATCAAAATTAACCTCTTAAATTGTAACTTACACATGTATTAAATTTAAAACATTCCATTAATAAATAATAATTAAATATATATTAATTTTTTTTTTAAAAAAAGAAAAGAATCGCATGTGTTGTACAAGCTAGTAACAATTTTTTTAAAAAAATTTATTTTCAATGACAAACATAAAGGGGTTTAGAAGTTTTCTTTTGTTTGATTCAATGAAAATGTTGTTGTAATAAAATTTATTGAATTAATTTAAAAGCTTTTTTCTATATTTTATTCTCAAATATTTTAAAAAAAGAAAAGAAGAGCAAATGAAAGCATACTAATGATTTTACAATTATAAATTTATAGTACAAATGTTGTGGGCGTCCAGGGAGGAAGCCAGACTTATATGATTGGGGGAGGGGAACCGACTACATAAATTAAAGTTCATCCAACAAATATATAGACATTAAATTTCATACAAAATATTCATAATTATATGTTCCAAAATATTAATTACATTAATAATCTATTAAAATACAAGGCACCTCTCTTGCATGTCGCGGAAATCATCTATATATATACACTAAACTTTTTAGCAATCTACACGTACATCCGCTCATTTTCTTGTTTTATAAGAAGGGGGATGGACTTCACTGCTAAAGGGCCGATGCAATAGAGAAGTAGAGGATCAAAGCAGAAGATTTTGAACTTTGAAGCTTTTCCCTTCATCTCCAGGTTCTTCTTTCTTCTCCTTTTGATGCCTCTAACATATGAATTTGATTGTGCTTGCAAGAAACTTGATTGTTTGTGTAGTTAGTGATAAGAGATAATCGTGTTATTATAAGGATATTAGTATTATTTAGTATGAATTTTTTTTGTACAATGTGGTGCGAAACAATGGATATCACGATGTAAAGAAGAAAAATGAAAATCATCGAGAAGGCGACGGAAATCACGAAGAAGGTAAATATCCAATAGAAATCATGGAGAATCATGGTACGATTCATTTTCATACTGTTAATCATTCATCTTAATTATAAGAATTGGACTAAATCGACTAACCTAGAAGTCGATTCAATATTTAGATTCTAGTTCACAATTTTTAGAATTGAATCAGATTGGCCGATCGGATTAGGAAATCAAGAATTGGTCCTTTACTATTTTCACAATTGAATCAAATTGGTCGATTAGTTTGGAAAATCTAGAATTGGTCGTTTAGTTAGTCCAGTCAAATTTAGGGGTGTTCATGGGACGGATTTGGAGGCGGACCCGAATCCGACTCGATATTTTGATAGGGTCTTTTGTTTGGACATGAACTCAGCCTCAGTCATAAGCTGATAATGTCGGGGATAGAATTGGGTCAACCCGATATATTAACATAATATGTAAGTTTGAACATTATGCATAGCTAAACCATAGAATTAAAGGGGAAAAAAGGAAAGAAACTAAAATTAAGGTACATTTTATAATATATATTTCAAAATAAATATGTTAAATTAGTATTTTCTCCTTCCAACCTAATTGGTTTGTTCAAGTTAATCTTGTAAATTTTTTTATTTCTGTCAAGTTAGTCCATTAACTTTATAAATGTTAACATTTGCCTAACTCTCAGAAATGTTATAACATTGTAAAAAAAAAAAATCTATTAAAAGTCAATAAAAAATTATTCCATCTCTTCCATCCACCATTTTCTTTAGCGACTTCTACCATCTTTTTTGGTGATAGAAGCTGAACCACCATTCCATATCCCAGGTCCGCACCACCACCTCGTGAACTCCATCCAATTTTGCTGCCCAAACCACACGTCACCACACCTTGCTCCAAATTTGAAGGAACCCATTGATAGAGTGATTAGGTAGCCATTAATGGAATTTAGGATTTAGGAAGAAGAAGGAGAAAATTAAATTTTATTTGCTTTTGTTTTGACGTATTTTTTCACGGTGTTATAATGTTTCTGACAGATGGGTCAATATTGTTACCATTTACAAAATTAAATGACTAACTTGATACAAATAAAAGTTAGAAGCAACTTGGACAAAACAAAGAAGTTAGAGATCACAAAAAAACTAATATTGTCAAATAAATAATATTAATATCAATATATTATCATGTTATGCAAAAAAAAAGTTAGAAGCAACTTGTACAAAACAAATAAGTTAGAGAACAAAAAAACTAATATTGTCAAATAAATAATATTAATATCAATATATTATCATGTTATGCCAAAAAAAAGTTATTGATTTAAGTTAAGAAATCTTATTATTACTTATATCAAAGGGGAATGTTTGATAGAAGAATTTTTTTACTGGTTGTATTGTAAGGATGTTAACTGTTAAGTGCTACTGTAATGGTGTTCTTTGTGTAGTTTTGTTCACTGTCAGGATTTCTCACTTGTTAAGTGTTTGGTGGCTCAAGTGAAGAAGGTGAGGAATGTTTGAGGGATGTGATTATCTCAAGTGGGATTTTCAAAGGAGGAAGTGCGGTATAAAATCCTCACCATTCAACCTTCCACTTTCTTTGTTTTTTATTTTTCAACCTATATATGGTTGAGATTCTACCTAATGAAAATTCATGTGAGAGAATCCTTTTCCAATGTTTGAGGTGATTTTTTTTTTTTTTTGGTAATAGGGCCCAAGCCCAAAAAGAAAGACGGCATATGGATAGGGATCACCGAAGTTGATTTTGCCTATCTCAATAAAACATTTTTCATACATAAGATAGGAATTAAACCCATTAGAGCATCCATCATTAAAGTTGGTCTTACAAATATGATTAAGATTTAAGAACCCACTATCTAACAGTTGTACTGCTGAGGTTGTTTGTGATCATATGTTTATATATATTAATTAATATTATTTGTTCACAAATATTTATTATAAAAAGTACTTTAATTTTAGCTTTATATAATTAAACGCTAGTTAGTTTAAGCAAATGATTCCTCAAACGTTTCGACCCTAGTGACTAGTGAGAGCAATGAGCACCAAAAATAGCAGGGAGCAACGGCACGTCGTTGAATATCCATGCATACCCAATTCGTTTCTTCATCTCATGTCTACCATGCATGTATGCGCATACATACATACATAGTCACATACATGCATCATCATTCATGCTCATGCATCCATCATTTCCCTCTCGTGTCGCTTCGTTTTCTTCTGCCGGAAGCATTAGCCTGAAAACCATATCACGCTCGTTCTTTCATTCTTTCCTTTCGCCACCACCAAACCCTTCACATTCTCCTATTCACTTCTCAATCATCATCGCTTCTCAGGTTCTTCAATGTTACGTTTTTTTCTCTCTCTCTTCTATTTATATTTTTTAGGCTATTTTTTATTACATTTTGTATGTGCTAGCATTCATTCTTCACTTCACTTGTTTGGTTGCTAAGAAAATATAGTAAAAGTGTGAAACTTGACACATAATCTTCTACATTTTCAATACGAGTTACTTGAAGAAAATATAGTAAAAGTGTAATCTTTTTGTTTTCTTTTTCTTTTTTATTTTAGTAAACTCAATTTTCTAGGAAAAGTTTCTCACTTTCTCTTCATTGTGATTTGTAAGCTCTGTTATCTGCTATTCATGCTGTTATTGACAAATAGGCTAACATGTTTTGCTATTCATGTTTTGTTTTTTGGTTTTGAACTTTGTGTTGTGCTGAGAAGAATAGTTGAAAATGCAATCACAAACTGACAATGAAGAAAGGAACCTGATGGGGTTGCTTGAATCCTTTGGTTCTACATTTTCTTTGGACGACATAGCAACTGCTTATTGTGAGGCAAATCGCAATGTTAATTTGGCTGCTGAAATTCTCTGTGCCTCAAAAATCGTGTTCAAGGGTGCAAGTAAACCTGTTCAGATTTCATCTGCAAGTGAATCTCCAAAGTCTTCTTTTGATGGAAAAAGAAATTCTGGAGCAGGGAAATCAAAGTTTCAGCCTGCATCATTGGGAACTGTTTCTGGTGTTGTTGGAAGAGACTACATTCAACCCAAATCATGCACTAAGCCATATCAGGAAGTGAACAAACCTTTGAAGTTAGATGCAAAGGAGCTCCCTGAATCAGTGATATGGGGTGAAAAGTCCTCTTTGAGTCCTGCAGCATCAAAGGGCACCATGAGTGATGATGTTGTCAACTTCCTCTTTAAGATGCTTGGAGATGGCTTTGAATTTGACAAGAAAAAGATACAGGATGTTCTTGGTAAAGTTTTATACATCTTTGTTGAGTTGAGTGTTTATTGCTGGCAGAGTAGTAATGAATGATTCTGTTTGAAAAGGGGGTTACAAGGTGAAAAGCATGAAAGTTGTTTTTTGTTTAAATCAGTCTAGTGAACTTTGCATGGTATACTGAGTTGATTCTGGTTGTTGAGAGGCGAGTTACACGCTGAAAACGATTGGCTTTTTGTCATATACTTTCACCTGAAATATCTTTTTAGTATTTCTATCCTATTTGCACCACATGGCACTTGTTTATAGTATGTATGTTCCAAATTGATGTAGTATCTAGTTTCTTTCCCAACATATGTATACCCAATATTATTAGTCCTAGGTTATATTAAGGGATGGCATCCATCATCTTTTTCTTAGGGTGGTAAACTTGATAATTGTTCAATTTGCAGTAACATATTAACCGGGTATTTTCAAATTTTTAGTGTGAAGTTACTTTTCTTAATGCTTCTTGGGACATTGACTGCCGGATGTTAGGTCTAGACTTACCCATACCAAATTTTCAGAATTGTATCTTTTAATGCATTACACTAATTGTTTTACAGTTACTTTTTATTATGTGAGAGGGAAATTTGTCATTCATGTTTATCATATTAATACATTATTAATATTATGTTTGAAATGTGCTTGATAAGGCAATCCCTTGCATTTGCAGGCCTATGTGGATATGATGTAGAGAAGGTACGGTTAATTTTACTTCTTTGCATGTTTGAAAATTTAGAAGCGTGAATGATGGTTGAAAATTAGACCAGTAAGTACTATTTTTGTAATGATGTTTACCACACCAATTGTCACTAGCTAGCATTTATTGCAAAGAGCATAAGCTTCTCAATATAAAGTATACGTGTCTAATCAATAAGGTTGAGACATAAGCTTCTGAATGGGTGGCAACATATGTCTATGGTATGTATCGTTTTGGGGTTGACTGGTGTGAATAAAGTGCCAATACATTGCAGCGGATTGTCATTATTTTTAACAAAAAAAAAATCAATCAAGCAGTAGCTATGAGATATAGAAATCCTGGGTCCAAATTCTATGTTCTATCTTTAATTGGTCAGCAGATGAATCAAACATCATCATCAACGTGTGAGTATTTGCATCACTTTTCTTCCTAAAATCCTCTCTGTCATTGTAGCTACCTAAAAGTTTCTCTTTAAACTCAAGTCAAGTCCATCAATTACAAGAATTGACTTGGAGTCATTATGCAGACCATGGAGGAGCTGCTTGACATGTCAAATCCCACTTTGGAGAAATGCTATGATGTTCATGGTCTGGCTGATGAAAATGTAAGGTTTCAGCTAAAAATTTAAACTTTTAAGTTCAGAATAGTTGCAAAGTTTTCCTTAATCTGCATGATTTGACTGTGATAGTAGTTGTTCGGTTGTTCCTGCATTTGGCTCACAATTATCTGAATACTTTACTTTACTATTGGTGGCATCAAATCTTTGATAATTTGTCATATAGAACTACTTATAGAGGTTTAACAAGAAGGAAGGAAAACCATCACCATTCTGCTCAACATTGTCTAATCTTGTAATGAAAAATAGCAAACATAATGATATAAATCAGGCTGTTTATTAATATATTTATTTTGTCAAATTTGTTATTGCTCACATACATTGTAAAGCTGTGACCAAATTTATTGCTAATACTGTAACCGTGTAACCTGTTATAAACTTTCATAATATTTTTAGGTTTAAATAAGTTTTTGGTCCCTACAAAGTTCATCAAATTTGGTTTTGGTCCCTGTGAAATTTTTTCTTGGGTTTTCGTCCCTGTAATGTCACAAATTTTGCAAATAGTCCCTACCGTTATCTTTTTCTGTTATCTAGTACTCATGAGTATCGAGGTAATTTTATTTTACTGTCCGACTTGCTGTAAAATTTAGCCATAAAATAGAAACAAAATCATATATTAGGGACATAAAGTTAAAATTGCTAAATTCCTTCATTTTGTATGATATCTAGTACTCAGGGGGTACCGAGGTAATTTCACGTTCTTATCCGACTTGCTCCAAAAGTTGGCTAGAAAGTAGAAATAAAATCATACATTAGGGCCATAGGGTTAAAATTGACAAAATTATTCATCTAGTATGATTTCTAGTACTCAGGGGTAACAATAGGGACTATTTACAAAATTTTCGAAAATACAGGGACGAAATCCTAAGAATTTTTTTTACAAGGATTAAAACCAAAATTAGTGAACTTTCCGGGGACTAAAAGCTTATTTAAACCATATTTTTATGTAGAATGTCAGACTTACAGATATTAAGAATACAGCTCTCAAAGTGGTGGTGCCATTCTTTGTGCAAATATGAAGGTTTCTCTTAGCAAAGAAAACAGGATGCTAAAGTTTGACTATCTTGAGCTGGTATTTGATGCAAAACTGTTGAAGTGGACTAGGTTGCAACTCCCACGAACCCTTTTAATACTATACATGATCCAAGACACTACTAATTTATGTTGGTTGTTTTGCTTTAATGTTTCTAATTCTCTTTAAAATTCTCTTTAAAATCAATTGTAGTTTCTTATTTGGAGGATGAACCTTCCAGTAAGAACACATTCTACTGATTGATGATTTTATGCAACTTGAATTTTAGTATGCCTTATAATATAAACCATTCATTCCTGGTTTTCTAATGCAGTTTTCTTGTCATTTATTTTTTCGTGACAGTCAAGAGATCAGCATCCAGATGTAAAATGTGCATCCAGGTGCCTCGTTGTCATTGTGTTGCTTACTATTCCATCTTATGTAATTTCATTCTGCTTTTGCCCTTTTCATTTTGAGAGGATAAATACTAATGTGGATGCTTTCTGCAGTGAGGAATTATGCAATTCAACTGATTCACCAACAAAAGACAAAGATAGAGTTGGGCTGCAGAAAGAAATTTTAGGATCATTATTTAGCTATCCACAAAGGTCTGAAGAAGCACCAAAGCGTAGGCGTCCAGTGAGAGAAATACCATATTTTAGATTTAGTAGACCTGTTGTGGATCTTCCAGAAGATACCACAACCGTTCAACCGAGTACTATCTTAGAGTCACAAATTGTTAAGGAAGGTATGTGTACATATGAGAGTAATAAGTAATTATCCAAAAAAAAAATTATGAAGAAGTTGACGAGATAATGGGACAATCTGATATCAATAGTTCAGTAGTTCATGCTCACTCTTCAGCTTTTCTATAACTAGGACACAGATAGCTGTTTTCAAAAGCAAATTCGTTCACTCTTCATAACTGTCATTATCTAATGTGCAACAGTTTTCAAGCAATAATAATAATAATAATAACTTTTCACTAGTGATATGTCATTTTTCTAGCTATATCTACCATTTTTATTGAAAATCCAATTGATCTAAGAATTTCATGCTTTTAATGTAATTAACTGATAAAGTTTCAACACACACACACACACACTCTTACACCTTCACATATAGATCTAAACTTGTGTTGCCATGATTTTGCTCAATTTACTCTTTCCTCTGGGCAGTGTACTGTCACATTGCTATAATCCATGAACAAATCTTTTTATGCAAGAATCCTTTCATGTTCTAGCCCAATAAATCAATACATGAATCATTAAGACTGACTGTTGCCTTCCTTGCCTCACAAAGCACGTTTTACTTATTTAGTTCACTCTACTTTCTGAACACTGTTTAAATGTATTTATTTATGCTATTTATCCTCTTTGTCACATCATTTTGCATGTAGAGAGTGATGATGATGAGAATAGCTACAAGGTACTACGTAGAGCGGTGAAGGAGCATTGGAGTACCATGAAAGAATACTACAAATCTGTAAGATACCTTCCCAATTTTTCCTTGATGTTTCTGTATTACACACTAAAAGGTTGTATGAAATGGAACTTGTCAAACTAGTCAGGATTAATGTGAGACAAGTCAGGATAAATTTGCAATTTGGGAGGGGAGATATCAACACCACCTTTGCAATTTTCAGTATATAATGCTATGCATGTGATTGATAAGTAGTTTTAATGTTCTCAACTGCTTTGCAGGCTTTTGATGCATTTGTTAAGAGTGATTATGCACGGGCAGACAGACTTCTCGAACAGGTATGTATGAGATGTGTGATTTGTTCCCCACAGACTTCTAGTTGATCATTAATCTTGTTTGAATTGGACTATCTTTTGCTTATATGGAATTTTCAAACATCTTCCTCTAAATGATTTAATTCCAAATTTTAATTTTGAGGATTCAGCATATCTTTAGTGCAAAATCGATCCTCTCCAGCCACAATACTTCTCGATCCTCTCTCCAGACAAGTGTCAGTTGTTGGATTAATCTAATGGTTGGGAAACCTCTCCTGCCAAATGTCCCTTTTAGTGAACTATTTGGAGGGTTATAAAATGCAATAATATATAGAGAACAGATATCCTTGGCTGACACTTCAGTTGCAGATTGGTCTTTTTCTTTGTCCTCAAGGTGTTTAGTTGATTGTGTTTTATATGATAGGTAACCTAAGGAATCGGGTTTCGTATGCCATTGTAGCTTAAAATAATTGGCTCCAAAGACCAACATTTCAGCATAGATGCAATTTAGTAATTTGTAATCTATTCTAATGATGTTATTTGATTGTTTACAATTTTATTTAACGTGCAGGGACATTTTTATAACAGAAAGGCTCGAGAAGCAGATGAAAAATCTGCACAAAAGCTTCTTCAAACCAAGTTAGTAGCAAAAAAAAAAAAACAGTTTCTTTCTCCCTTCCCATTTTAAACCATGTGTTTCCTTTCATGACTCATTGAAAAACATTACTTGAAATGAAATGCAGTGAAACCAATGATGATGATGATGAAATACCACTTGACTTGCACGAACAAGAGCCAAAGCAAGCCCTTCGTCTTCTCAAATGTCATTTAACTTCTCTCTGTGGCATTCATAGTAAGCAACTATAAAGTTCCGTCCAAGTTATTTCATTATGGAAAAGAATTTAATGGCACACATTATGCTTACAAATCATTTCTTACTTTTGCATTACCAGCAATCAAGTACCTTCGAGTCATAGTTGGGACAGGAGATGAAGATAGGAAAGGGACTAGGAAAAGATTGGTAAGGCACACACCTATGATTAAACTAACAAATTAATTAGTACCTCAGATTTTGTGGGGACTAATATGTTAACTTACAAGTTATACTTATTTACCTTGTCATGATAATTATATTTTATTAATTTATAAATTAATGCAAAAGTAAAATTGATAAAGATGAAATGATTGTAATAATTTTTTGAATACATGAATGAGTATAATGTTGATAATTTATAAAATAAGATAAGCCTCATATTCAGACATAATTTGAAACGACATTATATGCCAATTACATATGGGCACATATAATGTCTATGATCATCTCATCCATGCATGAAACATGATATCAGCAAAGATGTTGAATGCCCATGTATCAAATACCTTTTTTTTTTTTTTATGGAAATACCCTTAATTTCTTAAAAGGCAGATATTGGAAATTATTATTATTATTATTATTTTACTAAAGTTGGGGCATTTTGATATCTTCGTTTAGCCTAATTGATGAAGATTAACGGTATTCCTAATTTATGTCGTAGGAGCCTAATTGATGAAGATTAACGGTATTCCTAATTTATGTCGTAGGTTATTAAGCAGCTGGAGAAGAATTCCATTAAATGGACTGAGGAAGACAATGGTCGGACCTTACGCCTCCAAGTGGACGTCATTGATCCTAAGAGCTTGAGTTTTGCCCAAAAGCAATGATCTTTCAAAGAGGGCAAATGTTTATTTTGGTCTATCTAACTGACATTTTTTTTAAGCCAAAAGATGTATTGAAAGTGCATAAGAGATGCTCTACCTGACATTAAATTACTCTCTACTTATAAACTAGATTTTGACCCCGCGCGGTGGACATGAATTGTTTGATTCGATTTTGTTTTTTATAATGTACCTATTTTAGATTTTTCTTATTTATCATATGATATATAGTTATAAAATTGTTAACCAAACAATAATTTGTTTTTGTTCATAATCTGAAAATATTGTTTAAACGTTACATAAAAGTATGCAAATTTTAATTTATTGTAAAAAATAATTTTGCTAACACGGTTGAGTACACTTGCAGATTTTGAAAAAACAATGACTTCAATGATACATATTGATTAAATCAAGAATCAATCGTTGGCCCATGTGTCTTACAATTGTCCCCAGTTTCTAAACCTTAACATTGCATCAAGAATCTCATGGTGTCATGTTATAAAGATTCAAGGAGTTGACATGGCAATTCTTTAGCTCACGCTTCAGGTTTTATAAATAGATAAATAGATAAGCAAGTTCTTTAAAGATATATACACCATCAAATTATCGTTTCAATACCAAATATTTTATGATCTATGCAATGGAGCCTTATGATAAAAAAAAAACTTGTTATAGTCCATCGAGATTGGATCAAAATATTAATAATAATAGTCCATCGGGAAAAAATTAATGACATTAATTATCATTGAAAGTTGATTTTCTTTTTTGTACATGAAAGTTTAGATTAAGAAAATGCACGCCTCCTTGTAAGATCAGTAAAGACCGCCTACCTTCAACAAAAATTTATAATAGAATTTGCATGTTTTATACCAACAAGAGAAATCTAAAAGTTGATTAGTGAAGAATTATGTTTATGTCATGCCACATCTTTCTTGATTGGCAAAATGTCACATATATTTTTAAATGACCAAAATTATTTGTTGCTGCTTCCAGCATAATGCAGTATTACGATAGACCAAAATTAGATATGCAATTGAATTTGTAGATTATTGTTATCCAATAGTAATAAAACTTGATAAGAGTGTTATTAGATAAGAATGTTATTATGAGATGAGAGTAGTTAATCTGGATCTTTAAATCTCACATGAATGGTCAAGATTAGAATTAGAATATGAAGTTCTGTGGCTTTTTAAAGTGATCACATGATTACCAATTAACTTCTAGTCATTGTCGTGAATTTCGGCTTTTACTCCTTAAGAATGAGTGAATGCAGGAACTAGGAATGAACTATTATAATCATAAGATTATAATCATAAAGGACAGGTATTAAATTTGTTCTGTTTGTGCCCATAACATGATATCCTACCATAACCCATTTGTCAACAAAAATATATCTAATTAGAGCAAAGCCTCCTCACCACGGGGAGTCTTTGTCCAGCATTATATATATAACATATATACAAGGGGGAAGAACAGAACAGAAGTGGCAAAAATAAGCAACTTAACAAAATTTAAAATCTTCAAGTCCTTTAGAAAGTCATCACTAAGAAAACAATACATGGACACATCATTGAGGTCCTAGTGTAAGTCTCTGCATCTCATTTTGGTCACTGAGAGTTTCAATAAGAAGGGGTGGAGCATACTGTGCTGTCCCATGCTCTTCAGAATCCTGGCAGAATGAGAGAATGATGGTGTCAATTGACATCTCTACAACTGCAAAGAAAAGGGTTGCAACAATATACCCAAGTGCCCAGCAAACCTGCATTACATAAAATCTAAAATGAGGTTCTGATAATTGTTTACAATTCAAAATTAAATAGAGAATTAGCATAGACATATATTCCCGCCCAAATTAGACCAAGGGCCTAATGTAGGACAGGCCCAACTATATTGGGAGAACGACCCAATAAGGATGAAGACCAACCAGGATTAGGGAAAAAGCAACTCAGTCAACCCAAGGGGCCAGCTCAATACAAGAAGACAACTCAGTCAATTGGGCCAAGCCTAATTCCTTGAAGACTGAATTAGGTCAAGCCCACTAAGAATGTTATATAATAGGGAGCCTACCTCCTCATAGGGACTCTCCTCTATCACACCATGACTTAGAACTACGTTTGCCTTAATTCCCTTCTATGGGATACGTAGGAGTAGAGCACCACGCTCTGTCAAGCTCAATCCACAAAACCCCCACAGCTCCGCCTTGGCCGGAGCTATTGTTTTCTCGGTGGGCGCCAATTGTTCCGTCTGATTTTGTCCGGGTAGAAACAATAGCTCCGGCCAAGGCGGAGCGATGAAGGTTTTGTGGATTGAGCCTGATGGAATGTGGGACTCCACTCCTACGTATCCTGGTTGGGAATCAAGGCTCATGTAATTCTAGGGTTTTTGAGTGTGAGAATGTCTTGAATGTGGATAGGTAGGCTCTTTATATAGGCTTATTAGTGGGCCTAACCTAATTCGGTCTCAAAGGAGCTGGGCCTTGGCCCAATCTTCTGAGCCGTCTTCTTGCCCCAATCGAGATGTATTGCCCTGACCAAGATGTCTTCTTCTTGGGTTGACCGAGATGTTTTCCTCTTGTCCTAAGCGATCTCTATCCTTATTGAGCTCCGGCTCCCCTACTCGGTAGAGCTCCGGCTGCCCTACTCGGTCGAGCTTCGGCTCCCCCTCCGCCAAAAAAAGAAAAAAAAGGAGAGAGAGAGAGAGAGAGAGAGAAGTACCCGAGAATGATTGCGCAAATCGAGATAAAAGTATCCATGTTACGAACGAACTACTACCCCAGAAAATCCCATGCATTCCCGAGTTAGCAGAAAGAAAGTGTCCAACCAGAATAAAGTGTGCACTTGAAAACAAGCAATAAGACGATACAACGTTCCCAAGAGCAAATACGCAGTTCTTAGAAAAAACACAGAAATCACTAAGTTTTAATCGAGTACTTCGTTGGGAGAAAAGATTCACAAAATCAACAAAGATCTATAGTCACAGAATCTAGCAAAAATAAAGCCACCCTTGAAATAAACCAAGTTTGAGCCCTCAAGCTCCCTTAACTAAGTCAGGTCGAGCTTCCGAGCTCCCTCAACCAAATCAAGTCTGGACGAGCCTCCGAGCTCCCTCAACCAAATCAAGTCTGGACGAGCCTCCGAGCTCCCTCCAGAAAAGAGGTCGAGCTCAAGCTCCCCCCAAAAAATAAAAATATTAAGTCGGGATAAAAATCCTACTTAGAAGACGAAGAACATCAAGTCGAAATATTCCTAGAAGAAATAATGTCAGGATACTTCTAGAAGACGAAGACCATTAAGGCAGGATATTCATAGAGGATGAAGACAAGTATGAGCATTTTTAGAAGAAATCAAGTCTAAAGAAAATCCCTGGAAGAAGAAGAAACAAGCGTAGGAGATCAGAGAATCAAAAGGGAAAGTAGAGAGAAGACCAAAGAGACTAAGAAGACAGCTCAGAAAAAGGCATGCCAGTAAATAGGAAAATATTCCGAATAATGATAAACAAACAAGTAAGGGTTGAAGATATAAGGAATGACAGAATGAACAAACGAGAAGACAAAAGAAGTACGAAGAAGTGTGTACCAGTTGCAGTTCGGGAGAATGCAATACGAGAACAAAGAACTCGAGCAGAAAAGGAATATCCAAATATGTGGTCATGTTCCCTGGATAAATGATCTACACAACAAGCTCGATTAAAACACAATCCAGCCTCTTCGCTGTATACAGCTCGAGACTTGGGGGGCTTCTGCTCCCGCCCAAATTAGACCAAGGGCCTAATATAGGACAGGACCAACTATATTGGGAGAACGACCCAATAAGGATGAAGACCAACCAGGATTAGGGAAAAAGCAACTCGATCAACCCAAGAGGCCAGCTCAGTACAAGAAGACAACTCGGTCAATTGGGGCAAGCCCAATTCCTTAAAGACTAAATTAGGTCAAGCCCACTAAGAATGCTATATAATAGGGAGCCTACCTCCTCATAGGGACTCTCCTCTATCACACCATGACCTAGAACTATGTTTGCATTGATTCCCTTCCATGGGATACGTAGGAGTAGAGCACCATGCTCCGTCAGGCTCAATCCACAAAACCCCCACAGCTCCGCCTTGGCCGGAGCTATTGTTTTCTACCCGGACAAAATCGGACGGAAGTACGGAACAAAATATTTTTGAAACTTTCTTTCCAACTCTTCATCCTTTTAGCTAGCATGTTATCCATTATAGTTATGTTGAATGCAAAAGCCACAGATTACGTCTTTTAAAGGGGAGAAAAAAACAAGTTCAGTAAATAGCAGCAGGTTGCAATACATTGGCCAATGAAGGAGTAAAATGACTTTGAATCAATATCAGTTTATTTGAAAGCTCTGAATGCTAATGAGCCATTTGTTTGGAACCGAAACCTATGAGTTCATATAACAGAACATAATAAAATATTTTGAACCATCACTCTATGAGAGCCTACAACTTCTATGAACTAAAAATTGAATTACCATATTTTATGCTTTGATTAACTGTAATTGATCTTCACCCCTCACTCTTATAATTAGATTATGGAAAACATACCATAACAGGCAAGAGCGGAGATGAAATCTTATGTGCAGATCTGTACTTGTGTGCGTCCAACATGAGGAATGCAACCACAGCACTTGAGAGGCTGACACATAGTTTTCCAAGGAACAAAATAACATCCCCAATCACATTGACATGCCCAATTCGTAGGATGTTATTCATGATCAATTCTGTTGCAATAGCAGAAGCTATAAAGAAACTTTTACCCGTTATAGCAATCTGCAGGTGTCAAGTAGATACTCAAGTAGTTAAATGCAAAAAGACAAAAAGAGTATGAGAGCAAATTGAATTAACAGAAAAGGATGACACATCATGTAAAAATAAGTATGGAAAGGTAATATACTTAGTAAACTGCAGAAAGGGCAACCTGGAGCTATAAAGTTCCTGCTATGCGCAGGGTCCAGGGAAGGTCGAACCAACTACGTGAGTCTACAGTGGGCAGCCTTACCTTCTATTTGTAGGAGGCTGATTCCATGACTTGAACATGGAAACAACTTTAACTATTGCGCCAAGGCTCCCCTTCTAACATCAAATAAATCAACATATTCTAACATACTTCTAGGAAAAAAAAAGTTTAAAGCAAATTCATTGTTCTAGGGAAGGGAGATTTGACTGGGAATATTTTAATGGCATAAGTATATGACTGATGGTTGGTAACTGTCGATTGCTCAGTAGATAATTTTTAACTAAGCCTCAACTCTCTTTATCATCACTCTTCTATTCTTTGTCCAGTATACCAATATTTTCTCTATGCAATCTGTGCTAGAATCCACCTCTGGGACTGGATAACAATTAGCTAGGACTTTCTCTGATGTTCAAAGTGCCCAAAAGGACATTACTGGATGTCTATTGAGAAAAGAGAGAAAAAGCTTAGTTTATGGCAATTATGCAAGTTATAAAATATTTGGATTTAATTGTTACGTACTAATAATTAGTTCAAATATTTTTTACACTGGCAACCAATCATTAATTGCCACATCATTACAAAAAATTGACTCTTATAACAACTACCTTAAAAGTCACACATATATGATTTGTGATTGAGTGACAGTATAAAAAACTTTATACTGACAGTGCGTCGAAATTAAACTCAAAATATTAACATGTCAACATTTAAAAAAATTGTTTTGCTGCCTATTTTGAAGTCTGCAGGAACATATCAAAGATCCACGGTGATTTAGCCTCTCCCAAACTTACTTATGACAGAGCAAAAAGTACATTAAAACAGTTTTTCCCTTTTAGAGTGTGTTTGGGAAAAATTATAATCCCACGTTTCAGCTGTTTTTTAGCTTAAAAGCTGTTTCATAGATAATCTATCATGTTTGGCATTTTGCTTAAATTTATAAAAAAGCTTTTTTTAGGAAAAAAAAGCTGTTTTATGCCATCTAGTTTTTTCTAGCTTAAGGTTGTTGTGATTTGATTATTTTTCATTCTCAAAACTCTCTTCCCTGTTTACCCTTACAAAACTAACTTATAAATAAATATTATTAAACTATACAAATAACTTCATAACCTTTTTCGTAATTTATTATATAAAAGTGATTTTTTTTGTATCACCCAAACGAAATAGATTATCTTAAAACCGCTTTTCAGCAAACTGACCCAAACAAAAACAGATTCTGATTATAATCGATTATCACAATAATCGATTATACAAAAATTGATTATCAGCATAATCTTTTTTTTCCAGCTTTCCCAAACACACTCTTATTGGTCCTTAATATATCCCTATTTGTTAAACAAAAAATGCATCAGAATAGTAAGTACATGTCTATCGACATGATGCATGCATAAAATTTTGCTTTATATAAAACCTACCATGATGTAAGCATTTCGGTTCACTGATTTGATGGTCCACTCAATACACCTTAGAAAACACTGAGAAGATTGGTACGCTGCCTTGCCAATCCAACTGTCAGGCTCATGACTGGAGACTTTAAGTTTGCGCCGAATAGATTCAAGTAGAAAGCGGATTGACTCTACAAATGAAACAGTCAGAGAGCCAAGAGCCACAGAACCAAGACTGTAACGCATAAGCCTCTTCATGGAGGAAACAACTGAAAGAAAAGGAATTTCTGGCTGCATTGAGAAAGATGAGTTATATTAAATAACATATATAGAAGAGAGTTTACTATCACTGCAAAAATGTTAAATTAATTGATAATCAACTCAAATTAGCCAAAGAAAAAAGTGGCAGCAGTCTGCAAGTTTGATCTGAATTGGTTCATTAATATTATGAAGCAGCAAACTTGTCTTACACAAGGAGTTCAACAATCTAGTTGACCCCAATCTTTCACCATATTATTTTGATAATTGAAAAAATGAGTCATACAACAACAAAAACAACAAAGCCTTTTCCTACTAGTGGGGAATAAAATGAAAGCCAATTTCTATAATTTATAATCCTACACCAGTACACCTTATCCTTATCAAGAAGCATTTGAGTCAAATAACAAACCATGGCCCTGCTAAAACTAGGACTACATATCATTCAATCTTATCGAAGTTTTTTTTTTCCAGAAGAGGACATGAGAAGAGGATAAGACATAAAAAAAAAAGAAGCTAAAACTAGGTAATAGAGCCATGCAACAAAGTATGACAATCCCTTTACATGTTTGCCATAGAAACCCCACTAAAAACCCATGCACCAAAGGGATGCCAAAAGAATAACTCTATCCCAAATGAAGTCTAGATTTTGAAAAGAGTCATTGAAGTTTCTATAGTTCCTTTCCAACCATATACACCAAAGAACAGAAAAAACTGAACACTGCCTCAGTTTTGGCATATTTGTGAGAACCAAAACCTCCAAATTTTGTAAGGAGAAAAGAGTTCAAGTCCATAGGGAAGATCCAAGATTATTCAAAGAACCCACACAATCTATTCCAGAGAAATTTCACCACCGGGCAATGCAAAAATAAGATGGGGCCCAGTTTCAGATTCTGAACCACGCATTATACACATATTAGGAGACAAAGGCACAAAGCAATCAGAGGTCTAACTTCTAGAGCATGTCGTTAGAGTTAATCCTGTTAAGAACAGCAGTCCAGACAAAAGCTTTAACCTTTTAGGGATCTTTGGACTTCCAAGTGGCTTTATCCAGAAGAAAACTATTTGTATTTGTAGAAAGAGTCAAGAACTGAAAAAAGGATTTACAAGTGAACACTCCCGAAGGATCAAGGACCCGAGTTCTTGTGTCAGGAACAGAAGAAGGATGAATAGTGTCAATTACAACCAAAAGTGATCATTAACCTCTTTATCATGCAAATTTCTGACAAAGTGAAGGTTCCAAGAGGAGTAAAACTGACAAAAAGGGGCATTATGCAAAGAAGATAGCCGAAAAAAACCTTGGAAAGGTCGCAAAAAGTGGGACAGAACCAACCCAAACATCTTCTCAAAAATTAATACGAGCCATCACCCAACGTAAAGGATAAGAGAGAGTTAAAAGAAGGCAAATCTTGAGGAATAAACTTCCAAGGACTACCATGAGAGACTCCTCTCACCAAATTGGTATCCCACCCATTCGGATGCAAACCATACTTCAAATGACTTGATGCCATAAAGAGGACGATTGTGAAGGAAATTGCCAAAGCCACTTAGCTATCAATGCCTTATCTTGGACACTAAATTACCAAGGCTTAATCCCCTCCTTTGATTTTCAACAAATGTCCCAACTAACAAGGTGGTCTTGCCTAGAATCACCCACCCTCGACCACAGGAAATCCTGTATAACTTTCTCTTTTTTTTTTTAGCCACAATCACAAGGATACGAAAAAGGGAGAGGAAGTATAAAAGGATACTAGCAAAACAAGACTGGATAAGCATAATCCAAGTTCCAACCACCCAAGGAGAAAAAATTATCTTTCCAACAATCTAACTGCTTCAAGATCTTACAAACCACCGGATCCCAAAAGGACAAGGCACAAGGTTTACCTTCCAGATGGGTGCCAAGATAAGTTAAAGGCCACTTAAGAATTTGATACCCCACTAAAGATGCAAAAGCACATAAAAGTCAGCTCTCTACATTACACCCGCCAGACCACTTTTGGACAAATTAATCTTAAGACCAGAAATGATCTCGAAGAATTTCAAAATAGACAAAAGATTAACAAGAGTCCAAGAAAAACATTGTGTCATCAACAAACTGAAGGTGAGAAACTAAAATCCCTTGTAAGCCAACCGTTAACTCCTTAACCAACCCATTATTAACAGCTCTAGACACTAAGCGGCTAATAAAAAATGAAAAGGAGAAGAGGGATCTCCTTGCCTCACTCCCCTCTGGCCCTTAAACCATGATTTAGGTTCACTGTGGACTATAACCGAAAAGGTGGAAGAAGATAAGCATCCTAAAATTCATCTCAATCTTATCAAAGTTTAGTAGTACTGTCTGCATAAAACCCTCACTTAATCCTCTGAATTGTATTATTCATTTCACTTATGGACAAGGTATTGAAACTTACAGATGTTTCACCACGGGCCCAATAATAAGAGGCAACAGATCCAGCAATCACTGTTGATGAGCATGCTATGAAAAACTGTGTCGCCCAATAACACCCAAATAGGTGAAAAAGGATGGAAACTCCAATATGTGGTGTGTAATGAATGCTATATCCACAACACCGGTCACAGTTCACCTTTTTTTCCAGGAGATCATACGCACAACAGTTAGAGTTGCAGTTATTCTGAACAACCTGGCCAGAGCTGAACAAATACAGAGCAGCAGAAATCCAGAACATGTAGAACACTGCAAGGATACCATACGGTATGATTGGAAAAATAATAAGTGCTTGAACTTCCCCTATCACTTTTGCAGCAACCTGTGAGCAAAATGCACATTAAAATCAATTTAATTGATTGACTGCCATAAGGGAAAGAATGCAGCATCATCATTTCGCAGTTAAAAATGGTCCTAAATTCCTAATACTGCTGTGATGTACCACATTACGTGCCTATGGGCAAGGTATGTGTAACAATTTTGTGAAAAAAAAAAAAATCATGTGTAACTTTGTGACAACTGGATGTGAAAACTCAGCACATTGCATGGGGGTATATGTCACAGAAGTTATGAAAAAAATATTCCATAACATAGACATATATCACACATCAACAATGAAAATGTTATGGTTTACAGCAAATATCATTGTCAAAAAGAAGGATAAAAGGTTTGTTGGGGTAACGTCTTCCCCCCTCCACACATGCTTGCATAAATACCAGTAATTAGGGAAAGAATCATAAACAATCACGGAAAATTTAACTTGGTTCAACCTAACATGCCTACATTCATATATTAGAAGAGTCAAATCCACTATCAAACAAGATTACAAGGATAATGTCTGTGAGCACTCTCAATCTCATCTATCCCACAACTCCTCACCATTATCCATACATCTGTACCAGTAATAGGCAGCAATCTTCACACACCTTCTCATAAATCTACATATTCCCTAATACAAGTATTTTACACCCACAAATAATTTACATGGCAATCAACCACCCATCACTCTATCAAGAAAAGGATTCGTCAAGACAAGACTTTCCTAATTTCCGATTTAAAAACAAATATATCACATATCTATTCATTATCTTGGCATTAATTACAATTCAAAATTCAAATCTACCAATAAAATATGGAAGCTATCAATTCTTATCAAAATAGGGATTTGGGTCAATCCCAACAAGGTATAGCATCCATTCATTCAATAGTTGAACAAGAGCCATGGCCGGTCAAACCTGTATGACCAAAGTAGGATTGAACTGTGATATAGTACTCCAATTGCTTAATTTAGTAGTCAGTAACACTTAATTCACGGTGTAGGAACACTTGATAAGACAAGCTGATTTTATCCAACTGCACATATACTTACTACTGTTTACATTTGCTCTGTATTTTCTCTTAATTACTTCAACTACAATTCAAACACAAAGACTAACAGAGAAGGAGGATGTTTCTCAATATTATTATGACAAAAACTACTTTATTTTGTTTCTATGACACCAAATAATTCTCACTAATTTTTTTACCAGACTTCTGTTATATTTATCTACTTCATAGACAAGAGTTCATCTCAAGCAACATTTGTAGCAAAGGATGTATATAAATTACTTACAGGTTATTTAGAAATGCATGACAAATCTGACTGTTAGATATATAAAATTATTCATGCACCTTCACCTAACAGCTTAAGCTTTTGGTAGTGTTGGTTCATGACAAGGTATTAGAGCCTCTACAAACAAGTGGTCTAGAGTTTTATCCTTGCCACCCCCATTCTCTAATAAAATGTTGAGTTTCAGCACACATAAGTGAACTTGTGAATTGTCCATGCTTCAAGCCCAAAGGGCTCTTGCATGAGTGGGCGTGCTAGATATATAACATCATTCATGTGAGTTCACCTAATAACTTAAGCTTTTGAGAGAGTTGGCTTATTACACTAACCATGATTGGAAATTCAACCTCACGCCAAATTTTTAAGGTTAGAAGCTTAAATCATGGTTTCACAATTGCATATAATAAAGTGATGCTTACCTTAAGGACAGACGTTGCCATAAGGATGCGCCGAACAATAGCAATTGACGTAAGAATGGCAACAACCATGAGAAAGGTCATAAGTACAGTGGCAGCACGTAGATGAGTCAGCTCCTGAAAATTAATTACGTTCATAGGATGTACATGATAAAATCATCAATGGAGAGAGAGAGATCAGCGTAGATATATAAGAACTCGGTCACAGTGATACATACCCGACCAAATACATGAATGTAAGGATCATGCTCACCAATGATGGGGGAAATAGCATCATTTCCTATCCATCCAACTGAAAGTCAGGAAGAAAACATAAACTCAGCCTTATTGTATGATTGGTTTACGCTCAAAATCTACAGCAGATAAAAAAAATATTTCGCTAGATAATTCAGAAGTTATATAAGCGAGTATAATATGTTTCAACTAGTATCACCAAGCAAAGTATATGTATCAAGTTATACAAATTCAGACATCCAATGTTTATTATTTTACAAGCACCATACAAGCAAACAAATCTTTTTCATTGTTTCAATGGCCAAAATGCATAGAAGAACAAGGATAAGATCCGGATCGTTTTCACGTCCCAGTGAATGATTCTTCTATCAGAATACAGACTCAGAATTCAAAAATTATGCCATATCATCTAGCATTCTATGACATTCCAATCTTTTGTAAAAAAAAAAAAAAAAAATACATTTAAATTGTTTAGTGCTTTTCAAATGGCCTTGTAGACCCCACCTAATGGGAAAAGAATTTGTTGTTGTTGTTGTTGTTGTTGTTGTAGTTTCTTTCGAATGGCCCCTGCCTTATACCAGAAATCATATATTCTACCAGAAACATGTCTAGACCACTTCTAGTTTGCGTCTGGCCCAAGAATTCCTTTTTAGTTTTTATTCTAAGTTGTCACACAAACAGATCCGTGTTAAATGTCTAACAATAGGTTAGCAACATGTGTCAAACCAAAAATACAACCAAAGAAAGTGTTTCTTAGATTTTGGGCCTAACTCAACCCCACAATACCGGCTTGTAAGGTGAGGATTGCCCAAGCCTTATAAGCACTACAAAGACCATATCTCTAGGCGTTGTGGGACTAAACACACCCCTCAAACCCAACACAATGAAGGTGCTAGGGGCTGCAATGAAGGCAGCTCAAAGTTGCCGCAATTAAGGCGACTAGGGGCAGGGCTGCAATTAAGGCGGCTTTCCAACACACCCCCTCACTCCCAGGGCAATAGGCCTGGAGCGTGGACAATATGGGTGGCCCAACAACGGATCTAGGATAGGCTCTGATACCATCTTAGATTTTGGGCCTAACTCAACCCCACAATACCGGCTTGTAAGGTGAGGATTGCCCAAGTCTTATAAGCACTACAAAGGCCATATCTCTAGGCGATGTGAGACTAAACACACCCCTCAAACCCAACACAATGAAGGTGCTAGGGGCTGCAATGAAGGCAGCTCAGAGTTGCCGCAATTAAGGCGACTAGGGGCGGGACCGCAATTAAGGCGGCTTTCCAACAGTGTTTGTCAGTTTGTGTGCTTGATTGGATATGTCAGAGAGGATACAGAGCTAGAGTGATGCAAGGAAAAGTGAAATTAATAAAAAAAAAGAAGAATTCATAATTTGGTCATCTTCTGTATAGAGATATTTCCATAAAAATATAGATATTTGGCTCACAAATAACCGGTGGAGATCCTAACCTTTTAGATAGTAGAACATTGTGACTGATACTATTAGAAGATTAAAGAAAACCACTGTTATCCAAGGCATTGCAGAAACAAAATGCCGAATCATTAGCAGCCAAATCACAGACAGAAAAAGAGGTAAAATCCCTCCACAAACGATCAGCACAGACCATGCCTTTCCTATGTCTGCCATGTATCTCTGCAGATATCAGTAGTTATGAAACTTCAGAGTTCTACAACACATAATAAACATTATGCTCAATGACATGGCATATGAAATAGTACAAAGCAAATTTTTACAAGTGCACTTAGTAAGAGATAAAATGCATGAAAGGGTGAAGGATAAGTGAAAATAGATAAGGTATGAAGACTCAAAAAATAATGCATGTCGGCAAGGATCAATTTTTCCTCATTGCCTTGTAATCCTTACATTTTCAATCAATTGAATCTTAAACTATATCTGAAGAGAGCATTGGCTATGACCTTCTACCTTGGAGCAGTTTTTAGGAATTTATTATAAAATATTTGGCAAAATCAAGGAGAGAAAAACTTTAAAAAAGTGTATTATCCTTACTACCATTCCAGTATATCTTTGTAGCAGAAATGCTCATATCTTTAACAGTGATTCCCCAAACTTTCTTCCTATAATTGCTTATTTCTTGTGTTAAAAGTTAAAATTAACATGCTGACAAAAAACAATATACAAATATATAGAAGGTTGAGTCACAATACATTAATAAATAAATACAAAAACTAGACAGTTGAAAAAAGTTAAACCTTCAAGACATTAGACCGAGAATTTATAAACTTGTGAATGGCCTTGCCAATAACAATGTCTTCATTGATGCTAACTCCACCCATCTGCTGCCAATGCTTTAAAGATACATTTGATGCTCGAGCAATGAGTTGGCAACTCCAGTAAACTAGACAAAACGTAAGCTTTAAGAATCAAGTATTTTGAAAACTCATAATAGGAGATTGACAGGTCCCCCAAACCGACCCCCAACCTGGAGGGAAAGCAAATGCCATTCTTACAAGGAGCATACCTTGCAAGCAAGTTCAAAGATCAGAGTAATGCATCCACACAACCATTAACAGTCATACAACAAAACATGACATTTTTCAATGCATTGGAATGGAATGGTTTGCTCACCATTTACACTAGGAAATATGACAGGATAACAAGGGCCCTGAAGTTGAAGAGAGGAGTTTCTCATTTCTGGTGTAAGGAACTCAAAATAATCATAGTTTCTATCAATCCAATCATCCATTGAAAGACGAATATCCCCTTCAGGATAATCACACACCCAATTAAGCGAATCTTCAGAAGGTATAGGGCAGTCCAACAAGCATATACTACGAGCATTGACCAGTTTGAACTGGCTATCTTTTAATCCACTTTGATAAACCTGATTAGGATTCAGCCAGTACTTGAGCTCCAATTCACGAAGGCCTGCATGCTTGTCCCCACACACATTTCCTTTGTAGTCCAGCCCATAAGTTAGCCTAGTAAGCCATAGTACCATGATCACAAATAAGACAATGATAACAACAAAAAGGATAATTAAGTCTCAGGCTTCATGTTACTATACAATCAAGTCCCACTTATTACTTTAAGATCAGACCTTCAGCAACCAAACAAATAACAAGACTAATCCACAGTGTATGACATACAATGACAGTCCCGGCAATCATAGAATTGCCAAAGTCAAATCAAAATCCAATGAACACCCATGAGAAATTCTTAAGTCAAATCAGCTTTGAAGGTCACCAACTCACATTGTCTCTCACTTTAATTACATTTTTAGTGCTACAGCTGATGTGTCATATATTCCAGTGGTATAAAGCAAGAAATTTTTTTTGATCTGGGAGCATATTTGATAAGCAAGGAATATTTTCGTAGATTTATTGAATAATTTTTCTAATTATAGACCCAGAAAAGAAAAAGGAAAGTAAAAAAAAAAAAATCTAGGACCTCTAGGAAGAAATAACACAAGGAAATACATAATAAATTGTTAAATGTTACACACCCACAACAAAATTTCCTTAATAAAAAGCGATATAATAGAATCCCATTCAGCAATAGCATCTCATGCCTTCAACTCACACTTAAAAACCCCAACTTGCCAATTATAGAAACTCTATTAACACAATGCACAATGAGATAAAGTTGGAAACTTTTAAGGTTCTTACCTTAATGGGTTTCCTTGGCTGAAACCAAAGCTGGAGTTGACAATCATGGCAATCCAGAAAGCTATAAAGATGACAAGAACAGCAATGTCTCTGCATTTCCTGTTGTGTCTTATGATTCCACCCATTTGGGTAGTTCCATCACTTGATGGGTACCTCCCTATCACTGCACCCAAAGGACCCCTCATTTTCAAGCTTGTATGTATCTCTATTAATATTACCAAGAAACAAGCTTGGTTTTCAGTTCAGCATTGTAGGGACTCACTCACTGTTGCAGAAGAGATGCGGATAACAGAACAACAAGGGACAGAAGTGAAGTAGAAGGTAGGAGGAGTAGGAGAGTTTGTGAAAGCTTCTGCAATGAGGAAAGGGTTCTAGATTTGGAACATTAGTGATAATAATTAATAATTAAATCTTTCATTCCATCTTAAGACAAAGATATTCTCTGAAGTGGTTGTTTGCTTTTTTTTATTTTATTTTATTTTATGAGTCCTTGTCTTGTAGCTTTGAGAAAATAGACCCGGTCTTTGAAGGAGTGAGTGAGTGACACAATTCGCCCAACCACACTGGTTACTAGAGGTGGGTATATGGACCCGGGTCTGCGGACTGTCCGTTTAACCCGCAGTTCGCGCGGACTCGGATACCAAAAAATACGAATTCATTTAAATGCGGGCTTTTTGGGTCCGGTTCGTTTTACCCACGGGTTAAACGGACTCAGTCCGCGGATTCGCGGACCCGTCCGCGGACTGGTGCAGGATTTTTTTAAAAAAAAATTCTCCTATGTTGGGCTAAAAAATTGAACAGCCCATGTGCAATGACAGCCCAAGAGGCTAAAAACCTAACCCTAAAGTCATCAGCCACAATACAAACAGTCAAACACTCCACTCACCCTCATCCTCAGCCGTATTTGACCCTCACCGTCACCCCCCCTCCCTCGCCCTCACTGTCACTGCTCACGGCCTCCCTCGCCCTCACTGTCACTGCTCACGGCCTCGCCCTCGCCTCCTCGCCGCCCTGGACCTCACGACCGTGACCCTCATCGCCTCCCTCTGAAGTGGACCTCACCACCGTGACCCTCCTCGCCTCTCTCGATCTCACGATTCATGGCCTCACAGTCCTCGCCTCCCTCGACCTCACGGCTCACGGCCTCCTCGCCTCCCTCGACCTCACGGATCACGGCCTCCTCGCCTCCCTTGACCTCACGGAGTAACGGCTCACGGCGTCAGGTTGCTCACGGAGTCAGGTTGCTCACGGCGCCAGGTTGCTCACGGAGTCAGATTCACTCCATCTCACGGCCGTGACCCTCCCTCAGGTTTCTCATCTTTTATTTACTCATGAATAATGCTCAGTTTGCTCAGATTCAGATCCATTATTCATGTTTTTGCATATGTTTTTGTATCAGTATGTAACAATGGGAGTTATAGGCTTGACCAATGTGTGTGCTTAGTTCTCATTCATGTTTTGTTATTTTTTTCAGTGATATTTGTTTGCTGAAATTGTTATCATGGATTTATCTGTATCTGGCATAAATGAAAATGCTAATGTGGCTGACATTGAACCTGAAAGAGTAGACTTAATTAGTGAGGAGGATAATGATGAAGATGGAGATGGATTAAACGAACCTAAAATACCAAAAAAGAGGGCTAGAAATAAAACATCTTCTGTCTGGGATTTCTTTGACAAACTGCCTGTGGGAAGTGATGGGAAGGAGAGGAGCCAATGCAAGGCATGTAAGAAAGCCTTGGTTAGTGGTGGTAATAAATATGGAACTTCAACTTTACTTCGTCATAGAACAACTTGTGAGAAGATTCCAAAAGGATTTGCTAATACCGAGGTTGGTAAACTTATGCTTGATCATACTGGAAAATTAAAGAGTAGAAAAGTTGATTTTAAAGTTGTACGTGAGATGATTTCCATGGCTATCATAGAGCATGACCTTCCATTCTCTTTTGTGGAATATAGGAGGGTTAGAGAACTATTTAAATATTTGAATCCTGAAGCTAAGGTACCCTCTAGACGTGCTGCCACAAATGATGTCATTAATATGTATGAGGCTGAAAAGGAAAAAATGAAAGATGTGTTATCCAAAGTTCCAAGTAGAATAAACTTGACATCTGATGTATGGACTTCCTGTACCACTGAGGGCTACATTTCATTGACGGCCCATTTTGTGGATGAAAATTGGAAGCTTAACAGTAAAATTCTAAATTTTTCTCATTTCCCCCCTCCGCATTCCGGCCGTGAATTGGCCAAGACTGTTTATGGTTTCTTGGAAGAGTGGGGGATTGAGAAGAAGATATTTTCATTGACTTTGGATAATGCATCTTCTTGTGGTAGCATGCAAGGGTTGTTGAAAGATAGACTTCTTATGCAAAGTGATGGCTTGTTATGTGGTGGTGATTTTTTTCATATTCGATGTTGTGCTCATATCCTAAATATTATAGTTCAAGATGGCTTGAAAGTTGCTAGTGAGGCTATACATAAGATTAGAGAAAGCATCAAGTATGTGAAGGGGTCGGAGGGAAGAATGATTGCTTTTAAAAGTTATGTTAAAAGACTTGGTAACATTGAGACCAAGATGGGTCTTCGTTTGGATGTCTCTACTAGGTGGAACTCCACCTTTATGATGCTTGAAAGCGCTCTTGCATATCGTCGTGCTTTTGAAGATCTTGTTTTTGAGGATAGGAACTATAAGTATTACCCTACTAATGAAGAATGGTCTAGAGGAGAAAAGATTTGTGAATTTTTACGTCCATTCTATGTGATCACAAATTTGATATCCGGTTCCTCTTATCCGACATCTAACTTGTATTTCTTTCATGTGTGGAGGATTGAATGTTTGTTGCTTGAAAATAAGACAAGTGAAGATGAGGTAATTAGGGATATGACAATTTCGATGTAAGGGAAGTTTGACAAATATTGGAGTGATTATAGTGTTGTGCTTGCATATGGAACCGTTCTTGATCCTCGCTATAAGTTCTCATTTTTGGAGTTTTGTTATTCAAACCTTGGTGTTGATTCAATTTCTTGTCAAGCTAAGTTGAAAGTTGTCAAGCACAAGTTGCAAACTCTATTTTATGAGTATGTCAAAAGGTCTTTCAAAGAGACACCTCTCAATGTTGGTTTAGCTGAAAGTTCACTACAAGATAAGCAATGTCTTCCAACTAGTAGTAGTGGATTTGCTAATATAGACCAATCACAATTGGCTATTATGAATGTAAGTATATTTCTTTCTTTTATTTATTCATTAGTCATTATTTTTTATGTTTAATTTCTCATTCTTTATTTGTTGTTGCTTGGAAATAATGTAGGAGTATGTAAAATATGAGAGTCAAAATAAGAAGGATGTGGGTAAGTCTGAATTGGATACTTATTTGGAGGAGCAAAACCTTTCCTCAACATACCATCCAAATCTTGATATCTTGCAATATTGGAAGGAGAACAAATAGGTTTCCGACTCTTGCTTTGATGGCTAGTGATATCTTAAGCATTCAAATAATAACTGTGGCATCGGAATCGGCATTCAGTATTGGTTCTCGTGTTCTCAATAAATTTCGAAGTTCTCTCCTTCCCAAAAATGTGCAAGCCTTGATATGCACTAGAAATTGGTTGTTAGGATTTGATGTGGAAGGTAAATATAGAATTCCTTTATGTATAGAAATAGAATGCTTTGCATTGAATTATTTTACTTTTTAAACAAATTCTTACTTGTGAATTATGCCTTGTGAATTGTAGGAAAACAAGAAGATGAAGATGATTTGATTGAGGCAAAGGAGGAGCTTGCTAAATCAAAGGGAAAGACTAAAGTTGTTATTGATGATTGATGTCAACATGATGTAGCTTTAATTTCAAACTTGTAATATTGTTGTTTTTGTTCGTTATTTTGCATTTCACATTTCGTTGGTATTTTGTACTAAACTTGCGGTTTGTGATCTTTGTTGGTTACACTTTAATGGTCCCTATTCTTGTTTGGATTTAATGTTTATTTGGTTTGCTTTTTAACATAAGGCATTATTTGTTTTTGATGATTGATATGTATTAAAAAAAAAAAAAAAAAAACAGCAGAGTCCGCGGACAGTCCGTTTAGTCCGCGGACCGGACGCGGACTCTGTTTTCACGAGTCCATTTAACATGCGGACTATTAAGTCCGGTCCGTTTAAGTGCGGACTTATGCGGACCGGACTTAAACGGACCGGACAGGTCCGCGTACCCACCTCTACTGGTTACTGGTCAGGGAATGCAAAAAGGATAATATTTTATTAAAAAATTAAATGTATCATATTTTCAATTATTGATTATATAAATTTCTATGGAACATATTTGTTTTGATTTCTTAACCGATGTTATTAGCATTCTTCATATTTTAAAGTATGGAATCACTATAATTAAGTTTAAATTTAACTCTTTTTACCAAAAAAAAAAAAGAGAGCATAAATTTAACTCGTATCCACTTAGCTTAAAAATATTTTAGACTGTTAATCAATTATAAATTATTATATTATTAAAAATATTTGACTCCTATAATAATTACCTTTAAAGTCATATATAAGATAATTTATGATTGATTAACAGTATGATAAACTTTACATTAACAAAATATGAAAATTGTACTCAATAAATTTTTATTGAAAAATGTTTTATTTAATATATTGTGAAGTGGTATGTATAATTTCACCTATAAATACTCATTTTTTTTATTGATATTTTGGTGTTTGACCTATACTTAATGTGATTTTGAATTGAAGTATTAATTAGATAAAGTCTTTTAAAGATTTTACATTTTCATATTTCTTTATTAATTCGTCTACTTTTATTAAATGAGTTTTTCTAACCTGTGCAATTTTGTACAGGTTAAGGATCTTAAAATGGTAAATTTATATAGGAACTTGTGTATTATATATTTTCAAAATTAAAATACTTAGTTTTTCAATAAATTGTTACTGTTTTTGGATTTCTTAACCTATGCGAAGTTGCACATGATAGAAAAACTCTTATTAAATTTAGGGTTTTGTTAACTGGTGGTTAAGGAATCAAGAAATTTAAGGATTTATTGGAAATAAAAAAAATCCAAGTTTTCAAAGTATTAACTTCACCATTTCCTGGTTTTAAAAAAAAATCACCATTTCCTTTCTTAAAAAAAAAAAAATTTCACCATTTCCCCATAAAATCATACCCTTGTAGTTCCTTAATTAGTGTCCTAAGTGTACTGGTTAGCATTTTCCTTAAATTAAAGTATTAAATTACAGTGTAATATTCATCCACTCCTCAATGCTTAACATGTGTTTTCTTTAACTATACATGTTATTCTTAATATTTTATGAAATGCTAATTAAGGACACCAATTAATGAATCAAGAAAATTATTTTTTTAATGAAAAATGATGTATTTACTATTTTGAAAAGTGATAATTTTTTCATTGAAAGTTGTTTCTTTCAATTCCTTAAGAATAGATTAGCAATACCCATATTTTATTTCTTAAATCAGCGCTTAACATTACCATTAATAAATGAATGCAATCCTTTATCGGTGACTAGGATGGACCAATTAAGATCCTGTTTGGGTAAACAACTTAATTAAGAATTTATCATATAAGATCTTATCGCATGAGAGCTTATGAAGAAAGGGATAAGAGAGAATTCAAAGGGGAAAAATATGGAGGGGTCATAAGCACTTGTTAAAATTCCATAAGCTTGTTCGAGTGACTTATTAAAATAAGTCAAAAACTCCTTATGGGATGGCATAAGTTACTTTTCTAAGCTCTACCAAACACACTGCATAAGAGCTTATGTCATCAGATAAGTTAAAAGAAGCTTAAATAAGCTCTTCCAAACGCCACCTAAGAGCATTAGATGGCATTGAGGACTTGTTTGAGTACCTATTTGGTTTAGATTCTTGAGGGCTCAAAATCACGTTTACTTCTGGTAAAGATTTTGAGATTCTAAATGTATTTGTTTTAAATTTAGCATCCTCTAAATCAATTCTAGGTTGGGTAGAATTGATTTTAAGAAAAACAAAAATTTCTAACTTTTTCGTTGAGAATTACTGATTCTAGATGTAGGACCCACAATATTCCTTATATTTACATTTCAAAAATGATTTTACTTTATCATTCAAACAAAACTAATTCTTCTAAACTCACTTTTAAAATATTATTATCAAATATAAATTAATTTTTAAAACTCATTTTTTAAAGGCAATTCCTTCGAAATTAATTCTATCAAAATCTAAAACAAAGAATCTGGATAGCATAAAGGACGAGAGAATGTTAAATAATTGAAGAGGCGCCGATGAGCATCTTTCATGGGACGCTGAAGGTGGCCCAGCCAATGTTCTCTCATGATCATATAATCTCATGTCTCTTTCCTCCATTCCTTCATCATGAAAATGAAAGCTCTGTTTACCATCTCTCTCGACCCAACTCCCTTTTCCAAAGTTGTTATTTATCTTAAATATGTTTAATTAATTAGAATTGGCCTACCTAATGGGTTTTCTTTAAATAACTATTGGTTGAGTAACTTGAGTTGAAAGTTGGAATTATCTCACTCTCATGGAGAAAAATTATATTTGGATAAATAATTTAATTAATCATTTGTTTAATAATTTTTTTTTAAAAATAAGTTAACAAGAGATTAATTTCATAAACTTTTCCGATAAACTTATCGAAATAAATTAAAAATAGCTTATAAAAAGTAATAAGTCATTTTTATAAGTTACTTTTTATTTATATATTTTCATAAGTTATTCTCATAATCTTGAATAAGTTTTTTTGCACAATCATTTCTATTTTTTGAGCTGCTAAGGAAATTTCTAAGTATTTAGGGGACCACAACCATTGTTATTAAAACAGGATCGGACAGGTCAGTCGAACCGCTTTAGCCAGAAACCGGACCCATGACTGGTCTGGTCATCATATCAGACCGTATAAGAATATAAACCGATACTGACATCATTAAACCAGCTTGAACCAGCGATTGATCGATTTGCGGTTGGATCACTCACATCTAAAAAAGACGACTATAAACACGAGAAGGGGGGTTGAATTGTGTTTATCAGAAATTAAGATAAAGTTGAAAACGTTTCGCACACAGAAGCTAGGTTCAGACAAGTGTACAAACCACTTACACAGACAGGTGACCTATCTGGTATATTTTGACAGAAAAGCACACAATCATACAAATGAAAAACAAACTTGACATTCACACTTTTAACCCCTTAGTTATAAAGCAGATAATATAATCAAAACAACTAAAGAGTTTAAGGAAAGAGAGATTGACACAGCTGTTTATCCTGGTTCACTCTTTAACACAAAGAGCTGTTCTTGGCAGCACCAAGATTTATCCACTATAACGGATCAGGTTACAGACTCTAAGTATTGTTTGCACACCTAGCCTCTTCAGGCTCCAAAACAAGTATTATTTGCTTACTTAGCCTCTTCAGGCTCACACAGGTTTGTTTTGATAAGTTTGTTTGTAATAAATACAATCAGACAGACAGTTCTTTCACTAACACTCAGAGAGTGGATTAAATGTAGACTTAGGAAAGACTGCGTAATAACTTCAAATGATTGAAGAATACAGATTGAAAGAATGAACAGAGTAATGGCTCTTTAATGCTTTGTAATCTCTAATTTTTCTTCATCTTCAATGACTTCTATATTTATAGCCTTCAAACATTTAATATCTGTTAGAGACATTCCTTGCAACGATGGCTTCAAACAGAGCTTCATTAAATGCAATAGAGTCGTTCTGGGCAGCCATTAATGCAATAGGGACGTTGGTTGTACTCTAACATGAAGGATCATGGTTTTATGCATCGTGTAGTAGCCAAATAAGAGTTGTGCATAATGCTTTTGTACTTTGCAGAGCATATTTCCCTTTTCGTGTAATAACCAAGAGTACCAGGGAATAAAGCATGTTGGAAACATTCTTAAACTAGATGTTATCTCTGACTTTCTAGGTTGCTTGTGAGAATGACATTCTGAATTTCTTGATAAGCATGAAAAAGAGATTCAGAGTCTTATGTATGAGGGGACAGCTTCCAAAAGCTTCTTGTACTCGAGTTCCCATCGAAGAACCTTAGACGAGTAGGAGAACATAGCAGATACAAGTTGAAACTAAATTGCAGAAAGTCAACAATCCTAGTCAGCAGACAGGTTGACTTTTGCTCATCCAGACAGGTTGTCATACATGTGGACAGACAGGTGAGTCTTACTATTATGATCTGTGCACTAAGTAGACATGTTAGAAACCACAAAGTAGGTTAATTAAATCATTGTCCAATGTTTAGTTTTCATCAAAACTTAGGGAAATGAACATAGACATTTAGAGACTTAACAATCTCCCCCTTTTTGATGATGACAAACACTCAAATGAATTAATTGAACCTTAGAAAATATCAACATAAGATAACAGAATTCAGACAAGTTGAAATTTTCTAAAACCAGAAGTATTGTGCAGACAGGTGCCCTTAGGTACAATTATAATTTCAATCAGCACAGTATCAAAGTTAATATCATTAATATCAGAGATATGCAGCTCAAGTTCAAAAGTTCAATTTTAACTTATTAACTTAATCATCTTAACTTTTACTTTCTCCCCTTTTTGTCAACAACAAAAAGGAATATACAGAGAATAATAAAGAGCACTGATAATAGAACATAGATTTTCATTCATCATAAGCTTTCATAAGTACAAGGCAGATTTTTACAATAAAGATTACCTAGGCTGACTAAAAAAACAAAAACAGAGAGTCAACTCTCTTTTCTAAAAGCAGCCTGGCACGCCTTTCTTCATCCAATTGTCTTCTGACTTCTTCTAGCTCAGCTCTAACCAATTGAAGCTATGTAAGTCCACCATCTGAGAAGAAGGGGCTTTTGTAGATAAGCTGGTTGAAGCAGTAGACAGGTCTGGATACCAGGGCAAAGCTAAGACTGGGGGTGCCTTGGGTACAGAGAAGGGTGAAGAGACATGAGGAAAGATATATTGATCAATGGTTCTAAAATAAAAGAAAGGAAGAAAAGTTATCTTAAACAAAGGATTGATTCTGACTAGGTCAGTATCAATAGAAGGAGAGACACAAGAAAGTCTCTCACACAGAGACAGACGAGTGACTTTAATTTGTACAGGAGGGGGAATAGGTTGTTTGGCTAAAACAGATGGAGGTATAGGTAACAAAGAATCTATATGATAGAAAAAGGAGTTTGATCCTGTTACTAAAAGAAAGAAATACCTAGACCTATTAGGTATCATTACAACAGAGGCAGGATATTAAGTTCTGGCCAATGTTCTAATGAACACAACAACAGGGGGATAAAAGAAAATCTCCCTACAAGGGTTAAGAATGTGAGATGGAGGAGAAGGAATCTATATCTATTCTATATATTCAATATATCTAGCCCCATTTGCAGGAAAGTTTGACAAGTGTCACATTTACATAGATTGCTTCTACAAGAAGCTTTCTAAAAACTTTCTATAAGAGGAAACATTTTGAATTAAAAACACAAATAAATTTCGAAAAAATAATATATTAAAAGAAAAAAAAATGCAGACAATTTATTGCTACGGGTTTCAATGCATTGGTTGGCTGATGAACCACTTTTCTATTGTTATTATAAATACATATATCTTCCCAATGCTCTCATTTAGCTAAATATATATGAAATCAGCAATTGTTTTAGTTTTATTGTTCCAATACATTATGATTATCAAAACAATCAATGTATTGATTTTCTGAATTTATTTTTTTACATTTTTTTAATTGATTTATTCCAACTCCCAAGAGACCATAAAACTAATTTAATTCAAACCTCCCATGACATCCAATCAAATAATTTATGTTTTCTTATATTCTTTTTTTCTTTCTTTTCTATACTAATACCCCATTAATTAATACTTAATTTCTTCCATAAGTATATTCCTAAGAAAAAATATATTTTAAATTCATATGAAAAAACGAAAATAAAAAAACGAAAATAGGAAATAATAATACATTTTATTGTTATTTTTTGAAAATAAATGATGTGTGTATCTTTCCAATACTTATTCAATCTTTTCAAAACCCAACAATTAAAGAGACATTAACAACCCAATACAAGCTATTTCCAAGATGCAAGTTTTTTAAATTTGAAATTTCAGATTGCCTCCATATCTATGGACTCCCTTATAAAAACCCATCTGAGGGATGAAATTAAACAATGTTGCACCTTTTACCATGATGAAATGAAAAAACGCAGTGCTCTTCTTCCTGAATGTATGAACACTAGGTATTTATGTCTTTCTCTAATTTTTAATTTTTTTGTTTTGTCTTTCTTTTTCTAACCATTTGATTTTTAGTTAAGAAGTCCGAATCTCAAAACAACAAATGCAAGACTGGTAAAATGTTGGCTTCCTTCTATCTGATGATTATTCTTTGGTCATTTTTTCCTTCAATCTCTTCTTCATCGTTTACATATTAGTTTTGATAAATTATGAGTTGTTAGATTCATATTTGAACATCAATCTTGATGCCATTTTTTTTTTTTTATCTCTGTACAACCTTTATTTGCTTCAGGTTTATAGGAGTGTGGTGAAGCAAAGCCTAAGGATGGTCCAAAACATTGCAGCAGCCTAAGCCATTTTTTTATCACAACTGTATAGATTATTATGAAAGTTGTATTCAAACTTTTATTATTTAAAGGATGCAAGTAACATTTGTGTATGATATATTATATAGTATTGTCATGTCATGTGCCATTTTCAAAATCTCTCTAAAATTTAATTTTCATATGAAGTATTCTTCATGAACTAGTGAGGCAACATTAGTTCTTGGAGAAAGTTGTAGGAGGTATATAATTGAAGGAGATTAATCATAAATTTCCAATGGACAATGTGTAATCTAAAGTTTCTCTTCAAAAAAAAAATGTGCAATTTAAAGTATTGATTGTGGTTTTCATTCTCTAGAAATTTATGATATTATAATAAATTAAATAATCCATTGTTTGACTGTCAAAAATTTAAAATAAAATTATTAACAATTATTATCTAACCATAACCATCCAGAATTAAAAGTAAACGAATAATTATTAAAATTACATTGAAATTGCTTTAAAACAAAGTAACAATTAACATAAATTCCAATAATATGTTTTGGATATGAAATTACTGTATAACCATAATGGTCTAGAGTTCAAATTACCTTATAATTAGATATCATCATACCTTAATAGAAATTAAGTAGAAATTGTCTGTATTCTCCATAATCTTGCAGCATTCTTGATAAACTTTGATTGGTGCGTTACTATATAAGCAATTAAAGTTAATTATCACAATTAGTTTAGAAAATGGAGGAGAGTTAAACATGCATCATTCTCCATGACAGTGCATCATTCTCTCATTACCTTTTAATGTACAAAAATATTTAAATAATAAATAAATGTAATTACCTCATTTATGTGAAAAAAGAGGAACATTTATGTAAAAATATTAAAATATTATTGTAACAAATTGCCTTTTGTGAAATTTCTATGGAATGGACGAACCATTTTGGGAATCAGGGGTACTCCCCTATTTAAAATTGGGACTTTGTTAAATGAAAGATGAATACCAAAAGTTAATAATTAATTAAATAATTCTATCTCGGTTAATAAAATAAATTAAAATGATTTTCAAGAGAAGAAAATTAATAATATGATGGGATAAATATATTTTCTAAAAAATGTTAACTTGATATATATGTTGACTTTGGGATGCATTGTATTGAAGTTTTTAACATGGCAAATTCTAAACTCATTTGAAATGTCTATGCACCATAGTATTGCTATGGTCACTTTCATTAGATTTGTATCTCATTGTAAGGTTATAACCGCTTTTTTTACCGAGCCTAGTCAGGAATCTGGTGCACCAGACCGAGCCAAATCATGAATCTAGTACACCAGACCATGCCAGGTTAGGAATCTGGTGCACCAGACTGAGCCTGGTTAGGAATCTGGTGCACCAGACCGAGCCAAATCATGAATCTGGTGCACCACACCGAGCCAAATCATGAATAAAGAGCCAGATCAGGAATCTGGTGCACCTTACCGAGCCAAATCATGAATACCGAGCCAAGTCAGGAATTTGGTGCACCAGAACCTAGCTACCTTGGTTCCTCTCCGCACCGATCGAGGCAGATCCGGCACCTGGTGCACCCGGGGACCCGTGCCCGGTGCACCATTCCCTCGTGTTTTCACAATGTTAGTTCTATTTTTAATTCTATTGGTGTACATTTTTTTATGTTTCATGATAGTATGAATGTTTGGTTTTGCTATTTGTCAATTAATTAAACAGTTCAGGCTGCCCATCATCTACTAATGCTATTATTGTAAATGACTACAAAGCTGCCTGTGATAGATATGGGCGAAATCATGAGAGTGAAAGAAAATCTAGGATCAAAGGTTTTGATGGATTCAATGGCTTCTCAAATGGACCCATTGTTGTACATGTGCAAATAATAGAATTTCCTATACAAGCTATGTATTGGACTCCCTGTTTCAATTTTTGGAAAAATTGGGTTGTAGGTTTGGAAAATTATGAAACAAGTTCATGTTGTCAGTTTATACTTTTTAAGTTTACTTAATTATTAACTTATAACTTATTATTTATTATAATATTATAATTTGTTTTATAATATGAAATCTATTTGAAAGTTATACTTTTGTAACTTGAAGGCTGTTAATTATTTTTCGAATTGTTTATAAAAATATGAAGAAGAAAAATATGTTGTGTATGATTATTAAGATTATTGGCAAATTACTATTATTGAAGTGGTGGAAACATGTGTGGTGCTACTATGTGTGGCTTTAGAAATGGGACATTTTTTAAATAAATAAAAAAGGTTGATAGTAAATATAATTTTTTGTATGAAGTAGGATGATTATAAAATTAATGAATACTTTGTGATATTGATGATGTAGTCTTAAATTTTAGAGACTGAATATTTGTATATGATTATGAACAAGATTTTTGATTAGTAATTGTTTATATATTTATATTTGTCAATTTATTATTTTTTTTATTTCCAATATACAAATTAAATAAAGGGATGGAAAATACCTAGCATTAAAGGTGGTGGATTGCTTCTTCAACAAGCTACGGTGAATACTTCTTCAACAAGATACTGCAAATCTTTCTTTAATTAGAAAGTTTTTGAAATGAAAAAAAACAATTAAATTTCAAAAAAAATATATATTAAAAGAAAAAATGTGTGCACAATTTATTGTTACGACTTTCAAGAAATTGGTTGGCTGGTGAACCTTTTTTTTATAGTTAAATAAATATGTTGTTACCAATACTTTTTTTTAAAAAGATTATTATTTCAAAATTTCTCATTATTGTAAATGCCAATACAATGTTCCCATACATTGAAGGGGGAACCATTGAAAAAATATGATAGACAAAAGGTGGTGGGGGAACCCAACGTGAACAAAATATGTTGTGTATGATTACTAAGATCATTAACAAATTTCTATGCAGAAACTTGAGTGGTGCTACTATGTGCGGTTTTAGAAATGAGACATATTTTAAATAAATAAAAAAAGAACTTAAAAATATATATGATAGATGGGCGTGGAACCGATGAAGAAAATATGATAGATAAAGGGTGGTGGTGGGAGCCAAATGTTTATAAAAATATGAAGAAAATATGTTGTGTATGATTATAAGATTATTGACAAATTTCTATTATTAAAAAGGGTTGAAACTTTGGTTGTGCTACTATGTGTGGCTTTAGAAATGAAAAGTGTTTTAAATAAATAAAAAAGAAATCACATGTTTTTAAAAAATATATGATAGATGAAGGGGGTGTGGGGAATCAATGAAGAAAACATGATGGATAAAGGGGGTGAGAGAACCAAATGTTTATACATATTTGAAGAAAAAATGTTTTGTACGATTACTATGATCATTGAGAAATGTCTAACATTAAAGGTGTGGAAACTTGGGTGATGCTACTTTGTCTACCTTTAGAAGTTAGACATATTTTAAATAAATAAAAAAAGGTTGGTCGTAAATATAATTTTTGTAAGAAGTATGATGATTATAAAGTTAATGAATACTTTCTGACATCAATGACGTAGTCTTATGTGTTTGGAGATTGAATATTTATAAATGATTATGAACAAGAATTTTGATTATCAATTTTTTTTTTATATTTATCAATTTATTATTTTTTTACTTTCAATATACAAATTAAATAAAATTTATCCCCGTGCTGGGCACGGGTGATTATTCTAGTGACATATAAATGAGAGACACTTGCAGTCATCAGAGATTGCAGATCACTCACAAACAGTCTTTATGATATGCCAGATTGCTCTTTGGGAGTTGAGTCCCTGTGAACAACTTTGTACGGACACATATCAGACACAACATCATATGATGATGTTTGGGTGTGGTGAGAGGAGACAGGTCAGGGAAAGGGAGAAGCAACTGACAAGGGTTGAACAAAAAGAGCAGATACTTCATCTTTACTAGGTTTAGACTCCAATTGTCTGACCTTGGTAAAGGTCTTCACCAGCCTTCTTCTTTTACTGGGTTGTGCAGATGCACCAATAGATTCCTCAGCTTCACTTGTCTTCCTCTTGGGAGAGGGTTTCTTCAGCTTGAACCTTAGAGGCTCAACTGTTTCAGCAGATTCTCCAGAAGCTGAAGGTTTCTCGACCTCAGGTTTCTGGTCTTGTCTGGCCACCTTTCCAGAAGGCTTCCAGATTCTTTCAGAGATAGGAACCTCTGATTCATCAGTGGAAACCACTGGTTCCTCCATCTTCTCTTTCTGCTTCTTCTTCTTCTTCTTCTTCTTCTTCTTCTTCTTCTTCTTCTTCTTCTTCTTCTTCTTCTTCCTCCTCCTCCTCCTTCAGAGGGATACCTTCAACGTCCATTATAGACAGGACCTTCCTGTCAAGAGGAAGTGACATGTCCACAAAATGAACATCACTTGGAACAAACAGCTTGTTCCTGAAGACCCTGGTCAATAGCATTCCATGGGGATAGGTCTGCATGTTGGTCCTCTTGATCAGAGTTTCAAGGTACATATAGATGAGATCATTGATGTCTACCTTGATTCTGTGAATCAAGTGGTACAGAGCAAATCTGTCCATCTTGGTCACACTATCTCGTGAGCTGATCCGCTGTCGCACACGGGTCAAATGAATCAAAATTTAAAACTGTAGTACAAGGTGATAACCTTGGTCGTCTCGCAAGGATCTCTGATTCAATTAACCAAATACAAGAATCATGCAAAGTAATGAGAAAAAGGGGGGATTTTCGAATTCAATTAGAAAAGAAAATAGATTGTAAAAGAGAGATAGGAATCAATATATCAAATCAACTAATCCACTGGTTTAGGGTAATTTCACTTGGACCTATCACAGATTTCAGAGGATCTAATCTCTTTTCATGATTCTATTCTTGTTTGATCATAGAATTGACCAATTAAGCATCAATTAATCCAATAAGAATTCCTACTTGATTAAGCATCACAGAATTTGATTAATTATAATAATGGAACAAGCGTCACAAAACCATAATTAATTTGAAAACCGAATTCAATCAAACCTACACTAAGCGTCGTAGATCCTATCAATCCTTATTCGTAACAAATCAAAACAAGCGTTCAACATGCTTCGAATAATCTCAAATCAGATTATAATTAGATTAGAATGCAAAAACGAGTTTGAGTGATTAAGCATCAAAACACAAAAACGGAATTGCAAACATTGATCAAGAGAGATGAAGGAATAAAAGGAAAAGATATAGAATTACTAAAACGAAATTAACATTGAAAATCAAACCTCAAGGTCTTTGTAAAAATCCCTAACCAGTGAATTAATCTAAGAGTTTAGCCTTCCATGGGAGGCTTGAACGAAAATCAACTATGAAGAAGAAACTAGGAGATGTTGCCGTCACTCAAAAGATGATAAACAAGGTCTCAAAACCACCTACTTATAATCCTAGGGTAAACTAATATGTCTGACCTAGAGAGCCCAATGGGAATTAATTGGCCCATTAATGATTGATTACATGGAGATATGACAACAATAATTCCAATTCCCGCACTAATCTGGACAGCTTCGGTAATTAGCATTTTCGACCATCAAAACGTCCGAACTGGGCAGAGCGGTCAACATGAAAGTTGTAGGTCTAGTTCTTAGCTTTCCAACGCCACCAAAAGCACTCAAATCGGACAAGTATAGCCCAAGTTATGGCCTGCAGAAGTGAGACGGGTCAGGATGCACTAAAATCCGAAAATTGACTAAGAAATTCATTAAAGCCCAATTAAGACCCAAAGATATGAAAACATGCTAAGAATCAAATATTGGGTACAAAACACATCCAAAAACACCAAGTGCAATGCTATAAAAGGTATATTAAAATGCACTGATCAAATTCCCCCACACTTAAGCTTTTGCACTCCGAGCAAAACTCATGATCAAGACATAAAACCATCCAAAGAAATATGAGCAAAATAAAATGAATAAAAGCAAAGATGCATTTCCAATGAATCCTAAGAATGCAAAGTTGCAAGTGAATTCTCATCCAAGGATTCAAGGAACCATGACAATCATGAACAACATCTTAGAACATTCAAAGTAATCAAGGGAATAGAATAACCAAGAGTGAATCAAAAGTGATAGAATCCTCACAAGATATAGAATTCTCTCAATCTCTCAAGTGTTTAGGCTAGTGTTTACACTCAAAGCTCATAAAAGCTAGCACTACCATAGGCTTGACAAGCCTCTAACATCCACACTTGAAACACATGCACATAAAGATCAAAAGGACTTTGTTAAGGTTGTAAGGGGGCCAAGGTCAAGGTGGGATAAATGAAAGGATAACTAAGCTGTAAACCCAAGAGGATAGAGGAGCATTGGGAATTAATTGCTGAATAATCATGAGAGAGCAATGAGAAAGCACTTCAACAAAATACAATTCCAATCCACTTCTCCATTTTTACACTTTTGTTCTTTATTTTCACCTTTTTCCCTTTTTGCATCGCAACCAACTTCTCTTTTCTTTTCTTTTTTTCTTTTTTTTTCAATATTTTTTTCTTTTTTGGTTTTTTTTTCACTTGCCAAATTTCCAATCAAGCAACAACATTTATATATTCTAGCACATCACATCCTAACTTTTGAGTCCCCCACACTTATGCAAAATTCATTTTCCAAATAATTCCAAAGCAAAGCTCCTTTATCCCCTAAGGTTAGGTCATATCAGTGTTTTTCACTTTTAGGCTTGTAATGAGGCATAAAACAAAGAATGGGATAAATAGGCTCAAAGGGGCTATCAAGGGAATAATTGTAAGGTAGGCTTATTTGGCTAGTAGTTTTAAAAAAAGAAGAATAAAATTGCCTAGATCACTTCAATACATGCATGTGAACAAGAAGTTTCAAAAAGAGTCAAATCAAGTTCTAGAGTAACTAACAATCATGAGCGAAATCACACAAGAAGGAAAGAGAATGGCAAAGTGTATTCCATTCATTTTAAGGCTCAAATCTCACAAAGGACCAATTTCTATCACAAATGATGCACAATTTAGTATTCCAATCCAACTCATCATACTAAGAATGCAAGAAAGTCATCCATATCATGCCACAAAACCTATAGTCCAAGAATAGTGAAATCACTCACAACTTACACAAACTACGAAATTCAATGAAAAAGCATGCAATTCAAGGAGAAAGTCTTTTTTTTTTTTTTTTATAAAACTAAACAAAAACGAAAGTTTAAAACTAAAACGCTAAAAGATCCCCCCACACTTAATTCACACATTGTCCTCAATGTAAGCATATAACAAAAGAAAGACAAGCATAAAATAAGAGTAAGGAGAGAAAGCACCCTCATCAAGGTGGGGAAGTTGAAGCTTGAGGGTAGGTAGGCTTTTCCAAAGAGAGCTCTTCTATAGCTTCTTCCTCAAGTGTGGGGCTCTCATGGAAAATTTTGAGACGGTGGCCATTGACTTTGAAGATCTTATTGGTCGCTTCACTTTTTATTTCCACTGCACCATAAGGAAAAGTGTTAGTAACAACAAAAGGACCAATCCATTTGGATCGAAGCTTACCTGGCCATGATTTTAAGGCGAGAGTTGAACAATAACACTTTTTGTCCAACAGAAAATTCCTTTCTAGATATCATCTTATCATGAAAGTGTTTAGTCTTCTCCTTATAAATCTTGGAGCTCTCATAAGCCTCTAACCGAAGCTCCTCAAGTTGTTGCAATTGAAGCTTTCTCTCCAAGCCAGCTTGGTCAAATTCAAAGTTACAACTCTTCACCGCCCAATAAGCACGGATGCTCTATTTCCACCGGAAGGTGGCATGCCTTACCAAACACAAGTCGGTAGGGGGACATCCCTATGGGTGTTTTGTACGCCGTCCTATGAGCCCAAAGAGCTTCCTCTAGCCGGCGACTCCAATCCTTCCTATTTGGTTGCACCATCTTTTCTAGAATCTGTTTGATCTCCCTATTTGAGATTTCAGCTTGCCCATTAGTTTGGGGATGATAAGGTGTAGATACTCTATGCACAACCCCATACTTCCGAAGCAAGGACTCCATGGTGCGGTTGCAAAAGTGAGTTCCTTGGTCGCTTATGATGGCTCTAGGTATCCCAAACCTGCAAAAAATGTTAGACCTGACAAAATCCACCACAACTCGAGAATCATTAGTCCGAGTGGCTTTGGCCTCCACCCACTTAGAGACATAATCAACAGCAAGCAAAATGTAAGAAAAACCAAAAGAGACAGGAAAGGGGCCCATAAAATTGATACCCCACACATCAAATATCTCACAAAGAAGCATAGGTTGTTGGGGCATCTCACTCCTGCGAGTGATGGCTGTTCCTGCTCTCTGGCACTGCTCACAAGTGCGAAAGGTCTCAAATGCATCCTTGAAGATGGTGGGCCAAAAGAAACCTGAGTCCAGTACTTTCCTCGCTGTCCGTTGTGGTCCAAAGTGTCCTCCCACCTGAGAGGCATGACAGAAGTGAAGAATGGACTGAATCTCATGGTCAGGTACACACCTCCTAATCACCTGGTCACTACAAAATTTCCACAAGTAAGGGTCATCCCACACATAATATTTGGCATCACTCTTAAGTTTATCTATTTGTGCCTTAGATGCATGTGCAGGTAAAACATTAGCAACCAAATAATTAACTAAATCAGCAAACCAAGGTGTCACATCTCGCAGCTGTAAAAGCTGCTCATCAGGAAAATCATCATGAATGGGGAGAAGATCCTCAATCCTCTCTATCCTGCTCAAATGGTCTGCTACTAGGTTCTCTGCTCCGCTCTTATCTCTAATCTCCAGGTCAAACTCCTGGAGCAACAGCGTCCACCGAATAAGTCTTGGCTTTGCTTCTGGTTTCTTCAATAGGAACTTTAAAGCTGCATGGTCAGTAAAAACAACCACTTTAGAACCAAGCAAATATGATCTAAATTTGTCAAGTGCAAATACAATGGCTAAAAGTTCTTTTTCAGTGGTGGTATAATTAGCCTGTGCAGAATCTAAAGTCCTAGAAGCATAGTAAATAACATGGGCAGCTCTGCCAACTCTCTAGTGCAAGGACAGCTCCCAATGCATAATTAGATGCATCACACATAATCTCAAAGGGGAGAGTCCAATCAGGTGGCTGAATAATCGGAGTGGAGGTCAAGGCCTTCTTTAGGCAGTCAAATGCCTCCCTGCATTTATCATCAAAGGTAAAGTTCATATCCTTTTGCAACAAGTTGGATAATGGAAGGGCTATCTTGCTAAAATCCTTGATAAAGCGCCTGTAAAAACCTGCATGACCAAGAAATGAACGAATCTCACGTATGCAACATGGATAAGGCAAATTAGAAATCACATCAATCTTGGCAGGATCCACTTCCATCCCTTTCTTAGATATCACATGTCCTAAAACTATGCCCTGTTCTACCATAAAATGACATTTCTCATAATTAAGAACAAGGTTAGTTTCAATACATCTATGCAAAACTTTATCCAAACTGTCCAAACATACATCAAATGAGGAACCATACACAGTAAAGTCATCCATAAACACTTCTATGCAATTTTCTAAAAAATCAGCAAAAATACTAATCATGCACCGCTGGAAAGTGCCAGGGGCATTGCATAGGCCGAAGGGCATCCTCCGATAGGCAAAAGTGCCAAAAGGACAAGTGAAGGTGGTCTTTTCCTGGTCCTCTGGTGCTATATGAATCTGGAAGTAACCTGAAAAACCATCAAGAAAACAATAGTGAGATTTTCCAGCCAAGCGCTCAAGCATCTGATCAATAAAAGGTAAAGGGAAGTGATCCTTCCGAGTCGCTTGGTTGAGTCTCCTATAGTCAATGCACACTCTCCAACTGTTTTGCACTCTAGTGGGGATAAGTTTATTATTCTCATTCTTAACCACTGTGAGGCCAGTCTTCTTAGGAACTACCTGGATAGAGCTCACCCACTGACTATCAGATATAGGATATATGATGCCCGCTTGTAAAAGCTTGGTCACCTCCTTCTTCACCACATCCAGAATTAAGGGATTAAGTCGCCTTTGTGGCTGCCTCACTGGTTTCACTCCATCCTCAAGTAATATCCTATGCATGCACATGGAGGGACTAATGCCAGGAATGTCAGCCAAGGTCCACCCAATAGCTTTCTTATGTTTCCTTAAAATCTGCAACAACTTTTCCTCTTGTTCAGCATGGAGGTCTGCAGAGATAATCACAGGTAGCTTCTCACTCTTTTCTAAATAAGCATACTTCAAGTGCTCTGGGAGTGGTTTGAGCTCTAGAGTAGGTGGCTGCTCAATGGATGGAAGTATCCTGGTGGAAGGAATTACATCTGCAGCCTGCAACTCAGCTTGTAAATCTTTATTTTCTGTCTGTATGATATCTGTAGAAATATTATCATGTTCAGCCATGCAATCTGCAACATCAAAACAAATAGAACACAACTGAGAGTCAGTGCAATTGTTGCAAGTATAAGTGTCATAAAAATCAGACAAAGAAGGAAAATCTGCAGTAAGTAAATCAGGATAAGTGTCATCAACTAAGTCAGCAAGTAATTCAATTTGTAAAACAGAATGCTCCTCCATGGGGTGTTTCATGGCATCAAAGATATTAAATCTGACTACACTATCCCCAAATTCCATGGAAAGTGTTCCAGCATGAACATCAATCTTGGTTTTGGCTGTCTTGAGGAAGGGTCTGCCAAGTATGATGGGAATCTTGCTAGAATTTAACTCTTCCCTCCATGTCCAGAATGTAAAAATCTGCAGGAAAAATCAAGTCATTAACTCTAACAAGTACATCCTCTACAAGTCCAGCAGGGTGAGCATTGCTCCTATTTGCTAACTGTATGACAACACCTGTATTCTGCAAAGGTCCAAGAGCAAGAGAGTTAAAAACAGATGTAGGCATAACATTAATGGAGGCACCTAGATCTAACATGGCATTTTCAAATTTACTATTGCCTATGGTGCATCGAATAGTAAAAGTTCCTGGATCTTTGCACTTTTGGGGCATCATGGGCTGTATGAGTGCTGAAACATTGCGCCCCATGTTGATCTTTTCATTTCCTTTCAGCCTTCTTTTGTGTGTGCACAACTCTTTAAGGAACTTGGCATATCTCGGAATCTGCTTAATTGCCTCAAGGAGGGGAATGTTCACTTCAACCTTCCTAAATGTGTCCAAGATTTCCTTGTCCCTATCTGCCTCATCCATCTTCTTAGTCTTCACGGCTCTCTGAGGAAAGGGAAGTGGTATAGGTTGCTCAGTATCATCACGAGTGATGGCATTTGATTTGTCACTTTTTCTGGCACTTGAGTTTTCTGCTGCAACATGTGGTTCATGAACTTCTGGGGCTTCTACAGCTTTGCCGGATCTAAGAGTAATTGCATTGACATTTGGGTTTACCACTGGCTGGGCAGGCAGTTTGTCAGATCCCTGAGCTTGCATCTGATTAATTGAAGTTGCCAGCTGTCCAATCTTAGCCTCTAAATTCTGAATGGTAGAATCTGTTCTTTGCTGAAATTGGAGTTTCTGAACTGCCATCTGCTTGACAAGGTCTTCCAATGAAGGCTCAGATTTGGTAGCTGTTGTGTTGTTCTGCTGCATTAGCTGTGGGGCAGGTTGTTGCCTAGATTGTGTAGAAGTATTTCCCCATTTCAGAATTGGATGGTCTCTCCAGCCGGGGTTATACCTGTTAGTGGACAGATCATGGTTGTAGCGCTGTCTATCATTGAATATATTAGCTGCATAGGCCTGAGGGGCATCAACATTGTTACTCTCCTGCCATGAAGGGCATGCATCTGTCGGATGCTCTTTTGAGGTGCAAATGCTACAAACTCTAGCTGTTTGAACTTGATTCACTGCTAACTGTTTCACCAAGGAAGCAAGTTCATCAAGCTTGGTCTCCAAGTGTTTATTATCAGTAGCTCGAATCTCATTCACTCCCTTTGTAAGTACCACTGAGTTGTTTCTGGTGGTGAACTGTTGGGAATTGATGGACATGTTCTCAATCAGGCTTCTTGCATTACCTGGGGTTTTATCCACAAGTGCTCCTCCACTGGCAGCATCCACAATGTTTCAATCCATAGGCAGTAGGCCTTCATAGAAATATTGGATGAGCAATTGTTCAGAAATTTGATGATGAGGGCAGCTTGCACACAACTTCTTAAATCTCTCCCAGTATTCATGCAAAGATTCCTTATCAAACTGTCTAATGCCACATATCTCTTTTCTGATTGAAGTAGCTCTAGATGCAGGGAAGAATTTTTCTAGAAACAGCTTGTTGAGGTCATTCCAGCATGTCACAGAACCTGGCTGAAGGTAGTATAACCAGTCTTTGGCAGCATCCTGCAGTGAGAATGGGAAAGCTCTAAGCTTGATATGCTCCTCTGGAATGCCTTGGGGTCTCATGGTGGAGCATACAATGTGAAACTCCTTCAAATGCTTGTGAGGATCTTCACCTGCATGGCCATTAAATTTAGGCAGTAAGTGAATCAGGCCAGATTTAAGTTCAAAGGGAACATCAACATCAGGATAATCGATACACAAAGCATTATTGGTGATATCAGGTGCAGCAAGTTCTCTTAGTGTTCTTTCAGCCATGGTATCAATACTAACAACAGATTCAAAATCAAATAGAGTATGACTAAATATGCTGTCACTATCACTATCTAAGTTATTACTAACCCTATTAAGTCTATCAAGTGAATGAAAAGTCCTATCTATTTCAGGATCAAAAGGAAACAATGCCTCAAGATTGGATCTAGTCATGCATCATGAAAACAGAATAAGGTAGTCAAACAATTCAGAAAATACCAACAATGTCCTAATTGCTGAAATGAAAAATAAATTGACAAACCGTATCAAATAAAATCTAAAAAATTCAAAAACACTACAGAAAATCTCTAAAAATCAAATAAAGCAAACACAAATTTTTTTGGATTTTTTTAAAGATACGAAAAATTCAAAAAATTTAAAAGCGGTCTAAACGATGGAATTTTGGGATTTAACACCACAAGCCACATAATTAGTCTCTAATTAGTGGGTCTTGTTCGGTGATTTTTTTTGGATTTTCTGTGAAAGTTTCGGAGCAATCTGACGAAGTCGACCAAAAACAGATTTCTGAAATAAAGGGCAAAACTGTCACTTCTCAGTCAGGAGACCAATCTCACTGTGCAATTCCAAAGTCACAACCTGAAAAACAAAGAAAACACTAAAATAAAATGTCAGTTATAAACTAAAGTGAGTAAGGTTCTTGAATTAGCTAATAGAGATCAAAGATCCCCGGCAACGGCGCCAATTTGATCCGTTGTCGCACACGGGTCAAATGAATCAAAATTTAAAACTGTAGTACAAGGTGCCTTGGTCGTCTCGCAAGGATCTCTGATTCAATTAACCAAATACAAGAATCATGCAAAGTAATGAGAAAAAGGGGGGATTTTCGAATTCAATGAGAAAAGAAAATAGATTGTAAAAGAGAGATAGGAATCAATATATCAAATCAACTAATCCACTGGTTTAGGGTAATTTCACTTGGACCTATCACAGATTTCAGAGGATCTAATCTCTTTTCATGATTCTATTCTTGTTTGATCATAGAATTGACCAATTAAGAATCAATTAATCCAATAAGAAATCCTACTTGATTAAGCATCACAGAATTTGATTAATTATAATAATGGAACAAGCGTCACAAAACCATAATTAATTTGAAAACCGAATTCAATCAAACCTACACTAAGCGTCGTAGATCCTATCAATCCTTATTCGTAACAAATCAAAACAAGCGTTCAACATGCTTCGAATAATCTCAAATCAGATTATAATTAGATTAGAATGCAAAAACGAGTTTGAGTGTTTTATAGCACATATTCCAGCAGTAGCTTGTGCAAGAATCTGCACTTAGGCACCATGCTTGTTGGCTTCTTGTTCTCAGGGTTGGGAACACCATAGACAACTGTGTTGACATTATCAGTTCCCACCTGATCTTCCCAGTCAGGTTTGAAAGCAGCTCCAATCCTTGGGCATTTCGTAACTAGCTCCAGAGAGCTAATGGAAAAAAGAAGAGTTTTGTCCGACATTCGAGCCTTAAAGCTTTTGGTTCCATCAGCCTTGCTGGTGACAACCACAACATTTGTCCAGAAATCTTTGACAAGCTTGAGATGAACAAGCTCCTTGATGTCAAAGAAGCTAGTCCACTTAGAGTATTCCAACTCTTCAGTGACATCCATACCCCATTTCTTCAACTGTTGAAGATCAACAGTCTTTCCAGGTAGGATCTTCTCAACATCAGCAACCTTCATGTTGTAATTCTTAGCAATTTCTGTTGAAGAGAGATGCTTTGAAGATACCATTTTTAGAGAAAGAGTTTCGAGGGTTTTGGAAGAGAGAAGGGTTTGAGAGAAGAAAAGACGAAGATAAAAAAACTTTAGGGATTTGTGGGGAACTGTAGCGCCCACTTAAGACATAATGAAAATATGTTTCGAGATTAAAAACTGTCGTGCACATGACACATGATTAGCTTCAGATTAATAAATGGTATTAAATAATTAATAACTATTTCAATAAAACTGTTGAGTTTTAGCACAGTGACTCAACAGAGTCAGACAGGTGATATAAAACCGTAAGACAGGTAGCATAGACAGGTCAATACTCAGACATTTCATTTAACAATGTAATGCATGTTTAGATTATCTCTAATTAATAAAAACCTTTCTTCTGCTAATGGTTTAGTGAAAATATCAGCCCATTGATTTTCAGTCTTAACAAACTTAATATCAAAGATACCCTTCTGAACATAATCTCTTATAAAATGATGTTTGATTTCTATATGCTTAGCCTTAGAATGCTGAATTGGATTTTTAGTTAACCATATGGCACTCGAATTATCACACCATACAGATATATTATGCTCATAAATAGAGTAATCCTCAAGTTGATGTTTTATCCATAAAAGTTGAGAGCAACAACTAGCAGCTGAGATGTATTCTGCTTCAGCAGTAGATAGGGCAATAGTTGTCTGCCTTTTGCTTGACCAAGAGACTAAGCTTGCTCCAATGAAGTGACATCCTCCACTGGTGCTTTTCCTTTCTATTCTGTCTCCAGCAAAGTCAGAATCACAGAATCCCACTAATCTGTATTCTTTAGTTCTTCAGTATAGCAAACCAAGATTAGTAGTCCCAAGCAAGTATCTAAATATTCGTTTAATTGCTTTAAGATGAGATTCTCTTGGGTCAGATTGAAATCTAGCACACATACAGACACTAAATTGAATATAAAGTCTGCTGGAAGTTAAGTATAATAGAGATCCAATCATACCTCTGTAGATAGTTTGGTCTACCTTTTTACCTTCATCATCTTTACTTAGTTTTGCATTGGGTTGCATGGGAGTTTTCATCAGTTTAGCACTTTCTATTTTGTACTTCTTAAGCATCTTCTTGATATACTTTTGTTGATGGATGTAGATTCCATCACTTGTCTGTTTGATTTGTAATCCAAGGAAGAACTTTAATTCTCCCATCATGCTCATCTCAAATTCTGCTTGCATTAGTTTGGAAAAGTCCTTGCATAGCTTTTCATTAGTTGCTCCAAAAATAATATCATCAACATATATTTAGACTATGATGAAGTTCTCTTTAGAACTTTTCTTAAACAAAGTAGTGTCTACTTGTCCTCTAATAAAACCATTATGCATGAGAAAAGAACTTAATCTATCATACCATGCTCTAGGTGCTTGTTTTAAACCATATAATGCTTTTTAAGTTTAAAAACATAATCTGGTTTATCAGTATCTTCAAAACCAGGGGGTTGTTTAACATATACTTCTTCTTCAATTATACCATTGAGAAAACTTTGAAAAAGAGTGATTTGGTGTTGTGCAGCATATGACATCAGAATGCGAATAGCTTCTATTCTAGCTACAGGTGCAAAGTTTTCAGTATAGTCAATACCTTCTTGTTGGTTACAGCCTTGAGCTACTAACCTTGCCTTATTTCTAACAACTTTGCCATCCTCATCCAATTTGTTTCTGACAACCCATCTTGTACCAATGACAGACTTGTTTTTGGGCTTGGAGACAAGTGTCCAGACATCATTTCTGGTGAACTGGTTGAGTTCTTCTTGCATAGCAAGAACCCAGCTTTTATCATCAAGAGCTTCTTCAATGTGCTTTGGCTCCATTTCTGACATGAAGACCACATTGCTTGATTCTTTTAAAGTGGATCGGGTTCTCACTCCTTCTAAGGGATTTCCAATAATAAGATCCTTATGATGATGAGTTTTGAATTTCCAGTCCCTTTTAAGATCATCATGAAGATCTTGACTTGTCTGATTAGTTCATTTTCAGGTTCTGTCTTGGTCAGGTCAGGTTGTTGATTTTCTAGTTTATTTATATCAATACCTGCAAGATCATCTTCTAGATCTGATAATTCCTTATCAGTCTTTAAACCATCATTAAATTTAACATGAACAGATTCTTCAATAACAGACGTTCTAGAATTATAAACTCTAAAGGCTTTAGACATTTCAGAATAGCCTACAAAGATACCTTTATCTGCTTTGGAGTCAAACTTTCCAAGTTGATCCTTAGTATTTACAATGAAGCATTCACAACCAAATGCATGAAAGTAAGAAATGTTGGGGTTTTTCCCTTTCCACAATTCATAGGGTGTCTTCTTTAGAAAAGGCCTAATGAGTATTCTGTTTTATACATAACATGCAGTGTTTACTGCTTTTGCCCAGAAGTACTTAGGGAGATTATTCTCATTGAGCATAGATCTAGCCATCTCTTGCAGAGATCTGTTCTTTCTCTCAACCACTCCATTTTGTTGAGGAGTTCTAGGTGCAGAGAAATTGTGAGAGATTCCATTCTTCTCACAGAACTGTCTAAACTGCTCATTTTCAAATTCTCCCCCATGGTCACTTCTAAGAGTAGAAATATAGAAACCCTACTCATGTTGTACTCTTTTACATAATACCGAGAAAGCCTTAAAAGACTCATCCTTGTGGGTTAAGAAGAGTACCCATGTATATCTAGAATAGTCATCAACTATGACAAATCCATATTTTCTTCCAGCCAAGCTAGCAACACAAACTGGTCCAAACAGATCCATGTGTAACAACTGAAGAGGTCTAGAGGTTGATACTTGGTTTTTAGATTTGAAACTTGATTTTACTTGTTTACCTCTTTGACATGCATCACACAAAACATTTTTCTTAAAACTGATATCAGGCAATTCTCTCACAAGATTATCCCTTTTCAATTTTGAAATTAGTTTCATACTAGCATGTCCTAGTTTCTTATGCCATAACCATCTTTCATCCTCTTTAGACATCAGACAAGTTACACTTTGATCTGAGAGATCAGTCAATTCAATCTTATACAGATTTTGTTGCCTTTTAGCTGAAAAGAGGGTTTGCCACTGAGGTCTTTAACTATGCATAAACCATTGGTAAAGGAGACATCAAATCCATTGTCACATAATTGACTTATGCTAAACAAATTATGTTTTAATCCTTTAACCATGAGAACATTAGATATAGAGGGAAGAGGAGGTTTACCACCAATAGTACCAATGCCTATAACCTTCTCTTTCTGATTTCCACCAAAAGCAACATGTCCTCCTTTCTTAAGTTAGAGGTCTAGGAACATAGACCTTTCTCCTGTCATATGTCGTGAGCAGCCACTGTCCAGGTACCAGCAGTGGTGTTTTCTTTGTCCTGTTGAGGACATCTGCAACAGAGATTATTTGTTCTTTAGGTACCCATATTTTTCTGGGTCCTTTTCTGTTAGTTCTAGGAGTCTGTGAAGTCTTCCTTCTTTTCTTATGAATACACCTAGACATAACATGTCCAGTTTTTCCACAGAAATTACAAACAGGTATGGATTTAATGAAAGTAGATTTAGCAGACACTTTAGAGTTTTTAGTTGATACTTTATGATGTGTCTGATGAACATATCCAATACCTTCTTTGTTAAGGGAGTGCCTCTGACAGCCAAGCATCTAAGTCAGCTTATCTATACCATTAACAAATTTGGCAAGATCAGAAGTGAGCTCTTCCACTTTCTGTTGAAGTTTTTCAACTTATTCAAATTGTGATGTTTCACTAGAGATCTTAGCTTCATCAGACTTTTCAGTCTTCAGCTCACTGTTCTCTTTGGCAAACTTCTCACACTCTTGAGATTTCTGTTTATGCTCACTAAGAAGCTTAACATACTCTCTCTTGATGGATTTGAAAGCCCTAGATAAGCATAAGCAGTTGGATTCCTCCAGCAATTCCTCATAGGCATCAAGTAATTCCTCATAGTCAAGATGTACCTCATTATCTGAATTTGAGTTAGTGTTGGCCATCAGACAGAGATTAGCTTCTTCATCTGTCTCTTCATCAGAAGATGTTGACTCCAGATCTTCCCAAGTAGCCATCATTCCTTTCTTCTTCTTTTTGAAGAACTTCTTAAAAGGGGCATTCTTGAGTTAAGGATATTCAGCTTTGATGTGACCTGGCTTCTTGCACTCATAGCAGACAATTGAACTCTTGTCTGTTGAAGTGGATTCTTTGAAGTTCTTGTCCTTGTTGAACCTTCTGAATGGCTTATCATTTCTGAACTTCTTTTTCTGTAAGAGAAGTTTTATCTTTCTGGTTAGGAGAGATAACTCTTCATCACTTTCAGAATCCTTAGGTTCAGATAGGTCCGCATCACTGGATGACTCGTCTGCCTTCAGAGCTCTTGAAGCCTTTGAAGACTTTTGATCAGCCTTCAGAGCAATTGACTTGCCCTTTTTTGTTGTGATTTCATCTCCAAGTTCTTGCTCATGAATAGTGAGTGTACCAAGAAGTTCATCCATAGTCAAGGAGGTAAGATCCTTGGCTTGAGAGATAGCAATTACCAAAGGCCTCCACTGCTTAGGTAGACTCCTTAGTATCTTTCCAACCTTCTCAGCATTAGAGTAAACTTTGCCAAGAGACTTTAGGCCATTGATGATAGTTTGGAATCTTCTTATCATCTGAGCAACAGATTCTCCTTCCTCCATGAGAAACAGTTCAAACTTTCTGACAAGTATGACAATTTTTGATTCTTTAACTTTGGCTGTTCCTTCATGTGTGACAGCTAAAGTGTCCCATATTTCTTTAGCAGAATCACAGGCACAAACTTTTTCAAATTCTTCAGGACTGAGAGCACAAATGATGTTGTATCTGGCTTTGTGATTCAATTCTCATTTTGTCTTTTCTGCAGGGGTCCACTGAGCTTTTGGCTTGTCAGTGTTGTCATCATTTTTAGGAATGAATGGACCATCTGTGATGACATCCCAGAGATCAGAGTTTGTAGATAGAATAAACCATTGAAATCTATTTTTCCAATAGTTATAGTTTTCTCCATTGAAGAATGGAGGTTTGGTTAAGGAAGCTCCTTCAGTCTGGTGGCTCCCACTAGCTCCAGCAGTCATGTTTATTCTTCAGGACCTTTTACCTCAACACTGTAAGATGCTCAACCTAGAGGCTAAGCTCTGATACCAATTGAAATAGACAACTATAAACACGAGAAGGGGGGTTGAATTGTGTTTATCAGAAATTAAGATAAAGTTGAAAACTTTTCGCACACAGAAGCTAGGTTTAGACAAGTGTACAAACCACTTACACAGATAGGTGACCTGTCTGGTATATTTTGACAGAAAAGCACACAATCATACAAATGAAAAACAAACTTGATATTCACACTTTTAACCCCTTAGTTAGAAAGCAGATAATATAATCAAAACAACTAAAGAGTTTAAGGAAAGAGAGATTGACACAGCTGTTTATCTTGGTTCACTCTTTAACACAAAGAGCTACGTCCAGTCCTTGGCAGCACCAAGATTTATCCACTATAATGGATCAGGTTACAGACTCTAAGTATTGTTTGCACAGCTAGCCTCTTCAGGCTCCAAGACAAGTATTCTTTGCTCACTTAGCCTCTTCAGGCTCACACAGATTTGTTTTGAGAAGTTTGTTTGTAATAAATACAATCAGACAAACAGTTCTTTCACTAACACTCAGAAAGTGGATTAAATGTAGACTTAGGAAAGACTGCATAATAACTTCAAATGGTTGAAGAATACAGATTGAAAGAATGAACAGAGTAATGGCTCTTTAACGCTTTGTAATCTCTAATTTCTTCATCTTCAATGACTTCTATATTTATAGCCTTCAAACATTTAATATCCGTTAGAGACATTCTTTGCAACGATGGCTTCAAGCAGAGCTTCATTAAATGCAATAGAGTCATTCTGGGCAACCATTAATGCAATAGGGACGTTGGTTATACTCTAATATGAAGGATCATGGCTTTGTGCATCGTACAATAGCCAAATCAGAGTTGTGCAGAATGCTTTTGTACTTTGCAGAGCATATTTCCCTTTTCGTGTAATAACCAAGAGTACTAGGGAATAAAGCATGTTGGAAACATTATTTAACTGGATGTTATCTCTGACTTCCTAGGTTGCTTGTGAGAATGACCTTCTGAATTTCTTGATAAGCGTGAGAGAGAGATTCAGAGTCTTATGTATGAGGGGACAGCTTCCAAAAGCTTCTTGTACTCGAGTTCCCATCGAAGAACCTTAGACGAGTAGGAGAACATAGCAGAGACAGGTTGAAACTAAATTGCAGAAAGTCAACAATCCTAGTCAGCAGATAGGTTGACTTTTGCTCATCCAGACAGGTTGTCATACATGTGGACAGACAGGTGAGTCTTACTATTATGATCTGCGCACTAAGTAGACAGGTTAGCAACCACAAAGTAGGTTAATTAAATCATTGTCCAATGTTTAGTTTTCATCAAAACTTTGGGAAATGCACACAGACATTTAGAGACTTAACAACGTCTCCCTACTACCGTACAACTATCCATGCATGTTCCCATTCACATAGGTGCTCGTGCACGCTCTCCATGCGAGCTTTCATACACTTTACTGCTGAAACACAACAATGACTTCATATCAAGTTAACAAATATGTTTTATTTATATATATATATATATATATATATTCTTAATATTTTTTTTTTGAATTTTATATATACTGGTTCATCCAGTTTAACCAATGGCTCACAATGCCCCGACCAAGTCGGTGACTGATCAGATTTTAATAACACTGACCATAACAATCCTTTTATAGCATCGGATTTTATTTTTTTATAAAAGTTATAATAACCGTATTTTCAAGCAAGCTTTTGTGCTAAGATAAAATCTCTTTTCAAGTGATCTTAATAGCACATTTTACAATTGAATTAGCACATAGGAAAGGATGGCATAAGCTTTGGATTGAGTGTGACTCTCAATTAGCAATTCAAGCTTTCAAATCTTTTAGCATTGTTCCTTGGAAGATTAGGAATAGGTGGAAAAATTGTACTCCTCCCTCTCGACTCAATTATAAGCAAAAAAGTAACAGTATTTTGTGGACTCAAATATAAGCAAAATTCAACCAGTTCAACTCTATTTAATGTCAGTGTTTCAAAAATAAGAAAATCAACCAATCCAACCAATTCTCCTTTTACTTTTCCAAGAGCATTACATACTTCCAAGGCAATTAAAGAGTAGATTGGTAATTGTGACTAATTTTTTTATTTATATAAATCAAGATTATTAAACTAAATTAACCAACTTCCTTAATAAATGTGAAATTAGTTAATTTTACTTATAATTGAGTTCGGAGGGAGTATTAATTTACCTCTAGGATGTCTCTTATTTTTGCTCATATTTTTCATGAAGGCAATAACTGTGCAGATAAAATTGCTTCACATAGTTGCACCTTGCAAGGTTTTCATTGGTGGGATTCTTTTCCTAGTATAATTAGTGAAGACTTCTATCGTGATAGGATTGATCTTCCTAATTATAGGTTCAAATAATTTTTGGCATGGGTTTTGGTCTATGTTCCTCCATTGCTTTCTTGAATTCTTTATTTTAGTTTTTTAATAATATTTTGAGTGTACTGCAGATGATTGGTGTGGTTTCTGGGGTGCCAACATAGTTGGGATGTCAGTTGTCATTGTGATGCCTTTGCATGTCTTTTTTGGATTAAAAAAAAGAAGAAACACATTTTACAAGTCTCAATTTGAAATAACCAGGACATACATCATTTGATATGTTGTATTATAAAAGGGTTTTGCTAGCTAATGACTTTAGAATATTGATTAAGAAATTCAATAAACATTAATTTTCATCGAAAATATAAATATAATAACACTCTTAAAATATTGAATATACATATTTCTCAATAAAATCTTTCTTGATTTCTTAACTGGTGCTTGCGCATTGATTAGCATTCTCCGGTAAAAAATTGTAAGCAACTATCCTTCAACACTTAACAATTTAAAAGTAGTTAACGAGCATTAAATATTTTTATAAAATATTTATTGTTAAAAATATTTTTCATTCATGTAAGATTAATTATCATACTATATTAAAATTTCATACCTATGCCTTTTGCCAATTATAAGGTGTATAAAGATTTAACATTATTTAAAGAGCAATACTATATCATAAATCCTAAATAGTACCAAATTAACTATATACGAATGAGTTAGCTATTTTTTAACCATTGTTTTACTTTCCGTTTTCTCTTTGATTTGTATTTAATGGCCTAAAAATAACCACCCCAGTTCACTTTATTTTACCCATACTATATAGCACAGCTGTTACTATATTCGACGAAGTGGGTATTTGTCGCAAGTCGAATGACGTGGAGTATTTAAAATCACTCAAATGTAAACCTTGTTTAAAAAAAAAAAATCAAATCCTCTTTTCCAAATGAAACGCAAGTATAATATAACTTATTAGTATTAATTCTATGTCGTTTTACGAATTTGAATTCGTACGAATTAGTTTATTATTTATTTAATTTAGATGGAAAATATTAAGGGAATTTTAGCCCATAAGAATGTCTATAAGGTGGGGAGAGTGATCAACTGATCATTGTGATGCTTAAACTAGATATTTATTAATACAATTTTTTACTTATCGAAAAAAAAAGTCTATAAACTAGTCCATTTTGCTATGCCTACTTTGAGTTGCTTCTCTATGTGCTTTGTTTTCATACTCTCTCCACCACATCTCAAATAAAAGAATACAACGTCATTCTGTTGACACTAGAGTTATATAGCCTTGTCTTGTTTAGGCCATTTGCGGCTGTTTCCGCAAAAAATTTGTCCATTCTACTAAATTTACTCAAGGATTAAGAAACGCTTGTTTCTAAAAACAAGAAAAAGGTGTATATGTAACTTACCAACTAAGATAAGCTCACTAAAAAAAAAGAAGAAGATAAGTTCACTCTTGCAATTGCAACAAAGAACAAACCCTGATCCAGAGACCCTTTACCATTCTATCCATATCTCTCTCTACTCTGAAAAAATGGCCTCATCAAGTTCATCTACAGCGGGACACCAAAAAGCTGCCATACACACCATCCCATCAGACCAAGACTTTGAAGGCATTGACAGGATAAGCAACCTCCCTGAGCCATTGTTATGTCACATCCTTTCATTCCTCACTACCAAAGACGCTGCAGCCACAAGCACCTTGTCAAGTAAATGGAGAAAGCTATGGACAACGGTCTCGGTCATTGACCTACAAGAAGAGGAAATCCCTTTTGCATGGCACCCCCTTCGTCCTATCAGGGTTCCTCCTCGATACATCAGCGAAAAACCTCGCACCAGGTTCTTATTGGATTTGGATCCTCACCAGCAACTCTCTCTCCATCCTCTCTATCCCTCTCTTAATTAATTTTAATCCCTCTTTTCATTAATTATTCATCCTTTCTTCATTATCTCTATCATCTCCTTTATTTTTTCTGCTCTGAGGGGCAGGAAGGATGGAGAAGATCCAAGTTGGGTTCTTACTATGTTAATCACACAATTTTATCATAAGCTCGTTTGGGAATGATTTTTCCATGAAAACAAATTTTTTAAGAGAAAATTTATTTGGGTTTAGTCTATCATATTTAATAAATCGATTAAAGAATGGAAAAAAAAAATTACAATGAAAAATACATTTCTAGAGAGGTTGGTTTTCAAATTTATTTGACTAAAATTAGTTGATTATTTTAATTTTGTTTTCATTTTACCTTTGTAGAACTATAAAACAAATACTATTAATTTAAATTAGGAAAAATAAGTAATTGGTCCCATACGTTTATTTTAATTTTCAAATTAGTCCTATATGTTTTTTTTTCCAAATTGGTCCCATAGGTTTTGAAACATTTTCAAGTTAGTCCTTCCCGTTTCTCAACCATGTGCTTAATATTGTCAAAACATACAGGACCACATTTGAATATTTTCAAAACATATAGGACTTCTTTTCAACAAACATATAAATGTAAAACTGATTTTATTACAATCAATTATAAAATAGTTGATTATATATATATATATTATTAAAATAATTTATTTTTCACATTTAACCAAATGCATTCTTAATCATAACTAGGCTTTTTTATTTTCCACACATTTATATTCCAATTTTGTTATATGAAGGCTAAAAGTAAGAGTAAAATGATGTTTATTTACCATTTTTCAATCAGGTTTTTCCATATCTTGAAGCAAGTGTATCTTCAACGCACCACTCATTATCTCAAGAAACTCCACCTCGCCACTCGATACCATAGTTATGATCCTACCAATTTCTTGGTTTGGGTTAGGTACGCCGTGGCTGGTGACGTTGAAGAAGTCGACCTTGCGTTCTTTCTTGTGAAGAAAATTGATCTCCCGATCACCCTCTTCACTTGCAAAACTCTCGTCGTTCTAAAGCTGAGTGGCAATATCAACATCATGAATATTCCTTCCTCCATCCATTTGCCGTCGCTAAAAATCGTTGACCTTATGCATGTTCCGTTCGAAGATGTTCCCCCTATCAATAGGATCCTTGCTGGGTGTCCCATTCTTGAAGATTTCTCTATGTTTTTGATGACCAATGTTCCCCTTTGCTCCTTGAAAATTTCTAAGTCCACATTGAAGAAGCTCCGTGTTTCTTGTCAGTGTTGCACATATGATGTTGCAAAACTCGAAATTGATATCCCTTCATTGAAGTTCCTTGATATTGAAGCTACTTCGATCCTAGATTATTCAGTTAAGAATGCTCATAATGTGGTGGAAGCAAGGCTTAATGTTTTAGTGGATAATGGACCTAAGGACCGTGTATTCAATATTTTCAAGGCGCTTCATCAAATTAAATTTATGTCTTTGTCTCTTTTTACCATAGAGGTATGAAATTAATTATTTTATTTTCATTGTTTTATGTATAAGGTATGTTTTGGAGGTAATATATGATGTCTTTTGGTTTTTGTTTTATATTTTAATCAATATGTAGACCTTTACTAAGACTTCTACTTTGGATCTTCCCGAGTTTCCCAATTTGGTTCGCCTAGTGCTTACCATTTCTTATTGTGACCCAAATTTACTGGTAAAATTGCTTCAAAAGTGCCCCAAGCTTGAAGATCTTGTCATTCAAAAGGTTTGTTTAATTAATTCAAAGGTATGATTTGGTATATCAGTGCTAGTAATTTGTTCAAACCTTTTGAAGAGTTGTGTTCCTTGTTATTACCAGGAAACTTTTGATGGTGATGAAACACTTTGGATAGAGCCCACAAGCATTCCTAATTGTCTTTCATCACACCTTACTAAGTTTAGCTTTAAAGGATACATAGGCTCCAAAAATGAGCTAGGGCTTGCAGCATATATCTTGAAGAGTGCAAATCTCTTGAAGACAGCAACAATTGAAATTTACTACATGTTGCAGTATATGAAGGAGAAGATCGACATTCAAGAACAATTATCTATGATACCAAGGGCTTCTGGTAACTGTGAACTTGTATTCGAACAGTCAAGTACGTCTCTCACCCTTTCTTCTTTAAGCAGCTTAAGTATATATTAGATGAAAGCTATTAATGACCAAAAATAAAAAAGATGAAAGCTAATATAACCGTAATAGTGACTTAATTACATAAGTAATGGGATATTCTTTAATCTTCCAACCCAATCGTTGAAGGATCAGCACTCCCTTAGTTTGACCGGTGAAAATGGGTCTCAACTTTTAAAATGAATCGATAATTAAGGGTTGTGTTTAATAAGTATTTAAAATAAATTTGTAATATGGATTACTATCATAAATTCATAACTAAGGATCCCATCTTCTTCTTCCTCTCTACCTTTCTCTGTTTGGAATCATATTATTTTCTACATAGTTGGATTTCATAAATTAGAACAACAGATTGAAACCGATAGTTAAAAAAATGGAGACAATCACCAGTTCCGGTTCAAACCATCATCTTCAAATCTCCCTCGTTTAATTATTGGATTTTTTGTTGAAGAGAATTAGACATTGTTGTAGTCTTATTAGTCATAAAAATATACAGGAAAACAAATAAATTGGAATGATTTCTGATATTCATTTTCTTAAGAACACAAATCTACAAAGATAAATGCACCACAATTTCATGAAAATTACCGATCAATATTCACCAAAATACATCAATCTAACCAAGCTCATGCCACACCTAGCAAGAGTTGAGGCTACTTTCTACTACTTTCCTTTCCTCTGCACCTATATATGGTACCCGAATCTGGCAAGAGAAAAGGGATGAGGTGGTGAGCCTGAAGAGACACCAAGCGAGTCATGATAGGTTTGGATTCTATCAAGCCCAATGATTCCGACACCACCTCCTCGAACCTTCCCAAGCTACAGTAAATGGCGCTAAGGACGTGGAGGCCATGGCAAGGTCCAAGCTGGGCTTGCCATCGACTGCACAATGCTCGAACGACTTGGAGGCTCTAATGGCGTAGTCTAAGGCCTTGGTTGGCCCTCGTTGAAGGCTGTGTCTCAGGAAAGTTTAAGGATGAAAGGTCCGAGATCGGGGTTGAAACTTCTATTCACTGGTTTTCCATCAACGAGCTGAGAAAGGGCGCTTACATTCTTGTGGAGGCACTGGAACAATAGGTTGTTACGACCATGTTTGTCACTGAGGGCTACATGCGCATCTCCAGTTGTAGCACAACTAGTGGTTTTCAAGAAACCCTCATCGCCGTGGATGACTTCCCTAGGGTTGTGAAGAAGGCGATTTTTCTTGGTCTGGGATGATGACGGTGGCAGATCTATATTTGTTTTGATTAACCGAGTTCGTTGTTGGGGTTTTTGTGGTTTTCTTCTTGGTCCGAGGTGGTGACGATGGCAGATCTATATTTGTTTTGCAAATATCAACCCATCTATGAAGAAACCTGTTCTAATTGCTCTAACATCTCGTCTCCCTTACATCTTCCCTCGTTCTTTTGAAAACTTCATTAAGTAAAGGTTGGATCTGAGTTGGAGGAGGGATGCCGATTGGGTGAAGGAAGGGTCGGACCCCAGTTCCTTATCTTTGATCTCAACCAGTTGTTTTTTATTAAACATAAATCAATGATCATAAACGTTGGAGGATCCATCCTCCGAAAAAAGGAGAGATCAGGATTTTAGCCTTTACCATAAGTAACCCAGGCTTGTATCTCTACTTCATTATTCAATTACTTTATCTTTTCGGATTTAGGGTTAATGAATTTTTTAGTCCCTACAAATAGGAGGACATTTATTATTGGTTCCTAAGAATTTTTTCTTATGATTCGGTGTGTGCAAGTTCAAAAATTTGAAATTAGGTCTTAGCCTGCTCCAGTTAAGTGCTAATGTAGCTAATGCAGTGTCACACTCACACCAACACTATCACATGGATAAAAATAATTTTTTTTATTAATATCACATGACATTTACTAATATTAATATTTTTATAGTTTATAAAATTATTATTAATATTTATTATATATTAATATTTAAAGAACTTCAGTATTGAACGCTCTTTAAAACCACAATTCTTCTCCCAAACGCGAATTTCTCTTAATCCTATATGATGCTGAACCCCTGAAGGATTCTACTAATTTATCAAATTAATAGTTTATTTGAATTGCGAAATCGAGTTTAATTGATTCCAAACACTCTCGTCTTTTACAGAAAATAAGTGTTTGGGCTGAATTTTTTTGGGTGAAAATCATGTTTTATTTGGTGAAATGTTTGGGCTGAATTTTTTGGTTATTGTGAGCGTTGCATTGAAATTGAGGGATTTAAAAGTATTTATTGGGTATAAAGTGTGCTTGAAATCGAGTATTAGAATAGTTGTTATTAAAGAAAAGGCGTTGGGTGAAAAGAATAGTAAACGAGATTCAGAAAGTCGAGGCAAAAAGAAGTTGAAGATTCTTTCGGCGTGTGTTTGCTTCCACTTTTAGAGATATCAGAAGTACTTCTGTACCTATCAAATATGATTCTGGCAAAAAAAAGAGGTGTTTGGTTATACGTTCGTAGAATCAATTTTGCATCTAGAATTGATTCTATCAGAAGCAGCTTGGAGTAGCTTCTACTTTTGAATTGAAAATTTACACTAAATTTTATATCAAACTTGCTTTCAAAATAAAAACTTCCAAACATAAATCACTTTATTTCAAACTCAATTATATTGAAATCAATTCTTTAAAATTAATTTCATCCAAAATCATGTTTGTCAAATGCTCATCAAAACACACATTCAATTGCTTAGGATTTGGCCGACGGAGTAACCATGGTGGATGATATAATTGATGGGTTAGGGATTTGAAGAGGGGAAAGGAGTGGAGGTGGGAGATTTGGATAAATTAATTATTAAAATAACAATAAAAATATTTTAATATTTATAAATAATATATAATTATTATGATGAATTTTAAAAAAATATATTTAATGTTAGTAAATATCATGTGTAATTAAAAAATATTATTTTTGTATACATGAAATGCTGGTGTGACACTTTGTTAGCTACATCATCACTTAACGGGAGAAAACTAAAGATACATGCTTAATTTAAAATTTTGGAACTTACCCATAGGGATGATAATTTGTACCATAACCATTCGGTATCCACAAAAATTACCCACAATGGGTAGGGTAATTACCCATACAATGGGTAAGGGTCCGGGTACGGGTAATTACCCACAAATTTGAATGAGTATAGGTACGAGTACGGGCACTATGATACCCACGTCCCGCCCCGCACCCAAACACACACACACACACATATGTATATAAAATTGTATATTTATTTATTTATATTAGTAATATATATAATTTTAACTATAATAGAAATTTTAAAACCAAAATTGATCTAAAGATTCTTTACTTTCTAACCTAGTTGTATCTATAATTCCTTTTTTGATGTTTTTATTTATTTAAATATTTTGATTTGTAATGTTTTATGAGTAGATTTAAAAGACCTTTGAATCATTTTTTAATTGCTATAACGTTTCTTTTGTTATTTATTTTTTCACAGTTAAAGTGCGGGTGTGGGTACGGGAACTTAGGTATCCAGAGGGTATGAGTAAGGGTATTATTAAAGTTGCTACCCACGTGGGCATAGGTCTGGGTACGGGTAATTTTTTTAAATACTTGCATGAATACGAGTAATATAATACCCTACCCATTGCCATCCCTACTTGCACACACTAAATTTTAAGAAAATATTTCATGGGGACCAAAATCAAATGTCATCCAACGAGGACTAAAATGTTAATTGAGTCATAACAAAATAAGCGGAACATTTTTTAATATATTCTTTTGTATTTTTTTCTACTCAAATAAATAAAGTTAAAATTGTTATGAAGATAGAACCAAAAAGAAAAACTGATATGAAGATTTTGATGTAATATATGCATGTCAAATTGTATATATAACTTTTGAAAAAGGAAAATGAATATCCCGCACCATATTTTACACTTTTCTTTACATCACTTCAGAAATAAAGATAGAGAGAATGTTGGGTTACATATTTCTCTTATTTTATTGTCTAAAATAGAAGTGGTGCAAAAGTAATGTAATTAATTAAAAATTACGTGTATGGCTCTTATATAATCTAACAATATTTTGGAATTAATTGTAAAGCTTTTTTTCCCGTGTAAATATATTATTATTGTTTTTTTTTACAAATTCATTGTAAAAAGGTAATATGTGTAGTTAGTAGATAAGAAATGAACTAATTTATTCTAAATATAAACATTAACATAAAGAAAAGATTTGAAGATATGATTTATCTTTCTAATTAACGATTTTTGCAGGAGACTTCCTTGCTCTGTAATATTAACGATATCATCTTATGAATGGGGATAAGCTCTTGTCAAATATCTGCTTGATGTCGTGACAACAACAGGTTCAGGTTGATGATCAGCGTTGACTTACTATGCATATGCAACTCTGTACTTTCGCTAATATTTACTATTTAGGCGTAATTCTTCCTTTATGTTTATGTAGACAACTATTATAGACTGCATTGTATATTCCCGCACCAGCATTGTGAACACTTTTTAACGTCTATGGTCTTACCTATAATATTATTTTAAGATATTGACAACCATATTGAACTTATGCAGTTTCTTTGTTACCTATTGTTAGGGATTTGTTGTCATGCCACGAAGCACCTCGGACATAGAAAACAAAGCACAAGAACGTTACCGAGAAATATGCAAATCAATAGAACATAGAACAAACGAATAAAGAAGATAAAAACGGTAAAAGAAGATGACACCGGGATTTTAGTGGTTCGGCCATTGATGACCTACGTCCACGGGAGAGAGCACAACAAGTCTCCTTCTTCTCCCCTTCACTATCTTGATCATAGAGATACAAGTGCTTTACAATAGAAACCTCCCACAATCTTCCTAGTCTTGCCTCCCATGTCTTCCACATGGTACCTCCCAAGAACTACCCCAAGATTGACATTTCTACTTCTATACACTTTTCTCATCTCTCACAAATCACTACATGATTCTCTCAAGATAGAATTGCCTCACACTCAAATCCCTCTCTTCTTTTCACACACCTGTGTGTCTATGGATTAGTCTTCTTCATCCTATACATGATGATCTATTTATAGACATATGTGAGTCTTGATCTAAGTTAGTTATGACTAACTAACTAATCATATTGTTGATTTAGAGGCATATCTCAACAATCTCCACCTTGACTCTAAATAGGGGAATATGAGTCCAAACGAAGAATCAACGTGCTTGCTCTCCCACTTATACTCTAGAGAATCCAATCATTCATTTGAGTTACCGAGTTCCTTAGTGTGCCTTTCTTCGACACTCTCAACGTAAGCCAAACTTGCTTCCATGTTGTTCCAGCTGCATGCTCCACCTCAAAATGAAACCTTTCTTTGTCAAGCATCAATCTGAGTTCTTTTGCATTTCTGCCTTCAAGAATATTTGAACACTTTAAGTAATTGCCAATGCAACCAACTGAAACAGCAGCCTCGCTAGCCTGGTGGTCACCGCCACGGTCCTGCACCATGTTCCTTTGCCATCCACGGTTCGAATCCCATCACTGCATCTTCTGCAATTTTTATCAAACGATTGTTTTATATAAAATAAAAATAAAACAATCTACACGCGGAAACGGAGACTCGAACCCATGACCTTTGCAACACCACCTTAAGCGCCTCAACGCTAGGCTGCAGCAACAACTTATGAATAAACACCCATGATAAAACAATTTATCATAATAGAAATCCCCATTTAAACAAAACAAACAGCTTCGTCTTCCTCCTCTGTCAGGAAAGAGCTGAAACTCTGAACTCAGAAACGAAACTTCGATTTCCCTGATTGGATTCTCTGAAGCAGAAGTGGGAGAGCGCAACATTGTTATTGGCTTGAACTCATATTCCCTGATTTAGAGTCAAGGTGGAGAATTGTTGATTAATGCCTCTAAATCAACAATATGAATTATGAAGTTGGTTAGTTAGTTAGTCATAACTAACTTGGATCCTAAAGCTTCACAATGATTGGCTACATCAAGACTCACATGGATTGATGACTCATCAAAGCTATTAGTGATTGGTTGTATAAGTCTATGAATACATATCATGTAATAGGTGATGGGTACACTAGCTTGTGCATGAGTGACACAATGTAATATGTGAAAAGAATAGAGGGATTTGAGTGTGAGGCAATTCTATCTTGAGGGAAATCATAGAGTGATTGTGAGTTGAGGATCAAGGGTTGAGAGAATAGAGAGACGAAAGGCTTGGGTTCTCTTGTTTGTTCATCTTGAACATGGTGGAGTGAAGATCCAAGGGATCTCTATTGTAATCAAAGTCCATACTCATTGCTCAAGATAGTAAAGGTGGAGATGATGACTTGTTGCTCTCTCTCCCGTGGACGTAGGTCATCAATGGCCGAACCACTAAAAAAAAATAAAACAATCTACACGCGGAAACGGAGACTCGAACCCATGACCTCTGCAACTCCACCTTAAGCGCCTCACCGCTAGGCTGCAGCAACAACTTATGAATAAACACCCATGATAAAACAATTTATCATAATAGAAATCTTCATTTAAACAAAACAAACAGCTTCGTCTTCCTCCTCTGTCAGGAACGAGCTGAAACTCTGAACTCAGAAACGAAACTTCGATTTCCTTCCAAGACACAAACCCGTTTTCTTCCAAGATCTTGTTCCTTCTCAGGGAGCTTCAAGAAGAGTACCACCATGAGACACCGCGAAAACCTCCACGTCCCTCATCCTTGCTCCACCTGAATTGCCACCATAGCCGCTGTCTTGTACCTCGCGTAGATCTGCGAAGTGCCGCCATTCACGACAGGACCACCGCACAGAGCCGCCGCTGCCACTGCATCACGGCACCGTGCTGCACCGTCCCACCGCCGCCAACCGCTTCCTTCCGCCATCTGCCGCGCCTCCCTGGTTCAAACCCAAGAATCTGTTCCAACAAGAACAAACACAGCAGCCCAACCAAAGAAGAACACTAACAAGGAAATCAATCTGAAAAATGAAACTAATCTGAAAGATGAAATTGAATACACCTTCTATACAAGCTTCAATTTCCATCTTTCCGGTTTCCCTTTCTTTTCTTCTTTCCAATTCGATTTCCTTTTCTGCATTCTTGATTTGCTTCAAAATCGACTATGGTGCATCGATTACAGCCTCTCTGGTCCTTGCCCCGTTTGCTCATACAGTCCTTGCTTCGTGCATTCCCACAGACGGCGTCACTTGTTGGGTCTTGTCGGTCCCATTATCGAAAGTGGCTCTGATACCACTTGTTAGGGATTTGTTGTCATGCCACGAAGCACCTCGGACATAGAAAACAAAGCACAAGAACGTTACCGAGAAATATGCAAATCAATAGAACATAGAACAAACGAATAAAGAAGATAAAAACGGTAAAAGAAGATGACACCGGGATTTTAGTGGTTCGGCCATTGATGACCTACGTCCACGGGAGAGAGCACAACAAGTCTCCTTCTTCTCCCCTTCACTATCTTGATCATAGAGATACAAGTGCTTTACAATAGAAACCTCCCACAATCTTCCTAGTCTTGCCTCCCATGTCTTCCACATGGTACCTCCCAAGAACTACCCCAAGATTGACATTTCTACTTCTATACACTTTTCTCATCTCTCACAAATCACTACATGATTCTCTCAAGATAGAATTGCCTCACACTCAAATCCCTCTCTTCTTTTCACACACCTGTGTGTCTATGGATTAGTCTTCTTCATCCTATACATGATGATCTATTTATAGACATATGTGAGTCTTGATCGAAGTTAGTTATGACTAACTAACTAATCATATTGTTGATTTAGAGACATATCTCAACACCTATATATTTTATTTGGTTAACATATATGTAATATTTTTATTAAATGGAGGTTGCATATGGGATAGCGAAAAATAGATTATATCAATAATGTAATTATCAGAATCAATTTTTGTTTGGATAAACTTGTTAATTGAAAAACTATTTTAAGATAATCTATCTCATTGGAATTATATAAAAAATTGCTTTTATATAATAAATTACGAAAAAAGTGTATGAAAAATTATTTGTTTATATTAGTAATATTGGATTTTTTTTGTAACATTTAATATTTTTTTTTTTTTTGAAATGTGTTGTTTTTTCATATCAAATGATAAACATATTGTTTTTAGAATAGTTAAAGAAAAATAATAAATTTTACACTATATATTTGTCCATCATGGAAACGTGAAAGGAATATGAGTCTACATGCTTTCTCCCATTGAAACTTGAAAGAAACATGAGTCCGGAAACGTGAAATAAAATAGAGGAGCTCGAGAGGGTAAATATGGAAAGTAGAATATTGAGAGCAAAAATAATCAAATTTTTTCATCAAACAGCCCAATTCCTCGTCTTCTTAAAAAACAGCTTCCACCAACAGGTTTTGTTTTTTTGTGTGTTTTTAATCCATCAACAAAACAATAAAAATTATTCCAAAATCAAATTTTCCCCTCTAAAACAATTGAAATCCTGATAATCCATATTTCTCAAACACACACATAACCGAAATAACTACTCTCATTTCTATCAATCTTATTCCACTCCAATAGAACAATGGGTATTCTGTTAGCGTTTGGTCTTGAAAGCCTAATGGTTCTGTTATTTGGTAAAGGTTTAAGGTGGTTTTTCTTCTGCTGGTTTCTTTTTCTGGTTGGTGCTTTTGGGTCAGTGGGTGTAACATGCATACTGTTCTATAAGCAATATTCTATTTACTCTCTTCTTGTCTTTTTTCTCACTTCCTCCTGTATATGGGTTGGAGCTACCCTAGTGCTCTGACTCAATATATTTTTGCTTATAAAAAAAATGGGGTATTCAATAAATCATTATCCCAGTAGGCTATGGTTACATCCATTACATCACACATGAATTTCTAATTAATCTCTTACATTTGTATGTCAATCCCTATGTTCTCCACCATATCTTACATCTGCTTAATAATGTATGAATTTGTGATCAATTATATATATTAAATGGTTAAACAACGAATATACCCGTTAAAACAATAGATTTTGTGATTCACCGATACCCAATATGCCTTATATAGATTATAGCAGAACAAAACTAGTGAAATAATGTTTTACTACCAAATTGGGTGCGGGCTTAGGTAATTCAACTTTAATGTGCATCCCTTATTTCCTCTTGAACAAAAGGTTGGAAGTAGGGCAAGTCTTTGTTCGTCTCGACTATGACTCTTTGTCTTGGTCATTGCCGAATACTTCGTTTTCTACCTGTTAAAATATCCCAATTCCACAAAATATTCCAATTCCACAATAAAGACACATGACCAAATACATGAGGCAAGCAAATCTGCTGAATCACAAAAGGTGCCAAGTCAGCAGCAGCTGCAATGGTTTTCTTCCTCCACCTCTAACAAATTTCATATACAGCACACTCACCAGCACCTCCCTTCACCTCCTCTAACAGACTCGACTGAGGATGATATAATGGAATAGTGTCTAGGCTAGCTTATTGTATACCCCTTTTCCCTTCTATAAATGTAGCATCTCTTTACCATTCGTAATCAGAAAATTGAGGAATAGAATATCTCATTTCTCTCTATTCTTCTCTTTATTTTTCTGCTTCACTATGGCTTGTTTATCTATTCTAAAATCTTAAGATTAGCCTTTCGACATTGATGCTCTCATTCTTAGTGGGAATGCACGTGATGGTGCTCTTCCAGCTATATTGTGGTCATTGCGTAGCTTGCATATCCTTTGGTCATTGCCTAGCTTACATTCAATTTTCCTTTCAAACCCATTACGAGGTAGAGCTCCGACGGATTGTGGAGGAAGTGACTCGTTAACCTGTTTCTTAATTTTTTCTCGTTTAAGATGCTTAAACAAAAATAGGATAAATAATATTCCTATGAAAAAAACAATGAACAAGATTCTACTTAAAAATGGATGACGAGATCTTACTTAACCCTATTGTAATATTAATAAAAGTTTAAAGATGAATTGAGACAACTTGTGAGTTATTTTTTGGAGGAGAAGGGAAGAAAAGGAGAGGTTTATCAGAGATTCTTTCTTGTTCGTGAGTTCTATTAATTGGAGGGAAATATTTTGGGAATTTTAATAAATCATCCATTCTCCTCCTCAACCCACTTTTTTCATTCCCCCGTTTTGGGGTATGGAGGAAAAATAATTGAAATTACTAATTTACCCTCATCTATTTTCAAAATTTACACTTTTTAAATAATATTACTTAGGTTATTTTTTTTAAATAAGGGTAAATTTATAAAAACATGTCATTAACCCTCCATTTCCTTCCCCTCATACAATATGCACTCCCAAATAAGGAGAGGGATAATACTCTCATTCTCCTTCCTCCCCTCCCTCTCCTTCCCCTTTGATTCCCTCTCTTTTCTTTCCCTCCAAACTTGCAAACGGGGCTTTAGAATTTAAGAAGACTATTTGCAGAAGGCGTATAGTTCAAGGTGGCTTAATTGGCACACTTTTCCCTCTTCAATAAATAAAAAAACTTGCAAGTCATGGATTTACATTACAAGTTATCATTTTCATTTATATTATTATTTTGCACTACATTGGTAAATAAATTTCAAGCTAAATTATATTTATGATCATCTATCTTATTTTTTGTTTTCGAGTTGGTCATTTATTTAATTTTTGTTTCAATTTGGTTTTTTAGGCTCTGTTTGTGAGTTAGGAGAGAAAGGAAAAGGAGGGGATCAAAGGGGAATGAATGGGAGGGAAAGAAGGAGAAGGAGAGCATTATCCCCCTCCTTGTTTGGGAGTATATATCATGTGAGGGGAAGGAAATGAAAGGTCTATGACATATTTTTACAATTTTGTCTTGAGAAAATTCATATAACTAATATTCTATAAATAATATTAATGCAGAAAAAATGTGTAAATTTTGAAAATGTATAAGGGCAAATTAGTGATTTAGGTTACTTTTCCTCCAAAATACCACAGATTGGGGGAACCTAGAAAATGTGTTAAGTGAGGGTTTTGGAGGGTATATGAAAATATTCAAAACCTTCCCCTCCTTTTTTATCAACTCCCAAACAAGGATGTCACCCTACCTCTCATTCCCTTCCCTTTCCCTCCAAAAATCAATGTGCAAACAGAGCCTTAAGTTTTCACTTTACACCAAGTTGGCCATTTCCATCAAATTTGTAATAACAGTGTTAAATTTCTACCGTTAGTCGCCATAGATAGACACCCTCCGGTCGCTAGAATATAGAAATTCATCTATTTTTTCTATCTCTCTTTGATGGATATGGTCTTTTCTATAATCGAAATTCCTCCAAACTATTACTCGACCACTGATAAGCCTCTAGCTTATCTAGTTTTATAGCTAGAAAGGGCAATGTTTTTATGCTAATTGAGCGATTTAACCTCGCTAATCACCTAAATTTGGTTTCTTTTGTCCCTAAGCAACAATTTGAGTCTTTTAGATAGTTTTTAGGAAATTTTGGTTAATTTTGACTCAATAAAGCATTAAAATGCTACTTTTATGTTTCAGGTTAAAAGTGAAGTTCAAGGAAGCTAGGAAACTTGAAGAAAACAAGCTTAAAGGCAAAAAGGCAGATTCACCTCGCTAGCCAGAGGAGCAGACTGAGCAGGAACATACCATCATTCAACCTCGCCTCGCGAGCCAGACACGGGAAAGTTGAAGACCATTCAAACTCGCCTCGCGAGCAATGTCTTACCTCGCGAGAATTCAAAATCAGGCTGGAGCTAGAACTTAAGATTCACCTCGCGAGCCCCTGCTCGCCTCGTGAGCGCGCACAGACTCAGTCCACTATATATGGCTTGTTTTGGTGCAGATTGAAGAAAGTTTTAGCTTTTTGACATTGGTTCTAATCCTAGTTTCTTTGGAGCTGCGACCCCTTTTGTTTTTCAGTAGTTTTCTTCTCTTATGATGAATTCTTTTACTTCTTTGATCGTTGTTTTCATCTCCATAAGGAACTAATCCTCTATTCTAGGGGAATGGTGAAGCCACCCTTGATGGCATAGCGAAATTCAATGTGATGCTTTCTTTCCCTTATCTCAATTCTCGTTTCTTAGTTCTACGTTTATTATGTTAATCAAAGGGCCCTTGGTTAACTTGTCTAATGCGTTGAGACCGGGAGGAGATTCACGCTTAGGACTTGAGTTAGGAGCACCGGTTGATCATTGCTAGGGATAGGGTAGGAGATTGGTGCAACCACATAGGGAACAAGAACTTAATAGAGTTTAACTATAGGTTTTGAGATCGGGAGGAGATTAATTTACAGTTTAGATACGTCCTTTAGAACAACGGAAGTGACTTTAGGAGAAATTGGGGGTCCCGGTTGGTAAAGAAATTGAACATAGGGAATAGAAGATAATCACTTGGGTAGCTTGCATGGTTGGGTAGGTGGATTCGTGACCTTAGAAGCTTTAGCCATTAATTTAATCTCGTTGTTATTCGTTAGTTTGTTTTTAGATAATTGCAATTTGTTATTGATATCTTTCTCTCTCTTTTCAACCAACTGCTATTGACTTGGTCAAACGGTTTGAATTTCCTTAAGATTTGGTATAATTGGTCTTCCAATCCTTGAGTTTGACCTCGGTAATACTTACCGTGTTTTTATTGCTTGCATCGATCAGGTACACTTGCCAGAGTCGCAACAACCGTTGTCTCTCGCCACTACCGAAAGGTTGTTCTGCAAAACAGCGCACCGCCACCCAGTCGTCCAGTCACGATTTCCAACCACCATCTTGTCAAGAACTCACCGTAATCATCCCCAGGGTACCCATTCAGGTCACCGCGAAAGAATCCCCCCCTTTTTTTTGGTCTGTTTCATTTTTTATTCCTGATATCGGTTTGAGTTCATCGTATATGGAATGGATCCGGCAAATATAGCATTTAATTTCCCTTTTGGTAGAAGTTACCAAACCAGTCTATCATAAAAAAAAAAAAAAACTCAATGTTCATACAGAATTGTGGGAGGGAAGGCACTGTTTGTGAGTTAGGAGAGAAAGGAAAGTGAGGAGATCAAAGCGGAAGGAAATGTATATTTTATGTGAGGGGAAGGAAATGGAGGGTAGATGACATGCTTTTACAATTTTACTCTTATTTGAAAAAACTAACATAATTAATATTCTTTAAATAATATTAATTCAAAAAAATATTTCTCCAAACCCCAAATTACTAATTTAAGTTAGTTTTACTCCAAAATACCCCAAATTGGGGTTACCGAAAAAATTGGGAAGAAGAGGGGTTTGAAGGGTTTACTAAAATCCTGAAAACATTCTCCTCCAAATTTTTGAACTCACAAATGGTAACCTTCCAATAAACCTTCCCTTTCCCTTCCTTTCCCACAAAAAAAAAACTCACAAACACACCCGAAAGGAAGAGAGAGGGAGAGACCTAGAATCTGGTAGCTTTTTTTTTTTTTTGAGTGAAGGCCCAAATTGGTCCCTGAAAAATTTTGAGGCCCCACTTTTAGTCCCTGAAAAAAATAAATCAACCATTTAGTCCGTCAAATTTTCAAACGTGAGACACATTAGTCCCTAGATTTAGTTCTGACGTCCATTTATTTGCCTTCGTGTCTAATTAACCATCCTACTTGGCCCGTTAGTGATCATCTGTGGCTTATAACGAATTTCTTCCTTGAAAAACGAGTATGAAAAACGTGCTCAATTTTAAAATTCAAATACTTGAAAATTATGCATTTTTTCACTTTTTATTAATTTTTCATGACGGAAATTCGTCATAAGCCATGCAAAACCACTAAGGGACAAGTAAAAGGACGTCGGAACTAAATCTATTTACTAATGTATCCCGCGTTTGAAAATTTGATGGACTAAATGATTAATTTATTTTTTTTCAGGGACTAAAAGCGGGTCCTCGAAATTTTTCAGGGACCAATTTGGGCCTTCAATCAAACAAAAAATTGATGATCAAAGGCGTCTCCTGTGTGGTTTGACATTGTTAGTACAATCTGTTAGAAAGAACTAATTTGGTGTAACGTTGAAACTTAGAGGACAAAAACAAAAATTAAATAAAGGACCAAACTGAAAACAAAAAATAAAATAGAGAACCAAAAGTATAATTTAGCCTAAATTTTTATTTGTACCAAATTAATAATTCAAATTATTTTTATATTTACAAATTGAAAAAGTCACATTTTTGCCTATCTTCCACAAGTTGGGCAAGGAATTAGGAATGGATGCCTTCGCGGTGAGCACATTGGGAAGCCCCCTTCTCCCTCTACCACTTTGCTTTCACTCTCTCGAGCTAATTAGATCTCTAGGTAGGATATGGAAAGGAGAGAAGATCCTTACTATAGTTCTACTTTAATTTCCTAAGCCTTTTATTATGTCCTATTTATTCTTATACACAAACCCTCACTCCTTGTCAATACGCTCATCTACATACTTGCATGCACACTTTGAGAATTGAGCTCTTGTGTAATCACATATAAAGACAATTTCCCCCCTCTAATTATGCACAATCACCTTCCAAATTGCTTCTTTTGATCCCCCTTGCACCAATGCCATAAGGAGGCCACGAGTAATGATAATATGTTAGATTATCTATTTTTTGGGAATGTTTTATGTGGATTTCTATTTATAGGTCAAATTTAAACCTTCTTTAACTAGAAAAGAGCTTTGTTTCCTCATTGTTGTTAATTCACCTTTTTTTTATGTACATTCATCATAATTTTGGTTAGATTTTAGTTTATATTCTTCTCATCTTATTTCATGTTGTGATTGTAGGATATGAAGAGTGAAAAAGCTCAAGAAACTGGCGAAAAGATGCAAAATTTTCCAGAACAAGATGGTGTCGGGTGTAGAGTGCATGACACCGAGCGCGAAAAATGGAAAAGTTGGAGCTATTCTCGACCATGACAGCGTTGAGCGCAGAAGCAGCATCAATAGGTGTTGAGCTAGCTTAACTATGAGCGCGGGTGACCTAGCGTTGAGCGCCCTCAATTGCTGCAAAATTGGGAGTTTTGTGTTATTCACGTCGAGCGTGGTTTAAGTTGTCGCCGGTGCATGCACGATCCCAGAACTATAAATCCCGTGGTCTAGTGCGGAAAGGGGAATGTTGCTAAAGGCCAAGAAGATCATTTTCTAAACCTTAATTTTGCATCTCCTTGGATTTTAAAGAGAGAAAGGTAGGGAATCTTCATTTTCATGAAGTTCCTTCTATCCCCCCCCCTCTTCTGTTTTCTTGGTTTCTGTGATGTTTAGTTTAACCCTCTTTGTCAGTGGAATGATGAAAATTGATTATTGATGAAGTTTCAAACTTTATTGAGTTCTGCTATGAACTTTTTCATTTGTTTGAGTATCAATTCATATGCTTAATGCTTTTAGATGTTTGATCACCATTCACATGATTAGTTGTCTCATGTTTATATTTGGAATAGTGAGATATAGTTTTGCATCTTGCAATTGATGTCATGAATGAAGTTAATTTAGGAATAAATAGTGTAGTCTGTGTCAACTTCGTTTAAATTTCGTAAAGGCTTATGACCTTGTTTTGTTAATTTGATCTAAGTGGTTAGACTTGTTAATAGGGCGCTTTATCAATGAAGTACCCAGATATATAATCAAATAAAATCAGGCTTCTAACACTGTTATCTCTAATTTTGCCTTCTAAGTGTTTGTTTATTTGTCTTAAAGGAAAAATCCAAAAATATTTTATTTCTTTTATAGCTTGTTTTATTTTATTGAGTTTCCTCTTACCAAACTCACATCTAAATAGTTGTTTACTTTGAGAAGTGGTAATTGACCACCAATCCTTGTGGACAATTCTCGATTTATCAACCATTTTATATCACTTGCAACAATCGGATACACTTGTCGTGGTTACATCAAGTAACAACCTACTTTTTAGATGTGGGTTATTTGGACATGTGCCTTAATAATAGTTCTTTCTAGAACATCACATGCGCCTCTATATTCCTTTGTAACCTATAATCTACAACTTCAGTATTGTTGCTTTGCACATTTTCAACCCTTAGTATCAAGGGCTCTTAATATAATCCTTTCCAGCCTTATTAACAAGGGCTCCTAACATTAGTATCACCATTCATTTTGACATGATACCATTGATAGGCTTTGGCAAGTGTGCCGAATCGAAGCAAGTAATAAAAACACGGCAAGTAATGCCGAGGTCGAACACATGGATTGAGTAACCAATTTATATAAATCTAAATCTAATTAATCAATAATTATTTTGACCAAGTCAAAGGAGAGAGAAAGATTTGATGAGATCAAGTGAAGATTATGCTATTAACTACCAAATCACAATTAAAATCAAACAAAATCACAAACAAATATTGTAGAGAGAGAAAGTGATGGAAAAGTTGTAAGTTCACGATTTCACCTACACAATAAAACTTAGATCCAAATGTGATTTCTTCTTTGTTCCTATTTCAATTCATTGTTAACTAGGAACCCTAAACTATTCTAATGTCTTTGTCAAGCACAAAAGAAAACACCCTTGCATACCTATCAACTATATCTCTATGATGATTAACATACAAGAATTCATTAAGCCCTTGGTTCCCTATATCGCTTACACAGGTCTCCTATTATATCTCTATCAATATTCAACTCATGTTCTTAATTCAAATCCTAAATCATTAATCTCATTTCGGACTCATCACGATTGACTAGTTAACCACGAGCTCTTTTGATCAATGCAATAAGAACATAATTAAGAAACAATAAAATAGAAGAAGGGAATAGAAAATGTCACAAATTTCACTAAGCCATCATGTACAGCTACGTCGCTTCCTTAGAAAAGAGGTTTATCTCCTCATAGCAACGCTTATAATCACAAAGTCTTCAAGAGAATATCTCAAAACTGAGTTTTTCAACCTAAGCGAGACGAAGCTCTCTGAAAACTAGGATTAGGGTATCAAATTCAAACTAACAACAAGCATTTATACTAATTTGAGATAAGTCCCTCTCGCGGGGCTAGCATAGTCTTGCGGGGTGAGATTTGAATTTCTGCCCTGGCATAAACACACATTCTCGTGCGGCGAGGCACTTCTCGTGGGGTGAGACACTTCTCGCTGGCCAAGACTGGGAATCTTCAGAATTTCCTTCTCTAGTTCGCAGGACGCCTTAGAGGTCCTCCATAATCCCTCATCTGGCTCGCGAGGCGAGCCCTTAGTCGCGGGACGAGGCGGAGGCCACCGGTTTTCTTCATTTTTAGTCTTCTGGCTCTCTAGGCCAACAATGTCTCACAAGGCGAATGTCTCTTGATCAGCATCTAGCTTGCTTTTTTCTCATCTTTCCTAGCTTTCTTCCAGCTTCACTTTTCACCTTAGTTTCGGAACAGTTACTTGAAACTAGGAATAGCATGTAATGCCTTATTCGACTCAATTTCCTACTTAAATTCCTAAAAAATAACAAAAAGAGTCAAGACTTCACTTAAGGAAAATTAAAGCTAAATTTGGATGTAAATGAGATAAAACTCGACCATTTGGTTAAAAAATCATAGCTTTACTAGTGATAAAACTAGATAAGCCAGAGGTTATCAAAACACCCCAAACTTAAACCCAATAGGATTTATGCTCCAAAGGGTGTTTTGAAAGCGGTCCTATAAGCCCATAGTGCATCATCAAGCTTCTCCGACCAATCCTTCCATGATGAGTTTACTGTCTTCTCAAGAATTCTCTTTAGCTCACGGTTGGAAACTTCCACTTGACCATTGGTTTGTGGATGGTACGGAGTAGAAATTTTGTGTGTGACCTCTTACCTTGTTAGCAAGTTTTCCATTTGTTTGTTGCAAAAATGAGATCCACCATCATTAATAAGCACCCTCGGGACACCAAACCTTGTGAAGATGTTGCACATCAAGAATTCCATGACTACCCACGCGTCATCCATTGTGGTTGGTATGGCTTCAACCCACTTGGACACATAATCCACCGCCACCAAAATATATTGAAATGAGAATGACGGCGAAAAAGGTCACATGAAGTCTATGCCCCACACATAGAAAATATCCACTTCTAGCATTCCTTGGAGAGGAAGTTCATGCCGTTTTGAAATATTGCCAACCCTTTGACAATGATCACATCTGTCTATAAAACTTTGAGCATCCTTGAAGATTGTTGGCCAATAGAACCCACTTTTGAGGACTTTTTCGGCAGTTTTCTTTCTCCCAAAGTGTCCACCATAATCCTAGTCATGATATTGCCACAAGACATTCTCAATTTGATCATGAGGAATGTAACACCCTGCTTTTCGTAAAATGTTTTATTAAGCTAGTTTTATTATTTAAAAATGTTGGTTAAGGGCTAAGTGAGATATTAGCTTAAAGTCCCTTTCTAGTACATGAGCACGCCCGTGCTCATTAGCCAGCACTCTCGTGCTTAAAGTCAGAAGCGTGTTTCTGATTTTAAGTTGAGCACGACCGTGCTCAACAGTGAGCACGCCTGTGCTCAAGGTGCTGACCGCGTCTCGCTGACGGTAAGTGGAGCACGACCGTGCTCAAGGGTAAGCACGACCGTGCTCAGGTCCAGACTATATAGTTTTACACAGAAACCGAGGGTTTTACGTGAAACCCTATTTTCTTTGGTGCAACTGCGGCCAGAACACCTTCTTTCTCTCTTTCTCCTTCTTTCATCGCCGTAGTGGAGTTCTGAGAGCCGTTTGGGAGATTAGCTTGATCTGCTTCAGTGTTAATAGGTAATGGTTTCGTTCCTTTTAGTTTCCTTTCGTGTTTATGAGATTAGAATCTAACCGATTGTATTCTTAATTGACCAAGGCTTATCATCGGAGTGAGCCGCTTTGGGAAAGGTACCAGTTTGCTATTAGGAGCAGTGTTAGAGCTACCTTCAATCCAGGTATGGGGAGAAGGGATTGTACTCATTAGGCAGTGGGGTAGAGTAAGGTAAAGGGGTCCCCATGACCCCGGTTGATTGTATATAATTGTATGTTGATATGTTGTATATCATGAATATGTGTTTATGTTCTTGATATTTATTTAATGAGTATGATGGGATGTTGATTGTTGTTATTGCCATGGTATTGGTTGATCGATGATATTGCTGTTATGAGAAGGTTGAGGTTGATGAATTATTTTAATTGGTTAATAGGTTTAAAAACGTGTTAAGTTTAGGGGTTTAATCCCTAAATAATTTGGTTGGAATTCGGTTACTATTCCTGCCCAGAACAGCACTGTCGCGCGATGAGCACGACCGTGCTGAACAGGGAGCACGACCGTGCTCCCATTTGAATTCTGGAAAATGGCCGCGCTGTTCAGTACGGCCGTGCAGGTTAAACAGCATGACCGTGCTACGGAGCACGACCGTGCTGAGTGTGAAGCACGACCGTGCTTCACTTAAAAGGGCAGCACGCCCTCACGTGTCCAAGCACGACCGTGCTAGGGTCTAAGCACGACCGTGCTGACCCCTCCTGGACAGTGATACAATTAAAGGACTTAAGGGGTTTTAAACCCCATTCCCCTATGATGATAAGTTGAGATAACTAATCAAAGATAAAGATTAGACAACTTGGTTATTAATTATATAAGATAATTAAGATAACAAGGTGTTAAGTCGGTATCCGTTGGGTTACCGCACACTGCTAAGTTAAGTCTTGGGTGCTTATTGACCCAAGCACGTTAAGGTGAACCTTGGTGCTTATTGGCCAAGGGAGCCTTGACCCCACGATTTGGGTCTAAGGTTACGTTAAACGTTGATGTTGAAGTCTTGGGAGCTTCATGGCCCAAGCAAGGAGGTGGTGGAGATTGTTTGTTGTTGTGCCATTTGCATAGAGCATTGATGGGGGAGGTTCGACAAAGGGGAGATCGCCCGAGAGTACGGTGATCTGGCCATCCACGGTAGGTCACCCATGGTTTGGTGACCGAGGCCCCCCGTGATGAGGCATCCACGGTTTGATGCGTTAGCTATCCATGGGGTTCACTCAAGGTTTGGTGAACTGCCGGTGTTGGTGCTTTGTGGCCAATACGGATATGTAACTCCAAAGTCGTTCATCCTGAGTTAGTTTGGATCCACATGCATAGTTGAAGTAGCGGAGTAGTTGATGCATTGCATAGCATAGCATACTTGGTTGTTATGATACTGTTGGATGTTGATGTATGCTTATGTGTATGTTTACCTTGCATACTATTCCCCTGCTGTATATATGATTACATGAATCTTACTCCCTATTATTGTTTGTGTTTGGCCTGATTGGCATTTGCAGAGGATGACGAGCAGCCCGGAGAGGAGTGACTCTGAGGAGTCGCCACTCATAGTAGGGTTGTTTTAAGTTTAGATAGTTTGTTTCCAGTTGTATTCCGTGGATTTATTTCCGGAACGGTTATACCAGCTCTGAATTGTGACATCGGGGTTGGGTTGTTTATTTGGTTATGTTTTTATTTGTTTAAACTCCTTTTATTTTTCCGCGTTGTAAACGAGTTCATGTGGGAATTTTTTACCCATGGACAACTGGTTTATTTAATTCAGTAAAATGCATGTTTTTTTTAATTATTTTATATTTAAATGCCTTGTAACATGCCGGGTAGAAGGGTGTCACAAGGAATGCATCTCCTCATTAACCCATCCGTACATTGCTTAGACAAGAAGGGATCATCCCATATGTAATACTTGGCATCGGAGAATAATTTCTTCTTTTGTTGCCTTGTCAGTCCTTTCGGGATCACCTTTGAAACTTTGTAATTGGCAATATCCACGAACCAAGGAGAAATTTTTTCCAAGATAGCAAAAAGCCTCTCATCCGAGAACTCTTCCTGCATATCAACTAATTTCTCCTCCTCGTCGGGATTGACCAATCTTGACAAATGGTCCCAACTCCATTCTCGGACCCTTTTCGACCCTTAAACTCTAGATCAAACTCTTGCAAAAGCAATATCCACCATATTAATCTAGGTTTAGCCTCTTGTTTTGTCATAGAGTGTTTAATGGCCGCATGATAGGTGAAAACAATAATTTTAGACCCTACAATGTAAGATCTAAATTTATCTAATGCAAACACCACTGCAAGGAGTAATTTTTCAGTGGTGGAATAGTTAGTTTGTGCATCATTTCAAACTTTGCTAGCATCGTAAATAACATGTACTAACTTATCCACCATTTGTCCTAAGACAGCCCCCACCACATAATCACTTGTATCACACATTATTTCAAAGTGCAATTCCCAATTTGGTGCAGTGATTATGGGTGCAGTCACAAGTCTATGTTTCAAAGTATTAAAAGCATGTAAACATGAAACATTAAACTCAAAGCATAAATCCTTCACAAGAAGGTCACATAGCGGTTTCGCTATTTTGGAGAAATTCCGGATTAATCGTCGGTAGAACCTAAGATGCCCAAGAAAACTCCGGAATCCCTTCACATTGGTTGGTGGGGGAAGCTTCTCAATCACCTCAACTTTGGCTTTATCTACCTCAATCCCCTTTGAGGACATATTGTGCCCCAAGACCAAGCCTTCTCGGACCATGAAGTGGCATTTCTCCCAATTGAGCAGTAGGTTGGTCTCTTGGCACCTTTTTAGAACACATGCCAAATTCTCCAAGCAATTGCCGAGTCATCCATAAAGACCTCGATGAACTTCTTCACCATGTCCGAGAAGATTGAAAGCATGCACATTTGGAAAGTCGTCGGAGCGTTGCACAAACCAAAGGATATTCTCCTATATCTAAATACACCATATGGACAAGTGAAGGCCGTCTTCTCTTGATCTTCATGATCCACCACGATTTGGTTATAGCCACAGTATCCATCCAAAAAGCAATATTGAGTATATCCTACTAACCTTTCCACCATTTGATCAGTGAATGGGAGGGGAAAATGGTCCTTCCTTGTTGCATCTTTTAGCTTCCGGGTCCACACACACTCTCCACCTAGTAACGGTCCTTGTTGGAATCATTTCATTTTTCTCGTTAACCACTACGTGTGACACCCTCTACCCCGCATGTATTCAAAAGCGATAACACATATATGAAAAGAGAGAGAACACATGTAAAAATATATAATATTAAAAACCGGGCAGAGACTGCAGCATTGTAACATAACGCGGAAATAACCAAAACATGTTTATAAAGAAAACATAACATAACTGAAAACATAAATGAACCCAACCCCGATGTCACACTACAGAGCTGGTATAACCAATCCAATAAAACAACTCGGATACAACTGGAAATAAACTAAACAACTACTGAAACGGAAATCCTATCTATAAGTCGCGGCTCCTCAGAGTCACTCCTCAACTGGCTGCATATGGACCTCTGCATAAACGATACTTGCCACAAAACAAGAGACATAGAGATAGGGAGTAAGAAACATATATATGAATATAACTGCAAGGAAGCAGTTAGCAAGACGAGCATACATCAAACAAGCATGTTATATCAAATAACAATATCATAACAATCATCATCATATAACGTGTATGCTATGCAATGCAATTCTGCTCCACTCCTCTACTATGCACTTATATCCAAACTAACTCAGGATGCCAACTTTGGGGTTACATTTCCACATTGGCCAATAAGCACCAACGCTGGGGCAATCCACCAAACCATGGGTCGACCCCTAGGACAGTCGACACATCTTATTCTCGGATGCGCCACCAGGGTGTATACTTGATTCCTTTTCGGACGAATCCCACGGACGACCAGATCGTCTTACTCTCGGACAACCTCCCCTATGTTGCACAACCTCCAATCAACATCTCCGATGCGTTAATGCATGGCAAACAACACACAACCAAAACCACCACCTCCGCTTGGGCCCAAAGGCTACCCAAGTTTTATCATCATCAACACCACGACCACTAGGCTATTGAGGATTATCATTTAACGTTCATCGTTAAGTCTTTTAAGCATTAACAACACTCTGGCCATTAAGCACCAGAGCTCAACACCTTGACCATCAAGCATCAAGACCCCCTTGGAGCGAACACTAGGCTACCAAGGTTCAACATCTCTTGGAGCGAACACTAGGCTACCAAGGTTCAACATCTTAACACTTGGAGCTGACAGTAGGCTACCAAGGTACAACATCTTATCACTTGTATTTGGTCTTCATGTTCCGTTAGTATCTTATTAAGTCTTTTAAGTGTTTGGGGTGAAAACCCCTATTTCAACATTCTGGTTTCTGTTTTGGTCAGGTGAGCACATGTGTGCTCACCCTTAGCAAGGGCATGCTGGACCTGCAGGCAAGCACGACCGTGCTGCCTGCTGAGCACGAGCGTGCTCAAATGCGCGCCCTGCTCTGGGTTTCCAACTGGAGCACGGGCGTGCTCCTTATCAAGCACAGCCGTGCTCAATGGAGCGTGGCCGTACTGATCTGGACAGAAAGGGTCAGGAACCCTTTCCCAAATCCTTGGGACAGTTCACAGATTCAACCTAAATAATCCATTGATCATAGCTTCATTAATCTTAACTGCTCTTCATTAATATTCATGTCTTATCATCATGGGGAATTAATCCTTTAATCATAGCTTTGTTATTAATGTTCCTAGAACACTTACTAATCAATCCTAGGGTCTTTAACTAAGCCCTATGAACATAACATTACATCTCACACTATATTCATGTATTATGAACAACTGAGGAAACATCCTTTAATTATCATTATCATCATTAACGCATTTTAACGTCTTAACAACATTGTTGGCATTAGCATCTCAACAATCAACACTCATAAAGAGCACAACACAAAAACAACCAATAACATCATACTCATCATAATCATGGTATCACAACATCAACATATTTATAACAAACAACATCAATCAATAATAACAGTAATGCCAGTCATCAACATCAAAATAGTTAAGCATCATATAACAAATAGGCATAAGGCATATAGACATGTAATCAAAGGAAAGGGTCATGGGTAACCCTTCGTCTTATGATACCTCCAAGCCTACATACTCATACTATTCCTTCTCCCCATACCTGGTATGAAGATTCCCAAAACAATAACGTTGGCAAACTAGACACGTTCCCTCGAGCGGCTCGACGAGTTCCCCAAGCCTTGGCCAAACAAGAAGAAGACAACCAATTAGTCTCTAGATCTAATAATAGAAAGGAGACTAAGAAAGAGGGAAGACAACGTTACCTCCAACTATACTAGCGTGCTACTCCTCCCCCAAAACTAGAGCAAGAACATCAAGAACTTCAAGGGTTTCAAGGGAAGAAAGAGGGAAGAGGTTTCTGCCACACTAGGATTGCCCAAAGTGCCAAAATAGGGTTTCACACGAAAACCCTCACAATGCTGCCTCTTATTTAAAGACCTAGACCTGAGCACGATCGTGCTCCTTGCTGAGAACGGGCGTCCTCACTTAGCCTCAGCGAGACGCGGTCCTGTGCTGAGCACGGTCGTGCTCTCTAATGAGCACGGTCGTGCTTGTGACTCAGACAGTCACAAGATGCGCCTAACAAGCATGGGCGTGCTGGACATGTGCATGGCCATGCTCATATACCAGAAAGGGATTTTAAGCCTAGAAATCCCACTTAGCCCTCCAACAACAAAACTAAGTTAAGCCCTAAGGTTTAACCAAACAAACAAGGCACTCACAAAAACACTTAATGGGTTGTTGCACTATAGTTGTACCTCCCTTCTTCAGAACCACATGAATATGACTAACCCAACTACTATCTGAAATTGGATAGATAATTCCGGCATCTAAAAGTTTAATCACCTCTTTTCGCACCACATCTTTCATGATAGGATTCAATCTTTGTTGTGGTTGAACCACTGGCTTGTAATCATCTTCCATCAAGATCTTATGCATGCACAAGGAGGGACTTATAAATCTAAAATTTTCCACCCAATAGTGGACTTGTGATCCCGGAGAACCCTCAAGAACTTCTCTTCTTCATCTTTCTTCAATGCATTGCTAATAATTCTGGATTTTGTCCTTCCTTGCTCAAGAAAGCATACCTTAAGTGAGAACTGAGTTGCTTCAATTTTGGCTTCTTGTTGTCTTCAACCACGCCCTCCTTAAGAAGCTCTTCCACTTTTGTTTCTTCGTTTGGGAGAATTGGTAATGCCTCCAATTGGTTTAGGCATTCAAGGAATTCCACATCATCCAAAAACTCCCATTCATCTTCTTCTACATGGGATTTTAACAACACTTTTTCAAGTGATAAACCATGCGCTTCTTGTGTAGTAAGTGACTTCACAATAGGCTCCACCACGTCCACACTAAAACAACTACATTGCTTAATCGGGTGCTCCATTGCTTCAAAGACGTTGAATACCACATTTTCATCTTGCACCCAAAGTGTGAGCTTTCCATATTGCACATCAACAAGATATTTTCCGGTAGCCAGTAATGGCCAACATAATATGAGAGGAATCTCAGCATCTTCATCCATATCTAGCACCACAAAATCCGCCGGAAAAATAAACTGGTTCACCTTCATAAGCAAATCTTCAACCACCCCATTGACCGGTCCACAAGTTTTAGGGACATCATCGTTCCCTTGGCCTCTTAAATACCAAGCTTCCTCATCATAGATGGGGGTATTAGATTAATGCTCACCCCTAGTTCACAAAATGCCTTCCCAAAAGTCATCTCCCCAGTAGTGCATGGAATACTAAAGGAACCCGGATCCTTCAACTTTGGAGGTAGCTTGTGTTGTAAGATTTCACTATACTCCTGGTTAAAGCAATCATTTATTCATCAACAATCTTTGGCTTCTTGGAGAGAAACTCCTTCAAGACTCCGCATAGGACGACATTTGCTCCAAGGCCTCTACAAAAGGAATATTAATTTGAAGCTTGCGGAAGACATCAATGAACTTATAGAATTGCTTATTTTGCAAGGCTTATTCAAGCTTTGTGGATATGACACCTTCATGTAAGAGGGAAGATCCTCAGGCTCAACCTATTTCTTCTTCACGAATACTTCATCAACCAATTTCAACCTCCCTTCTTGCTCCGACGCTTTTCCTACAACCACTTCTTTTTCCACTACTTGCTCCGCTTCCACTTGTGGCATCTTGGAATTTTCATCTTCATTAGAACCCAAAGTACTTCCCCTTGAATCCAATAATTTTTTGCTTCTAGTTTTTACAGCACTGCATTGGTTCTTGGGGTTGTTCTCTGTATTAACTGGAAAAGATCCTGGAAGACGCTTATTCAACTGCTTTTTTGTGCCACTTAAGTTTCTAAATTCTGGATTGCTACACCTATATGAGCTGCAAGTTTGTCAATGGTTGTATCAGTGTGCACTGTCAACTTCTCAATGGCTGCACTAGTCTTCTCAATAGCTAACTCCCAAGGTCATTTCCCACCATCTGTAATTTGCATCTGATTCGACCTCACAAGAGCCTGTTGATTATTATACTGATTACCATAATGCTGCCTTTGCTGTTGTGGTTGTTGTCCTCCACCCAACACATTACTAGTGTTGCTCCTAGAGAAACCCGGGTGATCCTTCCACCTAGGATTGTAATTATTATTTGAATAGAGGTGGTTCTTCCCGTTCCTTTGATAATCATTCCTTTATGGCACTGTATCATAGAAATTGTGACACGAATCCAGATGCTCCTATTAGAAGTTATTGCCCAGACAACTTGCATATCACGGTTGCCTTGACAAAAAGCACAACACATCATCATGCCATCATGCACCACATTCACCTTCATTTTAGTAAAGGCTTCATTTTGTTGCTTCAGAAGTGCATTTTGGGCAAGAATCGCCTCAATTGAACTAGCTCCAAGCCCCAACACGGAATTTTTAGGAGGAGGATTATTGTGCTCATGCTGCTCATTCCGCTCATCCCTACTGCGGCTATAATCGTTCTTGCCATCTTCTCTAATAGTGTACATGCATCTTCAACGAATTTGTAGGAGAAAGAACCGCCAGCTGGGACATCACATATAACTTGGGTTGAAATGAGCAACTCATTGAAAAATTTAAGGACCTTCATCCACAAACCAAGATACAAATTCGGACACTTCCTCAATAAAACATTATGCCGCTCCCAAGCTTCACTAAACTTTTCTCCTTCTTGTTGATTGAAAGAAGTGATGGCTTTTTTAAATTGTGCCGCCTTTTAAGGATGAAAGAATCTAGTCAAGAACTTTTGCGCCATATCATCTCAGGTGGTAATGCTAGCACGATCCATGTTCAAATCCAATAAATTGCGTGCTCTATCCCATAATGAGAAAGGGAATAGAAGCAAATGAAAGGCATCATCTGAAACTCCTGCATACTTAGAAATATCACATATCTCTAAGAATCGAGGGATATGCCTATAAGGATCTTCATTGTCCCTCCCATCAGATGGATGTTGTTGCACCAATTGAAGAACTGATGGCTTGACATCAAAAGAATTCACATTGATGGGTGGCCTCACAATAGTAAGTGTCTACTCAAAGAGAGGCTTGTAAGCAAGAGGAGGAGGCGGAGGATTGTGTGCCATGTCGCCAATATTAACAAGATTTAGTGCCACAAGCCTTCTCTGTTCTTTCAACTGTTTTCTCAATCTTCACTCGGTACCTCGAATTTCCGGATCAAAGAGTAGCTCGTCAGGAGAAACAATACCTCGCATACAACAAAAACTCCTGGGCAATGGTGCCAAAAATTGATGGACTCCGGCAAGTGTAATGGATCGAAGCAAGTAATAAAAACACGAGAAGTAATGTCGAGGTCGAACACAGGGATTAGGTAACCAATTTATCTAAATCTAAATCAATAACTATTTTGACTAAGCCAAAGGAGAGATAAAGATATGATGAGATCAAGTGAAGATTATGCTATTAACTATCAAATCAAAATTAAAATCAAACAAGATCTCAAACAAATATTGTAGAGAGAGAAAGTGATGGGAAAGATCTAAGTTCATGATTTCACCTACACAATAAAACTTAGATCCATATGTGATTTGTTCTCTATTCCTGTTTCAATTTATTGTCAACTAGGAACACTAATAAATTATTCTAATGTCTTTATCAAGCACAAAAGAAAACACCCTTGCATACCAATCAACTATATCTCTATGATGGTTAACATACAAGAATTCATTAAGCCCTCGGTTCCCTATATCGATTTCACAAGTCTCCTATTATATCTCTATCAATATTCAACTTGTGATCTTAATTCAAACCCTAAATCATGAATCTGCTTTCGGACTCATCACGATTGGCTAGTCAATCACGTGCTCTTTTGATTAATTCAATAAGAAGAATAGAATTAAGAAACAATAAATAGAAGAAGGGAATAGAAAACGTCACAAATTTCACTAAGCCGTTATGTGCTGCTATGTCGCTTCCTTAGAAAAGAGGTTTAGCTCCTCAAAGCAATGCGCATAATCACAAAATCATCAACAGAACCTAAGCGAGACACAACTCTCTGAAAACTAGGATTAAGGTTTTAAATTAGAACTAACAACAAGCTTTTATACTAATTTGAGATAAGGCCCTCTCGCAGGATAAGCAGAGGCTCGCGGGGCAAGATTTGAATTTTAGCCCAGACCCATATACACATTCTCAAGGGGAAAGACAGGCAATCATAATTTCCTTCTCTAATTCGCGGGGCGCCACAGAGGTCCTCCAAAATCCCTCCTCTGCCTTGCGGGAGGAGTCCTTAGTCGCGGGGTGAGGCAGAGGCCACCAGTTTTCTTAATTTTTGGTCTTTTGGCTCGCGGGGGGAGCAATGTCTCGTGGGTCGAGTGTCTCTTGATCAACATCCATCTTGCTTTTTCCTCTACTTTCACTAGTAATATCATGTAATGCCTTATTCGACTAAATATCCTACTTAGATTCCTAAAAATTAACAAAAAGACTCAAGACTTCACTTAAGGATAAAACTTGACCATTTGGCTCAAAAACAATAGTTTTCCTAGCGATAAAACTAGATAAGCCAGAAGGTTATCAACCATCCTCGCGTTTCAATTGAATCAACTTTCGTATTGCCCCACTTGATCAACAACATCAATATTGTCGCACACTTTTAACACTAATTGGTCGGGTGTTGTAATGTGTCACAAATCCATGAAACACATATTTATTTATTTCTAACAATACCCTATTTTGGCTTACTGCATTTAAGAGATCAAAACTAATTCTTGGATATGATAGTTAACGTCTAAACCCAATTAATCAAAGTAAATATGAACCATAATTAGCAACAGTCAGTTGGTCCATCCTCTTGAGTTGGTTTATTTAAATTTGAAATAACAACAACATATATCACACATTTCATGTATGTATAATTGTAGGTGAGTGTTAAATACTTTACATAATATTATGTATCATGTCATGATTTAAGTCTTAGTTCAGAGCACCACTCAAAATCTTTAAAAAATCCACCTTGTGGGATTATACGACAAGTATAACCTTGCCTATTGTGTGACTTGGGGTTTGTTTGTTGTGGCTAGTAACGTTTATCAAGCGGACCTTAGTGTTCTTGCTTTGAGTCTTGTTCAATGCACTACTCATTACTTCTGGAAACTCCACATTGTGGGGTGACACGACAATTATCACCCCGCCTATTTCGTGACTTGAGTTTGCTTTGTTATGCTTTTTAACGTTGATAAAGTGGGCCTTGTGTTCTTTCTTGTGAAGAACGTTGATTTTCCCACCACCTTATTCACTTGCAAAACTCTCGTGGTTATGAGGTTAAGTGACAACATCAACAACATGCGCGTTATCAGCAAAAACTGCAAACCTTACGCGTGAAGAGTTGAGAGTGAGAGGTCTAGTCATTTGGGACTATGAGGTGAAGACTGTAGAGGAGGAACTGAGAAACCAAATAAAATTAAGAAATTTAGGGCTGAATTTGTTTCAATATTTAATTAAATTAATAAATAAATAAAATATTTAAATTACTACAATATATTTATAATATATACCCACATATATTTATAAGTATATTTTTGTAATCTTATCGAGGACGGGGACCCCGTTATGCGGGGAGTATGTTCCCTGTCCCCAAAATGCCTTCAGGGGGGTCTCCCCCGTCCCTATCCCCACGGGAAAAATTCTTGCAGGTGGGGCTCCATTCAGGACAATCCCCATGCGGACCCCCATGCTCGGGTAGAAATTGTCATCCCTGTTAACGATCTGACTCAACATAGTCATTAGCAACATGCTCCTCATCATAAGTGATCTTAGGAGCAGATATCACAAATCGTATTGGCACAATTCAAATTAGAATAACAAGGAATACAACAAGCAATACACCATACATGTAAAATTGCAAGTGAGTCAACGTTTGGACGACGTCTCACTAACGGTTAAAATAGCATGTGGACGTTAAGTATTTTTTATAATATATTTATTTTGCTAATAAATATTTTATAGAATATTAATTATCACAATTGAATAAAAATCCGTTTCATTCAAATAATTTTTATTGTCATATTTAATGCATTAAGATTTTATACCTTTCTCTGTCTCTTGACCTTTTGGAGTGAAAAAAAAAAAAAAAAATCTTGGGATCCTAGGCTATATAATGTGTTCAAACTAGTTTATTTTGCTATGCTAACTACAATCGTTACTCTCTGTTCTTTGTGTTCATTTTCCTTCCCCTGCATCCCAAATGGCCAAAAGGTCTCATAGAAAACGCCAAAAATCCATTCCAGCAAAAACAAAGGCGGAGGAAGTTGACAGGATTAGCAGTCTTCCTGATGAACTACTCTGCCATATTCTTTCATTTCTCAACACCAAAGAGGTTGTTGCCACTAGTGTTTTGTCCACCAGGTGGATCTCAGTTTGGCCTTCAGTCCTTGCTCTTGATTTTGAGGACAATTGGACTTGCTTCCCTGGAACCAGCTTTAGTAATGTTGTTGGTAAAGTCTTAGATCAGCACAAAGCAAAAAGCATCAAAAGGCTTTGCATGACAAGCCATATAATCGATTGTAACCCAGAATTTGTCAGCAAATTGGTTTCTTTTGCTATGGAAAAAAAACATTGAGGAGCTAGACATCGATTTCATCTGTGGTGTAGAGGCTAGCTTGCCGCTCTTCACTTGCCAAACCATCACAATCCTAAAGCTGGATGGGACAATCAATTTGAGTATTCCTTCATCTGTTCATTTTCCTTTGCTTAAGATTTTGCATCTCTATGCTCTTTACTTTGCAGATGATGAACCTATTACTAGGCTTCTCTCCGGGTGTCCTGTTCTTGAAGAACTTTTTTATCATGATGTGAAGATTGATAGGATCTGTGTGCCTTCGTTGAAGAAACTACGTATTCATAGTCACCTTCAGACACTTCATATAGACACTCCTCTCGTTGAGTATCTTAAAGTAGAAGACACCACTATTACTAACTATTTGGTTGGGAACATGCCCAACTTAACTGATGCATATATTGATATCTATTTTGACCCAGAAGATGAATATGAAAATATACCCAAACTTTTCAATGGGATTCATAGAGCTGAATTATCTGTCTTTATCATGTATTGCTATAGGAGGTAAGGTTCCTTAGTGTTGATCCTTTTTCCCTATCATCAAGTACACATGCACAATCTATGTTTTCATATGTCTATTGTCATATATGTTTTTTAAAAGAAAAATGTTTTGCTACTATTCATGGTTCATTATTATTCTTATCCCTATGCAGGTGCTTACTTACTGCCTTGTCTGGAATTTCCGAAATTTCACAATTTGGTTCATTTACAATTTTCTTTGATAACTCTTGACTCCTATTTTCTAGTAGGATTATTGCTTGAGAAATGCCCTAAGCTTGAAGTTCTTGATATTGAGAAGGTTTGTTGACTTTAGTGATTCAGGTTTTCTTTTAGTGTTATTTATATTTACTCTCCTTTTTATTTATTTTTTGTAGAAGATAAGTTTATCTGGACAACTGTTTTTGTTGACGCTATATAGAAATATTGTATGGTGCCACTTTTTCTTTGCCTTGTGATGTGATGAGATGAGAGAGAAAAAAATATATAAATATATGTTGGACAACAAAAATACCACGTTCATGTTAAAAAGTGTTGTGCAAATAATATAACTATTTTGTAAATCACGATTGTCCCTTTTTTTTTTCCAGGATCATGATGAAGAGAGTGAAATAGAGTGGAGATACCCAACAATCGGTTCCAAGTTGCCTTTCATCACACCTTACTGTGTTTAAATTTAGACAATATGGAGGGTCTGAAGAAGAATTAGACCTTATAAGGTATATTCTCAAGAATGCAAAAGCCTTAAAGACAAACACGATTCAAATTGCAAGTTGGATGGATGCAAAAGAAAAATGTCAGGCTATTAGAAAATATATCATTGTTACCAAAGGCATCAGTAGATTGTATAAGTCACTATCAAACTTTGCCTTGAGTAGTTCCTTAATTCATGTTATGGATTCTTGCCATTTCTCATATTACCAATTTAAAAACCAATTGAAGTTTGTGTAGTAGAAGCTATGTCATTTTACTTGAATGCATGTTGTCACTTCTTGCCCTTGTAGAAGTTAATCAATGTCGAGATTATTGGTGAAGAAAATTATTTCCTCGTATTTGACAAGTATTCTAGCGATGATGTCATACATTAGTAGATCTAATATGTTGCATCATTTACATTGATGAAGTTTAATTTGAGAGTCTCATGCAATCTTATTCTATGAAATTGTTGACATTTATTGGGAATTCCATTTTGACTTCTATTCCAATTTGTAATGGTTTATGTTTCAAATTAAATAGTTTTAATCAATTTAAAATTGTTTAAAGGTATTAATAATAATAATAATAATAATAAGTGGTGGTGGTGGTAACTATACGACCTGCATATCGTTATTTATTTATTTAAATATGGTCTGTATGCCATGCCCTTTTAATTAATTAATTTATTTTAATAAATGTAATTGCTCGAGTTGAAGAGGTGACAACGCCAAATGATGACACTTTAGGAGAGGCTTGACCTGCATGTCGTTATTTATTTATTTAAATATGGTCTGTGTGTCGTGCCCTTTTAATTAATTAATTTATTTTAATAAATGTAATTGCTCGAGTTGAAGAGGAGACAACGCCAAATGATGACACTTTGGGAGAGGCTTGAGAAGCTTGCTCGTGGGTCAAAGATTTATAATAGTTATTTATTTAATTATTGCACATTAGGAGGCCATAACTATAGTACCTTGTCTTGTATGTTTATGTATGAGATGTATGTATGAGATGCATGAAGTGTATGTTTATATGTGTATATGTCTTGCATGCTTTATATGTTGGTTGAATGTAGTAGTGGTGGTAACTATATGACCTGTATGTCGTTGTTTATTTATTTATTTAAATATGGTCTGTATGTCGTGCCCTTTTAATTAATTAATTAATTTTAATAAAGGTAATTACTCGAGTTGAAGAGGAGACAACGCTAAATGATGATGCTTTGGGAGAGACTTGACTTGCATGTCGTTATTTATTTATTTAAATATGGTCTGTGTGCCGTGCCCTTTTAATTTATTTATTTATTTTAATAAATGTAATTGCTCAAGTTGAAGAGGAGACAACGCCAAATGAAGACGCTTTGGGAGAGGCTTGAGACCGAGTATCGTTCTCAGGGATTGATAGATCAAGTACCACTTCACAAACTTAATAACTATTTGAACGAACAATTATGAGAATACTGGAATCAATGATTAAAGGCAGTTAAGCTATTAATTCAAGTAAAATAACGCAAACAATGAGAAGACAATGGCAATATTATGAGGAATAACAATTATGAGAAAGGTCTAGGGATTTGACTTCACCTACGTTTATCAAGTTTGATGCAATTATGAATCCTTGCAATTACTAATCCTCTCCTTTTGTCAACCAAGAGTCCTAAATTATCCTAACGTCTCTCTCGAGTACGGTTAGTAAACACCCTTAACCCTTAACCAACTATATCTCTATGATGGTTAATTATTGAGGAATTCATTAAGTTCTATGACTCCCTATGAAGGTTGCATATAATCCCTACGGTATATCTCTATCCGCATAAACTATATGGTTTTACCCCAATGCTAAACATATAACTAACCTCCCGGCATCGTTATGATTGGCAAATCATGCATAATAATGGCCAGTTATAAGCAAGCATTAAGCGCAGTAGTAAAACACAAAAGGGATGAAGAAAAGAAACTACGAGAATATCATAAAAGCATTCAAACTGTCGAAACGCGGCTACATCATCTCCCTAGAATGGAGGAACTAGTTCATGATCAAAGGAATAAAAAACAAAGCAACAAGAATCAAACCCATGGATGAAAACACAGTGCAACAGTCGCACAATTCCATCCTAATACTCAAAGAGACGCAGCCAAAAGAGCAACAAAAAGATCCTAGGTCAATACAGAGAAATTCAATATATAGGTTCTGCTGCGCGAATGCGCCCGGCCTAAGTATGTTGCACCGGGCGTAACATTAAAAAATAGGCCCAAATCAGAAAAGGGCGTTAGGCCGGGCCTAAGAAACTTATGCCAGGCCTAAACACCAAAATAGCCAATCTCTAATTCTTCATCTGCTTGTCCTTGTTCTTTTGCTTCCAATGCTCCCAGGCTTCACTTTTCTCCTTTCCTAGTGCAAATATACACCTGAAATCACTTCAAATAAGAAATTATAGAAAATGACTCAATTTCCTAATTAAAAAGAGAAAAATACACTTAAGGATTCTAAACATTACTTAAGGAAAACAAAGTCAAAGTTAAGTAAGAATTGACAATATAACTCATCAACATGGTAAATTCCACTAGAAAATCTAGAATAAAACTAAATAATCCAGTGGATTATCACATGTCCGAAAGGAGGAATCGCACCTTGTTAGACATGGTATGATCCATGATGAGTCAGTTAGACCTTTCTGACTCTTTCTGGGTTTTGCTCTAATTATAGTTCCATTCACTCTTAACTATGTTCCATCTAAGGCGGTTGAAAAGGCTCCATATGAGATATGGATAGGTCGAAGGCCCAGTTTGTCATTTATGAGGATTTTGGGATGTCAGGTTTAAGTGAAACGTCTTATGATGGATAAACTTGAGCCCAAACCGGATAAGTATATATTTGTGGGATATCCTAAGGAAACCAAAGGATATTATTATTACTTCTACAACACCTCCGACGACAAAGTGTTTGTTGCTACCACTGGAGTATTTTTCAGAAGGAATACATCTCTAAAGGAGACAGTGAGAGGAAAGTAGAACTTGGAGAAATCCAATTATCACAAGATACTGACTCGCCTACAAAGATGTTGTGGTTGAATCGTCGGTTCAAGTAACACAAGACTTGCGTAGGTCTAACGGGCCACGTCATCAACCGGAGAGATATGGACTTCTCTTAACTCAGGAAGGTGATGTGTCGCTTATGGATCAAGATGAGCCTGTAACTTACCAAGTTACCGTAATTGGCCCAGAATCTTAGAAGTGGCTTGAGGCCATGAGATTCAAGATGGAATCCATGTACACGAACCAGGTATGGGCCTTGGTTGAGCCACCTGAAGGGGTAAAACCCATAGGGTGCAAGTGGGTCTTCAAGAAGAAAGACAGACATGGATGGTAAAGTGGGTACCTTTAAGGTGTGACTGGTTGCAAAAGATTTCAAGCAAATTCATGGTGTAAACCATGATGAAACTTTCTCCCCAGTAGTGTTCGGATTCTACTTGCTATTGCTGCATACTATGACTATAAAATCTGGCAGATGGATGTCAAGACAACATTCCTTAACGGGAATCTTCTCGGGGATGTGTACATGACACAACCCGATGGTTTTGTCGATCCAAAGGACGCTGGAAAGATATGTAAGTTGCAGAGATCCATTTATGGATTAAAGCAAGCTTCCAAAAGCTGAAATTTTTGTTTTTACGAAGTTGTGAGACAGTTCGGATTCATCAAGAACGAAGATGAACCTTATGTATACAAGAAGGTTAGTGGGAGTGAGATTGTTTATCTCGTTTTATATGTGGATGACATACTACTTATCGGAAACGATATCCCTACACTTCAAAATATGAAAACATGGTTGGGGAATTTTTTTTCGATGAAAGACTTTCAGGATCTATAGAGATAAATCGTTGAAGTTGCTGGGCCTTAGTCAGATTACATTATGTACTACACTAGTTATCCTGTATGCTTTGAGCATGACAAGAATGTACCAATTGATATTAGTGAAGGTCACTGAACTATAGTCAAGAACATCCTTAAGTATTTGAGAAGAACTGAGGATACATTCTTAACAAATGAAGGTGAGGAAGTAGTCATTGTAAGGTATTATATCGACGCTTTTTCCAAATTGATAAAGATTATTCCAGATCACAGTCTGTATTTATGTTTTGTCTTAATGATGGCACTGTGAGCTTGAAAATGTTTCAAGCATCAGACAGTTGCAAATTTAATTACAGAAGTCGAGTATATAGTTGCCTTAAATACATATTAAGAGGCTATTTGGATCAGGAAGTTCATTTATTAACTAAGCGTAATTTCTAACTTTGCGAACTCCGTTGATCTTATTGCGATGATGATGGAGTAATCGCATAAGCTAAGGAAACTTGACCTCACCAACGATCCGAACAAATACTTAGGTGCTTCCATCTCATTCGATAGATGATCGACAGAGGAGAGAAGTGAAGATGTGCAGAATGACAACACTAATGGAGTCTCCTGCTCAGTGGTAGCATGACACTCACACTAGATCGATATGTGTTAGATTGATGCCCGATTGGCTCTAATGCTAGTGGGAGATTGTTGGTGTAAGCAATTTATTTTGAATAGATCATCATTTGTATAATGAATTTGATCATATATTTGTTATATGAATAAGGCATTAATTTATTATGTTATTTGTTTATAACATAATAAAGTCCTTAGAATAGGCAGTTCATTCAATAAGATATTAAGTACGTGACTTATTCGTGAGACCTCATTGAATAATAGAACGCTCTTCGTAAATATCCGTAGTCGAGTATTATTGTTAATTAGGACGATAATAATACATAGAGACTATTGTGTGAGTAGACTGATGACCACATCTCACGGGTTATGGATATGTGATATCAAGTCGGCACACAGGCATAAATATTAGGAGTAATATTTATACCGGATGATCCACTATGAGAATACTTCATAATAGTTATGTAAGTGTCATAATATTCTCACGGCGACCATAATGAAGTAGTCCTTTGATCTGAAGTCACTACGATTCCTACACGAGAAGTTGTAGGCTTTAATGCTTTCAAACGCCATGCGTAACAGGGTGATCATAAATGTAGTTATTGGGCCTGCAATAAATCATGTTGAGGAGTGTGAGTGTAGACAGGATTCGTCAAGTGGGCCAATATGTGATATTGGGCCCGTTTGTGATTACATGTCTACTCGGGGATCGAGGAACAAGTAATTGAACATAACAAGGATGCCACTCTTATGCCTTGTGTTCAATTAAGATATATGGATGAAAGGATACTGTACGATAAATTTTGTTCACAATAAAGCTAAAATAGGATTATCGATACTCTCGCTAATTGGGTAGTAATGATGCATTGCTAGATGTCACTCATCATTTATAATAATTTAATATTATAATTAATATTTAATATTATTATAATATCTAATATTATTGCCAACTTAGTGGAAGCCTATAGGGTCACACGCATAGAACAAATGCGGAGCAGTTATATTAGTTAAATATGATTTCATTAATATAAGGACGATTCAGCTTGTAGTGTACAAAGCCCAATAGGGTAAGCAGTTAGGTCAAAGGGAGTTGTCAGCTTATAAATAGGCTAGTGCTCTCCCCTCTAACTTAGACTTGCTAACCATGTCTCCTTGTAGTCGCCAGCTAGCACAAGACGCTTTGCTCCGACGCCTATTTACTCGCGTGGACTAAGTAGAGGTGCCTCATCTTCGTGACACTAGTGATCCAAACGAAAAGCATGCTTCAAGAGGTAAACACAAATAGCCCTTATGTGATTAATGTTTTTGTAATGCGCGATCCACGGGGATGATTTTCTTCTGCCTTGAGATATGATTTTAAAAGAGGATTATCTCATGAAAACCCAACATATGTAGATCCCACAAGTTACCTATATCTTTACTTTTATTTATTTTTATTTTTATTTTCGAATGAACGTAGTTATTGAAATTGTCTATTATTTTTCTCTATCCTTTTCTTATTGAAGGTTCTTATATAAGAACCGGTTGCTTATAGAATCAACTGTTCTTCCAAGTGGCATCCACATCAACTTCCTTCAATGGTGCAATTCAATAAGAACTTTTCCTTAATTTTAAGAACTTGTTAAGCAATTCCCATTGAAGATACTCTAAGTAAGATAAAATCTCTTTTCAAGTGATTTTAATAGCAAATTTCACAAGTCTCAATTTGAAATAAAGAGGACATACATCATTTGATATGTTGTATTAAAATGATTTTTCTAAACAATGACATTAGGACATCGATTAAAAAATTTAATAATATAATACCTCTTAAAATATTGAATACATTCCATTTCTCAATGAAAACTTTTTCTTTTGTTGATTCCTTAACTAGTGTATACGCACTTACTAGCATTCTCCTGTGTAGAATTGTAAGTGGCTATCCCTCAACGGTTTAAAAACTAGTAAATGAGCATTAAATATTTTATAAAATATTTATTGTTAAAAATCTTTTTCATTCATGTAAGATTAATTATTATACTTACTGTATCAAAATTTCATACCTATGCCTTTTGCTGATATAAGATAAGATTTAATATTTATTAACACTCTAATTGAGAGGTTGGGAAATCAAGGGTCAATTCGCTATTCTAAACAGTTGATCAAAGATTAGTCTCATAAACGGTCCAAATGACTTAAGCTTGTGGGAATACCCTAGAATGACACTAGAAAGCCAAAGGTTATAATTACGGTGATTCATAAGAAAAGAGCATTACTATATCAAAAATTCTAAATAGTATGAAACGGACTATATACGAATGAGTTGGCTGTTTTTAACCATTGTTTTACCTTCCCATTTTTTTTCCTTTGATTTGTATATGATGGCCTAAAGATAGTCACATCAGTTCACATTACTTTTCACAAGAAAAAAAAAACGTTCCTGCTATAAGCATAGCTGTTACTATATTGGATGAAGTTGGTTTTTGTCACCGACATGTAGCATTTAAAACACTCAGAATTTTAACCTTGTTTAAAAAAAAAAAAATCAAATCCTCTACCTTACCAGTATCAATTCGTATGTCGTTTTACGAATTTGAATTCATACGATTCAGAATTATTGTTTATCATGAAAAAGATTAAGGGAATTTTAGCCCATAAGAATGTCTATAAACTAGTCCATTTTGCTATTGTAACTTGAGTTGCTTCTCTATGTGCGCTGTGTTCATACTCCCTCCACCGCATCTCAAATAAAAGAATGCAACGTCATTCTACTGACACGAAAGCTGTATAGCCTTGTCTTGTTTAGGCCATTTGCATCTGTTTCCGCAAAAAACTTGTCCTTTCTACTAAATTTACTCAAGGACTAAGAAACACTTCTTTCTGGAAAACACTTTTGCAATTTCAACAAACTCTGATCAAGAGACCCTTTACCATTCTACCCATATCTCTATCTACACACAAAAAATGCCTCATCAGGTTCATCTACAATGGAACACCCAAAATCTCCCATGCCCATCATCACATCTGACCAAGATTCTGAAGCCATTAATAGGATAAGCAACCTTCCTGAGCCATTGTTGTGCCACATCCTTTCATTCCTGACCGCCAAAGAAGCAGCAGCCACAAGCATCTTGTCAAGTGTAAATGGAGAAAGCTATGGACAGCGATCCCAGTCATTGACCTACAAGAAGAGGAAATACCTTTTACACGGCACCCCCTTCATTCTATCAGGGTTCCTCCTAGATACATTAGCGAAAAACTTCGTACCAGGTTCTTACTGGATTTGGATTCTCTCTAGCAGTTCTCTGTCCATACTCCCTCCACCCGCTCTATCTCTCTCTTAATTTTATTACCTCTTTTCATTAATTGTTCATCCTCTTTCCGTTATCTCTATCCTCCCCCTTTATTTTTATTGTTTTCTGCTGGAGAGGCAAGAGGGCTGGAGAAGATCCAAGTTGAGTTCTTACTATGTTATTTGCACACAATTTTATCATAAGCCCGTCTGGGAATGATTTTTCATGAGAACTTTTTTAAAGAAAAAACTATTTGGGTTTTGTGTCTATCATTTTTTATAAATCCAATTAATTAAAGTGTGAAAAAAATATTTTTACAATGAAAAAGAAATTTCTAGAGAGATGGTCTTTCAAATTTATTTGAAAAAAAATTAATTCTTTTTCAGGATTGAAAAAAATTATTTGATTATTTTAAAATTAATAATAATTATTTTTATTTTACCTTTGTAGAACTACAAAACAAATACTATTAATTTAAATTAATAACTCTACACTCTTTTTTTTTAAAATTTTTATACAAAATTTTTTTTTACACAATTTAAATGAAACCAATTATTTTAAAATCGCTTTTCAACAAACATATGCAAATTTAAAATTGATTTTATTATAATCAATATAAAAATAGTTGATTATATATATAATTGACTATTAAAATAATTTATTTTTCATAGTTAATCCTAATGCATTCTTAATTATAACTAGGCTTTTTTTATTTTCCGCACACTTATATTCCAATTTTATTACATGAAGGCTAAAATTGAGAGTAAAATGATGTTTTAACTTCCATTTTTCAATCAGGTTTTACCATATCTTGAAGCAGGTGTACGTTCAACGCACCACTCATTATCTCAGGAAACTACATCTTGTTACTCGATACTATAGTTATAATCCTACCAATTTCTTGGTTTGGGTTAGGTACGTCGTGGCTGGTGATGTTGAAGAAGTGGACCTTGTGTTCTTTCTTGTGAAGAAAATTGATCTCCCAATCACCCTCTTCACTTGCAAAACACTCGTGGTTCTGAAGCTGAGTGGCAATATCAACACCATGAATATTCCTTCCTCCATCCATTTGCCGTCGCTAAAAATTGCTAACCTTATGGGTGTTCCATTTGAAGATGTTTCCCCTATCAATAAGATCCTTGTCGGGTGTCCCATTCTTGAAGATTTCTATGTGTTTTTGATGACCAATGTTCCCTTTTGCTCCTTAAAAATTTCTAAGTCCACATTGCAGAAGCTTCGTGTTTCTTGTCAGTGTTGCACATATGACGTTGCCAAACTCGAAATCGATATCCCTTCATTGAAGTTCCTTGATATAGAAGCTACTTCGATTTTGGATTATTCAGTTAAGAATGCTCATAATGTGGTGGAAGCAAGGCTTAATGTTTTAGTGGAGAATGGGCCTAAAGACCATGTATTCAATATTTTCAAGGCGCTTCATGAAATTAAATTTATGTCTTTGTCTCTTTTTACCATAGAGGTTACATGCTTTACACATATACCCAAATCCTTTTTTTACTTTTCCCCTATAAATAAGTCATGAGAAGTGCTAGCATCACACTCTTTTTATAATAGAGATGACATGCTTTACACCTATACCCAAATCCTTTTTTTACTTTCCCCCATAAATAAGTTATGAAAAGTGCTAACATCACACTCTTTCTAACACAATCTTTGTTATTGGATGATTTTTATGGTAGACATAAATTTTATGTGAAATCCACTCTACTAGGTCCCATATAAAATTCACCCAATAAACAAGAGTGTGTTGTAGAAAGTGTTCAAAAGAGTGTGATGCTAGCACTTCTCAATTTATTAATTATTTATTTTCATTGTTTAATGTATAAGGTATGTTTTGGAGGTAATATATGACGTCTTTTGATTTTTGTTTTATATTTTGATCAATATGTAGATCTTTACTAAGACTTCTACTATGGATCTTCCCGAATTTCCCAATTTGGTTCGCCTAGTGCTTACCATTTCTTATTGTGAATCAAATTTGGTGATAAAGTTGCTTCAAAAGTGCCCCAAGCTTGAAGATTTGTCCTTCAAAAGGTTTGTTTAATTAATTCAAAGGTTTGATTTTGGTATATTAGTGCTATTAATTTGTTCAAACCTTTTGAAGAGTTGTGTTCCTTGTTATTACTAGGAAACTTTTTATGGTGATGAAACACTTTGGATAGAGCCCACAATTATTCCTAATTGTCTTTCATCACACCTTACTAAGTTTAGCTTTAAAGGATACGTAGCCTCCAAAAATGAGCTAGGGCTAGCAGCATATATCTTGAAGAGTGCAAATCTCTTGAAGACAGCAACAATTGAATTTTACTACATGTTGCAGTATATGAAGGAGAAGATCAATATTCAAGAACAATTATCTATGATACCAAGGGCTTCTACAAACTGTGAACTTGTATTCAAACAGTCAAACATGTCTCTCACCCTTTCTTCTTTAAGCAGCTTATTTATATACTAGACGAAAGCTATTAATGACCAAAAAAAAAAAAAAAGATGAAAGCTAACTGTAATAGTGGCTATATTACATAAGTAACATGAAATTCTTTTATCCTCCAACCCAAATTCTGAAGGATTAGTACTCCCTAAGTTTGACATGTGACAATCGGTCTCAACTTTTAAAATGAACTGATAATTACGGGTTGTGTTTAATAAGTAATTAAAATAAATTGGTAATTAAGATGGATTACTATCATAAATTCATAATTAAAGATTCCATTTTCTTTCTTCCTCTCTACCTTTCTCTCTCTGGAATTAGATTCTTTTCTGCAAAGTTAGAGAACAACTTCATAAATCGGAACAATAGATTGAAACCGGTAGTAAAAAAAAAAATGGAGACAATCACATGTTCCTGTTAAACCTTCTTCAAATCTCCCTCAATTAATTATTGGATTTTTTTAAAGAGAACTAGACATTGTTTTAGTCTTATAAGTCATAAAATATATAGGAAAACAAATAAATTAGAATGATTCTGATATTCATTTTCTTAAGAACACAAATCTATAAAGTTAAACGCACCATAATTTCATGAAATTACATATCAATATTAAAAAAAATACATCAAATTAACCAAGCTCATGACACACCTAGTAAGAGTTGGGGCTACGTCTACTACTTTCTTTCCTTTGCACTTGTGGTTACCGAATCAGAAGGCGATTTTTCTTGGTCCGGAATGGTGATGGTGGCAGGTCTATATTTGTTTTGATGAACCGGGTTCGTCGTTGGGGTTTTCTTGGCTTTCCTTTTGGTCTGGGATGGTGAGAATGGCGGATATATATTTGTTTTGCAGATCTCAACCCATCTATGAAGAAACCTGTTCAAATTGCTCTTACATCTGGTCTCCCTTACATCTAATCCCCTCATGCTTCTGAAAACTTCATCAAGTAAATGTTGGATCTGAGTTGGAGGAGGGATGCAGATTGGGTGAAGGAAGGGTTAGATGCGTGTTGGTGTTTGTCTGCTGAGGAAGAAGAAAAAGGCAACATGTTATCCTGATTGTCTGTCTTTGATCTCAACCATTCATCTTTTTAAACATAAATCCACGGTCCTAAATGTTGGAGGATCCATCCTCCATAAAAAAGGAGGGATCAAGATTTTAGCCTTTACCATAAGTAACCCTGACTTGTATCTCTACTTCATTCTTAAATTACTTTATTTTTTAGGGTTCAATATTACTGAACTTCTTACTCCCTGCAAATAACAATATTTTGAATTAATGACTCTTATATATCGATCAATTTGTTTACATTTAACAATATTTTGGAATTATTTGTAATAAAGCTTTTTCCTGTGTAAATATAAATAATTTTTTATAAATTCATTGTAAAAAGGGTAACATGATACGTGTAAACCTTTGGTTAGGAATATTTTGCTAAGAATTTTCTAGATCTAGCAAGGCAATATGTTGCCAAGAGTTTGTTAGCTATTTTGTCATTTACCTTTTGCTTTAGTAAGTTGTTATGTCAGGTGTCCTTTAGTCATGTGTTTTAGGAAAGAAAAATGATGTAAGAAATGATATAAAAAGAGTAGGAAGGCCATGAATGAATGTTGCAGATGTGGCACATGTGTAGTTAGTTATTCTGTTTCTATCTCTTGTAACTGATTTCAGTTTAGCTGATGTAAAAACCCTTTCTATGTGTTGTGTTATAAAACACTATATAAAGAGGGATTAGAAGAGAGGAAAAGACAGAGAAGTGAATACATTCTGGGGAAAAAAAAGCCTGATAGAGAGAATACTGATACAAGTGTAGTTGAGAGGGTTTTGAAAATAGGTTATGTACAACGGGCTTGGTTGTACTCGGGTATCAAGGGGAAACTCTGTGTATTCTGGAGGAAACATTGACTTTGAATAGATTGGACTCAAGCATTGCTTAGTCTCGGAGACGTAGGCTATTCTTGGCCAAACTCCATCATCAAATCTTGGTGTCTTTAGTTTCTCTTTAAACTTCTATAATTTTTCTGCTTTCAATTCAATAGCATTGCAATAAAGTAGTTTTGCCTATGTGTTCTTGTATACCGTCTTTGGTTTTTCTATTGTCTTTATAGGGTCTTGCTGCAACAATGAAATCAAGCAGAAAATTGATAAAAAATCCATCTTTAATTCTTCTAAGGAGGTTATGATTTATTCTAAATATAAACATTAACATAAAGAAATTTGAATATATGATTTATCTTTCTAATTAACGATTTTTGCAGGAGACTTCCTTGCTCTGCAACATTGACGGTATCATCTTATGAATGGGGATAAGCTCTTGTCGAAGATCTGCTTGATGCCGTGACAACAACAAGTTTCAGGTTGATGATCAGCATTGACTTACGATGCATATGCAACTTTGTACTTTGGCCAATTTTTATTATTTAGGCGTAATTCTTCCTTTATGTTTATGTAGACAACTATTATAGACTGCACTATATATTCCCACACCAGCATTGTGAATACTTTTTTAACATCTATTGTCTTACCTATAATGTTATTTTAAGATATTGACAATCATATTGAACTTATGCAGTTTCTGTTACTTTTATATTTTATTTGGTTAACATATATGTAATTTTTTTTTATCAAACGGAGGCTACATAACCAAAATATACTACTCTTATTATTCCACTCCAGTAGAACATGGGGTACTCAATAAATCATTAGGATGTCCTGGTGGGCTTGGTAACACATACATCACACCTGAATTTCTAATTAATCTCTTACATTTGTAAGTCAATCCCCATGTTCTCACACTAATACGTTACACCATATCTTACATTTGGTTAATAATGTATAAATTCATGATTAATTATAAATATTAAGTGATTAAACAACGAATATACCTGTTAAATAGTAGAATCACCGATACCCCAATCTGCCTTATATAGATTATAGCATAACAAAACTGGTGAAATAATGTTTTACTACAGAATTGGGTGCGGGCATAGGTAATTCAACTTTAATGTGCATCCCTTATTTCCTCTAGACCAAAAGGTTGGAAGTAGGGTAAGTCTTTGTTCATCTAGACTATGACTCTTTGTCTTGGTCATTGCCGAATACTTTGTTTTCTAGCCTTTTGACATTGATGCTCTCATTCTTAGTGGGAATGCATGTGATGGTACTATTCTAGAGTTCCAGCTATATTATGGTCATTGCATAGCTTGCATTTCCTTTGGTAATTTTGCCTACCTTACATTCAATTTTCCTTCAAACCCATTATGAGGTAGAACTCCAACTGGATTGTGGAGGAAGAGTCTCGTTCACTAGGAATGGTCAAGATTCTACTTAAATGGACGATAAGATCTTACTTAACCCTATTTAAATATTAATAAAAGTTTATAAATTAATTGGGGATACTTTAGAATTCAAAGTGACTATTTGCAAGAGGCCTATAGTTCAAGGTGGTTTAATTAGCACATTTTTCCCTTTTCAATAAATAAAAAACTTGCAAGTCATGGATTTACGTTACAATTTATCATTTTCATTTATATATTTATATATTTTGCACTACATTGGTAAATAAATTTTAGGCTAATTTATAGTTTTGATCATCTATTTTATTTTTTGTTTTCGATTTGATCATTTATTTAATTTTCATTTCAATTTGGTATTCTAAGTTTCCATGTTACACCAAGTTGGTCATGTCCATTAGATTTATAATAACGGTGTTAGATTTCTATCGTTAGTCACCAGAGACACCCTCTGGTCGCCAGAATCTAGAAAAGGAGAGTCGGAGTCTGGGTCCCAGTCCAAATCATTATGTTTCCCTGCACACACAAAAAAAAAAAAAAAAAATTGTGAGCAAAACCTGTTTCAGTCGCAACACCCTCCATTGCTAACCCGTAGTCGGCCCTCCCATCTTCCAAGTCGCCATGCCCATCGCCGCCTTGCTTCGCGTTCTTCGTGCAGTAGTCGCGTCGTCCGCCATCATGGATGAACGATTGTAGCTGCAATCACCGAAATTCCTCCAAACTGTTACCCAGCCATTGTTCTCCCTCTCCCCTCTACCAAAAGGTTGTTCTGCAGAACCGCGCACTGCCACTTAGTCGTCCATTCATGATTCCCAACCACCAATTGTTAGGAACTCATCGTAATCATCTCGAGGGTACCCGTTCAGGTCATCGCTACAGAATCCCCTTCTTTTGGTCTCTTTTTCGTTTTCTTATTCCTGATACTGGATTGAGTTTATCATATATGGAATGGATCCTGCAAATATAGCATTCAATTTCCCTTCTGGTAGCTTTTATCAAACTCAGTTTATCATAAAAAAAAAAAATCAAAAACCTAATGTTCATACAGATTCGTAGGAGGGAAAGGAAGAGAAGGGGAGAGAGACCTAAAGTCCGACAGCTTTTCTCTTCAGATTTCGATGATCAAAGGTGTCTCCAGTGACTAATGGTTTAAAACTGTTAGTACAATCTGACAGAAGGAACTAATTTGGTGTAACATTGAAACTTACAGGACCAAAAACAAAAATTAAATAAAGGACAAAACTGAAAACAAAAAATAAAAGAGGACTAAAGGTATAATTTAGCCTAAATTTTAACTTGTACCAAATTAATAATACAAATTCTTTTTATATTTGCAGATTGAAAAAAGTCTCATTTTCGCATATCTTCCACAAGTTGGGCAAGGAATTGGGAATAGATGCCTTCGCGATGAGCACGTTGGGAAGCCCCGTCTCCCTCTACCACTTTGCTTTCACTCTCTCAAGCTAATTAGATCTCTAGGTAGGATATGCAAAGGAGAGAAGATCCTTACTATAGTTCTACTTTATTTTTCTAAGCCCTTTATTATGTCCTATTTATTCTTATACACTAACCTACACTCCTTGTCAATACACTAGTCTACATACTTGCATGCACACTTTGAGCATCGAGCTCATGTGTAATCACATATAAAGACAAATTTTCCCTCTAATTATGCACAATCACCTTCCAAATTGCTTCTTTGATCCCTTTTGCACTGATGCCATAAGGGAGCCAGGAGTAATGATAGTCTGTTAGATTACTTTTTTTGGCATATTCTATGTGGATTTCACTTCTATCTATTCTATTATCTATCTATTATCTATTATAATATATTAAAACTTACCCTGTGAATCTCCAGCGAACACGTCATACAAAACTCTGCCACCTATTGCAATTTGTGACACGTCCCCAAAATTCTTACGTGTCAGTACTTCTGCTCAGGTTGCTTCATTGCTTTTGTTATTACACATCTATCTATTTTTATATTTTTATTTTCTTTTTTGTTCAAACACAACCATGGTCTAAAAAACTGCTATTCCGGGTATCTTCTTCCTGACACACCCAGTGGACACCGAAAACGATGGGCGGCGGACGGTAACAAAAACAATTGGCGGCGGATGCTGGCAGGTTTCTACTGGAAAACGATTAGTTGAGGGTTCCGTTGGCCTTGCAAAAAACAGTTTTGACGCCATCTACTTCCCTCTCTTCTTCATACATATGGATGGAATTGCTGCAATAGGAACACGATGTGCGGCGGATTCGGCACTGCAGCTGGCTTCTACTGGAGAACCAGTGGGCGGCGGGTTCCGGCGGGGCGGGGTGCGGCGGATTGACATTGCGGCGGGCTTCTAAGGACAGACCCCTTTTTTAAGGACATCACAAACAAATTAACCAAACAAGGGAAGAAAAACACCCTTTACATTAAAACATTGCATTGCAATTAGGGCGCAGTTTCTCTGTTGTCAAACGGAATCTGCATATTAGAGATCAAAACGACGATATGATTTTACCGTTTTCGTTTCATGCAATTGGGAATTTTTTTAGTGCCTTCAATTCAATGGCTTCAAACTCTGCAATCTTATTTCTGTTCTGTAATTCTTTTTTCATATCCTTTTCCCCTAATTTCAATGTCTTCACTTTTGTACTTGCAAAGATTCTAAATTTTAAATTTTTAAAGCAACTGACTTCCCGATCAGGTTTCTAGAACAATTGGGGTGTTAGAATGGGCACTGAAAGTGTTGAACATGATGATGCAGTTGAAGCAACTGCTTGTGATGTTAATGTTGATCTTGAAGGTGCCGTTACATCCAATGGAGATATAATTGGAGATCTGAGTATTGTTAGCAACAGAATGCTTACAAGTTTGGAATTGAGTTTGCCATGTTTCTTTGGCAAAGCTACCAACTTGAGCATTTTAATGATGCATCTGGAAGCTATGGAGAGTGAATTTGGAGAAGGATCATATTGGGTTTGATTCTGTTGAAAAAGGATCTTCAATTTGATCTGTTATGTGGGGTGTTGGATTCTGAGGTTAGAGAGTTCAATGGGTTCTTGGACACTCTTCAAGTTGGGATTACTGATGCTAGAGAGAGGGTATCTTCTTGCACTCACTTGGGAGAGGCTTTCTTGGCAATGCAACACAAGTTGCTTAATTCTGAACAATGTTTGAAGCAGTCTGGAGAGGAGTTTGCCGAAATTAAGATGCAGTCAATTTGCTTATTCATTATCAGCCCGGGTGATTCTTGCTTTGGGTGCTCTTTCTTACCTTCGGCCTACACCTGCTGTGGCACCTGGTGGTTTCTTTCAAATGTTTTTTCTTGCTTTTGTTAAATGGTTATTCCGACCCACTTATAGAAAGGTCAGAGATTTCAAGATGATTAATTTAAATTATTATGTAAAGTATTGAAATTGTTGCCAATTAAGTTGATTATGTTGTAGTATGACATTCTGGTGTTGATTTTATTAGTTATTGTTGTGATTGTTTTATTGAGTGGTTTCAAGAGTGACACTGGCCAACAATACCTCTTCAAAGGTATTATATGTTCTATTTTCAAGCTCCTGAAATAATTAAAGTTTTCTATTTTTTTTCTTTTATTTTTTGCATTTTTAATGAAGTACTTTTGCAAAAACATGAGTTAATTTCACGTTAATCAATAATAATCATCCATTTTCGTTTATGAATTTTGATTCTTAGAATTGTTTTAGTTTGGGATTGCTTATGACATGACTCTCATGGTTTTAGAAAACAAGCTACTATATTTACTTTCCCACAAGATTTTATCACAATTTAGAAATATGCATATTTCCTCTCAGATAAATTTACAAAATTTCCCCTTGATTTTGTTTCTATTACACGATAAATCTCCCACTCCAGTTTGCACTTCAGAGAATCCTAATCCAAAAACTAGAAAGGATGAAACAAAGGTTACAAAAATAAAAATAAAAAAATAGGCAAATAGAAAAGCTGCAAATAAAAATAAAAATTTGATGAAAGCAAAATCAGTAGGCATCACACTTCCTCTTTTTGGTTGCTGACTGAAATTAATTAATAAGGAAAAGTGAAATGCTAGCAACGGAAATGGATCCTCTAACTTTCATATTTGGTAACTTTGGTGACTTTCTATCTATCTCTCTCATCTTTTATTTTTTTTATCATCTTTTTCCTTTATTTTTTCTTACCTCTCTCATCTCATTTATAACTAAAGTCACCAAAGTTACGGCTCCCCAAAGTCAGAGAACCCCTCCCCGCTAGCAACACACTCTCTAACACTTATTTAAGTAAAAAGATTTCTATTACCTTTTATTATTTCACACAAATAATATTATCTTTTAATTTAATCATCATTAAAAACTATAAAATAATAAAATGAACGCGCGGGTCACAATCTGGTTATAATTCAAATTTTAACCTTCTTTAACTCAAAAAGAGCATTGTTCCCTCATTGTTAGTTCACTTTTTTTTATTTGCATTCATCATAAATTTTGTTAGATTTTAGTTTAATCTTCTCATCTTATATCATGTTGTGATTATAGGATAAGAAGACTGAAGAAAAGGTCAAGAAACATGCAAAAAGATGCATGATTTTCCAGAACAAGATGGGGTCGGGTGCAGAGTGCGCAGTGTCGAGTGCAAAAAATGGAAAAGTTGGAGATGTTCTAGGCCATGCCAGCGCAGAGCGCAGAAGCAACATCAACATGCATCAAGCCCAACACTGAACACTGGTGACCTAGCATTGAGCACCCTCAATTGCTGCAAAATTGGGAGTTTTGGTGTTATTTGTGTCGAGCATGGATTACGTTGTCGCTGATGCACGCACGATCCCGGAACTATAAATATCACGTTCCAGTGTGGAAAGGGGAATGGTGCTAAAGTTCCTTCTATCCCTTTTTTTTTTCCTTGTTTTTTCTTGGTTTTTATGATGTTTAATTGAACCCTATTTGTTAGTGGAATGAGTGAAAATTGATTATTGATGAAGTTTCAAACTTTATTGAGTTATGCTATGAACTTTTTCATTTGTTTGAGTATCAATTCATATGCTTAATGCTTTTGGATGTTTGATCACCATTTACGTGATTTGTTGTCTCATGTTTATGTTTGGAACAGTGAGATATAGTTTTGCTTCTTGCAATTTATGCCATGAATTAATGAAGTTAATCTACGAATAAATAGCGTGGTTTGTGTCATCTTCGTTTAAATTCCGCAAAGCGTTATGACCTTGTTTTGTTAATTTGATCTAAGGGATTAGACTTGTTAATAGGGTCCTTTATCAATGAAGTACCCAGATACATAATCAAATAAAATTAAGCTCCTAACACTTCTATCTCTAATTTTGCCTTCTAAGTGTTTGTTTATTTGTCTCAAAGGAAAAACCCAAAAAGATTTTATTTCTTTTATTGCTTGTTTTATTTTATTGAGTTTCCTCTTATCAAACTCACACCTAAATAGTTGTTGAGTGAAGGCCCAAATTGGTCCCTAAAAAATTTCGGGAACCCACTTTTAGTCCCTGAAAATGAAAATTTAATCATTTGGTCCCTTAAATTTTTAAAACGGGACACATTAGTTCTTAGATTTAGTTCTGACATCTATTTACTTGCCTATGTGACCCATTAACCACTGTACTTGGTCGGCTAGTGGTCCTGCGTGCCTTATGATGAATTTCCTTCAAGGAAAACGAATAAAAAGTGAAAAGTGTGCATAATTTTAAAATTCAAATACCTAAACATTATGCAAATTTTTTTTACTTTTCATTAATTTTTCAAGACTGAAATTTGTTAAAGGCCACGCAGGACCACTAACGGGTCAAGTGAGATGGTTAATAGAACACCCAGGCAAGTAAATGGATGTCGGAACTAAATTTATGGACTAATATGTCCTACGTTAGAAATTTGAGGGACTAAATAGTTAATTTATTTTTTTCAGGGACTAAAAGTGGGTCCTCAAAATATTTCAAGAACCAATTTGGGGCTTCACTCATAGTTGTTTACTTTGAGAAGTGGTAATTGGCCACCAATCCTTGTGTTTAATTCTCGATTTATCATTATTTTATATCACTTGCAACAATCTGGTACACTCGTCGTGGTTACATCAAGTATTACCTACCTTTTAGATGTGGGTGGTTATTTGTACATGTGCCTTAATAATAGTTCTTTCATCACATGCGTACTGCCTTTATATCCCCTTGAAACCTATAATCTACAACTCCAGTATTGTCGCTTTGCACCTTTTCAACCCTTAGTATCAAGGGCTCTTAATATAATCCTTTCCTACCTTAGTATCAAGGGCTCCTAACATTAGTATCACCGTTCTTGTTGAAATGATACAATCCTGGTGTTTCAATTCAATCAACTTCAGTATTGCCTTACTCGATCAACAACATCAGTATTGTTGCACGCTTTTAACACCAATTGGTCAGGTGTTGTAATGTGTCACAAATCCATGGAGCACATATCTATTTATATATATTATATAAGTTCTGAAGCGCGGGCAGTAGCACGTGTGATACCGGAGCGGTCAAGCTGAATGTTGTGGTTCTTTGCAATGGAGGCAAGACCAGCACCTTTGTCAGGAAAGTTGAGAAAACTGTGGATATGCCACTTGATAGCGATGTCTTTGTTGTCCCTCCTAGTTATAATGCTCCCCAGCAGGTAGGTTACTATATATCTCCTTAATTTCCCTATCAAGAGAGGTCCAGCACACATCATTGTCTTGGCCTCATACTCAGCTTATGTTATTGCTAGATATGTCTTTTGCATGATACATACTTTTGTGGAGAACATTTTTGCTGGTTCTATCATTTTCAATGGACTCAAATCTGTTTGTAATGCATTTCGCAGTAGCATTTACTCATCAAATTCTACTGAATACTTTCGGTTCTCTACCCATATAGCTATCTAAAGTAGTAGGAATCTGGCTCAACATCTCTTGAGTAATTTCCTATGCTCTTCAATCTTGAGCAATGATCTGATATGTCTAATTAATTTAATACCGAGTTTTAGTTACTATATTATTTAGGCAATTAGGCTACCATGCTTAAGGGAAAAGCATTGAGCAACATCATTTTAGAAATATATATTGCCCTTTAGGCTTTAAGCCTCTTTTATTTATTTATTTTGTTCTTTGGTTTTTTTGAAAGGTTATTACGTGTGTTGACTTATATGTGACTCTATTTCAAGAAGAAACCGCCATTTAACCTGGGTACAAGAGTCAGAATTTTGTGGGATTGTTCATACACACTCAAGTATCTATGGTAATGCCTCATAATGATTTTGTTTTTCAGTTTACCAGCATCCTTTTGACTGAGAAATACCAAGCCAAACTACAGAATTTTTTACTGGCAAAGATGATGGAAATGCAACATCATAAGGTTTTAATGAGGCCCCTTTTGCTTGTGCTTGGAAGGGGGTACGTGGGTTGGCAAATTTCTGCGGAGCCTAGACTGTGACTCACAGGTGTATGGCTTTTGCTTCTGTTTATACTTGGCAGATAGAAAAAGGACAATAACAAATGGTTAACAATGCCATGAAACTTTTATTTAGTCTAATTCCTTTGCATTGATTCACAATAGATAAAAATTTGGGTGCCACCGTCTCTCATCCTGTTTTATCCAGATATATTGATAACTTCAAAAGGAAATTTGCAAAGCAGGTAGCAGTTGATACTAATTACTTTCCTCAGTGTGTGCAATGTATACAATCCAGGCTTTCATGAAAATCTTAACAAAGATTGCTATTGCTTAAGAATGAAACTAATGAAATTTTCAATTCTGCATCCACCAGTGCAATTCCTAGTTTCCGAATTATACAGAATCTCATTATTCATACAGATGTATATTTTTCTTAGTCATTCACAAATACTGGTAAACTAACTTGCTTTTATTTTCTTATCTATGAAGGAGGTAGATGGGTGATGCAATGAAGCAGTCTTTTGATCTCACATTCATGTAATTTTCCAGCATCTTTAATTTATGTTTTTATTATCATAATGAGTTACTGTATGGTTCACAATTTTTTTTATTACCATGCCATTTGAAGATAACCACTACATTTTTATTATTAACAGTGACATTAAATTTTTTGAGAACATAGACCACCTAACCCTATTATGGACACCCTACCATGGCCTCCTCCAAACACTTATAGTCACCAATTCCAATTCCTTTGCTCAGCAGGTACTTGTGATGAATTAATCGTGTAGTGTGTTAGTATTATTATACTTGCTAGCTACTTGAAACCTTAGTGGGTCTAAGCGTGATTGTATATTTGAATTGGATAAATGTTTTTGCAGGACTTTTTCAACATCTACTTCAAGGACAAATATAAGACAATATTTAATGTTTACAATCTTGAGCTGGCCATGTTGTGGCATCACCCTGAGAAGTGAGAATGTTGACTTTGACAAGGTCAAGATGGTTCACTACAGTGTTGCTGTCGGTGTTCAATTAATAAAACATAAGAATAATTCAAGTTCAAAGTTCACGTGTAATGTTTATGGCTCAACTTTTGTAATGTTGTTGCCACGGGGATCTAAGCCTTGGAGGTAGACAGGGAAGGATGACAACATGCACAGGGAAGACATCAACACGCTGCTAAAGAAATAGTGGGACAAATATCATGATGGAATTTTGGACTACAACAATCCCATTATAGTTGAAGGTTTTCATATTTATTTTAGGGACTTACAAAATCATTTTTGGGCATTTTTAATGAACTATTTTTGCAAGAACACCAAGTTATTTTCATGATAACCATCAATTAACAAGCATTTTCGTTTCTAAATTTTGAATCTTTGTATTGTTGTTACTTTGGATTGCTTAGGACTTAAGACTAGATCGTCAAACACATTTCCTAGGAAGTCATCCCATTAGATGACAAGTCCCTCGATGTATTACTAATTTCATACTTAAAATTTTTTTAAAATGAGGGCAACTGTGCAACGTGCAGTTCACAAACTAGTTTTATTTGATTCTAACAATACCTTATTTTGGCTTACTGCATTTAAGAGATCAAAACTAATTCTTGTATATGCTAGTTAACATCTAAACCCAAATAATCAAAGAAAATATGAACCCTAATTAGCCACAGTCAGTTGGTCAATCCTCTTGATTATTTTTTTGTGATAAGCAAAAATTGTATTAACTTGAGTATAAGAGGTACCCAAATCCGTATGCAATGTGACTATATTGAAAGTTATAGACGGGAGAACTAAAGATAAAATGTCAACCTACTGCCAAAAACTACTAAAAGGTTGACAGTTAGACATAAAAACCACCAGACAGCATTGACAAATATGGTTTTGAACCTAAACTGCCTCCATAATAAAAGCCTGCGTAACCTGTAAACCTGCGTGTGATATCCATAGCACCGGAACAGCATATTAAGAATCATTGCAGTAAGCAAAATAGCCAAACCTCCTCCATATTTCAGCATGTAACATGTACACCAATTGTAACAACCTGCAATTTATTTCTTTACTTTCAGACATTGAAGAGGATTAATACACCAATCGGAGAAGGAATTGAAATGGCCAGATGATGTTGAAACCAGTGGCGGATCCAGGACCTGAGCCAGTGGGGCCAATATATTTTTGAAATAATTAATAATAATTATCATCATACATATAAAAATAAAGGCATGAATGTTAAAATCATAAAATTTTAATGTATCTAATTAAATAAATTACATACCTCATTTTTTTTAATAAGCAAAAATATTATTAAGGGATACCCAAACTCATAAACCAGAGTTATAAAAATCCAACTAGTCATCAACTCGGTTGGGATACTGGACTAGTGGGTTACTGATTGAACTAATGGGTGTATATATAAAATATTTATCAAATAATAAGTAATAATTTAATGATGCAGTTTAATGGTTCACTACTTATCCCTTCATCCTACAGGTGTTGGGTTCTAATCCATCCTCATGTATTTTTGTCACACCTTTTCTGATTGAATTTTTAACAATGACAAGAGGCCCAAAATAATAAAATGGGTGATACAAAACCTAAAAGTTAGGAGCTTAAAACAAAAAATGTTAATTCTCAATGCCGCCGCATGACCTCTTTCACTCTATCACTTTCTCATCATCATCTTTTTTTCAATCTCTCAGTTTCTCATCTTCTTCTTCCACCAACCGTCAGCTACTTCTTTTCACATCAAATCTGTGTTTTTTTTAAATCGTTGCTCATGAAATCACGAGGCATCAACATCGAACGGGGCTGTGCTGTGAGCGGCGGACAGCCGACGGTGATTGTCCTGTGTAAGAGTGAAGGAAGAAGTAGAGATGTGGACCCTTGGAGGCCAGTAACATAGGTGCAATTTTACCTACTATGGGGGGCAAAAAAATACATATAATATAGTCATATTTTAATATAAAAAAAAATCTGAGGGGGTACATGTGCACACCCTCAGCTACACGTAGATCCGCCCCTGGTTGAAACCATTCCCAAGACCAGCACTTTATCAAGTCAAGCATCCTAATCATATCAAAAGCTGAATTTCTAAAAAGTATTGAGTTTCTTTCCAGCCACAACATCCAAACAACAACATATCCTCTTGAATTAGTTTATTTAAATTTGAAATAACAACAACAATTTTTTTTTTTTTGATCTAAGCAAACTTACTTCATATCATTCAAAATAGCGTCAACAATACAGGTCGAAATATAATCAAAGCAATGGCGGCTAGCATAAAAACATGACACTCGAGCTAGAGAATGAGCGACATGGTTAGCTTGCCTCCTAACAAAACTGACCCTAAAGTTTGGAAAAGTAGATAACTTGCTAATGCATCTCTCAATGATGGATCCCACATCATTGTTGCAAATTTTTTGTCCAGCAATGCCATCAACCACAGATTTGCAGTCCAACTGAATAGTGACATTGTGATACCCCAATGTTGCCACCCAAGAAATTGCTTCCAAAAGGCCCCAAGCTTCAGCTTCTTCAGTGCTAGGGATGCCCATACACCAAGCAGAATGAGCTTTAATAAACTCCCCTTCTTCATTTCTTAGGCATATCCCTACACCAAATTTTCTTTGGTCCTTGAAAATGGCTGCATCTACATTGCATTTGACCTCTCCAGCGCTCGACTTTGTCCATCTGCTCAGGTTTATCGAGTTTTGTTCGACAACATCAGATTGGTTCCTGCTCTTTGCATGCTCCCATTGAGAAAGCATCTCAAGTGCATGGGTAATAGAGAGTCTTACCTCCTTAGTAACATTATCCCACACTCTTTCATTCCTCCTCTTCCATAGACACCAAAGGATCATAGCCATATCCTTTTTCTGGTAATCCGGCAATGACGTTAAAAGGGAGGAGAAAACTTCTACAAAGCCCTCAGCTGCTTCAACCTGGTTTCTTAATACTAGCCACAAGCCCGCCTACTCCTAACACCTGATCGCACTAGGGCACCCGAAAAAAATATGCCAATCATTCTCCATGGCATTGTCACACTGCGGACACAAGCTAGTGCATTGAACCCCTTTAGTTTGAAGTCCTGCTCATGTTGGCATGCAACCTCTTGCCATTCTCCACAAAAAAACTTTGACCTTTTGCTGGACTTTCAGTCTCCATATGCTATTCCACTCGCTTGGAACTCTCAAATGTGAGTTATCAATGAGCCTTTCCATAATGTAGTAATAAGAGGATTTGACTGAATATTTACCATCCTTTTTGATGCTCTATACACATCTATTGTCACGCCCCCCTTGGGCATTACTTTGTAACACGTGCGGAAATAAATAAAACAGTTATTTGCTGGTTGCTTTCGAAAAATTTATTTACTTTAGGTCAGAAAACTCGGTTGTAAAAAAAATTTCTTTCTGAATACTTCAGCAAAGTAACAATCACATTAAACTTAATCATACACATAAACTGGGTTGTTCATAAATCAAGCCACCACAACATATAATTTTTCTTGAAATTATTTCCATACTGAGAAATACAAACCATACCAAGGATTTCAGAATCCCCTAAACCAATTTTCTCAAAATTACATAACACAAAGAAAAATCATAAGCTGGTCACTCTATAAAACATCGACTGGATCTCACCACTATAACCAATCTCTGCAAAGACCGGGATTAGTATCCCCAATTGAAGTTAAGACTTCCTCTGCACCATCCACTACCAATACCAAGGTACAGCGGCAAAAACGAGTAAAACCTGATATATTGTAAGGGTGAGACACCAATATATGGATATAAGCACGATAACTACATGCGTGACACACAAAACAACATGTAGTCATAAAAAGTCATACATCATAAACTTCTCGGAATAACAAGTAATTTACCAATGAGTTTCATCCCCAACCAGTCATTATCCTTTATAAAAGAAATTAATGACACTACACAGTTCAACATCTAACCTTATATCTAATCTCCCGGAGATTCACTCACCAAATAAATGAGCTGATCAGGCTTTTGAATGGCACATTGTCCAAACTCTTGGTACAATGGTCAACAACATAATGACACATTATCCGAACTCCCAGCATAATGGTCAACAACATAATGGCAACAACATAATGGCACATTATCCGAACTCCCGGCATAATGGTCAACAACATAATGGCACATCGCCCAAACATCCCGGCACGATGGTCAACAAAACAAATGGCACATCGCCCAAACATCTCGGCACGACGGTCAACGAATCAAATGGCACATCGTCTATTAAGGCACAATGGTCAACTCGAAATGGCACATTGACCATGAAGGCACAATGGTCAACTAAACATGAATATTACCATGATACTATGACTACTAAACATACTATAACATGAATATCCTTAAGATATCATGACTAACAAATAAACTATAACATGAATATCATCCAGAGATCATGACTAACAAATACTCTGTAACATGAATATCATCAAGATATCATGACTAACAAATAAATCGTTAAGTAAAACCCGTTTACAGAAAATCCTTTATGTTGTAACTCTGTTATAAAAAGACAAACCATATTGAAATTCATTTTCTTTTAGAAACCCTTCTTTCCGAAATAACGTCTAATCTTCGTAAAATCATTTCTCCGAGAAACTCTTGTTCTTAAAAAAAACGATCTTAAAACTATATACATGTGTGAATGATTACTGCTATTTTTAAGAATGCGTTCCGTAATTATTTTCGGAATTCACCGTCTTTTCGCATTTTAAAAACGTTTTAAGTCCAAACTTGCTCTTTTCCACTTAAAGAATTTTCTAAAATCATGATTAAGTTATTTTCGAAGATTAATTTCATAAAATAACTTTTTATAATATATTGGATTTATCCACCTAAAAATTAACAGTACAAAACTAATTTAACGGTTACGTCCTCGCTGTAACTCATAGTTCACTCTTACACCGATAAGTCATTAAAATAATGATATTTTCAACTTTTTCTCATTTTCAACCAACCAAAAACCTAATTAATATTATATTATTTTTTCTCATCAATTAAAATTCATTATCCCATAAAAACGTTTTAACACTCTGAACATCATTACTTATTGAGCACTGACCATTGTCAGGCTTTTCAATCCACAAACAGCATCAACGTTTCATCAACAATATTATAACAATTCACCCAGGCAGATTATGCATCAAAACATTGTAATACATAACTGAAAATAAATAATTAACCGTAGATAACAAACACCACAACCATCAATCAAGTAATACAAGTTACACAATAGATCACACATATAATTAACGGGAAAAATCCCTCAGGTAAGCTCCCCTTACCTCTTGAAGTTACAGTTTTCCTCTTGAAGTTTTCCTTCCGATTCGTTTCCGATTTCCCCCGTGCAACTCAAGATAATCCACAAAGATTTATCCTTCAACAATTCACAACTCAACCAATCAAAATCAAACAAATATCGTCACCTAAACAATTCATATAGGTCACGGCCTTAGGGTGATTTTGTGGCTAAAAATCCTAAGATTGCTTAAGTCATTGGATTAATGATCCTAAGTACTTAAGTCTTTAAAACACATGATTAACAACAAAGATTGAAACAACACATTCCAATCCCTCAAGAACTCATTTTCGGCCTTCAAATAAAATATGAGTTAGAGATTTTAGTTTGATATAAGACTTTGGATCCAACATATATATGATATAGAAAGTTGAAATCAATGATCACTTTATAAGAAAATGAACAAAATCTCCTTCCCCCACTTCATGAAGGTTTCGGCCAAGGAGGGTTAAATGGGGAGGAAAATTTTGTTTGCATCAATCTCTTGGATTATGGTAGTAGAGATGATAACTAACTCATAGAAATTGATTTCATATTTTTAGGATTTTTCTATGATTTTCTAGAGAATTTCAAACTTCTAGATCTAAGAATGTAAAAATATGATTCATGGCATAAACATGAGAAATACATGAAGATGAAAGCTTAGATGATCAAGGAGATGAGCTTTTACCTCTTGAAGATTGAAGAAATGAAGAAAATGATCAACCTTCACTTAGTTGAAAGCTGGACAGCTTGAGGGTGTGATGATTTTGTGAGTGTATCTCACAATATACTCATCCAAAAATCACAAACTTTGGCTTGTAGAAAGATAAGAAGAAAAGGAACAACTTTGGTGTTGAAGGTTTCATTTGGTTAGGATCATAACAGGGTTGAAAAGGGCCTTCTTTCTGCTGTTTCGTGTGTTGCTGAGAATTCTGGGCAGTTTCGGTATTTTGAGCATATCTCCCAATCCACTTATCCGTTTTTGATGATCTTTAGCTTTTTGGAAATAATAGAGAAAGAGGAACAACTTTTATGTTGAGAGTTTTTCGAGTTTCAGAAAGGAAGAGGGTCATATTTTCGGTGGAGATTCGGTGTTCTTATGAGTTTTGCAACTTAGAGTAAATGGAGAAAGCTTAATGAGGAAGATGATGAAGTCTATTTATAGAGGAGATGGCAAGGATTTTTGAGCCTTGGGCTGCACCCTTCGCGGCTTGGAGAGCAAGAATGGCCCAAATTCAAGAACAACCTAGAAGATTACTTAAGGACCAAAAGGAAATTAAAGAAAAGCTTAGGGACCAAAATGCAATTTCCATAAAAATTGTCATCATGATGCCATGTGCACCATTAATGCGTTCACATGGTGACTTATCATGTCTGACTCATTAATATTATTCGTTAGCTGATCCCGGAAATCCCGTAATCTGCTCCGTTGCTTCCCCGATTCAATATGCAATGATATGATCTTTATTTGAAATTCTTTGTTTTAAAATGCCGCCATAGCCAATGTCAGAAGCATCGGTCTCGACAATTTTAAAAGCAGTTGGATTTGGAAGATAAAGACATGGAAGATTCTTTATCTGAGATTTAAGAGAAATGGTTTAGCAGTGTCTAAAACCAAAGTTTCTCTTTTTCAAACAAAGATCAGATTTCTTGGTCATAATATTCACCAAGGAACTATCATTCCAATCAATCGAGCAATAGATTTTGCAGATAAGTTCCCTGATCAAATTATAGACAAAACCCAGCTCCAAAGGTTTTTGGGTTGTCTCAATTATGTTGCTGACTTTGTTCCTAATCTCAGCAATATTATCAAACCTTTACACAATCGTCTTAGGAAGGAACCTCCTCCTTGGACGGATGAACACACCAAAGTTGTCCAAATCATAAAATCTCAGATAAAGAATCTTCCATGTCTTTATCTTCCAAATCCAACTGCTTTTAAAATTGTCGAGACCGATGCTTCTGACATTGGCTATGGCGGCATTTTAAAACAAAGAATTTCAAATAAAGATCATATCATTGCATATACTTCTAAACATTGGAATTCTGCACAACAAAATTATTCAACTGTTAAAAAAGAAATTTTAGCAATTGTTTTGTGCATTTCAAAATTTCAATCTGATTTACTTAATCAAAAGTTTTTGGTTAGAGTAGATTGTAAATCAGCTAAAGACATTTTGCAAAAAGATGTTAAAAATTTAGCTTCAAAACAAATTTTTGCTAGATGGCAAGCTATCTTAAGCGCTTTTGATTTTCAAATTGAATTTATCAAGGGCTCTTCAAACTCTCTCCCTGACTTCCTTACTCGTGAATATTTGCAGGGTAAATAAAAGAGTGAGAGTGGCAGAAATGCCAAGAACATCAACTTCCTCTGTGAAGGGGAAGGGAAAAGGTAAATTAGTCCTTTCCGGACTTCAACAGCGCCAAGTTGCGTCCAAAGAATCAGGGTCTTCGACCCAGTCTGGGTCATTAACCCAGAAAGCAATCAAACTGGGGACATCCCCCCAGAAGCCAACAATCAAAGCAGAGTCATCGACTCAGCAAGCCGCCAAACAGTCTAAATCAGACTATGGCATTCCAATCCAATCTTTGTTAGCCTTTCAAGATCAAGGCCTAACCAAACTCCCTAAGGGAACATGGGGAGACAGAGTGGAGAATGAACCCGACTCTCCACCCCTACTTAAAACCTTAATCCAAGAGTTAGCTCAAACAGCTACTCCCCTAAATGTTGTCAAACCTGATACAAGATTATCAACAAAAGACAACACTCAAACTCAAACCCTTGCAACTCAATATGTTGCCAAAAATCAATACCAATTTGTTGTGCAAATGGAACCAGGATTTTGGGATAATAACCCTAACAAAGTTCCCGCCAAAATCTTTCAAAATGGTTGCCATTTTCAGCAAACACAATCAAACAAAAACAGAAACTTTTATGAGTTTATATTGATTGACACCGATTCAGTCTCGATTAAACATTATCGAGATCCCAAGGATCAATCAACATACACTCATTCAACTTTCCAGATTTTAAAGGTTTTAACACCTGAGCAATTTGGAAAGAACTTGAATGTTTCCAAAAAATTTTCTCAAACTTTTGATCCCATTGGTTTTAATTACTGGGATTACCAAACAGCTTGGTACAATGTTTTCTGGTACCAAAATATTCAAAATAAACATTCTTGGTTGATTTATTTCAAGAAGAATGTAAATTACAAATTTCCCCAGTGGTTTATCCATTGGTGGAGAATTTTTGGTCCAATCAAACAAATCCTTCCACCAGATCTTCTAGAAGGATATCAAACTTTTGAAAAATACTTTGATATTAAGGAAAGCCCATTTCCAATCAATCTGGTGTTTTTCTCAAAATTTTCCCTATCTTGGGTTTTCAGTTGGCAATATAAGTATCAGAAGCAAGAGCATTATCCTGGTATTTTGCCAATTTTGCAAAGATCAACCTATGTCAAATGGTGGGCACAGTTCAACTATGCAGCGGCCACCAGTGACAATGTCAAATTATGGTTCCAGCAGAATCCAAAATGGATGAAGGCAGCGAACCCAGAAACCTGCGAGTTTCTCAATCAGCGCTCCCAGATTATTTCAGTTCTGGCAAGCACCAAGTCAAAAGAAAGTTTCCTTAACAATATGGAGGCTATTTTGAGGTTGGCTAAAGAAGAGCTTCCTTCAGAATCAAAAACAACAAAGTCTTCCAAACAAAAGCTTCCCCAGTCCGATGAGGAAGATCAAGAAGACTTAAGTCAATGCTCCGACCCATTCTATCAGAATGGAGATGATTGTTATGGAATCGACCTCACAGTCAATCTGAGTGACGATGAATAAAGTTCCAGTCACTAGTCAATCAAAACAGTTTGCCGACAGCTACAGTCCCAGTCATGATACCGGCTCTGTATGATACCGGCACTGTTCTTTGCCGACAGTCGCAGTTCCAGTCAAGTTACCGGTACTGCTCATCAATAGTTACAATAGTTTAGGTTTCTGTTACCTGTACTGTTGTAATAGTAACTTTGTAATCTTCTATAAATAGGATGCCAGGCTCAGTTGTTTAGCATCCGAAGTTTTAGAGAGAGTTTTTAGAGATAGAAGCTCTGAGTACTCCACAGTAAGAGTTCCTCAGATATTCTACCTTCCTCTTTCGGATCAATCTTTTTGTTTTCAATCTTGTAGTGTTCAATCTTTTTCATTCAATAAAACTTATGGTTTAAAGTATCTCTTCTCCCTCCACCGGTCCTGGTGAGGCTCTGCCTCCGCTCCGGTTTCTTTTATTTTCCAGATCTTGGTCGGTTCACCGCCTTTCTGGGTTTATGCTTTTATATTTTCTGTTTTAATCTCTACAGTACTTGTTTTTACTGTTTACATGTTTTAATTTCCATATTTTAATTATTTTGTTGTTCTGATACATGTAAATCATCTCTGTTAATCCTACTTCTCATCATCCTGCTCTCTTCCCCCTTTCCCTTCCTGTAACCCCGTCATATCTCTGGTATCAAAGCCCGATGGGGAAGTAGGAACTGTAGCATGGATCTAAGATCCGTACCTTGCTGAGTAAAAAAAAAAAAAAAGAGTTTTTTCGGAAGAAATTATTATGCTTAAATGGTTTGAGTACCTTTTAACTGGTAAGGACCTCCGTGTTTATACATTGGTATGTCTTGTTAAAGTTGTAGCAGTAAGACCTCGTGTGGATAGAGGCAGTCAGTCTAATTTGCCGATGCTTGAAGCAAGATAAATCAAAGTATAGATGACGAGTAGCAGTAAGTCTACTTTGAGGTAGCTTTTGGTTATTTAAGTAAACCCTTTTTCAAAAGGTAAGGTATAGCTATGTTTAAGTATAATAAGATCTAATGATTTTGTAAATCTTTGTATAGTTGCTAATTTTAATATATTAATAAAAAAAAAAAAAAATATTCAGCAAAGTAAGGCTTAGATCTATATCTACTGTTTTTATGGAACCAAAGGAAGGCAATGATATCAGTAAATTGAATCTATGTTATCTCGCTCCCTTTCAAGGCTTTCTTTCCGCTCTTCCCAACCTTCTTCTTCATCTCTTCAGGAATCTGATATTCCTACCAATCCAAGCAGTATTTTCCAAGAGGAAATCTGCTTTGAAAATATCAATCAAGATATTGATAATTGGGTAATCCCAAAGATACCCACAAAAGAATTATACAAGCCAGAAGGTAGATTTTTTGCTACCTCTGATTATGTTATCAAAACGGTAGAGAAAAATATTCCTATCAATCCAGAGAGTGAGGAATTTCATCTTCTCTCAATGGATACAATCAAAAATCATAAACAAAAATACAGATACTTGCACATAGGATGTGTACAAGTAGCTGTTAAACCTTTAATCCGCGAAGGATTAAATGCATCAATCTTAATGTGCTTAAGAGACATTAGGCATAACAAATTTGAGGATTCGTTATTAGGCACAATAGAAACTGGCCTAAGTCAAGGTCCGATTTACTTCAATTGTTACCCAAATAGGACATTGAGTCTACAGGACAATAATATATTAGACTCTTTGTTTTTAAATATTAAGATCTGTGGCTTAGACATGAAGCCTGGATCTATCCCAGCAGCTTTGCTTTACAGGATTCAATACAAGGTTATGAATTCTTGTAATTCTAAAGTCCTTAAAACTAGAACATCGGGAGAGACAACTTTGTTTCTTACTGATGTTACTAAAGCAAATGTTATTGTCCCTAAGACAATCCACTGGAAAGATGTAAATCTACCAGAAAGATGGATTTTGGATAAAGCAGTACCTGCTTTGCCAAGGGAAACTGCCAATTTCAGCAATATTGTCCAGAATCAATCAGGACAAGTTGAATTAATTTTCGAGAGAAGAAATTCTTTCAGTTCTATCAGATCCTCTAGTCTTAGATCAGAAGCCTTTAGGACTGTCCCTTCAAGACAATCTTTCTCAACCACATCTCAAATTCCGAATATTAATCTTCAGGGATTAGATACATCATCTACTATCCCTAGACCAATTTATCAGACAGAAGATGATCAACGATCAATTCAGTGTCCAACCTTTTCCTCCCTTAATGAATCTTATAATGATTTGTAAGCCCATTATTGATAAGGAATCCCTTAGAAAGGACTTTTACTCCGAGGAATGGAAACCTCAAAGAGAATGGTTCTTACAAGAATATAAGGGAACAATCAGAAATAATATTCAAGAAGAATATTACCAATTTCTTAACAATGTTAAGACAAATGTTTTATTTTTTGACTGGTTTCATGCTTACGCAGTCAAATATCAAATTAACTATCCTTGGAAAACAAAGATAGATGTTGACAAAACCACTAATGTCATTACAGTATGGCATTTGAAAAACGGTGAGTTAGTCAAAATAGAGTTACCACCAAATCACTCTTACCAACTCCCAGGTGTTAAAGATCCTAACACCAGCAAACCCATAATGGCTTCTCCTTTCAAAAACAAAAATACGGGTGAAGATATTTCGGCTTATGACATTAACAAGTTAATGGAGCAAGCAAACTATACCAACAAATACCTACAAGTGTTAGGGGAACACATTATCAAAAGAGATGTATCCACTGATGCATCTACTTCGGGAATTAAGAAAGAGATTCCCTTAGAAAAACCCTTGTTTAAACCTTTCAAGGTCAATAAGAAGGTCAAAGAGAATTTACAACTCCTTCTTTACCCAGACATAAAAAAGGGAAAAACAAGAGTTAATACAAAAAATAAAACAATTAAGTGTTCCAGAGTCCCCAAGTAGCACTCAAGAAGGTCCACCCTTATTAAGAGGTAAGGGAATTACCAAAGATCCAACAGACAAAGATCCAACCATAAATGTCCTAAACGAAGACGGTTCAGAAACGGAATCTCTGGTACCAGAGATATGACGGGGTTACAGGAAGGGAAAGGGGGAAGAGAGCAGGATGATGAGAAGTAGGATTAACAGAGATGATTTACATGTATCAGAACAACAAAATAATTAAAATATGGAAATTAAAACATGTAAACAGTAAAAACAAGTACTGTAGAGATTAAAACAGAAAATATAAAAGCATAAACCCAGAAAGGCGGTGAACCGACCAAGATCTGGAAAATAAAAGAAACCGGAGCTGAGGCAGAGCCTCACCAGGACCGGTGAGGGAGAAGAGATACTTTAAACCATAAGTTTTATTGAATGAAAAAGATTGAACACTACAAGATTGAAAACAAAAAGATTGATCCGAAAGAGGAAGGTAGAATATCTGAGGAACTCTTACTGTGGAGTACTCAGAGCTTCTATCTCTAAAAACTCTCTCTAAAACTTCGGATGCTAAACAACTGAGCCTGGCATCCTATTTATAGAAGATTACAAAGTTACTATTACAACAGTACAGGTAACAGAAACCTAAACTATTGCAACTATTGATGAGCAGTACCGGTAACTTGACTGGAACTGCGACTGTCGGCAAAGAACAGTGCCGGTATCATACAGAGCCGGTATCATGACTGGGACTGTAGCTGTCGGCAAACTGTTTTGATTGACTAGTGACTGGAACTTTATTCATCGTCACTCAGATTGACTGTGAGGTCGATTCCATAACAATCATCTCCATTCTGATAGAATGGGTCGGAGCATTGACTTAAGTCTTCTTGATCTTCCTCATCGGACTGGGGAAGCTTTTGTTTGGAAGACTTTGTTGTTTTTTATTCTGAAGGAAGCTCTTCTTTAGCCAACCTCAAAATAGCCTCCATATTGTTAAGGAAACTTTCTTTTGACTTGGTGCTTGCCAGAACTGAAATAATCTGGGAGCGCTGATTGAGAAACTCGCAGGTTTCTGGGTTCGCTGCCTTCATCCATTTTGGATTCTGCTGGAACCATAATTTGACATTGTCACTGGTGGCCGCTGCATAGTTGAACTGTGCCCACCATTTGACATAGGTTGATCTTTGCAAAATTGGCAAAATACCAGGATAATGCTCTTGCTTCTGATACTTATATTGCCAACTGAAAACCCAAGATAGGGAAAATTTTGAGAAAAACACCAGATTGATTGGAAATGGGCTTTCCTTAATATCAAAGTATTTTTCAAAAGTTTGATATCCTTCTAGAAGATCTGGTGGAAGGATTTGTTTGATTGGACCAAAAATTCTCCACCAATGGATAAACCACTGGGGAAATTTGTAATTTACATTCTTCTTGAAATAAATCAACCAAGAATGTTTATTTTGAATATTTTGGTACCAGAAAACATTGTACCAAGCTGTTTGGTAATCCCAGTAATTAAAACCAATGGGATCAAAAGTTTGAGAAAATTTTTTGGAAACATTCAAGTTCTTTCCAAATTGCTCAGGTGTTAAAACCTTTAAAATCTGGAAAGTTGAATGAGTGTATGTTGATTGATCCTTGGGATCTCGATAATGTTTAATCGAGACTGAATCGGTGTCAATCAATATAAACTCATAAAAGTTTCTGTTTTTGTTTGATTGTGTTTGCTGAAAATGGCAACCATTTTGAAAGATTTTGGCGGGAACTTTGTTAGGGTTATTATCCCAAAATCCTGGTTCCATTTGCACAACAAATTGGTATTGATTTTTGGCAACATATTGAGTTGCAAGGGTTTGAGTTTGAGTGTTGTCTTTTGTTGATAATCTTGTATCAGGTTTGACAACATTTAGGGGAGTAGCTGTTTGAGCTAACTCTTGGATTAAGGTTTTAAGTAGGGGTGGAGAGTCGGGTTCATTCTCCACTCTGTCTCCCCATGTTCCCTTAGGGAGTTTGGTTAGGCCTTGATCTTGAAAGGCTAACAAAGATTGGATTGGAATGCCATAGTCTGATTTAGACTGTTTGGCGGCTTGCTGAGTCGATGACTCTGCTTTGATTGTTGGCTTCTGGGGGGATGTCCCCAGTTTGATTGCTTTCTGGGTTAATGACCCAGACTGGGTCGAAGACCCTGATTCTTTGGACGCAACTTGGCGCTGTTGAAGTCCGGAAAGGACTAATTTACCTTTTCCCTTCCCCTTCACAGAGGAAGTTGATGTTCTTGGCATTTCTGCCACTCTCACTCTTTTATTTACCCTGCAAATATTCACGAGTAAGGAAGTCAGGGAGAGAGTTTGAAGAGCCCTTGATAAATTCAATTTGAAAATCAAAAGCGCTTAAGATAGCTTGCCATCTAGCAAAAATTTGTTTTGAAGCTAAATTTTTAACATCTTTTTGCAAAATGTCTTTAGCTGATTTACAATCTACTCTAACCAAAAACTTTTGATTAAGTAAATCAGATTGAAATTTTGAAATGCACAAAACAATTGCTAAAATTTCTTTTTTAACAGTTGAATAATTTTGTTGTGCAGAATTCCAATGTTTAGAAGTATATGCAATGATATGATCTTTATTTGAAATTCTTTGTTTTAAAATGCCGCCACAGCTAATGTCAGAAGCATCGGTCTCGACAATTTTAAAAGCAGTTGGATTTGGAAGATAAAGACATGGAAGATTCTTTATCTGAGATTTTATGATTTGGACAACTTTGGTGTGTTCATCCGTCCAAGGAGGAGGTTCCTTCCTAAGACGATTGTGTAAAGGTTTGATAATATTGCTGAGATTAGGAACAAAGTCAGCAACATAATTGAGACAACCCAAAAACCTTTGGAGCTGGGTTTTGTCTATAATTTGATCAGGGAACTTATCTGCAAAATCTATTGCTCGATTGATTGGAATGATAGTTCCTTGGTGAATATTATGACCAAGAAATCTGATCTTTGTTTGAAAAAGAGAAACTTTGGTTTTAGACACTGCTAAACCATTTCTCTTAATTACACCAATAAAGATCTTGACATGTTTGAAGTGTTGATCAATAGATTGGGAAAAGATTAACACATCATCAATGTAGACAAGTGTAAAATCTGAATAAGGATTAAAAATCTCATTCATAATTCTCTGGAATTCTGAAGGAGCATTCTTGAGTCCAAAGGGCATTACATTCCATTCATAATGCCCGAAAGGAACAGTGAACGCTGTTTTGTAACGGTCACTTTCTTTGACTTCTATCTGGTAATAACCAGATTTCATATCAAATTTTGAAAAGATTTTAGCCGAGTTTAGACGGCTAAGCAAATCCTTTTTATTAGGAATTGGATACCTGATCCACCTAAGAGCTTGATTTAAAGGTTTGTAATTGATAACTAAGCGGGGCGTTCCTCGCTCAATTTCTGCTTGCTTATTGACATAGAAAGCTGAACATGACCAGGGAGATTTGCTTTCCCTAATCAAACCCTTTTCTACAAAATCATTAATCTCCTTCTGGCAATACCTAAGAAGTTCATGATTCATTTGGATTGGTCTAGACTTAGTAGGGATTTGCCTTTCATTAAAATCTTGTTCATAAGGCAAGTCTACAACGTATTTCTTTCTATTCCAAAATGCTGTGGGCAAATCAGAACTGATAGTTTTTTGGATTTCATCAAAAAGGATCTGAGTCCTGTTTTTGATATTTGGCTGTTGTAATTGTAACTCAATATTTTTAAAAGAAATTTCTTCTTTCAAAAAATTGATTTGATTAATTTTGTAATCGAGAAAATTCAAATCTCGAATGATTAGTTCTCTGATAAAGGGAAAAATAATGTTTTTTCCCAGATGTTGCGTTATAATTCCATTGTCAGAAATGGAAATGGGGAAAAGTGATCTTATGAACGGTGTTCCAAGAATCACTTCATTTTTGAGATTTTTGACTAATAGAAAAGGAGTCTCGACCTGAAGACCTTGGTTTTCTATTAGGGCTTTTGACAGCTTGTAATTGATTCTAAGTTTAGAACCATTAGCTGCTCTTAACTTCTCAGAAGTTTTTTCGAAATATTTAGTAGGGACTAATCCTTCCTGAATACAGTTTGAATCAGCTCCTGTATCGAAGAGTGCTGTTGAATCAAGAACAAAATTCCCGATAATGATCTTGATTTTAATATGGAATTTTTGAATTCTTAATTGATTGATTAGATTTAAGAATGTTTGATCTTGTTCTAGATTTTTATCTTCTTGATTTTTAGTAGGAATATCCTGTTCACTATCTTTGATGACGCTTGATTCAGGTTTATCTTCCGAATCAGAATCATCAGTTTGGGCTTCTGCTAATTGTGACAGAATTAATTTATGAACAGATTGTTCCTGTTTGATCTCTTTAACTTCCTGTTTCAAATTCTTAATCTCTTGCTGGAGATCTTGAATTGTCACAGGTTTCGTTTGTTGAGTAGCTTCAAGTCTTTTAAGGATCTGTCTAAAGTCAAAATGATCTTTAACAATAACTTTTCCTTTGTTTTTGAAATCCTTTTCCGTTGAGGACTCCATAGAAGACTTAAGCTTATCCAGATATCTGCGCCTTTCATCTGGATCAGATATTGAATTAATAACCTCAAAAAGGAGATCTTGCTCCTTAGTTAAGACATTAATTTCATGAGATGAATCGGAACTAAGGCTTCCAATATCATCATGTTGAATATGATTGAGATCTTCAGAAAATTCACCATCTGACTCACCTGAAGAATCTGATTGGATCAGAAGATTATTTAGTTGTTCCTCAACTGATGGTTCAAGATTTAATTCTTTGATCTTTTTCTTTAGCCTACAGTATTTACTGATATGGCCCTGTTTACCGCAGTTGTAGCATGTAACCGCTTTTTTGGGAAACCTAGTACTAGTTTCTTGTTTGGGTTTGAATTCTGGCTGGAATTCAGGTTTTGGTTTGCTAAACCGTTTGTGTTTCTTCCACTTAGTGTATTTGGTATACTTAGGTTTATGCGGTTTTTCTTTATACTTCTTGGAAGATTTTGATTTATCTTTTGGGCAAGGGGGTATCCCAAATTGCTCGCAGAAAGATCCTAAATCTTTCTTTGCTGCTTTCTCTTTTTTGAATTGATCTCTGACTTTGTCTTCCTTACAAAGTCTTGCCCCTATTTTCTGGGTTGCTGCAATGAGTTGACCATAACTCAATTGCTCATATGGAATATTTCCATCTGGAGATTGGGCTATAAGCTCATCTTTTACAAGGTCACCTAAAGATGTTGGGAGACCTGCAATGAACTTTTCTTTCCAAAACTTATTTGGCAATCTTCTCTAGTGTAAACTCTAGTTAGGAAGGTATCCTTATACCACCTAAAACTGGATAAAGATCTACACTTAAGATTGGATAATAACTCGGCAGACCTATCTTTCCAGGTAGAAGTACTACCCATAAAGTGTCCGCAAATTGAAAAGATTAAGGTGTTGACAGCATCTGGAATGGTTTGGCCGTCATTATCAAAGATTGGATTTCCTTCTGTGTCAGTTTTGATTGCTGTGAACATTTGTTCTTTCTGTATATCAGAGAAAGAATAATCCCACCAGCCTTTTAGTTGGCCTGTGAAACCAGCAACCAAAATATTGCAAATGGCTTCTTTAGAGCATTCATTCGCAGTTTGGTATGCAGTGGCCATCATGGTCATGTGCTGCATTGTTTGGAGAATTTGATACTCCATTTGGCCATCTATGTTCCATTCATAGATGTTGTTAGCATTGAAACTTTTGAGAGTAGAAGTTTTTTCTTCAAGGAGCAAATCCGGAGGGGTTGCTCTGGGATAATACAGTTTTGTTGGTTTTTTCCAGGGTTGGGTATATACTGGATTCATATTGATCAAAGGTCTATTGATCAAAGGTTTATCTACTGGGTTGGATTTAGAAGTACTGGCCACAGATTCCGTTTCTGAACCGTCTTCGTTTAGGACATTTATGGTTGGATCTTTGTCTGTTGGATCTTTGGTAATTCCCTTACCTCTTAATAAGGGTGGACCTTCTTGAGTGCTACTTGGGGACTCTGGAACACTTAATTGTTTTATTTTTTGTATTAACTCTTGTTTTTCCCTTTTTATGTCTGGGTAAAGAAGGAGTTGTAAATTCTCTTTGACCTTCTTATTGACCTTGAAAGGTTTAAACAAGGGTTTTTCTAAGGGAATCTCTTTCTTAATTCCCGAAGTAGATGCATCAGTGGATACATCTCTTTTGATAATGTGTTCCCCTAACACTTGTAGGTATTTGTTGGTATAGTTTGCTTGCTCCATTAACTTGTTAATGTCATAAGCCGAAATATCTTCACCCGTATTTTTGTTTTTGAAAGGAGAAGCCATTATGGGTTTGCTGGTGTTAGGATCTTTAACACCTGGGAGTTGGTAAGAGTGATTTGGTGGTAACTCTATTTTGACTAACTCACCGTTTTTCAAATGCCATACTGTAATGACATTAGTGGTTTTGTCAACATCTATCTTTGTTTTCCAAGGATAGTTAATTTGATATTTGACTGCGTAAGCATGAAACCAGTCAAAAAATAAAACATTTGTCTTAACATTGTTAAGAAATTGGTAATATTCTTCTTGAATATTATTTCTGATTGTTCCCTTATATTCTTGTAAGAACCATTCTCTTTGAGGTTTCCATTCCTCGGAGTAAAAGTCCTTTCTAAGGGATTCCTTATCAATAATGGGCTTACAAATCATTATAAGATTCATTAAGGGAGGAAAAGGTTGGAGACTGAATTGATCGTTGATCATCTTCTGTCTGATAAATTGGTCTAGGGATAGTAGATGATGTATCTAATCCCTGAAGATTAATATTCGGAATTTGAGATGTGGTTGAGAAAGATTGTCTTGAAGGGACAGTCCTAAAGGCTTCTGATCTAAGACTAGAGGATCTGATAGAACTGAAAGAATTTCTTCTCTCGAAAATTAATTCAACTTGTCCTGATTGATTCTGGACAATATTGCTGAAATTGGCAGTTTCCCTTGGCAAAGCAGGTACTGCTTTATCCAAAATCCATCTTTCTGGTAGATTTACATCTTTCCAGTGGATTGTCTTAGGGACAATAACATTTGCTTTAGTAACATCAGTAAGAAACAAAGTTGTCTCTCCCGATGTTCTAGTTTTAAGGACTTTAGAATTACAAGAATTCATAACCTTGTATTGAATCCTGTAAAGCAAAGCTGCTGGGATAGATCCAGGCTTCATGTCTAAGCCACAGATCTTAATATTTAAAAACAAAGAGTCTAATATATTATTGTCCTGTAGACTCAATGTCCTATTTGGGTAACAATTGAAGTAAATCGGACCTTGACTTAGGCCAGTTTCTATTGTGCCTAATAACGAATCCTCAAATTTGTTATGCCTAATGTCTCTTAAGCACATTAAGATTGATGCATTTAATCCTTCGCGGATTAAAGGTTTAACAGCTACTTGTACACATCCTATGTGCAAGTATCTGTATTTTTGTTTATGATTTTTGATTGTATCCATTGAGAGAAGATGAAATTCCTCACTCTCTGGATTGATAGGAATATTTTTCTCTACCGTTTTGATAACATAATCAGAGGTAGCAAAAAATCTACCTTCTGGCTTGTATAATTCTTTTGTGGGTATCTTTGGGATTACCCAATTATCAATATCTTGATTGATATTTTCAAAGCAGATTTCCTCTTGGAAAATACTGCTTGGATTGGTAGGAATATCAGATTCCTGAAGAGATGAAGAAGAAGGTTGGGAAGAGCGGAAAGAAAGCCTTGAAAGGGAGCGAGATAACATAGATTCAATTTACTGATATCATTGCCTTCCTTTGGTTCCATAAAAACAGTAGATATAGATCTAAGCCTTACTTTGCTGAATATATATATATTTTTTTTGATTAATATATTAAAATTAGCAACTATACAAAGATTTACAAAATCATTAGATCTTATTATACTTAAACATAGCTGTACCTTACCTTTTGAAAAAGGGTTTACTTAAATAACCAAAAGCTACCTCAAAGTAGACTTACTGCTACTCGTCATCTATACTTTGATTTATCTTGCTTCAAGCATCGGCAAATTAGACTGACTGCCTCTATCCACACGAGGTCTTACTGCTACAGCTTTAACAAGACATACCAATGTATAAACACGGAGGTCCTTACCAGTTAAAAGGTACTCAAACCATTTAAGCATAATAATTTCTTCCGAAAAAACTCTTTTTTTTTTTTTTTTTTTACTCAGCAAGGTACGGATCTTAGATCCATGCTACAGTTCCTACTTCCCCATCGGGCTCTGATACCAGAGATATTTCACTTTTTAGTGAAATATTTCAAAATAACCAAAATTGTTGGAAATGAGATATAAAATCTATTTATTTCATTCTCGGGTCAAAATTAGGTTTTCTGATCAGTAAAATCTTACTGTCAATGAAAACGCAGACCGGTCTCCGTCTGAATTTTCATTCCAAAACATCCCTGTAACCTTATAAAAATAAGTATGATAGGGAAATGACCTTATTTTATCCAAAGTCATTTTCTAAATCTCGGATAAAAATATAATCATTTATATAATTATTATAGAAAGCCGAAAAATCGGGATGTTACATACTACCCCTCTTAAAAAAAATTTCTCCTCGAAATTTCGTGACTCGAAACTCGACAGGATTTCTTAATCCCAAAATATTACTCTCACAAGAAAGAATACAGAAGAATTTGATCAATCTGAAAAGAATACAGGAATATCATGTGCATAAAAGATTCTTTAATAGGTTCGTGAGTGTAAAAATGCATAGCTAATACATATTTACAACCATGACTCTAATTAAAGTTCCTTCTTTCACAAGAACTTCCAGTGGATTAGAAAATCAAAGATAAACAGTTCCGAACTCCAAGGGAATTTATTCTTCGTACAGGAAATTTACAAAACGACAATTTTCAAAAAGAGAACAGTCTGGCCAAAAATCAGACTAGATCACATTTACCAAAAGTAAAAGTGATTAGACTAAGTTTCATTAAGAAACCTCCATTATCAAGAAGTCGTTTGGGTTATAACTCAAGAAATAGTCATAACAAATCTTTCAATAGCATATGAAATTATCCAGACCAATGGATAAACCACTCAAATGTCTAATACAGTGAGGGTTATTGAGGAATGTGGGCACGAATTCCCCTTTGTAATAACATGCCCTAAGAATTGCACCTCATCGAGCCAAACTTGTACTTAGATAACCTCGCAACAACTCTTCTTGCACTAGATCCGTAACACTTGATGCATAGATTCCTCACACTTCTCGTGACTCTTAGAATAAACGAAAATATCATCGATGAAGATGATAACGAACCTATCAAGAAATGAACGAAAGTTCCATTTCATGTAACTTAACTCGGCTAGCTTCGTAGACGATGTTTTACCCGAAACGGTGGAGATTTGACTGAATCTAGAAACTAGATCCATCAAAACTCAACATCCTACAATATACTAAACATGAGTTCTCACAAGTTCTCAACTCGATTAGAGACTCATCAAAACACACATACTTGTGTGTCAACACACATTGTTTGGACAAGGAAACAATTCAAACAAGATCCAACCAGAGATCACACAACAAAAACATAACAGACCTATTCCCCAAGATTCTCGAAAGACTCGACCAGCTTTGATACCACTCATGTAACACCCCCCTTGGGCATTACTTTGTAACACGTGCGGAAATAAATAAAACAGTTATTTGCTGGTTGCTTTCGGAAAATTTATTTACTTTAGGTCAGAAAACTCGGTTGTAAAAAAAATTTCTTTCTGAATACTTCAGCAAAGTAACAATCACATTAAACTTAATCATACACATAAACTGGGTTGTTCATAAATCAAGCCACCACAACATATAATTTTTCTTGAAATTATTTCCATACTGAGAAATACAAACCATACCAAGGATTTCAGAATCTCCTAAACCAATTTTCTCAAAATTACATAACACAAAGAAAGATCCTAAGCTGGTCACTCTATAAAACATCGACTGGATCTCACCACTATAACCAATCTCTGCAAAGACCGGGATTAGTATCCCCAATTGAAGTTAAGACTTCCTCTGCACCATCCACTACCAATACCAAGGTACAACGGCAAAAACGAGTAAAACCTGATATATTGTAAGGGTGAGACACCAATATATTGATATAAGCACGATAACTACATGCGTGACACACAAAACAACATGTAGTCATAAAAAGTCATACATCATAAACTTCTCGGAATAACAAGTAATTTACCAATGAGTTTCATCCCCAAGCAGTCATTATCCTTTACAAAAGAAATTAATGACACTACATAGTTCAACACGGCCCTAGGGTGATTTTGTGGCTAAAATCCTAAGATTGCTTAAGTCATTGGATTAATGATCCTAAGTACTTAAGTCTTTAAAACACATGATTAACAACAAAGATTGAAACAACACATTTCAATCCCTCAAGAACTCATTTTCGGCCTTCAAAGAAAATATGAGTTAGAGATTTTAATTTGATATAAGACTTTGGATCCAACATATATATGATATAGAAAGTTGAAATCAATGATCACTTTATAAGAAAATGAACAAAATCTCCTTCCCCCACTTCATGAAGGTTTCGGCCAAGGAGGGTTAAATGGGGAGGAAAACTTTGTTTGCATCAATCTCTTGGATTACGGTAGTAGAGATGATAACTAACGCATAGAAATTGATTTCATATTTCTAGGATTTTTCTATGATTTTCTAGAGAATTTCAAACTTCTAGATCTAAGAATGTAAAAATATGATTCATGGCATAAACATGAGAAATACAAGAAGATGAAAGCTTAGATGATCAAGGAGATGAGCTTTTACCTCTTGAAGATTGAAGAAATGAAGAAAATGATCAACCTTCACTTAGTTGAAAGCTGGACAGCTTGAGGGTGTGATGATTTTGTGAGTGTATCTCACAATATACTCATCCAAAAATCACAAACTTTGGCTTGTTAGAAAGATAAGAAGAAAAGGAACAACTTTGGTGTTGAAGGTTTCATTTGTTTATGATCATAACAGGGTTGAAAAGGGCCTTATTTCTGCTGTTTCGTGTGTTGCTGAGAATTCTGGGCAGTTTCGGTATTTTGAGCATATCTCCCAATCCACTTATCCGTTTTTGATGATCTTTAGATTTTTGGAAATAATAGAGAAAGAGGAACAACTTTTATGTTGAGAGTTTTTCGATTTTCAGAAAGGAAGAGGGTCATATTTTCGGTGGAGATTCGGTGTTCTTATGAGTTTTGCAACTTAGAGTAAATGGAGAAAGCTTGATGAGGAAGATGATGAAGTCTATTTATAGAGGAGATGGCAAGGCTTTTTGAGCCTTGGGCTGCACCCTTCATGGCTTGGAGAGCAAGAATGGCCCAAATTCAAGAACAACCTAGAAGATTACTTAAGGACCAAAAGGAAATTAAAGAAAAGCTTAGGGACCAAAATGCAATTTCCATAAAAATTGTCATCATGATGCCATGTGCACCATTAATGCATTCACATGATGACTTATCATGTGTGACTCATTGATATTATCCGTTGGCGGATCCCGGAAATCCCGTAATCTGCTCCGTTGCTTCCCCGATTCAATATGACGCCCGGATAAAATATAATATTTCACTTTTTAGTGAAATATTTCAAAATAACCAAAATTGTTGGAAATGAGATATAAAATCTATATATTTCGTTCTCGGGTCAAAATTAGGTTTTCTGATCAGTAAAAGCTTACTATCAGTGAAAACGCAGACCGGTCTCCGTCTGAATTTTCATTCCAAAACTTCCCTGTAACCTTATAAAAATAAGTATGACAGGGAAATGACCTTAGTTTATCCAAAGTCATTTTCTAAATCTCGAATAAAAATATAATCATTTATATAATTATTACCGATATTAGAAAGCCGAAAAATCGGGATGTTACATCTATCACCTCTGCTCAGGTTCAAAAGGGGAATACCAAGTATTGCCTCACGGTCCCTTTGACTAAAGAGGGACTCTAAGACATCTATCCTCCAGGAACCAACTTCAAAATTTATAAGGTCCGAGACTCTTAACTTCATTGCCTCTTCGGTTGGTTGGCTATCAACATAGGGATTATCCACTTCTCTCAACCACGGATCCTTCCACACATTCATGCAAGAGCCATTACCAATTTGCCATCTCATGCCTCCTCTAACCACTACCTGGGAAGTGTAGATGCTACGCCAAACAAAACTTGGGTTATGACCCAACCGAGCCCCCAAAAAATCCTCTTTAGGAAAGTATCTAGCTTTGAAAACACGCGAAACTATAGCATCTTGATTGGTTGCAATCTTCCAACCCTGCTTCCTTAGCATGGCTAAATTGAAACCATAAAAATGACGAAAGCCCATATCACCGTGCTCTTTCCTCATACTCAACCGATCCCAACTAAGCCAGTTAATGCCTCTCCCTGATTGCTTGTTGGATCCCCACCAGAAAGAGTTGATCATCCTGTGCATCTCCTCTTCTAACGAGGTAGGGATCATAAAAGTGCTCATACAGTAAGTTGGGATTGCTTAGGCCAATGACTTCACCAAAATTTATCTACTTGTTTTTTATAAGTGTTTACCAGACCAATTTTGGATTCTCCTCCAAATCCTATCCTTCAGGTAGCTAAAGAGAGCTTTCTTCTTTCTGCCTATCATCGAAGGAAGGCCCAAATATTTGCCTATGCCCATACATTCAGTGACTTCTAAAATATCTGTCAATCTGGCTCGCACATCTGGTGTAATATTCTTACTGAAAAAGATCTCTGACTTTTGCATATTTATGGCTTGACCTGAAGCTTGCTCGTAAACTGATAAGATATCTCTCACCTTCCTACTTTCTCTTTCATCAGCTCTGAAGAAAAGGAAGCAGTCGTATGCGAAAAGGATGTGAGTAAGGATTGGGGCCCCTCTACACACCTTAATGCCATGAACTTCACCCGTAGCCTCAATTCTCTTCAAAAGGGTTGTGAGACCCTCTGCACAGATAATAAAGAGATAAGGTGACAGCGGGTCACCTTGTCTCAAGCCTCTACCTGGAATAATTGGCCCCATTTCTTCTCCATTTATCAGAACAGGGTACTGTACTGATTCTAAGCACATTTCATGTATGTATAATTGTAGGTGAGCGTTAAATACTTTATATAATATTATGTATCATGTCATGATTTAAATCCTAATTCAGTGCACCGCTTATTATCTTTAAAAAAATCCATCTTGTGGGATGATACGACAATTATGACCCTATCTATTGTGTGACTTGGGTTTGGTTTGTTGTGACTTGTGACCAGTAACATTGATGAAGTGGACCTTGTGTTGTTTCTTAGTCTTGGTTCAATGAAAACTCCACCTTGTGGGTTGATATGACAATTATGACTCTGCCTATTTCTTGGCTTGGGTTTGGTTTGTTGGGGCTAGTAACGTTTATGAAGTGGACCTTAGTGTTCTTTCTTTGAGTCTTGGTTCAATGCACAACTCATTATCTCAGAAAACTCCACCTTGTGCGATGATACGACGATTATAACCCTGCATATTGTGTGGCTTGGGTTTGATTTGTTATGACCGGTAAGTGGACCTTATGCTCTTTCTTAGTCTTGGTTCAATGCAAACTCCACCTTGTGCGTTGATATGACAATTATGACCCTGCTTATTTCGTGGTTTGGGTTTGGTTTTTGTGGCTAGTAACGTTTATCAAGTGGACCCTAGTGTTCTTTATGAGTCTTGGTTTAGTAAACCACTCATTACCCCTCCACGCTGTGGGATGACACGACAATTATCACCCTGCCTATTTCGTGGCTTGGGTTTGCTTTGTTATGCTTGTTAACGTTGATAAAGTGAGCCTTGTGTTCTTTCTTGTGAAGAACGTTGATCTCCCCACCACCCTATTTCTTTTGCTAATAAGAATTTTATAGAATATTAATTATCACAATTGAACCTTTTTTATTTTCATTAATTAATAAGGATCTAGTTGGAGATAAATGTAATCCTAGTTAGAGATGAATATTATCCTAATTGGAGATAAATATTAGTGAACTTGGAATCTTAGTTAAATTTAAATTAGAAATCATTAGAGCTAAACTACGGAAGACTCACATTTCACGACAGTTGCGGCTTCTCCTGCAGGCGTCCAGTCATGCCATCTTCACACACCAGATTAGCGATTCCACAAGCCCATCTCCTCCACTGCATCACCACCACCCCCATGCGCCCCAGTCACCATGCCTCATCATAGGGTTTAGTATCAGTAAAGTTCGGATGGGTTCGGGTTCAGATAGGTCAACCCGCAGCAAATCGATGAGAGAAAAATGTAACCCATTTTCGTCCGTTATAAACGACGTATTGGTCGGGTGGCGGGTTGACAGTGGATTCATACAGATCCATAATTTTTTATTATTCTATTTATTATTTAAAAAAAAGGAAGTAAAGAGAAATTGAGGAGAGGAAAATTCTTCCTGGAACTTTCATCGGACCAGAGTTCCTAAAACTTTCATCTATGATGTATGGCGAACGACGACAGTGCAGTGGCAGAGGCGGACTACCGGAGAGTATGGTGTGGAGAGGAAGAAGACGGAACCAGATCTCCTTTCGCCATGTCAGATCCGGCCTCGTTATGACAGAAAGCTGTGTCACGTGGTGCTGTATAGCAGACGATGACAGTTCAGAAAACGGTGTTGCGTGGTGGCTTTGAAGATCTTCAATGACCAACGAGGGTTGAGACTTGGAGGCAAGGGATGTTGGGAAGGGAGGAAGTGAGGGAGGTAGGGAGCTGATCTGAATAAGATATGGTGAAGGTGGGACGTGGGAGGGACTGGGAGAGGCGAGACAAAGGGCCAGGGAAGGGAAGGGAACAGACTTTTTTTTAACCAATGTTCGGTCGGGCTCGGTTACCAATGGATTAAATTATGTGAAACTGAATCCGCCTGATGATACCCATAGTAAACCTATTTTTCCATTCGTTTAACCTGCTAGCTACTTGATACAATTAGTTGCTAGTGTTTAGGAGATAGTGGCTAATGGGAATAACTTTAGAGTAGCTGAGTTTTGTGTTTATAAATACAAGTTGTACATAACAATTTTAACACACACCCAATCAAACAAACAACTTGTTCATATTGTCTTTGCACTTTACTTTTCTTTCCTTTATCGCTTTCCTTTATTACTTTCATGTAACTTTAGTTTTCTAGTTCAGCATTCTACAATAGACAATGTTATTAAAATCGGACCGGACCGGCCAGTTGGACCGAAAACCGGACCTATGGCCGGTCCGACAAGTCCGACCGGTTAGCCACCTGAACCGGTGCTGACATCATCAACTCGGCATTGAACCGGGGTGAACCTGTAAGAACCGGCGACTCAATTCGCAGTTCGGTCCGGATCCGAACCGGTTGATGACATCAGTATGCCATCCTTTGCTGACGTCAGCACGCGCTGTGAATTTTTACAAGAAAAATTCCGCAAAATGTAGTGCTTGGGATTCGAACACTGGTGGAGACAACACATAAGGAACGCTGTGCTACTAGACCGTTGCAACTTTGTGGTTTAGCAAATCTTATAAATTTAATATATTATATTATCATATATATGAATATTTTAAATTTTTTTATATATACCGGTTCAAACCAAGTCAACTAGTGATCCCCGGTTAAACCCAGTTGAACCTGTGACCCATTAACCCAGTGCCCTGACCGAGTCGATCACCGGTTCAGTTTTAATAATATTGACAATAGATGCTCTTTAGAGTAGTCTAGGAACCCATAGCTAAGAAATATAAGAAATATAATCCCTTTCTTAGCATAATCGCCTGAACACAAAAAGGAATCAACTGTGCCAATTAATTGAGGAATCAACAGATTAGCTGACCCAGCGACTAATTAACTTAGCAAACAGCTAAGTACCAAAATTTCGCACGATGACAATAGTTATATTTCACCTTATTGTCTAAAACCATTTTCTTTGTTACATTTGCGAACAAATGCCCTCTAAAATGGTTAAAGATAAATCATGATCTGCTCTAATAGCTGATATTTCTGTGTAAAACATTGAAAGTGCGAAAAATGTGAAGTACAGTGAGTGTGCGAGTAGCAGGTGCAGTCTAAATATTTACCTTCATAAAGTGGTGTAGCATGCACCTGCATTATGTATCGTTGATTTGTCCAAGTGTCATAAAATTGGGAACTTGTTATTGGTTTAGCTGATGAACCAACTTTTTCATTTTAATTTTTTCACACCTGTTTCATCGCCGGCGACCACTGCCGCTTCCTCCCTCCACATCAGAACCGCAGGGTAAACAAAAAAAAAAAAAAAAGGTCGTCGATCAGATCTAGAAATATGGGGTTTTGAACAGATCCGAATTTGAAGGAAGCAAGTTCTTTCAAGAACAGATCTGGATTCTGGTACCAAGTCCAAAGGCGTCGCTCCACGGCTCCATCTCCGCCGTCACAGCTAGCCATTAGCGCCATCCTTTTGATGGCAATTTTAATCTCTCTGCGAGTAATGAGTGGTGGGGGCACTTTTGATGGCATGTAACTTGGATTCAAAAGTTTTGAAATGCTCACTTGGCCAATACAAAGCCAAAACCCGTCATGTAAACAAGCAACACTCTTCGAATCGCAATGGTCAAAGAGTCAGTAACAGTGAACATTTTAACTCATCTTTTGGAACAAAAAAAACCCACCCACAGCATATGCTATTCCTAAAAGCCGAAAGATCCATAATTAGCATAAGATAAGGTTGTCGTGATGACATGATCACCGTGACTCTATCAACTAATTCTTGATTCACGGGGATTACATGGCAGCATCAGGGTCCAATCTTCTCTGGATAGCAGCAGCAGCCTACAGTGATAAAATTACAGCTAACTGAATAGAGGCTCAAAAACTAAAACCCGAGCTCCAAATTAATTTTAATTTGAAATTTTCACCTCAAAGTTCCCAAGCTTGTACTGGTAAGCCATCTCCTCCCTGAGTTGAGCTTGCTCTTTCATTGCCTGTGCCTGTAAATTAGGGCACAAAAATGAAACAACAGGAACTTGTCATTAACAAAATGACTACCAATTACTAGTATATGAGTCAAATCAACATAAAACAATCTGCTAAAACTAACCATTCCACTTTGCATAGAGCGCTTCAAAGCTATCACTTGCTCTTCCTTATGCTTTTCACGTGCTTCCAACAATTCTAGCCTACAAGTGCAATAAAAAATAATCATGGAAGGGTGATGAAGTAAAACAATTTCGGTCAACAAAGACAATGCTTGTCATGTGTTTTGCAAGAGCACTAAAAGAAAGTTACGCATGTGATGCAAAATGATATTAACTAGTACTGACTACTCTCTGCATGGCTAATGTTTTAGAGTTCATATTCTGACACTATTTAATGAAAGCTTCATGTAATTTGATATAGGTAGATTTGTGCAAAAGAAAACAGTTGACGAAGAGTGAGATGACATAGGGAAATAATGGTCAACACAGTTGCTTCTTAAGCAAAAAGATCGAATAACAAGGAAAAAGGTTGCCAAAAGGGAACCAATTCAACATTACACAAGTAAATACAGCATGCACAAAAAAATACCTGCGCTGCTCTTCATCATTGAAAACAGTACGTTCTTTTGCCTGGAACTTCTTAAAACCCCTTTTCATCTCTTTTTCCATTTGACGCCTGTAGTAAGCATCAAGGTTGTAATACCTGCCACATACACAGTGAACCATTTGTCAACCCCAATAAGTATACAAGAATGAATCTGATAGGAAACTATTCCAATCTTAAATGCAGAAAATGAAATAGAAGCACAAAGATGAGAGAAAGCTGCTTCACTTATTGAAAAAAAAATTCATGAATCAAAAATGTATATTTATAGGAGTACTAGGAGTATTCAATCCATGTACAAAGCCCCCAAGGGGAGCATAATAGATGTATTTACAACCATAGATCCGTAAAACGGTAAAGTAATAGGAATTATCATCCAAACCAAAACGCAATAGCACCAACAACCAGAATCCCCAAAAACCACCAGAGAAAGCACAGCCAGCAAATTAGAGCAAAAATAAGATCCCAAAGATAGCCTATGCAGCAGCATCAGAACAGCATCAACTAGAAAGTTCCATTTAGATAGTATAGTAATACTTGTAACTAAAGCAGTCCACAAAGATAGGGCACCACAAACCCGTGCGTTGGAGATCATAGGAGATACTGAAATTAAAAGGGAAATTTGCTGAAAATTGAAATTAAAAGGGAAATGCTGAAAATGAAAGGCAAAACCAGAAATATAAAATCAGTTGCTCCCAGCAAGGAGAAGACCCCCCAAGCCCCAAGCTCACAGCCGAATAACCAAATACAATTCACACACCCCCGCCCCACTATCATTTCCTCTATTTATCAAATACCAGATCTGATTTCTCTCTCCTCTAACCAACTTTCCCTCTTAGTGTTTGGACCCAGACTCCTATCAGAATCTTTTAAGATAAATCAGAGGACAAAAATATTCCCAGTTAACAAATAACAAGTATGCAGCCATATATTATTTCTTATTTACAAAAATGAGCACAAAGTTCTGTACAGATTTAAAGAAGCTTAAAACTCTGCAGGAGCCTACTTTTTTGAAGGGAAGGTAGCTGTGTTGTGATCCTCCATGAATCTGCATACCATAAACAAGAGACAAACTAACTTATAGTTACATGTAAACAGTAATATGGCAATAACCAGTGAGTCAATAAGTCAATTAAGATGAGTACAAGAATTTAATGCGTGCATTGAGTTCTTTTTTCTTATGGTTGAGTCTTGAGAGTAAGCTCAACAGTTAACATACAGCAAGCGTATGTGGCTTCTCTTTTTCTTTTATCCCTTCCATCTTTCTTTTTCTTTCTTTTTTATTTTCCTGAGAAGCAAGTTACTTATATGGTTTGTATTTCTTCTATATCATCAAAACATACAATACAGCTCCTCTTATAGAAAGGAAGAGCAGAGAGAAAATAGGGTGCCATAACAGCTAATCTCTATAAACTAGGAAACTATTAATTAAATAATTCTATATTAGGAAACTAGAGTGCCATAAAGTGTTGAAAGCTATGTAGTTAATCCCGGATAGCGACGCGGAGCGGTCGACCCCGTAAACAGCTAAAGCGGGACAGCGGAAAGCTGAATGACCGCTGTTACATAGATTAGAAAACAATATAAATAAATAAATAAATAATTTATATTATACACCTATAAATACTCAAAAATAGAAAAATATACAGAATTAAATACATTCATAATTAATAATAAAAATTCATCGTCTTTGTCAATCCAATATAACTTAAATACTAATCTTATCATCTACAGAGTTCCATATAAATAAAAAAGAAAAAGAATCTTATTTTAAAAAATTTATCTGGGCAGCACCCGAAAATTTTATATTATTAAAGAAAGAGTTGAGATGGGGGTTTGGCCACGGTTTTTTTGGACCCAATACATATTGTGGTGACATCCTTACTTTGCCACATTAGAGAGAAATGACAGTGGCAGCTCCCCTTCCTTTTGGAGCAGAAATTTTGTCTCTGTTCTGCTCTCTATCCTACGAGTCACACGCCAAAAGTGGAGCGGCCGAGTAGGAGAACCAACTGGAGAACCATCAACGAAAAGAACCCAACAGACTGAGCAGGAGAACAGAACCAACAGTGAAGAGAACTCAAGAGAAGAACCAACTGGAGGACCCAGTCGCCAGAAAACCCTATCACCGGTTTGGGTTAGACGGAGTGAGAATGGACGCAAAGGGTGAGTGGTCTTAGGTTCAGTTGAGTGGTCTTCGAATAAGAGGAGAAAGGGGTGAGCAATGATCTAAAACTAAAAAGGTAGGGCGAAATTACCTCAACCAGAAAATATGGGAGGGACCAGCTAAAACAGGGGTAAATCGGGCTTTCAACCCGTCTTCCAGTTCACGGCCGCTACAGGCTGCTATCCCCACGACTCTGGCATGATTTAAGGCCGCCTTCACCGCACCAGAAAACCACCACGCACCTCCTCGTCACATTGCAGAAGGTGCTGCATCGCTCCTCTATCCCGCTATTCGCCGCGATAGCGGCGCTATTGATAACATAGGCCATATCCTCTTCAAAGTGTTGGAATACTTGGTCCCACTTTCTCCTCCTTGCTTGATCTCTCCAAGCTTCAAGTTCAGTCCATACACTTGAGATTTGTTGCCATATCAGAGTACATCAAATTGAGATTATGCAAAAGTTCCTTGGCTGTTGAGTGGCACATATAATTGGAGCCAGAGATGACTAACCATGTCATGAACATGGAGTTTTCAGCATCCCATACAGTATATTGAGGATTGTCCTTGGCTGGTGGCTTAGTGTCAACAGTCAAATAGTCAATTTTGCCATACATGCGGCAAATTGGGACCAACAAGGGAAATTTGCTCCATTTAGTCGACTTGTAGTAATTTGAATCGAATGGGAGTCACCCAAAGTCATCTTGGGTTCGGGATTCTGGTTCTGTGATGGCTCTGATCTTGAATGGGGAGCAGCTGTGGTAGCCAAGGCATTGTATTGAGAAACAGTAGACATGTCTTCAAGGGTTATGACCGACAGAACAGAGATCTGCTCTGATACCAACTTAAAAGGTTTATATTTCTTCTATTTCATTAAAACATTCAATACACAGCTCCTCTTATGGAAAGGAAGAGCAGGAAGAAACTAGAGTGACATAGTGACAAATCTCTATGTTGGAAAGCTGCCTTAATTGCGGTCCGCCCCTAGCCACCTTAATTGCGGCAACTTTAAGCTATAATCATTGCAGCCACCAGCACCTTCATTGTGCTGGTTGTAAGGGTGTGTTTAGTCCCACATCGCCTAGAGATATGACCTAAGTAATGCTTATAAAGTTTGGGCAGTCCTCACCTTACAAACCGGTTTTCTGGGGTTGAGTTAGGCCTAAACCCAAATTTTAAGACTCTACAAACTAGGATATTAATAATTAGATAGCTCTATCTAGGAAACTAGAGAGCTGGTCTCCTAATTACAAGATATTTACATCCTAAATGAATATTTACAATAATTGCGAGATATAAAACCAAATTAATATCATTTATTGGCAGATTTCGACAAAGTTTATATGCTTACTCTTTGAACATCTGCTTTTCTTCCCAATTAGACAAATTCTCCAAATTCACCTGTTAAAAAACAGCAACAATTACAGTATAGTATACAGTGCACATGACCATGACATACATGTAAAATAGGAAACTTATAGATGAAGAGGAAAAAAAGACTTGATGTACTTCTTCTAAAGGAGAGAAATGTAGTACAACTGACCAAGTCCAACAGGCAAGATAAAAATGTAATATTAATTGTTATCAAATCCAGATTCTTAATGTCACCACTCTACTGGAAACAAGATCAATGGTTCATGTGAAGGGATATGTCGCAAACATTTCCCCAAATGATGTAAAGCCTCCAACTTAATTTTATTGCAAAAATAAACAAAAGACCACGGAAAAAGTAAGATGAAATATCATATATGTTGTCGGATTGCATAAAATATAAACCAGACTAAAATAATCACCTGCTTTATTTCTGCCAACCATGCAGTAAACTCTGGTCGTTTGGTCCTGTAATAATATTCATAACATCACTCGCAGAAGGGTAGGCGAGAACCTTATTTCACAAGATATAAAAGCTAAATTAGCTAGTTATTAAATTCTGACTCGACTAAAAAACATGCAGGCCACTTATTTACTTCGACAAGAACTTTCCAACATTAGTACATTACTACTTATAGATCTTCTTATAAGCTTTGGCAATTGATACCACGAACCAGAGAATCAAGATAAATTAAAGCTTCCACAAGCACCATATAAATATGACCAAAATATCCCATCAGCATGTTAACAATATTAAGACTTTTTTCAGTTACTTTAGCTTCTAAACAGAAATGTACATGCTTTCATAGAACTAAAAGCTCGCCAAATTGTCCATCAGGAGCCAAACGGCTGAAACAAAACCATCAACAGAAAGTGCAAATTGCAACATTTCAACCGTTTCAACAATAATTCCAGTTGAGAAATTTCTGCTGCTTTTCCCACAACCAAAGCACTACATTTAAAAAAAATAGAAAGAACTGTAATCTTGCTTCTGCCAACTAGTTCATCTTCCAAGAAGATTCCAGAAACTGTGGCATGTGCATCAATTTTCGCTCCATGACCACATATGATGAAAAGATAGAATTTCAAGAGTATGCTGGAATTTTCTGGAGGAGTTGTTCCCATTCTTTTCACTCCTCTATATGATTTTTCTTGTCAAAAAACCAACTTTGCATCTTGTTACACTTCTCCCATTTTACATGTTTCATTTACAGAATGTAGAAGTTCAACAATGATCAATTCTAGCTCTTTATTTTATCTTTGACTAGGGTATCTCCACAGACATTGCTATGAAACTAACCCCACAATGTTACAATTAGGAGGCTCTCTGAACAATGCTTTATGCAGGGTTCGAACTATGATGCTCAGATTTATCATATTTCAAATTTCAATCAAAGTCCACAAACAATTTTAACTACAAACCTACTAACCATATACTCAGTTCTATACTCATGCAACCACATATAATTCAAATGCCAAACCAAAGTAACATCCCAATGTCAAAATTAACTTTCAACAACATTGTTAGATTGTCACGAAATCATAAGATACATCCATCAATCACGTTTCAATCAATAAGCAAATGTTAAATAAAAATGCAGAAATCACATACCACATATCAGTTTCTCTTATAACACCATACTTTCCCCATAAATTTGTTACTGCTCCTTTCTTCCCTCTCTCCTTCTTCTCCTTCTTCTTCTTCTTCCGCTTCTCTTTCTTCCTTCTCTCTTCTTCTTTCTCCTTCTTCCTCCTCTTCTTCTCTTTCTCTTTCCGTCTCCGTTTCTTCTCTTCCTCCTTCTCTTTCCTCCTTCTCCTCTCTCTCTTCTTCCTCTCTCTCCTCTCTTCCTCGCTCTCCGAATCAGAATTCGAATACTCCGAATCCGAACCGGAACCTTCGGACTCATCGTCCTCTGAATCCGAACCCGAAACGGAATCCGAATCGGAATCTTCATCGCTGCCGTAGCGTCTCCGAGATTTTCTCTTTCTCCTATGTGATTTATCGCCATCGGAATCCGAAATTTCTCGCGATTTTTTCCTCCTCGAATTGCTGTGCTTTCTCTCGATTTCCGAGTCTACGTCCGAATTTTCTCGCACTTTTTTGGAATCTCTCTTCGACGGAGCTTCGTCTTCTTCTTTCTCTGAGCTGGCAACCGTTTTCGGCACGGCGCCGTTTCCGTTTCCAATTCCATCTCTCGACATTTTCGTTTGGCTCTTCCGAGCTTCGGGTTTCACAGTGAGTCAAGTAGCAGAACGGGTTGAGTTGATAACTCGGAAGTGAAAGAAGGAACCATTTAGTGGATTCGGATTAGACGGGCTTGGGCTGAAGATGGCCAATTGACCATGGCCCATGGCCCAATAGATGTAGGGCCTTTCGCTTTAGTGGAAGTATTCCAACTTAGATGATGGCCCATATGTAGAAGTCAAGCTTTCGGGAAGAATAAATGGGGTCATGGGGCGTTTGCCATGACTGCATTAGGCCATTCTTAACTTTTTTCAAAAAAATATTCAGATTCTGTTTGTTTTATTTCCAAAATGGTATTTTCATTTCCCGTTTTTAATAATAAATGTAATAACGTTACATTATTTTCATTCATTCTTCTGTGTTCAAAGATTTTTTTATTTTCACTTTTTCCTGTACAAATATTTGAAAACATGAAATAGAATAAAAACAATGTGATATTTTTATAATTATTAATAAAAATAAAAATAAAAACTAAAAACAAAGCAAACGGAAATTAACATTTCTGAGTAGGGGACCGTTGTTTGATACACCAGTACTTAATGAATATTCACTAACCACTGCCACCAAAGCCCAAAAAAATAAATAAAGAGGAATTAAAATTAAAAGTGTTATATTTTACAGAATTAAAAATGTATTTTAACATTAAATTTAAATATTTAATTATCAGTGGTTCAGACATGATTGATTTAGTAAACCATAAATAATTATCTTCATTGGTTCAATGAAGGATCCAATTTTCAGTACAATGATATACAGTATCATCACTAACATCATTGTAGGAGAGAGTGCATCCTAAGGGTATGTTTGGGAGAATGGAGTGTGGTGGTTGATAATGGAGTGCAGTGGTTAAAAAGCATTAACATATTATTTTGGAGTTCATTTATTAATAAAGTGGGATGGTTTAGGTTGGTGACCTAAATCACTGCATCTCATCCAAGCCCTCAATTTTTATACCCTCCAAATTGGGGGTTTGGAATTTGCTGCTTAAACTTTCAAACAATGGAGTGGTACACTTTTACCTCTCTACTCCACTCCATTACAAATCACTCCATCACTAACCACTCCATTCCATCCCCTCTAAAACTCCCAAACATAGCCTAAATTTGACAGTGGGGTGACCTGAATCCTCTTTTTGCTTTTGAGAACAGAGACCGGAGAGAAGTATGAGAGAAAAATATTACTACCACCATTGGTATTTGAGGGAAATTAGGAAGGAGAGAAAATTTTGCATAGGATTCACGACAAAATATTTTCTCACCATCTAAAAACACAAGAGAAAAGGGGAATTGAAGCGACAAACTTACCGTTTTATTATTTTACGCTGTGTAAATAAGTTATTGTAGACAAATATGTTTTTACAAAAAAAAAACTCAATTTTTCTTGATTCTCTACTTATCTCTTATTTCTTTCAATTCAAACAATTTGAAAATTTACTCATTTTTTAAACTTATTTTTTCTTTTCTTCTACTTCTTTTTTCCTACTTCTTTCCTTATATATCCAAATAATTATTAATGGGAGATAGAGTTGGAATAAAATAGGGATAATTTGTAAAAAAAGTTCTTGAATTAGAAGTTAAACACTATTAATCTTTAAATGTGTTCGGGGATAAAAAAATTAGAAATTTTATATTTTAGAAACTAAATTAATAAAATATAGTATAAATAATTTAATTAAGAAAATATATCTTTGTAACTAGTTAACTATCAACAATGATTTTCTAAGTTGAAATTCGCAGATGACTGCTCGTGATACATTTGAAGTCTACATAATATTTGGCGTACAACAATATTATATATTAATTTATATACATGTGAGATGATAAATAGATAGATATATAAAAAAAATAGTTTATTATTAATATAATCTTTTTACGTTATTATTATTATTATTATTATATATATATATATATAATATTTCAAATAATAATTATTTAATAATTTGATTATACATGTCAATTGGCATAATAATTTCTTTTACATGTATTACAATTGATTCATCTAAAAAATGTAATGAAATTACAGTAATAAAAGCCACATAAATTTAAAATAACATGGGTACAAGAAAACACCATAAAAAACACACATATCTTTCTATTTTGGGTATGCTATCGTCATGATCATAAACTTTTTTTAATGGAAAAAGTGATAACAAGTGAATTATTTTTCTTTGCTGAGTCGTGTTTCATTGGAACATTGACATTCGATTCATGTATATCTGCATTCAACAGACACCAAGTAGATAGAAGTACTGGTGTCAATACTCAGAAGAGAACACGTACAGCACTGAAGAGTAAACACAACTGATATGAAAGGAGCACGTGTTATAAATCAAGCCACTGAAGGCAACAACTGTCAAAATCATCACAGACTTTTTAGTATTAGTGATAAGTGATAAACTACTGATTATTTTGTTTTTTAGCAGTGTCATCTTTCCTGGAAAATTCAATTCAATTTCAAAGATATCTGCTGATAACAACGACACGGTAGACTTTTGTCAAAAGAAACAGAAATCATTTTTTAGTTGAACAAAGGGAGGAGCTATCGTATTCTCATTCTTGGTTTGGTAGCTATACGAGGGTAGAACGGTGTATTTTTTATAGTATTAACTAACAAGAGTTGCATCTTTTGGACTTGATTTGATACAATGTTTTGGGTTGAATTAAGAGAAGAAATCCACCTCTCATTTGTTTGTTTGATATACACTTGTGAATAAAAAAATAAATTTAGAATTTTTTTTTTTTGGATAAGTAACAAGTATATTGAATAAGAATACAAATGGTACTCTAACCTGAATATATTGAGAAATCAAAGCAATAGGCAAGTTGTAATTAAAATACTGGATAATCACATACCAGTATTGACATTACAAAAACCTACACCCAAAGGATCCACAAAAAGAAACTAGCGAATACATCTACATATGTAACAATTTGTGCTAAAAGCAATGCACCAAAATACAAGTTGCTACTGCACTGAACCCTAAGATTAAACGTATGGTCGTATGTATAATCTTTTTATCCTTCTCCTATTAATTAGACGAAAAGTAAAGAGAAAGCATACAATTAAAGCATATAACATCAAGAACAAAATCACAACCTTAATTTCCCTTGGCCACGGGTGTATCTTCTGGTTTACTATCTTTCATGCCAAATTTATCCAAAACCGTATTGATATATATAGCTTTTTTGTGATAATTCCCGAATTCCTCGAGAACAGTCTCTCAGAATTTGGATTCCTAATACATATAAGGCGTTCCCAAGATCTTTCATCTCGAAATTCTTCGTGAGAAATTTCTTGGTTTCGTGCAGTAAGCCTATATCGTTGCTGGCCAGTAGGATATCATCAACATATAATACCAAAAAAATGAATTTACTCCCACTGAACCTCTTGTATACGCATAATAACTTGATGAAATTTGTAATACCATTGATGGGAGACTTGTTTAAGGCCATAGATGGATTTCTTTAGTTTGCATACCATAGACTTCGAATCACCTTAAACGAAAATTTCCGATCACACCATATAAATTGTTTCATCAATGTTGCCATTTAGAAACACAGACTTTACATCCATCTGATGCAGCTCTAAGTCATAATGAGCGACCAGTGCCATAATAATCCTAAGGGAGTCTTTCGAAGAAACCAGAGAGAAAGTCTCCTTATAATAAATGCCTTCCTTTTGAGTGAAGTCTTTGGCGACAAGACGAGCTTTATATTTTTCAATGTTGCCCTTTGAGTCCTTTTGGTTTTAAATATCCATTTGCAACCAATGGGTCTCGCACCTTCAGGCAACTTGACAATATCCCGAAAGAAGTCATTGTCAGTCATAGATTTCATCTCTTCATCCATGGCATTAATCCGCTTTTGAGCGTTAGAACTTAGCATAGCTTGACTAAATTTGATTGGATCTTCCTCAATCAAACCAACGCCATCCTCATGTTCTTGAAGAAATTGCACGTTTTCTCTCTCTAGTGGTTCTCCTTAATGGCACTTCATGAGGAGTTTGCTCTATATAGGTGGTGCCTAAGGAGGAACTTCAGCGTTGTCTTGAATTGGAATGATGTCAGGAATGACATCAACTGGATCTGTTTCTTGAAAAATGACAGGTACGAAGACTTGCATATTGTCAGTAACAATTTGTTCATTAAAGGCAACACTCCTTATGTTTCCTTCCCCTTCAAACTCAATTTCCTCAAGGAATCTTGCATTCCTCGTCTAAAAAAATGTTCTTGTTGTGGGATTGTAAAACTTATACCTAAGAGAATGTTCAGCGTACCCAACAAAGTAGCAACTTATTGTCTTTGAGTCAAGCTTACCTTCATGCGACCTATAAGGTCTCGCTTCAGTAGGACATCCCCAGTCCACAGCTCATAAGGGGTTTTGGCTACTACTTTACTAGGGACTCTATTGAGGATATAGACTGCAGTCTTTAAAGCCTCTCCCAAAGTGACTATGGTAATGAAGAATGACCAATCATACTCCTTATCATATCCTTAAGAGTTCGGTTTCATCGTTCTGCAACTCCGTTCATGTTAGGTTTACCCGACATGGTATATTGTGGAACAATTCCCACACTCATTGAGGAAAGGGCGAAGGGCCCTGGATGTTGCTCACTTGATCCATCATATCTATCATAGTATTCGCCACCACGGTGTGATTTGACAGCTTTAATTTTCTTTCCCAGTTGATCCAGAGGTTGAGACTTTTCATGAATTAAATAAAGGTAATTGTATCTTGAGTAATCATAAGTACCTTTGCCCATTCCATGACTCGATAGGGAAAGGACCACACATATCCGTATGTATTAGTTCTAAGACATCCTTAGCTCTTTCGGCACCTAAATTCCTTTTGTTTGTTTGTTTACCCTTAGTACACTCTACGCAAACTTGAAAATCAGACAAATCTAAGGGTCCAAGAATGTCCTCTGACACAAGCCTCTGAATTATCTCTTTAGAGAGGTGGTCTAAGCGCTTATGCCATAAAGTGGTGGAATTCCCATTTAATTTACGTTTCGTACCGTGCGAATGTATTTGCAATATTTAATTATAGGAACGCTCAATATCAAGCATATAAAGATTATTGACTAAAGACCCATAACCAACAACATTTGAACCATAAGAAAGCCTAACTTTATTATTTCTAAAAGAACAAGAATAATCAGATTTTTCAAAAATAGAAATAGAAACCAAATTCCGTCTAACTGGCGGAGCAACATATGTCTCAATTAAATCCAAATGAAAACCAATCTTTAAAAGTAATATAAAAGTTCCTATAGCCACTGCTGCAACTTTAATGTCGTCGCCCACATAGATGAATCTTTCAGCATCACTTGGCAGGCAACTCTGCATAGACATACTAATGTGAGTAGTAGCACCAGAATCTACCCACCAAGTATCCTTAGGTACTGAAACTAAATTAACTTCAGAACAAACACAAGTGAGAAGTTTACCCTTCTTAGCAAGCCATGCCGCGTACTTAGGACAATCCTTCTTTATGTGTCCCGCTTTCTTACAGAAATAGCAATTTAAGTCCTTATCTTGCTTTTTCTGCTTCTTCCCTTGAGAAGAACCTTCTGCAGTATCCTTATTTTTCTTCCTCTTCTTGTTCTAAGAGGTCGAAGCCAAATCCAAAAAAGCACTTTCAGTCTTATCCCTCTGCAATATCTCTTCCTCTTACACACAATGAGATATAAGCCCATTTAGGGATCATTTTTCCTTCTAAGTGTTATATGTCACCAAGAATTGCTTAAATAGTACAGGGAGAGAGATCAAACCAAGTGCACTAGCAAATCCTCATCGATTTGCATTTTTAGTGCCTTGAGTTTTGATGCAAGATTGGACATCTCCATAATGTACTCCCTTATGTTCCCTTTACCTTTATACTTCATAGAGATGAGCTTAGCCAATTGACTACTCGTCTCAGCCTTATCACTTTTAGCAAAGAATTGCTCTATCGATTTCAGGAACTTCTTGGCATTCTCATTCTCAGCACTTGAGCCCCAAAAATTCTCCAAAATTGATATCTTGATGATCATGAGGCACATTCGGTTGGACCGATCCCATTTCTCAAATTTGACCTCATAAGAGTTCTCCAGAGTGGGAATGGGTCGTTCCTCCCTCACTGTCAGGTCCAAGTCCAAGCATCCGAGAAAGATTTCAACGAATTCCTTCCATGACTTGAAGTTCATCCCAATCAACATAGGGATTGTGAGTAGTGAAATTTGGAGTGGTAGCAGCAGCAACTAAAATTAGAGAACAATAAACATACAAGCTCATTAGTGGGCACGCCAAATTACAACAATGAGACATGCACCCATAACGTTGATTTGTAAATTAAAAGACCCAAACAATATACCAAGTGAACCATCAGTCCCCAATCTTTGGATTGTAAGAACTAACTGCAAGCGCTACTTTCAACGCAATGATCAAATCTTGGTTATAAGTCCCATCAAACAATGGTTGCCTTTGGGCATCCCAATTTTCACATGGATAATAACCTTTATAATCACCACACATTTACCATCGCAGGCACAAAATTATTCAATTAAATTGTGTCTTCCTTTGGGCCGAGCACAATTCAGATGAACATTTTCATGCTAACATCTTAGTGAAATAAATTAAATTAATCTATGCAATAGAGGTTACTTTGGCAACATGTTTTAATCAATTCAATTAAAATTACCTTACAATTTTAATTAAAATATGGGATGCGGTCTTAATTTACATAAGTTCCACACATAGGTGTAGGAACAACCTTAACTGTATGTTTGTAACACTGCCCAGCAGTCCAATGACCACCTAGCATTCCCGAAAGAGGTCACCAAGTAGCTCTCAAAAATGGTGCCACCGCCAGGCGGCCTAAGTTGACCTTACAATTTTAATTAAAAATGGGATGCGGTCTTAATTTACATAAGTTCCACACATAGGTGTAGGAACAACCTTAACTGTATGTTTATAACACTGCCCAACAGTCCAATGACCACCTAAGCGTTCCCGAAAAAGGTCACCAAGTAGCTCTCAAAATGGCGCTACCGCCAGGCGGCCTAAGTTGCCGCCTAATAGTTTAGAGACAGAAGCCCTTCTAGCCACCCACTTCTCAGCGGCCAAAGTGGCAGCCCAGCTTTGCGCCCACCTCCCAACGGTCCAAGTGGCCACCCAGCGGTGCTAGAACAGTGGCCACTTACGACACTCACTGCCTAGCGGGGCATGTGGTCCGCCCAGTGGTCTGGGACGATCCAGATTCGTGAAAAACGTGAAAAGCTATAAAAAAAAAACTGAAAAACATGATTTAATCGTAGTTAATCACTGTAAAACTAAAAATTGCATGCTTGATCAACCATATGCATGTTATAAACCATAAATACATGTTATAACATATAAACATGCAAAATCCCCAAATTAAAAATAAAGGTCATAGCAAAAGAGGGAAGAACCCAAAAAAACCAATCATGTATAAAACCGTAGGCCATAAACATGTTATCTGAATCCTAATAAGCCAACGATGGAGGTGCTTTGATACCACTTGGTGGAATTATTTTTCTAATTCCTTTTGACATGCTTTAATCATAATAAGAAACTTTAGAGCGGAAGCATACAATTAAAGCATAGAACATCAAGAACAAAACCATAATCTTGATTTCCCTTAGGACATACGACATGTTGGATTACTAAGGACAAAAGAGTGCCTGGATCCATTGCCATCAATCACAAAGCAGAAATCTGAAGGATGAAGATGAGCGAGCATGAACGGTAACCGGTGGCTCTATGAATCTTCCTCAACCATATCTCCGGAATTCCTCTACGGTACCTTAGCTGCCTCTTTAGATGGGAGAAGAGGGTGAATGATGTGACATGGTGTATTGGGAAGCATAGCCTTCTTATATAGTATGTTAACCTAATAGAGTTCCCATTATCTCCTGTTGGGCTAACACTGACTTAGATTCATATATGAGGCCATGTCAATTAAATCTAGGGGTGCGTTTGATTCGCATTGAGGTAGATGACAGGGAGAACAACACAGGACAAATGCTTAAGGCACAGTACAACTCTTTGTCCTTTACACTGTTTGGTGGACAATGGACAGCACAGTTAATATATATATATATATATATATATATATATATATATATTAACTGTGCTGTCCATTGTCCACCAAACAGTGTAAAGGACAAAGAGTTGTACTGTGCCTTAAGCATTTGTCCTGTGTTGTTCTCCCTGTCATCTACCTCAATGCGAATCAAACGCACCCCTAGATTTAATTGACATGGCCTCATATATGAATCTAAGTCAGTGTTAGCCCAACAGGAGATAATGGGAACTCTATTAGGTTAACATACTATATAAGAAGGCTATGCTTCCCAATACACCATGTCACATCATTCACCCTCTTCTCCCCATCTAAAGAGGCAGCTAAGGTACCGTAGAGGAATTCCGGAGATATGGTTGAGGAAGATTCATAGAGCCACCGGTTGCCGTTCATGCTCGCTCATCTTCATCCTTCAGATTTCTGCTTTGTGATTGATGGCAATGGATCCAGGCACTCTTTTGTCCTTAGTAATCCAACATGTCGTATGTCCTAAGGGAAATCAAGATTATGGTTTTGTTCTTGATGTTCTATGCTTTAATTGTATGCTTCCGCTCTAAAGTTTCTTATTATGATTAAAGCATGTCAAAAGGAATTAGAAAAATAATTTCCACCAAGTGGTATCAAAGCACCTCCATCGTTGGCTTATTAGGATTCAGATAACATGTTTATGCCTACGGTTTTATACATGATTGGTTTTTTTGGGTTCTTCCCTCTTTTGCTATGAACCTTTATTTTTAATTTGGGGATTTTGCATGTTTATATGTTATAACATGTATTTATGGTTTATAACATGCATATGGTTGATCAAGCATGCAATTTTTAGTTTTACAGTGATTAACTACGATTAAATCATGTTTTTCAGTTTTTTTTTTTAGCTTTTTCACGTTTTTCACGAATCTGGATCGTCCCAGACCACTGGGCGGCCACATGCCCCGCTAGGCAGTGAGTGTCGTAAGTGGCCACTGTTCTAGCACCGCTGGGTGGCCACTTGGACCGTTGGGAGGTGGGCGCAAAGCTGGGCTGCCACTTTGGCCGCTGAGAAGTGGGTGGCTAGAAGGGCTTCTGTCTCTAAACTATTAGGCGGCAACTTAGGCCGCCTGGCGGTAGCGCCATTTTTGAGAGCTACTTGGTGACCTTTTTCGGGAACGCTAGGTGGTCATTGGACTGTTGGGCAGTGTTATAAACATACAGTTAAGGTTGTTCCTACACCTATGTGGGGAACTTATGTAAATTAAGACCGCATCCCATTTTTTAATTAAAATTGTAAGGTCAACTTAGGCCGCCTGGCGGTGGCACCATTTTTGAGAGCTACTTGGTGACCTCTTTCGGGAATGCTAGGTGGTCATTGGACTGCTGGGCAGTGTTATAAACATACAGTTAAGGTTGTTCCTACACCTATGTGTGGAACTTATGTAAATTAAGACCGCATCCCATTTTTTAATTAAAATTGTAAGGTAATTTTAATTGAATTGATTAAAACATGTTGCCAAAGTAACCTCTATTGCATAGATTAATTTAATTTATTTCACTAAGATGTTAGCATGAAAATGTTCATCTGAATTGTGCTCGGCCCAAAGGAAGACACAATTTAATTGAATAATTTTGTGCCTGCGATGGTAAATGTGTGGTGATTATAAAGGTTATTATCCATGTGAAAATTGGGATGCCCAAAGGCAACCATTGTTTGATGGGACTTATAACCAAGATTTGATCATTGCGTTGAAAGTAGCGCTTGCAGTTAGTTCTTACAATCCAAAGATTGGGGACTGATGGTTCACTTGGTATATTGTTTGGGTCTTTTAATTTACAAATCAACGTTATGGGTGCATGTCTCATTGTTGTAATTTGGCGTGCCCACTAATGAGCTTGTATGTTTATTGTTCTCTAATTTTAGTTGCTGCTGCTACCACTCCAAATTTCACTACTCACAATCCCTATGTTGATTGGGATGAACTTCAAGTCATGGAAGGAATTCGTTGAAATCTTTCTCGGATGCTTGGACTTGGACCTGACAGTGAGGGAGGAACGACCCATTCCCACTCTGGAGAACTCTTATGAGGTCAAATTTGAGAAATGGGATCGGTCCAACCGAATGTGCCTCATGATCATCAAGAGATCAATTTTGGAGAATTTTTGGGGCTCAAGTGCTGAGAATGAGAATGCCAAGAAGTTCCTGAAATCGATAGAGCAATTCTTTGCTAAAAGTGATAAGGCTGAGACGAGTAGTCAATTGGCTAAGCTCATCTCTATGAAGTATAAAGGTAAAGGGAACATAAGGGAGTACATTATGGAGATGTCCAATCTTGCATCAAAACTCAAGGCACTAAAAATGCAAATCGATGAGGATTTGCTAGTGCACTTGGTTTGATCTCTCTCCCTGTACTATTTAAGCAATTCTTGGTGACATATAACACTTAGAAGGAAAAATGATCCCTAAATGAGCTTATATCTCATTGTGTGTAAGAGGAAGAGATATTGCAGAGGGATAAGACTGAAAGTGCTTTTTTGGATTTGGCTTCGACCTCTTAGAACAAGAAGAGGAAGAAAAATAAGGATACTGCAGAAGGTTCTTCTCAAGGGAAGAAGCAGAAAAAGCAAGATAAGGACTTAAATTGCTATTTCTGTAAGAAAGCGGGACACATAAAGAAGGATTGTCCTAAGTACGCGGCATGGCTTGCTAAGAAGGGTAAACTTCTCACTTGTGTTTGTTCTGAAGTTAATTTAGTTTCAGTACCTAAGGATACTTGGTGGGTAGATTCTGGTGCTACTACTCACATTAGTATGTCTATGCAGAGTTGCCTGCCAAGTGATGCAGAAAGATTCATCTATGTGGGCGACGACATTAAAGTTGCAGCAGTGGCAATAGGAACTTTTATATTACTTTTAAAGATTGGTTTTCATTTGGATTTAATTGAGACATATGTTGCTCCGCCAGTTAGACGGAATTTGGTTTCTATTTCTATTTTTGAAAAATCTGATTATTCTTGTTCTTTTAGAAATAATAAAGTTAGGCTTTCTTATGGTTCAAATGTTGTTGGTTATGGGTCTTTAGTCGATAATCTTTATATGCTTGATATTGAGCGTTCCTATAATTAAATATTGCAAATACATTCGCACGGTACGAAACGTAAATTAAATGGGAATTCCACCACTTTATGGCATAAGCGCTTAGACCACCTCTCTAAAGAGATAATTCAGAGGCTTGTGTCAGAGGACATTCTTGGACCCTTAGATTTGTCTGATTTTCAAGTTTGCGTAGAGTGTACTAAGGGTAAACAAACAAACAAAAGGAATTTAGGTGCCGAAAGAGCTAAGGATGTCTTAGAACTAATACATACGGATATGTGTGGTCCTTTCCCTATCGAGTCATGGAATGGGCAAAGGTACTTATGATTACTCAAGATACAATTACCTTTATTTAATTCATGAAAAGTCTCAACCTCTGGATCAACTGGGAAAGAAAATTAAAGCTGTCAAATCACACCGTGGTGGCGAATACTATGATAGATATGATGGATCAAGTGAGCAACGTCCAGGGCCCTTCGCCCTTTTCCTCAATGAGTGTGGAATTGTTCCACAATATACCATGTCGGGTAAACCCAACATGAACGGAGTTGCAGAACGATGAAACCGAACTCTTAAGGATATGATAAGGAGTATGATTGGTCATTCTTCATTACCATAGTCACTTTGGGAGAGGCTTTAAAGACTGCAGTCTATATCCTCAATAGAGTCCCTAGTAAAGTAGTAGCCAAAACCCCTTATGAGCTGTGGACTGGGGATGTCCTACTGAAGCGAGACCTTATAGGTCGCATGAAGGTAAGCTTGACTCAAAGACAATAAGTTGCTACTTTGTTGGGTACGTTGAACATTCTCTTAGGTATAAGTTTTACAATCCCACAACAAGAACATTTTTTTAGACGAGGAATGCAAGATTCCTTGAGGAAATTGAGTTTGAAGGGGAAGGAAACATAAGGAGTGTTGCCTTTAATGAACAAATTGTTACTGACAATATGCAAGTCTTCGTACCTGTCATTTTTCAAGAAACAGATCCAGTTGATGTCATTCCTGACATCATTCCAATTCAAGACAACGCTGAAGTTCCTCCTTAGGCACCACCTATATAGAGCAAACTCCTCATGAAGTGCCATTAAGGAGAACCACTAGAGAGAGAAAACGTGCAATTTCTTCAAGAACATGAGGATGGCGTTGGTTTGATTGAGGAAGATCCAATCAAATTTAGTCAAGCTATGCTAAGTTCTAACGCTCAAAAGCGGATTAATGCCATGGATGAAGAGATGAAATCTATGACTGACAATGACTTTCTTTCGGGATATTGTCAAGTTGCCTGAAGGTGCGAGACCCATTGGTTGCAAATGGATATTTAAAACCAAAAGGACTCAAAGGGCAACATTGAAAAATATAAAGCTCGTCTTGTCGCCAAAGACTTCACTCAAAAGGAAGGCATTTATTATAAGGAGACTTTCTCTCTGGTTTCTTCGAAAGACTCCCTTAGGATTATTATGGCACTGGTCGCTCATTATGACTTAGAGCTGCATCAGATGGATGTAAAGTCTGTGTTTCTAAATGGCAACATTGATGAAACAATTTATATGGTGTGATCGGAAATTTTCGTTTAAGGTGATTCGAAGTCTATGGTATGCAAACTAAAGAAATCCATCTATGGCCTTAAACAAGTCTCCCATCAATGGTATTACAAATTTCATCAAGTTATTATGCGTATACAAGAGGTTCAGTGGGAGTAAATTCATTTTTTTGGTATTATATGTTGATGATATCCTACTGGCCAGCAACGATATAGGCTTACTGCACGAAACCAAGAAATTTCTCACGAAGAATTTCGAGATGAAAGATCTTGGGAACGCCTTATATGTATTAGGAATCCAAATTCTGAGAGACTGTTCTCGAGGAATTCGGGAATTATCACAAAAAAGCTATATATATCAATACGGTTTTGGATAAATTTGGCATGAAAGATAGTAAACCAGATGATACACCCGTGGCCAAGGGAAATTAAGGTTGTGATTTTGTTCTTGATGTTATATGCTTTAATTGTATGCTTTCTCTTTACTTTTCGTCTAATTAATAGGAGAAGGATAAAAAGATTATACATACGACCATACGTTTAATCTTAGGGTTCAGTGCAGTAGCAACTTGTATTTTGGTGCATTGCTTTTAGCACAAATTGTTACATATGTAGATGTATTCGCTAGTTTCTTTTTGTGGATCCTTTGGGTGTAGGTTTTTGTAATGTCAATACTGGTATGTGATTATCCAGTATTTTAATTACAACTTGCCTATTGCTTTGATTTCTCAGTATATTCGGGTTAGAGTATCATTTGTATTCTTATTCAATATACTTGTTACTTATCAAAAAAAAAAAATTCTAAATTTATTTTTTTATTCACAAGTGTATATCAAACAAACAAATGAGAGGTGGATTTCTTCTCTTAATTCAACCCAAAACATTGTATCAAATCAAGTCCAAAAGATGCAACTCTTGTTAGTTAATACTATAAAAAATACACCGTTCTACCCTCGTATAGCTACCAAACCAAGAATGAGAATACGATAGCTCCTCCCTTTGTTCAACTAAAAAATGATTTCTGTTTCTTTTGACAAAAGTCTACCGTGTCGTTGTTATCAGCAGATATCTTTGAAATTGAATTGAATTTTCCAGGAAAGATGACACTGCTAAAAAACAAAATAATCAGTAGTTTCTCACTTATCACTAATACTAAAAAGTCTGTGATGATTTTGACAGTTGTTGCCTTCAGTGGCTTGATTTATAACACGTGCTCCTTTCATATCAGTTGTGTTTACTCTTCAGTGCTGTACGTGTTCTCTTCTGAGTATTGACACCAGTACTTCTATCTACTTGGTGTCTGTTGAATGCAGATATACATGAATCGAATGTCAATGTTCCAATGAAACACGACTCAGCAAAGAAAAATAATTCACTTGTTATCACTTTTTCCATTAAAAAAAGTTTATGATCATGACGATAGCATACCCAAAAATAGAAAGATATGTGTGTTTTTTATGGTGTTTTCTTGTACCCATGTTATTTTAAATTTATGTGGCTTTTATTACTGTAATTTCATTACATTTTTTAGATGAATCAATTGTAATACATGTAAAAGAAATTATTATGCCAATTGACATGTATAATCAAATTATTAAATAATTATTATTTGAAATATTATATATATATATATATATATATATAATAATAATAATAACGTAAAAAGATTATATTAATAATAAACTAAAATAAACTATTTTTTTATATATCTATCTATTTATCATCTCACATGTATATAAATTAATATATAATATTGTTGTACGCCAAATATTATGTAGACTTCAAATGTATCACGAGCAGTCATCTGCGAATTTCAACTTAGAAAATCATTGTTGATAGTTAACTAGTTACAAAGATATATTTTCTTAATTAAATTATTTATACTATATTTTATTAATTTAGTTTCTAAAATATAAAATTTCTAATTTTTTTATCCCTGAACACATTTAAAGATTAATAGTGTTTAACTTCTAATTCAAGAACTTTTTTTACAAATTATCCCTATTTTATTCCAACTCTATCTCCCATTAATAATTATTTGGATATATAAGGAAAGAAGTAGGAAAAAAGAAGTAGAAGAAAAGAAAAAATAAGTTTAAAAAATGAGTAAATTTTCAAATTGTTTGAATTGAAAGAAATAAGAGATAAGTAGAGAATCAAGAAAAATTGAGCTTTTTTTTTGTAAAAACATATTTGTCTACAATAACTTATTTACACAGCGTAAAATAATAAAACGGTAAGTTTGTCGCTTCAATTCCCCTTTTCTCTTGTGTTTTTAGATGGTGAGAAAATATTTTGTCGTGAATCCTATGCAAAATTTTCTCTCCTTCCTAATTTCCCTCAAATACCAAAGGTGGTAGTAATATTTTTCTCTCATACTTCTCTCCGGTCTCTGTTCTCAAAAGCAAAAAGAGGATTCAGGTCACCCCACTGTCAAATTTAGGCTATGTTTGGGAGTTTTAGAGGGGATGGAATGGAGTGGTTAGTGATGGAGTGATTTGTAATGGAGTGGAGTAGAGAGGTAAAAGTGTACCACTCCATTGTTTGAAAGTTTAAGCAGCAAATTCCAAACCCCCAATTTGGAGGGTATAAAAATTGAGGGCTTGGATGGGATGCAGTGATTTAGGTCACCAACCTAAACCATCCCACTTTATTAATAAATGAACTCCAAAACAATATGTTAATGCTTTTTAACCATTGCACTCCATTATCAACCACCACACTCCATTCTCCCAAACATACCCTTAGGATGCACTCTCTCCTACAATGATGTTAGTGATGATACTGTATATCATTGTACTGAAAATTGGATCCTTCATTGAACCAATGAAGATAATTATTTATGGTTTACTAAATCAATCATGTCTGAACCACTGATAATTAAATATTTAAATTTAATGTTAAAATACATTTTTAATTCTGTAAAATATAACACTTTTAATTTTAATTCCTCTTTATTTATTTTTTTGGGCTTTGGTGGCAGTGGTTAGTGAATATTCATTAAGTACTGGTGTATCAAACAACGGTCCCCTACTCAAAAATGTTAATTTCCGTTTGCTTTGTTTTTAGTTTTTATTTTTATTTTTATTAATAATTATAAAAATATCACATTGTTTTTATTCTATTTCATGTTTTCAAATATTTGTATAGGAAAAAGTGAAAATAAAAAAATCTTTGAACACAGAAGAATGAATGAAAATAATGTAACGTTATTACATTTATTATTAAAAACGGGAAATGAAAATACCATTTTGGAAATAAAACAAACAGAATCTGAATATTTTTTTGAAAAAGTTAAGAATGGCCTAATGCAGTCATGGCAAACGCCCCATGACCCCATTTATTCTTCCCGAAAGCTTGACTTCTACATATGGGCCATCATCTAAGTTGGAATACTTCCACTAAAGCGAAAGGCCCTACATATATTGGGCCATGGGCCATGGTCAATTGGCCATCTTCAGCCCAAGCCCGTCTAATCCGAATCCACTAAATGGTTCCTTCTTTCACTTCCGAGTTATCAACTCAACCCGTTCTGCTACTTGACTCACTGTGAAACCCGAAGCTCGGAAGAGCCAAACGAAAATGTCTAGAGATGGAATTGGAAACGGAAACGGCGCCGTGCCGAAAACGGTTGCCAGCTCAGAGAAAGAAGAAGACGAAGCTCCGTCGAAGAGAGATTCCAAAATAGTGCGAGAAAATTCGGACGTAGACTCGGAAATCGAGAGAAAGCACAGCAATTCGAGGAGGAAAAAATCGCGAGAAATTTCGGATTCCGATGGCGATAAATCACATAGGAGAAAGAGAAAATCTCGGAGACGCTACGGCAGCGATGAAGATTCCGATTCGGATTCCGTTTCGGGTTCGGATTCAGAGGACGATGAGTCCGAAGGTTCCGGTTCGGATTCGGAGTATTCGAATTCTGATTCGGAGAGCGAGGAAGAGAGGAGAGAGAGGAAGAAGAGAGAGAGGAGAAGGAGGAAAGAGAAGGAGGAAGAGAAGAAACGGAGACGGAAAGAGAAAGAGAAGAAGAGGAGGAAGAAGGAGAAAGAAGAAGAGAGAAGGAAGAAAGAGAAGCGGAAGAAGAAGAAGAAGGAGAAGAAGGAGAGAGGGAAGAAAGGAGCAGTAACAAATTTATGGGGAAAGTATGGTGTTATAAGAGAAACTGATATGTGGTATGTGATTTCTGCATTTTTATTTAACATTTGCTTATTGATTGAAACGTGATTGATGGATGTATCTTATGATTTCGTGACAATCTAACAATGTTGTTGAAAGTTAATTTTGACATTGGGATGTTACTTTGGTTTGGCATTTGAATTATATGTGGTTGCATGAGTATAGAACTGAGTATATGGTTAGTAGGTTTGTAGTTAAAATTGTTTGTGGACTTTGATTGAAATTTGAAATATGATAAATCTGAGCATCATAGTTCGAACCCTGCATAAAGCATTGTTCAGAGAGCCTCCTAATTGTAACATTGTGGGGTTAGTTTCATAGCAATGTCTGTGGAGATACCCTAGTCAAAGATAAAATAAAGAGCTAGAATTGATCATTGTTGAACTTCTACATTCTGTAAATGAAACATGTAAAATGGGAGAAGTGTAACAAGATGCAAAGTTGGTTTTTTGACAAGAAAAATCATATAGAGGAGTGAAAAGAATGGGAACAACTCCTCCAGAAAATTCCAGCATACTCTTGAAATTCTATCTTTTCATCATATGTGGTCATGGAGCGAAAATTGATGCACATGCCACAGTTTCTGGAATCTTCTTGGAAGATGAACTAGTTGGCAGAAGCAAGATTACAGTTCTTTCTATTTTTTTTAAATGTAGTGCTTTGGTTGTGGGAAAAGCAGCAGAAATTTCTCAACTGGAATTATTGTTGAAACGGTTGAAATGTTGCAATTTGCACTTTCTGTTGATGGTTTTGTTTCAGCCGTTTGGCTCCTGATGGACAATTTGGCGAGCTTTTAGTTCTATGAAAGCATGTACATTTCTGTTTAGAAGCTAAAGTAACTGAAAAAAGTCTTAATATTGTTAACATGCTGATGGGATATTTTGGTCATATTTATATGGTGCTTGTGGAAGCTTTAATTTATCTTGATTCTCTGGTTCGTGGTATCAATTGCCAAAGCTTATAAGAAGATCTATAAGTAGTAATGTACTAATGTTGGAAAGTTCTTGTCGAAGTAAATAAGTGGCCTGCATGTTTTTTAGTCGAGTCAGAATTTAATAACTAGCTAATTTAGCTTTTATATCTTGTGAAATAAGGTTCTCGCCTACCCTTCTGCGAGTGATGTTATGAATATTATTACAGGACCAAACGACCAGAGTTTACTGCATGGTTGGCAGAAATAAAGCAGGTGATTATTTTAGTCTGGTTTATATTTTATGCAATCCGACAACATATATGATATTTCATCTTACTTTTTCCGTGGTCTTTTGTTTATTTTTGCAATAAAAATTAAGTTGGAGGCTTTACATCATTTGGGGAAATGTTTGCGACATATCCCTTCACATGAACCATTGATCTTGTTTCCAGTAGAGTGGTGACATTAAGAATCTGGATTTGATAACAATTAATATTACATTTTTATCTTGCCTGTTGGACTTGGTCAGTTGTACTACATTTCTCTCCTTTAGAAGAAGTACATCAAGTCTTTTTTTCCTCTTCATCTATAAGTTTCCTATTTTACATGTATGTCATGGTCATGTGCACTGTATACTATACTGTAATTGTTGCTGTTTTTTAACAGGTGAATTTGGAGAATTTGTCTAATTGGGAAGAAAAGCAGATGTTCAAAGAGTAAGCATATAAACTTTGTCGAAATCTGCCAATAAATGATATTAATTTGGTTTTATATCTCGCAATTATTGTAAATATTCATTTAGGATGTAAATATCTTGTAATTAGGAGACCAGCTCTCTAGTTTCCTAGATAGAGCTATCTAATTATTAATATCCTAGTTTGTAGAGTCTTAAAATTTGGGTTTAGGCCTAACTCAACCCCAGAAAACCGGTTTGTAAGGTGAGGACTGCCCAAACTTTATAAGCATTACTTAGGTCATATCTCTAGGCGATGTGGGACTAAACACACCCTTACAACCAGCACAATGAAGGTGCTGGTGGCTGCAATGATTATAGCTTAAAGTTGCCGCAATTAAGGTGGCTAGGGGCGGACCGCAATTAAGGCAGCTTTCCAACATAGAGATTTGTCACTATGTCACTCTAGTTTCTTCCTGCTCTTCCTTTCCATAAGAGGAGCTGTGTATTGAATGTTTTAATGAAATAGAAGAAATATAAACCTTTTAAGTTGGTATCAGAGCAGATCTCTGTTCTGTCGGTCATAACCCTTGAAGACATGTCTACTGTTTCTCAATACAATGCCTTGGCTACCACAGCTGCTCCCCATTCAAGATCAGAGCCATCACAGAACCAGAATCCCGAACCCAAGATGACTTTGGGTGACTCCCATTCGATTCAAATTACTACAAGTCGACTAAATGGAGCAAATTTCCCTTGTTGGTCCCAATTTGCCGCATGTATGGCAAAATTGACTATTTGACTGTTGACACTAAGCCACCAGCCAAGGACAATCCTCAATATACTGTATGGGATGCTGAAAACTCCATGTTCATGACATGGTTAGTCATCTCTGGCTCCAATTATATGTGCCACTCAACAGCCAAGGAACTTTTGCATAATCTCAATTTGATGTACTCTGATATGGCAACAAATCTCAAGTGTATGGACTGAACTTGAAGCTTGGAGAGATCAAGCAAGGAGGAGAAAGTGGGACCAAGTATTCCAACACTTTGAAGAGGATATGGCCTATGTTATCAATAGCGCCGCTATCGCGGCGAATAGCGGGATAGAGGAGCGATGCAGCACCTTCTGCAATGTGACGAGGAGGTGCGTGGTGGTTTTCTGGTGCGGTGAAGGCGGCCTTAAATCATGCCAGAGTCGTGGGGATAGCAGCCTGTAGCGGCCGTGAACTGGAAGACGGGTTGAAAGCCCGATTTACCCCTGTTTTAGCTGGTCCCTCCCATATTTTCTGGTTGAGGTAATTTCGCCCTACCTTTTTAGTTTTAGATCATTGCTCACCCCTTTCTCCTCTTATTCGAAGACCACTCAACTGAACCTAAGACCACTCACCCTTTGCGTCCATTCTCACTCCGTCTAACCCAAACCGGTGATAGGGTTTTCTGGCGACTGGGTCCTCCAGTTGGTTCTTCTCTTGAGTTCTCTTCACTGTTGGTTCTGTTCTCCTGCTCAGTCTGTTGGGTTCTTTTCGTTGATGGTTCTCCAGTTGGTTCTCCTACTCGGCCGCTCCACTTTTGGCGTGTGACTCGTAGGATAGAGAGCAGAACAGAGACAAAATTTCTGCTCCAAAAGGAAGGGGAGCTGCCACTGTCATTTCTCTCTAATGTGGCAAAGTAAGGATGTCACCACAATATGTATTGGGTCCAAAAAAACCGTGGCCAAACCCCCATCTCAACTCTTTCTTTAATAATATAAAATTTTCGGGTGCTGCCCAGATAAATTTTTTAAAATAAGATTCTTTTTCTTTTTTATTTATATGGAACTCTGTAGATGATAAGATTAGTATTTAAGTTATATTGGATTGACAAAGACGATGAATTTTTATTATTAATTATGAATGTATTTAATTCTGTATATTTTTCTATTTTTGAGTATTTATAGGTGTATAATATAAATTATTTATTTATTTATTTATATTGTTTTCTAATCTATGTAACAGCGGTCATTCAGCTTTCCGCTGTCCCGCTTTAGCTGTTTACGGGGTCGACCGCTCCGCGTCGCTATTTGGGATTAACTACATAGCTCTCAACACTTTATGGCACTCTAGTTTCCTAATATAGAATTATTTAATTAATAGTTTCCTAGTTTATAGAGATTAGCTGTTATGGCACCCTATTTTCTCTCTGCTCTTCCTTTCTATAAGAGGAGCTGTATTGTATGTTTTGATGATATAGAAGAAATACAAACCATATAAGTAACTTGCTTCTCAGGAAAATAAAAAAGAAAGAAAAAGAAAGATGGAAGGGATAAAAGAAAAAGAGAAGCCACATACGCTTGCTGTATGTTAACTGTTGAGCTTACTCTCAAGACTCAACCATAAGAAAAAGAACTCAATGCACGCATTAAATTCTTGTACTCATCTTAATTGACTTATTGACTCACTGGTTATTGCCATATTACTGTTTACATGTAACTATAAGTTAGTTTGTCTCTTGTTTATGGTATGCAGATTCATGGAGGATCACAACACAGCTACCTTCCCTTCAAAAAAGTAGGCTCCTGCAGAGTTTTAAGCTTCTTTAAATCTGTACAGAACTTTGTGCTCATTTTTGTAAATAAGAAATAATATATGGCTGCATACTTGTTATTTGTTAACTGGGAATATTTTTGTCCTCTGATTTATCTTAAAAGATTCTGATAGGAGTCTGGGTCCAAACACTAAGAGGGAAAGTTGGTTAGAGGAGAGAGAAATCAGATCTGGTATTTGATAAATAGAGGAAATGATAGTGGGGCGGGGGTGTGTGAATTGTATTTGGTTATTCGGCTGTGAGCTTGGGGCTTGGGGGGTCTTCTCCTTGCTGGGAGCAACTGATTTTATATTTCTGGTTTTGCCTTTCATTTTCAGCACTTCCCTTTTAATTTCAATTTTCAGCAAATTTCCCTTTTAATTTCAGTATCTCCTATGATCTCCAACGCACGGGTTTGTGGTGCCCTATCTTTGTGGACTGCTTTAGTTACAAGTATTACTATACTATCTAAATGGAACTTTCTAGTTGATGCTGTTCTGATGCTGCTGCATAGGCTATCTTTGGGATCTTATTTTTGCTCTAATTTGCTGGCTGTGCTTTCTCTGGTGGTTTTTGGGGATTCTGGTTGTTGGTGCTATTGCGTTTTGGTTTGGATGATAATTCCTATTACTTTACCGTTTTACGGATCTATGGTTGTAAATACATCTATTATGCTCCCCTTGGGGGCTTTGTACATGGATTGAATACTCCTAGTACTCCTATAAATATACATTTTTGATTCATGAATTTTTTTTTCAATAAGTGAAGCAGCTTTCTCTCATCTTTGTGCTTCTATTTCATTTTCTGCATTTAAGATTGGAATAGTTCCTATCAGATTCATTCTTGTATACTTATTGGGGTTGACAAATGGTTCACTGTGTATGTGGCAGGTATTACAACCTTGATGCTTACTACAGGCGTCAAATGGAAAAAGAGATGAAAAGGGGTTTTAAGAAGTTCCAGGCAAAAGAACGTACTGTTTTCAATGATGAAGAGCAGCGCAGGTATTTTTTTGTGCATGCTGTATTTACTTGTGTAATGTTGAATTGGTTCCCTTTTGGCAACCTTTTTCCTTGTTATTCGATCTTTTTGCTTAAGAAGCAACTGTGTTGACCATTATTTCCCTATGTCATCTCACTCTTCGTCAACTGTTTTCTTTTGCACAAATCTACCTATATCAAATTACATGAAGCTTTCATTAAATAGTGTCAGAATATGAACTCTAAAACATTAGCCATGCAGAGAGTAGTCAGTACTAGTTAATATCATTTTGCATCACATGCGTAACTTTCTTTTAGTGCTCTAGCAAAACACATGACAAGCATTGTCTTTGTTGACCGAAATTGTTTTACTTCATGACCCTTCCATGATTATTTTTTATTGCACTTGTAGGCTAGAATTGTTGGAAGCACGTGAAAAGCATAAGGAAGAGCAAGTGATAGCTTTGAAGCGCTCTATGCAAAGTGGAATGGTTAGTTTTAGCAGATTGTTTTATGTTGATTTGACTCATATACTAGTAATTGGTAGTCATTTTGTTAATGACAAGTTCCTGTTGTTTCATTTTTGTGCCCTAATTTACAGGCACAGGCAATGAAAGAGCAAGCTCAACTCAGGGAGGAGATGGCTTACCAGTACAAGCTTGGGAACTTTGAGGTGAAAATTTCAAATTAAAATTAATTTGGAGCTCGGGTTTTAGTTTTTGAGCCTCTATTCAGTTAGCTGTAATTTTATCACTGTAGGCTGCTGCTGCTATCCAGAGAAGATTGGACCCTGATGCTGCCATGTAATCCCCGTGAATCAAGAATTAGTTGATAGGGTCACGGTGATCATGTCATCACGACAACCTTATCTTATGCTAATTATGGATCTTTCGGCTTTTAGGAATAGCATATGCTGTGGGTGGGATTTTTTTTGTTCCAAAAGATGAGTTAAAATGTTCACTGTTACTGACTCTTCTACCATTGCGATTCGAAGAGTGTTGCTTGTTTACATGACGGGTTTTGGCTTTGTATTGGCCAAGTGAGCATTTCAAAACTTTTGAATCCAAGTTACATGCCATCAAAAGTGCCCCCACCACTCATTACTCGCAGAGAGATTAAAATTGCCATCAAAAGGATGGCGCTAATGGCTAGCTGTGACAGCGGAGATGGAGACGTGGAGCGACGCCTTTGGACTTGGTACCAGAATCCAGATCTGTTCTTGAAAGAACTTGCTTCCTTCAAATTCGGATCTGTTCAAAACCCCATATTTCTAGATCTGATCGACGACTGTTTTTTTTTTTTTTTTTACCCTGCGGTTCTGATGTGGAGGGAGGAAGCGGCAGTGGTCGCCGGTGATGAAACAGGTGTGAAAAAATTAAAATGAAAAAGTTGGTTCATCAGCTAAACCAATAACAAGTTCCCAATTTTATGACACTTGGACAAATCAACGATACATAATGCAGGTGCATGCTACACCACTTTATGAAGGTAAATATACTCCAGCTGCTATTCGCACACTCACTATACTTCACATTTTTCCACTTTAAATGTTTTACACAGAAGTATCAGCTATTAGAGCAGATCATGATTTATCTTTAACCATTTTAGAGGGCATTTGTTCGCAAATGTAACAAAGAAAATGGTTTTAGACAATAAGGCGAAATATAACTATTGTCAGCTAATCTGTTGATTCCTCAATCAATTGGCACAGTTGATTCCTTTTTGTGTTCAGGCGATTATGCTAAGAAAGAGACTCTTTCTTAGCTATGGATTCCTAGACTACTCTAAAGAGTATCTATTATCAATATTATTAAAACCGAACCGGTGATCGACTCGGTCAGGACACTGGGTTAATGGGTCACAGGTTCAACTATGTTCAATCGGGGGTCACTAGTTGACTTGGTTTGAACCGGTATACATAAAAAAAATTAAAATATTCATATATATGATAATATAATATATTAAGTTTATAAGATTTATATATATATATATATATTATTTTTTGCATGCTAAACCACAAAGTTGCAATGGTCCAGTAGCACAGCGTTCCTTGTGTGTTGTCTCCACCAGTGTTCGAATCCCAAGCATTGCATTTTGTGGAATTTTTCTTGTAAAAATTCACAGTGCGTGCTGACGTCAGCGAAGGATGGCATACTGATGTCATCAACCGGTCCGGATCCGGATCGAAGCGCGAATCGAGTCGCCGGTTCTTACAGGTTCACCCCGGTTCAATGTCGGGTTGATGATATCAGCACCGGTTCAGGTGGCTAACCGGTCGGACTTGTCAGACCGGCCATAGGTCCGGTTTCTGGTCCAACCGGCCGGTCCGGTCCGATTTCAATAACATTGTCTATTGTAGAATGCTGAACTAGAAAACTAAAGTTACATGAAAGCGATAAAGGAAAATGATAATGGAAAGGAAAGTAAAGTGCAAAGACAATATGAACAAGTTTGTTTGATTGGGTGTGTGTTAAAATTGTTATGTACAACTTGTATTTATAAACACAAAACTTAGCTACTCTAAAATTATTCCCATTAGCCACTATCTCCTAAACACTAGCAACTAATTGTATCAAGTAGCTAACGTGTTAAACGAATGGAAAAATAGGTTTACTATGGGTATCATCAGGCGGATTCAGTTTCACATAATTTAATCCATTGGTAACCGAGCCCGACCGAACATCGGTTAAAAAAAAGTCTGTTCCCTTCCCTTCCCTGGCCCTTTGTCTCGCCTCTCCCAGTCCCTCCCACGTCCCACCTTCACCATATCTTATTCAGATCAACTCCCTACCTCCCTCACTTCCTCCCTTCCCAACATACCTAGTCTCCAAGTCTCAACCCTCGTTGGTCATTGAAGATCTTCAAAGCCACCACGCAACACCGTTTTCTGAACTGTCATCGTCTGCTATACAGCACCACGTGACACAGCTTTCTGTCATGACGAGGTCGGATCTGACGTGGCGAAAGGAGATCTGGTTCCGTCTTCTTCCTCTCCACACCATACTATCCGGTAGTCCGCCTCTACCACTGCACTGTCGTCGTTCGCACATCATAGATGAAAGTTTCAGGAACTCTGGTCCGATGGAAGATCCAGGAAGAATTTTCCTCTCCTCAATTTCTCTTTACTTCCTTTTTTTAAATAATAAATAAAATAATAAAAAATTATGGATCTGTATGAATCCACTCTCAACCCACCACCCGACCAATGCGTTGTTTATAACGGACGGAAATGGGTTACATTTTTCTCTCATCAGTTTGTTGCGGGTTAACCTATCTGAACCCGAACCCATCCGAACTTGACTGATGCTAAACCCTATGATGAGGCATGGTGACTGGGGCGCATGGGGGTGGTGGTGACGCAGTGGAGGAGATGGGCTTGTGGAATCGCTAATCTGGTGTGTGAAGATGGCATGACTGGACGCCTGCAGGAGAAGCCGCCACTGTCGTGAAATGTGAGTCTTCCGTAGTTTAGCTCTAATGATTTCTAATTTAAATTTAACTAAGATTCCAAGTTCACTAATATTTATCTCCAATTAGGATAATATTCATCTCTAACTAGGATTACATTTATCTCCAACTAGATCCTTATTAATTAATGAAAATAAAAAGGTTCAATTGTGATAATTAATATTCTATAAAATTCTTATTAGCAAAAGAAATAGGGTGGTGGGGAGATCAACGTTCTTCACAAGAAAGAACACAAGGCTCACTTTATCAACGTTAACAAGCATAACAAAGCAAACCCAAGCCACGAAATAGGCAGGGTGATAATTGTCGTGTCATCCCACAGCGTGGAGGGGTAATGAGTGGTTTACTAAACCAAGACTCATAAAGAACACTAGGGTCCACTTGATAAACGTTACTAGCCACAAAAACCAAACCCAAACCACGAAATAAGCAGGGTCATAATTGTCATATCAACGCACAAGGTGGAGTTTGCATTGAACCAAGACTAAGAAAGAGCATAAGGTCCACTTACCGGTCATAACAAATCAAACCCAAGCCACACAATATGCAGGGTTATAATCGTCGTATCATCGCACAAGGTGGAGTTTTCTGAGATAATGAGTTGTGCATTGAACCAAGACTCAAAGAAAGAACACTAAGGTCCACTTCATAAACGTTACTAGCCCCAACAAACCAAACCCAAGCCAAGAAATAGGCAGAGTCATAATTGTCATATCAACCCACAAGGTGGAGTTTTCATTGAACCAAGACTAAGAAACAACACAAGGTCCACTTCATCAATGTTACTGGTCACAAGTCACAACAAACCAAACCCAAGTCACACAATAGATAGGGTCATAATTGTCGTATCATCCCACAAGATGGATTTTTTTAAAGATAATAAGCGGTGCACTGAATTAGGATTTAAATCATGACATGATACATAATATTATATAAAGTATTTAACGCTCACCTACAATTATACATACATGAAATGTGCTTAGAATCAGTACAGTACCCTGTTCTGATAAATGGAGAAGAAATGGGGCCAATTATTCCAGGTAGAGGCTTGAGACAAGGTGACCCGCTGTCACCTTATCTCTTTATTATCTGTGCAGAGGGTCTCACAACCCTTTTGAAGAGAATTGAGGCTACGGGTGAAGTTCATGGCATTAAGGTGTGTAGAGGGGCCCCAATCCTTACTCACATCCTTTTCGCATACGACTGCTTCCTTTTCTTCAGAGCTGATGAAAGAGAAAGTAGGAAGGTGAGAGATATCTTATCAGTTTACGAGCAAGCTTCAGGTCAAGCCATAAATATGCAAAAGTCAGAGATCTTTTTCAGTAAGAATATTACACCAGATGTGCGAGCCAGATTGACAGATATTTTAGAAGTCACTGAATGTATGGGCATAGGCAAATATTTGGGCCTTCCTTCGATGATAGGCAGAAAGAAGAAAGCTCTCTTTAGCTACCTGAAGGATAGGATTTGGAGGAGAATCCAAAATTGGTCTGGTAAACACTTAAAAAACAAGTAGATAAATTTTGGTGAAGTCATTGGCCTAAGCAATCCCAACTTACTGTATGAGCACTTTTATGATCCCTACCTCGTTAGAAGAGGAGATGCACAGGATGATCAACTCTTTCTGGTGGGGATCCAACAAGCAATCAGGGAGAGGCATTAACTGGCTTAGTTGGGATCGGTTGAGTATGAGGAAAGAGCACGGTGATATGGGCTTTCGTCATTTTTATGGTTTCAATTTAGCCATGCTAAGGAAGCAGGGTTGGAAGATTGCAACCAATCAAGATGCTATAGTTTCGCGTGTTTTCAAAGCTAGATACTTTCCTAAAGAGGATTTTTTGGGGGCTCGGTTGGGTCATAACCCAAGTTTTGTTTGGCGTAGCATCTACACTTCCCAGGTAGTGGTTAGAGGAGGCATGAGATGGCAAATTGGTAATGGCTCTTGCATGAATGTGTGGAAGGATCCGTGGTTGAGAGAAGTGGATAATCCCTATGTTGATAGCCAACCAACCGAAGAGGCAATGAAGTTAAGAGTCTCGGACCTTATAAATTTTGAAGTTGGTTCCTGGAGGATAGATGTCTTAGAGTCCCTCTTTAGTCAAAGGGACCGTGAGGCAATACTTGGTATTCCCCTTTTGAACCTGAGCAGAGGTGATAGATGTAACATCCCGATTTTTCGGCTTTCTAATATCGGTAATAATTATATAAATGATTATATTTTTATTCGAGATTTAGAAAATGACTTTGGATAAACTAAGGTCATTTCCCTGTCATACTTATTTTTATAAGGTTACAGGGAAGTTTTGGAATGAAAATTCAGACGGAGACCGGTCTGCGTTTTCACTGATAGTAAGCTTTTACTGATCAGAAAACCTAATTTTGACCCGAGAACGAAATATATAGATTTTATATCTCATTTCCAACAATTTTGGTTATTTTGAAATATTTCACTAAAAAGTGAAATATATTTTATCCGGGCGTCATATTGAATCGGGGAAGCAACGGAGCAGATTACGGGATTTCCGGGATCCGCCAACGGATAATATCAATGAGTCACACATGATAAGTCATCATGTGAATGCATTAATGGTGCACATGGCATCATGATGACAATTTTTATGGAAATTGCATTTTGGTCCCTAAGCTTTTCTTTAATTTCCTTTTGGTCCTTAAGTAATCTTCTAGGTTGTTCTTGAATTTGGGCCATTCTTGCTCTCCAAGCCATGAAGGGTGCAGCCCAAGGCTCAAAAAGCCTTGCCATCTCCTCTATAAATAGACTTCATCATCTTCCTCATCAAGCTTTCTCCATTTACTCTAAGTTGCAAAACTCATAAGAACACCGAATCTCCACCGAAAATATGACCCTCTTCCTTTCTGAAAATCGAAAAACTCTCAACATAAAAGTTGTTCCTCTTTCTCTATTATTTCCAAAAATCTAAAGATCATCAAAAACGGATAAGTGGATTGGGAGATATGCTCAAAATACCGAAACTGCCCAGAATTCTCAGCAACACACGAAACAGCAGAAATAAGGCCCTTTTCAACCCTGTTATGATCATAAACAAATGAAACCTTCAACACCAAAGTTGTTCCTTTTCTTCTTATCTTTCTAACAAGCCAAAGTTTGTGATTTTTGGATGAGTATATTGTGAGATACACTCACAAAATCATCACACCCTCAAGCTGTCCAGCTTTCAACTAAGTGAAGGTTGATCATTTTCTTCATTTCTTCAATCTTCAAGAGGTAAAAGCTCATCTCCTTGATCATCTAAGCTTTCATCTTCTTGTATTTCTCATGTTTATGCCATGAATCATATTTTTACATTCTTAGATCTAGAAGTTTGAAATTCTCTAGAAAATCATAGAAAAATCCTAGAAATATGAAATCAATTTCTATGCGTTAGTTATCATCTCTACTACCGTAATCCAAGAGATTGATGCAAACAAAGTTTTCCTCCCCATTTAACCCTCCTTGGCCGAAACCTTCATGAAGTGGGGGAAGGAGATTTTGTTCATTTTCTTATAAAGTGATCATTGATTTCAACTTTCTATATCATATATATGTTGGATCCAAAGTCTTATATCAAATTAAAATCTCTAACTCATATTTTCTTTGAAGGCCGAAAATGAGTTCTTGAGGGATTGAAATGTGTTGTTTCAATCTTTGTTGTTAATCATGTGTTTTAAAGACTTAAGTACTTAGGATCATTAATCCAATGACTTAAGCAATCTTAGGATTTTAGCCACAAAATCACCCTAGGGCCGTGTTGAACTATGTAGTGTCATTAATTTCTTTTGTAAAGGATAATGACTGCTTGGGGATGAAACTCATTGGTAAATTACTTGTTATTCCGAGAAGTTTATGATGTATGACTTTTTATGACTACATGTTGTTTTGTGTGTCACGCATGTAGTTATCGTGCTTATATCAATATATTGGTGTCTCACCCTTACAATATATCAGGTTTTACTCGTTTTTGCCGTTGTACCTTGGTATTGGTAGTGGATGGTGCAGAGGAAGTAACTTCAATTGGGG